>OW028746.1:5000000-7500000 GCA_932294355.1 Aporophyla lueneburgensis
AAGACGCTTCGTCTTTTTATTTAATGAGGCGTTTTGGTCTTTTTAGGGTTCCGTACCCAAAGGGTAGAACGGGATCCTATTACTAAGACTCCACTGTCCGTCCGTCCGTCTGTCACCAGGCTGTGTCTCATGAACCGCGATAGTTTGCGAGTTGAATTTTTTACAGATGATGTATTTCTATTGCCGCTATAACAGCAATTACTAAAAATTAGAATAAAATAAATATTTAAGGGGCTCCCATACAACAAACGTGATTTTTTGGCACGTCTTTGCTCGATATTGATAACAGCAATAGGTAGACACTTGAAATATTCACATAATATTTAATTATATATTCACTTTAAAAATAAATAATTTCATTAAAATGTTACAAATATTTAAGGGGGCTCCCATAGAACAAACGTGACTTTTTTTGCCGATAATGGTACGGAACCCTTCGTGCGCGAGTACGACTCGCACTTGGCCGGTTTTTGACGTGACAACGTCTTATAAATTGGTTTGCCGGGTGACACTTCAAGAAACTGCGTTACGCTCCGCTCACGTTATGCGCTCACAATGAGAGCGAGTGAGAGGCACGCGTCCCTTCCACTCGGGCATGGTTAGCCCGCCTAAGAGCGAGAGAGACAGACATAAAAAGTGAAAGGCACGCGCCTTTAAATATAATTCTTTGTATAAATAAATGTTTTAAATTGTTACTATTATTTCATCCTTCTTCCTACTATACGAATGAATATTCACATTAAAATTATTTTACCACTCAAAGTCGTTGTCACGTAAAACTTTCGCCCGTATACCGACTTTACAGGCAACCAATTTTTTTTACTTGCTTTCTTTCTTTGGCATAGTTCTAAGCCAGGTATGTGTCGTAAATATAGAACGTCTCACCTTTCTGTTACTTGGTTGTTTTCGTTTGTACAAATGTTGGCAGGACACTTCTGGTTACTCGAATAGTCGACGCACCGCCAAAATCTTTTACGATTCTTTTTACCAAAATATCTCAGGTGGTATATGAATCTGTTGTGGATTACTTGCAGACCTCCCTGGTTTGAAATTGTGTACTGCACGTTTTGACTCACTATAACAATAAAATTGTCCTAAGATGGAGTAAATGTAAAAATATAAAGTTGAAAATGGTCTTTGAAGTGAAAATTTTGGCACACTTTGCACTCCTTCTGATCAGTGAACGACTGATCCGTCATGCTCGGTGTCGCTGAATCGGGTATACTCGGTTCCAGTTAGTTGATAGATTGATTCAGTTTGGCCACCCTAGGGTAGATAATCGGAATTCGTATTTTTAGAGAATCATGATAGAAACTGGCCCACCTTTCATATACAGATTAAGTTTTAACCAGTGCGCTAATTTTAACAAATTGAACTTAAACGAGTTATAATAACCATGTAATTTTTATTTTGATGTATGTTAGTACAAAAAAAAGTTATCGTTAACGAAAGATGTTTATTTCGTGTGTGTGTGTGTGTGTGTGTGTGTGTGTGTGTGTGTCTGTGTGTGTCTGTGTGTGTGTGTGTGTGTGTGTCTGTGTGTGTGTGTGTGTGTGTGTCTGTGTGTGTCTGTGTGTGTGTGTTATGTGCTGACGCTACTCGTCTTCACACACACAATCACAGCGCTTTTGCACGCTAGGTGGTACTTGTGGTGAGTGAAGTACGAGTCGCTTCGTGGGCCCAAAAAATATCTGTACCTACGAATTAATTAGGACTACTGATACTGATATCGTGGTCGTTAAAAATGTATTTCCGCGGATACGGATCTGAATACGGATATCGGTTTCAAGATATTTCGATTAGCGGATACGGTACGAATAACCGCCACGCATACATGATTATTATCAGGATTTAATTAAAACAACTTTTTTACTAATCCTTTTTTTAATTTGTCATTTATACACTTCTTGCTGTTTAGTTTGCATCTTTAATTTCTGAAAGGGTATAGCCATATTCTTTTTACATTCAGATTTTATTGCTGCTTCTTCAAACTTCTTGTAAACCAGACCGATACGTATTTTCTGTAAGATTCTCTTATCGTGGAATGAATGATTGTGTCTGCATGTTCTGAAACAAATAAAATAATTCAGGTGTACCCAAATAGCATAATCAGCCTATAATGTTCCCACTGCTGGGACACAGGCCTCCTCTTGTTGAGAGGGATTTAGGGATGTCACTACTTACTATAATATAGGGATGTTATGGATATGAAATTTCGGATACGGATTGGATACGGATGTAGGAATGATTATTATACCGGATACTGATATGAAATTATTTCGGAATATTCGTTAGTTTCGGATAATTTCGGTTGCGGATATTAAACTTTTAAGGAATTTCAAAAGTAAAATACAAATAGCTAATAAAATGGTTTTATTTATATGTCACCATTTGGTAGGAATTAAAATCAGCCTGTGAGTAATTATTACAGCTATTTAAAATAAAAATGATTATAAATATATATTGAGTGTTATCTAATCTACCTAAAATAAAATGTAATCACAAATCCGATATTATCCGTAACTTTTATTTCGGATTCGGTTACGGTTACGGATAATTTTTTATATCGGATATCCGATGATTCGGTTACGGTTACGGATAATTTTTTATATCGGATATCCGATAGTTTCGGTTACGGTTACGGAGCTCCCCAACATCCCTGCTATAATATTATAAAACACTTTTTGAACGCAATAAACTCAAAAACTACTGAATGGATTGTCATATGATTTTCACAAATGGACGGTGTGCTCCATGAGGAAGGTTTAAGTGTACTAGTGTTCGCCCTGTGACCGATATTCGACCGTGATTTATTAAGAACTTGATGTATTTCTAATGTATTATTACATAAAAATATTATCTTTTTGCACTCCTTCTCCATATAATGTAATTATAATGTATTTTCTTTTCTTTATATAAACTTTAACTGTTCCAAATTTCATACTCCACCATCCGCGTATTTTCGTAAATAAGGGTACCAGCAGTAGGAACATTATAGGCAGATTATGAATGATATGAGATCTGGGTGTTAAGACACATGCAAAAATATACGTCCTAGCGTGGAGTTATATAGTCTATGGACTTCCCCGATAAATAGGCTATCCAACACTAAACGTAGTTCCTGAGATTAGCACGTTCAACCACACAAACAAACAAATTCTTCATGTTTATAATATTAATAAAATTATATTAGTAAAACAACTCACTGGTCTATAACTTCTTCGTTGGCATTCGTGAAGATAGTCGCCTGGCAACGAGTTTTATTGTAGTCAACGCAACGCCAGGATATTTTACGATCTTTACTGATATATCTCAGCTGGTACATAAATCTGTTGTAGATTGTCTGTAGCCCTCCTTGGTTCGATACTGTGTAATTCAACTTCGATTTCACTGTAAAAATGTAATAAAGTTCTTAAATAACTGTTTATTTACAAGCTCATTTCACGGCTGATGACGCTAAGGGCTAGTTCACACCGAGACATGACACAACGTGACGCTCCGTGCAATTTATAAGATAGCGATACATTCGTAACGATTCTTTTGAAACTAAAATTAGAGTATTGCTATCTCTTACTGCTAGACCGCGAAAGAAAAAACCAAGTGACGTTTTAGAACGGTCAAACGAAAAACGTCTCAATGACCTTGAATTGGGCGTGAAAATGACCATTAATTTTTTGACTCAAAACGGGACGGGGGTTTATTTATCTCAATTAGTAGGGCCGATTCATAAAGGAAACTAAATTCAGAGAGTTCCAACTTGGATTATGATAAAAAACAACACATTTTTTATAATTTTATCAAAATTATTTATTACAAATTTGAAAGGTAGCAAGATACATTTTTAGTATTTTTTATATTTGTCAGCAGAATAAAGTTTTAATAAAGCTGGTGATGATTTTAATTAAGGTCCAAAATTCTTGAATTTTTTTTTTTATTATTCGCCTTAGTTATCTGGGGTTTTTCAGACATCCACAATTTTGCTCATGCAATTTATCCGGTTCGCCAATTATCGCGTGGCATAGAAATATAAAAAAATACAGAAGTGGCAAGGGGGCGTGTTTGTGTCGGCGCGACATGCAGAAAATGACCATTTCCTAGGCAAATGGCCCCTCCGGGAACTAGTGCGATTTCAACCGTGATCGTGATGTGTACGAATACCATGTTGTTCACTGGTTTCTTGTGAAAACCGAAGCCAAAACTAAATCTTATTAAATCACGGAATTCCTTGCTATATTTGTCACCGTGAAATTGATGCGGTTTCGCCCTCGTGGAGGTCGGAAATTATCCCGCGGGAACATACTACGGGGATAAAAAAGTAGCCTATGTCCTTTCTCAGGCTCTAAACTATCTGTGTACCCATTTAAATCGGTTCAGTAGTTTTAGCAGGAAAGCGAGACAGACAGACAGACAGACATACAGACAGACAGACAGAGTTACTTTTGCATTTATAATATTAGTATGGATCTCGCGAGATTGTAATCTGTCTGTAGATTTGAACCCTGGCAGGTGCTTTATTTTGTGTAAATAGTGTCATCATCACTGCTCTCAAAACGGTGAAGGGTTTTCCTTCGTCATCGTGAGGAAACCGGCAAATCCTAGAACCAAAAAATCGTAAACATGTGACATCTACCAACCCACACTGGGTCCGCGTGGTAGATTACGGCCCACTCCCTCTCACCGATAGGAGACATGTGTCCCAGCAGTGAGAACAATATATGATTATGATATGAGTCCATCTTGAAACAGAGCTGGCAAAAATTATGATGCATTTAATAAGCTAACAAGCTATAACAACATAAAATAACATCACGGATGTAATCCCCAGAGAGTTAAGCAGAGGTGTACCTATAGTACAGTAACTTGTATGTTTGTATTAACCAGTCTATTTACGTATAAAGATTAAAAAAAAATACTTACCTAAAACAGTACCAATGTCACACTTCATATTTCTTAAGAACACAATAATGAAATACACCTGTCTTGCTCATTAACTTAATAATAACACACGTTACAGTGAATAAACATCACTTTATTTAAAAAAGAAATAAATACCCTTGTTTGCGACTACGTAAATACTCCATGCTCAAAGAAGGACTCATGTTTGTAAGATATTCATTTGAATTAAATAATAAAAATTAATAAAATTATTTAAAAACCCGATTGCAAAAAAGACAATTTAAAAGATATACACTAAAAAGACTGATATTTTAAATCATCTATTTTATTACAGATTTTTCAGTGTCCCGTCCGGCTCACTCTTATGACAAAAACTGTATGAAATAAAAAATTATTCGCTTCGTTTTAAATATGAGTGGGTTACTATTTATCACTATTCTTTCATATGATAACACAAGGTCCGACACAAACATGGCCCATTTTGACGCTGTTAAAACATTTTACACCAATTTATTATTGATAATTAAAAAACATATAACTTTTTTTTGTAATCCTCTTTTAATTTCCTTTATTTGATACCCTAGTCGATAGAATTGTTTTTTTTTTATTACGGCTTACTATTTCGCGATAAAATTCGGCATTTCGTTTTTTTTTCCAAAACCTGTATAAAGACACTTTTATGACGAATATAATGATACCTTAACCATCGAAATGCATCTAGTTTTTTTCGTATTGTCCCTTTCTAAAACTTTATCTGTTTTATTCTTACAAAACGATATCTAACTTTCGTCAAAGCTTAAAATTTTCGACATTTACTTGTATTCAGGACTTTATTTTTCTCAGAATATAGATTAGAATGCAGAATTGTAGCGCTATCTATACTCACATAAGTGTTTGTGTGTGTTCCTTGCATCCGTAGAAGTCAGGTTTATAACAGACTGTCCAAGTCCATGATTTGAGTTGTTGAGTGTGCCAAGTTCAGTTTCGCCAACTGTACTGGTCTCAGCTTGTATGTCTTCGGGTAAATCTCGTATGTCTATGGATGGATCTTCTAAGTCTATGGTTGAATCCTCGAAGTCTATGGTTGAATCTTGTACGTCCATGGCTGAATCTGAGTGCGTTTCATCAACATATATTCTGTAAAATAGGTTGAAAGTTATAATTTTTTTCTTTGGCACTAGTGCACAAGGAGTGTTTTGTTTTTTTTTTTAATAAGAGCCTAGCTGTGCGGTGCCTACGGCTTCGCCCGCGCAGTGTGCCGAAATTATCACACAGGAACATGTTACTCAAACAAAAAGTAGCATAAGTTACTCCTCCTCCTCTAAGTTACATCAGCTATCTGCCAGTGCCGTCAAAATCGGTCAAGCCGTTTCAGAGATCAGCCGACCAGACAGAAGTTGATTTTTTGATGTTTGTATAAACTTTCATACGCATTTAGTGAAAAGCTGTTTATTTGAAATTACAAATAGACACTTCTATTTTATTTATTTGTATGAAATATATTTATAGATACGACATGAGCACGACAGCGGTGCGGCTTGATGATGCGCGAATAGCGCTTGCTAATACGGTGTCATTTGCGGAACACATGGGGTACGAGGACGTGTTTACATACAATTTAGAGGGTGAGGGAGCAACGCAGCCGGCGCCATTTCTCCTTTATGATGAGAAAGAGTTCATCACGCCTTGTTTCCCCGAAGGGTTGGGCAGAGGTGTACCTATAGTACACTCACATTTCGCCTGTTATGTTTAAGTCCCATGTAATAGGGGGCGAGCCTATTGCCATCAACCGAGCACAAATCCAGACTCCGGGCTGCTACTGAGAAATTCCAGATGGAAAAACCCAATAACACTTTGCCCGACCTGGGAATCGAACCCAGGACCTCTAGTTCAGCAGTAGCCCTTGCTACCACTAGACCAACGAGGCAGTCAAAGAGTTCCTAATTCGAAATTTCAATAAATTTTTCATCGGCTGCTAAATTGCCGCCAATTTGTCAAATGACATAATATGGATTCATTCCATACCTACAGATTTCCACCAAGGAATTTATATCCAACCTGGAACGTGCATTGTCAATTTGACACCATTATAAAAATAAACCTTATGTACATATATGACACTAAGTTCTATTACAGACAATCGCTTGGTCAAAGAGAAATTCGGTCCGAGAGAGAAAGCGTTTCGAGAGCCCTGTGTCCCTTTCTAAAGTGATGCCAGGAGGATTATTCCCAATTCTTGAAGTAGGGTGCCCATGATGAACGAAATTATAAGATTATATAAACAATACAGCATATAAATAGGAGGTAGTCTTCAACGTAAGCATACTTACGCATGTATGTTATACGTATTTTATGTTTATACTAGGCTGAATTTAACATTTATTTTAGTAAAATGTGTGTTGAGATTATTCTCTAGTACAAGCCACGCATATGACTTTACAAGGAATGATGTACCGAATACTTAATAGAAGTGATCATGAAATTTCACATTTCCCGAGGAACATTCTAGGGAAATGGCAAAAAAGTTTCGACTTCCCATGTTAATCATCGATTTAGGTGTGTCACTTCGTATATTTTAAATAAATTTAAAAATATAATTTCAGACTCAGCAGTGGTGGCCCAGTGGTAACGGCCGCGACTTACGAGTAGTAGGTCGTGAGTTCAAACCCAAGTAGGCGCATTACTTTGTGTAAATTAATAAGATTCACACGAAAAGCAATTTATTAAAAGCATTGCGTCTCATTATCTTACCGCCCGTATCGCCGGGTTAAAGGCAAAATCGACTATCTGCGATTTTTTGAGTTTTTCACTTTCATATACCATTCGATTCGCCATTTGATTCTTTACCTAATGGTATATGAAAGTGAAAAACTCAAA
The DNA here is from genome assembly GCA_932294355.1 of Aporophyla lueneburgensis. Taxonomy (NCBI): domain Eukaryota; kingdom Metazoa; phylum Arthropoda; class Insecta; order Lepidoptera; family Noctuidae; genus Aporophyla; species Aporophyla lueneburgensis. The sequence goes on from OW028746.1 coordinate 5,007,774, forward strand.
AAATCGCAGATAGTCGGTTTTGCCTTTAACCGAGGTATGATGAGCCACGGTAAAACTCAAACATTGAAAATTATAGGTCACAAATCAACTTTAAGACAGAAATTGCATAAAACTGTTTTATTTAGTAATGTGTGAACCTGACTGTAAATATCTACCAAATAAATATTTATAAATTCTCCATAATGCGTTTTACTTTAAACATCTTTAAAGATTTTTTTTTTTTGGGATTAAATATAATGATCACCATAAAATGCTTTGATACCCTTAGTTCTTTAAGAGCGTTAACGTCGATTTTGGTTGTTTGACCCAAAAAGCGTACTTTTCAAACCATTTAATCACCTCATAAAACGTATCTAACGAAAGTGTGAATAACTAAATATTGTTGGAAATATTTCGGTCTGAAAAGTTGACTGAAAACCTTTTTACATTAATAAAGTATTCGTGAATTCTAACCAGATAAAAAAACAGTGTTTTCTAAAATCCTTTTACAGTAGTCATTTCGAAGCTTAAAATATCCGAAACCACTAATAAAATTGACAAACTAATAAACATATTTAATTGTTCACATCCTTGAGCAAAAAACTGAGAGAGACTTTTTTGATTTTCAGCGCCTAACATAATAAATAAAACAATAAACAAAGTGAAATTACCAAGAAAAAGCAGTTGCTAAATTCAGTATTTCTTCCAATAAATCTTATTTAATTTTACAAAATAAAGGTGTATTCTAATAGAAGAACATCTTCTTTAAAACTTGCAATAAAAAATTTCAACTAAATTAGTTTTATTATTTTTCTACAATTATTTTAAAACTACTATAAAACCGTGCGCGGTAATAATTTTAAATCAGTCCGCCGCGAGGCTGTTCAAAGAGTGGACGTATCGCTCAGTGCTCTACGCGTGACCTCTCCCGACCCTTGGCATCGAGTGAGTTTATAGTGCGATATAACGATCTTGGGTTGGTAAGTAAAATAATTATTTTTTATTTAGATAATTGAAAACAATGTTTTTCGAAACAACAAAAATTGTTTCAGGTGCCATGGGGAATAAGAGTAAAAAAACGAAACTAGTTTTATCAAGGAAAAGGATGAGACTCAATCAAGAGGTTTTAGCTAAAGCTAGGGCTAAAAGGTTGGGTAAAATAATATTTTGAATAGAACTTGATTTGTTATCTTTGTTGATCGAAGTTTGCTATATAAGGTCCTCGTTTATTAATTTATTTCCTTCTAGGGGGTGATTGTACTACTCAAATACATTTTTTTTTTCTAAACGATCAATTTCGAAATTGCAAAAAACAATACTTCCTTAAACTAAACCGTCGATCATCTGATTTTTTTTAACTTGCATTGTAATAATAATAATTTAATTGATTTGATTTAATTTAAACTTTATTTCTTCTTTTTAGAGAATTTAACTAAAAGCTTGTTTTTAAAAATGTTTTTAGGGTTCTGTAGTGAAAGAGGAACCATTTATAGTTTCGCTAAGTATGTCTGTCTGTCCAACCGTGGCTTAGCTCAGAGACCCTTAGTACTAGAAAGCTGGAATTCAACATGAGTAAACATTTTAATCACGCAGACAAAGGGGTAAAATAAAATCCTGTTTTTTTTATCTTCAGGCATTGTAAAGAAAATAATGTTGTTGTGAGTACGGAAGATGTTAAAATCCAAAATGAAGTAAAGGTAAAGCACAACTAACGTTTTTTTTATTTACAATTTCATATTTACGTATGGGATTACATCTATCTTTTTTTTTCAGGACTTAGCCTCGTCTTCCAAAACCAGCTTGTTGATGTGTGGAACACACGTGTCGGTTATCTTTCAAAGTCGGTAAAGGAAAACATTTATTTAAATCTACATACAAGTGCTATATATCATAAGTATAATATTATAAATAAAGAATTCTTCGATATTGAAATATTTTATTTTAAAACTAGAATACTTAATAAAATGCCTAGAGGACCATCGCGACTTCCTACGACTTCAAAATGATGAACCCCCTTCATTATGATTTTTTCATGTACTTTTTTATCAAATGAGCAATTTTTAATCAAAATTCAATTAGTAGTTTTTGTGAAAGAGTAACAAATATACATCTACTCATCCATAAATAAACTCTCAAACTTGCGCGTTTATAATTATTATTTGAAAATATGATCTGTATGGTATTCTGATGTGTAATCGATATGAATTGAAGTTTCATCAAAATTCGTTCAGTAGTTCTTACGGTAAATTATTTAAAATCATTCATCCATACATCCTCACAAACCTTTGTGTTTATAATATTATTCGTAGTAGGATTTTACATTTGTACAATATTTCTAACTTTTCTCCCCTAAATAGTGCCTACCTACTTACTATACTACGTATCCAAAATTGCCTTTTTATTTCACAAGCATGTAATAAAAATAAGAATAGTAAATAAAAATCAACTGACGATTAAATAAGTAAGTATCATTAAACATTACGGACCAACTTGGGTTAGTTTGACTATAATGACGGGCAGCACACCAACTCTACGCACACAGTTATGCGCGTATCTGTGTGAGTGGAAGGAGCACTGCAATTACCTAAACTTGGTGCCGTGGATTTCACGTTAACGCTCTTAACCAAAAATATATACTTGACACCAGAAAAATAAAGTCTAAAATTACAATAGTACTAGCTATTTTACTCACGACTGCTCTTTAAATTGTATTCGAACACCAAATGTAGTAAATGATCACCAAATCATAACTTGTACGACAAAACTGTACTGCGACTCACAATAGTTCGAATGCACGCTTGTGCGATACACTCGAGCTCACATAGTACACTAGGTTAGGTTAGGTTAAAACTGTGACCTCCTATGCTAGAAACGACTAGATTCAGTGTGTCGCATAAGCGTGCATTCGAACTATGGTGAGTCGCAGTACAGTTTTGTCGCACAAGTGTTATTCGCACACCCATTTGTCGAACTCACGTAGTACACTCTTAATAATTTCGTGTTCACTAACTATTTTTGGGTTATGGTTTTTTTTTGGAGTCAGTTTGCTTAAATAGGATAGCAAGATGTAAAAACTTTGGTTATAATTTTACATTAAAATGCGGGTTTAATTTTGGTGATCATTTACTAGTTTTGTCTGTCATATGTTACTATATCTGGTGGTAAGTTAAACATAAGCCTTTTTTTTAAATCATATTATTGGTTAATATATTACATATCCTGTTATATTAGTATCTACCTACATCATATTGCTTGGTCACCCTAATGAAAGGGACAGAGGGCTCTTGCGAAGCTATCTCGCTCGGACCGCGCATTCCAGGCAGTCTGTGTGCATTCCAGGTTGGATTTAAGTTCCTTGATTCCCACAGAGTTCCTGATTCGAAATTTAAATAAATTTTTCATCACTGCTAAATTGCCGCCAATTTGTTAAAAAAAAATGACATTATGGATTCATTCCACACGTACAGATTCCCAAAGAGTTCTGGATTCGAAATTTAAATAAATTTTTCATCGGCTGTTTTTCTTACTGGCATATTCTAAAAACTTTCAGTGTGACCCCCGTATGGCATTTTGCGCCTTGCACCGCGTGCCCTGCGCACGTGAAAAGCGTGGCTGCATCAGCAGACGTGTTCCCTGAACTTTAGGCCTAACAATAAGTTATTTTTGCCACCAACACGACAAGAAGAAGTTTCAAAGAATATGTTTCTTTGAAGTCACTGTCATTTTTAGGGTCTCACTGTGTTGCTTCTTTTTTTTTTTGTGAGTGGGAAATCGTCAAATGACGTCTCCCCTCTGGGCGAAGCGGGAGGGTGTCAGTTTTATACTGACTAAAACCCACCCGTGTTCCTTCAGTTGCCTATATGCCAAGGCCACGGTAACTCTTTGGAACAAATTTCGCTACCCTGGCAGACAGAAAGAATGTACAGAGTGTTGCTTCTGCACATTCTTTCTGGAAATAAATCATCTAGGTGTAAACAAAACAATTTTCTCATACTTGCACATAGGTACTGGCACTGGTGATGATCTTTTCTTCTCTACTTTGGGTTGTCCTGCCAACTTCTTTTCCTTGAGATTTCTAAGCCTTTCAGAAATACTTTTTGCTTTTGCTGGCATAGGATTAGCTTTTGTAGTTGGATCAGAATCTGGAGTTTGATTGTCCTCCTGGAAGGGAGCACGAGGGAGGTTAAATAGGCAAACTTTTTTCTTTCTAATAATATTGATTAAAGTGTACACATGAATTACGGTTTCAAGAAAAAAATGGCAATCAGGTAATGCAATCTCGATCTCGCGAGATCACGCGCCTTCTTCGTCCCTTTCGAAATCACAATCATTCTTGAGAACGCGATTTCTAGATAGCGCTAGCAGTTTTAGCACATTATACATTAGTGATGTGATCGTTAAAAATATATATCCGCGGATACGGATCCGAATTCGGATATCCGGCACATCATTTGCATCTTGAAAAGCCTTCTCAAATTCCTATACAGGGTCAAATTAAATTAGCTGGCAATACCTATTCCACGAGTTTAGTATTTTAATGTTACATTAATTTAAATGTTAAATTACTTTAATGTATTTAAAATGTGCGTGATGTGTTACGTTTCGAGATTCAATTATTAAAACGAGTTTTTTATGTACAAAATCTGACACAATTACTATAAGTAAAAATAAGTAGATGTAGTGCAGTTTTTATTTTAAGAAGTTTAAGAATTTTTGATTAAAAATACTCATGCATATTTCCAATTAATTTGGCGAAATCTCAAGTCAACAGACTAAGCTTGCGAGTCTTGAGATCTCAAGTGGTGCCTTCGCATTATTTGTATTTAGGAATAGCTTACAATTTCTCTAAGTCCTTTGATATGCAGTGCTTTTCCAGCAGTTATCAGGTCAGGCAGGCGGTTTTTAGGCACTAGGACTTCCCCTGTGTATATGTACTCCAAAATAGCACATAGTGTCGTGTAGGAAATGTTCTGAAATGTTCAATTAAACTTTAAATAGCATATCCCCTTTTTATTAACCAGCATCAACAGGTATCTAAAGCAACACTTTACAGACTACCATCATCATTATCTTAGCAGGACAAATGTTTGGTAAAATAATATAGTCCTCCACACCCAGTAGCGGCGTTAGGGTAGGGCGCGGTTGGGCGACCGCCCAGGGCGCCAGATTTGAAGGGGCGCCCCAGGCGCCCCTTTTTTCCGCTCTTTCAGTGAGCGAGTCCTATTAATAGTAAATTCCCTAAAACTAGCTAAAAAATCGTTATAATGGCAATAGCTAAAGAATCAAATGCAGTGTCAAAGATTACTAAATATTATTCAGTTCCCTAAACCTGACTGCACCCCGGACATTAGTCATGTAGAACAACTTTCACTAACAATACGATTTGTTGACTTATCATCAGTTGACGACAAAATATTAATCAAAGAGCATTTCATAGAATTTATACCTGTCAATGAGTCAACCGGTGAAAAACTGACTGAAGTTATTATTAATGTTTTAAATAAACACGGACTGGAATTGAAGAATTGTAGGGGTCAGGGTTATGATGACAACGGAGCGAATATGAAAGGAAAAAATATTGGGGTACAAAGAAAAATTCTGGACCCCTTAGCTATTTATGTAGGTACCGTGTGGCTGTCATAGCTACAATCTTGTACTATGCGATGCCGTTAAGTCGTCCGTAAAGTCAGTTGCTTGGGGTGCTTCAGAGGTTGTGCACATTGTTTTTTTTTTGGAAGGGAATTCATCAAATGACTTCTCCCGCTCCGCACAGAGCGGGAGAAGTCATTTGATGATTTCGTGTCAGACTTTTACTGACTATAACCCACCCGTGTTCTTTCAGTTACCCATATGCCAGGGCCGCGGTATCTCGTTTAAACAATCTCGCGACCTCAGACCCCTTCAGTTTGCTGACATCTCTTTAAGGCGCGCGTAGAACACTATGCGCCATCGACACGGGCCTGGTCCTTACCGGGCGGCAAGCTAGCCATTGCTCGCTGCCCGCAAGCCCAAGCCTATGGTGGCCGGGAGTCTGAGATCCAATCCCGACGCCCGGGGCGGCTAGGGACGTGAGGGCGCAGCGACTGCCACTCCCTCACGCGCCCCGCATCCTTCGCGAGCATTATTGCTTCGCATAATAAGGTGACGGCTTCCCATGCCCTCTCGCTCCGTACCATGGCTCGCACCAGGGCCGGACGCGAGAGGTTGCCGCCGCCGATCGCCTCCACGAGGACACGGTGGTGCTCCGCCCAGGCAGGGCCCACCACCGTGTCCTCCAAACGATTCTCACAATGGAAACACCCGGGCGTTTTCTCCTGCTTTATCCTGAACAGGAACCCACCGTAGCACCCATGCCCGGTGAGAATCTGCGTCAGGCGGAAGGTGAGGACGCCGTGGCCTCTCTATCCAGTCCTCATAGAGGGGACTTACCGCCGCAATTGTGGCGTGCCCAGTTTACATTGTTTTCAGCTTCTGTTCATCGATGGAAAATTCTACCCGATCACTTGGGGTATATACTTTAAAAAAGCTCAGTGACATACGTTGGGATTTTGGGAAGCAAGATTAAGCAATGTTAAAGCAGTCCCTTATCAAATTAGTGCCATTCATGAAGCTTTGATTACTTTGGCTATTGAAACTCAGAAAACGGACTTACAAGTCTCTCATGGAGCTACTACTCTAGCTGAACACCTGAAAGATTTCAGCTTTTTAGTTGCATTGGTTGTTTGATACGATGTACTTTTTCAAATAAATGTCTTCAACAAATTCCTGCGATCGATTGACATGGACATGAGTAAATGCACGGAAATGCAAAAAAAAAATACTGTACCTTCTTCGTAGATTATAAAAACACAGGCTTCAAAAGCGCAATTTTAACTGGGAAGGAGTTGGCTGAAGAGCTTGAAACGGAACCTGTGTTTAGAGTGACAAGAATTCAACGCGTTAAACGCCAAGCTGGTGAAACTGCCCACGACGAGCCTATAATATCTCCAGAAAAGAAATTTGAAGTCGAATGTTTTTTAACTGTCTTTTGGACACTACTATAAATTCACTCCATGAAAGATTTGAACAGTTAAATAAATACTCGGAATCTTGGTCTTTTTTGTACAATATAAAAATATTCCGGAAAAACCAGACCTCAAGGCGATATGCCGGGTACGATTGTCGCAACTCAGCGCTGGGCACGCCACAATTGCGGCGGTAAGACCCCTCTTTGAGGAGTGGATAGAGAGGCGCCACGGCGTCCTCACCTTTCGCCTGACGCCTGTCTCACTGGGCATGGGTGCTTCGGGAGGTTCCCGTTCAGGATAAAGAAGGAGAAAACGCCCGGCTGTTTCCATAGCGACGATCGTCTGGAGGACACGGTGGAGCATACGGTGGAGGCGTGCCCTGCCTGGGTGGAGCACCGCCGCGTCCTCGTGGAGGCGATCGGCGGCGGCGACCTCTCGCGTCCAGCCCTGATGCGAGCCATGGTACGGAGCGAGAGGGCATGGGAATCCGTCATCTCCTTCTACGAAGCAATAATGCTCGCGAAGAAGGACGCGGGGCTCATGAGGGAGTGGCAGTCTATGCGCCCTCACGTCCCTAGCCGCCGCAGGAGGAGACGCCCCGGGCGTCGGGAGTCGATCGCAGACTTCCGGCCACCGTAGGCGCGGGCTAGCGGGTGGCGAGCAATGGGTAGCTTGCCGCCCGGTAAGGACCAGGCCCATGTCGACGGCGCGTAGTGTTCCACGCGCGCCTCAAAGAGATGTCAGCAGCACTGAAGGTGTCTGCTAGGACCGATGCCTGCCAGGGTCGCGAGATTGTTCAAACGAGATACCGTGGCCCTGGCATATGGGTAACTGAAGGAACACGGGTGGGTTTTAGTCAGTAAAACACTGACACGCCTTCCCGCTCCGCACAGAGCGGGAGAACTCATTTGATGATTTCCCATCCAAAAAAATGTCTTAATAAAAGAGTTAGCTGATAGAAAGGCTAGAAAAATAAAATGTTATTAGTTTTCTTAATAAAGGTTATTTCATATATTCCTTGCCTCTTTTTTCGGATGGATTTCAATAGAAGATATAATAGGGCGCCGTATAAAATCTCGCCCAGGGTGCTGGTAGTACTAAAACCGGCACTGTCCACACCGTATTTTAGCAGTGGCGGCCAATCTCAACGAAGACTTGCCATCGGCGTGAGAGATATTATAGTGCACAAGTGAGTGCGTAGACACAGGGGCACTCACTGTGTCCTCACTCTCATAGTCCGATAGGATGGCAATTCGACACGACCGGAGAGAAATCAGGTGCAGGGCCAACGGTTTGACGTACTTTCCATGAGGCTAACACACTGTTGTTGATGTTACTAAAAATATCCTAATGGGAAAACCCAATAACACCTTGTCCAACCTGGGGATTTAACCCAGGACGCCACGCTCAGCACCCTTGCGACCACGCGACCAATGGGGCAGTTTCAATCATTTAAAATTATTTATTGTTATAATAATAAATAGATGGCTACCTACTTATATTGGTGAGCAGTGGTGGCCCTGTGGTAAACGACGCGACTTACTAGTCGTAGGTTCAAACTAGGGATGTTATGGATATGAAATTTCGGATACGGATTGGATACGGATGTAGGAATGATTATTATACCGGATACGGATGTGAAATTATTTCGGATTATCCGTTAGTTTCGGATAATTTCGGTTACGGATATTACATTTTAAGGAATTTCAAAAGTAAAATACAAATAGCTAATAAAATTGTTAAATTTATATGTCACCATTTGGTAGGAATTACAATCAGTCTGTGAGTAATTATTACAGCTATTTTAAATAAAAATGATTATAAATATATATTGAGTGTTATCTAATCTACCTAAAATAAAAATGTAATAACAAATCCGATATTATCCAAAACTTTTATTTCGGATTTGGTTACGGTTGTGGATAAATTTTTATATCGGATATCCGATAGTTTCGGTTACGGAGCTCCCTAACATCCCTGGTTCAAACCAAGACAGGTGCTTTATTTAGTGTTAATTGTTTCATTACTACTGCTCTCAAAACCGTGAAGGAGAACATTGTGAGAAAAACGAAAAGTCCTAGAATTAATTCGAGGATGTGGCATCTACCAACCCGCAGTGGGCCTGCATGGTCGATTACGGCTCACTCCCTCTCACCGAGACGAAGCCTGAGCTTTAGCAAAGCTGATTTTGCATGCACACTACTTACATTCAGAAATATTATTGGATGTGTACACTGTGTTGTTGATATCAAGTCCTTTATGTATGGGCTAACTAGAGACATAACCAACTGATGCACTTTCACATGGTATCCGTCTGCAGCCAAAGTCATGTCAACAAACTCTCCACGCTGAAACATAATTATAACATCAGATTATCTATACTAATATTATAAAGCTGAAGAGTTTGTTTGTTTGTTTGATTGAACGCGTTAATCTCAGGAACTACTGGTCCGAATTGAAAAATTCTTTTTGTGTTGGGTAGCCTATTTATTGAGGGAGGCTTTAGGCTATATAGTAGGTCGCTCACAATGGGCCTCATAAGAAGGCTCAAAGTCACCCAAAGAGCAATGGAGAGGGCTATGCTTGGAGTTTCCCTACGTGATCGAATCAGAAATGATGAGATCCGTAGGAAAACCAAGGTTACCAACATAGCCCGAAGAATTGCCAAACTTAAGTGACAGTGGGCAGGGCACATTGCTCGCAGAACAGATGGCCGATGGGGTCGGAAGGTTCTGGAGTGGCGACCGCGTACTGGAAGACGTAGCGTTGGAAGGCCTCCCACACGATGGACCGATGACCTGGTGAAGGCCGCAGGAATGCGTTGGATGCGAGAGGCACAGAACAGGTCGAGGTGGCGGTGCTTGGGGGAGGCCTATGTCCAGCAGTGGACGTCTTTCGGCTGAAATGATGATGATGATGATGATGATGATGATGATGATGATGATGATGATGATGATGATAGGCTATATAACATCACGCTACAACTAAGAGGAGCGGAGCAGCAATTAAAAATGTTTGCAAAAACGGGGAAAATTTATTCCTTTTGAGAGTTTCCGTTGCGTGCGCTGCGTAAACGGTTAAAGTAACGCAAAAATCATGTATGACGGAATTGTTCCTTTTAAAATGTTCTAAAAAAAAGTCCGCGACAGCATATGTCTATCTTTTAAGGTTGACTCACTATAACTCAAAAGGAGCGAGCAACAAAAAATAACGAAAACTAGCAGGCAAATCGATGCGACGGGAAGGGGCGGGGAAATTTTTATTTGACGCGGACGAAGTCGCGGGCAGAAGCTAGTAATTAATATATTTAAAAGCAGGAAACTTATTGTGCACCAACAATTACCCACTTTGCTTGGTTTTTATCACTAAATTATTAATTAGATAGCAGTTTGAAATGCAAGGTTTATTTATGTAAGTAGATATTTTAACTCTGTTACAAATCAATATTTAGCTGGTCAACATTCTTTAAACTGACTGATCTCTGAGAACAAACGCTGAAAGAAAATCAGAGATCATGGTCTCTTTTTAAAGTCCATTCATTATATTATTAGAATTTAATGTGAGTTTAACAATGCAGGGCCATATATGGAAGGGCCTTTAGAAGAAAGAGCCATTTCAGCTCTGAGCTGACCTGGTGACCAGCAGACCAGCTGTGTAGCCAGTACACAGCTCAGTATCAGTTACTGTGTAGCCCAGCCCTATTGTGGGGAGACAGGACGCTAGCAGATCTGCATTTGCGTAGTCCATATTCACAATACTCAAAATGGAAGATGGAATACTTGACTTCATAACTGTCTGGCAGAGACAGTTATGAAGTCAGGTATTTCATCTAGCTTGCATGGGAGTCAAATTCACAGTGGTTTTCTCTTTAAATGTCATCAAAACAGGGTAAAGCAAAGGTAACTGATACATATTTTAATGTATTCTCTCTCTTGTAATTTGGTTTTCTTGGTACGATCGGTGCAGAGCTAGTAATGGGTATGATTTTTACTTTTTTATGGTTTTTACATCAACCAAAGGTGCTCACCTGCTGCAGTTGGCTCAATCCATTACATATACTCTTCTGATAAGCGTCCCACGATAGCGACAGGTTTTCACTTACTTCAGTTGGCGCCATGTTTTAGTTTTATTTGTTTACCATTCGTTATTTATATTAATAAATAAATGACAGAAAAACAACAAAGAGGCAAATCCAAACAGGAGGCCGGCCGGGAGGCGAATTTACAAAGGCTATACTATTTTAGTCACGAGTCAGACTCTAATCAGTGAGCTTTTGTTTCTGCATATTACTCGACAATACCTAGTCTATCTCAGTAAAAAAATTTACTCAAATAGACTAGCTTTTCGTTTTGATATTTTCAAAGAAAATGCACGGACAAAATCTAGTACCATTTCAGTCACGCGTGGACGAAATCCCATCCATGGTTAATACCCCGACTCAGAGTACCCCGACTCGGATAGGTTAGGTTAGAAGGCTAAGGCGGGAGCGAAGCGGAGCGGAGCTCCCGCCTTAGCCTTCGTGGTTATTTTTTTTTAAACCACCCAGAAATAGGAGCCCCGCGAAGCGGGGCTCCGTCAACCTATCTTAGCGCAGGTGGCAATCAGTTACATACATATTAATTTTGAATACATATTAATCAAATAGATAAGCTTCAATTATGGGTTGATAGTTACATGGCAACTGTTATCATTTTAATTGCTCGTTTCTATTATGTATTTGATAAATAAAAATAAAACGAATAATTAACGAGAAGTACATACTTTTATTAGGTAAAGAACACTATCCACTTGTTGCGAGTATAAAATTAAAAATATCTCGCCAAAAGCTTAGCTATTCGAGTGATATGTATTATATAGAACTAGATTTTGTCCGTGCATTTTCTTTGAAAATATTAAAACAAAAAGCTAGTCTATTTGAGTCAATTTTTTTACTGAGATAGACTAGGTATTGTTGAGTAATATGCATAAACAAAAGCTCACTGATTAGAGTCTGACTCGTGACTAAAATAGTATAGCCTTTGTAAATACGCGGCCGGGAGCGGGCGGGGAGACGGAGACACAAGCCGCTAGTGTCACTTGAGAGTTGACATTGGCATTTAGCCACAGAGTATCAAACTTGCACAGAGTAGTAACTTTGCGTACTGCATATAGCTTTAAAAAAAAAATGCTTTGATGAAAAAAGAAAAGTTACGCAAAGCTGGTTGTGTGTGACCCAGCATTAGTCTCGCAAAAAACTCGAAACTGACCGATTATGATCAAACTTTGGTCAGTTGTTGTGTGCTCACCGTGGAAGGTTCATAAATAAAAAGGAAAGGCATCGTAATTCGTAACACATGGGCAAGAAGAGCTAGTCTATAAAAATAGATTGCCGTACGTTGGTAAGCGGATCACTTGAGAACGTCGAATGGCTGTACGGAATTGCTTTCTGGTTTTGGTTTAATAATCCGCAAGTTCAAATTAGGTCCATTGTTGCAAAAGAAAATCATAAAAAAAGCATAAAAATAATAATAATGACAGCCAAATGGGGAGGCCTATGTCCAGCTGTGGACATCTTTCGACTGATGTCCTGATGATGATGATAATTCCATAAAAAAGGAACCAGTAACAACTTTAAAAAAAAGACTAACTTTACTTCTTTATGATAAATGCTACTACTCCGTATCCGCTTTCCTAGATGAAAAATTTCAGTTGTAAATATATCATTGTCTGATACTTACTTTGATGTTTGAACTGCATCAATATTTGCATGCCAAAGTGGTAGAATGTACAAGGATTCCTTAAATCACATAATGTAATCACCTTATTGTAAATACCTACATTCTGAGCAAATAAATAATATTATATTCTATTCTATTATTATTCTAATGTAAAAAATAATCACTTGAATATCTCACACCACAACATTAAACAATGTCAGTTCAAAGTATAATGTAAAACGACAGTTTCATACTTTAACCCCTAATACCAATTGGCCCTTTATTTTTATTAAGAAACTGTAGGTAATGTTTCACCGTGTGGTCACGGACGTAAAGATTATGGCCACCCCATTTCATCCCGTGGGTGTCGTAAGAGGCGACTAATGCACCGTGTGGTCACTGACTAGTCTTGAGTAGTTCACGAACGAACTAGTTCGTAAGAGCGCTCCCATAGATGAACTACGCGAACTAGTTCGCTCATTTCCCGATCCATAGTTCGTTAGTTCATCAGTTCGCGACCGAATGAGCGAGGATGGCGTCAACCGAACTGATACACGGGACAAAATACAAAAAGGTTTTTGTAATCACTAAACTAGTTATTTATTGCAACAATAAACCTTGGTATTTTTTACAATCATGATCTTTTTATGAACTATCACTCAATGGTTTTTGCTGTTTTAGAGTCCAAAAATTGTAGGTAAAAGTAGAACATTCCATAATCTTGTCACATGCAGTACGTGCAAAATCTAAACGAGCGAAGGAGCGAACGATCTGCCTCTCTTTGATTCGAGCTGGGAGCGGGTGAACTAGAAGAGCGGATGAACTTGAAGAGCGGATGAACTAGAAGAGCGGATGAACTAGAAGAGCGAACTAGTTCGTTAAGGAGCGGTGAACTAAACTGAGCGATCTCAGTCGCGAACTACTATGCCCAAGCCTATCACTGACGTAAAGAATATGGCCACCCCATTTCATCCCGTGGGTGTTGTAAGAGGCGAAAAATGCACCGTGTGGTCACGGACGTAAAGAATATGGTATTCAGCTGTATCCGGGTAGACCGGAAGCCGACCTCAAAATACTTGGGAAACGGCTAAGCGATGATGATGATGACTACAGCTTGTAAAACCACAGTGATCAGAATCTCTCATTATTACGTTTTTTTTTAAAGATAAATTTAATGCCTCTGGTTTTGTTTTCTCTTTTTATCGTTTTCCAAAACATACAAAATAGTACATTTTCATACAAGTGTGCTATATGTTAGTCGTTAAGTCATTACTTATTCTTTATACTCGATGATTAGAGGCGGTATCATTCTTACCATATAAGGGAGCCATGTGTGTAATGATCAATGCACACGCGTTTCATAGGAACTCTTTCAATTTCGTTTTTAGGGCAAAAAAATGGCAAAAAATGGAACCCTTATAGATTCGTCATGCCTGTCTATCTGTCTGTCCGTCCGTATGTCACAGCCGCTTTTTTCCGAAACTATAAGAGTTATGCTGTTGAAACTTGGTACGTAGATGTATTCTGTGAACCGCATTAAGATTTTCATACAAAAATAGAAAAAAAAAACAATACATTTTGGGGTTCCTCATACTTAGAACTGAAACTCAAATTCAAAATTCCTTCATTTGTGTGTCTGTTGAGCAGTGCAAGGCACGTCTCGACGCGTACTTCGCGCTGGCGATCTTTAAGTTCGTGGGGCACCCATTTGTCAAGCTTTTTTACCTTGCCAATTTGATGCAAATGGACCAATATTGTTTTGACGCTAACGTCGAAAGCTGCTGCTAATTCAGCCGTAGATTGTGTATCATCAGCTTCCACAATCACCTTTAATTCGTCATTGTCGACCAAAGTCTTCGGACGACCGCGAGGTTCATTTTTCAGGTCGAAATTTCCAGAACGGAAGCGAGCAAACCAATAACAGGTGGTGCGTTGGTTTGTAGTGTTAGCTCCGTAAACGTCGTTGATGTTGCGTGCCGCTTGTGCCGCGTTGCTGCCACGACGGTACTCATATTCTATAATTACAAAAAAAAAATTTAAAAAAAATTACAAGAAAAAGATTGAAATGCGATGAAAATGTAACACTAATCAATAAACAAATGACTCTTTTGGAAAAAGAATTCCATGTTTTTAAAATAAAATTAATTTTAAATTAGAATTCTTAGACAAACAAAAATTATTTTGATTTGAAATGGCCAGTACTGCAGAATGGCGGTTTCATAGGTAAAGAACTAATATAAAAAATTAAAAAAAAAAATCATTAAATTTCATAAACTTAGACCTTATAATGCATAAACCGTGAATACTCAATACTCAATTCTTTATTGCATTCCATATGTTACATAGATGGTTAAAAATAAAATGGTACAAGATCTAATATGGACCCTGTCGGGCACGCAAAAATTAGGAGAGAGGAAGAGGGCTGAGTTACAATTTAATCACATCAGTATTCACATTTACTGTCTTTCATTTGGTATATAATTATATTGTATATCTATAGGTTTGTACTAAAGCCTCGGTGCGCGAGTCCAACTCGCACTTGGCCGGTTTTTTTTTAATTCGCTCCGTGAAGTCAACATTTTAGATGATAATTAACCATACAACGAAAACATTAACAAACTAGCGAAACCCCTTTTTTTTTTTTTTTTTTTTTCAGGATGGGAAATCATCAAATGACTTCTCCCGCTCTGGGCGGAGCGGGAGGGCGTGTCAGACTTTTACTGACTAAAACCCACCCGTGTTCCATCAGTTGCCCATGTGCCAGGGTCACGGTATCTCTTTCGAACAATCACGCGACCCCGGCAGTAGCGAAACCCCTTAGCTTTCTATATAAAACTCCTTGCGGAGGTTAAAATTGCTTCTAAAAAATATGTAGGTATACCTACCACCAAAAACATTTTCATGTTAAATTTAAGACGGAACTACGTGGGTCAAAAAGTTATCAGATCTCATGTAGAGCCAAGCTTCTAACTCTACAAACCCTAAATTCACAAACCTTAGTCAAAATATGTGGTTTGGACGTTTCGTTACTACAAGAGCTAGAATTTTTTTCTAATGTAAGTATGACAGAAATGGGTTACGTATTTTATTACCTAATTTTGTTATAACTATTAGGTTTTTACCTATGAAATTGCCGTTCTGCAGTACTGGCCATTTCAAATCAAAATAATTTTTGTTTGTCTAAGAATTCTAATTTCAAATTAATTTTATTTTACAAAAATGGAATTCTTTTTCCAAAAGTAGTCATTTGTTTATTGATTAGTGTTACATTTTCATCGCATTTCAATCTTTTTCGTCATCATGGATACGTTAAAAATTCGAGTAATTATGGAATATGAGTACCGTCGTGGCAGCAACGCGGCACAAGCGGCACGCAACATCAACGACGTTTACGGAGCTAACACTACAAACCAACGCACCATCTGCTAAAGGTTTGCTCGCTTCCGTTCTGGAAATTTCGACCTGAAAAATGAACTTCGCCGTCGTCCGAAGACTTTGGTCGACAATGACGAATCAAAGGCGATTGTGGAAGCTGATGATACACAATCTACGGCTGAATTAGCAGCAGCTTTCGACGTTAGCGTCAAAACAATATTGGTCCATTTGCGTCAAATTGGCAAGGTAAAAAAGCTTGACAAATGGGTGCTCCACGAACTCAATGATCACCAGCGCGAAGTACGCGTCGAGATGTGCCTTGCACTGCTCAACAGACACACAAATGAAGGAATTTTGAACCGCATTGTTACCTGCGATGAAAAATGGATTCTGTTTGATAACCGCAAGCGCTCAGCAAGTTGGTTGGATCCTGGTTCAGCACCTAAACAATGCCCTAAACGAAAACTTACCCCTAGAAAAGTGATGGTCACTGTTTGGTGGTCTAGCGCCGGTGTGATTCATCACAGCTTCTTACCAAACGGGGTGAGCATTACTGCAGATGTGTACTGTGAAGAACTGAACTCAATGATGGAGAAACTGGCACATCTCCAAACAGCATTGGTCAATCGCTCGTCTCCGCTGCTCCTGCACCCCGCGACCTCATACTGTACAGCAGACGGTCTCCAAGTTGCAAGAACTGGGGTTGGAAGCTCTCCGTCATCCGCCCTACTCACCAGACCTTGCGCCTGCAGACTACTGTTTTTTCCAGAATTTGGATAACTTCTTGGCGGGAAAAAAATTCAATACCCGAGAGGCAGTACAAAATGCCTTTGAAGAATTTGTTGCCTCCCGTCCAGCTGATTTTTTTAAGAAGGGCATCAATAAACTGCCACTGCGTTGGCAAAGATGCATTGATTGCATGGGTGATTATTTCGATGAATACAAATAAAAAATACATGAAAAAAATTCGTTTAATTTTTTTCATACAAAACGGCATTTTCATAGGTAAAGACCTATTATTTAAAAGATAACTACGATTGATTCACATAAGTTCATAACGCATATTGATCGACTCAACTACTGGTGCCGATTCCCTTATTCACAAACTAAACTAAATTCAAGTTCAGTGCTTTTTCTTTCTATTTCACTAAGGAAAGGACAGAAGATAAATTTTAGTTTAGTCCTGTCAAATTAATCAGCGGCAAATTCGGCAGCGGCCGGCGAGCCGGCGCTACTTCCAAGTTGCTCGCAGAAATATTTTTACCATTGTCTAATAATCCGTGTTTTCGCAAAATCTCTAGGGTTTTCGCGAAAATTCGAATTAGCAAATCATCCAATCGACATTTACAAAATCACCAGTAAATCAAACACAAGACCACAGATAAATCAACAGTAGGTGAATCGACCATTAGTTTAATCAAACTTAGTTTAATTAATTATAGTTGAATAACCCGTAGTTGAATTGTCCTTTAAGGATTGCGTTCATTAGTTATTACAAAAATAGGTGAAACGATCATTAGATATTTTAAACAATAGATATTTTGAGCGTAGTTATACTGAAAATATTTGAAATAAACTTAGGCATTATGATACGTAACCCAGAAAAGTAAAGAACAGTGAATTAAATTTTCACTTTACGCTTATGTGACTGAAACGCAACGGCAAAGTCACATATTTTATCATATTTTCTGTTTTTTGGGTCTGTTTCTTGGACATCAGAGATGCTTTTTTAAATTTTATTTTACTATTATTTATTATTTATAAGGAGTCCCTATATCAATTTTCAGACCTCTAGCATCAAAATTTGCGGAAGTCTCATACATTCCGTCCCATAGTTTAAGGGCTAGGGTTAAAGGTCCAAGTTTTAGAATTTCGTTGTTTGTGCACTAATATTAGCTTACATACCACAGCTTTCTAGGACTTCAGGAAGTACCTACCCTAAGAATTTTGATAATGATTAGTGAGTCAGTGACGAAATGGGGATTTTTGTAGATATCAATAAAATCATAAGGGGGCCGTCCATTAATCACGTGATGTTTTTTTGGCATTTTTGAACCCCTCCTCTCTCTTGGTGATACATAGTGAGCTTTAAGACTACCCCTATATCATGTGTATTTTTTACAGTGGCGTAGCGTGCCTTGGCGGGGCCCCGTATAAAAATTTGTTTGGGGGCCCTTATGAAGGGTAACGATTTCTCACAGAAGGAAAAAAAAATGCATAAAATTAATTAATTATTACCTATCTATTTGTCACTTTTCCAAAACTTTTATAAACAATTCAAATTAAATAACTCTCCTTGCCTTTCTTTCGGCAAACTGGAGATAATTCATAATTCTACTGTTATCCAATTTTAATAAGTTATTTTACCAAGTGTGTATATGTGTAAAAACGAGAAAACAAAAAAATAACTTAGGCGTTTGATGCGTGAAATGAGCCGCCCAGTTACAGAGATTGACGCACCATAATCGATAAATCAGATCGGCTATTTTGCGAGTGCGTCTGCTTCGAATGCTTTCCGTGTATTTCCTAATGTGCAAGTTGTTTAAACTGAATGTTGTTAAATTATCAAGTTTTGTTATCTGTGCAGGACGACTTTACTAGAGTGGAGATGAGTTCATTATTGACTTAGGTGATTCGGATTTCGGAGTCTTTGCCAATGCAATCTGACAACGAATTAGATTAAAATGATTTTTAAGAACTGTTGTGTTTTTCTTATTACATCCATAATCTTTATAAGAAATTATTTATAATTAACCACATGCATTAAAAAAAAAATAGATATGATATAATGTTCAATTGAAAAACTTCTCGATTTTTGCTAATAATCGAATTCATTACACAGACCCCACTATTTAAGTCACGTGACTAAGTGTCACTGTACCCATCCGATGTGAAAAAGACTATAAACGGGGAAATCCCGCAGCCTACCATAACCGATGTAGGGTGTTGCCACCTTTTGAACGCACGCTTTAAGCGGGAAAAAAGAAATTGCTTTTTGTGACTTTTGTCATTTCTGAAATTAAAAAAAAATTGGGCAGTTTTTATGAATTTTTGCTTACGCACGTCGGGGGCCCCCGTAGCCTGGGGGCCCCGTATAATTTATACGGCAGATACGGCGGTAGCTACGCCCCTGATTTTTTAGTACCTACAAATAATCATTTTTTTTTAAATACAGGTATAATAAAATAAAAATATTTTATTTTCAGGCATCAGGGCCCATAGGGTGTTAGTAATACATCTTACTTAAAAAACTATGTTAGTAACATGCAGGAGAAAAAAAGAAAATCACAATCTCAGGAAGGTTTAACAAGATTTGTTGCTAACATGTAGCTTGGTAAACCTTCCCAATGTAGGCCCATCCAGTCCAGCCTCTCTGCAAACACCCCCAGAATGCTGTTGCTGCTTCCCCTCACTCGGGATATTACTGAGGCAACTTTCTTCCGCATTATAGCAAAGTAGTCGTCAGTGTGCGCATCAGCGAACATACCAGACGCACTACAGTAAGGTGGAAGCCTCAACAGCGCCCTGAAGGCATTGTTGTACTGAATGCGCAGGGCATTTTCTACTTTTATAAGTATCATCTAATTAAATAAGAAAAAAAAAAAACACACGTGATATATTACTAGACCCCTCTCCCCCTTTGTGATATTTTATGGACCCCTCCCCCTCCTTTCGAGCCTCACTTGATTAATGGACAGCCCCTAAGTATAAGAGCTATGCAATTGAAACTTTTACCTATATGTTTAACTAGCGACCCGCCCGCCCCGGCTTCGCACGGGTGGACATTTATTTTTTAAGCTCTCCGAAAAAAAAATTTTGTTTTGTATGTATGTTTTTATAGGTTTTTTATTCGTGTTACATTTCTTTGTTTCGTACCAGCTTAGCTCTTTTATTTTTGTTTTTTTTTTTTTCTCTTTACCTTAATGCTTCACTATACACTATGTTCACAGTAGTATTTGTAGATGGCATTAAAACATATTGGTTTTCAGGAGATCCTACTCGAGAAAGTGCAACATATAATTGGCCATGAGAAAAGCACTCTTTTCTGAGATCGATGCCTACCATTGAAAAAGTTTGACCCTTTATTTATTGTAAGGGCAAACGATACCTTGACGGGAAACTGTAATCTTTTAAAGGAAATAGGCAAATCTGTCGGTATCATCGGGATCCGCGGAATGTGAGCGAGCTGTCCAGCCGCGCGCCGGGCCGGTGATAATGGTCGCTACAATCACATTGGCTGCGAGCCTTTTAATTCTTTTATCAAAAGTCTTGTCCCATTGCACATATTAGGAGGGCTTAAATTTCTTAATAGCATAATGGGCGTACCTACCTACTTTTAATTTCAGTTCGTGGGGTGGCAAGCCGGCAGGATTATTTATAAGTATTTTTGAAAATAACTTTTGATAATGAGTATCTAAATAGTTCCGAAATCAATTTTAATAAGTGCATTAATTCAGTAAATTTACTCGATTTGGCCGCGTCCGCTACGTAGAGAGCCGACCCCTGCTTCATAGATGTGCACCCCCCTCCCCTGCGGTTTCGCCGTGCGAGTCGTGCGACACCATCATTCATTTTAATACCAATTACAATTTTAAATTCGTAATATCTTTTGAATGGATTGTCCGATTGGAATAAAATAAAAAGTAATTTATAGCTATTGAAACAATCTTGCTTAATAAATAGTTTATTTGGATAAGGATTAGTATTTGACGATAATATGATCAATAAACATAGGCTAATAATTTTAATTACTTTTATTCTATGGAAAAGTGGTTATAATGGCTAAAATATAAATGTTTGGTTTATACTATCGTGGACTTTTTTGTAGGCATTATTGAGTTCTACAACTTTTCTATAGAAGTCAAGCATACATCTCTAACCATTTAGGCAGCGTTCGCGAGAATCGTTAACGTACGGCAGTTTTTTCGCCTTACTCCACAATTTTCACTACCACGAAAAATCCTATCTATTTTCCGGGATAAAATATAGCCTATACGGATTCGGAAGAATCCTTCTAAGTAATGGTAAAAGAAATTTTGAAATCGGTCCAGTAGTTTTTGAGCCTATTCAATACAAACAAACAAAAATACAAAGGTTTCCTCTTTATAATATTAGTATAGATAAGTCCACCAATGATATCATATTCTGAGAATTTTGTTTATGTGGTATAATCCAAACCTAAGTTATGAGGGTTCAAAAAACGACAAAGTGCTTCGAGAAAAAGGTAGGTAGTTGCGCTTCGCTTGGCTCGTCTTGGCGGTAATATGAGTAATGAGAAAAAAGCTATGTTTACACTTTTATTTGATATTTATTTGATAGATACGCCTTTTTGCGTCAAAGTATTATCTTCGTAAGTTTCGAGCACATCAGCCAAATGTTCGTTGTCTCTTGGTTTCTTGAACTGCCTTCTCTTTTGTGCCGCTTTCTTACGTTTTGGCATGACTGGTTTCCGTTGGCCATGGTCTTGCATTGATTTGATGCCTTGTTTCTCTAGATATTCTTCAATTTTCGCGTCATCCATTGCATCGACTGCAGTTGCGCGCCATAATTTTACGAATTCTTCATCAACCTGAAGACAAAAAGCATAGAATAATGTTTAATGACCTCTTTAGAGCTCTAATTGCTTCTTTCAATCACAAGCTATCATTTTTTGACGGAAACTCCTAATCCATTGCTTCATTTTGCAATGTTATTTTGCCTCCATCCACACGACTTTTTATTTTTTATAATAGAAAGAGAAGAGATAGAGATATATATATATATATATATAGTTTACGAGGCGCTGAAGACACTAGTGAGGAAAATGAAAATTTAAGGGTAATATGGGACTCTGAGGGAATGCTAAACGTTTCATCATCAGTGTCGTTTCCATGGTTTTCGAGGATGCTCAAGTAGATAGCAAGGTCCAAATGAAAATCTAAAATAGCGAAAACTTTAAGAGGGCCCTTAAAACTAATAATAGATGGCCCTGTATTTAAAATGTGTATTCGATTCACACATTCTCTCTCTTTTATGTATGAGTGTGTGCGTGCGAGTATCATGTAAGGAACTTTGTTCGACCGCACACGTTTTCTTAGGGTCGGTTCACATCTGACGGAAGATACGTGGAGCGTATCATCGGTCGCGTCTATTCGGTTTAATAGTGTGTTTTCATATCTAACGGAAGATGCGTCGGGCGTAACTTGTACTTCCGTGATAAATCGTTCTGTATCAAATATTTTCAATGCAAAAAAACTTCGAACGGTCTGTACACAAACGATATCCGCTGATATTACGCCTAGTCTGAATGCATCAGTCAAAATACACGTGGCGGAACGTTGCCGCTCTTTACGTCGGCCGACAATGCGTTGACGGAAACGGAACAAACGCTGTACGCTCGACGCACTAACGCATCTTCGGTTAAGTGTGAAAGGTTGAATGTTTTCTCATACAATTGTCTGTTCTGGCGTTACGCGACCGATGATACGCGACGCATCTTCCGTCAGATGTGAACCGACCCTTACTTCAATGAGTTAGTATATAATCCTATGTGAATCATCAACTTACATCTAGTGTTGCAGTTTTGTCATTATAAAACAATATTTTCTTCTTATCAGTAGAGCGATTTATATACAGAATTTCTTGAGCTAAACTTTTCAGTGCCTTCTCACAATGGGGCAGAGATTCTTGGACATCTTCCAACAATACCCCTCCAAGACCTTTGAGATCTTGTTGTTTTAGTAATCTGAAAGAGTAATTAATATTAAAATCTCGTATAATGTAGAGTTTTCGTACGATGAGAAGTCAGCTTATACTGGATAGCTTGACCTGTAGCCGTGCGTACATGCGCACGCCACAATTGCGGCGGTAAGTCCCCTCTTTGAGGAGTGGATAGAGAGGCGCCACGGCGTCCTCACCTTCCGCCTGACGCAGGTTCTCACCGGGCATGGGTGCTTCGGTGGGTTCCTGTTCAGGATAAAGCGGGAGGATACGCCCGGTGTTTCCATTGTGAGGATCGTCTAGAGGACACGGTGGAGCATACGGTGGAAGTTTGCCCTGCCTGGACGGAGCACCGTCGTGTCCTCGTGGAGGCGATCGGCGGCGGTGACCTCTCGCGTCCGGTCCTGGTGCGAGCCATGGTACGGAGCGAGAGGGAATGGGAAGCCGTCACCTCTTTCTGCGAAGCAGTAATGCTCGCGAAGGAGGAGGCGGGGCGCGTGAGGGAAAGGCAGTCTCTGCGCCCTCACGTCCCTAGCCGCCGCAGGAGACGCCCCGGGCGTCGGGAGTCGATTGCGGACTCCCGGCCACCGTAGGCGCGAGCTTGCGGGCGGCGAGCAATGGGTAGCTCACCGCCCGGTAAGGACCAAGCTCGGGTCGACGGCGCGTAGTGTTCCACGCGCGCCTCAAAGAGATGTCAGCAGCAGTGAAGGGGTCTACTAGGACCGATGCTTGCCGGGGTCACGTGATTGTTCTAAAGAGATACCGTGACCCTGGCACATGGGCAACTGTAGGAACACGGGTGGGTTTTAGTCAAAAAAAGTCTGACACGCCCTCCCGCTCCGCCCAGAGCGGGAGAAGTCATTTGATGATTTCCCATCCTGAAAAAAAAAAAAGCCGTGCGTACAAACTGGTACCACTACTGTGCTGATGCATGTTTGTACACTTGGTGACATATGTTAGGAATTTTCTAGGCTAAAAAATCTTAACATATTTACTTAACACTAGCTGTGCCCGCGGCTTCACTCGCATGGATTTGAAAATGAGCGCGATACCGGGACAAAAAGTAGGTAGTCTATGTTATTCCTTATAACATTAGTTATCTGCGAGTGAGTCCCGTCAAAACCAGTCCAGCCGTTTCAGAGATTAGCCAGAACAAACAGACAAACAGATAGACTACTTTTTAAAATAGATTTTTTGATGTAAGAAACGATACAGATATACTTTTATAGGTAGTCCCTTTCTTCTCCTAAAATTGTTTGTCCGAAAATCATTATCCATAACACGTTAGCTATAAACGGCAGTAACCATAATATTCAAAAAGTCGAAATTTTGTTTTACATAATTATCTTTGCTTCTAAAACTATTCTGTCATAATATCAAATACTATAATCATTAAATCTCCTAATTTTGCATGTTATAAAGTCATATGTCCTAAGTATTGTATTATATAAAGTGTATTA
Source organism: Aporophyla lueneburgensis (assembly GCA_932294355.1). Classification (NCBI taxonomy): domain Eukaryota; kingdom Metazoa; phylum Arthropoda; class Insecta; order Lepidoptera; family Noctuidae; genus Aporophyla; species Aporophyla lueneburgensis. The sequence continues at coordinate 5,031,990 of OW028746.1, forward strand.
TGCCGAATGTTCATTTATAATAAAATCGTTAGTAGTAAAAAATTGCTATAAGTTAGGTTTTAGTGACAGAAACGAATCGCTGTAAATCCGACTCCACGTAGTCTTGTCTGCCCTACCCCTAGAGTGTAATTTAAAATCGCGTAGGCGTGGAGGGGCGAGGCGGCCCGCGAGCTGAGGAGCAGGTGGTTGTAACGCTCGCCGCCGCTGCTGAGGCAAGACGAAGCTGCGGTGGTGATCGCTAAACCGTCTGCGACGATAAGCTCGCGTGGGACCGCCTAAGCCCCGCAGTGCCGGAGCCGTGACAGAAACCATGCCTGCTGCATGATGCTTGCTCGCTTGCACACTGCATGCTTGCTTGTATGCTCGATTGCATGCTGCTTGCCTGCTTGCATGCATGCTCGCTTGGATGCTGCATGCTTGCTTGCATGCTACATGATGCATGCTTGAAAAAAATAATAATGAAATTTTTAATGAACTCCGTAACACACATTTGTTTTAAAAATATAATTAGGATAAATAAACATAAAATAATTTGAATTTAGAACTTATAACTTTTATGGAAAACAGTTTTAAGTCTTTTGTATATTATTGATAGTAATATTTATGACAAACGGAGTTAGGGCATATTTTATTAAGGGATTTCAATCTTATGGCATCTGATATTATGTGTCATTTAGTTCGGGCAAGTTATCATTCGGACAAATGATGATTAGGGCAAAAAAAAATTTTTAGATTATGGATAAAAAAGTTAGGTCACACAACAGAGAACCACTTTTATATGCATTTAGTGTAAGCTGTTAATTTGAAATTATGAACAGACACTTCAATTTTATTATTTGTATGTATAGATTACTTACTACACTCAATACACATTTTGCAAATTCACTCAAATTGGACAAATGTATGGGCATGTATATGAAGCTAATGGTTAGCATTAGAGGATACAATACCAGAAAATCCCGGGATTGTACTTGGCTAATCCCGGGATTTAAGGAATTGCCACAAACAAGTCTAATTTCTATTCCGTAGTCCGTTGCGCCTTGACAATAACCTTGCCTAGATTATATGAATAGCATTTATTACATAACAACAAAAAACAACCCTTAGATACGCTGTCGTACCATACGTACCTACTAAAGGAAAAGTTACATCTGGAAATTAACAAGAGTATGTAATCCCCAGATCCTGAAATACAAGTACAAAATGAATTGGGGTTGGCAAATATGTGTGTAGTATTAGACGTGAAATGAGCCTGTTCAAAAATGGAGGAGTTCGTGGATATCACTTAGAAACAGCATATATAAGTATCTACACGTATTGTCTATTCCTCCAACCAGCGTAAAACCTGAGCGGTGTTTTCAGCTGCTGCTTATGTTGGCAATAAACTACAAAGCAGGCTTGGAAGTCAAAGATATTGCTTTGATATTTTTCTGCGATTACATTTTCGAAACTTTAATATTTTTTTTTTGTGTTGCCTTTTTGATTTCTTACAAAAGTATGGTTTTTTTGTTTTGTCTTTATCTTTTCTTATTATATTGTGATTTTTGTTGTGCAAAGACAATAAAAAATATTTTTTTTATTATTTAAGTTGTTTTTTCATTTTAGCCCAATTAGAAACCACATAGTCTAATCCCGGGATAGGCCCGGGATCCCGGGATTACGCTTAAAAAATCCCGTAATCCCGGGATTGAAAAACATGCTTGGGATTGTATCCTCTAGTTAGCATAGCCTTAAGATAGCGGTTCTGAGGTAGCCATCAAAATTCTCAGGCCAGTGTCAGGCTGTATGTTGTTACTTCTTGTGTTTGGCGTGGATGTGATGGTCTTTTTCCTCCAACCGTTTCTTTTTTTGGTGTGTTTGGAATTTTTTGTCATGTTTACCGCAATTAAACTTATTTTCTTTCTTATCAACATACAACCTGACACAGACCTGAAAATTTAAATTTTGTGAGCTACCAGTGCTTTATTCTTAAGGCTGTAGTGATTCTGTTTGAAAAACTCACCCTGTACTGTATTATATAAAAACAATAGTGAATGAATATTAATGTAATACTATACCTTAGTAAAGACTTTTTATCTTTAATTTTATACACAGGCTTAAAAATATATTTTCCATCAGGAGTGCATTCTATTTTAGGATTGTTTTGGAGTGCTTCTGTTTGTAGCCACTGAAAAAAATATTTGTTATCATTTATTCATACACATACTTTGATGTGGTTGTGGTCGACAGCACATATTACATATTATTCATTAATATCTGGTTGACCGAGCTTTGCTCGGTATTTTTTGGTAAATTGTGTTTAATTTTGTTTTGTTTTTATCGATAATCAACTTGAACAAGTTGATTATCGATAAAGTTGGTCATTGAAAACAAGAATAAAACGACATTTTATAAAAATGAATCCTAGCTAGATCGATTTATCGCCCCCGAATCCAGCTGTATACTAAATTTCATGAAAATCGTTGGAGCCGTTTCCGAGATTCAGATTATATATATATACTAGTGATCGCCCATTGGTCGAAATTCGACCGTACTTCTTTGAACAGAAATATATTATTAAATGAAAAAAACATATATAATACTAAATATAAAAAAAATATGGTTATATTTGACATTCAGTGTTAAGGAGTATGTTATACTTACTAGAACCTTATTATTTTTGATAACCTTTTTAAACTTATGTCTGATGTATTGCTTAGCAACCGCTGTTATTAATTCAAATTATATTTTTACATGTCACAGCCACGACTCTTATTTTATAATAATAAAATAGTTCTAACATGGTAGCAGAGCGTGGTTGCAAGTGAAAGTAACTAGAGAAGTCATCAACCAAGTTTAAAACAACCCTGGAAGACAAATATTCATAATGCAATCACCAAGTTGTAAAATTGACATTGGTCACCTGGAGGGTGTGAAGAACTGGTCGACTTGGAAATTTAAAGCGACATTACTACTAAGAGGTATGCCTGGTGGATTGGATGCGGTAAACGGTGCTCTAATAAAACCCGTGAAACCTATTACCAACAATGTCGACGAAATTTCTCAATATGACAATGCTCTTGAAAAATATAATAAAATTGATAGTTCTGCATTACTTCTGCTTACCGCAAATATGTCAGATGAAACTCTTCAGAAAATCATGCGTTTTAATTCATCTAAAGAAGTTTGGGACGAACTACATCGTTTGTTCGATGGCACGTCTGTAGACAAAAGTTATGATCTTTGTATGAGGTTTTTCAGCTATTCTAAAGATCCGTCACACGACATCACAACTCATATCTCCAAAATAAAAACCATTTGGTCAGACTTGATAAATGAATTAATGAAGATAGATAAATCTGAATTACCAGATATCCTATTAATCTGTAAAATTCTAGATACTCTACCTGAATCATATTTCTCATTCAAATCAAGCTGGATATTGATGTCAAAGACAGATAGAACAATAGAAAATCTGACTGCACAACTGTGTGCCTATGAGCGCTCTATTTCTTTGAAAAATGAAGATCCTGCAGAAGCTCTAGCCTTACAGAATTATAATAAAGCAAAGAAGAAATGTGGATATTGTGGAAAAGTCGGTCACAAAGTAAGGCAATGTCATAAATTGAAAGCTGACGGTAAACCAGCCAAGCCTGAAAGTAAACAGACCCCAACAAATTTGAACTTAATGCTCATGCAAGTCAATACAGATGTAAATTCAATGCATACAAACTATGATACATCGAGTTGGTTCGTCGACAATGGTGCAACTAATCATGTCACCTGCCGGAACGACTATTTTTCTAGTTTTCAGCATTTTGAAGATAATCGTATAGTGATTACTGCTAATGGAGCTACTGTCAAAGCATTTGGCAAAGGTACTGTTGACTTGAAAACAATTATAAATGGCAAGGAATCAAGAGTAACACTCTGTGATGTATGGTATGTACCTGATATTAAGCGAAACTTATTCTCAGTACTGGCTGCTCAAGACAGACTAAATAAAAGTGTTTTCATGTCTGAAAGAGAACACTGCTCGCTGAAAGTTGATGGACAAGTTAGACTGACTGGCAAAAGGATTAAGAATGGTGGCTTATACAAGCTCAATGTAGAGACTATTACAAAGTCAACACCTACTGTCAACATTTTGTCATCAGAAAATACACTACAACTGTATCACGAAAGGTTAGCTCATCGGAATAAAAAACATGTTAAAGGTGTTATAGAACGAGAACTAGGAATTAAAGTTCGACTAGATTCAGAATTGTGTACTCGATGTATTTATGGTAAAACCCACAGACAGTCTTTCGGAACAAGAGTACGAGCTAAATTACCTGCAGAAATTTTACACGCTGATGTATGTGGTCCATTCCCTCCTTCTTTTAACAAATTTCGCTACTTCATTTTATTCAAAGATGACTACAGCAAGTACAGACACATTTATTTTGTTCGACAAAAATCGGAAGTTTACCTGAAACTCCGACAAATGTTACAAGAATGCAAAGTAGCTGGATACTCAGTTAAAGAATTTCTTAGTGATAACGGAGGTGAATTTGATAATCAGAACGTCAGGTGCATTCTACAACAAGCTGGAATTAGACAAAGGCTCACGATGCCCTATACACCGCAACAAAATGGTCTTAGCGAACGTGAGAATAGAACCTTAGTTGAAGCCGCACGTACAATGATGCATGCTCATGAAGAATTACCGTCTGCTACATGGGCAGAATTGATAAATACCGCTGCGTACGTGTTAAACAGAACTGGTCCAACTTCAGAAAATGGAAAATCACCATTTGAATTGTGGTTTAAGAAAAAACCAGCAATAAGTCACCTTAAAATAATTGGATGTGAATGTTATGCTCATATTCCTAAACAAAAAAGGAAAAAGCTATCTAAAAAGGCTGAGAAATGCATTCTTATTGGATATGAGGCCGATGAAGGCTATCGCTTACTAAATAAACATGGTAAACTCATAAGGTCAAGAGACGTTACATTTAATGAATCAGTATTGACTCCATTTGGTCAAAGTGATTCGGATGAACAGCCTTCAGTCGAAACACACTTTCCTCTTTCAGTACCACCGATGTGTGATGCAAGGGAGGATGATTGTGTCGAAAATAGCTTGGATCGCGCTGCAAGTAGCTCAGATGAGCTTAGTTCGACTTTGCCCCCCACATCACCGGATTTGGTTGTGAGTCAGGAAATAGAAAGCCAAGATGACTCTACTGAACCATTACAAACGCCTTCAGAAGCATCAATGCCAGAATCGCCTCCTTATGAAGACGCCTTAGATTATGGTAATGATACTGAACGACCCAGAATCTCAGATGATATAACTGAGATAGCCACCAGAATGACTCTACGAGATAGAAGTCAAATACGACCACCTATCAGATTCGGAGATTACGTCATGATGTCAACTGAAATTTTTAATCAGATCAATGAACCTAAAACCTACAAAGAAGCAATGACTAGTACGCATAAAGATCAGTGGGTCAAAGCAATGGAAAGTGAGGTGAAGTCTTTAAAGGAAAACAAAACCTGGATAATGGTGGACCTTCCAAAAGACAGGAAGCCTATATCCTGTAAATGGATATATAAGATCAAAACCAATGCTGATGGCTCTCTAGATAAATTCAAAGCAAGACTAGTTGCTAGAGGATATACACAGAAAAAGGGCATCGACTATGATGAGACTTTCAGCCCAGTTGCTAAGATGTCTACAATAAGATCGGTTTTAAGCGTTGCTGCAAATGAAGGCCTAAAACTCACACAGTTTGATGTATCAACTGCTTTTCTCTATGGTTCACTGAGTGAAGAAATATATATGAATCAACCTGATGGCTACTCTGATGGATCTAACAAGGTTTGTAAACTCAAGAAAAGTTTGTATGGTCTCAAGCAAGCGCCTCGGTGTTGGAATAAATGTATGGTGGATTATTTAAAAACCATTGGATTCAATCAATGCGATACCGACCCCTGCCTGTTTATAAGAAACCGTGCAAGTAACAAAATTATTCTTGCTCTCTATGTAGATGACGGTTTGGTCGCTGCAACAAATCAGGAAGATTCTGAAAAGTTAATGAGAGAATTGAAGAGAAGATTTAAAATCACGACAAAAGATGCATCCTATTTTCTAGGATTAGAAATAGAGAACCATGACGGTAATATAAAAGTGTCACAAAAGCACTATGCTCAGAAAGTTTTAGATCGCTTTGGAATGGGTGATTGCAAACCTGTTACCACTCCTATACAAAAAGGTGAACTGCCAGATCTGGATAAAGAAGTGGTAGACCCTGCTTTATTTCCGTATAGAGAAGCTGTGGGAGCACTCGCATATCTGACCGTTGGAACCAGACCGGACTTAGCATATGCTGTAAGCGTTGTATCCCGAAGTCTAGAAAACCCTTCTAAAGAAGACATCCAAAGGCTGAAACGTATCCTAAGATACATCAAAGGCACTTTCAACTACGGAATAGTTTTTAAGAAGAGCTGCAATGCTGGAATTCTAGAATGCTACAGTGATTCTGATCACGGTGGAGACCAAAGTACCGGACGTTCAACGTCAGGCATATTATGCTTATACTCTGGAGGAGCAATATCTTGGACAAGTCGACGACAAACATGTGTTGCAATATCAAGCACTGAAGCCGAATTGGTTGCTGCCAGTGAAGCGGCTAGAGAGATTGTCTGGATCAAAAGACTCTATGGTGAAATATCTAAATTGAAAGAAATACCTAAGCTAAAGGTTGATAATGATGCAGCCATAAAGATCTCACACAATCCAGAACTCCACAGAAGAACCAAGCATATTGCTATTCGACATTTCTATGTGAGAGAACTCGTTGCTAACGAAGAAATACGTGTAGAATACGTTCCCAGCGAGTTCCAACTAGCGGATTTACTGACCAAAGCATTACATAAGCCACGGATTGTATCAATCGCAAAACAAATTGGTTTGATGCAGTAAAAGGGTTGCCAAAAAGGGAGGATGTTAAGGAGTATGTTATACTTACTAGAACCTTATTATTTTTGATAACGTTTTTAAACTTATGTCTGATGTATTGCTTAGCAACCGCTGTTATTAATTCAAATTATATTTTTACATGTCACAGCCACGACTCTTATTTTATAATAATAAAATAGTTCTAACATTCAGTAACACTATAGATAAATAATATTAAAAACAAATATTCTCGATATGATCATAGATTTAAAAAATGAAATAGGTTATATATATCTACAAAATTAATTTATTACCTATGGTTATACTTGACATTCAGTAATAGTTAGGGAGCTGGCGAGCAAAATTTCGATATGATCAGCACACAAGGCAGACGTTATTAATAGTGATTGTTATTGACAGGCCTGTTGGTCTAGTGGTTAGTGACCCTGACTGCTATGCCGGAGGTCGTGGGTTCGATTCCCACCCAGGACAAATGTTTGAGTGATGAGCACGATCATTTGTTCTGTGTGTGGTTGTAATTTATCTATAATATGTATGTATTTAGAAATATATAAGTATGTTTATCAGTTGTCTAGTACCCATAACACAAGCTCTGCTTAGCTTGGGACTAGATGGCGTTGTGTGATAGTTGTAAAAAAAAAAAAAAAAAAAAAAAAAGTGATAATTATACCCTAAGAAACATCAAGGACCTCGTCTGCCACCATGGTGGCGCTGCGTTGTAAATTTACAGCGTTTCAACAATGTTTAAAAAAAAGGTGTGTTATATTATGCGCACACGTCTGCCTCTGGGGCTGATGATCACAGTCACCCTAGAAACACAAAGAATCGAAAAGGCAGACAACCAGGGCTCTGATTTTTGTAGTATTCATTTTTTACATTTATTTTTATGATTAAAAAAACTCTATATGAATTGCACACTTGGCAGATTTGAATTTTTCGATTAAAAACAATGAGAAGAACCACGGAAAAATAGTCTGCCAACATGTTACCTCTGCGTTGTCTATAGACAATGCTCCAAAAATGTAAAAAAGGTATGTTATATTATGCGCACACGTCTACCTCTTGGACTGATGTTTGAATTCCTTATGAAAACCAAGAAAATCGATGAGACAGACGTTCAGGCCTCTGACATTCCAAAAGACCATTAGATTTTTTTTTCAACCCGACGCTCGCGCCTACCCAAGCAGGTATAAAATATGCCCATAGTTCCTTTCGTGGTGTCTCTCTTTTATTGGGGAATATGAGTGAGAACGGTATAACTCAGTTCCGACCATTTCCGTATTGTGAAACTAAATGTATAGAGCGTATATCCATATACAGCCTCACCTTTTATTTTGCAAGCTTTTCCTCTCTCTCGCTCTCAGGCACTTTCACACGTCTTGCTTCAAAATCTACGTAATTTACACAAATGTGATTAAAAAAAGTTAAAGACTGTTCCTATCCAGATCCTAATCCTATTCAGATTACAATGTAGCAAGCAATTAAAAAAAAAAATACTTTCTGTTTAAAGTTCCAAGCGCATTTCGTTTCTGGTTGGCATTGAGAAAAAATATCATTGCATAGATTTCAGCTCCAGAAGTTTAATCGTAACCGTGAGTTTAGAGGATAATATTAAACATAATTATAAGAATAAAACTATAAATAATAACAATAATCCCATGCAATACCCGCTGTCCCTTGATTCCGTGAATTTCAAAAAGTTATACAGCTGAAAATCAGTGAGCAAAGAGTCTGCCACATGTTTTTTCGAATCCACAGAGTCATAGTGAATCGAATGGGTGCAATGAGAACCGCGTGCAAATGACTTAGTAGAGCTTTTTTTTAACATTTTTACAACTCCTTCCCATGATAATGCAGAGTCCTTCTTGGATTTTCTTCGTGTCCAAGATGATTGTGACCATGAACTCTAGAGGCATACATGCGCAAATGATTTAATACCCCGATTTTTTAAGCAACTTCAATCCGCTGTAACGCGAAAACGCAACGACATAGGACCTTAATTGATTGGACCAAATGGATTCGTAATGATTTAAACTGCAATCCACCTCGACGTGAAACGTGTGCAAATCATATACCGAAATGCTCGCCAGCTACCTAACTATAAGACTATAGACAAAATAAAGACAGATATTGTCGATTGGACCATAAACAAAAGAATATCTATGCCTGTGTGTATTAAAAACACGGTAATGAATAGTAGTGTGTGTAACGTGTTATTTATTGAAAATAATATATTTTTAAGCATAATTTAAAAAAAAATATTAGCATTCGTCACTTCTTCTCTGTATAAACTATAAGTGTGCGAAATTTCATACTACTCTGTCAGCCCAATTTTCGTAAAAAGGGATCTAAAGTTTTCGCTTCACGTATTAATATATAGATATATACATATATACAAGAATTGCTTGTTTAAAGGTATAAGATTGTTTTTTACTTTTCTTTATAGCTCTACCTCTATAACAACAGATGGTTTTCTTTAATTTGAAGCCAGTATCACCAACCTGTTTATCTTTATTCCCAACATCCAGCTGGTTAGTTTCATCTAGTACTTCATCAAGAGTCAATGGATGGTCATCTCCTTCTTGATGGCGTGCCCTCATATGTCTAACAATGCGAGCAAGAACACCAAACCGATATGATGAGCTCCCTGACATTGTTTTGTAGCTGGAAATATCATACTTAAATGATTTCTTATGAATTAAGACAGGGATATAAATTTAAGCATACTATTCCAATAGCTCAAGTATATTTCAACCTTTATCATTGTGGTAATGTGTATGTAACTCACTTGCTAGCATCAAGCTTCGGTCCGGAGCTGACCGAGCTTGATGATTTAGATTTCTTCTTGCTGTCATCTTTGAATTGAGAGTCATCTCTCTTTTTCTTTTCGATGCTGAAAAAGAATAATTAATTGATTAGGTATTTAATTTATCAGGAGAGTAGGTAATGCCGTTAGTAAACAAGGAAAAAATAACAATAACATTGAAATTGCATTTAATTATGTTTAAACGTACGTGACTTTATGGCTCAATGCAGTGTAAGGTCAAATAAAAAGTTAGCAATCATTCCCAAGAGTTTTTCTAAAGTTATCATGATGTAATTTAATAATTAGGATTGTTGGTGCCAGTGTGTGAGCGAGAGAAAGTACGCGCCTGTCGTGACAGCGCGACGCGAACAGGAACAGTGCTCGCGAGCTAACGGCAGCTAACGGTGTCCACCACAAATATGTAACGTACCTCGGTGTAGCAAGTGCCTTTTTCTTAAACGCTTCACGCTCCCGGAGTAGAGCGGGATCCATTATTCCTGCAGCAGCTTTCTAATACAATTTAAAACGTAAGTACCTCAATTTTTCATGTCTAGCCAATAACAATAAAGTTTATCTTTCACTTTTGCTTCGATTATTTTTAATGTATTGATAATTGTCAAAGTCAATTTCATTTGACAGTGATCTGACATAATGTCATCTGTCAAAGTTTTAGTTTTAACGAGGATTTCTGGATATTTGTTGTACGAAATCAAAGGTTTTTGGCACAAAGACTTTAAAATTCTCATTTTCTGAAAATATTAATCTTTGAATCATTGAATCTCATTAGCATAACTCTAAAAATAGGAGATGTTGCTGCCTGAGTATCATAATATTGTATGTTAATGGTAACTACTTTATTCTTATGGATTCTTTGATGGTAGCAATTTATTGACATTGGACGTCAATAATTAAAAAGAAAGATTTTCGCTGCATCGATGGCATTGATCTAATATAGTTTTTGTGTTGAACAATACACAGTTAAAATGTTTAAAAATCTATAAATTATCGCAGCGGTTTTGAACGAATGTATAATAAACCAAAAGAAAGTGTTTTATCACAGGTTTAAAATTGTATATTAATCCACCTATGTATAGTATTAAAAAAAAAATAATTTGAATGAAAATGTCTCATAGTGTCCTTAGACCTCAAAATTGTATCTAAGCAGTTCAAGAATAATTAACATTTAAAATTAAGGCGTAATCATAGTATTACCCTACATCCTACGTATGTAAATACAGAATAACATCTAGAATACCCCTAAAGCTGCAAGGCTGTAGCGCTGCACCAGCTTGCGAATAGTTGCGTTAAAAAACAAGTTTCCTCGCACGCTTTGCATGGGCGGGAAATCGTGTGTTCGCCAACATATGCCTCAGTTTGTCACTGGCCACTGTTCCAGCCATCGCGGAGTAGTGTGGACGTAGTCACTCTATCGGTGCGTATTTCATACTTTATTTCTATTTACGAACTTTTTACTAAATAAAAATTGGCAAAAACTTTCAGGTTATTGTAAATGAGTGCTTTTAAAATTACGTTTATTTAATCAAAGCTTTAAAATTCCCCCATTCCAAAATTATAAAATTTTACGAAATCATGATACTTCCCGTTTTTATAAAGATTTTGTTTTTTAGCTTCGATCATTTTCGGTTTTCTCCGAATATTAACTACTTAAGTTGTTTGAATTAGTTAATTAAGTTTTAATGTCAAAATACCAGTTTTGGAAATAAAACCTGATTTATTGAAGGATATCATAGATTGTTCATCATTTTGAAATGGGGACAAACTGTTGTTTTGTTTTTTTTTTATGTTGCTGAATACAGACCTAACTAAATAGCTTGTCGGGTGTCAAGTTAATAATTTAAAAAAAAGTTCTTTCTGAGTCTGATGCGGTCGGGTATGAAATTAGTCCGGTTAGCTCTGTTGGTGCAGTGGCACTTTTGTGGGTCGTGCGCAGGTTCGATTTGTACAGGGAATACAATGCCTAAATAGGAACACTTATCATACGGTTAGAACATGATTTGTGATGCAAATTATTTGAACATACTTAAAGGATATATAAATCGTGGATGTTTTTCGAATAAATATTTAATTTTATACTTTGAGTTAGCTAGTGGACCTAACTTAGGTCCACAAACACAGCCTGGTTCTGCTTGTGCATTTTTACGAAAGATATAAACTACGGTGATATAGTTTTTTATTTGGTAAAAAATGCACGTTTATAGTTAATCCATACCCAAAGGCTGGCAATTATAAATAAAACTTTGATAAAAATGCTCTAATTATTCTCACTCAACTCAATAATATCAATTCCAATGCAGTTGGTGCAGGCACATATTCCGTAGACGGCCTGTCATAATCTGAACCGTGGAATTTATTTGTGCTGCCAATTTTTTTGTGACTTCATACCTAACAAAGTATTAGCTGCCCTAGATTCCTGTTACTTTTACTTTTACTCACGACAACATAAGGTCGTAGTTCTTATCTGTGATTGAAGATTTTAACGTAACTCGTTTTACGTTTCTATTTACAATTTGTTGAAACAAGGCTTGTTAAAAGTCTGTTTCAAGCAAATGTGGTGAAAATGTAAACAGACCACGTTGGGGTTAAAATGTTATGCGACATAATAATCGATTCGAACAAATTTACTCGATATTTAAAATTATGGTAAAAAAACATGCTTCAATAGAAAACCATACTAAAAAGTAGAAAGTAATGGATAAAAAAAACTGGCCAAGTGCGAGTCGGACTCGCGCACCGAGGGTTCCGAACAAACCTGTAGGTGTTCTCGGTTTATGCAAAAGGTTTATGTTTATGAAAATAAATGTTTTTTTTTTAATTTTTATATTTCAATTGATTGAATGAAAGGTAAATTGCGGTTTACGATTTATGACGTTTTAAAAAAAAAACTACTTACTCGATCTCGTTCTAACCAATTTTCGGTGGTAGTTTACATAGTAATGTACAATATATTATATTTTTTTTAGTTTTATCATTCTCTTAATTTAGAAGTTACGGGGGGGGGGGGGGGACATTTTACCACTTTGGAAGTGTCTCTCGCACAAACTATTCAGTTTAGAAAAAAATGATGTTAGAAACCTCAATACCATTTCTGAAGACCTATTCATAGATACCCCACACGTATGGGTTCGATGAAAAAAATATTTTTGAGTTTCAGTTCTATGTATGGGGAACCCCAAAATTTATTGTTTTTTTTTTCTATTTTAGTGTGAAAATCTTAATGCGGTTCACAGAATACATCTACTTACCAAGTTTCAACAGCCTAGCTCTTATAGTTTCGGAAAAAAGTGGCTGTGACATACGGACGGACGGACAGACAGACAGACAGACAGACATGACGAATCTATAAGGGTTCCGTTTTTTGCCATTTGGCAACGGAACCCTAAAAATCATATTCAAAGTTTCCGTTACACAGGCACATACTAACGAATGTTAGTATGTGCCTGTGTGTGTTAGTGTGTTTGAATAAACACACTAACATACGTTTGAAGCTGATAAAAGCGTGTTAAAATAACAACATCTATAGGCCACTTGCACGAAGTAAATTTTTATTTTTGGGCGAATCGACAACTTCAGAAATACGTACTAGGCAACTGGCACGTTTTGTATTTTGTGTTCGCATGCACTTGTAGTGACCATTTTCATAATACTATATTGCATAAAAATCGCCCACAAATAAATCGACATAATGTATTGTATAGAAAATAATAATACCCTGTTACGCTTGTCGTTTACAAATTTTAACTTTATAATATCTCCCCACTTTTCTTAAAAAATATTTATTGAATAAAATCATTAAGTAAATTAATAGAAAAATCATCGATGAAAATTGAGGTCATACATAACATTAACCTCAATTTGTTGTGAATTGAAAACATCTTTAAGATGATTTAAATCAAATCGACGCGCTCAATTTGTAAATGGCACTACTATAAATTACCATCCACTGGTATATGTGCATCAGCACTTGTACGCACGGCTACTAGTGATGCAGAGGACTCGAGTCCTCGAGTCGTAATTTTAAAGACTCGAGTCAAATAAGCAAGACAAATGTGCTAAAAAGGCTCGAAGTCTAGAGTCAAGCACTTGAGTCTTAATAAGGACTCGAGTCTTAAAATGAACTTGAGTCTTAAAGAAAACTCAGAGCATGAACATGAGACTTGTAGCTCATCATTCGAAAAGACTCGAATAGAAGGTGGTAAGTTCAAACTGGTGGGTATGATGTAATTATGCGTACAAAAAATGGGACGAGTTATTCATAGACTCGAATTCATTTAAAGACTCGAGTCCTTTTCTAAGACTCGAGTCCTTTTTAAGACTCGAGTGCCTGATAAATGACTCGGGCTCGGCTTGACTCTAGACTCCGAGCCTTTTGAGCACACTGAGTCTTGCATAATTGAGTCGAGTCTTTAAAATTACGACTCGAGGACTCGAGTCCTTTGCAACAATAACGGCTTCACATCAAGCTAGGATTTTTCAGTATAAACTGATCTCACTTTGTATGGGATTTCCGTATAGTGAGAGGTCGGCTTAAACTGGAAATGTATAGCTTGATGTGTAGCCGTACAGTTCACCAAGTGAGATAAGTAACCAGGGCCGTCGGATATAACTGAAGTTGAAGAAACCGATGGATGTTTTCGTATATAACAATAAAATTAATAGAAAACAATCCGAACCGATTTCATTCAAAACATCTATTGGTTCCTTAATCATTTCAGCCGACTGTCATAATCGCCACGCTTGGTAGGCGGGTTGGGGATCGCAGTATGGTGGTATAGTGCATAGAGAACGCTGCTGCCCATCCTCGATTAAGTCCCATAATCGCCTCTTACAACACTCAAGGGAAGAAAGGACATGGTGCTATTCTTTACGTCCGCCACCATAAGAAACGATATTGGTTTCTTACTAAACTTCAATTATAATTATCTGACGACCCTGCACCCTAATTGCGAAACGCACAATTTATCAGAATCTGAATGGGATTGAAGATTATTTCTAAACCATTGCGTCATTTGTTCGAATAAATTGTCGGCTCAGCAACGTAAATAACGCAATGAATGTTGTTTAACTATGAATATTAAACCAATTCCTACCGATAAAAACCGGCCAAGTGCGAGTCGGACTCGCGCACCGAGGGTTCCGTACAAACCTGTAGGTATCCTCGGTTTATGTATAAGGTTTATGCTTATGAAATTAAATGTTTTTTTTTTAATTTTTATATTTGAGTTGATTGAATGAAAGGTAAATTGCGCTTTACGATTTATGACGTAAGTATTCAAAAAAAAACTACTTACTGGATCTCGTTCAAACCAATTTTCGGTGGAAGTTTACATGGTTATGTACATCATATATTTTTTTCAGTTTTATCATTCTCTTATTTTAGAAGTTACGGGAGGGGGGGGGGGGGGGGACACATTTTACCACTTTGGAAGCGTCTCTCGCGCAACCTATTCAGTTTAGAAAAAAATGATATTAGAAACCTCAATACCATTTTTGAAGACCTATTCATACCCCACACGTATGGGATCGATGAAAAATTTTTTTTTGAGTTTCAGTTCTAAGTATGGGGAACCCCAAATTTTTTTTTTTTCTATTTTAGTGCAAAAATCTTGATGCGGTTCACAGAATACATCTACTTACCAAGTTTCAACAGCGTAGCTCTTATAGTTTCGGAGAAAAGTGGCTGTGACATACGGACGGACAGACAGACAGACAGACAGACAGACAGATAGACAGACAGACATGACGAATCTATAAGGGTTCCGTTTTTTGGCATTTGGCAACGGAACCCTAAAAAGTTCCACAATTACCCCTCTGGTTACTTAAGTCTTTTGGTGACTGTACCAGTGGATGCCAATTTGTAGTAGAGTAAACAAATGGAGCACCATTTGTTTAAATTTGCATCAGCATAGCTGTGTACAGCCATTCGATACACTTCCATACCGAATCCAACTTCAATCAATGTTTTCGTAGGAGTCTAAAACGCTGTTCATATAGCCAAAACCCGAAAATATTTGTCAGTTTAAATTAAATAGACTACCGCTATTCTTCCGACCTGGACAGCTGTTTTCTGTGGGGGGAAAGGCTAATTAGGGGTCTACGCCCTAAGTACGAAGATCGTCTCTTAAATCTATACAAATAAATAAAATTGAATTGTCTGTTTGTAATTTAAAATTAGCAGCTTTTTGGAACGAAGTTCCTTACTATTAAATGCATATGAAAGTATATATATACGGTACTTATTAATTTTTAAATTTTTCTCTGTCTTTCTGTTTGTTCCGGCTAATCTCTGAAACGGTTGGACTGATTTTAACGGGACTCACTTGCAGATAGCTGATGTTATAAGAAGTAACGTAGGCTACTCTTTGTCTGGTACTGTTTGTGAGTAGCACGTCCCTGTGTGATAATTTCCGAACATCACGCGGGCGAAGCCGCGGGCACAGCTAATCTTTCTTAAAACGTTCTTCACGACACAAAAAAGATTACTAGATAGATAACATTTAATGTTAAACCTGTAGATTTTCTAATCTTATCCTCTAACATAAGATTTTTAAACGAATACCTAAATAACAGGGAAATAACTTAAACATTACTGGTTATTGTGTTTTAGAAATGTCATGTGGCATGTTAGTGTTAACATTTTTATGTTTAAAGATTTTGATGGTTTTACATTGTTTAAGCTTACCTATACCTACTGTCTACCTACCTTATATCTTTGGAATTTTCATGTTAGGTGTTCTCATAAGCAGGCGCGACGAAATTCTGGTAGAACCACTTGCTTGGAGTTTTCATAAAAATTATCCTACCAAGGTCGCGTCGCGCCTGTCTGTGGAAGTCTTTACCTACCTAAGTATTACCATCATTATTTCGATTGTTCACTGCCAAGGCAATTGGAAGTCGATGCTTTGTAGATTCTCGATGGTGAGAAAAGTGGGCTTTTGGACCATATTCTTCGATTATCTCATATTTATGAATCTCATCTGTATATTTGAAACAAAAACTTTGTTCCCCTTTTTGCGAAACACGTGGACGGAGCGGAGTGCAGAAAGCTATTTTTTAAAATATAATAATGCATTAGAAATACATTAAGTTTTAAATGAATTGTGGTCGAATTTTGACCACTAAACGACGGCTAGCATTTATACAATAAATACCTCGACTCTAATACTCGAGGCTTAATCTGAGTTGGATTTCTTGGTCCAGCAAAGGGTTGTTGGATTTTTCAATAAGAATTTCTCGGTAGTATTTGTGTCCCGTATATGGCAATAGGCTTGCCCAGGAAAGTCAAATACTTCCCTTTTCACTCTATCAATGGCAAATGATGCTTTTCACATGCTGCTTGCGGATCCAGAGGTATTTGCGGGATGCTGCAGTTTCGAAAATTTTACTTGGATCCTCCTGGATTGCGGTATCCCAATTTTCTGGATTGCAATCCGAACGTACTATCAGGATGCAGGTTATAAACTGCCAAATTGCTAAACATCCAAAGTTTCTGCGTGATTGAGTCACTTACATCCAAACAATATACCTAATATTAGTAGGATCTCATAGTAGCAAAAATCGATAAAGCGCTATTCCACAAGGTGTGTGACACTGTGCGACACTGGATTGCTCATTGTATGGAGCAAATGTTTCTTTCAGTGGACTCACTCTGCACTGTACGCTTACAAATGATACGTACAGCTTTGTCGGTAGAAACAGAGACTAACGTATCTCTAGCTCAGTAGGTGCACTGATGGAGTTCTGCACAAAAAAATAATTAATTTGGGATTGTTAATTGATTATGTACCTACTTAGGTGTTTTAATGACTGCTTTCAAGTAATTTATGCCGTTAATAGAAGTTTTCTATTAATCTTATCAGCATGGGAAATACTCATTCTTTTCGGTCGGCTCGAGTCGGCCTGTCATAAATCGAGCCATGTGTAAGCAAGTTCAAGGCAAGGTCAATGATTTTTAAATAAGCTATACACTTACATAAGAGGTCTAAAAGTGGCACCGATAACTGAAAAGTTATGTGGAAATCACTTGTCGTGTTATGGTAGGAATGGAAAAAATGTCGTGTGGAAAGTTTTGAGTACGAATGTCGATGGCTATAAGAGTAGAGGGAGACCAAAGAAACGATGCATAGACTGTATGAATGATCATATGGATAGAAAGTGGGTGACTACCGAGATGACGACTAATAGAGAAGTGTGGAAGAAAAAGATATTTTGCGCCGACCCCAAATAAATTGGAATACTGGCAGGAAAATGAATGAAGATGATATACATTTAAAATAAAAGAGAACTTGGACTGTGGTCCCGGGTCCAAAATAAGGATCATTCGATTAGCACTAATCTCATGTACGTAAGTGATATCTACATAGTAGCAATCGCCCGTAACTTCGGCCGAAACTACGGAATTTGTGCTTAGGGTGTAGACCTCCTGTCACGATACACGATTACTGGCCCGTATAACTGTGACTAGCTTCTGCCCCCAACTTCGTCCGCGTTAAATTTCTTGTTCCCCGACCCTTCCTGTCGTGTCGAATCGCCTACCCGTCCGATTTTCCCCGTTTTTGCAACATTTTTCATTACTGCTCCGCTCCTCTTGGTTGTAGCGTGATGTTATAAAGCCTATAGCCTTCCTCAATAAATAGGCTACCCAACACAAAAAGAATTTTTCAATTCGGACCAGTAGTTCCTGAGATTAGCGCGTTCAATCAAACAAACTATTCAGCTTTATAATATAAAATATAAAATATATTAAATGTAGGCACCCAAGAAGACCTAATCGGTAAACATGTTTTAAAGATCTTTAAAACAAAATCGTTTCCTACGTCTGTACGCTAAAATCTTTTAAACTACGCTACGGATTTTAATGCGGAGGAGGGTTTAATGTATAATACGCGGGCGAAGCCATTGGCAACAGCTAGTTACAAATGAAACTATTGCAAGATAAACGTGCGAGGAGATAAACTTTCTTACCTAATATTGTTTTTCTTCTTTTCAGATTAATGATGATGTGGCTTCAAAAATATTGCTTGTGCATCATTTACGTAGCGCTGTTATCTATAATATGGTAAGTTTTATTTTGAATACATAATTAAAGAGTAGATAGAGTTATAATAGACTTCCGCGTGGTGCCGGACTTAAAGAATAACACCACCCATTTCTTCCCGTGGGTGTCGTAAAAACGACTAAGGGACTTACTAAAGAATGGGTAGCAGCGTTCTTTATGCATTTTCAACCGACGAAAAAAAACGGAGGAGGTTATCAATTCGACGCGTATATTTTTTTTTTTTTTTTTTTATGTATGACCACGCATAACTTTTTACATTGTGGTCCGATTGTGACAATTCTTCTTCTATTGGAAAGGGTATACTCCCAAGGTGGTCCCATATAAATTTGGAAAACAAAATCAAACCCTAAGGGTTGGAAAACAGGGGATGATTGATTGTTCACTCACTGATTGTAACGTATGAACACGCATAACTTTGTACAGAGTAGTCCGATTTTGATAATTCTTTTATTGTTGGATAGGGTATACCTTGCCGAGTATTATTAGTACATCAAAGCCACAAAAAATCATAAAATAAAAACTTTTTAACAAAAAATTAAACCGCCGAAAAACTGAAAAGCATAAAATAACAAACCTTAAAATTTTGAGTCGGCGCGCGCTGAGAAATCAATGAACAAGGATCACTCAAAGCGCCGACTCATAATTTTAAGGTTTGTTATTTTATGCTTTTCAGTTTTTCGGCGGTTTAATTTTTTGTTAAAAAGTTTTTACCACCATACTGCGGTCGCCAACCCGCCTGCCAAGCGATTATAAGAGCAAAGAATTTAGTTTTCTGTCTTGTCTCAACGATTCTAATTTAGTAGGTGTGCGTCAACAAAGGAGAATCGGCAAAGATGTATGAAAACTGGTACCAGCACCAATAACAACCACACATATGTCATAAGATAGGTATTTTAATAAATTACAATAACTAGTATGGCGGCTCATATCAATTCGCTGTGTGGAAAAAGTTATGGCGATGTTTAGTAGAACGTAGGTATATAACGGCGACGAAATAGAGCAGTCGAAGAGTAAATCGCTTTTGGTGGTCTTGGTTTGTATATTTGCAAATGTACTAATTCCGATGATAAGACAATAATATAGTACTAGCAAAGGGGTCTGATTATGGACCTGGTAGTTACATAAAGGAACCCTTGAATAGCTACTAGTATATCTATTGAGTGTGGGCTCATCAGATGTGTCTCAACGAGTCCTGTTTATTTTACCTTATGACGATGACCTGGTGACTGACCTGTACGCTGGGTAACGGAACTCTTGAGTAGCTTTTAGTAAACCCATCGAGTCTGGGCTCATTAGATATGTCTTAACGAGTCCTGTTCATTTTGCCTGATGACGATGACCTGGATGCTGGATGACCACACTCAATATGTTTTCTAGTAGCTATTCAAGGGTTCCGTTGTCCGACGTTTGGCTCCAAGACTGGAGCGGGCCGGGGCTGCCTTAAAGG
This sequence comes from Aporophyla lueneburgensis, assembly GCA_932294355.1. Classification (NCBI taxonomy): domain Eukaryota; kingdom Metazoa; phylum Arthropoda; class Insecta; order Lepidoptera; family Noctuidae; genus Aporophyla; species Aporophyla lueneburgensis. The sequence continues at coordinate 5,052,268 of OW028746.1, forward strand.
GGCTCCTGCCCAATCTGGGGGGTCCAAACGCCTCCTGCCGGAGGCTCTACACAGGGGTCGTGCGGTCCATGGCCCTCTACGGGGCACCAGTGTGGGTGCCCTCATTGAGGCTGCACCCAGCGCGCCGGTTGAGTGCGGCTCAGAGGGTCATGGCCATTCGGCTAATCCGCGGACACCGCACGGTCTCGTGCGAGGCGGCAAGCCTCCTTGCCGGAGTACCACCATGGGATCTGGAGGTAAAGGTCCTCGCGCACATGTGGGAGTGGCGCGAGGAGGCGAAACGCCGCCGGGGCGAAACTCCGCTGCCGCGACAAATCGCAGCACGGCGGATAGAGCTCCGATGTGATCTCATGGCGACATGGCGGGTACGATTGTCACAACCCAGCGCTGGGCACTGGGATAGAGAGGCGTCACGGCGTCCTCACCTTCCGCCTGACGCAGGTTTTCACCGGGCATGGGTGCTTTGGTGGGTTCCTGTTTAGGATAAAGCGGGAGGAAACGCCCGGGTGATCCATTGCGAGGATCGTCTGGAGGACACGGTGGAGGTGTGCCCTGCCCTGCCTGGGCGGAGCACTGCCGTGTCCTCGTGGAGGCGATCGGCGGCGGCGACCTCTCGCATCTTCGCAGCCCTGGTGCGAGCCATGGTACGGAGCGAGAGGGCATGGGAAGCCGTCACCTCCTTCTGCGAAGCAGTAATGCTCGCGAAGGAGGAGGCGGGGTGCGTGAGGGAGTGGCAGTCTCTGCGCCCTCACGTCCCTAGCCACCCCAGGAGGAGACACACCGGGCGTCGGGAGTCAATAGCGGACTCCCGGCCACCGTAGGCACGAGCTTGCGGGCGGCGAGCAATGGGTAGCTCGCCGCCTGGTAAAGACCAGGCTCGGGTTGACGGCGCGTAGTGTTCCACGCGCGCTTCAAAGAGATGTCAGCAGCACTGAAGGGGTCTGCTAGGACCGATGCCTGCCAGGGTCGCGAGATTGTTCGAAAGAGATACCGTGACCCGACGCCCTCCTGCTCCGCCCAGAGCGGGAGAAGTCATTTGATGATTTCCCACCCTAAAAAAAAGGGTTGTGTTGTATACCGTTCACGTCAGTTTTCAGGTCATCGTCATCAGATCAAATGAACAGAACTAGCATCTAATGAGCCCAAACTCGATAGATTTACTAGTAGCTATTTAAGAGTTCCGTTATCTAGCATTGAGATCCATCATTTGACCAGCTGGAGAGTACCATATTATTTTATTATCATCGGAATGCTTACATTTTGGAGAATTCAAACAAAGACCATTAGAATTTATTAACTATTGAATTCAAGTTTTCCTTTACCTAGCGTCCAGTACATCCTGCAAAATATCGCCATAACTTTTTTCACACAGCGATTTGAAACAAATCGCCATAGAAGTTATTGCTCTGTATGAAAATACCTATCTAATGACATATATGCGGTTGTTATTGGTCGCGGGGACCATTTTGTCCGATCCTCCTTTCACACTGAGTATTGAAATCAATACTATTTATTTGTTGCCGCTTTCTTAATAATTTTTTATCGTTATTTTTGTGTGTACATATATAGCCATGATGGAATAAAGGGAAAACTAGCATTTCATCCGCGTGAATTTCGATTTTTTCCATACCAACAACAACAAAATACGGATCCATTTTCACGCCTCTACGGATTGTTTTTAGGGTTCCGTTACCAAATGGCAAAAAACGGAACCCTTATAGATTCGTCATGTCTGTCTGTCTGTCTGTCTGTCGGTCTGTCTGTCTGTCTGTCTGTCCGTTTATGTCACAGCCACTTTTCTCCGAAACTATAAGAGATATGTTGTTGAAACTTGGTAAGTAGATGTATTCTGTATACCGCATTAAGATTTTTACACAACAATAGAAAAAAAACAATAAATTTTGGGGTTCCCCATACACAGAACTGAAACTCAAAAAATTTTTTTTCATCAAACCCATACGTGTAGGGTATCTATGAATAGGTCTTCAAAAATGGTATTGAGGTTTCTAACATCATTTCTTTCTAAACTGAATAGTTTGCGCGAGAGACACTTCCAAAGTGGTAAAATGTGTGTCCCCCCCCCCCGTAACTTCACACCATAATTTAACTTTGCTCACACCATAATATTAATATAAGTCTATACGTGAGGACTTGTAATTGGCTTTCGGATGTCTAATATTTTTTTTGTCTGTTTTATTTAGCTGTAAAGCCCGGGTGACACGAGGCTAGTATTTTGAAGCTAGGATAGTAAGCTAGTAAGGGGTCACTAGCTTGGTTTCTAGCTTACCTACTAGCCTGGATTGTAACCAAGCTAGTGCTGTCTACACGAAGCTAGGAAATTTCAAGCTAGTCAAGTCAGTAGTGAGTTGTGCTTAACCTGATAACACGTATACGTAAAAATGAACAGTGTGCGTAAGAGAAAAGCAATTCTACTAAGAAAGTTAATTCGGAAGTTGTGTCAACATGCGCTAGATGAAATATTAGCTCTGCTAGAAGAAAAGCGTACTTGGACAAGACCCTGGATCTTAAGAAGACATAGTCATGGAGCATCTGCATTACTTTTAAAAGAACTGCGATCTGAGGATTCCGGCGAATTCAAGAGTATTTTGCGAATGACACCTAATATTTTTGACAATTTACTGAATCTAGTGGGACCACAAATACAAAAATTAAATACTAATATGAGAGAAGCCATACCGGCTAAAATAAAATTGGAAATAACTCTAGATTTTCTATCATCTGGTGTCAATTACAGGAAGTTAAGTCACATGTATCGTGTTTCAAGATCTACTATATCTAGATTTATACCAGAAGTTTGCAGTGAAATTTATAAGGCATTAAAGAAAGATATACAGGTATGTAGAATTTTATTTATTTCAAATTAAAGTAGGTACTTTTACGCTTACATAAATGGCGAGATTAAATTCTAAATTACAAAATGAGAAATCATAAATGACGACAAAATGTACGTTTACGCTACATAAATGGCGAGAAATGTATCAAGCATTTTGAAATGCTTGATAGATGGGATCTTCATCTTGCTCCAACTCTTGCTGTGGTGGCGGATGGATGATGGGTTCATCACGTTGCTCAGTCTGTTGTAGTTGTGATGGTGGATTAGTGTAGAGTGGACTTGCTGCAGAACTATTGTAAGAAAATGTGGTTGACATATTGGAGTCTGAAGAATTGATAGGTGACTGGTACGAAAATGTAGTATTTCCGAAGTTTAAATCATACATCCGACAGCGGGATAGTGTTGCGTTGATCTGATCCCTAGCTAAAATGGCCTGTCCGGGTGAAAGCTTTTTCAACTGACTTGCTACATATTTTGCAAATATCTCATGTTCATCCAGCTCTGGTTCCTGAAATTCTCGTGAACTGTTTAAATCCTCCTTAATCACCTTAATTTCATTTATCAATGAACTCACTTGCGAAACCTTCCGTTTCTTAAATTGCGGAATGTTACTTCCGGGGGAAATCAATTTAGAAGTTTTATCTTGAATAGACGACATTTCGCTTGCAGGTTGAGACATTTCAACTGTCTTTTCTGACAGATTTTCTGCTACGGGTGGTTCTAATGACTGACTGTTGCTTGCACTGTTGTCATCTTTATTATTGTTTGGAGAATCTTGATTGTTCTGAAAATAAAAAATTTGTTAAAAATATTGTTACAGATTCCAACTACAACTGAAGAATGGGCAGCTATAGAAAATGGTTTCAGAGTGAAATGGAACTTTCCAGCGTGTTATGGCGCCGTCGACGGGAAGCATGTTCAAATCATAGCTCCTGGCAACAGTGGAAGTTTGTTTTTTAATTACAAAAAAACATTCAGTATTGTTCTTATGGCTATTGTTGATTACGATTATAATTTCATTTATATTGACGTCGGCGCCTGTGGAATGGCATCTGATGGAAGTGTTTTTAGGAATTGCTCCATATATAATCAACTAGAAAATAACCTTATACCACAAGGCGGAGTAATTTTGGCGGATGCTGCATTCCCATTAAAATCGTATATTATGAAACCGTACCCAGGTGACAATTTAACACATGAAGAAAAAGTATACAACTACCGGCTAAGTAGAGCCAGAAGAACTGTAGAAAATGCCTTTGGCATATTGGCAAGCCGATTTCGTGTTTATCAAAGACCAATCGCAGTTGACGTAAAAACAGTAGACAAAATTGTACTAGCATCATGTGCTCTGCATAATTGGTTACGAAAAGAGCAAAAAAGCACTTATTGCATTAGTAGTGATGTCGACCAAGAAGACATTGAAGCGGGAAACATTATTCCCGGTTCATGGAGAATGGAAAATTTATGTTTACCCAGTATCAGTCGACAGGGAAGTAACCACTCTTCTCTGTCAGCTATCGAAAAAAGGGAGAAATTTAAGAGATATTTCAACAATGATGGAGCAGTACCATGGCAAGCAAGAATGATTCGTTAATTCAGACAAAACTACAAGAAAAATTAAAAATGCCGACGATTATTAATATTTCAATAAGTACTTTTAAGGTAAATAATTGTAAAGAGTAAATAATATTAAAATAACTTACCGAAGTTTTTCTCTTCATTGGCACCTTTTTTATGAAATTATGCATTTCCTCAAACCAAATAATTTTTGGCTTATAGACTTCTGCAGTTCCTGCTCCAGACCTCTCAGATTTTTCTATCTTTGTTAATTCTTGACAATATGTAGCTCTTAGATTTTTAATTTTATTTTTAATCTCTTTTATCGACATTTCTATTCCATCTTTATTTAGTATGTCGCGTATTTTTTCTAGTGACGAGTCTCGCATTTGCTTGTCCTTGTAAGATGGAATACTTGCATTCCACAAACATTCCTCTTCTCTGTACAATTGAACGAATTTTAAATTAATTTTGTCCGCTAATTTCGGCATTTTAACAAATTGCACGCACTCTCACCACGCTCTCCGACTGCACACTAGCTTAGGTTCGCTAGCTTCGCGGTTGACACGAAGCTAGTAACGAAGCCAGGATAGTAAAACGGGTGGTGGGGGGCGCCTACTAGCTTGAAAAATAGAACCCCAAGCTATTAAAACTATCCTGGCTTGAGGCACTAGCTTGCTAGCTTCCACACTAGCTTACTAGCTTGTAAACGAAGCTAGTTCCGTCTACACGAAGCTAGTGTCACTAGCTTACTAGCTTGGCAGCACTAGCTTGGCTCACTAGCTTGATTTACTAGCCTCGTGTCACCCGGGCTTAAGTCCTCCATGTACTAAATAAATAAATAAATAAATAAATAAATAAATTATAAGGTACCTACTTCGTAATTCCCTACTTACGAAGTAATACTTTTAAGGAATTCCCATTTATTAAGTTTATAGCTTGTTTCAATTTGTTATCCTGCCTCTCAGTGAATGAATTTTCTCGACTTGTTATTTATAAAAAGTAGTTCGTTTCCTGTATTACAGGTAAATGATATCTCGACCATGTAACACCAGGTTGTAGGTGTAGCTAGACGGAAAGTTCTTGTGTCAGCGACAAGCATAGGTACTTACTGAATTGCACCGAACCAACGCCCTAATTACGTAACACTATTAATCAGAGTCTGAATCAGTTTTAAGAATATGGCTAAACCATTACTTATAAAAATAAAACAAGAGAGAGAATGCAACTTTGATTCATATAAAACATTTTACAAAAAAATAACAACCGACAAGTCAAAAATAACTTTAATTTCGGAAGTCGGTGGCAAAAAACCTCAAATACAGATCCTGAGACACCGACTTCCGAAATGCAAGTTATTTTTCACTTTGTAGTGTATTTTTTTTTAGGAAGTCGGTTGTTATTTTTTTCGTAAAAAGTTTTTATGTTTAACTTTTTCGTTATGGTAGATACCCCGCACTAATCTAATGGCGTTATTCGTTCATTTGTCGCCGCAAATACTTAATGCAAAGTTAAAACGGGACCATTCGGGAAGCACCAGCTTTCAAATAAAAAAAGAATCATCAAAATCGGTTCACCCAGTCAAAAGTTATGAGGTAACAAACATAAAAAAATACAGTCGAATTGATAACCTCCTCCGTTTTTTGAAGTCGGTTAAAAAAAATTATCCGTCTCTACAATTCTATACGTTCAAAAAATTGTCTGCTTAGCAACGTAAATAACGCAATCAATTTTGTTGATTTGCAAAAATGAAAGTCATTCCTACTTGCAGTTACGCGCCGCATTTCTAATTGCTTGGGTAACAGCAAACGCATTCGATACTTTGCATTGTATTAATTGATCTAGTTTGCAAACTTATCAAATTTATACTAATGTTATAAAGCTGAAGAGTTTGTTTGTTTGATTGAACGCGCTAATTTCAGGAATGGTCCGAATTGAAAAATTATTTTTGTGTTGGGTAGCCTATTTATCGAGAAAGGCTATAGGCTATATAATATCACGCTACAACCAAGAGGAGCGGAGCAGTAATGAAAAATGATGTAAAAACGGGGAAAATCGCACGGGTAGGCGATTCGACGCGACGGGAAAGGTCGGGGGAGCAAGAAATTTATGCGGACGAAGTCGCGGGCAGAAGCTAGTTCATGATAAAATCTATTATAACACGCTTTTATTAGCTCCACCTGTAGGTATGTTTGTTTTCCAAGAATGTAGTTCTATGTTTGTAAGTTTGAAGTGGGTCAAAATCAAGGCCAAAGGAGTCGGCTTGGCTTTGGCCTTGTTTTGACCCACTTCAAGCGGTCAGATTTCATTTAATCTTTGTAGACTTCTTGAACACCGATGATAATACAATAATTTCATAAATGTTTGGCATCATCCTTGCCAGGGTTACCAGAATAGCAAAAAAAACCGTCTTGTTAATTTACTCTTTCACGAAAACTACGCTGACATATGTCACAAAAATCGAAACACCCTAAAACATAAAAAATAAATAATCGATGAAAAAACACGTTTCCATAGAAAACATGTTTTTTAGTTTTCTTTTAAATTCAAATTCAAAAGTACAGTTCATAAATAATCCTATACAGAAGCTAAGCTTTTCTGCAGCCGACAAGAAAGTCCACGGTTACCTACTGTTAAAAAAAACATTGAGTTTTACAATGTTTTCCTAAGACAGTACTTATGAGCGTTTAGAGGCCTGTCAACAAGTACCAGTTAGATACTTACTATACTTGACAAAAACGTAAAGCGTGTAGATTAGTAGGTCGACCAAACGTAACCAAATGTAAGATACACCGCCTATTTTTATTTCGTGGTATTATTTTTAGGTACTTAACAAAACATTAACAAAGTATTAATAAAAGCTATCTGTTTTCTAGGTTAAATAGATAGCTTTCCATTTGCCGTTTTTAAAATTTTTCGTAATTTAAATAAATAACGATTTTTTTTTTGGAGTTAGTATACCAAAATCTGGCACTCATAACACAAGTAGCTTGGGTACTAGAGGAATGACTTAGTGATGTAAAGGTACAATTTAAAACAATACTTACTGTTATAGTATAATTATTAATCAATTACATTTAAGTAAATTTGGAAATTTAAATTATTTATTTATGTACTTATGTGTATACCTATACCCAGACAAGAAAAAAGGAACAGAAAAATACGTAAAAACGTGGTGATTATATCTAAAATAATCCTTCCTTCTAAAATACCTGCAGTAGGAGAGTTGGATAAAAAGAAATATGGGCAACGTGTGATTAATTAAGCAAAAAATATATGAATTTATTTACTTGCTAATACTTAGATATTGAGCTCGTTATAAGTGAACTTTAGATACTATTGGTTCCTATGTACAGGGGCGGACTTAATGCCATAGGCCTGATACTTGGTTGCAGAATATAGCACCTCGCGCGTATGAAAGTATCCGATTTCTTCCGTTGCCAGTCGGAGCCCCAACAGTTAAGCGTTCCCGGGATATCCTGAGCTGTTCGGGTTTATTTATGGCACTCAGAATGGTGGGACAGCACCGGCCTACTCCATAAAAGTCTATTTAAAAAGATCTACTCACAACTCATTCAATAATTAAATACTGTAATGCGCCTCGTGGGAGGATTTATTGACCTAGACCCGAGATGTCAAGTAGGCTAAGCATTAAAAAATTGCTCTTACATTTGGTATCATTTAGGTCGTAAATTGAACGTAAATTGGTAATCGTTTTTAATCGATTCGTCGATCGCGGCCTTGTTAATCATCCAGTTACCTACTACGAAAGGCAGGTGATGTTTTTAATTAACGTAAGAACATCTGGCACGTTCATTTGTCTGGTTTAAATATATGAACCGGAAACAGACATTGTAAATAATAAGTAAATTCGCATTGTATTGACTTAACATAAATACAATGTGTAATTAATTTGGCTGCCAATACTTTGGCCACGTGTTGGGTATACTAAAAATCGATGCACGTCTAGATATTCGAGGCTAGTTATCTCCTACATAATTATTATTGGTATTGAAAAATCATTACCAAGTAACTCATTATCAATCTATAATCTGAATCATTTTGAAGGATATTCCTAATTCATTGCCTCATAAATGTTCCAAAAATTTGTCTGCTCGACTAAGTAAAAAAAAACCGGCCAAGTGCGAGTCGGACTCGCGCACCGAGGGTTCCGTACAAACCTATAGGTATTCTCGGTTTAAAAATAAATGTTTTTTTTTTTTAATTTTTATATTTCAGTTGATTGAATGTAAGGTAAATTGCGGTTTACGATTTATGACGTTTTAAAAAAAAACTACTCACTCGATCTCGTTCAAACTAATTTTCAGTTGTAGTTTACATGGTAATGTACATCATATATTTTTTTTAGTTTCATCATTCTCTTATTTTAGAAGTTACGGGTGGGGGGGACGACACACTTTTTACCACTTTGGAAGTGTCTCTCGCGCAAACTATTCAGTTTAGAAAAAAATGATATTAGAAACCTCGTTACCATTTTTGAAGACCTATTCATAGATACCCCACACGTATGGGTTTGATGAAAAAAAAAAGTTTTTGAGTTTCAGTTCTATGTATGGGGAACCCCAAAGATTATTGTTTTTTTTCTATTTTAGTGTGAAAATCTTAATGCGGTTTACAGAATACATCTACTTACCAAGTTTCAATAGCATAGCTCTTATAGTTTCGGGAAAAAGTGGCTGTGACATACGGACGGACAGACAGACAGACATGACGAATCTATAAGGGTTCCGTTTTTTGCCATTTGGCAACGGAACCCTAAAAACGCAATGAATGTTGTTGAGCTGTCAAAATGAAAGCCATTGCTACTGTTAGTGTGTTACATAATAAACACGCAGGATTGCCAAGTTCCGAAAAAACTAATTACCTTTTTAGATAAATCTTCGTCTACGTTTTCCTAAAGAATTATCAAAGAACATCTTTATTTTAGCGCAACTGCCGAAGAAGCGTCGCCATGGAGGTGGTCTTGCGAAGACAGAAAATGCGTGAAGACCCGCAACGACCCTCAAAATAAGGATCCAGTTCTCAGTTTGGAGGCCTGCAAGATGTTCTGCACTGAGTATGGTGAGTCTTCTAGAAGATTGATCAAAGAAATATTACCTTCTGAATGCCGAGAAACTCATCATCAGTTGAGTGGTCTTCATAATTTTTCTTTTCCCAATTTATTTGGCGTCGGCACAATATATCTTCTTCTTCGTTACTTCTCTACTAGTCGTCATCTAAGTAGTTACCAGCCATATCGTCTTTCACACAGTCCATCCATCGTTTCTTTGGTCTAACCCTGGTCTTATTGCCATCCACATTCATACATAAGGTGTATCTATTCATACACGAAATATTTTAAGAGGTACACCTGTAGGTGGTAAAGAAGCTATAGCAACGAAAAAAAATTTCTATGCGTTTTTTTTTAAATTTAATATTTATAAATTTTTTGACGCTCAAAAGAAATACTGGCTCCTTCTTATTTTTTACGACCCGAGACACCGCGGCCATCATCGTGCCGTCCGGTCGTCGCCCTCGCAACGTCCGGCGGGCCATTCATAGAATTTGGAGTAAAGGTTTTATGCAAAACGTCTCAAGTAGTTTTAAAATTATAATAATAACGAAAATTCAAAAACGCTTGGATAAAAAATTTCTTTTTGCTTCTATAGCTTCTTTACCACCTTACCCCTTAAAATATTTCGCGTATGAACAGATACACCTTATATAGAGAACTTTCCTCACAACATTTTTCCTCATTCCTCCGCATCACATGCGCATACATATGACGACTGATTGACGTTGACCCTTTACTTGATTATCATCCCGAAATTCGGCAGAGGTAGTATAGTATCTTTTTGCATTGAAAAATAATGTAAGTACTTGCTTTATACGTAAGCATTACGATCTACCCAGTTTTTGGTCTACGTTTATCTACGTCTGTACTTCAAAATAGTTTCGTATTTTGTTCAGAAAAAATACGGCATTTAGTTTGAGTTTGAGTTCATAAGATTCTTGTAGGTACCAAAGTGGGAAGTTTTCTAAAAAAAAAATAGGAAACACCATCAATATTTTGAAAATACTTTTTTTCTTGATCGTTCGGTTTATATAATTCTGTATATTTCCGTTTGTTTAGTGTCTGTTTCGATTCCTGCAAATTCCGATAGTGCACATCTGCACATTCTCAATAACACTTAGTTGATTTTATGACAAGGTTTGTTTGCATTCCATGATGTTGGTTGTCTAGTAAGTAAAAGAATGTTAATGGACATGTATGATGTGAATTTGTAACATATACATTTTCCTGAACTACGTCCGTTTCATCTTAGTACGTAATCTTCTTATCTGTTAATCTTATCTTAAATTGGTATTCGTTTTGGATACAATGAAGGACGTACTACAATATAGTTTGTTATGATCACATAATCCAAAAGATAATACCTTATCAGTTCCGATGGCGTACTTCAGGATCAATATTTCCTAGACCATTACTCTGGGTGAGTTCAACACTCCCTCTACTTTATTGTTCGCGAACAATATGATCGCGAAGCTAATCTATTGTCCAACATGCATCGATATGATAATTGAGTCGCGACAAAATCGGAACAGGTTTTGTAAATGTCAGGGAATCTACAGGGTCAGATAAGAAAGGAATAATTTCATACTTCGGTTGGCCAATGACCGTAATTGGTCTTTGGCCCACCAAGTGGAAACTTAGATATTTTTTACGAATTCCCAAAAACTGTAACATAACAACAGAAGAGGAATTCTCTTTTCTGTTGTCTAACAACAAGAAGAGAAAAGAAGTACCAGTCGAAGTGACGTTGCTTGGGGAGGTTTAGTCCAGCAGTGGATGTCTTTCCGCTAAATGATGATGTTGGTAATATATAATAGTTGTTTAGCTGTTACAGTATCATTAAAAGTTTTGAACAACATTGGAAATGTTTTTCTTTTTGTTTTTTTTTTTCATTAGTTTAGATATTGATATCCAACACGTGTGCTTGGCGGGCATTTTACCACCATACTGCGATCGCCAATCCGCCTGCCAAGCGTGGCGATTATAGCAGAGCCCTCCAAATTGGGGGAGGCCTATGTCCAGCAGTGGACGTCATTTGGCTGGAATGATGATGGTGACAATCCAATACGTGGTTTAAGTGTTACTGGCTAACATTTGACTCTGTACATGTATACGTCACCTTTGTGTAACGTGGGCCAATAACGCAACGTCACGGTATGTGGACAAGTAAACAAGTTGCTGTATGTAGTATTTAATAAAGCTATCGCCATGGATCTCTAGATAACATAATCCGCTGATATACCTAGCTGCGAGGCCTTAACACTAGAATTTTGTTTTAAGTTACAGCAAAAATTAGTACGCCCCCCTGTCTATTAAAGTGAAGATGGGCGCCCCACTGATCACGATATCTTTCATTTTATAATACTTACATCTATCTATCTAACTGCCTGTATTATCCCACTGTAGGGCAAAGGTCTACCTCTTTTCCACACTATTCTGTTCTTTCGTAGTGATGGCCACTGTTCTTTCGGTAGGAGTCAAGCTCGTCCCGCCATCTTCATCTCGGTCCTGCCGCCATGCCGTTGTGAGTTTAGTGGGATCCATTCGATGGTTTTCCTAGCCTATTGGTCATTTGACATGCGGCAGCCATGTCTGGCCGGGAGGAAGAATTAAATAGTATAGATTTGTTTGCCTTCAAAGCATTACATTATATGATAAAACAAAAAATAAAACTGTTATTTTATACATTTGTGTTCGCATAAGGCTCCTCCCCGTCTGTTTAGACGTGACGCGACATTGTGACACCATTCTGGTAGAACAATTTGCATGAAAAATAATGCTGTGCCGGTCACTGCCCCTGCCTCAAGTAAATTGGGATGAAAGCAGAATGATTAAAATAAAACCGAGCCTGATGATTAGGCGACATCGTCAAGATATCAAAATAATGGAAAAGTACTTGATGTTATTGAATACAGGGTACCACAAGGATTGAAGTCAGCGCCACATAAAGGATATAGTTCAGGTTCTTCAAAATTTTCTGTTTTGTAGGTTCAAAAAGTGCTGACTCTCAGCCTAGTTTGAATAAATGACTTTTGATTTTGATTTTGAAACTGATTTCGCCAAGTGCATTCAAAAATCTTGTAACCTTATCGATGAATTTAGTTCAAGGACACTAATCCAATTAAAACTTTTGTAATTCCGTGTAATGCTTGCAACCGATCTAATCTACTAACTCTCCAAATACTCCGTAGCACAGTTTTAATCACAATCCTAAAATTTTTTGAATAAAATTTAGGCTTTCTGATGGGTCAATAAAGAATTCAAGAGGCTTAAAAAAGTCTCATCAAAGATCACATCTTCCTGTGGAGGAATTGGTTTACTCTAAAGAAAGACTAAACTTAAGAGGTCATTGTACTGACCGTTATAAACAACTTTGACAATGAGCCCAAACCTGACATCGCGAAAAAATATCTGCTGCCTAGATTCCCGCAGGGGCGCGACGCGATATAGCGAGTTATTGAATACGATTAAAAGTCGAAGTATAGTAGACCATTTTTTAAGATAACTTCACAGAAATTCTTCTACTAGAGTCTCAATCACAACAATAATACAAAGAATCAATGTTTTCTTTTTTTTTTCATTTTGATTTTTTTGAATTTTTTTTTCACGGTCTTCAACATTCAGCATTCGGAAAACAGTGAAAAAAAAAAATAAGAAAAAACTGTTTTTTTTTCAAGTTTCTTGAAAAATCATTCTCTTTGATCGAAAAAATAAAGATTTAAAATGAATAAAAATCGAAAAATTGGTCATAATGTTGATTTTTGCAAAAACAAAGAACACTCCGGGTACTATGCAAAAAAAATCGCAGCGCTTTGAATTTTTCAGGGATTTTAAGGGACACTTTGAGGTTGAAAAATTACCGACGATATCCTTCGTTCATCCATTTTATCCAAAGTTACACCAAGTTAACAAAATATCCTTAATTATGCGAATTTTTGTCTTTTTTCAGTCAAAGCATTCAATTAAAAAAAAAAAACCTTAAAAGCTATTCACGGTATCTTATAGAAAATATTGTGTAGTTTCCAAAACCCTCCTTTGATTTCCTATACAATCATTATTTCCAGAGTTATTGATTGTCAAAGTTAAAAAGTACTTTTTTGCTTTGACTGACGATAACTCCACGGCAAACCATCGTACAGGCATTCTGGATACGTCAAATTAAAGGGCATTAAATTTTCTAAAAGAACTTTTGAGTGAAACAATGAAAAAATATTTTTTGAAGCCCGTAGACGTTTTTTAAGGCAAGAAAAAATTTGGAAAATTTTTTTTTGGTAGTTTCCTTTTGATTTCTCCAGACGCAAACACGATAAAAAAATTTCATGGTCATATCTGAAAACTAAACACATGGAGCTACAATTTGCAATTTTTTTATTTTTTGCTATACGATAATTTTCCTCGGAGTTACAGCTTGTTGAAAATCACCCAAAAAATGTCTATTGCACATTAATAGTGGCTTTATGTCGTAGTAGTTAGGTTAATTTTCGATATAAACAGTATTTAGAGAGTAAGTAATAGATTAGATAGGTTGAAAGCATTACACGGCATTAGTTTTAGTGGATTAGTGATTTTAATCTACATTCATCGATAACGTTACAAGATTTTTTAATGCAATTGGCGAAAACCCGTTTCCAGCAAAATAAAAATTTGAAGAACCTGAACTTCCTTGTATGCCGCTGACACCAATCCTTGTATTGAATTTCATCGTAAAATTTACCATCATTTTGAGGTCTTGACGATTTCGTCTTATCATTGGGCTCGGTTCCATCATCATCTTTCTGCCCTCATATATTTGAGGCTGGCATAGCAGTTTTGTTTCATGTTGGAAAGTCTATCTTTTAGTCATCAATCCAAAATTTGACTCGAAGCATTTAGTTCAATTAAACCACTTACAGGCGCTTTTGAACTAACAAAGAGGGGTCTTGAAATTTAAAGATGGTCATCCATCCACGGACGAACAAGCTATCATCCGTGCGTCTGTTAATACTTAGCAACAAGCCCTTCACACGGTACAACGGTACCGTGTGGTGCCGGACGGTACCGTGTGGTGCCGGACGTAAAGAATAACACCACCCCATTTCTTCCTGTGAGTGTCGTAAAAGGCGACTAAGGGACTTACTAGAGAATGGGCAGCAGCGTTCTCTATGCATTTTACCATCATACTGCGATCGCCAACCCGCCTGCCAAGCGTGGCGATTATGGCAAAGCCCCCCAAATTGGGGGAGACCTAAGTCCAGCAGTGGACGTCTTACGGCTGAAATGATGAATGATGAAGCCCTTCAACACCAATGTTGCCTGCCTGTATGAAAAATTCTAATTGCGATCAATAGGTGCAGACAGATGCACTAAAGTGTATCCTAGTGTGTCGACGCACGTCAATGATCATTCAGCTTCGATAAAGGTTCACGCTTTCTAGATAGCAAATGACTAGAACATGTGAGGTACGGAAGGTACTGCACTGATTACATGCGAAACTACTGGTGCTAGGCAATATTTTATAGTGCAGCACTGATTGTCTATCGTTGACGCCATGATGAATTGATGACCCGCTTCCCCCATTTGATTGTGGTGGAAGATAAACTGCTAATGTATTTGTTATAATAATTACAGTTGATACAAATGCACATCAATATATTGTTGCACTCAAAATCCTTGATTCAAATGCAAAAAGGATAAAATCGATTGATGTCAGGGCAAGTGAAAAAGTCCAAAACATATTATTCGAAGATTTGGCGAATTCTGAGTTTGGTTCGCGAGGCTCTCAAATATCAGTGGTTCTTGACCTCTTGAAACCAGAATTAGGAATTTTCTCATTATGCAAATGTACAAAACGGAACAATAAACACACTACTTAAGCATGCATACTTTATGGCGATGTCTCGCGTTTGGGTCCCAAAGCCAATTAGAGATGTTTTTCAGGTGATCTTAATAAATATTTTGGACGTTGCAAATAGCCGTTTTAGGTTTATTTCCAGAGATAATATAATTGATCGGGATCTTTTTAATATTGATAATATCACTAACTCCACGGGTCGTTTCGCGAATATGTTCATGCGATTAAGAACTGGTTTGAAAGTTTGTGTTGGAAATTTACAACTTTTGCTCCAACTGATTCTAGAGCTACATTTTATAATGCCAGTTTTCTCTTGCAGGTTTACTATGGCCGAAGCCGACTGGCAAGACAGATCTCGGCAACTTTTTGTCGAAGATCAACATCAACAATATCGATGTGAAGGTGGCTCAAGAGGGAAAGTCTTCTGGTCTTATGAAGGATGCTGGAGAAGTAAGTCCTACTAGACTAGACTAGACTAGACAGAAGAAAAAAAAACATCAATGTAACAACGGGAATCGAACGTGACGCTTGTTCTTATCTGGCGCTGGTCGACCAACCCCACAGGGTTCGATTCATAAACATTGTTGATTTTTAAAACGCTAAATATGAAAATATTACTAAAGTCAGTTGGTGCATTCGACCGGATTGAAGATGAAAGTTTTGGTGTTGGCTAACGTAACGTTTGTGGAAGATAAGACAAGAGCACAAAGCGATAATTTAATTTAATTAAAAGTAGAAATAAGTATGTGTGTAGGTTTTAAATTGAATCTTATTTCAAATCATCCATGTCTGTATTATATAGAAAAGAAAATAATGTAGTTTTTCTGAGAAATTCATATACACACACATTGATCACGACTAAAAATTCGAAGACAATCGAAAACTCATCAACTGAAACTGGCTTGATTGGTGGATAAAGGCCCACTACCTTTCCCAGAGAGGTGGGCAATGACCCAGCAGTGAGAACATTATTGGCTGATTATGTGTGATATGTTAGTCGAGACCATGAGAAATGCATTAAAGTTTTACAAAACAATAATGATCTATTTGAAAACATCCGTACTAAGTAACGAAATACACAGATAAGTGATTATTACAGTTAATTTATTTAGCAATTACAATAATAATTGTGATTTAAATTGATAATGTGAACGATGTTAGTACTGGATTTTGTAACTAAATAAGCTAGTGGATAGCGGAAAGAACCAGCGACAAATCGATAGCAACATCCGCCCTCTGTGGTTTCAATAATATTATGAATGCTAAGAGTACTAGATAACGTCGGAGACATAAGACTGGACAGATACCATAAATGTCTGTCGTCATAGACCTTCTTGCACGCACGGCCACACATCAAGCTATACAGTATAAGCTGACATCTCAATGTACGAAAAGCCTATACAATGCGAGGTCAGCTAAAACTGGAAATGTATAGCTTGACTTATAGCCGTGTTTACCACAAATCATTAAATTCGTTTATCAATAACCATATTTAAAACTTTTTACAAAAAAAAAACAACCGACTTCCTTAAAAAAACACTACAAAGTCAAAAATAACTTTAATTTCGAAAGTCGGTGTCTTAGGATCTGTATTTAAGGTTTTTGCCACCGACTTCCGAAATTAAAGTTATTTTTGACTTTGTAGTGTTTTTTTTAAGGAAGTCGGTTGTTTTTTTTTTGTAAAAAGTTTTTATTTTTTAACTTTTTAGTTGTGGTAGATACTCCGCACTAATCTAATCGCGTTATTCGTTCATGTATCGCGCAAATACGTAATGCAAATTTAAGACTTATATGGTTTTCACATATACCCCATTGTCCAAATGGAACCAAATTAAAATGGGACCATTCGGGAAGCACCAGCTTTCAAATAAAAAAAGAATCATCAAAAGCGGTTCACCCAGTCAAAAGTTATGAGGTAACAAACATAAAAAAAATACAGTCGAATTGATAACCTCGTCCTTTTTTTGAAGTCGGTTAAAAACGTTCTAACTCTAGGTATCATTTTCAAACGACTGACAGGAATAGAATTAGTTTTAAGGTGAATGCGTATACAGTGGACTCCCGGTAATCCGACAAACGTTTTGCAGGGCAGTGTCGGACCTTCGAATTTGTCGGATTATAGAGTGTTGCTTAAGAAGACCACCTATAGTCCGGATTTTTTCACAAAAGAGTACTTTGTAATCCGACAAATTACAGATCCATTTCCCGTTCAATCATGCATTATCTACATTAGCGAAAATTGTCAAAAAAATATTATATAATAATTAATAATACACATGTCGGATTACAGGGGGTGCCGGATTAGACAGGGGCCGGATTAGACAGGGGCCGGATTACCGGGGGTCCACTGTAGTAGGTTATTCAATTTTTCTTAAGATTATTGCAATTTGTAGGTCAGCGTTAGGTTGTATTTTGATTAAAATATGTATAATTCGCGATCGTAACGAAGGCTTTACATAAATATAAAAATTAAAACCATCAAAACTACCTTCCGAGTTGAAAATATTGCAAAATACGAAACAAAAATTTGAATTATACGGGCTATCCTGGCTGTTAAATTTTAAATGCGTTTACACTAAACGCAGAGGTTTCTGGTGCGAGCGGGCCTTAGTTTGTAATACTAAAACCCCCCACACTTTTTTAATATATTTCTTTTCCATTGATACTCATAGTAATGTTATTGATTGCCTACAGAGATTCAAGAAAATGGTGTCAATGGCGATACCAAAGGGGATTTCACCCAAGTCCACTGGAAAGGCGGTGAATGTGGAACTCATCAATGAGAATCCGGATGACAACAGTAAGTACTAACAATATAAGCTAAACATGTATTAAATCCTTTATACACCATGTTTAATGCAAATAAATATTATTTCTATTTCTATTTCTATAAAATGTGAACCAAAATTAGCTTTTACAACAACGATAGTATTTATTAGATTTAACCATATGATACAATCTTCAATATCATTAAACAAACAGAAAATCAGACTTAACTAATAATGAGCATCGTTTTGTTTTTATTTGTTACCCAAATCTCCGTCATTTATAAACGGATTAGAAAAAATCTTTTGAAAGGGTATAATCGTCGTCCCATATTTGTGATGTATGGTTTTTGATTTAGCTTCAGTAAACTTACATATATTTTCTTCTTAGTGTTAATAATAAAATACAACCGAATTCGGAACTTCCTCCTTTTTTGAAGTCGATTATAAAATATGAACTAGGTACTCCATGGCAAGACTGAACTTTCTTAAGAAAACAAAGTTAAAATATTTCAGTTTATCCTTAGCAAACTAGTTCTAAGTTCCTGTTGACTTTCCAAAGGAAACCGTGCCTCGCCAGCATCACGAAATCAACTTTACGAAACCGTTAATTTGTCACACAACGTACCTACCTAGATCCTGTACAAGTGTACACGCAAACAGCTATTAAGTTTTGTTTTAACAGTAATTGATCCATATTTAAAAATAACTAGCTTCTGCCCGCGACTTTGTCCGCGTCAAACTTTTTGCTTCCTGACCCTTCCCGTCGCGTCGAATTGCCTGCCAGTTTTCATCCATTTTTCGTTACTGCTCCGCTCCTTTTGATTGTAGCGTGTTGCGTGATATTATATAGCCTATAACGTTCCTCAATAAATAAGCTACCCAACACATAAAGATTTTTTCAATTCAGATCAGTAATTCTTGAGATTACCGCGTTCAACCAAATAAAAAAAAAACAAGCTCTTCAGCTTTATAATATTAGTATAGATTTTATTTCTCATTCATGGTGTATACAGCCAAATATAACCTGATTTCCCATGCCACCGACAGTAACCAGCTGTCGAAAGAATAGCGGTCATCTATTTAATTTAAACTGGCAAAATTTTCGGATTTCGGAATTGTGAACAGCGCTTAAAGGCCTCCTATGATAATAATGATTGGTGTTCGATTGGGTACGGAAGCGTATCGAATGGTTATGAATAGCTATTCGGTGTATCTTTTTATTCTGAGAAGAAACACCAAAAAAAACTCAGAGTTCACAGTCTCTTTAAAAGTCCAGACATAATCTTGATCAGATAATATGAGGAATAAGTAGAGTATTGTCTGAAATGGTCTCTTGAGGAAATAACCACACAGATTTTTAAGGACCTGTCCTGGCAGTGCACGCTTTTTTCAGTAATATTGTAGCTCAACTCATATATTATGCAGTAAATATCGTCGTCTTTGCACAATCTTGGATTTGTGCCAGTTGTGGTACGCATAAAGGAAATAGTGTCGTGTCTTTGTTGTTGTTGCTAATGCCTTTACGAATTGCCTTTAGAGAGTAAAGAACAGCTAGGCATCCTTAAATCAAGTGGATTCTTTTTCGATATAGGAAACGTGCGTAGATAGTAAATGAGGTTTTACAAGTTGCTTTTTCTTATTTTATTTTGTTGTACGAAGGCACTTACTTCTCGACCGTCAAACATGTAGGTAACTTTCCGTGTAGTATTGATTATTATTGTTAATGTAAGACTACATGTTTGTTCCTCACAAACATCATTATCTATGTATTATACTCGTAAAAGGAGGAACTGACTGACTGACTGACATAATTATCATCGCACAGCCGAAACTACTGGTCCTAGGAACGTGAATTTTTGCACACGACTTTTTTTTCCCGACACTAAGAAATGATGGTTGGAATTTTGACCTTTAAGGTCAGTAAAAGGGGGATTTCATTTGTATGAAATAATATTCCTAAGTTTATAATCTTTAAAAACGACGTAAATCGTGGATTTAAATATTTTTTCATTACTCCATAAAATGGGAAATAGGTGATGTTATAGTTTGCAGGGGAAAATACGAAATACATATACGCTGAGGAAGTCGCGAGCGAAATGCTAGAAGGAAAATTAATGACTTCACTGGGTATAGTATTAATAGGCACAGCAGTAGTAGGTAGGTACCGCTCATTCAGAGGTCAATATCCTTGAAGGTGACATAATGTATGTGCTCGTAGTTATATGTCAAAACCGGTATACGAACAGTCTCCGCGACTCTTGGTGTGTGACAACAGTTTTAAGAAAAAACTGTGGGATTGTGATTAGCATGACAATTGGTATCGAGACAATGCACAACGGTAACACATTGACTGGTGGTTAGGAGATCTAATCTGGTGCATTGATGGATTATATATTGTTTCGGTAAAATTCATATTTATAGTGGAGTTTTGTCTCTTAGGGGCCATTCATAAATTTCGTCACACATTAAGGGGGCGGGAGGGGGTCGACGATGTGTGACAAGGGGGTGGGAGAGGTCCTAAACGTCGTGACGTCACATTTCAAAATCTATTTTAATCTAAGTGTTAAGTAAAACACGAAGTTTCAACCATTAACGAAAAACTCAGAAACATTTGCAACTCTATCAGTAGATTCAAATTGTTTAGTCGACCACTCGCTCTACTAGTGTTACGCGCCGACCGCCTAAATTGCCCTTATGCTGTGGTCTATATTTTGCATCATACAAAGCCACTTATCAACACAAGCAATTACATAAGTAAAACAAGAAGGGCTATGCAAGTTATAAATAATTTAATGGAGCCCACTCTTCACAAATCATTAAATTGAAATAAAACAAATTGCGGTACTGCTGTTTAATTCACTAATTATTTGTAGATACACACACACAAATGTGACCAGCTGTGACAAGGATGGGGGGGGGGGGGGGGGGGTTAAAAATCATGAAATTCGTGTGACGTAACTTATGGATGGCCCTTTATGCTAGTGGAGGATTGTTATTTTTTATGTTTCAATAGCTAAGTGTTTAAATATTTCAATAGTGATCTGCATCACAATTATTCACAACCATTCGACAGTCCATCGTATCGAAAATGGCACATTTTGACACAAGAATAGCGACAGCTCACAAAATTAACGCGTTTTCGAATTGAACAGCGTTTACAGGACTGTTACAAAAAGATTTATTGATATTTGATTTGGTACAGAAGCATTTCGAATGGTTGTGAATATACTTCTTTGATCCGGTTTAAGACCGTATAAGGAAAACCGGGTGTTTGGATCGTATTATGTAGAAAAAGCACATTGAATACTTTAGTATTTCTTTATAAAAAGAAGCACTGCAGGGCCACAGGAAATTTAGCCCACGTATTAATGCACGATTCAGTTCAAGTGCGTTCGTTGCGAATGAAGATTAATTGAGTGGCAATCATGCTCAATCTGTCTAGCCTTTTGACAAGTATGTTGGGGTCGGCGTCCAGACAAACTGGATACAGCTGAATACTAATATTTTATATGTAACGACTGCTTAAGGGCCGTCCATTAATCACGTGATGTTTTTTTTAGCATTCTTGAACCCCCCTCCCCCTTGGTGATACCAGGTGAGGTGTAAGACTACCCCCCCTCCCCCTATATAACGTGTATTTTTAGTACCTACAAAGAATCCATTTTTTTTTGTATTTTTTTTAAATACAGGTATAATTATCATCTAATTAAAAAAAGAAAAAAATACACGTGATATATTACTACAGCCCCCCCTCCCCTTTTGTGACATTTCGTGATTTTTTATGGACCCCTCCCCCCTTGCGAGCCTCACGCCTTCACAACCCTGAGGGGCAATTCTTGTAATTTTAAGAACGTCACAGCCTGACCTCAGTCTCAATCTGTCAAAAACCTCGAGTTTCCAAACATTTTTGACAAGTTTTTGCCATTTAAGGTCGCCGAGATAAAACTGCCACCAGATTTTGAATTTTTTTAATTACCAGAATTGGCCTTCAGGTATTGGGTAACACGATACCCCTGATAGACCCTGGTAAGACAAGTTGTCAGACTTTTGGACTTGCTGATTACCCGTAAAGACTGAGATCTACGAATGACAGCCGGGACCAACGGCTTAATAAGTATGGCGTAGTTTAGTATACTAACAGCAAAAAAAAATTGTGCTATGGATTAAATCATAAATATTTGCAGCATTTTCGCTGGAGATGGATGAGAGCTACACTCTCCGAGTGCAGGCAGCATCAGGCGACAGGATCAATGCCACTGTCAAAGCTGGCTCGTTCTTCGGTCTGAGGCACGGCCTGGAGACGCTCTCCCAGCTCATCGTGTACGACGACATCAGGAACCATATGCTGGTAAGACTTGGAATCAAAAAACATGATCAAATATATGTATGAAATAAACGTAATAAGGTATTTTGGGGTAAGTTCGGCACTGGGGTAAGACCGTATGAATTTAATTATAATTAGGTTATTATTGTTTCGTTTGGTTTTGCTGGACGGGGCAGATAAAACTGACGCAGGCCATAATATTGTTTATTCAAAATATCCTTGTATTATATCAATTTAGCCGAGAAATGAATTTGTACGGTCTTATCCCTGCACCGAACTTACCCCAACATACTACATATCCACGAAATGGGCCCTGATGTAGTGGCCCACTGGTAACGATTGCTTACAAGTTGTAGATCGTTTGAACCCAGGCAGGCGTTTTACTTTTTGTAAATGATTTCATTACCACTGCTCTCAAAATATGGTGAGGAATCCGGCATGTCCTAAAACCGAAAATTTGAATACATGTGTCATCTACCAACCCGCGCTAGGCCCGCGTGTTGGATTACAGCACAATCCCTCCACACAGAGGAGGTCTGTGTCTTTAAGGTAGCAATACGGTTGGATTAATACAATACCTTACCTCAGTAAATTAATTTTCGATCCAAATTAGTGCTTAGTATGATTTGGACTTTCGGAACAAATTTCACATTGGAAATGTATGTATGAAGAAATATTGTAATTTTATATTCATCGAATGTTATTGTTGTGTCGTAACGAGAAAGTATAACAGCATTGATACTTCAGAGAAAACATCTATACCTAATCTGAAGAGCACATTTTTTATTTAAATTTAAAAAAAAGTGTAATGTCACGAAAACCAAACGTGTGTACAAAATTTCAGCACGATAGCTTCAGTGGAATTGGGTGCAATATTGATTGCAAAATTCCAAGACACACGGAAGTTAAATAAATGTTAAAAAAAAATGCAGCGCGGGCAAGCCATACTAAAACGCTTAGGTCTTAAACAACTATCTCATCCTGTCCTGGTTTTTTTTTTAATTACTTACCCATACCTACCTCCCCCACACATCTGTTTACAGGTCCTTCCTCCTTAGGGCATGAGCAGGCAACAATTTAGCTTCAACTGGCGAACAAGTTTATATTTAAACCAACAACCGGTTGTGACCGGCTCAATATTAGTTGTCACTTCAGAACATTAGCATAAACTTTGCAATTCAGGATCAAGAACCAAGGCAATATTTGTTTTTATATATTTAATGGCTTTCCCAGGTCAGTCACTCTGATTCGTTTAAGATTAAGTTTTGACGATCTTTTTCATTTTATTTTCACATGGGTTTTTAAAGTTATGTGGTTACGAATCGATTTTGAATAATGATGCCGATTAACCTACCTTAGTGCATTTCTGAATTTAATTGGTTATGAAACGAAGTAACGTAAAGCATAATCGGCCTATGATATTCCCATAGCTAGGACCCAGGGCTCCTCTTGGTGAGAGAGAGTGGCCCGTAATCAAATCGTAAGTGTGGGTTGGTAGATGTCTTCGTATTTATGGTTCTAGGACATGCAGATTTCCTCACGATGTTTTTTTCACCGTTTTGAGAGCAGTGGTGATGGAATTATTTACACTAAATAAAAGGCCTGTCTGGGAGAGAACCTGCAACTTGTTAAGTCGCGATTAACTTAAACCCTAGGTTCTTCATTCTGTGGTTTCTTCAATTGGTAACCAATAAAAACAGCTTACATGAAAAAGAACTTTATGTTTTATGGCTTCGGCTTAGTATTACACATTAATTGTTCCAATGCAGTAATCCAGTCTTAGTGAGAATGCAGAAGCCATACCAATAAGCCAAGTACTATGGGCGTATTTAGGTCGTCAACTGCACGCTGTTAATGATGAATAAGGCACAGTAATTATCTACTATAATAAGGTTAAAATCAGTATAGCAACTTGGAGTTTGGATTTGTACCCGATTGATGGAATAGGCTCGCTCCCTAGTACATGAGACCAGGGTTTCCGATCGGTCGGAACTTGCGATTGAAATTACGTTTCCGATTTTGATTTCAACACATTTAAATCGGAGATTAAAATCGAAGATCACTATTACACTAGTTGGTCCTTAAAATACATCTCTGTGTTGCCTCCGGCTGCAAAGACTTCGATTCCAGTTCTGATTCCGGTTCCGATTCCGAATATCAAATTTTAAAATTGATTCCAACCGATATCATCGACATTGGTATGGTATATATATGTATTGGTATTAATACCAGAGTACCCCTTTTTTTCTGAGAAATCATCAAATGACGTCTCACGCTCTGATCGGAGCGGGAGGGCGTGTCAGATTTTTACTGACTAAAACCCACCCGTGTTCCTTCAGTTGCCATATGTTACCTTTGCGCAACCCATCGAGGATTGCAAGCGTGTTATGTTATATTCAAATCGTATTATTACCATTCAATCGTCGGTGAAAGTTTGGCACTCGAAGAAATATGTATCGGTCATCGTATCGCACTTTCATTCGGTCCAATGGCTCGCAAATGAACTGAACTTAGCAATTAACATCATCACGCATATTATGTAAATGGTACCTACATAATTGATGTAAAGTACCCACACTTTATGAACAGTTTATGTAAAATACTTACACTAAGGTAATTATGTGTTATTACGTGTTTTACACAACGTAAATGTTTTCACTGTTGATTATGTAAATTACTGGGAAAATTACTTCTAATTGTATTTTAGTATACATATTTTCTTTATAATTTGATTGTGTTATATTTACGTAGTGTGGAAAGAAATTGTGGTAGTAATATACTCTGCCCAAACGTTGGTAGGATAGCGTAAATCGCTCAGTTTTTCTCACAGTAAGGCGTATTGCTATATTTGTCGGGCTTATAATTATATAAGCCGGAAAAACATTGTACTGGCAAATGTTCAAAGAATAGACTTGTTCAAAAATATTTCATGAAAAATAAATGAGTATATAAAAGACTATCATGATAAAACAATTGTAAAACAGAGCTCAAATAAAACTCTTAGAGCTTATCGCATAATTCCCAATTTTTATGAGCGTAAACCATCATCTACGCTAATTAAAAAGAGCTTGTTTGATGGAAATAATCTCTGAGAGTCTAGAATCATGTGTGGATTTCATAGTTACAGTTTGCACGTCAAAAGCCATATCACCATGTATATTATTTAAACCGCATCTCTTTGTCATTGTTATTCATAAGAATTTGTCTGTAGTTTTGCAAATACCAGACAGACTATTTAAAGGTATGTTTTCCTTATAGATCGTGCGTGATGTTAACATCAGCGACAAGCCGGTCTACCCTTACCGAGGCATCCTCCTTGACACGGCGCGTAACTTCTACACCATTGACTCCATCAAGGGCACCATCGGTAAATATATGCACCTGTACGCATGAAGACAAATCAAGCTATACATTTCGAGCTTGCAGGCGGCGAGCAATGGGTAGCTCGCCGCCCGGTAAGGACCAAGCTCGGGTCGACGGCGCGCAGTGTTCCACGCGCGCCTCAAAGAGATGTCAGCAGCAGTGTAGGGGTCTACTAGGACCGATGCCTGCCGGGGTCGCGTGATTGTTCGAAAGAGATACCGTGACCCTGCCACTTGGGCAACTGAAGGAACACGGGTGGGTTTTAGTCAGTAAAAGTCTGACACACCCTCCCGCTCCGCCCAGAGCGGGAGAAGTCATTTGATGATTTCCCATCCAGAAAAAAAATCTATACATTTCCAGTTTAAGCTGACTTCTCAATATACGAAAAGCATATACAATACGAGGTCAGCTAGAACTGGATTTTTAGGTATAGCTTGATATGTAGCAGTGTGCCAGCACATCGAGCTACTAAAATCTGTAAATTTTGTTAAAATCGATTTTCAACTTTATCGCTACAGCATTAGGTTCAAGGTTGATTGGGAGAATTTGACAGTTTCGGATACCTTGATGTGCTGGCGTCTGTACATACAACTCTCCTGTTCTTGAAGCCTTTGGCGTAACGAAAATAATGTTATGTACGTATGACAAGGTCAAATAAGTCGAAGTTCCTAAGGATGTTGTAAAATCACAGCAGGATATAGCGCACTCTAATTTCAACGTACCACTTAGCGCCGAGAGTTAAAAATCGAACGGTTTGTTTTTCAACACGCTAAGATTCACTCTGTTGGATTCTCGATTCTTGGTGCATCACCTAGAGTTGAAAATCCAGAGCACAAAAACAATCCGCCGCGATTTTATTACGTCAGTAATAACGTGGGGTTATAACTAAGAGCTTTAAATATCCAGCTCAGAAAACAGGTCATAACATATTTTACTTAAAACGTATCTACGGCATCCTCGCGATTATGCAAATTATTCATTAAAATGCAGGATTCCAATTCAATAAATATCTCATGCATTTAGAGTCGTATGTCAAGATGCGGTACATAACTTGTACAAACGCCAGCGCATAAAGCTACTACAATCTGTCTTTCTTTAATAGGTTTTCAACTTTATCGCTTAAGCATTAGGTTTAAAATGGATTGGGAAAACAGTTTCGGGTACCTTGATGTGCTGGCGTCTGTACATAATGAAACGTACAAGATGAGATCGCAGGCTCTACCTCCTTATTTATTTACTTTAAGCCCTTATTGGCTTTATTAGGTAAGTTAAATATTAAAAAGGTCTCAATACTAAAAGCATTTTCCTTGTGACTCTTTTGTATTTAAGAATTTATTACAACTTGATGATAAATATTAAAATGCCGAGAGGACTCCCTAGGAGGACATAGGTATATAATACCTTATTGTTTAAGTTCTTTAGAGAGGTCAGGTGCGTAGTACTCGCAACCGGCGTGCGTGTATGACCAGATGTATGAACCAAAATGAGACAAAAGGAGTATGTAACAATCGGTAGCAGATGGCGTTCTCAAGTTTTTGCCTGTCCCCATGGATAAAAGTCGTGAGTTTAAGTATGTATGTAATAAATTTTCTTATTCTTACCAGATGCGATGGCTGCCGTAAAGTTGAACACCTTCCATTGGCACATTACTGACAGTCACAGTTTCCCCTTCGAGGCCAGCAGGAGACCTCAGTTGGCTAAGCTCGGCGCCTACTCACCAGCTAAGGTAACAGTTCTCATGCTTTTTGTCTATATACATAGGTACTTAGATAAATAGGATTTTCTAGCAAGCAAGTCACATCTTAAAGATCATTTCATTGTTCGCGAGCCGGTAACGTAAATTAACGTCTGGACGAGACCATTGGAGGCTACTTTGATCAGCCACATCAGTTCTTCTGTCTTTCAAATCAAATGGATCATAGAGTGGACCTCAGTACTACATAGTACCTTACATCAAATGTGGTCCTTCGCCTCGGATAGATTCTAAAAGTTGGTCCTTCGAATTGGATAGTTTCAAAAGTTTGGTCCTTCGAGTCGGATAGATTCAAATCAAATCAACAAGGCTGAGAGTTAGTACTTTTTGAACGTCAAAGTTACAATCCCCTAAAACGGCCGCCCTTCACCACTTTCTAGTGATTTAAGCTGGAAAAAAGCTAAGTGGCGCAACAAACTCGCCAGCAGCACAGCTGTGTGTTAAGTTAGAAGAACTTGATACAAAACGAATAGGATAGATTCAAAAGTTTGGTCTTTCGAATCGGATAGATTCAAAAACTTAGTCCTTCGAATCGGATAGATACAAAAAGTAGGTCCCTCGAATCGGATAGATTCAAAAACTTGGTCTTTCGAACCGGATAGATCCGAAAAATTGATCCTTCGAATCGGATGGATCGGATACAATCTCTTACTTAGTAATAGCAACCATTGGATATAAATTTGCAGGTGTACTCGAAGGAAGCCGTGCAGGAGGTGGTGCAGTACGGACTGGTGCGCGGCGTGCGCGTGCTGCCCGAGTTCGACGCGCCGGCGCACGTCGGCGAGGGCTGGCAGGACTCCGACCTCACTGTGTGCTTCAAGGTCAGTGGCGCGTTATTCTCTGTGCACCGGGGAGTATCTTATGGCGAAAGCGCCACGGTAGCCCATCAGATTGGTATTTCATACGATTTTTGGAATTTCATATTATACATACCTATAATCAATCATATTTCAATCATATTTTCAAATTGCAGTACCTACTATAATAATAAGCATACAACTTGACACTGGCCAACGTATCAAAAACACGTAAGAAAATTAGATTTTCGCGGACTACCGTTGCGGATCCCCCGCCCCGCTTTGTGAGAGATGCCCAAAGGTAGAAGTATTAGGTATCTAGAGTAAAAACAAACGTAAAAAAACGTGTTTTAACCTTATAAGTAGGGGGACTGGACATGGACACCGATGAGCGTTTTAGGTGATTGATGACCTTGTTTGCAATAATTCTTAATAAGACCTGTTGTTTTAAATACCAAATCCTCATAAAAAAACAGTTATAAAATGTCCCGTTGTTCCTAACCAAACGAGTTATTTGACTTGTTTTTAGTATGCGAACTACTGCTATTTACGTCTTCGTGATTTCAATCTTCACAACAAGTTAAAGACGGATACAATGATGTAATGAGACCGCTGGTTTATTATTTACGTGTGCCATTATTTCTTTAAATTTTGCTGGTTTAAGCGCAGTTACGAAGCCGTTGTCATTTAAATAATCTAAAATGTATTATGTATAATGGTCACAACTTAGAAGACTGATTACTGTCGCTTCTGAAACTCTTGACCAAATCAACCTATCAGACCTAGGAACCCATTTTTCCTAGGTCCGATTCAGACATATCGGAGAAAGGTCTCATTAGTTTAGCTCGCGATTCTTGACAGACGTGACGAGTACCCATCAATATCCAAATACAATAAAAATAGACTTTCAAAAATCGCCGGGTTAAAGGCAAAACCGACTATCTGCGATTTTTTGAGTTTTTCTCTTTAATATACCATTCGATTCGCGATTTGATTCTTTACCTAATGGTATATTAAAGTGAAAAACTCAAAAAATCGCAGATAGTCGGTTTTGCGAAATAATAATTTCAAGTCTTGTAACTACGCTACCCGCAGCCATCGACCCCGTAAACAGCGGTGCTATGCTCGGAGGTACCTATGAATATAGTTGTTTCTTTGTGTTTTACTGTACTCAATATATTGGTACAGTGGGGCTAGTAGGAAAGTAATTACAGCCGCATGCCTCAATCGAGCCGGTTAAGTTACGCTTGCCGCGGCTGGTCCGTGGATGGGTGAACATCTTTTCCTATACTTTGGAAAGCAAGTTTAGCCGTTTATCCCGGCTGTCATTCACGGTTATTTCACAGTCGTTACGGGTCGTCAGAAGCTCGAAAGTCTGACAACCAGTCTTACTAAGGGGTATAGTATTACCCAGGGTTGTGTTGTGGCGGTCACCTGCATACGGATGGACTGCAACCTCACCCCAACGTAGTTGGGAAAAGGCAGGCGATTGATGACATATCGATATTCATAGTCTCTCTCTAGAAGTTTCGCCAGCTCAGTAAATTTGTCTGTGTAGGCTAATCTAGGTTTTTAAAAACACGCGAGACGTCTTGTTTCCTCACCAGGATTCCGGACCTTATGCCTCTTGGGATATAATTTATTTTTTGATTTGTTAACCAGGCTGAACCATGGGCGACGTACTGCGTGGAGCCCCCTTGTGGACAATTGAACCCGACCCGGGAGGAGCTGTACGATTACCTAGAAGACATCTACAGGGATATGGCTGGTAAGTTTATTTCTGAGAGTGACAACTCTTACGTAAGTCACCCTAGGAGGTTGTCGGCTACTTAACCGGACTTGCCCGTGGCAAC
This sequence comes from Aporophyla lueneburgensis, assembly GCA_932294355.1. Lineage (NCBI taxonomy): Eukaryota > Metazoa > Arthropoda > Insecta > Lepidoptera > Noctuidae > Aporophyla > Aporophyla lueneburgensis. Next base: position 5,082,441 of record OW028746.1, read on the forward strand.
CTTAATAAATTTAGACCTCCAGCCAGGCCTTAAAAACTTAAAACTAGGTATATTATAGGACTAGCACGCTTAGGGCACTCTGTGGGGGATACCTACGCACCTTGGTCTAGGCCGTCGCTAGAAGAGGGTAGTAAGGGACGGCCTGAATCGGAATGAAAGCTGTTAAGCATCATATGCTGAATTAAATACACTCTAATTTTTTTAGTTTTTTTACTGATGATGGCAACTATCTATTTTGGCATGTCGCGGCATTCAATCCGCGCTTTTGTTACATAGTTGCCACTGTCGTGTTTGGAGTCTTTTGTTTGGTGCTAACATAGGTGAAATTAATTATGGAATTTAAAGTTATTTTAACATTCCTTAGATTGACATTTGTAAACAGAAACTTATTATTCTATCCACTCCTGTCACTTCAAAGCTTTAGTACCTTTTCAATCTAAAGGCCAATTCACGTAATTTAAAACATTCAAAATCTAGTTGCAGTCTCATTTCGGCGACAAAATGATCAAATGTCGAAAACTTGTAAAAAATGTATGGAATCTCGAGGTATTTTTGACAGATTGAGACTGATATCAGACTGATAACGTTCTAAAATTACGAGAATTGCCGTCCGGTATCTGTTTAAAGAATCTTTATTAGGTTCTCAACAGAAATTTACAAAAAATATCTAACAGAAAAACGAGAATACCCACAGTAAAATGAATTATTGATAGTAGCGACCAGAGGTTAGATTCAAATCTAACTAATCTGCTTACTCTAACTAATCAATATATTCAATTATCTACTAAACTAATTTCGTCTCCATATTTTTATTGTTTTCTTTAATTCCTCTGTACAATGTTTCTAGACGTGTTCAACCCGGACATGTTCCACATGGGTGGTGATGAGGTCAGCGAGAGGTGCTGGAACTCGTCGACGGAGATCCAGCAGTTCATGATCCAGAACAGGTGGAACCTGGACGCGGCCAGCTTCTTGAAGCTCTGGAACTATTTCCAGATGAACGCACAGGATAGGGCTTACAAGGTACGTGACAGTTTGTACTATGATATCTTTCTGACTTTTAATCTCAATATATATAGTTCTCCAGACCGTATTTCGGCCATGGCGGTCAATCTCAACGGAGACTAGCCATCGGCGCGGGAGATATTATAGTGCTCAACTGTTTGCGCAGACACAGGAGCAGTCACTCTTCCCTCACTCACATAGTTCGACGGGACGGCAATCCGACACGACCGGAGAGAGATCAGACGTAGGATTAACGGCTTCAAAACCAAACCAAAACCAGAAAGTTTTATTGTTTATCATACAATTGTGACATAACTTATAATTGAGGCAGCCCCGATAAGTTATAAGGATACTTGTGATGGGGTTACCTCGCAACTTCCCATGTGTCACTAGCTACAAATGTTGAGACATAATTAAAAGAAACAAAATTAACGTGCTTTCCGTGGCACGAGGGGTGTTACACCGCCAACTTGCAAAAGTTCGGGCTGTTACTAAGAAATTCCTTATGGAAAAACCCAGTACCTAACACATTGCCCGACCTGAGAATCCAACCTAGGACCCCACGATCAGCAGTCGCGACATCAACGGGGCAGTTATTGAAAGAATCTCAATAGGACAGATATTGGTACCTATTCCCTTGTTCACAAACTAAACTAAATTTAAGTTCAGTGCATCTTTTTCTTTGTATTTCATTAAGAAGAGGACAGAAGATAAATTTTAGTTTAGTCCTGTCAAATTAATCAGCGCCTGTCACTACTCCATACAGGTTTAGACGTGATTAAAAACTTGCCTACTAAAATTACGTCAATTTACGTCAAGCGCTGATTAATTTGACAGGACTAAGCTAAAATTTATCTTCTGTCCTTTTCTTAATGAAATAGAAAGAAAAAGATGCACTGAACTTAAATTTAGTTTAGTTTGTGAATAAGGGAATCGGCACCATTGAAGGAACTTTGTAATTCATTGCTTCAAATGTTTGAAACATAAGTCTGCTCGATAACGTGAACCACGTAATGTCTGTTGTTGAATTGTCAAAATGACGTATTGCTGATGTAAATGTGTTACATTACACTATGACCCCGCTGATGCCACCAGCAGAGGGATATAAAAGTACGTTTGTATAGAAAAATATTAGGAAAGAAAGAAAGAAAATAAATTTATTTTACGCAGGTTAAGGCAAACAATTCACAGAAAATTGATTGATATTTTGTTTTTATAATCTTTACTGTGCTAATGTAAAACCTATTATAAATATTTTTTTGAACCAACCGATGCCATGGTAAAAATATTAGCACATGTAATGGGTATCAATTTCCGAACACAAAAAAAAAACCAAAAGAAAAATGTTTTTTATTTAGGGGTTAACGGCCGCTGGCAGTATAGATAGTTCCTTGAAGTATGAGCTGTTTTTTTCTTTTCTTTTTATAATTCTTAGTTTTGCCCATCATTTGTTGGACCCATCAAGTATGCGAAATTTCGCTAACTTATTTAACCAGTCAATTACCGTAATTACAGACACAATTAAAAACGATTGTGTCTATACCAAATGTGGTATCTCAGGGACTTAGAGGTTAATTTGATCCTTAATAATAATTTATTATGTCTTTTACAGGCTTTTGGTAAAAGACTGCCCCTGATTCTTTGGACCAGTACCTTAACAGAATTCACACACGTCGAGAACTTCCTCGACAAGGATGACTACATTATCCAGGTATGTACAAAATTCAGCAAAGGTGACCCAGTGGTATCAGCCCCGACTTACGAGTTGTAGATCGTGGGTGCGAACCCAGGCAGGCGCTTTACTTTGTGTGTAATTTCATTTACACTGCTCTCAAAACGGTGAAGGAAAACATCGTGAAGAGACCGGCATGTCGTAGAACTCAAAATTCGAAGATATGTGACATCTACTAACCCGCACTGGGCCTGCGTGGTAGATTACGGACACTGAGAGGAGGCCTGTGTCTCAGCAGTGGGAACAATATAGTTTGATTGTGATTTTCAAAATTCTTGCACATTTAGTCATAATTGCGAACTTCTTAGAATTTTGACCGATCGAACAGCTGATAGGTACTAGTAGCTACACTCGGTCGTTCACCTTTGCCGTCGCGCAGGCGCCGTGCGCACGTTACCATAAAAACCAGTTTCAGAATAAACATCTTTCGTTAACGATAACTTAATTTTTTTGTACTAAGATATATGTATGAAAATAAAAATTGCATGGTTATTATAACTCGTTTAAGTTTAATTTGTTAAAATTTGCGCACTGGTTAAAAACTTATCCTGTAATATCTGTCACTTGGTTTATGACGCCTTCTCGTATTAAATAGAAGACTCCTCCGTTTATGAAATAGAATCTATACTATTATATCCATGGTCCGTCTGTCTGTGATATCCCATTTGCCAAAACAAGCAAAAAAGACATTGGCTTTATTACCATTAAATATGCAACATACTGGTTATAAGAATAGGGGGAGATCAAAGGAACGATGGATGGACCGTGTGAATGATATGATGGATGATATGGAGAGAAAGGAGGTGACGACCTCAACATCTTGGACTTATTAAACTGGCCTGTTAGTCTAGTGGTTAGTGACTCTGACTGCTAAGACTGAGGTCGTGGATTCGATTCCCACCCAGGACAAACCTTTGTGTGATGTGCACAATCATTTTTCTGTGTCTGGGTGTAATTTATCTATAATATGTATGTATTTAGAAATGTATAAGTATGTTTATCAGTTGGCTGGTTGCCATAGTACAGGCTCCGCCTAGTACAGGATCAGATAACGTGTTGGTTGTCCAAAGATATTATTTTTATTACTACCTACCGAGATGACGACTAACAGAGGTGTGGAAGAAAAAGACATGTTGCGCCGATCACAAATAAATTAGGATAAGAGTAGGAGAATTATGATCTTTGTTCTCATATCTATGATGATGAAGAAGTGATGAAGTGTGCAAGTGTGTATATTCGATTATACTGTTGATTTAAGTGAGGTTTGGTAATGTTGAGGGGATGAACGAAGGACGGCTAACAAAAGGTATTTACAAGGCAGATGTGACTGGAAAGGGGACGTCCTAGGAGAACATATAGTGACCTTATTAATGATGTTCTTCAGAAGGGTCAGGTGCGTAGTACTGGTAACCGACGTGCGTGTATGACCAGCACGCGTAGCATGACCACCGTAGAAATGGGTTTTGTCGACGGAAGAATAGACAAAATTACAGATTGTATAAATATTAAAGACAGAATTAAAGATTGTAGAAAGATTTGTACCGTTTTATGCTGGCGTAGCATGACAATTCTATCTCTATTCTACCAAGAATAGACAAAGTTCTTTCTATGGTGGTCATGCTACGCGTGCTGATGTATGAGCTTAAACGAGGCAAAAGGAATATGAAAGGATTGTAGCAGGTGGCGTTCTGAAGTTTCTGCCTACCTGGGGGTACCATGGAAAAAAGGCGTGATATTACGTATGTTAAGTGGTGTTTGTGTCTCAACGCGTAGACCACGTAGTCCGAACAATGCGGTCACACGGACATACACGAGAAGGGACTTTTATTTCCTATAGATATAGTATAATTTTTTAATATGGTTGTGTTTGTGTCTCAGGTTTGGACGACCGGCTCCAGTCCTCAGGTACAGGGTCTCCTCGAGAAGGGCTACCGACTGATCTTGTCCAATTACGACGCCTTGTACTTCGACTGCGGCTTCGGGGCCTGGGTCGGCGAAGGTAAGAGCAGGCACAGTATATATATTTTTCCTGCTAGGGTCGCGGAATTGTTCAAAAGAGTTACCATGGCCCTGGCATAGGCAACTGAAGGAACACGGGTGGGTTTTAGTCAGTAAAAGACACGCCCTTTCGCTCCAGCTCCACCCTGAGCGGGAGACGTCATTTGACGATTTCTCACTCAAAAATAGGCACTATACGTATTTATTCTGTGGCTGACAGGTCTCCTAGATGCAAGCGTTTGTGTGAATGTGCTGTTTCGACCGTTTGTTCGTATTTTCGGTACTATCGTGTACGTATTACCGTGTATGTGCATTAGAGAATTATGCTTATTTGTACAACAACATCCGGAATATTTTACAAAATTCAAAGATGTAACCAAATGAAATGTAGCTCCTACAAATAAAAATAAATTTAAACACGAGCTCTGCTTACCACAATGTAAACTCGAACTGTATAAGAGGAACTCTTACATAAATGCGGTAAGGGTATATAATAAAGTACCCGACGCCTTTAAAGATTTACCGTTGCCCATATTTAAAGAAATGGTAACGCAATGGTTAAAAGAAAAATCCTTTTATAATCTCAATGAATACATGTCAGATCGCGGAGACGGGAATTTAAATCAATAATATTGGTATCTTATAATTGTGAATGTTCAAATTTTAATTAAATAACACTGTAATAATAATAATAGTTATGACATTATTGATGTATGTATTTTTGTATGTTGTATCATAAAAAAATAGAAATTAAAAATTTTGTCTAAAAAATAAAAAATAAAATTTAGGGGTGGACTACCCCTAACATTTAGGGGGATGAAAAATAGATGTTGGCCGATTCTCATAGATACCGGATAAGCACAAAAAAATTCATCAAAATCGGTCAAGCCGTTTCGGAGGAGTATGGCAACGAAAACTGTGACACGAGAATTTTATATATTAGATTATACAATTTGGATTGATTTTAGTATGACCAGTAGCCTGGTTGGTATTGAAAATGTGTGTGACTATTTTCCAGAAAACACAAAACCTTATCTCATAGGTATTACTATCAAATCTTTATTCCTGAATACAATAGGTAGTAGCTATGTAGGGGGCAAGGGGCATAATGGATCATTTTTTTTTCTATAGCTATTTTCGGTTAAATTTCTGCTTTATTCACCGAGGTTTTTAACTCAATGCATAAAAGCATGTCTTAACTTTAATATTTTTTTTTCAAATGCTTCTTTTACTGTTTGGTTAACTTTACAACATAGTTTTTTTTTTCATACTTGGAATTGATCCATTGGGACCCCCCCAATGGATGAAGGGGTTAAATTGAATCAGGGTTTGAGTTACAGTGGATCGAATGGGCTAGGCGCTATGAATCAAAAGCGTTTAAAATTCAATTAAACTTATAATCTATATATTAATACGTGAAGCGAAAACTTTGGATCCCTTTTTACGAAAATTGGGCGGACGGCGGAGTATGAAATTTCGCACACTTATAGTTTATACAGAGAAGAAGTGACGAATACTAATATTTTTTTTTAAATTATGCGTAAAAATACATTATTTTCAATAAATAACACGTTACACACACTACTGTTTATTACCGTGTATCTAATACACACATGCATAGATATTCTTTTGTTTATGGTCCAAATCTGTCTTTATTATTTTGTGCAGTGTTACCAACACCCAGAAATATTTACCCCTAAAGCTTAAGTTAAAAAACCCTAAAATTGCCACAATTACTAAAAAAATCCGCTAAAAAATTATAATGAAAATAACCAACGAATGTTCACTAATCATAGACCGGCACACAGTAGTAATATTTGTCTATATTTATTACGCGACATTTGTTAATCATTCACTCTGCATTCTTAGTATCGAGGTCTTTTATTGTAATCAAAAACACAATGAGAAATGTAAGATGGCAAAAAATCCCTAAGAATACCCCTAAAAACGGAACGCCCCAAAAAATCTCAATCCTCTTATTTACCCCCTAAATTTGGGAAAACCCCTAAGTTGGTAAGCCTGATTTTGTATCTATAGTCTTGTCTTACTGAATGTCAAGTATAACCATAGGTAATAAATTAATTTTATAGATATATAACCTATTTCATTTTTTAAATCTATGATCATATCGAGAATATTTATCTTTAATATTATTTGTATTAGCGACGATAGGAATTTAGTTTAGATTTAATATTTTTTGTGGTTTTATGGGGAGTGTCAAGTATGGCATTAGTAAGTTTTCCATACAAAATTTAGTGTCGTGTGCTAACTGTAAAGGTTGTATGCCTCACGATTGTACAGGCTGGTCATAGATTGTACAGGCTGGTTATAATTATGACATTTGGAACCGTCATAATTAATTAAAAATAATAGGGAAAATTCTATAAAAACAGGACAAATTTCTGTGATAATTCATTCCATATTGTTCCATATCCAGCAGTTAAGAAGTATTAAGAAAATAAAAAGAGAGTCCTGAAGAAGTATTCTTGACTCATTACACCTACGTCCTGGTCCTGGCCATCACCCTTCCGCCAGCGAACCCTCTCCACAGTAGTACAGCGTCAACAATTTGTCTATAGTGTTACTGAATGTCAAATATAACCATATTATTTTTTTTATATTTATTATTATCTATTTTTTTTCATTTAATAATGTATTTCTATTCAAATGAAGTACGGTCGAATTTCGACCAATGGGCGATCACTAGTATTAATTAATAGGTATCTATATTTTTGCAAACAAAATATAATTATCAGTCATTGCTTTAATCAGTCTTAGTTGCAAAAACACAATAGGTACCTACTTGTTAATATTAACAGCACAGAAAATTATGAGCGAACACAAAATCGGCAACTACTTTTGTTTAGTTTAACAACATACACCTTCTTGAACAGAGTAAAACCTCCATAAAAATCACTAAAGTCACTCCATGCAAAGTATTCGTATTCAACTGCACCCGGTTAGACTGGAAGCCGACCCCAACGTAGTTGGAAAAGGCTAGGCAGATACATAAGAATCCCATATATCTATTACAGTTACGCCAGCTAATTGAATGTGACCTTGATTTCTTATACTTCTCGTCTTAAATTCAGACAATACTTAAACGAAAAACCTCGTAAATAACTGTACAATATATACTTATAAAGTTTCACCCGCAACGCGATAGATGGCGTAACGGGCCAAATTAGAATTCGCTATGGTTTCGTTACCGAGCCTGGTATAAATAAGTACAGCGGTGCTCGATTGCAAGTTCCGACCCCCTCCCCGATACGCAGGCGACCCCCGCCACCGCGACCGCGTCCATCCCCCCCACGCAGCCGGCGACCGCCGCCACCGCGTCCCCCTCCCGTCCCTCGCCTTCAACCTCCGCGAAGGTTGCCGCGCGCCGCGCTAACGGTAGCGCCCCGACCGCAAACTCTGGCTCAACCACCGCCAGGAAACTCCCTCCACCGCCCCCTGTATTTATACAGGACAAGGCCAAGTGGACGGAGGTGTCCAAATGGTGCGTTGACCAGAGGGTCAACTATACCAGTGCCCGTGCCACCCAGCAGGGCATTAAGGTATCGGTACCGACCTCGACCGATTATCGTGAGCTGACCAGGCTCCTCTCTGCCAGGAACGTGTCCTTCCACACGTATTCCTTGCCCGAGGAGCGTCTGACCAGGGTGGTGATCCGCAGAATCCCCTGCGAAATCGCCACCAGCGATATCAAAGCAGACCTCGAAAGGCAGAACGTGCCTGTCACAGAGGTCCATAGGATGCACAGATCCAGGCAAGGCATTGCCTTTGATATGGTCCTGGTGGTGTGCCCTCCCACGGAGGGTCACCACCCCATTTTCAAAGTCAAGGCAGTCTGCGGTCTGTCTGGTCTCATTATCGAAAAGCCCCGTAAGTCGAACATCATTGGCCAGTGCCATAGATGCCAACTTTACGGGCACTCAGCGTACAACTGTTACGCCACTCCCAGGTGCGTCAAGTGCCTGGGAGAACATGGTACAGCCGACTGTACCCGGCCTAAAGACCGCACTCTCTGCACCGAGCCACCCAGTTGTGTGCTCTGTAAAGAGTCCGGTCATCCGGCAAACTACCGGGGCTGCCCGAAAGCCCCCAAGTCATCGTCCCCTAAATTGGCGCAACGTTTCGACGCTCGCCAGAAAAGGGAATCACCCTCGGCCAAACTCCCCGCGAGATTGGCCCCTCAACGTCCCTCCCAATGGCCTCTTTTGAGTTCCCAGAAGGAATTCCCCGCACTGGCCTCCTCCAGGCCAAAGCCCGCCCCCATCCCTCCCTTAGTGGACCCGCGTACCCGCGCCCCCGCGCCCCTTACGCCCCCCGGTTTTCCCGCGACCGCTCCCCCCGCCCGCGCCGCGGCCCCTCCCACTGCCCCTATGGCAGGACCAACCCCAGTACAGAGGAAAGGTCAGGCTCCCCTCAATGCGTTTAACGTCATTGCCGGGACCTTTAACACCTATAGCACGTTCCTCTCCCCGCGTGCCCAACAGATGGCCCAGGAACTAGTTGCCGCCGGCGGCAACCTGTTCCGTATCCAATCCATATATGCTGCGTATCCAGAGATCACGCAAGCACTCCACGTTATGAACTCCCAACGCCCCTATTATGGATAGTCGAGGAATATTAACTAGACTTAAACCCCGTTCCCTAAAGCTAGGCTTCTTTAATGCCAACGGCATTCACGGCCAACGTGATGAGATCGCCACGTTCCTCCGCGACCATCATGTAGACATTTTACTCATACAAGAGTCGTTCTTAAAGCCTCATCATCGCGACCCGAAAATTGCAAACTATCGTTTAGTTCGCAACGACAGGTCGCGTTGTCACAGAGGCGGCACCCTCATATACTATAGGAAGTCCCTGTACTGCATACCTATGGATCCCCCCCAACTCTCCCGATTAGAAGTTTCGGCCTGTCGGTTAGCACTGACAGGTCACCAGCCAATCACTATTGTGTCGGCTTACCTTCCTCCCCAACATGAGTCAGAGGACCCTCAACTCCTCGCTAACGACCTTTCCGATCTCTTCGGCATGAGTGACTCCGTTATCATAGCGGGCGATCTCAACGCCAAACATCCCGCCTGGAATAGCACCAGGACCTCGACTAGAGGTAGGCAACTTTTCAACCTCTGTTCTACCATGAACTTTGACGTCATCGCCCCGATGACTCCCACCCACTTCCCCTTCGATACCGATCAGCTACCCGACGTTCTTGACATAGCGCTCCTTAAGAATATCAACTTAAGGTTGGATTCTATAGAGACTATTCACGAACTCGACTCTGATCATCGACCAGTAGTCATGAACCTGGCCCCCCGATTAGGTATTCGCGACCCCTCCCAACCCCCCGCCACTAAAGTGATCACTGACTGGAAGAAAGTAAGCGAACGCTTACAATCTAACACGTCACATCACTTAGACTCTATCCCAGATCAGTTTGGCTCTGTCGCCGACACAACGGCCGCGATCGACTCTCTCACGGAACACGTACAATCGATCGTGAGCGAAAGCTCACGGGAGGTTCCAGATACGGGTGACCGTAAATGGAAACTCCCCGACGATGTACGTGATCTGCTGACAGAGAAGAACGCGGCCGTTCGTGCCTACAGCATCTTTCCCTGTGATGCTAACAAAGCTCACATGCGTTACTTACAGCGTGCTGTAAGGACACGTGTGACTGAGCTGCGTGACGCTAACTGGGACAAGATGGTGAGCGAACTAGAGCCGACTCATCTCGCTTTCTGGGAACTTCAGAGGAAACTGAAATCCTCTGAGTTTTCCACTATGCCCCCCCTGACCCGCCCCGATGCGACCATTGCATTCGAGGATATTGACAGGGCTGAATGCCTAGCCGTTAGCCTCGAAGCCCATTGCACACCCAGTTCGCAGCCAGTAGACCAAGCGTTTGTCGATAAGGTAAACGCGGAAGTCGAACGCAAAGCCTCACTCCCGCCCGTTGAAGACCCTGATGATCCCCTGCCCCCTGTCACACCTGACGAGGTGCACGAGATCATCAAGGGTCTGAAATCTCGTAAAGCCCCCGGATCAGACGGCATCACCAACAGAGTGATCAAGCTGTTCCCCGCTCACCTGATTATGCTCATGTGTACCATCTTCAATGGTGCCTTGAGTAATAATATTTTCCCCCAAGCGTGGAAGGAAGCCACCGTCAATGGCATCCCCAAGCCCGGTAAGCCCAAAACCGAGCCCACGAGTTACCGCCCCATTAGTTTGCTCAAAGTTCTCGGCAAAATCTATGAGAGACTTATTTATAAGCGACTCAGAGATTATGCCGAAACCAAGGGCCTCATCCCCAACGAGCAGTTTGGTTTTCGAACCCAACACTCGTGTGTCCATCAGGTACACCGTATCGTTGAACATATCAATGCTGGTTTTCAGCGTGGTATGTTCACGGGCGCTGTATACTTCGATATAGCGAAAGCGTTCGACAAAGTCTGGCACAACGGCTTATTATATAAGCTGTACCAACTCGGAGTGCCAGACCGTCTCGTGCTCATCTTACGAGACTTTCTTGCGAACCGTACCTTTCGCTATCGCATCGAAGGGGCACTTTCCTCCCCTCACCCGATCCGTGCAGGAGTCCCTGAAGGCTCTGTACTAGCCCCCCTCATTTTCACGCTGTTCACTAGCGATATCCCCAGAAGCAAGAAGGCAAGGTTAGCTCTGTTCGCAGACGACACTGCCATCTTCTTCTCGGGATTTAGTGACACAGCGCTGGTTCGCTACCTCCAAACCGCAGTCGACGAGCTCGGCGAATGGTTCAGGAAGTGGCGAATCGAGGTCAATCCCGATAAAAGTCAGGCGGTCTTTTACACCCGACCGCGACGTAACCACCCCCCTCCCCGACCCATCTCAATGTTCGGCAAGCAGATCCCTTGGGCGAAGCAAGCCAAATATCTAGGTGTCATCCTCGACGAACACCTCACCTTTTCTGAGCACATAAAGCAGGCTCGCTCGCGGGCCGCTTTCGCTCTCGGTAGGCTCCATTGCGTCCTGAACAAGCGGAGTAAATTGTCTCTTCTGTGTAAGAAGCGGCTTTACACCGCTTGTATCAGGCCGATTATGACATACGCAAGCCCAGTCTGGGCACATGCCAAACCCCGATTCATCCATAGGATGCAGACTCTCCAGAACCGTTTTCTCCGTCAAGCCACAGGCTCGCCTTGGTTTGTTCGGAATATCAATCTTCATTTAGATATGAAACTCCCGACTATCCATCAATACATAAAACGCGCTTCGAAGCGTTTCTTCGATAGGGCCGTAGCCCACCGCAACCCTCTGGTTGTGGCGGCAGCTACTTACACCCCCTCCCGTATTAGCAAAGTCCGCCGCTCGCGGCACATTCTTACCGATCCTGATGATCCCACTACTCTCCTCCAGGAGAGTCGAAAAGAGACCAGTACAGCTAGACCAGCACACAGACACAAACCGTACCGACCTCGCCGCCGAGGTCCGCCGTCGCGACCCCGACTTAACAGTCCCTCCCGACCCTTGCAAGAGCCAGCCCGCGATGCTGCGCCACTAGCTTTAAATTAGTCCCTAAATAATTTAACCCAGATCCAGCCAGTCCCTTGCTGCCCCCCTATCAGCGATTGCCTAAGCCGAGGTTCGTACCCCCCTCGGGGTAACCCTTAGAGCTTTCGCTTTAGTTTTTAAGTATAATAAGCCCCGGCTGGAGGCCTAAAAGGTAACTTTTTAGAACTCGCCGGGCCACAATCCGTTTAAGTAGTCACAATCTTTTCAGGATTAACTACGAGATGCCCCACAAAAAAAAAAAAAAAAATCGATTGCAAGTTCATCACCGTTTCACAGTCAACATTGCAAATGTCTTGACAAGTCAAACTTATTAAAGCTTTGACTTTATTTACCACTAGCTTTTGCACGCAGCTTCGCTCGCGTTAAATTCGGGGTAGCACGGTTCCCTTTTCCTGATTTAGAACACAGAAGAGAACTCGGAACAGAATGTTATTTTAATAAACGCTACTGTAGACGATATTATATGTCTTTCCATTTGGGGATAGAATATAAAGACTAGGCATTGGACACACGCGAACATGCTACATACATGGAAAAGGCACGGCATTTCTGAGTTCACCCCAGCCACACCCCAGCCACCTAAAAAAGAAAAATAAACAGCCTATGTCACTCACCATCCCTTCAACTATCTCCACTTAAAAATCACGACAGTTCGTCGCTCCGTTTTGCCGTGAAAGACGGACAAACAGACACTCACACTTTCCCATTTATAATATAAGTACGTCTTAGCCGAAAGGGCTTTCGGCACTAGTCACTTTGAAGAGCAGTTTCTGCTCTTTGACGGCGAGAACCTTGGCTGACTTTTGTACAGTCGTTGTATTGGTTTCGTCTACATTAAAAAGATACCCTGGTCCCGTTGCCAAATAAAATTTCTTTTGACGTAACATTTTCAAAATTACAAAAAAAAAATATTTAACTTTGTGGCGGTTGAAGGATGTGGAGAATGTGTGTGTGTGGACAATGAGTGTGTATGAGTGTAATGGTCTAAGACCATATATAGCCACTCAATACCTGCCATTGTACGTTATGATATAATTTAAGCATTGCCATCTCGTATACAAACAGCTTTCAGTTGTAGTTAAACCATAGAACATATCTATATCTATACTTAATATTATAAAGCTGAAGAGTTTGTTTGTTTGTTTGATTGAACGCGCTAATCTCAGGAACTACTGCTCCGAACTGAAAAATTCTTTTTGTGTTGGGTAGCCTATTTATCGAGGGAGGCTATAGGCTATATAACATTACGCTACAACTAAGAGGAGCGGAGCAGTAATGAAACATGTTGCAAAAACGGGGAAATTTTATTCCTTTTGAGAGTTTCCGTTGCGTGCGCTGCGTAAACGGTTAAAGTAACGCAAAAATCATGTATGACGGAATTGTTCCTTTTAAAAAGTTCAAAAAAAAAAGTCCGCGAGAGCATATGTCTATCTTTTAAGGTTGACTCGCTATAACTCAAAAGGAGCGAGCAGCAACGAAAAATGGACGAAAACTAGCAGGCAAATCGATGCGACGGGAAGGGTCAGGGGAGCACAAATTTGACGCGGCCGAAGTCGCGGGCAGAAGCTAGTATCATATTTATTTAATAATATAACGAACAATTGCTTTCTCTTGAGTGGAATTAAATATTTGGATAGTTCGGTGTTAGTGCAATTGCGCTAGTAAGATCCTGAGCTAAAGAATATTATAGTTTTTGTAATACCTTTACACTCAGAGTGGTGAACGGAATCTTGGTTAATTTTGTAACGACTCTTATGGTTTGATCCTCCACTATCATGTTTAAAGCATTGCGCATTTGTTCTTCTGTAAGAAGACCAATCTCTGTCTTCCTTTGTCTATCATGAGGCATGTTTACCTGTAAACAAGTACGTACTTATACTTTGAAACTCGAACCTCTTTGGTTAACAGTAGATTACGATCCAACGAACCCCTTACCCCTGATTCACTGTAATCCATTTATTAATAACAGAAATATTTTTTTAAAATAAAATATAAATTGCTTATACATATTAGACAATACAGTTTTATACAAGTAGACACAGATACTGAAGGAAAATATACAATGACTTTAAAATAACTAAATAACTGTGTACGTACCAACTTAATTTCAAACATTACGTAAATTATTTTTGTCGTATACTTATGCAAAATACGCGCTCAGACGTTGCGGACCAGCCCGTTCTACCTATTACCTATTTTTTTCGTACTTTAGGTAAGTACGAAAAAAATAGGTAATAGGTATAGGGTTGCCAGATTAAAAAAAAAATCGAAATCCGGAGTAAATTTGATGTAAATTCCGGACATTTGTTGAAAATTCCTGACTTTCTTGTAAATACAACATTATTTTTTGTTTATGTGAAACCCGAAACACGGGTCTAGTATTTTTATGTAAAGAATCTATGAAAAAAATTCAAAACTGTATCATTAATAATCACAAAGTTATAAGCTTGATAAGTTACCTGGTTGTCCACGCAAAAACATATGCAGATCACCACAAACAGCTAGTGTACGTACCATCTCCGTGTAAGGGACGTTTGAGTACGAGAAAGACATGATAATTTTAAAATCGAAACAAAACACTAAGGCCCGCGACTTGGAAGCGTAATTAAATATTTTTGGTACAAAATATAACATGGTGTAAAAATTATTGGAATAATCGATTCCAATAATTTTTACTGATTCTGAACAAACTATATTCAGGTTTGGCATATACTAAAAATAATCTTGTATAGGTACCTACCTAATATTAATGACGTTATGCATAGTGCAAATTTTCGATTTTTTCGCGTCCTCGCTGACCAAAATGGATAACTACATTAATAATGTTGATTGTTACCTTATTTTGAAATAAAATATTTGATTTATTATTTTTTTGTTTCACTCTTTTCTAAAATGTAATAAATTCCGGAAGGTTTAGAATTCCCTCCGCATTTCGGACAAAGACTTATATTACCGGACATGTCCGGAAAATTCCCGACGTATGGCAACCCTAAATAGGTAGAACTTGTGATTCAATGATGACGACTAGGTAATCGTGTGGCGCAGGGTAGGGTGAATCATTTGTTAAAACTCTGTATCTATATACAGAGTTTTAACAAATTATTCACTGTTCACCGTGATCCACTGATGCACACGTTCCCCTACTACATTATAAATAGCTACATTGAAACATGTTGAGTGAATAAAACTAAATCGTGAACGCAGATTAAATAAACTATCAATTTACAGGTAACAACTGGTGTTCCCCATACATCGGCTGGCAGAAAGTATACATGAACAGCCCGGAAACCATCGCCAAGGAACATAAACATTTGATCTTAGGTAAGTGCGGGCAGCTTTTTACATTTTATCTATACTATCGTTATATTATAAAGCTGAAGAGTTTGTTTGGTTGAACGCGGTAATAGCAGGAACTACTGGTCCGAATTGAAAAGTTCTTTTTGTGTTGGTTAGTAACGTATTTATGAGGAAGTCTATAGGCTAAATAACATCACACTACGATCAAAAGGAGCGGAGCAGCGACGAAAAATGGACGAACTGAACGACTGGCAGGCAAATCGTTGCGACGGGAAGGGTCAGGGGAGCAAAATTTCGACGCGGACGAAGTCGCGGGCGCTAGTTTTTGATAAATACAAAATTTTCGATAGGAGTTAATTAATCATGAGCAGAGCAGCCTGATTCTGCAATCGAGTCCGATTGATGACAACAGTACTCGAACTCTGTGACAATCGCTGATATGTGGGCGCAGTCTAGTCTTATTTAGTCGTAAAGTTCTCTCCTTTATAAAGTCAGGTACTCAGGACACATCGTTTGAAGCTCTGGAATGGCACTAACCAGACTAGTGATTAGAAAACTACCTATATTTAATAGCTTGATAACAAAGATCAAAGTAGCCTACACTGTTGGCCAATAAATGCCATGGTAGCAATGCTGCGTGAAATCTCCACATCAGAATCAGGGACGAAAACTAAAACACTCCTTTGATCCAGTTGTACGGACAGAATTCTACCTATAGGCTTTAATCGTTTTTTTTTCCTACGTTAAATTTGTAATGTAACAGCTTGTGAAAAATCGATTCCAAACGAGTTAACTTCAAAAAAAAACTATTCCTTTGATCCAGTTCCACAGACAGGTTTTCTCCTATTAAAGATGAACCTATACCTATGCTTTTATCGATATTTTTTTAGCGTTTCCTCCGTTAAACTTGTAATGGAAAATTTTGTGCAAAATCAAGTTAGAAATCAGTTTGGTCTAAGCAAAAATTTCGGGACCCCTACGAGGAAAGGAGTACTATCAATCTATACTAATATTATAAAGCTGAAGAGTTTGTTTGTTTGTTTGATTGAACGCGCTAATCTCAGGAACGAATTGAAAAATTCTTTTTGTGTTGGGTAGCCTATTTATCGAGGGAGGCTATAGGCTATATTACATCACGCTACAACTAAGAGGAGCGGAGCAGTAATGAAAAATGTTGCAAAAACGGGGAAAATTTATTCCTTTTGAGAGTTTCCGTTGCGTGCGCTGCGTAAACGGGTAAAGTAACGCCAAAATCATGTATGACGGAATTGTTCCTTTTAAAAAGTTCTAAAAAAAAGTCCGCGAGAGCATATGCCTATCTTTTAAGGTTGACTCACTATAACTCAAAAGGAGCGAGCAGCAACGAAAAATGGACGAAAACTAGCAGGCAAATCGATGCAACGGGAAGGGTCAGGGGAGCACAAATTTGACGCGGCCGAAGTCGCGGGCAGAAGCTAGTAATTTATAACGGCAATTTGTTTGGTACGCACACAGGAGGTGAAGCCGCCCTGTGGTCGGAGCAGTCGGACTCGGCGACGCTGGACAGCCGGCTGTGGCCGCGCGCCGCCGCGCTGGCCGAGCGCCTGTGGGCCGAGCCCGACGCGCCCTGGCAGGACGCCGAGCACAGGATGCTGCACATTAGGTACCTACCGCACACACTCTCATCACTGATCGGCTCATCACCTTAGGCCAGCAACAAACTAAGGCCCCAACGCTACAAGTGCAACGTTGGCCCCAACGCCAGTCGTGCAACTTTGAGTTCAACGCTGCAATATGTAGAGCCGGTGTAAGTCTAACGACTTCCACTGTCAGATATCAGCTTTTACCAAGTTGCAGTCTGTCTCCTATGTGAGCTTGCCTTTTTAAAGTCATTGCCATTCTGTGTTATAGGGGTTTGGTTTCCGCACTTAGGCTCTAGACAGACGGACCGCATTTCAACTGCAAACCAACCGTGCAGTTCGATTGCACACCGACTGCAATTGAACTGCAATTGAACTGCAATCGGACTGCAGGTTTGGTTTGCAGTTCTATTGCTGTGGTGTCTACTACATTCAAACTGCACTTCAACTGCAATTTGCGGTTGGATTGCAGTTGAAATGCGGTCCGTCTGTCTAGATAGAGCCTTAGTAATTTTAGTGGACTATTGTGCGTGAAGTTAGCCTATCTAACTGGGGGCATTTTATTGTTTTTCATTCTCACATTACCGTTGTACCGTCTCATTTACTGTTGTTACACACTATTAATTCGATTTATTTCTCCACAGGGAACGCTTGGTCCGTATGGGTACTCAAGCCGAGTCCATAGAGCCGGAGTGGTGTTATCAGAACGAAGGCTACTGCTACCGATGAGATTATAAGCAACTGTGATGGCTTCCTGTCACAACACTATCAGTACACGTCATAATAATAGCGCTGGTCACGTATCGACGTGTAACCATTTTCTCTTCACGATAAATGTTGGCAACACTCGTCATACACAGAGTAGATAATAAATGGAGTACTAATACGTCCCTATATTTTACGCAGAGTAAATATTTTTTATATAAATAAATTTTACTCACGGTCGCATCGGATTCTAATACTCCATTTATGTAATACTCAGTGTCTGATATAGGAGATGATTCCCGGCTAACATATTGCCCAACATTTTTCTTTTCACCAGTCCGACAACCCATGACTTACAGCCTTTTGCCCAATATTTGTGACTACATTGCCAAACATGAAATCGTGAAGTGAAACGTGGCTTATCTCTGTCATAAGACAATCACTGTGATCGAATCATTTACACGTAGGTTTTATATTGTAACATATCTCGTAATATTTTGAATACGGATGTGCTAATTATGTCAATTTATGATTATAATTAAGTAAAGTATTATTGTAACTTTACATTCTTTTTGTAATAAATATCCAAAATGTAAGTGTTTTTTTTTGTTTATGTGATGATATGGATCTTTTCTCGGAGTACCTAAAGGAACAAGCTTGTCACTAAGTACAAAATAAAACCAGTTTCACTTGTAGAAAATAGGTTATAATAAGTGGTGTCAGACCTCGTTTGGGAAACCTTAGGGCGTATGTATGACCGCTTTTAAATTTTCCAATACACTGTGTTGCAGCTTTTTTCCGAAAGCGTGGGTACCTACCGCACTTGTTCAATCAATCTTGAATTTGGAGTAGCATCGACACATCTACAGTGCGTTATGTGGGACAAACGTGGATACTTATTACTATGCACCTGTAATCACGTTTCCCAAAACTTTGGAACTCAGCAATATTTCTGAATTAAAATGCAACACATACCTACTTTAAAAAAAAAGGTGTAAATGAAGGTATGCTATAGATACATCTGCCCAACCTTTCGGGGAAAACAGATGTGATATTATACAGAGTGGCAGGGTCATCGGCGGTGTATCCACTATAGATAACATCGCAGGGAAATAGCGGGTCCAGCTCTGAGGTATTGGGCACGCCACAATTGCGGCGGTAAGTCCCCTCTTTGAGGAGTGGATAGAGAGGCGTCACGGCGTCCTCACCTTCCGCCTGACGCAGGTTCTCACCGGGCATGGGTGCTTCGGTGGGTTCCTGTTCAGGATAAAGCGGGAGGATACGTCCGGGTGTTTCCATTGCGAGGATCGTCTGGAGGACACGGTGGAGCATACGGTGGAGGTGTGCCCTGCCTGGGCGGGGCACCGCCGCGTCCTCGTAGAGGCGATCGGCGGCGGCGACCTCTCGCGTCCGGCCCTGGTGCGAGCCATGGTACGGAGCGAGAGGGAATGGGAAGCCGTCACCTCCTTCTGCGAAGCAGTAATGCTCGCGAAGGAGGAGGCGGGGCGCGTGAGGGAGTGGCAGTCTCTGCGCCCTCACGTCCCTAGCCGCCGCAGGAGGAGACGCCCCGGGCGTCGGGAGTCAATAGCGGACTCCCGGCCACCGTAGGCGCGAGCTTGCGGGTGGCGAGCAATGGGTAGCTCGCCGCCCGGTAAGGACCAAGCTCGGGTCGACGGCGCGCAGTGTTCCACGCGCGCCTCAAAGAGATGTCAGCAGCAGTGTAGGGGTCTACTAGGACCGATGCCTGCCGGGGTCGCGTGATTGTTCGAAGGAGATACCGTGACCCTGGCAAATGGGCAACTGATGGAACACGGGTGGGTTTTAGTCAGTAAAAGTCTGACACGCCCTCCCGCTCCGCCCAGAGCGGGAGAAGTCATTTGATGATTTCCCATCCTGAAAAAAAAAAAAAAAAGCTCTGAGGTATTTTTTTTGTTATAATAAAACAACAATAACCCATTTACCTTTTATTATAAAGAAAGCAAAGAAATGAAAGAAAATGTACCTACACCAATTTAGGACTCGCAAAGGAAATTACAAACAACAAAAAGAAAAAAAAAAGAAAAAATCGTATATTTACAACTACTTATTATATAAATAAGTGATAGCCTAAGACAAATTGTATCCAGAGCATCCTGGCATATTTATACCACTGGCTGGTAAGATGACTTCGGTGATGGAACTCTGAATATCGACAATACCGATATCTCCAGATCCACATTCATAGGCCACTGCACCATTACCGGCAGCCGGGACAATGCCTTCCAAGCCAACGGTCCCAACGAAGGGTAAGTTACCAGAAACTAAAACAGCACCCTCAATGATCAGATTGTCAGAAAATATCGTCACTCCAGCTGGTCCAATGTATGCATAAGGGGCTGAAGTATCTATTATAATGTTTCCTCCGACGACACGGCCGTAAATCGGGGCTATAGAGGTAACATCAGCTAAGTTGTAACCTTCGACGAATGGCGAGTTGGCAG
Source organism: Aporophyla lueneburgensis (assembly GCA_932294355.1). Taxonomy (NCBI): domain Eukaryota; kingdom Metazoa; phylum Arthropoda; class Insecta; order Lepidoptera; family Noctuidae; genus Aporophyla; species Aporophyla lueneburgensis. Next base: position 5,102,846 of record OW028746.1, read on the forward strand.
GACACAGTTGCTCCCGAGGATATACGGATGGTGGGATACATTGAGTGAAAACAGACTGGAAACAGAAATTAAGACGATTTATTACGACTCGATATAGGTACACAGTGTGGCAGGGATACCAAGGCGCAAACTGTAACCATCAAATCAGCAGAAGGTGCCAGAACACCTAGTGTAGAATTTTTTGGTCGGTAATAAAAAAAAACTGCTGTTTCATAGAAAATTCACACCCACGCGGTCAAAATATATGGACCAGCAACATATTTTTTTATGATCTACGGAAAAGTTCAACTGAATCTAACCTACTCCGTATCTAATCTAATCTGAATAGTTTAAGTTTGCGATTTCGTGGCCTTACCACCCTGTATACAGCATTTATCTGAAAACAGTGACCATATTTAATGATATGCTACAGACCTTCAAACAGAACAACTTTCTACATGGGACCAACACCGTTAACGCGAAAAAACGGCCACCCCATACATTTGGGTTGAGAAGGTATGGAAGATTATAGGGGACAGTTGATATCAAGTATTTTCGCGACTACGATGTTGGTCTCATGGAGGAAGGTTTTCAGTTTGATTGTGTCTAGCACACCATTCAGTATTACCACACCTTTATGATACATGCTGCGTAAACTTTCGCAATACAACATATTAATTTCTTTAACAAACCCCTTACCTTAACAAGTACAGCTTGAATGCACAAACAGAATATTCCTTTCAGCAACATTTTTCACTCTTTTATTGAACTACTAATGAAAATAATAATGTTTAATAAAAAAGGCGTCGTTGCATTTTATAGCAAGTGCGCTTATCATTAAGTGTAACAGTTACTTCAATTGCCTAATAATATATGTAATCGACAATTATTTTAATCTATTACATGATCATAAATTGCAAAACCTATAGACCTATTAGGTATAGGCCTATAGAAGCGATATTACTTACGATGTGTCGTTCAGACAGAGGCTGGTACAGGGGCGGTGGCGGATGGATGCAATACAGGTTATGTATTACCGAATTTTGCACAGGTTCGTGACGATTATTATCAAATGGAACCTTACAACTTTCAGCTAACACGCCTGCTGCTTCTGGCCGCCTCTGAGTGACCAACCCAACCGAAGCGTTAGGCTAGGGTAGGCATTTGTGCATAGAACAGATCGAACCCGCAATCATAATAAGGTTATAAATACTGTCTTGCTATTGGAGTACTTTAATTCTATTAAGGACTCGAAAATTGTATCACTTTCAGCGGGGTCGATGGACACTCTCCAGGTGCAATTTTACTTGAATTTTTAGGTAACAATTACCAAAATTGCATCTGGACGGCGTCAATAATAATAAGGGTCATCCACCCACGAAGTATCTAAACCTCATCCAGGATTGTCCCGGCTAAAGGCGCGTGTGAAGTCGCCTTTATAGTGACAACTATATACCCGAGAGCGAGGCCATTTTAAGAATCTTTGGATTTTTCAATGCTTAGAAATTTAAACGTCCTACAGAGTCAAAGTCAAACTCAAAGTCAAAATTCTTTATAGTGAGACAGTGGTTACAGAGTTGTTATTGATATTTTGGTGTGCGTTTGCACTGTTCTACCATGTTTGGCATACAATAGTTTAAAATAAATTGTCATCTTGGACCTAAGTTTATCTATACTATTAATACTATTATTAATATTATAAAGCTGAAGAGTTTGTTTGTTTGTTTGATTGAACGCGCTAATCTCAGGAACTACTGGTCTGAATTGAAAAATTCTTTTTGTGTTGGGTAGCCTATTTATTAAGGAAGGCTATAGGCTATATAACATCACGCTACAACTAAGAGGAGCGGAGCAGTAATGAAAAATGTTGAAAAAACGGGGAAAATCGCACGGGTAGGCGATTCGATGCGACGGGAAGGGTCGGAGGAACACGAAATTGAACGCGGATGAAGTCGCGGGCAGAAGCTAGTGTGCTATATGTAAATTCAACAAGACATTTAAATGGAATTAAAGTTAATTTTTGCATAAAAACATAAAAGCAGTTTGTCACTAGCTCATCACGAATCTGTCGGACAAAAGTTCATGGACTGTATAATATGGCCTATTTACCAAGAAGTCATTTAATTTTTTCTTAAAAATATTAATATTTTCGATTTCTCTTATTTGTTTAGGAAGCTTATTATAAATTCGTGAAGACATCCCGAAGAAACTTTTAGATAGTAGGGCTGTTTTTGAGGGCATAATATTTGCTATTTTGTCGGCATGTCGACGGCAGTGCAGGTTTTTAAACTTTTCCCCATTGGTTTTCACGAATGTAGCGACCTCATAAATGTAGAGGGCAGGAAAGGTCAAAATGTTTAGCTTTTTAAAATATGGCATACAACTCTCTGGGGCACGTATGCCACAAACAGCTCTAAGACATTTCTTTTGCGCCCTAAAAGCGAGTTCCTTGTCTGTAGCATTCCCCCAATAAATTAGTCCATATCTAAGTGTAGACGTTACGGTACTCTGCGATCCCTGTATCGTCTGAGGAACTTTTTGCCCGCTAAAACGAAGACCATTCTTGTGCAGACTTTGATTTTCCCAATCATCGACTATGGTGACGTGTGCTACTTTGACTTGAATGCGGTTTTTCTGGATAAACTCGACGGATTGCTCAGTAATTGTATCCGTTTCATATTTAACCTCAGGAAGTATGATCATGTGTCGAGCTATAGGTCTGAGCTCAAATGGATGTCTATTCGCCAAAGAAGAAATTTTCGCGCTTTAACTACGATTTTCTCCCTTCTCAACTCTCCAACTCCTCCTTCTTATCTTATGTCTCACTTCCAATATCTATGTTCTTCTCACACTAAGAATCTGCGTTCTTTTAACAATCTTCTTCTACTTTGTCCTTCTCATTCTTCTGACTTTGTTCATTCTTCCTTTCATATTCAGTCCATTCTTCTTTGGAATGCGCTTCCTCTCGATATCAGGAGGACGGCCACCAGTCGGTTTGCATTTAAGCGGAAATTGCAGAGTTATTTTCATAACAAATAGCGTAGAGTCATCACAAAACTTCTTCTCTACCTTGAATTTGTATCTGTAGATTTATATATAATAATAATAATAATATAATATTCCACAACTATCACACAACGCCATCTAGTCCCAAGCTAAGCAGAGCTTGTGTTATGGGTACTAGACAACTGATAAACATACTTATATATTTCTAAATACATACATATTATAGATAAATCACACCCAGACACAGAACAAATGATCGTGCTCATCACACAAACATTTGTCCTGGGTGGGAATCGAACCCACGACCTCCGGCATATATTTATATATTATAAGTATGTATGTGTATGTATTATAGCAAATATGTATGTGTATAATTAGTTTATAACCTATTTTTGTACTAGTGTTTCTCTATCTTATGTCTTTAAACAAGCAATGTTTGTATATATGTATATATATATAATCAGAATCTCGGAAACGGCTCCAACGATTTTCATGAAATTTAGTATACAGGGGGTTTCGGGGGCGATAAATCGATCTAGCTAGGATTCGTCGTTTTATTCGTGTTTTCAATGATCAACTTTATCGATAGATAATCAACTTGAACATAAACTTTTTATTTTAAACACAATTTACCAAAAAATACCGAGCAAAGCTCGGTCATCCAGATATTTATTTATAATTCATTGTTATAGATTTTTAATTATTGTTCCTCTCAACCATAGCACCTGCCATGTAATCTCTTCACCACCCTTGGTTGACTGGTAGAGAATGCCTAAGGCATTAAGTCCGCCTTTGTACCTTTTTTGTGTGCGAGAAGTTTAAATAAATAAATAGGCGACTAGTACTGTTGCTTGGTTTACAATCCTAGACAGTATGTATAAAGTGTAAGAAAATTTATTTAGTTTTTTACACACCGTATCAATTTGTGTTTTCCGTGACATATTTTTGTCAATCCATAGTCCTAATTTGATGGTGTCTGTTTCCTCTATTGTTTTCATTTGATAATTTACATTTAATGTCAAAGGGGTTTTTCTTTATGAATAACTAATTATTTTTGTCTTATCTAAATTAATTATGAGATTATTACATGTTAACCGTTAACATGTTGTTAGAGTAACCTATTTATAACTAGGAAATCGCTTTCTTGCAGAAAAGTAGCGTCATTTATTCAGCTTTATGATTATCGCTGCTGAATATAACAAATTGCGGTAGGTGCAGTTAGGATGACGATGAATGATTTTCTATCTATTTACCTTGACGTTACACATGTCTTTTCTATTACTAAATCGTGTTTTTTTATCTCTGCAATTGTAATTGTTTGAAGAAGCCCAAAAAGATTGCCAAATGTCATAATAATTTCAATTCAATGCCCAAATTGTGAACGCACCATAAATGGAACGCAACTAAATTAACGTCACACTGGGGCGATAATTTGGCCTGTCACTTTTTATTTACCATCTCAAAGAATTGTTTTTCATTAGAAACATTCGCAATATTCCTCGTTAATTCTTGTTCAAATCAATTTCAAACATGAGTTGTTTCGAAAATATGACTATGCCCAGTTGTGTGTGGTTCGAAAGTGGAGAGAAGCGCAACATTTTAGCATCTATATCTTCAGGACTTTTGGTTTGTATTTGATGAATCATGCAGTATTTCTATTCGTTACTTGTTGTGATACTAATCTTATTCTATTAAAGGAAATCGTAAATGGTATTTAAGACTGTATTAGCGTATTAACAGGAAGTTTCTCAAATCTCAAATGTCTAACTATTGTGAAATTGAAATTGTGTAGACAGCGCTTTCGAAATCACACAATCGGAAGTACTTAGGTATTCTTGATTATTTTCAATTTACTTTAGAAGTCTACTACTCTATTCTATACATAACTTCTCTGTGTCTTAACGTCTGCTATGAACAACAAAGTCATTATTATTTGAAATTGATTTTAACAAGAAACTTGACCTAATAATTATTTATTTCTTCCTCAGTTCTTCACAGGATGGTGGTTCATAATCGACGCGGCGTCGGTGTATCCTGGGAACCTGCCCAACGCTTCCCATGTCTGTGGCGTGATGGCCACTCTGTCTCTCATCATGGTCAACTCCGTGTCAAATGCACAGGTCAATAACACTTTGTACACAGATAACTGTTTGTCAGCTTTTGTTTTGTGTATTGAATCATAAATTGTCTGTTTATGTAGGTCAAAATTGAATATAGTACAAAGACTAAACATCTAAGGTATTATTTCAAAGGGATCAAAAATATGAACATATTTGGTGGTTCTAAGATCGAAAGATTGTGATCATCATGATTTGTATGAGAATTTTGTTATTATATCAGTTCTATGTAAAGGTTGTTTGATGTCAGGCAACTGTTATCAGGGTCTAAACAAAGAACAAATATGAATATTATCTTATTCTGGGTTTGCAATACAGGTAGTGTTGGGATTTTATCCGCATAAATACTCAAAATGGATAAATACTCGATAAATATCCGTTTTTACTGAGTATTTATCCAAAACAGCGGATAAATACTATTTTATGTTTTCGTAACGTAAGTTTTGTCATTTTACTAACAAAAGGATTAAAATTAATGAAAAATAGACAATGCAGATTGGTATCGTACCTTATTAATCATTTTAACAATTACGAAACGCCGATATTGACAATAATTTCATTCAATTATTAATACAGTTAGTCAATCACTGTCAAAGTTAGATAAAATTATACATTTGTGCATTGGTTTTTCACATACATACATGAACTCATGCCTTTCTCCCATGGGGGTAGGTAGAAACTATTTAAGTAACGCTTAAATCTTTGTAAATATAAACAACCTCGTGAAAGTCGAGAAAGATAAACAATTCAATTGACTTGGTTCGCGAGGTTGTTGACATTGTTGGATATGGATTCAGCGAGCAATATGCAGTTTTGAAACCAGTGGTGATGTAATTATTTACCACAAGTAAAGTGCCTGCCTGAGTGCGAACCCACGTCCTACAAGTTGTAAGTCGGGGCTGATACCACCGGGACACAACTGCTATCGCCAATATGAAAGGCATGTCAGACTTTTACTGACTCAAACCCACCTGTGCTCCTTTTAGTTGCTTGTGCCAGGGTACCTCTTTTAAACAGATCCGCAACCCTAGCAGGCATCGGTCCTCGCGGACCCCTTCAATATGTAAAGACATCTCTTTGAGGCGCGCGTGGAACACAATGCGCCGTCGACACGGGCCTGTTCTTTACCGTGGCGAGCAATGGGTGGTTCGCCGCCCGCAAGCCCGTGGCCACCGAGGCCAAGAGTCCACAATGAACTCCCGACGCCCGGGGCGTCTCCTCCTACGGTGGCTAGGGATATGAGGGCTCACAGACTGACTCTCCCTAACGCACTCCACCTCCTCCTTCGCGAGCCTTAATTCTTCGCAGAAGGAGGTGAGAGCTTCTTATGCCCTCTCGCTCCATACCATGGCCTGCACCAGGGTCGGACGCGAGAGATCGCCGCCGCCAATCACCTCTACGAGGATACGGCGTTGCTCCGCAGCAGCAACAGCAAACCTCCACTCTATGCTCCACCGTATCTTCCAGGCGATCTACCCAGTGGTAAAATTTACTGAAACTTGCTTTCAGATTTTCTCAAATCTAATGACTCATTATCAGTATCTGTCTGTAAATATAACCCATTTTGTGTTGATTTCATATACTTAAATATTATAAACACTAGAAGTGCATTGCATTTGTTGGACTCTTGTTGAAAGACAGGTTCTGTTATGGGTTCAAAAACAGATATGCATTGATATACCTAATCCCAAAAGTTATCGTCAAGCAAAGCTGCTTGTAGCATTTGACTTGACGATATATTTTTCTTTTGCGTATGCTGAGAGAGCGGCTTTTCTATTTTTCATACTCCTTAGTGATCGTAGATAGCTGCCCTATTTTGTGTAGCATGGCAGGTTTAACTTTTCTACCCTTAACTTTTTGTTTTACGGTTTGTTGTAGCTTCGATCGTGGTTTTTGGGTTTAGTTCTTGTGATTTTTTGACTGTCTTATAAATCGATGAACGCTGGCTGAACGCACGGAAAAGCATGTCGCATTGTCATGTTTCGCCTGAACCGAGCTTGTAAGCGAGAGCGCGAAACAAGCGATAGAGAGGCACGATCGGCCTTAGCGTTCGACTTGTGAAATCTATCTCTCTTCCACTTCATCGGCCAATACATCCGAGTAAAAGAGACTTAGACAATGGTGCCGATTCTGTTGTTACAAAATTCTCTAAACTAAACTAAAAATCACTAAAATTTGGTTTATTCCTGTCAAATGACGATTTCCTATTCTGAAATAGACTAAAGTGACACAACTTAACTATATTTTAGTTTGACAGCACTAAGATTGCACTGAGTTATTAGTTTAGTGAAAATAACAATTTTGCTATTCTGAGTTTGCCGGATCTCACCAAAAATTTTGACTGTAATAATTTAACTAAATCTGACTATTTTTAATCGCGATTAAAAAGGTGTGGAATAAAACTAGTGGTCATGAACTAAAATTCACACCAACACCTCACCTTCACGTGCAAAAACAGCACTGTATTTTTTTCCTTTTCTTTTGCTTATATCTCGAAAATGGCGTGTCCTATCGCAAAAATAATGAAATTTTCGACCCCCTTTGTTAACCCCGTCACATATTAATCTCAACACGTGGGTAATATTTTTTTTTATTTTTCAAACAAAAAGTGAAAAATTCCATATAAAACACGGCCAGGCTGCCCCCTTGCGCGCGCTTTCGTCTCTCAAAAAATTCATTGCGTAGCGCACACAAGTACTCCGTTGCGAAGACAAAAGAAAAAAAAATACCACGTTGATTCGCGATTGTCAAATTCGATTTTAGTCGTGTCAAAATATTTTTTAAATTTAGAGATTTTTTCTTGCAGAATAGCGTTACAATTCTCATAGCCAAAAGTAAGGAATTTTAGAGATAGTTTAGTTAGTCTAGTTCGTGTACAACAGAATCGGCACCATTATCACGTAAAATTATCGTCCGTATACCGACTTTACAGACAACCAATTGTTTTTTATTAAAGATTTTATCATATCTGCATAAATTTTTGAAACTACCGCATTTCAGTGCACCATGAGCCAGTAAATTACTAGTGTGTGCTGCGCAGTTTAAGGGCTCAACACCTTTAACTAATTGAAAAGCCCTTTGCATGTTTATAGCGTTGGCAAACAACAACAACAAACTTGTCTTCGCCACGTTTTTCTTGACTTTTAGAAGCTCTTCACAGAGATAATCAATTATGTGGCTATTCTCTACACTCTGAACAAAGAAAGATTCTGAATTTGTATCTAAAGAGCATGCTCTATTAGAGACGTTTGGACTTCTGACACAATTACAGCCCTGGCAATTGACATTAGAACTAAATAATTTAATAACGTAATATTTTTAAAAGCCTAAATAACAATAAAAGTCATTAACATTTTAAAATAATCATCCGATGCGCAAAAAAGATATTTATCCATCATTTTGAGTATTTATCCGATAAAAATGAGTAAAAACGAGTATTTATCCGTTTCGGATAAAAACTCGAGTATTTATCCTCCGAGTATTTATCCACTGCCCATCACTAAATACAGGCTATCTTATCATATCGCATAAATTATTTCTATTCAAAATTTCTGTTTTGATATTAATTAAAAATACATTGAAAAGGCAAAAGAAGTATGTAAGAATCGTAACAGGTGGTGTTCCATAGTTGCTGCCTATCCCATGGAAAAGTGAGATTATGTATGTTCATTGAAAACAAATTGGTATATTCTTCTACCATCACTGCTGGGCATTAACCAGTCAATTACCGTAATTACAGACACAATTAAAAAACCATTATGTCTGTACCAAATGTGGTATCTCAGGGACTTAGAGGTTAATAGTGGTTTTATTTTTTCAAATTACAGGTGCGAGGTGAGACATACACAGGGGGTTGCATGGGTCCCCGTGGTGCCCGTCTCTGGCTCTTCCTAGGATTTGTTGTTGGGTTCGCTTCACTCATTGCTGCCTGCTGGATCCTCTTCGCCAACTATGTTAATGCTGGTATGTATATTTTATCTTTATGATATTAATTATTATTCAGCTGAATACTACTAGATTCGGTTATGATTGCCATTCTTTATGTTATTTATAAATTAACAAGTTGGTTCTGAAGCAGCTAGTGTCTCATTGTTGTATTATCTATTAATTTGTTTATTGGTACATCGAAAACAATACTTTCAAAACTGAATTAAGTAAAACAAAAATAAAAGTGCTGATATCCTGTCTGTCTGAGATGTATTTGCAAATGAGATGAAACACAACCACTGCTGGCCATAGCACTCCTCCAGTTCGGGGGAGGCCTATCCTTAGGCTTATTCTTTGCATAATATTAATCAATATAACTATCTACTAATTTGTTTGTCTTCTGTTTTAATTATTTGCCTAAATTGCTTACAGCTCCAATTACCTAACTAATACAAAAATATCCAAAACTGTTCTAATATTGTTCTTAGGCTGAAAGATTTGAGACAACACAATGGGCAATGTGGTATTTTCAAAACAGCCATGTATGGCATTTGTGAAATCGCTTTGTACACTGGGTTGTTCACTTAATTAGAGTTTTCGGTCTTTGATCTTAATATTGTCCCAAGAAAGGCAGTGTTCTTTTACTTAAATATTAAAAGGGGATCACTGTAAATGCATTTATTTTTCTTTGCAGGTGCAAACAAGTCTTCTTGGCCCGGTGTGAGTCTGTTCATGCAGAACGCGTTCATCTTCGCTGGCTCGCTAGTATTTAAGTTTGGTCGCACTGAGGAACTGTGGGGGTAAAGCAATAATCTCCTACCCTTTCCTTGATTGTCATGTCTAGTTATGATTGTGTATAGTGTGTTTTTATTATTAATAGTTGGCTTAGGTAAGCACACCACAAAGTCTCTTTAAATAAGTGTTAAAAAAAAATATTGGTGAATGTCGCAAATATTTTAAAAATGTGGTATTAATTAATAATAGAGACTTGGAGATAACAATAGACCTTATAAACTTGCTCATTAAGCATACTGGACTTTACAATTGCTTTTAAATTCAGTTAAAGAGTTTTTTTAGCTTAATTTCACTCAGTCCCTTAGTTATTCTTCCGTTAATCACAAAACAATAACTAGACATGAAAATCAAAAGGTTTATATAATCTAGGATAAATTATAATTATTTTAAATTATAGGTACACTTTTTAGTATATTTTACGTAATTATCATTCTCTGTTAACATAGAACTTTAGATTCCAATAATTATTTTTAATATTATGTTATGCTAATATTGTGGGAATTAACCAGTCAAAAATGTCTGTATAAATAAATAACTTTATTGTTTTTGGCATTAATAAATTACATTGATTGAAGTACATTAAAGATCTTATTAAGAGTATTTATTATTTTATTCTAACATTTTGGTTATAGGAGGAACATCATAACACCTTTGGATACAAATTATTTTCTATAAATATTTGTTATTGACATTTGTGGCAAGAATAATATGTACTTGAGTTGCAATATTACAAGTTAGAAAAATTTACAAAATACTGCAAAACGGACTTTAACTATTGATTAATTAGTTAAGGTTAAAATTAGGCGGGAGTTATATTTAGTGGTTAGAAAATCTGATTAAAAATGGTTAGTATACTTGGTAATATTAAACTAGTGCCTATATAAAAACAGTTTACTTCGATATTATAACCATAGTTTATCAAGGACCGTTTTGTAATCATACGATAAGGTTGTCTTCGGTCAATATTCTAAATAATATGCCATGTTTCATAATTTCGTAGTGGATTAGGTTTTGAAAGTATGCTGGCCGATAAAAAGCAATAATTTTACTTAAAGGTACACACGGTTACATATCACGTTATGCATTTCCATTATTAACTGGCCTCACATTGTATGGGATTTCCGTACAATGAGAGGTCAGCTTAAACTGGAAATGTATAGCTTGTAGCCGTATGTATAATTAAAAAAAAAAAAAATTAATTGCACAAACTCAGGCCACAGTCCAACTTCATAAGAGATGGCTAAATTATTTCAAAACCTGAACCTTTAATTCAGCCACAGTCAAAACCGTCTTAAACCTAACTGAACGACATTCATATCTAGACACGCTGTTTTACACAAACGCTTTGAAAACAAAACTCGAATTTAGAATCTTGGTTCTCAAATTTTTTTGTACCTACATACATACTTTCGTTTTTTGGGTGGCCATTTTTAGTACCGGAGTGCAATGGAATTTGACCTTTGTGTCGTACGACATTGAGTTTGTGATTAAAAAAATTGATAATTATCTAAGATTCTGAATTCAAGTTTAGTGACGATAGAGTATTAGGAGCTGCGGAGGCGAGTGGTGCGTCCTAAAACGTCTTTCGTTCGAAGTTGCACGTCGTATTTATGTCTCTAACCAACGTTGTTAGGAGGGCTGCTAGGTAGCCCGCGAAATTCAAATTTTCTTATGTTTTTTCCAACTCGCAGTGTCAGGTTGATCCGAAAAACCGACCGTAACAAATCTGTTTCAGAATTCTTATCATTAGATTCGTTAATTCTACCCTCATGTCATACATTTTTGTTACCGTCGTGATTCATTATTGCAAAATTAGAAAAAAGAAAACGAATTTCGCGGGATTTCCTCGCGCTTTCGCCATAAATCTTAGCTTAACGTCTGCTGAAGGTCTGATCGGCGTCTGCGCATGTCCTACCATTGTTGCCGTTTGGCAGACACAGCTGGTCGGCGCCGCAGCCTCCGTTCCTGTACGCACACACGCTTTGTGCTGGTGGGCATGTGTCCGGGGCTACCGCTACGCCATACAATCTTCTAGATGCTGTAGCGATCGGGACCTGGCCACGGACTTGAGTTTTCACATCGATGGACTCGATTTTTAATCTGAAAGTTAATATTATTGAGATCGTTAGAAATAGACAAGGCTTAAGTACCTATACATGAACGTGGGAGTCAATTTGTGATTCATGTGATTGGTTGGTTCTTCAAAAAGGTCAGGTACTATTCGCAACAAGCGTGTATGTATGACCAAATGTATGAACCTAAACGAGGCAAAAGGTTTGTAAGGATCGTAGCAGGTGGCGTTCCGTAGTTTCTGCCTACCCCCCCCCCCCCCATGGGAAAAAGGCGTGAGTTTTTGTATGTATGTGATTTTTATCTTTAAGGGATCTCGTTCACTTACGTTTTCCAGTCGGTCCAGTAGAATTTATTGCCGTGGATCGCAAGCCCGAAAGGATACGGACAGTTGGTGGCAATAGTTTCCTTCTCATGGGTTTCTATGGTGACGCATTTGATGCTGGCCAAGCCAGCGTCGGCGTAGCACAAGCGGTCTCGCTCCCAGTCGATGGCCAAAGAGTTGGGTAGAGCCACGTCAGTCTTGTCCAGAAAGACGCCTCGTTCAGACCCGTCCATGCTCGCCCATTCAATTTTTGGATTGGTCCGTTTCCAGTCAGACCAGAAGATTTTTCTGTGAAAGGGATTAGGTTGTAAATACTAAAGTTATATTAATTTAAAATTAATATTCATATCTTTATTTTCATTCCATAATGTATTTAACGTGTGCGTATTACTTTGTAAATATGGATTTCTCCACGAAAAACAAGATTTTGATGAGTATGAAACCACTTAAGTAAGGTAAGGGATTGCCAATATGAAAGTCGGGTGATATAACTTTCTTGCTTTTCCTATTTATTATAGAGTTTATTTTTCTTTATATTTACCCTCTTCGCGGATGCACGGTGATGCCTCTGGGGTTGGATATCTTGTCCATTGCGAACAGTACTTTCCGCGCTTTCGTGTCCATGTTTGCTACTTCAATAGTTAACTTCCTAGAGTCAGTCCAGAATATGTTTCTGGATGACCAGTCCACTGCTATGCCTTCGGGTGACTTGATGCCTGAAATGAATAATATGAAGAAAGATTATGTCTTAATCTTGTTAGTCAATTGGCTGTGAACTCTACACGAAGATATAACATAGTAACTCTTAAGGCTTTATCATTCTCAGTGCTTACTAGTCGATTCGTACGAATTTAAACGCCCGGACTAGGCGAAGCGACACTTTTAAATATTATTCAGGTGAATTAACAATTCCAAAAATACGAATTAGGCAATTGGCAAGTTTTGAATGTTTGCACTTTGGTACTTGTCCATCTTTTTGTCGATTCCCCCACAAATAGATTAACTTCGTGCGTAATTGTATAAAGAAAATAATTATACTATTTTAAAGTGTCGATTCACCGTATTCGGGCGAGTAAGTTCATGCAAGTTGACTAATAAGCCTGACTCAGATATAAATCCATTACCTTCTGATAAGAACAGGCTGGGGTCGCTACCGTCATACGCGGCAGTTTTGATGGCATAACTAACAACGTCGCCCCAATATATCTTGCCTACTTCGCAGTCGACGTCGACCCCAACGGCGATCTGCGATATTCCACTGTTAATTGGCGTCGCGGAATCTCTTGGTGTTACTTGGAAAGGTACTTTGTACACGGAGGCACCGTCACTCGCAACCAAGAAGTTTCCAGCCTTTCTGGGGTTCAAGTTGCAGTGGCTTCCATTTCCGTTGTAGCCTGCGTTACATTCGCAGATGTACACATCGTGCCTCTTCAAGCATGACGCGTGCAAGTCGCACATGTTGGGGTCGTTCCTGCACGTTTCTTCAGGGACGCAGCTGTACCCGTCACCGTTGTACCCGTCTCTACAGACGCATAGATACGCGTTGTCGACAGGCATGCACATCGCATTGTCATTGCAGTCGTTGGCGACATCACACGTGCGTCCCTCGGGCACGCACTGCGAAATAGCATCACCAGTGTATCCGTCGTCACAGTGGCAATAGTTTAGATCTAAATCACGGTCGTAGAGACAGGAGGAGTGCTCAGCACACCAGGCTCCGTTGCAGAGTTGTGCGTCAGGGATGCATGCGTCGCTCTGATCTTTAATGTATCCTTTGACGCACTGGCAGATGAACTCGTTGCTCTTTGCGTCTGGGCGACATTCAGCATTGTATTCACAGTCCGAGTTGTTCTTGCAACTGAAGTTTGGTCGGCAGGAGTAGCCGTCGCCGTGATATCCGGGATCACACACACATATGAATTCGTCTGCGCGGGTGTTGATGCAGTGTGCATTAAGACCGCACGCGCAGTTGGGTCCGGTTTTCTCGATGCATTCGAAAGCATCGCCTACGTAACCTTCTGGGCACACGCAGTGCTTTCCTTCCCAATCGTAGGTGCAGAGGGCGTTCGGCGGACAGTCAGCGTCCTCCTCACATTTAACTGAAAAGACAATAATAGTTTGTGTTATTTTAATTAAATAAGTTTACCTTGAGGATAAACAATTGTAGAGATAAATATGAATCATCTTACGCAGAGGGTCGCTGTTGTCCGTAGGTGGGTAATCGGGTTGCTGGTAGTGAGGATCTGGCGACTGCTGGTAATTGGTTCGAGGAGAAGAGTTGTAATTGTTTTCAGAAGGTTGTTGATTGTTATTTTGTGAAATCACTGAGAAACTGTTATCCGTTGGAGGTTGAAATTGATTTGGTGTAGGTGACGGGTAGTTGTTGTCTAAAGTTTGTTGATAGTTGTGGTCCGGCTGTTGGTAATAATGACTGTTATCTGTAGATGGCGGGTATTTGTTCTCCGAAGGATCTGGGTAGCTGTTTTCAGACGGAGGTTTGTAGTTACCTTCTGACGGTCTTTGGTAGCTAGGGTCCCAAGGGTTCGGGGAGCTATCGCCGGAGTCGGTTGGAGGCTGATACGTGGCCTCTGTTGACGTTGGGTAGCGAGGTTCAGTAGCTGTTGGATAATATGGCTCCGTAGGCGGCTGATAGTAAGGGTCGGTAGGTTGCTGGTAGTTGTTCTCTGATGGTTCAGGTGATGGAGCATCGTATCGACGACACAGCTGGTTGTTAAGTTCATCATTGTAGTCAGAGTATCCTGGCGGGCATGAGCAGCCGTATGAATCGCACTGAGGTAAAACAATAGTCTCGTTGTATTCAGCTTCATTACTTTCAACAGGTGGTGATGCACGTGTTGTTTCATCCCCACGAACATTTTCGATGCAATAACGTCCGTCGCCCGAGTAACCTGCATTGCATTTACATTCGTAACTATTACCTGTGAAAGCACAAGCTGCATATGGCGAGCAGTTAGCACATGCTGTCTCGTAATTTGGGTAACAGTATGCTCCGTCTCCATAGTACTCAGGATTGCACACACAAATGGGTTTTCCATCAGAATTATCTATACATCTAGCATTGGCATCACATTTTTTGTCGCGGCATGTAGATAGAGGTTTGCAATCTATGCCATTTCCGGTAAATCCTTGACGACAGTGACATTGGAAGCCGCCGTCGTGGTTGTGACAGTCCGCGTTGCTATCACAGTTATGTGTCCCTGAGGCACACTCGTCTATATCTACACAAACGAGAGCATTGTCTTGGTAAATGTCTGTGAAACCAGCTCCACAGACACAAGCAAAGGAACTTCCTTGAGCCACACAGGAGCTGTGACGGCCGCAAGAATTTCGCCCTATAATACAAGGATCTTCTTCTCCCAGAGGGAATACCTTGTTGCTCATTCCATATCTTACAATGTTCTCCCTGACTTCATATCCTAAATAATTTTTACTTATTTTCAGTGTTGATGGGGTGTTATCTTCGACTGATGGAGGAGCGAAACGACAAGAGTTGAATGAGAATGTTTGTGAAACTTTTTGCTCGTATTTTTGACCCGTCACCTTGTTTGTGAAGGTTCTAGTAGATTCGGTACGAATGAGGCCTGGTTCTATGAGGGTGTATGATTCCTCATAGTCACTAATCTCCAGTTTTGTTCCGGTATTTACTACTGGTAACGAACCCCGGACGTCTGTCTCTACAGTGATTTGATCAAAAACATCATGGCCGAGATACTCTTGATTGACTGTAACTCTATCGCCCGTAGCTGGGAACCATATATCTGCGGTGTGGTTAAACAATGAGCCTGTGAGTTGGTAACCGTTTTTGGCGGATCCTGATGGTTTGGCAAACATCCAACCGACGACACCCCCGAGCACATGTAGTAACTGCAAACTGCTTCCAAGCCCGCCTGGCACGAGGGATAGCGCTGTGTACGCGCGGCCGTCAGCTACCACCACATACGCCTGTATGTCTACATCATTCAGATTGACGTTGTTTATAACGCCATTTATTTTACCGTGAACTCTAAGGGGGACATCATCTTTGATACACGATTTTCCATTTCCGTAGAAGCCTTCATTACACTGACAACAAATTCCAGCTTGATAGTCGACGCACCTCGCTTGTATGTGGCACACGCTGGGTCCGCTCTGCGTGCATGTTTTGGACTCTTCTTCGATTTCCAGTTCATTTTGGTTGTACAGGTCGGGGACAGCAACGTTAGTGTTTAGGGGTACATCGCCGATGCGGAAAACATACCGTCCAGGTTCGTGAACATTTGACCATCTGGAATTAAATACAAACATCACTTAGCCAAATATTATTTCGGAGCAATATGCGTTTTTTTCATTAAAAGTAGTACTTACGAAACGATATTCCTGATTTGATGGCTACCGGATCCACGGAGGGTGAAGACGCGTCCATCTTCGGACACGAAGCCAGCCTGAGCCTTTGCGTCAGGCAAACTCAATACTTGCGTGTCTTTCTGGACCCACTGGATATCTCGTTCGGGGTAGAGGAACTCGACGAAACTTTCTGTGCCATTGCTGATAACGGCAGCTTGGAAGCGGTTTCTTCGTTCGTCTGCTCGTCCTTTAGATGTGTAGGTTACGTCTTCCCATGTCGCGATGAACACGCTGGTCGGCTTGAAGTCGTAGTAGTCGTGGAAATTATTCTGCACGCTCTCTTCTGCCTTGGAGAGAACGTGTGGCTCGTTGGTTTCTCTGTAGTAGACTGCGCCAGCGTTCGTCGTGTCGATGTTCGTGTAGAACGCGGCAATTGACGGGTACGGCAGCGGAAACTCAATGTTCAGGAACGATGGGATGTCTGCTCTGAAGGTCAGCACACCATAGTTATTTACCTGCGAATACAAAACTTGTGTTGTTGAACTCTATTATAGTACGTCATTTTCTGTAATTGTACATGTTTTCATCATTGTTATATATGGTTGACGTTTATCTAATACGATTAGGATATAATATAAACACGGCTGTGACCCGGTGGGCGATAGTGTGGTATCACGTACATATTTAGGTAAATTCTACGAAAAGGTCTCGACTCTTGCTTAACTCGCTACGATAAGTGTTGGTTCTTAAATTCTAACTAAATGACAAGTTCACTTTAATTTAATTTTACAATACTTTTAGTAAGTTCTGAATAAAATCATAGACCAGGATAATGTTCAATTCATTTTTCAGGACTTCATTAAATTAAAATTATAATGATGATAGAATGTACGTGGGGCGGGGAAGAAAGAAGAAGAAATAAAGAAAAAAGGAACTACATTTATTTGCGGTAGCAGAGAATCATCACTAACACAAAAAAGCGATACATATTTTCCCCCAACTTGTAAGGGAAAATATGCATCACATCCGCAAAACGGCTGTCGCTCAGCATAATGTTGCGACCCTAAACGAAACATAACAAGAACAGTTTCAACATAAGCAAAAATACGATAAAAAAAATCTACGCCGAGATGATGGAGCTGTCATAGTTAATAATTATTGTACGATTATGTTGTGATAGAAAATACATTATCGTCTGCCTACTGGGTAGGGTCTTTTTACATGCGCTCACTATTTCAAGTTGACACATGTTTTTGGAACATTGGCTGGCAGTAACAAGTGACCCATTAATGGTTGGCATGCCCTTATTAGCTGTTGCACTGGAGTTCAGCAAAATATTTCAGCATTGTCATGCTGGACCCAATGTGTGCATCTTCTGTAACAAAACTATAATATTGATCACCATCCACTCACTGTAGGTTGGCAACGTTAATTTATTAAGGCTTGATTTTCTCTGTAGGTCTTGTAGACTTTTATGTAAAGAAATGTAAATAAATTATAATTATAAAATAAAAAAATAAAAAAAGATGAGTAGAAATTTAATTTCAATGCTTTTATCGAAAAACTAGCTTCTGCCCGCGACTTCGTCCGCGTTAAATTTCTTGTTCCCGCGACCCTTCCCGTCGCGTCGAATCGCCTACCCGTGCGATATTCCCCGTTTTTGCAACATTTTTCATTACTGCTCCGCTCCTCGTGGTTTTAGCGTGATGTTATATAGCCTATAGCATTTCTCAATAAATAGGCTACTCAACACAAAAAGAATTTTTCAATTTGGACCAGTAGTTCCTGAGATTAGCGCGTTCAATCAAACAAACAAACAAACAAACATACAAACAAACAAACTCTTCAGCTTTATAATATTATAGTATAGATTAAGTTATCTGAATGATTAACACTCAGGAGCTCAAAACTGAAGCTGTTTTTAAACTTGTTGTCCACAGATTAGATATGAGTTTAGAGATTAAAAAAAAAAACAAAAGCTGCGTTCAGTGACCGTTGCTATCGATTTGCGCCCACGTGCGTTTCCGTCCGCTCGACTCGTCTCTGCCTGCATAAATGCGCAAACGCAGTGCACTATCGATTAACCACATCTTACTGAATTTTTATTGCAATTTTTGTTTTGGAGTTGCAAATGTGAATGGGTGATCTTCCGATGTCTTTATCAGAAAAGTTGTTGATATCATTTTCAGCTCCTAAGCGTTTTGTCGCAGGCGGAAGTTTAAGAGTCGTAGGAAAATTCAAGACCTCTTAGAGGACTGTGAATAAATTCATAAGCCATTTCACAGAGAACATTGTCAGAAAGCAAATCGTAGCTAGAGTTGCAAAGGACTCGAGTTCGAATCCTAATTTTAAAGAGCCGACTCAATTATGCAAGACTCAGTGTGCTCAAAAGGCTCGGAGTAAAAAGGACTCAAGTCTTAACAAGGACTCGAGTCTTAAAAAGGGCTCGAATCTTAAAAAGGACTCGAGTCTTAAAATTAACTAAAAACTCGGAGCATGAAGATGAAACTTGTATCTCATCATTCGAAAAGACTCGAAAGGAGGCAATAAATTCTAATTAGTGGTTATGATGTAACTTTGTGTACAAAAGATCTGACGAGTTAATCGAGTTTTTTTGAATGATGA
Source organism: Aporophyla lueneburgensis (assembly GCA_932294355.1). Lineage (NCBI taxonomy): Eukaryota > Metazoa > Arthropoda > Insecta > Lepidoptera > Noctuidae > Aporophyla > Aporophyla lueneburgensis. Next base: position 5,122,034 of record OW028746.1, read on the forward strand.
GCTACAAGACTCGAGTTCATTTTAAGACTAGAGGCGTTTCTAAAACTTGAGTCCTTTTTAAAACTCGAGTCCTTTTTTAGACTCGAGAATGTCTCGGGCTCGGCTTGACTCTAGACTCCGAGCCATTTGAGCACACTGAGTCTTGCATAATTGAGTCTAGTCTTTAAAATTACGACTCTACGACTCGAGTCTTTTGCAACACTAATCGTAGCACCTAGTATTCTTAATTATTTATACATCCTGTCATAAGCGTAGACACTTTCACACGTAGAGACTTATTTGGTTAATTCAGAAATTTTCGTCCAATTTCCGTGGCCCCCACAAAATTACGCAAATAACATCAAATATGTGCATAATCAAATGTGACATTTTGAACTGTTGCTATTAATTCAATAGGTAAGTTAACAATAAAAGTAATTGTGACTCAATATACTTTGTAGGCATTAATTTTATTGTCATTGTTATAGGTTTCATTGCTTGAGTTGAGGTCGTTGTGCCACTTCGAATTACTCAGTTTGAATGGTTAAAGTATCGGTTTGTAGTACCCGTACTACCGTATCAGTTATCCTTAATGAAATTCGTATCTATTGTAATACCACCGAATTGGGCAAACCAAAAAATTTAACCGCTTTTTTCAGTTCTCCGTTTTCTTTTAGAAAAAAGAACTTCCTTCGATAGCCTTCAATTTTTTTCTTTCCTTTAATGGTGCTGATGTCGATGTTCATCATTTCAGCCGCAAGATGTCCACTGCTGGACTTAGGCCTCCCCCAATTTGGGGGGGGCTTTGCCATAATCGCCACGCTTGGCAGGCGGGTTGGCGATCGCAGTATGGTGGTAAAATACATAGAGAACGCTGTTGCTCATTCTCTAGTAAGTCCCTTAGTCGCCTTTTACGACACCCACGGGAAGAAATGGGGTGGTGTTATTCTTTACGTGCGGCACCACACGGTACAAATGTCGATGTTATCCCGTACTTTTTCAATAAAAAAAAAAGTGAAAATTGGACTACTCTGCGTGGTCTCGCATAAAATAAAACAACTACAGGTATGTTTCGAGTTGAGAATCTCCTCCTTTTTGCGTCGGTTAATAAATACTTTAACCCATATTGTGTTGGCCGGTTTAGCCAGTTTTTCACAACAAATACGCAGACTGTCCCGTTGGTCTAGTGGTCGCAAGCGCTACTGCTGAGAATGAGGTCCTGGGTTCGATTCCCAGGTCGGGCAGTGTTATTGCGTTTTTCCATCTTACACGTTGTTTGTTTACTGAGTAGTTCGAATGAGTCGACGCGAAACAAACATAAAGACGCCAAGAAAAATAATGGCCGCTTGATTGATCTGCAGCGTTGATTGATTAATTACTAGCTTTTTCTCGCGACTTCGTCCGCGTAAATGTCGGATGTCGTGGACGCAGACGAAGTTGCAGACTAAAAAGTAGCCTATGTCCTTTCTTGGAGTTCAAACTTACCCCGTACCAAATTTCATCAAAATCGGTTCAGTGGTTTAGTTGTGAAAGCGTAACAGACGAATAGTTATTTTCGCATTTATAATATTAAAGTATAGACATGGATTAGTTATGGAATATGAAAGAAAATATAACATGCGCAATTTATACAATTTCTGCCTCCCTAAACGAACGTAGTTTTTTTTTAATTTTATGGTCACTCACTTCATAAATGTACCATCAAATTTTTAATGCATTTGTCCTTTACAAGATTAGAGTTTAAAGTAGCATTGTCACTGACTCCTCAACATCGCGTGAGCTATGCCAATTGTGACCATAGCTTGTAATTAGGAGCCTGACAAGATGGTGGATAGCTTACAGAATGATATGAATCTGTTTAAATTCTTGCATGTAGGTACTAAATGTTGAATATGTTTGATAATAATTGAGTTTCAGTACAGTATGAATAGATCATTTAAATTGTTTATCATATAAAATATTCTATTTTTTATTTCTTAACATAAAGAATATATTTATTTTATTACAATATCAGATTATTTTATTTTAACCATTATGTAAATGTATTTTATAAAGGCCTGTAAACTCTGAACTTGAACTGTCTACCTCAACTTGATCATGGTGAAGATTCAAATGTCTTATTTCCATGTACATACTTTTCTTATGTACACAAATACTTTAGGCAACAACTGAGAAATTCATCAAAGAAAAATCCAATAATACTGTCTGACATAAGAAGCGAAACCAAGGAGTTGCTACGAAAAGAATGCAACTAGTTTCTGTAATATAAAACTCTAGCTACCCGCTCCTGGTTTGCAATTTTTTACGACTTGACTAATTAGCGCGATTTCCTTAATATTCTAGAGTTTGATATTAACGTACACTTTACTCTTCCATAATTAATTCGCTAAATGATGGCTAAAACCGCATCAAAATCATATGCGAAGTTTAATAGAACGACGCGGTCACATAAACAGACATGAAAAGTGATTATAATCTATAACATTTTAGGATTACAGATAAAGCATGTTCACTCCGATTCGGACATGAATACCTAATTAATAATCACATTCGATGAATGCTTTAGTGAAACGCATTATTACATGTGAGGGAACTAAGTAACAACCCTCCAATAGACGCCGAAAGGCCTAGCACTAACGACGCGGAAAGAAGCCATAGGTAGCTAATCCGTTTGAATGAATGAAGAAACTGTTCAACAGTTAAATAGAATTAAAGTAGGTCGGGAGCATGCAACGTGAAGGAATACGTTATACAAAAGTAAAAGATAAATTCTCGATAACACAAAGTTATACAGTAAAATCTGAACTGACGAGGTCCCTTCGCATAAATGTCCCGAATCTTCACATGAAATCAAAACGCTCCACTTGTGCTAATAATTTTACTGAAACACTGAATTCCTTACAGCAACATCGTAAAAAGCATAACTTGTAGAGACAACTGGATATTACTAGACGACGCTACGCCAAAAGATAGAGCAAAAAAACTACTCACAAAAATGCTTTCGTAAGACTCCCCGTAGAACTTGATGGGTACTTTCAGCGATATTTCGGGGGAGGGTACCTCGCTCCCGCGGGGCAGGATCTGGTCGTACCCATGCCCGTGCGGGTAGAACTGGTCGCGCGTTACTGCGCACGCGCACGCTACAAGCGCGAGGACTCCCGCGCACGTCCACATCTCTCCACGCTTCACACAACACTGGAATCGCTGGAATGCCCCGTTAATGGGACGCACATTTTGTCGCATATATACGACTATACGGAAATAAACCTAAGCTTTGTTTCGTAAGGTGCAGGGAATCTGGCGCTCTATGGATTTTTGGGGTCGATGAGGATATTTTCGTTAATTGCTGGAGATAATTGGTGCAGATGCGCTTGTTTTTGTCATTTAGTAATGATCCGTTTTGTTGATTTTACAGATAAGTGGAGTTTTCTATGTTTGGATTTGCCCAGTTGGTTTTTGTCTCATGAATGACATTGATCGGGACTCGACTTGGTGATATTATTGCTGCTAATCTATCCTCATCTTTCTAAAATAATACCCTAGTTTTCCCTATGGGTTCCTATGAATGGGAAGTGCTGAAACTACAACTGTATTGTTATCCTGAAATGGCAAAATAGCTTTTAGTGCCTCATCATAAGTTTGAACCAAACAGTGCAACAGCAAACAATATGGTGTAAAGGTGTCATTACAATCTTGCTGGTATTGGTAGCCAAATTTTCAAACTTCGCTTCCCGATTTTATAAGTTTTTGCTATCCATTCACTGTCCATAATTCGCTTCTACGAAGACTTCAAGAAGGCTATTTGTGTTCTTAACTGGATACCACAATAAATTCCAAAACAACAACAAATTGCCAATGAATTGGACATTAATTAAGTAGGCACACAGTGCCGGGAATGTCGTTATCTTCCACAAAGTTAGAAACGTTTGTTTGTTTGTCCTCTTTAATGAGTATTATCTCGTAAACCATGCGATTACTACTCCATTCATTTAGGTGCTGCTAATATTAACTAACGATGTTTTGAGAATTTATTGCAGAAACGCGAATATTGGCATACGCTTGGCAATATGTTTGAATTTTGGAGATCACAACGTGTTTCAAGTTATTTGCATGAAAAATGTTATGTTTAAGAGAATTCTAGTAGTATAGCTTGTTCTGATCATCGTCTGGGGAGTAACCTCCTTCCCCACCAATCCCTCCACCTAGCTACCTATTTCTGCTTCCAAGCAGCGTTACTACTATGTCTGTCAGGACAGGTCAAAGCTGTGATGTTTCTTCGAAATACCCTTCCAGACATGGCCCTGCATTCATAGACGCACATAAAATCTTAATAATTCACGCTGGCAGGGACATTAACGCGTAACCCGATACGAATATGGATTCAGTAAGTACATCATTTTGAACTGCAATTTTTCGCAGGTCATAAAAAAAATGCTCTTCCATACATTTTGACCGTGTGGGTATTGCAATTATCTGTAACAGCAGATTTTTAATTTGATAACTGGCCACAGCATTCCACTCCAGTGGGGTTTTGCAATCATGTGCTAAATTCATGATTAGAGTTAGCGCATGCCCTGCCATCCTGCTTAATATTTGGATTTTAAAAGAGGCATTTCGGCATTTCTTCTCAGGAATCAGTTATCTAGCCGGCCATCTAATTTCAAAATATAAACCGAGTAATTTATGTATTATTAAAAGTGTATTCGATGAATCCTACTAATATTATAAATGTGAATGTAAGTTTGTTTGTTACGCTTTCACGCGAAAACTACTTAACCGAACATCATTAAACTTTGTACACATATTCTTGGAGGTATTAGAAGTAACATAGAATAATGTTATGAAAAGAAAAATCTAGATTGAACATTTTGTTTCATAGTTTAGGTAAGGGTGTGAAAAGTGCAGTTGACAGATTTGCACATGAGGCGCTTCAACTTTGTCATGGTACGGATTGGCGCTGTCTGGTGTGTATTCAGATCCGGCATAACAACTAAGTTGCGTTTTGTCTCATGATTGCTTGAGTCATCTCCCAGAAATATCTCGCAGCATCCATCTACATTTTTGAGGTATTTTAGTTGGTATCAAGCACCCTACGCTTTTTTTCAATTATTTTTAGTTTGGTTTTTTATGGAAGCGTGTTTTTTAGTATTTAAAACTATTTTTTTTTTATCATAACCCTGGTAACCCTGGCAAAGATAATGGCACACATTTATGAAGTTATTCTATTGTCATTAGTCCTCGATAAGTCTGACCGTTTGAAGTGGATCAAAATCAAGTCCAAAGGAGTCTGTTACAAACATAGTTACATAAAAACATACAGATGAAGTTATTAAAATGTAAAAAAATCGTATCCACCTCGACATTGTAGTTTATCCAACTTTTGCCAAAACACGCATATTGACTGTTGTTATTTTGTCAACGACCAAAATATTGAAGAAGCCAAACTATTAATAGTGCAATCCAATGTACAATATTCCCAAGTAGCACAAAAGTGCTGAATAACAGCATTTTAACAGTGCACAGTGGATCCATTAGTTGCTGAATAATAGCGTAGACAGCGCATCCTCAGAGGATATAACTCTAATTTGGGCACAAATTATTCAGCACATCGCTGTATAAGAAATCCAATTGACAAATAATTGCATTATAACAACATTATATCAGCATTTATGAGTGTAACAGTCACCTCAAGAGCTGAATATTGCCTGATTAACGAGGCACGTGTTACCTATAATGCAGCAAGAAGGACAAATGTGAACATTTATACAGTTGAAATTACACACTGACGGAAATTGTGGAATGTAATAACTTAATATTTTTTTTTCCATTATTATGTACTGTCAGTTTGTAAAACATGAAGTGTAGCGTTGTGTGCAAGATCTCGTGCCATTTGGAGAATTAAGTATATCAAATTTAAGGTAAGTAAAACTTTAATTTCTTCCTATATTGGAAATCTTATTGGGGAAGTAACTTTACTGTCAAATACCATATATATTTAGTTCAAAATTTTCACGCGCCCTCGAAATACCACTAAATACTAAAGTTAACTAACTAACTAACAAAAATGGGCTGATGATAAAATAAATATTTTTGTTTTAGTACAAAAAAAAGGATATAAAACTGTTTTCTAAAAAAAAAAATCTAAATAATTTGTAATCCAAATGAATTACAATTGATATCATATAAAATAAACCAAAATGAAAAGATAAAATATTACAATAATACACAGTAGTGCAGAGAATATGGCGGATGGCAGGTGAACAGTTTTAATGTTAATGTAATGCTAAGGTCTGTACGGGTGTTCACATGTGGCCTGTAATTCAGCCAAGAGTAAAATAGTTTAGCACTTGTGAAATACAAATCAGACATGGATCGATTAGGAGAGTAGTAGTAGGTCACATTTGCGTCAGTTACCTAGATAAGTACCTTTATGGATCCAAGCTTTTAGGGTTCCGCCGTGGTTCTTTTAAAGCCATTTTGTTCCCTTTTTTAGTTGTTATTCGACGATAAGTACTTAATTAAAATTGTAATTTAAGTACCTGAGATTATAATTTAATTATATGTAAAATACATAAGTTATTGATTTATTCAATATGCGACAAAATTTGGTTCCTTTTTTGTTTTCCTCAAAAACTGTATAGATAATGTTGTCATTAAGAAACTGATACTTCTATTATAATAAGTATATTTTTCTTGTTTTTACAGAACGAGACATTCAAAATAGTTCAGACTATAGAGAGAGGTGTTGTCGATCTAACATTCGTTCCTGCACAGTGGAAAACTAAGGAAATTCTATGGTGGCCACCGAGAAGTACTTTTGTACTCCTTGAAATTATAAAAAGATGAAAATTCAAGGCCTGGACCAGGGTGGTACACCCTAAATTGTACTTTAAAAAGGGAACATTAAATAAACATAAAGAAAATTACGTTGTTTTTTTTTAGATGCTAGCTGTACCGGTATTTCCTAACTGACTACCACTGAGAAAAATTGTCGAAATCTGGAATCTTAAAAAGTCTCGAAAGGTATTAATTTATTACTTTAAAAAAATCTTGGATTTCTCTTAATAAATTTTCTTTATTTTTAGGTAAGTACCAGAAACATATAAAACAACAATATTAATTTTGTCGCAAACATATTAGTCCCGAAAATGGGTAGGTTATAAGAAGATTTTTGTAGCATGGCATTTTTGTACCTACTCAGCCTAATGTCATCAAACACACTGACCTCTATTTATAAAGGCTTTTTTGTATTGTTTTGTTCATATGTGCTTTAATTTAAATCCGACGTAAATTTGAAATTTTATTTTATTTCAACTATGTGACGTATATTTTTATTTTGTTAGTGACATTTTATTCTTTTCTGCTGCAGCATTGTTACTTTTATCTTAATTTTTGTAATATGGGTTATGTGTGAAATAAATTAATTTCATTTTATTTATTTATTTATTAATAAATATAACATACGGAACCCGTCGCGTCCAATATTCCATTCGCGCATGCCGACACTTGGATACATGCTGTTATTCGAGTGTATGGTAAACACCTGACTAATAGGGGAAAAGTGAATCTGTATGCAGCATAAAGCATTAAATAACTTCACAAAGTAACTGATTATGTTATAGTGGGTGATATGTTCTCTCTTAAAATGCAACGGTTGTATAGTACACGTGTGGGCTATTATTCAGAAAACTTACAGCTAATAGGGTACTGCAGTACTAAGCGCTGAATAACAGTGACTTTGTGGCGTGTTTGTGGTGCTTAATAGAATTACTGTACAGAAAAAAGCATTATAGTTGGCCACGTTTTTTTCGAAACAGCTGTTGCAGCACAGGTGAATACTAATAAGTCTTTCTAAATGCTTAGATTACCGCTGTGGGCCTTAAGTGACCATTTATAATGCAGTTCTGTGCTACTTGGGTTTGAGGTGACATGATTAGGGTTTTTAAAACATCTTCATATTGGCACGCTTGCACCAGGAATCCTAACACCCTATTTCAACCGTAATTATTTTATGAGTGCGGTCATTCTTAGTAGAGTTGTTTTTGTTGAAGTGGGTCAGTCTATTCAGACTAGTTACCTTCTTGCCTAATCTTTGTCTGGATTAGAAACTAGCTTCTGCCCGCAACTTCGTCCGCGTCAAATTTTTGCTTTCCTAACTCTTTCCGTAGCATCGAATTGATAATTGTAAAAACATAGGTGAAGTGACCTGTCGTTCCACTTGACGCTAGCTCAAACTCAATGCATTTTTCTACTTTTTAACTGTCAAAAAGTCGGTCAATTACCCTGAAAGTTGAAGCCCATTACAAGATGAGCAGTGGAGGCCCGGTTGCGACTTATGAGTCGTAAGTCGTGGGTTCGAAGCAAAGCAGGCACTTTGTGTAACTTATTTCATCATCACTGCTCTCAAAACGGTGAAGGAAAACATCGTGAACAAACCGGCATGTCCTAGAACAGAAAATTCGAAGACATTCAATTATTACAACATTGGATTATGGCCCACTCCCTCTCACAGGGAAGAACCCTGTGTCCTAGCAGCAGGAAAATTATAGGTTGATTATGCTTATGCGCTGCCTATTACAAAACGTAAATATGTTCAGAATGGGCAAGAAACTCCAAGGACATTCTTTTAAATCAAGATGCTATAAAATCCTGGGTACATTACTCTTTTTGCTTTTATAAGAATATTGTAAAAAAAATCCAAGTTAGACATTAAAATAAACCCTAAAACTTAGGAGACGATGTCTCATTTCGTTAACAGACAGGCTAGAACGCCAGCTATATCTAAAACCTTTGTGAAACCATCGCTATTACGAGAATAATATAGCTAGTCTCCGTCCCATTGAATCACAAACTCACGTACTAACAGTAGGTCTTCACACAAAGCGTACAGTACTCGCGATTATCTGTGAGCATTGACCTAACTTTAGATAATTCGCAAACCAAAATATCTGGCGAGAATTTAATTCACAATTCCCAGGTCGCCGACCCCGCAGCAGAATGCACGAAACTCCTGGCAAGTTGCCTCCGATGCTCAGATAAACTGGGTTATAATTAAGTTCCTTGCTAAAAGATAGAAACACTTCACGTACTTTGTCGTCAATTGAATGCACAATGTAGGATGGGGCGATGTTGTGTGTTATTGTTTTTTCCCGCCCGATGTGGAAGATTGTCGTAAATAACATTCATGTGTCGTGTTATTTTGAGATTGCATTTAGAGAGTTATTTTCGTTTTGTTAAGTGCAGGGAACTCTTCATAGCTCTATCATTGGCTGGTGTTCGTACATTCAGAATTCAGACGTGTCTATAGACGTATGAGTTTGGTGATAGTCGAACTTTTGTTCAATATGAGGAAGAATTGCGTAATGTACTATCAGTAGGAATCGCGCTCACTTTGGCAGTTCCACAACATTTATGGCGTTGTTTACAAGCTAAGCAGACATTTTTTTCACATTCATTTATACATGTAGAACTTTTGGTGCTGTTCTATCTAGTCTAAAACATATGTAATTATTCCTGAAAGCTAAATGAAATTCGCAAGGTTTCATAAAAAAATCCATTAGGTGATATTATAAGTGGAAAGCGTAGTAAACTATTAACAGAAATATATTGTTCGAGGTAGACGAAGTAAAAACTAAACCGCTTATTGCCGAGTAAATGATGAAAAATGTTCAGTTCCGAGCCGGGAGCCACTACTATGTGTACCTGCTTAGATGCTTCTAGTTTCAGGAAAATAATTACTTTCACAGTATTGCTTTGATGTTCTACTTTCAGTAAAGAAAAATGAAAAAGCATTTATTTCGGCTCGCTCACGAAGTAGACAGACAGGTATTAAAGGTAAGGTCGTTTAGTTGTAAATCTAGACCCGCGTATTGTAGTAATGACTTGGTATTGCCCATTACTTCCAGGAGTATGCTAACGAGGATGAAAAGCGTATGACCTTACCCAGGTTATGGTCTATCTATGTGCCAAATTTCATCAAAACCCGTTTAGCGGTTTTTGCATGAAAGCGTAAGAAACTAACAAACAAACTGAGTTTCGATTATGAATAGTAGTAGAATTGTAGTCATAATCAAAAATAATAGCACATTCCAAAACGATTTTAGAGAAAACTAGAGCTTCAAAATTGCGGTTTTTGTCAAACTATGTCTAGAATGCTGTGCGCGACTGAAATTTATGGAAATCAATTGTCATATATTTCAACATCTTGCATTATTTTATTTCTATAAGAACCATCATCATCGCAAGTCTTTTCCAACTATGTTGCTTCCAGTCTAAGCGGATGCAGCTAAGTAACAGTATTTTACATGGAGCGACTGCCTATCAGACCTCCACAACCCAGTTACTGGGTTATATGCTGCCCTACTAAGCGCAAAAGCGGTATCTCAAAAAAATGGTAAAGTTGATTTTAATGCAATCGAATAGCATTAAAAAATACGCATCAGATGAATTAAGCCTTTTAGCGCTATATTGTTCAAAACATATGATAAAAGCCTATAAAAGATTTCTCTATCTCATCCTAAAATTTTATATAATTTAAAAATTGAATACTCTGATATAAGAAGTCGTCACTTTCGTTAGTTTATTAGATGCGTATTTTTTAAAGCTATCCGATGGCATTAAAATCAACTTTACGATATTTCTGTGATACCGCTTTTGCGCTTAGTAGGGCAGTATGATACCCCTTGGTAAGGCGACCCGTAACGAACGTCAAATATCCACAAATGACGACGGGGACGAACGGCTTAACGTGCTTTCTGGGGCATGGAATCCACCTGGTACGTAAAGATGACCTGATGATCACCCATTTAGGGACCAACCGCAGCAATCGATCGACCCCTGCAGCTGTTATTATTTACACAAGCTCCTTTTCCATACGAGAACCGCCAGAGTGAAAAATATGATTGAGTAAATAGTAGTGGTGTTTGCGAAGAAATTAATGCTGCCGTGACTCGGCTCAGCGTCCGGCCGGACGAGATCTAAATCTGACGGGAGCTCGAGCGGACGAACTACTCCGGACAACGCCAGACGACGGACGGAGCCCTGCACTAGGAAGATCTTTTAAAAGCTCTACAGAAGACACTTTAACGTGTTTATCGCTTTGTTCTGTACCGTCTATGCCTGGATCACGGAGAAGATATGGCCTGGGCAGACATTCGTGACGTTAAAGATTTTTTTGGATATCTTACTATTTTTTCTTGTCTATCTCATAATATGAAGATATAGGAAGACAGAGAGGATATATGTATGTTATTTTCTTTTGCCAGCGTCTTCGTCTGCTATCCAGGATGAAAAGTAGCATTCCAAATGCGTCAGCCGTTTTAGCTTGAAAGCGAAACATACTTGCTTTCGCATTTATATAATACAAGATTTTGCCAGCGGTTTCGCCTGCGTGGATTTCGGAAATGATCCCAAGGGAAGTTATTACCGGGATAAAAGGCTAAACTATCTGTGTGACAAGCGTTCAAATCCGTTAAGACTTTTTGGCATGATTGAGTTACAAATACCCAAACATAAAACTTTCACATTTATTATATTTGTTATTGTTATTTTTTTCTTTTTTTTCTCAATTATTTTGTAACTCTGCGTAACTAAGCAATCCAGCCTTCAAAACGTTTACTAATTTTTGTCTTTTAATGTAACGGAACGAAGTAACTAGATCCCACGACACAGGGAATCCTAGTGTGGGATCTAGGGAACCACTGTAACTAACTAGATATAAAGACAATAAAAAAAAATGCTATTACTATTTTTAATCTTCTTGGAGACAAAGTGTAGAAAGTTCCGCACGCCTACCCTGAAAAGGTGCACTTTGGTGAGGTATTGGAGATGAAGGTCTGACGATCAACAAAATGCAAAAATACATGCATGATATTAAACTTAGTCAAGAAGGGAAATCATGAAAAGGTATTACAATGCTTTTTAATTTCCTTCTAAAGTTCGAACAGTGTCATTTGCTAGTTAAAAAACGGCGCCGGTCCATAGAATCACTATTATCTTTAATGTAAATTCCTATCATTTTCCTCAAAATAAAGGTAATGACTCAAACGCTTCGGGCGACTCCCGAAAATTATCTCAATTTTCAAAGACTGCATTTTTCTTAAAAACAAAGACCGCTCGAAAATTTATTTATCGCTTTTTGTCAAGATTAATTGAATGGTGGAGGGTTGCGGATAGTTTCGGCTCGGCGTCTCGGCGGATCCGGTCGGCGAATGATTTCCCGCTTCCGGCCCGTTTCCGTCCCGTAGCCGTGGACGTGGTATTGCTAACGATACGCTTTGTGCTACCCAGCTTTGTGGTCGCACCCTTATTTATGGTGTCTATAAGAAAATGATGAAGTTACTGTTGCCTTTTTTTAAGTTAATGGCAATTTTCTTTCTGTGTGCGTTGGTGGAAAATATTTAAGATTGTTTTGGTTGTTTTCATGTTTTGTTTTTGGGATGATTTACAAAAATCAATTGATATTTGGTTGAGAGCAATCTCGTCATTGGATTTTATTTCGTAGACGGGAGCATCATCCAGCTTGGTAGACACAACTTCGAGAAAGACGCCGACATGAGGATCCGGTTGGGTTGGGCAGCGTTTGGAAAACTTCGTCAAGTCTTCTCGTTGCGAATACCGAAAAGTTTGAAGTCTTCAACAAGTGCGTCCTGCGCACTTTAAGTAAGTTTTTAAGTAAGCACGTTGAGGTGGCAGTGGGCTGGTCATGTCGAACGACCGATGGCTGATGGAGCAGACGAGTCCTGGAGTGGAAACCGCGTATCGGCAAGCGTAGTATGGGACGCCCCCCAGCTAGATGGATTGACGACCTCAAAAAGGTGGCTGGGACAGACTGGATGCGGAAGGCGGAGGACAGGGTGTTGTGGCGCAGCATGGGAAAGGCCTATGTCTAGCAGTGGACGGCGATAGGCTGAGTTGATTGAGCATTACCTATTACACCAAATAGCCCACAAAATTCATTTTTTTTAAAGATTTTCTCAATTTGCAGGTCAGTGTCAGGTTGTATGTTGAACAAACTTAACAGATAGCTGTGCTGCTGGAGAGTTTGTTCCGCCACTTCTTCTTCCCAGCTACAGCACTAGGAAGTGTCGATGGGCGGGCGTTTTGGGGGGATTGTCTTTTGTAACTTTGACGTTCAAAAAGTGCTGACTCTCAGCCTAGTTTGAATAAATGACTTTAGATTTTTTTTGATTTTGAAACTATTATTTGCTGCCGAATGTATTTATAGAATTAGTATTCGTGGGGTGCCTTAGCGCACCCACCTTAACATGGTAGACTGCCTTATTTTGTTGTTTTATGAGTCATTGCTTCGTTGATGAGTTTAAACTGCGTAAGTGTCGGGCTGTAAGGTAACATTTTAAGAAAGTCTAGACGCTGGGAAATGCAGACGGAGTAATAAATAGCCCTGAGTGACCGAATACCTAGGATAGGGCTGTCACAACACGATAAACAAGCAACTATAGTGTTTGGAATAAGTGGTTTTAAGTAGGTTGGCTTTACTTTTAGACGTTGTACGCTGCGCAGTGTGTCCAATATGGAGATATTCTCTGACTAATAGTCTTAGTTCAGCTGTGTAGAACTTTGCAAGAATATCATTCTTCGTCAGCTTAAGCGAAGATTGTGAACGATCAATTGAAGAACAGAGAGGGAGAAGACATGTACGGTCTGTGATAGTTGTTACCTGGTCCACAATGGCAGGGTGGGTCAGGTAACAGCTATCACAGACACATACTGGGCGTCATTCATCAGCTTTTTCATTGTCCATACAAAAGAACTATATTTAGCCTAGTGAAGTATAGTAGTATAATCAGCTGAACCCATTCGTTTTGAAGACTCTCTTGATGAGGAGTGCTGTAATCTACTACGTGGGCCTAGTGCGAGTTGGGTGCCTCATGTCTTCAAAATGTCTTCAAAATGTCAGTTTAAGGACACGCCGGCTTCCTTACGATGTTTTCCTTCACCGTTTTCAGAGTAGTGGTGATGAAATAATTTAAACAAAGTAATGTGCACCTGTTTGGGCTCGAACCTACGCCCTACAACTGCTCTCGTATTGATGTTCAATATTAACACAATACTCAATCGTTTACCTCCGACACCGTGAACTAGTGACAAACCCCTGCTAAGGTCATAAGCAGGCCATGCTCGTACATTCCTTATCCCCTCAAAATGTACGAAACAATAAGGAAAAGTCGACGATAATGAAGAGTTCCAGGGGTGTCCGCAAATAATCTACTTTGTGCCGCACGTGACCGCGTCTCGGCGTCACTTAATTAATATAAACTCTCGGGACAGCCCTGCGTTACCGGTACATTATTACGTAGGTACATGTAAGTATGTCGCTGGTTTACTGAAATACGTAGGTACGGAACGTTGTTCTCCAAGATATACTGCGCTGAACAGATTGCGAGATCTCGCATCTACGAGGCTTTTTTCAGGGATGAACTGAAATATAGTTCGTAATTTAAACAAAATTTAGCGATCCTGATTGCAATATTGAAAATAGTTTTAGGTTAGTTACTTAGATTTATGATCGCTTAAAAAAGTAACCATCTTAAAAGAGTAATATGGAATTTCTTGTCGGCTCTTCTTTATAAGAATTAACAAATTGAAACCGTGCACCTAGCTTCTGACGTTTCATAAGTGCCCATGTAGGTTTATGTGAAATAAAAATATTTTGATTTGATTTGATCAGTATTTTACACTAGCTTTTGCCAGCGGCTTCGCCCGCGTGGAGGTCGGAAAATATCCCGCGGGAACGTACTACCGGGATAAAAAATAGCTTATGTGGTAATCTAGGTTATAAACTAACTGTGTTGCAAATTTCATCCAAATCCGTTCTGTAGTTTTTGCGTGAAAGAGTAACAAACATCCACACATCCAGACATCCACAAATCCATACATACAAACTTTCGCATTTATAATATTAGTAGGAAGTAGGATGGAGTGACTGCCCATCTGACCTTCAAAATCACACAATACTGGCTGTCTGGTCTGGCTGGTACCCCTGGTTGTCAGACTTTTGGGCTTTTGAAGACTCGTAACGGCTGTCAAAGATTCACGAATGACAATCGAGACCAACGGCTTAACCCATTCGTTGATACCAACGCACCATTTGCGTTGATCGAGATTACTACGTCATGCCACCAACGTACCATATGCGTTGAGTGTACTTTAGGACGTTTTTTGGAATTACATAAAAATGATAGAAAGTTTTTAAATATTTGCCAACATACACGGCTAGAAACGATTGTTAAATGTGGAAATACTGTTGGTTTTTGCTTCGAACTATCATTCTTGTTTTGGTAAGGAAAAAATGGTTGCTGCTATGACGGTTTTGGTGAAGGAAAAATATTAAGTGGTACCCAGGTGATGTTTTTAAAATGCAAGTGGCAATGAATGGGTTAATGTGTTTTCGAAGACCCGGAAGGGTCTTGGTATCTAAGGATGTTCACCCATCCATGGTCCGTCTGTGGGAAGCGTAGCTAAACCTGATGCACAACACTGAACACATGCATGATAACGATGTAGCGATGTGCATAATTTTAAACGAATAATAAATAAAAATGCAGCATTTATTTTATTTGCTGATATCATAATTGAATTCCCAGATTTTTGGCATGCGGTCATCGAAATGTCCGGTGATTTTACATTATGTACTCGTTCATACATATGTATGCAAGTAGCTACGAGTCGCGCCTTCATTTATATGTATGTATGTACACATTTGTCGGTTTTGAAGTTGTTAACCTACTGTTTTGGTCATGATGAGTCTTTGATTTTATATTTTAGAGTTGTTTGGCCCTCCCCAATCCAGGGCCAATCCGAGATGGTTAAAAGAAGCTTACACTAGGGCCTCTGTACTTAGTTATCATTGTAGTTCGATTTAGGTGAAAAGTTTGAACACGTTTTCTAATACGACAGTTTAGGTTCTATTTGTTTAGTTAGTTATAGAAATAATAATAAGGTATTAGACAATACTAATCTCCATCGTGGTACATATCAATACCAACCCACATTAACATACTTTGTAGGTGCACTTTTAGGTATTGGTTCAGTAGAACTCAAGCATCAAAATCCCAGTTACAAGTTGTATTTCATTGTCGTGGCCAAATAGTAATAGCCGAGATGTAGATCAAAGGTGGATGGTGGTGGGTGGCTTGCCGCGGTCAGTCGTGGATGGGTGCCCATCCATTTCATATCGAGACCTCTCCGTGCCTCGGACAGCACGTTAAGTCCTTTGGTCCCGACTTTCAATCGTACATCGTCGACAGTCGTTACGGGAAGTCAGAAGCTCAAAACTCTGACAACCAATCTTACCAAGGCCTATCGTGTTTCCCAGTAACTGGGTTGTGGATGGAGGTCAGATATGTAGTTTCTCCATATCATCATCATCGTCATTTCAGCCGATAGATGTCCACTGCTCATCATAGCCCCAAGCTCCGCCACTTGGACCGGTTCTGTGCTTCGCGCATCTAGCGTATTCCTGCGGCCTTCACAAGACCATAGGTCCACCTTTTGGGAGACCTTCCAATTCTACGTCTTCCGGTACTCTGGAACCTTGCGGCCCCATCGGCCATCTGCTCTGCGAGCAATGTGTGTTGCCCACTACGAATAAAA
The DNA here is from genome assembly GCA_932294355.1 of Aporophyla lueneburgensis. Classification (NCBI taxonomy): domain Eukaryota; kingdom Metazoa; phylum Arthropoda; class Insecta; order Lepidoptera; family Noctuidae; genus Aporophyla; species Aporophyla lueneburgensis. Next base: position 5,138,627 of record OW028746.1, read on the forward strand.
TAGAATAGCATAGGACTTTATTTGCTGAGAATGTACGTACAAATAAGTTGTTAAATTAAATAATGGGATGGGGATCTATGTATCTACGTTCTCCCTGTAAAAGTTTGGCAATTCTTCGGGCTGTGTCTTACTATGTAAAATACTGGTATTCATATGCATCCAGTTAGATTGAAAGCCAACCACAACAATTATGTTGGGGTTGGCTTCCGGTCTAACTGAATTCAGCTGAATTTTCCCAACAAGGAAAAGACAGGCAGATTGATTGATGTTTTATTTAATTCTTCGAATATGTTAATGAAACTGTTCGTCTTTCCGGGAACGAATCATTCTGTCATCAACAACTCGATACCTATACGTTTTGCGACTTTCTCGGTAATACTCTTCTTGAGTATAACAAACAACTGACCGTTGTGTTTGTCTACTTCTTCATGATCGTGTTTTGTTATGTGATGTTATCAGTTATCAGGTTAGGTATTCGTTTCTCAGTTCGTTGATACTTGAATGGATTTAACTTAGGTAATTATGGAGTACTTGTAATGCAAACCTTTCACTAACAATCTATGGGTCTCTTAGTTGTTCGATGATTGATAATAAATTGATAAATCAATAGAACATCATCGATGATTTGATGATGTTCGATTGATTTAATTTGATTTTGATAAAGACCTAAGTAAAATCTTTTGTAGCTACACAGCAAAGTCACGGCTACCAGAAATAAGTTCAACATCATCAGTTTAAAACCATGTCCATGAAAATGCTGACTACAAATCTATTCTCGGGTAACAAAAAAGATTCTGAATCATTTATTTGCAAATAAGAATACATTTATTTGGTAAGTTTACATTCTAGTGCATCGAATTCCTAGACCTCACACAAAGAATCTTAGTTCTTTGTGTTGTGAGATTCAGGTTCCTTCGTTGCGTTAACAATTTCATATTATTATAATATGAAATTATAAAGTGCTTTTTTAAAATAGGCATAAAATTAGTGTATACACGGTAGCGTGATTTGTGTCAGTGTTGGTGTTTATGATATAGATACGTGAGTAAGTGCATATGTATCTGAGAATTGTCAATGTGTGTACTGAGAATTTTTACTTAGATTACGAAACTTTCTGCCATATCGTAGTCCAGTGTAAGTAGACAATTTGTTACCGTCAATCTGCCATGTTTTTGTTTGTGATATGGGTAAACAATATACAGATGTTTTACATTCATGTAATAGTTGTATATCACAGTCTTGGTATCAGTATATTTTATCATTCGGCATGCAAATTACATAAAAAATCAGAAAAATGGATAAAATGGCTGGACGGCTGAAGATATACAAAAAAAAAAAGATTTTTATTACCTTCAGTTGTATAAAAACACTTATCTAAATTATAACTATGCAGCATTACAACTAAGGGAGCGAGTGTTTTCGATGAACTCTGGCACCCAATGTAAGATTTAACTTGTGTTTAGGGTGTCAGCGTCCTCGCCTAAAATATGAACACATATCAGTAGTTGTAAGACAAGCACAACATAAATATTAATATTAAGACTATTATTTACTAATAATAAATGCAACTATGATGAGGTTTATTTATGAACCTATGGGTATGTGTATGTGTTGGCATACTGACATCAACACGCAACCTGTTACCATAGATTCAGCTCATCATTCTGAATTGTGTATGTAAATTGAAATTTTTCGTTGATTTTTTCAAAACAAATAAAGGTGTTCCATACATTTTGCATGTATGGAATTTTGCGAGAGCAGTGGTGGCCCAGTGGTAACGGCCGCGACTTACGAGTAGTAGGTCGTGAGTTCAAACCCAAGCAGGCGCATTACTTTGTGTAAATTATTTCATCGCCACTGCTCTCAAAAACGGTGAAGGAAAACATCGTGAGGAAACCGGCATGTCTTAGAACCAAAAATTCGAAGACATGTGACATCTACCAACCCGCACTGGGCCCGCGTGGTGGATTATGGCCCACTCCCTCTCACTGAGAGGAGGCCTGTGTCCCAGCAGTGGGAACATTATAGGCTGATGATGTGATACATTTTGCACGCGTAGGTCTAGGAAGGCACTTGGCTATGAAACAGCAGTTTTTGTCTGATAACCGATGAAATATTTCTACTATAAGGGTCTAGGGTCATGTGCTGAATCGATGATAAATATTATATCGTTCCAAATTCACTCTTACATAGATGTCGATGTGGAAAAATCGAAGAGTAAACTGCGCCCATTTTGCGCTGCCTATTACCAAATCCTAGCAGACTTCAAACAAACATAACATAATACCAGTGACATGAAAATGCTTGGAATAGTGAACTATTGTGCCAGTTTCACAAGATGCTCTAATCAACGGGCCACATTGAGCGACGAGCTCGACGCGTTACGTAAGTCATAAAACAGGAATCGCATTAGCAAAGGGTTGGACGAGGCAGGCCGTTTGACGCGGGCGTTGTTGCGGTGTCGCGGTGGGGGGGACAAGGGACAAGAGAAAAGTCGGGTAATGGTACTAAAATAGGGTACTTAGGGCGGCTAGGTATGAAGTCTTGGTAGTCATGCAGAGAAAACATATTTTACCACACTCTCTCTTTGGCCTAAAGGCCAAAGCCCATTATCTGTAAGGTTTAACAAAATTGTAAATATTGGCTTAACATTTTTCCGGTCTTAATCTGTATGTCGAGATACAGGTTTCCCACCTAGTGCAGCAGCAGATGCTCCCATGTTGTATTATTATCATTTTACGCAAAAAAAAAAATGTTTGAAGGCCAAATAATTCTGCAATTCTCATTTTTGAAGTCAGCGAAAATAAATAAAAATTAGATCGGCAACTTTTAATTATTGAATGGTTTCCAATTGCTTTCGTTAGATGTGTTATTGCTGAAAATTAATATTTTGATGCTCTTCTGAGTGCGACAGTGGGCGAAGTTCAGAGCTGAATTTTGGGCCAAAGCTGTTTGAAATTTCAATCGGTACGCTTCATCATTTCAGCCGAAAGAGGTCCACTGCTGGACATAACCCCCCCCCCCCAATTTGGGGGAGTTTGCCATAATCGCCACGCTTGGCAGGCGGGTTGGTGACCGCAGTATGGTGGTAAGCTGCATAGAGAACGCTGTTGCCCATTCTCTAGTAAGTCCCTTAGTCGCCTTTTACGACATCCTCGGGAAGAAATGGGATGGTGCTATTCTTTACGTCCGGCACCACACGGGAGAAAAATGTTTCTGAAATCTTACGGCGCGGCGGCGGCGTCAGGTTCGTTCCCTTCCAGCACCCTCTCCCGCTTCCTCCTATCGCTTACGCCTGTGCTTAAGTGGTCGCTCGTAAACAGTTTACGACAGTGTGCCAGCGGTGGAGATTAAAATCATGCATTTATTTTATTCGTCATTATTCCACAGCGCCCAGCCTCTGTGTACAAACCTCTGAAAAATTTGGAACAATCTCGCCACTATGACATTTTTACGTTTTTGTGCTCGTTCCTATTAAAAGATAAATGTTTTAAGTACTTTTTGTCATTAGGAATACTCATTTGAGTTCGTGTTGTTTGATATTTACATTGCTGCATTGGTTTGTATTTTTGGTGATGGTGGATTTTGACTTAGACTTAGCAGCGTTCAGTCAAAATAATTCAAGTGAGTTACTAAAAAAATGTAAAATTTAAAAAATGCTCAAATACTATTAACGGATTACCACAACTAATACTACTACTGTTGTGTAATTGTGCTGCATCATCATCATCATCATTTCAGCCGAAAGATGTCCACTGTTGGACATAGGCCTCCCCCAAGCTCCGCCACTTCGACCGGTTTTGTGCTTCCCGCATCCAGCGGATTCCTGCGGCCTTCACAAGGTCATCGGTCCACCTTGTTGGAGGCCTTCCAACTCTACGTCTTCCGGTACGCCTTCCGGCCCCATCGGCCATCTGTTCTGCGAGCAATGTGCCCTGCCCACTGCCACTTCAGTTTAGCAATTCTTCGGGCTATGTCGGTTACCTTGGTTTTCCTACGGATCTCTTCATTCCTGATTCGATCGCGTAGGGAAACTCCAAGCATAGCCCTCTCCATCGCCCTTTGGGTGACTTTCAGCTTTCTAATAAGGCCCATTGTGAGCGACCACGTTTCGGTTCCATAAGTCATCACTGGCAACACACACTGGTCAAAGACTTTCGTCTTGAGACACTGCGGTATATGGGACGAGAAGATATTGCGTAGCTTCCCGAACGCTGCCCAGCCGAGTCGGATTCGACGATTGACCTCTTTCTCGAAGTTGGACCTACCTAACTGGACAGTCTGTCCTAGGTACACATATTCGTCCACAACTTCGAGTGTAGCGCCTCCGATCTTCACTGGAGTGGGTATCACATGAGCATTGGACATGACCTTTGTCTTGTCCATGTTAATCCTGAGACCCACTCTTTCGGAAGCTCTACTGAGGTCATCGAGCATTGTACTGAGGCCCTCCATAGTCTCAGCCATGACAACTATATCATCGGCAAACTGAAGGTGAGTGATGTACTCGCCATTGATGTTGATGCCAGCCCCTTTCCAGTCCAGAACCTTGAAGACATCCTCCAGTGCAGCGGTGAACAGTTTCGGAGAAATAACATCTCCCTGTCTCACCCCTCGCTGCAGAAGGATAGGTTTCGAGGTCCGGTCCTGAAGTCGGACTGACATAGTGGCGTTTTCGTACAGACACTTCAGCACCTCGATGTACCGATAGTCGATCTGGCACCGTTGAAGAGACTGCAGTACAGCCCAGGTCTCGATCGAATCGAAGGCTTTTTCGTAGTCCACAAACGCTAAGCAGAGAGGCAGGTTATACTCTTCGGTCTTCTGTATAACCTGTCGCAGCGTATGTATGTGGTCTACGGTGCTAAAGCCTTTACGGAATCCGGCTTGTTCGGGAGGCTGGAAGTCGTCAAACCCGCGCGCGAGACGATTCGTAATGACTCTTGAAAACAGCTTGTAGACATGGCTCAGAAGTGAGATGGGCCTATAATTCTTAAGTAGGGCATTGTCACCCTTCTTAAAGAAAAGTACCACCACACCTCTGTTCCATGCCTGTGGCGTTTTGCCTTCGAGTATAACGGAATCGAACAACTTCTGAAGGGCCTTGAGAACGGGTTTCCCGCCGGCCTTCAGGAGTTCAGCCGTAATTCCGTCATCACCCGGCGCCTTGTTGTTTTTGAGCTGCTTCAGAGCCATCCGAATCTCGTACAAGCTGACGTCCGGGTTGTGCTGCATAACTCTGTATTTTACTGTGTGTACATAAATAATTAAATAAACTAAACTACTAATAATCTTACTACTTACTACTAAAACCTACTCCTAATACTACTTACTATTATGACTATTAATTAAATTACTTAGGACCGATTTTTCAATCGTCACTTCGCGTTTATCTGAAGATTAAACATGGCAGGTTGACACATTATACAAAAGTGTAAATCGCATTTTTAAGATAAAAGTTATCGCAGACAAATCGGCCCTTAGAAACCGATAGTAGAGTATATAATTCGCTAGATAGACTGGACAGACAGACTTATCTATTGAATTTGCTAGAACTACCCACTTCATAATCATTTAATGTATGTACGGTCACCAAAAGAATGATTAATCAGGGTCGCAGGATATAGTTGAAGTTAGTAAGGTTCATTTATGAAATTAAAGATCATTCGAAAACATTTATCGATTTCTTACTAAACTATACGATATCTGATGACCCTGGCAAAACATAGTACGAATTTAATGATCCACTAATAAAATATTTTAATTTAGTGAAATTAACTATTGTTTTCTCTTAATTATTCGAAGAGGGTTTGCAATTACGATTTGTTCTATGAATTCTTTCAAAATGTGTAATTTTATCTACCTACCGACATCATATTCGTGGAGTCGTTTAGTTGTAGTCATTAATTAAACGCCAAAATGATAAATGATTTTATTTCTGCAAGTAGGTTTGTACAAATACTTTTACACGTCAATCATATTTTTGTAAACTAGATGAGGTCGGCATTTCCTATTTGACTGCTCTGATAAGAAAGGCCGAAACAAACTCAGATGTCACAGTCTCTTTTATAGTAGACATAATCTTGGTCAGATCATGTGAAGACCATGTGGATTGGTGTTTGAATACGGAAAGAACTACACAGATGAGTGTACCTGTTCAATCATAACATTTGTAGTTACATTATTTCATGTTGCTACTGCTAATGTGCAGCGAATTAATGAGGACACTAAAGGAGAGGATTGTGGCTAAATAATAACATACTATGCTTGCCTCGGTGGGTCTGTTGATGGGTTGATTGATCTTTACACAACAAGATCCTTTCGTCCGTGCCGGCTGTCATTCGGGGATTTTTGACAGTTGTCACGAGCCGTCAGAAGCCCGAAAGTCGGACAACTAGTCTTACCATGAGGTATTGTGTTTCCGTACCTAACTACCGTTGTACCAATGTACCTAGCATCTAATTAGGTTGAGGAGGTCAGTGAGGCAGTTGCTCCATGTAAAATATTGGTTTTCATCTGACGATGAACGTTGTTCTGATGTCAAAGATGTAATGCCAAACTCTTGGACTAAAAAAGAGAGACACAAAGGCTTGAAATGCCAGATTAGTCTCTGGGACTAACAAAACAAAAAGCCAAAATATGGGATGTAAGTTCAACTAGCTTTTGCTTCGCCCGCATATACATAATGTCGGAAATTATCCAACGGGAACGTGCTACCGAGACAAAAAAACTATGTTGCTCCTTATAACATCGCTATCCGCGAGTGAAAGTCCCATCAAAATCGGTGCAACCGTTTCGGAGATTAGCCGGAACAAACGGACAGAAACCAAAATGTCGAAATTGTTCCTTTTTGTTCTAAGTACCGTATTTTAATTTGCATTTAGTAAAAAAAACTGTTATTTTGAAATTAGAATTAGAAGATGTAGGTATTACTTTTCCGCATATTTTGAACACCAGTTTGCATCTGAGTTCAAACCAAATAAGCAGAGAATTTCTCTGTACGACCATATTATTGGTACGATAAGCTTCACAAAGCGAGTACTTAACTTTTATTCTACGGTTCTAACCAATCCGAGTCTAGAAAGGAACGAAAAATATCAAGTATTTGGGTTCAAGAGCGAACAAATCGCCGATAAGGGTAAGGTCGGATGTCGAACCCGCGAAATTGTGACGATACCATTTCAATAATAAACAAGGTCAGAGTTACTTTTGATAGCGGGAGCTTTGTGGTACATTATCTTGTTAGATGAGTGACGTTGGTTGAGTCTGTCAAGTTTTTGAACTGTTGAATGTTGCTACGAAAACTGGGAAGGGATTTGGAAGACTTTTTGACGTTATGTTTGCCAGTTCGTGGTCTTCAGTCAGGTAAAGTGCAATTATAAGCAAATGATATTGAACCTAGATGGTTAAGCAAGCGCTATAGTTGACTCTTTGTTGCTGAAAGTGAGGATTGGACTGAAAATGAGATAAAAGAAGAATTAAGGACCCTCGATTTTCACATCCACCAAAACTATAGTAGTAAATAAACCGTTTTAAACCTCAGTTCTCGGAATTATTCCCCATTTTTATAAATATTAAATATTTAATATATGTATATGGTTACATGGACATCTTTTTAGGATTAGACAGACCGAAAACAATTTATATGTGTATTTATAAAAACATACATTTTAAAATATATTGTAGCTAAGTCTCAATATTAAAACAATCTGATTAGGTTTTTACTTAGCCACTGAATAATGATTTATCCAATGTCTTACTTTATTTTTGTTCGGGGTTGGGGTGAGATTGAGATAAACTAAGATTAAAGATTATAAAGATAACTATATTTTAGTAATACAAATGGGATAACGATTAAAACTAATGAGGTGAATAGGATGAGATTGAGCCGCGCCCGATATGCTGTCCGAAAACGTACAACAACAGTCAGCACGTTTACGTACTTAGATTAATAATTATACATAGAACGTTAACATGTTTATTATTGTTCGGTGATTGACCCGAACAATTTTTATTTCCCCTTGGTAGGTATAACCTAAATTAGGGAAGTAGGTGTGGTCTACATTTATGTGAATAGGTACTCAGTGCCATCTATAAAAACAAAAATTTTAAATCACTATTCAACCGTTAAGTATTAAATCTGTTTAAACCAAAAATAACTTTTAAAACATTTGAAATCGGTTAACACAACACAAAGTAAGCTTGACAGTTAAACCGTCTCAATATGGCGAGAGTTCAATCTTGAGAGAAGTTAATCGGTTAACACAACACAAAGTAAGCTTGACAGTTAAACCGTCTCAATATGGCGAGAGTTCAATCTTGAGAGAAGTTAATCGGTTAACACAACACAAAGTAAGCTTGACAGTTAAACCGTCTCAATATGGCGAGAGTTCAATCTTGAGAGAAGTTAATCGGTTAACACAACACAAAGTAAGCTTGACAGTTAAACCGTCTCAATATGGCGAGAGTTCAATCTTGAGAGAAGTTAATCGGTTAACACAACACAAAGTAAGCTTGACAGTTAAACCGTCTCAATATGGCGAGAGTTCAATCTTGAGAGAAGTTAATCGGTTAACACAACACAAAGTAAGCTTGACAGTTAAACCGTCTCAATATGGCGAGAGTTCAATCTTGAGAGAAGTTAATCATGATTCTTATCAGTTACATAGCGTACCTATTATGATGATGAACACACTAAAACACAGCCCCAACAGATTTACAACAGCAACATGACAGAATAGTTCCTTAAATCACACATAAACTTAGTGAATGTGGTCGAAAATGTGTTGAGATAATAATTTAGGGGGACGTTTGATGGGCCCCGTAATCTGTGCAGTGTCGGCGTGCCTACGGGCTCGTAAAACGGTTTATAGTCGCCGCTCCGCGCGACAGTACGGTTACGGCACGGCACGGTATGTCGGACGAGATTTTTGGCACGATGAAATGTTATGGCTGGTTTCTAGAGGGTTAGTGTGATGATGAGATTTAGTATAAGATACTGCGTGTCACTTGCTTGTTCGACGCAATTTACTTACTGTAGGAATACATAGGTACTATATAGACAAGCTAGGGCGAAATGAGGTTCTACTAACTTATGCTGAAGCCCTGTTTATTGAATAAGTTTGTTTTTACTTTATGTCCTATGTTAGTTTTGCAGTGGTGGCCCAGTGGTTACGGCCGCAACTTATAAGTTGTATATCGTAGGTTCAAAGCCTGACAGGCGCTTTACTTAGCGTAAATTGTTTGATCACCAGTAATCTCAATATGGTGAATGACAACATCGTGACAAAACCGGCATGTCGTATTCTAAAATTCGAAGACATGTGACATCTATCAACCCGCGCTGGGCCCGCGTGGTATATTGCAGCCCACTCCCTCTCACGGAGATGAGGCCGGTGTCCCAGCAGTGGCCATTATAAGCTGATTTTGCTTATCGTTGGTAGTTTATTCAGACTTACATACATACAATCACGCCTTTTTCCCATGGGGGTAGGCAGAAACCACGGATCGCCACCTGCTACGATCTCTACACACTCCTTTTGCCTCGTTTAGGTTCATACAATGTGTCATACACATACGCCGGTTGCGAGTACTACGCACACAGCATACTTTTTTCAATTTTTGTCACTACATCTTCTTTTAAACCACACCGTTCTCTTATCACATCATTCCTCAGCCTATCATTCATAGCCACACCACACATGCTTCGCAAGGAACGCATTTCCACAGCATTTATTCTGCGTTCATGCTTCTTTTGCCGCACCCAACATTCACTTCCATACATAAACGTAGGTACCAGTACACCATTGTGAACAGCCAGTCGAGCCTTATCGGACATCAACTGGTTGGTCACAATCGCATGTAAAGCACCATTTACTTTATTTCCCGCATTCACTCTTCTTTCCACATCTTTATCAATCTTTCCGTCCCTTGTAAACAAACTCCCCAAATATACGATCTCACTTACTTGCTCCACATTCTTATCATTTATTTTTACATCACACACCGATACGTTCTCTTCTCTTTCAAACACCATGACCTTCGTCTTATTCACATTTATATTCATACCCTTCATCTTAAATGCTTCATCCATTACAGTCACCATGTCTTGCAACTGTTCTGCTGACGATGCAAGTAGAACTTGATCATCTGCGTAGAGAAGGCATTTGACAGGCAACTCACTCATTCTCAATCCACACTCACCTTCTTTCAAATCTGTCAGACAACTATCCATGTACAAGTTGAATAGCCACGGTGACGCTACACAGCCCTGCCTAACACCCCTCGAGATGCAAAACCAGTTTGTGTATGCCCCATTTATCCTAACACAAGCACTGGAATCCTTGTATAAAGATTTCAGTGCCCGTACCAAGCGCCAGTCCACACCGTACATGGATAGTGTTGACCACAGTTTTTCTCTGCACACACTGTCATAGGCCTTCTCCAAGTCAACGAAAGCGCAGTAGACTTTCTTGTGCTTTGCCAGATGTTTTTCGGCTATGCACCTTAGGGAGAAGATCTGATCCATACAGCCTATCCCCTCTCTAAATCCTACCTGCACATCCCATATTTTCTCACCGGTCACTCCTATCACTCTATTTATCAAAACCTTCGCATACAGTTTGCCGACAACACTCAAAAGACTAATGCCGCGGTGGCTTATTCAGACTTATATAACATTAAATGGAAATTATTGAAGCCTAACCGAAATGTGTGTATAATCAGACTTTAAAGTATGAACTAATATACATTTTAGGCTGATTATGTATGTATGTTAGGTATATTTACCAATGGGACATTGTTGCCTGAAATAAACGGAGAAGAATAAATTGTGCTGGTTTTGGCAAGTTAAAATCCACCTAGATTTTTCTGAGAATACCTAATGTCGTTGTTGTATTTGGAAACTTGAATTTGGTAAATCAAAACTGAAGCTTCACATTTGTGAGAGTAGATATGTTCTCCCTTGACCAAGAAAATAAAATAAAAAAGCTCTTTGCAATTTGCAACGAAAACTTGGAAAGTCTATGATTACTTTCTTGGAATATCTTAATACCAACCCCGGGCTGGACATGTTCCTCTTTAGGAAAACTTTCAGGAATATGACTGAAGAGTAGGTAGTTGAAAATAATAAAAATAAAAGGTATTTGCGTTAAACTTTAATATTTTCATGCTAAAAAATCTATGCTGAAAAAATAGGCACATATATAACCGTGAAAACTAAACATTTTTTTTTGTTTTGTTATGTCAAATAAAATTTTCATTTTTTCTTTCTTGTGGCTTAAATTTTTATGTTTTTCATGCAGAGACAGACGAAGATTGCTGATTCGGCAAGCATATAATTATATGCTAGATAGTTTCTTAGCTAGTGTATACAAGGTTATTAATTGATCAGTCTTCGGTTTTTTTATCATGTTTAACTTTAGGATTATAAAACGTAGCGCCATCTGTCATGCATTAAATTATTTCAGCCAGCATTTTAATTTACGTACGCAAAAGCGCTCGAAGCGATGTTACAATTATGCCAATAATTAAAATCGTTTCATGATTTCGAATTTTAATTACGTCGAATGGTATATGGTGGTGAAATGAAGACGTGTAAAATATGCTGAAAGAGAAGAAAATTGCGTATAAAGAATGGCAGGGTGTAGAAAATGTAAACGATATTATGAAAGAAGATAAGAAGAAGATTTTAAAAGAATGTAAGAGAAAGGCAAAAAAGCGGTAGCAGTTTCAAGAGCCAAGGCGCATGAGAAGTTATATAACTCCCTGGATAGCCCGAGAGGCCAGAAGGAGCTCTACTGTATTACAAAAGCAAGAGAAAGGAGAACGAGAGATATAATCCATATTAAATGTATGAAAGACGATGCCGTTAACGTTCTGTCCAAAGATAACGAAATTAAAGAACGATAGAAGGTTTATTTTCAAAAGCTAATGAACGTAGAGTGTCCAGGCCTATGGCCTTCCTAATCTAAATACGCAATTCTTAGCTCATAGCATATGCGTAGCTATTCTAATTTGCACAGGCGTTTGCGTATGTATTCAACTAAGCTAACTGTCATTTTCACTTGCCTCAGAACCTCTGTACGTGTAACATCGATTTAAGAAATATATTGTAATTTGCTTTTATTGGGACTTTAATTGGCACCAGTATATCCCTAAAGATATAACATGGTGGCCCATGAGGGGAACAACAATAACTAAAAGTAATCCGCGAAAATATAAATAAAAAACTACGGACTTCTTCGACCGAGCCGCCACGAGTACGACAACGTGCGCGCGGAGACAAAGAACATCAGGACTGGAAGCCTTGCAGTGGAGGGACTACATCCACGGGTTCCAGCGTATGGTGGACTGTCGCCTGGACAGCAAAGGGAGCCAGGATTCGAGCAGCGGCGCAGCTAAAGCATCGCATCGAGCCGAGCGTCAAGGTCGTCTCAAAGTTAAGTGCCGTTCCTTCGTTGAAAATCCATCCAATATCCAAATATCCTTATATACCTTATTAACTATTAAGAATGGTAATCCATTTGTGTGAATTAAAGTGATTTCGTGCATATTATTGCCGAAGTTTCCCATAAATTGCGAATTGCATCAGATATTTCTCAATCTACCTCCATAAATTCGTTAACAATTTTATTCGAACAATTTTGCAATATTTCTTTTAATTGTAGTGCATATCGCAAATAAATAATAGTTTTCCGTATTCTACTTGTAATTAAATACATATTTGATAGTTTAATACGTTCATTGTGTCATAGAAAGTCCTCCGTTCGTCGTACCCGCAGGTACTAACCAGACTCGTGTTCGATTCTTGTGACAGGTATTTAGTGTGGATTGCCGACTATTTCAGGTCAAATATAATCGCCGTGCACACTACTCTGTTGGAGCGATACCTACCCCTGCCAGTACTGAGCCAATTCCTGGCTGAGCGATTGGCGGTCAGCTGATCGTGCGGATCCGGCTTCCTAACCGGCAGGTGACATCAAAACGAGGAACGTGAGCCCATCCATTTTATTATTGCCTTTGTTATTAAACTCATCTAAATCTTTAATTGCAAGTTAACTGTTACACGACTGTTTATTCATAATGGAAACAAATAAGCAGCGTTATAAGGAACTAATAACAAAAAGGGTGTCTGCTAAGGGACAGATCACTAAGTTTAAAAATTATTTAACCAATATTTCTAAAGAGGATGAGTTGAGTAACATTCAATTAACTGAATTAAACTTGAGACTTACCAAGTTTGAGGCATTATCTGTCAGGGTTGATGAGTTGCAGAATGATATAGAGGTTCTAAACCCTGACAACATTGCGGTTGAAATTGATGAGCGCGACAATATTGAGAGAGATATAATTGTTAACATGGCTACTGCTAAGACTTTGTTGGAAATGTTTTCTCGTAAAAATGAGTCCGAACAAAGACGCAACTCCGCTCACAACGGTTCATGTTGTGCCGATGATCATCATACTGTAGGATTAAGACTCCCACAGATTCAAATAGCTAAGTTTAACGGTGAATATTTCCGTTGGTTAGAATTTAGAGACACCTTTGAAAGTTTAATTCACAACAATGACCACATTTCCGACATAAATAAATTTTATTACCTTAACTCTTATTTGGAAGGAAATGCGGCCAGAATCATTTCTAATCTCGAAGTTTCCACTAAAAATTACGCTGAAGCATGGAAGCTGCTATGTCAACGTTACAATAACAACAGAATATTAATAAATCACCATCTTAACTCATTATTAAATATAAAGCAGCTCCCACGCGACTCAGAAAAATCCTTAAGGTACCTAGTGGACCATATTACCAAGAATTTACGTGCATTGGCCAGCCTAGGACAACCAACGGATAATTGGGATGTTTTAATAATATTCCTGCTGTCAGCTAAGTTAGATGATCAAACTTTGTTAAAATGGGAGGAGCATCGCAATAGTATAGCCGGTGAGTCGCCAAGCTTAGAGCAATTCTGTAAATTTATCATAAACCGCGCAAACGTACTCGAGGCTACAAAACGTAGTAGTACCAGCGCTGATAACAGTACGTTTTCAAAGACTCACGAACGTTCTGGCTCAAACAATAATCAGCAAAATAATAAAAATAATCATAGCCAAAGAAAGGGTGAAATTAACGTAGTTAAATCATTCCCTAGCATTAGTAATAATAATAAACATAAAACACCGAAAGGGTTTTCTTGTATAGTTTGCGACGAGCGTCATAGAATCTATGATTGTCCAACGTTCAAGTCTAAAAGTATCGATGAAAGAATGTCGGACGTGACAAGATATAAGCTCTGCCTCAATTGTCTAAGACAGGGTCATTCCGTCAAGGACTGCCGCTTCAGGTCATGCCAAGAGCCTGACTGCAATGAGAGGCACAATAGCTTGCTGCACCATCCGTCTACATCGGTAAACCAACTTGCGACGGTTCAAGAACCAGTCGATATAATAACAAACTTTTGTAATAAAAATACAAATCAAATTTTATTGTCAACTGCCATAATTGAGGTATCGAATCCGTTTGACCAGCAAAAGGTCAAAGTTCGTGCACTATTAGACTGTGGCAGTCAGTCATCCTTTATTACTGAGTCCCTAAAGACCAGATTAAAGTTAAAGTCTCATCCCGTTGACACTCTAAAGGTCGTCGGCATAGGCAACACATCAACAAACAATGTTACTGAACGTTGTAATATTAAATTACAATCAGTACACAACGAATTTAAAATAACATGTTCCTGCCTTGTGCTTAAGGAATTAACGGGTCGATTGCCGAAAACCCCCATTGATATTGGTTTCTTAAAGTTACCTAAAGATATTCAGTTGGCTGATCCCATGTTCTATCAACCGGCCGACATAGACGTTCTGATAGGTGCTGACCTATTCTGGGACATATTAGGTAACGACCAAATATCATTAGGCGTCAATGAACCTAAGCTAAGAAGCTCAAAACTAGGTTGGATAGTCTCCGGTCCCATTCAGTCAGTGGCGCAGCGGAAAGACGTACACTGCAATCATAGCACTATTTCTAGTGACGCCAACAGTGATAATAACATAGAAAAAATGTTAACTAAATTTTGGGACCTGGAAGATATTCCTAAAAGGGCTAGTATGAGTGACAATGACTGTGAAACACACTTTCTCACTCATACAACAAGAACCAGTACAGGTAGATTTTGTGTAAAATTACCACTAAAGAATACTGTCGATTGCTTAGGCGATAGTTACAAATTAGCTAGGAGACGCTTCATTAACACAGAAAAACGATTAAAGCGAAATCGTACATTAAAGACAGAATATACAAAATTTATAAATGAATATGCAGAGTTAGGTCACCTAACTAGGCTAAAAACTGATAATTGTAGTAATGGATTAAGCCCTAGCTATTACCTGTGTCATCACGCGGTCTTAAAACAGGAAAGCGAATCTACCAAGCTTCGTGTAGTATTCGATGGTTCCGCGCCCTCCACATCCGGTTGCTCACTGAATGACATATTAATGGTTGGCCCAACCGTACAGGATACACTTTTTTCTATTTGATACGCTCTAGGCAATATAAGTACTTACTCACCGGAGATATCGAAAAAATGTATCGCCAGGTGCTAGTTCACGAAGACGACAGGCATTTGCAGCTGATCTTGTGGAGGGGAGAGGAATCTGAACCCATTCAGTCGCATGTGCTCAATACTTTGACCTACGGTACGGCTAGTGCAAGCTACCTGAGTACACGTTGTCTATGGCAGGTGGGGCAGGAACAGAATGATGAGCTGATAAAAACCATTATTCAGGGAGACTTTTACGTTGATGACCTAATTACGGGCTCAAACGATTCACAACAATTAATACATATACATAAAGCTGTTTGTGAAGCGTTACGGTCAGCTTGCTTTAATTTAAGAAAATTCAAAACAAATCATTCTTCTATTTTTGATAATATTGTGGTAAATGAAAAAGATAATTTAATTTTTAGTGAGTCGTCAAATACGCTAGGATTGGGCTGGATCCCTTCTAGTGATACCTTGCATTTTCCTATAAAGGGATTTTCACATGATAATAATGAAACCATAACAAAACGCTTTATCATGTCAAACGCGTTCAAAATATTCGACCCATTGGGTGTATTAAGTCCAGTCGTGGTTGTGCCTAAAATAATGCTGCAAAGACTTTGGCAACAAAAGGCAGACTGGGATCAGCCAGTCCCTCAGGATATAAGGGATGACTGGAACAAGTTTTCTGAGAGCGTAGCATACTTGCCCAATCTGCGAATACCAAGGCTAGTTCTAGGCGAATCGCCTAAAGTTATTGAGTTGCATTCTTTTAGTGACGCTTCCAAACACGCGTATGGCGCATGTATTTACATGCGATCAATTAGTCATAATGGTGACGTCACGGTTAGGTTATTGTGCGCGAAATCCAAAGTAGCACCATTGAAACCTACCACGATACCGCGCCTGGAACTATGTGCGTCCCTACTCGCTGCCAAGCTCACAAAGTCTGTTGTAAGTTCGCTACGGTACGAACCGCATAAATTAATTCACTGGTGTGACTCCACAGTGGTGCTATGTTGGATTCGTGGTGACGTCAGCAGACTAAAGGTGTTCGTAGCTAATCGTATTGCTGAAATTAAAGAATTAACTTCATCATCCTCGTGGCGATATGTCCCCACGGATTCTAACCCTGCTGACCTCATTTCACGAGGAGTAGAAGCTAAACGTCTTATATCAATGACTCTGTGGTGGACGGGCCCTAACTTTCTATTAAAAAACGAACACGAATGGCCTACGTTAAACATTAAAAATCTGGAAGTTATACCTGAGTTAAAGGTACATTCGGTGGTCATCAACAAACCTATCATTGACTTTGATAAATACTCATCTTTCACTAAATTACAAAGATCATTCACTTATGTTCACCGATTTATATTCAACCTTAAAAATAAACATAATAAACGTACGGGGATATTGTCCGTTAATGAGCTCCGTGAGTCATTCTACTCGCTATGCGTTATCGCTCAAGGTCAAACGTTCCCTATTGAATACAATCTTCTACTCGAAGGCAAATCATTAAGTAACAAAAGTAAGATATTATCGTTGTCACCGTTTTTAGATGAACATAAATTAATTCGTGTCGGTGGCAGAATAGATGCGTCCGCACATTCCTTCGCAAAAAAGCATCCTATTTTGCTTCATACATCACATAAATTAACTAAATTATATTTTGAACGTGAACACTTATCTAACTTACACGCCGGTCCGCAGTTGCTACTCGCGTCCGTCAGAGAAACCGTTTGGCCAATCAATGGCAGACATCTTGCGAGGCGCGTAGTCAACAATTGCGTACGATGCAGACGAGTGCGAGGTGTGACTTTGCAACCTAGGATGGGCAATTTACCGGCCCAACGTATAACTCCAGACTATCCGTTTTTGTCCGTTGGTTTGGACTTTGCTGGCCCCTTTTACATTATAAATCGAAAAGGCCGTGGTTGCCGTGTAATTAAGTGTTATTTATGCCTGTTTGTTTGTTTGCGTTACAAGTGTATTCACCTCGAAGCCGTGAGCGATTTAACGAAGGAGGCATTCATAATGACACTCAGACGTTTTATCGCCCGTCGAGGCAAACCAAAGGAAATATTCAGCGACAACGGAACTAACTTTGTTGCCGCCGCGAAAGAAATAGGAACGTTTTTAAAGGGCAATCACGAACCTTTGTCTGATTTTGCAAGTCAGCAATTTATAGAATTTAATTTTATTCCGGCTTACACTCCTCATTTTGGTGGCATATGGGAAGCCGGGGTCAAATCTGCGAAATATTTTCTAAGGCGTGTCATTGGTGACAGCCACTTAACCTTTGAAGAAATTTCAACTTTGTTTGCACAAGTGGAGGCCATTCTCAATAGCCGTCCCTTGTGCCCCCTCTCATCCAGCCCTGATGACTTCCTTTCCCTCTCCCCAGGGCACTTTATCATTGGGAGACCGCTGACCGCTCTGGCGACACCAAATCTGACTGACGTCAAGGAGAGTCAGATACGCCGCTATGAACGAATAGAGAGAATCCGGAGCCAATTTTGGAAAAGATGGCAGAAGGAATACCTATCAGAGTTGCAGCAACGGACGAAGTGGCGACAAAATACGTCAAGGCTGGACGTTGGAGACATGGTGCTCTTGGCAGAAGACAATGCACCACCGCTTGCATGGAAGCTGGGCCGTGTCGTTCGTCTCATTACTGGATCTGACGGAATAGCCAGAGTAGCAGACATTCGCACCACCAAGGGCAACGTGCGACGTTCCTTAGTTCGGCTCTGCAAGCTCCCCACGACCGAAGAACTTAAAGCTTGTTGAAACTGATATTTCAACGGCCGGGAATATGTCCAGGCCTATGGCCTTCCTAATCTAAATACGCAATTCTTAGCTCATAGCATATGCGTAGCTATTCTAATTTGCACAGGCGTTTGCGTATGTATTCAACTAAGCTAACTGTCATTTTCACTTGCCTCAGAACCTCTGTACGTGTAACATCGATTTAAGAAATATATTGTAATTTGCTTTTATTGGGACTTTAATTGGCACCAGTATATCCCTAAAGATATAACATAGAGAATAAATGGAATGGTGTGCTCGGAGAAGTACATATAAATATAGGTTTGGTGGGGGAAATTAGCATGGATGAAGTAAGAAAGACAGTTCAAGGTATGAAAAATGGAAAAGCTATGGGCCGAGATAATATACTCGTAGAAGTATGGAAGTGTTTAAAAGAAGATGGATGTCTGTGGCTGACATTATTCTTCAATAAGTTGTTGCATGAAGCAGGGATCCCACAAGAATGGTGCGATAGTTCGCTAGTGCCTATTATTAAGAATAAAGGTGATGTACAGGACTGCAATAACTATCGAGGGATAAAGCTGATGTCACATAGTATGAAGGTATGGGAGAAAGTAATAGAGAAAAGACTGCGAAAGGAGAGTGAGATTACCATGAATCAGTTTGGGTTTATGCCAGGGCGAGGAACAGTGGACGCCACTTTTGCACTCGCCAACTTTCGACTTTCGGTATCTCTGTTCACTCTGCAAAGCGATGGCGAAGTAGATCGGACGGTTAAGCACATAATGAACACTAGATGGATGAAATGGCGGCAGGTCACGGGAACAATCTGCGACTCCCACATCCCCCTTAAACATAAGGGGAAGATATAAAAAACCATGGTCAGACCAGCAGGTCTTGAATGGGTCAGGGTCAGAATGTTGGGCCACAAAAGGGGTGAATGAAAGGCAATTGCATGCAGCTGAGATGAGAATGTTAAGAGGGATGTGTGGTGTTACACGAATGGATAGAATAAGAAATAAGTACATAAGAGGAAGTCTGAAAGTGGCACCAATAACTGAAAAGTTGTGTGGGAAACGGTTGTCAGTGATAGAAGAGAAAGTGGTATGGTCACGTGATACGGAGGAATGAGGAAAAGGTCGTGAGGAAAGTATTGAATATGAATGTCGACGGTTATGGCTAAATATTGATAGAAAGGGTGTGACTACTGAGATGACGACTAATAGAGAAATGTGGTAGAAAAATACATGTTGCGGCGACCCCAAATAAATTGGGATAAGGGCAAGAGAATGATGATAATTTATTTGCATTAGCTTATAAGTTTTTGCTTAGTTTGTCAATGAGTCAAGTTGGATGTGAAAGATCTTTTTCGATCTGAAATATTATAAACAAATTGCATGTGGAGCACTATGTCCTTTGAAGGGGTCTGATAGGACCGATGCCTGCCGGGGTCGCGTGATTGTCCGAAAGAGATACCGTGACCCTGGCACATGGGCAACTGATGGAACACGGGTGGGTTTTAGTCAGTAAAAGTCTGACCCGCCCTCCCGCTCCGCTCAGAGTGGGAGAAGTCATTTGATGATTTCCCATCCAGAAAAAAAAAGCACTATGTCCTCTGAAAATGTAAACTATTTCATGTTATTGGCAGTGGAAAAAGATCTTTTAATGAAATTAGATTCCGACGACATAATAGACAAATTAGCCGAAAGTAGCGAACTACTTCGAAAATCATTAATACAATAAATAATAAAAAAATTACGTTGGTAGTTTTTCTTTTACGAATGGCTGAGGGCCGGTTATCTATGAAATGCCCGGACCGATTCAAAGCCCCAGTCCGGCCCTGATGGTATACAAACGAAGAATTTGATTTAGCCCATTTTTGAAACGAGAACAGACGGGAAATACTTTATGTTGGCAAATACACGTACGAAGGCTTAATACTGGGTCAGGTAAAGTTTTGTTCTCAGCTTCGAATCACGGGGCTTTTTAGGGTTATGTGATCGTGAAAAACGAACCCTTGCAATGATGTAGTGCCTGTCGATTCGTTACCGGCGCGCAATTTTGACAAAATAAATGCAAGGTGTTGCCTGAAGTGTTATTCGTCTCGAACAATCCTGCAGCAAAACATGCAGCAGCGAGTGACGTAACTAAATACATGTTCATCTCTTTCTTACAACAGGGATTGGTATGGGTCTTTCTTTGCTCACTGTTTGATTGTATGTAGCAGTCTAGTAGCTATAATACATTCAAGGCTTTCGCTGTTTTTGAGTGCATTAAAGCTTGTATAGGACGTGTCTGCTTAATACGTCTTTGCTTGGAAATAAAATAATAAAAATAAAATAAAAAGGTTTATTTCAGAAACTTGTACAACTTTTACAGTAAATCTTACATAGGGGCCTCCTTTTAAGTAAAAAATATACCTGTGCTAGGAGGTCCCGCTCTCCAATGACAAAAATGTAATGGTAAAAGTGGTGTACAAAATGATATTATTATTTGAGCAAAGGAAATTACAGTTAAAATCTAAAACAAAACAAGGCATGACTTGCAATATAAGTAAATGTAAGAAAACAAAAAAGTAAAATAAAAAAAATTAAATTAAATTAAAATTAAAATCCAAATTAAAATTAAAATTAAAATTAAAATTAAAATTAAAATTAAAATTAAAATTAAAATTAAAATTAAAATTAAAATCAAAATTAAAATCAAAATCAAAATTCAAATGAAAATAAAATAAAGTAAAATTAAAATTAAAATAAAATACAAACTCAGAGATATATCTCTGAGTTTGTTTGTTTGTTTGTTTTGTGTGTGTGTGTGTGCGCGTGTGTATGTGTGTCAGTGTGTGTATCTTTTCAACTCATATTGACGATGTTTACAGTAGTAATTCAATGTCATCGTAGGTCTTAAGTTTTAGCCATTGAACTATTGCCTTTTTACAGTCTTTAGTGGACATGGGATAGATGTTAATTATTTTATTAATTTTATTATATAGGGCAGCGGAATTTCTACTGAATTGTCTTCTGGCATACGCAGTTTTAACAAATTTTACTGGTGCAACACTGTATTTTCGTCTTCTTTCCAGATGGTGAGGGTCATAGGGCAAGACTTTGTGTAATTTTAAGACTGCATGTAGAATGCATAATTTTCTGACTGTGAGAATACCGCTAAGGGAGTACAACTCATTAGTTGGGAATATGTACGGTTTTGTATACATGACCTTGATCAGAGATCTCTGTGCTCGCTCTAACTCAAGAAACTTCGTTTTTGTCGCACCGCCCCACACGGGTATGCAGTAGGTAAGTATTGACTGAACTAGAGAGACATAGATTTCATTTAACATTTTTTTAGTTGTTACATGTCTTAGGTTCTTAAATATCCAAATAAGTTTTCTCATACGGGCCATGACCATATCTGTATGAGTATGCCAAGATAACCGCTGATCAACGATTATACCTAGGTATTTTATATGAGTCACTTTTTCAATACTTTTACAAGAACAGTTTGTGCTAAGTCTATTATTACAAGTGTGGATTTTGAGCGTTACGTTAGGTCCAGGTTGAGTATTGTTGTAGATTGTAAATGTAATGTATTTTGTTTTAGAAATGTTTAGTGTAAGAAGATGTGAGTTCAACCAGTTAGCAATTTTGGAAAGACCCTTTTCAGCAGACTGATACACTGATTCCCATGTATCACCAGAGAAAGCAATAGCAGTGTCATCTGCATATGCGAAAACGCGACCATTATCCATCAACATTTTGCAGAGTTGGTTTATATATATTAAAAATAGAGGTGGGCCCAGCATGCTACCCTGCGGAACGCCATAGGTCACATAACACTCCTTACTAATATGCTGTCCTACCTTAACCTTTTGCCTACGATCCCGTAGATAATCTATTAGTAATGCTAACGGGTTTCCTCTTATGCCTATACCCTCCAGACTACGCACAAGAATGGGGACAGAAACGGTATCGAAAGCTTTTTTTAAATCTAGAAATACAGTTAGACATCTTTTTCCTGAATCTACTAGTTCAACAATATGAGTGGTTAATGCTGTAACTGCGTCATCCGTAGATAATTTTTGTCTAAAACCATACTGAGCTTGTGAAATAATGTTATATTTATTAGTATAGCTGGTTAGTCTTATGTTAATTAGCTTTTCAATTATTTTAGATATTGCAGGCAAGACAGAGATAGGTCTGTAGTTGTTAATATCACCTCTGTCTCCACCCTTGTGCACAGGAGTGATTATGGCTTGCTTCAGAGCTGGGGGAAATTTTCCTTGGATAAAACACAAGTTAGCAAGATGCGATATTATGGGTACGACTAATTCATGGGCAGTTTTTAGAAATTTTGTTGTGATATTATCCCAGCCTGGAGCGTTTTCAGATTTAAGGTCCATTAGCACGTTATAGACTTCTCTAGGATCCGTTTCGAGAAGCACGAAGGAGGAAGCCTGTGAATTTATTAAATTATCAGAATCGTTAATGGATTGTGATCGGTTTGCGGAGGTAATGTCTTCAGCCAGGGTTTTCCCAATGTTAGAAAAGAATTCGTTAATGTGGTCCACTGAAGCGTCAGGGTTGGTCTTTATCTCTAATAGTTCTAAGTTAGGATTTTTTTTAGGTTTGCGATGAGTTATATTATTAATTTTGTTCCATATCTGTTTAGTATTCTTGTTTGCTTTTACTAGTTGTTCCCTATCATATTTTCTTCTAAGCTTTTTAACTAAACTGTTGCAATAGTTGCGATATCTTCGGTAAGTAATTTGTAATATACTGTTTTGTGGATCAGATCGTAGTTTTCTTTGCATATTATTTCTGTTTTGAATACAGCGCAAAATTCCTAAAGTTATCCATGGTTTAATGATGCGATTATTCCTCGGAACTAAAGTAGTAATGGTGTTTTGCTGAAGGCAACTTTGGAGTTTGTCTATTAACTGTGCACATAAGATGACTGGATCTTGGATTAAAATAAGTTCAGAAATATTACTTAGTTGTAAAGCTGTTACTGTTTTATCAAAGTCCACTTGTGTTTTAGTTTTCGAGCATTTGTATGAATTTACTAATTTTGATAATTTAAGGAAAATCATGTAGTGATCCGTGATAGTGGTATTCAATACAGCAACAGAAGCAGCGTTTTTAGTCTTGTCTATTTTCAGAATAAAGTGGTCCAAACAGTTTTCGCCTCTGGTAGGTAAGGAATGTCCCGGTAACAAGCCATGCATTGCAAGCATGTTTAGGTAATTTAATCTGTTTGTACGCTCATTCGTTTGTTCAGTAGGTTTATATATTATGTTAATGTTTATATCGCCTGTTATAAGAATATTTTTATATGATTTGAGTGAGTCCAGGTGATTACTAAGCGAGTCTATAAAACTGTCAGCATTTTTATTTGAGGGTGATCGATAAATAGCAAGGACAGCAAGATTAGGCATTATTATTTGTAAGCATGATGCGTGACTTAATAATATTTCCTTAACACTAACCTTGTGATCACACTTTATATATACTGCCACGCCATCGCACTGATTTATATGGTTACACTTGGTAAAAGTATTATAGTTTTTAATTTCAGGGGTGGGTTTATTTACGTCTAGTCTACATTCATTTAAGATCAGAAGGTCGACACTAAACTTAAATTGTGTTAAAGTGATTATTAAATCATCAAAATTATTATATATGCTTCTAATGTTTTGGGATATTATTGTAAGATCCGAATTAATTACATTATAATTTTTTGAAAAATCATCCATTTGAAATTCTTTAGATTGCGCTATAACTATGTCGTCTATTTCTTGCATTATTGTATGCGTGCTATCCATAATATAAGTAAATTAAACGTCTGAGTTTCAATTCCATGTTGTATACGTAAATGTATTTTGCTCGATCCCCAACAACAACTATTATGATAGAGAAATATACATAATTTTCGCAGTCAGTGAGATTTTTAAGGTTATATTCGGTATTTATATAAAAAATGTAGCTTAGAGAGGCCGATATGAGTGAGTAATATATGTTAAATACGCATATGTATCTGCGAGTTTTTAGTGTTCGGAGGTGATCATATATCAAATAATTTAGTATGGAAAGGTTTCTTTATTGTTAGATTACGTTCGCACGGGCGTTAAAATAACGCGGCGGTATTCTTTGTGTTAATCCGATCATTAAGAATCCAACTCAGAGTGTCGGGTTCAGCGCGCGCGCGACTCTGTTCGGTTTTCAACTCATGACGCTCAGCAGTATTTTTAACCGACTTCACAAAAAGGAGGACGTTATCAATTCTACTGTTTTTTTATGTTTGTTACCTCATAACTTTTGACTGGGTGAACCGATTTTGATGATTCTTTTTTTATTTGAAAGCTGGTGCTTCCCGAATGGTCCCATTTTAATTTGGTTTCATTCGGACAATGCAAAATTAAATTAAATATGAATTAAGTATTTGCGCGACAAATGAACGAATAACGCGATTAGAGAAGTGCAGAGTGTCTACCATAACTAAAAAGATAAAAATAAAAACTTTTTCCAAAAAACAAAAATCAAACGACTTTCTTAAAAAAACGAGGTATTCCATGAAGCACACCGAAATGAAGCACACCCAGACGAAGCACACCTAAAGTATTCCACTTAGCAAATTTTTTTTTTGAAAGATAATTATGAAGCA
The DNA here is from genome assembly GCA_932294355.1 of Aporophyla lueneburgensis. Lineage (NCBI taxonomy): Eukaryota > Metazoa > Arthropoda > Insecta > Lepidoptera > Noctuidae > Aporophyla > Aporophyla lueneburgensis. Next base: position 5,163,601 of record OW028746.1, read on the forward strand.
ATCTGTGATTTTAAATAGTAAGATTACAAAAATGACAAATATTGTGTCACATTATTATAATGAAACTGAATGATGTTAGAAATTTAAGTTAGTCTTTTCATCCTTCATAATTTCAGCCGAAAGACGTCCACTGCTGGACATAGGCCTCCCCCAAGCACCACCACTTCGACTTGTTCTGTGCCTCCCGCATCCAAAGCATTCCTGCGGCCTTCACCAGGTCATCGGTCCATCTTGTGGGAGGCCTTCCAACGCTCCGTCTTCCAGTACGCGGTCGCCACTCCAGAACCTTCCGGCCCCATCGGCCATCCGTTCTGCGAGCAATGTGCCCTGCCCACTGCCACTTAAGTTTGGCAATTCTTCGGGCTATGTCGGTAACCTTGGTTTTCCTACAGATCTCTTCATTTCTGATTCGATCGCGTAGGGAAACTCCAAGCATAGCCCTCTCCATTGCTCTTTGGGTGAGTTTGAGTCTTCTTATTAGGCCCATTGTGAGCGACCACGTGTCAGTGCCATATGTCATCACTGGCAACACACACTGGTCAAAGACTTTTGTCTTGAGACACTGCGGTAAGTGGGACGAGAAGATATTTGTGATATTTTGTTATCTGTATGTTAAATGCAGAAATGTTCCTATGTTCTTTTTTATTGTTTTATGTCCTGTGCGTGTCCCAAATAAAATATTTTTCTTTCTTTCTTTCTATATTTCGTAGCTTCCCGAACGCTGCCCAGCCGAGTCGGATTCCACGATTGACCTTTTTCTCGAAGTTGGACCTATCTAACTGGACAGTCTGTCCTAGGTACACATATTCCTCCACAACTTCGCGTGTAGCGCCTCCAATCTTCATTGGAGTGGGTATCACACGAGCATCGGACATGACCTTTGTCTTGTCCATGTTCATTCTAAGAGCCACTCTTTCGGAAGCTCTACTGAGGTCATCGAGCATTGTACTGAGGTCCTCCATAGTCTCAGCCATGACAACTATATCATCGGCAAATCGAAGGTGAGTGATGTACTCGCCATTGATGTTGATGCCAGCCCTTTTCCAGTCCAAAACCTTGAAGACATCCTCCAGTGCAGCGGTGAACAGTTTCGGAGAGATTACGTCTCCCTGTCTCACCCCTCGCTGCAGAAGGATAAGTTTCGAGGCTTTGTCTTGGAGCCGGACTGACATAGTGGCGTTTTCATACAAACACTTCAGCACCTCGATGTACCGATAGTCAATCTGGCACCGTTGAAGAGACTGCAATACAGCCCAGGTCTCGATCGAATCGAAGGCTTTTTCGTAATCCTCAAATGCTAAGCAGAGAGGCAGGTTATACTCTTCGGTCTTCTGTATAACCTGCCGCAGCGTATGTATGTGGTCTACGGTGCTAAAGCCTTTACGGAATCCGGCTTGTTCGGGAGGCTGGAAGTCGTCAAACCTGCGCGCGAGATGATTCGTGATGACTCTTGAAAAAACAGCTTGTAGACATGGCTCAGAAGTGAGATGGGCCTATAATTCTTAAGTAGGGTATTGTCACCCTTCTTAAAGAAAAGTACCACCACACCTCTGTTCCATGCCTGTGGCGTTTTGCCCTCGAGTATGACGGAATCAAATAGCTTCTGAAGGGCTTTTAGAACAGGTTTCGCACCGGCCTTCAGGAGCTCAGCTGTAATTCCGTCATCACCCAGCGCCTTGTTATTTTTAAGCTGCTTCAGAGCCATCCTAATCTCGTACAAGCTGACGTCCGGGATATCTTCAGTGTAGTGTCTAATCTTCAGTTAGTCTTTTAAATAATAAATATTTTCTTCTATCGACATTTTTATTTCTTAGTCCCCGCACTATGCGAGTGATATTCGTAGGTGTGCTTCGTGGAATAGGAAATTAATTATTTGAAATTTTTATTTGAAGCCCACCTACGGGTGTGCTAAGTGGAATACTTTAGGTGTGCTTCGTTTGGGTGTGCTTCATGGAATACCTCAAAAAAAACACTACAAAGTTAAAAATAACTTTAATTTCGGAAGTCGGTGGCAAAAATCCTTAAATACAGATCCTAAGACACCGACTTTCGAAATTAAAGTTATTTTTGACTTTGCAGTGTTTTTTTTTTAAGGAAGTTGCTTGTTTTATTTTGTAAAAAGTTTTTTTTAAATAATATAACTGGGTAATCCATAACCGAGTTACTGGATAATACAGTAGCCCTTGATAAGACTGGTTGTTAGACGTTCGGGCTTCTGATGACCCATCACGACTGTCATAGATCTGACCTCCAGAACTCAGTGGCAGTCGCTCCATGTATGTATCCAGTTAGACTGGCAACCCACATAGTTGAGAATATTCCTGTAAGTCAGCAATAGTGACGTTTTTGCAAGATTTTCTAAAAGGGGTAAAGCAATATAGTTCTTCATGAATTCTAATAGAATTCTACTAGTAATATCAACGGAACCCAACCTTCAACGTTGCCGACACTTGGCAGGTTTTTTGTTTATATTTGTTTAGGACTAAAGTTCATCAGGACGATGGGCGTTTCCCGGGGTAAATATTGCGAGCCCGATATAATATAGTGAACCGAAGTGGTTGTGAATTAAATTGACAATGTGCGCTCATTTTAGGATGAGGGTTGTCGAGTACATATTTAATAGTATCAGCTGGTTTAGTTCTCACGGAGTAAGATTAGTAGTTATTGGTGCCGATTCTGTTGTCACAAAATTCTCTAAACTAAACTAAAAATCACTAAAATTTGGTTTATTCCTGTCAAACGACGATTTCCTATTCTGAAATAGACTAAAGTGACACAACTTAACTATATTTTAGTTTGACAGCACTAAGATTGCACTGAGTTATTATAGTTTAGTGAAAATGACAATTTTGCTATTCTGAGTTTGCCGGGTTTCACCAAAAATGTTGACTAAAATAATTTATTTCAACTAAATCTGACTATTTTTAATCGCGATTAAAAAGGTGTGGAATAAAACTAGTGGTCTTGAACTAAAATTCTCAACAACGCCTCGCCTTCACGTGAAAAAACAGTTCTGTATTTTTTATTTTCCTTTTGCTTATATCTTGAAAATGGCGTGTCCTATCGCAAAAATAATGAAATTTTCAACCCCCTTGGTAAACCCCGGAACATTTAAATCTCAACACGTGGGTAACATTTTTTATATATTTTTCAAACAAAAGTGAAAAATTCCATATAAAACACGTCCAGGCTGCACCCCAGCACGCGCCTTCGTCTCTCAAAAAATTCACTCTACGCAATGCACACACAAGTAAACGTTGCGAAACCAAAAGAAAAAAAAAAATCTCGCTGAGTCGCGATTGTCAAATTCGATTTTAGTCGTGTCAAAATAGTTTTTAAATTTAGAGATTTTTCCTTGCAGAATAACGTTACAATTCTCATAGCCAAAAGTAAGGAATTTTAGAGATAGTTTAGTTAGTTTAGTTCGTGTACAACAGAATCGGCACCATTGTGTGAATTGAGGGGCTATTCCCGTTTTTAAAAACGATCGCATTCTAATATCAGGAGCATAGGAAACGCCAAGCTTTGTATTAGCTCCTTGGGAAATGCCGACTTCATCTTGTTTTAAAATATGAATGGCGTGTAAAAGTGTTTGTTAAATGAAATGAAATTTTATCAATATTATCTAGTCTATCAAAACTACCCACTTAAAAAAAACATTATATTGATTGTCGCTAAGATGACATTTCGGCTAGATTTGGAATGTTTTTAAATACGGGAATTGGCCTTCAAGTAACACAAAATATAATTGAAATAGAGTCGAAATGCTATGTATAGATTATTAGTCGATTCACACGAATTAACTCGCCCGAATCGTCAGAATAAAGAATAACTTTTTCTCTTAATTTTTCGTCCTAAATGTTTTATTCAAAACATGCCAGTTGCCTAATACGTCTTCTGGAATAGTCGATTCGCCCACTCATAATTTCACTTTGTACGAGTCGCCTATAGAAAATAATGATATTATTTATCAGTGACTATTCGGTTACCGTGTAGTGTAAGTAAAGAATAGTACGATTCCATTTCTTCACGTGGATTTCGTAAAAGGCTACTCAGGGACTTACTGGAGAATGGGTAGCATCGTCCTCTAACGTTTTACCACCATTCTGCCGCCAAGCATGGCGATTATGGCAAACCCCCTTAAAATGCTTAGGGGTAGCCTATGTCCAGCAGTGGACAAATTTTGTCTGAAATGATTATGACGATGATAATGATAACGATTCGTCCGATTAGGGCGAGTAAATTCGAATCGATAAATAACCCCTATTTATAGTGGTTCTAATAGGACGTCAATGTTTACTAAGTGGTTGACTAAGTAATAATTACCTATCTATAAACCATGTACTTACAAGGATAACCTCATTTATTGGTAGTTTAACAGAACTAAAAAAATAAACTGAGCAAATCTCTTTGACTTCTAAGTTTTTGAATAACTTGACGTTCTAAAGCTCTCATAAACATGTCTTTGTAATGACATGTAAGTGACGATATAGGAGCCTAATAAAATGCAATTGCCGGCTCTGTACAGGCTGAGTAAGTGCGCGTCCGGACCCTGCTTTAAACCGGGATTACCGGACAGAAGAAGCACTAATGAGTACCAGGTCTTAAAGTATACTTACGACCCTCATTTCCATCCCGAAGACGTTCAATTCAGGCGCGGATTAAAATCGTAAGACGCTTTAATTGAAAAGGTTCATCTGTTGCAGTAACATTAAGTTTTATTGGCGGTCAGTCTTTACATCTGCCGAGGGACTGTGCGCCTTCAGCGTAATGATAATGTCGATGACCTCTGCTACTGACTGCCTGAACGGTTTGTTTTGTTTTAAATTGTTCTCTGTTCGGTTTTTGAATTTCTTTTCTCATTCGGTTAGGACTAGGGTAATTAGAGGTAGGGGGTATGAAATGTTGGTTGTTCAGAGTTTTTTAAGTGATTTTACGATTGGGAGTAACATGTGGTTGAGGTTTTTTCCGCGTATCGATGATTTCTAGCTGCGTCCCGCGGTTTCACCCGCATAAATCTCGAACCCGTTGAATATCGGGATAAAAAGTATCCTATGTCCCCATCCAGGTTTATGGTCTACCACTCTTTTTTAAGCATAAATTATTTGAGGGTTTGGCGCTGATAGCCGAAATACAGGCTTTTGCCTAGTTCGGCTACAGACGTCTAATTAATTTCTTTAAAGAAAATATAGCAAAAAAAAAAAACTGTCAAATTTGATCTATATGTGTTGAGCCATTTTAGCGTGAAAGTGTATCAAACAAACATACAAAAATAAAACAATTCATAATCTTTCTGAGCAAGATAAAATAATCTAGTATCAAGATACTTGATCTTGACTTAGCACATAATGTTGTTAACGTGGGAAGTGGACTCTGTAATCATTGTACCGAAAATCGTTACAGTAAATGGCTTAATAACGAAGAGCGGATAGTCTCGACCAACACCTCAGGAGGCAAGGAGAGCCTCCACGCATGGCAGTGAAAGCACGGTTGGGTCGAGGGCTTGATTCAGAGGGCAGTACTTCTGGACGCGGCACGCATAGTTAGGAGGTTCCTCTCTCTAGAGTTCTGACCACCGGCACCGTGAACCCTTTTTGTTTTGCTCCACCGTGTCCTTCAGACGATCCTTGCAATGGAAACACCCGGGCGTTTCCTCCCGCTTTATCCTGAACAGGAACCCACCGAAGCACTAATGCCCGGTGAGAAACTGCGTGAGGCGGAAGGTGAGGATGCCGTGGTGCCTCTCTATCCACTCCTCAAAGAGGGGACTTACCGCCGCAATTGTGGCGTGCCCAGCGCTGGGTTGCGACAATCGTACCCGCCATGTTGCCACGAGATCCTGCCGGAGCGCTGTCCGCCGTGCCGCGATTTGTCCCGCCAGCGGGGTTTCACCCCGGCATTTCGCCTCCTCGTGCCACTCCCACATGTGGGCGAGCACCAGCATGAACCCTGCTCCCGATGTCGATGAGCCACTATTTTTCATATGTTTAAATATTTTGGTTTGAATTTTGTAAAATATATTTGACATACATTAAAAAACAAAAACAAAACATCAATCTCACCTTTATACCAGAATTTGGCCATTTCGACAGCGTATGTTGAAGTTTTACAACGAATAAGTAGCGCTCAAAATATGGGTATCAATTGTCAATGCTCGAACGATCCTTCATCATCATCATCATCATTTCAGCCGCAAGACTGCTGGACTTAGGCCTCCCCCAATTTGGGGGGCTTTGCCGTAATCGCCACGCTTGGCAGGTGGGTTGGCGATCGCAGTATGGTGGTAAAATACGCGTACATAGAGAACGCTGCTGCCCATTCTCTAGTAAGTCCCTTAGTCGCCTTTTACGGCACCTACGGGAAGAAATGGGGTGGTGTTATTCTTTACGTCCGGCACCACACGGTACCATGGAACGATCCTTGTTTAGCTATAAGCCAACTATTTTGAAAAGGTGTCTCGATGAAATCACCGTCGTGAACACTTTGGTCTTTACGACATTTAAGTCCATTTCTTAAAACGTGACACCGTCTTAGTAGCAAGTTACCATAAACATGACTCCCGTCAATCTACAGGTCCTTCAGTGTTACCGTTGAAGACACACAATGAAGTGCGTGCGACGTCGAGAGGCTCTGACACTTCAGGCTTCAGGAGGACTCTTCAGAACGTCGTATGTTACTTATCACCGGCTAGAAACATCTTAACTTCTCACTTACGTTATTTCAGGAGTCTGATATTATGTTGTAATTGAATATAATGGTAGGAGAATGTTGTTTTAATTAGTTGGCTATTCATGTTTCGTGTAAGTTGATGTCATGCTACGTATGTAGTTTTAACAATGAGTTTTAACAATGAGCAGAAACTAGTTAGATATAGTACGCGTAGGAAAGACCTATCTTCCACGATCCAACCTAAATTGAATGTGGTAGATCATAGTCCTAGAGTGCAATCAGTCATTTTATACAACAAGTTGCCAATAGAATTTAAAAGCATGAACAGCATGACCTTATTTAAAAACAAATTGAAGACATATTTATTGAAGAAAGGCTATTACAGTGTCGATGAGTTCATTGACGACAAAAGACAAACACAATTAAATGATTTGTAAATGATGACTTTGAGTATAGTCAAACATGTTTTTTTCAATTCAGAAACGCAACTGGCGACCTTAATCATGAGTTCAGTACGCGTTTTGTCAAATTTGAGTAAAAGACGTACGACTTTCTACCCCGGTCACCAGGGAGACTGGAACCGGCGAGAGATGTCGTGCGGTGTCCCACAGGGATCGGTCTTGGGGCCGCATCTGTGGGACATCGGTTACGACTGGGTGCTGCGCGCCGACCTCCCTAGCGGCGTAGTTTGCCAGCGGTTTTGTCAGCGTAGCAAACTACGCTGACGACACGCTGGTCCTTGCGCAGGGGAGGTCGTACGAGGCGGTGGCCGAACTGATGACACGCGGGGTTGCGACAATCGTCGATAGGATCCGGCAATTGGGCCTCGAGGTGGCACTGCACAAGTCCGAGGCCATGGGTTTTCATGGTCCTCGGAACGCGCCACCTGCGGGTACCCAACTTACGGTAGGAGGGGTTCACATCGGCGTCGAGTCGACGATGAAGTACCTGGGACTTGTCCTCGACAGCCGGTGGAACTTCGTTGAGCATTTCCGACGTTTGGCTCCCAGACTGGAGCGGGCTGGGGCTGCATTAAAGCGGCTCCTGCCCAATCTGGGGGGTCCAAACGCCTCCTGCCGGAGGCTCTACACGGGAATCGTGCGGTCCATGGCCCTCTACGGGGCACCGGTGTGGGCGCCCTCACTGAGGCTGCGCCCAGCGCGCCGGTTGTTTGCGGCCCAGAGGGTCATGGCCATCCGGTTAATCCGGGGATACCGCACGGTCTCGTGCGAGGCGGCGAGCCTCCTTGCCGGAGTGCCGCCATGGGATCTGGAGGCAAAGGTCCTCGCGCACATGTGGGAGTGGCGCGAGGAGGCGAATCGCCGGGGCGAAACTCCGCTGCCGCGACAAATCGCGGCACGGCGGACAGAGCTCCGGTGTGATCTCATGGCGACATGGCGGGTACGATTGTCGCAACCCAGTGCTGGGCACGCCACAATTGCGGCGGTAAGTCCCCTCTTTGAGGAGTGGATAGAGAGGCGTCACGGCGTCCTCACCTTCCGCCTGACGCAGGTTCTCACCGGGCATGGGTGCTTCGGTGGGTTCCTGTTCAGGATAAAGCGGGAGGATACGTCCGGGTGTTTCCATTGCGAGGATCGTCTGGAGGACACGGTGGAGCATACGGTGGAGGTGTGCCCTGCCTGGGCGGAGCACCGCCGTGTCCTCGTGGAGGCGATCGGCGGCGGCGACCTCTCGCGTCCGGCCCTGGTGCGAGCCATGGTACGGAGCGAGAGGGAATGGGAAGCCGTCACCTCCTTCTGCGAAGCAGTAATGCTCGCGAAGGAGGAGGCGGGGCGCGTGAGGGAGTGGCAGTCTCTGCGCCCTCACGTCCCTAGCCGCCGCAGGAGGAGACGCCCCGGGCGTCGGGAGTCAATAGCGGACTCCCGGCCACCGTAGGCGCGAGCTTGCGGGTGGCGAGCAGTGGGTAGCTCGCCGCCCGGTAAGGACCAAGCTCGGGTCGACGGCGCGCAGTGTTCCACGCGCGCCTCAAAGAGATGTCAGGAGCAGTGTAGGGGTCTACTAGGACCGATGCCTGCCGGGGTCGCGTGATTGTTCGAAAGAGATACCGTGACCCTGGCACATGGGCAACTGATGGAACACGGGTGGGTTTTAGTCAGTAAAAGTCTGACACGCCCTCCTCGGAGAAGTCATTTGATGATTTCCCATCCTGAAAAAAAAAAAAAAAAAAAAAAAAGACTTACGACTTTAACCATGCTTTGTGTCAAATTTGATTAAATGATCAAATGTTGATTAGAGTTTGAAAAAACTCAATTCAGAAACGAAAAAGTGTTTAAGTAATACTTAAATCAAGGCGTTCTCAAATTCAAATACTTAATTCAGAAACCGGGGGTTACTGTGTTTATATTATTTATTTTTATATTAATTTTTGAATTTTAAATCTTAATGCAGTGTTGTTATTGTTTATGTAATTTATTTTTTTATTAATTTTTGAATTGTAAATCTTAATGCAGTGTTATTATTTAATGTTTTTGTTATTAATTTTTTGACATATATATTTTACTAGTGATATTGTTATATTTTAAAAACGTGATGAATTCTAAATATGAATGCAGTGAATGTAATATTTTTTTTTTAAATTATTATTTATTTTATTTGATCTATGATATGATAAATTGTACTTAAAATGTTTCGTATTTTGTTATGAAATAAATGACTTATGACTTACATTAATAATTTTCGGAATTGACTTTAAATTTTGACATGAAACATTATGATATTTTGCTTTGCTATTGTACAAGTTACAGGAAGCATGGACCTATTGGTCGGTGAGTTAGCCCACGTTCCCAAGGACGTTGCGCGGAAACATTCCGCGATTTTGTATTCTGTTATTTATTTTATTTATTTACTTATCTGCCTTACCTGTATTCTGGGGGGTTCAAGCTGAGTCTTCGACACAGCCGGACGTGTTTGCGCGCGTGCAACAGATGTGGTATTTTACCCGCCTGACTTCGAAATCGAACCGAGTTATTGTTTGTGTGCTTCTGTGTAGTTATTTGTAATCGGGTGCCTATACAACGTGTAACATAATTAACGCAAGGGCCTCATACACCCCAATTAGAGCTTTGAGTGAATTAGAGTATTGAGGAAAAAAAAATCGTGTGCGTAAATTAGCATTGCTTTATGCATTTGAATTTGAGCCCTACTGCCTTGAGATAGGATTGAATTCTCTCTGGCTCAATCGGCAGACTTGCGTCCATTCAGTTACGTTACACCTTGTATAAAACAAACAAGCAAAAGTGTCACTGTGCGCTCCTGACTGCATGAGAATCTGCCTGCCAGAAGAAGACTGACCCCTGATGAACCCGGTGAGCCCGTTCCTAATATTTCAGGGAATTTTGTTTAATAAACAGCGTAAGACCGGCTTGGTTTAGTCGCGCGCGGGAACCCAAAATCGTCATCACACGAGCAAGCGTTGTGTGAAGGTTTGCGTCCACAATAACTAAGTAACAGCCCTTTTCTTGCTATCATTCTAGAACAAAATACGGTACCTTCTAAGACGCCACAACTAAAGATGCCATTATTATAACAAAGTAACGAATTTTTAATTTGCTAAAAGCTTGCTATGTGGCCTACGACTCCGATTTGAATCGGTTACACGTGAGGCGAAAAAGTTAAAAAAATAATAAAAAAAAGGGTACCCGAGCCAGACCTTCAAGTTTTAAGTTGAATGCACATCTTGTTACTCAGATAAACAAAAGAAATAAAAAAAAAAGGTCAAACCCATAAATCGACTCACTACAAGTGTAGCCAGCTTGAGCGTCCGACTTGCACGTGTCTTTAACTTGCCTCACAAACAAAAGCATTTACAATGGCCACAATCGTACCCATTTCAAAAGATGGGAATTGTCTGTTTGGAGCGATTGCTCACCAAATTAATGACCTAATGGGCCTAACATTTGATCATAGGAATGTTCGTCAAGACCTCGCCGCATATGTCTTGGAACATCGCCATGATGATAGAATTCACCTAGCACTTCTAAATAACATACAGGAATTTCTCCCCAACAGCATTCTTTCCCAGGAACAAAGGATTACAAAATACATAACTGCGCAATTTAACGAAACATTCTGGGGTGGCGAAGATATAATTATCGCCGCGTCCGAATTCTACCTCGTGAACGTGCATGTGCACATAAACAATAGAAACACACAGGTATATTCACCGACCGGCGAACCTGCTCCCGCTAACATACACATCCTCTTCATGAACCGGCACTATGATAGCTGGGTCCTGACAAACGACAAACAATGCAATAACAACCGGATAATCCTAACGCAAGGTCTAACCAGCGCCAAAGCACAACAACATACCAACCCGTTTAGTAACAGGTACAACACACGAGAAGAGCAAGAAAAACCCACGAAACCCCAGCTACAAACAAGGCTGCTCGTAAAAAGCCAAGTAGGTAACTCATTAACACCATGCGAACAACAAGAATCAACACCACTTACACCGCTATCAGATGTAATCGCGGACGACACGGGATACAGAATACTGAGAAACCCCACCTCTACCACAATTAAGTATACTTGCACAGACCTGCGCATAGCAACTTGGAACGTTCGCGGCGCCTCGAAACCAGGAAAAAGAAATCAAATTGACGCCGAACTGTCACGCAGGGGCATTCACATAGCTAACCTACAGGAAACAGGGATGAACGCAGGAACATTTAGCTCCGCACACTACGACTGGTACCTCTCAGGAACTGCGGGTAACGCACACCGGGGTCTTGCAATTTTATTAAGAAAAAATGCCCAAATAGAATTAGCCAACAGTAAAAAGGACACCGACGTGATGTCAGCTACTCTTGAGGTTGGCATGGGATATGACAAACCAACTCCTCTGTACATAATCAACTCACACATCAACAGCTGTTCCGCGAAAGCAACCAGATCATTCACAGGCTTATTAAACTTGATTAGACAAAAACCAAGGAAATGTACTCTCATAATACTCGGCGACTTCAACGCCCATATAGGTCGAAAAGACACATTAACCTTCCATCGCAAAGGGTTGATACAACAAAACCTTCACCATGAATTTTCCAACTACAACGGCGAACTATTAATGGATATAGCCAACAGGGAAAAATTTCAAATAGAAACAACAAAAGCTAGAACATCATGTAGAATAACATGGTCGAAGGGTACTCAAAAATCGCAATTGGATCACATCATCACGCCACAGGCAGCAGGAAAACTTTTTCACTTTATTAAAGGTGAATGGGTCACCGGTCACATCTCCGACCATAAAATAATCTGGGGACTACTAAAATCAAACTTAATTGTAAATAAAAACAAAAATAAAACACTAAAGCAAGACAAAGGCACCAAGGAAACAACAAAGGAGCCCAATTACTTCAACTACAAACAATGCAACTATGCCGCTCTCAACAGAGCAGCCATTAAAACAAAATATCAAGATGGCATCACAAAAAAACTAGCGAATATGGGAATCCCAACAAATGAAAACACCGAAATACCCTGGAATACCATAACGGATGTACTAAAAGCTGCTGCTCAGGAAACTTTGAGGCTTCAGCCAATTTACTCAAGGGACCATCGAATAGCCCTCGCTAACGTACAAAAGGCCAAATTCCTACAAAACAGGCAACCGGATAACCCCAATAGGCATAATCGCGTTAAAGAATGTCAGACAATACTTCAAAGGGTTACATATCTGGAGGAACAAAAAACATGCAGAGCCTGCTTCTCCGGAATGGGTAAAACGCACCCCGCAAAACGCATGCAAATGCTCTATTCATTTTATAGGAAAAACAAACAGCAAACGAAACGCCGAAAAAGGACCGCGTTCATACCGATGTCCAAATGGGAGAACATACTAAAAAACTCCAAGGGCCTTCACATACCAATAAACATAACAAAACGGATAACAGAAGCAGAAGGCGAAGAACCGACGGTGGCCGAAATAATAGGAATCATCAACAAAATGCGAAACGGAACGGCCCCCGGAACGGATCAAGTTGTAATCGAGCTTTACAAAGCGATGCCCCAAACATTACAGGAAGCCGTAACCAAACACATAATTAAAACCTGGTCAGAGAACACAGTACCGGACACGTGGCTCGAGACCGTACAGGTACCAATTCCAAAAAAAAACAATCCTAAAGATGTGAACGAGTATCGGCGCATAACGATTTGCAACACGGGCTATAGAATTTACGCTACATACTTACTTAAAAAACTTGACGACATAATAACGGAACTAGGCAGTTACCAAGCGGCTTTCTTAAACAATAGATCAACAGATGACCACATTTTTACGCTCAAAAGGGTTCTAGACGAGGAATGGCGTGCAGGTAAACGAACGTACGTTCTCGCCCTCGTCATAGAAAAAGCATTTGACAACATTGACCTGAAGGCATTAAGAGACATATTATTACAACGAACCAACAAATCGATGACCAACAGGATAATCACGGCATGCTTGAATGAAAGAACATGCATCAAATGGTGCGGCCAGCAAAGCAGCTGGATTATCAAAGGAAAGGGAGTTAAACAAGGTTGCCCCCTGTCCCCCCGCCTTTTTACATTGGTCATCGATGAAGTTCTAAGAACCCTCGAAGAGGAAACTCAGTTAATCAAACTAGATCAGGACCGCGAAATCTCCCTCCCTCTAGTCTTATCATTTGCGGATGACCTTATTCTCATTACAGATGAGCTAGAAGGACTAGAACGCATCTTATACCACACAAAACCCTTACTTAATAGTGTAGGCCTTCAAATAAACGAAACAAAAACAAAAATTATAATTAGGGACCCCATAAAAATACAGAAAACGACCCACGTGACTCTCAACGGAATAAATATACCAACAGCAGATGAAATCAAATACCTAGGCACTTACATAACGTCCGCGTTAAGCAGAAAAAACTCAATTAGAAAACGATGCCAACAGGCCACGAGAAACGCTAAATCTTTACTACCATTCATATTGAACTCAAAAATGGATTGGAAACTAGCTACACTTATGTATCGAATGATTATCGTACCTTGTATGATATATGGCTTAAAAGTATCAGCACTCACAAAGGCGAACCGTTCAAGACTGAGAAGATATGAAAGAGTTATCATGAGAGACTTAATCAACCATGCTAGGAACAAACCGAGACTTAAGAAAATGCATCAAATCTTAGACGGTAAAACTATAACAAAACGCATCAAGAACCACAGGATATGCTACCTAGCACACATTTTCAGACGCTCTGAACCACACCTGTTACATGCAGCAATGCAGTACAAGGCCAAATGTAAAAAGGTCGGACAACCTATTTACACATGGAATGACAACCTAAAACAGGACATGAAATACTTCGACAAGGAAATCCAGTTTTGGAGGGACACGGCTGGAGACAGAAATAAGATAAAAAAAGCGGCTAGTGATATCTACAAAAAACCAGAAACTGATAGCAGCGAGAACTCGGAAGACGACCAAGAAAACAACAACACGGAACATAGCGAAGCCTTGACATAGAAAAGAGCCAAGCAAACGGTTAACCCCACCAAAAGATGCATCGGTGAAGCTCGACCTGGATCAACATGCCGGCGACGACGCGAAAAGATGCCCTCCTATAGACAAATATCACCCTTCTCTCCACTAGTCCAATGCTTACTTAAGGCTGCATAGTCGGTAGGCTCGTAATCCTTTCCTATCCTATGGGCACGTCTTCCCTACCAATACAGCGCCCCCCGGTCTACTTCTTGATATGCAATGGCCCATGTAGCACCATGAAATATGAGGCTTCAAAGGCTAGTGCAAATCTTGGGGTTCATTCGATTATTCGAGTCTGGTCAAACCACGCTGAGAGCGGTGCAATTCATTTCATTTCATTTCATTTCATTTATCTGCCTTACCTGTATTCTGGTGCGCGTTCCGCGAGCTGGAGTCTTGTTCGGTAGAGTTATTAGAGAATTTCCAAAAAAAAAAAAATCCTTGAAAAATCACGTTTTTGGACCATAACTCTAAATTTTTCTTCAGTCAAAATTCCAGTAACGCCGTAGTTAGCTGGCCCGCGTGGAGACGCGTCTTTTGACACATCGCCCGTGCGCCTAGCGAAAATAAAATTTTGAAAAATCAACTAAGTGTAACTGACATTCCACCTGATGGTAAGGATTGACAGCAAACACAAGCTTACTTCACTCAAGTTTTCACGTTGAACGGCTTTAGAACGGATGTCAGTGGTGATCATTTGAAGTTGAGCTGGCCTAGCGTAATACAACCCAACTAGCAAAAAGTGGTTTTTAAACTATCCTAGAACCATCATTTATCGAGGATTATATGAGGCTTTTATCCGCATATAAGTTGCGAAAAGGGCCCACTTTATAAGTCTACTTTTACCTATAACATATTTATATTAGACCGCTGAAATGCCATATATGCCTATATTGCTCTTATAATTGAATTACGTCAATACAATTACTCCTATAAATCTCACTATAAGTAAATTATAGTAAAAAAATAGATTAATACGCGCCTAGAAATGTTTCTATAAGCTCATATGTTGTGAACAGTCGAAGTGAGTGTATCGCGCATTGTTGTGCTCTGTAAAAATATTTTTAACATCTTGAGGAAGAGTATTTATACTATTCATGTCAACCATAGTAGAAAAACAAACTTATTGTTGTCAAATTGTTAGTCTTTCTTATAGCTTATTCGTAGGGGAACTTGAATTTTCTGTGAAATCTATCATGGTTTCGATAAAAAAATTAAAGCGCCTCTTGGAATTTGCCTTATTTACATTTTAGTATTAATTAATATTTAATAAATATTATGAAGGCAGCTGCCATTTTCTTGGTGAGCATTTCCAAGTGTGATATAGTGCTAAAATAAGTATTTTTAGCATTTCCAAGTGTGACATACTACCAATATAAGTATATTGGTTCTATATTGCGTTTTCTCAAAACCGAAGAAGATTCGCCATTGTTACCGATTAGGGTTCTGAATGCCCGATGAAAATCGATTGATATTTATAGATAAGTAAGTTAAAGGAATATTTTAAGGGTTTGTTCTACGTGCTAGGTTAAACATTAGTTTAAACATTGTTTTTATTTAACTTAATTATATAACAGGTTGCCGACGATTTAAACATGACTTTGCCGACGTTCCTGGATATCAATCGATTTTTAACCAAAAAAGAATTTCCGATCCTTAAAGAACTTAAAATGGCCTCGGAGTGTTACACATTTCTTGCTATCGGAGATATGTCCCGGTAGTCACAGCGTGGTTTCTATTAACACTAGAGATTTACATTTTACTCAGAATCAAGAGCACATCAGATCATTGCTATATCAAGATTGGTTTTGGTGTGAGAATTGTTCTACTTACGCAGTTTATGATCACTTCCCAAGAGACAAATGTGAAATTTTTAACTAGTCAAATCTCATATCTGGGCAATATTACACAAATGTTTATGGATCTTCTACAATAATACAATAGGTACGGGCACAGTCTTCTCTATTTTCTTACAAGCCATGCTGATAAATCTGGCAACGTCGTTGGTAAACCGATCAATAGTGTCCTGGGGGTGAAATACTGATGTGTAGGTTTTCTCTATTGGTATCTACTAATGTTCGTGCGTCTTGAGGCAAAACATTGTTTATTCTCATATTTATTTAAATAAAGAGTTTAAAGTAGCGTGAGGAATATTTAAGTGTAAAACCCAGTTTTAATAGAATAACGCAGTTCAAGTTTTTGTTATAAGCCGAAAGTTCTTTCTTATTATCGCTTTCAATATCGCTCAAAGATTTGCTACTTTCGTTGTCCGAACCTCTTCCATCTAAAGTAGTACTACAATCTTGTCCGGAACCCTCGCTAGAATTCGCGATACGGTTTTCACCAGTTTTTAAAAAAATCGGTGCTCACTGTGGTTAACATTTCTTTATATGTTTTTTAATTTTTATTTTATAAGATCCACTTTTTTTAAACCGCTTCCACTTATTTAAATCCATTTTCAATATTTTTAGACAAAAAATTTGTAACTAATCAAAATGGCTGATGTCAAATCCTACAATAGAATTTGCTAAACTATATAAAGCGTGTTTTCGCCTGTACTGGTCGTTACAAGCAAAAGTGGCTTCTTAAGAGTTTTAACAAGGATTCTTTGAGATTTCTTGGACAATAACACTACTGTGGAATGCCTATATAAATATGTCTAGCTTTAAAACGGCACACGATAAATCGATATAGAGAACAATTTATCCTACCGAGTGCTGCATGCTGTGTAATCTTGGTGATTTATTGTTTTTAAAACATGGATATGAAATTAATATAACACTTACTTTTAAGCATATGTAAAATCAAACCATAAATGATTTACAGTAATTTAACTTTAATTTACTTATATTGGCCATAAAATATTAGCTTAGGTATATGAGGTTATAAGTAAAAATAACAAGAGTAATTGCTCCTCAGTGCATATATTCCTGGTACATGCTCCTACAGGAGTATTAGGATTTAAATGGTCCGCAGATGTAATCTTATAGGCGCATATAAGTCCGAGTTACCAGAGTTATTACTCTTGAGTGCAATTACTCTTGTTTCATGCTGTCATAGGAGTCTTGATCCTATGTTTGCCAGGAAATATGATCCCATATACCGATATAAGTACAAATTATAGGATTAAGCATACTTGAGTAAAAACAGCATGTATGTATGCTGTTAAAAGCGCAGTAGCAACCATCAAAACCATCATCGGAGCTTTGTAAGTCCACGTAGCATTATAAAATCGCCATCCAGGATTATTTTGCTAGTTGGGAAAGTTTCAATATAAGGAGACTTCAGGTTTTAAAGCGCGATAATTATGTAACACGCTTACAGTAGCAATGGCTTTCATTTTGACAGTTCAACTACGTTCATTGTGTTACTAACGTTGCTGAGCAGACGAACTTTTAGAACATATGAAGCAATGGTTTATTAATATTCTTCAAAATGATTTGGATTGTGATAAATGGTTTGTTATAATACCCACAATCAGGGTGCTGGTTTCCTGCCAGGGTCGCGAGATTGTTCGAAAGAGATACCGTGATCCTGGCACATGGGCAACTGAAGGAACACGGGTGGTTTTTAGTCAGTAAAAGTCTGACACGTCCTCCCGCTCCGCCCAGAGCGGGAGTAGTCATTTGATGATTACCCATAAAAAAAAGGGTGCTGGTTTTCTTACCACTGAATTGGTACTTACAAAGCTTAATCAAAAGGAAAACCAATAATTATTTTCCCTTAAAATTCAGAGTACCTACATACACGATACCAGAATTTTCTCTTTGATCTTTCCCCATGAATATTCCCTGTGAGATGGCGACCACAATATTTGCGCAGGTCCTAATTAATTAATAACTCTTTCAACATAATTAATGGCCGTAATTACAGGTGTTCTCAATACGACTTTCCTTTAGCTCACTTTTTCAATGTGTACATATTTCCTTTTCAATAATGTCACTGGTGTCTTAGAATCGATTTATCAGTATGTCATTTTGCTTTTTTGGAAAAAACTGTTACCTAACATCGACGTTGGACTATTGTTTGGAGATAGTTTAATGTATATCTTGTCTCATGTTTGTTAAATGAATTCACTTATTATAGTAATTTTAATCTGCTGGTCATATAAAATACTCGAGTTGACTTAATATTCACATTGACCCAGTCAACCTCCCTAGAGGTCATTTACAGCTGGTCTTACCACGAGCATGTGCCGAGCATTACCGAGCATCTGACGAAGGCTTGACGTGGGTCGGCATTAGTGCTGTCCACTTATTAGCTAGCCTTATCTTATTTTACATTTTCGGTAACTTGCGCGTCACTAATTTACAGCTAACTCCGGGAGATTATTTCGGGATCAGGGTGTGTTAATTGAAAATGTGTGTTTACATGCCCCGACTTACGAGTTTTAGGTTGTGAGTTTGAACGCAGGTAGGTATTTAATTTCATCACGATTGCTCTCAAAACGGTGAAAGATACATTTGAAGGAAATTGGTATGTCCGAAAACCAAACATTACAAGACAGATGGTTTGGTGGCTTGTGACAACCACCAAGTTGCACTGGACCTGGGTGGTGGTTTATGGCCCATTCCCTCTCACAGAGAAGAGGCTTGTATCCCAGTAGTGGGAACATTAAATGCTGAATGTGTATGTTTACACATTCAGCATTTAAATATTTATGTAAAACGGTTATTAGATATAGAATTTACGAATAAGCTAGATGACCATTAAAATTACACATACCAAATATATAACAAAGAAGTCTTTGTCTAAGATAGATACAGTCATGTAATGTGTGCGCGCGTTTAGATAGTAGCAAAAAGGACAGGTTTTACGTTGACTATTTTTGACTTCGAAGGAAGCAACTGAACATAAAATCATGACCAGGAAGCATGTAGAAGATTCAATAGTCACGTGTATAGTAAGCCTAACACGACCTAATGATTTCTAGTACTCCGCCTGCCTTACATGATTACTATAGCAGTATTCCTCAGCACATTGCCAAGATATTTATTTAAGGAGCAGCTTCTGCAGCCACCACGCAACCGGATACTACAATTACGCGTATACAGTCAACTTCAGCCAAATAGTAAGTAAATAGTCCACCTTATCTTTTCAATTTGCGTATGAAAGGTGAACGCGAGGCGTCGCTCCGGGCGAATGGAAATTAACCCAGCCTCATGAGATGGCTCAAATCCTCAGTCTCGCATCCCTCTCCCACCTCATTATGAAAGGGAAAATAGAAAGGGACAGCGTTAATAAAATTCCTTGCGACTGGAAAATGGAAGGATTCGAGAGTAATTGGAAATACCTTCGCATTGAGTGGCGCGCCCGAGGTTTCACGATACAGATCGCTGTGTATTTAACTTGCCTTTTGTATGAATTTAATCAGATTCCCTCAGCTCTTGTATTGTACGGTTAATTGGAATTTGTATTGAAAAATTTCAAGTTTGATTTTAATAGGTACAAATTATTGAGTTTTAACAATGTGATGGCAGTTCATAAGTTAAGTTACTTCTCAGGAAGTTGGAGGGCGGAGGTTGGTTCGCATTGAATTTTTAAGGCATACGGTTGGATTCGACAAAGAAGGCGTACCGGTGACGGTTTATTATTAAGAGATAAATTCGGTTGTAGGTACTGTAGGAGAGGTAGGTTACTGATAAATGCGTGCGCTGACTGGACAGGTCCACTCAATCTGTGTGGTTCTTTCCTCAAAAGATCATTTCAAATACCAATCCACATGGTCTTCATATGGTCTGACCAAGATTATGTTTGAATTTTTCTATTTGGTACTACGATTTGAAAGGAGAGGAATAGAGCTCGGATAGCCGACAGCGCCCGTCTTGAAGTAAATTATATAGCTTTACTTATTTTAAATCAACGAATAATCTAAAATATACAGGCCGGCAGGGACGTCAAGGTACAAACTATTACCATAGATTCAGTAAATGATTCCTCCTTTGTGATTTTTTTTTTCGTGGATTGGTAATCATCAAATGACATCTCCCGCTCTGGGTGGAGCAGAAGGGCGTGTCAGACTTTTACTGACTAAAACCCACCCGTGTTCGTTCAGTTGCCCATATGCCAGGGCCATGGTACCTCTTTCGAACTAATCTCGCGACTCTGGCAGGCATCGGTCCTAGCAGACCCCTTCAGTTTGCTGACATCTCTTAAAGGCGCGCGTGGAACACCACGCGCCGTAGCGACACGAGCCTGCTCCTTACCATGCTAGCTATGATTCCTCCTTGCGCGGAAATGTAACATCAGCCAAAAAAAACCGTCATAAATATTGACCGCGTGGGTATTGCACTTTTCTATTTCTACTCTAGGGCGTTTAACATCGTGTACTGATTTAAGTAGGAACGCGCGTTAATGTCCCTACCACCTTAGAAATTTGAAATATGACTTTTATTGCCCCGGTATCCAAAGAGCGCTAAGCCCTTGCAGTACTTACTTAATCCTTAATCATTATACAATACTTTTCAGAAAATGGTTCTTACTTTCCTAAGTAAGGATTAAAGGGAAAAGACCTAAAACACTCTTATAAGGTCTTTTTAACGCTGGAAGGTATTGTATGTAAGTGGCACAATCTGTACTAACCTATATCGTGGTAGCACCTAGGGGACCACTAACCCGGTAAGCCTTAGCGATACATACGACTTACAGGGTGCTACAGGATGTGGGTTTCTTTTGTTATTTCTAACTCGTTAACTGCCACGGGTAAAATCAGAAAAAGTCAAAAATGTACTTAGTGTTATTTGACTTTAAGTCGATTATTGATTAAAAAGTTTCGGACACATAGTCCGACATTGCAGTTAACGTATTACATGTAAATACTTGTCGCCTCAGTGCAAAAGTGCTTTTATTGTGCATTGTCACGAGAGCCAAACGTTTGTGCCTTTCAGCCGGATAGCTTCAGTGGAAGTGGGTGAATTATTGATTGCGCTCTCAACAGAACAGGAGACATAACCAACTTCTGGAGGGAGGTGGGCTGGTTGGAATAAACCCTGACGGCCATCATGGCCCACGTAAACCAAACATCTATAACATAGAACATAGAATATTGATTACAAAATCCCAGGAAATACAAGTGAAGTTTAAAAAGGCTTTTAATAAAATTTACCAAGCTAATCTATGTTTCTGTACTAAATGGTGAAGGAAACCAGGAATTTGTGCAATAGAGCGGAAGAGTGGTACGATACAACATGCTAAAAAATTAAACCATTACACAGTTCTACATAAAATGTAGCGTATGTGCTGATCACGTAGGGATATGTGTTATGTATTCAACAAAGTACAAAGCTTGAATGCAAAAACATTCGATTTACTATTGCTAAATACAACTGTGAAATTCTGAAACAACTTCGTAGTATTTTTTTTTAATTATCGTAGAATACGGTTATTCTTTTGTTTTTATTTAAGGTTTCAGCACCCCTAGCCAAGTTGATAATCTGCAATCGTTAACGCAAGTCGCTTAACGTTAAGTCACGTGGTTAAAACAAACGAATAGAAAATTCGTAGCCAAATTCACATCGTTCAAAATGATAGAATGATTTTTTATCGTTTCTACAATGTTCAACGCTAAATCCTTTGTTTATTATGTGTCGTTATTCTAAAGACATTGTAGAACGAGCGGCCGACTCTGGCGCGTCAACATGGCAACCAACTTATCGTTTTCTACAATTGCTGACACCGAGGCGTTACCAATTGGAGAACGTAATTCGATACGAAACGGTTGTGACTTGGCTAGGGGGGCTGGTATTGCGTCGTACTGCCTCGTTGGTCTTGTGGTCGCAAGCGCTACTTCTGAGTAAAAGGTCTGAGTTTCAACTCCCGGGTCGGGCCCAATGTTTTTGGGTTTTTAAATCTGGAATTTCTCAGTGGCGGCCCGGACTCTGTTTGATGGCAACAGTCTCGCCCCCATAGTTCTATTACATGGTACTTAAACATAACTGGCGAAATGTTGGTGTACTATTAGGTATACCTAACCTTTCAGGGATCGGGCGTCATGTTATGTGTCCGACATTTTTTTGCATTTTGATGATTGGCTTTATTTTTCTCCACATACATACATACTTAATCAGCCTATAACGTTCCCACTGCTGGGATACAGGACTCTCACTGAGAGGCAGTGGGCCGTAATCTATCACGGAGGCCCAGTGCGGGTTGGTAGATATATGTCACGTCTTCGAATTTTTAGTTCTAGGACACGCCGCGCTTTCATCACGATGTTTTTTTCTTTTATTTTTCTCTAGTTCACACGAAAACATTTTCTCAATATAGATTTTCCTTCAACGATCAGGTACCCTTTTCAATTGTTTAGGTACAGATAGCGAAACAAGGGTCAAATGTAGCCACATCCTGTACATTACACACAAGTTTGAAATACAGTTTCCTTACAAAAAAGAAATCTTGTCTCGTGAAATATTCACTTCGTAAAAACGTAAGGGAAAGCAAAGAGGCTCAGGAAGATTGTGGTGACTTGAGCAAGTAAAGTATATTGTAGCTACGTATGTGTGTATAAGTTAGTTTTACTTTACATTATTTATTATTCACGGCTTTTTTCCTTAGAGTGTTACGTGAACATTTTGGTTTTTTATGTGATAGGCTTGAAAATATTCAGAATTAAGTTGTGTTTATTAATAACTACGGAAGTAGTCATTTTCAGATAACAATAATAATTACCGTGTGGTGCCGGACGTAAAGAATAACACCACCTCATTTCTTCCTGTGGGTGTCGTAAAAGGCGACTAAGGGACTTACTAGAGCCCATTCTCTAGTAAGTCCCTTAGTCGCCTTTTACAGCAGCGTTCTCTATGCATTTTACCACCATACTGCGATCGCCAACCCGCCTGCCAAGCGTGGCGATTATGGCAAAGCCCCCTAAATTGGGGGAGGCCTAAGTCCAGCAGTGGATGTCTTATGGCTGAAATGATGATGATGATGAATAATAATTAATCAATTTTTCTAAATTCCTTTTGCCAAATTTTCAAGAATTTTTAAAATTCAGGAAACAAAGAACATCCTAATGTTCTTTGTTTCCTGAATTTGAAAAATTCTTGAAAATTTTCATTCATGAAATGTGATTCGAATTACGAAAATCGTTTTATAATATGGCCAACTATAAAAAAAAAATGCCAAATCCATCCAGCTCTTTTTAAATCATGCGCTGCCTAATGAGAAGCATTTCATTATAGTTTTTTTTTTCAATAGTTTATTTTTGTGGTCATAAATATACGGTAATTAGCTAATAAAAAATTACATCCTAACGTAACTAATACTGGCAGCATTACCGTTGTATGGCAGTACTTCGCCTCTGGGCAAGATAAAAACCAGCCTTTGGAATAGGACATATCAATCAGCTGTTTTGAGATTTCCGATAATGTTATTGATTATTAAGTTTACATTTTATCTCTGACATAGATGAAGAAAGATTTGCTTAGTTTTGTTTTATTCAGACAGAATTTCCATGATTTTGATAAGTGTATTTCAACTCCTCGTGTCGCTGCTCTCTGGTTTCTTAGAATAGATCCTCTATGTTTGGGTCATGTTTTGCTGTCTTGTAAGTTTGGTTCAATTTTCAAAAAATGACTTCTGCCGTATATCGTGAAGATCAAAACAAATAAGAGCGTCACGACTAGCTACTTGTCCGTTAATTAATACGGCCATAATCCCCGTCTCCCCGCGGGACCGTTAGACGAAGGAGGCTGAACAGCTCCCGTGTAATAATTATCAATGTACCCTCGGGGTACTGCCCTTGCTGCCTACCCTTTGTAGGGTTGGGTAGGCATGAATGTTGTGTCCATTTTGGGAGATAGAAAACTGTCAATGATGTTATTAAAGAGGTTTTTCTGTTATTGTTCAGGTGAGCTGTGTCTTGGTAAGCTGTAGAATAAACTTTAAATTAATTGGGCCTAATTAGGTTCCTCTCTCATTGGTTGGTTCTAATAATTAACTGTTCGCAGTGAAATTTTCTATCGTTTTTTCTTATTCTCTTTTTTTCCTAGTGATAACAAACGCTACTGCTGTGCATGAGGTCCTGGGTTTTGGGATTTCCAGGTCGGGCAAAGTGTTATTGGGTTTTTTTGTCTGGAATTTTACAGTAGTAGCCGGGAGTCCTGATTTGCCCGGTTCATGGCAATAGGCTCGCCCCCTGTTACATGGGACTTCAACATAACTGATGAAATGTGGGTGTACTATAGGTACACCTCTGCCCAACCCTACGCGGATACAAAGCGTGATGTTATGAGTATTTATTGTTTCGGAAAATTTGGAAAGGTTTTAATTTATAACAACTTGGAATCAGTACTTAGTTCTTGCATTAGCGAGTGTAGGGCGAAGATACATTATGTACCTAACATAATATTATTTTATCTCATAAACAATTTCACAAAATAATGAAACTCCCTTCTGAAAACTCCATCCACACCTACGTACGGTAACCCTTCCCTGCACGCGTTGGTACTAAAAAGGTATTCTATTTGCATTTTACAACTGAGCCGGACTCCATAGAGTTTGCGATTTAATTCGGTGGCAATAAAGGGGGGTCATTATATCGGGCATTTTGCACATTACACCGGGCATTCTGCACATTATCACGTGTTTATCCCGGAGTCTTATTGTAACTGCAATTAATACTGTACAGTAATGTTTTTATACCCCTTTTACTGGTTTTTGTGATGTAAAACATGTTTTTTTGTTTCACTTTTTGTCATGTCCTTTTCTCTTGAATTTTAACTATAAAAGGAAGGGGGTGTCAAATTCGTCAGTATTTTTATTGTAGGTATCCATATATCCAAAAGACAAGGTGTTAATATAATATTATTACAAATACAATTTGGAAAAAAGGAGCTACATCAGCCAACAAACTGTTTTGCAGTTTGGCACAGGTAATATATTTTGTAAAAACCATAACATTGTGTATAAACACTTTTTCATTTTCTTTTTTTTTCATTGTGGATCGATTTCGAGCATTCTGTTTTTAATACATAAGGTATGCCTCAGGGGAGGTCCTATATAAATTTTATTAACTTTGTCTTGGAAGTTTTTGTGTTAGCTTCGATAATACGTATTTAATCCACTTTGCGTGTCTTGATGATATTCTAACACTACCACGTCACTGTTGTGCGTAATCTATATCAGGCAATAAGTATCCTCAAAGTAAAAGGGAACACAGATAATTATTTTTAGGGAGGAAACTACCAAAAATAAGTAGACATCTTCATAAACTTTCCAAAATAACACATAATAACAATTTACCGCCACATCATAATATTTAATGGGAAATAAATAAATAACAATTTTGCGGCCGGCCTCTTTCGGAGGTGAAATTTCATTACTTATCCGTTTTAAGAGAGGGTAAGCACGGTGACCTAAATTTTATCTTTTCAAAATAAACACATCTTTCCTCGTCGTATTACATTCCCACCACTTTCGGATAGCAAGAATTTCCTCAATTTTCTTCGAAGTATATTAAAAGTAAATAAACTATTAAGAAACATTAATAAGTACCAATACGAATTGTTTGTTCAATCTGTTATTTTAAATCAAAATATTTGGAGCTCGGTTTTTTTAGATTATGAAGAAATGTGCTTTGGGGAAATGATCAATATTATTATGCGTTGAAAAAATAAATAAAAGGTAAACAAAATGAAAAAAGCAAGTTTTTTTTTTTTTTAATCATCATATATACCATAGCATCTATGCATTTTAACCAGCTAATTAAAAATATCCCTGTACCTATATAGAAATCTTAAAGCTTTCTACATAGGTACACCCTTTACAGACTAGAATTTATAGTCAAACCAAAACTTCATATCTACGAACCCATCTAAGTAACAGCCACTTGAAATGTGATCATGATTTTAATACTAGCCAACTATTTCTGCAATAAATTAAATATGATCCTCCGAAAACTAAATTATAATGTATTTTGAGCCTTATGTTCAAGGTCGTAGAGGGTCATATACGAATCGCAAATCCTACTTGAATATCTCAAGTTGTAACTATTTTATTGGAGGGTAAAAGTTGCAAGCGTTCAGCGAGTTTCAAAGCGTAATCTGCTTAGTGAATAGGATTGGTGGAACCTAACTCATCATAATCATCTTCTTGTCATTGTCCCATGTCATTTGAGGTCGGTGGAACACATTTTCCTTTACCATTTCTCTTGTCAACCAGCACGCGTAGCATGACCACTGTAGAAATGGGTTTTGTCGACGGAAGAATAGACAAAATTACAGATTGTAGAAAGATTAAAGACAGAGTTGAAGATTTTAGAATTATTTTTACCGTTTTATGCTGGCGTAGCATGACAATTCTATCTCTATTCTACCAAGAATAGACACAGTTCTTTCTATGGTGGTTGTGCAAACACATGAAGCAGCATGCTACGCGTGCTGCTTCATGTTTCATATTCAGGAGCTTGGACACTAATTAGTTTCACATAGGTCAACAAAGTTCTTGTGTTCCCTTATGCATTTGGGTATCCACTGGAAATCTAGTTCTCGCTTCGTTGCTCCATTCAGGGCAATTGTCAGTACATACTGTACTTTCAGTTCATCATCATCGTCATTTCAGCCGAAAGACGTCCACTGCTGGGCATAATAGGTCTACCCCAAGAACCGTCACTTTGACCAGTTAATTTGTTAGGGCGGTTTGCCATAATCGCCACGCTTGGCAGGCTGGTTGGCGATCGCAGTATGGTGAAAAAATGCATACAGAAAGCTGCTGCCCATTCTGTAGTAAGTCCCTTAGTCGCCTTTTACAAGACTCACGGGAAGAAATGGGAAACTTTCAAGTTACACGATAAAAATGATGGAATCTAATGTCTTTGCTGAAAACTGAGGTCAACTATCCTTAGGTGTTCTAATAACATTAAGCTTTACCTGAAGAGAGAGGCAGAAGGACATCCACATTTCGTCATCATGTTTGAGTCCCATGTAATAGGGGGCAAGCTTATTGCCATCAACCAGGCACAAATCCAGAGTCTGAGCTGCTCCAGAGAAATTCCTGACGGAAAAACGCGAACTACACCATATCCACATTATCCACATTTGGAACACAACACTTTTTGAACCTCAGTTACGCGAAACGCTTTTACAAACATACAAGCTTCGACCAACAGCTCCAACCTTGCCATCATCTCCTCCCTTACCCCGCTTGCTAAGGGTCAAACCTTACACGTCATTAAGTTGGTCACCCGAAGCGGCGGCCGCATGAATGCGGTATCAAACTGTTTTATTGCCCGCCATGATTTAATGAAATCTTTAATATCGGAGATAAGGCGCCCCGGAATGTCGCTCGTAAATTGCCCGAGGCAATATTCCTCGCTCCTAATGCGCAGAAATAATAAGCTGAGTTTTCTTTATGTTTTCTTTGAGTATATATGCTTATTGTTAAGGTTTTAATTTACTTGGTTTGTTGAGATTTTATGTTGATTTTTGCGCATAGAACCAGTAAGGTAATGAAAAGCTAGATGGAAAAAAGCAGTTATGTTAACACAATAAAAAATTTAAAGACACTTTGCTGCACTACGTGTTTATGCGGTAAAAACACTTAAATCTTCACAAATCACACATACATACATACAAAGTAGACAATTTCACGACTCTATATGAAGTTTTCAAAAGCGTTTCTATGCTAATCCGTATCATAATACTGCACTCCCTTATTTAAATCTGCAGTCCAGGCAATAAGTCTAACGACAACAAAAACAAAAGACGAACTTAAAAAAAAGTATGTATGTGTCGTAACAGGTGGCGTTTTCTAGTGTTTGCCTGCCCCCATGGGAAGATGGTGTGAGTTTATCAATCATCCTAGCCTTTTCTCAACTATGTTCATGTCAGGCGCGGTCCGAGAGGGGGGGTCCTAGGGGTCATGACCCCCCCTAAAGTCAGCCATGCTGTTGAGACCCTGAACGATTTGCCTGAAAAACCCAATAATACTCCCGATCTGAGAATCGAACCCGGGACCTCATGCTCATCAGTAGCGCTTTCGTCTACTAGACCAACGAGGAGATGTACCTTCCTAAAAATATTCTTCAGTACTCATGGTGACCCCCCCCCCAAAATCATAGGCTGCGACCGCGCCTGGTTCATGTCGGCTTCCAGTCTAACCGGACGAAACTGAATACAAGTGTTTTAACACGTTAACTGCCAAGTCGGATTATATGTCCGACACTTTTAATCAATAATCGATTTAACACTAAATACATTTTTTTCTTTTTCTTTTTTTTTTCTTCTTTCTTTTTTTTTCTTTTTCTTTTTTTTTCTTTTTTTTTTTTTTCTTTTTCTCTTTTAACTGCCATGGCAGTTATCGTGTTAAATAGAGCGACTGCTTATCTAACCTCCACAACCCACTTTATTTATTCATATTTTTTTGGATTGGAAATCATCAAATGACTTCTCCCGCTCTGAGCGGAGCGGGAGGGCGTGTCAGACTTTTACTGACTAAAACCCACCCTTGTTCCTTCAGTTGCCCATGTGCCGGGGCCACGGTATCTCTTTCGAACAATCACGCGACCCCGGCATGCATCGAACCCCCCCCCCCCCCCCCCCTTTGAACCTATGAACCTGTGGCACTATACCTACTTACTTGAAATAAATTTGTGAACTTACCTACAAAGTTCAAACGTGAAGGTGATGCTACTAACATTATATATGGATTTATTTCTGAAATAAATATTTTGAATTTGAATTTGAATGCGTTCAAAATGAGTAGAAACGATTTCAGTAATTTAATAATGTGTGATATTTTGGCCAAATACGATTTCGTCCTGTTTGTAACGTCAATATTGTCTTTTCATAATCGTATCTTAGGTACTACCTATATTTATTCAGAGAAGGTGAAGTTACATGCCTATTTAAAACTATGTTCCATTTAAAAGCCAAACTTATTGAGGAATATAAGGTAGTGGCATAATCCAAGGAATAACTATCCAGTAAGGGTAGCTACCCCACACTATCGCTGCAACTTATGCATTTATATTACAGAAATAAAAATAAAAACAGCCCAATTTGCTAAGCACGTCACGTTTCAGGAAACGCATCATATGACGGTTTAACTTAAGCAGACATGTATAAAACCTAAACGATTTCAACTATCTCGCGTATAGCCACTTTGGGCACGTAATGGCTGCCGAAATCCGATCCCGTCGGGGGGCGATTGTAACACACGTGACATTGGCGCGAACTACCACCGAGATACGATACATGTTAGGGTTGGCGAACTCTGCCAAAAGAAATGCATAACCTTCGTCGTGTCGATGGTTCGCCTAGCCAAGTCAAACCTTTGGCTACAATATATTATCCTAAGTTATAAGAAGAAATTATATTTTATGTAGTTAGAAATACATTTCAGGACTGACCATTGAACTTGGCACCCATTTAGATCTCACTTCTTTTGTCGTTGAAGTCAACAACCAAGGCATATATCATAATATTTAACTTGGCTCTCATTTCACATTTATGTTTTTGATGGGATATCATTACTGTTTGTTCATATATTATTAGTAGGTACTTATTTATGACAAATTTATAACAAAATTAACACCAAATGGTTTTTGTTATAAGTGCTCCTAATAGAATCAATTAAGCGAAATTTTATAGTAAAATGATAAAAAAATATCCAGTTTCTGATTTATTCCTTTGTATTTACCTAATTACCTATCTGCATGCCAAATTTGAACTTTCTAGGTCATCTGGAACTGGGTTAGAGTTTTGATCTATAGGTCAGTCAGTGATAAAAATGACGGTTTTTGGACGTTAATATCTAAATAACCGTTTGAGATGTGTTTATGAAATTTAGACCACATATGTATCTCGCAAGTTTCAATATATGAGCCAAATTTGATACGTTTATGTGAAATAGCTTTTGAGTTATGAGGAGGTCAAAAGTGGCTCCAAAGGGTTCGTGTAATATTATACACACGGTGCTGCTCGCCAGTTCTGTTACTTGAACTTGGCTTGACACGCTACCGCGTGTCTAGATTCTGTACATATGGTCGAGACTAGAGGCGACTAAGGGACTTACTAGAGAGTGGGGAGCAGTGTTCTCTATGCATTTTACTACCCGCCTGCGTGCAAACGTGGCGATTATGACAAATCCCCCCAAATTGGGGGAGGCCTATGTCCAGCAGTGGACGTGTTTACGCTGAAATTATGATATTTGGTTGAGGGCATGCCGGTTTCTTCACTAGGTTTACCTTCATGGTTTTGCATGCAGCAGTGATGAAAGAAGTTGGAGAAGCATGCTGGTGTGGGTTCGAACCCACGAAGTGAGTCAGGGCCGTAACTACGGAGCCACCACCGTGCTTACGTAATGTATGGCCGATGTTCTAATATCAGAAATTCAGAACTGTCAAAGTTTGTGACGTTGGTCGGGTAGGTCGGTAGTAATTGATGTCCCGTAGTTAGGAGTTATTGGGTTCGAGTGATTAATGGACTCGAGTTTCTGGGCTTATAGTGTGTGTAGGAGGATTGGAAAATGTATGGAAATAAAGTCTTTTTTATTCTCCAAAGATGTAAGTGGCTTGGGATCTCTGTAATTGAGTCGTTTGTGACTATTGATGCAATAAGTAGTAGATCAATACAGTACAAACAAAACTGAAAAAATGAAATTATGAGTCGATTATTATATGTGCACATAACTGTCAAAACTAGAGCGATTACCCGCTATGGGTACCCCTGTGGGGTACGGACCGTGTTTTAGGGCATCGCTGGTAGAGAGCAGAAAGGGACGCGGGCTGGATCTGAATAATGGCAGGGCACCGCTAACTCCTACTCATCTGCACTGTTATTTTCGTCTAAAATACTATTGCTGATGCTACCAACGCAACCAACATGACAAAATTTTTACGTTGACAGGTATGCTGTTATGAAAATCGGGTTAAAGTTTTAATTACAAATTAATTATATTAACTGCATTCAATTCAAGCACACACATTGAAACGCAGACAGTATTCACAATCTAAGACACTCGCAAGTCACAGACACATCTCGATTAGTCTCAGATAAAAACGACAACCCTACTCCGCACCATGTCGCAGTCATTTATAGAAATCCATTTATTACGTAAACGACCTAACTCGGTTGAGCGCCCGCGCTGAAGATTTAGAGCTTGTTTCACTGTTCCCTATTTGGGAGGAGACGAGTGAAATCCTAAAAACGCGTTCTATTCTTGTTTTTGTTCTTGAATAAAATATTCCAGAACCGAGTTATTGCTAAAATGTTTCGAGCCGTTATTGGAGGCGATAAAGTTCTTTGTTTTCGATCGATTTACTGTATTTGAGCTTTTGTTTGGTGGAAATTGGGAATAAATTCCCTTGCTTAAGTACATTTCTTTGCAATATTTTAATGTTAATTTATGTTTATTTCTATAATTGGTTAAAAAAAGTACGATTACATTTGAAAAATAACTTAAGTTTTAAAACTACAAGATAGACTGAAACAAACTCAGAGGTCTGTCTCTTTTAAAGTCCAGACATAATTTTGGTCCTGACCTCATGTGGCCTGCCACATACTGCGGTGCTTAGCACCCAAACTCAGTAACACATTATCAAATAGAATCACTTTGAAGGATGCTGTTAATCCATTGCTCGATATGGTCGAAAAAATTGTCAGCTCAATTATGTAAATAACGCGATGAATGTTGTAAGATTGTCAAAATCAAAGCCACTGCTACTGTTAGTGTGCTACGAAATTACATATTTCTCAAAAATAATACAGACACACAGTTATCACTTCATTATCAACCTCAAACAAGGTAAGAACATTTTCACGTGCCGTCAAGTGAACAGAAATACCTAGCTATTTCCCATTCACAGTCAAACCCCAACACTATTCTCCATTCCACATTTAGTCGTATTTGTTAGTGTTCCGGCGACAGTACGAGATACGAGCCATCCCCGCAGCTCCGTTCACATTACCACGTTTATCCTGACCTAAGTGCATTATGTGGTTGAGGAAATCTCCTGCGAAGCACTTGTCTATGGAGCGGGCCGATTCTGATTTTGAATTTCGATTCTGTTGCGATTGTATTGTTAGATTTGTGTGGACGGCTTCTGTTGTCGATGGGTTTTGCTTTTGGTTGAAAAATAGGATTGTTTGATCGTGTTATGATTAATTCAAAGTTTTAATAAAGAATAACTTTGATTTAGAAATTTCATTTAAACTAGTGCTCGGAGTTTATACTTTCGAGCCGTTTGGAATTGAAACCTTCGGGTCTCTTTAAAAAAATCTCGAATCGGGTGGTTGACACTTCACATAACCCAGACCCAGAGGCTGGTTTTTACCTTAGCCAGAGGCTAAGTATTGCTGTATGACGTGGTCGTAAGAAGCCCGAAAGTCTGACAACTAGTCTTACCCAAAAGGTATCGTATTATCCAGTAACTGGGTTGTGGACGTCAGATAAGCAGTCGCTCCATGTTAAATACTGGAATCCAGCTTTAACTCGTTATACTAGAAACCGACTCCAACGTAAACGTAAATAGGTTAGGCAAATGATGAATTGAATAATGCTGACCTAATTTTTTGGAAACCTAGGTAGATTGATATTATTATCAAAAACGGCTGCGTTTATTTCAAGCTGAACTCTAAACATCGATAGGTTCCGTAATAGGTCCTCAAGATTGAATCGCACCATTCGCACCACACACTCAATGCGGTTCTATTTACATAATAAAACAAGTGGGGAAGGGGATAGAAAAACTCCCGCCAACAGAAACTAAGGTGCAACTACTGAATGCTGCTTAAAATCCTGACAATTCAATAAGAGATTTGGGAAAAGCCTTTAAAAGTCCCGCTTTAGAGCCTTTTATTCTAAGTACCTGCGAACTTTTTTGTTGTTTTCTTTAAACATTCGTGTGTTGGGTACAACGGTATTGAAAATAATGTGTCTAAGAGAGTATTGGACTGAAGAAATTACTCTCAGACTCTACTGCCATCTTCTGGGTACGCTCGTTTCATTATAAACCCCACCAATCGCTTTACATCAAGCGTGATCGAGGCCAACAGTAGGCCCTTTTAGTAATAAAAATAAACATTTATTTTTTCACTCGTTCCAAAGGTGTATCGTTTTACCCAGTAACTGGGTAGTGGAGGTCAGATAAGCAGTTGCTCCATGTAAAATACTGGGTATACAGCTGCATCCGATAAGACTGTAGGCTGACCCCATCATAGTTGGGAAAAGGCTAGGCAGATGATGACCTTCATTTCATAGCTGAAATGAAATGAAACCGCTAACGAAGAGCCAAAAATTGTATACAGCAGTTATTTCATTTGTTTTCCAAATCAATTGCAACATAAAAAAAAATACAAAACACATTTAAAAAACTACAAAATCTCCAATAAATTTACAAAAACACAATAAGGAAGTGTCTATACAGGAAGGATATATAGATATTTATCTATATCTGTAGCTACAATATGGGTCCACCCTTTTTTACCCATTTAACACAAATCCTTTTAAAAATCTCTCTCGAACAAGCTGTGTCGCGCCGGAGAGGGCATTTGATTTAGATAACGGGCCCTCTAAGGTCCTCTCATAGTAAGATTGAACCCTCTGAGGGAAAACTTGCAGACTGCACGCTACTGTATAGAATTGGAATGTTTTAAAGGATTTTCATTTGAATACGGACAGTTTGGAGATCAAATCTTTAACCTTTGTGGTTAAACAATAATGGTATTCCGTGTGGTGCCGAACGTAAACAATAGCATCATCCTATTTCTTTCCTTGGGTTTCGTAAAAGGCAACTATAGGATTTACTAGAAAATGGGCAGCAGCATTCTCTATTCATTTTACCACCATACTGCGAGTGCCAACCTGCCTGCCAAGCGTGGCGATTATGGCAAACCCCCCAAATTGGGGGAGACCTATGTCCAGCAGTGGACGTCTTTTTTTTTTTTTTTTTTTTTTTTCAGGATGGGAAATCATCAAATGACTTCTCCCGCTCTGGGCGGAGCGGGAGGGCGTGTCAGACTTTTACTGACTAAAACCCACCCGTGTTCCATCAGTTGCCCATGTGCCAGGGTCACGGTATCTCTTTCGAACAATCACGCGACCCCGGCAGGAGCAGTGGACGTCTTACGGCTGAAATGATGATGATGATGAATAATTGTGTGATGTTCAGTGAAAGTTTTCTGTGATCAGATGAAAATTGAAATGCTTGTTTTGTACCCCACTGATACATAGTAGGGATGTTATGGATATGAAATTTCGGATACGGATTGGTTACGGATGTAAGAATGATTATAATACCGGATACGGATATGAAATTATTTCGGATTATCCGTTAGTTTCGGATAATTTCGATTACGGATATAAAACTTTTAAGGAATTTCAAAAGTAAAATACTAATCTATACTAATATTATAAAGCTGAAGAGTTTGTTTGTTTGTTTGTTTGTTTGTTTGTTTGTTTGATTGAACGCGCTAATCTCAGGAACTACTGGTCCGAATTGAAAAATTATTTTTGTGTTGGGTAGCCTATTTATCGTGGGAGGCTATAGGCTATATAACATCACGCTACAACTAAGTGGAGCGGAGCAGTAATGAAAAATGTTGCAAAAACGGGGAAAATTTATTCCTTTTGAGAGTTTCCGTTGCGTGCGCTGCATAAACGGTTAAAGTAACGCAAAAATCATGTATGACGGAATTGTTCCTTTTAAAAAGTTCTAAAAAAAAGTCCGCGAGAGCATATGTCTATCTTTTAAGGTTGACTCACTATAACTCAAAAGGAGCGAGCAGCAACAAAAAATAGACGAAAACTAGCAGGCAAATCGATGCGACGGGAAGGGTCAGGGGAGCAAAAATTTGACCCGGACGAAGTCGCGGGCAGAAGCTAGTAAATAATAAAATGGTTTTATTTATATGTCACCATTTGGTAGGAATTGCAATCAGTCTGTGAGTAATTATTACAGCTATTTAAAATAAAAATGATTATAAATATATATTGAGTGTTATCTAATCTACCTAAAATAAAAATGTAATAACAAATCCGATATTATCCGAAACTTTTATTACGGATTCGGTTACGGTTACGGATAATTTTTTATATCGGATATCCGATAGTTTCGGTTACGGTTACGGAGCTCCCTAACATCCCTGATACATAGTGCTGGCCCCGTTGTACCGGCCCTGACTTATGAGTTTTAGGTATGTTTGAATCCAGACAGGCGAGCTTTACTTTGTGTAAACTA
Source organism: Aporophyla lueneburgensis (assembly GCA_932294355.1). NCBI lineage: Eukaryota > Metazoa > Arthropoda > Insecta > Lepidoptera > Noctuidae > Aporophyla > Aporophyla lueneburgensis. Next base: position 5,198,979 of record OW028746.1, read on the forward strand.
ATTCCTCAGCACTGCTATCAAAACGGTGAAGAAAAACATCGTGAGGTAACTGGCATGACCTTACGGGTACTCTGTGTAATGGTAGAGGCAAGGAATAAGTAGATCAAGCAAATCTGGGTTAATTTTTACTTCCGCCTTTATTTTTTTTAACACCGGCAATCTATCATTGTCGTGGAATACTTACTGTAGGATGTTGTACTTATTGGTGTGAATTAATAAATAAATACAATAATTTATTTGTCAGAATATTAAGGTCATATATTTAGTCGATGGTCTCTACACATTCTGCCACGTGAGACGTGCAGTGCCAACATTTTGATTAAAAATGGCACATCGAAAACGTAGGGTGGGATAGTAATTTGTTTGAAAATTGCTTCTTGTGGCTCATTTATTGCACAATCAACAAAACTTTAAGTAAGTTTCACTGATTCAGTACTTATCATAAAGTTGACTAAGTTACTAAATAAGGTAGTGATATTTCATGCAACGAATATGGGTCCTTTCCAACCTCGTCGGTTGAAATATCACATCGTATGCCGATAGCTTATATCCGTATCATTTGCCCGGTTGAGCTAGCGGTGGAAGGCTGGCCTAATAAGCCTTTACAGAGAAATGATAAAGGCCTTGTTTACGAGACAATACTAACAGCCGCTCAATCGCTGGACCCTACTCCGAACAGTTTATGTTATGTGTATCAGAAACGATCCTCTGTGTTAAGATAAGGAAACTGATGGAGGCAGGTGCTTATTAGTGAAGTTATCTTTCGCTAATTTAAGATATTTTCCGGCTTTTTATTTTTACTTGGTTCCTGTTCAATAGCTACCGACATTGTTATCCATATTAATGACGACACCACAGTGAACATTATGTATCCAGAAATGTACGGTACATTTTATTTCTTCAAAATGTATGATATCTCTTAGGTAGCCATTGTTTGTTGATGTATCTGAGGAGACAGATAATTGCATCATACATGCATTACATTATAGTACATACTAATTCCATGCAAGCACTGTACTTGATGTGCCTAGTTGACCTATAAAAAACAATAATAGGACTTTCAGTTTCCATACACTGTTCAAAAATGATGGCTGTTATTTCCAAAAAAAAAACAACCTTGCTTTTCTAAACACAAAAAAGGTCGAAGTTAAAAAAGGAATAACGTCACTCTGCATTAGATACAGTGGTCCGCGTGAATTCCGTCATTCGTCTGCCGCGGTCCGAAGCGACGGGACTCTGAATAAATACATGGGGCTCCATTAAAACGTCAGTCAGACTGAGTGGCTCTCTTGTGGACTCGCTTTGTTGATGCACACATATATAGGTGTTCTCTTGAGGTCGTATTTTAAGAAGGGAGTTGTATCTACCGACTTCGATTTTCTGAAAGATGTTTTCATGAAATATTTTAAAGACATTTGACTACTTCATTTTTAATAATTCGTGTGGGGTAGGTACGATAAACATTAAAGTGAAAAATAAAAACTTACCCTAACTTAACAAGAAAAAAAAAACTGCAAGTATCGGTAATTTGGGAAGTCGGTGTCTTTGTATTTGTATTTAAGTTATTTCTACCGCTCTCATTCCTGCGTATCACAAAATTAATTTAATAATTGACTTCACATTGCTATAAAGTAGGAATATATAAAGTATTTAAAATCCAAATTCTGCTGTAGGTTAAAATTACGGTTTTGGGTAATAAAAGTATACTTTTATGTAAAGTACATAATTTTCCAGGTTAAAAATGTATTCAGTTTTCCTGAGCACTCTTTCGAAAGAACACGAAAAACTTTCAGCTTTTCGATACCTACATTTTAATTACCGATAGGACCGATAGCCGTAAAAGTTTGTCTATGAAACTGCAAAGCAGGGTTTTCGCCTTATTACTCATTTGAATGAAGTTTTTGGCATTTATTCCTTTAAACTTATGAAGCCCATAATATAGTCTATCGTGAATATCATAGTAGTTTAAGATATCTTTGCTTGTGTTGACTGCCTCGTTGGTCTAATAGTCGCAAACGCCTCTGCCGTGCATGTGGTCCTGGGTTCGAATCCCAGGTCGGGCAAAGTATTATTGAGTTTATCTTACTGGAATTTCTCAGTAGCAGCCCCGAGTCTGGATTTGTGCCTGGTTGATGGCAATAGTTGATGGCGCTACACGGGACTTAAACATAACTGGCGAAATGTGGGTATACTATACCCTGGTCCAATCTTTCGGGGATCAAGGCGTGATATTATCTTTGTATATACTTGCATGCTCTAGATATATGTAAATATTACTCAATAGATATCCGATCCGTTCAAAAGTTGTATTAAGCGATAAGATCGTCCATGGTCTACATAATAAAAAGTTCGTATTCTATTCCTGAAGTTAGCAATTCTAATTAAATATTACCTACACGGTACTGGGAGATCCAGCGTTTTAGGAAAGCAAAACCCTTTACAACCTTTTCAAATGCCGCCAACTGACTATAAACTTTGCCTGAGAATCTTATAAAATATTCCGACGTTGCTCGCTTTAATATAATTTATTAAAAACTTATTAGAATTTTTACGATGCGGGCTACGGAAGCACTAGATTTAATCAAGCTAAGTTATATAGACTGGCTCCGTTCAGGTTGATTTAAAACTTTTTTTAAACAAAGTTTTGCTGATCAAAATATCAGAGGATGTTGCCTGAGCTTCTTAATCAAACGAGATCAAAAGAAATGTATATATTCAGGAAGCCACGATTAAAAAGCGTATTTGATTAAGGTGAAAATGTAAGGGTATCCCACGAAATTCATGTTTTCTCACTTGTTTTGAAATTTGAGGGTCAGTATCAATCATTTATAAATAAACTCACGACTTTTTACATGGGAGTAGGCAGAAATTACAGAACGCTACCTGCATCGATCGATTCTTAAATACGCTTTTTGATTCGTTTATGTTCATACATCTGGTCATACATGCATGCCGTCAGTAAAAGATTATAGGTAAGTTTGGCAATTCTTAAGTATTGCCAACATAATTAAGTAACTTTGAATTTCACGGTGTCGCTTAGCGTATCCCCTTAAGGAAAACGTATAGGTACAAAATATGAACTAATTTCTCTCATAGAAAACTTGGCTAGCTTTCGTTTTACTAACCGAAGAAAAAAAAGAGCAGGTTGTTAATTCGACGTGTATACAGTCAAATTAAATAAGCAGGCTTTATGCACGTGTTGGGTATGGATATCGAAAACATATAGAAAAAAAAAATACACCGTTCGATGGGCGAAAGTGAATGGCCCGTAGTCGGTTATTTTTTGTAATTTTTGGAAGAAAATAGATATTGTTTGTGGAATCAAGACCAAAGCATTCAAAGCAAAAGTAACAGTCGTTTGGTTAGGAACCTTGGATTGACTGAATGTACATACATGTCACTGTTATTTAAACATTTGAACAAAGTTGGAATAATATTTTTAAATTATTTCGTTAGTTTTCGATTTCGATGCCCAACACGTGAATTCAATTTGACCTTGTATTTATATATTTTTGTAATGCATAACTTTTATCCATAGAGTTATAGTACATTTATATCGATGCTTTTACAGACTTTTTCGATTTTAAATATAAGTTATTTATATACACCGTGACATATTAGTCGTCTTACAAAGGTTGTCCACTCAATGTATCCGACATAATATACCTCTTGGCGTGATCAAAAAATTGTTACCAATTAAGAAAATACGTACTAAGAACAATAAACAATGCACTAAAATTATGAAACATCCTGTTAACCTCTAAGTCCCTGAGATGTCACATTTGGTATGTAAACAATCGTTTTTTAATTGTGTCTGTAAATACGGTAATTGACCGGTTAATAATGTACCCAGCGCACGAGTCGACTAGATCATTCCATCTCCATTTTCCATGAGACAAAATATCGTTCAAACTACGTCATGCGTCATCATAACGAATAATGTTTTTATTTTTTAGTTTTTCAAATGTTATTTTTTTCTTCTGGATATGTAGTAGTCATTGGATACATGAATTGGGCTGCCGTTGTAAGACGATAAAAATGTCACGGTGTATAAATATAAGTGCAATACTTTTTAACACGATTATATTATATTAGTTACATACGTATGTTAGTATGTAACGGAAACTTTGAATATGATTTTGACCCCCTTCTAAACGTCTGATTAACTCATTTGGCAAACTTATCAAGGAACAATGACAATACAATAATTTTATAAATTTGTGCCATTATTCTTGCCGGGGTTACCAGGATAGCAAAAAAACTCTTCGAAACTACGTTGACATACGTCTCAAAATTAGAAAAATCGAAAGACCCTAAAAAATAATTAATAGTTAAAAAAAAAAACTAAAAACCTCAGTGCTTGATATCAATTAAAAATACCTCAAATGCACCCCACGCTTTTTTCCGTTATTTTTTACTTTTTAGTTTGGTTTTCTATGGAAGCGTGGTTTTTAGTTTTTTTTTAACTATTATTTTTAAACGTTGAAATCATTTGCTTATTTCCGCAATAGCGGCTGAATATTAGTTCCACCAATATGTATTAATTATGACATGTTATACTGAACAACATCACATATAAACTATGTATTCTGTTTATTACATATTATTCTGTGTATTGCATTGAGTGGACTGGTGCGAGGTAATTAGCGATAAGCCTGGTAATTAGGCAAGGAGCCAAGCGGCGAATTTTTCACTATTGAATCAATGAGTCTGTACTGCGTTGCATTCGTAATTTGTGTTCTAACTATCTTATACCTTTAAACGAGCAATTCTTGTATATATATATATAATCTGAATCTCGGAAACGGCTCCAACGATTTTCATGAAATTTTGTATACAGGGGGTTTCGGGGGCGATAAATCGATCTAGCTAGGATTCATTTTTAGAAAATGTCGTTTTATTCGCGTTTTCAATAATCAACTTTTAAACATAAACTGAAAAATATGACTGTTCCTGACATCTATTGGCGACTAATAATACTATTTTTTTAATTGGGAGCAACTAACTGCTTTAACGACACAACAACACTAAAGCTACTTCAACAGATGGCGTTGTTAAGCAACACTAAGTCATTGGCTTGACGTGTTTGGTTTGACGTTATGGTCCAGGAGGTAGCGTTGCAAATGAAAAAGTCATAGTAAGCCGGCTGAACTTATTATTTTAAACACAATTTACCAAAAAATACCGAGCAAAGCTCGGTCATCCAGATATTAGAAATAAATTAAGTACCTGTCAATATCGTCATTTCAGACAAAAGACGTTCACTGATGGACATAGACCTCCTCCAAGCTCCGCCACCGGTTTTGTGCTTCCCGCATCCAGCGGATTCCTGCGGCCTTCAAAAGGTCATCGGTACACCTTGTGGGAGGCGTTCCAACTCTACGTGTTCCGGTACGCACCTGAAGTCGGCCAGTACCTATGAACGGTTCAAAATTAATAAAATAATGACATGTCTGAGAAGAATATGCAAGCTTTTAAATTACAGCATTCATGGAGGTCAGTGGTAGCGAAGTAGTATCTGCCCCGACTAACCGAGTCGGGGGCTCTAAGCCAGGAGATCAGAATTTTTCGTAAGCTCAAAAAACAACCCCTAAAAATTACCCCTACCAAACCATAAGCAGGCTAACTCACCTGACCCTGGAAACAGCAAGTTATTATATTAATAGGGTGAATTGGACCTCGGATTCGGAATCAGCGACCCCAAGAACACAAAATCAACATGGTCTGGTTTTGGGCAGAATTTTTTCGTTTTTTTTCATTGTGACTGGGTTTTTTTTTTGGGTGGGAAATCATCAAATGACTTCTCCCGCTTTGGACGGAGCGGGAGGGCGTGTCAGACTTTTACTGACTAAAACCCACCCGTGTTCCTTCAGTTGCCCATGTGCCAAGGTCACGGTATCTCTTTCGAACAATCTCGCGACTCTGGCAGGTTGAGTTAATACGCTAAAGTGTAAAATTTGAAATAGCAATATTTTGGTGAAAAAAAAAAGATATTTGCAAAATCCAAATAGGTTTAAAAGGGGAAGGGTGGTACTTTCAATTGCTATACAAAGTTTTTTGATAATCATTTATTTCTTTCTGTCAGGTAACCTCAAAAACTGCAAAAAAAGCGTTTTTTGCACTTTTAGGTTAGGATATTTCTAAAACCAGACGTATAGGAGCCATTTTGAACACGGATTCGGATTCAGCGCATCAAAATCCTTCGGGTATGTTCGGTCTGGTCTCTGGGTCTGGACTTTTGTTAAATTTTGTTGGCCTGTGTAATAAATCTATTTTTGTCTGCTCCTGTACCCTTTTTCCTTTAAAATTTGTCCTACTAACTGGATGGTTTTGAATATACCGTGTTTGACAATCCTCATTCATCACATTGTATACCATACAGTCTACGTAAATTTCAACCCTCCACATGCGCGTCAAAACCTGTGAGGCTGTGAATGCTTCAACCACGTTTAGCTAACCCTCTCAATTTTTTGCCGGTGACGTGACACGTAACAGTTGGAGCTTCTACTAACAAATCTAATTTGCACGTCCATTGACACGTCCAACTTTTTGATAGAGGATTTTTGGAGCACCTCCCCACATTCGAACCTTCCGTGCGCCGATACACTTCGCGTTTTTCATGTGCTCTTGCTTGATTACCGACCGGCCAGGATTCTGCGAATTCTTTTGCATTTTTTTAGCGTTTGGAAGCATTTTTTCGTTGTTTGAAGTTCGAAACTTCAATTTTTTTTAACTACCAACCCGCTCTTGTTTCACGCGTTTTTACGACTAGACAATACATCAGAATTTCTTTACATACTTGTAATGTTTAAAATAATGGTTAATACATTTATACCTTCTGGAATACATTCTTCAAATGGACGTGAAAATCGCATTAAATTCCGTTGCGCAGTTTAGAAGAACAACCCGGTCCCAGACAAACACGAACAACGACTTAAGTCTATAACTACAAATAAAAAAGTATGTGTTTATAACGTCAGAATAAACTTTTTGCTAAACTGGAATGAAAGTGTATACTAAACTAATAACAAAAAAAAAAAAACTCTTTGAAAATTTTATTTGTAAGTATATCTGTTTGTTTCAGCTAGTCTCCAAAACGGTAGGACCTATTCAGATGGCGCTTTTCAGTTACAAACACTTCAGTTATATTTATTTGCATCTTAGATGTACATACTACTTACATTGTGTTTTTTGTTTAGGATAGATAAGTTGCACCTACATTTGTTAATAAATAAAAAACTTAAATAAAAAAACTACATAGCTAGATTATAATATATTAGCTGTGCTCACGACTTCTTTTATGTGGATGTCAAAAACAATGATGTGTCTCTTTAATAATTCGTTTTCTAAAAAAGGTACTTTTATCATCAGCCAGTGAAAGTACCGTTAGATTTGGTAATGCCATTTCGGAGATTAGCCGAAGCATCCAAACATACAGACAGGCACACAAACGAAATTAAAATGTTTTTGTTACACGTACCGTGTATGTTTTGATGTGTAATTTAGTAAAAGCTGTTATTTTGATATTTCACACATACAATTTAGTTGTATTTATTGGTATGGTGTATTGGATGTATACAACATTATGTATTCACAATAATTTGGTTCGTTACGCGTCGGTTATTAGAGCCAGTTGTTTGTGTCGATGTTGTTGCCTGTTTTCTGATAACAATGGATTTCAATAGTGCTTCTACAACGTTTATTGATGAATTTCAGAATTTTGAGAGCCAGATCTGTTACTATGATAAATGATAAATGTGATAAATGACTTTATTTTTGCAAGTAGGTTTGTACAAACACTTTTACACGTCAATCATATTTTTTTAAACTAGATGAGGTCGGCGTTTCCTATCTGACTACTCTGAGAAGAAAGGCCGAAACAAACTCAGAGGTCACAGTCTCTTTTAAAGTCCAGACATAATTTGGTTAGATCATGTGAAGACCATGTGGATTGGTGTCTGAAGTGGTCTTTTAAGGAAAGAACCACACAGATTGAGTGGACCTGTCCAATCAGTGCACGCATTTGTCAGTAATCATGCAGCTCAACTCAGAACTTAAGGAGGTCAATGATTCGACGAACAATACCAAAGAAGGGACATTTGTGTAGGTCACATAAATTACTCAAACTGCCAGACTGTGATAAAAAATAAATGAGAAGAAAAAGAACCCAGAAAAAAAAATAACACCCACTTAATCTTCACATTTACAATAATTAAAACAATATAATACTTTAAAAGTAAATATTAATGTTATTGTATAGGTAAAATTCATCAATATCAATGTGTATATAAAATCAGGAGATAGTCGCTGTCTGATAATTTGAGGATCATGTACATGGAGGTGTCTGAAATGGTCTTTTGAGGAAAGAACCATACAGATTGAGTGGACCTGTCCAGTCAATGCACGCATTTGTCAGTAATCTTTCAGCTCAACTCAGAACATAAGGAGCACAACGATTCGACGAACAATACCAAAGAAAGGACATTTTGGTAGGCCGCATTAAGTACTCAAACTGCCAGATTATCATTAAAATGAAATGAGTAAGTATAAAAAAAAACAAACATCTACATAGTCCTCACATTCAAAATTATTAAAATAATAATAATAGTATACTCCTCAGAGTATATATTCATGTCATAGTTAAGCAATAATCAAAATGTCAAAGTGTATAAGCAATAATCAAAATGTCAAAGTGTATATTCCCAATAAATAATTAATAAAAAAAAGGAAAGTAATTAATAATAAAAAAATAAAAAATATAATTCAGTACAATAATATTTTAAAAATAAAAATAAAAATTGGAGCAGCTTAATCCCAAGCTTTTTTGTCCTCAATATAATCTTTAACAGTGTAAAAGGCTTTCTCGTACAACTTACGTTTAATGAATGATTTAAATTTATTGAGACTTAGATCTTGAACATGGCTTGGAAGTTTATTATAAAAGCGTATACATTGACATCTGAATGAGCCACCTATTTTCTTGAGCCTTGTTGAAGGTACAACAAATTTGTGTTTGTTCCTAGTATTTATACTATGGATATCACTGTATTTTTTAAACAATTTAATATTCTTATGGGCATATAAAAGATTTTCAAAAATATACTGTGAAGGCACAGTCATTACATTAATTTCTTTAAATTTCTCTCTGAGTGTGTGTCTCGGGCTTAATTTATAAATTGATCGAATAGCCCTTTTTTGCACGACAAAGATAGTCTGAATGTCGGCGGCATTTCCCCACAACAGAATACCGTACGACATTACACTATGAAAGTAGGCAAAGTACACTAAACGGGCTGTCTCTATGTCAGTTAAATTCCGAATTTTTCTAACAGCATATGCAGCGGAGCTTAGCTTTTTCGACAATTTATCAATATGTGGGCCCCACTGAAGCTTGGCATCCAAAGTTAAGCCCAAGAACACAGTGCTATCTTCAGGATTCAATTCTTCGCCCTTTATCAACACATTCGTTTTCACTTGCCTAACGTGAGGTAGCGTAAACTTAACACATTTGGTTTTTTTTTCATTAAGAAGCAAATTATTAACATTGAACCAGTGAACTATTTTTGAGATCGCGCTATTAACATCGTCAGTAACCAGCTGCTGACGTTTAAGTTTAAACAAAAGTGAGGTGTCATCCGCAAACAAAACTATATTATGATTATCTTTAATGAGGTAAGGCAAGTCATTAATATAAATAAGAAACAAAAAAGGACCAAGAATTAAGCCCTGTGGGACGCCCATTGTTACGATAGATCCGGGAGACCTTTTTCCATTGACATCGACACTCTGAATTCTATTAATCAAATATGAAGTAAGAAGATCCAGAGCGCTGTTCCGGATCCCGTAGTGGCGGAGTTTCCTGATTAAAGTTTCATGAAGAACGCAATCGAACGCTTTAGATAAATCACAAAAGATGCCCAAAGCATCGCATTTATCTTCCCATGCATTATAAATATGCCCTAGGAGTTCAACACCGGCATCGGTAGTTGAACGACCCCTTGTGAAACCGAACTGTTTGGTATGTAATAATTTATGTTTATTAAAAAATCGTTGCAATTGGTCTAAAATTAATTTCTCAAAAATTTTACTGAAGGTAGGTAGTACTGAAATAGGTCTATAGTTAGAGGGGTCTGATGTACTACCAGATTTAAATAAAGGTATTATTTTACTATTCTTCATAAGGTCAGGAAACTCCCCACAGTCGATACAATTATTAAATATAAGAGTTAAAGTAGGTGCTACAATGTCAATAATAGACTTGGCGACTTCTACAGAATTACCCCACAGATCTGCAGTCTTTTTTACATTTAAAGTGTGGAAGGTTTTAATTATATATTTACAAGTAATATGTTCAAAATGAAATTCCGAATCGCAAACATTAACATTTTCAATAAGCAAAGACTCAGCAACAGAAGGTGATGAGTTTAGGGATTTTGTAGTTGAAACAGGAATATCTGAAAAGAAATTTTCAAAAGCCGCCGCAACTTGTAAGTCTGATTTTACTATGTTGTCATTGATAGACAGGCTGTAGTCATTATTTCGTTTACTAGAGCTTCCTGTTTCACTATTAATAATATTCCAAGTCGTTTTAATAACATTATTACTGTTTTTAATCTTTGAACTCAAGTAACGCGACTTGGCCATCCAACAAACTTTTTTAAATAATTTCGAATAATTTCTAACATACAAATTAAATTCAGCAGTGTTGACAAAAATAAGCCGTGTTCTACTTTTATGAATACCAATGGTAGCCCAATCACTGAAAGATACGTTACTGTTAACTGAGATAGTCCGGGGAATAAAAGTGGAATTAAAATCATTACAATATATCTTTAAAAAATCATCATATAAATTATTGGGACCACCATTAATAGATAAAAGTGGCAATTTCTGAACTAGTTTAACTTTAAAGGCTTCTAGACGAACTGCACTTTTGGGGTTTACAGTGATATCTTTTTTACCCACATTTTTGTTTTGATTTTGAATAGTAATCTGTTGCCCGCAATGATCAGAATCTAGTAAATTAATAATTTCTTTGTGGCTTGGTATAACATCAGTATAAATATTATCAAGGCATGTGGCGCTAGTAGGGGTTATTCTTGTGGGCTCCATAAATAGGTTTACAAGATTGTAGGACCGAAATAGACTTATTATTTTACTACAAGAACCCGAGTTTTCCAATAAATTAACATTAAAATCCCCGCAAACAATAATAGACTTGTTTGAGTTACTAATCTTGTGTAATACTTCATCCATGACCTGTTCAAAGCAGTCATACAATCCTGAAGGTGGTCTGTACACACTTAATACAATAATCTGCTCCAATTCTATACAGGCAATTTCTACTGTCCGCTCAACAGACATTTGGAGATTTGTGTAGTCAGTTAAATAAACAACTAGCAATTATATAATTATGTCATTATATACATATACTAGCTGACCGTACAGACGTTGTCCTGTTTCCAGCCGTTTAGGAGGAGTGTCAGTGTCATACACACGTACAGTAGAATTATACACTCTGTGTTTCAGGTATCTGAGAACACGTAATGACTTTCCAGCGGTGTAGCGTTATTTCCGAGGCAAAGTGGGGCCTCGATATGGTTATAGAAGATCCTTTATAAACGGACCGCGTATTTTAACCTTCGATCGAACAGATTGGCTTTTATTACATAGCCACGAGCCCCTCATGTGTGTGTGCGAATTTTTAAACCCTCAAAATATGAGTTTCCAAAACATTTATTATTGACGCGAGACGGTCCGCTCGAATTTTGTCAACCCACCAACTGCCACGCACAATTTTGTACACACAGAATTACTAACTAGGGTCTCAGGGACAATGCCACACGGCCGAGATGAAAAATTAATTACTACGCCTTATCAATCCAGTCTCGGCTCCGAAGGCTCGTTTATTCAATATGCCTGTATCATTGTAACCTGCTTATAAATTCACAAGCAGATATTCGGGTTTAGGTTGAACAGGGGATATCATTAGAGGTAGGTTGACATACATAAATTGGTGATGGATCTGTTAGGATGGAATATTCATGTGAAACGGAGAAACATGGGTTTGCTATCAAGTAAAGGGGATAATTGCTATGATCGCCATGCTTATAATAAAAAATAGGTAATTTTAGTATAGATTTCTCAAAGGAAAGGCTCATTGGCTCATTTACTTTAAAATTTACAACATTATTTTCACTTTGTTACTCTTTTCCTTTGTTATATGTAAAACAGTACTTTTTCTTTCTTTCTTTTGTGTCTGTGCATCATTTTTTTTTTTTTTTTTCAGGATGGAAAATCAATCAAATGACTTCTCCCGCTCTGGGCGTAGCGGGAGGGCGTGTCAGACTTTTACTGACTAAAACCCACCCGTGTTCCATCAGTTGCCCATGTGCCAGGGTATCTCTTTCGAACAATCACGCGACCCCGGCAGGCATCGGGCCTAGTAGACCCCTACACTGCTGCTGACATCTCTTTGAGGCGCGCGTGGAACACTGCGCGCCGTCGACCCGAGCTTGGTCCTTACCGGGCGGCGAGCTACCCATTGCTCGCCACCCGCAAGCTCGCGCCTACGGTGGCCGGGAGTCCGCTATTGACTCCCGACGCCCGGGGCGTCTCCTCCTGCGGCGGCTAGGGACGTGAGTGCGCAGAGACTGCCACTCCCTCACGCGCCCCGCCGCCTCCTTCGCGAGCATTACTGCTTCGCAGAAGGAGGTGACGGCTTCCCATTTCCTCTCGCTCCGTACCATGGCTCGCACCAGGGCCGGACGCGAGAGGTCGCCGCCGCCAATCGCCTCCACGAGGACACGGCGGTGCTCCGCCCAGGCAGGGCACACCTCCACCGTATGCTCCACCGTGTCCTCCAGACGATCCTCGCAATGGAAACACCCGGACGTATCCTCCCGCTTTATCCTGAACAGGAACCCACCGAAGCACCCATGCCCGGTGAGAAACTGCGTCAGGCGGAAGGTGAGGACGCCGTGACGCCTCTCTATCCACTCCTCAAAGAGGGGACTTACCGCCGCAATTGTGGCGTGCCCAGCACTGGGTTGCGACAATCGTACCCGCCATGTCGCCATGAGATCACACCGGAGCTCTGTCCGCCGTGCCGCGATTTGTCGCGGCAGCGGAGTTTCGCCCCGGCGTTTCGCCTCCTCGCGCCACTCCCACATGTGGGCGAGGACCTTTGCCTCCAGATCCCATGGCGGCACTCCGGCAAGGAGGCTCGCTGCCTCGCAGGAGACCGTGCGGTATCCCCGGATTAACCGGATGGCCATGACCCTCTGGGCCGCACTCAACCGGCGCGCTGGGCGCAGCCTCAATGAGGGCGCCCACACCGGTGCCCCGTAGAGGGCCATGGACCGCACGACCCCCGTGTAGAGCCTCCGGCAGGAGGCGTTTGGACCCCCCAGATTGGGCAGGAGCCGCTTTAAGGCAGCCCCAGCCCGCTCCAGTCTGGGAGCCAAACGTCGGAAGTGCTCGACGAAGTTCCACCGGCTGTCGAGGACAAGTCCCAGGTATTTCATCGTCGACTAGACGCCGATGCGAACCCCTCCCACCGTGAGTTGGGAACCCGCAGGTGGCGCGTTCCGAGGACCATGAAAACCCATGGCCTCGGACTTGTGCAATGCCACCTCGAGTCCCAATTGCCGGATCCTATCGACGATTGTTGCAACCCCGCGTGTCATCAGTTCGGCCGCCGCCTCGTGCAACCTCCCCTGCGCCAGGACCAGCGTGTCGTCAGCGTAGCAAACTACGCTGACGCCGCTAGGGAGGTCGTCGCGCAGCACCCAGTCGTAACCGATGTCCCACAGATGCGGCCCCAAGACCGATCCCTGTGGGACACCGCACGACATCTCTCGCCGGTTCCAGTCTCCCTGGTGATCGGGGTAGATGACGGCTCTATCCGTCAAGTAAGCCTCGACCACGCGACAGAGGTAGGTCGGCATCCGGTGATACCGGAGTGCCTCCCTAATGCAACTCCAGGGTAGGGTGTTGAAGGCATTGGCGATGTCAAGAGACACCGCCAAGACGACCCCACCCCGGGCCACTGCATCCCCCGTCGTGAGGGCTTGCACGCGCATGATGGCGTCCACCGTAGAGCGCCCCTTGCGGAAACCGAACTGGCTGTCCGCCAAATCCGGCCCCTCCCGCACCAGCCACCCAACGAGGCGGTCTGCAATTACTCTTTCAAAGAGCTTGTCCACCTCGTCGAGCAGCACGATGGGCCGGTAAGCGGACGGAGAGTCCGCTGGGCGCCCAGGCTTCTTAATGAGGACCAGTTTCCCCGTCTTCCAACGAAGTGGGAACTGGCGCCTCTCCAAACATGCGCTTAGCAGCCCCCTGAGTCGAGGCCCGAGAGCCTCTAAGGCCAGGACCCAAGCTTTGCCAGGCAAGCCGTCGGGTCCTGGGGCGGTATTTTTGGCATTTAGCCGACGTACCGCCACTCTCAACTCTACCCCGGTCACCTCTGGAGCGTTGTCGTCGTCATTGGTGGTGTGATCCGCAGCGTCGGGCACCGCAGGAGGCGGAGCCATTAGTGGGGGACTATGTTCCCCTCGCGAAGGGAACAGAGCGCTCACCACGCCCTCCACGAGTTGGGGCCGGAGACTCTGAGTCAGCGGAGGAGCCCATGGGCGGAGTTTCTCCCGGACGGCCTTGTAGGGCCGTCCCCATGGATCCCTGTTCAGAGTCTCCAGCGACTCCTTGCGGGCCAGTCCTCTGGCCCACAGGATCTCCTCTTGGAGGGCGGTCTTCGCTGCTCTGTACCCCTCATATAACTCCGCCTGAATGGCTTCCGTATCCGGAGGGCGAATACGGAGCCTGCGGTGCCTGGTGAACCGGCGTCGCGCCGCAACGCACGCTTCGCGCAACGCTCTCAGCTGCGGCGACCACCAGTACACCTGGCGCCAAGCCCGTCCTGGCTGGACTCGGGGCATAGCCACGTCAGAAATCTCGGACATGACCTCCCGGAACCACTCGGCCTCGTCGTTGATGTCAGCAGGCCTGTCCGGTGGTGACACCCAGGCCTGCACGATCGAGACCATCACATAGAGTTACCATTCGTCCGGATTCTTCAGGACATGTCCAATTGCCCCCCATCCGGACTATATGCGGCGTTGTCATTTGTCTGGAATTTTTGCGAGAGCGAGATGTTTAGGGAAAATAAAATATTATAAATATTTCTGAAAAACAAAAATATGCATGTCATTGGCTGTGGTCATTACCAAATTGTAGACAACTACTTACATTTTTATATCTGAATTTTTTATTTGAATTTTGTAAACTAATAGTGACTGTATGTAATACTTTCAAACTCATAATAATGTATCAGGCAAATAAGATAACAGTCAATATAATTTGCAACTCCCCAGTTTATGAGTGTTAAAACACATTGCATTTTTACGATTTTTATCTGAATTTAGTAGGTTCTTAAATACTTAATTGCATTTTTAAACTTTTAAGTATCTTGACTCTAACTGTTTTGTACATTAAGAGCCATTTTACATTTTTGCGCGAATATCTAAGATTTAAGTCGCCTTATTTACCTCTCATCTCATCATTATAAATACTCTGGCATTGACAAATACATGTAAAAAATAGATCAATCTTTTGTTTTGTCACTTTTAGTAGCACAATTACAAAAACTTATTGGTTTACTTTGTAGTAATTAATCTCCCACAACTAGTTTTCTTAAAAATCAGCGCAGGGTCAATTTCAGACTCCTATTTCTATCATTAATATGTAGAAATTTGAGTAAAAAAAATACACAAAACAACAAACATATAATTTAGTTGTTACATTTAGTACAAGAATATTGATTTTTAATAACATTAATTAGTAAAAAAATAAAGTGTTATGGCAATTTTTACGATTTGTTCGCAAGTTTATCGCGTTTTTTTGGTTTGAATAAAGCATAATTACACTAAAAAGTTCATGTCAATATAAAGTATGCTCTATAACAAATCGAATTCTCAAGTTTTATTTAAATCTGTTTATTTAATTAGACAAAATATCGTTTTTGAAATCACTCTAAATTACCATGCACAAGCGGGCAGCGTTTAGTACGGCGCAAGCGCTCAACGGGGAAGGACCTGTGCCAATTTTTCCCGCGTCTCAGTTTACGGGTACTCGTATCGTGAAGGCAAAAATCTACTACGACTACAACATTTTGCTACTCTTCGCATTTTATTTTTTTTTGTATAAGAGTTTCGTTAATTATCAAGTAAAGCATTATTTTAATAGATTGTAGAACATTTTTGACTAAAATAATTTATTTTAACTAAATCTGACTATTTTTAATCGCGATTAAAAAGGTGTGGAGTAAAACTAGTGGTCATGAACAAAAATTCACACCAACGGCAACGCCTCGCCTCACGTGCAAAAACAGTACTGTATTTTTTTTTCTTTTGCTTATATCTCGAAAATGGCGTGTCCTATCGCAAAAATAATGAAATTTTCGACCCCCTTTATAAAACCTCACACATATTAATCTCAACACGTGGGTAATATTTTTTTTATTTTTCAACCAAAAATGAAAAATTCCATATAAAACACGTCCAGGATGCCCCCTTGCGCGCGCCTTCGTATCTCAGCAAGTTCATTGCGTAGCGCACAAGAACTAAGTTGCGAAGCCAAAATAAAAAAACCGGCCAAGTGCGAGTCGGACTCGGGCACCGAGGTTTCCGTACAAACCTGTATGTATTCTCGGTTTATGCATAAGGTTTATGTTTATGAAATTAAATGTTTTTTTTTTAATTTTTATATTTGAGTTGATTGAATGAAAAGTAAATTGCGGTTTACGATTTATGACGTATTAAAAAAAACTACTTACTAGATCTCGTTCAAACTAATTTTTGGTGGAAGTTTATATGGTAATGTACATCATATATTTTTTTTAGTTTTATCATTCTCTTATTTTAGAAGTTACGGGGGGGGAGGACACACATTTCACCATTTTGGAAGTGTTTCTCGCGCAAACTATTCAGTTTAGAAAAAAAATATATTAGAAACCTCAATACCATTTTAGAAGACCTATTCATAGATACCCCACACGTATGGGTTTGATGAAAATTTTTTTTTTGAGTTTCAGTTCTAAGTATGGGGAACCCAAAAATTTATTGTTTTTTTTTCTATTTTAGTGTAAAAATCTTAATGCAGTTCACAGAATACATCTTCTTACCAAGTTTCAACAGCATGCTCTTATAGTTTCGGAGAAAAGTGGCTGTGACATACGGACAGACAGACAGACAGACATGACGAATCTATAAGGGTTCCGTTTTTGCCATTTGGCAACGGAACCCTAAAAATACCACGTTGAGTCGCGATTGTCAAATTTGATTTTAGTCGTGTCAAAATAATTTTTAAAAGAGATTATTTCTTGCAGAATAGCGTAACAATTCTCATAGCTAAAAGTAAGCAATTTTAGAGATAGTTTAGTTCGGCGTACAACAGAATCGGCACCAATATGTAATTGTTTGAATTTTTTATTTTTATTGTATACTTTACATAGCATATATTTGTAATTTTTTATTAGTCTAGAAATCTTTATTAGACTGACTAAATAAAAGTAAGTATTTTCATAAATCTCTAAATACCGCATTATAATTCTAACGGCTCAAGATTGTTTAGGCCGGCTCGACACTCGCGTTACACTGTTTGTATTGTGCATGTGTGGATAGCTACGCACACATAGATAAGATTGCCGTCTTTTACCTAAACTCGAGCATTCAAATTTTGTGAGAGGCCTCTTAACATGGCCTATCTTAAAGATTCGGTTGATACAGATCAACATGCTTGACATGTTATTGTTACCCAATTAGGGTGCACTTCTTGGGCACGCCACAATTGCGGCGGTAAGTCCCCTCTTTGAGGAGTGGATAGAGAGGCGTCACGGCGTCCTCACCTTCCGCCTGACGCAGGTTCTCACCGGGCATGGGTGCTTCGGTGGGTTCCTGTTCAGAATAAAGCGGGAGGATACGTCCGGGTGTTTCCATTGCGAGGATCGTCTGGAGGACACGGTGGAGCATACGGTGGAGGTGTGCCCTGCCTGGACGGAGCACCGCCGTGTCCTCGTGAAGGCGATCGGCGGCGGCGACCTCTCGCGTCCGGCCCTGGTGCGAGCCATGGTACGGAGCGAGAGGGAATGGGAAGCCGTCACCTCTTTCTGCGAAGCAGTAATGCTCGCGAAGGAGGAGGCGGGGCGCGTGAGGGAGTGGCAGTCTCGGCGCCCTCACGTCCCTAGCCGCCGCAGGAGGAGACGCCCCGGGCGTCGGGAGTCGATTGCGGACTCCCGGCCACCGTAGGCGCGAGCTTGCGGGTGGCGAGCAATGGGTAGCTTGCCGCCCGGTAAGGACCAGGCTCGGGTCGACGGCGCGTAGTGTTCCACGCGCGCCTCAAAGAGATGTCAGCAGCAGTGAAGGGGTCTACTAGGACCGATGCCTGCCGGGGTCGCGTGATTGTTCGAAGGAGATACCGTGGCCCTGGCACATGGGCAACTGATGGAACACGGGTGGGTTTTAGTCAGTAAAAGTCTGACACGCCCTCCCGCTCCGCGCTGAGCGGGAGAAGTCATTTGATGATTTCCCATCCTGAAAAAAAAAAAAAAAAAAAAAGGGTGCACTTCTGTCACTCAGCACCCTATTTGGGTAACAATATTAACCAGAATCCGAATAATTTTGAAGGTTATGGCAAAATCCATTGCTTCCAATGTTTGAAAATTTGTCTGTTCAACGACTTAAATAAAGCAATGATTTTATTTTTGTACTGTAAAAATTAACCCAGTTCCTACTGATAATAATTTACGCAATTACCCCTGTTGGTAACACGCACGGCGACAAATAGCGTATGTATATAAAAAGTACTAGCTTCTGCCCGCGACTTCGTCCGCGTCAAATTTTTGCTCCCCTGACCCTCCCCGTCACTTCGAATTCCCTGTCAGTTTCGGCCAGTTTTCGTTGCTGCTCCCCGCTCTTTTTAATTGTAGCGTAATGTTTTATAGCCTATATAGCCTTCCTTAATTAATAGGCTACCCAAAACAAAAAAAAATATTTCAATTCGGACCAGTAGTATCTAAGATTAGTGCGTACAAACAAAAAAACTCTTCGGCTTTATAATATTAGTATAGTATAGACGTACAGATAAGCTGACTTCTCACTGTATTAAGAATGTAAACAATGTGAGCCCAGCTAAAACTGGAAATGTATAGCTTGATAATTATGTAGCCGTGTGTACTATGATCTTGGGATAAGTACAGAATTATTATTTGATTTCATTTAAATGATAATAATATGATGATGATTCTATCACAAGGTACGACTAACAAAAGTTTAATCAAAATGGTGCGTGAATTGTGACTTCACGTTTATATAGTGTCACGCTGCCTGTTCGTTTGCAATGCACGCGACACGTCGTGTGCAATGACGTCACGTCGTGTGCAATAACGTCACGTCGTGTTCAATGACGTGTGCGATGCATTGTGAGAGCAGCCTGTAGTTGCGTGGTTGAGTGGAAGTTTTGTGAGAACTATTGAACCGTGATGAACGAATAAAGTTCATATTCTTATTAACTGTTCGCTGTTCTATTATTAACTTTTTGATTCTGTTGCTTTTTCCAATTAATTTTGTGTTAATTTTGACACACTACAGTTTTGATCTCCACTCGGACGAACTCGTAGGTATAGTATAGTCCAGATAGACAAACAAACAAATAGAGTTACTTTTACGTTTGTAATATTGAGTAGGATATTAGAAAAATGTCATATTAGAATAATGCTGCTACATTAGTTGACTGCAATATTGCGTGGTCCAACATGACGTGGCAAATAGATGTCATGCAGTAATCATTGCACTTCACACGTGGTGGCGAGACTTGTGTTGTATGCGACATGTGTAGCTCTAACCTATTGGTTCAGTTTAATAGGTTCCGTTCATTCCAACTTTCAACTTTTGACGGTAAGACGATAAGACGGTCAATGTGTGGAAGGTCAAGTGTGCAAATAAAAATTCGCCGCGATATTTTTACGTCCGTGGAAACGTGGACCTGAGGCCACGGATACTGATATCCAGATTGATTATATGATAATATTTAACTCGGTTCAGCCTATCACGCTCAATATCCTTCCATCCTATCCTAATTTAGTAGCCTCAGCCATTTATACCACAAAAACAAAAAAAAAAAAACAACCCAGTTAGCAAACCACTTCTCCGCCAAATAAAGCTTGCATCAAAAACAATACGGCAACAGTGAGTGCAGTGCGAAGCGACTAATTGACCGGCGGACAGACGTGGACGGCGGAGGACGGCGGAGGACGGCGACGTACGGCGCGTGCATTATTCACTCGCACTCAATCGATACTCGCACTATTCGTACGGCCCGCGGCGCACAAAGGGTTGGATGTCACAAGTTGCGTGCTTTTTCATGTTTGCAGTGAATGGACTAGTGTTTTTACAATAGTTGAGTTTGTGCCTACCCTACAAATTCGTATATTTTAATTTTCTAAGTAAATAACAGTTATAGGAAGTTGTTATGATATCATCGAAATACCTACACAAAGTAAAAAAAAAAGTATTATTGAAGCTAACTCAAAAACCATCAGTTTATATGGCAGGCCTCTATAAGTATACCCTTTCAAAATAAGAAGTTCTTTTTTTTAATCTATAGTTCTATTCTAATATTATAAAGCTGAAGAGTTTGTTTGTTTGATTAAACGCGCTAATCTCAAGAACTACTGGTCCGAATTGACAAATTCTTTTTGTGTTGGGTAGCCTATTTATCGAGGAAGGCTATAGGCTATATAACATCACGCTACAACTAAGAGGAGCGGAGGTAATGAAAAATGTTACAAAAACGGGGAAAATCGCACGGGCAGGCGATTTGACGCGACCGGAAGGGTCGGGGAACAAGAAATTTAACGCGGACGAAGTCGCGGGCAGAAGTTAGTCGGCGTATAAATGGTGAAGTTCGGAGGTAACAAAGATAAAAAATAGTAATACAACTAACTTCAGGAACCTCCTTCTTATTTTGAAGGTGACTGACAACTGCTCAATTATGCCCCAGTAAATAGGGCATGCCCACTATTCCATGGTACTTAATTCTTACCAACCATCACAGGATCATAAATGTGTGATCAGTGTTATACGGACAATAACACGAAATCCGCGATACCTATATAAAGGTGCATTAACACCTAGGCTGCGCTAAGTGTTGTTAATTGACATTCGGATATCTGTCGCGGCGTTCATTGGTGCCGTATTCTGGTGACGATGATGGTAAATGTGAAATTGACTGATTGTGGTATGAGTTCATCTTTGTGACGGTAAGAGTCGGAAAAGTTAACTAAGTATAGTTGGTATTTCATAAGTAAGCGGGATAGTTAGCAACGTTCATCTGTTTAGCTGTCTTCTTATGTATCTTAGAAATGTACATTCATTCACAATCAGCCTATTATGGGCCTCTTTTCTGTAAGAAGGACCCTGTTGTTATTCACAACTCAGACCCAGAGCGGTTTGAGCCCGTGGATTTCAACCCCAAATGTCACATGTCTTCGAATTTTGGTTCTAGGATCTGGACCTGCTTTTGAGAGCAGTGGTGATGAAATTAAATACACAAAGCCGCCTGGTTTAGAACTCATGGCCTATAACTTGTAAGTCGAGGCCGATATTATTGAGATACCATTGCTCAGCATTCTCTCATTTTGTCTAATTTCAGGGATTTGTTCTGTTGATTATGTCGTTTATGTTATCGCTGAATTAAGCATTAATATAGGGGTCTATTTCAACTAATTTACAAATGTGGTACTAACTATTTGGTAGACCGTGCAAAAGCTGTTAAAACCTAACTATGGCAAGACCATTGCAACTGCTTTTAAAAGTAAAACACATAAGTACCGCTTTCATGTGTTTTGTGTTAGTCACTGTAGAGAATATTTGAGAAAAACTTGTGTATTATGTTTCTGTATCATTTGTTTATTATAAGCATGAATAGTTAAGCGTTTAAGTGAAAAAGTGTTCTATTTTTATATAATTAAATAAAAACACAGAAGCCACGTCTGCCAACAAATTGCTTTGCAGTTTGGCAGAGTATTTTTCATAATATAAAAAAGATATCTCTGTGAATACGCACTTTTTAATAATTTTTTTTTCATTCTAATGTTTGTGAATTAGAAAACTTTGCACCCTCGCCGATAGTCAGATAGCTAGTCAAACCGGTACTCCCTTTCTTCTCCTAAAATTGTTTGTCCGAAAATCATTATCCATAACACGTTAGCTATAAACGGCAATAACCATAATATTCAAAAAGTCGACATTTTGTTTTACATAATTATCTTTGCTTCTAAAACTATTCTGTCATAATATCAAATACTATAATCATTAAATCTCCTAATTTTGCATGTTATAAAGTCATATGCCCTAAGTCTTGTATTATATAAAGTGTATTTTGCCGAATGTTCATTTAAAATGTTACAAGTTAGGTTTTAGTGACAGAAACGAATCGCTGTAAATCCGACTCCACGTAGTCTTGTCTGCCCCTGGAGTGTAATTTAAAATCGCGTAGGCGCGGAGGGGCGAGGCGGCCCGCGAGCTGAGGAGCAGGTGGTTGTAACGCTCGCCGCCGCTGCCGGCGAAGCCGGCCAGCAAGACGAAGCTGCGGTGGTGATCGTTAAACCGTCTGCGACGATAAGCTCGCGTGGGACCGCCTAAGCCCCGCAGTGCCGGAGCCGTGACAGAAACCATGCCTGCTGCATGATGCATGCTCGCTTGCATACTGCATGCTTGCTTGCATGCTCGATTACATGCTGCTTGCCTGCTTGCATGCTACATGATGCATGCTGGCTTGCATGCTCGATTGCATTTTGCTTGCTTGCATGCATGCTGCATTCATGCTGCATGCATGTTGTATGCTTGCTTGCATGTTTCTTAGAGGGAAATAAAATCACATGTTCACAATTTCCTGTTTTATTGAGTGATATATTTCTTGAGTGATAATACATGCAGCGCCATGACAGGCCTTGATAAATTCCATAATGCTTTTGCATCTTTCCTATTATGTATATTGTATCAGTTGGGTTTGATAAAATAATGAAATCCTTAGTGAACTCCGTAATACAAATTTGTTTTAAAAATATGATTAGGATAAAGAAACCTAAAATAATTTGAATTTAGAACTTATAACTTTTATCGAATACAGTTTTAAGTGTTTTGTATATTATTGATTGTAATATTTATGACAAATGGATTTAGGGCATATTGTATTTAGGGATTTCAATTTTATGGCATATGATATTATGTGACATTTAGTTCGGACAAGTTATCATTCGGACAAATGATGATTAGGACAAAAAAAATTATGGCTCTTTAGATTATGGATAAAAAAGTTAGGTCACACAATAGAGAACCAGTCAAACCTTTTCGCTGCATTCTAAGTTAAGTTTCATCCTTCGACTAACCTTTTATTCACTCAAATGCGATAAAATTCTATTCGTGGTCCATCGATACAGAATAAGGACAGGGCATAATGTTCTCTATTATTACTCCGGGAATCCTCCGGATCAATAGTGATGCTCCTGCTCTATATTTATCATTTGGTTCAGCAGTTACAAATAGAAGCGATATGTTTCGTTATTTTTAGTTTTATACACTGGAATTGTAACATTTTTCAGTTCGAGATGAGATTTTCTGCAGTACGTTATACTATTAGTTTGTTTTGTGTTGCGTTTGTTGAACTATGACTGGTATTTATCCAATTTAACTGGAGTTTATATTTGGAAACAAACATGTGGATGGACTGTTATGTAATTTTGTGTTTGCTGCAGTAAATTCATACATGGGTGACCATTCTGTACATGTCTCCTGAGTTCTTCGCGCTTTTATAAGCATATTCAAACCTAATTTCAGTAAGTTAACTAGATAGAGTTTGAAAACCCACGTAATCTTGAGTTAAATGGCGAAGCTCAGTGTAAATTACATTTTAAGCCTTATCAAGTTAAAACGGACGGCGCCGAATGCTTCCGTTATCAATGAATTTTGCTGTGAGTCAATCTAGGTACACATAACGTATTCACACCTTGTTTCCTCGAAAGGTTGGGCCGAGGCGTATTTATAGTACACCCACATTTCACCAGTGGGTCAATCTAGTTATCTATTGACAAATCTTTTAGAACAAACCAGAACAGCAAACAAACGGTCTCCTTATGTAGATAAATACTCCAAAATCCCATCAGGACACGACACCATTAAAATAGAAACTGAACGACACCAAAAATCGCTTACACTTTCTTAAACGACCCCAACATCAGCATTTTGACCCCGAATCCAGAGATTATGATTTACGTTTCACTAACCAACCTTACTTGACCCCTCACTATACACATAACATCACTAGTTTCATACGTTTTAGTTTGTAGGGGAGCATGGGTAGGGGTCTGGGGAAACTGGTGGTGTACCAAATCCAGGTACGGTGCCATTTGGCTAAGGTTCAGCCGGTTCAGAAGGGTTGGGTAGGATTGTAGGTACGACATGCAAATATTGTTGTGTGGTGCAAGTGGAATGTAGAAGCGATTTGGACTTTTCATTGTATGGGTGTTTGTCAATGGTTTTGCTGTGTGTTCGCCATTTGTGTCATTGCATTTAAAAGTGCGGTATTTTATTTTATTTTCTTTCTCAATTTCAGTCTAAGTAAAACCTTTTGTGAATCTTTTAGACGGGCTTTCTCGAAAACTTTGAAATTCACGTCAAAATCTTCGCCTATCTACTGTTGTGTGGCGAATTGGCGATGGTTTACCAAAACCGAAGAGATTTTTCTTCCTAAATCTCTTCTATCCAAAGAAATCTTAACAGGCTGTTTACCAATATTTGATTTAGAATAATCAGCCTATAATGTTCCCACTGTTGGGACACAGGCCTCCTCTCGGTTCGAGGGAGTGAGCCGTAATCTTTTGCTCACTTTTGATCATCAACATTTACATTAAAGTGCTTCTAGGACATGCTGGTTTCCTCATGATGTTTATTTCTTCATCGTTTTGAGAGAAAGGGTTGTGGATTTTTTTACACAAAGTAAAGCACCTACCTGGCTCACAGCTCATAAGTCGTGACTTGCTCACCGCTGCTCTCTCAGTTAATTTGATTTATTAATTAGTAAATAATACCCTAAACAGTCTAATTCCCCGCTGCTCCCTTATACCTTGGTCCATCTCCGTAGATTCCCAGCGGTGGCAGGCTCTTCGAGGCACTTTATGACCTCTGCTGCTTCCACTCGTCACTCGATGTTCTAACTGTAACGATGTTTATAATTACCAAGGATTGCAGGGGGCACTCTTATGAATATAAATTGTCAGCGCCGTGTTGGCTGATGGTGTGTATATGAGAAAGTATTAATAAAAATTAATAAGTTATAATATGTGGACGTGTGGCTGCTTTTACTTAATTTTAAGTGCGGCGACGTATAAAGGGGGTTACGATTTTGATTGGTATGTATGTATGTTCATCACACAACAGCTTCTAAACTAATGATCGTAATTTGACAAGTCAGGTATCGTTGGAAGCGTCTTGATATTTGGCTGGCCATGTAGAATTTAAAATGGCGTATTCTACCTCTAGACGTCACATAAAATTGAATATGGAGCCCTCCATATTCAATTTTATGTGACGTCATAAACGAATAATGTCGTGCAATGATAAATGAAAGGTTCTAATTAGCTCATTTGAAAATATGTGTATATTCTTTTAGGTAATAAATATATAGGATATAATATATATAAAAAGTAAATACAAAACTGAAACTCGTCTACTGAAAACCCACGCTATAAAAAGTATGAAACATGGATATATTCTCATCTGCAAGCTGTGGTCATATGTCAATTATGCAATGTAATCTTACTGTAATAGGAAATCATAAGCTTTAAGGCAAACTGGCATATGATAGCTTTCGAATATTTGGAGCGTGATTTTTCATAATCATAATATTTTTTTATTTGTGTAACGTAGGTAGTAAATACAGTTCTTAAATTGTTTCAGTAGTTGGGTTTTGTACATTTAAGAAATAAATATTCCGAGATTTATATTTGTTTGTTTTTATACGACTTACTTATAATTGTAACTGTTTTCGGCTGTACACACGTTTATTTTTGTATATAATAAATACTCCAACAACATACACTAAACAAGAGCAGTGGTGTTCCACTTACAGCCCCGACTGACGAATTGTGGGTCGTGGGTTCGAGCTCAGGCCGGGGCAATATTTTTTGTAAATAATTTCATCACCACTGCTCTCAAAACGGTGAAAGAAAACATGGTGAGGAAACCGTCATACCCTAGAACCAAAAATTGGAGAAGCATGTGTCATTTGCCAATCCGCACTGGGTCCACGTGGTAGATTACAGCGCCGGCCCCCTCGAAGAGAGGAGTCTAGAGTGTCAGCATCGGATACATTATATTTTGCTTGGCCGCTTACTCATACTTTTATAACAATAAATAGGAATGTCTAATTAAATATTTTTATCTACTATTGTTGTGAACTGGTGCAGACAGATTTTCAAAGGATGTGCACCGTAAATTAAAAGATCGTTACCCCGAAAAAGTGCTCTGTTTATGACAAACCAATAACGTGATAAGTTTGCAAGAAACGGTCACTTAGATTACGTTACGATAGCAAATCGGATTGTAACTCGATATTTTTTCCGCGTTAGTGTCCACTAACGGTATCGACTAAGCAAGTCATCGCGATATCCTCCTGAATAGGGGATAATAGAGTTGGCCAGATGATTTGTCGGATCGATCCCTATTTTAGGAAATTGGATTTGTAGATCGGAGGCGATAAGACGTTAGGGGAGACCGGGCTCGGGAAATAAACGGTAAAAGTTTAGAGGGCCCTGTTATCACTGATTTGCGTATATCGATTTTGCCCCGTTTCCCTGCGACGTGGATTTATCTTTTTTTTCTTCCCCGAAGCTGAAAGGATTATTTGGAGAAAAATATTAAACGAGTCATTTGAAACGGTAATGCGCTGATAAATTGGTTCTCGTAATAAGGAAAATAAATGTTTCTCGGGATAAGGCACCTGGTCCGTAAAATGTTATAATGTAAGGTTCAATCTATTTACTTGACAATAACATAGGAAATATATTATTGGCAACTTGGATACTTTTAAGAATAGTGATGGCCCAGTGGTAATGGCTGCGACTTATGAAGAGTTGGTTGTAGGTGTAAACCCAGGCATTTTACTTTGTGTAAATGATTTCATCACCACAGCTTCCAAAACATCGCGAAGAAACTGGCATGTCCAAGAGCCAAAAATTCAAAGAAATGTTACATATACCAACCCGCACTGGACCCGCGTGGTGAATTACTACCTGTGACTCAGCAGTGAAAATATTTTAGGCTGAATTGGTAATCAAAAATTACTATGTAAGATCGTATATGAAAGCTAATACGTCTCACAGTCCTATAGCTGCTATAGAGCGGCTGTAATCTGCTGCAAACTAATGAAATCAGCCATTTCATTAAAGATTTATCACGTAGTAACATCGCTGTCACGGCGTACAACCAAAGCCAATAGTCTACAACCCTCAAGTACAATCTAGGAGAGCTTATCTTGTATGCTAATACGCTCAAAGCTAATGCAGTATGTACAATGAAGTGCTCAAGTGCTTCAGTCGCGCTCTTATCTAAACTGCGCGCGTTCGATTATTGCTGGTAGCGAGTGTACCACGCAGTGCTGTACTGGGTTCGTGTAAATATTGAACCTGTCAATGTGACATTTGTGGTGTTAGGCGGCCATCTTGGTTTTTGAAATAATGTGCTGTGTGGCTGAAGTAAGACTGCTAAAGTATTTAGCTATTCTAGTCCGTAGCGGCAAAGCAAAACTTCTTAACATGATTTTTCAAAAAGACAATTTTAACACGTTAACTGCCATGGTAAAAATCAGAAAAAGTCAAAAAATTACTTAGTGTTATATTTTAGTTTTTTATTCTAAGACATGTCGGCTTCCTCACGATGTTTTCCTTCACCGCTTTGAAAGCAGTGGTGATGAAATTAAATACACGAAACATGCCTATCTGGGTTCGAACCCACGACCTACATACAACTCATAAATCGGGGGTCCGATACCACTGGTAACTTATATAAAAAGTTCTCATTTTTAAGCCAGAATATAAAAGTACGGGCAGAAGTTATGTAAATACAACCCAAGGTTTTTTAATATTATTTTTTCGTAAATACAACGTGCACGTATATTTTTGACGACTGAATTTTATGAAGATATTTTTCTCACAAAATCTGATTAAACTTTTTACTACCTACGAAAACATTTTAATTTTTTTACGTCATTTATTTTCTGTAAGTAAACTTTAAGCTCTTAAATTAAATTGAAATCTGGAAAAGGTAATATGATAAATAAAAAAAATGCCCAAGCTTTCCCACTGCCATTATTTGCCTAGCGTTTTCCCAACTATGTTGGATTCGGCTTCAAGTCAAACCGGGTATAGCTGAATACCAGTATTTCACATGGAGCGACTGTCTATCTGATCCTCACAACCCAGTTACTGGGTAATACAATACCCCTTGGTAAGACTGGTTGTCAGATTGCGGGCTTCTGTTTGACTGTCAAAGACCCACGACTGACAGCCAGCAGGAACAGCTTTACGTGCCTTCTGAGGTACGTTAACACATGTGGCCCACAGCCGGGCAATTATAATTAAAACAAACAAAAAAAACTGCTTAAATTTGAGTCAAAAATACGCACCTGGGGCCGAACACAAAGAGGCTTCACGGTGTCTCTGCATCAGGCAGATAATGCCAGCATTACCATTACAGGTTTAAGAATGCACCGTGCTTCCCCAGAAAAGCCTATTACGTCACGCACGGAAAACCACAGACGTTCTCTTACGTACGTAAGGCAGAAGATTCTTGCAGGCACGTAAACCGAATCAAGAATTACGACCATATACCCGATACTTCTTAACTTTTCCGCTCCTTAATTTTATGGCGGGGGTAAGACAAAAGCAAGGGAAACTATTAAAATAATGGACATAGACATTCGCTTTCCCGTCACGTCCCGGGGCCAATTTTAAAGGGAATCTGAAGGTGGCCCTTGGATATAAGCGTTGTTATGGATTTCAGTTCGGTAGCAGATGCTCCTTCACTTTACTTAAGGATTATAGTGCGTTTTGTTTTTGTTTTTCTGTTCTGATTTTGGTTTGTTTTGTTTGTTTGGTGGTTAGAGGAAATAACTTATAAAGGAATGTTTCGACGATGGTTTAGAACATTGATTTGAAAACGTCTCGAAAATACTGTAGACAATCTTTAGGCCAGTTTTAAGAGAGATTTTAGTAGGCAGAATTTTCAAGAGAAAAGAGGCCTTATGTTTTCATGATCTCTTTAGAGCTGTCCATGAAAGATGCGTAGAAACATGATTTTATGTCACTACGAATACTGAAACTATTGTATGTCCTTACCGTAAAAGTAAAAGTGTTTGTAAACCTACTTACAGAAATAAAATAATTTACTTATATACAGGGTGAAACTAAATTCGCTGGCAACACTTTAAACACATGTTGGGTTTCGATATTGAAAACGAATAGAAGAAAATCAGCAAAAAAAACATCTTTCTTCTGGCGTAGGTTAATAACCGTAATCAGTTAGCCGGTTTTGTAACTTTTCGTTGAGCTTAGAAATTTTAAAGGAATTTCTAAAAACTAACATAGTTTGCACCTTTAATAATAAACTAAAATAATTACAAAATTATGATTGTTGGAAAATGCATCGTGTTTGCAAAACTTTAAACACTATATCCAACAATCGTATCGTAATTTTGTAATTATTAAAGGTGCGAGTTGTTTGGTCCTAATGCCCTTGTCAACTAATCTTATCTATAATTAAATGTTATCCATACTAATATTATAAATGGGAAAGTGTGTGTGTCTGTTTGTCTGTCTTTCACGGCAAAACGGAGCGACGAATTGACGTGATTTTTTAAGTGAAGATAGTTGAAGGGATGGAGAATGACATAGGCTACTTTTTATTCCGCAACTTCGTCTGCGTCCGCGATAACCGACATTTACGCGAACGAAGTCGCGGGCAAAAGCTAGTATTATATGTTTCTGACGTTCTATTTTTATTGTTCCCACATAAGACCACGCCAATATAATCCGGATGGAGCTAAAAATAATAAAATTGTTGTGCATAATAAAAAAGTATTTGTTCCACCCTCTCTATCAGTCCGACAATAACCCTTTCGGATAGTAAGTTTTAATTTTTATGGCGTACGAACATGTGTCTGCAGTGTTAAAATAATGCATGCAGAAGGGGTTAGGGCTAATGTGCTATGGAGAAGATCAATAGGATTGTGTATTGTGTAGAAGCTGCATCATGCATTCATAATCAGCCTATATTGTTCCCACTGCTGGGATACACGACACAGAAGCTGCATTTTTTTTTTGTTGGTAGGATATCATCAAATAACGTCTCCCGCTCTTGGGTGGAGCGGAAGTGCGTGTCAGACTTTTACTGACTAAAACCCACCCATGTTCCTTCAGTTGCCCATGTGCCAGGGTCACGGTATCTCTTTCGAACAAATCTCGCGACCCTGGCAGGCATCGGTCCTGGCAGACCCCTTCAGTTCTGCTGACATCTCTTTGAGGCGCGCGTGGAACACTACGCGCCGTCGACACAGGCCTGGTCCTTACCGGGCGGCGAGCTACCCATTGCTCGCCGCCACAGAAACTGTATTCCCTTGCAATTTGTGGTCAATTGGTCATTACCATGTGTATGGAGAATAACTGTCTATGGTCTTTGTCTCGAAGACCACGGTCCAATTCTATACAATCAGGATTGATTGGGTTTCTGAGAAGTGTTTTAGTTTGACAAGAGGTCTATATCTTACGATAACAACCTTAACCACACCAAATTGTTTTAATAAATCATGTTCTGAATTCTACTGAATTCATTGCTAAAGTTGGTAAAAAATATTAACCCTGTTTATGATGACTCTAACAGGGCTTGTGGCTTCCGAGCTTTGCTTTTTGAAATATAAAACAGCCGCACGGGTAGGCCAGCTTTTAAAGAGAAGATGGCGTATATAATAAATCTTAATGTATTCACATGATTTCTAGCGTCATTCAAATATTCCCTACCATTGTTTCATCCATTATAAAATGACCTAAACGTTAATTTTTCTAATTAATTACGCGGGCAGTACTCGTAAAGTTTCAGGCGTAAAAAAGGCCGAGTACATAGGTAGGTACGTACTTCCATCGTAGGCAACTCCTTAGGGTGGAATAAAGTTGACTTTTGTTTCGTTTTAATTATACGCCAGTGGCCGCGGGGTGGGCAGAGTTAAAAAGTTAATTAGCTTTAATTTTAACTGCGGGGGCCACAGTTGCATTTTTGGGGCAAATGAATTTTGAGTGCGGGATGAATGCAGGGGAGTGTTGGAGTTCAATTCGTTGTGACAACTTGGTTTAATTGTTGTTTGGTTGGAGTGTATAAATTAATTTTACTGTAGGTATTAAGGACAAATCGTAATTTGTTATTGAAATATTTGTATTGACATGGCGATTTCTTTTTAAAACAACGCTATCAAGTCAGTAAATACCAAATAATAAACCCAAGTGGTATTCTTAAATGCCAAAACAAAATAACAAAGAATACTTGTTCATTTTACTGCCCCCCCTGCACTTAATAAAAATAACTACATTCAGCCAACGTTAGCAAAAATGGCTGTCATTAAAAACATTTCTTTAATTATTCAACATTTATCTATCCATATTTTCCATTTCAACGTTTGAATATTTGCCCCTTTTTACGTCACTAAGAAAGAAATTCAATTAATATGCAAAGCGTATTGAAATAAATTATATTTTTCCTTATCTCCTTACAACAGGGCTTACGGTATTCAAACATAAAAATTTAAATTCCGCCATCTTGAAAGGAAGCTTTGTTTTCTTAACTTTTTAAGAAGCACAGACGTAAACGTCTTTCAGGCTTATTCGATGTGACCATTTGGTAAGTTGTCAGAGACTGGTATTGAGTTTACAGTCAGAATAATTTGGGTTTGATTTTGAATATTTATTGAGATATCTTGGCCTTGTGAAAAACTTATTCTACATTTCTATCTATTCATTACTATGGAAACAAATTTTACCTCTTTGTTATATCGTTATTATTATAGGGGTAAAATTCATATGTAAGTAAGTTCGTAGGAGGTAATCTCGGAAACAACCAGTCAGATTTGTTTTTTTTTTTGTCTTTGTTTGCCCAATTCTTGAGGAAGGTTATTATATTATATGCTATTTAACACGCTTCGAACTTACAAGGCCGAATAAATTGAAAATTAAAATGAAAAAGAACTCTTAGAGAAAACGAAGTAAAATCGCGTGCCGGCGATACGATGCGATGGATATATTTTTTGCAAAAACAAGAATATTCACTTGGACGGAGTCGCGAGCAGAAGCTAATTTGCCAAAACACAAAAATATACCTATCTGTTCAAAATTTGATGCACTGGACTTCATAATTTTGTTGTTACGTGTTAGTAAGGAGGTTAGTTTATTGCATAGAATCCAAAACGTACCAAATACCTAATACGTATTTCTGGAGTTGCTGAAAAGCCCACAAAAAAAAAAAAAAAATAATTGACGTGTGGCACTAGGGGACTGCCGCGGTAAAGCTATTGCATAGCATTTTTTATCAACTTATGCAATTATAATTATTTATTTATTTTTTATTTGACCGATAAGAAAACATTTTTTTTTTCTTTTATTGAATAATTGAGAAGTTACTGCCCCCGCTTTTTAAATCTCTGATATCTTCTAAGATCTTCATTTAAATTACATGCTGTAATGATCATATTGATCTATATTAAATGCACAATGTATTTAAGGTACCTAATTGGATAAGAATTAATGCTGTATTGGTTAAAATCGCTTCATAAATAAGCCCTTATTTCTCGTAAAAAGCAAAGGAAAAAAATGGTTATTGTGGGTTATCCCTAAGAGGTAAGCATATACCATCGCGGACTTTTTTGTAGACCTTTCTAAGGTGTACAATCTATTTCGTAGGGTTCAGCCAGCGTTCGCAATGTACCTAAGCGTAAAAAAATGAGCTTATTTATGACATCACATTAGAAACCCCTAAAATTATCAGCGTTTCTTTACTATATTATGCATGTTAAATACATATAAACCTTCCTCTTGAATTGTTCTATCTATTAAAAAAATCCGCATTAAAATCCGTTGCGTAGTTTTAAAGATCTAAGCATAATGCACGGCCTTCAAGCCACACCTCCGTGCCCGTCGGAGTGGGGAGCGTGAGATTTTTTTTCGTTACGGAATTTCTGGATTCGGTCCCCGCGCTCAAGGCCCTCGATAGAAGCTATGCATTAGCTTAATAACTTCGAAAGATTCGCGGACAGAAAATAATATATTATTTAACTGTCATGTAACTTCTAAATTTGAATTTTGCGGGAATCCAAGCGTTTCCCGCTTAAATTGAATTGAAAAACAAGATGGCGCATTCGTTTTGACTTTTGCCACGCGCCAATTTACTATGCAGTTGTAAAACTAACATACAACTTTAAAAATCAAACCTTCCAGCCTATGAAGATCCCGCAAAAAGCTTACTTAGAACCTCAACAAGAAGCCTATTCCTGTGTATCGTTGAGGGTAACTTTTTAACTGAATTTACGTGTACACGCCGAGATTGTGAAGGTTTTATTCTTCTTTATTTTGAGTACGTTCAGGAAACAGTTTGCGTTCGTCTTCCCCTCATACGGAGTGAAGCAGGAGCGCTAGCGAGCGAGGATGGTGCATGCCCTATATTCGAACATAAGATTGGGCTGTGGATCGCTGTTCCATGGACAATCAATAGCGATAAAAATTACCTTAAGGCAATATTCAAGGAATTGGAAAATACCGTTAGAAAATGCTTCTGGCATCCACCAATGATAAATTATTTTATTTATGCAAATAGTTTTGTACAAACACTTCCACTGGTTATCCATATTGATGAAGTCGGCGATTCCAATTAACTACTCTGAGAAGAAAAGCCGAAACAAACTCAAGGGTCACAGTCTCTTTTAAAGTCCAGGCATAATCATGTACAAATCAGGTACATCGATGTCTGAACTGGTCTTTTGAGGAAACAACCACACAGATTAATTCGATCTGTCCATGCAGTGCACGCATTTGTTAGTAATCGTGCAGGTCAGCTCCAAACTTAAGAAATTCGATTTGACGAATAAAACCAAGGAAAGGAAATTTGTGTAGGGCACATACATTACCCAAACTGCCAGACCACGATTAAGATTATAATAATCATATTGCAACATAAGACTTTCCTTTCAGTAGGTAATTCCATATCTAAGTAACTTTTTTGCCTAAAAAATAGTAATAGACCATAAAATAAAACTAAGGAATTCTGGTGATTTCAAGTGGTGTTTGTACGGTATAGCTTCAAAACGCTCATTGTTTTCTTCTTGTGCCACAATCCGGGGGAAGGCACCAGATGTCGTACGGGTGACAATAAATTTTATCGCCGCTCTGTGCGTATTCTCAGCACTACAAAACCGTAAGCTCAGATTTGAAACATAAACGGAACGGTATATATTATTTAAATTGCAAACTGTCACTTTTTATAGAGACACACGCATCGTAACAATGAAAGTATGTAGTATAGTTTATGTTGTATGCACGATGGAGCGTTGATACACCTGCGCTGTTATTTGCATCATAATAGGATTCTGTATGACTTTTTTGTTTATGGCGTTTTGCATATACGTATGTACATAAACTTACGCTTTTCCCCACGGGGATAGGTAGAAAGTATAGAAAGACACCTGCTACGATTCTTACACTTGCATCGTTTACGTTCATATATCTGGTCATCCACGTACGCCGGTTACAAGTACTACACACCTGACCTTTCTGAAGAACATCACCAATAGGGTCGCTTAATAAGATCACTTTTGGATTTTACTCTCCTAGTAAACGAGTCCTGTGACTGTACCTATATATTAAATGAAAGTTATTTTTGTTTGGATTTTGGTAAGTACGCATGCTTAAAAATTGGCAACTCTTTGCTACAGTCAATTGCTAATATTGCTCCTTTCCATGTCTATTCTCTTCTAATTTTAACTCTTTTCGATGATTTCTTTTAAAGATTGCATTGGATAAACTGAAACTCAAAATATTTGTTTCAAATAAACCAATTACAGGCACTTTTGAATTGTGAAAGGGTCGGTCAGAAACATAAAGCTAGTTACCCATTCCAAAGCGTACTAGGTACTATGCACTTCTCCATGGTCTCCATTCAACGAACAAGAAACTCTATGGACACTGTTTTAAATCTTATATCTTTAAACGAGCAATTCTTGTATATATAGATATATAATCTGAATCTCGGAAACGGGTCCAACGATTTTCATGAAATTTAGTATACAGGGGGTTTCGAGGACGATAAATCGATCTAGCTAGAATTCATTTTTATAAAATGTCGTTTTATTCGTGTTTTCAATGACCAACTTTATCGATAATCAACTTGAACATAAACTTAATATTTTAAACACAATTTACCAAAAAAACCGAGCAAAACTCGGTCATCCAGATATTGAAAATATAATAATAAATAAATACCAAATCGCTACATTATTAATGTGGAAATTATGCTTGTGGTGTATCTACATCACATTTTATCTGCAGCTAAGAGATGATCAATCCCTACTGACGGCGTCAGTTCACGAACATGACAACTTTATCAATGCCTATCCACATTCGATTAGTGCATGCTTGCCTTTTGCTCAAGTAAAAAAATAAATTAGCATCACGCAAAATCACATCTTTTTCGTAAAATACAGCGCATAATGGCGTACTTAATACAAGGAGACGATGAAAGGAGTCGTTTAAATACGCATAAATTCTTATAAACACTTCCTCGAACCGTGCAGCCTCCTGATTTACAGGTTTTATCATTTTTTCGCTGACTTATACCTCATTTTATAGGATATCTTCTAGATTTTTTATTGGAGACAATAAGGGCTTAATAAAATGAGAATAATGAGGGTAGCATCTGTGTAATAAGAGCATCTTTATAGCTATTTTATAATGCAGTTATATTAGCTCGTAAATGTTTTGTGAATATGACCCTCCCCATCATTTGAGAAAATGAAAGATTCGAACTTTGCAGGATCATTTTCCTTAGCGAGCATAATGTACGAGTATGGTTATTTATGCAATAGCTTGTGTGCTTTTTAGAGGCCGTATACGAAATTTTGTAGATTTCTCTGATTTAATTCATTTTACAGACGTACTTTTACAATACTTAAAATACTGTACTTGATAATATTTTTCGTCGAACAATACCGAAGAAAGGACCCTGACCGCATGAATTTTCTAAAATTGCCAAACCATGATTAAAAACTAAATATGAAAAAAAAAAACCAAATAAGAAGACAAAATACCATATTATGCAGGTATCAATACACTATTAGATGCTAAAAACGCGGAGGTTCTAAAGTATTGCTGGAACCCACATATCCAATATATAAACAATACAAACATTTAAACGCTCACATAACCTAGCAATGCATTCTCTAACAGTCCGGCCTTTATATCGCAGCCTGCATCGGCTTATTTACGTGGTCGCCGGGACATATTTTATGCGCCGCCAATCGATATGTCCCGTTTCAGACACGGTTAATGGCCCGAAATGCTCCTGTGCTACGTCCCTCGGTTGAGTCCTAGCTCAAAGCTACGGGATCGACCTTTGACGTTCTGAGATACTGTTTGTAGATTTACGTGAGATTTTGTAATTACCTGGAGTGCGTTTCGTAAGGCATAATATATTGAATTATTTTATTGCAGAATATGTAAAAAAATATATTAGCGTTTCTCATAATGATATACTTAGTACGAGTATATAGATAAGGCATGCAAAATTTTAATTTAATAGCATACGATCGTATTAACACAAAAAGCCAAAAAATCTTGCTTGCTTAAAAAATCCCATTCAAACATCAATAAAGTTCCTCAAAGATTCATTTCCTTTGTAAAAAACTTCAGAAAGATTATTACTTATCTAAAAACGTGTATAAAAGCGACCACAATCACAAGCGTGGTGCGTGATAAATTGAAACGCC
This sequence comes from Aporophyla lueneburgensis, assembly GCA_932294355.1. Lineage (NCBI taxonomy): Eukaryota > Metazoa > Arthropoda > Insecta > Lepidoptera > Noctuidae > Aporophyla > Aporophyla lueneburgensis. The sequence goes on from OW028746.1 coordinate 5,236,104, forward strand.
TACATAAATAATTATAGCAAAGTCGCATGAGCGCGTCACAGTAGGAGTTTGTGCTCAGGAGCCAATTTGTTCGGATCAAGAGTCTTGTGGTAAATTAGTCCAGAACGTGTGCTCGTCGATAAGAATTACCTGAGATTCTGCGTCAAGTTTCTTCATTAAGAATCTACCATTGAACGAACTGTCAGTACTGATTCTCGCAGAATTATCACTTTTAGGAAGATCTAAGTAATAAATTGGAGAAACGTCATTTTTGTTATCTGCATTATGTATTTTGTGTCACCAGCAGTGTTTATTTTACTTTAAAGTTGTATTCCTCCATAGTTGAAACTACCTTTAAATGTAAAATAAAAGTGCCAATAACATAACTTTCCCAAGTAGGTACCAGCGCAAAAGCCTTCGTTAGAATTTCTGCATTTTATTAAATTCTCTTCTTTATAAGCATTATGAATACCTACCCATTTTATAGAAATAATCACATTACTGAAGCGTAATGTAGGAATGCATTATTTCAAGGATGAACAGTACAATGTACGTAAGCTGGAAATATTATACGTTGATGGCATTATTTACTGTTATTAGAGAAGTATTGAATCCTTCTGTGGCATCTAATCAATGTACAATATTAGTGTTATGGTGAAAATAGACGTAGATAAGGGACTTAAACACTGACTGTAAGCTTATACAAATATAATAAAACATTCATCCTAAATGCTGACTGATGCTTGTTGATAAAGAAAATTATCTACAGAATTATCAAAGATCCGAGTCCAGGTTTGATAGGTTCATGATATGTAAACGTGCGATTGTCTGTTTAAGAAGGCATTTAGCCTAAAAATGCTTAAACTTTTACCAAAACTGTTCAAGATCAAATCTTAATTTCTATCATTACAATATTTTTGACACCCATTTTCTAAAAGATGTCCGTCTACCCCATATGCTGTTGTTATTTCCCATCTCCTCTACAATGGCTGCGGGCGAAGTGTAAACATGGTTAAAGTGCGTGCGCTTTAAGTTGGAGTGCGCTCTCAAATCCTGAGAAATCGCTGCGGCTTCGGCCGTCTCTCGACACGTCTTCGAAGATGGTATAAAACGCAAGAAATGGCGGGTGTGATAGTGGATTTTAGTTGCTAGTAGCGCCTACGTAATTTGAGTTAGCAACGGCGCGCTTAAGTGGAATCTTAAAACCCATTTCTGCTAGTTTTTTCTTTTTAGTGCAACGTTCAGATTTAATACCGTACTAATATTGATGTTGCTGCACCTACTCTGTGATGCACAATATATCCTTAACGAAGTGCAATTAGAGCATCTTGTTTACAAAGTATTTTGTTATTTGCTTCGATCAGAAAGTGTTTTAAACTGAGGTACTTCAATGTTATCTTATCAAAATATGGTGAACCTCAATTTCAGGTCTAGTTTCAGGTTTTCAAAATCTTATAAATGAATGTGCCTAGCCTTTTTCCAAGTGTGCTGAAGTCGGCTTCCAGTCTAATCGGATGCAGCTGAGTACAAGTATTTTATTGGAGCCACTGCCTATCTGACCTCACAACATAGTAAATGGGTAATACGTTACCCCTCGGTAAGACTAGTTGTCAGATTTTCAGGCTTCTGAGTACCCGTAACGACTGCTAAGACCTACGAATGATTCCGCGACTAACGGCTGAACGTGTTTTCCGAGGCGATCTTGGTATGTGATGGTGACCAATCTAGCCTGATCGATTGACTCTTGTTGCTTACTATTACTTAGCCACAAACCCCAAAAATCTTATGTGAAATACCAAGCAATGCAGCGGTGTTGTTGAATCTTATGTGAACTACAATAAAGATGCAATTTACTTATTGTCGATTGCATATTTCAGCTTATTTTATTATATCGTATCGAGTATCATTATATACATCCTCCGCTAAACCTCATCGCTTACAGCGGAATGTCAGAGGGATAATGCAGATTGATTCGGCTCAACTCGGAGGAGACAAATTCGATTTGCGACAGTGCGGTGTAACGCACAGATTTGACGCCTTGAAAAATATACGAGATTCACGAAGAGATTGCAGCTGCCTAGATCGGTGCTATTTTTCTACTCTGTTGGGCTCTTATTGGCAGCTTTGTTCAGAACGTTCGAACCTTTGCAGTCTGAAAGAATTTGTTGGTTCATTCATTTCAAGGAATGCTTTATTTTAGTTGAATCTGTGCTTGAGGTTATCTTAGAACATATAGGCTGATATTTAACTTCTTTATCTAAATAATTGTTGAATGACTGCTAATCTGTGTAGAGAGGTCGTAGCTTAATAATAATATTCCCACGGGTTGATTGAAGGTTAAGCAACGCTTGCCAAGGCTGATCCGTGGATGGGTGATCATCAATTACATATCGAGATCCCACCATGCTTCGTTAAGAACTATAAGCCATTCCAAACGGATCGCCAGAAACCCATAAGTCTAATCACCAGTCTTACCAAGGGGTATCCTGTTATCCAGTTCCTAGGTTGTGGAGGTCAGATAGGTGGTCGATCTATGTAAATACTGGTGTTCAGGTGTATCCGGTTGGATCGGAAGCCAACCCCAACATATTTGGGAAAATGGTAGGCAGGTAATTTCATGATTTTTCTCATGCTTGCCCGATTTAATCGTAATCGTCGTCCTCTCCCATAAAAAAAAAACTTTAGTTGCTTCAATTATTATGTAGGCGTGAAAGTAAAAACTTGAACATTACTGAAATAATACTGTAAAATTAGTATTCAGAACCAGGAGCCGTTTTATGTTTATTAATAAAACCTTTTTGCAGGGCAATGAAAAACTTGCAAAGCTCTCCACGTACTATCGTACTTTACAGACTCTAGTCCTAAAAACGGTCTCTAACATAATTCCTTCAAGACCTAAGCTCTAAAATATGGTAAATAAACAAAGAATATCTATTCAAAGGGTCGCCCAGAATTTATATAGGCCTCGCGAAAGGCGTGTAGTGTAGTACTGTTCAGTAAACGGGGACTCCGCATTCCGGACACGTATGTCGTCGCCGAAATGTTCCCCGGATGGGCTTTTTGAAGAAACAAAACTCAATGTACAATACAATACAGTACAACTTGTCCCACATTGTACCCAGCGCAGTGCCATTCAAACACAGCTGGTCAAAATGTCCATTTACATTCGACAGAAGTTGGGTTTTTGTTCGTCACCAATGCAATGGAAAAGTTGAAAGTCGATTCTGTTTAGAATTCAATTTATTTTTGTATTGAATGTGTAGGATTGTTTAATCCGTATGGTATCCGGGTTTTCACGTTTGCTTTTGAACTGAGAAAACATTATCTGATGTTTTCTTTGGATGTAGCCAGAGGGTGTTTATACAGGATATGTGTCGGTAAAATACAGCAAAAATCTTATATTCCTGGATGGTACCGAAGGTTACCTGGCAATTGCTTCGAATAAAACTTGAAATTCGAATACTGTATAGAAACTGGTCGTGCGCCTAATGGCAGGATCTTGTATGCAACCTGAATAAATTCTACGGAAAATTCTAAATTTTTGCTGAAAAGCAGAAAATCTGCCTGTAAATAGCTTATTTCAGCAACTTAGTAGGCTTTTCTTAATTCTGTAGGAAAGTTTTCAAACTCGACGCATTTTTTTATGAACGTAATTACAGGTAACCGTTTTTAGTAGCATGCTTAATTAAGTAGACCTCATTAATTTTTGAGCGACGATCTTTTCAGACTGTATTAGGAAAATATATTTTCAAGCACGGTTTTCGCTTTATCTCTACCTGGGTCTAAGTAGGTAGATACGATTCTTATCTACTTAGTATGCTGGACACAGGTCTGTAGACAACAGACGTTCCATGACAAATGTGATACCTTCTGTGTTTCCTCCTATGAGTCAGGATTGATACACCATTATACCTACCCCTGATACCTATCCGTTTTGTTATTATTTCAGTATGTATCACGTTCCAATGTTTCAGAGCGCAAATACGAAATAGCCTCACAGAATAATAGGCTGTATTTCTCTATGTGTAGTGTGTACAATTGTGTGGAATAGCGTGGGTATGTTTACGCGATTCGTGTTCTTGTCACGTGCGTTTCGACTCGCCGGTCGACGCGTGTGCCTTCTTCGGTGGAAGCTATTATTTTTATCCGCATTTTGTACTTATTGGTGCGGCGTATTATGTGACAGCGTGCGCGTTATTAAATAATCGGCTATTCGTTTAGTTAAGGAATAAGGATCTTGGCGGGAAAAGGAGGGTGAGACCTATAGCTATATGTACCTATACTCTAGTAGGCAGTAGGAAAAATTTCATTCAAGCAAAGATTTCCAAGTATCGAGATAAGTGCTAGGGTCGTAAGACACACTGGTGCTTTGGTTAAGAGCTCTAGAATAAAGGAGCACTAAAAGACTGAATCACATCTGTCGCTGAGTTCAACTGTAGAGCTCCCAAACGACTGTGCCGTAAGTATTGGTATGCGTCTATCACTGAAATAGTAAGAAAAGATTTTGTGACTAAACTTTTGATATAATTCTTGGGTTCTTTTTTAAATATATATCATTTGATATTTATATATATTGAGGAGCAGAGGTGGCTCATGTGTAACGGCTTGACTTACGAGTTGTCTTAGGTTCGAACTCACACAGGCGCTTTGCTTTGTGTAAATTATTTCATCAACACTGCTCTCAAAACAGTGAAGCAAAACATCGCGAGAAAACCGGCATGTCCTAGAACCGAAAATTCGAAGACATGTGACATCCACTGACTCGCATAGGACACGCATGGTGGTTTACGACTTGCTCCTTCTAACAGAGTGGCTGGGACACTGTGTGGGAACATCCTAGGTGATTGTGTGAGCTTAGGTTAATTAGGTTCGTTTGTAGGATTAATCATTGGTTGGCCTTTGTGCACTAATGATGAGTCAGTATGGGGTTTCTAATAAAATAACCTAATACTTTTATTGTGCAAGAAAAATACCGCTTCTCTGGATATTATACAATGCCAATCACAATGCCAAAATATCGGATTTTCCTAGATTACATTGTGAACAAAATGCAATTTACTTTAGAGTGGTTGTCACCCTCTTTGTTCGCTTCCAACTCAATAGTTTCATCTTCCCCAATTTCAGTCGATCACACTTCCTGGCGTTAAAAAGTATGGCTTCCACTCCTGGCAATTTCGAATGAATTCACGAAATCTACGATAAAAAAAGTAGAATTTATTGCCTTTACCGATGAAAATATAACTTTCCCCGTCCAATGTAAAAACGCTAAAATCTTTTTAGAACCCGATAAGCGTTATGGGCTAACCAGCTGCCACTTTAACAAATTATTGGGAGATTTCCAAGAAAAAACTTGTCACCCCACGAAGGGTACGCGACGTCTTATTTGATAGCTTGATTTTCGCGGGGCGCACCGAGAATGTTAAATTACTGGAGAAATGAAAGATAATAGCGCTGCATCTTAACAGGGGAAAGTTGCTCCACTTTCGAGAAGGGAAAAAAGTATATCCCCAAAAGATTTTGAAATTCCCATCCCTAGGGCGCAGGAGTGCTCGCTATCACATTATTTATTCATGGTTTTTTGTTTTAAGTGCTCAGGCATAGTGGCTTCTATTTGGATGATCTCTTTACTACTGCATAAGCGATTAAGGAAGCGAATAATCTTCAAATCGCGTGTATTTATTTTGATTAAAAGGACGGTCCTTAATCTACTTATTACATATCTTACTAGATATGTTGATATCACAATGTCTTTTAGTGTAGTTTGACCACTTATAAAACAATTGAAGTAACTGAGTTATGCATAAACTATCTGAAGTAGCTATTAGCCATGTGTTTAGATAGTAAAGGAATACTGAATCATCTGTGAAATCCAGTGTATTTAGATAGATTTTCTGAAATAAAACCATGATTAATCGAAATCGAACAATTTATTGTAAACTAATACGAACGCATAGTAGAATTTAGGATATATATTTGTAATATTAATAGTACAATAACAAAACATTGACATAAAGCGTTAACTTAGTTCACCAACATTCGATTAAGCCAACGAGTGCAGTGAGTCTCATCTCATACACACGAATCCGTCAACTTCTCGTTACATTATTACAATATATCAAAATGTTAAAGCTATATAAAACATGGCCAATGAAATGACAACAGTCTTAAATCCTAGAAACGAGATTTTTAGTTACATTGATATAAATTATACGCTGTCTATTCCAATCACTCTGGTTTAGTTTATTATACAACATTATATCATACTACATAGTTATATTAAATACAGGTAGTTTCATAAAAGTTATAACAGCCCAACAAACTTTCTTTGGAGTTAATTTACAAAATGGAGACATAGGGAATTGGGTTTCCAGAAGTGATTTGAATAAACGCGAGAGATAACATTACGACAATGAGGTCAGTGCCAGTGCAGATATAGAAAATAATTTCCTCGATATGAAATTGTCACAGACAGGGGAAGACAGAGGAAGACATCTTGCTTAGAATAATTTACAAGTGGGTTCAGTACAAAAGCTACTCCAACCGTTGAAAATTATTTCACAATACATTGGGAATAGAAGATTTTTCATGATGACAGTATAAAAGTACAAAAATGAGTAGAAGACAAACGCTAACAAGTCATAGCAATCCTCGCATAACATCTGTATTTACAATAGTGTTATATATCATCTAAATTATCATATTTAGAGCGCAGAGCTAGAAGCTTTCGTAAGTCTAGAAAAATACAGTGGTAACCTGACAGTGTCGAAGCATTTATTTTATAAATACGAGTACTAGAGTACAAAAGCAGTCTCCAGATTAAATTCGGTAACGTAGCTTAACGATATCTATTTAGAATTTTATAATTTAATACATTTTGTTGTTTGTTCTAAAAATCACTGATTTCTGGATCTGTATCAGCGTATTTGCAAGTAAAGGGGTTTCGTAGCCATGAACAGAAGGAACGGTCGCTGTGCTGTTTATATTTCGCTGTGGTGTGCTTCTTCGCGTGCGCTCGAGCGACAGCTGCGCGCCGCGTTGGGTACGAATCTAGTGACGATGCATCTGAATCTCTCGGCACTGAATCATAGCCTGATTCAGCACGCCTAGAGGTAGTAGCGGGACTGTGTTTACCTGTCCGCGGGGTAGATTCATGACCGCTGTCATAACCATCAGGTTTGGAACTAGCAACTACCCTAGCTATACCTTTGTCACTTTTTTCTGTCCTTGGTTCAGTTGTAACCACCGGGGGCGTAACTTCCAGGTGTAAGTTCGACTTTAGATCTTTAAATGAAGGTGCTCCGCTACCTGGTATTCGTCTTTCTTCTCTTAGATTAGGATCTGATGCCCCATCAGGATGCCTCAGCGAAGCTATACGTGCATCTGTAATATCGTTTCCTCGGTACCTTTCGAAAGGGCCGTAGCAATCGTTATGTGCTTCCAAATCTTGATATGCATCACACTCTCCAACTGCACTTCCTGGCCTAGACATGGTTCGCTTGCAACTATTACATATTTTGTCACTTGGCCTGTAAGCTGGTTCACTATAAACAGAACCGTCGCCACCAAATTCTTCTGTATCACGAACATTCGACAGAGATAGGGACTGAAATTGAGGAGCTATCCTCGAAATCGTCATATTGTAATCATCAATGTTGTCTAACATATTACGTCGAGAGCCGTACAATTCAGTTAGACTCATTATGTCATCAATCCTTGATCGTGATGAAGGTAAACTTTCATGTGGATTTAAGTCAAGTCCACGATCACCACTATATTTGTCCGCATAAAATCCTATTGTTTGTCTAAGATAAGCTTCATTTCTAATTTGGCGTTCGACTTCACTATACAAGGAAAGAGTATCTGTGAAAGTTGATGCTACTGTTAAATTTTCTTGACTAAGAATTCTAAGGGGATGATCGTCTAAATCTTCTTGATCAACTTCTGGTAAAGGATTTTCAGAGTATCCCATACATAATGCTATATCCTCTTCGGTTACTTGTAGACAAGAGTCCATCATAGGAACAGGTTCTAAAGGTTCTTCTACTTCAATTATTTCTAAAATTTCATCTTCATCGTCATTAAGACCCCTACTCATGCCATGAGGATCAATGTCCCTACTATGATTTGAAGCTAACTCGTCTTCCATTCTAAACCGTTCTTTATATTTACTATCCAAGCTTTCCATTGAAACTTCTCTACTACTAAGACTGCTGGGTTGCATTATAGGTAGTGCGGGAGGAATTTCAGCTAATTCTTCACTGTCATCATCGTCGTCTATATCGTGTTTGGTTGGTTTGGCAGATTTTTTACCCATTGAATTCTGATCACCTGGACCTACATTTTCTTCTTCTATTGCCATTCCCTTGGATCCAGCTTTTAACCCGGTTCTTATTACAGATTCTTCGACATGTACTCGCCTTACTGAGTCTTTTGTCACTGGCTCCATTTTGTGAGCATTTTCAGGTTCGTCTTGAGCTCTAACTATACCAGGTTCTTTGTGTAAAACCTGCGCTTTGTGACTTGGTGAGCTGTGTCTGGATTTATGAATTTGTGATGTTTGATTTTCTACCCATTTCCTTATCATATTTTTCTTGTGATTGTCCATATACCCATATCCGAGATTCTCGCTACCAAGGGCACCAAGAATACCGAGTTGAAGTGGTATAGCATTATTGGTAGGTGGCATTGGCACAGACTCAAATTGTATCGGTACTTTTGGTTCTTGCATTGGACCGTCAATCCAAGTTTCGCGTTTCTTGCCTTGCGTTTCCTTGATAATATGCCTTGCTTCAACTAATTTTGATTTAGAAATTCTAGGTCCATCGATCCACTGTTCGTCACTGGTGCTCTTCCCTTCTTCTGGATGTTTTGTACCCGCTTTTTTAAGTGGTGTCGATTTGGATGTTACTGAATGCACTGGAGATGCTTTTGGGGTATGACTAGGCTGTAAAGTTTTTAGCGGTGATGCTTTGGGTGACCCATGTAATCTATGCACTGGACTTTTTTCTTCAACAACTCTAGATAGCGATGACTTATGTTTTTGTTCTGCAGCTGAACCTCGTAACGCTTTACTAAGTACGCATCGATTGTCACCTGAGTTTATATGGGGTATGTAAACTGGTGGATGTTCCCCATCAGTTGCATCGTCCATAGGACCTACGTATATGACTGTGTCAGCTGAGAGATCACTACTTGATGGATCCGGCTCACTGCTGCTCGGTTTTGAAGCATCTTCACCAGAGCTTCCACCAGACCCGGCATTGTTATTTGACGAATATTTGACCTTCCTTCTCCGAAGCCTGTGTATTCTAGAGGCTAACTGTAAAGTCGTTAAAGTGTCAGAATAATTCTGGGCATTTGGTGAAACATGGACAATCATAGCGGTGTGACAGGTTAAAGATCCGAGACACTCTTTCAAAACATGTGTAAGATTATGGTCTCTATACGGTAGATGCCTTTGTCCGTTGAATATTGCAAGTAATATATTTCCTAAACCAGATAGTGGTATTCCGCCGTTTGTTTTTCCTCTCTCTGAGTTTCCTAGGTCGATTAAATGCAGGCGGCTGCGTCCTCCGGCAACTGTGAACAAAGAGAGAAATGTTTTTAATTCAGGAACTTTGTTGTTTTGTGACCCGTTTAGCATGGAGGCGGATAGTGAAACTTTTATTTAAAGCTTCTGTTTAATATAAGACAATCTTCAATGAACATTCCAGAAATAACTGTGCTTTGTGTATAAATTCGTCGTAATTAATGTTCTTTCCTTGTCTGTTTCATAGAAGTGCTAATTAATACGAGAGGCTTTTTTATTTATGGAGATGTGATGATACAAATATTAATTAGTATCTATTTTTGAATTTGATGAATGTTTGGCAAATACGGCGGCACCACCCACACGGATAAGATACGGTAAGGTTTGCATGTACTTACTTAAATTAAGTTATTAATACTTGAGTTTAAAGGGGAAGCACAAAGGTACCCGTAAAATTATAATGTTCTTACTTTTTACACTTTACAGATCAGTGTGTCAGTAATCCCATTGAATGACTATTCCGTGTAAGTCTTATATGAATTGTATTGATGATTTTAATGATTATACTTCTGTAAAGCCATCAATAATACAATCATCATCAAATTGAAAAAAGTGTTAGAAAATTAGAATGTTGGGGTCGCCCCCTTAGTGCATTCTCCTTTTGAGAGAGTCATAGTTTTTCTTACCTGCTCCCTTCCCTCCAACACTGTACTGGTAAACATGTAGCGTGTACAAAAGATGGCTGTCTTTCCCCTCTTCTCTGCCCCCTCTGGTAGCCAGTGCAGCATCCAGGTAGAAGGCTGCCTTCTCAGCACTGTGCACTCTGAGTTCTGATTGATTCTGCAGGTGGGTTCCGAAGAGAGGGTCGTCTCGGAGGTAAACGCCTGGTGATTGCTCCGTGTCTGGAGGAGAGAAAATGATATGAGTAAGAAATAGAATTATGAGTCAATGTTCTATCGAGTCGAGTTATTGTAATCCACTACGCAAGCTCTCTGATGGCCACTGTACTAATTCGAACAATTTTTGGATCGAAAATATAATTGTTCCATAGCATTATGGTTTAAGTTTTGCGACAAGGACTATATGGGTGTTAAGGGTGGCCATGTTATCAAGCAATGGACAAAAATTACAATCTTTAATTGGTTGAATATGAGGCTTTTTGCTACTAAGTATTTGGACATACGGACGTGAACATATCACGGCAAAATTTTACCGTGCACTGGATTTTGAACTCAAGTTGTTGAACCGAGCATTCAGAATCGAACGGAGTGCATCTCAGCGCATCGAAAACGTATGTGTTTTTGGATTTTCAATTCTAGGTGCAAAGCAGTAGGTACGTTGAAGTTTCAGTGCGCGAAAAAATTTTTACAGGAATCTATGAACGTGGACTGAGTGTGATCTACAGAATCCGTAGATAACGGCTATGTCTTCCATACCTTGTATTTTCATCATACTTGAGACCTAATAAGATAACTCACCATTTTGGTAAGGCGCCAATAAGTCCCTGATCTGGTTTGTGTTGGTGCACAGCTCCACCGCTGACACCCTGACAGAGAAGCGGGTACCACACTTGTGCCTCTGCTCCGCTATACCTCGGAACAGCCACGCAATGGCGCAAGGGACCGCTCCCAGTGCAGCTGGAGAGTCCGGCCGCCCCAACATTGTGTAGGATTTACCTGATGAAGAAATGGAGATTTTAAATAAAGTTCCTTTACATTATAGGAAATAGAGAAAAAACAGGTGCGACGCGACTCTCACGGAACAATTTCTATGTAAACTTCATGGAAATTGTACTACATTCACGTCGCGTTGCCGCGTTGGGCCTGTCTGAAAAAGCCTAAGGTTTATTGAGTACTAGTTTTGGTCACCGGCTTCGCCCACGTGGTGGTTGAAAATTTCCCACGAGAACGTACTGCCGATATATAAAGTAACCTGAAAATATATGTGTGTGTCAAATTTTATCCAAATCGGTTTTACCGTTTTAGCATGACTAAGTACCTTTAATAATAACATCGAAACAAATAAATATGACAATATTTGTAAAATAAATGGGATAGTGTAGATAATTTAGAACAGCTCATCGGTTATAAAATAAAGAGATCAGCTGTTTCATATGAAAGTACCTACGTATGTGAGAGTGAAAAGTCAATAAATGTATGGCAAAGCTAATTACCGCCATGCACTGAATCGATGGTAACAAGTTGTATCCTTGCCACCCTGTGTATAAATATAGTATTTTTTGTATTAAGACACTCAAATTCATTCGAGCTCCCTGCGTCATGTATAAAGCCACATACATAAATAAATCATAACTTAGTACGAGCAGCTCAACTCAAACACCGAAAAACCGCGGAATAAATTCACGACAGCAGTATAATGAACACAAGAAATCAATTTTGATGCCAGGTAAGTTCACTTAGCTAGCTGGCTTCCGAAATCCTTCAATAATTAAAACGAGGTTCAAATTATTCACTCAGTTGGATCTACGATCCCGAATAACCGGGATGTGGGAGTAAGCTCGGGTTTAGTGCCAACATCGCCGCGTTTCCCCGAAACTTTCATCTCGCGAGGCATTCAATTTGCATCTGAAACCTTAATCTATGAGGGGAGGTTGGGATAAATTACCTCTTTCCTTTTTAGTCGTTCGTTGTTTTGTGTTAATGAAAGTATAAGCCTATTTCGCAATTGTTTGTTTGTGGTATTATCTTGATCGCATCGTTCGGATAATCCCGCGCAACTTGCTAAATTGATTTCGTGTTTGGAACTTATTAATAGGTTGGTAATACTGTTAGCATTGTTGGCTTTTGCCTTGTTTTTGAAGTTAGAATGTCGTGTTGTATTGTTTAAGAAGATTATTTTGAGATTAATGATTTTGTTTAAATTAGACACGTTTTAATTCTCTTTGTGTCATTAGTTATTTGTTTTTTTGTTTTATTAATCACGGTTTTTATATTTATGGTAATTAATAATTTGTAAACTATACTTACAATAAAAAGTGACAACGACACAGATAGGTTATTTTTAAAACGGTCTTTCAAATGTCGAACTTTAAAGTAAGTCATGGCTAAAGACAAGAAAATGTAAAGATTTAACAATTTCCTAGAACAAAGATGGATGCTATCCATAATTTATTTAAACCGGACCTCAAACTGCCTTCAACCTAACATTCGTAGTGTTAACTTGAAATCCCGGTTTTAATATCAAAGTTTTGCCACTACGGGTGTGTGAGCGAGACGGCGATAGGTCGTATTTATCAAACTTTCAATTAAGAGCTCTCCCGACTCTTTGCCATTTAGATGCAAATCCCACCGCCCGTGCCGAGTGAGAAGTTTCATACTTTATAGTGCATAATTAGGGCTACCCACCTTCCGAATGAGCTGTGGTTCCGCATTGCAAACGTACCGTGAAAGTGCTACAATGTTTATGTCTATGAACTTTACGGAAATTTTTCTTCGACATTTTAGTTTTAATAACTAAACTAGCTTCTGTTCGCGACTTCGTAGGGTGCGAAATTTCGCTCCAATCGCTTTCCCGCACTTTTGCTTGGTTTTATTTATTTAAACTTCTCGCACACAAAAAGGTAAAAAGTCAAAGTCAAAGCATTTATTTCAAATAGACCCAAAAAGGCACTTTTGAACGTCTACAGTTATATGAAAATAGAATTGATTCTAGTTGCCCCTTCCAAAAGATAGATTCGTATGGAGAAGAATGGGAAAGAAACACCACCGTTACTCTTTTAAAATGTTTTCAATATTTGTATACAATATTTATATAATTATATGTGAAGACAATGCACCTAAAATAAAATTACCATACCACAACAGGTAAAAAAATTAAAAAGAAGCAAAGAGAGATAAATTAATTATATGATAGATACATACAAAGGCGGACTTAATGCCTCAGGCATTCTTTACCGTTCAACCAAGGGTGGTGAAGAGATTTGTTGGAAGGTGCTTTGGTTGAGAGGAACAATAATAAAAAAAATATATAATAATGAATTATAAATAAGAGAAGCTTCACTTAGCGTCCTTTTTGTCGGGTTCATAAAGGTCGTAGTGTGATTCTTAAAACGTTCTCAAGAATTTGACTATCAAATGCAAAAAGGTTTTTTCAAATCGGACTTGTGGCTCCATAGTGAATAAAAATTTATTAGATTTACCTATAAATATGCATAACTACATTCCCTTTTAACAGTTTTCTCTATTAAGACCATATTTTAATATGGAAGCCTGCCAACCCTATGCGGTACAGTTTCGCACTTTTTAATCAACGTTCCTGGATTCAACGTGGGAACTTGATTATTATCTCAAAGAGTACACTCTGTACGATAAACATGTAACTTATGTGCTTCTAGAGTTAGTTAAATAGCTAGTAGTAGTGGTGGTTGGTTAAAAACAATGTCCACTATAAAACACTGGATCTTATTTATGACATTCGGCGATTGGGTATATTTAGTAGTTTTTTGTAGTGTTTTTCATGTTTTTATTTAGCAGTCTAACCGGTGCAGCGAAATACTTATATTTTACATGTAGCAACTGCCTATCTGACTTATAAAACCCAGTCATTGGTTAATACGCTTCTTCTAAGACTGGTTGTCAGACATTCAGGCTCCTGACGACCCGAAACGACTTCTAAGATCCACGCATTACAGCCGGGGCCAACTGCTTATTGTGTTCTCCGATGCACGGAGGGGTCTTGGTGTGGCAACCATCCTCGGACCAACCGCGGCAAGGACTGTAAGCTATGCTTAAGGCGTAGTCGATTGAACCGTGCCGTTGTTATTACTTAGACAATTAAATTGCACCATTTAAATAAGGCTTGAGGAAGGTATAATAGGAATCTTACCAAGTCCTGCGTGTCCGAAGCAGAAGAGGCAGCCGTCAGTCCCGTTGATGACGGCATGGATGACGTCAGTCAGCGCACTCGAGCATATCTCCGTCTGTGACAAAGGAAAATATTCTATTTAGCGTAAAGAAAATCTACAGTTTCGTACGAATGTATGGGTAGGATGCCAAGAAGTCAAGGAAATACTTTCTATGACAACAGTTAATATTTTAAACCCTGCTCATTCTAGCATGAGCACTTCTTAGTACTTAAAAAAACTTTTTAACAAAAAATTAAACCGCCGAAAAACTGAAAAGCATAAAATAATAAACCTTAAAATTATGAGTCGGCGCTTGGAGTGATCCTTGTTCATTGATTTTTCAGCGCCGACTCAAAATTTTAAGGTTTATTATTTTATGCTTTTCAGTTTTTCGGCGGTTTAATTTTTTGTTAAAAAGTTTTTATTTTATATTTTTTTGTGGCTTTAATGTACTAATAATACTGGGCAAGGTATACCCTATCCAAAACAAAAAGAATTATCAAAATCGGACTACTCTGTATAAAGTTATGCGTGTTTATACATTACAATCAGTGAGTGAACAATCAATCATCCCCTGTTTTCCGACCCTTAGGGTTCGATTTTATTTTCCAAATTTATATGGGACCACCTTGGGAGTATACCCTTTCCAATAGAAAAAGAATTGTCACAATCGGACCACTATGTACAAAGTTATGCGTGATCATACATAAAAAAAAAAAAAAAAAAAAATATACGCGTCGAATTGATAACCTCCTCCGTTTTTTTTCGTCGGTTGAAAAGGTAGATAATTGCGATCCCTTTTTCTACTTAGAACACTTTTCACTGAAAATTCCGTTGTCGTCAAGGAATCTAAATAATCTACATTACCTACGAAGTAACTGATTAATTATTTTATTTCTGTAGGTAGGCTTATACAAACTTACCTACAGAAATAAAATGTGAAAATGTGTATACACACAGTTTTACAGGTCAATAATATTTTAAAAACTAGATGAGGTCGGCGTTTCGTATCGCATTACTCTGAGAAGAAATACCGAAACCAACTCAAAGGTCATAGTCTTTGAGGAGTGGATAGAGAGGCGTCACGGCGTCCTCACCTTCCGCCTGACGCAGGTTCTCACCGGGCATGGGTGCTTCGGTGGGTTCCTGTTCAGGATAAAGCGGGAGGATACGTCCGGGTGTTTCCATTGCGAGGATCGACTGGAGGACACGGTGGAGCATACGGTGGAGGTGTGCCCTGCCTGGGCGGAGCACCGCCGTGTCCTCGTGGAGGCGATCGGCGGTGGCGACCTCTCGCGTTCGGCCCTGGTGCGAGCCATGGTACGGAGCGAGAGGGAATGGGAAGCCGTCACCTCCTTCTGCGAAGCAGTAATGCTCGCGAAGGAGGAGGCGGGGCGCGTGAGGGAGTGGCAGTCTCTGCGCTCTCACGTCCCTAGCCGCCGCAGGAGGAGACGCCCCGGGCGTCGGGAGTCAATAGCGGACTCCCGGCCACCGTAGGCGCGAGCTTGCGGGTGGCGAGCAATGGGTAGCTCGCCACCCGGTAAGGACCAAGCTCGGGTCGACGGCGCGCAGTGTTCCACGCGCGCCTCAAAGAGATGTCAGCAGCAGTGTAGGGGTCTACTAGGACCGATGCCTGCCGGGGTCGCGTGATTGTTCGAAAGAGATACCGTGACCCTGGCACATGGGCAACTGATGGAACACGGGTGGGTTTTAGTCAGTAAAAGTCTGACACGCCCTCCCGCTCCGCCCAGAGCGGGAGAAGTCATTTGATGATTTCCCATCCTAAAAAAAAAAAAGGTCATAGTCTCTTTTAAAGTCCAGATATAGTTTCGTACGATCATGTTAAAACAGTAAAGATTGTTGAAATACTATTCATGAAGTTGAACAAACATTTGCGCTAGTACTCCAACAATACATTACATCGATTAACATTATGGTTACACTACATGTGACTCTGATTATATTTAATTTTATGTGTTTTTTTTTTATATACTTGTCATATCACACATAACAGGGCCTCAAGTCTGCTATTACAATAGTGTCAGAATGGTCTATCATTGATTTCATAATTGTTGATTTTGACAAGTTTAGTAATCTACTAATATAATGGAGTCATTATGACTTTCCAATGGTCAACCACTGACACTCCATTGAAAGAAATGGCTTAGAATGGTAATCTCGTACATAATGACAAATGAATGACTGACTTATGCGGTAATCTGCTCAAATTTTGACAGTTCCTTTGATCAGTGACCTACCATTGGACCGTCATTGTGCAGTCATTGCTTGTATTGTAATAGCTCGGTTGTCAAAAAGTGTTTGCTAGCTATCGTGTTTGTGGAATATTGAACGGAGAAATGTATTCACTACGAGCAAATATTCTCGAGCTAGCCAACGCAGTGGATGCTTAAGAAAGAAGATGGGCAGAATGCAAAAGACGTCGTCGAGCCCGTCGCTTGACGAGAATGAATACAAACCCCTTTATTGATATTTCCGAAGCGCAATTTTTAAAACGTTTCGCCTTGGAAAGGACTCAGTAAGGGGGTTAATTGAAGAACTCATTCCCCTTATGGCCAGGCCGCGTCGAAACGATAGCGTATCGGCAGAAATTAAGATGAGAAAACTGAATAAATAATTAACACACAAAACACCGGCCGCTAGAAATAAAAACAGACTAACGTCAGTAAGCAGTAATGCCACATTTGACTTTGACAGCTAAACAGATAAAATATTATTGAGTTGTCTATTTTCACATTTATCCGCGTTACACATGTAAATGCAATGTTTTTGCTATTTACGAACTTCTTACTACTTCAGATTGTTTAAAACACTAATAAATAATATGTAAATATATATATAAATGAAATCTGGCATAATTAAATGTTCAAATTTAGTAGTAGTTTTTAGAAAATCATTTCTACTAACCCGTTTTATAATAATGGCAATACGACAATGTCATTGTACCACGATTCTATTACGAGACCACTGACCGACCAATGATCCACCATTATGAATTAGCAGATTACGAACTTTGAGCAAAATGACAATGGGATTGTGTTGGAATGACGAATTAATAAAAAATAGCAGACTTGAGGCCCAGAACGCTTGTATTTTTTTTTGTGTTTATGTGGAGATTTGTCTTAGATACCTTTGTAAACTACTTAAATAAAATTATAAATAAATTGTGCCTTCCCATTCCCATCTCTCACCACACATTTTACATCCCTCTCATTAAACACGATTAAATCTCTATTCATTACCTCTTCACCCCTAACTTGAAACAAAAGTATCTATAAAGCCGTGAATAATTTACTAAAATCTGGCACTTAGGGTGTTTCAGAAGCTTCCACCGTTCGAACCAGGGTGTTTTCTTTTGCCCCGGATCTCAGGTAATTACGCGGACTTAAGGTAGCACGCAGATTAGGGGGCTGAGACCAGGCTTAGAGAATATGGGGGTTATAATGGTGTCGCTAGTTGCTTTTGTGGCTTTTAGTAGTCGAACGATGACTAAATCAGAGCATTTGATAAAATAAATCGTAAAATGTTTAATTGTTAACAACATACTTGCAATGTTTTAATATATGTATTTAGCGAACGATTCAGCAGATCATTGAAAGATTTAAAATTCCCATTCCGAAAAGCAGTGGGGGCCCCAGTGGTAACTGCTGCGAGTTGTGAGTTGTAGGTCGTAGATTCAAACTCGTTTTATTTTGTGTAAATTATTTCATCATCACTGCTCTCATAACGGTGAAGGAAAACGTCGTAAGAACCGGAAACAAAAAATTCGATGACATGTGACATCTACAAACCCGCACTGGGCCCGCGAGGTGGACTACGAGGCCTGTGTCCTAGCAGCGAATGCAAAGGATCCTAGGGTATTATAATACCAACAGTAGTTCACCTCCCAAAGTCTGCAGTTAACTAATATTATTTACAGAACGCTGATGGATGACGTCAAAGTCAAGTTTAAACAACAATTATTTTGGTGACAACCACAAATAACTTTCAACTCCGATTTTGATATTGCACGACTTGACATACCTAACATAAGTCCATGTAGATTAGTATCTGTAATGGTCTTTTTAGGAAAGAACTAGACAGATTGAGTGGACCCGGCCAGTCAGTGCTCGCATTTATCACTAAGCGTGTAGGAAGCTCAACGATTCGCCGAACAATACCAAAGAAATGACATTTGGGTAATCAACCTAGCTTCGTAGTCAGTATTCACAAGTGAACCTCCACATTAAATAGATAAAGAAACTACACTAATATTCTATGCTAACATTATCTTTTGTATGGAACATAACTCAGTGCTCTCTTAGCCCCTGTGTTTTCGTTCTCGGCCGCTCCACAGATAATTAAAACGACTTAAGGTGGAGCACTGGGATTAGAGGGCTGTAGGGAGGCCTACTGTAAAGTTTTATAGAGATACTCATTTCAAAAAGTAGGTTTAAGAGGCCGTATACGAGACCTCATACTACAGTCAAAAAGCTGTGTTTCCATACGTACAACATGAAATATTGATTCAATTAATATCTAATGAATAAGACACTTTTTTATTTTTATGATTTTCTTATGAGTAACAAAATGGTTGCCGGTTTGAGGTCGATACCTCAAACCGGCAACCATACTGAAGTGAATACACAATGCAAATACACAACAGGAAAGATCAAAATTAAATCATAAATAAGTACCTCATTCATTAGATCATAACAGAAATCATCTTTCAAGTTGTGCATTAAAACTTATAAAAACACGGTATTCTAATCGTAAAATTATCTAAATCAGCGAAATCGGAAAAATATATAATTTTTTTTTGTGTTGTAAACAAGTGTGTTTTGTTTTGTAAAAAATAAACATTAAAAAAATAAAAATGGAGTAAAAATTATATGATTATTTCACTGTTATTCTGTTTCATCTTATAATATCGGAGCAGAATCAAAACCTCCAGATAGTTAATTATTTCGCCATATGTTTTAATTTGGCATTGAGATAATGTTTGTTCAGCACTTGAAGCTGACACGTAACATTACTTCACTGTATGTAACCAACGTAACCAACTCGAGACATTCCCTCCCACCATCTAAACTCATGGTGCTACCATAGGAGGGGCTATACACTCAACAAGGAAATACTGAAATTGTTTTGAATGAAAATTTTAATGACCAGGACTTCGTTCACTAATTGAGAGCGCTTAGTTCGCAATGGAGGGACGTCAGTTAATCAATTTTTGTTATTAAATTTAAGTTCATTTCAATTAATTAAGCATCCAAATTGATCGGAAAAAATTAAGTAATTGAACTGATTTACCTACAACTTAATCATCATAATAGACTTAATTTTTTCTAAGAGACTTTTTTAAATAGCTATCATCATTTCAGCCGTAAGACGTCCACTGCTGGACTTAGGCCTCCCCCAATTTAGGGGGCTTTGCCATAATCGCCACGCTTGGCAGGCGGGTTGGCGATCGCAGTATGGTGGTAAAATGCATAGAGAACGCTGCTGCCGATTCACTAGTAAGTCCCTTAGTCGCCTTTTAATACACCCACGGGAAGAAATGGGGTGGTGTTATTCCTTACGTCCGGCACCACACGGTACGTACCGGTAAATAGCTATACGTAATTTATAATAAGAAGGGCTTGTGGTTAAGTAATAACAGCCGTAAGGTTCGACCGACGTGGTTAAGCTATGCTTGCCGCGGTTGGTCGATGGATGGGTAACAATTTTTCCCCTCCTTGCCTAGGAAAGCATCTTAACCCGTTGGTCCCGGCTGTTTTTTGAATCTTTGAAAGTCGTTACAGTTCGTTAGAAGCCTGAAAGTCTGATAAGCAGTCTTAGCAAAGGGTATCGTATTACCCAGTTACTGGGTTGTGGAGGTCATATACTCGCTTCATGTGAATACTGGTTGGTATCCAGCAGCATCCGATTAGACGGGAAGCCGACTGCAATATAGTTGGGAAAAGGCGAGGCATATGATGATGACGCAACTAATAATTCATCATCACTGCTCACAAACGGTAAAGGAAAACATCTCGAGGAAACCGGCATGTCCAAAACCAAACTCAAAGGCATGTGATATCTACCAACCCGCACTGAGCACACTTCCTCTCAAAGAGAAGACACCGGAGTTTCAGCAATGGGAAGATTATGGTCTGATTATGCTGGATAATCAACGTAACCGACCAAAATCATAATCATCTGCCTAGCCTTTTCCCAACTATGTTGGGGTCGGCTCTCAGTCTAACCGGATGAAACTGAGTACTAGTATTTTACAGGAGCGACTGCCTTTCTGATCTCCACAACCCAGTTACTGGGTAAGACTGGTTGTCAGACTTTCCGACATCTGACGACCCATAAAAACTGTCTAAGATCTACGAAAGACAGCCGGGACCAACGGTTTAACGTGCTTTCCGGGGCACGGAAGGGTATGTGACGATGGTCACCCATCCACGGACCAACGCGGCAAGCGTAGCTTAACCTGAACGATCAACCCGTGCGGCTGTTATTATTTAGCGACATGCCCAGAACTTCGTAACCGACCAAAATATTGTATTAAATATTATAAATTCTACAAATCTCACTGATATTTTCCATAGTCCAATTGATTGGGGTTTAAAAGTTTCGTGGGATATTAATATCGAGTACTTAGAGTTTGATCCAGTCTCATAGATAGAAGTTTGAAATTAATTTTGATGAAAGTAGTTTTCAATTAGTTACAAATCCTATACTTTATCCGTTCATTTATTAGCACAAATCTATTCATATGATAGAGATCCGATAAACCTTTTAAGGGATAAAAGAAAATAGTCCGTTATTTCGGAGTTGGGAGGTACGGGATGTAAGTCTCATCTTACAGGGGCTGAACTCTTTTTTACTAGATATGTATGTCCCTGTACAGCTGACAAGGATGAATGTTTGCTTTAAGGAGTTCAACTCAATATTATATTTAAAAAAAATATGAATCTAAGAATTATATGATTTTAAAAGTAAGGAACTGACTAGAGAATGGGCAGTAGCGAGCTCTATGCATTTTACCACTATACTGTGATCGCTAACCCGCCTGATAAGCGTGGCGATTATGGTAAATCCCTCCTAATTAGAGGAGGCCTATCAACAGTCTGCTGGCTAGAATGGTGATGATGAAGTACCTTATTGATGATGATCTTCAGAAAAGTCGGGTGCGTAGTACTCATAGCCGGTGTGCATGTATGACCAGATGTGAGGAAAAGGAGTATGTAAGTATCGTAGCAGGTGGCGTTCGCTAGTTTCTGCCTATCCCCATGAGAGGAAGGCGTGAGTTTATGTATGTATATAAGGTGTATCTATTCATACACGAAATATTTTAAGAGGTACACCTGTAGGTGGTAAAGAAGCTATAGAAGCAAAAAGAAAATTTTTATCTAAGCGTTTTTGAATTTTCGTAATTATTATAATTTTAAAACTGCTTGAGACGTTTTGCATAAAACCTTTACTCCAAATTCTATGAATGGTCCGCCTGACGCTGCGAGGGCGGCGACCGGACGGCACGAGCATGGCCGCGGTGTCTCGGGCCGTAAAAAATAAGAAGGAGCCAGTATTTCTTATGTGCGTCAAATAATTTTAAAACATTAAATAAAAAAAGAAAAACATTTAAAAAAACTTTTTTCGTTGCTGTAGCTACTTTACCACCTACAGGTGTACCTCTTAAAATATTTCGTGTATGAATTAGATACACCTTATATATATAAATATTTTATAAATAAAAATAATATCAATAAAGCATCCAGTAATAACCCCGGGATAATATTTCATAATTACACTGGATTTTGGCGGGTCCAGCGACATCGGATGATGTATGTTAACCAAAGCCGCCATATTGAACTACCGTTCACCGGCTTCCACTGATTTACTACAGCAGTAGATTTTAATCAATGTTTTAACCATAAATCTTTTAGTTTATTTATTATGAATTTTTGCAGACATACAAAAATGGCGTGTATGACCGTGATGTAGCCTGAAATCGTTTTGTAACTGGAATTTGTTTTTCAACTTTCGCTTGCTAATTCCTATTCCATATAATTTGTTATTTTGTATTCATTGATAACTTACATTTTACAATTTAATTTGGTCCTGACAGCCTTCTTTCCTACATCCAATATCCCCCCCGCTTAGAAACGCAGTGTGGTGTTCCGAATTCTGTTTTATTTTTTTAAATTCAGAATACTGCATTCCATCGCTCTTTGGCAAACTCCAAGGCAGTTTACGACGCAGTGAGTGACTAGGTCAGACATTTATATTTAAAAAATTATATTTAAAAAAAATATGAATCTAAGAATTATATGATTTTAAAAGTAAGGAACTGACTAGAGAATGGGCAGTAGCGAGCTCTATGCATTTTACCACTATACTGTGATCGCTAACCCGCCTGATAAGCGTGGCGATTATGGTAAATCCCTCCTAATTAGAGGAGGCCTATCAACAGTCTGCTGGCTAGAATGGTGATGATGAAGTACCTTATTGATGATGATCTTCAGAAAAGTCGGGTGCGTAGTACTCATAGCCGGTGTGCATGTATGACCAGATGTGAGGAAAAGGAGTATGTAAGTATCGTAGCAGGTGGCGTTCGCTAGTTTCTGCCTATCCCCATGAGAGGAAGGCGTGAGTTTATGTATGTATATAAGGTGTATCTATTCATACACGAAATATTTTAAGAGGTACACCTGTAGGTGGTAAAGAAGCTATAGAAGCAAAAAGAAAATTTTTATCTAAGCGTTTTTGAATTTTCGTAATTATTATAATTTTAAAACTGCTTGAGACGTTTTGCATAAAACCTTTACTCCAAATTCTATGAATGGTCCGCCTGACGCTGCGAGGGCGGCGACCGGACGGCACGAGCATGGCCGCGGTGTCTCGGGCCGTAAAAAATAAGAAGGAGCCAGTATTTCTTATGTGCGTCAAATAATTTTAAAACATTAAATAAAAAAAGAAAAACATTTAAAAAAACTTTTTTCGTTGCTGTAGCTACTTTACCACCTACAGGTGTACCTCTTAAAATATTTCGTGTATGAATTAGATACACCTTATATATATAAATATTTTATAAATAAAAATAATATCAATAAAGCATCCAGTAATAACCCCGGGATAATATTTCATAATTACACTGGATTTTGGCGGGTCCAGCGACATCGGATGATGTATGTTAACCAAAGCCGCCATATTGAACTACCGTTCACCGGCTTCCACTGATTTACTACAGCAGTAGATTTTAATCAATGTTTTAACCATAAATCTTTTAGTTTATTTATTATGAATTTTTGCAGACATACAAAAATGGCGTGTATGACCGTGATGTAGCCTGAAATCGTTTTGTAACTGGAATTTGTTTTTCAACTTTCGCTTGCTAATTCCTATTCCATATAATTTGTTATTTTGTATTCATTGATAACTTACATTTTACAATTTAATTTGGTCCTGACAGCCTTCTTTCCTACATCCAATATCCCCCCCGCTTAGAAACGCAGTGTGGTGTTCCGAATTCTGTTTTATTTTTTTAAATTCAGAATACTGCATTCCATCGCTCTTTGGCAAACTCCAAGGCAGTTTACGACGCAGTGAGTGACTAGGTCTGAGGCTGGATACACATGTCAATGGGTTTGCGCTTCAGAAAGATTGGGAAATCACACTTCAATGGCATCTTCATGGAGCAGTAGCTTTTCGTTTTTTTTTTTTTAAAGATTTCTTGTAAGGATTTGGAGAGGCTTTTGCCTATCAGTGGCACACAGGATAGGCTCCAGAAACAAAAAAATATGTGTGTTATTTATGTGAAATGTAATCTTATTGTGACATGTCTGCAGGGAAGTGAAATACGAAGGCAGTAGTGTGAATAACGCGACATTACTGCTTTAATCGGACCCCAAGCTTCTTTGAACCAACGTCCGGCATTTAATCTACCAAAACACTGAAAAGCTACTTTATCTTGCATCCAATTTTAAAAGTACAGTTTATTAATATCTGTTATGATAGTAATGTAAACAAGTCATAAAGGTAGATTACTAACATAATTACGGCGGATCCCGGTGGGTCCCGGCGTCGGACGCTAAGCCTGCGTAAGCCGCCGTCCGGCCGCTGTCCGGCCGCCGTCCGGCGCCGTCCGGTGAGTTATTGCACGGATAAGTTACATCAACGCTTGTATAACTACATACGTGTAAGGCTCATATTGTACCGTAATAGCTCTCTTAATTATTTTAATCGTGCAGACGAGTGCTTTATTGACTTTAGACTTTTCTTTGACGTGGCATTTGTTTGCGACCGTTTGCGCTTCATTTAAAGATTTTGTATAAATTGGAAAGCGTATTAATAAAGAGTTTAGAGAGAGTCCTGGCATTCATAACACTTTAATCTTAGCTTATGTGTCAGTAGAGATACTGAGTGGTTTATGCAATTTAAAAACAATTGTGTTATAGTACCATCCTATCGCCTGTTTGTTAATTGTGAAATTGGAAATAAAGGAATGATTTATTTATTTATTAGTTCGAATGATCAGAGGGGTAATTGGGTTTTACATTATAAGTAGTAATCGCTTTAATTTTGACTGTTCCACAATGTTCATGACGTTGTTTACGTTGCTCAGCAGTTTTATTTTTCGAACATAATTATGTTTATGAAAGAATGGATTCGCAATAAGGTTAAAAATGATTCAGATTCTGATAAATAGTGAGTTGAACATATCGCAAGATGTTCATCTTGTTATTACAAAAAAAAACTGTTCCACCAACAAGTTTAAAGAATATTACTTCAGTAAATCATTTTGTTTATGCCCCTAATGGGCTGTCAAATCTTGTAACAAACAAAGTGGAAAGTTAGCTAATTTGATTGATTGATCGAAAGAAGGAAGATAAAATGAAATAGACAAATGGGAATGTAGCCAATTGGCTCGCTTATATCAAAAGGCGGGCATGATTTCGTACTCCATTTTCTTAAAACATGTTAAATTTATTAATAGACAACGCACAGCCTAAACCGTAAAGTTTAGAAGCATGAAAATCTGCACAGAAGTTCCTTTAATATCTAAGGAAGAATTTTTGAAATTTCAACTCCCTAACGGAGTTCAATAGAGGATAAAACATTGTACGAAAGTTTTTCATTTTTTCCGATAGGAAATCCCAAAGAACGCGTGCTCGGTAAAGTATAAATCCTGAATTCCTAAAGGTATTGAAGCACTTTACAGTTCACATAATATCTAGAGCTCAGTTCCTCGTCTAACGTCAATGTAATCTCCTGTATACGTTGTGTGTTCAGTAATTACATCTTTTTTTTTTCTGGATGGGAAATCATCGAAAGGGCGTGTCAGACTTTTACTGACTAAAACCCACCCGTGTTCCATCAGTTGCCCGTGTGCCGGGGTCACGGTATCTCGCGACCCCGGCAGAGTATTTACATCTGAATGCATTATTTGTTTTAATATTCATTCACACACTTACATACATAAATTCACGCCTTTATCCCATGGGTGTAGGCAAAACCTACGGAACGCCACCCATTACAATCCCTACACACTCCTTTCGCCTCGTTTAGGTTCATACATCTGGTCATACACACACACGCGAGTTGCGAGTACTACGCACCTGACCTTTCTGAAGAACATCACGATATAAGGTCACTTCTTTCTCTTCCTCTATCTTACTCTCTCTCTCTCTCTCTATCTAGCAAGAACCGTCCCCGTCTCTGATTGTTTTTCTTCCTAACTTCACGCTAACTTTTAGTGTTTTCTATACAGGTTTAAATTAAATAAGCTGGCAATACTAATGAAATAATTAATTAATTAATTCATTCATTTCAGCCATATGACGTCCACTGCTGGACATAAGCCTCCCCCAATTTGAGGGGGTTTGCCATAATCGCCACGCTTGGCAGGCGGATTGGCGATCGCAGTATGGTGGTAAAATGCATAAAGAACGCTGCTGCCCACTCTCTAGTAAGTCCCTTAGTCGCCTCTTACGACACCCACAGGAAGAAATGCGATGGTGCTATTCTTTACGTCCGACATCACACGGTACCATATAAAATTACCATTCTTTAAATGATATCGAAAGCATAACAGCCTTTCGGTTGACTTAATGTATACAAATAACATTAAGCCAACCTAAATACTGTTACGCCTTTGTTTGTGGATATTGATAAAAAAATATCTATGTTCCTCGAAAAATTACAAAAAACAGGTGATCTATTTCAGGCCATTCACCTTTGCCCATAAAATTATGAAAAAAATTTGGTTCCATTAATTTTCGCTACCGGTACCCAATACGTGTGTAAATTATTGGCAGCTAATATAATTCAAAACGCTTCTATTTACAGCTCACACAACATCTAGAGATCAGTTCCTGCCTCGTAATCTCCTGTATACAGTGTGCATTAGACACTGCAGGCTTACTTGTGCGTTCAGTAATTACATGTGAATGCGCATTACGCGGTTAAGTGATTTATTACTACGTTTATGGAGCTGAGAGTCCTGATCGGGATTGCTGGTCTTAAGTGGTATGATGTGTGGGGTATTAGGGAGTGGTATGCGTGGTTTTGTTGTGGGAACGAAGATGGGTGAGGCTAGAGTTGGCTTTAAGATCGGTTTGCATTTTATGGTTTGGTTTGAGCCGTATTTCTTGTTTTTAGTCGCATCTGTTAGACTAAAATAGGCTAGGCAGATTGATTAGAGCCGTTAATTGTAAAATAATTTTGGGTAAAATCCTTTAATCGATATTTTTTTGTATAAGATTTTTTTAAACTTTTGTATCTTAGGGAAAACAATTGAGTAAATACCGTCGGTTGATGGGTCACGTTTCGTGGTTGTGCCTATTGTGATTTGCTTATTAGTTAATAACACAGCCCCACAAAAAAAATGGTACTTATTATTATTCTACATGGTCTTTACGTATTTTGAGCTGCCGAATCCGAGTCTGGACACAGAATTAACCCTACACCCTCCAGATGTTCTCCAGGAGCAAAAAATCTCTTGAATTTTGCAGTAATAATCAGCCCCACAAAAACAAAATGGTACTTGTTATTATTCTACATGGTCTTTACGTATTTTGAGCTGCCGAATCCGAATCTGGACACAGAATTAACCCTACACCCTCCAGTTTTTCTCCAGGAGCAAAAAACTCTTGAATTTTGCAGGAATGATCAGCCCCACAAAAAAATTAAAAAAATTGTACTTGTTATTATTCTACATGGTCTTTACGTATTTTGAGCTGCCGAATCCGAATCTGGACACATAATTAACCCTACACCCTCCAGTTTTTCTCCAGGAAAAATAACTATAATATGTTCCTCGATCAGCCCCAGAAAAAGAAATTAAGCTTATTATTTAATAATTTCGCTTTCCAAATATTCGCTAAAACCCATGTCAACGATTGCCATGGCATTATAAGAAAGAACAGTGTCAATAATGGGCAGGTTGCGCGGAAGCTCCAGCAACATCCTAAAAAAATTATTAGAGAAAATAGTCAGTCCCTTTATAAGGCACTAGATACGGAGACACCTGATTTTTAGCCTGTGCAAGATTACTTACATACTTTTTATGTCTTTATAACTAATACGATAAGAATGGTGAGTACTTGAAAATAAAGAATTTATTATTATTAAGAAGAGCGACTTTTTTATGTTATAATGACAGTAAATTTTATTGCTAATTAATTTTGACTAGTAAGTTCTGTCCTAACATGGTTTTAACAAATGCACAGTCGAAGTGTTTCACTTCACTTAGTTCTCATACACAAGTACCTAAACATTCTGTCTCCTACATCCTTTTCTCTCATGACACACATATTCTAACATATGTTCCTACAATTTAAGCCATGCATCCATAGACATGGCGATTACACCATGCTAATGGGATTCGTATGCACCGGTGGACTTGATGTGTGGATTGTTCACGTTTGGTCATGTGGCTCCCGGTTTAGTGAGTTTTAGGGTTTATGTTTCAGGATTGTAGCAACATTGGAAAGTTCTGTGGATAGTTGTGAATGTGTAATAGTGTAGTCTAGTGATGAAAATGTTATGGATTGAAAAGTTCATTTTGTGAGTAGCCACTTTTACACATCAATATTTTATAATTAGATGACGCCAACATTTTTAGCTGACTGATCTTTGAGAACAAATGCTCAAACAAACTCAGAGGTCAGGAAACAACTCTCTTTTAAAATCCAGACGTTACATTGGTACCGATTCCCTTGTTCACAAACTAAACTAAATTTAAGTTCAGTGTATCTTTTTCTTTGTATTTCATTAAGAAGAGGACAAAAGAAAATTTTTAGTTTAGTCCTGTCAAATTAATCAGCGCCTGTCACTACTCCATACAAGTTTAGACGTGATTAAAAACTTGCCTACTAAAATTACATCAATTTACGTCAAGCGCTGATTAATTTGACAGGACTAAACTAAAATTTATCTTCTGTCCGTTCCTTAATTAAATAGAAAGAAAAAGATGCACTGAACTTAAATTTAGTTTGGTTTGTGAATAAGGGAATCGGCACCATTATCAGTTTTTTGTGAGTCTAATAATGCAAGACTATGTTTAGAATGGCCTGTTGAAAACAAATGATTGTGATTTGACCTAACTGGTCCCATCAGTCGGCGTGCATGCATCAGTCATCTTGTAGCTTAGTATATCAGGAGACTCAACAACCCGAGATATTACACAGAAAAATGGGTATGAAATCATTTACATAGTACGTTGAAATACTTGAAACGATCGATACAGTTGACAGTATGCTCTGATCTTTCAACTTAGACATTCAGTAAGTTCCTTCGATGTTCCCACTTATTCGAACGAAATATTTTTGCAACTTTATCTCCAATCGAAAACTTTCGTACCTTACGATAAAAATGTTACCTTATAAAAACGTGACTTGGGAATTGATAACATCGCATCCAGCAGCAAATTGACTGTTCCTTAATGTAACCAAATGTGGCAATTTGCATATTCTTGTACACGTTTTGCTATCACCAGATTAGATCGTGGACACCTAGGTACAAGCGAGGAACTCTCGGGAGAAAACAACTACAGCGACTAACCCTCTCACACAAAACCAGAGGCACATAACACTAAAGAGACTTCTCATAAGCTCTAAAATCTCGTTAAAACCGCTAACAATTTTCTCTCGTACTCAACAGCAAAAATGTGAAAATATTCGGTAAAGGGGAACGCGAAAGTTAGTGTTAGTCGCGCAGTGTACGCCGTTTAACAATTTAAACAGGAGAAGTCGCGGCGCGCTTCGCTGGCGACATTTTTGGTGCATGAAATTCAGAGGGGTACAGAACTACGCGAGAACGCCGTGTGGGCATTCTGTGCAAGGGAGGGGAGCAAGCGGGTGGGGTGACGCTGCGATTTGTAATGCAATGCATTCTTAGTGAAAGAATTTTCTTGAAGTAGCGTCTTGCTTGTTCTAAGTCTGTAGAGGAAAAATGCGGACTTTGAAGAAAATATTAAAAAAAAAAAATGTAAGAAAAAGTACAGTCATCGTATACAAAGAGAGATATAATTCTTTTGTAAAAATAAGAGTGAGAGAATGGAATGAATAAAAGTGGGATTTTGCATCACTTCGATGCAGCCCGTCCCTTGCTTCCCTCTACCAGCGATAAGTCTATTAAGGGAGCCACATGCAAGTTTTGTTAAGCAACCGATAACCTCATTGGTTGGCCAGCGACATGTCATTCCCAAAAAATAAATGGGATTTTGCATTCGAAGAAAGACAATAATAACCATTGTAACATGCATTTAATCGCTAACTATCGAGAACTGCGGTCAGGCAGTAAGACTTTGAACGCACATGCGGCGTCAATGTGTTATGTTTATAACCTATGTTGTTTGTTTACAAATCAAGATTCTAGAGTCAAAGTTAAAAACCGGAGCACCACACTCCAGGTCCGGGTGATAACCGCCTAAAAGTTAATTTTCTGTAGATTTCCGCTCATTCGGTAATACATGTTTAGAGTTTGAAAATAAAATAGAGCAGACAACAGCGATCTGCTTACCGCTTATAACTTAACCCCTTCGATTAGGAGGAAAGTATGTAATAGTAGGTAAGCGTTCTCTTATTTTTACTCGGGATCGCCTCGGGACGGCAGTATGCGACGTGAGACGTTAGTACTAAGAATATGCTGCCTTATAATATTATTAATATATTGCGTATTATCTTTAAATATTTTAGAGGGAACTTCGACGATGGCGATGTTTGCAGGTTTCACATTTTTGTTTCGATTTTGACCTGTATTGGAATTAAATATTGTAAGAGAACCCTATTGAGTTTAACTAGTATAAAACAGTGATGCGGACGAGTACTTCGACGCCAAAGTGTCCTTTTGTTTTTGTATTTATTTGTATAGTTAGTAATTTATTTTAGTATGTAGCCTGTTAAACTGTTCATGATTAATTAGTAAAATAAAAATATTAGTTAGGTAAGAAGGATGCGCCGAGGTACCCGCGAAATTCAAATCTTCTTACGTTTTCTGCAATTTGCATACGAACTTGAGGATTGTATTTGATCAACATATAGCCGGACCCTGACCTGCAGATTACAAAAAAACCGTAGACTTCTTGGGTTACCCTCGCGCTTGTCCCTTAAAAGTGCAGGAACCCGCTATAAGAAAGATGTTTGTTGATTTGACACTATTTTCTGTACTCACATATTTACATATATGTATTCAAAATAATAAAGACCACACAACATAATATGTCCGGATTGAGGCAAAAATTACTGAACTTTACATAAATGTTTTTTTCTTGAATTTAATATATATTTGAGAGATAAAATCAGTAGTTTCCAGTAGTTTCTGTGTGTGTTTTTTTTTCTAATCAGTTTATAATAAGTTCCCCAACATTAATCATATTCAATCGTCGTCATCATCTGCTTATACTTTTCCCAACTATGTTATGGTCGGCTTCCAGTCAAACCGAATGCAGTTGAATACGAGTAATTTACATGGAGCGACAGTCTATCTCTATCCCATCAAAAACATAAATGTGAAATGAGAGCCAAGTTCAATATTATGATATATGCATTGGTTGTTGACTTCAACGACAAAAGAAGTGAGATCTAAATGGGTGCCAAGTTCATTGGTCAGTCCTGAAATGAATTTATAACTATATAAAATATAATTTCTTCTTATAACTTAGGATAATTTATTGTAGCCTAAGGTCTGACTTGGCTAGTTCTCATATAAGAATTTTTATGTTCGATGGCTAGTTTCTACCAGCAAACCAAATTTTCGGAATAATAAAATAAGAACCGACAAGTAACAGGTTTAGAACCTGCAAAGGCTATAATATAATTCATATATGAAAACTAGCCAAGTCAGACCTTACGCTACAATAAATTATCCTAAGTTGTAAGAAGAAATGATATTTTATGTAGTTATAAATACATTTCAGGACTGACCATTGAACTTGGCACCCATTTAGATCTCACTTCTTTTGTCGTTGAAGTCAACAACCAATGCATATATCATAATATTGAACTTGGCTCTCATTTCACATTTATGTTTTTGATGGGATATCATTACTTTTTGTGCATAAATTATTAGTAGGTACTTATTTATAACAAAATTAATACCAAATGGTTTTTGTTATAAGTGTTCCTAATAGAATCAATTAAGTGAAAAATAATAATAAAATGATAAAAATTTACCAGTTTCTGATTGATTCCTTTGTATGTACCTAATTACCTATGTGCATGCCAAATTTGAAGTTTCTAGGTCATCTGGAACTGGGTTAGAGTTTTGATCTATAGGTCAGTCAGTGATAAAAATGACGATTTTTGGACGTTAATATCTAAATAACCGATTGAGATGTGTTTATGAAATTTGGAGCACATATGTACCTTGCAAGTTTCAATATATGAGCCAAATTTGACACGTTTATATAAAATAGTTTTTGAGTCATGAGGGGGTCAAAAGTGGCTCCAAATGGTTCGTGTAATATTACACACGGTGCTGCTCGCCAGTTCTGTTACTTGAACTTGGCTTGACACGCTACCGCGTGTCTAGATACGCCAGTTATCGGGTAATACGATATTCGTTGGTAAGACTGGTTGTCAGACGTTTGGGCTCTATACGACCCGTAATGAGTTTCAAAAACCTACAAATGACAGCTGGTACCAACGACGGGGGGAGGGGTCTTGGTGCGATGATGGTAAAGATGCATCTACGTACCAACCGCGACAAGCGTAGCTTAACCTGATTTATCGAGCGGCTGTTATTATTAGCCACAAGTCCTCATTAATCACATTCAAGTATCCTTCCAAATAAACAGATCTCCTTCGATTTTCTTCTCGACTCGTTCCTTCCTTTGTTCCAGTAATTTAGGCCAGCTAATTACTGTAATCACCTCTTTTGTCTGATAATCTCAAAGGTCTTTCCTGCGATGGCCGTGTTCGTACCTTTCTAACGACAGCGATCATTTTATTCAGTAGGACGCTATCAGCCGTTCTTGGCAATTATCCTGCCATCTACTCGCGACGTTTATTTTTTAAGACTTGTTTTATAGCTCCATTGAAGATTTTTGCGTTTAATTTCAGTAGGATTTAAATACAAAGGTAATTCGTAAAAGGTAACTACCATTTTCCTTGCTATAGACGTTACAGTATGGAAAGATTCGGTTAGATAAATTGTTAATTTTGACGATCTTTTTATTGGCTATAGTTACGCACTTAACGTTAAAGCAGAACTGCTTTACCTATTAACTTTAGAGCTTATAAGCTTAAAATTGTTAAACTTCCGACTTATAAGCTGAAAGTTGTTTAGCTTGAAGTTATTTGAACATCGTGGCGAGTGCACCAATAACATTAATGCATTCTGCTTTTGGAGCTCCGCAGCGTATGAGCTGATTCAATTCACCATGTTAATACATGGCCGAATGGCCATATTCCTCGACTAGGATGCCATAAAACTATAAGAACTTCATTTTTATTCACCGAGAGGTTGAAAGCATAGAAGAGGAACATTTTGGGCACGACACAGTTATGTAAATTACTCTTCATGTAGCAGCATAATAATATAATCAGCCTAAATGTTCCCACTGCTGGGACATAGGCCACCTCTTGGTACGAGGAGTGGGTCGTAATCTAGCATGTGGACCCATTGCGGATTGGTAGTTTGCATATGCCTAAGAATTATTTATACGAGGACATGCGGATGACCTCACGACAAGCAAGCATCCTTCACCTTTATGAGAGCAGTAGCGTTGAAATAATGTACACAACGTGCTTGCTTTGGTTCGAATCCACGACCTTATTAAACATAAGTTATGGCGATTACCACTGGGTAACCAGTGATCCTACCACCTCTTGTACTTTCATGTACCAGGGTACAATGAATCTCCAAGAGCTTCATCTTAACACACCTGTGCATCATCCTGTGAGAAGATAGCATCGAAGGCGAACATCTTTGGTGCAGCCACGCCAACCTTCCGATCTTCAGGCGCAGTAGCTGCTGGGGCCGTCTCGCACAGGCTGACCTGCTTCTTGCGTTTGTCCATCGAGAAGGTCTGGGTACCGCTGGTAAAAGGACCCTCTCCCGATGCACCCACTCGGAGCATCACTTTCACCTGGAAAGAAAATTACAGTAAGTACGACGAAGTTGATAAATATGTGAAATTAGTCATTTTGGTGATCTGCTCTCGTATCGGCAAGACGTGGTAAAAATAATCAAAACAGAAACCAGTAAGTGAATTGATAGTTAGAAAACGCTGATTTTAGCTGAAGTTTCGGTGTCAAGTGGACAATTATTCAGGTAGAAAAAGAAAGATTGTCTTTTCAAGTAAACTTCTTTGAAGGCACTGTATGTAGGTATAATTAAACCTAATTGAAACAAACCGTAAATATGCACAATGAGATTACCAAAAGTTTATCATTCCCGGAATAAAGTGCCATCAAAATCTGGTAACGAGTAACCAGAGCATTCGATTCTTCATATGAGGTATAGTCAAAACGAATAAAAACAACACAACTAACGAAAAAATTGGATTTCAACCAAATCTGATACCCTTTGTGTAAGCTCCTCTTTTTGCAGCATCCGAATATTCCATCAAAAGTCCATTCTGTTAGATGTAAACTTTTCATAAACTAACCGCGTCGCATATGGGCGTGAGCATCCAGTAAATCTCGGCCTAACGAACCGTGGCTAGACAACGGCTTTGAGTCAAAGCTGAGTGAGCGCGCAATGGATGACGAGCAACGTGGGATAGCCGTAAACACTAAATAGTAGTGCAGGAAGTGTTATGGACTATGGTGTATGTGATACAGTCGTCTAATTTTGGTACGATTTTGTCACTTAGAAGATTCTATTTGAGTATTTTACGGAGATGATCCGAAATTTAATTTCTAAAAAAACTCATATGATTGAAGATCATTTATGTGTGTCCATTCGTAGATATAGACAATGGATATCAACGCCAATTTAGGTCACTAAGTATTTTTATACACTGACAGTTGGGCTCGTCCACACTTTCAAGTCCTCAGCTCCCTATGAAGCGGGCTATGCTCGAAGTTTTCTGAAGGATACAATCAGAAATTAAATTATTCGGATAAGTACCGGAGTTAACGACTTAGCTTGCAGCGTAACCAAACTGAAGTAGCAGTGGGCTATTCATGTTTGTCGAATGACCGATGGTTGGTGGAGCAGACGAGTTCTGGTGTGGAGACCGCGTATCGGCAAGCGAAGCATGGGACGCCCCCCAGCTAGATGGACCAACGACCTAAATAAAATGGCCAGGGCAGACTAGATGCAGAAGTTGGTGGACAGGGTGTTATGGCGTAGGCTGGGAGAGGTATGGTATGTCTAGCAGTGTATTGCGATAGGCTGACTTGAGCATATGTACTACCTACGTAAATGCTAAAAATTTGAACTGTGTCATCATAATATGTATGCAGCGCAATCTGCTTTGATCTAATCTGCTCAGGTAATATGTTGTGTCTAATATTCTCACACATAATTCAATAAGCAAACTCCATATTAATGACAATATGAAACTTTAACTAATCCTAACTTCAAGAACACCGCTTGCGTTTTATAGTGAGTTAGCTAGACATAGAGTAGGTAGAAATGGAGTGCTTATGTGCAGTAGACAGTAGACATGGTGTCATTCTTAGAGCTATTTTTAAAATGCGATTGTTGTAACCAATTTTTGTGCGTTCTTAGCTATGAGCCGCTGGTTCATCACCATTTTCCATTATCTTTTAGCCAGAATTAGAACTTCGGTAAAAAAATGTTAGAAAACAGTTTCAATAGCGGAGTCAGTGCTGCCCATAACGGAAAGGCGAAACTTTTTTTGGGAATGACATTTCGCAGGTCAACCTATGAGGTTGTCGGCTGCTTAACCGCACTTGACTATGGCTACAGTTTGAATACTCGACTACTCGCTAAGGGCAGCCCTTGTGGGGTACGGACCTCGGTTTAGGGCATCACTGGTAAAGAGCAGCAAGGGACGGACTTGAAACACGAAACTCTATTTATACAGACATTTCTGATTCAATTTTCGAAACACAATCCTGAGTGGTCATTCCATTTCTTCATCCTCCATGTCTCCCTACTACACAAACTAGTTACGGATAGTTATAGTTACGATTAGTTGCGTAACTCGGAGTTCGTCTCGCGTATCACGAGATGTAATTAGTTAGGAATTAATTACACCTGCGTTGTCTAACATCACTGATTCGCTGATTTGCGGGATGGCGTAAACGATCCTTGTTTCTTGTTTATTTTAACTTATATGGTAATTTCGGTGATATATTTTATGGTGAAGTTGTGGTATATGCGGTGATTCTAGTTATCTCATATAGTAGTCATTTTCGACGTACCTAGTTGTGTTTTTTTTTTTTTGTATATTTTAGATGTGATAAGGGATGAGATTTGGATTGAATTGTCAAAAAAATTAATAAGGTATTCCGTTATAACATAAACCACTTCGGGTTAAGCTTATCTATTAGTATACAAAAGCGTAAAGCGAGTAGAAATGTAAGTTTTGGTTTAAATTATTATTTCTGCAAAGTTTAGCAAACACAGTAGAGATCGTCCTTTTATCGGTTCTCTCTCTCTCCCTAGGTCTTCTGTCACATTTCTAAACCTCCAAAAACTGATAGGAACCGCCCATAACTTGATCGCTTACACTGAATACTACGCAACTCATTGTAACAACGGATACGTGCGTAGTGTCGTTAATTAACGATCCGGAGATTCCATTACGTAATTAGTTGAGTGCGTATACGGCAGGGCTGCTAGATCTAGGCTACAGGTAGCCGTAGAATATTAATAGTTTTACCTATTGAAATATTGATCATTCTAATCCAACCCATCCCTTGTTGTCCTCTACCAGCGATGCTTTAAACCGAGGTGCGTATCCTACAGGGGGTGTCCTTAGTGAGCAGTCGCTCTAGTTTTAACTTTTTAAGCCCTGGCTGGAGGCCTAAATTTATTAAATTAGCCATAGCCAAGTCCGGTTAAGCAGCCGGAAACCTCATAGGTTGAATTGTGAAATATTATTTCCAACAAAAAACGACGGGTTGCACTCCGGGAGTGCCGGCAGAAGTGAAAACTTGAATATTAACGTTGTGCATTTTTGATATTTTGGAATTGGTTAGGGAATAATTTTGCACGAATTGCTTTAATTATCAGTATAAAAGTACTATCATTTATGTGGTAGAATACAATATTTATTTATTGCGCTATCGTACACAAACATGACAATTTATATAAACACACATGAACATTCGCGCAAGCGTCCTGCGCCGCCTAAACGAAACAGCAGGCGCAGGCATACATTTTCGCCGCGCCGTAGAAAGAGAGAGGGATACTTCCTCTCCTACGCCGCGCCGGCTGTCTACTCTCCGTCCGTCTTACGAATTTTCGATCAGGTCACGTGTTCTGACGCGAGTTTAACATTTTTTTACCCATCATAAAAAAAGTGCACAAGGCTGCTAAAGAAGTTTTCACTTCAAAAAATAAATCAATACGGATTTATATTGATTATGTCTTACAGGTTTAGATTATTCTTCTCTGAGAAGAAGTAGGGTCACCAAAAGAGATAAGTTACCAGGGTCGCATAACGTCATGGATCTTTGTTCGTCGTTCCGGGACGTCAGAGGCCTGAAAGTTCGATAAAGCAGTCTTACCAAAGGGTAATTACCAAGTAACTGTTTTTTTGAAGGTCAGATAGGCAGTTATTTTATGTAAAATACTGGTATTCAGCTGTATCCGGTTAGACTAGAAGCTGACTGCAAAGTAGGAAGAGGCTAGACAAGATGGATCTAGCAGTACATGGCTACTACAATCAGACCCAAATTCTTGGATGTCCATTTCATAGGATGCGAGATGGACCTACCCATTTCAGTTTTTCTTTCTCCTTTTCTGTTAACTTTACTGATTTCTGATCACCAAACGTTGTCCTGTGCTGGTCTTTGTTTAACTAATCCCTTATTACGCAGCCCTGTCCACATTGGCCACTAATTCTTGTGAAATGCCCCACTAATTCGCGGCCTGGTCCATTGCCTGAATTATTAACGTCAACTTGCTCTGAATTAGCTCTCTGATTGTAGTTTACAGCGCGCCAGGTTTCAATAGGTTATTAGTAAGATTAAATTAGAATTTGTATAGGTAGCTTAGATTAGTTTGTTAACTTATTATAATTTTAACTGACTAATTACTTATGTATGTTTATGTTATATTTGAATAAGTTGCACATGGACAAAACGCATAATAGTGGCGCCACTATCGCTAATTCTGCTATCGTAAAAATATCCTACATATAATTCAAATGAACTCCTTTGAGAAAAAAAAATTGACTTCCTAGTAATATTATAAATGTGAAATTTGTAGGTTTGGATGTTTAAAAGGTTGTTCCTCAATCACGCAAGAACGAGTAAATGGATTTGGGTAATATTTGGTAAGTAGATAGTTCATAACCTGGATTAACCCGAAGTATATTGTTTATCCCGGTAGTATGTTCTCGTGGGATACTTTCGGATCATAGATTCGATTTGCAATAGAAATAAAAATAAAAAAGATATAAGGCTTCAGGCTTCAGGCTTCGAAGGCCCATAGCGTGCTATTATTAAAACCCCCACTTATGTAGTAAAAAGTATTCTGCAGATGTATCTAATACCACAGTGAACAGATTTCGTAACATTACATTGATTTAAAATTCTGTTTGCTCACGACGAGGTCGAAAAGCTAGATAGTAAGAGTACAATGTTCTTTATTATGGTTTTATTTATAAAGGACAAGTACCCGAAAAAACCTTCGAGGTTTAATATAACAGAAAAGTTTTATTGAGTTTTTCTCCGAATTTTCGTTGTAGGCCAAAGAGCAAAAGTACCAGATTTATATTGAAAAGTTAAATGTCTCTAGCTCTTAGCAATTTAGACTTTTGTAGACGTCTACTTTGGATAGACTTCTGCCAAGAGTATTTACTAATACCATGACTTTTACGAATTAAAATTATTGCTTGACATTTTCTTTACAAATATTGCCAGACTGCTAAATAAATCTATCGTAGCAGAGAAAAATCAAACAAAATTAAAAAGCGGCATTCCTGTTTAAAGTTCGCGCTTCTAAATCCTCACGGCGCAATCGCTACATCCCCTTTATTATTTGCAAATGGCGACACAGAGAACTGTCAAAAACGCTTTTAAATTTCAATTAGAGTAAGGATTTGGAGTCAATAGAGCGGTTGATTCGAGCCTGCAGCAGACCGGCTAAATCCCTCTAAGCTGGCTGGCTGACGGACCGCGCGTGCGATACCGCGTTGTCGCGAGTGTGCGCCCACCCTTACACACTGATGCAAATTAATATTGATGTATTAATTGTTATTTGTGACTGTTATTTGTATTAGGTATAATTTGTTATTAATTTGCGTTAAGTGCTTGCTTATTATACGACCGGCCTGTTAGTCTAGTGGTTAGTGACCCTGACTGCTAAGACTGAGGTCGTGGGTTCGATTCCCACTCAGGACAAATGTTTGTGTGATGAGCACAATCATTTAGGCTCTACATCGGGGTCGTGCGGTCCATGGCCCTCTACGGGGCACCGGTGTGGGCGCCCTCATTGAGGCTGCGCCCAGCGCGCCGGTTGAGTGCGGCCCAGAGGGTCATGGCTATCCGGTTAATCCGAGGATACCGCACGATCTCGTGCGAGGCGGCGAGCCTCCTTGCCGGAGTGCCGCCATGGGATCTGGAGGCAAAGGTCCTCGCGCACATGTGGGAGTGGCGCGAGGAGGCGAAACGCCGGGGCGAAACTCCGCTGCCGCGACAAATCGCGGCTCGGCGGACAGAGCTCCGGTGTGATCTCATGGCGACATGGCGGGTACGATTGTCGCAACCCAGCGCAGGGCACGCCACAATTGCGGCGGTAAGTCCCCTCTTTGAGGAGTGGATAGAGAGGCGCCACGGCGTCCTCACCTTCCGCCTGACGCAGGTTCTCACCGGGCATGGGTGCTTCGGTGGGTTCCTGTTCAGGATAAAGCGGGAGGATACGTCCGGGTGTTTCCATTGCGAGGATCGTCTGGAGGACACGGTGGAGCATACGGTGGAGGTGTGCCCTGCCTGGGCGGAGCACCGCCGTGACCTCGTGGAGGCGATCGGCGGCGGCGACCTCTCGCGTCCAGCCCTGGTGCGAGCCATGGTACGGAGCGAGAGGGAGTGGGAAGCCGTCACCTCCTTCTGCGAAGCAGTAATGCTCGCGAAGGAGGAGGCGGGGCGCGTGAGGGAGTGGCAGTCTCTGCGCCCTCACGTCCCTAGCCGCCGCAGGAGGAGACGCCCCGGGCGTCGGGAGTCGATTGCGGACTCCCGGCCACCGTAGGCGCGAGCTTGCGGGTGGCGAGCAATGGGTAGCTCGCCGCCCGGTAAGGACCAAGCTCGGGTCGACGGCGCGCAGTGTTCCACGCGCGCCTCAAAGAGATGTCAGCAGCAGCGTAGGGGTCTAATAGGACCGATGCCTGCCGGGGTCGCGTGATTGTTCGAAAGAGATACCGTGACCCTGGCACATGGGCAACTGATGGAACACGGGTGGGTTTTAGTCAGTAAAAGTCTGACAAGCCCTCCCGCTCCGCCCAGAGCGGGAGAAGTCATTTGATGATTTCCCATCCTGAAAAAAAAAAAAAAAAAAAGCTATCAACACAGACTCAATCCGTGTTATTATAAAACGTGACGTGAGCTAACTTATGTTCTAGCCTGAAGCTCTGAGCCAGTTATATTATATCCAACTTAATTTCTATTGAGGTACAGTTCTTGCTACAAAAATGATAACTTAGTACCGGGCTAAGTTGTCAGTTTTATAAAAAAACTGTATTTCGATTTCTGTTCGGTTCTTATTTCAAAAACAGGGTCGATGGGTTATACCATACCTAAAGAAAGACTTTGTTATATCATAAGGCCGAATGTATTCTGTATCTCTCTCATCGTGGCTACGTAATATTATTTTTAAGCTAAAAAAATACTAAAAAGATGACATGGAAATTATATTATGATAAACATTTTAAAGATACTTAAGCAATGGAATACTGTTTACACTTGTAGTTGTAGACATGTAGCATTTGATGGAGCTAATCGCATCAGATCGGGCGGGCGGCATCGCTGACGGGTAAATCCCAAAATCCTGAGTGACGCGCGTCCCTGTGCGGGAGATATCGCGCGGGTGCTCACCGCGCGTCGCTGCGTCTGCACTTAGCTTTATGATATTGTTGTGTTGTGTGACTTGTTAAGATGTTGTATTCATTTTAGAGCTACGATGATAATTAATTAAATTAGTGATGTGAAAGATAATCATTCATTTGCCCAAACATGAGTACAAGACATACAACATAAACTGTCAGCATGCAAGAGATGTTTATAGTGGATATAAAAACAGATCATCATGTTTGCTTTAACAATGGCATGCAAATATTAAAACAGTAATTTAAAATGTCACTACGAGTTACACTATTTCAAAATGTCAGTATAATAAAATAACATTAAAAATAATAAACAATACACTTAATAGGAGTCCTGTACCCGAATTTCATAACACACTATAATATTATAAAGCTGAAGAGTTTGTTTGTTTGATTGAACGCGCTAATCTCAGGAACTACTAGTCCGAATTGAAAAATTATTTTTGTGTTGGGTAGCCTATTTATCGAGAGAGGCTATCCATAC
Organism: Aporophyla lueneburgensis; assembly: GCA_932294355.1. NCBI lineage: Eukaryota > Metazoa > Arthropoda > Insecta > Lepidoptera > Noctuidae > Aporophyla > Aporophyla lueneburgensis. Next base: position 5,277,634 of record OW028746.1, read on the forward strand.
TTCCATACTAATATTATAAATGCAAAAGTAACTCTGTGTGTCTATCTCTCTGTCTCGCTTTCCTGCTAAAACTACTGAACCGATTTAAATGAAATTTGGTACACAGATAGTTTAGAGCCTGAGAAAGGACATAAGCTACTTTTTATCCCGGTAGTACGTTCCTGCGGGATAATTTCCGACCTCCACGCGGGCGAAGCCGCTGGCAAAAGCTAGTAGGCTATATAACATCACGCTACAACTAAGAGGAGCGGAGCAGTAATGAAAAATGATGCAAAAACGGGGAAAATTTATTCCTTTTGAGAGTTTCCGTTGCGTGCGCTGCGGAAACGGTTAAAGTAACGCAAAAATCATGTATGACAAAATTGTTCCTTTTAAAAAGTTCTAAAAAAAAGTCGCCGAAAGCATGTCTATCTTTTAAGGTTGACTCACTATAACTCAAAAGGAGCGAGCAGCAACGAAAAATCAATGCGACGGGAAGGGTCAGGGGAGCAAAAATTTGACGCGGACGAAGTCGCGGGCATAAGCTAGTAACACATAAACCGAAGGATTGAAGAAATTTCAAAATCCAATATTGATAATGTTCACTTTCAAAATGAGAGGCATTGTCCCTGCAAGCATGTTACGCAATTAACGTGCAGGATTTGGATTTATTTGCTGTTGAACAAAACGTACGTTCTTGAAAGAATGTTCAAATCATAGCGAGATACTAATTAGAGTAAATAACTTGACTAAGTGTTATCAGAGTATCTCATTTTGCTCAGAAAACATCGCGTTTACGACCGACAGACCGACCAATAGAGCGACACTTGTAAATATTTTTTTTTAATCTTGTTTTTCTAGCGCGTAGTTAATTTAAATGTGGGGAATCCACAACTCTAGAAATACTTAATACGCATATGTAAAAGCTCAAACGTTATTCAATCATTATGATAATGTACCCCTTTGACTTAATCGAAAACATACTGCCCCATCAAAACAACAATCTCAAATCATGCATACGGAAAACTAAAAAGATATTCATCATTTCTTACAAAGCAGAGGACATCCCTCACAATAATAATATGTAGATGTGATATTATTCAACAGGACGAAATGACAAACTGCCACAGACTGAGACAAAAACAAATCTTGTCAGCAAATAGGCGTTGGCAAGAGATGTCATTTATGTTTTTAGGGTTCCGTATCAAATGGGTGCGTGCCACAGGGACCTTATTACTAAGGCTCTGCTGTCCGTCTATCCGTCCAACTGTCAATGTGCTGCATTTTTTGAACCGTTATAGGTAGACACTTGAAATGTTCACAGAGATAGTATTACTATGGCCGTTATAACAATCTTACAAATATTATAAATGTTAAACCTTGTATGGATGATTGTTATTCAATCACGAAAAAAAAACAGAATAAATGTTTTGGATGAAATTTGGAACACGGATAGTTTATAACCTGGATTACCATATGAGATACTTTTATCCCTTTTAGTACGTTCTTGTAGGATGATTTCCAGCATCCACGCGGGCGAAGCCGCTAGCAAATGCTTGTCAAAAATTATCCTTAAATATTTTTTCTATTTATTCAGGAAACCAGTTATTTTCGGCGTTTTGTATTGAACGATGGTACGGAACCCGTTGCGTGAGAGCCCAACCCGCACTTGGCCTCTTATTTTGTCTAACACCCGGTGTAAACGGGAAACTCATTTGCTTATGATAAGGATTTCAATTACGCCGGGATAATTTATGCAAATTCTTTGTTTGTATACGTTTGTAATTAGGATTTTTCTTTTTTTTCTTTCTTTTTTGATGCTGTTGGTGCGTGGTGTGAAATAGGAAAAAAATACGTTTCAGGCAAAGCAGTGTGTATCTTTTTTATATTATGAAGTTCAGCTGCAACTACTTTTTTATTAATTTATTTAAACTGCTCGCACACAACAAAAGGTACAAAGGCGGACTTAATGCCTTAGGCGTTCTCTACCAGTCAACCAAGGGTGGTGAATAGATTAGATGGCAGGTGCTTTGGTTGAGCAGAATAATGATTAAAATACTATTTTTGTAATATAGTCAATTAAAGAGCGCCAGTACTAAAGTCGGTTATTATATACATATATAAATAAAAAATACGCAGAACTAGACGTACCTGCACAGGACCTACCTAGATTGAGTAAATATGTTATGTACAAGCTATTCAATATTTATCGCTTATAAATCAACAAATGACATGTAATATATAAGGTGTATCTATTCATACACGAAATATTTTAAGAGGTACACCTGTAGGTGGTAAAGAAGCTATAGCAGCAAAAAGAAAGTTTTTATCTAAGCGTTTTTGAATTTTCGTAATCTATATATTAATACGTGAAGCGAAAACTTGGGATCCCTTTTTACGAAAATTGGGCGGACGGAGGAATATGAAATTTCGCACACTTATAGTTTATACAGAGAAGAAGTGACGAATGCTAATATTTTTTTTAAATTATGCGTAAAAATACATTATTTTCAATAAATAACACGCCACACACACTACTATTCATTACCGTGTATTTAATACACACATGCATAGATATTCCTTTGTTTATGGTCCAAATCTGTGGTCCAAACGAGAACATCTGTCTTAATGTCTTTAATATTTTGTGTCTATAGTCTTACTGAATGTCAAGTATAACCATAGGTAATAAATTAATTTTATAGATTTATAACCTATTTCATTTTTAAAATCTATGATCATATCGAGAATATTTGTCTTTAATATTATTTGTATTAGCGACGATAGGAATTTAATAAGAAATATTTTTTGTGGTTTTATGGGGAGTGTCAAGTATGGCATTAGTAAGTTTCCCATACAAAACTTAGTGTCTTGTGTAAACTGTAGAGGTTGTATGCCTCACGATTGTACAGGCTGGTTATAATTATGACATTTTAAACTGTCATAATTAATTAAAATAATAGGGAAAATTCTATAGAAACAGAGCAAATTTCTATGATAATTCATTCCATATCCAGCAGTTAAGAAGTATTATATAAAGAAGAGAGTCCTGAAGAAGTATTTTTTACTTATTACACCTACGTCCAGCCGATCGATTCTGTAAAAATGTCACCGTGAACAGTTAGGTGAAGTGAGCTTATAGTGACCTGTCAATGGTGTCAATCCATGGCATTAGTTGGAATGACAGTTCACTCCACCCTCACTTCACCTAAGTTTTCACGGTGAGATGGTTAAAGAATCGCACTGCTGGTCCTGGCCATCACCATCCCGCCAGCGAACCCTCTCCACAGTAGTACAGCGTCAACAATTTGTCTATAGTGTTACTGAATGTCAAATATAACCATATATTTTTTTTATATTTGTTATTATATATTTTTTCATTTAATAATGTATTTCTATTCAAATGAAGTACGGTCGAATTTCGACCAATGGGCGATCACTAGTTATTATAATTTTAAAACTGTTTGAGACGTTTTGCATAAAATCTTTACTCCAAATTCTATGAATGGCCCGCCTGACGCTGCGAGGGTGGTGACCGGACGGCACGAGCTTAGCCGCGGGGTCTTGTGCCGTAAAAAATAAGAAGGAGTCAGTATTTCTTATGTGCGTCAAAAAAATTATAAATATTAAATTTTGAAAAAAATACATTTAGAAATTTTTTTTTACTTGCTGTAGCTTATTTACCACCTACAAGCTTTTTTACTACTCTTAAAATATTTCGTGTATGAATAGATACACTTTATATTTTAATGTAATTTAAAGGAATGAGGAAAATGTCGAGAGGAAAATTTGAGTAAGAATGTCGATAGCTATAAGAGTAGAGGGAGACCAAAAAAACGATGGATGGACTGTGTGAATTATGATATGGATAGAAAGGGGTGACTACTGAGATGGCGGCTAATAGAGAAGTGTGGAAGAAAAAGACATGTTGCGCCGACCCCAAATACATTGGGATAAAGGTAGAAAAAGATGATGACTTAAAACCTTAAGATACCTTGAGATATTAAAACCTTAGTTATAATTGTAACATAATAAATTAACAAACTATATCACTTTTCATAAAACTTAAGTTAAATATTGTTAAGACATCAGTTGACCTAATATAAATTGTAAGAACTCATGCCGCCTGTGATACAGGTTTATCCTAGTACAGGCATCATACTTTGTACTACCTTTACTATATTCTAAGATTTATACTGTTATTTACCAACTTTTACTTTTGAATAAAAATTTATTATTATTATTATTATTATATATTTTACATACATACAATCACGCCTTTTTCCATGGGGATAGGCAGAAACCACGGAAAGTCACCTGCTACGATCTCTACACACTCCTTTTGCCTCGTTTAGGTTTATACAATTGGACATAAACACCCATAATATATATTTTAATATTTACAAATTCATAGTGATGTTCAGAAGAAGGCCGTGGTATGCCTACAATAGAAACAGTTATGCCCTGAAAGCATTTAGGTTCCGATGGAGTAGCCAGTGAAGAGTCCGTGCAACCAAAACCCGAAGACTCGGAACCATGGTGTTTTCATATAAGACGGCGTTTAATTAATTGCTTGCACAACTGAATACGGCTTGTTTTTATTAAATGGCGAGCCGAAGTTGACCCATCGGTATTCATGCCCGATTGGTTTGATATAATAATACTGCCGTCATTATTAAAAAGGGCACAACTAGCATTTTGTAAATGTTGAGAAAATCGATGTTAAAATATTTTTTGAATTATGTTAAAAAAAACACGACTAAACTATATTTTTCGAAATTGTGTGAATTTAAATAGTTGTATATATATAGTACATATAAGACTATAGCATAATTTTTTATTATTTTTAATGCATATAATAAATAATTAGCTTATTTTTTTTCAACTTAACATAAAAAATTACATAACAGGAGCAATATTACAGTTAAAAGGCATATACAACCAAATGTGCCTTTTAAATGTAAAATTTTAAAATGTTACATTGAAAAGGCACTTTTATTCAATTGTGCCTTTTTACATATTATCAAAATAGTATACATACAGTAAAATATTAGAATATATTATATTTTATACTTCTTGATGAATAAAAACAACCTTATTGTGCACTTTCTTGTGTTTCTGCAGTGGGACGTGTAAATAACCTTGACCCACCACTTCATCTTCGTTCATAGATGTTTATAACGGCCAGTGTGCCTTTTTTTAAACGCTTTATTTATAAAAAATTAAGGTATAGGGTAAATAGTAAAGACATAACTGCTAGTTGTGACTTTTCTTCTTCAATAATTGCTAGGGTGTTGGTATAAAAAAAAAATTAGCACAATTGCCACATAAGCCTTTTATATTTGACGTAAGCCAATTACGCCTTTTCAATTAAATATATTAAAAATATAAAGGTGAAATAAAAGGCATATCTCACAATGTGCCCTTTTCCTGGTTAAAAACTTTAAAAATTTTGCAGTTGTGCCCTTTAAGCTTATGGTATCTCTGTTATTTTTTATGCCAAAAATTAAAAAAAAAAATAGGCATATAGGCTTTTTTTTCCTGATTCCGGTGATATATATAACTCAATTTCATGAAAAATGTTTGTTATGCCCTTTTTTATTAAAACGGCAGAATAATAAAATTGCCTGTCGGGGGAAAAAAGTCCCCCAGGTATGACAGCTCGTTCATTTTTCCCTAGACTTTTATAATGCCTAGCTTTCAACCAGCGGACAATCAAGATTTTTCCAACGTTACTTCATTTGACAAATTATGACGAGTTGTTAAGAAGTTATTAGGGAACGGATGAACACACATACATGCCGTTCATAACCCTCCTTTTTGCTTAGCCAACGGTTACAACCGAATTGTAACGGCCCAAAACTTCCGAGTACCTACTTACGCCTATGTCAGGTAATTTATGTTAAACTTAGATAATATATGCTACTTGACAATATAACTTCATATCTTCCACAATATTGCGTCCCAAGATTCCCTGCGATAGGGGAAATAAAGTTTCCCTCGTTCCATATATTTGCGGTTTGGCCTCAAGCGATGTGAATTTGGTTCGCCCTATGCGGTGTTGCCAGTATATGGTAAGAAATTGCTACCGCAAATTGGTAGGCTGGTAGTTTTAATAGTTTAGTTTTAAGTTGGTTCGCGTTGGGTTGTTAAATTCTTATTATTATTTTCTAGGATAAAAAGTGTTCAAAAGTTTTTGAATATTGAAATCATGAATTCAGCAGATGATTCTAGATTTTCTAGCGTATAATGTTTTCGTCGGATTAAAAAATAAAAATTTGGTGTTCCTTAAAAAAGTGCAATACCTACGCGATCAAATTGTATGGGCAGTGCAATTTTTAATTTTTAATAACAGATGAAAAATAATTAATCTTTTTTATATACTGAATGCACGGAAACGCGAATACACGGGTTATAATCAATTATTTTCAGAATCTACTGATTTAAAATTTGTTTTCTATCTGACTTTCAAAATAAGTCATTCAGTGCGACTGTATTTTTTCAATGTGACTTTGTAGCCCTTGTACAAGTTTTACAACATTGCAGTGTTTATAGCAGGCTTACTTACCTAATAGTGTTAAGTTGCAAATGAGCCTGCAAGTGAACAACTGTTGTTCGCAAACACTATAAGAAAACATTTCTCTCTGAGGACGCGCGACCTATGCGAAAAGTTAAGAGTGAGCACTTCCTGGAATATTTCGGTACAAGTTGTATACCATTTTATTTAAGTATTAGGTTTTGCAAGGGGCTTCGAAAATTATGCTACGGGAACGTACTACCGGGATAAAGTGTCCTATGTGTTAATATAGGTTATAAAATATACTTCTTTTAAGTTATGGAAAAGCGCAGTCCCCCAAATTAGGCTTGTCTGCTTAAAAGGAGGCTCCATTCACTAGTTGTAAAATTTTACTTGTTAAAATTATAAGCCATTTATTCATTTTCATAAACAATGTTAAAAAATACATATTGAATAGCCAAAAATAATGCTTGAATATTAGCCACCGCGGATCTGGCAACACCGGTCGTATATTTTCTACAATATTCGTGAAGAATTTAAATTCGGAATGGGCGCGTAGGCGGGCGCGTCGATCGTGACGATGCGCGAGCGTCCATGCATAAAATTAAACTTGGATAATGAGGCGTTGAGCATTTCCGCGCCTCCGATGTGTTAAGCTGAGAAATTCGCGCCATAACTTTCGCTTTTGGGGATGACTTTTTTAAAAATGGGGACGTTAGTCTTACAGGCCGGCTGTAAGTTAAGAGTATGTCGTAGAAGCGAAGAATCTGGAAGACGAGTCGAGCCGGGCAAATTGAAATGATAAAAAACTAAGTATATAGAAGCGTTGACTGAAGATCATAAGGAGCTTTTCAGCGTTGGTCTTACTGTTATTAGTTACAGACAGAATCGTCGTATAAGTTAGGATACAATACGATGTATTTATTTGCAAAGAAATCAGATGTTACAAATAACGTTAGAGTACTTGTATATTTTGTCTTTTTAGACATAAATAAATATTATGAGCGTTATACTTAGCGTTATACTAACTTATATAAGTATTCTTTATTACCTATAGTAAATTATCTGTATCTAATAACTATTGTCTAATAGTAATTTGCAAGATACTATTTTTAAAAACCAATTGGTCTTCTTCAATAACGTCAGGTATGTTAGTAGTAGTAGTTTTTTAAGTGCACTTTTTGCACTTATTTACAAGTTTCGATACTGTATTTCTTTTTCTAGTGTTGCTCAGAGAAAAAAAAAACATATTTATTCGTTCTGAAAAATATAGCTAATTCTAGTAGGTAACTTGTGTAGGTGTGTTTATGACCAGATGTATGAACTTAAACGAGGCAAAATGAGTTAGTGTGTTGGGATAGTAGCAGGTGGCATTCTGGAGTTTCTGCTTACCCTCATGGGAAAACACGTGAGTTTTTGTATGTTTGTATGTGTACTTGTGGGGGGATTCGTAGTTGCTACTGAGAACCAGTCATTATATCTCACAGCACGTTCATGACTCATGTCAGGTACTTCAAAGTTTTGCTTGTATCACTAATACTCCATCACCGCAAAAAAACCGTGTAGTCCTTTATGTTGATGTTCTTACAACATCAACATAAAAGACTACACGGTTCTATCAACTTGATCACCTCAAATTTTTAGCCAAATCATAACGTGTAACGAGGTCGTGGACAGCTGCAGATAAATCACGGACAGGCACGTTTACGAGGCGTCCAATCAATCAGGCCGTCGCGACACCGCCGTAAAATATGCCGCAAATATCACTAGTGATGGGTCTTCCACTGAATTGGCACGTGATCCCGGAAAGATAAATTTTTGGATTTTTGTTCTTTTGTTTTGTGTTAGAGCGAATTATGTGGTACTCAGCTGCATTCGATTACTCTGGACACACCGTTATCTAATCTCAAACTAGGCAGAGCCTGTACTATGTGTTTAACTGATAAACATACTTAAGTACTTCTAAATACATACATATTATAGATAAATTACACCCAGACACAGAAAAACTGATAGTGCTTATCACACAAAGATTTGTCTTGGGTGGGAATCGAACTCACGACCTCAGTCTTAGCAGTCAGGGTCACTAACCACTAGACTAACAGGCCTGTCTACTGGAATGTGGTGATAGCTCATGTTGTAGTAAATTGATTGGCCACTCAGCAAGAATGCTAGAACTACTGAGTTCTTTCAGTCTTCTTGTGTCATTAAATTTTCCTGAGCTGATGATATGATGCCGACAGGCCTGTTGGTCTAGTGGTTAGTGACCCTGACTGCTATGCCGGAGGTCGTGGGTTCGATTCCCACCCAGGACAAATGTTTGTGTGATGAGCACGATCATTTGTTCTGTGTCTGGGTGTAATTTATCTATAATATGTATGTATTTAGAAATATATTAGTATGTTTATCAGTTGTCTAGTACCCATAACACAAGCTCTGCTTAGCTTGGGACTAGATGGCGTTGTGTGATAGTTGTGGAATATTAAAAAAAAAAAAAAAAAAATCTTGGATGTATCTACTGCAATATCTCTCGCTCTTTGAAACAACCTTAGCAACCTTAATAGGACTGGAAAAATCATAATTTTCCTGCCCTCATCCCAATTTATTTGGGGTTGGGGCAACATGTCTTTTTCTTCCACACTACACTATAAGATGAATTCCCATCCAAAAAAAAAAAACAAAAACAAAAAGCACTATTAGTCGTCATCTCGGTAGTCACCCCCTTTCTATCAATATCATCATTCACACAGTCCATCCATTGTTTCTGTACTCTTATAGCCTTCGAAATTCATACTGAAGTCACGTGACCATCCGACAATAGATATCCACCAGGACTGGTAAAACGTATGATATTAAATAACAGTTAAGGTTATTGTAGTTCAGACAGACATAATTATATTCCGTGATAAAATAAATAAACTTTTGTCTAAAAACTATGCTTATGGAATCCATAATTATAAAGAAAATAAAAAGAAAAGAAGATTAAGAAAGAAGAAGAAGAATAGAAGATTATTAAGTAAAGGAAGAGTATTATAAAGGAAAGTAGCTATCTGTTTATTATACATTCCTCATGATATCTCGTACAAGCGCAGCGATTCGCATCTTGTTAGTTAAATCCGTGATGAACGCGGAAATGAATGCTAACTGTCATTACTTACGATTTACGCACTAGTGCAGTGCAATTATTGAGTTTAAAATCCAATAACTACCTACCGTTAGTATTTCACACGGTACGAGAATATCTCGTGTCGATAGCCATTAGCTATGTTTCCATCGTTAGGGAAAATGCGATAGTGTAGGTACCAATATTGCATAGTTGGAATGTTTGCTTCCTCATGTTTTCTGAAATAATTATAAGCTTTTGACTACATATTCATATTTCTGTATTTTAATTATAGGTATATTCATAATTTAAAAGATACGTTACGTTTTTGATGTTGACATTTATCCATAAAACTATTCAATAACACTTTGGTTGGTTACATTTTAGAAATTCCCAAACCGAAAAGCACTTTCCTACGCAAACACACGCTTTAATTTAACGAACTCCTAACACCAACACAACATGGAAACATCCCGGAAAACACGGGACTCGTCAGCACAACACTGAGGAATTTGTCGCCAAAATGACACTTTATCGACATAACGCAGCGATCGACAGCTTGCACCGATGCTACCTCGTAAATCCGCGATGAAATATCCCCAGACTAACATAAAACCGTTTTATGTTTTTGAAAAATATCAGCGGCGTCACCTGCGCAAATATTATTGTGTAACACCGTAAATTATGTATTAGGAAGTTTTGTTTTCGGATTATGTTTGTTTCTTTGAAGTATGTGGTGGGAGATGCAATAGAAACAGATGTCTACTTTTGCTGTTGTTGGTATGTATAGGGCAGAGGTTAAAAATAGAAGGCCTTAAAAAAATTAAAAACATCTCGGCGACAATCAGATGTCAAAAACTTGTAAAAAATGTATCGAAAGTCGAGATATTTTTGACAGATTAAGACTGAAATCAGAGTGTGAACTTTCTTCAAATCACGAGGACTGCCCCTCTGATCAGTTTCCTTCGTCATCTCAGTAGTCACCCCCTTTCTATCCATATCACAATTCACAGTCCATCCATCGTTTCTTTGGTCAAAATTTGCTCCAATTCATGAATGTCTTTGAAAAAATTTTAATACACATAAAACAGTCTCAATTTGATTTTTTTATCTTGTACACAAAAGGAAACCAAACCTAATTAATCACTGTCTCTTCCATAATCAAAAAAGGGAAAAATAAGCACACAAAAACCCCATACTTTCCTACATTCCCTCCGGTATACACAAGCTTGTTATACTTCGTTCCATTTTTATGTGCCGTATGACAGCACCATGGGAAGCCGCTGAAGATTAAGACCTGCGCGAAGCATGAATAATGTATGCTCGTATGTGTCAAGCAGTCTCTAAGTGAGTTTTGAGTGAAGATAGTTAGGCGTGTTTGTGAAGTGTTAATGTGTATAAGAAGCCGGGAAGTATGTTTTGAGAGGTTAGTTTATACAAGTTTTTAGTTAAATTAAGTTACGTTCTATCAACGTACGATGTCCTTTTAAGTGAGAAAATGACAGTGTAGTTTTTTACATGATTTAATTAAGGCATAGTTAATGATTGTATGATTTCATTGTCCAGTGAACATGAATTGACAAAGTAAGATTAGTAACTAATGTAATATGAATTCGTGTAAATGAAGATATAAGTACAGTATTTACTTAATCAGCGATATAGATACGTTACAGTTTCATTATTTGCAGAGGCAATCTATTATTGTGAGGTATTAGTCACCCATACACAGCATAGTATGTCCATCATGGGCGACGGTGTATGGTGCCTTCTTCAATTACACAAAAGCCAATAGCTCATATATGAGCAGTGATGGCCATATCACCACTGCTGTACCTCGTTAAAAAACGTATGTCATAGAACAAAAAAAATCTAAGTCAAGGGACATCTACCACTCTGTACTGGCCCCCGTGGTGGCACACTCTCTCTCACAGACAGGAGACCTTTGTCCCAGCAGTGGGAACATTATAGGCTGATTATACAAAAGTCTTTAATAATTTTAACTATACAGGCACCTTTATATATAACGCCTTTAACCTTACAAGGGAAATTAACATCCTTCCATCATTGCTTACCTACCTATGTTGCCGTCTTCGGGGTCGCGGATCACGGCTGAATGAATTATGTAAATCGCCCGCTGTGGTTAACATCGTAATATTGTAAGCGACACTCTTCACCCTCTTGTGAGGACGTAGGTAGCTGGATGTGGTATGAATATATTTTGTTATAAAATGAAATGAAGTTTCAAAATTGCAACTCTCTTGAACGTTCGACAAATCCTACTAATATTATAAATGTGAAAGTTTGTGAGGATGCATGGATGTTTGTTACTCTTTCACTCAAAAATGAAATTTGACTAAAGAGACTTGGATGAAAATTACCACAAACAGTTTATAACCGGATTAACATAATATGGTATTTAGATCCCAGTAGTACGTTTCCGCGGGATAAATCCCGACCTCCACGCGAGCGAAGCCACTAGCCAAAGCTTGTATAATATAATTCTTGTACCTTCTTGCCAGAAATTTGCATTAAGTAGTATGAGTAAAAGAAATTTAATTAAAAGGTGGTTTAAGTCATCGTCTACCTAACTTTTTCCTATCTATATTGGGGTTAGGTTCCAGTTTAATCAGATGCAACTGAATTATTTTACATGGAGCGCCTATCTGACCTCCAACAATAATAATGCGATACTTGGTAAGGTTTTCGGGTTTATGACGACATGTAAGGCCTGTCACTACCAACGGCTTAACATGCTTTCCGAGGCACGTACGTAGGGGTATTGGTATGTAAAGGTGGTCGCCTCAAGTTCCTCGGTTATGACAATACAGCATTTATGAAAACGCAACAAAATCTTAGGTACCTTTATTTTACTCTGGTAAGTTAAAATTCAAAGATACCTAAGTAGATAATTCTCCTTAACAGTATATACTTTTATTCTTAAAATTGTGAACTAACTTACCAAACGAAAAAAAGTAAAAGATAGCACCTTCCATTAAACTTAGCTCCTTACTTTAAACAGTTCGCCGTTCTTACAAGGATGATATCTCGCACATAAATTGGGAAAGGGCGCCGCGACGCCCCAGGACGCCCGCTGTTCGGCTGCAGGTGAAAATTATCAGAAGAGGGGCCCAGATTTAAACCAAACATCGGTTACCCCATCTGCACAATGTTCTAAGCACAATATTCACAATGGTTTTATGTTCGCGAATGTACATGCAGAATTGGTGTTTTCTTATAACACTCGATGGTAATATTTTTTGGAGAGAAATGTTCCACGTTTTCGTGTGGCGGTTTGAATTTGTATTCTATTTTGCCTTTTTTGGAGATAAGTGGGGACTTATGTTTGTGTGGTATACTGAACTTGTGTGTATCTTTGGAATTGTATGTGGTTTACAGTAGATAATGTGCTACTTAACATTATTCAATTCTTTCGTATTGAATTGTATCCATTGTAATGCTTACAGTGTTATTTTTGTGACGGCTTATAAAATAACTAGCTTCTGCTCGCGACTTCGTCCGCGTCAAATTTTTGCTCCCCTGACTCCTGCCGTCGCATCAGATTGCCTGTCAGTTTTCGTTCAATTTTTCATTGCTGCTTCCCTCCTTTTAATTGTAGCGTAATGTTATATAGCCTATAGCCTTTCTCAATAAATAGGCTAACCAACACAAAAATAGTTTTTCAATTCGGACCAGTAGTTCCTGAGATTACCGCGTTCAACCAAACAAACTCTGAGCTTTATAATATTAGTATAGATAAACCACCGCTTCCGCCGCCGCCGCCGCTTTAATCATTATTTTTATATTATTATAGTAAGTTTTTCTAAGTAATGCTACAAAATTAACAAATGCTTCCTCTCTCTCCTAACTCACAGTGCCCGACAGGGTCCATATGATCTAATTATAGGTGTACCACCTAAGAATACATGTGGAATGCAATAAAACTATTGAGTATTGTACTGTTCGTAACCCGTGCTGGAATAAGAGAATTTCAAGATAATTTCTGAAGTAAACACTGTTCATTTGAACTGAAAATATTTTTATTGGAATGGCATGCTAATTCCTGAATTGGAATTACGGAAGGATAAGACCCTCCTTTCCGCAACAATAAAATACAAAACCAAAAAATATACCCCAGATTTTCGCCATTGAACTCGCTAACTTAATTAACATTTTCCCAAGAATGCTAACTTTAAATAGTCTTAAGAGTAATTGTTGTGAATCAAAGTGATATACGTCGTCGAATGTCGGGTAGTCTGCACCCGGCTACTAAATCTAAAGGGAGTTTTGGCCACAAACGGCCTCGTAAACTGAGTTCAAATAAAAACCGTCGGTTCGCTAAATTATATGGGGACACTTGAACATGGAGATGTTCTTTTAAAGACGGCCTTTCGCCGTTCGTTAATTCTCAGTTTTACGGCCAATAAACTTGTAATTTTTACTTGGAGTTTCTGATGTAATAGCGTGTTTTATGGTTTAAGTGTGAGCATTCTTTAATTCTACGTAGAAACGTTTTAAGACTTCGTTGTTAAGTGGGATCTATTTTGAACTGCTTAATTATGAAGTGGAGTTTCTCTGTTCGAAAATAAATGGTTTTTCATTTTGATTAGTAGAGCCGAGGCGCGACCTGTTACCACTTTCAAAATCACGGAATCAGTACCTAAATGTATCGGAACTATTTAGACGGTTATTTAAAAAAAATGCTGTTCCATACCTTTTGACCGCGTAAGTGCCATACTTATAGCTTTTATATGAAATAGCAGATTTTCGTTGGTATCTGACCTAGAATCATTCGCTGAATTGATGGTACAGTTTGCCACCTCAAATAAAGAACTCAATAGTTTCCTGTCGATATTAACCAAGTATCCAAAGCATTTTCAGGCCATTTCACGTTCAAAAAAATTACTCTATAGTTTACATAACGGCACAACATTGGTAAGGTAAGTACAACAATCATCCCAAAACTTTCACAATAACACTACACAACCAAGATTACCTGACATTACTGTAACAGCTCCAACCCGACCAAGTCTATAACATTAAAAAGTCAACCCTATTCTAGACTTCCACTTTCCGAGACGTCACTAAGGCAAACTGCACACTATTACCTACATCTTAAAAGCAAAATCTGATTTAAACTTCGTCGGCTGATCGTTAAAATTGCAAGTGTGCTAGGATGGACAAAGTTGTAAATTTAAATCACTAAGTCTACCAACTTTGGCGAACTTTACTGAAACTTACTGCAAATTGGATTACTGCAGCGTTGTATACTGTGGCCGTATTGGCTAGTTTGACGCACTGAATTTGCTGCACTGTAACTAAGGAAAATTGTTGGATGAATGGAGTAATGTGGATAACAAAAAGTTAGGAAACTTAATTTTATTGAATAAACTGATATAAGTTTATTCAATATTCTACTTTATCTAGGTCATTCGGTAGGGATAAAGTTATGACTTGGCAAGCGAGGTGCATCCTTCACATCGTATCTAGTTTATCAACTGCGAAACTTTCAAAACTCAAGTTTGTGAGAATTTGCTTCTAGTGTAAATAGAAGGACATTTAAGAAAATGTTTTCACACGTCGTGTCGTCTGTTGATATGGAGGACTCGTTTTTAGTTGCGGAATAGAGTTTTTGAAGTTCAGTCGTGTGTTTAATGTTAGAATAGGTAAAGAAAGATTAGCTATGGAATAATCCATAGATAGATAGATAGCTTAATCAACCTATAACGTTCCTACTGCTTGGGAGTGTGCCGTAATCCACCACGCGGGTTCAGTACGCTGTGCTAGCTGTCACATGTCTTCAAAATTTTGACTCTATCACATACCGGCTTCCACATCGACGGTTGAGAGGCTATTTGATCTAAGCGACATTTGCTGAAAGTTGCAGAAGAGTGATTCAAAAAATCATTATAAAAGAACTAGTGAATGGATTTTGGTAAATATAATACAGTTTTTCCAAAATCCACTCATCAGTTCTTTTACAATGTTTTTTTTATTCGAAAAATAAAACTTTGAATCACTCTCCGGCAACTTTCAGATCAAATAGCCTTTCAACCGTCGACATGATGTTTTCCTTCACCGTGTTGAGAGCAGTGCGCCAAAGCAAAGCGCCCATCTGGGTTCAAACCTACGACCGACAATTCGGTAAGTCACAGTCGTAGCCAGTTGGCCATCAGTGCTCTAGATAGATTGGTTGGTTCCTAATTATCGAATTCGATAGATTGTTCTGCATGCCACAGGGGCATTTATGTGAATTATCAGTATTGAAAAGGTAAACCTTATAAATACTAAAGAACTTAACCTACCAAATATGCTAGTATAAATCCATCACCTAGAAAACCAAGAAATCCAAGGTTCAAAATAAATGCTTTTAAAATTCGAACCAGTCAAAGCGAAAAAAAAAAAACAACAGAACACATTCAAAACGGAATTAAAAATTTGGAAAAGTGCAAACATTTTAAAGGAGAAGGAGCGTAAAGTGCTCATTACGCGTCAAAAGTGCTTGAGGGCCGTTCGGCAAAAGTTTGAGAATCACGAACAGGTGGGTAGACAATCGCAGCACGTCGCTACCGACGGACGACGCCTCGTTAAAGAAATGTTCGTACTTAACAGAACGTTACACCCACCTGGTACCTGTGTTGCGTGTACATCGGTACTTTTTGCAGATTTCCTCATGTTTTTAACGTCCTTAGGGGCTTTGTAATGAAAGGTCTGTAGAATTGTCTTGTCTTCATTCTTTTTTAAGGATATTGGTTTGAAATCACAGCTTTGAAAGCATTCTATCAATTCTATGTATATCTATAGGACTTTATTGTAAATTATTCATTTTAAGTGTTTGTCTGTGTGACTGTGGTGTACATAAATACGCAACGGAATTTGAACCTGTTATCAACTTCTTTTAAAGGTCCCCTCAATATTACAAAAGGTTCTTTTCTCAAAAGTCCATTTCAGACATCAATTCACATCGTCTCCACATGATCAGACCAAGATTATGTCTAAATTTTAAAAGAGATTGTAAATTCTGAGTTACTTTCGACTTTTCTTCTCAGAGTTAGATAGGATACCATCAAATCGATATTAAACAGTCGTGATCGAGTACTGACTTAAAGATGCTCAAAGATAGCCCACGACATTAAAATTTTCTTACGTTTTTTGCAGGTCAGGACAGATAGGATTTTTTGTGTGGTAAGTGTGTTGTTTGGGCACGCCACAATTGCGGCGGTAAGTCCCCTCTTTGAGGAGTGGATAGAGAGGCGCCACGGCGTCCTCACCTTCCGCCTGACGCAGGTTCTCACCGGGCATGGGTGCTTCGGTGGGTTCTTGTTTAGGATAAAGCGGGAGGATACGTCCGGGTGTTTCCATTGCGAGGATCGTCTGGAGGACGGTGGAGCATACGGTGGAGGTGTGCCCTGCCTGGGCGGAGCACCACCGTGTCCTCGTGGAGGCAATCGGCGGCGGCGACCTCTCGCGTCCGGCCCTGGTGCGAGCCATGGTACGGAGCGAGAGGGAATGGGAAGCCGTCACCTCCTTCTGCGAAGCAGTAATGCTTGCGAAGGAGGAGGCGGGGCGCGTGAGGGAGTGGCAGTCTCTGCGCCCTCACGTCCCTAGCCGCCGCAGGAGGAGACGCCCCGGGCGTCGGGAGTCGATTGCGGACTCCCGGCCACCGTAGGCGCGAGCTTGCGGGTGGCGAGCAATGGGTAGCTCGCCGCCCGGTAAGGACCAAGCTCGGGTCGACGGCGCGCAGTGTTCCACGCGCGCCTCTAAGAGATGTCAGCACTCTAAGACCTCCAGTCAGGGACTGAAAACCTAAAACTAAAGCGACTTCTCGCTAAGACTACCCCCTGTGGGGTACGGACCTTGGCTTAGTTAGGGCATAACTGATAGAGGGCAGCAAGGGACGGGATGGATTGGAATGAAATCGTTATTGTTAAAAAGTTTTATACATTTTCAGTTTTATTACTAAACAAGTTTTTTTTTGAGGCATGGCTTTTACAAGCTATCCAATAAGAAACAAACAGAAATCGAAATACAGTTCTTTATACAAAGCAGATATCTTAGTCCAGAGCAGTGCTAATTTGTCATTTCTGAATTTATGAACTTTACTTAGTACAGTAAATTAAAATACAGTTGGAATTGCAAAAAATGGTTTAAATATTGGCTTTAGGCGTAAAGTTAGATCGCGTATTGTAATAAGAAGATTAGTGTTCTATCACTTTTGAAGTAGTTATTGTCATTGAAATGAACCGTGAGATCAATAGACACCATTTCGCGACGTCACTGCTTACCTAACTTGCAAATCATCCTAAAACACATAAATACAAACCGAAAGGTAACTAAAGAATTCTCATACAGTTCCCCTCCAACTGAGTTCGGAGAGCCATTACGTGACTAAACGATAGCGGGGGACACTTCTTCAGCGCCACAAATTAAACAAGTTCACGTTTTGAACTCAGTTCACAGTTCAAAGTTAATTATTAGTTGACTGTTTGTTCTAGTGGAGTGGAAAGCTTGGCGCTTGATTTGTCAAGTGATTGTGTTTTGTTTCCTCGTGCTTTTCGAGAGGTCATTGTTGTGCTGATGTTGTTAAGTGCAGAGAACTGTGGTTGCGGTTGTAAAATGTATTTTCTTGTGAGAGTTCGGTACAGATGCGCCCCAGAGAGTGTAGTTTTGCAATTTTTTTTAACAACTGCATTTTTGATACTTTTGCTGGTAATTTTTAATTTTACCTACCCTGGTTTATTTGAGGTTTTAGAGAATAGGGTATTTTTTGAAGTGAAAACTTCTTTAGCGGCGTTTTGCACTTTATTTGTAATGGGTAAAAAAAATTTAAACTCGCGTCAGGACACGTGACCCTGATCGAAAATTCGTAAGACAGACAGAGAGTAGGAGAGGAAGTATCCCCGTTTCTACGGCGCGGCGAAAATGTATGCCTGCGCCTGCTGTTTCGTTTAGGCGGCGCAGGACGCTTGCGCGAATGTTCGTGTGTGTTTATGTTACAGCGTGCCATGGCATCCATGGATAGAGACAGCTGATGGCTCGACCGTCTGTGTAGTTGCCGTCGTCGAAATTATGGATGGAAGTTGATTTTTCAGAGAGATAAACTTTTTAATGTGATATAAATTATCATGTTTGTGTACGATAGCGCAACAAATAAATATTGTATTCTACCACATAAATGATAGTACTTTTATACTGATAATTAAAGCAATTCGTGCAAAATTATTCCCTAACCATTCCCAAAATATCAAAAATGCACAACGTTAATATTCAAGTTTTCACTTCTGCCGGCACTCCCGGAGTGCAACCCGTCGTTTTTTTTTAAATTATCTGTTTTGTATTATAAAAAAATATTTTTGTAATAACAGCGGCACGGATTGATTTATCAGGGTAAGCTACGATTGGCAGTAGCTCGATGACCATCTTAAGATACCCCACCAGTCTTAGGAAGGGGTATTGGTGATCAGATAGGCAGTCGTTGTAGTAGTTGGGAAAAGGCTAAGCAGATTATGATGAGGTAGGTACAGGTATTTATTAGCTTAGAAAACTTTATTCCTTGTCTAATAGCACAGGCCCACAAAATACAAAAAGTACCCTGCGCGAAAGACCAGACCACCTGAACTTTATGTTTTCGGGGTCGCTGAGTCCGAATATGGTGCCAGAATAGCGAAGTTGGTTCGCGTTTTTTCAGAAATCAGCAATAATGCTGAAAATTTAAGGTTTTCGTATAATCACCAATTGATTTCAATTTTCTCATCATAGAGGGAAAATGCTGAAAATCTACACTAATATTATAAAGCTGAAGACTTTGTTTGTTTGAACGCGTTAATCTCAGGAAGTACTGATCCGAATTGAAAAAATCTTTTTGTGTTGGGTAGCCTATTTATCGAGACATAAACAACAATCAACTTATCATAGTTCAGAAACTAATTCTACCAAAATGGAATTGGAAGTTCTAAGGCTTAGCATATTTTTCCAATGTATGCATTGTATTTTCCGCAAAACGCCGGTATATGCCTGTTTCCTAGATCTCTCCAGAGCCTTCGACCTTGTGTCATACGATGTGCTGTGGAGAAAGCTGGGGGACAGGAATGTACCGGCGGAAGTTCTGAAAATCCTGCGGTATTGGTATGCAAACCAGACCAACCATGTAAATTGGTCCGGAACGTTCTCTGAGTCGTACGGGTTGGAGTGCGGTGTGAGACAGGGGGGTTTGACGTCTCCCAGGCTCTTCAACCTGTATGTAGATGATCTTATAGCCGAGCTCAGCGGTATGCGTGTCGGGTGCCGGGCTGGTGGTGTTAGTGTTAACAACATTAGCTACGCGGACGACATGGTACTGCTGGGCCCGACTGAGGGGTCTATCAGAGATATGCTGAAGGTGTGTGAGAGGTACGCTGCTACGCATGGTCTGGTCTACAATGTCAAAAAATGCGAATACATGGTCTTTAAGGCCGCCGGCAAGTGCCCAAACCATACTCCTAATTTCACCCTAAATGGCATGAGCATTAACAAAGTGGAACAGTTTAAATACTTGGGGCACATGCTTACCGACGACCTTAAGGACAATGTAGACATTGAGAGGGAACGTAGGGCTCTAGCGGTCCGAGGTAATATGTTGGCCCGTAGATTCTCCCGTTGTAGTGACCAAGTCAAAATCACCCTATTCAAGGCTTTCTGTCAGGGTTTATACGCGGGGGGTCTATGGGTCACCTACGCCAAAAGATTGCTAGATGCCTTACGCGTCCAATATAACAATGTTTTTAGGATGCTGTTGGGACTGCCCCGTTTTTGTAGTGCATCAGAGATGTTTTCGCAAAACCGAACTGACGGGTTCCACGCCCTGATACGCAAAAAAGTTGCTTCACTGATGCATCGGACGCGGGTCAGTAACAACAGTATCCTGAAAACAGTGGCGGAGAGTCCTTACTCCCCTGTTCTGAGGCATTTTGTACAGAGGATGGTCAACTAGGTAGCTGTTCTCTTGCTTGATCATTCTCTGCGCAACCTGCCTCGAAAACTTAATTAATTATTTGTTGCTGATATTGTTTGTGTGTTGTATTACTAACATTAGTTATAAGTTATTTTTTCACTAACAAGATGGATTTTATTGTTGTCCGAAATTGAATAAATAAATAAAATAAATAAATATCTCATTACCTCATTCAAAAAAAAAATTGCAATTCTGACTTTAAATATGAATTCAGCAGATCTAGAAACGTACATATATTCTGAATGGTTTTATCCACAACAACTGGTACTGTTGCATTTTCAGCGATCGTATACTGTGTAATGACAAATATTCTATACTAGTTTCTGCCCGCGACTTGGTCCGCGTTAATTTTCTTGTTCCCCCGACCCTTCTGGTCACGTCAAATCGCCTACCCGTCCAATTTTCCCCGTTTTTGCAACATTTTTCATTATTGCTCCGCTTTTTTTGATTGTAGCGTAATGTTATATAGCCTATAGCCTTTTTCAATAAATAGGCTACTCAACACAAAAAGATTTTTTCAATTCGAACCAGTAATTTCTGAGATTAACGCGTTCAAACAAACAAAGTCTTCAGCTTTATAATATTAAGTATAGATTTTCAGCATTTTCCCTCTATGATGAGAAAATTGAAATCAATTGGTGATTCTAACTTTAAGTAAAGACTCTATTGATTCAGCGAGACATTTTTTGTGTAATTTATTACATTGCACATTGGAATTTCGCGTTTTTTTATCAACATAACCATATTATACAAAAACTTAAATTTTCAGCGTTATTGCTGATTTCTGAAAAAACGCGAACCAACTTCGCTATTCTAGCACCATATTCGGACTCAGCAACCCCGAAAACATAAAGTTCAGGTTCAGGTGGTCTGGTCTTTCGCGCAGGGTACTTTTTTATTTTGTGGGCCTGTGTAGTCTTCCGGATCGTTCAAAGATCTACAGGCAAATCCCATGTTTACGAGTATTTTACGGACTAGCAAGATGGTGTTGAGTAATACAATTAAACTTAGTACTGAAGGGAGGGGTGACAAGTAGGGAAACATATTATGTTCCAACATATGGCATGGATGTTCGGAACTGTTATTTATGTAGTACGATGCAGTACATAATTCAATGAATAATAGAAATCTTTAATTTTTAACTAATACCAATATAATAAAGAGTTAAAGTTTGTTTGTATGAAGTACTCTCTGGAAAAACATTTTTTTTTAGATTTCGACTTGTACCTACTAGTCGAATTTGAAAAAAAAAAAGGTTTTTGCATTTGGAAGCCCAACTCTTGAGGAAGTTTTTAGGCTAAATGAATAAAGTTGGAAAGATCGCTAAGTGTAAACTAAGTCAAAGCGCGGGTAGGCGATGGAATATGACACGACGGGTCGAGGGCCAGAATTTCACGCGAAAGAAGTCGCGGGTAAAAGCTAGTTTTTTATTAACATTCTTTTTCATTCTGTGAATCTTAAATTTGTTGACAATTACTTTTTTACGTCCCTGATATTTCTGAAAGGCCTGATTCCTAGTTTTATAAATGCCTATGTAGATATGTGTAAAATTGAGTTATTTGAATAAGTTTTTTTTTCACTCAACTTATCTCACAGAAAGTTCGTACCTTGATTGCCAGTTGCTAAATTGGCATAAATGAAATTAATATTCTCAGTATTTTTCACCCATTCCAAACAGCATACCCTCAATAAAGCTACATATGTTAAGGAACAATAACAAACAACACCCACATACGACCAACACTTGTGGTCCCAAACTCGACACATGTACTACGATTTACAGCGTCAGTAAAAAGTAGTTGAGTTCGACAATATGTCGCCGCAACTATTCTACGCTGATGCTGTAACGAGACGCGTAACTTGTGATGTCACACGAGGACTGACGAGCACAGCGGTGTTACGAACTTTGTATGGAGCAGATGGTGACTTATATATTTTATTTTTTATTTCCGGAGAATTTTTGTCAGTTCCCGTCTATACTGCCGATTGCTCATCTTTATAAAATAGTAGATTCGTTTGAAACTTTTTTTAGCATTTATTCTTTACCTTCGTGTCGCCTGCGATATTACATCGTTTTGTCTTAGCGTTCGTTCTGATTTATTTTTTTCATTTTACTCAACCTTTTAGGGTCGTAACGAAATATTAAATTATCTTTAACCTTGCTACAGAGATTGAGCTATCAAATGCACAAAGATTTTTTCCAATACGACTGATAGTTCCCCTACATATAAATAAACAAATTTTACCTTATTACGTAAAAAAAACTTAAACGCCAAACTTTGTTTAATTGTAAGTTTTAATAAAAATAAATATAGTAGTATAATAGAAAATAGTAGATTTATTTAGTTCGTTTTCGTTTAAAGGCCGTAAGTTGTATAATTTTTCTATTACATATGATGCATACAAAAAACTGAAAGAGTACGTAATAAATGCGTGATGTGTTGTGGCCAAGACCTACATCCCTTTGGTTCACAAACGGGAACAGATGCTGGGATGAGCTGAACTGGTATTATAAGTAATATCCACAGACGGCAGAGATAAGTAAAAAGTGGGTGGCTTCCCGCAGCAGAGCTAACTAAGGCTTCCCAGCCTTAGCTCCACTGCGGGGAGCTACCCGGTGATTTTCTATCATACTATCTGAAAAGCCTATTCATAAAATATATGTAGTTATAGAGAAAGAATAAATAGTTTTTTTTTGTCCCAGTCATCCGAAATTAAAGCATTTTTTTTTTTCAGTTTTTGCTGTATTTTTTCTACAATTTGTTTTTTTTTTTGTTTTGTAAAAAGGTTTTTACAAAACAAAAAAGGTTTTAGTTTTGGTGGAGTTGAATGAATTTACATAGCAAGTGGTGGCAATTTGAATACCACCACTTGCTATGTAAATAACAGTGATAGGAACTTTTCAAAACCTAACCTACTACCATAAATTTACTCTAAGTGAAAGGAATACGTATTAAAAAAGTTATTCAATAGCTACTCAAGCAAAGTTAATAAAATATATATGGGACGACCACTGACTCACATTTTATACATTTTTTTTTTCTAAATCGACTTACAATTGCCTGAGATATCGCAAACACACGAAAAATACAGTCTAATTCAAAACCTTCTTGCTTTCGAAGTCACAATT
This sequence comes from Aporophyla lueneburgensis, assembly GCA_932294355.1. Taxonomy (NCBI): domain Eukaryota; kingdom Metazoa; phylum Arthropoda; class Insecta; order Lepidoptera; family Noctuidae; genus Aporophyla; species Aporophyla lueneburgensis. The sequence goes on from OW028746.1 coordinate 5,301,347, forward strand.
AAATAACTACTCACCACCACGGAATAGAAATATCTATATATTAATACGTGAAGCGAAAACTTTGGATCCCTTTTTACGAAAATTGGGCGGACGGAGGAGTATGAAATTTCGCACACATAAAGTTTATTCAGAGAAGAAGTGACGAATGCTAATATTTTTTTTAATTATGCGTAAAAATACATTATTTTCAATAAATAACACGTTACACGCACTACTATTCATAACCGTGTATTTAATACACACATGCACAAATCGAGTATATATTTGTTTTTGGTATTATTTGTCTATAGTCTTACTGAATGTCAAATATAAATACGGATTACGAAATTACGAAAGTTTATTGTCGAAATCTGTTGTCCAATCGAGAATATCTGTCTTTAATATTTTGTGTCTATAGTCTTGCTGAATATGTCAAGTATAACCATAAGTAATAAATATGACAACATGAAGTAAATGCTGTTCTGTCACCTACCTATCAAAATTGTAATCTTATGTAATACTTTGAAATAATCTATATAATGTATTAATACGTGAAGAAAAAACTTTGCACATCGTTGTAAGAACATTGTGCGAACGGCGGTGTATGAAATTTGGCACAATTAAAGTTTATTTGGAAATATAGTGCTGAAAACTAATATTTGTATATATTAACGAATAATGGTCGAGTTTCGACCTCTGGGCGACCACTAGTAAAACCAAATAAGCATCAAAAAGCAGCCAAAATTCTAGAACATAGTTGCAATCAACTGTACCGACCCACGGAATTACAGTAGCGCAGTGGTTTATGCGAAGGGACGGCCATTTACCACCGTTGTTCATGATATTAATGATGGCCTGACCAACCGGCGCTGCCCACCACGAGTTATGGCACAAGATACTGCACGACTTCTTACTAACGTGTTAAGTTTTTACAATGCTCAAACTATGGCCATCAGTGGAGACGGTGGACCTTCATTTAGGATAATTTGTATGAGAAAATTCCGGGAAGGGATTGTCTAACGACAGTCTGACAAGTGTTAAGAAATGGACACATATTCAAGGGGGTTGGCATTGCCGTTGGGTGTAAACCTCTTAAGGTGTTTACATACAATATTCAAGGTCTGAATGTGTGGTGTTCTTTACCGTTCCGTATCAAGTGAATCACATTAATGAAATTAACTTAAAGCCTAGCTTCTGCCCTGTGACTTCGTCCACGTGAAATTTCATGTTCCGTCGACCAACCTCTTCACATCGCAACGCGTAGGCAGGCGATGCGTTGTGCAGCGGTTGGTTATAACTATTACTTCGTTTTTGCTTAGCGTTCTTTTTGGCGAGTCCTAAAGGTCCTAGCATAATTTTAAATAGCCAAAAATCCTTTTCAAAAACTGGGCAATTCATCGCTAAAATAGTTTTTCAAATTTTTCTGGTAGTTCAAAACATTAACGTTGAAACGAATAAACTCTACAGCTTTATCATAGTTACGGATTTGCAAAAAAATATTTTTTAATGACGCACTGGAAACAAAATGATACAAGGAATGAACACACAATTCAAAAATATTATTAAGACAAAATATTTAACTGAGCGAATTTCGGAGGGTCTTCAGTAAATAATTACAGACGACTAAGTAAAAGACGACGCCGAACTAACTTCCTTCATAAAAGTAAAATTTATTTACAGGGACTTTTTAATCTTCTTAAAAACTTGGCTAGCGAACTTTAAAATAGCATTACGTACGATGTCACAAGGCTATTAGTTACATTACAGTGGCGGACACGGGAACCGCATAACTATCCTTTATTTAAATTTATTGTTCCACACTTTAATAAACCCCGGTTATTTCGTTCCCTGGAGTGTACTGGCGTGCGGTCGGAGTTCACACTTCTGCGAAACTAATAATGTGCAACTCGCAACTCGTACGGGTGATTTTGTTTTCTTTTGTGTGCACTTTTCGTGGCACGTGGTGTAAACGGTTTTGTTGTTGTTTTCTCGTACTGTCATTGTTCCCCGTTTATTTATGATGGGGTGGCAAAATATTGGAATTCTGTGTAACTATTCGTTTGTTTCCGTGTGGCTTTTTTCGTGTTGAAATGCGTTTTTTGCTTATTTTTTTTTTGTTGGGACGGTATTTGCTAATGGATGATAGTTCGGCGTGTAGGATTATGTATATGCAAATACCTGTATGGTGTATTTTGCAGTTCAGAATGTGTTACATAAATTCACGTAGATGAGATAGAAACAAGTGGCTTGAAATGAAACAAAGTGACGCACTGCTCACATTTGAGAGGTCAGCTCTTGTACCTTATGTTAAGTTGTTCCTTTTTCCTGGTGTGGTATGATTAATTTATTCTAGGTGCATTGTCTTCACATATAATTATATAATTAATGTAACCAAAATATTATAAAACATTTTAATAGAGTCTCTGCCCATTCTTCTCCATACCAAACTTGTTTTTCGAAGGAGCGAGTCAAATCATTATTATTTTAATGTAAATGTTGACGTTCAAGCATGCCTTTTATATGGGCGTGAAATACATTGATACTTTGATAATTTTACCTACATATCAACGTACGACAGCGTTCCTATCAATTCTATAAGCAAGACAACCTACTCTATTACACCATTACTTACAAAACAGTCTCTCCACAGCCTACTTAAAACCCCTACAAAACAAAAACCTCGTTCATTTTAAAACGGGTGCACTGGATGATTCTGGGAAGCTGGCTGTCAATAAGAAGAAAGGGCAGGCAATTACGTGGGGTCTGGGCAATCGATAGCAGCCTCCGAGCTACGTCTGTGTCGCCGAGCGGGCGGGGCCTCGGAAACCGCGGGCTGAGTTTATAGTTGTAGGCTCGGACTTGTGGTGGGATGTTAGTGTGTGTGTCTGTGCACTGTGTTGTTTCAGATGGTGCTTAAATAATATTATTTCATTATTAAAATCTTCTTTATAGCTGCCCATCGTGGCAGTGTAGTGCGTAGTTTGGCTGAAGTTACTTATTACGTTACATTGGTCTTCTTCTTAGGTGACTCATATTTTATCCAACTAGTACGTAGTCACCCAGACAGCTTTTTTTTTGTGGTTTGGAAATCACTAAATTACGTCTCCCGCTCTGGGTGGAGCGGGAGGGCGGGTCAGACTTTTAATGACTAAAACCCACCCCTGTTCCTTCAGTTGCCTATATGCCAGGGCCACGGTAACTCTTTTGAACAGACCTCGTGACCCTGGCAGGATAAGACAGCGGTGCGGTATAAAAGAAGATATAGTGACAAAATTTAAAAGAGTATGCATAGATGGTTTGGTCATGTTGAGAGGCTGAATGAAGGGCGGCTAAAAAGGCACAAGGCAGATAGATGTGACTGGTCACGCCGGATGGGGACGCTCTAGGAAAACATATTATTATAGTGACCTTATAGGTGATGTTCTTTAGAAGAGTCAGGTGCGTAGTACTGGTAACTGGCGTGCGTGTATGACCGGATGTATGAACTTAAACGAGGGAAAAGAAGTATGTAAGGATAGTAGCAGGTGGTGCTGTAGTTTCTGCCTACCCCCCTGGGAAATAAGGGTGAATTTATGTATGTTATGTTATGTAAAAATTTAAACTAAACTTGCGGCTCTTAACAAAGAAGATTTTAATATTTTACTTTACAAAGAACTGGAAGATGTAGAGTTGGAAGGCCTCCCACAAGGTGTATCGATGACCTTGTGAATGCCGCAGGAATCCACTGAATGCGGGAAGCACAAAACCGGTCGAAGTGGCGGAGCTTGGGGGAGGCCTATGTCCAGCAGTGGACGTCTTTCGGCTGAAATGATGATGATGACTTTACAAAAAGAAAAATATTGTTTTATCGAAAAAAATACCTACAGTCGCTGTTTAACAGTTACAGCACAGTATAGGTAACTCCATCTTCCAGTAACTTAATGAAATGAAGATTTACTTAAAATGTACTACTTCGTATGCCACGAATATAAAAGCCTTATAATCCAACAATATTACTGACACCGGTGTTCTAAAGCCCACAAACCCACACAAGGGCTGGGTAAGCACAGTTTTACGCTGAATATTATGTTCAGAATAAAATGTGTATATCAATGAAAACTCCTGAAACCGCCTTATTTGAACTAAGTTCTTGTTCAGATAGTTTAAGTTAGTATTTTGCTTATGAGCTTGAGTCAGGGATCTGTGATTCAGAGAAGATAAAAAATTTCATATGTTCAGTTTCGGAAAGCTTATGAATTTAAATTGATTTTTGTTAAGATTGTTGGCTGACTCATACATGTAGCCTATTGTAATATAAGGCTTCATGTTTATATGCTATTTCAAAACTGACGTCAAATAAACTCACGGGATAATTGCGTAACATACTGGTAAAAGGAATGGCTTTCATTTTGATAGTTCATCAACATTCATTGCGTTATTTACGTTTTAAAGCAGATAGATTTTTCAAACATATGAAGCAAAGGGTAAGCAACATTCTTCAAAATGATTCAGATTTATAGTGTGTTACGAAACTAGAGTGCTGATTGGTTTGCAATTAACATTTGGTTCAGTAAAACACAGCTACGTTAAAAGCGTAGTATTTTTACTTATTATTATTAAAACGAACAAAAACCTACTTAACCATAAAAAAGCAGAAAACAAACAGCTCATTCAAAACTTAAATGGTTTAACTTCCATTGTACGTCCACAGTTCGCAGACTTTTTATTTAGTTTTTCACAAAAGCAGGTCAGCCGTCGTAGCTTCGTAGCGGCGTAGCTTCGTAGCTTCGTAGCCTCGTAGCCGCGTAGCGACGTAGCGACATCCAGGCGAATAACGTAAGTAATGAGAATACTGCTATAATGTTTTTTTTTATCATGCTAGTTACATTTTATGTATCGTTTCTTGAACATTTCTTGATATTACGACGTATTTTTGTTTGGTATAACAATGAAGTGGGTGTGGTTTATTATTTCTGTTGTGTATTTACAGATCGCTCCGAGATCTTTTATTTTTCCAAACGTTGTTATTTTATATGGTTTTGCTTTCCAATATTTTCTTGACTTTATCGACAATGTCGCCATGGTTTTCTTTTATAAGATACATTTTTATGAATGTAAATACAAAAAAAAAAAACAATCTAGCCATCATTAAAAAAAAAAACTGGTGTCAAAAAGTTCGCTTATTATTGAAAATTATACTCATAATGGTTTTTTATACTACGATAGATTTTATCAATAAACCCATATTTTAACAAACTCGCCCCGTTGTACATAAACACTATAAACATTTCAGAAGCGTGTCGTCCCACACTTTAGCTGCGCTGTGCTGCGCTGAGCTACGACTGTTTCGCGTTTAAAAATATTGTATATCACATTATATACGATTATTATAATGCTTCTTACGAAGTGGGTGACTTCAAAGTATTTATTGTACTAATTGAATTAATAGTGGGGAGTCACGGAAACTTGCCCTTTAGGATACGCTGTGTTGATAGCGGGTTGTGAATGGGGTTACCATTCGTCCGGATTTTTGGGCCCTCGTCTGGACTATGTCCGGACTTTTCCAAATGAGGGGATTAATAAAAAAGGTGCTGGAAAATGAAAGGCAGCAAAAAAAAAATGTCCGGACTTATTATCAGGACTTTGTAAAATGATAACTCTAGTTGTAAATGGGGCGAGTGTCGTGGTGGCCGAATTTGGCCTGTATGAACGACATTACTTACTAACACGACTAAATGGCTTACTTAATAACAGGCAGCACCGCATTTAAGATTAGTGGCCCTAGTGTGAGTTTCTTTTAATTATCTCGACTTTACGCATCGACTGCGTTCGGCGCTTCGGTTGGCCCTTCACCATTACAGAGCAGTCAATGCTATGACGTCATCATCATCATCATCTCAGCCGCAAGACGTCCACTTCTGGACATAGGCCTCCCCCTATTTGGGGGGCTTTGCCATAATCGCCACGCTTGGCAAGTGGGTTGACGGTCGCAGTATGGTGGTCAAATGCATAGAGAACGCTGCTGCCCATTCTCTAGAAACCTAGTAGTCCCTTAGTCGCCTTTTACGACACCCACGGGAAGAAATGAAGTGATGCTATTCTTTATGTCCGGCACCACACGGGACATATGCTATGACAGTAGCTGAGTAATATTCACCCACGCCCTCTTAACACCTAAACTACTTTCTAAATCTCCGAGATGCAACCCATGTGGTACAAATTCGATGTCTACAAGGCTATAGTTGCTACTGTGCTATAATATGGTGGTTTTGTCGTCACAGCTTATTTAATGATAAACTGGAATTCTTTTTAAGTATGAGTTTTGTTTCTTGGTTTTAATGTTTGTGATCAGAGTTAACACAAGTTTGGGATATAGTTTGATAGCCAAACTGACATGCTATTTTCAATTTTTAGTTTCATTCTAAATACTTGAGGTAGGCTCTTGTGTATACAGGATAGTAGTATTTAGCTCGTAAATAAAGATTTTTCTAGCACGTTTACTTAAAGTTTCTTTAGATATATCTATAAGAGTTTATGATGATAAGGGTTTTTGATTTTCCAGTAGCCCATAACTTATATTGGAATTTAAAAGGTCATTATTGCATATGCCAATGACGATAACAATGAAAACTCAAATTGAAAAAATAAGTTGTTACTTTTTTCGAGATAGTCAAAATTAAACTTATTTTAGAATTACAATAAATACGACCACACCAATAATTCTCTTCCCCAACATTTTTATTAACAGTAAAATTAAAACGAAATACACAGAAATTATGCGTAACAATAAATACAGCGGCCGCATCGCAAACAAGGGTTAATGAAAAAGTGTTGAATAATAAAGTGTTGCCAGCGCAATTATTGTTGGCAGGCCAAATTATTGCAGGGTTAATCCTGGATGTAAAGTCGGTCATACAGTGTGCTCAGTGACAGGTTAAGTACTGCGGCTAAAATGGGATAGTAGATGATCTAAGGTTTTATCGAGTCTCATTGTATTAGGATTGTAATCTATACTACTCATATTATAAATGCGAAAGTAACTCTGTCTGTTTGATATGCTTTCACGACTAAACCACTTAATCGATTTTGATGAAATTTTGGACGAGGTAAGTTTGAACCCGAGGAAAGGACATAGGCTACTTTTTATTTCGTGACTTCGTCTGCGCGAAGTCGCGGGCTGCTAGTTATCTATGATATATTTATCTATATATGTGAAGAATAAACTGGGTACCTCATTTTACTAAAATTACGTGGGTGGACGAGTGTAAAATTTGGCACAGGTAAGTTTATAAGGAGAAGGAGTACAGAAAGCTAAATTTTTTATAAAATAATGCATTAGAAATGCATTAAGTTTTGAATGAATCATGGTCGACTCTCGACCATTGGGCGACCACTAGCAAGAGGAAATGTGGGGGTATATTAAGCGTAAATTCTTTAGATATTATAATAATCTTTACATTTCTAAATCTATTAACCAGTCTGCTTAGCCTTTTCCCAAGTATGTTGGAGTTTGCTTTCAGTATAACATAATGCAACAGACTACTAGATTTTTTCATGAAGCGACTGCTTATCTTACCTCTGCAACCCAGTTATAGGATAACACCTTTATAACTTTATCTGTACGCACGGCGACACATGAAGCTATACATTTCCAGTATAAACTGACTTCTCATTATACAAAAAGCCGATATAATGAGAGGTCAGCTAAAACTGGAAATGTATCGCTTGATATGTAGCCGTGTGTACATATTACAAAAATAAAGTCACTTTTCATGTTGGACTGTGAGTGCATTGTTCTTTTAAACTACGAAACGGATTTGATGCGGTTTCCACCTTCATTTAGAGAAAGTATTCCAGAAGGTTTGTGTGTATAATATTTTGAAATGTAACGTATAGATGATAAATAAATCACGATATTATGTCAAATTTACATTATTTTAAGTCTAGCACGTATTACATAGTTACAAGAACTTGGTACGTTTACCTAGTTAACAATTCCCGTTTATTCTTTATATGAGAAAAGTGTAATATGTTGGGTTTATTTGTAAAGTTGGTTAATGTTAAGAGACGTTTAAAAGTTCAAAGTGTGTGGCTAAACAGAATCTAATTAGTGCTTAACTTTTAGAAACGTTAAAACTAAAGGGGATAATGTTTAATTGAATAAAAGTTTATACCACGAAGGTGTTTCAATTGGCTTCAAGTCAACCATAAAATGCATACTAAACCGTTTTTGAAAACTGTTTTTAGCGCAAACAACCACTAGTTCTCAACAAACTAACGATCTCATAAAAATAATTATAGCACTTAACTCCATCGTAATACACCAAACATTATAAAATCAGCTAATAGTTTCCTTCGACACAAACGTGCACGTAAATAATTAATAAAAACGCCACTTTTCCAGTTACCGTACGTAACCACGGGAAAAAACTGTAACATTAAGTGAATATTTCTTTCGTAATAGTTAGTGGGCTTCCCTGGAACAACCCCTACGGTAGTGTCGTGTCGATGGGTCGTTAGCGAGGACTTACCGACTTTTTATCAACAACACATTGATTTAAAAGCTAAATAACTTCGCCGCACAAATTTCACGTACCCGTGGTTATTGTGGGCTTATATCTGATCGGTGGGTGGCAAGTGATAAGAGACAGCGGGCGTTTCTTTAAATAAAGTGAGATATTTTGGCTGTGGCACTTCGTCGTGTAGAAGACATCTCGTGTATAATGAGATGAAATCTTTTAGGAAAATGTAAGAAGAAGACCTCCGGAAAGCTTGATATATCATCATAATTTCAGTCGATATACGTCTGCTGCTGGGCACAGACCTCCTCCAAGCTCCGCTATTTCGACCGATTCTGTGTTTCACGCATTCAAGTTATTCCTGTGGCCTTCACAAAGTTGTCGGTCTACCTTGTGGGAGGCCTTCCCACTCGAGGTCTTCCGGTACGCGGTCGCCACTTCGAAATCTTTCGGCAATAAGTATGTGAAGCGTCATCGTCGTTGATATATTTTTTGAATAAATACTTAAAAAGCGATTGAAAATTATTACATCGCAAATTATTTCGACATAAAAATAGTCTGTTTATAATTATAGTGGTCCCGAAATCAAATAGCACCGTTCCGAAACCATACGGTCCACATGACAGGCGCCAGACAAACAACCCTTCTTCGCCACGTGATAGATCGCGGCCGCTCCCGACTTGTTCCGCAACATTAACCGTCAATGGACCGCTGCGGGTCGCCGTGACCCGAGACTAATTAATTTCGTCGACATTTGCGGTGGTAATAAGCTTATCAAACGTTGATTCGGACAATGGACTCCGTTCGATTTAATGTGCCCAAGTATGAAAGCAATTTTCGAATGAATAAGTCCTTTAATTTGTACGTAATGGTTTGTAGAGGTTGGCTTTTAGAGCCTTTTGTGGACTAATCGCTTTATTGAAAGTTGAGGACTATTCTGATTGGGTAATTGATTGGTTTGTTAACTAAACTGTGGTTTCTTTGTGTTTATCTAATTTTTTGTTAAGTCAATAGAACTGTGTGCGAAATTGGTGATCATATTGTTAGAATAATATGGGTTTAAGTTCAGCATTGTGGAAGACGCATTGACCATTTAAAATACAAAATCTTAATGGTATCGGAAGAAAAAAATTGGAAACTAGTTCATGTTCATTTGATTTTTACTTCATAAAGACGTTAAAATAACTCAATTACATTCACCAACATCGAATAGTCAAGAAAAATCAAGGTTTAAAAGTTTACCTTTAATTGTCAAAGTGATTGGTTACTTTTAAAATAGAATTAAGAATTCAAAGGGCGAATCAATCAACAATTGATTAAAATAAAAGCGAAACGAAAGAGGTAGGGTTGACCAGTCGAAGGGTTATTTGATCCGGAACATTGGTGCATGTTTGGCTATGAAAATCGCGGGAAAGTCGCTATTTCACTTTTAGACCATGTTGACTTTAGTTCTACTACAGTATTGTATGACTTGTTGTGTTTGGTGTGGTGCCGACGCAAAATAATAGCGCCATCCCATCTCTTACCGTGGGAAACCGTGGTGGGGTGGTGTTCGTAAGAAGCGACTAAGGGACTTACTAGAGAATGGGGAGCAGAGTTCTCTGTATATTTTACAACCGCACTGCGATTGTCAACCCGCCTGCTAAGCGAGGCAATTATGGAAAACCCCTATGAGAAAAAGCCTATGTCCAACAGTGGACGTGTTTCGGCTAAAATGTTGATGATGATGGTTTTATTACTGAACTAGCCTCTGCCCGCGACTTCGTCCGCGTCAAATTTTTGCTCCCCTGACCCTTCCCGTCGCATCGATTTGCCTGCTAGTTTTCGTCCATTTTTCGTTGCTGCTCGCTCCTTTTGAGTTATAGTGAGTCAACCTTAAAAGATAGACATATGCTCTTGCGGACTTTTTTTTTAAACTTTTTAAGAGGAACAATTCCGTCATACATTATTTTTGCGTTACTTTAACCGTTTACGCAGCGCACGCAACGGAAACTCTTAAAAGGAATAAATTTTCCCCGTTTTTGCAACATTTTTCATTACTGCTCCGCTCCTCTTAGTTGTAGCGTAGTGTTATATAGCCTATAGCCTCCCACGATAAATAGGCTACCCAACACAAAAAGAATTTTTCAATTCGGACCCGTAGTGCTCTTCAGCTTTATAATATTATAGTATAGATTATGGGCATTGATCTGTATAGATCAAATTTTAATCTCTTTTTTCTTTCTATCAGTGATTCCATTTCTTTCTCTTATTTCAGTTAACATAATCAACTTATAATGATCTTACTGCTGCGGCTCCAGCCTCGTCTCTGTGAGAGGTAGTGAGCCCGTAAGCTAGAACAAATGTGGGTTGGTAAATCAGTTCAGTTAACGCTATAATTATAATATTGACTTACTGAGATTCATGTTTATTCTACAGTTTGTTACCGCAAAGAGGCTGTAAACGATTTTTTTTGGATTTTGCTGATTTATGTGATTTTTATAGATGTTTCTTTTTCTGTAAAATACGTCTAAATCGTCGTCTTTGAATGACCTATTTACGTATAATGTACTGTTTTTCTATAATTTTTAATGCACTATGTGAAAGACCATTTCAATTTTGATCAAATGAATGAGCTCCTTTTTAATTTTTGTCGAGAATTATAATGCGAGATTTAGGTTATTTTGAATGATTATTTACTACTAATTCTTTGAATATTTTTTTTTGGGAAAGAATTCACTGATGCGTTAACCCTTCTTTGCATGATGGTGGAAATTTCCATCATAACATTGAATGCCCAAAAATTATATAAAAGAACAAGTTCACTTTAAGTCGATCGTGTCTGGATACCTTTTTAATGTCCATTGCATAAAACAAAAACATCGCTGTCAAAAATAAGCAAGTGTCACTATCAGTAAAACTAGCTTGAAGTTGTCATTCCGCTGTTTGTTGTAGTTGCAATAAACGTATGATTTCGTTTTTAATTTTGTTTTATTATATTTGAGTTTCTATTGCTAAAAAGTGAAATGAGTGGAATAAAGGTTTGTGTTTCTTTTATTTTTAGACCAATTTCTAAAAAAGTTTGGGTTTAATTAAAAAAAAATACCATATGATGGAAATTTACATCACCATGCAGTTACTTATCTTCTAATGTATGGAAAAAATATTTTACTCTTTGTTTATTATTTGTTATTATTCTAGAAACTCCTAGATGAGAAGGAAATCGAAGCTTATTTGACTCAGTTGGAAGACGTAATACTAAGCTAATGATCTAACTTTGCATGATGATAGAAATTTCCATCATATTGTTTTTTGCTAAATTTATACTATAAATATATACTAGGATTTTTTAAAAAATTTTTTCCTTAATCTAGAGCATGAATTACATCACCCTGATTTATTTCACAAAAATCTAAAAAATCATGCAAAGAAGGGTTAAAGTTTACAGGAATGCAGTATTTTAATTGAATAGGCACGTCTCTAAAATCAAGTAAGTCTGCTAAATAGACAAACGTATATCTTGAAATAAATAAATCATAGATCGCTGTTTTAGAGGCCTCTTTAGAAGAGGAAGGAGAGCGTTAATTTGAGTGGAAACAAGCGGCAAATTGATTAACGAGCCGGTCACAGTGGCCCGCGCCGCGACCTTGCTTGCTTTTATTACTCCTCACACAATCGCTTCTTTTGAATACAAGCATTGGTTTTGTGGTTTCGTTGTTTGTCACTGTTGATTTATACATCGGTTTTTTGTAAATGAAATTGGTGAGCTAGTTGTGAAATTGTATCTGTAACGTTCTGGGTTTTATTTCAGTTTACAATGAAATCAAAATAGGCTGAATGAAGCTTTTACGGTTTTTTTTTAGAATAGAATAGAATAGAATAGAATAGAATAGCATTTATTTGCAAATATGGGTTATACATAAGAAGTAGGTATTAATAGGTTTTCATCAGAGTTCTGCCATATTTCACCATTCGGCATGCAAACATTTTCATTATATAAAATTGTTAAAATTTAAATTCTTATTGGAACATTAAATTAGTTATGTCATTCTCATTAAATAAAATTATTAAAATTCAAATTTACATTAAAACTATCAACTTATTACGTTATACTCATGTTAAATTAAAATTCAAAATGTCAGTAACAACTTATACAAGAAATACAAAATCGTGGTCCGAAAATAAATAGACAAACAAACAATTAAAAATTCCAGGTCATAGACAATAAATACACCATAATTATTCCATTAGCAAAACAATAATTAATTAATTAAAAATTCGAGGGTTTTTGATAAAAATTGTCCGTTAAAAACTCAGTTACACTGTAGTATGTTTTATCTATTAACAATTTACGAAGTGTACTTTTGAATTGTACCGTTTTCAAGTCTTTCCAAGCACTTGGCAATTTATTATAAACAACTGGGGCCATGCAATAAATACTTCTGCGCATCATAGTGGTTTGACACGGTACATTATTTAATTTTGAATTGTCACGTCTGTTTCTTGGGTATACATCGGCCAAACGTTCAAAACGATTTGGATTGTTCTTCACAAACATCGCTACTTCAAGAATATAAATACAAGGAAGTGTCAATATGTTGTACTGCTTGAAATATGGCTTGCAACTGTCGGTGGTTTTTAGTTTAAACATTGCCCGGAGACATCTTTTTTAACTTTGGTTGGTGTTTTGTTTCTGACGACTCGTATATGGCTAGGAACCGGTAAGAGCGTTAATCCTGCACGGGTTGGCAACGTCTCATTTCAAGTGATTTTTGATGATTGTTTTTTAAGTTAAATCAAAGTACCTACCTTTTGTTTTTTTCAACCAAGCACTAGATCGTTGATGTTTATAATAATTATTTTTTACATTTACTCTTAAATAAAAGTAAAAAAATATAAATATTGACAATACGTCCATTTATATGAGTATCAACATAACTGTATTATTTTAAAATTGTTAATTGTTATTAATTTATGATTTTATTACATTTTAATTTAATTTTTTGAATTATTAGTTGTAATACTTTTTTCTGTGCCCTACAGGGTCCATAATTGTACATTAGCTTTAAGCCACTTGAAAGAACTTTTAACATTATGGAATGCAAATAAAGATATGAATTATGAATATGTAAAAAAATTGCAAACAAACTTCTAGATACCAACGATCTAGTGATTCTCTGATATAACAAAATATACTTTAATTTAAACTTTTAAAATAATCACAAAAAATTATAAGCACAGTAGATATTTGAATACAACACTCGTACTCATCCCAAGTTTCGATGCATTGCGACAGAGGCGACCCACTTAATACTTTACATCCTCAATACTGTATGCCTTTTGACCATCACAGTAGATCAAACGACTAGGGATCGTGGGGATGTCTAAGAGAATTGGTCCATATACGACTGATGCAGGTCAACCGCTTCAAAGCGCTGTCAAGCGATGATAGCTCGTAAGCACTTCACAAACAGAGCTTCACGTAAAGCACGTTCATATTTGATTGTTCCATATGGTTTAATGGACTGTGTGAGTGGGTTAATGGAGCATCATATATCGTGGATTGCACGATGAGTTATTTATTAAAAGTTTAAACTCTCGATCTTTTTAAAATTCCATAGATTGTACCTCTTTTAACAAACATTACGAGGACGGAGGAGTATGAAATTTGGCACAGTTAAATTTTATATAGAGAAAGCGTGCAGAAAGCTAATTTTTATATATATAACTAGCTTTTGAGCGTGGCTTCTCCCACGTGGATGTCAGAAATTAACGCAGGTATTTTTCTAAAACAAAAGATTTTTTCTAAAATAAAAGTAGCCTAAGTTACTCCTTATTACATCAGCTACCTGCCAATAAAAGTCCTGTCAAAATCGGTCCAGCCATTTCAGAGATTAGCCGGCACAAAAAGACAGACAGACAAAAGTTTAAAAAAAATGATCTTTTGGTGTAAGTACCGTATTTACTTTCATCTGCATTTAGTGGAAAGCTGTTAATTTGAAATTACATACAGACACTTCAGTTTTATTTATTTGTTTAAATGTATAGATAATTTATTAAAAACACAATATTAAGTTTTAAGTGTGGTCGAATTTTGACTAGCTGTACTCGCGCCTTTCTCGTATATATGACGGAAATTATCCCGGAATGTGTTGCCTGTATAGTGTTGTGACCTGTATGTGATAGTACCGTGTAGTGCCGGACGTTAAGAATAACACCACCCCATGTCTTCCCGTGGGTGTCGTAAAATGCATAGAGAACGCTGCTGCCCATTCTCTAGTAAGTCCCTTAGTCGCCACTAAGGGACTTACTAGAGAATGGGCAGCAGCGTTCTCTATGCATTTTACCACCATACTGCGATCGCCAACCCAAGCCCTGCAACCTGCCAAGCGTGGCGATTATGGCAAAGCCCCCCAAATTGGGGGAGGCCTAAGTCCAGCAGTGGACGTCTTACGGCTGAAATGATGATGATGTGTTACCTGTAAGTACAGGTAGTAGCGTATAACTATAACTTACGAAATTATTGTTAAGGTAGAATATGAAACCTTAAGATGAAATCTTTTAATGGTTCAGGAGTAATGGAAGTTTCAACTATAAACATTGAAGACTTCAGTTTTATGCTTCCAAGAATCTTACCTTAGATATGCACTACCAATCCTTCATAAAGTACAGTCACCGAACGAGATTAGTAACCAGAGACGTCGGATATAGTTGAAGTTATCAAGTTTATTCATTGCCACATTGAATGGCAATACTAATTCTTTGGACGCAGAATGACCCAGCTTTCTGGTCACGTGAAGTGTTGACCAGTCAATGACAAATTACCTTAACAAGGAGACATGCACTTGGGCCCCATGACCCGAACGTTTCAACCCCAAACGGCTGAAAACTGTGGTTACCTATAAGGTTACACTATTTCCGCCGCTTGAGGTTCTCAGCAGCCGCAGCAGCGGTGCCAGCACAGCCCGCCGTGTTAAGAACATGAGATGGCGCAAGGGTGTCGACACAGGTGGTGTCCCACACCAGAGAATTAACAACATTCCAAGGCAACGGCGTCATGCCGTCTGGTCTATTCTCATTGTCCGGTACCAAGCTGTTTAGTTCTAATATCGCTGGTTCGCTGGTGACAAGAGCTCGATGAATAATATCGTTGATGCTGGCGTGCTGTACTATGCGGCCTGCACTCCTGCAGAAAAACAGGCCATGGTGCCCTAGACTGTCGACAGCTTCACCGCAGTTTTCGAATAAAATAAAATTTAATAAATTAACTTATTTTTTTTCTACAAATTTAAATATTTTTTATTCGAAAACATAATCGATTTCTTACTAATCTACAACTATATCCGACCCTGGTTACTTATCTCTTTTGGAGACTGTACATCCGCTAATCCTCGTAAAACGGCACTAAAACTTGGATATTATTAAAGTAGAAGATATCATTAAGTTAAATGCGTCTCAGGAGCACATTAGGCGCCTCCATTATGTCAGCGGAGTCGTTAGGACGTATATCTATCTAGCTTACGTTATGAAGTAATCTCCCTTTGAGCTAATTTTGTTGAAATGTCTCTTTTGTTAAGTGAAGTGGGTACTTAGGTGATTGTCTTTTTAGTAGATCTAAGCTCTAGAATGAGCCTAAATTAGTGCTTGGAGACTAGGTAATGTCTTTATGTGACATTCACAAAGATACAAGGTGCCTTTAATAACTGTTGCGTACCGTTTATTATCTGTGCGCCTAATGGAATGCGCGTGTAACGAAGTGACATCTGACTTGTCATTTTTTGACGTTGACACTTGACAGCTCTCTTGTTTTGCCGCTAAAAGAAGCGTGGGTCGCCTGTTGAGTTCCGCGACGCGTTTGTTGAAATTAATCCCTTTAAATCGATCCGTTTGTGACAATTAGTCGTGATCCAATTGTTTGCGTTAATAACCCCTAATTTGATGTAATAATACGGGTTTAGTTTCTTGACATTGAAATAGTTTGGAAGTCAAAGTGACGCTATTGTGAATGAGTGATTTGAAGACCGCATGCTGTGATTGTCTCCAGCCGGGTTGAAGCGGAATCTAACCTGAAGAATACTCGTAACGTCACAACACAATACAGATACACTCACTTACATACACAGATCCAGGTAAACCCAAGAAGCCGGTGGTCGCCCATCAGGTGAGTTATTTGAATTATATTGTCTGCTCCGTGTACGGCGGACAGTACGCTAGCCACTCTTGTCTCTAGAGCCCCACGATTATAACTCTTCCACTGCGCACTTGAGATTGAATTGAGGTTTGGTCTGGCAGCGTACATTTTGGTAGCAGAAGCGCGGTTATAAGACATATAACCACCAAATTGGTAATTTACAGTAGGCTAATTACTTGGCAGTCTCTATAAGGGAAGTAGTAATACGCTGTAAATATTTGTTAACTATGATTGCTTGTTTGTTTGAAATTTGTTGGAATTTATTGAGTCGAGTAACTCATATTGACGGGGTCAACCAGGTTTGCATATTCTAACAGAGTTGGTTAGATTGAGCTATGTTATAACCTCTTGTTGTTGTTAATTGACCTCTGTGTTGTATTGAATGTCAGGAAGACATTAAAATATTGAGTTTTGTACCATCAATATGGTAGTTTTGTTGAAATTGGCATTTTTGAGTATTACCATTGTTTTGAATTGGAATAAAGGTTCATTGTTGTTGTACCATTAACAAAGTGGTTTGTGAACTTAACATTTGGAATTGGATTAGAATTTGAATATTTGAATTGAATTTGAAGTTGAATGTTGAACGTTGATATTGGTTTAAAATTAAAATAAAAGTGTATTGTTGAATTGAAAAGAAACCAATATTTTGTTACTTCTTGAGTTGCTGATTAGTCAGTTTGGATTGAAACCAATTGTTGTAGTTATTTTGTAATATATTGTTTGAACTTTGTTACTTAATTATTTTGTTTGGTATATTGAATTGTATTGTTTGTGCAATGGCATACAAAGCGGTGAGAGAGGCAATCAGTGGATTGACCACACAGCTGCGGTGGTTCGCTTCAGCTGCAGCGACCGCTGAGCGCCAGGATCTTGAGGGGATCACTCTTGCTCGGTTCGAGCAGTTGAACTTGAGACTCGGCAACGTTGATGCTCTGCTCACCCGCTACAACCAGTACATTTGTGAAGTGGATTTGGAAGTGCTGGATCAGGCAGCACGTGACAAGGTCCTTGCTGACTACGACCAGATCTTGGACCTGGGGGATGTCATTGGTCAACGTGCTCGGGAAATATTGGAGAGCCGGACACCTGTCCAGGTCAAACCGGAGACCTCGGTTGTTTCAGGTCCCGGACTATTGAGTAGACTGTCTACTTTGGAACTGCCACATTTTGACGGTCGTCTGGACCACTGGTTAAGTTTCCAAAACCTGTTTGAAAGTTTGGTTGATGCACGCTCGGACCTCAGACCCGCCCAAAAGTTGGCCTATTTGTTGTCCGTCCTGGAAGGTGAGGCCCGAGCCTTGGTGCAGCATCTGTCTTTGACTGACTCAGCCTACCCTACCGCTGTGGAACTACTCACCCGGCGGTACCAAAATAAACGTTGTTTGGCTGACGTTCATATTGGATTGATTTTGGGGTTACCGGTCATTACTAGTTTGTCAGCATTGCGTACTGACCTGTTGAACCCGTTGGTGGCAGCGACCAACGCTTTAAAGCAATTGGACTTGCCGGTGGACCATTGGTCTTACCTTTTGGTGCACGTTGTGCTGCAACGGCTTCCTGCCGATTTGAAGGCTCGTTTCGAGCAAAAGTATGGTGGGGATAGTGTCACACATCTCCCCCCATTTGATGACCTCGTCCAATTTTTGGAGGATGAGTGTCGGTTTGTGGACAACTCTGGCGTTGCCACTGAGTCATGCCAGCCGTCTTCCCGGCCACGAGACCAGGGACGGACTAGGGCTCGCGGGCCTGTTGATGGTCGCCCCGCCGCTCGTTTTGCTGGCACCCAGAGTCGTCCTGGTTGTGAGTTTTGTAGGGACACGGGGCATGGCATGGCAACTTGCGCGGCCTTTTTGAAGTTGCACATGAGTGCCCGCCGCCGAATTGCCAAAGCACGCCGCATGTGCTTCTCTTGTTTGGGGGCTCACTTCCATAGGGACTGCCCCAACCCCCGCCCTTGTAGAATTTGTAGGGGGTCCCATTTGGACATATTGTGCGCTAACGCGAACCACGCTGGCAGACCAGCCTCTGATGAAGGTTCGCGTACGGGGGGGTACCATGGAGTTGGTCACCGGGCTTCTGCCTCGCCGGTTCAGAACCGGGGAGAGGCCTGCAATTTTGAGCGCCGCACTCCACCCCCCGCGCAAGTTGAACGGGAGCCGCGCGACCGCCATTTGGTCTCCCCGCGTAAAGGTGATTACGCAGTTGTTGCTGGGCAGCGCTGGCCAGACCAGCATCGCCTTCCCTCCCCTCCATTGGCGGAACGTCCCCGGTTGGAGTCACGCCCCCCGCCATTCAGGCATCCGGTGGGATATGCCCTTCCAGCGATGGCGCGTGGCTCGGGACACCGCGCGTACGAGGAATTTGAATTCTATCCTCGTCGGGAAAGACTTGAGCCTGGGTGCGGCGAACGGTCGCCGCCCAGGCATTGTTAGGACATTGGCGCCTGCCCCGCTAAGGTACCCCTCAGATCGACACGGTTTTGTTGCCAACGGCATCGGTCGGGTCTGGGGGCCCACGGGGGACTCTGTTGTGGTCCGTGTCATTTTGGACATGGGAGCCCAGGGTTGCCTTTTGTCTATTGTTTTGTTGTTTGTTTGTATTGTTTTGGGCAAAATTGTTTTCTTGAGCGCCTTTGGACTGCGGGACTTGGCTGGGACGAGCCAATTCGGGAAAACCTGTTGGAAGATTGGCTCCAATTTGTATCCGCACTCCCTGCAGTCAACGAGGTCGTGTTACCCCGCGCTATCCTCCCCCCTGGGAGCTACACTGCTACCCTTGTTTGTGATGCGTCTTCGCACGGTTATGCAGCTGTTGTTTGTCTGCGCACCGTCTGCGCAACAGGCCAGGTGAATTTGTCACTGGTCTTGGCCAAGAGCAAGGTGGCCCCCCTCCGGACGGCACTGACCATCCCTAAGTTGAATTGTCAGGGGCGGCGCGTCTTGTGCGTCTATTGAACCACGTTGCTCACACTTTGGGTGGAACTGTGGACATTCGGGTTTCTTACGCCTGGACGGACAGTCAAATTGTTTTGTGTTGGTTGAAGACGTCCGTCCACTCTTTGGAGGTCTTTGTTGCGTACCGAGTGTCCCAGATTCAAAATTTGAAACGCCTTTGATTTGGAGGCACGTGCCTGGAGATTTGAACCCAGGCGCCGTGCACCCCGCTTGTTTGCTTACCCCCTATGGTGGGGACCAGACTGGCTGACTCATCCCGAGGATGATTGGCCTCGATCGCCAGTCTTGATGTCGGGTCCTTTGCCCGGGCTCAAGGTGCTCGCTGTTGGAACAAAGGACCCTGAGTTTGTTGAGTCGATTTGGCTCCCTCGACAAATTGTTGAATTGTTTTTCTGTTGTTGAATAGTTGGTGACTGATCGTCACATTAAGAACTCGCATGCCGGTTGCAATGCGCTGCTGGCCATTCTGCAGCGAGAGCTTTGGATATTGTCGGGAGCCGTTATTAAATTGAACCCCTTTTTGGACGATACGGGTCTTTTGTTGTTTGGTTGTTGACGGTTGAGTCACTCTAGCCTTCCTTATGGGGTCCGTCACCCCCTTTTGTTGCCTAAGGAGGGCCATTTGGTTAAATTGTTGTTGTTGTTGTTTGGTTGTTTTGTTGTTTGTTATTGTTTTGACCCGCCAGCCTGCCCCCATTGGGGGGTATTTTGAGGCCGCGGTGAAAGCGGCACAGGGACTCTGGCGCAGATTGTTGGGGGACACCGTTCTCACCTTTAAGGAGTTAGCTACGGTATATTTCCGTTTTGAAGCTGTATTGAACTCGCGTCCATTGTGCCCGCTGTCTACGGACCTGAACGTCTTGGAGGCCCTGACCCCGGGCCATTTTTTGATTTGACAGCCACTTGCCGCCCTGCCGGAGCACCCTTTCGTCGATGTGAGCCAAAATTGGCTATCGCGGTTTCAGTTGGTGCAGCAGCTCGCTCAGAGTTTTTGGAAGCGTTGGAGCTTGGAGTATTTGCACATCCTCCAGCAGCGCGTCAGGTGGACTGATAAAACGCAACCTTGTCGGGATTGCCAAGTGATTAGCGGACGGGAAGGCCCGTCCGGGGGGGGTAGATGTTGCGTACCGTTTATTATCTGTGCGCCTAATGGAATGCGCGTGTAACGAAGTGACATCTGACTTGTCATTTTTTGACGTTGACACTTGACAGCTCTCTTGTTTTGCCGCTAAAAGAAGCGTGGGTCGCCTGTTGAGTTCCGCGACGCGTTTGTTGAAATTAATCCCTTTAAATCGATCCGTTTGTGACAATTAGTCGTGATCCAATTGTTTGTGTTAATAACCCCTAATTTGATGTAATAATACGGGTTTAGTTTCTTGACATTGAAATAGTTTGGAGGTTAAGTGTTTGAACCGCATGTTGGAGTGCACGGGTAACCTGATGTTGCCAAGGTCAGCCGGGCTAATAAAGTGGATTGGATTGGGCTGTGGTGCAGCCCCTTGTTGTAGCTCCTTTTTGAGTCTGATCTGTGTTGTATTAAAATGTACGCTGCCAGACTAGGCCCCTACAATAGGTTTTAATTATTATGTGGAAGCGTGCTAACCGTGGGGCTCTAGAGACAAGAGTGGCGAGCGAACTAGTCCGCCGTGCGCGGAGCCAAACTACAATATGCAAAGGGAACAATTGCAAGTAACTTAACTACAATACAACGAACAAAGGAACTCACCTGTTGGTTGAAGGGCACTGCTGCAGTAACGTGTAAGTGGGTTTTCCAGAACACCAGTTGCAGCGGCCTGGTGTTCTGGAAAACCCACTTACACGTTACTACACGATACATATACACTCACTTACATACACAACTCCAGGTTGGCACCAGAGCAGTGCCCTTCAACCAACAGGTGAGTTCCTTTGTTCGTTGTATTGTAGTTAAGTTACTTGCAATTGTTCCCTTTGCATATTGTAGTTTGGCTCCGCGCACGGCGGACTAGTTCGCTCGCCACTCTTGTCTCTAGAGCCCCACGGTTAGCACGCTTCCACATAATAATTAAAACCTATTGTAGGGGCCTAGTCTGGCAGCGTACAATAACATTTCTGATTTTATAACGAAATTCCCTGGAAGAGTCGAAATAATGAGTCGTTCAGAGGAGTTATTAGTCGATATGCACGACGAATTTACTCACCATGATTGGGCGAATTGTTAGTTTCAAATAATACATTATTTTCTTTTTATTTTTTAAAGAGAAACCATGGATTTTCTCGCCGGCTCTTCTCCATAGGAATCAACAAATTGGAACTAGCTTCTGACGTTTAATAAGTGGCCATGTTTATGTAAAACTTCGACTTGACTTTTGACAACTCGCACGAACTTGCACTATGCACCATAGTGTACTTTTGACAACTCGCACGAACTTGCACTATGCACCATAGTGTACTTTTCTTAGCTTCATTGTATAACATTCCGTACGTGCCAATTGCCTAATACGTATTTACCCGTCCATCTATATTTTGCTTATAATGCCAGTGATTTTGTTACAAATAAATATCATTCAAAAAATTTTTGTTTTGCCCTTGTATTACGGCAGCGTCGTCGGCGCCTGCGTCTCTTTACTTGTCATAACGGTGCCATAGAGTGTCAAATATCTTGCATATTTAACACGCTAGGGTACAGACAAGTAACTTGATGATACGTCGGGTACTGGCACGCTGAATACATTATTGATGACATATTTTTTATTTTTTTTTATTTTACTTTACACAGTATACGTTATCCTATTTAAATTTATTTATTACTGTATTTGTCCGTGACATCACAACACACTGGGCCCTATCAGAATACCAGCGCTGCGACACTTATTTTTAAATGTCGCAGCATCATGCTGAGATAGGGGCCTTTTTGGCCTCGCACAGGACTTTCTGTTTTGTTTTTTCTTTTAAATTTTCTTTTTTGGATCTTTTGTTTATAACTGATTCATTGTTTGCTAAGTAAGTTGTTTTATGTATGGTTTCTGTGCGTGTCCCAATAAATACTTTTTCTTTCTTTTCTTTCTTTTCTTTACTGTGACTTGAAGGTAGATTCAGTATGAAATGTCAACTTCATTAGGAATTGTAACTCCTACAGTACTTAAATTATATAAACATTATTTTATGATTTTAATCACAAACGAACCTCTGCATTCATCCACCAATTCCTTGCTCCTTTAATTCGAAACTCCCACAAAACAGAAGCCGAACGTTCACCGTTAATTAGGTGTACAAAACAGTAATTACGCATTAGAACCATGACGTCATTTGACGTTTAGTTGTGCTGCGCTACGTCAAGCTACGTTGCTCTGCGCTGCGCAGCTGCCGTGCAGTGCCGCAGGTAACTCCCCGTAATTAATTCCACATATTGTGTTTTACAAAGCGAAATGTACAAATATTCACATTATGGTAGGGTTGGTTATTCCTAGAATGGAATTTGTTTTAATTCTGCACTTTTATTCATACTGTGCGGTTTAATATTGTATGAATGCTGTACAGCTGCTTTTAAAAATGATACTGTAAACGTAAATAAATTAAAGCCTGTCTGAATAATTGTAGTTTCCTTTTCATTTGTGATGTATTGTAAATAAACCTATCATTCGTAAAGTTATGTGAGTTAAAGTTATGCCTTCCACGCATTTCTCATTCATTTCCAGGTGCCAAGATGAAATTAGCAAGAAGACAAAAGTACTTGAAGATTTAGAAAAAATGTGACAAATACGCAAAATGCGCCCAATCAAAGCCTCATATATGTACATAATGCTGATCAGCTCTTCTGTACACGGTGTGACTGAGTTTTCAAGATCCAAATTTGGTTTTGCTAGTCAGCAGAGAGCTCACAAAAGAAAAATACTATCCTGTGAAGAGGACTACTAAGTCCCGTATCATAGAACGTCACTCACCACTCAAGCATTACTTAAAACGAGTTTCAACTAATCAAATGACTCTAAACAAGTTTTAAGTTATGCTAGAGTCTTGAGTGAGGTTCTGTAATACAGGCCTAAAAACTACAAGCTAAATCTCTCCTGAAAAATCCGAAGATAAAAAAATATCAATTTTTTTTAAGGTTTTTTCTGATTGTAAGTGTTGAAGTAACTTTATCAGTGGATAAAGTTAATCAAGCACTTAAGCTCCACCAAAATATCCGGCTAAATAACTCCAGCATGTTCAGTGATGCTGATTTATGGGGTGTCAACCCTGACCGCAGTGTGTTCGTTAATGTTTAATGTATTCTTGATACTGAACACAATAAACTGTTCCATGTACATGCTTCTCATATAAATTGGTGGACCAGTATGGAACGTTTTGATCAATAATTTGCGAACAAAGCACGAAATTAGCCGGGTTTGTTGCTTAGTAATGCCAGACGCGAAGGCGAAGCTACGCTTGCCGCGGTTGGTCCCTGGATGGGTGACCATCAATACATACCTACCAAGACATCTATACATGCCTCGGAAGCACGTTAAGCCGTTGGTCCTGGACATTTGTGGGTCTTTGACAGTCCTTACGGGTCAGAAGCCCGTAAATTTGACATCCAGTCTTAGCAAGGGGTATTCTTCACCCAGGAGTTGCTTCACGTAAAATATTGGTATTGAGCTGCCTCCGGTTAGACTGGAAACCAACCCCAACAAACGTAGTTGAAAATAGGTAAAGACAGGTGATGAATTTGCGAACAAAGTACGGTATGGAAAATTAACTTTTCAGCAAATTTACATACTACGTCATTTGTCGTGTTATAGCCTTTTCAAACAAAGGTCAAAGAGTGACAATTGAGATTTGAATATATGGATAATTTAAATTGGTAGTCAATTTGATGAACTATGAATTACTCCAACATATAATAACAATTAAATATCATGATTATTTATTTATCCACATGTACTATCTCTCTTTTCAGAAGAAAACTTAAAACATAACATTGACAAAATGCTTAGTAGCAGACACCATTTAAAACAGAGGCGACAAAGTACAAAAGCCCCCATTAACAAAACAACCATTACTTCAGAAAAGACAAACCCTTACTACCTTAAACACGAAAAATGTAGGTGCAGTCCACATAAATCTTAGCTCGTAGACAGCTACCAGAAACAAAAGTTTAGCA
The DNA here is from genome assembly GCA_932294355.1 of Aporophyla lueneburgensis. Lineage (NCBI taxonomy): Eukaryota > Metazoa > Arthropoda > Insecta > Lepidoptera > Noctuidae > Aporophyla > Aporophyla lueneburgensis. The sequence goes on from OW028746.1 coordinate 5,326,073, forward strand.
TAGAACAATATCGATAGTTAAAAAGCGTAACAAAACGGGCGCAGACGTAAAACAACGATGTTGAAATACAAGTGACAAACTACCCCGGGCGGGGTCGCGGCGATACGGTTGTCTGTTGACTAGGTAGTACTGCGAGCGAGGTGGACCTAGCTTAGTTCTCTTCCGCAATAAAAAAAAATGACTGATTGACATAGCATCAAAGTTTCAGTTTCAGTGGTCTTAAGCGTCACTTTTTTCAGAAGGAATGACACTGGGAAACTGAAATATTACGTTGATCTCAAAAATCTAACGGTTTTATAATAATAATATCTACAGGTGTATAAAAACAAAAGATAAAGAATCATGGGACATTAAGTTTTTTTTTTTAATTATGTAAATATTTTAATTAATTAATACAACATATGAATTAGTACCGAATTAGTACAGACGCCACCAGGTCAAGCTACCCGAAACTGTCAATTTTTCCCAATGAACCTTGAACCTAATGCTCTAGAAATAAAGTCGAAAATCTATCAAAGAAATCTGACGGATTGTAGTAGCTTGATGTGTTGGCGTCTGTACAAAGAAGAGGCCAATGCCCGTTATTTTATTTTCGTAATAACTGAATAGTAGGAGTACTCATGTACTTTTTCCTATAGAGTGTCAAATATGCTGGCGGCCTATTTGATGGTGAGTGTCCACCGTTTTTTCAGCCTCGTTTAATGTGATTTTAATGTTAATGAGGCAAGGACAATTCGTCAAAATAATTAATTAGTCTAACAAAGTTATCTTACAACATGCAACGTGGGATACGTATTTGAAGACGGAAAAGCAGGATAGCAAACCAAATACCGAAATGAGAAAGAATCCAACAACTTGTGACTTACGAGTTGCAGGTTCGAACCCTGGTAGGCACTGCTTTGTGTTTCATCACCACTGCTTTCAAAACGGTACGGAAAAATCCGTCATGTCTTAGAAACAAAAGTTCGAAGACGTGTGACATCCACCAACCCGAATTGGTATAGTGTATAGTGACTATTGGCCCTATCTCTTTCATAAAGAGGGGGCTTGTGTGAGGGGGCTCCCAGCAGAGGGAACACACGCTATTTAGCAAACAACTTGTCGCGTTCTACCCAACCTCTTTCCTAGTTCATTTCTCGCTCATCTCGCACTCGGACCTAATATTTACATGCAGTTCGTCCAGCACACGAGCGCTGTAATGGCGTACATTAGTTGAGGATTGCACGGTCACTAACAAAATAATTATCGCGTTGAAACTTTGTTTATGTTGTGCTTCAAGCGCTTTAGAAGTTTTCATGTCATGTATTTTTTAGTGATTGGTGTTAATCGATTTTGTTGGAGCATTATTTTGGTTGTTGATGGAAGTGGTAGCTGAAAAGTCTATTTATCAAAACGCTTACCCATGATTCCTGAAGCCATATTATTAATCTATTGGCTGTGCCCGTAGTGTTGCCTGCGTGAATGTCGGAAATTATCTTATAGGAAAGTGGTACAGGATCAGAAAGTAGCCTAAGTTATAACATACTTCTAAGCTTATAACATCAGCTATATGTCAGTGAAAGTCTTGACAAAGTAGGTCTAATTGTTTCGGAGATTGGCCGGAACAAACGGATAATAATATAAAATCTTGCTGCGGTATTCTTACGTTCGTGCGAACGTGGGCTTAGACATGTGGAATCCTGCCAGGGTCGCTAGATTTGTTCGAAAGAGGTACCGTGGCCCTGGCATATGGGCAACTGAAGGAACACGTTGGGTTTTAGTCAGTAAAAATCTGGCACGTGCTTGCGCTCCACCCAGAGTGTTAGATATCATTTGATGATTTCCCACCCAAGAAAAGACATGTTGAATGTGACAATCTAGCTGTACATCGATCCCATTCTGTCTTCTAGTGATGGTACCATGAAATCCCTTTCGATTCTTCATCCACAAAAACAATATTACTGAAAGCACATGATCAGCTTATCCAAAAAACAACCACAACAATACAGCTCTATTCTATTCAGAATAACATAATAGAAACGTATTATTTATAACGTTAATATTCACATAAAACGAGCAACGTGTATTTAACACCGCCGATAGTACGCACACAGTTGGCGAGCCGCCAACCTACACGATAATTTGATAAAAACGCTCTCTGTCCGAAATAGAGTCTATTAGCTGTTTTATACGTTCTATGATGAAGTTGAGTATTATTTTGGTGCTGAAATTGTGTTTCGTGTGGTCTACGAGAATAGAATAATCCATCCATATAGACATTCACGCTTTAACATGGGAGCCCGGCAGATACTACAGAACGCTTCGTGCTACGAGTTTTACTATTTTGAAGAATATTGCTAATTCATTGCTTCATATGTTCCAAAAATGTATCTGCTCAACAGCGTAAATAACGCAATGCATGTTGTTGCATTGTCAAAATGACAGGTATTCACTGTTAGTGTGTCACGCCATTACTCTTTTGGTCGTACACGCACGGTGGTGGCGAGAACTATTATAATAATATGTTTATTAGAATACTCTTTGCTTAAAAAAAAGAAGAAACATATGTTACTCTATACGTAAAGCCTCATGCAGACACGTGCGATATGACAGCGCGACATGACTCTAGTCGAACAATTTCTATGTAAGGTCCATGGAAATTCTTGTTCCGTGTTGTCGCGCCTATCAACGGGTGCCTTCAAACTTAACCAACAAGTTAAGTAGTAGAACATGTTTGGCTATTTCTGACCAAATTGTGTGACTACAAATGCGATTTAGAACTTAGGGATTTTTATGTACTTCAATCAACTCAGCCTATCGCAGTCCACTGCTGGACATAGGCCTCTCCCATGCTGCGCCACAACATCCTGTCCTCCGCCTTCCGCATCCAGTCTGTCCCAGCCACCTTTTTGAGGTCGTCGGTCCATCTAGCTGGGGGGCGTCCTACACTACGTTTGCCGATACGCGGTCTCCACTCCAGGACTCGTCTGCTCCATCGGCCATCGGTCCTTCGACAGACATGGGCAGCCCACTGCCACTTTAGCCTGCTTACTCTGCAAGCTATGTCGGTAACTCCAGTTCTTTTCCGGATAACTTCATTCCTGACTTTATCCTTCAAAGAAACTCCGAGCATAGCCCGCTCCATAGCCCGCTGAGCGACCTTAAATTTGTGGACTAGCCCCACTGTCAGTGTCCACGTTTCGGCACCGTATGTCATAACGGGTAGGACGCACTGGTTGAAAACCTTGGTTTTCAAACATTGCGGTATCGGCGACGAGAAGACTTGACGAAGTTTTCCAAACGCTGCCCAACCCAACTGGATCCTCCTGTCAGCTTCTTTTTCGAAGTTGTGTCTACCAAGCTGGATGACTTGCCCTAGGTAGACATACTCCTTCACAACCTCGAGAAGCGACCCTTCGATGCGGATTGGACTCGGCAAGACATGCGAATTGTACATGACTTTCGTCTTGTCCAAGTTCATGCCGAGGCCTACCCGCCGAGAGGCTCCATTTAGGCTATGCAGCATCTGGTCTAACTGTCCCAGCGTCTCTGCCATTATGACGATGTCGTCGGCAAAACGAAGGTGTGAGATGTACTCGCCGTTAACGTTGATCCCCTGTCCAGTCCAGTGTACTTATAATACCAAAAAAGACATGTATGGATACATGGTTTTTAGGGTTCCGTTGCCAAATGGCAAAAACGGAACCCTTATAGATTCGTCATGTCTGTCTATCTGTCTGTCTGTCTGTCTGTCCGTCCGTATGTCACAGCCATTTTTCTCCGAAACTATAAGAGCTATGCTGTTGAAACTTGGTAAGTAGATGTATTCTGTGAACCGCATTAAGATTTTTACACGAAAATAGAAAAAAAATAATAAATTTTGGGGTTCCCCATACTTAGAACTGAAACTCAAAAAAATTTTTTTCTTCAAACCCATACGCGTGGGGTATTTATGAATAGGTCTTCAAAAATGGTATTGAGGTTTCTTACATCATTTTTTTCTAAACTGAATAGTTTGCGCGAGAGACACTTCCAAAGTGGTAAAATGTGTCCCCCCCCCGTAACTTCTAAAATAAGGGAATATTAAAACTAAAAAAAATATATGATATACATTACCATATAAACTTCCACCGAAAATTAGTTTGAACGAGATCCAGTAAGTAGTTTTTTTTTAATACGTCATAAATCGTAAACCGCAATTTACCTTTCATTCAATCAACTCAAATATAAAAACATAAACATAAACCTTATGCATACATCGAGGATACCTTCAGGTTTGTACGGAACCCTCGGTGCGCGAGTCCGACTCGCACTTGGCCGGTTTCTTATTTGTATTGTATTATAAGTACAGAGAGAGAAAGAGAGACATGAGAATCCGCACCGGGAAAAAATACGATCTTTTCCATATAAACTTTTATCCACTATTTAACCCCTTTAGAGGATGCATTTTAGAAATTCGTCCTTCAGAAAGTGCAACATTTCATGCTTCTAGACCCAGCGATGTAGGTTGTGCGTTGTTTGACAAATATATACAATAATATACATAGAATGAACAAAAATATTATTGGAGTCGTGCACAATTTCTTTATCTCTGTCTACAACCAAACAACAGGAAAACTGGTGTTAGACCAGTAATTACAACTCAATGGACTGTTTACCACCTGCATCATTTTAGCAATCTTTAAACAGTGTTCTTTGCCTACTACAAGCAAACTAAGATGATTAAAACAAGTCCATACTTTATTATTGCTATCAACAGCAGCAAACAGGAAAGCGCTTATAAAATTATACGCCTTCCTCTAATTACTATATAGCAGTTTATTTTGCTAGAACACAGCCTCACAAAGGCGTGTGTAATTGGATAAAAATGCAAGTTAGTTAACTCGGTTCGTGTGTGTTGAAAACATATGGGGAGTGTTCTGTTGGCGTGCACGTTGCTTGTGGAATTGATAGTGCATTTGGCCGCTTTGTGTTGATTAGAGAGCTGCATTGATTGTCATTTTGTGAATAGTTAAAACAAATAATTGAATCGGACTATTCAAATGTTATAATGCTATCAATTCTAATATTTATAGGTACAGGATACTAGAGTAAATTAAACTTCGTAAATTTAATGACGTTCCCAATCTACATACAAAAAAATTATCATCTACCTAACCTTTTCTCAACTATGCTGGGGTCGGCTTCCAGTCTAACCGGATGCAGCTGAATATAAGTATGTATTTTACATTAAGCAACGGCCTATCTGACCGTATAATACGGTACTTCTAGGTAACACTGGTTGCCAGACTTTTGGGTTTATGACGACCCGTAACCATTGTCACAGATATAAGAATGACAGCTGGGACCAACGTACTTTCAGGTACGGAAGGGTCTTGATATAGAAAGACGGTCACCCATCCCTAGAACAACCGTGGTAAGCGTGTAAAAAAAAAACCAGTAATGTACTCGCTATAGCTAGTCAAAGATTTGACTAAGCTTATCGTCAGTTTGTTCGAAAAAATGCTTTTTTAAGTTCGATGCTACGATTGTTTGGATGGTTGCAAAATACTCTTACGCTAATGCAACGCCGAAGCTGTTATTTAGTGTCTTATTTTTAGTTCCACGTTGTTTATCGCCGCACCACTGACAGACAATTTAGTTTGTCTCTAAAACATTCTACCCTCGTCATACACAAACTATTCACTATAAATACACTACAAATTAACACTGCACACATATCATATCAAGCTAAATTAATATCAGACACGCTTCAATCACGATGTACGTATTCAAAACAATCGAGATCGCTAACTCGTACAGCCGCCATGATTGACGGGCCCGTCCGATCGTTCGGCACGTAATCCTCACTAATTCGATAAATACGTGGCTCACCTAAGCTCTCGCGTTTCGAGTTTTAACCAGATTACGAATGCTTTGTACTTGTCGAAGTTGTAGAATAGTCAGTTATATAAAGTGTGCTAATTGCAGATCGTGTGAATATTCGATTCGCACGTTCTGCATACTGATGACTTTTTCGTGAATTGGTAATTCTATTTTGCACGTTCTCAGTGCTTGATTTAGACTATCTACTAGTTTATTTGCACTTAAGAATACTTTCGTCGTAATTTAAAAAAAACAAGAGTAATTTAATTTAATTTTTATTACGTTTGTTATAGCAGACATAGTTGTACACACTCTTTGACGGTTTCAAATTTTAGACAGTGGAGCCTTAGTAGGTAATATGCGTTCGCACCTTTTCGATACGAAACCCTAAAAAAATCTAATATTTTTCAAAAATTGGAATCAAAATCTTCATATCGAAGGTCAATCGAAGGCTCAACTGCACTTGTCGCGGTCGGCTTGTGGATGGGTAACCATTTATATCATATCGACTTCTCCATGCCTAGGAAAGCACGTTACGCCGTTGGTCCTGGCTGTTATTTACATTTTTGTCAGTCGTTAGTCATGACAGCTAGTGTAGTCCCGAAAGTCCCAGTCTTACCTAGGGGTATCGTTTAACCCGGTTGTGGAGGTCAGATAGGCAGTTACTCCATGTATATTACTCGTATTTAGCTGCATCTAGTTAGACTTGTCACAATCTAATAAATTAAATGAACAAAACTTATTTTATAACTGCCCTACACACTCTAAAAATACACAGCGATATACTCAAAATGTATGTTGTGTTTAAGTGTGAAATACATATATGAAAATTCCCTTTAGTTCATCGCCATCCTTTTCGGGCCAAAACGGAATTTTCATCCGAACAATAGGACAGCCAAATATGTTCCCCTTATATTAGAGGAGACGCGACCCATATTGTTTTTATTGCTCTTCTGTATGTATGTATGTATGAAGATGTATGAGATTTTATTGGACCCATTCTAAATGTTTGTGTGGTGACGGAAAGATGTTACGATGAATATAACTAGCATTATGATTAGTAAGAGCACAAGATGTTTTAGTATAGTTATGCAAAATAGAGGCCGGAATGAGGTGATCCGGGAGAAAATGAAAGTTGTCGATATAGCTCATAGAATTAGTAAGCTGAAGTGGCAATGGGCCGGCCACATAAGCCGTAGAACCGATGACCGTTGGGGTAGACGCGTTCTTGAGTGGAGACCCGAATCGGCAAACATAAGGTAGGACGCCCTCAGGGTAGGTGGAGCGACAATCTTCGCAGGGTGACTGGTAGCAGCTGGATGAGAGTTGCCGAGAATCGAGCTGAATGGCGTGCAATTGGAGAGGCCTATGTCCAGCAATGGACTGCAATACGCTGATGATGATGCAAAATGGGTCATATACAGGGATCTATATTGGCTCACCTAAAGTTCTGTATTTTAAATTGTTCTTCCTAATGATTTGTAATCCGAATGATCACTCTTCCTAAAATGTTTCATCCTAAAGTTTTCATTCATACTATTTGTAGTGCTACCGGCGATGTTCATAACACTCATCTTTCCGAAAATTGTAATTAATAATATCATTATTGTAAATATATTTAAACTCCTACTGCTTTTTATCATAACGCTTTTATCCCTAAACATAATAACCATAATATTTTCACTCATACTCAGAAAGAAACATTTACCAAGTGTTTTAAAAAATATATGTGGGTAGAAGATGATATGTATAGTTTTAATTTAAAATCGTTTGACATACCACTCAAAAGATATAAAATTTATTTGGTTTACCACCTGCGCTGAGATAGGTGGTCGACGGTTCGGGGTCGGCTCCTATTTCAGGGTAGTTTAAAAAAACAATAACCACGTACTCTGAGTCGGGGTGTTAACCATAATGACGTTTTTTATATACTAGTGGTCGCCTAGTGGTCGACATTCGACCATAATGATAAATCTGTATGCATACCCATTAAAACTAAATAAAAAAATAATATGGTTATATACTTGACATTCAGTAAGACTATAGACACAAAATATTAAAGACATATCATTCTCGATTAGACCACAGATTTCAACAATAAACTTTCGTAATCCATAATTACATTTGACATTCAGTAAGGCTATAGACAAATAATACCAAAAACAAATACAGACTCGATTTGTGCATGTGTGTATTGAATACACGGGTAATGAATAGTAGTGTGTGTAACGTGTTATTTATTGAAAATAATGTATTTTTACGCATAATTTAAAAAAATATTAGCATTCGTCACTTCTTCTCTGTATAAACTATAAGTGTGCGAAATTTCATACTCCTCCGTCCGCCCAATTTTCGTAAAAAGGGATCCAAAGTTTTCGCTTCACGTATTAATATATAGATACTAGTGATCGCCCATTGGTCGAAATTCGACCGTACTTCATTTGAATAGAAATACATTATTAAATGAAAAAATATAGATAATAATAAATATAAAAAAATAATATGGTTATATTTGACATTCAGTTACACAAATTGTTGACGCTGTACTACTGTGGAGAGGATTCGCTGGCGGGATGGTGATGGCCAGGACCAGGACGCAGGTGTAATGAGTAAAGAATACTTCTTCAGGACTCTCTTTTTTATTTTCTTAACCCATTCGTTGCCACCAACGCACCATTTGCGTTGATCGAGATAACTACGTCATGCCACCAACGCACCATATGCGTTGAGTGTACTTTAGGACGTTTTTTGGAATTACTTTAAAATGATAGAATTTATTTAAATATTTGCCAACATACACGGCTAGGAACAATTGTTAAATGTGGAAAACTGTTGGTTTTTGTTTCGAACTGTCATTCTTGTTTTGGTAAGGAAAAAACGGTTGTTGTTGTGAAGGTCTTGCCAAAGGAAAAATATTAAGTGGCACCCAGGTGATGTTTTTAAAATTTAAGTGGCAGTGAATGGGTTAATACTGCTTAACTGCTGGATATGGAACAATATGGAATGAATTATCACAGGAATTTGTTCTGTTTTTATAGAATTTTCCCTATTATTGTTAATTCATTATGACGGTTCCAAATGTCATAATAATAACCAGCCTGTAGAATCTATGACCAGCCTGTACAATCGTGAGGCATACAGCCTCTACAGTTTGCACACGACACTAAGTTTTGTATGGGAAACTTACTAATGCCATACTTGACACTCCCCATAAAACCATATCTAAACTAAATTCCTATCGTCGCTAATACAAATAATATTAAAGACAAATATTCTCGACATGATCATAGATTTTAAAAATGGAATAGGTTATATATCTATAAAATTAATTTATTACCTATGGTTATACTTGACATTCAGTAAGACTATAGACACAAAATCAGGCTTACCAACTTAGGGGTTTTCCCAAATTTAGGGGGTTAATAAGAGGATTGAGATTTTTTAGGGGCGTTCCATTTTTAGGGGTATTCTTAGGGATTTTTTGCCATCTTACATTTCTCATTGTGTTTTAGATTACAGTAAAAGTATTAGCGACTTCTAGTACGGTTCCTCGATACTAAGCATGCAGTGTGAATGATTAACAAATGTCGCGTAATAAATATAGACAAATATTACTACTGTGTGCCGGTCTATGATTACTGAACATTCGTTGGTTATTTTCATTATAATTTTTTAGCGGATTTTTTTAGTAATTGTGGCAATTATAGGGGTTTTTTTACTTAAGCTTTAGGGGTAAATATTTCTGGGTGTTGTTAACACTGCACAAAATAATAAAGACAGATTTGGACCATAAACAAAAGAATATTTATGCATGTGTGTATTAGATACACGGTAATGAACAGTAGTGTGTGTAACGTGTTATTTATTGAAAATAATGTATTTTAACTCATAATTTAAAAAAATATTTGCATTCGTCACTTCTTCTCTGTATAAACTATAAGTGTGCGAAATTTCATACTCCTCCGTCCGCCCAATTTTCGTAAAAAGGGATCCAAAGTTTTCGCTTCACGTATTAATATATAGATTAAATGTTAGACCTAATGATTTTCAATTAAATCTATACTTAATATTATAAAGCTGAAGAGTTTGTTTGTTTGTTAATAAAAAGAAATCTAAACAAAAAAGATATGACTTTGGATAATAGTGTAAAAGATGGTTATGTTGACAAAATATAAGAAAACAAATAAAAGTATAATCGATGTTTATTGCTACTGACATTATGAAGTTGAATGCTTCGGAATTATGAACATTAGAGACAGAGTAGGTAGGAATTGTGATTGTTAGGATGAAAAATGGTAGGAAGAACATTTTCGAATTTCTAATTATCGGAGTTGAAAAAGGTGAACTTTGGCGCACCCTATATACAGCCGCAGGAAACTTGTTACTATGGAATCAGTACATGTTTCAAAACCGCTCTTCGTTGCGCTATGACGTCGTTTATTTTTTTAAAAAAAAAAAACGCTGTTTCGTATATTTTTTTACTAAATTGAAATTTTGTATGGGTACTTTTTGATATTATTAAACCGCATACGGCAAAACCTAGAGATATTCTATACCTGGTTTATATATGTATTTTATTCCAATGTTTAAAAAATAAAAACGTTGACTTAAACAATCTTTTGTATTTTAAAAATGAAATGAACCAGAGAATCCATTTTATTGCAACAAAAACGGTTTTATTCAAGTTATCCTTCCTTTCTTCTTGGATAACTTCTTTGACTTACTTATAGAATAAACTCAAGGCTCTTGCGAAGAAAATGTTTTAACTGTACGGGTAAAAGGTTTCAACTTTGTTAAAAATGATAAAGCAAAAATGCAGTTCCACGAACTTTTAACATCTAAAATCTAATGTACAGAACACTAGATTTTAGATGTTAAAAGTTCGTGGAACGTCTTGATGCCTCTGAGTATCCAAATTTTCTGGTAAATACATTTAGACCCATTCATTCAGACAATTTCTATTTTTGAATTTATCTAAAAACTGTGTTTTGCCAGCGTACATTACATACTACCGGAAAAAGTTTCCAGGTTATAAACCATCTGTGTGTCAAATGTCACTCAAATACGTTCAGAAATTTTTGCGTGAATGAGCAATACAAACATTCACATTTGTAATTACAGCAGGATATACATATACACTAGCTGCACCCCTCGGTCTCACCCGCATAAGTCGCGATTTTGTAAGAGTATCGGAATAAAAAGTATCCCATGCCTAATCCAGGTTATGATCAACTTACGTGCCGAATTTTGTGACATCTCGAAATCCGTTCAGCCGTTTTTACGTGAAAGCATAACAAGCAAACATACTAAAAATCAAAATATCTTCTCTTTACTGTACTAGTTTAGATAAACATAGCAGCATAGTGTCAACACCAGAAAGTTTTGAAACCAAACTATTATCAGAAAATACCGACAAAACTAATTCCGCTACAAAGTTTAAACCATTCGCAATACAATACAAATCCCAGGTAATCAGTTTCGAACCCACAAAACTATTTGTCCTACATTTTCATTTCGAATCCCGTTTCTGGTACCAACAAATCCCGAATTGATATGTTTGGGTCTCATCACGGTTACATCAAAGGAACTGGGTCTGTGGTACGTACCAATAATGTGGACCCTTCGGTGTATAAATCAGCCATAGTTTGTGGGACGAGACGAGCGGGTGCAAGGAATGAGCGATGCGAATTAGAGGTAGCGATTTTCGTTTCAGTAGGGAAATGTTTTAGACTTGCGATGAAGCTCGTGGTGGAGTTAGAGGTTCTCAATAATAAAATTAAAAAACAAAGATAAGGAAAACTTTCCAAGAAAATGTACGCGTTGAATAGAAAGATCCTTCTCATTTTTAGGGTTTCGTTGCCAAATGGCAAAAAACGGAACCCTTATAGATTCGTCATGTCTGTCTGTCTGTCTGTCCGTCCGTCCGTATGTCACAGACACTTTTCTCCGAAACTATAAGAGCTATGCTGTTGAAACTTGGTAAGTAGATGTATTCTGTGAACCGCATTAAGATTTTCACACTAAATAGCAAAACACAATAAATTTTGGGGTTCCCCATACTTAGAACTGAAACTCAAAAAAATTTTTTTCGTCAAACCTATACGTGTGGGGTATCTATGAATAGTTCTTCAAAAATGATGTTGAGGTTTCTAATATCATTTTTTTCTTAACTGAATAGTTTGCGCGAGAGACACTTCCAAAGTGGTAAAATGTGTGTCCCCCCCCCCCCCGTAACTTTTAAAATAAGAGAATGATAAAACTGAAAAAAATATATGATGTACATAACCATATAAACTACCACCGAAAATTGGTTTGAATGAGATCCAGTAAGTAGTTTTTTTTTTAATACGTCATAAATCGTAAACCGCAATTTACCTTTCATTCAATCAAGTCAAATATAAAAATTAAAAAAAAACCTTTTAATTTCATAAACATAAACCTTATGCATGAACCGAAGATGCCTACAGGTTTGTACGGAACCCTCGGTGCGCGAGTCCGACTCGCACTTGGCCGGTTTTTTTTTTTTTTGTCGAATTGAAAAGCTTGACAAGTTTCTTTGGGGGCATTTTTTCTTTGATATTAACAATTTGGCAGCTGTATCTTGTACCTTCCTCCTTCTTTCTTAAAGTATACTATCTACTATTCCGTAACCTGACATGACTGTTGTTATACGTGGAAACTCAGTACCTTAAATTTTAATTAAGCAAATGTTCCGTGTGGTGACTGACGTAAATAATAACACCATCCCATTTCTTCCCGTGGGTGTAATAAAAGGTGACTAAGAGACTTACTAGAGAATGGGCAGCAGCATTGCCTGTGCATTTTACCAAGTGTGGCAATTATGACAATATCCCTCCCTTTGGGGAGCCCTATGTCCAGCAGTGAACGTTTTTTCAGCTGAAATGATGGTACATTTTATGATATACAGAGTGGTTACGCCAAAATAATGCAAAATAGCTGGAGTTTCACTTTAGAAGCTATCTCATAATTGTGCTTCAAACGTTAACTTATCATGCTATCAAACATCCTTATCGTCCATAACTTGAGTAGATACGTATAAAAAGGGTCCAATAATCAATAAGGAGTTTAATCCCGCGGGCAGCGGCCGCCGATCTCATTGGTCGAGCAAATTGACAGACGGACAAGTAGTGGGGGAAAGGTACTGTACATTGAAACTCTTTTGCACTGGATACGGCTTGAAAGACGGAATTTTTTATGTGCCTATTTATTATATTTTTGGAATTAGTTTGTATAGCTAGGAAATTATTTGGCTAAGTAGATTCATTCAAGGTTCTATCTCAAATAAACTATGTACCTATGTAGTTTAAAACTCTGTTCAAGACAAAGATGTACGAGTATAAGCAATTTTAAGAACATTTCTTAAGTCCCAGTTTGATCATCAATCAATCGATCACTGTTTAGGTACAGCTGGTCTATTCTGTAAAAATGTCACCATGAAAACTTAGGTAAAATTAATTCTAAGTGAGTCGTCACACCACCTGATGTCAAGGATTGTCCGACACTATTGACGGCTCACGTCAAGCTCCCTTCAATCAAGTTTTTACGATGAGATATTTATAGAATACCACTGCAAAAGCAGTACTCGAGCATCGTTTTTTTCAGAATGGAAATCAATCTTAGCTGAAGCGAGACTCATATCAATGCTCCAGCAAAGATATGTAATGTCTATGATCAGTCTGTTTTCGTTTACGACTTATTTTATTTACCAACGTTGTTTTGATCTTCACAGAATTAAAAATATTACAATGAGAACCCTTATATCTAGGACATTTGCGTAAAATGACCAGTTTTGAATAGTCTAATCCCCCATACAAACCACAAAGATTTAATTGATTAAAAGAACTTTGAATATCCTAACCTCCCACGAACCAAAAGCGTATTGATTTTTCACCCAAAATATTTAAAAAACCAAACGCCAATTACCTTTGATCCTTCATTCACCCAAATTCCTTCACCTCGCCCCTTTTATTACGACTAAACATAATATTATTTCAACGTTATCTCTTCCAGTATCTCTCTACCTTTGTACTCCAGCTGCCGCCCAGGTCCCAGGGGCACAGCAATATTATTACTGGCCAGTAATGCGCAAGATTGTTTTGACACATGATGCCGGATATACACACACGTTTGTTTCCCTTGTCTATTGCTTGGTTTTTGAAAGGTAACCTAGTTTGGAAAGTTTAATAAAAATTGATGGATTGAGGTGGAATTTGTTGTGGAAATTTTGTTTTGTTTTGAAATTATCTAATGCAATAGTTAAAAGGTTTTTTTTTCTTCGTCTTTATCGAGTTTATTTAACAGGATTGGTATTGTTTTCATCTAGAAGTCAAATTAGCTCTTTAACAATACTATATAACTCTACGGTCATCAAATTAGCTAAGTAATTAGGACTGTCGGACGTACCTACTTGAAGTTTAGTAAGAAAACGATGACTATTTGCGAATTTAATTGAGAAAACAAACAATTAATTTATTAAATTAAATAAAATTTTGTTCAAAACCAATGCATGTTTCATACTAAATAGCAGCCGATGACCGTGATAGTTACTATTCTCTTCTGTTGACTGTATCTTCAGTTTACATCTAACAAAAAGGTGAGCCTAAGTACCTACCTAGTAGTGATTGTAGTAATGTTTATGCTAGAACAGAATATTTTTTGAGGAATCCGGTTAACGAAGAAAAGGGAACATCGACAGTAAGAAAACAGTGCCAAATTTTCTCCATTTACAAGAAAAAGTGAAATGAACTCTACGGAATAAAAAATAGACACAAAACTAGAAAAAGCCTATTTCGCCCCCCTTACAAAAACAATGGCGTTACCCGCTTCACTAAATGTCACAAGTCATGCGTCTCATCGCGAAGGCATAGAATAAGAATATAGAAGCGAAATCGTTGCTTCCAACACATTCTAAATGATGAGTGGAACCCTTCTTGTCTGTCACAAATGACGTGCAGCATGATCTTTAATGTTTACAATACATAATATAATGCACGCAAGAACTCATATAAGTACCCCAAATATAAGTATTAAGTTAAAACATAATAAAATAACCAAAACTATTTTCGTTTTTAAGTTATCTGAAAATTTTGTTGATCCTAGCGTTACTTTACGCATTTAAAATTGAATCTTGTAGCCTTGAGATAAGATACAATTTTCTCTGACTCAGTTGGTGGTAGGTAGGCACGGCAAATCTTTTTTTAATAAAAAAATACTGTAAATATTTTCCACTAGTTATTGATAAAACAAAAACTATGCATCATAAAGCAGTACTAAACATTAGTGGACTATTTAAAGTTACTGACATCAATTCACATTCAGTAATGAATAACGAACGAACTACTCATAGAACTTGCGTTTAATCTGTTATAGTATACCTTGTAGATTTAGATATTATTTTGTTTTTGTTTTTATTCTATAACACAACAATTTGGCTTATGGTGTCAAATTGATTAACAATTAATTTCCCTGACTTTTCCCTATTATCTTCTACACAATTTTCTTGTTCTATGTCAATAGCCACCTAACCCGTGCGATACGAGGAAGACACTTTTTGTCCTCCCCCCTCCATATTCCACTCCATCCAGCTTACGTAGCTCCTTGAATTGCAAATTTCACTCGACTTCTACAACACGAACTGTTTTTTATGTCGTACGTACAATTCGGGGAAAAGTACCGTTGTACGTACATTTTTAGAAGTCCGTAGTGGAATGGAAAATCGTATTTTTATAGTTTCATTATGACCGGCAGTATGTTTGCGAGTCCGTATGAGCATGGCCTTAACTTTAAAGAAATCTTTAAAGTTAGTTTTTTAAGCCAAGGTAATAATTTGATAGGTTTACACCTGCCACACTATTGCGCGTGTAATATTCATATCTATGTAAAATTTCTATAATAAAAATATACGTGAAATGTCAGATTAGCCTCCAGGATTAAAAAAAACGAAAATGAGTAAAACGTCACTTTAAATAACTGTCAGCTCACTAAAATTGGTTTTCAAGTCAAGAAGTTTCAACAGAGCAACAAAGCTCGTTTTCCGAAGTTTCAATAATTTAGGTATAGAATGGTGCCGGACGTAAAGAATAGCACCGTCCTAACTTCCACCCGTGGGTGTCGAATAAAGAGACTAAGGGAATTACATGAGCAGCAGCGATCTCCATGCATTTTCGCACCGTGCGTGCTGCGATCACTAACCCGCCTGCCAAGCGTGGCGATTATGACAAACCCTTACAAAACCTTTTGCGGGAGTCCTATGTCCAGGAAGACGTTATTCAGCTGAAATTATGACGTATCTAATGCTATCTCAACTAACAAAAAACTTTTTACAAAAAAAACAACCGACTTCCTTAAAAAAAACACTACAAAGTCAAAAATAACTTTAATTTCGAAAGTCGGTGTCTTAGGCTCTGTATTTAAGGTTTTTGCCACCGACTTCCGAAATTAAAGTTATTTTTGACTTTGTAGTGTTTTTTTTAAGGAATTCGGTTGTTTTTTTTGTAAAAAGTTTTTATTTTTTAACTTTTTAGTTGTGGTAGATACTCCGTACTAATCTAATCGCGTTATGCGTACATTTGTCGCGCAAATACGTAATGAAATTTAAGACTTATATGGTTTTCACATGGACCCCATTGTCCAAATAAAACCAAATTAAAATGGGACCATTAAGAAAGCACCAGCTTCCAAATAAAAAAAGAATCATCAAAATCGGTTTACCCAGTCAAAAGTTATGAGGTAACAAACATACGGTATTCGTTCATTTGTCGCGCAAATACTTAATGTAAATTTAAGACTTATATGGTTTTCACATGGACCCCATTGTCCGAATGAAACCAAATTTAAACGGGACCATTCGGGAAGCACTAGCTTTCAAACTAAAAAAGAATCATCGAAATCGGATCACCCAGTCAAAAGTTATGAGGTAACAAACATAAAAAAAAAAAAAATACAGACGAATTGATAACCTCCTCCTTTTTTTGAAGTCGGTTAAAAATGTATTTATTTCATAACTACGGAACCAATAGACGCGTGTCCAACACGCTGTTTAAAAGAATTCGCTACAATTTTCGTCAGGTTTTCACTTTGAAATCGCGTGTGTAATGCTTGCTTTGTCATGTAAAGGTATCCGTTGGATATGGCGCTTATTCTAACCAGGGTCTACATACATTCTTTAGTACATAGTGGTACGTACATACTTGACTAGTCACATGAATAAAGTATTAGCTTGAACGCCTTCGATTTCGTGCCTATAGTGACATGTTACGTCACTAGTAACTCATTGCATGCTTTTGTCATTGGGTTTATTGCTATACATGTATAAAGTTGTAGTAATAATGCAGGAATTGATAATATCGCATTTTTATAATTGGGGTATTATTTACTACTAGCTTTTGCCAATAGCTTTGCCCGCGTGGAGTTCGAATATTATCCCACGGGAACGATCCCGAAATACGTACTACTGCGATGAGAAGTGTTCTATGTGTTAATCCAAGGTATTAACCATCAGTGTACCAAATTTCATAGAACCATAGTTAGGAAAAGGCTAGGTACATGACAAAATATTTATCATGAGGGAACTCAAAGCGAAAACTCCGAATACGAACTTAACTACTATTTGATTGCGTTGCAGCACCCTAATTTTGTAACTCAATATTAATCAGAATCTGAATAATTTTGAAATTTATTAGTAATCCATTGCTTCATACGTTTGAAAAATTGTCTGCCCAACAACGTAAACACCGCAATGAATGTTGCTGATTTGTCAAAACGAAAGCTATTCCTACTGTTAAAGTGTTACGCAGTTACCCCTATAGTTTCAGTGTGAAGATTTCTTCACACTGAAACAGTACGGATTTCATCATCATCATTTTAACCGAAAAACGTCCACTGCTGGACATAGGGCTCTTCAAATATGGGAGGGTTTGACATAATCGCCACGCTTGGCAGGCGGTTTGGCGATTGCAGTATGGTAGTAAAATGCATAGAAAACGCTGCTGCCCATTCTCTAGTTACTCCCTTAGTCGCCTCTTACGACATCCTTGGGAAGAAACACGGGACGTCACAAAGTCATATTAATAATCGTGAAATAAAAAAGACCACCAATTTACAAACAGCTCTCACCACGTATTATGCCTATGCTTATGCATGGCTTAGCTATGGCGTCACCCTTTGGGGAAACAGCACAGACGCACAATCACTTTTCACACTGCAAAAGAAGTTAATAGAATACTGGTAAACATTGAGCAAACAGATAGTTGTAAACCTTTCTTTCAAAAATATAATATTTTAACCCTTCCCTGTATATACATTTTAGAAACTTGTAAATTTGTCCGGAAGCATCCAGAACTGTATTCAAAACGCGAAGACATACAGACACGCTATCTACTCAGACACCCATCTAGGCTTAACTTACCAAGTTCTCGATTAAAAATGCACTCTAACAGTCCCTACGTAATGTCTATTAAATTACATAATAAACTACCTGCAGCAATAAAAAAAGAAGAGAAAATAAACATATTCCTAAAAAACCTCAGACTATTTTTGATAAAGAAAAGCTACTACTCAATAAACGAATACCTAAGTGATAAACTTATAAAGTCATAACTTAGGTACTCGACTTTAAACTACATATATTTAAATCATAAGCATCATTCTATTATTTTTATTATTATTACATATCTCAATCATATTTTGTATCTTGTATTTAATATTATGTTTATCAGAATTATAATACCGTAATCATTATTTATCTTTGATCATTATTTTTATATTATTATAGAAGTTGTCTCAGTAAGGCTACATAATTAACAAATGCTTCCTCTCTCCTAACTCACTTATTTTGCTGTGCCCGACAGGGTCCATATGATCTAATTATAAGTTTACCACCTAAGAACACATGTGGAATGCAATAAAAGTATTGAGTATTGAGTATTGAAATTGTGTCCAATAATGATTAGATAGTGCTCTTAACAGAAAGACCTAGCCCTAACATAGGAATACTATTAGCTGTATTAAAAAAGCGTCTACGACCGTCGAACGACATTAGTAAGGTAGGTAGGTCGGCGCGCCCTAAAATGTCAACCGAACTATTAACATTGTTGACTGGCTATAATGTCTCTACCATAACATACTTATTCTATTCTTATATAGCTGAAGGCACGCGAGAAAACGACAAAAAAAGACATAACATAACATCACCCCGACCCGGGCAGAGGTATAACTATAGTGCACCTACATTTCGCTAGATATGTTTAGGTTCCATGTAGCAGGGGACGAGCCTATTGCCATCAATCGGGTACAAATCTAGACTCCGGGCTGCTACTGAGAAATTCCAGATGCAAAAACCCAATAACACTTTACCTGACTTGAGAGTCGACCAAAAGACCTCATCCTCAGTAGAATCATTTGCGACCACTAGACCAATTACGCAGTAAAGAAAGAAAAAAAAATGAGGCAGGAAAGAAGAAAAATATCCAGTGAAAGTTAGGGCTTTCTAAGACTGCGGTGTGCTCCACATAGCGTCCGGATTAAAGACATCTAAAAAGTCAAATTAAAACAGCTGACAATATTTCGATATTCACCTATATGTTGGATATCGAAAACGAAAGTATTATTTATGTTTTATCTGTCATTACTATCAATGTCTTTAATGTTTCGCATCTAATCTGCATTTTTAGGGTTCCGTTGCCAAATGGCAAAAAACGGAACCCTTATAGATTCGTCATGTCTGTCTGTCTGTCTGTCTGTCTGTCTGTCCGTGTATGTCACAGCCATTTTTTTCCGAAACTATAAGAGCTATGTTGTTGAAACTTGGTAAGTAGATGTATTCTGTAAACCGCATTAAGATTTTTACACAAAAATAGAAAAAAAAACAATAAATTTTGGGGTTCCCCATACATAGAACTGAAACTCAAAAAAATTTTTTTCATCGTACCCATACGTGTGGGGTATCTATGGATAGGTCTTTAAAAATGATATTGAGATTTCTAATATCATTTTTTTCTAAACTGTATAGTTTGCGCGAGAGACACTCCCAAAGTGGTAAAATGTGTGTCCCCCCCCCCTGTAACTTCTAAAATAAGAGAATGATAAGACTAAAAAAAATATATGATGTACATTGCTATATAAACTTCCAACGAAAATTGGTTTGAACAAGATCTAGTAAGTAGTTTTTTTTTTATACGTCATAAATCGTAAACCGCAATTTACCTTTCATTCAATCAACTCACATATAAAAATTAAAAAAATAGGATTTAATTTCATAAACACAAGCCTTATGCATAAACCGTGAATACCTACAGGTTTGTACGGAACCCTCGGTGCGCGAGTCCGACTCGCACTTGGCCGGTTTTTCATTTCACTAAAATAGTTTACCTATTCAAGTTACCCAACACTAAAAATGAATACGGATATGAAATCAACAGTCTATTATGAATATTAATTAAACACCAATTAATCAATTAGTTAACAATGCATCCATGATAATAATGACCATACTTTATGATTAACACTAGGTTAATATATCGGATCAATGTTTTAATCAGAATAGGGATAAGTCCGTTCTTCCGGGTTTATCGAGTTACAAAAACAAACATAGTTTTAGTACAAATTATCTATAAAAAGATCAGACTATTTAGGGTAAATTGTACATTAAACGAAATGGTTATTACGACCGGTATTTAAATGTTTACGTTAAGTACTAATAACAGCTACATATTGTATGCATTAATTTGGATAGTAAAGCTCAATTACATTTTACACAAATGTTAGTTGTTGGCTTATTTAAGGACCGATTTCGGCTTGCTGTATTGTTATTTTAGGTTTTGGAATGTAGTAAATATATTTAGCTATAGCATTGTATTGTTTCTGTTTTGTATTGTTGAATTGTGCCAAGTTATAAGATGTTCGTTGGCATCTTAAGTGCGTTATCGGAACAACAGGATGAAATATAACTGGGGCTTCGAGGCTTATCTAAATACTAGTGCTTTGAAAGACTACAATACTAGCTTTGGGATAATTTTAGTGCGTATTGAAGAATCTAGTGCCTCGTGGGTCTAGTGGTCGCAAGCGCTACTGCTGAGTATAGGGGTTCGATTCTCACGTAGGGCTAGTGTTCTTGTGTTTTTCTATGTATTATAGAAAAAGCAGTCTGGAGGTTTACCGCTTTTACATGGGACTTAATCAAAACTTATTAGTTATTGTACTACTAGTAAGTTATTGGAAAAAAGAACAAAATAATTTAATGAAATAATAGTATTTCATTTCACAATTTTATTATTTTATTAATCAAGAATGAATTAATAAAAGACCACCAATATTTATTGCATATTTGTATCTGTGTCTGTAAAGCACTAACATTAGAAGATAAGTGACATTGTTACTAACCCTATGGAATCTGGTCTGAAATAAAAGCTTTTTATATAATTCTATGCAAATATACTCTGTATTTATTTTACCTGAAGATCCCGTAACGACATTTAAGATTCAATTATTTTTAATACTTCATTCTTCGCCATTAACCCTTTGACGCGATATCCTTGCACCTGCATCTTGTTAGCGCGTCACTTATCACATTAACCCTGCCGTCGCCGCGGTAATTGGCGGCGGGTGTAAATAACTAAATAAACTGCGCGACGCTGCACGCCGCGCCCTCGCAGGCGTGAAAGAATTGCAACTACTTGGCAATATTAGCGGTGTAGACGTGTACTGGATTAGTTGTAGGATGGGGTATAAGATATTTTTAACTTGTGTAGAATGAAACTCAATTGAAGATGTACATATATTTGTACCTAACTATAAGCTAATTCTAGTCGTGGAATGGGCCTGGCGACCTTTAACACAGTTTTTTCGAAAAACTTATATCAGGCACCAGTCTCTCACAAAGGTGGAATAGCTGAGACATTATTTTTGTACACGCTAACTTTAAGTCAGCTTTGTGGACAAAGAATAAATGATTATTATTTATTATATTATATTTAAACTACATTGATGTGTGTCTGTAACGAGTTTGAAGCTTGAAATTTGGTGATTGAATTGAAAAGTATTTGCTAGACTGGGGTATGTAATAGCACAATTGCTACTGCTGCTTTAGAAGCAGCCAGGGTACTGAACAGGCTCGTAAACATTTGAAATAATCGTAGATGTAGTGTAAGATAATCTTTAGTAGTGTTTAATATTTAAATTCATTATGAGAGTGGCATAATCTCTAGATTAAAATCCTCTTTAAACAAATAATTAACGAAATGAACAGCCCCCCTAGCCAAGTCACAAACGTTTACCGTTCTACAATCGGTAACGCCTCAGTGTCAGCAATTGTAGAAAACGATAAGTTGGTAGCCATGTTGAAGCGCCTGAGTCGGCCGCTCGTTCTACAATGTCTTTAGAAAAACGACACCTTATAACAAAGGATTTAGCGTTGAATATTGTAGAAACGATAAAAAATCATTCTATCATTTTGAACGATGTGAATTTGGCTACGAATTTTCTGTTCGTTTGTTCTAACCACGTGACTTAACGTTGAGCGACTACCGTTAACGATTGCAGATTATCAACTTGGCTAGGGGTGCTGTTTACACTGCACGCCGCGCCCTCCCAGGCGTGAATGAATTGCCACTACTTGGCAATATTACCAGTGTGGACGTGTCCTGGATTAGTTGTAAGATTGGGTAAAACGTTACAAGATACACGATATTTTTATTTTGTTTTAAAAAGGAATGAGGAGTTACTATTTTAGTTGTAAAAATGAGTTTAGTGTAACGTTTTTGTGGCAAGTGTAACTAAACTCGTTGTGGTGAACATTACCAACCAGACAAAAATGTCTTCTGTATACTTTAAAATATACGTAAAAGGTGTGTTTTTAGTAAAAATATCCTGGTTATTCTTTTATGGGGTATGCCTTGTGCATTTGAATGTTAAATTATATGGTAAATGGTATTATTTCTGTTATTAATTAGGTTTCTTTCTACAAACACTTTTTTATACGTCAACGTTTTTAAAAAAACTAGATGAGGTAGGCGTTTCCTATGTAACTACTCTACTTACTATTTAAAAGGTACTTGTACAAAATTACAGATTAGAGAATAACTAAGTCGTCATAATTAAATAGTAAGTCGAGAATTGTTAACAATTCATATTCGAGAAGCGCAACCATATCCCACATCACCAAATCAATCTCCATACTAGACTCCCGTAAACAGCAAGTCAAATACAGACTTTGAAACAAACTCGCATGCAACATTCAAAGTTCCTCAGACCGATGATCCCTCGTACACTCCGGAATACCTACCCCCTTACGTTCCTAGTCTCCTACGTGTAGTCTGGAATACGCCTGGGATTCCAGAAGCGATTCCCGCAGTGCGCCTCGTTAGCCGCTGTCTTATGACATTAGCGGTCTGTCCGTCGAGCACGTTTCACGTTCCGATCGACCATTGGTCTTTTAGACCCAGCCAGAGCATTGAACGGTTAACTAAATAAGAGATGAACAAGCGTTCTTTATATATAGTATTTTGTTAAAGCGTTCGAATCGGTGTTTATTGGAAATCTGAACGCTGTGTTGATAGTTTATGAATCTAACGTGTACGGAATATCCGTTGGTCGAATAATGTATTTCAGATTATGTTTTGTAAGGTTAATTTTTTGGTCTGTTCGAATCACAAATTGACTGATATATTTCCTTGACATTATACAGATTTGGATAAGGGCAGGGTTTGGTATAACCCGGCACTCTAATTGGGTATCTAATTCACTATCAATCACAATTTGAATAATTTTGAAGGATATTGTTAAGACATTGCTTTATATGTTTGAAAAATTTGTTCGCTCAACATGTAAATAACGCAATGAATGTTGTTGACCTGTCAAAACGAAAGTCATTCCTACTGTTAATATGGTGTAGGTAATTAGCCCGCTGAAATATAATATCATTAATTTACACAAAAAGTATTACCGTCCACCATAATTAAGGACAGCTTTTTCTTCCAAGAAAAGAGCACAAAAAGAGTTTTAGTACCAAGATAGTTACGGCACTATTTCACACTAATTAACGCGTCAGACGTACTAAGCATTTTATGAACATTTAGCACCCGGTCGTAAAGAACATCACGGGCTTTGTAAAGGTTACTCCCACTTCTGATACGATGGCTGTATATAGGCTATTTAAGACACGCATTAATGTGACATAAATCAAGTTTCACGTTATCTTCTAAGGGCTTGGGTAACGACCTCTTTTATCGGAGACTCGGCTATACGGCTTGTCATGTCCCAATTTTGTGTAAAAGGATTTTTAGCGTAAGATTTTGTGTTTATGAAAATGAACTTTGCTGGTGTATTATTTGAGAAATTGTTACATAACATCATGGCTGTAATCGGCGAAGGTTAACACAGAGGTGAACCTTTAGTAGGTTCACCATATTTTGGTTATATTTAAGACCCGGCACAAAATCACTGACTGAGAGACTGGCTGCCACTGAGAAATTCTTGATAGAAAAAGTCACTAACACTTTACGCGACCTTAGAATCGGACCTATGATGTCATGTTCAGCAGAAGCACTAGCGAACACTACACCGATGAGGCAGTCACTTGACTAATTATGTGCCAAAATAATAAAACATGAACGAGAAAATTCGGTGCACTTAAACTCTCAAAGCAGCAGGAAACATTGAGGAAGATAACGGATATATAAGATAAAAACTCTTATTGTGCGGAATATATTGGTACGGGCTAAGACCTTACTCACAGTAAATGAAATCTTGCTTTACTAAAACCTGTGCACCTAACAAGCTGAAGTTTCTGTTAAATTGGAAATCCACCGGACGTAAAGAATAGCATTACCATATTTCTTCCCGTGAGTGTAGTAAAAGGCGACTAAAGGACAACTAGAGTATCGGTAACAGCGTTCTCTACGCATTTTACCACCATACTGCGATCGCCAACCCGCATGTCAAGCGTGGAGATTATGACAAAGTCCCCCAAATTTGGGGAAGCCTATATCCAGCAGTGGACGTCTGACGGCTGAAATGTAGATGATAAGGATGCCAGTCGTGTCCATAAGAAACACATTCGTTCCTTTGTCTGCATATTTCGCTTATACTTCTTTAAGACATAAATCTTCCGCACACAACTACACGTTATGCTCCTTGATCAGAACAAAGCGATATTCCTTAGCCGCGGCATCGTTAAACGACTCATTAGCGAGATCATCAGTTGTCTCATTAGGTACAACCAATTAGAGTGTTCCTTGAACCCCTCTTAAATCATGGCGCCGTGACTAAGAGTAGCGTTCCGTTTCTTTATCGCGAATTTGTATTAAGTGGCTGGTTGATGAGGCGCTGTTAAGTTTAGCGACTGGTTACTTGTTTTTTAATGTTTAAAAGCTGTTATTTATGGACTGAGAAGAGTTTACATTTTGATTGATGGTGGTTTAGTATAGTCTCACCCAAGATTTAGTCGGTCAGTCGGGTATTGAGCCGATGCTGCAATAGTTGATCAATTTCTTTCGTAATGCTGCCTACGGCACTTGGACTACTTTTGCTTTTGTTTATGTGACTGTGCTTGCAAAATAGTGCAATTTGAACGAATATGTATAATCGGTCTATCATTTTTCCTGGTCCACAGGTCAGCTCTCTGTAAGTTTGAGTTTTTGGTCTTAGGACATGACGGTTTCCTCAAGATGTTTTCTTTCACCTTTGAGAGCAGTAGTGGTGAATAATTAACGCAAAGTAAAGCCCCTGTCTAGGTCCGAACCTAAATGATCATTTGGCGCACTCTGAAAAATCAGTCCCACCTGTTAACTGGTTAAGATTCTGCCACCATGCACTTTTCCCGTAATATATAAATTCTTGCTGATACGAGGTAAACAGTTTATAATTCCATTTTTAAAGTATCACTTACCTTTCCAACTCCAGTAGGTTCCTTGACTCCTAGTCTCCTTAGCAGCGCTGGCGGTGGAGGTGGTGGTGCCCGGTGCAAGGCCGCGCTGAACCCTTGCAGGCTCGTCGAGTCTTCGTCCCTTCGCCTCCTCTCCCGGTGTGGTGAGCCGCCACTGCATTTTGTTGTTGATGCCCTGGTGACAAAGAAGTTATTCTTATAGATCGGGTTTTGATCAAACAACAGAATTTGTTGTCCCATGAAAAGTTATCATCAGCTGCCTAGCCTTTTCCTACCTATATTGGGGTCGGATCTAGTCTACCACATGCAGCTGAATATCAGTATTTTACATAGAGCGACTGCCTGATCTCCACAACTCAGTTACTGGGTAATACTATACCCCTACGTAAGACTGGTTGCCAAACCTTCGGGCTATAGGTCATAAAGATGTGTTGGTCTTAAGATCGTACATTCTAAAAGTTAACATCGTAGAAAATTGCCGTCAAACATATTTGTGCATTTGTTATTTATGCAATTCATAATTAATATTTTAATGCACTTTAGAGCAATATTTACAAATATTGATTTTAATTCAATAATATGGGAAAAATAGCTTAATTTCTTACAAATCCGTTTAGCTGCTTTCGCGTAATTGAGTAAACAGGGAAGTAATTGACAATTATTATATTTGTGACATTACCAACATACAGAATACACGCTATGTGCAGCATTAAGGTGATTGATTATATTTAGCATTTTACGCCATATCTAAGTCCAATATTCATTTATCAATACACCTAAAAAAGTATCTCAATAAACAAACAAAATTGCAGTTGGTACATTATTCAATCACATATACTTCCGATACCATTTCCGACACAAAAATTAATGTTGAAAGAGCCGCCTTCCGGTCCGCAGATCGTACCTCCGATCATATTTCATACATTCCGATCGAATAATTGAAAAATAAGCAAAAACCATTTATAACGTCCGTTCTGTGTTAAAGCCTGAAGGAAGTCGAAGTTGAAATAAATGTGCTGTACGTGACGACCGGAGTGACCTTTTTACATTTTTCAAAAATTCGCTTTGCCGTCAATGGCGCGATGCGGAGCGACTGTGATGCATAGCGACGGGTAAACAGACGACTTTGTGAATAGTTCAAAATAGGCAAATAGAAAAAGTCGCGAGAATGGACGGGGTTTTGTGATTGTAAAGTACGTAATGAAAAGTAAGATTGTTGTAGCTGCGCTTTGAGAAATAAGTGAATATTACTTGGGTGTTTTAATACAGTTTTTGTTAAAGCAATATTTTTGAAATGATGACGATAAGATTACAAATTCAAATAATCACAAAATTGATCAATTACCAGAGTCATAAAATGTCAAAAAAACATCAAGAATTTATTTTATACATTCAAAACATTCCATTACGAAATTCGATATTCAACTTTTTAAAACCTAATTCGCTGTCATTTCTTGATCGATGTTACCCAAATTTAAAAAAGAAACGCAGCTCAAATTCCTTGACTTTTGTCGCACGTCTACACAGGCCTGTAAAGGGGGTTGCACACGGGCTGGTGATGGATGGCGCTTACGTGTCGACGGACGACACCGCTCGTATTTTATTTTAATGCCATCGGCGTAACACCCGTCTCACAGAGGCTTAAAATTGAAAATTCTCCATGTTTAGGTATCGGAAAAATGAATATATTTTCTTCAATATGGGTGATTAAATATGTAGGTCGCGTGTTCTTGTTCGTGAAGTTATTTACACTTAAAACTATTTTATTTCATGAATATCGTAAAAAAATTGCATACGACGCAGCGGAAAATAATATGAACAAACGTAAATAATTATGTTTTCTGTTCTGTCATGATAAAAATATGTAGTAATTATAATAATATTTTTCAATAAAATATAGTAAAAACCACATGTTTTCCCGGAACTTTGAAAACACGTAAAACCAATGCATTCAGTCCAATCATGTTAATACCAGGCTTCCAGAAATCTGTAGTATTGTACATACACCCCGCATACTTCTCCCTAGCGTGATGCGGTCGCGTGACGGCCAATACTTTATTGTTCCCAACTATTAACATTCTTCTGCCGGATTGTTTAGATAACTCTTGCGTTTACCTCCTACCGACTTATGGCCACCTAGTACTTCGGCTTGATAGGGTACACGTCAAGTAAATTGGTAGATTGATGGTTCGTTCGTTCTCTAGGGCCGAAATAAGCTTTGTTAACTATGTGTATAAGTTGTCAATTACTTCGTTATTTTGTTTTCACTTAGTGACTTGTTCTTCTAAAAGATTTATTATAGTACCTGATATTATAAATGCGAAAGTAAGTTTGATAATGGTTTGTTACGCTTGCACGTTAAAACGGCTAAATAGCTTACGTATAAATAATGAACTGGGTAAGGACATATGTTACTTTTTACTTGCATCTCCGAAGAATTCGCGGGCATTAGTGACTACCTAGATCTTATAAAATATGAAAGACACCATTAAGGTAACTGATAAAAAAAATGGTTAGACAAACAAGACTTTATCGACTTCAATGAAAAACAAGAAAATAATGCCAGCTTTATCATTGTTTTGAATATGATTTCATGTTTGTTTCCACAGGGTGTTAACGAATCCTATATTCGTCGTTTTGTTGCTTGGGATTGAAAAAGCGTGTCAGATAAATTGATCGATCGATGACGTGTATGCTTTTAGCCACGTTTGAAACGGACGTTTGAAAGTTATCGTGGCGTTTGTATGTTTCAAGGTAAAAATGAACAAAGGTAAACAAAAGATAATGAAATTATTAAATCTACTGCCCTTAGTTGATAAACAAGACAATTTACTTTCGAGTTAAATAATATTAATAATTTTGT
This sequence comes from Aporophyla lueneburgensis, assembly GCA_932294355.1. Lineage (NCBI taxonomy): Eukaryota > Metazoa > Arthropoda > Insecta > Lepidoptera > Noctuidae > Aporophyla > Aporophyla lueneburgensis. Next base: position 5,354,680 of record OW028746.1, read on the forward strand.
AAGTCTATATAATTGGATTCTCGAAAATGAGAAGGTTTCGTTACAATTCGAGGTAATTTCAATGGGAAACTTGGGTCCATTTTCACGGAAATCTCCAGGCGCGGTCTTTTACGTGTCTATTTCATGAAACGATCGTCAAACTTGCCAAGTTTTCCAAACGATTTCCGTTACCCAAGAGAATCCACTGAATAGAGGGACGGAACTTATTCTAATTGATACTTGAGTACAGTAGAATGCTTATTGACCACTCTCGATAAAGTGAGAGTTTCATGGGATCTAACAAAACAAATAAAGTTTAATTTTATGAAACAACTTTCAGTATTACAGGAATGGTTTCTAAAATGTATCAAGTTACAGTTTAAGCATAATCAGCATATAATGTTCTCACTGCTGAGACTCAGGCATTCTTTCTACGATAGTGAGTGGTCTATGATCTACCACGCGAGCCCAATGAGGGTCAGTAGTCATATATATCTTCAAATTTGGTTCTAGGACATGCCGGTTTCCTTACGATGTTTTCCTTCGCTATTCTGAGAGCAGTGGTGATGAAATTTAACACTGCTATGCAAATTACCAGGTAAGTATAAAATAGCAAAACAGTCACATCGAAATTAAATCAAAGTTGAATCTTAAGACAGCTAAAACGTTTCACAGCAAAAATGAAAGCCGAATAAAGTGTAGCAGTACCTTCAGATACAATACAAATTTAGAAGCTAGTTCAGCATCTTGTGAACCTAAACCGAAGTCTGTATACTATAAAGAGCTTCAAAACGTCATGCCATTTCCTACTACATTTTCCGACATCTACTCCAACTCTATAAAGCCCGATGTTCACTTCGAAACAAAGTGTAGTAAATGCGATACTCCGGAGACAGATCTTGGCATAGGAAAGGATGTATATATTGTAAAGATACCGTTGATTTCACGGGACGATGGCCACGGTGGAAACAATTCCGAAAAGGTCGCCGCTTGACATTTGATAGAATGCCCTTCGGAGCATGAATAAGCCTATGGGTTTAGACTTAGCCTGTCATGTCTCTTTATTATTTTCCTACCGAATTTTATGAAAGCAGTTTCTTGATTCTTTTCAATTTTCTATTGTTGTTAGAATTTTATTTTGTATTTTATTTTCGTGTTTGTCGAAACTGCTTCATGCTATTTGGATTGAAGAATTGATAGCGTCGTTTGGTAGTATTTGTAAGGACATTGAAAAGATTTTGTTGTGTAGCTATCGCTATCACATTGTATCGTTGAATCTTTATTATGAGGAAAAATTTTGACACATTTTAACTTTAACAAGTTTTAACATTCTTACTTATTCCACTTGTATATTTTAATTGCATACCTACCACAATATCATTAAACATACCTACGTAGTTCATGGGTGGTTCAATGGTCCCATTATAATTAACATCGCAATTTTCGTCCCTAATATGAAGCCTAATTGCACTACTATCGTAATTGACACTAAAATACTCCATACCAAGACTTAGTTACGCTATTACGGCAAAAACTGGTATATAGTTATGCGTAGAAACGCACTCTTTCACCTCCAAGTCAACAGTATAGTGAACACGGATCGCGTGATGCGGTCATTCGGAATCACTCACAATTAATCCTCGTAAAACATTCAGCATTGTTACCTTTTTAATTCATTACGTCATAACCGCCGCTGAATGGCGGTAAAAACGGTTTTGTTTACGTTCGTGATTTGAATCGGTCTTGCGGAGCATTGCAAGGGGTTGCCTGCCCCGTGTCGTCCCCGGGTCATATATTCGGTGTAAGGACAGTATATTTTAGGAAAGATAAGATTATGTTTTGGATAAGTTTAAATTAGAGTGATGGTTGGTTCCGGGTCAACAGTACCGCTTCCTAGCCATATGTGGCCCTGGTAGAGTAAAATAAATATAAAAGGAGTGTAAAATATGAAACATTATGCCTCGGGCACTGAGATATATGAACCATAAGTTCTAGCTTATGGTACTCATTCTTTTTCTAAGTGCTAAGGTGTAAAAGCGTCATATCTTACACTCACCCCGACGTTTAAATATAACGTTAGTATCAGAGTGCTTCATAAAGACCCATTGTGTCGTGAGTTTATAGTCATAAAATGTTTAGCTACTGGCCACAACACATTGGTGCTGATTCTGTTATCACGAAATTCTCTAAACTAAACTAAAAATCACTAAAATTTGGTTTATTCCTGTCAAACGACGATTTCCTATTCTGAAATAGACTAAAGTGACACAACTTAACTATATTTTAGTTTGACAGCACTAAGATTGCACTGAGTTATTAGTTTAGTGAAAATGTCAATTTTGCTATTCTGAGTTTGCCGGTTTTCACCAAAAATATTGACTATAATAATTTATTTAAATTAAATCTGACTATTTTTAATCGCGATTAAAAAGGTGTGGAATAAAACTAATGGTCACGAACTAAAATTCACACCAACGCCTCGCCTTCACGTACAAAAACAGTTCTGTATTTTTTTTTCTTTCTTTTGCTTATATCTTGAAAATGGCGTGTCCTATCGCAAAAATAATGAAATTTTCGACCCCCTTAGTAAACGCCTGCACATTTAAATCTCAAAACGTGGGTAATATTTTTTTTATATTTTTCAAATAAAAGTGAAAAATTCCATATAATAAAACACGTCCAGGCTGCCCCCTAGCACGCGCCTTCGTCTCTCAAAATTACGAAACCAAAACGAAAAAAAAAATACCACGTTGAGTCGCGATAGTCAAATTCGATTTTAGTCGTGTCAAAATAATTTTTAAATTTAGAGTTTTTCGTGCAGAATAGCGTTACAATTCTCATAGCCAAAAGTAAGGAATTTTAGAGATAGTTTAGTTAGTTTAGTTCGTGTGCAACAGAATCGGCACCAATATCCATTATTGGGTTACTAACAGTTTTGATGGATCTGATTGTAACTGAGCTTGCACGTCAAATGTGTTGTACATTCAGCACTGCGCAAAAAATGATAGTTACGTTTCCTAACTATCTGTCTAATATACGAGGAATATATACGTTAGCTGCACGAAATATTGGTACAACACATTGATCGGAGCTTGAGGCTAGTAATGTTATACCTACTGGCAAGATACTAAGTCAAAGACTGTGTGTAAGTAGAGTTATCAGATAAAATAAGATTGTCTTTGTAGTCGCGCGATCGGGTAAAAAAGGAAATAATAAGTTTAATGGTATTGAAAAAATAACACAGTATAGGTAGCGACGCGGAGACGGTAAAAACAAAACGAAAGGTGCTGGAAAACGCTAAGCTAAAGTGCACTTGAAATAAAATAAACATTTATGTATCTAGAAAATGCTTGGCTATTTAGCAGAGTTTGCATCTACGACTGAGGACTGGTATTGTATACCAGTTTAACAAGTAGGGGAAAATCTTTCGTCGTCTTTTCGGTTTGTTTTTCTTACTGTCATGGCCCGCTTTTGCTTCAAATCCAACAGGTCTCTAGCGTCTAGCGGTATACAATGAATTTCTTTATTCGCAGTTTTGCAAAGTTTTGGTTTATATTTAAGTGCAATTTGTTTTTTTTTCTGTCCTTATTATGTTTTCTTTTATTAAACAGCTTTCACCGGTCGCTACATGGATTCATTTTTCTGTAACTTTATTTAAACGAAACACGCTGAGTAGTTTTTACGTCATGACAACTTTTATCTCTATAAATGATAAAATGTTATTTCGTAGCGTTAAAATATTTGTAGTTTTCATCAAAATAGTGTCCATAACTTCACGCTAGAACTAACCAAATTCAAAACATTTCAACTCTTACACCTTTTATTTGTTGGCGATTTTTTTAGCTACCCAACCAGTGGCATCCAGCCAAACATGAAAAAACGTTTTTGCTTTCCTCCTGCCGAAACCCATCCAATTATGGGCTCTATTGAGTTGTGTTAAAGTGAAATTTGAATTGTTAAATTGCGGAATTAAGTTTGCGAAGCTAGGATTGTTTGTTAAAATGATGGCAATAAATATAGAGGAAGGCCTTTAAACTATCAAATAGCGTTCAAGCGGAATTTTGAACTGAGTATGACATGGGAATACGGTTGATTTTTACCTTTGGTTGCACAGTAGCTGTGCTTACAATGACTTCAGGATAGTGAAATGTAGTCTTGTGTTTCTTCGATATTATGGAGAAGGCCTTGCCTAGAGTTTGTAGCAAAGAATATTTGCTTGTTGGTTTAGATATGATTAGGTTCCGTTTTTCGAAATGCTCTATATACATTTGTATTATTTTGTGCGCGGTGCATATAGTATGATGATTTCATGATTAATGTCACCATTTTTTTGGGACGTGGCACCATCCTGATTGAATAAATTACTGCATAAGCTCTCTAAGATCACGGGTGTGACCGTAATATTACTTTGTTATAAGTATATATCAAGTAGCTTTTATAACCCTATCGGTTGAAGCCCTACTTACCCCATAAAACAGGGTGCGTGAACTATACAGCTCGGTCCAACACAGTGGAATAGTGATGCATTCACTCACGCAACATCCGCTGTGTGAATATTTTATGTGAAAAATTGCAAACGACACGCTTGTAATGCTCTGAACATATGTACGTCAAAGGAATATACGTTTGTCCTTGTTTCAAGTGGAGGTTCGGAAAGTAAATAAGCACACAAAAAAACGGAAACCCTCGGAGATGACCAGACTTTTACTTGTTGATTAAGGCAAAGAAGAAACTAAACCAGAGTAAACTTTGTTTTGTGAAGAGTGAATGGTACTGTTTTGTTAGTAAATAATAATTAAGCGTAGTTCGAGCATAGTAAACATTCGTTTTACAAGGGTCAAGAAGGTCTCGGTAAAGTGCCGTTCGTTTAGCGATAACGGTGATTGAAAAGTAAACAATTTAATGAGTAAGCTACCGAAAATCTTATGATGTTACATGTTAAAAGTCTTTGTAGAAATTCTAAACCTTTTCAAAGCAAATACCGTTGTCTAGGTACTCAAGTCCAAAGACTCTCCCCAGTTTATTTAGGATCACTATATTTACGCAGAACTTTCCAATAATAGTCGTTCCAAAAGACAGGGAGCCTTAAACAATAATGTTCTATTCTAACCTAAACCTGACAAGGAAGGAACCACAGCAATATACCTTATCCACTAGATATAAGGATCATCCACATAAGGCAAACTGCTGGCTCATAACATGAGGTATTAATAAAAGAGTTGGGCCGTCCCTTTGTGTACAAAACTCTTCATTAGAGAGATCACAGCATTGTTGCGTGCGGTAGATGCTCCTTTTGTACGACGAATCGGACCTTTTTTCCAACTTTCAGGGCTTGGTTTAAGTTGAAAGGTTTTGTTGATATTATAGAAAAGTTTTTGTTCTTATTTTGAAACATTAAACGTTGCAAAACTGTTTTTGATCGCGTATTCTATTAAAAAAGCAATTAACTAACTTAATCATACTGTTCTTTGATTAGCTAAAACCTTTTGACACCGTTTTCACGGTTTTTACTTTATACGCGCAACCGGGATCTTTGTGTAGAGGAGTAACGCTTGATTGATTCTGTAGCAAGAAACCAGCGTGTAAAAAATAATTAAGACTAGTGCAATACGACACCACTTGCACCACAGTGAGAGTTGAGAGAGTTTGAGTTCGTCAAGGCAATATAGTCGGCCCAGATTTGTATTACAACAAAGTTGAATCTATCGATTAAGTTTTTGATGCTTTTGTGTAATATATTTATCTACAAACATAAACTCACGCCTTCTTTTCATAGGGGTAGACAGAAACTACAGAACACTACCTGTTAGATCCCTACTCCTTTTGCTTTATTGACCTACCTATAAGGTATACCTGACCTACCTGGTATTATAAGCTCAATTTCACTCTTATGATACATGTGCTAAGCAGTAAGCTTATAACTTACGCACTATTTACGGTCGAGAAGGCTCGCCCTAAACACGTCTACGTATGATGTTTGTATTGTCTGGCTGATGGAAAAGTTTGGGCAAGGGGTCCGCGATTTTTGTATTACATACTGGATAAGACAAAAGTGCTTTTCATTGGTGATTTGTTCGCTTAGGCTTAATGGCTTGCATGCTCGAGAAACTTATCGTCTTCCATTATTAGGAAGGGATGTGGAACTGAATAATAAGAATAGTATTGTGGTATAATTTTTGTGTTTGTTCGGGAAATAGAGAGAAATGGCCGCTACTTGGCTCGTTTTCTTTGCTCTTGTTTGTTCAGGCTATTATGAGAAGAAATTCAATTTAGTGCTAGTCGCTTGGTCTTTATTTTTTATTCTTGTTCTCTATTTATCTTTTTTTCCTTGTATTCAGAAATGTTATATGGAGAATTCGGATTAAAGAATTTATTTCTCAAAAGAACATTCATAGTTTCACTTAAATATGAAAAACCTGACAGAATATCGTAAGTTAATATAATTGTCATTCAATCTATCGAGTACACATATATTTAGGAGTGGTTTATTGTTACAACTTTAACCTATTTTTGAATATGTTTACTGATCAACAACCTCTTATAACTTTCGCTAACGTATTATCCAGCTGCGCTTCTTCAAACTGGATAATTCTTCTGCCGTACAAAGTCCTCACTGAAGCCAGTTCTATACTATCCCTGTTCCTAGTATAGTAGCGATGAGTTTTGTGCTTTTTTTTTTTTTTTTTTTTTTTCAGGATGGGAAATCATCAAATGACTTCTCCCGCTCTGGGCGGAGCGGGAGGGCGTGTCAGACTTTTACTGACTAAAACCCACCCGTGTTCCATCAGTTGCCCATGTGCCAGGGTCACGGTATCTCTTTCGAACAATCACGCGACCCCGGCAGGCATCGGTCCTAGTAGACCCCTACACTGCTGCTGACATCTCTTTGAGGCGCGCGTGGAACACTGCGCGCCGTCGACCCGAGCTTGGTCCTTACCGGGCGGCGAGCTACCCATTGCTCGCCACCCGCAAGCTCGCGCCTACGGTGGCCGGGAGTCCGCTATTGACTCCCGACGCCCGGGGCGTCTCCTCCTGCGGCGGCTAGGGACGTGAGGGCGCAGAGACTGCCACTCCCTCACGCGCCCCGCCTCCTCCTTCGCGAGCATTACTGCTTCGCAGAAGGAGGTGACGGCTTCCCATTCCCTCTCGCTCCGTACCATGGCTCGCACCAGGGCCGGACGCGAGAGGTCGCCGCCGCCGATCGCCTCTACGAGGACGCGGCGGTGCTCCGCCCAGGCAGGGCACACCTCCACCGTATGCTCCACCGTGTCCTCCAGACGATCCTCGCAATGGAAACACCCGGACGTATCCTCCCGCTTTATCCTGAACAGGAACCCACCGAAGCACCCATGCCCGGTGAGAACCTGCGTCAGGCGGAAGGTGAGGACGCCGTGACGCCTCTCTATCCACTCCTCAAAGAGGGGACTTACCGCCGCAATTGTGGCGTGCCCAGCACTGGGTTGCGACAATCGTACCCGCCATGTCGCCATGAGATCACACCGGAGCTCTGTCCGCCGTGCCGCGATTTGTCGCGGCAGCGGAGTTTCGCCCCGGCGTTTCGCCTCCTCGCGCCACTCCCACATGTGCGCGAGGACCTTTGCCTCCAGATCCCATGGCGGCACTCCGGCTAGGAGGCTCGCCGCCTCGCACGAGACCGTGCGGTATCCCCGGATTAACCGGATGGCCATGACCCTCTGGGCCGCAAACAACCGGCGCGCTGGGCGCAGCCTCAGTGAGGGCGCCCACACCGGTGCCCCGTAGAGGGCCATGGACCGCACGATCCCCGTGTAGAGCCTCCGGCAGGAGGCGTTTGGACCCCCCAGATTGGGCAGGAGCCGCTTTAATGCAGCCCCAGCCCGCTCCAGTCTGGGAGCCAAACGTCGGAAATGTTCGACGAAGTTCCACCGGCTGTCGAGGACAAGTCCCAAGTACTTCATCGTCGACTCGACGCCGATGTGAACCCCTCCTACCGTAAGTTGGGTACCCGCAGGTGGCGCGTTCCGAGGACCATGAAAACCCATGGCCTCGGACTTGTGCAATGCCACCTCGAGTCCCAATTGCCGGATCCTATCGACGATTGTAGCAACCCCGCGTGTCATTAATTCGGCCGCCGCCTCGTACGACCTCCCGTGCGCAAGGACCAGCGTGTCGTCAGCGTAGCAAACTACGCTGACGCCGCTAGGGAGGTCGGCGCGCAGCACCCAGTCGTAACCGATGTCCCACAGATGCGGCCCCAAGACCGATCCCTGTGGGACACCGCACGACATCTCTCGCCGGTTCCAGTCTCCCTGGTGACCGGGGTAGATGACGGCTCTATCCGTCAAGTAAGCCTCGACCACGCGACAGAGGTAGGTCGGCATCCGGTGATACCGGAGTGCCTCCCTAATGCAACTCCAGGGCAGGGTATTAAAGGCATTGGCGATGTCTAGAGACACCGCCAAGACGACCCCACCCCGGGCCACTGCATCCCCCGTCGTGAGGGCTCGCACGCGCATGATGGCGTCCACCGTAGAGCGCCCCTTGCGGAAACCGAACTGGCTGTCCGCCAAATCCGGCCCCTCCCGCACCAGCCACCCAACGAGGCGGTCTGCAATTACTCTTTCAAAGAGCTTGCCCACCTCGTCGAGCAGCACGATGGGCCGGTAAGCGGACGGAGAGTCCGCTGGGCGCCCAGGCTTCTTAATGAGGACCAGTTTCCCCGTCTTCCAACGAAGTGGGAACTGGCCCCTCTCCAAACATGCGCTTAAGAGCCCCCTGAGTCGAGGCCCGAGAGCCTCTAAGGCCAGGACCCAGGCTTTGCCAGGCAAGCCATCGGGTCCTGGGGCGGTATTTTTGGCATTTAGCCGGCGTACCGCCACTCTCAACTCTACCCCGGTCACCTCTGGAGCGTTGTCGTCGTCCTCGGTGGTGTGGTCCGCAGCGTCGGGCACCGCAGGAGGCGGAGCCATGGGTGGGGGACTATGTTCCCCTCGCGAAGGGAACAGAGCGCTCACCACGCCCTCCACGAGTTGGGGCCGGAGACTCTGAGTCAGCGGAGGAGCCCATGGGCGGAGTTTCTCCCGGACGGCCTTGTAGGGCCGTCCCCATGGGTCCCTGTTCAGAGTCTCCAGCGACTCCTTGCGGGCCAGTCCTCTGGCCCGCAGGATCTCCTCTTGGAGGGCGGTCTTCGCCGCTCTGTACCCCTCATATAGCTCCGCCTGAATGGCTTCCGTATCCGGAGGGCGGATACGGAGCCTGCGGTGCCTGGTGTACCGGCGTCGCGCCGCAACGCACGCTTCGCGCAGCGCTGTCAGCTGCGGCGACCACCAGTACACCTGGCGCCAAGCCCGTCCTGGCTGGACTCGGGGCATAGCCACGTCACAGATCTCGGACATGGCCTCCCGGAACCACTCGGCCTCGTCGTTGATGTCAGCAGGCCTGTCCGGTGGTGACACCCAGGCCTGCACGATCGAGGCTTCCAGGAGAAGCTCCCGGTCCAGCTTCTTAAGCGCCCACCGCGGACCACACGGGGCCTGTCGGACCGGCGCGGTCGAGGTCTGGGCGGAGACGTCAAACCGGATATACCGGTGGTCGGAATACGTCTCCACCCCCTCCATTACACGCCAGTCAATGACCTGCGGCGACAGAGCGGGACTAGCGAACGAAATGTCCACCACAGAATCGCCCCGCATCCGTACGCACGTAGGGACAGAACCCCGGTTAAGGACGACTAGGCCTGTCTCTAGAGCCCAGTCCTCCACCATCCTGCCCCGTGTGTCCGTATACCGGGAACCCCAAGCCAAATTCTTGGCGTTGAAGTCCCCGAGCACGAGCACGGGGAGGGGACGGAACCCGACGACGACAACTTTCAACTCCGCAAGGGAGTTGTGGAACTCGGCGAGAGTTCGGCTCGGGGAGAAGTATACTCCTACCACGACAATCTCCCCGAACCGTGCCGCTACGCAACCCCGTCCCCTCTTAACGGCCTCGAGGGTCGGGGTTCCGGCGGCGGCCGACGAAATGAGGGTCACTGAGCCGCTCAGGTCCTCCACCCAGTCATCCCTGGGCGGGACAAAGTACGGCTCAGCGACCACGGCGATGTTAATCGACCACTGCGCCATGCTCTGGAGCAAAAGATCCTGAGCGGAGGCGCAGTGGTTGATATTCGCCTGGAGGAGGCGTAATGGAGCAGCCATTACTGACAGTCCATATCAGCCCCCTCCCGAGCCCCCTGTGAGGGCCCTGCCGTGGCAGTGCTGGCCACGACAGCAGTGGTCGAGGCGGCAGCGGCGGCAGCGGTGACGGCGGTGGCGGAGGGTTTACCCTTGGCCTTGGCGGCTGCAGCGCAGGCCTTACTCCCAGCCCGGTGTTCGGCCGGCTTGCCAGCCGCCGCACATGCATAGCAGTGCGGCGTGGCATTGCACGAGCCAGCCTTGTGACCGGGCTGACCGCAGCGGAAGCAGTGACCGCTGCGGTCCACCTCCGAGGTGCAACTCACGAACACGTGGTTGCCCATTTGGCATCTGAAGCACCTCAGAGGTCTGGGCTCCAACAGTTTCACCTGCGCTGAGACCCAGCCCACCAGAAGCCTTCGGCCCTCCGAGGTGATTTTTTGGGCCGCCGACACGGGGCAGCTCACCATAACGGTTCGCAACCCCGCATTGTCAGGGCGGATGGTGCCTGCCCTAACTTGCTCGGCAGGACAACCCCCCGCCCTAGTGATGGCGGCCACCACCTCCGCCTCCGTCACGCAATCGTCCAGGCCCAGGATGCGCATGTCAGCGCACTTGATGGGCCTGGACACCCGGGCTTCCTCCGCGTCTAACGACGCCCTGAGCCTTTCGGCCAGAGCGTCAGCGGTCGGGCCACTAGCCGCACCGGGGACCTCTAGCATCCGGGCCCCAGTCAAAGTGACTTTAACCCGGAGCCCGTCGGAAATACCCAGCTCCGTCAGGTCCACCGCCGCCTTTGCCTTGGAGAGCACGTCGCGGTAGGACACGCCCTTTTTTACCGCTTCCGGCTGTAGTGTAATCACTACAGCTGCGGACTTTGGGGCGCGGAGCCTAGACGCGACGCTGCTCTTTTTGCGCCGCTGCTGCCTTTTTTTGTTTCTGGCCGCCCTTGCAGCCTTGCTTGCCTTCTTCTTCTCCCCAACCACTTGCCATTCGGCGTTGGCAGGGGGAGATTTAGAAGGCGGGGGCGGCATTGGCGGTCCTCTCGCCACCTGCGCTGGGGGGGCCCTCGCAGGTGCCTGCTTGGGCCGGCCTTTGGTCTGCCCCGGCCCTTTGGCTGGGGCAGACGCGGCGGCGGCGTACGCCACCGCCTTTGGCTGGCCCGAGGCTGCCTTCGGCCGGGCCGAGGCTCCCTTCGGCTGGCCCGAGGCCGCCTTCGGCTGACCCGAAACCGCCCCAGGCTGGCCCGGGACCGGCCGGCTTGCCGCCAGCGGGGGGCGCAGGACCACTGCCTCCAGAGCAGAAAACCTGCTCTGGAAGACAGCGAGCTCCTTCCGCACCAGGGTCAGCACTTGGCTCTCGATGGGCAGGAGCCCGCCCTGCCCATGCCGCGCTTCCACCTGCGATGCCTCCTGGGGGGTGGCACCTCGGAGACCGGCCAGGTCCGCTCGGAGCTCCTCGTTCTCCTTTCGGAGGAGCTCCATGGCGGCAGTAACGCGGGCGACCTCCGCCCGCAGTTCTGCCACCCCATCCACCACCGGAGGCCCAGAGCGAAAGGCCTTCGCTGCCGCCACGATGGCTTTCGTGGCAGCAGATATGGCCTTGTCTTTCGACCTCTGGAGCCTCTTTAAGGTCGCCGCCTTGATGGACGTGGCCACGACCTCAGCGAACCTGCCCATCTCCTCGGAGTAGGTGGCCGCGTCCGACTCACCACCGGAGGACTCTGAGGGGGCCCTACTACTGGTCCCTCCCGAGGGATGCCCCTCCGTGGCGAGCCTCTCCCCTCCTTGGGTGAGCTCGGCTGGGCCTGCTCGGCTCGGCGCGCGGGCCTCCTTGGTCGGGAGTCCTCGGCCGGTGCCCCTATCCTGGAGCCCACCACGCCTCGATATTTTCCGACGGGCCGAGCTCAGCCCGCCGTCGGAGGAGGACTCCTGTCCTGCCCCTGATTTAGGGCGCTTCTGGGAGACCTTACGGTTCCCACCAGCAGCGCCCACCACTCCTCGCTCCGAGCTCGCATGCGAGCCCTTCGCGCTCGACGCGGCGTCGGACTCCGACCCCGCATCGCTCCCTTCCACTTGTTTGGGTTTTGGTTTTTTTAAATAATTTTCCATAGTTGTTCCCACGAGTAAAAACAATTTTATATAAGAAATCCAGTGGTTCGCACTAGTGACTAATTCAGCTACCCATTAGTCAAGCTGTCAACCTCCCTCACGGTGCGCCGCCGCTTGGAGGTTTGGGGTGATTTTTTATAGAGGTTTTCTACCTCGCGGCCCGGGCGATTAAGCCAAGACCCTCGACCCCCGTCAAAAGTCAGAGACATGACCGTGACGATCTTCGGGGCTACGAGACTAACGGTGGCAGAAGGGGTACGTTCCTTCTTGCCTGCCCGGCGGCAGGTTAGTGCACACCGAGCCCGCTCTAACTCCACCGCTGTGCGCCTCTGCTAAGATCAGAGGGACACACGGTGGAGCGTTCCTCCGACAGGACATTCGCATACGGGCAAAACTCCCCTTAGGCACAAAGTACCCAATGGGGAGTATTTGCCCGCACCCCAGGGTGCACCGTCCCGGAGATTGGCCTTCCCCCCGGACGTATCCATAAGGGAACTCCAACCCCCGGGCACACGAGGAGGTTTCCTGTCCAAGCACCCCATGAGTTTTGTGCTTGAAAGTGATTTTTGGTTATATTTTGTTTGTTAAAATTTTCTTTATAAAGGGCCGAATAAAGACCTCAACTAAATCCGTTAACCCTTCCACTGCTGGTGGTAACATTTCTTCCTTACCTTTGACGTTTATAAAATGCGTACAGAAACGTTGCCCCCTTTGGCCTTATGCCACCATAAAGTGGAGTTTCCTCATGGTTTACGACAAGTCGCAGCTCCCGCGCGCCTTTTTTATTCACGACAGATTTAATAGTCGACACGTGCGTGTGATTTACACGTGCTTTTTATAAGTATAATATATCGGTGTTTTATATTAAATAAAACTTGATTTATTTGGAAGCTGTTTTTAGAAGTGTTAACGTTTGCGAATTTTAAGTGCGGATGAGATTTACCTTTTCTTTTTATTAAAACCGCAGGATTTTTAAGATCTTATCCACATTAAGCTGTGTTGTAAAAGTTTCTATACGGTATAGCCTTTTATATCTACCTCCGTTTTTTAAATTATTTCATTTATCATGTCAGGACGTGTTATACCTGTTCAACCTACGGCACTGAGTAGACTAGAAAAAATAACTTTAACTTAACTTTTAAAATTACTTGATCACAATGATTAAAACAGTATACACCTCCTAACAATGTTGAGAATCTAATAGTCCTTTATCATAACTACAGACAGTCCAAAAGACGCAATAGGTACTACTTTAAATACAACAACATAATTATATCACCTTGTGTTAAACAAAGCGTTTAAACAAAACGCTACAATTATTAAGTCACCATAATTAAAATAAACAAACCCCAAAAAATATGACAATTTAAACTCCGAACGCGTTGTGTCACATACAAAATGAACGTAACCCCCTGACGGATACGGCGAATAGAAACGTCGCGAAAAATATACTGCGTTACAGGAAACGAATACAAATACGAATAAAAATAAATATACAAGAGGAATTCCGGCAGTGTGCGGAAATGAGAAATACCATATTCCAGTTGAACCCCAATTCGCGGTGGTAGGGTTGGCGTACGTTGTTGCAGCCAGTGTATCGTGGAGTAATGAAAATCGAGTATTGAATTATGTAATGACGGCATGTAGCGTATAGTATTGTGTGTATCGTTGGTGTGATGTTAAAGTTCACTTTGTAGCGTGTTGATATATAACTTTTTCAATTTGTATGGCTTGCTGCTACGTAATAACAGCCGTAGAAATCGATCGAACAGGTTAAGGTACGCTTGCCGCGGTTGTTTAGTGGATAGGTGACTATCTTTACATACCAAGACCCCTCCGTGCTTTGGAGAGCATGTTTTGCCGTTGGTCCTGGCCGTCATTCGTGGATCTTTGACTGTTGTTACGAGTCGTCAGAAGTCCAATTGTCTGGGTAACCAGTGTAACTAAGTAGTGTCATAGTTGTGCTCCATATAAAATACTGGTATTCAGCTAAATCTGGTAAGAATGAAAGACGACCTCGTTTTAATTGGGAAAAGCTTAGGCAGATTGATAAAGGGTAGATGCTTTAATTTTCTTCTTGATCTAGACTTGCATAGTTCCTAAGCGTATACCTCGTACGACAATTCAAGTTACTTCATCATGCCTATTCTGCAAAACGAGTGGCAGATGTTCCAGATTTCACTAAATTTTCGTAAATCGTATGCCTGCATTTGTGTGAAGAAGGCGTATGAGTCATGTATGAAGCAAGCCTTTTTGTTTGCGGGTCAAATCATCAACTTACTTCTCCCGATCTAATCGCTGACTAAAACCCACCTCTGTTCCTTCAGCTGCCTGTGCCAGAGCCACGGTAACTCTTTCGAATAAATTCGCGAACCCGGTAGGCATAGGTCCTAGCAGACCCCTTCATTTATTGCTGGCATATCTTTGAGTAACTTTATGACCTAGACCTATGTGCACACTAAAACCTCATTGTATTTTTCTCCTATCATATCCAAATACTATCTAACAATACGAAAATAAAGGCCATATTGACTGCACATTTTCATGTCACTAAATATTCCTCAATAGACACGTGGTATGTGGCTCGTGAATATTTATCGGCGCAACGTGCATACAAGTGCTGCCAAATATACAGCAAGCCTTACATTTTAAACAGCTTTTATTCTGTAAGATATTCGACGGTAATATTTTAGCGATATTATAGCTATATTCATGCGATTTCTTGGTACATTTACTTTTATTTTCTATAAATAAACTTTGTTTTTTTTTTTCTATCTTATCTCATCTTGACTCTGTATTTACTTCATAATTATCAGCCTTTAATGCTCCCACTGTTGGGCCAAAGGCCCCCTCTCAGTGGGAGATAGTGGTCCCAGTGCGGGTTGGTATCACATATTTTAGAAATTTTTGGTTCTAGGGTTTGCACAAAGTAAAGTGCCTGATTAGGTTCGAATGACCTACAGCTCTATATTTTATTATTGTTATGGATCCTTCGATCCTTGTTTTATATACGTAGTTGTAGTCAAATAAGACTTAGCCGTAGATCTTTCTTTGCTTACCTATTAAGAACTCGAGTTCTTAGTATGAAAGAGTTTTTCATATCTCTTGAATCGAAAATAATATTATCGTCTTTCCACAATCGACCAATATTTTCCGACCTCTCTCACAAAATCATACTCACAAACACCACTTATCACGTCCAACAATTTACTTACTCAAAACAACACAACTCTTCCTACGTATCTATAAACCTCAACCCAAGACCCTACGCGGTGTAGGCAGAGACTGTGGTGGTGTGGCCGCCAGTCAGATTGCGGCGTCGACTGCACCAGGATTAACTGGAGCGGTCGCGACTCTGCTCAGTGTTACTACGTGTCGCTTGGAGGGAAGGGAACAACAAGCAGATGTGCGAAAGAGATTTGGTTGATTTTGGGTAGGTTTTGGAAATATTCGTTTTGTGCTTTGTCTTTAAGGACTTGCTTCAGGTATGTTTGAAATGGGAGATTTTCATTTGTTTTTCATATAATGTTAATTTGAAGGATTTTTAAGACCCTACAGTTATAAGTACAGGCCAAATATAGAGTAGACTCGTCATAGTAAAAAATCTTACTAATATTTGAAATGTGAATGTTTTTTTGTTTGGATGTTTGTTACACAATAACGCACTAACGGTCGAATTTTGGTGTTTGACAGACAGATATTATATAAACTGGATTAACAGAGGTCAATTTAATTTAATTTGTATTTTAACTAGCTTCTACCCGCGACTTCGTCCGCGTAAAATTTCTTGCTCCCCCGACCCTTCCCGTCGCGTCGAATCGCCTACCCGTGTGAATTTCCCCGTTTTTACAAGATTTTTCATTACTGCTTCACTCCTCTTAGTTGTAGCGTGATGTTATATAGCCTATAGCCTTCCTCAATAAATAGGCTATCCAACACAAAAATATTTTTTCAATTCGGACCAGTAGTTTCTGAGATTAGCGCGTTCAATCAAACAAACAAACAAACTTTTCAGCTTTATAATATTATAAAGTATATATAAAGTATAGATATACGCGGGCGAAGTTGCTGGCAAAAGATAGTTATAATGAATATTAGGAAGATTAAACAAGCCTAAGCTTAAGGGTAGATAAAGTTATCTGCGAGGATAAGGTAAGAGCAAAATCAGACAGTGTCTAAGTCAAGGAGATACCGTATTCCAATAAGGAGAGTGACAGTAAGTGACGGTGTTGCTACTACCAGATATCCAAAACAATGTTACTATGTATGTCAGTCAAAACCATATTTCTACATTAACAAGACTCATAACAATCCCTTACAAAGTTCACGCTACGACACGCCCTACAAACCTCAAGCAAGCATAAACAATAGCAACACGATTTCCATTGTGATCCGTAATCGGGACGTTTCTGTACAACGCTGTGCAGTAACCGCGATTTAAACAATAGCATTTGAGCTTATTACGTGTTCGTAGCCCGTCTGTCTGTCATATCTAGCAAGTTGGGACAAAGGCTTGAAGATGTTGGAGTTTTGGCTGGTTGGACGTAGAGTGCATTTAATTCTGCGGTTGTTTATTAAGCTTGTATTGTCTAAATTCGTTGATTTTCAAAGGATTATGCTACAGTGCGGTGTTTGCTGTAGGATTTAATTTTTGTTAGGTTGAGCATTTCATGCTTTAAACGGTTTATTCTTTGTGGAAAATGGAGGTAGACATATTCGCAGGAGGAGACGCCCCGGGCGTCGGGAGTCAATAAGGGACCAGGCTCGGGTTGCTGGCATGTAGTGTTCCACACGCGCCTCAAAGAGATGTCAGCAGCACTGAAGGGGTCTGCTAGGACCGATGCTAGCCAGGTTCGCGAGATTGTTCGAAAGAGATACCGTGACTCTGGCACATGGGCAACTGAAGGAACACGGGTGGGTTTTAGTCAGTAAAAGTCTGACATGCCCTCCCGCCCCGCCCAGAGCGGGAGAAGTCATTTGATGATTTCCCATACAAAAAAAAAAGGTAGACATATTGAAAATCTGAATGTAAGAGTTATTGATTAGGACTTTTTAAATTTTATGGCGGATTCGCCCTCACCGGGAGAATTCACCTGTAATGTAATAATTCAAGATTCCACTGTAACGACTAGGACTTTTCAACGTTTCATAAGTCCCCATGTACAGACGCCAACACATCAAGCTACTACAATCTGTCAGATTCCTTTGTTAGATTTTCGACTTTATTTCTAGAGCATTAGGTTCAAGGTTCATTGGGAAACATTGACAGTTTCGGGTAGCTTGACCTGGTGGCGTCTGTACATTTATGTGATTTTTTCTATTTTGATTTTAACTTACACGATCGAACGAGACTGCGAAAGTTCCAAAAACAGATTTTGACAGCCCTGCCGAAAACAGCGATAAAACACGCGCGTAACCGCATACGATGCAACGCAGACGCGTTGTTATTTCTATGTAAATTTACATAATGATATTTTTGTCGCGCGACTCCGCTGCTGAGATTTATCGCGTCAGGTCTCGCGGGGCGGCGCGAAAAAAACGCGCCGACTGCGAATTGTGTATTGAATAAGTATTGGACATAAATCACATATGTTGCAACCCTAAGGTGGTGGGAATTGCTGATGGTGCTTTTGTAGTTTTCTTTGTGCCGCGTTTTATTATTTGCGGTATCTACACATTTATTTTTAGAGAAGTGAATGTAGTTCGTTTTGAGATATCGCAACAGGAAAGTTGTATCAAAATAAAAAGTGAACTAGAATGAGGATCCTAAATTTTAACTAAATGTCACTTTTGACTGCCTCGTTGGGCTAATTGTCGCAAGCGTTACTACTGAACATGGGGTCCTCGGTTCGATACCTAGGTTGGGTAAAGTGTTGTGTTGGGGTTTTTTATCTGAAACGTAGTAGCAGCACGGAGTCTGGTATTCTGCCCAGTTATGAGTAACAGATTTTAGAGAGGGACTAAAAATAATTGGCGAAATGTGGGTGTTACTGTAAACAGCTATAACTCTACCTAACCGTTCGGGGATTAAAGGCGTGATGTTATGTTATGTCACTTTTGAAAAATACTACAAGAAAGAAGGTACCTAAGTGCAGCTAAAAACAATTTTAAATAAATGGAAACAACTTTCAACATAGTAAACGTCCGTCAAAAGTCAATATCAAATTACTCAGCCATTCCGGACTCGGACGCGCGGATTCCGCACGATTGGTAGCCTATAATAAGCAATTTGGCCATCAAAAATATTATTTCATTACTGCCAAAACATTTGGCGGGCCGCTGCGCAATTTCGCACAGTATTAATATCTCGTTTAATGAGTTGCATAATTCATGGCGCGAGTCAATATTGAACTATTGGCGTAGAGTCACTACGTTTTGTTTAAATAGGGTTTTGTTTAGTGACGTTTAAGCGTTGATTTTGGGAAATTATTATAAGAGACCTACGCTATTGCAAATTATGGGTGCTGGATTTTGTTGTCAAAGGTGGTCGACAAAAAACCATGTTCAGCCTTTACCGAATCACGTTGTGTTCCCGGCGCGCCTCAAAAAGATGTCAGCAAAATTGAAGCGTCCACTAGGACCGATGCCTACCATGGTCGCGAGAGTTGTTCGAAAGAGTTACTGTGGTCCTGGCATAAGCAATTGAAGAAATACGGGTGGGTTTTAATAAGTAAAAGTAATAACACGCCCTCCCGCTCCGCTCAAGCGGGAGACGGCATTACAAGATTTCCCACCCGCAAAAGAAACCCTTAAAGCCATAAGACCGTTTAATCTACCCAAACCTAAGGACTAGGTATCTACTTATTTTATCTAATATATAAAATTCTCGTGTCACAGTTTTCGTAGCCATACTCCTCCGAAACGGCTTGACCGATTTTGATGAAATTTTTTGTGCTTATCCGGTATCTATGAGAATCGGCCAACATCTATTTTTCATCCCCCTAAATGTTAGGGGTAGTCCACCCCTAATTTTTTTTATTTTATTTTTTAGACAAAATATTTAATTTCTATTTTTTTATGATACAACATACAAAAATACATACAATCCTCAATTTTCACCCTTCTACGATCAACCCTTATTTTTTAATAGCCATTTTAGTAATTTAATCATTTTTCCTCTCCGGTCGAAAACTGATCAATCGTCATTTAAGTAGTTAATAGTAGGAAATAGAAAATAGTAGTAGGAAATTATTTATATGGCAAAACAACGTTTGCCGGGTCAGCTAGTAAAACATAAAATGAGTAATTATTTGTTCTTTAGAAGGGTCAGGTGCGTAGTACTGGTAACCGGCATGCGTGTATGACCAGATGTATGAACTTAAACGAGGGAAATGCAGTATATAAGGATCGTAATGGCGTTCTGTAGTTTCTGCCTACCCCCATGGAAAAAATTGTTGGAGTTTATGTGTGTATGTTTAAAATTACTAAAATAATCGTTCGTATTCTTTCAAATACAAATATTTTGTTATTTTAGGGGGGAAACCCACTAACGACTACTCCATCTTACCCAAATTAAAAAAAATCACGTTAAAAAACACACACAAATTTTATACCCATGCATATTCATAAAATTCGTACAGACAATAAATAACATTCATAAATCACAGAGTGAAAATATTTACTATTCGGATATATTTACTATCAACAGATTAATTATGTCACAGACCACATAGAGCAATATTGCTGAAAAAGTGACGTTCAAGTTTCATTGTCTCTGCTCCAGTTGAATTTTTAAACCTTAACCTTAGTGTAATTAGGATTTTATAAATAGTTTGGACTCGATGAAACGATACACTTATTTTTAAACTAGCTTTTGCAAGCGGCTTTGTCCGCGTATTATTGCATATAAACCTTCCTCTTAAATCATTCTGCCTATTGATGAAAGCCGCATTAAAATCCGTCGCGTAGTTTAAAAGATCTAAGCGTGGAAGCAACTTTGTTTTATATTATGTAAAGAAGTAGGTAAAACCACTTAGGACTTCATCATATCCAAATTAAAAAATCACTTTAAAAAACACAAACATTAACCTCGTTCATATTCATAAAATTCTCACAGACAATAAATATCATTCATAAGTCACAGAGTAAAAATATTTACAATTCGGATACATTTACTAGCTATCAAAAGATGCGTATGTCACAGACTACCTACACTAGATATAGCGATATTCTGAAACCAACTGTGAAACTGTTTTTTTTACGCTGCAGTGATTAAAAAGGAAGGGAATGGTGCAATGACGCGATAAATACACGTGCGGACAATGTTATTAGCGCAGTATGTAAACTTTTTGATACTGCTGTTGTAACTTGAATTGCTGCATGATTTGCATTATTGTGAATTGCTTTTCTATTAGTATTTTGGGATAGAAAAATATAGCGTTTTTAATATTAAATGTTTTTGCTGGATTTGTTTTTTTTTAATGACAGATTATCGAAATGAAATCATATTTTTTTTCTTAACAACATAAAAGTGAATAAATTTTATATGTTATATTATTATTAAAAAAATAAGCTAGATGAAATTAACATTTTCAATCTTACTTACTTATGTTTAAGTCCAATGTAATAGAGAGCGAGCCTATTGCCATCAACCGGACACAAATACAAAATCCGGGCGGCAAGTGAGAAATTTCTGATGGAAACCCCCAATAATAATGTGGGGTACCGGAAATCGATCCCAGGAGCCCTCATGCTCGGCAGTAGCATTTATTGCATAATTCGTTATTTTGGAATGTTTTACATACAAGATGCAGTTTTGAACCTGCAAAACATTTCAGGAGGTTATTATGAGACTCATAAATAATCGTATAACAATAAAATACCAAGTCAATAATCAATAATACTTTTCATTTTAGATTTTTCAATTTTATTGTTTTTCAGAATAACTCTCTTAATAACCCCCTTCAAAAAATCTATGAAATAAATGTCGGTTGCGTTTGTTTGTGTGTGTGAAAGCGCAGTTTAAGGACGCGTACAGTCTGGCCGCGTTTTCAAAAAGGGAGTTCACACTTACCGATTTCTGTAAATAAGAATAAAATGAAAAAAAAAAAAAAAAAACCTGCCCATTTTAGTGTTGATTCGGGTCGAGAATCACTAACATAATTACCTCCTAAAATGTTTTGCACATCCAAACTGCACCTTGTATATCGGAAGAGTCATGATTATGGGATATCAATTAATAACGAAACGTAAGTGTGAAGTTGGCGCTTTTCGATAGAGTCTAGCCTGACGTTCGTACGAGTTCATAAGAGCGGCTACAGGCGGCGAGACGCAGCGGCAGCTCTCTTGACCATCTGACATCGTGCAGGCAACAAGTGTCTTGAGACTGTGCAACGTTTCGTGTGGTAAATTCAAATATAACCTAAAAATCAATAATCATGTTCAGAGATGTTTGTCTCATCCGCAACACACATCTACCCAGTAAAATGTTCAACGGTGAAGAGTCCAGCTCAAAACAGCCCCTTTTCCGACACATAAAAATACATTTAGTTTGACGTTTTTACTCATAGAAGAAAACTAAGTCTGCGGGTACGAAACTTGCGACGGGCGGAGCGACGGCGGGGCGGCGCGACGGCGATGTAATCAAATGCATAAAAACATTAAACGCTGTGTACGAAACGGGCGATGGCGGAGCGGCGCGATCGAGCGATGCACGAGCGGCGGTAGAGCGGTGGCGGCGCGGAGCGATGAGAACAAACTAGTTTGGTTTCGGCGCTCGCGCGGGTACATAGTGTTGTATTTTTATCACAGTAATAATATGGAAATTGACAATGAAGAGTTCTTATATCTTTTATTTTATCAAAACAGGCTATATAGGACAGTAAAAACGTACACCATAAGAACAAAAGAGTTATAATAATACTACGTGAGCGCAACTGCGCGGAAGTTTGTTTCGTACACACGCAAGACACCGCTATCTCATCGCCCCGCGCCGCGCCGCCCCGCCCCGCCGTCGCTTCGGCCGTCGCAAGTTTCGTACCCGCAGACTAAGTGATACTTTTCATCAATCAGGTAGATTTCAAGGATTGCATGTCAAATTAAGGGGTTTTCAAAGCAAAATTGATTAAAGTGGTTCATTCGTTCCGTAATGATATTAATTTATTTGAACGTCAGTTGTGAGCGTAGGCCGTGTTAATCTTGATAAACTAGCTAGATAATCGCAACAAATCGGGCTTGGAATTGTTGTACGGTTTGTTTATTCCTGAAAATGTCTCCGTTTGTTAAGTTTTGGTTTTTTGTCGGGCTTTTTAGCTGGTTTTGAAAGTATTTAAATATTTGTGATGGGTGGAGGAATTTTATAACACTATAGTCCTTAAGAAGTATCAAAACTTCGATACTTAATGAATTTAAAAAATTTAAATTACTATTCGCAAAAAAATAAAGCTTTAATTTGGGACGACGCGAACAACCATTGCACTAATTGTTTCCAATAAACAACTGCAGTACACAGCTTCCAAATACACCAATGCGGCTTTTAAAAGTGCAAAACGATAAAAAACAAGTTCCAAATAGACATGTAGGTACATATTTTTGCTCTCAAGTGTAATGAGATCTCTTTATTTCTCCGTATGAAGCTCTCATCAGCGAGGTCCATACATGTTACAAGCATTCAGGATAAACGGACTTTTTGACAAACATCCACATTTTACTGCGCGATATTTTACGACATTTCCGCTCGCAATGTAGTTTAACTTTCCTTGGCTCTAATGGAGTGCATGGAAACGGATGTTTAGTGAGACCTGACATTGATGCAAAGTACAGGCTGCATCTTTAATACAGGCTTTCTGGGTAACTCTTAAAGTGTAAAACTGTCGATGTTTTTCTCGTTTTGATTGGAATTTGTATTCGGGTTTGTTTTTATTTTGAAGTTATTTCCAGTTTCCTGTAAAATACGATTATAATTTCCTGGTTTTGTATAAATAGTTAAGAAAAAGTAAAGGATAAATGTAGCACAATACTTTTTTTTTTAGTACCCTACTCTGTCCCACTGCTGAGCAAAGGCCTCCCCCAAATCCCTTCATGCATCTTTTTCCTGGGCAACCTCGATCCAATCCTTGCAATATGCGTCTTAGTCGTCTCACCACCTCTTCTTGGGCAGGCCTTGGCAGTGCTTTCTATACTCAGGCACCCACTGTGTGAAAACCAAGCGGTCGCTGTGCATACGGCCGGCTTGACCCGCCCCGCGCGCCCGACAAACATTCAAACAGATAAAATTTCACATTTATTAGGATAGCAGGATTGGTAGAATACTCGCACTACGCCATAATATTTGGTTACTCAATCTGTGGCAAACAATTTCAAATATTATCTATTCTATTTTAGTTCTACATCTGAAACTACATCATCATTCAGAGCGTCGAACAAACCACAGACCATCAAATATTTCGTAGTTTGTAGGTAATTCGATGCATCGAGTGTCGCCCCGCATTTGTCAACAATGTCGCGTGCTGCGGGCGACATCGGCGCACTAATGGGAATGCAAATTCGTTGTCTCTTTGTCGTGCGTGCGGCCCGTGCGACCCGTGCGACACTCGCTCTTGAGTGCAGGCGCTCCATCGGCGCTGATGTGTGACACTTCCTTAGCTCATGAGTTTTGTGGAGGTTAAGGTACTGCTTAATCGGTGCAGTAGATCATGGTGCCAAAGGAAGTATGTGAAGAAACTACGAGAAAAAACTTATTGTTAGATTTGGAATAAATTGCCTATATTATTTTAGTTGCCTAAGTTATTAAAGTTTCTGTAACGATTTCGTTGATTTGTTGTTGCTCTGGAAGAACGATGTTCTTGCACTATTTCAGCCGAGTAGGTAGTTAGTATCTTTATGTTCGCATTAAAATCTATTATTACAAGATTTAGTAACTATGGCAGTTACTTAATCTTATAATAGATTTCATAATTTTCATCATCATTTCAGCCTAAAGACTTCCACTGCTGGACATACGCCTACCCCGATTTGGGAGGGCTTGCCATAATCGCCACGCTTGGCAGGCGGATTGGCGATCGCAGTATGGTGGTAAAATGCCTAGAGAATGCTGCTGCCCAGTCTCTAGTAAGTCCCTTAGGCGCCTCTTACGACACCCACAGGAAGAAATGGGAAATAAGAAATGGCTAATAGATTGAATGCGAACAAAATAACATTTATACTAGGTGAAAATTATTAGTCTTATCAGTAAATTTGCACGAATTTACTCACCCGATACGCGCGAATTCTTGCGCATCGACTAGTAAACAAAAATAACAGTAGCGTAACATAGAAAACAAATAAGAAGAGCCCCATGTATTAATAAACAGGAACCATCTACAAACACACTCACTCCTGTTGCATCACCGTTCCGAATATCATTTCACCACACCAGCTTAATTAAAACTAATCCAACAACACACTAAACCACATTGCACACCACAAGCTAACACGAGCTACAATAAAAAGTGATTTTAGCACGCCCATACATAATCTGTTATCGGGAGCTCGGCAAATACCAGCTCTCATCGGCCAGTACAAACATTGCAGCCGTAATGGGAAATGCAAATGCTACGTTTATTGCGCAGTGTTGTTTGCGAACAGCTGATAGTGTGCAACCGGCTTAAGGTTCGTTGTTCGCGGTTATCTATTATGCTGATAAAGGTACGTAAAAATGGATTTGGTGGTGGTTAGCTGGATGTTTTGTGTTGGTTTTGCTAAATGAAAGGCTTAGGGATGAGTGAAAATGTCGGTTTTAGCTTTAATCACCAATTTGTTTACGTAGCGTATTTTTGTACCTCACCTGCGTTCCGGTGATGCAATAATAAGGTCCTTAGGTAAATGCAGAAAAATGAATTCGCCCAAAAACATGCATAAGACTAAGAAAACAGCTAAAAAGGTACTGGATGAGTTAGTACAGATTCAACATCTAGATTCGTGAAGCTTGTGATTTATTTAACTAAGTAAACAAATTGACAGACTAAAAAGTCTATAAACAGATCAGTTGGTAAATGGATCAAAAAAGATTGTTTGACGAAATAGAATATCAAGTAATGTTCATCATCATTTCAGCAGAAAGACGTCCACTGCTGGACTTAGGTCTCCTCCAAATATTTTGAGGGGTTTTGCTATAATTTCGACGCTTGGCAGGTGAATTGACGATCGCAGTATGGTGGTAAAATGCAACGAAAAAACGAAAACACTGCTGCCCATTTTCTAGTAAGTATCTTAGTCGCGTTTTACGACACCCTCGGGAAGAAATGGGATGGTGCTATTCTTTACGTCTGGTACCACACGGAACGAATCAGTAGGTATTCATAATGAATACTCATTAAACAAAACATTTTTCATCCCACCATCTCGGAAAGAGTATTTTTAATCTTCAATATCTGAGTGGAAAAGCCGTTTTTATTCTCTAGAGGATAAAGTAAATTGAATTTAGAACATCGTGTGCACTAAGTTTGTGATAGTGCACACGATGTTCTAAATTCAATTTATTAGATTAGATTAAAAATACTCTTTCCTCGCTGAGGTGGAATGAAAAGTTACGTGTTGCACTCGAGTGCAAAGATTTTTCACCTCGTGCTCTTTTGATTCCCTCGCTAACGCTCAGGATTCTAATTTTGAATCACCTTCGCTTGCTCGGTCATTAACATTGAACACGCGGTTAAAAAGCAACTTTGCACTCTTGTATAACAAATAACTATTATTGCATTCATGGTCATTCACCTTTCTATTTATATCTACATTTAAAAAAAATCTACTTGTTACGTACGCCTGTCATCCCTCAAGGGTAGTCAAAACCTGCCATCCACAACTCCAGTAATACACATACAAAAATAAATCAACAAAAAAAAAAAAAAAAACAAAACACCGCCGAATTCCACGTTTTAAAGCGGGTAGTACAATTTTTTCATTGGCATTAGTGACGGTAGATCGAACATAATTGAGTTGTGCGTGCGCTTGACAGGTATTGTTGTTGCTTGAAATATTGGCTTCAGCTCACTACGTCGGCAGGCGCCAACCGGGATGGACGTGTTTGTAAAACAAGGAATTGTTGCTATACAGCGGATAAATTTAAGGATGGGTGGATGAATTGTGCAATTTTCTAGAGAGTTTTAAATAGCAGGGACATGATTATTAACACATTTATCAGCTTCCTAAATGCGTAAAACTCTTCATCAGTGTCTGAATCATATTGAAGGTCATTTTTAATCCATTGCATTATATGTTGAAAAAAAAAATGTACCAAAGTGTAAGTTCCATGTAATGGGGGCGACCTTATTGCCATCAACCGAGCACAAATCCAGACTCCAGGCTGTTACTGATAAATTTTAGATAGAAAAACCCAATAACACTGCCCTGACCTGGGATTTAAACTCAGGACCTTATGCTCAGTAGTACAACTTGTGAATACTAGACCAACGAGGCAGTCGAAAAAAAAAAAAAACAATAATCAGAAAATTAACAAAACGTCGCTCAAACTACGCCATCTCGTTTGAACCGCGTGTCGAAACGTTTCACAGTGGTGGCGCAGTCAGTCGTAAGTGCTCAAGTCGCGATGTTCATATTAAAATCCTTGCTGTAAACACAAGTATTATGAGACAGTCTCGTTGCCTTGAAGCTCATTTCTCTCGTGCCTTGTTACGTTTTCGCCTGTGGTTTGAGTGAGAAGAGGTCGCGAGAGTGAGAAAAAGGATAGGTATTTAGAGCTATGAAGAACTGAGTGTAAAGTTCACTCATCCTCTGTGGAAAAGGGAAGATCCTCCGACGCCATGTGTCTATTGTTTTTTATTTTTTTTGGGAATAATATCCCGCAGGTCAACTGCATACGTCGGCTGCTTAACAGGGATTGCCTGTGGCTACCTTATTAAATTAAGGTTAAATAAAAAAAATGAACTAAAGCGCCTAAATGCACCCCCTTTTTTTTCTTTTTTTCAGGATGGGCAATCATCAAATGACTTCTCCCGCTCTGGGTGGAGCGGGAGGGAGTGTCAGACTTTTACTGACTAAAACCCACCCGTGTTCCATCAGTTGTCCATGTGCCAGGGTCACGGTATCTCTTTCGAACAATCACGCGACTCCGGCAGGCATCGATCCTAGTAGACCCCTTCACTGCTGCTGACATCTCTTTGAGGCGCGCGTGGAACACTACGCGCCGTCGACCCGAGCTTGGTCCTTACCGGGTGGCGAGCTACCTATTGTTCGCCACCCGCAAGCTCGCGCCTACAGTGGCCGGGAGCCCGCAATTCCCGACTCCCGACGCCCAGGAAAGGCACCCCTTGTGGAGTATGGACATCGGCTAAGGGCGTCGTCCAATGAGGGCAGCAAGTGACGGGCCGGATGAGTGAATGATGCGTGAGTGAATGATGAGCGAATGATGAGTGGATGAGTGAATGAAGAATGAGCCCGACTATTGATGTCGATAAGTTGTATAATGCCAGTTGCGCTGTAAACTCTGCTTGTGCGATGCAGAATGTATGAGTTAAAGAAGAAAGAAAGAAAGAAAGATTTTACCTATTTTTTTCTAAGATTAATTAAACTGATACAAATTTATGAAGAATATGTTAGCAGTTTAATACCTTTGTAGGCTGAGTCTTTAAAATATTCATGAATCCGATGATGCACTAAGGGCAAAATAGGGTCAAGTTTTGTCTGCGACTATAGCGTTCAATTGCTTAAGATGAATAGTGTTTATAAGAACTTCGATTTACTTTAACCCATATTTAATCTATTTATTCTCGAAGAGGGCAAGATATCATATTTAATGTGAGGTTAAGACCATTAGAAAAAAAAAAGTTGCATTTTTTTTATTTTTTATGATTTTTTTGTTTCTACTTGTACCACACTGCATCTTGTAAGAAGAGTTTAATTTGTCTCCAATCGGCTCGAAACGTTGACTGCTATTGCAAATGCCTTATTAAAAGTCTAGTGCGTCTGAATTCTGTTCTTATATTTATTCTTGAAAACGTCTGCAAGAAAGTGCACTTCAAATATAAGCCTTCTAGATAATTCATCATTTGAAATGTTGTTTTAAATAACTGTGGTTTGTGGTTAGTTTCCAATATGACCTTAAAACTTTACCGCTTTCCTTTGCTTGTCTATCGTAAGGCTTCCGTTGACAGGCGCGACGCGACAGCGTGATGTGACTTTGATAATATATTGCATGGATTTTGATCTACTAGAGTTGCGTCGCGCCCGTCTAGGGGAGCCTTAATTGGCGATTGACGATGTACGTTGTAAGGATGTATAATTTATCGAGAATCAGCTATCACCACATTGTCAGAAAAGCTCGGTGATTATCGCAGTTTACCGATTACTGTTTCAGTAAACATAGAATAGTTCTACGGCTGTGCAAAACGTCACGAGAGTTATAGTCGATCCAAAAACAGTTCTCCAAAAATACCATTAAAATAATAATAATAAAAAAATAAAAAATATAATAAAATAATTAAAAATAAATAAATTATAATAATAATAAAAAAAAATAATAATAAAATAATAATAATAATTTATAATTATTTTTTTATTTTTTATTATTTATTATTATTTTTTTTTTTTTTTTTTTTTTTTTATTTTTTTTTTAATTTTTTTTTTTTTTTTTTTTTTTTTTTTTTTTTTTTCATTTTTTTTTTTTTTTTTTTTTTTTTTTTTTTTTTTTTTTTTTTTTTTCGTTCATTTGAACGTAGTCAAGACAAAGTGACGATTATATCCAGTTACAAGCGCTCATTTTGCTAATTCAGGCCCATACATTTCGGCAAACAAAGTTAATCTCTTCATCCTATTACCGGCAACTTGTCGACCTAGTTTTGTCGACAGCATCACACAGATAAAAGGCGGTAGGTCATATATTTTAGAATATATTTTAATTGTTGTTTATACTGTTTAAAAGAAGATGTACCTAGTGAGATGTAGTGTAGTGAATTGAAACGAGTGTGGATGCCTTGGTCATGTTGAGAGGATGACTGAGGGACGGCTTACAAAAGGTATTTACAATGCAGATGGGAGTGGAAACGCCGAGAGGGAGTGATATAAAGTGACCTTATTGGTGATGTTCTTCAGAAAGATCAGATGCGTAGAAGGTATTCACAACCGGCGTCTGTGTATGACCAGATCTACCTAAACGAGGCAAAAGGAGTATATTAGGATCGTGGCAGGTACAGTTTCGTAATTACTGCTTACTCCCTTGGGAAAAAGCGGAAAAAGTGTTTGGTATGAAGAAGTTGCTTCCGGGGTGCAGCCGTATCCTGAGATGCACGTTTTGCCTACGGAAGTATACATAGGGTACGTAGTCTTTTAACCTTAATACCTAATCCGTTTTCGAAACAAGAAAGTTCTGGTTTTCATCATCTGCCTAGCCGCTTTCCTAACTATTTTGGAGGCTACCAGTCTAACCGGATACAGCTGAATAACAGTATTTCACATGGAGCGACTGCCTATCTGACCTCCACAACCCAGTTACTGGGTATTACGATACTCCTTGGTAAGACTGGTTGCCGGACTATCGGGCTTCTAACGACCCGGAACCAACTCATTAACGTTTCTGAGGCACGGAGGGGTCTTTGTATGTGTAAAGATGATTCCCATCCACAGAACAAACCCGGCAAGCGTAGCTTAACCTGATCGATCGACCCGTGCAGCTGTCATTACTTAGCCACAAGTACATCTAAGAATGTTCTAGTTGTATGGCCTAAAAAAAAATGACACTAACGTATTGTATACAAGCAGTTGTATGAGGCGACAATAGTTCAATCAATCAATCAATCAAATCAGCCCATCGCAGTCCACTGTTGCCTCCCCATATTGCGCCACAACATCATACACGCACATATCATCCACATACACACATCACATATCATCTTCCGCCTTCCGCATCCAGTGTGCCCCAGCCACTTTCCTAAGGTCGTCGGTCCATCTAGCTGGGGGGCGTCCCACACTACGCTTGCCGATATACGGTCTCCACTCCAGGACTCGTCTGCTCCACCGGTCATCGGTCCTTCGACAGACATGGCCAGCCCACTACCACTTCAGCTTGTTGCCTTGTTGTCTTGCTTACTCTGCAAGCTATGTCGGTAACTCCAGTTATTTTCTGGATAATTTCGTTCCTGATTTTATCCTTAAAAAAGAGACTCCGAGAGCCTGCTCCATAGCGCACTGAGCGATCTTAAATTTGTGAACCAGCCCAACTGTCAGTGTCCATGTTTCGGCACCGTATGTCATTAAGGGCAGGACGCACTGGTTGAAGACCTTAGTCTTAAGACATTGCTGGATAGGTGACGAAAAGACTTAACGAAGTTTCCCAATGCTGCCCAACTTAACTGGATCCTTCTGTCGGTTTCCTTCTCGAAGTTGTGTCTACCGAGCTGGATGACTTGACCTAAGTAGACGTACTCCTTCACAACTTCGAGAAGCGAGCCCTCGATGTGAATTGGACTCGGCAACATGACTTCGACAATAGTTACCGAAACAGAAAATAAGCTTACAATTCTCTCTATAACTAAATGGCTTTTTCCAATGGCTTTGTCCACGCATTATAGGTAGAAAAATACCTTCCTCTTGAATCACTCTGGTTATTGATGAATACCGTATTAAAATCCGTTGCGAAGTTTTAAAGATCTAAGTGTGCGAATGCGACTTTGTTGTGTACTATATAGAGATATAAATGATCTGAAATTTCTATAATAACAGTTGCTATGCAGAGTTCTATCTTAGAAGTCACCCCTAAATCACCACCAAATTTAACGTCACAAAACTTTTAACTCCAAATAATACGTGTCACATTACTTTCAAACTTGTATTACTGTTTCTTGTATGTTACTCCGTAATCCCCCTCTAGAGAGGGCTCCCTGACATTAATGTCGTGTTATACTGTAATTAATATCATGGAGACACTATTTTATATCATTACACATGCGACAGCTACAAGTCGTATATTTTCTTTGAGTTACAAGTTTAACGAAGTTCGTGGTACTGTTGGTTGGGAAAGTGGTAAACTAATTTTGTCGGGTAGGATTTAATTCTGTTTTTCGCCTATCATACTAAACAAATATTAAGTTGTACTTAGGAAAGCTGGGTATTAATATTATGGAGATATTTAATTTTCATCCAGTTGATCTATACATATACATCCATAGAAATAACCGAAAGTGAAGTGCTTGATTGTATTGACAAGGCAAGACGCTATTATTACTTGCCAAATTTAGTTATAGGTCAATGGGAAATACCCAATACATTTTAGTTTCCTTGAGAGTGTCGAAATATACGGTTTTTGCGCCATAAACGGCCGTATCTTTTTTTCACGTTAACTTAAAAGATTTTTTTTTTCAACTTCAAGAAATTTTAGACTTGAGTATATCGTTTTAATTTCAACTTGATACGTCGACGTGTTGCCGAGATAACGGGTCTTGACAGACAGACAGATGGACGGATAACAAGTGGTCCTATAAGGGTTCTGTTTTTTCTTTTCAGTTACGGAACCCTAAAAAAAATCATTTTAATGTTTTTTGGTCAGTTTGTTTGTTTCGGTTAATCTCCGAAACGGTTAGACCGATTTAGATGACACTTTCACAATCAAATGGCTGATGGTATAAATCTCCTTACCTTCTACATCCAATAATTAAAACCTATTATGTAAAAATACATATAAAGACATACTTCATTAAAGCTTTCCTAAGCATCAAAAATCTTACGCAGTTAATATAGTATCATACCCCTTATCGTCTCCCGAATTTAGTCGAATGGGGCACATAAGTTTTTCGCCCTAAGCTATGCGATGGGGTAACAATCTGCAATTGTAATCTTTAAATCTTGCTTCCATCGTTATGGCGCTAGGGGATGTAGTAAGTGGTATTCTATAAATATTTATTTATACTTATAGGTATAATTTAGTAAAATATTTTTATATCAAGAAACGACGCGCGTTTTACTTGTGATAACCCTAACTAACTGTACAAACGCGCTGTGAATGTGTGCGTGAAGTCGAGTAGCGTCAACACATAACACACGCACACAGACACACACACGCTTCCTTCCGTATTCCACACATATTCACAGCGCGTTAATATACTTGGTAACCACAAGTCAAACGCACCTTGACTTGTGAGAAAAAAATTAAACTAAAATAAACACTCTTTTAGTCAGTTATAGTTGTCTATAAATCCTTATTGCGTAGGTAATATACAGAGATTGACATTCAATAGCTTTTATTTCGGCAACGAAATTTTTTTCGAGGAATCGGATTTTCCATACACGAGTGCCATCGAAACTGTCGAATGGACTTTATGAAAGCCGTTTGGATTGCCCATTACCCGACCAGGCTGACGGACTTAGAAGTTTTTTTACGTTAACGTTTTGTGAAAATAGTTTACTATATTTGTTTCGTTGAAAATCTGGTACAAACGTAAAACGCAACATGAAATGTAATGTACTTTAAAATTAATTTTTAAATTAATTTTCATCATCATCGTTCCAGTTTATTTGTGTTCGGCCCGACATGTCTTTTCCTTCCACACCTCTCTAATAGTCGTCATCTCGGTAGTCACCCCCTTTCTATCCATATCATAATTCACACAGTCCATCCATCGTTTTTTTTTGTTCTCCCTCTACTCTTATTACCGTCGAAATTCATATTCAAAACTTTCTTCAGGACATTTTTCTCTTTTCTCCGTATCATGTGCCCATTAAATGAACTCTATCAAGATATTTTTGTGGATAATTAAATTCATGCTGTTGGCTATAATTATACCATGGAACGCCAACATTTAACCAGAGAAGAGATGTTGTGAACAATAGGAATGATGGAATAAGACGCGATCTAGTGCAGTGCAACCCAAATATGTGCAATGCAACATGAAATGTTACACACGTTGAAAGAGATTCCCCTTGATGTTGCACATGTAACATTTCACGTTGCGCCAACGCCTTGTTGTTTCATGTTTCACATAATTATGTGCCTCCCTCATAAGATTTTTTGTTCCAACTCGTTAGAAGCAGATTAATAACAAAGCAAAAAAATAATTGAATATTACAAAAGCTTCAACCATCTGCAGGGGAAGAGAATGAGGAATTAAATAATTCTTCTTGCGCTAATATGACTTTTGAGCTCGACATTACTATTAAAAGTACAATCACAAGTACCAAAATGAAGGTATCTACGGTAAAAGGCTTCATAAATCGCGGGAATTAGTGACTTATGTCTGTAAGTTAATTACTTTAGTTTATTAGTATCGAATCCGTGACAGATACAGTATGCCCGAAGGAAGGTTTTTGTTTGTGAATAGTTTTATGTTAATGTTTGCGTGTGGTTTATGTATTTTATTTCTAATATTTAATTTGGATATTTATCATCAACATTTCAGCCATAAGACTGACGGACATAGGTCTCGCCCAATTTGGGGGGCTCTGCCAATACCGCCACGTTTGGCTGGCGGATGGGCGATCGCAGTATGGTGGTAAAATACGTAGAGAACGCTGCAGCCGATTTCCCTTGGTCGCCTTTAACAACACTCACGGGAAGAACTATATAAGTACACTTGGATATTGATATATTAGCTAAATTGAGTTATTAGAAGTCTATCAAATTCTATAAGTTAATATTCAATACGATGATGTAGGGACAACATTTGAAAATAGTATTCTTAGGTTTGGTCATGTTGAGAGCATGAATGGAGAGCGACTAACAAAAGTTATGAGGCAAATGTGAGTGGAAACACTGGGACGCTCTAGGAGGACATATTATTTAGTGACCTTATTGGTGATGTTCTTCAGAAAGGGCACGTGCGTAGTACTAGTAACCGGCGTGTGTGTATGACCAGATGTATGAACCTAAACGAGGCAAAAGAAGTGTAAGGATCGTAGCAGGTGGCGTTCTATGAAGAGTAAAACAAATCGAAATGCGAGTTTTAAGCATAGATTTTATTTGACTAAAATTTCTGCGGACCAAAACGTAAAGAGTTACGAAAGACAAGCTGATGAAGTTAAGAAACTAATCGAACTTTTGACATTAACTTGGGACTTGATCGCCGAGGACCCGCGAACTGGGCATGAAGAAGTTACTTAAAGGTAGAAAACTGTAGGAAAACAGTTCTGTTAAATAAATTACTAGGTATGTTGACTGCTTCGTTAGTCTAGTGGCCACAAGCGCTAGCTAAGTACGAATTCGATGCCCAGGTCAGGCAAAGAGTTATTGGGTTTTTAGTTCGAGAATTTATCAGTAGCAGCTTTGGTTTTGTGCCCGGTTGCTGTCATAAGGTTTGGCCCCCATATATGGCACCAGTATATTATATGGGTCTTAAACATAACTTGCATAATGTGGGTGCACTAAAAGATACATCGCTGATTAACCCTTTGGGGATTGCAGGTGTAATATTATGATATAATATTATAATTGTCCGTGTGATGTCCGACGTAAAGAATAGCATCACTTTTTTTCACACACACATTTTTTCACGTGGGTGTCGTAAAAGGTGTAGAGATTTACTAGAGAATGGGCAGCAGCTTTCTCTATGCATTTTACCACCATACTGCGATCGCCAACCCGTCTGCCAAGCGTAGCTATCATGACAGAGCGTCCCCAATTTGGAGGTGGCCTATCGCAATAGTGGACGTCTTACGGCTGAAATAATGATGATGAAGAATTTATAATTATGTAGGAAGGACCTACTTACATAAAACAGATTGGATTAAATTGTTCATCCAACAAAGTCCATTACATAATTACAAATTATCAATAAAGAATCCAACAGACAACATTATTCTGAGTCGCAATGGTGCGTAAAAAAATCTTAATTAAAATTCCCATCAACCGTAGAGGCGTAACGTTCAAATGCGACTGTCCTCGAACCTATTGTGACACTCTTTGGGAGATTAATAGCGAGGGACTCAAAGATGGAGACGTTAAAACCTTTCAGTAACAAAAGTACAACTGAAGATAAAATGAACAGAATTGTGGGCTATGAGAGTTGCGTGTGAGGGTAATTTTTTAGGTGGATTATAATTTTCTTCATCATACTTTACTTCTACAGCACAGTGCACAGGTTTTCAAGGTCCTCGCTCCCAGTGGTGTAAATAATGTGGTTGTTCGGCAAAAAGGACGTTGTAAGAATGAAAGTACATGTCACTTACTAGGAGTAGGAGCCTTAGAATTACGTTATAGTGGCCTTATTGGAGATTTTTGTCAGAAAGATCGCCTGCGTAGTACCTACCTATTTGCAACCGGCGTGCGTGTATGACCAGATGTATGAATGTAAACAAAGCAAAAAAAGTATATAATGTTGTTCTGTAGTTACTGTCTACCCGAGAAGGTGTAAGTTCATGTATATGTTAGTGGTTAATAAATCAGCATTACAATTGCTATTTGTGAACTAATGTCATTAGCATACCATTTCTCGTAATTAAAACGTTCATAATCTAGTTCCAGTCTCATGTCGGTGATAATTAAATATTAAAATCTTGTCAAAAATATATGGAAATTCCAGGTATTTTTGACAGGTTGAGACTGAACGTGAACGTTCTTCTTAAAAATTACGGAAATTGCCCCTCAGCTATATTATCACGATTGTTTCGTTAAACATAAAATAAAACAAAAATCATTTAAAAAACTTAACAAATGGCTTAATCAAGAAAAACAAACGCCACTTCACCTTACTTCATGGCCGCATACTAAAAGCGGGCCGTAATTTAAAAATGCTCGAAATTTTTCAAAGGAGTGGAAGAAGTGGGCTCCTTCCCTCACGGCAGGGAGGGACAACGCACCTGGGAAAGTTTTCTTCATCCCATGAATACAAAGAGGATCTGGTTAAAGATCTTTAAGTTTATGCAATGTCTTATCACGATTGGTATACGGAATACGGATGTCGCGAGCGAATTCCCTGGCTACGTTCCGTTAAAAACTTGTTTTGTTGAACAGCTTATGTTTAGCTTTGTTGGAGAAAATGTAGAGGGAAAGGACTGCCTTGCAATAATAAATCGAATACAGATCTTACTGTGATCATGATCATGCACCAAACAGTACCATTTCTTCCAGTGGGTATCGTAAGAGGTGACAAAGGGACTTACTTACAAGAGAATGGGCAACAGCGATCTCCATACATTTTACCAGCATACTGCAATCGCCAATCGCGTGGCGATTATGGCATATCCCCCCAAAATTCGGGAGGTCTATGCCCAGCAGTGAATGTCTTTTTGCTGAAATATATGGTGATAATAATGATGAAGAATATCACACAGTACGTATACATACAGAGTCCAATAATATAATTGTTCATTTACCCAAAAGCAAATTCTCAACGAATGTTAATATTTTTATTTCACCAATATCAAATCAGCGGGCATCAAAGTGACACCATTTCCCAATATACCTAACAAAATTGATCTCCAATCCCGGCCGATTTTGCGACTCATTTCCAAATCCCCATTTATCTAAGTAGAAAGATTTTTTTCCGTCCATTTTCCAATAATAACCATTTGGCATCAATCAACAGCCTCAAAGGACAGATCGGTAGGTCCCCGAAGAAGTTGGACTTAAATAAATTAAAATTTTCGCGATTCGCGTTCGGAGTTCGAGTCATCGAATCCACCGTTGGCTGATTACATTATGTAAATTGCTGCCTACCCTCGCTTCCTTGTCATTTATACTACCCAGATGTTGGAAGAATGGATGTGCTCCTGATTTGGCCACAGAATTTATATTGTGGGTCATGTGGTGATTTAGAGATGGTAGGGTTAACTGCTGGTAAACAAATGGTATTGGATGAATGACTCTGGATATTTAATATGATAACTCTTGGCTGATAATAATACTAATGTAATTATAAATTCAACATTCAAGATGTAACTAATATTTAACAGAGTTCCATGACGTTTCCTGCCCATTCCTTTCCATAGGTACCAACTACGGTTTGGAATCAATAGGCAACTGGCTACATCTATCTATCTGAACGACTCTTAGGCAGCAATTCAAAAGTGTCTATAAATGGTTTAATTGAAATAAATACTTTGAATTAGAGTCATATTGCCTTGACCATGGCCAGGTAATTATTAGTCTTGTTTGACATCATAATCATCATCAGCCTTTAT
This sequence comes from Aporophyla lueneburgensis, assembly GCA_932294355.1. Classification (NCBI taxonomy): domain Eukaryota; kingdom Metazoa; phylum Arthropoda; class Insecta; order Lepidoptera; family Noctuidae; genus Aporophyla; species Aporophyla lueneburgensis. Next base: position 5,391,956 of record OW028746.1, read on the forward strand.
AAAATAAATTGCTATTATACAGGTTTTTACCTTTTCAACTTTATCTTTTTGTCGTAGAAAGTATGCTGAAAAGAAAGTGTGTGAATGAAGTGTGTTGGAAACTGCTAAAAACATTGATAATTTTAATACAAACAACTTTCAATGTAAAATTATTTTCGGCACTTCCATTCCCATGACATCACCACCAATGTTTCCTCAAACAGATATCTGTGTAAAGACATTTCGTCGCCCTCGCACCGGGACATTGCAAGATTACCGTAAAGAAGTATGTTTCTATTTAAATTCCTACTTTTAAAATGCAATTGTACTCAGCTGAGGTTGACAGGCGATAACCTTCGCTACGCTCAACGTTCCGATCGATTTTGTTTTATATCTGTCTCTCCAGTCTGGTCACGATATACCGTTTCACGCAAGATAATTTTATGAAGGGAAGAATTTCTGAATTTCAGACGTCGAGTTATTTGGTTAGTCGATTGGAAAGCCTCAAAATAGAACAGTGTGATTTAATAACAGTTAACTGGGAAAATGCACTAAGAATATGTCAAGTATATTTCAAGTTTTGACTCTCGTTAGGTTGCGGAATTTAACTTAGAAATAGAAAGAAATGAGACTGTTGTAAGTCGTAGGTACTACCTACAGTGTTCTTATCACACGAAGCGACGCGCGCTTTACTCGTGGTAACAAAGTGTAAAAACAAGTTTTGAATGTGTGCGTAAAGACGATTAGCGTAAGTACATGATACACATACGCGCACAGCCACACACACACAAATCTGACTTCATCATTGCTTCGAACAGTAACTAGAGCTCTTGCGTTTACACACACATTAACAGCGTGTTTGTACAAGTAATCACAAGTAAAACGCGCTTAACTGACATAAAAATACTATACAACTTCCTATACACATTGTATGTAATAATTGTTGTAGCTAAGATAAAATGAAAATAACTAAGGGTTATCTAGTCACGTTTCCCATAATCTTTATTAATTTATATAGTTGTCTAATTTAATTTTCCACATTACACATCGTATACAATACGCCGGTGTAAGTTGTAAAGTTGGCGCGGTGCCAACGAGTTTAAGGAGGCTTCCAAATGGAAGTTTTAAACGTACGATTACAAAGTCCACACACTTGGACCGTTATTAGAAAGAAAGATGTGCTTCGGATTTAAAATTGATATTAAGAGTATTGCGAGGAAAGAAATTTGAACTTAAAAATATTTCCTAAAAACGGTACGACAAGCGTGAAAATGAGTTTCTTATACAGTTTTCGGAAAGGCAAATAAATACATTTACAGCTGAAGATAGACTTCACCCAATTTGGGCCATATAACTCGGTTCTCAGGATTACTTAGCCTTAATGAGCTCTAGCCAAGTAAATTGCCTACATTTATCCATTACTACAAGAGTGTTTAAGTTTTTGTTGAAGGTACTTATAACCCTAGTAAAAAAAGAGAGAGTAAAACATAGAGAGGCAAACGAAAAGCGGACAAAGTTATATAAAAATATTGTACTTTCTACCTTTTTCCATCAAGGCTTATTCTGATTGAAATTTAACATTCATTTCTTAAAATATACTTCTGTAACAAGGTAGATATAACCATTCTCATAACCCGAAATTCTAATCCAAAAGTCTCAAGAAATCAACATTCATTTTCCATCCCAAGTTGGAGAAATTTGTTAAAAAAGTGCCGGGTACAGGCAAATAAGTCGAGACGGCTTGCCCGGGGCGCATATTAACGAACCCGTGTACGAGATGAGGTAGGGTTACCAGAATACTGGAGCGACTGGAAATGTCCCGGATCGATATAGCTTCATATCCGGTGGAAGCAAAGCGGTGTATTTTTCAGCTGGACTGCCTCATTTATGTTTAGAGGAACAATTACGCGTTCTAATTAGCTGGAATACATCTGGTTTTACTAAGAACCCATAAAAGCAATGTTACGTGCATAGCGTTAAGTCAATGAGGAGCAGTTAGTGAAAATAAACTTTGAGCAACATGTAAAGAGAGGACAAATCTCTTTAAAGTTCAAGAACACAACTGAAATCACGTGCAGAATCTAGAGAAACTCCTTGCATCTATTTTCGAAAACAACCCGAACTGCATCTCGATGTCCTGGGAACCCCACCACGTCTGGCGTCGTGGATTGGTTGCCACTCATGAATGTTAATTCCGCCGCAGCCACGCAACGCGACTTAATCCCAGACGATGTAGGGTTTGTCGTTAAGCGATCGAGAAGCGAAGATAGTGATGGAAATGGTGCTTTTTGTCGGCGGATTTGCCGTCTCAATTTACGTCTTCGACTTGAGTTTTTTTGGGATTTGTAAGTATTTTTTACGAAATGCGAACCATTCTGGTTTAGATTAGGCAGGTAGCACCAGTGTTAAATTGTGTAATGGTCTTTGGCTGCAAAGCTAAAGAGTATTTAAATACGATGAGGCTACTTAGCTAAAGATGGAAATAATTAACATTTCATTTAACTTCAGAATGCGAAGAATTTCCTTGAATATAGGACTCATGAAAATATCCCATATTTGCCTCTCCACTTTTACTGGAAATCGTTATGTGTCTCTCATCCACTTCACCAATTACCAAAAAACAATTCACGAATTCCAACCAAAACAAAAATAAAATGGCATCGCTGCCTGAAAAACTCATAAATTATTTCGCACAGAATACAGTTGGACTGTCAAAAACTCGAGATAAAAAATAGTATCTGCAGAATGTCCGACGGCTCCCGACATATCAATCATCTCCCGAGATTGGATCACGTCTGCCCCCTACCAGGGGTTCAATTCTCGTATGGAAATTGGTTCGTATATAAGCGTGAAAAGATTGTGCTATCTCAGATAGTTCGAAGGATTGAATGTTGGTGAAGTGTTGCGTATGTGCTAAGTCTATTAATTCTGATGTGTGTTTTATAGGTTCTTGTTTTGTTTCGGTTTAATTTTCTACATGTTTTCTCGCTTCTTAGTCTCTGAAAATAACTGCCGCGGCAGAAGCCACAGGCTGTTTGCTGTGCCTCCATGTTGCACCATTGCGCGTGCTAAGTCTCCAGTACCACGTAATATGGCCGCTCTTAATGATGTCTTTGACACTAACCCAACAAACGATATTAATTTGTTAAACCGTCTTAATTAAAGAAATAAATAAAGATAACATATACTGCTATTTCGAATAAAAATACTAATCCAATTTAAAACTAATTTCTAAATGCGAAAGCAACTGAAAACAATTCTGTATTTCATACAACAGGTACTAAATCTCGCTGCCAATAAAATAAAACCTTTAATCGCTTTAGAGAACAAAGCAATCATTTATCAACCTCAAAGTTATAAAAACTAATAAAACTGTCGAAACTACAAAATGTTTTCCGAACACGTTGAAATTACTGTTCAAATTCAATATGAAAACAAATCCCATAAAATCGGCGATCTAATGGCGCTGTCTAAACTGGCCAGGTGTTTCGTGCATCAACCGGGCAATACATCGGAACAAATGGACGAACGTGAGGCGAATTCTCGAGCTGACCTAAATACGTGCAATGAGATGAACCGATGTTTTATTTTACGAGTCAACAATGCCATGGGGCGAGTTTATGACTGTTTGACTAGGAACTGGGAACCGTCCCTTACTTTCACTTAAAACGTTTGTCTTGAGAGGTAGCTAATCAATTTATTTTCTTTTTGTCTTACCGCTAAACAAAAGTTTTGTATTTCTCAATTTAACCAATGACTAATTCCCGTAATTGACTCGTTCTAAGTCTAGTGCCTGTCTTATCTCAGCGATAGTCAAAAACTTGTCAAAAATGTATGGAAACTCGAGGATTTTTTTTTGACAGTTCGAGATCAACTATGAATGTTCTTTACAGGAATTGCCACTCAGGTTTTGGGCAAAATCGTTTTGACGGCGGGTTAAGCTTAAATTATGGGATAGGAAGCTAGATTACTCTTAACTACGATATACGAGTATAGAGAGTACACGTATATCTAATCCGTACCGTGTGGTGCCGGACGTAAAGAATAGCATCACCCCATATCTTCCCGTGGGTGTCGTAAGAGGCGACTACGGGACTTACTAGAGAATGGGCAGCAGCGTTCTCTATGCATTTTACCACCATACTGCGATCGCCAATCCGCCTGCCAAGCGTGGCGATTATGGCAAAGCCCCCCAAATTGGGGGAGGTCATGTCCAGCAGTGGACGTATTACGACTGAAATGATGACGTATATCTAATCACGTTAAAAACTTCTGCTTTGATATTCTAATCTAATCTAACTAGCCTGTATTGTCATTGCAGGGCAAAGGCCTTCCTCTCCCTTTTCCACAGACTTCTATTTTTTGTTAGTGCTGGTCAGTCCTTTCAGTAGGAGTCAAGCTCATCCCGCCATTTTCATCTTGGCCTGCCGCGATGGCTTTGATATTACTACCTAAAAAAATCAGCAAATCACAATAAACGCTCACACAATTACCCCCACAGATCTTCATTACATCATCGCATGTGACACATCATTCAACAACAATAACCCCGAATAGTATTGAACGTCGGTACCGAATATCCGCGGCAATTTCGCAAAGATCCGGAAAAGCGGGAAGGTTTCGGAACAGGAATACGAAATGCGGATATTGCGGGGGCCGGCCAGCGAAGCGTGTACCGTCTTATTTGGATCCACGGCTATTAGATACAAACGGTGATTCGGTAATTTCGGCCGTTTAGCCGATGTGCGGACGTTTTGGGCTCTGATTTTGTTTATTGCTTTTCGAGAGATCACTCGGTAAGGGAGATGCAAGGAATGATAGACAGTAGGAGAAATGGTATACATCATCTGACTAGCCTTTTCCCAACTATGTTGGGATGGGCTTCCAGTCTAAGGATGCAGTTTAATACCAGTATTTTACACAAAGCCACTGCCTCGCTGCCAAGTTGACGGGTTTCTGACGACTGCTAGGATCAACGGAATAACGTGCTTACCGAAGTACGGAGGGGTCGTGGTATATAAAAATTGTCACTAACCTTCGGACCAACCTTGGCAAGCGTAGCTTAGCCTGGTCGATCCACCCGTGCGGCTGTTATTACATGGCTACAAACCCTTCGTTGAAGAAATGGTTTACGTAATATGCAAAATAATTACAAATTTTAACTTGCACCCATTGCATGATTAAGCAAACCAATAATCTGGAAGATAAAATTGTAACATAAATTCAATAAGTCAATCAATTGTAATTAAATTAACACTCACACATAACCAATCACACTCATGGGCCAATTAAACCAATACAATTTATCATAATTACTCTGAAAGGGTTCACCATTTTTATAGACCCGAAAATATCTCCCCGCGTCATTATGCAGTGTGACATGCTACCAATTAGTTATTTTCGTTCAATAATGACAAAAAACTAAAGGGTGAATGCCACAGATGTACATAATAATAAATATTTTGTAATTTGTAAGGTTAAATAGAATCTTGATGTCAAAATAGATATTAATGAACACACATGTGGCCAACTTAACGTCAATAAAGATAATCCATATAACCCATTAGTCAGCGCAGAGAGTTCAGCGCTCTGTCTCCACTGTTCTCTATACTCGTCAAACCCATTTCTCCTTCTTACCTCATCATCTGCCAAGACTTGTCCCAACTTTTTTGGGGTCAACTTCCAGTCTAACCGGATGCAGCTGAATTCCAGCATTCTTACCAATACACTTCTTACCGGATTTCCCAAATTCAATATTTAGGCTCTGGCGATACTAAAAATCTTTGTTCAAACCAAACGTTTTCTGCGATGTCTTTCTCACCATGCTGGCTTTATTCATTCGGCTTTCTTTAGAACGCGCTCTCTTTAAGTTCCACAATCCTACAACTGGGATTAACTATACTCCTTGGTAAAACTGGTTATCAGAGTTATGGGTTTCTGACGACCCATAATGACTGTCAAATATGTATGAATAATTGCCGGTTCTAACAGCTTTTCGTGCTTTCCGGTACGCGGAGGGGTATGGGTATGTAAATACTCAGCTATAAACCTATTTTAAAAGATAGTTATTTAAGTACGGAAGAACGGAATCTCCTAACACAGTCTTATCTGCTTAAAAGAAGGCTCCAAACACTAGATGTAAATTTTTACTTGTTAAAATAATAAACCATTTCTCATTTCAAGTTTAAAACATAGAATCACACATACAGTTGCAAATTATACTTTGCTCCTCTTCACTGGTTTATAGCCAAATTACTTTAAATGTCACACTCAAGTTGAATATGTGCTAAAATATTTTATACTTATTCTAGAGATGAAGAGATCTTTTACCTCGCCTGGCAATTGTCTTAAAACTTTTTATGATTATACATAAACTTTTTGAGTATCAACTCTCTTACTCTTTGGACAGTAAATTCTTCGACGAAGTATTGTTTAGTTTCTGAATAACCTTAAAATCAAAGTCAAAGTAAAAGTCAATGCATTTATTTCAATTAGGTCCAAAAAAGGCACATTTGAACGTCAACTGTTATATGAAAATAGAATTGATTCTAGTTGCCTCTTCCAAAAGGTAGATACGTATGGAGGAAAATGGGCAAGAAACTCCACCGTTACTCTGCAAATGTGTATTATTGCAGTTCTGTAGGTGACCAAAGTATAGTAAAATAATTAATACCTATGTGAAGAGACGTTACTCACTTAAATATTATAAACCTAATTTTTAGGGTGTATAATATTCACAAATATAATATGCTGCCAGTTCATTTGAAAACTTTTAGTTAACCACACAACCAAAATTAGCTTTTACACACTATGACTGCAGCGAATTCTAATTACAATATTTGCTCATCCCACGAGTACAGCGTTCCATAAATGCTTTTGCTAGAAGAGCCGTTTAGTTCCTTACTATTTCTTGGTAGAACTTCCTTTGTGAACGAGGAAGAAACCAAATATTTGGTGCAAAGGAATATCGTGTACGCATTTCCTTGAGACTCGCTAAAAATAAAGAGGAAAAGGTAAAATTATGCCAGAATACCAAATATTTTATCAGCAATAAAAAATGTTACTGTTACATCCGAACTCCGAAATCAAGGAAAAATTTATAAAACCATATCTTCAGCCAAATTACCCGTAATTTCTTACCAAAAATGTTATCATACAAAAGAAATATCACACATGTGTCATCCAACGCGTGACGCAAATCATAACGTCTGGATTTTTCCTTAAAATAACCAAAATTGTCGCCATATTTGACACGTCTGAAGGAACACCGTGGCCTGAATCGGAATGAGTTGAAGTTTCTGAAGAAGCAAAATTTATGCAGTGGAGACTTATGTATGTTTGACATCGAGGATTTGGATGAGACTGAACTGAAAATATTACTTATGATAAGTTGGGAGTTCGAGGATCATAACGATAAACGGGATGTTGAATACGCTGAAGAAAATCAGCAACTTATTACCAAGATAGACGAAGAAACTTGAGTTGAGAAAGAAATACGTATAAAAACTTTTGAATAGGCAATAATAAATGCAGAAGCAGAATAAACCTTAGCGACAATTCACAATCAATGTTGAAAATGACAAACTCTAAACAGGTGCAGGTCAAAGAAACCAAGCGGCAACTATACTTGGACGGTGTAAATAATTTATAGTGATTATTAAAAATATAAATAGTAACATTGTAGTAAAAATTGCTAACAAGGGAAAATAACCCCATTTAGAACCTAAATTATATAGAACCGCAATTATTGCCAAGTTAGAAGTCGAAACAGCCAAAATAATTAATTGACCAAGGTTAAAAACACTGTTAATCAGCCCAATAATAGCAGACTTGGCATGTTTCTAGAACATTCATGGAACTAACAAAACCCTAATGGTTGTAATATAATAACATATTGTAAGGTTAATTATGACCTAAAAGGGTACAACATGGACAAACAATTTAGATAAAAATATCTAAAGTTCGTGCTACCAAGTAATAACTGTTAGCTTCTACAATATTACACGGTATATATTTTTTACTAATTGTAATCATGAATTTAGACGCTTGTTACAAAATATGAAAATAAAGGCAGAAATTCCACTTTTAAACTAGGTATAATTAAATTGAAAGAAATTGAACCCACTAATGACAAATATTCCTTTAGTTAATTAAAAAATATATGTTAATAGTAATAAGATAGCATTGAAATGTATTATGACTGCCTCGTTGGTTTAGTTATCGCAAGTACTGTTGCTGGTTATGAAGTCCTGGATTTGATTGCCAGATCGGGCAAAGTGTTATGGGGTTTTTCTATCTGGAATTTCTCAGTAGCAGCTCCGAGTCTGGATTTGGGACCGGTTGATGGTAACAGGCTCGCCCCCTATCACATAGGACTTAAACATAACTGGTGTAATGTGGGTGTCCTTTGGAACTCTTTGGGAATACAAGGCGTGCTGTTATGTAGAAAGGCATTTATCAAAACATAGAGTACAAAAATCAAACGAATAAACGTAGATAGATACTCATGAAAATATAGAATAACATATATATACAAGTGAAATAGTATTTCATTTTTCTAAACAATACACAGCGAAAATATTGAATCAGGTAAAAGAAAACAGCTGCAAATAAAAACGAGGAAAATATTATACATTTAAAATTGCCAACTTTCGGCACCATTTATTACACAGAACAGCAAAAGCACGAGATTTATAAGTCAATCTGTTTTGTGAAATATTTTATCGTTTGCTACATTTCAGTACGAATCCGATTCGCTTTTCCAAAATTTATATTTTGCGTGACAAAAATCTATCGATGCTCGGAAACGATTCGGTAGTTCCATTTTAAACTTAACCCGAATTCGAGATATTTTGATGACATATACTCGTACTACGTGGAATATTCAAATGTGTGGTCTATTTCTGTAGTTTACAATAGCTCCGATACAAATTATCTTAAGTTATATTCGAAGTACATACATGCATCGTTCAGTCTGATGATGAATCGAATAAGTTATTTTGAATTTCATTTTTATCTACTACCTAGCTGACGCGAGAGGCGTTGTTCCGTCCAAAATTTCAGTAATTCATTAAAAAACCTCATAGAAGTTGCAATTTCAGTTTTCCGGTGTTTAGAACTTTTGGGTTTTCTATTTATTTATGCCACCGTTTTTTAGCTGATTTTTATTTTTTCTATAATATTATTAAATTTTGCGTGCTTTTCAATAACACACACCTTGTTTAGTAAGGCAATTATCAAATCTAACGTTTCTCTATACAATATCAACATTGTAACAAAGAAGATTAGAAACCGTAAATCGTATGAAAACATTTATGACGCCCTAAATTCTAGTCAAAATTTAAGCACCAATTCCGTTCCAATCACCGTGGTAACCCGATTATGTGCCATAACGAAGTCACTCTCCCAAAAATAGTACATACAAGTAATAAAATTCCATCATAAAACCGCCATGATATTGAGGCGCACATAAATCCTGGTAACACGTCTCATCGTGCGATAAATTTACATTTTAAAACTTATCACGGGGACATTACACCACTTTAATATTAGCGGGAGGCTACAGGGGGCGTTCTATAAGTTATGGTGTGATTATCGACATGAATGAGTTATGGCATGGCGGTAGTTAGACGGGAAACTTTATTGTGTTTGATTTAAAACCACCCTTTGTTTGCGGGTTTTTAGTTTCCCAAAGTTTTTTATGGTAATTGAGATGTTCTGCAGCAATTTGCAGTTAATGGCTGGTTCCTTGGGGAAATAGAAAAGGTAGAATGCGATTTATGAACTTGGAGTTCATGTTTTTATGAGAGGGTTTTTGCATAATCTATGGATGGAGGATTGTGAGTAAACTCTCGTTTTGTTATTTAAAGAACGTTAGTTATATCACTGACTACTATATTGGATATTGTTTGATCAGTCCTCGTAATATTAACAATGTTCTGCTCATCCTATTGAATGATATTACAGTAATTATCCGTGATGAACAATTCAACCTTTGTGAATGAATACATTGGTGGCCCAGTGGTAACGACCCCAATTTACGAGTCGTGGGTTCAAACCCAGCCAAGTACTTTACTTTGTGTATTTTTTTATCACTCCTGCTTTCAAAACGGTGAAGGAAAATTTCGTGAGGAAACCGGGATGTCTTGGAACCAAAAATCGAAAACATGTGACATCTACCATCCCGCACTGGGCCCGCGTGGTAGATGACAGCCTACGCCCTCTCGAAGAGAAGAGGCCTGTGCCAGCAGTAGGAACATTACAGGCTAGTTATTGAAAAAAAAAAAAAAAACGTTAAGAACTTTTGATATATCACAAGCAATATCATTACTGACTTTACTTGTACTATTGTCTTACAACAAAATTTAATTTTCTACTTTTCAAATGGTTTGTTTCGGGCACCTGTAGTTCTTATTTGAGAATACACAAGACTCTTAAAGAGTTACCGTAGTATTAAATTGATGAATTTAAAAGCACCATTCTACATACAGTTAGGTGAGTTTAAAAGCAAGACGACGACGGAACGATATCGCCTTGGGACTGCGTCGACATTGCACAACAAAACGTATTACGCGGCTCTATCCCTCAGGATGGCTGAAGGAACTTTGAACGAATATTTCTTTATTGTTTAGATTTACTTTTTAGACGAACTCTCCTATGGAAAGTGTGTATTTTATGTGATAAGGAAAACAATACGTATTGTCAGGTCTTTGTAATTTATGGCACTTGTAATGGCGAATTTCTTGGCTATGAAAGTTTTGCTGAAGTGTCATGTACAGCTGTTTGGCGCATCTGGTAAAACTGGCAGCAGAGCCAAAAATGGATTTTGCGAATAATAATAAGTTTGGTAAAACTTTGCCATACTTCTGAAACAGATTACAGCTATAGTAACACAATGGTCGCCAATTTGCAATATATTATAACGTAATATTTAATATTTAATTATTCTTATGAAATCTTAGCACTTCGTCCGCGTAGATTTCGTATTTTCCCCTACATACTTGTCAAGGTCGGTCAAGGAGGTCCCCTATAAACGTGTCAAGGGTTCCTTTGACCCTCTTATGGGCAGAACTCTTTCTTAATGCTCCCCTACATTATAAAAGGAAGCCGTATGCAAAATTTTACGTTCCTAGTCTCAAAAGTTTCGTCTGTGCGTTGATAAGTCAATCAGCCAGTCGGTTTCTCCTTTTATTTAAACAGATATAGCTCATAAGCTATTGCAGAACTATTTGTTCAAAAATTTAAAATCAAATTTAAATCGGACGATGATTACCGATGTCATTTAAATTTCACACTACTTGCAACATTTTGATAAATGAACGCCATAATTTACATAAAAACTATTAAAATACCTGACTGACGTATTACGCCAACTGTAATGAAGCATTTCATAATGCGAGGAATTTCATCATTTTCATCGACCATTTTATGCGACTGGGATAATAAATATTCGTAATATATTTGTGAGACGCATTATCGTAGATTGCTTCATAATTAACTATTTTGATGGTTTTTTTTGTTTATAATATTGAGTAATGGACTTTTGTTTATTTGCCAGAGCTATTGTTTCAGGAGAAACTGTAAATCTCATTGTGCATGTTTTGTTTTCTGTTATATGTATTATCAAAAAACAAAACACAAACTTTTACCGAGACTTAGTCGAAAACGGCCTTATGGTTAGTGGGTTTGATTTAGAATGTTTCGCGTAGATATTTATGCTACGCTATGCATTTGATTGGTTCATTTCCCGTGTATCTAAGTTTGTGTTACTGTGATTGATTCATTTTTAACCCCCGACGCAAAAAGAGGGGTGTTATAAGTTTGACGTGTCTGTCTGTGTGTCTGTCTGTCTATCTGTGGCATCATAGCTCCCGAACGGATGAAGCGATTTCAATAAAATAATAATTGTATTAAAGGTGACTTATGTGCAAGTGTTCTTAGACATGTTTGATGAAAATTGGTTGAGCCGTTTAAAAGTTGTGGGGGGGAAAGTGGGGAAGAGTAACCGAATGTCAGCAAATATACTCGAGTGGGGTCTCAAATGAAAGCGCACTGAAAGAGAATATTGATGAATTAATCTAGAGTGTTCTTAGCTTCGTTTGATTCTACATTATAAAAAGTATGTACCTATGAAAAGTATAAAATAAAAAAAATTATTAAAAAATTTAAAAAACCCCCGACACAAAAATCTAATTTCCCTTTAAAAAGTAAAAAATAATTAAAAAAAACTCAAAGTACAGACGCCAACACATCAAGCTACTACAATCTGTCAGATTTCTTTGATAGATTTTCGACTTTATTTCTAGAGCATTAGGTTCAAGGTTCATTGGGAAAAATTGACAGTTTCGGGTAGCTTGACCTGGTGGCGTCTGTACCTAAGTAACTATTAATAATTAAAAAAAAAATACATCACTTTGGGGGACCGCTCCGCGAGGGCAGACGTTGACGGTCGTATCCTAAATGCAATATTTTGAAGTAATTTTATAAAAGTTTTCTTTTCTTAATTTTTTTTTAAAATTAATGTATGTTGCTTAGTTAGATAATAGACTATTTGTAATTAAATTGTTAGGTTTGGAGCGGTCCCCCAAAAAGACGTGTTTTTTTTTTAATTATTAATAGTTACTTAGGTACTTTGAGTTTTTTTTAATAATTTTTTACTTTTTAAAGGGAAATTAGGTTTTTGTGTCTGGGTTTTTTAAATTTTAAATTTATTTTTTTATTAAAATACACAGTGTAGAATTCAAATAGTCTATTGAGTATTGACATGCATTTGACACGGTTATATTTTAATTAAGAGAAGGTAATAGTTATCGTTTCCAAGGAAATGCGCTTTTTGCTGGTAAGAATAAAGTTAACAACCGTTTGCTTGTTTATTTTTAACAAGCTTTTGCCAGCGTTTTTGCCAGTTTATTACGCATATACACAATCATCTTGAATCACTCTCTCTATTGATGAAAACCCCATTAAAATCCGTTGCGTGGTTTAAAAGATCTAAGTGGCATGCGACTTTGGTTTAGATTATGTAGAGATATTACACCCAGCAACAAAAATATTGCCATCAAAAAAGTTGGAATGAAAACAATACCCACATATATCTTTCGCGAGAGCACAAAGGCATACAAAACCAAATAAATAAGGACTAGTGAAAAGCAAACGTTCAGTGTTAACGCAACGTAACAATAATAAACGTTTTTTCAACAGTTCCGTACACCAAATGTCTGCGATCTTTGTGTGCTCATTGTATCGATTTTACATCCGGCTCCGAACTAAAATGGGCGGCCCTCACTTTTGTAACTCGATGCGTTTGCGATGATAACTCGCATGCCGATGGAATTAATATCAACAATGACATAGATTTATTTAACGCGTGTATTAATGTTGCTCCTTTAAGATGGAAACAATGTAAAGTATGTTCCGTATGGTCACAGTAAAGATATCTACACAGTATTCTATCTTCATACAAATGCTCGGAACGCAAGTCTTACCTACGCGCCTCGAGTCTGGTACACTCCGAGTACATTCGCAGTCGCGTACGCACCGCTTTGACAAACGGATGGCGGGCGGTGTTATTGATGGTTTTGTTTGTAAGCAGTTAGCGTGCGATTTGTGAATAATTAATAATAATCAGTGGAAGATGATTACTTAATATGGCAAATAGAACTTATAAACTATATTATGCTGTTTCTGGTTGCTTGAATTCTTCAATAACGCACACAGAGATACATTTTTTAAATTACCCGGAAACTCCGAAAGGAAAGACTAGGTTTTTTTTATGTGCCTACTAGTACGAAATCTGATTCTTTTTTAATAGGAGGTATTTCGCTTCTTACACCAAGTGAAATACCAGGATTATTAAATAAGTAAGTGGATAGGTTGAAAAAACTGACAAACGAGTGACCTACCTACGCTCCTAGTAGTAGCAGGAAGTTTCCTAGCCTGGGGTGCCCGATCTTTTGCTTTGAATCGATCTTTTCGATCGTAAATCGATACACGATCTAGATTGCAGGATTTGAATCGGTCCAGCAAAGATCATATTGTAATTAAAAATAAATAAAATTTTATATAATTTACATCTTTCACCCTTGTCACTTTTAATAAAAACGGTCCATACATTGTATTTTTTTAATAATGTTTAATATTTACAATCAAAGAAACTCAAGTAGGTAGATGAACTTAGAATACTTTATGCGGGCCGCAGCCCTACCGCGTCTACCGCGTGTTTACGTACCGCGCGTGCTGTAGGTAGTTATTTCAAGGATAGGGCCGAGTCAAAATACTGTTAGATATCTTTACCGTGGTATGGTGCTGGATGTAAAGAATAGCACAGTCCCATTTCTTCCCGTGGGTGTCGTAAGAGGCGACTAAGGGACTTATTAGACAATGGGCAGAAGCGTTCTCTAGGCATTTTACCACCATACTGCAATCACAAATCCGCCTGCCATGCGTGGCGATTATGATAAATCCCTCCAAATTGAGGGAGGCCTATGGCCAGTTGTGGACGTCTTTCGCCTGAAATTATGATGATGATCCTATTGAACAAACATACACGCTTTTGAATAACTTTATTGGACCAGAATTAGCCGATTGGTCGACGCATGAATGATTATCTGGAATGATAATGATTGGACCAGACTAAGCAAATTCAGCGAGACCAAGTTAAAAATGTCCTGTTTGAAAAAATTGTTTTGTGGTTGGTTGATTAATTTGGTTCATAGAATTGCTCTAATCACATGCAAACTGTTTTCCGTTACCATTTTTTCTAGAGTAACCAATCAGTTTGGCGCTTCGATTGGCCTTTAACCTATCCATTGTCGTGAAGCGACAGTTAAAAACAAAACAAAGAAAATAGGAAAATAAACTTTAAAACGATTTATTATAACAGAATGAGTATAAAAGACAAACCAAATTCAAAAATAACAATCTGAAGGTGAAGGATGATTGATTAATGAATTAATGAATGATGGAGAGCACGAGAGGGTTCGAAGGCAGGAGTGGGTCGGCGGCAGTCCGGGGCGAGTCAGACAATATGGTCCTGCAGCTGACTCCAGCCCCGGATGTAGAGGAGGTCAATGCAGGGTGCTATTCACGGAGGTCCGTAATACAGCGCAGCACAGCCGGTGACACAGATGAGGTGCCCTGTAGTGGAGATGACGTGGAGTGGCTCCGTCGAATCTCGAAGTGCAGTGACGAGGTTGTGAGAAGTGGCACAGCAGGTTTGTGGCGGCGTGAAGAGACTCAGCGGAACCCTGAGCAGTGAAGAGGCGCCGTGGAGAGACTCAACAGAGTCTTGAGCTCGGAGAAGTAGCTGGTGAAGAGGCTTGGTGAAGATGCTGGAGAAAAGGCCAAGAATCTGTCATGCGACTTTGAGGTCTTTTCTTGAGTCCCGGGGCAGTCGGCCCCGGGATAAGGCCTGTATAATTTCGTTTAGCTGTTAGGCAACTAGCCGAAGAAATGACTCCAGGTCTAGGGCAGCTCAGCCTTTTATAGCTGAATTTGACATATATTTTGAAAATCAAAATTGGAGTTGGATATTTTTGAAAATATAGTGTAAAAAGTAGACGGCCAGAACGATTTTCTGGTTTTAAAGATAAAAAGCGGTAAGGTCCACATAGAAAACCACAAAAGATTAAAGGGTTGCTATGGCAACTAGATTATAGACATAAATGTCAAAGAATTAATAATCACAAAGTTTGCAAAAACATGAAGAAATACAATGAAATTAAAGGTTCTGGTGCGTGGATAGTGTAGTAAAAAATGTTGCGCATCATCTGTGAGCAATTTGTGAGTATAGCGTAACATGAATGTGAAAAGTAATAAACTCATAATTGTTGCAGTAAAACAATATCTACAATGAAACTAAATGAAAGGATTACAATAGAAGACTAGTGTGAAACGATAAAACATAAAATAATAATGGACGTGATGAAGATTTGACCTAAAATTGATATACAGACAAAATGTCAAACATTGAGGATATTCAATCGGTTAGTACGTAGTAATGAATTACTACATTTCCCCGACAACCCCAGAAAATTTTCGACTCAGAGAAAATTTTAAGTTTAAGGTTCGAGAGAAATCCTTGAAACATAACTTCGTCCAAACAGAAATCATCTAACAGACATTCATTCTTCCTCAAGCATACTATCATCTACATAATGGTAAGGGTGGAGTTCACAGTCAATGACTACCACTCTAGAAGTATGTTCCTATATGACCTAAGGCTTATTTAGGGAGTAATCAACCGCTCCATGGGTGGAAAATATTTTGACCTAAGGCTTTTTAAAGGAGTAATCAACCGCTCCGAAGTTTAGATAGAAAATTAACCTAAGGCTTATTCTACGAGTAGTCAGCCGCTCGAAGAAAACCTTAAATGGTAATTAAAGAAAATACAGATAAAGGAATAATTAATATAATTATTAAGATGACTATTTAGTTTAGTCTAAGATAGATTCGAGCGGTAGGGCTCTAAAGTA
The DNA here is from genome assembly GCA_932294355.1 of Aporophyla lueneburgensis. Lineage (NCBI taxonomy): Eukaryota > Metazoa > Arthropoda > Insecta > Lepidoptera > Noctuidae > Aporophyla > Aporophyla lueneburgensis. The sequence continues at coordinate 5,408,407 of OW028746.1, forward strand.
AAGGTATCAGAACTAGTATTGTTCTGAAATTACTTGTAAGTGAAGAATAAGAGCAGTAAGCTCTAAATTACAAAAATAAAGACAAGTTTAAGGTAACGTCGCATAGGACGTTGAATTGTGAGTTTAAAAACTCGTATTCAAAACAAAAATAAAGATTAATTTTAAGAGAATGATGAATGAGCTAATGAAAGATTAACTAACTAAATAATATGATTCGATGAAGAAGAGGTTTAGATTTTAATGTCTTTGATGTGCCATTTAGCTTTCGTTCCATTAGTATCTTCTAATATGTATACTAAGGGCGAGAGTTTCTTAAAGACTTTGCATCTCACAAATTTAGGGGCCAGTTTTGCGCTGAAGTACGAACCCGCGTTGCTTTGTACGTAATTCTTACGCCAAACTGTATCGCCGACATTAAATTCTTTAAATGACCGACGTAGGTCATAGCGAGCGCTATTCTTAGCGTGCGCTATGTATAAATTAGTTTGAACCTTATCAAAAATTGACGAGAGGAAACCAGTATTTATAGCGTAGACATCGCGAGGTAGAAAAACAACTTCCTCAAAATTTTGAGTTGGAGTGTAGAATGAACCACAAGGAACTGTTTCCCGACCAAATACTAAAAAGTTTGGAGTAAAACCAGTTATAGCATTAACACAACTGTTCATCGCGTGTTGAATTTTGGGAAGATAAATATCCCAGGTTCGATGATCGTCACCTACTAAAGTAGCTAGAGCCGTGATGATGGTCCTATTATACCTTTCCGTAGGGTTGACTTGAGGACAGTAAAATGGAGAGTGGAATATAAAAGGGACTTTATATTTATTTAGAAATGTAGTAAATTCACGGGACTGAAATTGGGGACCGTTATCCATGATAATATTTTGAGGAACACCATGGATAAGAAATACGGAATTCTCTAAAATGTTAATTATGTTAGACGCAGTAGCACGTTTTAAGGGAAAGATTAAGGTATATTTAGTAAAGGTACAATTAATAACTAAAATATGTTGGTTACGTCTTCTGGTCATGAGCAACGGACCCATAAGATCAAGCGATATAGATTGAAAAGGTATCGAGCAAATTTTTGGTTTGCCCATAGGGCCATAAGGAGAGTGATTAGGATGTTTATAAGCAAGACAAGTGTCGCAATTAGAGATGAATTTAGCGATATCTTTAAACATGCCAGACCAGTAATATAGTAGCGAAAGCTTCTTGTAGGTTTTGAAATTTCCGAGGTGAGGTCCTTGAGAAGGAGCGTGATTCCTTTCGATAATAGCCTGTCTTTCATGTGGGAGTGGAACTTCTTTCCACGTGAAGTCATCGTTCAGAGAATAAGGAGAGTGAATGCAACGATAGAGCTTGTTTTCTTTAACCGTATAGTTTGGATAAGAATTAGGATTGTTTTGGCAACCAAGTAAAATCTTGTTGTAGTGTTGCAAGTCACGGTTAAGAATTGATTCATCTGTTAAGATAGGATTTACACCTTGACGTTGAGAATCTTCAGAGTCATGAGTTTTCGATCTGGATAATAAGTCCGGGACAACATTATCTTTACCCTTTTTATGTTTTAGAATGAAGTTGAAGCAAGATAGGCGTAGCGTCCAACGAGCCAGTCTTCCTGAAGGATTGGATAAGTTCTGGAACCATTTAAGAGCAGCGTGGTCTGTGTAAATTGTAAATTGTTTACCATTATCTAGGTAACAACGCCAGTGTTCTAGAGCAGTTATTACGGCTAGAGTTTCTCTCTCTGTTGTAGAATAGTTTTGTTGATTTTTATTAAGAGCTTTACTCATGTAAGCAATAACAACTTCCTTGTCGTTTTGATATTGTGTAAGCATTGCTCCTATGCCAAAATTTGATGCATCGCAATGTACAGAGAATGGGAGATTGAAGTCTGGGCAAGCGAGAACAGGAGTAGTAACCAAAGCTTCTTTAAGTTTCACAAACGCCGATTCTGCTTCAGGGTTCCAAACGAATTTAGAGGCATTCTTTCCAGAGCAAGTTAGCCTGTTAAGTGGAGAAGCAATTGTGCTGAAGTTTGCAATGAATCTTCGGAACCAGCTGCATGTACCGATGAATCTTCGTACTTCTTTTGTGGAGGTTGGCGTAGGATATTCCAAAATGGCTCGAATTTTATCAGGATCAGCTCGCAGGCCATGTTCACCCACGACAAAACCGAGGTACTTGAGTTCTTTCCTGAAGAATTGACTTTTTTCAAAATTTATAGTTAAATTAGCAAGAGAAAGTTTTTCATGAACTTTTAAGAGAAGAGATATATGTTCTTCGAAGGTATCGCTTATAATCACGATGTCATCAAGATAACAGAATACTTTGTTGTCAAAATCTGGAGTAAACAGCATATCCATTAGTCTCTGTTGAGTAGCAGGAGAGTTAGTTAAGCCGAAGGGCATTACTTTAAATCTGTACATGCCTCTTCCGGGTACATAAAAGGCAGTCTTGTCTTTGTCCGCAAGGTTGAGAGGAATTTCCCAAAAAGCCTTCGCAATGTCGATGCTTGAGAGATATTTGGCGTTTTTAAGATTGTCAAGAATCTCACTTATAAGTGGGAGGCTGTAAGCATCACGACGAGTGACTGAGTTAAGTTTTCTGCTATCGACGCAGAAACGCCATTCTCCATTCTTCTTCGGCGTTATCAGCACCGGAGATAGCCATGGACTTTCGCATTGTTCAATGACATTCCATTTCAACATTTTATCTACTTCGTTGATTAAAGCTTTTTGTTTTTCAGGGGACAATCGATAACATCTTTGCTTGATGGGAAGAGAATCACCTGTGTCAATCTTGTGTGTAATTAAATGAGTACGTCCCAAAATGCCATTTTCTTCAAATGAGATTTATTTTTTTTTTTTATTTATTTATTTCATGAACAATTTTTACATTGTGTCGAAATTATTACAGTAAAAACTAAAAACATGCATACATAAATTAAAAAAAAAGAATTAAACAAATGAATTTATATAATGAATGTCGTCAAATCAAGAATAAAAGAAAAAATAATACAATTTAGGTAAATTTACACCGATACAAATGTCAAAAGTAATAAATGATATAATGTCAAAAATAGAAATAAATTATACACTGTCAAAAATAGAAATAAATTATATAATGTCGAAAATAGAAATCAATTATATCATGTCAAAAATGGAAATCAATTATATTGTGTCAAAAATAGAAATAAATTATGTGAAAAATAAAAGGTTAATAATTATAAAAGTTTAGTTATGTGCATCACCGAGAAACTCATCAAGTGAGTAATAGCATTTTTCTATCAAAAATGTCTTTAACTGGCTCCTAAACTGATTTAAATTATAAATGGACTTTAATTGTAACGGTAATTTATTAAATAATTTAATTGATTGATAACATGCGGCATGACTAACTATTTTCAAATGCGGTTGTATCTTATATTGTAAGTCCTTACGCCTTGTGGCTTCCCGCTTATTTCTTTCGTCAAGTGTTTCGAAATTATGTAGCTTTTTCAAGAGGTCTGTGAGTAGAACTAAAATATATAAGCAAGGGACTGTAAGTATTTGTAGTTCTTTAAAATACTGCTTACATGATACCCATTGGGGAATTCGCACCATGGTTCTTATGGCCCTTTTTTGTATGATAAAAGCAGTATTTACATTGTACGCATAACTGCCTCCCCATAGAGCGATACTGTATCTAAGCTTTGACTCAACAAGCGAGTAATATACTATTTTTAACAGTTTAATGGAGATCTCATCTCGAAGGCTTCGAAGGGCATAGCAAGCAGAACTAATTGAACTTTCTATGGCTGTAAGTTCCTTTTTCCAGTTCAGGCTTTCGTCAATATAAATACCTAAAAAATTAACGCTGTCTACTAATATTATTTTATTTTCATTCAAATGTATGTCAATTGTATCTTTGTTTCTCGGCGTTGTTTTAAATAATATGGCATGCGTTTTACTGCTATTTAAGTTGAGATTGTTGATGGTAAACCAAGAATGAAAGAGAACCAGAGCCTTATTTACCTTACTTCTTAGAGTTTCTATATCTTCTGCGGTTATAACAGCATTCGTATCATCAGCAAATAGGACAAGTTCTGTGCCAGTTTGTTTTAGCATGAAGTTAATTAAATCATTAATAAACAAGATAAAGAAGATAGGGCCTAATATTGAACCTTGTGGAACTCCTTGTCTAATAATCTAGATACTCTTGAAGCGTTGGATAATGTTATCTGCAATATCCTTTTGATTTGCACTAAGATGCTCATAAGCTAGTATCTTTTTATCTGCATCTTGAATAGATGAACATTTAAGGGTCAACTGACTAACAGAAGATAGGATAGTGGGAAAAAGATTAAATTTTTTCCAAAAATCAATACCAAGAATTAGAGAAGGGAATAATTCTGGAAAAACGTAAGCTTTAATTAAATGAGTCTGGTCATTAAAGAAAATAGGTAATTCAAAATAGCCTAAGGATTTAATTTTTTGGTTACTAGCAGTTGAGACAGTAATTAAGTCTGACTTGAAAAGCTTGAAGCCTAATTTAAGAATTTCCAGGTGAGAATTGTTGCCAAGTATGGTAACAGAACTACCTGAATCAAGTAAACCAGAAATATTTAAGTTATTAATTCGCACGTTAATGAAAGGGCGTTTGGAATCATTGTCATTAGAGTAAAGAGTTGAAGAAATTTTGTAGAAAGAAAAGAAATTTTTAAGAGTTTTGATCCAATTATTCCAATCATTAATGCCAAAATTTGAGCTTTTCAAGTCAGTTGTTAGTTTTTTTGAACTAGTACCAGGCTTAGGATTGCATTTAGGGCAATCAGCAGTTTTAAAGTCCTTCAAACCACATTTGAAACAAATAATGAAATGAGGTTTCTTACAAGTATTTAAGGTGTGTCCATGCACACGACAACGGACGCAAAAGCTATTCTGCTGAGGAGGAGCAGATCGAGTCAGAGTGCTAACTTGTTTTGGTTTTTGAAGGTACTGAGGAGGAGGTTTCTGAAAAGTTACAGAGGTTGAATTAGTAACTGGAATATGAGGTTTGTAGCTAAATTCAGCCGTTAAAGAGTTTTGTTGCAGAGAGGGCTCTTTAAAGTTTTTATCTTTGTCCAAGAATTTTTCGTAATTCTGGCAGACAGCTAAGAGAGAGTCAATAGTAGTACAATCTCTTAGTGCCACAAAAACTGAATAGCACGGTCTGATGTTCCTCAGTAAAATTTCTAATTGTTCTGACTCTGACATTTTTTTAGTCAAACGTGAAAACATTCCGGACATGATTGAAATGTAGACCGCTATAGTTTCGTCCAGACCTTGAGTTCGCTTTCTGATGTCTTCGAGTAATTTGTAATCGTAATCGAAAACACCAAAATCTTTTATGAGAAGCTCAGAAGTTTCTTGCCAGGTCAGATTTGGATTACGATTAATCTGAAATCTGAACCAGTGTAAAGCATTATCTGTAAAGATTTCGTACGCTTGACTAATCAAGAGTTTTTTGTCAAGGCTACGTGAAATGCAGTATTCCTCTAGTTTTTGAAGGAATGACCTAGGACATGACTTTCCATTATAAGCGTATCTTTTTAGATCTTTAAAGATATGAGGCTTCACTTGTTGAGGGGAAACTGTAGAATTAATTTGTTGAAGGAGGGCCTCAAGAATTGTCTGTGAGGGAGGGATAGTTGAAGGAGGAGTTTCTGAGTTGTCATGAGAGGTAGATAAATCGTGGAGAGGAGAAGGAGTATTTTCCGCTGGGAGGAAAGTGAATGGCTCAAATTTGTTGTTAAGGCTATCAAACTTGGACCGTAAAGCGTCAAACTCACTTTTCTGTTCAGAGTTTAGTACGTCAACGTCTATACGCTCGAATCTAAAAAATAAATGATTGAGATAAGTTTCTATAAGACGACTGTATTTGGAATCACCCTGTAGTAATTTATTTACTTTTAAGTCTAAGTAATTAATAGTGGCGTTAACCTGAGGAAGCTCTTCCTCAATTGGAATTGGTGAGATTAAAATTTCCTCTGAGGAGGTAATAGAAGAAAGTCGAAGAACTTGCTTTCTTAAACGTATAACAGTGTCTACTGGTTCCTCAAGTCTGATCCTAACTTCATATTCGAGTTCAGGTTTATTAAGAAATTCGAACTTAATAAGTCTAGACATTTTAGTAAATTATAGATAAGGTTCAAAGAAAATACCTTGTTTTCTTCTAGAAGAAAAGAAAAAATTAGAAGTATTAAGTTAGCTAAAAAATTAAGGAAAAATACCTGTTTTCCTTCTAAAAGAAAAATTAAAAGTAATACGATAGTTATATGAATATACAAATTATGATGTCAGTGGTATGAAGATGAACGAATGGTCTAAGATGACGTTGCCAAGAAAGACTGCCAAAAAAGGTTGGTATTAAATCAGAGGAAAATTGTAGTCAAGGTGGAACAGAAACAATTTCTTTAAGGCCAAGCAGAAAGGTTTTAAGGTTTAGTGAAGAGTAATGACCTCTTTAGTTTATATAATGAGGCACACTATGTAAAGGTAGGATACCACAATCTTAAAAATATTACTTAAGGTGTATGACCACCAGAAATAATGTTTTAAAATGAGTACCTATTTTCACTCTGATTTATGGACACTAGACAAAGTGTTTTCTTTAGAATTTTGTGAAGGTTATAAAAATAAATGTGTAGTGTTATGTAAAAGTGTAGTAGTGAAGAACCTGAAGACAAGTAGTTGGGCGCCAAACTGTCGTGAAGCGACAGTTAAAAACAAAACAAAGAAAATAGGAAAATAAACTTTAAAACGATTTATTATAACAGTATGAGTATAAAAGACAAACCAAATTCAAAAATAACAATCTGAAGGTGAAGGATGATTGATTAATGAATTAATGAATGATGGAGAGCACGAGAGGGTTCGAAGGCAGGAGTGGGTCGGCGGCAGTCCGGGGCGAGTCAGACAATATGGTCCTGCAGCTGACTCCAGCCCCGGATGTAGAGGAGGTCAATGCAGGGTGCTATTCACGGAGGTCCGTAATACAGCGCAGCACAGCCGGTGACACAGATGAGGTGCCCTGTAGTGGAGATGACGTGGAGTGGCTCCGTCGAATCTCGAAGTGCAGTGACGAGGTTGTGAGAAGTGGCACAGCAGGTTTGTGGCGGCGTGAAGAGACTCAGCGGAACCCTGAGCAGTGAAGAGGCGCCGTGGAGAGACTCAACAGAGTCTTGAGCTCGGAGAAGTAGCTGGTGAAGAGGCTTGGTGAAGATGCTGGAGAAAAGGCCAAGAATCTGTCATGCGACTTTGAGGTCTTTTCTTGAGTCCCGGGGCAGTCGGCCCCGGGATAAGGCCTGTATAATTTCGTTTAGCTGTTAGGCAACTAGCCGAAGAAATGACTCCAGGTCTAGGGCAGCTCAGCCTTTTATAGCTGAATTTGACATATATTTTGAAAATCAAAATTGGAGTTGGATATTTTTGAAAATATAGTGTAAAAAGTAGACGGCCAGAACGATTTTCTGGTTTTAAAGATAAAAAGCGGTAAGGTCCACATAGAAAACCACAAAAGATTAAAGGGTTGCTATGGCGACTAGATTATAGACATAAATGTCAAAGAATTAATAATCACAAAGTTTGCAAAAACATGAAGAAATACAATGAAATTAAAGGTTCTGGTGCGTGGATAGTGTAGTAAAAAATGTTGCGCATCATCTGTGAGCAATTTGTGAGTATAGCGTAACATGAATGTGAAAAGTAATAAACTCATAATTGTTGCAGTAAAACAATATCTACAATGAAACTAAATGAAAGGATTACAATAGAAGACTAGTGTGAAACGATAAAACATAAAATAATAATGGACGTGATGAAGATTTGACCTAAAATTGATATACAGACAAAATGTCAAACATTGAGGATATTCAATCGGTTAGTACGTAGTAATGAATTACTACACCATGTCTAATCGGAACGCCAAACGCGATCGATTGTAAAGTTGAAATAGTTAAAAGAAACTCACGCTGTGGCCTCTGAATGATAAAAATTTCAATTAATGTCAAATTCTTTACTCATTTTCAAATATCTAAACCTAGTAATCATCCTAGATTTTACACCATGGTCCGTCCTTTGTAACATATCCGACTTGATCCTAAAATTCCAATAGTAGTGTCATCAATTTGACCAAACATTCAATGTCCGGTAGTACAGCGCGCGTGTGCAGGTAGCGACGAATTGCTACATTTACACCGTACACCGGCAGCATACGCGCGTTTTGTTTTGTCGGACTCCCGACGATTTTACTGCGGTTTTCGTCGAAAGAAGTGGCGCAGAATGGGTGTGCCGTGAATAAGGACATGAACATGAATAAACACCGTGAATTTTTGCATGTGTACAGTGGCTTTTTGATGGGTTACTGTAGGACTTGTTGGGTTTTATAGAGGAGTGAAGTTGATGACGCTTATAAAACCACTGTGAACACAAATATGAGTATCTTAACAACATGTTTTAACGTATACAAGAAGCTTTATGATCTAGAATACTAGATTTCTGTGCGAAATAAAAACGGGTTCCCGTAATGATCATGTTATTCGTGTACGCATAGAAGGACTATGTCGGCTTCGGCTATCAACCGTCGGCCAATCTAACCGGGTGCACCTGAATACCAGTATTTTACATGGAGAAACTGCCTATAATAAATAAATAAATAAATATCTTAGGACAACCAACACACCGTTATCTGATCCCAAAGGGTTCCCTCTATCTGGCAGAAACTTGATGCTCCGAATTTTATTTGGCATAACACACTTGGCATAATTTTATTTAAACGAATATTTGTAAGGCATAAATAGTTATTTGTTATACAAGAGTGCAAAGTTGCTTTTTAACCGCGTGCTCAATTTTGATGACCGAGCAAGCGAAGGATTCTAAAACTGAATCACGAGCGCAGCGAGTGATTCAAAATTAGAATCCTGAGCGTTAGCGAGGGAATCAAAAGAGCACGAGGTGAAAAATCTTTGCACTCGAGTGCAACGCGTAACTTTTCATTCTACCTCAGCGAGGAAAGAGTATTTTTAATCTTCAATATCTGAGTGGAAAAGCCGTTTTTATTCTCTAGAGGATAAAGTAAATTGAATTTAGAACATCGTGTGCACTATCACAAACTTAGTGCACACGATGTTCTAAATTCAATTCACTGATATTGAAGATTAAAAATACTCTTTCCGAGATGGTGGGATGAAAATATGTTTAACATAATCATTGTTTGGCCGAATGTTTATATGCTCGACTTTACGCTGGCATACTTTTAAGATGGCAGAATTTTATTTCGCATAATTACCTTTGGCAGACTTAAAATTCCGCATAATTTCATTTAGCATAACAATTATTTAGAGCAATGATCATTTGGCATAATTTCACTTGGCATACTATGAAGATGACAGAATTTCAGTTAGAATAATTTTGTTAGGCATAATTTCATTTCTATTAAATTGCATTTTAACCTTAAATAAAATGAAATAGTGTCTCAAAAAGTCAGTATATTTGTGCTACAAAAATTATTGACAGAAACGAATCGCTGCAGAACCGACTCCACGTAGTCTTGTCTGCCCTACCCCTAGAGTGTAATTTAAGCCCGCGTAGGCGCGGAGTGGCGAGGCGGCCCGCGAGCTGAGGAGCAGGTGGTTCTGGCGCGGTGGTGAGCGTAAAACCATCTGCGACGATGAGCTCGCGTGGGACCGCCGGAGCCCCGCAGCGCCGAAGCCGTGACAGAAACCATGCATGCTGCATGTTGCATGCTCGCCTGCATGCTGTAAGCTTGCTTGCATGCTGCATGCTTGCTTGCATGCTTGCTTGCTGCATGATTGGTTGCTTGCATGCTGTATGCTTGCTTGCATGCTGCATGCTTGTTTGCACGCTGCATGCTTGTTTGCATGTTGCATGCTTCTTCGATATGAAATGTATGCCAAAAGATGATTCTAAGTTTAAAGTTTCTGAGATATGATAGTTCTGCCTTTTAATAACTATCGATATGAAATTATGCCAAGAGACGATTCTGACTGCGAACTTTCTGCGATATGATGGTTCTACTTTTTAATTATTTTGGAATAAAATTTATGCCTAAAGATGATTCTGACTTATAAAAATATGCGTTGTGAATGTATGATAAATGAGTATATGCCAAACGATTTTCTGCGAAATGAAGTTTATGCCATCCGCTGTTATGCAAAATAATATTATGACAAAAAAAATCTGCTATAAAGGGTGGACCCGATCCCAAACTAGGCAGAGCCTGTACTATGGCAATCAGACAACTGATAAACATACTTATATATTTCTAAATACATATCCACATATCTATATATATAAAAATGAATCCCTATTTCCATTGGTCACGCCATCACTTTTTGTTGTTTTTGTTATTGTCAGGAGTAGGTTCTTATGAAAGAAAAAATTAAAAAGTGAAAAAAAAAAGTGAAATCGGTCCAGCCATTTACGCGTGATGGCGTGACCAAATAGGGATTTATTTTAATATATATAAAGTGTTAAAAAATTAACTGCAAGAATTTCGTCCACTTACTCGACATCGAAAAACGAACACATAATTTTTTTTTGAGTATTTTAGTATTTTCACATAAATAAAACAATTTATTAAAATATTTTTTTGTGCGCTGTACGCAGGGCTGCGCTTGCGGCCGCCATCGTACCGGGCGAGCGACTCGCTAGCGGTTCCCCCGCCGCCCGCTACTCTTCCCGCAGCTCTCGCTACCCTTTCCCGATCCGTTTAGTCGTCCGATATCCGTCGCGCGATACGGGTGTGATTCCCTGTGTCATTTACGGCAAATACGTGCCTTCACGCAGTTTCGCGAATACTTTTAATAATACCGTTTACGTATTCCAATCGAGAGTACTTAGATATGGTAGTGTGTGTGCTACATTATGACTGGTGAAAGTTTAGCTGCGGCACGTAACCGTTACCGTGAACTGTATGGTGAGCAACGACGAGTGCCTGCTGTCCAAACAATCCTAGGAGTCTACCAGCGCTTAGTCAGCTTCGTCCTCATCAAGCAATAGGAGGCCACGACTCTCCGGTGACATTGAAGATTGAGTGCTGGAATACTTCAACGACTGTGTATGGACATAGTGGCAACAACATTCAAATCGTGGACGAACTAAAAACTCGTATAATTAGTGCATTTGATTTAATTAAAAGTGACAGAGACACATTAATCGCAGTGCAAGGAAACGTAATACGTCTTACTAACTTATGCATTAGACAAAACGGTGAACACTTCCAGTACCTTTTGTAAATAAGGTAAAAATTAAGACCATTTGTAAATAATTTTTAAATTATTGTAAATAGGTTGATTCAAATTGTTTAAACATACCAGGTTATTGGGCTAACTTAATTTAAACAGTTAAAATATGCTATTTGTTAGTAGTTCGATAATTTGCCAGTCCAAAGTCTGTGAAATGAGATGGGAAAATTAGAATCAGCTGTTTACGAATTTGCGCCGTCGATTCGTGTCGCAGGGGTGAATGACTCACGCGTGCGGCGAGGCGGCCGCGGTGTCGTAGGCCGCCGGCGCCGGTGCGCATGCGGTGTACAGTGCGCATATTCAATAATTTTGTGCGAAGTGAAGATATTGCAAATCTCTGAAACGGGTTGTTATTTTGAAATCTTTTTTCGCCAATATTTTTTATTTGTAATACTAAACAAGTTCTTACTTTTCTTGCAGTTAATTTTTTAACATCTTATATAGATACAATTCGAATTAAATAGTTATCGTTAAGACAGGACAACGTCTGTCGGGTCAGCTAGTAATAGATAAATTACACCCAGACACAGAACAAATGATCGTGCTTATCACACAAAGGTTTGTCCTGGGTGGGAATCGAACACACGACCTCAGCCTTAGTAGTCAGGGTCACTAACCACTAGACTAACAGGCCAGTCTATATGACCTCCATAACGCAGTTACTTACGATACAATTCCAGTATAAACTGACATCTCACTGTACGAAAAGCCTGTACATTTGTACAATGCGACGTCAGCTAAAACTGGATTTGTATAGCTTGATGTGTTGCCGTGTTTACCAGTGCCATGGCGGCCCAGCAATGAGATAAAGTCATTTAGTTACGCAGCTACACGCTACCCCTTAGTATGGCAGGTTGTCAGACTTTTGGGCTTCTGAACAACGGTCTAAGACCTATGAATGACAGCTGGGACCAACGGCTTAGCGTGCTTTCCAACGCAGGTCTCGATATCTAATAGATAGTCACCCATCCCCGAACCGACCGCGGCAAACTTAGCTTAACCTTCAATCGGCTTCACGGCAGGTATTATTTATTCACAAGCCCTTTGAGCTACGAAGACAGTCATGTTGCAAAACGCAAAAAAAGACAGAGTAACATTATTTAAACGAACAGTCATGCAATAATTTTAAATCCATTCCACAATTCAATTACGAACCCGGATATTGTTTTCCACAAATGTTAATAAACATTACCTACCCATACCCAAATGTTTTTTTTAAGTATTGTTTGCCAAATCGAGTTTAGCTGCACGATTAGTGATAAATGCTTGCACTGACTGGACAGCTCCACTCAATCTGTGTGGTTCTTTCCTCAAAAGATCATTTCAGTCACCAATCTACATGTCTTCACACGGTGTGACCAAGATAATGTCTGAACTTTAAAAGAAATTGTGACCTCTGAGTTTGTTTCGGGCTTTCTTCTCAGAGTAATCAGTTAGGAAACGCCGACCTCATTTAGTTTAAATGAATATGATTGACGTGTAAAAGTGTTTGTACAAACTTACTTACAGAAATAAAATCATTTATTATTCGAAAACTATATTAATATGTATAATTTAACGAAAAAACATCGATAACTAATTACAATAGTCAATCACATGTCAAACCGTTGTAACATGAGATAGTTGAACGAATTTATCAGTGGACAGAGATAGTGCCACAGGTCCTATACATTTCCAGTATAAACTGACTTCTCACTGTACGAAAAGCCTATGCAATGCGAGGTCAGCTAAAACTGGGTTTGAATAGCTTGATGTGCAGCCGTGTTTACCAGTGCCATGGCGGCCCAGCAATGAGATAAAGTCATTTGATACGATTGTCCGAGAGCTATTGACATTTAAATGCAGTTAATGTTTTTGTTATTTGTCACACGATAAATATTTGTGTCTACATTGTATTTTTATTATGTGTGGTGGATTTGCAGCGTTTTACAATTGAACGATTATGGAGTGTAGATTGACTTTTGGACATTGCACTTACGCAGATTCTGCCATTACGTATGTTTTGCTAGCTGTCCCTCGGTAAATTCAGCAACAAGTCGATTTAACGTTACTTTTAATCCAAAATGACACAAAATGATTAGACGATACATTTCATATTGGAGGAGTTAGGTAAATAATTTCAAACTTTCATTAATGTTTTGATCAATAATAAAGATTTAAAAACGAATGTTGTTACTAACTTATGTTGCTGACCGTACAATAAATAATAACATGTATATTCTAAGATCCAGCCAGCAAAAACATAATTGAATTTGTAAATCGAATAAATACTTGAGTTCTAAGAAAAGAATACAATATCTACTCTTTTTTAGGGTTCCGTTGCCAAATGGCAAAAAACGGATCCCTTATAGATTCGTCATGTCTGTCTGTCCGTCTGTCTGTCTGTCCGTCTGTCTGTCTGTCTGTCTGTCCGTCCGTATGTCACAGCCACTTTTTTCCGAAACTATAAGAGCTATGCTGTTGAAACTTGGTAAGTAGATGTATTCTATAAACTGCATTAAGATTTTCACACTAAAATAGAAAAAAAAAACAATAAATTTTGGGGTTCCCCATACATAGAACTGAAACTCAAAATTTTTTTTTTCATCAAACCCATACTTGTGGGGTATCTATGAATAGGTCTTCAAAAATGGTAATGAGGTTTCTATTATCATTTTTTTCTAAAGTGAATAGTTTGCGCGAGAGACACTTCCAAAGTGGTAAAATGTGTGTCCCCCCCCCGTAACTTCTAAAATAAGAGAATGATAAAACTAAAAAAAATATATGATGTACATTACCATGTAAACTACTACCGAAAATTGGTTTGAACGAGATCGAGTGAGTAGTTTTTTTTAAAACGTCATAAATCGTAAACCGCAATTTACCTTACATTCAATCAACTGAAATATAAAAAAAAAACATTTATTTTTAAACCGAGAATACCTACAGATTTGTACGGAACCCTCGGTGCGTGAGTCCGACTCGCACTTGGCCGGTTTTTTTCTAAGCCTACGATACAATAATTCAACGTGGACCTATGAAAAAATTGATATAACAAATTTTCAGGTTATTTCTACCTACCTATTTACCGGTACAGCCTATTTTCCGATTATGGACACAATATGGCATAATAACATAATGTCCATAATACTTATTCATAATAACGAAAGAGTTATTACTTTATTAACTCGATCCAATACGAGTCAGAATCTCCTGAAATGGGGAATGGGTATGTTTGAAGGAGAAGAGGGTTGAGATATATTTAGCACTAATCGATTGTCCTCGGTGGAGCCTCCGAGTGGAACGGAGGCTATAAATATAGAACCTAATATCTAGACTACACTGGAAGTTAACTGCCTATACTTACCCAAACATTTCTAGTATCATAAAATAAACATTATTATAAATAGCCATGTACTTGTTGTATATGGCCCTAAAATTCTACAGAACTGAAAGTAGGTAGGTACTGTAAAGGTTTTCTATAAAAGTCGACCTAATGTAATGCAGGCTGGTAATAAAGTATCTCTTAGTTTACATAGTTAGACGTTTTGGAACATATTACAAACCAAACAAAAGTGTTGTCAAATGTTAAAAAAGAAATAATTATCCTAAAAAAAACATAAAAATTAAAATAAAATTATCGTAAAGCAGAGCTCAAAAATATTTTTATCGCATAATTCTGAAAATTTTGAGCGTAAACAATATCATATTTTATTCAATGATAATAATATTTAAATTCCATCAACTCCAGAAATACCTAAAAATGATTCATTTATTAATGTAATTAAATCGGCATAATTATTTTTGGTGGTCATTCGATTCTACTAACTTACACTAACCTATTTAGAACCTTATTGGTTGCCGCGATGCATTATTGTCACATACCAAAAATTTGCTTCTTAATTCGGAACATTCTAATATCAAAACTATTAAATCTCTTACCGTGGAACTTCCTTCGCTGGACTGGACTGTGTCTCCTGGTGATTATATGACGCCATTTCTTCTTCACTTTACAGTTTTAGCACTCATTATTAACAAACTAACAAACAAATAGTCACAAACAAACAGTTACTGCACCGACACTCTAGGAATAGTTTTTAGGAACATCTGCGAAAGATAAACGTAGGTTATCATCGTGATTTTATGTTTTGGGGGAGCAGAATTTCACGCATCGATACTAGGCACTTGAATATTAGGAAATCCTACTATATCCTACTTCCTACTAATATTATAAATGTGAAAGTTTGTATGTATGGATGTATGGATGTGTGGATGTTTGTTACTCTTTCACGCAAAAACTCCTGATCCGATTTAGATGAAATTTGCCACACAGATAGTTTATAACCTGGAGTAACACATCATCATCAGTCTATAACGTTCCCACTGCTGGGACACAGGCCTCCTCTCGGTGAGAGGTAGTGGGCCATAATCCACCACGCGGGCTCAGTGCGGGTTGGTAGATGTCACATGTCTTCAAATTTTTGGTTCTAAGACATGCCGGATCCTCACGATGTTTTCCTTCACCGTTTTGAGAGCAGTGGTGATGAAATAATTTACACAAAGTAAAGCCCTGCTTGGGTTCGAACTCACGACCTACTACTTGTAAGTCGCGGTCGTTACCACTAGGCCACCACTACTCTCGGTAACACATAGGGTACTTTTATCCCGTTAGTATGTTCCCGCGGGATAATTTCCGACCTCCACGCGGGCGAAGCCGCTGGCAAAAGCTAGTATTATACCGGATGACATTTTTCACCGTCTCGACCTTCATATGGTGTGTTGTGTAACTAGAATAGAACGCAGGAAGGCCTTCAGATTCATCGTAGGTGACTAAATGAGCGCGGGACGCGGACGGACGGGGTTGAATGTACGGCTCGTGCGCCTGCGAAAGATCAATGAGGCCGCCTATCAGCCGGCTTCAAAGGGTAAGACCGCGCTACGAAATCATTGATACATGCTACGCATTGAGTAGGGTGCATATGATTTGAGTTTCGAAAGATTTTAATTGATTTTATTTTTTATTTTTTTCCAAATTTTTGTTTCTGTTGTTCTAGTATGAAAATGTTGCTTTAAATGTGTAGTATTTATTGCTAGATCAATTTTATTACATGTTATTAAAAAATATAAAAAATAAAAATTTCTACGCCAAAGGCTTCTACTCTGTTCACCTATTACACCCATTTTTTTTCAAGACGTTATAAAATGTCACCCAGTATATTTGGTTTAAAGTAATTTGGGTAATTTTAGTAAAAGGACGTCATGGAGTGAATACGCTTGGGACAGAGTTAGGCAGTTAGTTTCAGACACGACCTTGCAGACTGGCATAGATTTTCGCCACACTGTCAGATTTACTGAGACTTTATTTAGAATGAAAAAAAAAACTTGGTTTTAGTAACTGACTTCATAAAGGAGGAGGTTCTCAATATTCATATGTACTTTTTTTGTATGTTTCGCGATATTTCTTGTAATTGTCGATCGATCTCAGAACTAAAATTTTTGTCACCGATTTATTTAAGTTATTACTTAAGTAAGTATTTAAGTAATCTTTACGACCTATGATCACAAGCATAAACAGTAATAATCTACAGCTGCATTTAAAGTAAACACAGAAAGAAAGTTCTATCCCTTCCGCGAAATCTTTCTTTAAAACAAACAAATAAGGTTTATTTACAAGAACAATATTGCAAATTGACATTAATCAAGTTCTTTGTAACAGCCCAGCTGCGTGGCCAAGTCCCTGACTCCTACAAGTTATTATCTAACAAGTTTAACTAGTCACTGAGACTCCTGAAAGCCATTTTCTAACTAGTTAGTAACAACCCAATGGCGCTTAGTATGTCCCAGGAAACTTTACAATGACTTACAATGATAACTTTCACTGAAATTCTCTCTTGGACTGGAATATTTAAGCTCATTGTCTGTCTCATTGGTCTATTGGCCGCAAACGCAGTAGCGTTTCATATGGAAAATCCCAATGACCGAACCCAGGTCCTCATGCTTAGCTACCAGTGGCGAAGGCACCATATAACACGATTCCTACCGGCTTGCCTTCGGGGATTCGCATTGGTAACTCTATCACTATTAAAAATACAATAGTATGTAAATAGTGGCTACTATTGTCAATAAATATAGTTACACTACGGGTATTTAATTCACCATAACATTCAAACAACAAAAAAGGTTATTAATACCTTTGTATTACAACAAAAGAGAAATGTTCTAAATTAACCCGGCGCCAAAACGTCATAATCGGGAACTAAAAATTCATAAAACAGCGATCCCGTAATGATGTCACTTTAGGTCACGTGGCACCGCTTGATATGTACGAGAGCAAGCCGCTGTACAACGGGTTATGACAGAGACAGGTATAGAAAAATGCGTCAGCGAGAACGAGATAGAGGAATATTGCATATTTTATTCGTTTTCATCTGTTCAATTTAATTGTATTTAATTCATTACATTCCTATATTAATTTTAGAATGATAGTAAGTATTCTTTATTGATGAGTCAGTAAGTTAAGGCCGACTTCGCTTCGGCTTCTCTTTTAGAAAAATTTACGCCTCGCCGCTGTTAGTTACTGCTAAGCATGAGGACCTGGGTTCGGTCATTGGGATTTTCCATATGAAATATTTCTGTGGCAGCCTGGACTCTAGATTTGTGCCTGGTAGATGCAATAGGTTCGCCCCTTATGACATGAAACTTAAACATATCTGGTAAAATATGGGTGTATTTCTAGATAAACCTCTGCCTAATCGTTCGAAGAATACTAGCGTGATTTTATGTTCTGTGGTAAACAGAAGTTTGAAGCTTGGAAATAACATAGACAAAGAATGAATAATATCAGTAGTTGCAATTACAAGAAGTCTAATTCTTATAGTAAGGAAAACCCCATAAAACCGTATCTAACTAATTATATTGAACCCATAAACTTTACGACTCCGTACCGACCTACCGAAAATTTAATGACATTAATATTCCATTACAATTAAACTCCATATTAAGTCATAAAATGAGTATTATTAATAAAGACGGGCCCACACCCAGAAGTTAGCTACCAACAATTTGACGGGCGATAAAACGTTAACATTCGAAGTCGTTAAAAGCAAGCTATCGACTGCGAATTTATTTGACAAGTTATGGCGAATAGACTTCGGATTGAGCAATCAAATTCGAAGACTTTATCCGCGATTTACTTCTGAAACAGTTACTTTAAAGGTTTACGTTTCGCTGTGATTAACTTCTTGTTTATGTCAGGAGTTACAGCGACATCTTCATTGAAATAAGTAATTTATTACGTTTACTAGAAGATTAATTTTGGATAAAATGTAGGTAATAAAGAAATTAATCAAAGTAATCATTTTGTTTATCTACTGTTTTAATAAGTTAATTCTAATAAGCTCTAAAGATACGTTGGTTAAGTAAGTAAATAAGGAAGTCCTTAATTTCCCTTAATTTTTGAATTTTTTCCTAAGCCTTCGCTTTACATCCGTCCGTCCGTCTGTCTATCAGCGGGTTGTATCACTAGAATCGAAATAGGTAGACAGTTGACACTTTCAAACGGTGTGTATTTCTATTGCCTCTTTAACAAAAAATAAATAAAAATAAAAAGTTTAAAGTTAATGGGACCCCCACTAATTTTAAACTTTAACTTTCACTCTCCGTACAAGAAACGCATTTTTATTAGTACCCTTCGTGCTTTTGTCAGTATTGCAGTTGTCCGATTTTAAAACAGATGACTGTGTGCTGTTTTTTTTCCATCTTCACAAGCTTCTGTTGATATTACCCTCAATTTCATCAACTTCAAAGTTTACAGAACATTTTGAAAAAGTTCAACAAGATTTTCGATAGACAATGCACAATTCCCTCTGCCGGCAACTGTTAACATGGTCTCAAAGGGACTAAATGAACGTTGTTTTGTGAAGACGTTAAAAATTTATAGCCTCGCTTCGCTTTGTGCTTTTATTGTCGAGCGTCACTCCGTAGCCCCACGTAATAATTAAAGTATGTCTTGCAATACTGAATGAATTAAAAACTCCTTTGAGATATAAGCGCCGGGAAATTGTGAGGGGATTTCGTTTCGACGAAAAATTATTAGGAGCGGGTAGGTATGAGCTATATTGAAAAGAAGGTTAGGTGAAGTGAGTTTTAATATAATTTTGCTCGAAGATAAATATTATACTTGGACGTTACTGGACTTTGTATGGCCGGAATGTAGATCCTTGCGACACGCAATGGCTTTTAATTGTTTTTCTGTAATTGCGGTATTAAACCAGTTATCACTCATCTAGTTTAGAAAAAATATCATTGACATGTAAAAGTGTTTGTACAAACCTACTTACAGAAATAAAATCATTCATCATTTAGTTAAAAATAAATATATTTCTTTGGCAAAAGTTATATGCATTTGTCTTATTTAAGAATCATTACCGCAAATAAACTAAATAATTTGAAACATCTGCCATGCGGAATTAAAAAAATAAAAATAACGAGCAAAAATGTATAATTATAGAAACCCTTTTGTTACAAAACACTCAGCTTTTTCCACTTAACACTAACTTCACACTATCAAAACAAAACAAATGCAAATACCGGCCGGGTATTAAGGAGACAAATCTGCAGTGACCGACTCGTTAGCCCGGGTCACTTGCCTCATGCCCGGCTTGTCCCGTGAATCCTAATGAAGCCTGCTTATCATTCGCAATGACAGCAAACTCTGTCTTCGGAAGCCGGGGAAACTTTAATTAATTTATGAATTAAAGCCGGTCCTATCAAATTTTCCGTCGGATCTGGAGGTGGGTTTGGATTTATCGTGGCATCTTGTTTAGTTTTGGTTAAGTTGGTAGTAGTTTGTTGGTTAAAGTTTTTTTTCTTTGAAAGTTTACGTAGAATCAATATTTAGTTCGATGGTGTGCAAAGCAAATACGGTTGAGATGGCGGAGAGGTTTAACGTAATTGAAATTGTGTGTAGGTGTGAGACATGTTCCAGGTATCTTCATCGTTAATATTTTATTTTTATAATTACGGTAGCATGGTAGAAAATAATAATTTAGTTCAGCCAATTTACTTTAAATGATGTCACGACATTTTTTTTTTTGGATGGGAAATCATCGAATGACTTCTACCGCTCTGGGCGGAGCGGGAAGTCGTGTCAGACTTTTACTGACTAAAACCCACCCGTGTTCCTTCAGTAGCCAGTGCCAGGGTCACGGTGTCTCTTTTGAACAATCTCGCGACCCTGGCAGGCATCGGTCCTAGCAGACCCCTTCAGTTCTGCTGACATCTCTTGTAGGCGCACGTGGAACACTACGCACCGTTGACCCGAGCTTGGTCCTTACCGGGCGGCGAGCTACCCATCGCTCGCCGCCCGCAAGCTCGCACCTACGGTGGCCGGGAGTCCGCTATCGATGTGAAGACATAATATTATTTTATAATATAAGTATGTACGTTAATGTTGTTTAACATTTTTTATAACTATATAGAAACGTTATGTCTATGTTTATACATAGACATAACGTTTCTATATAGTTCTATTTTGTACGCCATTAAAGCAAAACATAACAGTGACTCAATCAAACTTGTATGTAACATCTTGCATTTATGTGTATACTCATGTTTTAGCAAAATAAATATCTAGTATCTTGTAACAAATAAGTAATGTCTTTAGAAGATTTTAAAGAGAAATTTTTCTAAATAGACATAATAAATCAATAAAGATTTTACTGCAACTGTTAATGTAACGCGTAAAAGTAGTAAATTATGACTTACACATGTTTCCTTCTGGGGGAGCGTTCTTTTATAAATTGATCTTTTACACCGTTTTTTTTTTTAAATTGTAGGTGTCACTGGCGACAATATTTTTGTTCGTCAAAAATTTAAATATGGGTATTGCTATCTCTTACTGGCAGACCGCAAAAAGAACAAAAACACTTTAGAGCTGTAAAACAAATTACGACTCGATTTTAATTTAGTTCGTCGTAGTCTTGTCGAAAAAAAATTCGTTCAACTAAATTTGACAGCTCTAATTTATTTCCGTCTCTTTCTTATTTTATTAGAATGAAAAAGATAAGAATAGTTTGAACTAAGTTTAGTTGGTACACAACAAAATCATCACCACGGTCCTAAATACTTGACAAAACGATCGTTTCATTAGTTTCTTGAGGCAGTGTATGGGTAACGTAGAAGCAGCATACAGTTTCAAACGTTAGTAAATCTTAACTTAGTTTAGCAGTGCCTAAGGGAGAGAAGTGAGCACTGTGTTAATACTCTGTGTAATATCGTCGGAGGTTGTTTAGTACCTTCTTGTAGTAGAAGTATGCGTTATGAACGATAATGGCTCCTGAAACTACGGCTTTCCAGTCTTTTGCTCATTTTTACGAACAATTTCTTGGCAGGAAGAAGTGGAGTAGAAGTGCCTCGGTATAGGTGGTCTTTTAGCGCCTAGTTGAGAAAGTTTCTAATTCTCGACTAACTGGAAAATATCGTTTAAATACAAGGTCATATTAAGTAAGCTGGTGGTACTGTATCTAAGTTTTGGGTGACGATATCGAAAACTAATAAAAAATCATCATTCCGATTTTGTTCATAACTTTAAATGACACTGTGACATGTACACACGGCGACATATAGAGCTATACGTTTCCTGTTTTAGCTACCCTCGCATTGTGCAGGCTTTTTGTACACTGAGAAGTCAGAACATACTAGAAATGGCTAGCTTGATATGTCGCCGGGCGTAAATGAGTGCACCCAAACAATTGTTTATGTTATTTCTTTTGGAAATTCGAAAAATATCTAAGTTTTACGAAAAAGTTATAAAAACAGCTGTTTGACATCATCTTACTATCTATTTATAATTATTTATTTAATTCGAATAAAGTTATTCATATTGATGTTAGTAATACTTATAAAACTATGTTAGTAAAACAATTCTCATTAAAATAAAATAAATAAATAAATAATGAAAAAAAGTTTTGTTTTATTAGTTTTCGATATCGATACCGAACTAGTGGGAAAAGCAGACCGAAAAGTAACTTGAAAATACGCTTAACTTCTTTTAGGTCAAATATAAATTAAAAAAAAAAAACACTTCTTCAGTCGTTACTTCTTTACTTGCTTGCTAAATGTCACTAATGCCTTGTTTTAGAGTTACAAAAATTTATTCAAACAACATGCTACTTTATCAAAATGCCCACATAAGTGTACTGTGTGTGTAATCTCACGCCTTGTTCCCATGGAGATAAGCAAAAACTATAGAACGCCACCTTGCATACTCTTTTATTCAGTTTATTTACTAAACGAACCCTTTTCAGATACCGATGAAATTATACTACCAAGCCCACAATATCTGTACATGTATGTGAAACATACACGCGTCAGTACGAACATTTAACTATATTCCTCTACAATAAAACCCAAAAATAGCTGATCCAACATTTACGCACCCGAACCCAAAAACAACGGAACACGCATCATACGATTCGGAACGCTACAAAGGGCAGTAAGCTTAGTAGGTACAGTCACTCACATCTATACTAAGGAATATCCATACTAATTGTACTATATAATATTATACATGTGAAAATTTGTATGTTTAAATGTTTGCTACTCAATCACACAAAAACTGTTGAATAGATTTGCAAGAAATTTGACACAAAGACAGATTATTTCCTGGATTAACAGATAGGATAATTTTTTCTCGATAGTACGTACCCGTGGTATAGTTTTCGACCTCTACGCGGGGGAAGCTGTGGCAAAAGTTAGTAATATTATAAATGCGAGTGCAACTCTAACAGTCTGTTACCTTTTCAAGAATTAACAACTGAATAGATTTTGTTGAAATTCTCCACACAGGTAGACTATATAGACATAGCGCTGACTTTGATCCCAATAGAATGTTCCTGGGGAATAAATTCCGAACTCCACGCGGGTGAAGTCGCGGGTAAAAGCAAATGCTTAAATAAGCCCCTGCGATAGAGATGTGGCTTTATGATTATTACACTTTATAAAACAACGGCCCCGCTTTTATGGATTATAAATTTCATTAGCGTATGTTGTCGGACGATCGCGTTTATTACTTTTGTTACACACTGGGCCGATGTTCGCGTGGATGTTTGTATGTTTTGCCGATTGGCGTTTCTGGCTGTGGAAACTTGAATTGGAATTAAGTGCTTGCATATTTTGAGTTGCGTTATTTGTATTTACTGTAAATTTTCACGTGCTTTATCTTTACAGATTGATTAAAAGTGTTCATTTGAATCTTAAATTAATATACCGACTTCTTTTCAATCAAAATAAAGGCTATTGCGAAAAATCCTATCTGAGACAGAGTCACTATGCTGGTTTAGCGCTCAGCATAATGCTATCATTATGCTGAGCTATGTCCGAATATTATCGCATAACTTTTTCTTTTTGTGTTTTTATTGTTTAACCGAAAATGAACGTTTTTTTCTTTTTAGGTGCCCAAAAATAAAAATTCTTACAAGTCTACATTTAGTCGACTGATTTTGTCGGTCACACTTACCATACGGCGTACAGTTCACCGAACTAGCCCGTAGTATGTCACGACCTTAAGCTCCTAATGCACACTGGGTGGTTTACGACCACTATTTACATAGTAAACCAGTTGCTACATTAATTAATCAGTTCAGATGTTCTCTTTGTTACAAATTATGCCGTAAAACGTACTAGATTGTATTGGTACGGCGTTCTTGTTGGTTCGAATAAATCATGATGGGGAACGCGTAAAAAAGACGGCTTTATGTCCGTTTGTTTTATTGGAAATGCAATAAAAAGTAGCACTAACCTTAAGTCGATGTACGTATTTCTTTAAATTTATTTTATCGGTAATTGTTTTTTTTTTAAGTGGCTCGTAAAAATTCTGTCTTCATTAGGCGTTTGTATGCGACTGTACATTGAGATTCTCTTTTTTATTAAATGTGAAAAAATAATTTATTCACAAACAAATTTTCACAGATTAAAACTACCCACATTACAACCGGAACGAAATTCCGGAACTTTTTACCAAGTGCAAAAAATGTGTAAGTAATCTTTTTAAATTTGCACAAAATATTACCCCTAACAACTGGGTTGGTTCAACATATATCATCAACCGCATTCCTATCTAGGCAACATTAGTATACCTACATCTGTATGTTCGCGTGTTAGCCCTAATATCTGGAACTATAAACCGTTTTAATGCCTCCATGAAATTACTTTTTTATTAGCTCACAGTGAAATATGGCCAGTTGTACCGAACTGTTGTTGGAAGTGTGAAAAAAAATTATAAGCGTATAAATACTAATGGTATCCGAAGCGTGAAATTTTATTAAAATCTCTTTTTTGTTTTGTTGGTAGAAAGATAAGGCGGATTTTTATGATTTCGTGACGTGTTTTCGTGCTTGATTCGGTTTAAAGAGTTCGGAGAAAAATATTTAATACCTGTCTTTCTATAGTAGTTTTTAATCTAGTGCAGGTGTTTGAGAAAGCAATACATGTACGACCCTTAGGCCTGTATTAAAGAACGTTACTCAATACTCAAGCATTACTTAAAACTATATTCAAGCCATTTGATTGGTTGAAAATAGTGTTAAGTAATGCTTGAGTATTGAGTGACGTTCTTTAATCGTCAAATAAGTACTGTAGTACTTAAAATTCTTATGACATAAACAAAAAAAAAAAAAAAAAAATGGCATGAATGCTTTCAAAGTTGTATTAATGGTTGTTTGTAAATTAAATTTGTATTCAATACTACACGTCACCTCGTAGATAACACCTTATTATTCATCTGCATAACTTCCAGTCTAACTGAATTCAGCTGCATACCAGTATTTAAAATGGAGCGACTGCTTATTGGACTTTTACAACCCAGTAACTAGATATTACGATACCCCTTAATAAGACTGGTTGTCAGACTTTCGGGCTTCTGACGACCCGTAATGACTGTGAAATAACCGTGAATGACAGCCGGGACCATATGTAAAGATGGTCACCCATCTGCAGATCAACCGCGGTAAGCGTAGCTTAACCTGATCGATTGCCCTGTGCGGCTGTAATTACTTATATAGCATGTAAAAGTGATTTTGACATCCTGTTAACAGAATAAACAATGTTATTTCATGTGACATCACGGTATTTTTGTTAAAAATCATTACAACGCTTGAAATAGAATTGACTGTTTCGTAGTGCACTCTAGTTCTCAATACACATTTATCGAAGTAGTGTTATTAATCTTTCTCGTATCGTCGATATGCAGCTTGCGGCACCATTTATTTCTAATGAACTTTATCTAGCAGGTGGCCCTACACCTAGGGCTGCCAACCGTACTATATATATAGTATTGTACTATTTTTTGGGTCTGCGTACTATATACTGTGGAAGAATTGTATAGTACGCAGAAATACTATATTTTCAACACCTTAATTACAATTTTTATTATTAATTACGGTTATGAATTCGAAAAGGTGAGGAGAAAGAAACAGAAGAACCTGGTTTCTTTCTGTATTTATTAATTTAAAAAAAATGAGCTGATTTGAATGATTTTAAAAATTTACAGCCACCTAAACTATTTTTAAAAAGCTTGCACGTTTATATCGTTATATTATGCGTTATATACCAACGTGCGTTATGCGTATCATACGTTATTCTGTAGTAACATGAGCTATACATTTCACGCAGACTAAGTCGCGGGCAAAGTGCTCGTAAATAAGTAACAAATAAATATTTGTCTATTTTTTTCTTTTTCCATATTATACTATATTTTTATGAAGTGTAGGTACTATATTTTTTAAAGCTTATTTCGAAAAATACTATATTTCACCGAAGAAATTTTGGCAACCCTACCTACAACTGCCTAATCAAGGAACACCTGCAAAATTGCAGTTAAGGGACATATTTTTTTACATATCCTTGTATTTTAAATTAAAATTGCGCAGGTGCACGCAATTTTAATTCTCTTTTTCCAAACAGTATTGTATTTTTGTTATTTATTTCGGAATTCAATATTTATATTGCTAATAATAGACTCAAAATTATTTTAATAGAAAAAAAAAATGTTTACAAAAAAGGGCGTCAGTTAAAAAATTCAGTCTTATATGTATACATTAAAATGTAAGTTGAGTGGGAAAATACTGCGTATTATAAAATGAAATTTTAAATCTCCGGAAATGGAAATTATTGGAAAGAAATGTAGACTCTAGGTACTAGGCGATCATAGCATCGTGAAGGTCAATAAAACGACCAGTTATTGGTACGTACTCATAAACTTAGTGCACCTTGACATTTTTTTTCTTAATTTATTTAGGGACATTTATAATCGCAATGCGTATGTCAGTCCCATCGTACCCTAACTACACATTGGTCATATCTGGACCATGAACCTAAACAGCCTCTTCGCATCATCGCCATTTGGCACCTTGACATTACGCCGTAATTAAAGTACTAACTAACATTACAAATACGAAAGTGAGTTCGTTTTTGTTATGCTTTCATGACTAGAACTGATTATGATGAATTTTGGTATGGGGACACCTTAAGCCCTGTAAAAGAACATAAGCTACTTTTTTATCGACATACTACGCATTTTTATATAGTTGCGAAAATTCAAAGCTATCCCATAAAGAGATTTATATAATTTATCCTTGAACAAATGTTACAAGAATAGAAAGAACAGAAGACTTTTACACGTAACTTTAAGTGATCTAAGAAGCTATCCATCCATGTAGTACTAACAAAAAGAGCACCCTATACCGTATTTCAATCCACATTATACTCGTTTTTATAGTCTCCACGGTTTCCTACAACTACAGCACTTTCAATAATTGTTCCCTTCAAATAAAAATAAGGGATTACTCTGCGTAAAACGGAACGCAACGTTTAAACGTTATGAGGGAATTCATTGGAATGATTGATCCACGTTCCGTTTTACATGTTTGTTTTATTTAGTGTTGAAAAGCGTTTTAGTTTGATTAAAAGCTAAAATGTATGCTGAGGTTCGTTTGGCCTGATTTAGGATTCAGAGGATTGTTTATTTTATTGTGAACATAAATAGAAGATTATTCAAAGGCGATGTTAAAATAAAAATGTTATAGGTCAAAGCAGGTCATGATTTAAATAATAACTTTTTTTTCCTAGCCTATACTGTCCCACTGCTAGGCAAAGGCCTCCCACAATAATAATATTAATAATATTTTGATGTTTTTACTACATCTAGTAAAAACATCAAAATATTATTTATATGATCCTCTTAAAAAATGAGTGTCTACTGACATATCTAATTATTGTCACCTCCGTACGTTTGTGTGCTTGAAATATTAGACACCAGCCATTGCCAGCGACTTCACCCTCGTTATATTTATATAAAACTTCCTCTTGAATCACTGTGTCTATTGATGAAAACCGCATTAAAATCCGTTGCGTACTTTAAAAGATCTAAGCGTATAAACACGCAATACGACATTATTTTATACTGCCATTAATGCCATTAATAGCCATAAATGTCGGTGATTCTATCATCAGGAAAACAAAAACAATAATTGAAGGTAATTGAAGGTAATTGTGGTGTGTGTTATTATTATTATTTATTGGTCCAATGTTACAATTGTTACCTTATTATTGTTAACTAAATGGTGGTCTGTAACTATTAACGTTAACATAGATCTTTACAGCGGACCCCAAACTAGGCGGCGCCTGTATCTTGGGGACCAAAGTTGTGACACATATAATAGTATAATTTTCCACTGGGGTTTAAGTCAGAATGAGTAGTGCAAATTGACTATATAAAACTAAATTGAGATCAACTTGAAACTAAAACTTAAATTATAAAAAAAAACCTTAATTTGTACTAAACAGCACATAAAACTAAAATATTAAACAATTTAAAACAATTTGTTAGACAATCAAAAAAAAAGAGTAAAAGAATAAAATAAAATGTTAGAAAATCAAATAAAATGTGTAAGTGTGTTAGTGTGTGTGAGTGTGATCATTCTTTTGCTCATAAATAGCCAGCCGCAAGGACTGGCCTTGCAAATAATCTAGAACTTTATTATCTTGGCTCTACAAAGATATTAGTTTGTATCTACTAGAAAAAACTTTATTTATGAAGATATAAAAAACATTATTGAAATAATAACAGCTGCTTAAAATCACGTGGACACCACGTTGTAACCAAAAGGTACTTAATAATAAAGGTTTTCTCATCGTAGACATTTCAAAGCCCTGAAATACGCAGACATTGATCTTATGCTACTACACAATATATCGTATCAACTACAGCAAAATTTATCGCTTAGATTATGAACACCATTAGTTTTGATTCATAGACCTGCACCCTAATTGCGAAACGCACAATTTATCAGAATCTGAATGGGATTGAAGATTATTTCTAAACCATTGCGTCATTTGTTCGAATAAATTGTCGGCTCAGTAACATAAATAATGCAATGAATGTTGTTTAACTATGAATATTAAACCAATTCCTACCGATAAAAAGTTCCGCAATTACCCCTCTGTTCGATACAGAAACCAGCCGTTACACAAGTCAGGAAGTCATCGGCATAAATCTCACTTAAAATTTGTATTAATAGAGCAATACAGTCATACATTTCATAAGTTTCATGAGAGCCTAGTAACTTATCATAGGAAAAGGACGATTAGGCTCGATTCACACGCTTTCAGATAAAGTGCACTCAAAAGCATCAATGGGTCCTTTGACTTGATAGATCGTTCATGTAACTACTATGTCCATAAATCATATTGGAATGAGATGTTTCGGGAATGGAGGTATTTTAACTCTGTGTGTGATGAATTGACACTACTTATAGTTATGAAAACGCGACTGCTACATGTGGGTTTGAATTCCTAGTATCGATACTGATTAATCTGCTCACCCGTTAGAGGAAAATTGGGAGTATAGTTTTATTTTAATTCTAATATTTGAGTCTTTCAAACAGAAAATATATTTTAAACATTACTCGTTTTATTATATATTTTTTTAGATATAACAATATTTTTTTATAAATCATGAATAATTTACAAACCTTTCAAATAACATTTACAAACTCACTATCATTAAAAATAATCCCTGACACTACACAACACACGAAATAAACACGACAACAGCGGTTCGAACGCAACGCAGGACGTGCGTCATCGACGACGGTCGACGCGCTACTGAAGTTCAGTTTCATACCGTATTATCTACTCAACTGCATCTCGCTACGATACCGCCTAGCTACGATGAGCGCCTGGTACCACGCGGGCGTTTTTCGTTGAAAAACCAGTTTTTCCGGGAAAATAGGTTTTTGAAAGTAATTTAGATTGTTTTGAAAGATTTTTATAGGAGGTTTTAGTCGTTTTAGGAATTCAAATATGCTTTTCATCTGCACACGTAACATGTTATGGGATAACATATAAAAGTAAAATACATCATTAATAGATACATAAGCTTTATTGTTATAGGTGTAATTACAAGTTGCCTTAAGTTTTTATAATGGTAACTAAAAGCCATTGTCAATAAAACCCCATAGATCTTTTTCGCCCTCAGAAACTCACACTTATTTAACCTTGTATCAAAATGAACTGAAGTTATTGGGACTCACAGCTTATACTGAAACTACGAATTTAGACATCTGCGAGTCTCTATCTAAAAACAACAATTGTTTAATTTAATACTATTTATTTATTTATTTAACCATTTATGCACACATATAAATAGACAAAAAGAAAGGAACAGAAAAATATGTACAAAGGTAATGGTATCTTAGTATTTCATAATGTTATATTTTCTGTAACGTCTTTTACAATGACTAACTTGTTCCAAATTTAATTTAATTTTAGGCGCTTTATTTTAGTTCGTGTAGGTATAGTTTTAGTTAAGTAAGTACCTATATCATTTTATTATTCAATAAATGGAAAACACTAACTATACTACCACTAGGGAAATTAATTATTATTAATGATTTAAGTTTGTTAGCCTAGTTATTACCTGATTTTGCTTTTCAACCGACGAAAAAAAACGGAGGAGGTTATCAATTCGACGCGTATATATTTTTTTTTTTTTATTTATGACCACGCATAACTTTTTACATAGTGGTCTGATTGTGACAATTCTTCTTCTATTGGAAAGGGTATACTCCCAAGGTGGTCCCATATTAATTTGGTAAACAAAATCGAACCCTAAGGGTCGGAAAACAGGGGATGATTGATTGTTCACTCACTGATTGTAATGTATAAACACGCATAACTTTATACAGAGTAGTCCGATTTTGATAATTCTTTTTGTGTTGGATAGTGTATATCTTGCCAAGTATTATTAGTACATTAAAGCCACAAAAAATATATAAAATAAAAACTTTTTAACAAAAAATTAAACCGCCGAAAAACTGAAAAGCATAAAATAATACTTAAACCTTAAAATTTTGAGTCGGCGCTGAAAAATCAATGAACAAGGATCACTCAAAGCGCCGACTCATAATTTTAAGGTTTAAGTATTATTTTATGCTTTTCAGTTTTTCGGCGGTTTAATTTTTTGTTAAAAAGTTTTTTAATGTGTAATGTGGTTGTGTATATCTTTGAGAGCCTAAAAAATAAATGTATACATTTCTGTGCTACCAAAATAAGATCGACACCGACCTCTCAATCAGAAAACTTATAACCAATACGGAAATAGCAACTCCTAAACCCAATATACCGTCAATATTTAAGTACAGTTCCGAAACGATTACTTATTTATCCACCACTTATTTATAAGAAACTATCGTAGCCAATTCTGAAACTTTTATCACGGGACCTTGTTTCCGGACGTCCATTACGATCAACTTGGAATGTTTTTCTTGGAACTAAAATCAAAGTTTCTTAAGTGCTCCACGTTTGCTCAGCATCTGTCCTGGAGGACTTAGAAATTGCCAAACTTACAAAATCAGTTGACGCTTCTTTTTGTATTGAATATTTAGTTGGGAAGGAAATGTTTCAGATTTTATTGTGTGATACTTAAAACTTCGCAGGCTTAGGATTTTTTTGGGTTACAGACTATGAATATATTTTTGTTCGATAGAAGAGAAATGGAGCAGAAAAATGGATCGCAACTTTTGGTTTTGTTTCGTTTGTTCCGTGACATGTTTTGTTATAGTATTTGCCAGTATGTAATAGAGAGTTTACCATAAATGATTGTTATGTCGTGATTAGTTATAAGATAACCACAAAAAACCCCAATATCTGGACCATCATTCAGCTATTTTGTGAGTGGTTTCTTCGTTGCGTTTAATTGAGAGACTAGATTTTCACAGATTGTTTCTCACGAACCGTAAAGGTGAATCGAAATTTTCACTGAGTGTGTATTTCTATTGCCGCTATAACAACAAATAATAAAAAGTAAAATAAATTTCAGTAAAAAGGGAGACCCCCCTTACAAGAGACGAGCTTATCGATTTGTTTAGTTTGTTTTTTTTTACTTTTTCGGCTTAATTTTGACTCGTGTTAAATGATACTGTTAATTTTTAATCATAAAAACTAAATGGTTCAGACCTTCACACAGGTAAGCAGATCCTCTACCTTTTATAATAAAGCCTTAATTAAGAGACCTAGATACCATTTCGACCTTTTTGGTCCTTCGGGTCAGATGGTTAAATTCTAATGACTTCTTTAGAAAGTACCGTAGGGAAATGTGTAGTAGCAAGATAAATTTTCATAACATAACATCACGCCTTGTTTCCCCTAAGGGTTGGGCAGAGGTGTACCTATAGTACATCCACATTTCGCCAATTATGTTTAAGTCCTATGTAATAGGGGGCGAGCCTATTGCCATCAACCGGGCACAAATGCAGACTCCGGGCTGCTACTGAGAAATTCCAGATAGAAAATCCCAATAACACTAAAAACACAAACACACAAACACAACATACAAAACTACAAACTACAAACAAAACACAAACACAAAACAAACAAATACAAAACACTACAAATACACACACACACACACACACACACACACACACACACACACACACTATACACTACATTTGCACTACAAATTTTAATGTTGTAATAATATTATAGTCTGATATGTGGGGGACTTCTGGCTAAGTAATAAAAGCCGCATGGTTCGATCGATCAGGTTAAGCTACACTTGCCGCGGTTGATCCGTGAATGGGTACCATCTCTGCATACCAAGTCCAAAATCCACCGTGCCTCAGAAAGTGCGTTAAGCCGTTTGTTCCTGCTGTCACTTGTGAATCTTAGACAGTCGTTACAGGTTGTCAGAAACCCGAAAGTCTGACAACCAATCTCACTAAGGGGTATAGTATTAAGTTTTACCCAATTACAAGGTTGTGGACGTCAGATACCTACCTAGGCAGTCGCTCTATGTAAAATACTGGAATTCAACTGCATCCGGTTAGACTGGAAGCCGACTCCGACATAGTTGGAGAAGTTCTAGGAAGATGATGATTGTAAGCTAATAATTATTTTGAATTATTGTGAATAATATATGAGAACTATGCGGGTCATTGTTTTATTTTTCATCACGATGTGGCAGTTTGAATAGTTTGCTTGGCCTACCCAAATATTCTTTCTTAGATATTGTTCGTAGAATAGTTAATAAGATGCACGGTTTTTTTTGGATGGGTAATCTTCAAATGACTTCTCCCGTTCTGGGCGGAGCGGGAGGGTGTGTCAGACTTTTAACTGACTAACACCCACCCGTGTTCCTTCAGTTGCCCATGTGCCAGGGTCGCGGTATCTCTTTCGAACAATCTCGTGACCCCGGCAGGCATCGGTCCTAGCAGACCCCTTCAGTGCTGCTGACATCTCTTTGAGGCGCGCATGGAACACTACACGCCGTCGACCCGAGCCTGGTCCTTACCGGGCGGCAAGCTACCCATTGCTCGCCGCCCACAAGCTCGCGCCTACGGTGGCCGGGAGTCCGCTATCGACTCCCGACGCCCGGGGCGTCTCGTCCTGCGGCGGCTAGGGAAGTGAGGGCGCAGAGACTGCCACTACCTCACGCGCCCCGCCTCCTCCTTCACGAGCATTACTGCTTCGCAGAACGAGGTGACAGCTTCCCATGCCCTCTCGCTCCGTACCATGGCTCGCAACAGGGCCAGACGCGAGAGGTCACCGCCGCCGATCGCCTCCACGAGGACACGGCGGCTCTCCGCCCAGGCAGGGCACACTTCCACCGTATGCTTCACCGTGTCCTCTAGACGATCCTCACAATGGAAACACCCGGGCGTATCTTCCCAATTTATCCTGAACAGGAACCCACCGAAGCACCCATGCCCGGTGAGAACCTGCGTCAGGCGGAAGGTGAGGACGCCGTGGCGCCTCTAAGATGCACGGTTATTGACAAATGCGTGCACTAACTGAACAGGCTCACTTAATCTGTGTCCTCAATAGACTATTTCAGACACCAATCTACATGGTTTTCACATGATCTTACCAAGATTATGTCTGGACTTTAAAAGAGACTGTAACCTGAGTTTGTTTCAGCCTTTTTTCAGCATATCTCTGACTACTCTGAAGAAAAAGGCTGAAATAACGCCGAACTCAACTAGTTTTATCAATATGATTGAGGTGTACGAGTCTTTGTACAAACCTACTTCATCTTCATCATCATTTCAGCCGAAAGACGTCAACTGCTGGACATAGGCCTCCCCCAAGCTCCGCCACTTCGACCGGTTTTGTGCTTCCCGCATCCAGCGGATTCCTGCGGCCTTCACAAGGTCATCGGTCCACCTTGTTGGAGGCCTTCCAAACCTACTTACAGAAATAAAATAATGTTTCATTTGTCACATAAACCGGAACCAAAATAATGTTTTTGCAAAACTATTGCTTTCATAGTGCTATAAAGTTTACTAAGACATTCTAACAAAATAAATCCAACGTAATCGGACCACCAGAAATCTAAAACCCGAAATCAGGGCTTCAACAACTCACCGAAATAGTCTCGAGAAAAAAAATCTAATTGCACAGTTTAAACGGAGATTTTGCCGAGTAATTAGAGCACGGAGGTAGCCCTTGGAATTCGGACAAACAATCTCCCTTATAATTAAAGAGGCCTTTGGGGGGAAGAGCCTCATTTGCAATCCTTTATACTCCTTTTCTATGTAAAAACGTTCTTTAGATGTGCCTTAAGTTAATTGAATAGGGTTAAATATTGATTTGAAATTCTAATGTTTCAACGCTTCTGGGTGTTAAAGAAAAATATTGGGGTGGTTGTCTTTGAGGGTGTGTTAGAAGAGGTGTTGATAATTGGGTCATTTTAATGTTTGTTGATAAATCTGCTAATAATAACAAAACATCACACCTGTTTTTCTCGAAGGGTTAGGCACCTCGTACCTAGTAGAGCTGTACATATAGTACATCCAAATTTCACCAGTTATGTGTAAGTGTCACTTAATAGGGGGCGAGCTTATTGCCATCACGGGGCTGTATTATATCATGATTATTATAAACTGCCTCGTTGGTCTAGTGGTAGCAAGCGCTACTGCTGAGCATGAGGTCCTGGGTTCGATTCCCAGGTCGGGCATAGTTTATTGGGTTTTTCCATCTGGAATTTCTCAGTAGCAGCCCGGAGTCTGGATTTGTGCCCGGTTGATGGCAATAGGCTCGCCCCCTATTACATGGGACTTAAACATAACAGGCGAAATGTGGGTGTACTGTAAGTACACCTCTGCCTAACCCTTCGGGGAAACAAGGCGTGATGTTATGTTATGTTATTATAAACACTAGAATTAATCGAATTGAAGTGGATCTTTTAGAACAATTGACGATTTATTGTACCCAATGATTTAGTTCATTTTGCGGTTACCAGATTGATATAGGATAATATTGATACTGACATCACACGTCATCATCATAATCAGCCTATAATGGTCCACTGCTGGGACAAAGTCAGCCACCATACGGGCCCAGTGCGGGTTGCTAGAAGTCATATGTCTTCGAATTTTTGGTTCTAGGACGCGCCGGTTTTCCTCACGATATTTTCTTTTACTGTTTTGAGAGAAATGGTGATGAAATAATCGACACAAATTAAAGCGGTTGTCGATGTTCGAACCTACAACACACAAATCGTATGTCGCGGCATTTACCACTGGGCCACCTCTGCTCCACATTATCCACATTGATAATATCGAAATTGTATTATAAGTCTTATATCGGTATTGGTTTCTTGAGAAATACACAATAGATGTGAAAATACAAAACATTACAGTATCACCATTCGACGGAACCGCCAACCAAACTAATTTGACGATAGTGAATAACACACTTTAAATTAGTATTCCATTTGTGGCCCGAGAAGTTGGCAGGTAACTGACGTCACAAAGCTACTGGTCCGTGTATCGCCAGCCTAATTGGCTTTAACAATAACCCGTGAAATGCAGTACAAAGTGTTTTTGTTAAATGTTATTGCGGTCTTTTGTGGTCAAATAGTGATGTTGAACGAAGATTTGGTCCTAATATGGTTCCTTGTTGGACATAAGGACCAAAAAGTTTGTTGTGTGATTGTCATTTGTTTGCTAAACGTTAGATTGTTTTAGTCGATTGTGTGGATCATTAAAATTAATATTGAACAATAGAATAAACTGTCAGACTAAAAGGGATAAAATGTGTCAACACTCAATTTCAAACTGCAAGCTCTGCAGTTGAAGTTAGTGTAAGCTCTTTTAGAATCATTGTCAGTTATAGTATTGAAATAAACGTACCCATCTATAACTGTGTTGTTATTGTTTTCAATATAAAGTAGTTTTAGTCTGTGTCAAATAAGCGTGTTGTGTTTTTTTGTGTTGTAAACCCAGGGAAATTAATTGTTTAGTAAAAAAGACTACTAACCAAAAATATTTGATTATTGAAATAACAACTGTCATTCTTTGACAGCTGGATGGAATAGCTATATCACGGCAGATTGACGTAGTGTGCCAATGAACCAACTAGCTTTTGCTTGCCGCTTCGCCCGGAAATTATCGTATGGGAACGTAATACCAGGTTGAAACGTAGCTTCTAACTTTCCCCAGGATGAATTTTATTTCCTTGGCAAATTTTAACGAAATTCATTAAGTGGTTGACGCGTGAAAAACTAAAATACAGAGTTACCACTAGTTAACTTTCGAATTTATAAAATGATAGTATAGATAATTTCCACAAACTATAAGCTCAATTCTTAGTTGAGTTGATGAACTCAACTAAGCAGGAGGCTGGAATTTCAGCTGTTAAAAGTGATGACTTTTAACAGGTGAACTTCCAGCTTTCTGTTTAAAGAGGACATTACATTACTTGATTTTACTGATTATGACTAGTCCTAAGATATTATTACTAAGCCAACCTTTGTAGAGAGAGAGATAAATTTATATTGTATTGTATTGTAGTTTGTAATTTCGGGCAAGCTTTAGACCGAAATGTTTTGCGGGTAGTCCGATATTGCACTGCGTAGTTGAGCTATCGAATTGTTACCATACTACTTTACAAAGAATAGTGTAGTTCTTCAATAAGTGAAGTTATACCCAAATTCGAAGAATGAGTATCAAATATTGTCGCTAGCATCCCTTCGAAGACAAGTATTTGATTCTTCGTATTTATTAGCTTGACATTATGATATGGATAGAAAGGAAGTGACATATATCTTTGGTTTATGATGGCATAAAAGATTCAAAAGAAGTGAGTATTAGAACAATCTATACTTATATCTATACTAATATTATAAAGCTGAAGAGTTTGTTTGTTTGTTTGTTTGTTTGATTGATTGAACGCGCTAATCTCAGGAACTACTGGTCCGAATTGAAAAATTCTTTTTGTGTTGGGTAGCCTATTTATCGAGGGAGGCTATAGGCTATATAACATCACGCTATAACTAAGAGGAGCGGAGCAGTAATGAAAAATGTTGCAAAAACGGGGAAAATTTATTCGTTTTGAGAGTTTCCGTTGCGTGCGCTGCGTAAACGGTTAAAGTAACGTAAAAATCATGTATGACGGAATTGTTTCTTTTAAAAAGTTCTAAAAAAAAGTCCGCGAGAGCATATGTCTATCTTATAAGGTTGACTCACTGTAACTCAAAAGGAGCGAGCAGGCAAATCGTTGCGACGGGAAGGGTCAGGGGAGCAAAAATTTGGCGCGGACGAAGTCGCGGGCAGAAGCTAGTAAGTAATAATCATGTAAGGAAAATAAATCGTTTTTATTTATTATAATTGTTATGTAGTGACGATTAGCGATAATTTTGTATATTTGAGTCTAACTTGGAACCATATATGGTATTTTCACCATAAATAATAAGTTGCATTATGAGCGCAATATGTGTAAAAAGATTATTCATATCAAAAATTAAAACATCCAAAATTCCCTCAACTTTTATATCACTAAATTGCAATCGCCCTAAATCAAATAACCATTTTTTTATTTAAATCCCCTCCTAAACTTCCCCTAAAAAATAATAAAAATATCAATGGTGCATCAAAGCGAGTTGAATTTGTTTACTCTATTATATTTACCTGACCACTGACCCGTTTAATTCTGACCCTCGGGGGCGAAACGTGACCTCCCCCGCAATGCAACAGCACGTCATTCCAAACACACTTGAAACTGATTTTTATAACTACCATATTATTTTTACCTAAAAAGAACCCTAGCAACTTTAACTCCACGTCATAAGGTTGAAAATAGCATAGGGGTTTTAGAAATGAACAGCAAAAAAAGCGTGGTATTTAATATGAGGGGTGAACATACTTTGACTGGGATGCTCCCTTCCCCAGTAATTTGATACAGTTTAACTCGTGGGAATGCAAGATTTATGTACGGTTTGTGTAATGAATAAAGACGAATAGATTAAAGTTGAACGCTTTATAGGCGACAGGCGGTTTTAATCGTACAAATATCATGTCGGAAGTTGTTTTTTCATAAATAAATTATCGTTGGAATACGACAATGTTCAGTTGCGACGAATCTGACGAGACTACGGTAAAGTCATCCTTATTTAGTATTCGAATAAAAGTTTTAATCGTCAAGAACTCGATCAGTTCGAAAGACGAAATTCTAAACCGTTGTATGTTCCTATAGAGATTAATGTCTTTTAAATTAGTATCAAAATCCAGCCTTGGTTAAAGACAGAAATAGGCTCACTTGGTCTCTGACTATAGGTCCCAGAATTCAAAGCTGAAATTATACTGATTTCGTTGAATTTCGTCAACATAATAAATCAGTATAATTTTAGTTATATCTAATGATGAAAATAAAAAAAAATTACAGAAATAAGTAAAAAGAACAGTTAACACTTTGTAAAATCCATATTAACTGCCTCTGCTGACCAACACGAAGTTAGTCTGACTTGTCACACTAGCCAACCATAGGAATATATATATGTAAGTTAATTTAACAATCAGCATGTAGCATAGGTTAACGACCTCACCATATTGTTGACCTAAGAGACTGGTAGTGAAGACTCAGCCGTACCTGAAACAAAAGAATTCATAATTAGAAAACACGAAAAGTCTTTGGAGTCTGCAAACACACTCGGGTGCTCATTATTTGAAAACTGTACCCAAAATAACAAAACAAGCTTGCCATTTTATTAGTAACTAATAAAAAAGTACAATTTTCATTCCTATTGCTTAATTTTACTTAAGACTGTAATCGATTGATTTAACATTTTATTTTGAAACTATAAAGTTAACCCTCCATAGCGACAACTTACAAAAAAAAACCTGCATGTTCCCTATTCTCATAGCGGCAGGGGGTTGAGACAACCGATGCGTTATAATCTGAAATTACCTCTCTCTCATGTCGCATGTCGGTAATATCAAATGCCTACAATTTTTGGCACACCGTTTGATTCACAATGGAATATATTGCTGTTTTGCATGACAGAAAACGCTACGGATAGCTTTGGTGCCTTTTGTATCTAACAACCTAACCTAACTAAGATAGCTGTTTTATACAGGTGTAGCGTTATTCCGTATACATCTCACCGTGAAAACTAAGGTGAAGTGTATACTGTACCTGCCAGGGTCGCGAGATTGTTCAAACGAGATACCGTGGTCCTGGCATATGGGTACCTGAAGGAACATGTGTGGGTTTTAGTCAGTAAAAGTCTGACACACCCTTCCGCTTCGCCCAGAGCGGGAGAAGTCATTTGATGATTTCCCATCCAAAAACAAAAAAAAAAGTGTATACTGAATATGATACTGTGTATATTTACTACTTCTAATAATATTGCGTTAACAAGGAATGATATACTATAGTTTACAAGGAAGGGCTTGTGGCTAAGTAAAACAGTCACACACGTTCAGGTTAAGCTACGCTTGTCACGGTTGGTCTGTGGATGGGTGACTATCTTTACATACCAAGCCCCTTCCATGCCTCGGAAAGTACGTTAAACCCTTGGTCCCGGCTGTCTTTCGTATATCTTAGACAGTCGTTACGGGTCGTCAGAAGCCCGAAAGTCTGACAACCAGTCTTACCAAGGGGTACCGTATTATTACCCAGTAACTGGGTTGTGGAGGTCAGATAGGCAGTCGCTCCATGTAAAATACTGGTACTCAGCTGCATCAGGTTAGACTGGAAGCCAACCCAAACATAGTTGG
Source organism: Aporophyla lueneburgensis (assembly GCA_932294355.1). NCBI lineage: Eukaryota > Metazoa > Arthropoda > Insecta > Lepidoptera > Noctuidae > Aporophyla > Aporophyla lueneburgensis. The sequence goes on from OW028746.1 coordinate 5,448,232, forward strand.
GAAAAGGCTAGGCAGATCATGAAGGAATGATATACATAATTCCAACACACCAAACTCTGTAAACGCTGATAAATCCTTGATTGGCGTTTATTTTAATATTAATTCAGTACGTTGGTAATTATTTAACATAGCGATATTGTAATGATCCCTTTGAAGCATCATCCGTTTGATTAATAATTAAAAGCGGAATGTGGATTAATAAAACATTAAGGTTTTGATTGACTGATGTAAATTAAAAATAAACGGAGCTTGTAACGGATTTCGTGTTATCGTTATTTTATACCTTGATTAAACGTTATTATTAATTGGTCAATATTTATAGTATTATTTTACTTGATTTGAAATCGGTGTTTTTGGAATGTGCTGCTAATAGAATGGTTGCAGTGTACTCATCGTCAGTCGTCAGTAGCACAAGATAATATTACCACTGCTGGGACACAAGACTGGGTCTTACAAGAGAATGGGCAGCAGCGTTCTCTATGCATTTTGCCACCATACTGCGGTTGCCAACCCGCCTGCTACCAAGCGTGGCGATTATGGCAACCCCCCACCCCGAAGAGGCTTATGTCCAGCAATGGACGTCTTTTTGTTGAAATGATGATGATGATGATGACTGGGTCACAGGCCTCCAGTGGGACAGTGGGACGTAATCCATCGTCAGTATTTTATCAAACAAATACAGTTCTGTCTCGAGTCGCGCTCAGTCTAAAGATATAACCGCGAAATTTATCGATACCAGGCATCACATCAAAAAATGCCAGAGAAATTAGAAAAAAAAAAGACAATCTCCGCTGAAATCTAAAATAAGCTCATTCTATTCAAGGGCGGGCATTTTGAAATTAGAACGCCAAGCTATTTGCACTTGAGGCGAGGACAAAAGCCGGCCGAGGCGCGTGCGTGCCTTATTGAGGCGCCTCGGGCGACCATTCAGCCATGCGCGGATAAATGCTATGCAAACTGCTGGATAAATACGACCGCGAGGCGCGCGGAAGGGTTATTTTTTTAAAGTTGATATTTCGAAGAAAAAAGTCCAATTCGGGTCAGGTTAGTTGGTTTCTGCAGTCGTTATAGACTTCGCAAATGTTGTGGACTGCGGCTGTTGATGTTTGGTTTCTTAATAATGTACTGTAAAGATAAAAATGCCGTAACAAGCCGGCTTGAAAAATTGGTAATCGAAAGTGATATGTTTAGACAATATCACGGACGCTATTGAGTATCCTATGTCCATCAAGCCAAGGTGGACAATAATCCTATTGATAGTAACACTTTTTAGAAGACACATGGTATTAAAATACTGGCTGATGTAAACTAGAATACGCACAGCCATTTTGGAAATTAATTACAAAATCTGATCGGACAAAAGTATCAAAAAAGAACAAACGCAAAAACATTGGATTGTTTAATCGTAAACGAAGCAAAAAGAGCGTGTATGGATCGTATTAGATTGTGTTCTGTAGTTCCTACTCACCCTATACATCAATTACAAAGAGTCAAACCAATAATTCAACGTAAAAAAGACATACAAGATTAACTATAATAAACTGTATAACTCCCACTAAGTACGGTTATTACTCAAGCCAAGTCAGAAGATTAACGGAAAAGAAACGCAAAGATATCCTTTCTTCCACAGTTCAGATCCAATTGACCTCCACAATCCTTATTGCGTTAACTTTAACTGGGGAGGAATTATAGTTTCCTCTTTCATTCTGTTCGTTTTTCTTGAAGGCTCTTATTTCTGCGGATCGGTGGAACAATTGTATGTTTCAAAGATAGTATGGAGGTAAAAGGGTTTGTGTTGTGGTTTTTTGTTTGTTGAAATTCATTTAATTTATTTAAGTATGTGAACTTCCGGGTGTTTGTCACCTCCTTCTGCGAAGCAGTAATGCTCGGGAAGGAGGAGGCGGGGTGCGTGAGGGAGTGGCAGTCTCTGCACTCTCACGTGCTTAGCCGCCACAAGAGGAGACGCCCCGGGCGTCGGGAGTCAATAGCAGAGTCCCGGCCACCGTAGACGCGAGCTTGCGGGCGGTGAGCAATGGGTAGCTCGCCGCCCGGTAAGGACTAGGCTCGGGTCAACGGCGCGTAGTGTTCCACGCGCGCCTCAAAGAGATATCAGCAGCCCTGAAGGGGTCTACTAGGACCGATGCATGTCAGGGTCGCGAGATTGTTCGAACGAGATACCGTGACCCTGGCATATGGGCAACTGAAGGAACACGGGTGGGTTTTAGTCAGTAAAAGTCTGATATGAAGAGCGGGAGAAGTCATATGATGATTTCTCATCCAAAAAAAAAAGTATGATAACTTGGCCTTGGCATGGACAAAGAAACCAAGGCCTACCAAAAGCGCGTCGGGTTGATGATATCGTCATGGACGCGGGATACACATAGATGAGAGACGCACGGTATTGAGAAGTATGGCGGAAAAGGGGGAAGCCTATACCTAACAGTGGGTGATTCCGGGCTCGAATGATGATGAAGTGGGCTTATATACAGAAAGACTTGTCAAGTCTGTCTGTACCTCCATAAGTTACATTTTCATTGCTGGAAACACTGATCCGATGCTGATGAAAGCGTAGAAAAGAAAGAAACCTTATTGCTTAAATGTTTTACACGAAAAAGAAACTTTATGTGGGGTTTCTGGGTTTTGAATTTAATTGTCTTAAAAACATTTATTTTAATAAACAGTAACCAAAAGACAATCAATGTATGTTTGCGAGGTATCGGCTTTCTATCGTATCTACTGGGAATCATTTAGCATTTACGCCGTTTGAATTAGGTACTTATCTATAAGTAAAGAATCACTCCAAAATTTTCTCCTCGTGTGCAAAACTTTTCACAGTTATCACAGATACATTGTATACTACAGAGATACAAAGCTTCCACCAAATGTAAATGACCCACAAGGAACACAACAGACATATTTCCCCCATTATTCACTAACGACAGATCTTATTTGGACTTGTATATTTTCTCTCAGCCCAAGAGAAACATGACGCGTCGATCATTTAGCGCGAGCTTAAATAGCTCAAAGGAACAACGCACATTGCCTCTTTACTTTGCTTGCAAACACTACAGCAAAATCCCAACCTTACTGCTCCAGATCCAAGGTTGATAATAAGTTTCTCAGTGTCCATGAAGTGTTGAAAGGATCATTATTCCGGGCTTGATGTTGAGTCGTGATTGATCTGTCGCCGCAAATGGATGGGCTTGAGTCTGCGAGTGCGGTCGCGAGTACGAATGCAGCAACGACATAAACAAGTGTCGAAGTGTGTAGCGTGCCTTATTTTTATAACCTTTTTTATGATAGAGCGGGAAGATTGATGCTGGTTTGATCAGGCGGCTAAATGAAGTTGCTCAGTCTGTGGTGACATTAATGTTTAGTGTGGGCAATAAAATGCTGAGCATTTGATGGTCTGTGTTGAGTAACAATTCAGTTAGTTAGGAATTAGAGCTGTTCATTTAGTATCAGAATGCGGTTTTGGTGTTGACTCATTGGTAATGGCCCCGACTTGCGATTTGTAGGTCGTGAGTCCAAAACCCAGACAGGCACTTAACTTTTTAGAATATAATCACCACTCCTCTGAAAATGGTGAAGGAAAAAGACGTGAGGAAACCGGCATGTCCAAGAAGCAACGATCGAACCCACGACCTACAATTCAAATGTCGGGTTCGTTACAACTGAGCCACTACTGCCTCTGCTGCTCTCGTTTCAAGATATGGCTCTTTAATTAAAACAAACAATAATACAGGATGAAAACCACCTCCTTCTATGCACCATTTCTTGATAAAAAAACTTTTTTACAAAAAAAAAAAAAACAACCGAAATCCTTAAAAACACTACAAAGTGAAAATTAACTTTAATTTCGGAAGTCGGTGTCTTAGTTTGTATTTAAGATTTTTGCCACCGACTTCCAAAATTAAAGTTATTTTTCACTTTGTAGTGTTTTTAAGGAAGTCGGTTGTTTTTGTTTTGTAAAAAAGTTTTTATTTTTAAATTTTTAGTTTTGGTATCAACCCTGCACTAATTCCAAACAAACAATGCATATTTATGTGATAGCAGAAATCGCGGTTGATTTGCTGTCATTTTTTAAAGAGTTCCGGTGTCTGTCTCCAGAACTCATCATCAGATCTATATGAAATTTATATGGGACCATTTCGAAATAAACCCCTTTCGAACAAAAAAAGAATTTTGCAAATCCGTTTATAAATGACGGAGTTATGGCCGAACATACATAAAAAAAAATATATAAACATCCGAATTGAGAACCTCCTCCTTTTTGAAGTCGGTTAAAAACACGTTTTATTTACTTTCTGTTTACAGGTTATTTTACGCGTAGTGTTGCAGTCACGGCTACGACTGCAATATTATTTAACAGATAACTTCTGGCAGCCATTTTATATGAAAACATGGCAATGTAAGCCGCATAGCGCGGCTTTTGCGCTTTCTATAAAGACATGGCGATTTATTTCTTATCTGAAAACTTATAGCCATGATAAGCCGTACAGCTGGTGATCGGTAAGAGCCCTTTCCATATCTCTTATTAATTTTACAAAAGATTAAAATAACGATCGCCTCTCCAAAATAGAAGACCGATATTTTGTTACGTAAGAACATAATACCGCAAGTTAAAAGGATAAACCGGTAAATCGGTAAACGGTTTTTATCTCCAAACACCTTTTATGCTCGGAGCGCTGTCATTAAAATAATACGCACCCACATTAAGCGTTGCAGCGATCTCCCTAAAAGTCGCTGCGATTAATCGCTCGTGCAAAAACTTTCGAACGCGGCGATCATGAATCATTGTCGCGAATTTATGTCCACGGGTGCTTCGTTCGGGTTCTTGTTTTTGCCCGGGGCGAACCGATAATCCGCGGGTCGGTTACAAATGCTGCCGGATTTGCGACACACAGGGGGATGACGCGATAACGTGCTATATATTTATTTAAGTCGTATAGTGTGCTCGTGCCTTATTATGCTAAAAGACAACACAAAGGAATTAGATGTCAAAGTATCTTTGTGATGTGTTTGTCGCATAGAAAGATCTCTCTGACAAAGCAGTATACAACGTTTTTTTTTGGGAGATGATGATATTGTATTATTTACTCATAATAATGGACTTTTTCTTTTATACGATTTTGATAAACCATATCTTTTTTTCTCTGAAACGTTACATATTTTTTTCTAATAATAATTGTTAATCATAAAATCTTTTATTTATAGAACCTATTTAAAATAAATACCTTAACAATTAAAAAGAGCACAGTGGCATTTTTTTTCTGAATTAACTTGACGATGAAAGTGCACAAATACATAACGTAATAAATTAACAATGAGTATAAAGTAAAAACTAAAATAAATTTAAACTTAGGTTAGTAAAAATAAAACATCATGTAAGCGATTCTATTTGCAGAAAAGTAGATCCTCTGTCTGTGAAAAATCAATGGTTGTTAAATACTAAAGTACATATTATACATTTTTACAGCTATAGAAATTTAAATTACATACTATAACAGAGAATACTGCGTCTGAAAATATTAAATCCAAAGGAAAAGTCCCTTCTAAGACAAATTATTTAATCCCTACTTTTATTTACGAGCGGCTTAACATCTTTAGCGAGAACAAAACAGCAAAGAATACAAACGACACAAAATCTAAGTGGCTCTAAATCCAAAGATTATAAATTTACCGTCAATTAACTCGGTATAAACGCAATGAGTACAAAAAGCAATCGTGTTAATCGAACTCAGGACCGTTTGTTACTATCCCGCGACCAGCAAATGGACAAATCAGATTATTTCACCCACTATGAGTCTGTAGATAACAGCGGTGCTACGGTGCAAGTGAAAAGAAAAAAAAAACACTACAAAATTAAAAATAACTTTAATTTCGAAAGTCGGTGTCTTAGCATCTGTATTTAAGGTTTTTTGCCACCGACTTCCGAAATTAAAGTTATTTATGAGTTTGTAGTGTTTTTTTTTAAGGAAGTTGGTTGTTATTTTTTTTTTGTAAAAAGTTTTAATTTTAATTTTTTTAGTTATGGTAGATACCCCGTACTAATGTAATCGCGATATTCGTTCATTTGTCGCGCAAATACTTAATGCAAATTTAAGACTTATATGGCTTTCACATGGACCTCATTGTCCGAATGGAACCAAATTAAAATAGGACCATTCGGGAAGTACCAGCATCCAAATAAAAAAAAAATCATCAAAATTGGTTCACCCAGTCAAAAGTTATGAGGCAACAAAAATAAAAACAATACAGTCGAATTGATAATCTCCTCCTTTTTTTAAGTTGGTCAAAAAATGGAGAAATTGAATGTGTCAGCTCTGGAAATGACTGGAGTTTACTCCTTAAGAATGATTATAAAATATATAGATAGACTGGCCTGTTAGTCTAGTGGTTAGTGACCCTGACTGCTAAGACTGAGGTCGTGGGTTCGATTTCCACCCAGGACAAATCTTTGTGTGATGAGCACAATCATTTGTTCTGTGTCTGGGTGTAATTTATCTATAATATGTATGTATTTAGAAATATATAAGTATGTTTATAAGTTGTCTGGTTACCATAGTACAGGCTCTGTCTAGTTTGGGATCAGATAACGGTGTGTTGGTTGTCCTAAGATATTATTATATTATTATTATAGATTAGTAAACATAACATAACGTGTTTATCACGTAACGTAACGGAGAAAGTTTTATTTTACCCCCATACATTTTCATACCCCGGGCTTAATTATATTGAAATCGATTCTCAAGGAGTAAACTCCAAAAAAGTATACCTTACTTCGAGTACAGTTTAGTATGCACAGCGGCGTGTAATTGCGTAACATTCTTTTTTTTGTGGGTGGAAAATCATCAAATGACGTCTGATGCTCTGCGTGGAGCAGGAGGGCGTGTCAGAGTTTTACTGACTAAAACCCACCCGTGTTCCTTCAGTTGCCTTTATGCCAGGGCCACGGCACCTCTTTCAAACTGATCTCGCGACCCCGGCAGTGCGTAAGACTCCAACGGTAGGAATGGATTTCATTTTGATAGTTCAACGACATTAATTGCATTATTTTTGCTGCTGAGCACATTTCTATCTTCTCAAACATATGAAGCAATGGTTTCGCAATGTCCTTCAAAATGTAACAAATTGTTGAAATGGTTGTGTTATTTCATCACCACAACTCTCAAAACGGTGAAGCAAATCATCGTGAGGAAACCGACACGTCCTAGAACAAATAAATCGAAGACGTGTGACATCTACAAACTCTCAATAGCCCGGCGTAGTCAATAACGGCCCACTCCCTCTCAAAGAGAAGCGGCCAGTGTCACAGCAGTGTAAACATTATAGGCTAATTATGCATAAGTAAGACGTCACAGACTATTCAGAACAATCGTTTGGAAAGAAATACAAGGAAGGACTTGTTTACACAGTGAAGTATTAACTCATTTATCATTAGAAATACGTCTTAATACTTCACAATATCTCGAAAAAATCTAAGACGATTTTGATAACTTTTAAGTTCATCACGGCACACGTGTAGCCCACTCCCCGCTTCAGCCCCTCAGTTGCCCCACAAATCTCAACGAGGCTATAAATTAAGAGATTCCTGCTAAGTCCCCATCAGTTTGTGCACCCCGTGGCGTTACTCACTGACCTCCGGCCGAAGACATCGAACCACTTGAGTGGAAATTATCTTACGTAGATTATCCTTATGGTGACATTTCTCCTCCATTTCCGATGCCTAACTGGATTGCTACTTTTCTTCTGTAATGTGCGCTTTCGGGAGAAGGGCGTATTTTTGTTGTTAAGTGTTTTCTTTCCCATGTTAGAGGAATATAATTTAGGTGATCACTTATTTTGGGTGTGACTAAGTGTTTATTTAGAATTGCTATTGGGTTGGTCTGTGGCTGGTTGGCCATCTTTACATACCAAGATCCCTCTGTGCCTCGAAAAACTAGCTAAGCCGTTAGTCCCGTCTGTCATTCGCAAATCTTTGAGTCATTACGGGTCATCAAAAGGCCGAAAGTCGGACCATATATTTCCTGGGTATCGTATTCGGCAGTCGCTCCATTTAAAATACCGGTTTTACGCTGTATTCGGTTAGACTGGAAGCTGACCACAGCATAGTTGTGAAAGGCTAAGCATCTGCCTCGCCTTTCGTAACTGCGTTGAGTTCATCTTGATGATGAACATTATGAAAGGAAAAAGTAAGTAATGACCAAAGAATTTGTTTAGAATTATATAGACAAAGCGTATTATATACACTAAATGGCTAGTTTGCAAAGAAAGCATTAAATTTAACAGCGAAACAAATTACATTCCTTTAAGCACCTGTCTGTAAAGAAATGAACTCGGAGTTATTACAAAAGTCAGTATGTACTAAAGAGGCATAAAACATAAAACCCGACAGTATATTAAGCAGGTTTATTCCAGCTCAATCAGTGCCTACACATTCAAATGCATTAAAGACTTGTCCGTCTAGAAATCAACACGGAGCCATGATAAAGCACGATCAATTTTACGGTCAGTTCTGTCAGCGTGTACCAGGGAGGCATAAAACGTATAGAGCATCACAATGGGATGTCTTCATTGTCTGAAGGTACAGGCGGCTCGACGCGTTGCCAGCAGATGTGATGGTATAAGCTATAGAAGATAACGAGAGTTCTTTATTATGCTTAATCCTTGGTAGATAGACTTGAAGAGGGATTTTTTTTTTTCTGATTGCCGTATTATGTTCGAGTCAAAATTAATCAAAATGATCATCAATTAAATTTTTGTTGCATATTACATGGTTTTTTACAATATTTTAATAATAATTGCATGTTCACATGACATGTGTCAAGCACAACAAGAAAGAAGTAATACGTCATAAGAAACTGATCAGCACGAAAAGATTGATTTTGTTTTAGTGTAATTTTTTGACGGATTTGTGATTACAGCACAAACAGTTAGTTTTTTTATGTGTAGCATATTACAAAAGTGGTTATTAAAAAAATAGATTTGAAATCCTCAAAAGCTTTTTAGCCTAATTTTCGACAACTCTTGCACTTTGGACCACACCACAGTGCGTTGTCGGGGTCTAAATTGCAAATTTAATACAGCTATTTGCATCTGAAAAGACCTATGCAAAGTAGTTTTTGTGTACAGTGATTTGTACCGTTTATCTTGAACTCTTTATCTAAATTAGATGTGTGTTGCGAACGTTTCATTCGCTTTTTAGTGCTTTCTTTTGTCTATAAAATTGCAAGCGCCCGATTTCACGAGTTTCAAACAATTTGAAATTAGCTGTTCCGTTCAGTTTCGTATGGAATTTTAGAACGCTCACTCGTTTCGAATTTGCATTTAAATTGTGTTTTGTTTTTAATAGTTTTATGATATTTATTTGTCTTGCCGGGACTGTAAAGAAAATGTTAAGTGTCATATTTTCACATTGTTCTGACCATTTTGTAGCGAAGTTGCTTCTTGTATATAATTTTTAATGTCTGGGCTTTGGAGAATATACCAACTCTTTTAATACATTAAAAGAGTTGGTATATTCTGTCCAAAGGTTTCAGATTTATGTTTTGTTGTATAGATAACTAGACGAACAGGGCTTGATGACGAATGACGATCCTTTTGTTGTCATCATATCTGTGATAGTTTTTTTTTGTTGTGTTTTATTATGAAATAGCTCTTGACCTCGATGTCATCGGAATTAATGCGATATACGAGGTCTACGATGGAACGTGCTTTCCCAGAACTCACCTCCTCACTCTTGTTTTGAAGGGTTCTGTGCAGAAGGGAATATATGCACTGGCAGAGTTTCACTCTTTTGTCATGCGCATGATGAATGTGGAGGAGAGAACTGAATACGACAAGACTATCAGCCAACTGCAAAAGGTATCCTGCGGGACTATGGAAGGCTGGTAGTAAAAGGGAGTTTGATAATTCCGTGATTGCTCCAAAGTAATTTGTTTAAATACCTTGATAATTTCGATTATCTATATATTAATACGTGAAGCGAAAACTTTGGATCCCTTTTTACGAAAATTGGACGGACGGAGGAGTATGAAATTTCGCACACTTATAGTTTATACAGAGAAGAAGTGACGAATGCTAATATTTTTTTAAAATTATGCGTAAAAATATATTATTTTCAATAAATAACACGTTACACACACTACTATTCATTACTGTGTGTTAGCGCCATCTATTTAATTTTGTTAAACTATTACGCAAGATGTCAAGCTAGTCCTTTACCCACCAATCAGCATCGTGCACCTCACTAACGAGTGTCGCCGTCTTTATCGCTCGATCGAGAAAGACATTATAACAGTTCAAATATGGATTCCACCGCGATCGCTGTCTTTTTTTTTACCCACTGTACTTTTATCGCAGAACGATATAATTGAATATTATAAGTTCATAGCAGTCCCGCTGTTTCTTTAGTGGTGTATTTTTGTGGCTTCGACGGTAAAACTGAAGTGCTGTGTGGTGCCTCTGGACTTTGTCGACACGTGGTGGGCCGAGCTCTGAGGATTCCGGAGCTCCAAGATTCTGCTGGAAGATCGAGCGGCTCCACGAGGAGGTAGGTGCACGATTTCCCTCACCCCCTGGCCCGTAGGCGAGACACTTGCGTACATCAGTTTTTTTCTGTCCGCGTCGAAGGTACCTAATTTTCGCCTTCCGTCGGAGCCCCACCACTGTGTATTTAATACACACATGCATAGATATTCTTTTGTTTATGGTCCAATCGACAATATCTGTCTTTATTTTGTGCCTATAGTCTTATATTTAGGGAGCTAGCGAGCATTTCGGTGTATGATTTGCACACGTTTCACGTCGAGGTGGATTGCAGTTTAAATCATTACGAATCGATTTGGTCCGATCAATTAAGGTCCTATGTCGCTGCGTTTTCGCATTACAGCGGATTGAAGTTGCTTAAAAAAATTAAGGTATTAAATCATTTGCACATGTATGCCTTTAGAGTTCATGGTCATAATCATCTTGGAAACGAAGAAAATCGAAGAGGCAGACATTGAGGACTCTGCATTATATGGGACGGAGTTGTAAAAATGTTAAAAAAAAAGCTCTACTAAGTCATTTGCACGTGGTTCTCATTGCGCCCATTCGATTCACTATGACTCTGTGGATTCGTAAAAACATGTGGCAGACTCTTTGCTCACTGATTTTCAGCTGTATTACTTTTTGAAATTCACGAAATCAAGGGATAGCGGGTATTACGTGTTTTTTTTTTTTTTTTTTTTTTTTTTTTTTTTTTTTTTTTTTTTTTTTTGTGGGGCATCTCGTAGTTAATCCTGAAAAGATTGTTACTACTTAAACGGATTGGGGCCCGGCGAGTTCTAAAAAGTTACCTTTTTAGGCCTCCAGCCGGGGGGGTATTACGTGGGATTATTGTTATTATTTATAGTTATTATTCTTATAATTTTGTTTAATATTATCGCCTAAACTCACGGTAACGATTAAACTTCTGGAACTGAAATCTATGCAATCAAATTTTTTCTCAATGCCAACCAGAAACGAAATGTGCTTGGAACTTTAATTAGAAAGTATTTTTTTTAAATTGCATGCTTGATTGTAATCTGAATAGGATTAGGATCTGGAAAGGAACAGTCTTTAACTTTTTTAAATTACGTTTTATTTGTTTAAAATACGTAGATTTTGAACCAAGACGTGTAAAAGTGAGAGCGAGAGAGAGGAACAGCGTGCAAAATAAAAGGGGAGGCTGTAAATAGATATACGCTCTATACATTTAGTTTCACAATACGGAAATGTCGGAACTGAGTTATACCGTTCTCACTCATATTCCCAAATAAAAGAGAGACACCACGAAAGGAACTATGAGGATATTTTATACCTGCTTGGTGTGGCGCGAGCGTCGGGTTGAAAAAAAAATCAAATGGTCTGCCTTTGGAATATCAGAGGCCTGAACGTCTGCCTCATCGATTTTCTTGGGTTTTATAAGGAATTCAAACATCAGTCCAAAAAGTAGACGTATGCGCATAATATAGCACACCTTTTTTTTTACATTTTTGGAGTTCAATAGACAACGCAGAGGCAACATGTTGGCAGACTATTTTTCCGTGATTTTTCTCATTGTTTTTAATCGAACAATTCAAATATGCCAAGTGTGCACTTCATATAGAGTTTTTTTAATCATAAAAAATGTAAAAAATGAATACTACAAAAGTCAGAGCCCTAGATGTCTGCCTTTTCGATTCCTTCTGTTTCCAGGATGACTGTGATCATCAGCCCCAGAGGCAGACGTGTGTTTTTTTTAAACATTGTTGAAACGCTGTAAATTTACAACGCAGCGCCACCATGGTGGCAGACGAGGTCCTTGATGTTTCTTAGGGTATAATTAACACTATTAATAACGTCTGGCTTGTGTGCTGATCATATCGAAATTTTGCTCGCCAGCTCCCTAACTATTACTCAATGTCAAGTATAACCATAGGTAATAAATTAATGTTATAGACAGATTGAACAACCTATTTCATTTTTAAAATCTATGATCATATCGAGAATATTTGTTTTTAATATTATTTGTCTATAGTGTTACTGAATGTCAAAGATAACCATATTTTTTTAAAATATTTATTATTATAATTGTTTTTTTTTCATTTAATAATGTATTTCTATTCAAATGAAGGGTACCGTGTGGTGTCGGACGTAAAGAATAACACCACCCCATTTCTTACCGTGGGTGTCGTAAAAGGCGACTAAGGGACTTACTAGAGAATGGGCAGCAGCGTTCTCTAAGCATTTTACCACCATACTGCGATCGCCAACCCGCCTGCCAAGCGTGGCGATTATGGCAAAGCCCCCCAAATTGGGGGAGGCCTAAGTCCAGCAGTGGACGTCTTACGGCTGAAATGATGATGATGATGATGATTCAAATGAAGTACGGTCGAATTTCGACCAATGGGCGATCACTAGTATGTACTTAAAATGATTTAACATCATGCTTTGTTCCCCGAAGGGTTGGGCAGAGGTGTACCTATAGTACGTTAAAGTTCCATGTAATAGGAAGCGAGCCTATTGCCATCAACCGGGCATAAATCCAAACTCCGAGCTGCTACTGAAAAATTCCAGATAGAAAATCCAATAACGCTTTGCCCGACCTAGGAATCGAACCTAGGACGTAATGCTCAACAGTAGCACTTGTTACCACTAGACCAACAAGGCAATGTCGAGGCTGATTATATATTTTTAAATAAACTGATAGGTACAAGAGGCCGGTTGATTGTAGGGGTCTACTAGGACCGATGCCTGCCGGGGTCGCGTGATTGTTCGAAAGAGATACCGTGACCCTGGCACATGGGCAACTGATGGAACATGGGTGGGTTTTAGTCAGTAAAAGTCTGACACGCCCTCCCGCTCCGCCCAGAGCGGGAGAAGTCATTTGCTGATTTCCCATCCTGAAAAAAAAAAAAGGCCGTTCGATTATCATCATCATCGTTTCAGCCGAAAGACGTCCACTACTGGACATAAACCTCTCCCAAAAGGGTTTATCATAATCGCCACGCTTGGCAGGCGAGACGGCGATCGGAGTATGGTAGTAAGATGAATAGAGAACACTGCTGCCCACTCTCTAGTAAGAAGCCGGTAGGGCCAAGAGAGAGAGGCCGGTTATTTACTAGTATCCTTTCTAAAACAAGCCAGGGGTGACACGCCATAATAACAATAGACATATAATAAAGCGCTTCCATCCAGAACCGGATGTCCCCGCATTAAAATAATAAACTGTATACAACTGATTAAACAACTTAATGAGTTCATTTAATTTGAACGGAAGCGCCACCGAGTCGTTGCATGCTTTTTATTTGAGTCAGGGGATATACGGTTGATAATATTGAGTTGATGTGTAAGTGACCCTTTAGGTCAATGTTGGTATCAATGCCACTATCACACTTCAGCATTTCTTGGCACTTTCTTTTTGATAAAAAGTTGATTCTAGTGTTGAAGTGGTAGGGAAGTGTGAATTGGAAAATTTTGAACAATCGCTAAATGCAAAATGGCGTCGGTCAGTCCTAATAGAAACATTCAGCGTGATCAGCCGATAACAACACAGGTATCTCTACGCAAAAATATATTATTATGTAGTTTAAATTCGTTTTGGACGTAAAATAGGCTGATAGTTGGCCTGTCAATGGTTCTCAACTCTGTGGTTGGCTTCCAGGCTAACCAGACGTAGCTGAGTACCAGTATTTTATATGGAGCGACTGCCTTTCTGATGACTACAACCCAGTTAATGGGTAATATGACAACCCTTGGTGAGACTGGATCTCAGACTTTCGGGCTTTTGACGACTGTAACAACTGTTAGAGATCCACGACCGAATGATAGCCGGATCCACGGTTTAACGTACCTTTCGAGACACGGAGAGGTCCTATCACGGTAACACATCCACGACCTACCCGGAGCAAGTGTAGCTTGTCCTGATCGTGCAGCTGTTATTATTTACCTACAAGCCCCAATGGTACCCATCAGGGATGTTAGGGAGCTCCGTAACCGTAACCGAAACTATCGGATACCCGATATAAAAATTTATCCGTAACCGTAACCGAATCCGAAATAAAAGTTTCGGTAATACCGGATTTGTTATTACATTTTTATTTTAGGTAGATTAGATAACACTCAATAAATATTTATAATTATTTTTATTTTAAATAGCTGCAATAATTAATCACAGATTGATTGTAATTCATACCAAATGGTGACATATAAATAAAACCATTTTATTAGCTATTTGTATTTTACTTTTGAAATTCATTCAATATCCGTAACCGAAATTATCCGAAACTAACGGATATATCGAAATAATTTTATATCCGTATCCGGTATAATAATCATTCCGACATCCGTAACCAATCCGTATCCGAAATTTCATATCCATAACATCCCTAGTACCCATTTATGACATAATAACTACACATTACATTTTAATAACATTTTGAACTCTAAGAAACATAACTAAAGCGAACTTTAGTACCCAGCTGAGAGCGGAACGCGTCATTTTTCGGCGCGCTGATCCGGATCCGTTCCACGCGACGCGTCGACACCCCTCGGCGCTACTTACTTGAACTTTACTGCACGAATGTACTATATTAGGCACGTACAATTATATCGACATTAGACTTCATGGGAGATGGGTTTCTTATGTATTTACTGTGGTATATAAAGGGTGACTAATGTCTACATGAAATATGAACGAACACGTATGTCATTTGTATGGGAACTACATGATGAGGCTCGTTGGTAAGATGTTCAAGTCATCGATGCAGACATTTTATGTCTACAATTATTCAACGATTTGATTGGCACTTTGGCAAACTATAATGCCTTTGTAACTAATGTTTATTCCGGTTGACATTATTTCCTATACAAAGAAAATATATAGACATCCTACTATAATAATAATCTCATTCCTTCCTTTGGGTGTCGTAAAAGGCGACTTACTAGAGAATGGGCAACAGCGGCAGCATTCTCTATGTATTTCACTACCTTACTGCGATCGCCAACCCGCCTGCCAAGCGTGGCGATTATGGCAAAGCAAAATTGGGGAGGCCTATGTCTAGCAGTAGACGTGTTACGGCTGAAGTGATAATGGTACCGATTCCCTTGTTCACAAACTAAACTAAATTTAAGTTCAGTGCATCTTTTTCTTTGTATTTCATTAAGAAGAGGACAAAAGAAAAAAATTAGTTTAGTCCTGTCAAATTAATCAGCGCCTGTCACTACTCCATACAAGTTTAGACGTGATTAAAAACTTGCCTACTAAAATTACGTCAATTTACGTCAAGCGCTGATTAATTTGACAGGATTAAACTAAAATTTATCTTCTGTCCTTTCCTTAATGAAATAGAAAGAAAAAGATGAAGAGAACGGTGTGGTTTAAAAGAAGATATAGTGACAAAAATTGAAAAAAGTATGCTTAGATGGTTTGGTCATGTTGAGAGGATGAATGAAGGACGACTCACAAAAGGTATTTACAAGGCAGATGTGAGTGGAAACACCGGGAGGGGACGCCCTAGGAGGACATATAGTGACCTTATTGGTGATGTTCTTCAGAAAGGTCAGGTGCGTAGTACTCGCAACCGGCGTGTGTGTATGACCAATTGTATGAACCTTAAAGAGGCAAAAGGAGTGTGTAGAGATCGTAGCAGGTGGCGTTCCGTGGTTTCTGCCTACCCCCATGGGAAAAAGGCGTGATTGTATGTATGTAGATGCACTGAACTTAAATTTAGTTTAGTTTGTGAATAAGGGAATCGGCACCATTGAAGATGATTATACCAATATTATAAATATGAAACCTTGGATTTATGTTACTCAATCACACCAAGACGGGTGAACGGATTTGGATACAATTTGGCAAACCGATAGTTTATAACCTGTATTAACACATAGGGTACTTATATCCCGATATTTTGTTCACGTGGGATAATTTTCGACCTCTACGCGGACAAAGCTGCTGTCAAAAGCTTTTAATTAATACTAGCTTCTGTCCGCGACTTCGTCCGCGTTAAACTTCTTGTTCCCCCGACCCTTCCCGTTGCGTCGAATCACATACCCGCGCGATTTTCCCCGTTTTTGCAACATTTTTCATTACTGCTCCGCTCTTCTTAGTTGTAGCGTAATGTTATATAGCCTATAGCCTTTCTCGATAAATAGGCTACTCAACACAAAAATAATTTTTCAATTCGGACCAGTAGTTCCTGAGATTAGCGCGTTCAATCAAACAAACAAACAAACTCTTCAGTTTTATAATATTAGTATAGATATGAAACTTTGGATGTATGTTACTCAATCACACCAAAACGGGTGAACGGATTTGGATACAATTTGGCAAACCGATAGTTTATAACCTGTATTAACACATAGGGTACTTAAGTCCCGATATTTTGTTCACGTGGGATAATTTTACGCGGACAAAGCTGCTGGCAAAAGCTATTAAATTAATTTGAATTTCTTAAGTATGGTTCACGATGGAGATATCGTAAATCGTATTGCTACACTCAAGTATGTTTAATTATATCGACACCAGACTTCATGAGAAATAGGTTTCCTATGTATTTCATGGGTATATGAGGGTGACTAATGTTTCTTTATGAACAGCCTCATTTGTATGGAAGCCACGCTATAAGTGTCATTCGTCACAACGCATAGGATGTCGAAATCTTTGTGATATGCCAATTGACGTCTAGAATTATTCAACAATTGGATTAGCACTCTGGCATAGCTGTCTGTTTTAGCGTTTATTTTTATTCGAGTTTATCCAGTCTTAAATATTATAAATGTGAAAGTAGCTGTTTGTTTTTCTGTCTGTAATATTGTCACGCCTAAACTACTCACTTGAAATTCGGCACCAGGATAGACCCTGACCTGTGTTAGTACAAAGAGTACTTTTTGTCCCGGTATGGCACGGCAGTGTGATCCCGTGGAATTATTTTCCGACTTCCAGACAGTCGAAGCCGCGGGCAAAAGCTAGTCAATCTGCCTAGCTTTTTCCGAACAATGTTTGGGTTGGCTTCCAGTCTAACCAGAAGCATCATACCAGTATTTTATATCGAACGACTGCCTATCTGGTTTTCACAACCCAGTTACTGGGTAATACCGGTACGGCTTTGGGTAAGACTGGTTTGGACTGACGACCCATAACGATGGCAAAAAGCTAGTTCTTACTATTATAAAATGGCAATCCCTCCACCAAACGTAGTGATTCGGCTATTTCGCATATGCTCTTCTATAAGTATTCAGGATCGAAAATGTCGAAATCGAGGAATATGAAAAAGATAACAAACTAATTCACAATCACTATCTCTCTTTCTTCTACACACGCACTGACACACAACCATTTCTATATCTGTTTATATAAAAAAGGAAACGTAGTATGTTTGTTTAGATTGGTGTGGTAGGTGCCTTTGAGAGATGGAAGCTGTTAGCCGGCTGCTTTGAAGGTAACAAGATCACGCGGTGTGTATTGGGAAATATCTTTATGGTGCTCGGAGCTACTTATGGTACTTAGTCGTAGTTTGAGCTACTAATGTTTTCATTGTTTGACACCATAATAACGTTATGATAAAGCATGTATGAAAGTATACACTAATTCTCTTGCGATATAACCCTCTTCTATTTCCCTCCATTTACTTTTTGGCCTGCGTCAGACAGGCCTGCCTCGAAGCTAATAATACCTTATCTGCTAATGTTAGGTTTCAGATGATATAGGTTAGTTATTAAATGGTTGTTTATTAATAGTAATTAGTTTATAAGAACTTGTGTATGTTCTACATCAGAGGATATAAAAGCATTTTTTATTTATTTATTGTAACCCTACATGACTCTTTTTGCACAAACATCTTGAAAGTAACGGATGTGTAGTATGCATTCTGTCAATAGGTACGCACAAACAGGATCACATTAAATTAGCTTGCAATACTTTACCCACGTGTTGGACATCTATCGAAATCGAAAACTATCTGAACAAAAAAAAAAAAAAAAAATTAAATCGATCAGCTGTTTTTGTAATGTTTCGGAATTAATCATGATTTAAATGATGAATGAAAGAATGATGGCACAGTAAAGAGGAGACGCCCCGGGCGTCGGGAGTCGATTGCGGACTCCCGGCCACCGTAGGCGCGAGCTTGCGGGTGGCGAGCAATGGGTAGCTCGCCGCCCTAGGACCGATGCCTGCCGGGGTCGCGTGATTGTTCGAAAGAGATATCGTGACCCTGGCACATGGGCAACTGATGGAACACGGGTGGGTTTTAGTCAGTAAAAGTCTGACACGCCCTCCCGCTCCGCCCAGAGCGGGAGAAGTCATTTGATGATTTCCCATCCTGAAAAAAATAAAAAAAAATGGCACAGTAAATCCATTCAGCTTATCCATGTCAGTCTGCCATTAAAATCATCATCATCATCATCATCATCATTTCAGCTGAAAGACATCCACTGCTTAACATAGGCCTCCAAGCACCGCCACTTCGACCGGTTTTCAACCGACGAAAAAAAACGGAGGAGGTTATCAATTCGACGCAAATATTTTTTTTTATTTTTTTGTGTAATATGTTGACCACGCATCACTTTTTACATAGTGGTCCGATTGTGACAATTCTTCTTCTATTGGAAGTATAATTCCAAGGTAGTCCCATATAAATTTGGAAAACAAAATCGAACCCTAAGGGTCGGAAAACAGGGGATGATTGATTGTTCACTCACTGATTGTAATGTATAAACACGCATAACTTTATACAGAGTAGTCCGATTTTGATAATTCTTTTTGTGTTGGATAGGGTATACCTTGCCCAGTATTATTAGTACATTAAAGCCACAAAAAATATAAAATAAAAACTTTTTAACAAAAAATTAAAATGATTATTTTATGCTTTTCAGTTTTTCGGCGGTTTAATTTTTTGTTAAAAAGTTTTTTGTACCTATAACGTACATTGAACCCAATCAACTGTACATTACCCTGATATCAACAGTGTGGAATAAGCGCCATTTTAGTCTAAAATTACTTATGAATCCCATCCTACTTAAAATTTTCTGCTTTTTCGAACGCGCTGACTCTCATGGCTCTACGACGTCTTTAAAATTTTCACGATATGACAATAAACAAAAAAGTTATGTCAATTGTTTTACAATTTCAAACATTAAACCGCTCTCCTGAATAATTTGGTTTTTGTCGCTTATACCCTATTACCTTTTAACCTCGATTCATTCCCTACCATCTACAACTACCTAGGTAGGTACAATATAATAAAATAATTCCCATCCATTAAAGATCTCATTTGTTATTCATCTCGGCGTCGCGACGTGCCGCGACGTTATGACGTTTCGTTACTCCTACGTCGAATTAAATATTAAATTCTAGTTTGACATTCGAGTATTTATAGCTTCAATATGGCACGTGGCTTATAGTGGTATAAATAAGTCGTTAAACTAAGAAGATGAGCTCACTATTTACACTTAAACTGATGTACTTATTTTTGTACTTAAAGTCACTTACAATCTCATGTTTAATTAGATCAAATGATTACGTATACAGACCAGTGTGGCTCCTTCATCTTCCTAAGATATGTTGGCAATTCTGTGAAGATTTTCGGAAGACTCAATCGTCAAGATTATGAAGTAAATACCTTAGGATTTTCCAATATACTAGAGTCGGTTTCTATACCTACTACGTACTGTCATGAAGTAATTTGAGAATTCTATATTAAAAGACTTTTCAAACATTTTACAATACATTTATGTTGCCAGCTTGAATTTGACCCTAAACTTATAAATAAATATACATAAATACTTTGAAATGCCGAAATAACAGCGTTTTACGAAACCACGTACGGTACTTATAACAAAACATTTTATTTTAGTTTTTATTCCCTTTGTCTGTTTATCTTTTAGGCTAATTTCGTGGACCGAATTTGATGCGGCTTTCACTCGCAGACAACAGATATAAAGCGTGATATAAAATACGTTTTGTCCAGCTTGCGCGCATGGGATAATTTACACGCGGGCGAAGCCGTGCGCACCACTGGTTTCAAATAAACCAAAGTTCAGATAATTTATTATTATTAATCTACAATGTATGTAAGAACAAAATATTACCCGAAATTAAAACACCCTCGCTCTCATTTCGTCAACGATCTTAATCGCCTCGTAAAAGCTACCATCTTACCCAAACATTATCTCCTTGATTGCCGAAGGAATATTTTTAATGTTCATAAATTCATTGATAGTCACGGAGAATATTTACAGTGCCAACGTCCAAACATTAAGTCGTAAAGGTGTATAATTTATGATTAATAAAACAGTCATTTTGTGGTGTTATCATCGCTGTAATAAAACTTAAAAGCTATTTTACGTTATATATGAGTGATATACGGGGGACGGGTCGTTAGCGTAAGGTTGGGCTAGTCTATTGAAATTAGTGATAACCTTTAAGTACATTTTTAGACTATCTTTGTGAACATAATGGGGCTAAGCAATTATAGCTGGCCATGCATTGATTGATTAGGTTAAGCAACGCTTGCCGCTGTTGTTCCGTGGATAAGTGACGATCTTTGAATGCCAAGTCCCCTACGTGCCTCGAAAAGTACGTTAAGCAGTTGGTCATTTGTAGGTCTTTGAAATTTTTAAAATACTGGTAATTTGCTGCATCTGGTTAGACTGGAAGCCAACTTCAACATAGTTGGGAAAAAGCTAGGCAGATGATTATGATTCCTTACTAGACTAGACAAAGTAGAGTCTATAATAAGTTCTGCCTGAGACTTCGTCCCCGTGAAAGTTCCTGGTCTCCCGACTCACCCCGTTGCATCGTATCGCATGCCCGCGCTATTTCCTCATTTTCGCTACGCGATTTTTTATTTATTTTTTTGCTTTTAGCCTCTCTCAAAACAGTTCTAGCGCTATGTTATAAGTAGCTTATAGCCCTTCTCAAAAATTGGCCTATTAATT
This sequence comes from Aporophyla lueneburgensis, assembly GCA_932294355.1. Taxonomy (NCBI): domain Eukaryota; kingdom Metazoa; phylum Arthropoda; class Insecta; order Lepidoptera; family Noctuidae; genus Aporophyla; species Aporophyla lueneburgensis. The sequence continues at coordinate 5,469,676 of OW028746.1, forward strand.
GAAAAAGTATTTTAAAATGCAACCGTAGTTCTAGAGATTAGCATGTTCAAACAAACAAAAAAAAAAAAACACTCTTCAGCATTATTATTAGAATAAGATTAACAAACCAATAATGGCTTAAAAACTGACTTAATTACTAACTGCAAATCATAAAATTAATATAACTATCTTAATCACTATTTTAACGCACAATCTTATATCGCACTAACGGGGTAAATGTCCCAACAATCGGCCGTACCGGAATTTAATCGTCAATTTTAGATAAGGTGGTTATAATCACAAAAGTCCCACAATCGTTGGCTATGTCCTTAATACTAACAGTAGGGTGCTTCCACTTCCCGTATTAATTCAGTATTGCCGTGAACAACGTTAATTGTAATATAGCGTGATTATAAAACACCCAATTCAAGTTGTTTACGTTTTTTTAAAGTAAAACATTAGGGGTCATTCGATGCTTTATTTAATGACTTCATTTGCATAAGGACGTTTATCACGGTGTGTCCCTAGGGGGTAGAGCAGCAAACGACCTACCTCTTTGTCAATTGCATTTTTGATATAGGCGTTTGTCATTTTCCTCTTTATGTAGGTTTTTATCGTTCTGTTTGTAAACACAAACAAAACACCTTTTTGGTATATTAATAACCGACGCTGTTTTTGATCTACGTGACTCATTTCTTAACAATATAACACACATTGCTTCTTTGACGAATCCGTATAAATAAATCAATGAACACATCAAACGGCTCGTATTTGTCAGCGGCGAGAAAAAGCGACAAGTTAATAAAGAGTAATGTCCCGTGATATCAACAGGCAACTGAATGCCCGCATCTCGATGAGAATGCGATCAATTTTCGATGGCCCAATTACCTTTCGTCGTGGGACATAGGGGTCGGACGATTGTTGGGCTGTCTACCTGATGTTTTGTTGTAGATATTGGAGAGAAAAGTTTCTGTTTGTATTGACATCTTAAGCGACGATACTCTCTTTTTCAATCTTACTTCATCATGGTCAGCGTATATCTTTCCCACTGCTGGGACACGGGCCTCCTCTCGGTGAGAGAGAGTAGGCCTTAATCTTCTACGTGGGTCTAGTGCGGGTTAGTAGATGTTACATGTCTTCGATTTTTTGGTTCTAGGATATACCGGTTTCCAGCACGACGTTTTCCTTCACCATTTTGAGAGCAGTGGGGATGAAATTATTTACACAAGTACAGTGCCTGCCTGGGTTTGAACCCTCGACCTACAACTCGTAAGTCGCGGCAGATACCACTGGGCCACCACTGCTCGCCTTGCTTATTTACTAGAATTTCCAATATCCATCTTTCTGAGAAAATATAGTTTTTTGTTCTGGACTCAATTTTCCAATCATTCCCCTTTTCTGAACGTTGTCTGGCTGTCTAATATCTTTCTCTTGAATCATAATTAAATAAATAAATATCTTATGACAACCAACATACCGTTATCTGATTCCAAACTAGGCAGAGCCTGCACTATAGTAACCAGACAACTGATAAATATACTTATATATTTCTGAATACATACATCTTATATATATAAAAATCTTGTGTCACGATGTATGTTGCCAACAAACTCCAAAACTACTGAACCGATTTCAATCAAATTTCACATGTACCCGTATTTTGGTCTAACTTACTGGATAGGATAGTTATCATCTCAATTATTCGCTTATGTCGTGAATGTAAACGAATAAAATGTATCAATTAATTGTTTCTTAAGCAAGTGTTTATTTACCGCCATCTATGAGAACTTCATAAAACTAAAAGATGGCGGTGTACGTTGATTCATCAATAAAATTCTTCAATATTGTTTGACATCTAGGTTACAAATACACCCGATAGATGGCGCTGTGTTCTGTTTCTTAGAATATAAATTCTATTACTTTATTTCACGTAATATTTATTTATGTTCACGATATAACCGTATTATTTTAATGGTTTGTGACTGATATTTTTATAATTATACTGCGTATTATGTTACAATATTATTACCATTAATAACAAAAAAAATGTACTATTTTTGTTAGAGAATTATTAAAGCCTTGAATTGAATTTCCCGAACGTTCTAGTTCGCATTTGAAACTTTGATTAAAATTTGGCGCCAACCAAATTTTAATCAAAGTTTCAAATGCGAACTAGAACGTTCGGGAAATTCAATGTTCAGGTATAAATACTGGCGCCAAGTGTCATCGCAGTACAGTTCCTTTTTAAACGAATGAATTAATACTATCTCCCGGAAAGTGATAGTCTCAGTAAAATCTCAGTGCAAGTCTTAGTACTACTCTCTGCGTCAGTCTCTACGTAAATATACCTGTGCATTTACCAAACATATAACCTCTGCAAGTATTAATCAGTGCAAAATCATAACTTTATACACATGTAAGTATTTTTGCTTGCATTTTATTTTATTTTCTTCATGTATTTTGTAAATAAGTCATTGTTTATAAAGAATAGTTCAAGATAAGAAAAATAAAATCTACATTTAATAAATTATAGTTTGAAAAATCTAAAAAACACGCTTTTGAAACTAACTGAACTAAAAATTTAAAAATAAAACTGGATTACTCAATTTCAAAATTCATATTGTTGTACAAAAAGCGTGGGGGGTTTGATTTGCATTGCTGTAAATATTTTAACGATAGTTTAGTATACCTGTAGTAATTATAATAAGCACCCTACGCATTTTGTACGACAATATGAATTTTTCAATTGAGTACTCCAGTTTTATTTTCAATTTAGCTAATTCGATTTTACCGGAAGGGTTTTATTTCCTCAGTTGCGATTAGAGAAATAAAATATGGCGGTACGAAGTTCGCCGGGTCAGCTATTAGTATTATATTTTATCAAGTTCTTGAAACATCGCAAGAAAACCGGCATGTCCTAGAACCAAAAATTTGAAGACATGTGACATCTACGAACCCGCACTGGGCCCGTGTGGTATATTGCGGCCCACTCCCTGTCACCAGGAGGAGGCCTGTGTCCCAGCAGTGGGAACAATATAGGCTGATTATGATGATCAAGCTCTTCTAAATGAAGAGACAGTTGAGCTGCTGAAGAGTTTGTTGCGTCAGTTTTTCTTCCCAACTTGCCGGGGGACAAAAGGTCATTCTTCCCAACTAAAGCACTAGGAAGTGGTGAAGGGCGGGCATTTTGGGAACTGTCTTATGTAATTTTGTCATTCGAAAAGTGCTGACTCCAATCTGCAGTCCAATCTACGGAACAATGAGATCGCTTCGGAAAGCCTCTGATGCTCCCAGGAAGCTTCTGCGCTTTTAGGCGAAGCTAGACTGGCTTTGTTAGTCAGAATAAAATAAATATAAAAAAGACCCTCATTCGGGGACCCACCCGAATGAGGGTCTAAGTGCGAAAAAGGGAGTCCCATCATAATCGAAACGGAGACAAAATCATGTTCCAAGTTTCCGTTACATAGGCACATCTATACTTAATATTATAAAGCTGAAGAGTTTATCGAAGCGCTAATCTCAGGAACTAATGGTCCGAATTGAAAAAATATTTTTGTGTTGGGTAGCCTATTTATCGAGGAAGGCTATATAACATCACGCTACGGTTCAAATGAAGCGGAGCAGCAAACGAAAAATGGACTAAAACTGGCAGGCGATTCGTTGCGACGGGAAGGAGAGCGAAAATTTGACGCGGACGAAGTCGCGGGCAAAAGCTAGTATCTATATATATAAAAGAAAGTTGTGTTAGTTACACTATTTATAACTCAAGATCGGCTGAACTGATTAGGCTGAAAATTGGTGAGGAGGTAGCTTAGAACCAGGAGACGCACATTGGACTTTTTTTTATTCCGTTCGACTATAAAGAGGAAAGATTTGATTGTTTGTTTGTATTGAATGGGCTCTGAAACTGCTGGTCCGAATTGAAAAATTCGTTTTGGATTGGGTAGCCTATTTACTGAGGAAGGCTAAAGGTTATATAACATCACGCTACAATTAAAAAAAGCGGAGCAGCAACGAAAAATGGACGAAAATTAGCAGGCAATTCGATGCGCCGGGAAGGGTTACGGGAACGAAAATTTGACGCGGACGAAGTCGTGGACAGAAGCTAGTTATAGATAAATTACACCCAGACACAGAACAAATGATTGTGCTCATCACACAAAGATTTGTCCTGGGTGGGAATCGAACCTACGACCTCAGTTTTAGCAGTCAGGGTCACTAACCACTAGACTAACAGGGCAGTCTTAACTTTTTATCAATTATTTTTCATCTTTATTTTATACATTGTTTACTATTGAAACGTTATGTTCATATTTAGATCCTCTATTGTCCGTATAAGTAGGTACAGTTATTCTTGACGACCAATTTTGCTGTCTGATCCCTTTCTCTGTATGTATCACACATTCTCGTAACTGAAGCCTATAGATAATAATTAGGGCGACCAAAATGGCTTCCTGATACAACGAATTATAAGTAAGTCAATTTGCTATGTTACCAAATGTTATTAAGTGATGAGATAGACTTGCTAAAGCTAATAGAAAACTTGTTAGTTCCAGTAGTTATAATGTTGGTAAAGCTCCTTTAATATGGATTTGCGAGTGAGACTTACGAAGTAAATATAAAGTGTGGAGAGGCCTAATTATATAAGTATGTGCATACCTACATGCTTAAATGGCCTTGTGGCTAAGTAATAAGATCAGCACGATCCATCGATCAGGTTAAGCTACGTACGCCGCGGTTGGTTTGTAGATGAGTGACCATACATATTTACATACCAAGACCTCTCCGTCCCTCGGAAAGCACCGTAAGCTGTTGATTTCTTCTGTCAGTCGTAGATCTTTCAATGAAATCGAATGCTGTTAAATACTAAAAAGAATGTCCCATGGCTAGAATGTTACTTTTTATTAATAGTGTTTGTTTTAAATATGTAATGTAGAATTGATGATAATTCTACATCATCATCAGCAGCCTATAATGTTCCCACTGTTGAGACACAGGCCTCCTCTTGGTGAGAAGGAGTGGCAATATTATTGGCTGTTAGTAATACACCACGAGGGCCCTGTGCGGGTTGGTAAATGTCACATGTCTTTGATATTTTGGTTCTAAGACATGCCGGAGTTGTCACGGTGTTTTCCTTCGTCGTTTTGAGAGCAGTGGTGATGAAATAATTCACACAAAGTAAACCTGCTTAGGTTCGAACAACTCGTAAGTCGCCACCGTTACCACTGGGGCCACCCCTGCTCTCAGACGTACCTAATGTAGAATACGTGGTTTAATTTAATGTTATATTCGTATGGCCACCCTATATACATAAACACACAGAATCTTACTTAAGGGAAATTATCAGTATAATGAAATACGTATTACATAAAAGGAGCGGGAATAAAGTGGTTTTTTATTGAAGTCCCTCGGGCGACCCATGACTCTACTTCACTCAAATTGATCTATATATAAAATTAAATTAATGTATGACTGTCCATGCAGTTTTGTTTATGTGTTGTTGGTTAGATACTTTCTTGATCTTTTAGGAATAACACATGAAGGTTATTACACAGAATATGTTAAGTTAAGATGTTCAAGAAATTATAAATAGCTTAACAGGGCATAATATTAAATAGTGAAATATTAAAGGCTGGAGAAAAATATAGTATGTACCTATGCTGAGACACTATATGTATAAAGACACATTTTACAAAGTTCTCGTCTGAATATCTAGGCTCTGAAGTTGCCACAATCTTGGAAGTAGGCAAAAGAAAATAAAACTATTTAGAACTATCTAAAAGTTAATTGTCGTAATTATAACTTTCAAAATCTAGTCGCAGTCTCATCTGGGCGACAATCAAATGTCAAAAACTTGTCAAAAATGTATGCAAACTTGAGGTATTTTTGATAGATTGAGACCAGACTGTAAACCCTTAGATCATTCAACAGTTTCTGTTCCGTCCCGTTTGACTTGTTTAATCTGTGCGTCTAACGGAGCGTACCCAACGGAGTGACATCGGTCACTTGTCAGTTTTGATTTTGACACCTTTTGGTTTGGTCTTGGAAAAATGTCCGTCGCCAGCGGCCTGATATCCTGAATACTTACTTACAACGTCACTACAAAAAAAAAAAAAATGTCCGTCGCCGTTTGGACCTTACGCGACCTTTTGAAAGTAATCCTTTGGAATCGATCCGTTTGTGGACAATTTGTCGTGATCCAATTGTTTGATTGTAAATTACCCCTTTTGACGAAATAGAACGGGTTTTAGTTTGAACTTTGGTTGAAATAGTTTGAGGTTAAGTGACAGTGATTGAACGCGTGCTGGAGAAGATCTCTGGCGTATTGCGGCGGCCTGTATCCTGGAAAACCCACTTACAGCGTCACTACACAATACAATATACACTCATTTACATACATAAATCCAGGTAGGTTCCAGAGCAGGTGTTCTTCAACCAGGTGAGTCTTTTGAATATTGTATTGATCAGCTCCGCGCACGGCGGACAGTTTCGCTACCGCCACTCTTGACCCAGGGCCCACCATCGCGTTTCCACATAATAATTAAATCCTATGGTGAGGCCCTGGCCTGGCGTCGAACAGTTTCAAAATTTTAAACTGATTAAAAGCATAGTTAACTTCTGTAATCAAATATTTACCCATAGCATCTACTTACCATCGGAGTTAAAAAGGGAATAATAAAATAACAAGAGACGAGCAACCCCCGGGCGTCTAGTACGTCACTATTGTATTCTGAGGGCAATCTCAGGGGAGACCATTACGAAATTAAAAACATAGTTCTGACTCCATCATACTTTGATCATACTCGTGTTAGTTTTGACTCAAATTTGACATTTGACGTCGAACCCCTTAAGTTTGGAGTTAAAGAAATATTTGGGAATAATGAATATTCATATCGTGTTTCTAAAGTTTTGACTAAGGTACATACATTTTTAATGATAAAAACAAACATCAAGATATTGTAGCTAAGTTATTGAATTTAGCTATGACAGTTACAGAGGACTGTGCTTCTGATATAATTTTAGTTTGATCTTCCTACGGAATTGTTAATGAAGTATTTGAACGTAATGTTATCAGTGTAGGTGGTATAAGGTGAATGCTCTGCACCCACGTGAAATAATGTGGCATTGACTTTTTGACTTTTTGTTTACCTACAAGATGAGATATGGGAAGCTTTTTTTATGATGAGTTGTAGACTAGGGTAAGTTGATGATGGCCCAGAAATATCACATAATCTTATGTAAGTAGTAGTCCATACTACTAGATAATGAAGACAAACTAGACAATTTAAACGAAACAGTTTTAAGTAACAATACCAGATTAACACCGAATGAAGTCGAAGCGAGACAATTCATCAGTAACAACACTTCCCTAATGATAGTCCATAAGCTGGCCATAAAAAACGATATCCTACATCTAAATCAATACAAGACGGAACAATCGTTGAGTAAATAACAATAAATATAGTAAAGGTGCACTTCCGACATTGTAAGTAGAACGTAGCATTAACAATTCAAACACTTTGGAGGGCAATAAATTAAGTCGCGCCGCACACAGTCCACTGGTAATCTCAAAATGGCGGCGAACTTAATACTTCTGCTTTTTTGTTTCTGAGATATGAGAGGATGGCGATTGGTAGTTTATTAATGGGAGACAGTAATGACAAAAACATAAGAAGGCCTGAGCACGGTAAAAGATATTTTTACCGTGCATGAGCACGGTAAAAATATCTATACAGTATTCTAGGAGTTGTTCTTAATACATATAAAGATGAGACTGTTATATTGAAAACCGAAATGGATTTGCCGTTCACCAATTCGCCAATCACCTACTTTTTAATATATTATCTTTCTCTAGTGAAGCCCACGAAAAGAATATTGTACAACTATACTGTTTACTCACGCTCCGGCCATAGAATGACAAAAGTAAAAAAATGACGACTTTACATAATTTTTGTACAGTTTTGGATAATTTTGTTTAAGTTTTGATATTCGAGATATTTCCCAAATTTTATGATCTATAGGTTACAAATATTACTAATAATGTTGAAAAAATATTTGGCAACCATTCATTTCCATATTTTGCAAAAAAGCAATTTTTCTGACGAGTCACCAAGGTTTCACGGCAGCGCTTGGTAACGATCTCTTGAGGGCGACAGCAGTACTAAAAGGGAGACATTAAACCAGGATTCCAGACAGCATAATCTGCAATATTAGAATAAATGGAAATGATATACTAGCAAACATACTCCCGGAGCGGACGGCCATCGAGTGGATTAAAATTCAGTGCCTATATATACCTATGTCATTTATCGGAATCAAAAACTATATGAGAAAACGACGGAGTCCGACGGTCCAAATCGTGATAGCTATGAATTTGTGGAAAGACTCAAGCAAAACTAAGTTCTTGTCGCGTCCGCCATTTTGCTTTCCTTGCACCGTGGCTCAGCACTGAATGTTTCCCTTGACTTCCTGCGTGCCACTTCCTGACACGTCACAGGCCTGTGTGCCATGTGACATTGTGACGTTGCACGCCAGTTCTCAAATGAGCAGTGCACAGCCGAAATGAATCATGTATGGAAATCTGTACTTCCTCATCGGGATGGATGGATTTGGTGTTTTTGTTTTTATAGATGTTCGATTTGTGGAACAGACGAGTTTGATACCTATATGGGATATGTATGAGACGATCAAAATTCGTATTTACTGAGGGACAATGTCAGTGCAAGGGCAAGATTTTGGAAATGTAAACATAAACTGAGTATTGGTTGCTGATGACAGTGATAATGGTCGCGACTTACGAGTTGTAGGTCGTAGGTTTGAACCCAGACAGGGGCTTTATTGTGTGAAAATGATTTTATCACCACTGCTCTCAAAAATGGTGAAGGAAAACATCGTAAAAAACCGGCACGTCCTAGAACCAAAAATTCGATGAACATGTGAAATCTACCAACCCGCGGAGCCCACTGTGTGGCGGATTACGGCCAACCGCTTAAAACAGAATATAGACTACTAGAGTTTTGTTACTTACTAGCAAAAAATAAAAAAGCAGTGCAATTTTTTTTTTCTAACGAAAAATTTACGATGTACAGTAACGATAAGAATAAGTATATGGCAATTTTTCATCTATGCATTCACATTCGCAAAAAAACTCCAACAAAAAGGTCTGAAAAAAGTATTTCAAAACTCAATACATTTAAATTCAAAGAAAGTTACGAAAGAAAATTCAACCCTACAAGGCTCATTCAAATATCAACTGTTTCCCTCCAAGACGGGGGGCAGGGCGCCAGGGTACAGAAGGGACTGGTCTTTACGTGAAAAATCGACATTTAATAGGCGGACGGCTATTTCGCAAATGGAGGTAAGCAGAAGGGTGATGATTTACCATCGCGGAACTCAATGCTTGGTCAAATGGAACCAGGGGAAACGTGGGACGATTTTACACAATCTTTTTTTAAATGTTTCAACGGTTCTTTTAGGCGGCGGCCATGATTATTGTTGCTTTTGTGCGTTATTTTGCTTTTAATATTAGTAATCTACGTTAAACCTTGTAAATTCGTTTCCTGTTTAATGAAATGTATTGACGACTAGGTTCTGCTCATGAACAATATTGTAAGACTTTGTTTTACTTGAATATGGGGCTTTTGGCTAATTTGTACGTGTGCATTCCTTTGTATCTTTTTTGTTCTTGCAAAATAATCAATTTTTCTTTCTCCTTTTCTTTCTCATGATGTGAATAATAGTAGGTGTTCAGGTGCAAATATTATTTCTGAGTATCACTAGGCAGACGTTTATCCAGCAGTACTAATCTTTTAGAAATAAGGTTACTTTAGTAAAAAGGGAATTTAATATCTTCCTACCTAATTGGAAAATACGGAAACGAATCAGCAATTACCAATTCCCAACAACTAAGACAAAAGTCATATAAAATTAATCCATCTGGAAGTTTGAGGTAATTAACGGCGTGACAAAGGTCTGCGCACACGGATCTCTTCCCTCGTCGAGACACACGCAACTTGACAGCCTTAATTATTAAATAGAATTGATGCATCCCACAGGTACGCGTGTGAGGAGGTCTTTATTTTGCTGGGCAACATTTATACGGGAGGTGATCGTGAGGGAGTTTGATAGAATGTTGGTAATTGAGTGGGAACATGCGCTTCTGTTCTCCAATGGGGAATGTGATGTATTTTGGACCGTTATAGGTGAATTCGTACCGTTCACCTGTATTCCGTGTGGTGTGGTGGTTTCTGAATACATTTCGTGTGGTGCCGGACGTAAAGATTAGCACCATCTCATTTCGTCCCGTGGTTGTCGTAAAAGGCGACTTAGGGTCTTACTAGAGAATGGGCAGCAGCGTTCTCTATGCATTTACCACCATACTGCAATCGCCATGTTACGATTATAACAAAGCCCCCAAATTGGGGGAGGCCTATGTCCAGCATTGGACGTTTTTCTGTGGTAAAAATGATGATAATTATCTGTATAACGGTCATATATCAATCACATAAAATAGTAACTTATACACACACATACACAACATTACACTTAAATTCTTTACAGAGTTACAAGTCAACAATAAGAGTTCACCGGCTTGTAACGGTCTGAATTCAATAGATGCAGTAAGAGCATTGTTATACGTATTTTCACCAGAGAGATCCGTATTTAACAGTTATGCTTCAGTCTTTCCACAAAAGTTTTTATACTGTTTATTCTTGATCTAGTTGCAGTCGTTGGTATGTTTTATATGTGGGCGTAAAATGAGAAGTTAGATTATAACTGCGAGACTTAAAAAAACTCTTTATTCGAGTCCTGCATATACAGGTTGCTAAGTATATCGTCGCGAACCTGAACCCTCCTGAATGGAAATTTTTCGTCGGTTATTTAAAAAAAAAAATACTCTACCATACATTTTTACCACGTAAGTATGGCACTTTTCTTTTTCTATGACACAGCAAATTTGATACCCTTCGAAAAATGTCTACTCTAGGAGATCTAGAAACATAAATATATGCAAAATTCATGGTTTCAGTTCGCGCATCAATGTCCCTCTCTACCACCTTTTAGGTTGAATGGTACTATTTGAGATAGCCAGAAACCGGAAATAAACTTCTAAAACGAAAACCAATTAAGAAGTATCTCTCAATTAAAAGCCACCGAAGCACATCAGTACTAAGTAGCGTATCGTTTATCTGAACACACATAAACATCTATGTGCACACTAAATCGCGCACAAAGATTAAAGCAAACAATGTAGCCCCTAAAAGACATATCTTTTTTTTAAATTACTTAGTAAAAGACGAATTCCGGGAACGATAAGAGCACGTCGTACGTCTGAAAACATAGTGTGGCGCAAGGGACAATCTTTGGTCCGGTAATGATGTGATCGGGAAAGTAGCTACTAGAACTTAGCAGTTAAGATGAGACCACCAATCTCCTTGAATTTGATGGTTGCTGACAAAATTTCCGTCTAATTTCTTAAATGTAATAAATGCCCGATAGGTACCGACACATAATTTTTGATACTACTTTGACTAGAATCTTTTTGGAACAAAATGTGCGTTGCATTGCAGTTGGATGATTGCACTGTGTATGCGAAAAAATACCTGAATTCCGAAATATCAGAGTCTATACGGTGGACATGATTCCTGAAACATATATCGTATGCCGACAGATTCAAATGCAATTGGTGATATTAAATTCTCATACTAAGTAATTCTTTGGCTCGACTTTCTTTCTTTCAGAAGAATTATAAAGATTTATGATAAAGGTATTAAAATTTTAAAAGATAAACCATTGCTTTATATGATCGAAAAACTTACATGCTCAACAACGTAAACAACGCAATGAATGTTGTTGAACTGTCAAAATGAAAGCCATTGCTACTGGTAGTGTGTTACGCATTTACCCTTGTGGTCCAAGAGACCATTTTTGTAGATGGGTAATCATCAAATGACATCTCCTGCTCTAGGTGGAGCGGAAGGGTTTGCCAGACTTTTATTGACTAAAACCCACCCGTGTTCCTCCAGTTGCCCATGTGCCAGGGCCACGGTATCTCTTTCGGACAAATCTCGCGACCCTGTCAGAAGAGGTTTACTAGCGATTTTACTCGCCCCTGTAACTTGTCCCATACCAACACATCGGCGCGCGTCACCTGGCGGCGGCGGGTGGAATAATTTATTACATTTCTTAAAAGCCATTACCAAGTGACACCGTCAATGCCCCCTCGTCGCAATTAGCATGAATTTTATACTGCTTGCTGGAGTTCTGCTGACATTTGGCTAATGATTTGTGACAGTTATAGACAGGTAGGGGGTCGCGAATATTAGAAGATAAGGAAGGAGGCCTCATTGTACTTAAAAACATAATAATACTGTTGGATCATTAATAATGATATTAGAAGCTGCTTCATCTTCGGACAGGCCAAACAGAATAGTTCGATTGGATCTAGTTGAGCATGTAATTCTATTTCAAGATATGAGACTCTGAAGTGGTGAATGTCTATTGTTTACTCATTGGAACGGTAATCATGTGATACTTGAACAGTATCTTCGTTTCATTCCTAAAGGAAAGATTTTCCTAAAGGAAAGAAACGTTCAATTTTTCACACAAAGCCTTTAACAGATTTTTTAGATCATCAATAAGCACAAATGTACTTTTTTCGCTAACGATTAAAAGCTTTTGGTTTATCGTGTTTGATTTCTTATTACTATTGATAGATCTAATGATGATGTTCGCACCAAATTTGTATACACATATATCGTATCCAGGCTACAACTCGTATTTCAAACTTCACACCCGTACTCACTAACGCAGCATTCACTTTCGAATTCACTCCAAAAATACAAGTGACTATTACTAAAATTTACGACGAGTACACAGCGATCCTTTAAATTCAAGGAAAAAACCTTTTTTCAGGGCGCCCCTGTATTTATGAGCATTTCTAAGGAGCGTATAACCAAGTTAAGTGTGATTTCTTAAACTATTCTCGTTGAAAAATGTACCGTGGCAATTTACGACGGTGGATTTTTGGTCGCCCTTCCTTATAACCGGCTCATTTTGTAAGTGTTTGATCTTTGTGAAGTATATTACGGTTTTTAACATTACGTGTTAGGTCTATTTCATAAATTCAAACTTTGTAATTTCAATCAGTTGTTCTGTTTTTTTTTTTGTACATATGAAATGGAGATTTACAGTACCGTATTATATCCACATTTCTATTGAATATGGATGCTTATAATTAATTATATATTGATCCATGTGAACGTAAATAATAGCAAAGTACCATTTCTTCTCGTGGGTGTCGCAAGAGGCGAATAAGGGACTTACTAGAGAATGGGCAGCAGCGTTCTCCATGCATTTTACCACCATACTGCGATCGCCAACCCAAAATTGGGCAAAACCCCCATATTGGGGGAGGACTATTTCCAGCAGTGGATGTCTTTTGGCTGAAATGATGAAGATGATGATGGGTATTTCTTTCTTTATGAAGAAGTGTACTCTTCATTTTTTTTTCTTAGTAAATAAGCATAAAATTGTCATTCATTTATTACTGAGGCAAGAGAAAAAATAAAAACATTTAATCAGCAAGACAATCTGCCTCACGTTCATCGCAAATCGATGCTAACCAGACCGAATTAATTGCGAGCCGAGCGATCAAGTCGATTGTGAGATTAACAAATCACTCGATCCTGGTAAATTAACATGTTACCTTCGAGTTGCGAGAGCCGCTTCGATGGGGAATCGAGATAAATGAAATCGATGTTTATATTAAAATGCTGGCGTAATTAAGTAAAGAAAGTTACCGGTGTTATCAGTGCATGTTGGTTTTTATCTGTTCGTGGTAACGTGTGAGAGTTTGAGAAAGTTTATTAATTTAATACCAATAATTAATAATTTCTGATAATTTATTGTAAAAAAATATATGATGGAACTGTCAATTGTATCCAAGTCTTCATATCAAAGTCTAGTCTAAGTAAAGTCTAATTCTGTGAGAGAAAGTATTCATATTCATATCTTTATTTGCATTCCATAATGTTAAAAGTATGCAAGTGAGTCCACTGTTCCATATTAGTTTTTAATTGAGGTAATTGTTGATCCTTATATGATTATTGTTAACCTTTTATGAAAACATAGAAACAATATTAATTAATGTAATTGATGTTGTACCATTTTAATTAACTATAAATAAAAAACAAATAAATTATATTACATAGGTTTAATGAACACATAAGGTTACAACAAATACGGCTTTTATTTAGATCATATTTAAATTACCTAGCCAGTTTTTGAACTAAAAACCCACTACCTATGTAAAGAAACACAGTTCTTCTTAGAAGACTGACAACTAGTCCAGTGCTAAGTTGTCATTCTTTCTATTAAAAACTTTACCGAAAAAGAAATAAAGTTGAAAATGCAAAAAGTGGCTCTTAGCTTAAGCTAGAACTAAAGTTAGATCACATTTTGTAATAGATTAGAAATTAAAATAATTCCTATATAACAACCCATTATTGTAATGGTTGAACCAGGAACTTCGGCCTCAGGCTTTAAATGGCCCATCTAATATTTGGCAGAGAAATGACATGTCTATTTCCCAACTCCATACGTAACGTTGCGTCCCTAAACGCCCATATCAAGGTTCCCATCACACAATACTCGACAGCACAATGAGAACTCACGATCCTTTGGGCCGTAGGTGATTTAAAACAATGCCATTCACGACCGGATTAAAGTTCACAATGCTCATAAAGGAATGGCCCCAGTACTTTGCGACTGACGTATGTATGACGATGAAGGGGAAGTACACAAATCTGCAGATGATGAAGAGATTATCAAAGAAATACTACCTCTAATTAATTGTAATAAAGACGACTTTAGTTTTGATGCACTGCATGATGTAGTTGTCCAGGTGGAGGCAGCTTAATTGTTTTTTCTTCTTCCTAATGAGGCACAAGTGGTCGACAATGGCTGTCATTGTGTCATTGACTTTGGAACACAATTTTTTGTTTTCCCGTTAATTTGTCTCTTTATTAATTTCCGTGTGTGGAGCGGATGCGTTCAAAGAATACAATTGGCGTTGCATATGGATGTGTTTGTGAAAATTAACGGTATTTTTGCTGCTCTGATTTTATTTTAGTGAACAATTGTTTTAAAAAGAATGAATCCTTGAAGGGGGAACTAATTGAACAATAGGAAGACGCAGTGCAGCTTTGCTTTTGCCGTCAATTTAGCAAAGACAATAGAAATAATATCCATTAGGTATCCAAAAGATCACGATTTGCAGATCCTACAAAAGATTGGACGAAATTATATCTGAAATGTGATGAGTCATTTCAGATAGCATAACTAAATAGATGAATGCAGACCAAATGCCGTCAACGTTCTTATATTAAAACTTCAAATTTAATAGTAGCCAGGTACATTTCATACATGAGGCAATTTTGACGAGTCTGTTCGACTTCTCATATTTTAAGTTAAGTCAAACTTTTTCACGTTACAAACTAGTGAACATATTAATTCGAGGATACCCAAGCACATAATTATATCTCAGAAATAAACTGGCTTTTCAAAACGATTATCTTCCAACCAAAACAAAACGACATCTATCAGGAACAGTGACTAAGCTATTAACAATATCGATTGCTTCAGGTACAACATTAACAAGCAAATCACGACGCAGACCGGCGACTACAGTCCTGACCGTTGCAGCCTCGTTAGCACACTGCAAACAAATTTGATTACCTAACGAGAGGGAGTTAGACGTGTCCTAACATTTGTGCAAAGACTGGACTGACTTCTGAATAGATTTGAATCTTACTGACGAAGAATAAGGTGCAGATTTGGTTGTTGGCGACACTAATGATGAATGAGATATTGTCGTAGTTTGGTACTTTGGAAACGATGATGGTATAAGTTTCTGATAGATCTTGGAATTGATAGATGTACTAATAGAATAATGGTGTGGTAGCTACAATATGTTTTAGTATTGAAAAGAAAGAGAAATCAATGTCTTTAATAATTTCTTGTTCCCCAGCCGACCCCGTCGCATCGCATCGCCAGCTCACGTTTATACTTTGTTTTGCTTAGCGTTATGACAGTTTTTTTTTTTTTGCTTTTTTAGCCTTATTATTAGTGTAACGCTTTTATTGATAGCCCTATGATGTTAATATTCAGTTTTATCGTTCTGAAATGTCTTTGTAACAATTATTACCTTTTAAAATGTTTTTTTTTCAGGAAACAGAAAACGTTTTACAATTTCCAAAATGCCTTTTGTTTCATTCCTCTGAAAGTGAAAGTCAGAACTTAGTTTTCAATCGTCATAATAACCATTATCCAAAGCCAACCTCCGTTCATACTGGCCCCGACATTGAACTTCCGAAACTTCACAATCGGTATGATTCGGGCCACCTGACACAGCGCAATTAAGAGACATTGTCCTGTATAAATCTTTATTTGTCTGGCAACCCCGGCTTTTTACCAACACTGGCAACTCAGCACTCATTAACTGTACGGGATCCTGTATGTGCATGTGAGTTGGAATTTTTCCAGTTTTTGTTGAGTCCGAATTTGTTGGAAATGGTGATGTGTCAGCTTAATTTTGGCAATTGTTTTGAACGTGTAGAATAGAATTCTGATGTTACTTCTAACATCCCATGAAAATAATTCTATAAAGAAAACATGTACATTAAATGTACATGTACGTATACCGATTTTAATTCTATTTAAAACCCAGCATGTGCCAAAGGATGCATACCTAAAACCACTGTAACCACATTTTACAGAAGAAGTATAAAATATAAAAGTTTGAATTTAGAACAGTGGTCCTGAAATAGCCGGGGGCGCGCGGGCGGTGCGGCGGCAAACTGCCGACCGTGCAAATGCGAGCGACACAGACTACTAAGTAAGGATCCCTCATTCTAATGTGGTTTCTTTTATGTCTATGGTACTTTTTATTAGAATGGTTTTAAATAAGTCGTGTACATTTATAATCTGTTTATTTTTGAGTCCCACTAGAGCTTTATAGAATCCCATCTTTTAGAAAATGTGCATAAAAAAATGGAATAACGATAACATCGTACTAATTTTTGATACAATATCCTAAAGACTGGGAATATTGTTTTTGGTTTCTAACTGCCGTGCTATAAATAGAATCTATACTAATATTATAAAGAGGTAACATTTGTTTGTAGGCTTGGGCATAGTAGTTCGCGACTGAGATCGCTCAGTTTAGTTCACCGCTCCTTAACGAACTAGTTCGCTCTTCTAGTTCATCCGCTCTTCTAGTTCATCCGCTCTTCAAGTTCATCCGCTCTTCTAGTTCATCCGCTCCCAGGTCGAATCAAAGAGAGGCAGATCGTTCGCTCCTTCGCTCGTTTAGATTTTGCACGTACTGCATGTGACGAGATTATGGAATGTTCTACTTTTACCTACAATTTTTGGACTCTAAAAACAGCAAAAACCATTGAGTGATAATTCATAAAAAGATCATGATTGTAAATAATACCAAGGTTTATTGTTGCAATAAATAACTAGTTTAGTGATTACAAAAACCTTTTTGTATTTTGTCCCGTGTATCAGTTCGGTTGACGCCATCCTCGCTCATTCGGTCGCGAACTGATGAACTAACGAACTATGGATCGGGAAATGAGCGAACTAGTTCGCGTAGTTCATCTATGGGAGCGCTCTTACGAACTAGTTCGTTCGTGAACTACACAAGACTATTCGTTTGTAAGTTTGTAAGTTTGTATGTAGGGGGTAATCTTCGGAAGTAATGAACCAATTTTAAAAATTGTTTCACTGGTAGAAAGCTACATTATTCGTGAGTGCTATAGGCTATAAATTATAAAGATATCATGCACATTAGCTGAACTATCTCAATTTTTGTCTAGCCAGGCGGAATAAAATTGCTCTTACAACAAAGTTATTTGCATGCGCTGCCTTAACAGTTGTATATAATTCAAAACAATGTATGGCAACCTGGTCCGCTTTAAATAGTTCTACAAAAGAGTCCGTGACACCTTATTCCTATCTTTTATATTTTAGCAAATATAGTAGTTTTTATGTGTTGAAAAAAGTATTTTTCGACGTACTTACCTTTGGACGTTTTTTAAACAACAAAATATTAAACCTTATCGAAAAAAATATTATTATGATCACAAGAACATCATAGAGATACGATTTGCCCAAAACAGTATGTCAATTGGTTAAATAATTTCGAAGATAATATAAAATTACTAAATCGCAAAATGCCGCCGTCCATTCACGAACCGCATTAGAACATGCTTTGTACGGACGTTTTATCCATTTACCCATAGATTGCATTGTGGAATTGCGTCATTTTTCTGAATCACGGTGTTAAGATTTTTCGCGGATTAATGACCCTCTCCGGTTATTATTTAACTTTCGTCGTTAGGTAGGTGAGTTGTACGCAGTTGGTTGGATGTTGTTGATCTTTAAAAGTGTTTTGATTGTTGTCTTTAAAATTGTTTTGGTTGCTCGGTTTCTTAAAACAAAAATACTACTTCGTTCTCATTCTTCGAGTTCAAAGCTGTGATATTTCTGTTTTTGGGATATCGGACAGTTTCAGTGATTGTCTATCATGCTTAAAAGGAAATCACAACTTTCCCGTCAGATATCCCAGACAAGAGAAGCTCAAGCATGCCGTACGGAAGAGTCTGCTCTTGAAAATCATCAGCGCCTTTCGAGGAATAGAGTAAATATTTCGCAAGCACGCGCTGGGGAATCTAGCTCCGAGCGTTCACAGCGGCTTGCTAACCAAAGCTGGAGAACATCGCAGGTCCGTGCTCGGGAATCTAGCACTGAACGTGCGCAGCGTCTCAGTGATTTAAGGCAGCATGTCTCTGCAACAAAGGATAGGAAGACTAGCGCTGAGCGCTCGCAGAGGCTCGCTAGCCAAAGCGCGAAAACATCGCAGGCACGTGCTCGGGAATCTAGCGCTGAACGTGCGCAGCGTCTTTCTGATATAAGGCAGCATGTCTCATATGCAATAAAAACAAAACCCTCCTTTTGGCAGTCAGGAAATAACTCATAGCACTCAGTACTAACCGAACCACACTCATAATTTCATCACAAGTTTATGTTTACCGCCCAACGAAGTGGGCACGGGTCAGCTAGTATGCAATAAAAACAAAACCCTCCTTTTGGCAGTCAGGAAATAACTCATAGCACTCAGTACTAACCGAACCACACTCATAATTTCATCACAAGTTAAAATGTTTATCGCCCAACGAAGTGGGCACGGGTCAGCTAGTGTCTATATAACTTGGAAAACGCCTCATTACTTTATGTCAGCCGTTCCAAAAACAAAAACGACATCGAATTCCACATTCAAAATTACATTTACAAAAACAATTCCGTGCACATTCGTTGAACTTTGTATGACAGTGTCACAACGAGGGTTCGCCTGGTGCGACGGTGGCAGCGCGCGAAACATGAAAACTCGATAAATTTTAAAGTGCTCAGGCCTTTACGCCCGCAGCCATTCGTCCGAAATCTGCAGCCGAAAGCGTACGAATTTCGGCAACTTCATTAATATTGCCGGATCACTTTATTGTTTTCCGATTTTTGAATTGAAATGGTATGGTGATGGAAGTTATGGGCCTGTAGCTGAATAGAATATTTTATTTCTGTTAGTCGGATTTTGAGCGTTCTATTTTTAAATACATGCTGACTCACCGTTACAAAAATAAAGGTGGAATTTTTGCTACTGTAATAAAACATTTTTATCTGAAATAAAAATCATTACCTTTATAGAAAAATCTAATCATATTTATGTATCCAATTACAAACTCCAATTTTCTCACAAAAGAAAAATACTTTTCGTCTAATCTACGATCTTGATTGCTACATTTTAAGCCTCTCAAGCGTAAAAAATTAACAAAACAAACTCAGCATATCGCCCAATTAGGTTGAAATACATATTTTTTACATGAAACAAGTCTGTAAGTTCAAAGGGTACACGAAACTACAACAAAAACGTTAAATTGGGTCCCAGTCCCATGTCAAACCTCCATTGTAGAGGTGAATGCGCGAGCACAAAAACAGACCACATCATTATAAGTCGGCGTGCACACGGCCTTATTAAAACTGCAGCGGGATTTTTTTGCGCACTGGATTTTTAACTGTCATTGATGAAACGAGGATTTAGAACCCAACAGAGTATATCTCGCTGCCCGGTAAGGACGAGACTTGGGTCGACAGCGCTTTGAGGCGAGAGATATTAGCACAATTGAAGGGGTCCGCTAGGGCCGATGTCTGCCAGGGTTGCGCATTTGTTCGAAAGAGTAACCGTAGCCTAGGTACAGGCAACTGAAAGTCAAAATTTAAAAATCAAAAGTCATTTATTAAAACTAGGCTGAGAGTAAGCACTTTTTGGACGTCAAAAGGAACACATGGGTTTTTTTGTCAGTAAATTCTGATACGCCCTCCCGCTCCGCCCAGAGCAGGAGAAGTAATTTGATGATGTCCCACCCAAAAAAGTGTTCCAGTTCCATGTCAAATAACCTTCATTGTAGAGGTAAACGCGCGAGCAAAAAACAGACCGCATTATTATAAGTCGAAGTAGATACGGACGTTATAAAATCGTGTATAACCGAGCATTGAGAATCCAACAGAGTGCACCTCAAAATCGGGTGTCGAAAATTGAACACTGCATTTTACTGTTCGATTTTAAATTTTCGGTAGGCGCGGGCTTGCGGGAGGCCACCAATGGGTAGCTCGCCACCCGGTAAGGACCAGGCCCATGTCAACGGCGTTCAGTGCGTTCAGGATCCAGTGTGCAAAAAATACAGTGCGTTCAGGATCAAAATACAGTGCGTTCAGGATCCAGTGTGCAAAAAATCCCGCCGCGTTTTTAATACGTCCGTGGGCACGTGAGCTCATAATAACATATTTTGTTTCTAGCTTCCGTCTTAAACCATGAGCTTGTAACAGCTTATAACCTCAACTTTGCCTCCATTACAAGCTGTTTATTTCACTTGTTTTTACAGCTCGCGATTATGTTTTGCTTTTACGATGTGACTTTCCAAGTTGCCGTTGCATAGTATATGCTTATGTTTTTGTGTTTGCATTTTTTACTTTTTTATGTCGGTTTACTTCTAGTACAGCAGTTAACGTTGTGTTAGAATGTGAATTCAGCACGTAATGTTATATTTACAGTCCCGTTGGTTGTAAACGCTTTTGGTGTGGTATAAGGGCCTTTTTTTTCTGGGTGGAAATCATTAAATGACGTCTCTCGCTCTGGGTGGAGAGGCAGGGCGTATCAGACTTTTACTGACTAACACCTGTTTTCCTTTAGTCCTTCCAGGGTCGCGTGATTTGTTCGAAAGAGTTACCGTGGCCCTGGCATACAGGCAACTGAAGGAATACGGGTGGGTTTTAGTCCGTAAAAGGCTGACATGTCCTTCCGCTCCACCCAGAGCGGGAGACGCCAATTGGTGATTTCTCACCCACAAAAAAAAGTCTGACATAGTTTCTCAGTTGTCAGATTTTTGGGCTAGAGAGACGATCGTTAGACGACCTCTAACAACTTTCGTATATCTTACACGAAAGTCAGGGGACCAACAGCTCAACGTACTTTCCGAGGCACGGAAGGGTTTTGGTATGTATATATGGTCACCTGTCCACGGACCCCGATCTGATCGATCGACCTGTGCGGCTAGCGGCTATTATTTTTTGGTAAATCTTACTTTAGGTAATTGAAAATCCCATTCCCTTAGTTGAAACGCTGCATCGCATTTAGATAAATGTCTTTGTTGTACAACTGAAGGTAAAAAAAAACTCTCCTTTTTGCCCACAAGCTCCTCTCTATGTATAGACCAAACAAATATTATGCATGACTTTGTCAAGAATGGCACAGATAAATAAAATCCGGCGGCGCGTGCGTCGGCGTCGCGTCGTATTGCTGTCTTAACGGAATGTTGCCACTTTTTAATATTGTGTTATTTTACTATTTAAGTTTTAGTATTTGTACTTCTTTTTACTCATTGTTTGCTTTTTAATACTGTGTTTTTTATTATTTAATTTTTAGTATTTGTACTTCTTTTTACTCATTGTTTGCTTTTAATACTGTGTTTTTTATTATTTAAATTTTAGTATTTGTACTTCTTCTACTCATGATTTGCTGCACCGTTCGACGTCACACGTCGACGCCGGCTGTCACTGAAAACCAGCGCTGGGGCTCTGTCTTGCATAGAGTCGCAGTATTATGCTGAGCGATGGCCGTTTTGCGTGAATGTGACGCATATTTTCCCCAGCTTTTTTATATTTTTGCAGGGTTTCAATTTTTTTTGCGTCATATTTATCGCAAATAAACGTATTTTCTTTCTTTCTATATAGTCAGAAAATGTTTTTCGTCACAAACCGCAATCAATATTAGTGAAATACACTACCCAGACATTTCAAACACTAATTAAATAATACTACTCACCTAAATGTTAATAATGAGCAGCGTGAATTCCAAAAAATACAAGACAGAAAATTTATATGGAGTGTTTTATCTTATACATAAACGTTAATCCATAAAAACAGAATTAAAAGGACTCGTACGGCACTAAGCGATACGTCTCAAGTCATAAAATATCCATCTTTACGATTACAAATGCAAGAACAGTCGTAAAAAACTGAAAATAACATCGGTGATCGAAACTAATTGAATAAGGGAACATTTTTAGCCGCATTACATTTACTTTTTCCGTCTGTTTCAAATTAAAAAGTAATAATTCTACTGGACTGACTTTCTGGTCTGATTTATTTGATCGTCAATTTTTTTGGTTGTATTACAATGTAATATCTCTTGTTATTTGTTTCATGTATGTAGTAGTGTTTGTTATGTTAATATTTTGTATAGTATTAGTACAATGGCAGATCTGTTTTAGTTTTTACCCACCGATTATAAAATTTGAGGATGTGTTATGACAGATTCCTATAATTTACGGACCGAATTCTAACCTATAAATATTTGAGACTCTTCTATCTTTACTAAAAAAGAAGAAAATACCTCATAGCTATTATCATTGCATAGTCATCATCATCAGCAGCATAATGTTCCCACTGCTAGCTGCACAGCACTATGCAATGATAATAGCTATGAGTTATTTTCTTCTCTGTGACATCTATCCGCACTAGTCACCCGCACTGGGTCCGCGTGGTGGATTATGGCCCACTCCTTCTCACATAGAGGAGGCCTGTGTGTACAGGCACTTTACTTTGTATAAAATATTTAATCACTGCTCTCAAAACGGTGAAGGAAAACATCGAGAAAACGTGCACGTCTTAGAACCTGTGTCCTACAGGCCTCCTCTCGGTGAGAGGGAGTGGGCCATAATCCACCATGCGGCCCCAGTGCTGGTAACGAGTACGTGTAGATGTCACATGTCTTCGAATTTTTGGTTCTAAGACATGCCGGTTTCCTCACGATGTTTTCCTTTACCGTTTTGAGAGCAGTGATAAAATAATGTATACAAAGTAATGTGCCTGCTTGGGTTCGAACCCACGACTTATAACTCGTATTTCGCGGTCGTTACCACTGGGCCACCACTGCTCACAATTGCATAGTAGAACTTCCAAAATGGAAGTAGTTATCGCAAAAAATGCAGCCATTGTTAAGCAAAACAATTCGTTTTTGTTTATTAGAATCAATAAGGTCGATTTCACATTGTGTGTGTTGTTAGGCGTGGTACACAATAAAGTACAGCGAACAGAATTTTGTAGAACTTAAGCGGCAACTATTTCTAGGTAAATGCGGTGACTCTACATAGAGTAAATCTCATACAAACCTTATTCTAAAGACAAAGTGTCCTTAGCAAAAAGGGTTCCCTTTACAAATAACATTTATAATAATAAAAATGCTCCTTGATGCAATAAAGTGGTCAAAACAATACGAGCTCATCTGATGGTCGCGAGGTGGCGGCAGTCGCCGGCGACACTTTTCACACTTTAATTAAAACTTGAGAATTCATTGTGCCTTTAATTTCATTGCGCGCAGACTTCGCGCAGATGACGCGTCGGTGTGCCCCCGCCCTTACTCTGTAAACTTTATAATTAATAACAATCGGAGATAATGTCTTATTGTTGGCGGTGCGTTATGTAAATAATTAAAGGATGTTAGATAAATAATTTGTAAATTAATGAACCAATTATTTATTTAATCATATTTTGGGCATAAGGCTAATTTTATTTGACAAAGATAAATGCAAATTCAAAATTAATTTTCAATTTTGCAATTTACAAATAGGTGCCACTGTCGCGTCTTAACAGTAAATCCACTTTGTAAACATATTGCCCGCTAAAAAATCTGAAATATCTGAATTTCTATGGCTATTTTTTTTTCTTCCGTACCTTACTGACCGAAAGAAATTAATGTCCTGTCTTCTTCTAAAAAATTTTGCTTGCCTTCATTACCCTGTCAATTTTTTGTCGTAAAAGAAAATCAGAGGACCTATATAAGTATACATTATAGATAAAAAAAAACTATAATAGATAAGCAATAACATGTAGTTATGTCTGCCTACCGGTAAGTTAAGGTAGAAAAGTTACGGAAGCAAAAATTGCAGGCATTTGTCAAAGTCCCCTCTGCGGAAATGGTGCATAAATAAAGGTCCAGTTAAAAAAAAAAAACTTGCGATGACCCCTACTAACGTGATTGTTATCTCACGTAGGGATTTCAATGAGAATTTACTTAGTAGGTTTAGCGAAATAGTGACTACTATGGAAAATTATATTGCCATCATCAAGACAGTGGTCAAAAACTCCTTAGGTATGTCCTTTTTTATTATATACATTTTTATTAAAATAATTCCTGAGATAAACGGATGGAATGAACGTTAATTTTATGGACGTGAAAATAACACTAATCATCAGCCTAAATTAGTAAGTACCTCTCCTGTCTTATGCCATTAAACTCATTCTCAGCAACTCGGATCCAGCTGCTATCGGCCACCCTGCGATCCTCGCTCCCCCTAGCCTGACGTCCTACCTTCCGTTTGCCTCTTCGCGGTCTCTTTTCGAAAACACGTCTACACCAACAGTCATCGGTTCTACGGCTAATACATAAGCACTAAACAGATTCAGTTAAAAATCGCTTTTAAATGCCACGTTTTAATGATTTAAAATTTATTTATTGCTACAACATTAAGCTACGGTAATCGATCCAATCTTCAGACTAACAAAAAACAATAAGCACAAACATATTTAAAATGATTTCAGTACTACCCAAAATAACCAAAAAACTAAACCATAGCGTTTCGGCATTCGAGTTTCATTCCTTAACAAAACTGTAGCTGTCACCAAATGTCACTTTTTTGCAGTCTCGACGACACGTCTCGACATCGCGTGACTTTGACTCGACAATCGAGAACTTATGGTAGGGGTCTATCGCGCATTTTTACGAAATAAGCCATAAAATTGGACGTTCCGTAGTTATATTGTCTGAGTCTTGCGTCCAGTTTTGAAGATTAATGTTTGATAATACGGTTATTTTACTATGGTTGATTTAGGAATTTGTTGGCTGTTGATGCAACTTTGTTCACTTTTTCTCCAACATTTGCCTGGAATACGTACACATTGAACAAAAAAATCAAGTGTAGGAAATTACTGCACGCTTTATCATTTAGTTGTATATAGTAGTTATCATAGTAGTTGATCATTTAATTTGATCTTCAAAAGAAATAAAGTACAAATAGAAAGTCTCTGCAATATTTGCCTCAACACCTCAAATCAATTAAGATTTTCATGGCCCCTCCGTCCATTTTATGATAAAACGCGTAAATACGTCGAGATTGTGCAAATTAATCTAAAAATACATATTTACCTCATCTTACCCGCCTGCGTGAATGCATAAAACTCTTCAATTAAGGCGAAGTGTTTTACAACAGAGAAAAAAAAACCATCGAAACTGCACTTCGCTGCAACATTATTAAAATACCGCAGTATAACCCTACAAATGAAGCGGTGGTCCACTTGATTGATTTATAGCACATGCCTGTGACAGACACGACACGTGTTCGGTAGCAACACGCACGTGCCCGTTTAATTAATTTAGCTGTTGATACTGTCCGGACATGGGGTAGATAGTGGCAGAAGATACACTTTAAACTGGGTGCAACAACAAGCTCACTCATAATGGCGAAGGAAAGAAATTGCATATGCTTACATGCAAAAACCGCATAGAAATCCGTTGCGCAATTTAAAAGATCTAAGCTTAAAGACGCAGGCAGCGACTTTGTTTTATTATCTACATATACTATGTATAAATAATAATTGATAAGACAAATAACATATCATTACGCCTTGTTCCCCCGAACAGTTCTGCTACCTATCATCATCATCATTTCAGCCGTAAGACGTCCACTGCTGGACTTAGGCCTCCCCCAATTTGGGGGGCCTTTGCCATAATCGCCACGCTTGGCAGGCGGGTTGGCGATCGCAGTATGGTGGTAAAATGCATAGAGAACGCTGCTGCCCATTCTCTAGTAAGTCCCTTAGTCGCCTTTTACGACACCCACGGGAATAAATGGGGTGGTGTTATTCTTTACGTCCGGCACCACACGGTACAACCTACCTATAGTACCTACATATACATTTTACCAGTTATGTTTAAGTCCCATATAATAGGGGTGAGCCTTTTGCCATCAGCTGGGTACAGATCCAGGCACCGGCATGCTAAAATTAAAAAAATCGATATTGAAAAATCCTATAGCAATTTTTTTGGCTCGGCAATCAAATTCAGAGCGTCATGCTTACCGCCACTAGACCACGAGACAGTTAGCAATAATTTTATAACAGCAAAAAACAAAACATAACCACATAATTGGACAAATACTTACCAACAGCGCCCCCTGTCAAAGTCATTCACGTACTATCGAAGGCGTCCGATTTGATACACTGTAACTATTCTTCCTTGCAGCGGTCGGCCGCTACACAGTAAGATCAACTGTTTAACAAAATTGAGCCTTCTGTAATACCTATTCTGTGTCTCATCGTCGAGGGTTGTCGGTGACCGTTGCCACATTGACACATGGTTTTTTGTAGCAATTAAATGAAGGAGGTTTTATTGTCCGACAATACTGTTGCGATCCCAAGCGATTGTAAAAAGTATGACTTACTGTATTAACGAATTGTAGATCGAAATTTAAATGCATCTACCCAAATATGTTAGTAAAATAATAATAAAGTTGTTTTACTTTTAAAATGCAAATGCCAGGAACACAAACTACCTATGAGCGCGTTTGCGGAAATAATTTATTTGGCTGTCTTACTAATAGATCTCGATCATTGAACTATGCAATGTCTATTTTTCTACACTTTTCTTTAGTTCCGAAATTGATTAGAAAAGTGACTTAATTTCAAAACAGGGTGTGTGTTGCGGAACAACAGACAGGTACAAACAATCAAACAAATTGATAAGATTACCTCACTTAAAATACCTATTCTACTAGATAACCTTGTCAATTTCCGTGTCTTGTCTTGGTATTTTTGATAGTTCAAAAATAACGAAATATACTTTCCATCTCTGCTCTAATTACAGTCTTCAGCATAACTTCTACAGCATCCGTGTATCTCAAATATCTCGCATCACAACTGCTGGTTATGTCCATAATAACAATAATACAAGAATGGGATCAGCAGTAACAGTAATCGTTACGGCCCGGCTACTTACATTATCGTAACATTTCACTCAAAATTGGTACGACGATCTAGACAAGATGTAACAATTATTAGGGATGTTATGTTTTAATGTTATTGGACATTTAGACGAGTAAAATGTGATGTATTTTACGCGTGGATGTTTAGCATATTATGGCCAGTTTTGGCAATAGGTCTCATCGAGAAGAGAGCAAGTGATGGCCCGTTGATATCGGCTCCGATTTACGAATTAGTAGGTCGTGATCGAACGTAGGCAGACGCTACACTTTGTGCAAATAATTTAATCACCAATGCTCTCAAAACGGTGACGGAAAACATCATAAGGAAACTGACATATCTTAGCACCAAAAATTCGAAAATACGGGACATCACCCACACTGAGCCCATGTGGTAGATCACAGTTAAATCCCTCTCGAGGAGAGGAGGCTTGTGTCCCAGCAGTGGGCATAGTATAGGCTGATTATATAAGACGTTTTTTAGTTCCGTAGGAAAATAATTTTGGTGTTATTGCGCAGTCTAAGAGAGGTCTAAATTCAGCAGTGGACTGCGATAGACCGAGTTATATAGTTTGTGATCTAGAAATGAAAAATAGGAAACCAGCAGTTGGAACATGCGAGGCTGATTATAATGGCCATCGCTGCAGAAATGTGCACTCGCTAGCAAAAACATTAAAAATAAGTGAAGTGTACAGCAATGCATTTTTCAGACATTACTTTCTGAATTAACCGTTTACGCATAAAAATCAGCCCATAAAAAACATAAACAAAACAAAAGTGCCACAATAAAAGTATGATTGAATTTGAAACATTCAATAAAGTTATTTGAAGCAGGATGTTAAGTTAAATGGGAAGGAACTTTAATCATTGCCACGGACACTCCCGGGAGATCTTTTAAGTATAAACGATAAGTTAAGGGCAAACTCGCGAAAATTGTTTTTATTTTTGCGGCTCGTAATTCTGTTGTAAACAGGAAAATTGGGACTTAATAAGGGGGACGCGATTTTTCAAAAGAATTATGTTATGACTGTTTGATGTGTGGTTTCCATAATCCTTTGATAAAATAAAATGAGATAAAGTGAAATTGCAGTGAATTTGTTTATCTTGTAAATAGGATATCAGAAACATGTTTACGTCATATTATTTTTTTAATAGTATTGTTGTAAAGGTACACTAGATTTTTTTCTAAAAATTGCCAATAAACACCATATAATATTTCAATTCAATAATATGAAATGGGTATGAGTGTGTACGTGTATATGATAGTAATCTGAAAATGTCTGAAATTGAATCAGTCACGACTTACATTCTCAGCGAAGATGTTTTGGTACGAAAGTGACTTAAATTATTTAAAATTACAAACCGCCTTGGGTTTGTAATGTTCCAAAATTATTTTATGAAAAATATAATATAAAATCTTGGGTATTTAAAAACTATGGTTACCTTACAAGCAATAGATAAGGAAATAAAGAAAAATAGATCTAGAGAAATAAAAGATTAAAATTAAGCCGCACTGAAACTTTTATTTTACCGATGCTGCACTTGTGAAGACCCGCCCTTAACAATGCAATGCTAGGAGCATTGCCAATACAATCTAAAGAATTGAAAGAGTCCAATATTGAGTCTTACTGCTGGTGGTGTTTTAATTATTATTGTGAAAATCTATCAAATAACGATACGAGTGTAAACTTTTGTGGTATATGGAATGCTTTTTTAAACTATATTGAATACGATCACCCAATTTGGACGATGCGTATATTACAACTGACTTGATAGGTAGAATTAGTAAAATAGCTGCTACACTTAAATAACAGTTATTTAATCATAAATAGGTGACAATCTAAAACATTAGGCTAGGTTTATTAGATATCTATGTATGTAAAGGTTGGTAACTGCCACGACTTACAAGTTGTAGGTCGTACGTTCGAACCCAAGCAGGCATTTTACTTTTTGTAAATTATTTCATTATCACTGCTCTCAGAACGGTGAAGGAAAACATTGCAAAGACACTGGCGGGTCCTAAAACCAAAAATTCGAAGACATGTGGCATCCACAAACCCGATTCGGTGGATAACAGCTCATCCACTCTCAAAGAAAGCAGGCTTGTGTCCCAGCAGTGGGAACATTATAGGCTGTTTATGCATTGCTAACTATTCCTTAAACTTTTGCGTTGAATATCGCAAATCATACCACCGCCGCAGTTTACAATTTACACCACAACAGAAACCGCATCGCCTTATCGAAAAAGTCGATGGTCGAGAGGTCTTCTCGAGACGGCGCGATCCCCTTACTAATGTTCATTGCCATTGTTTCTGCTCCACCGCTCTTCAGCCAATGGAAAAATAGAAGAAATCCGATAACAGCAACAGAACAAAGCCTAGCCTCTCTGTAAAATATAAGGCCGCGATTAGGAACATCTGAACGCGGACCCAATTTATAGACGGGGGCAGGCATCTTTCATTTGTTTTTATTTAGTCCTTTCTGATTCGTTTGAGTGTAATGGTTCTATTTTTAAATGGATTATCTGCAGTCTTTGCTTTGTGAGGAACGAAGTGTGATAAAAAGCACTGATTGTTTTAATCCGAACATTTTCTCCACACAACGTTTCTCTCGAAAGTAGACTAAGTAATAAAGCCATTTAATCCATTCTTGTGGTTGTAAAGATAACTGCTGAAAGACCATGTTTGCAGCGGACATTTACGAGTAGCACTGAAGAGTCTTGAGAACAGCGTGTTTTAATTACAGTAAAAAATAAAGAATTTAACCGCCCATCAAAACGTTGACGGCGCAATTTTTCCCGACCATCAGATCTCAAGATAGAACAAATAAGTAGTACTAGGATTTTAATATGCCATAAACTATAACGACCTATAACATTAGGTAACTCAAGCATACGTCGTAAACTTTATTGCCAAGAAAATAAAGGTGAAAATAGTATTTAGAACCCGCAAACTCAACTCGGTACGGGTGACAATAAGACAGTGAAAATTTTACTACTGCGAAAAATTGTGTCAATGAAAAGTCATTCTATCCTGCGAAGTAATAAGGTCGTTGTCGATTTGTTCGCTAGTTTCCTAGTTGTTTATATTACCCTGGTAGGAAAAGACAAGTCCTGAGTGCATAGCTCTCCTTGCAGCAAGCTTTATGTCTCTGCGAAGATGGTGGGAAGCTTCTTAGCGATTCTCGGTAAAATGCTTTCCTAGTACATTCTCTTATAGTTTTCTGAACTCCGCATAGCTTTACAATGTGGGCTTTGATGTTTGTTTTAAATGTGGCCGTTGATAGAAAAAGTGACAGGACGCGAAGTGATATAGTTCAGTGAAATTATAACAAGAAGGAAGTGTGTTCGTTGTTCGTGTTCTGATTCACTCGGTCCTATTCTGAAGATAGAATTTAAATCTCACTGATATTATGGTTACGGCTTTTTAGTTACTTAACTGATCGTGCCCGTAGATTAATATTAACCTGGTGGTATTTTGGTGATATGTGTTCTAAAAAAGAGATCATGAAGAAGAAAAAAAAAAGAAAATACGTTTAATTGCGATAAACATGAAGCAAAGAAAGACTAAACACAATTAAGGCTTATTCAGACCGGCGCGACGCGATTCTTGTAGAACAATTTCCAAGAAGTTCACATAAAAATTGTTCTACGAGTGTCGCGTCGCGCTGCCGCGTCGCGCCGGTTTGTAGGAGGCTTTAAAATAAAAGAAAAAGCTGGTGTAAAACATGCGTCACATCCACGCAAAAAGGTCATCATTCAGCATAATGCTGCGACTGCGACGCGTATATGGAATCTATACCTTCACACAAAGCTCATGACGTCAGAGATCGTGTTGCCGTCGGGTATGTTTTCAGATCCAGAAATAAAAAAATAATTCAATAAAGCGTACCTTTACCTAAAATTTGTGACGTCACTGGCCGAGTTGACATTGGGTATACGTTCAGATTTAAGATTTCGCGCGTAGGTATTTTAGAACATACCCGACGGGTGTACTACGTGAGCTCGACAAATGAATGTGCGAATAACACTTGTGCGATAAAACTGTACTACGACTCACAATAGTTCGAATGCACGCTTGTGCGCCACACTCGAGCTCGCATAGTACACTAGGTTAGGTTATAACTGTGACCTCCTACGCACGAGCCGAGTGAGCGAAGCGAGCGGTGCCGCGGCAGCGGCCGGCGAGTGCTAGAAACCACTAGATTCAGTGTGTCGCACAAGCGTGCATTCTAAGTAACAGTACAGTTTTGTCGCACAAGTGTTATTCGCACATCCAATTGTATTTTTATAGTAAGAACATTTCACTTTGTAATAAACGTTTTTTATCCTCTTTTCTTCTTGTATTATTTATCCCAATCCTATCATATAAAATTAAACGTCTCTTTGTTAGCGTAATTAAAAGTGGAGAGACAGTGAAACGGGTATACATTACAGTATAGCAAAATGGAGTGTCCTACATGAAAGTATACCCCAGAAAAATGTTGCGTTCGGGTATATTTTGAAAAACCTAACACGGGCGTATATATTTTTATTGTATACCTGAACTCAACATTACAGAGCGTTGGCTGAAGGTATAGATTTCATATACGCTGCTGCGAGCCTATGCGAGACAGAGTCCCAGCGCTGGTTTGTAGCCACAGCCGGCACTGACGTGATGACGTCGAATGGTTCTGCAAAAAAATAATAAAATAACAACAAATACTAAATCCTTAATGTAATAAAATGAAAAACGAAATGAATAAACGAATGTTTGTGAGAAAATTCCTTCAAATCTGCCCGTCCCGTCAAAACTTTTCCATTTACTTATACTCACAAACTCCCATAAAAGCCACGTACCTGCAAATAAAAAAAATACAATTAAAAAGGTTACGGTCTCATTTAATTAGGTCAGCTGTGGGTCTCATTTAATTACCAAAAAGATTAAATTTTCTGTGTCACAAAGTTATGGCTTTCACATGCAAATGGGACGCGGATCAGAACGAATGCCTGTGCTGTACTGAAAGATGGTTTAGAGAGCATTCAATGTAGCTAGATATTTAATTTTTTCGTCACGTAATGTTGTTTAAAATTTTACTCCACAACGTGCCTGGAGTAAAATTTTAAATATCGTGGTGCTAAAACTACGTTCCGAAAGTTCGTTCGATCCATCAATAATAATTATGAAGTGAATTTATAATGTGCGTTTCCTAATAGCTGGCCATTTGACCGGCCTGTTAGTGTAGTCACGGAACAGATAAATAAGGTTGGAAAGGCCTTCTCTCCAATTTTGTATTAGAACCAGTGTCGCCGCTTGACTCCCTCTATTTTAATTTCTTACACATTCGCAATACTATATCTACAAATATTTCGCACACAGCCAAATCACACACACATAAATCTCAGGGTAGCTATTCGTTTGCACACTAGCACTAAGCTCCCGTAGGCATTGGATACTACACGCAATAAAGCAATAAAAATTTTCATATACGCTAGTGCTTGATTAAGACGATATTTTTTATCGATAAATTCTCAGTCTGTTTAACTGTTGTGTATTTTTAAATATTGAATCGGGAAAATGGAACATGAAATAAAAGTCAAGAAATAATTTTATTTTACTTTTATTAATCTATATCTATTTATTCCTACGCCCTTCACAAGGTCATCGATCCATCTTGTGGGAGGCCTTCCAACGCTACGTCTTCCAGTACGCGGTCGCCACTCCAGAACCTTTCGGCCCCATCGGCCATCCGTTCTGCGAGCAATGTGCCCTGCCCATTGGCAATTCTTCGGGCTATGTCGGTTACACCTGAGGATCTCCTCATTTCTCCTCTCCATTGCCTTTTGGGTGACTTTTAGCCTTCTGGTAAGGCCCATTGTGAGCGACCACATTTCAGTACCATAGGTCATCACTGGCAACACGCACTGGTCAAAGACTTTCGTCATGAGACACTGTGGTATGTGGGACGAAAAGATATTGCGTAGTGAGATATTAATCTACTGTATTATAAGATACCATACCATACATACTCGAAATAATATTTATGAAAATGAACAATCAAATAAAATAACAATAGTTGATCCTTAAATTTGCAGGATCAGATTTGTTCATCATTTAGGAGTATACAATTAGGATTAGA
Organism: Aporophyla lueneburgensis; assembly: GCA_932294355.1. Lineage (NCBI taxonomy): Eukaryota > Metazoa > Arthropoda > Insecta > Lepidoptera > Noctuidae > Aporophyla > Aporophyla lueneburgensis. The sequence continues at coordinate 5,503,428 of OW028746.1, forward strand.
ATGTGCAATAAGGAACTTAGCTCCAACAAGTTAGTAATAAATTTTAAAAAACTTACCAAAGAAGTTGAACAAATCTGAACAATTTGTTCTCTTGGGATCGCCCCTGGTTTTAAGTACCTATAACCTGATTTTTTAATGATAAAATCATTTTCAACAAAATGTTTCGAGCAAATTGTGCTCTTCTTTGTCGGCATCCAGTTTCCTCTACCTGTCACGTCTATCCATTGTTCCCTGGCGTTAGGTTCTTTAGGAAACCTAAAAATTTTAATTTATTTCATAGGTCAAATTAAATTTTATTTAGATTTTAATACTAAATAAAATGTAGTAAATAGATACATGTAGGTGGTATGTCTACATGTCCCTTTATAGTTATCATGCTGTCACATTCATTCAATGATTAATAAAATATTTAATATGCAGTACATTGCAAGTGGACTCGGTCATTGCGTTGATTAAGCGAGTACACATCGGGCAATGTATATTTTTTGCAACTTGTTGCGATATTGTTGTTAATGTTTGGAATTTCATAATGAAAACATATTTTAATGTTTTTTTACTAATAATATTGTAATTAAATGTTATTTTCGACTTACCGATAGAAAGATATACCTCCTCGCTCTATACTTGAGGTCTGACTTTTTGTCTTACAAGTTATAATTGCACAACAAGGCATTTTTATGCAGAGCTCTGTTCTCCGAAGTAATCCGAAACACACTAAACGCGGTGAACGAATGAATCGGTCGAGTTGTGATTGTCGAATCATAATTGTGGCGCGCTTGCCACGCCCACATTACCATTCCAACCTTATTTATCTATTCCGTGAGTGTAGTGGTTAGTGACCCTGGCTGCTAAGACTGAAGTCGTGGGTTCAATTCCCACCCAGGACAAATCTTTGTGTGATGAGCACGATTATTTGTTCTATGTCTGGGTGTAATTTATCTATAATATGTATGTATTTAGAAATATATAAGTATATTTAACAGTTGTCTGGTTGCCATAGTACAGGCTATGCCTAGTTTGCGATCAGATAACGGTGTGTTGGTTGTCCTAAGATATTATAATATATTTTTCTAACCATACGATAAACCCTTAGGTTTGATGAATTTCCCGCCCGTATGCCACAGTATGACAGATTTTGATGTAATATTTATTTAGTCTCAACTCTCAATTATCAATTCACGTCGGCGGAGAGTAATTTGCATCGCAATACGAATCCGGAACTGAATTGAATATTTGATCACTGGTTCCATCATAATTCCGTGTCAAATTGTCATATTGGTTTGGGCATAACTTTATCGCAATATTATTCAACTGGTTTGTATTTTGACAGCCATCATTTAGAATAAGTTAGGATTAGGATTTTCAGCTGTGTCAGTAACATGAAAGAAGATTAATTTTTTGTCTCAAGATGGAAGTATTTTCATCGACCCAAATGCCATTGCTATCATCATCTGCATAGCCTTCTCAACTATGTTAGGGTCGGCTCCCAGATGTACTTAATTTGACATAGAGCGATATGACCTCCACAACTCAGTTATTCGGTAATACCGCTATACCACAATACCCTTTGGTAAAACTGGTTGTCAGACTTTCTGGCTTCAGAAGATCCGTTACGACTACCAAAGATGACACGTGACGACTGGAGTCTATGGCTTAAGGTGCATTCCGCGGCACGGAGGGGTCTTGATCTGAAAGGTGGTCACCCATCCACGGACCAACCGCAGCAAACGTAGCTTAACCTGATCGACCTACCCGTGCGGTTATTATTTCTTAAACCACAAGCCCAACAAGATCAGAATCCGCCCACGTTATTCCGAAAAATTAAAAAGTTATTAGTATCAGAGAGAAAACGTGTAGGTAGATAATTTCCTGCCTCCAGAATTATACATTCCGTCCTAGGCACAAAAAAACCTTCAAGACGCATTTGGAAGTTCCATCAAAACTTGGTAAAAGCAACGTTCCACGAAACGAAAAAATAAAATTAGCAAAACTTTTTCGAACATCAAACTTCAAGAGTGAAAATCTAAAAAGGAAAGTTCGCGAAAGAAAAGTTGGGGGTGTCTTTGAAAAGCGTTCTATTGTCGCCGAAGGGATGGAGTTTGTTGTACACCATTTAGGGGTGTTAAAAACAATCTATGACGCAGTGTCCGGTTAATGCTGTGTGCCGCGTGTTCTGAAGTACCGGGAACTGTTTGCACCGGACTGCAAGCGGCAGTACTATCGGTTCCGGAAAAATAACGAGTTTTTTTGTCTTCAGCTTTGCAAGAGAGACTTAAAAGATAGAAACGGGTTGATGAATCCTGTAACAGTAAATTCTCTGCTTACCAATATGAACCCGCTTTCCAACGGTCATAATAAAATCGCGGCGAGATATTTTCGAGCATCATAAAAAAAAATGTTTATTTGCACCTTTAAATAATACAAAATATAGTTAGCAATATAAATAGGCTTAAGGTTATTGAGGTTGAATATTTGAGTTGCAACCAATACAACAAGACAATATCTTGTAATTATAGGTATCAGTGCCCACCCTCGTTATTATTATAGCCGATGTTCAATAAGGTGTAAAATTTGAGAAACTGGAATTAAAATTAAGAAAGAAAAAAAATAAACAGTGTGCGTAGGTGAGTGTAGGGGTAAATGTGTATACTAGATCTGATGTATAATGGATATCATGGATCTTAAAAAAAGAACATAATGTTCGATTTTTAATTCTCTGTGTCTGGCGATAACTCTGCTTGTTAGCGCCAAAAGTTGAAAATGGAACACTGTATTTTTGGCGCTCTGAGTCTCACTCGCGTACCTACTCTGTTGGATTCTCAATGGTTGGTTCAACACCGAAAGTTGAAAATAGATTGCGAGATAAAATTCCACCATGATTTTATTAGTACAGCCTGGAATACCTAATATAGCTATTTGTTGGAGTAATTTAGGTCTAAGTTTAAAAACATGATTTGTGCTGATCCTCCCCTATTACATATAAACTGAATGATATCAAAACATCAATGAAAAGTAAGTAGACATGGACAAAATCGCAACTCATGCGAGAAATAATTAACCACTAAAACAAATGAACGAGAACCGTAATTAATTCCAAATGTTTCAAATAAAGTGTATCTACTAGATATCACAAAATTAATGAAAAGTAAGTAGACATAGAAAAAATGTAATCGCAACTCATTCGAGAAAAAACGAACGTCTAAAACAAATGAATGAGAACCGTTAGTAATTCCAAATGTTTCAAGTAAAGTGCACTCATGAACGAACGAAATGAAAGTTTCGTTCGCCACCGTTCGTCTCTCGTTATTCAGCCATTTTGATTTATTGTTTTTGGCGCGCATTTGTTTGCTATTACCTCTTTGAACTTCGTTACAATACGCGGTAATTTATGTGCGTATGTTTTGCTTTTTCAGGCTCAGCTGGCAGCGAAAAAAATAATAAACGTACCTAGTCCGTACTGCGTTTTATTTGTTTTGTTTGATATTCTGAAAATAAACTTCAATTTCAATGGAATAAGACTTCATTTCATCCAAGTAGGTGTTGATGAATGAAACTTGGACACAAAGTTGTACCCAGTGATGTCAATTCGCAAGGAATTCTCTGCTAATGTCTAGTATGAGCCTGAATGACATTATTACATCATCTTAATATTATCAGCTCGTAAATGTCTTCTGCTGGCCAGCTTAAAGCAATAGGGAACATGTAAAGGGTTTATTTATATAATTACGCTGCAAGGGACATGACACGCAAACTATTACCATGAATTCAGCACATAAATTTATTCGTTACTTATTATTTCAAAGTCGGCTATTTTATACAAAAGTTCAATTATACAGTCAAAATGTATTGAGCAGCTGAGTTTAATTCAGGCCAGTTTTGATCAGTTAGATCGTGTAGAATCTATCCACACTACCACACTAATATTATAAATGCAAAAGTAACTCTGACAGTTTGTCTCGCTTTCCTGCTAAAACTACTAAACCGATTTAAATGAAATTTGGTACACAGATAGTTTAGAGCCTGAGAAAGGACATAGACTACTTTTTATCCCGATAGTATGTACCCGCGGGATAATTTCCGACCTCCACGCGGGCGAAGCCGCTGGCAAAAGCTAGTAAACATATAAAAGAGGAAATTGGCTGACATAATCAACGCAACGCACAGCCGAATCTACTGAGACTAGGAACGTGAAATTTTTATACAGTTTTCGATCCATAGGTGTATACGTACTGTTAACAGATTTGTAAAATATTTTTCATAGATCAAGTCACTAAAAATTGATCCAACTACGAATTCGATATATAGATAATCAATCATACATTTTCGAAAATTACATATTAAGAAGAGGCGAAGGAGGTGTTGCATTTAGCAGGGGTATAAAGTACTAGTTCGCCTATAAAATTATGCCAAAATGCAAAACTACATGACAAATTACCCAATAATTAATGAATCAACGCGAAAACATCAATAACCAATTAGGTTACAACACGTTGACGTTCAAACAAATGGCATTGTTAATACAGAATTAACCATTAGATATTATCTGGGAGCCATATTAATATATCAAAGGATGATAATTGCACTGTCAACTACACAAAGACAGCACCGACCTATCGATGTTGCCTTTAGTATTGATGTATCGGTCTGCCAATATGTGTTGGTTATGTAAGAGATCAGGCTGAGGGAAACCGGGAAACCAACCATGCGAAAACCTTTCGCAATAAATGCGAAAGTAACTTTGTCTGTCTGTTACGCTTTCAAGACTAAACCATTGATCCGATTTCGATGAAATTTGGTTCGAGGTAAGTTTGAACTCGAAGAAAGGACACAGGTTTATTTTTATTCCGCGGCTTCTTCTGCATCCGCGATAACCAACATTTATGCGGCCGAAGTCGCGGGCAGAAGCTAGTAGAAAATACAAGCAAAACCTTTGTAACGCTTTTTACGAAAATTATACAGACGGAGAGTATGAAATTTGGCACACCTTTTTTTTTTTGGATGGGAAATCATCAAATGACTTCTCCCGCTCTGGGCGGAGCGGGAGGGCATGTCAGACTTTTACTGACTAAAACCCACCCGTGTTCCTTCAGTTGCCCATGTGCCAGGGTCACGGTATCTCTTTCGAACAATCTCGCGACCCCGGCAGACCTGAAGTTCATATGGAAAATGGGCGCAGATAGCTATTATTTTTAATAGTAGGTAATACATTAGAAATACATTTAGTTTTCAATTTCGACCACTGGGCGACTATTGGGCAACCACTAGTAATAATAACACGAAAGGCTCTAGAATTTAGAAACTATGGCATAACACATTTTAAATTATGGGTTATCTTATCATCTATTTAAACTTCCTGGCTAACCTGTAATTAGCCCCTGTAATAAGTCCGAGGTTTTTACTTATAGTAACCAAAATATTGTTCCCACTGCTGGGCTCCTCTCGATGAGATACGATATAGATTACGGCCCATTCCCTAATAGGCCGTAATTTACCACGCGAGACGCGGGTTGGTAGATGTCAAATGTCTTCGATTAAGATATATTATATTATATACAGAAGCACCTTTATGAATAAATAAAATCTCATTGGTGCTAGTAATCTTATAATGAAAAACAACATTGCTTTATTCACGATATGATTTCATACTATTACTATGCATTAATGTTTTTAGGAATCACGTTGGATATACAAAGGGATGCTTTTAGTTGCATTGAAGAGAGAATGAGAGATGTTTTTAATAATTATTTTCCTTGTTGGAATCTATATTGGGTTGGAAAACATCGAAGTACAGGTTTTGGTTCCGCAATTACGTGAAAGTCCTCCAAGAATAGCGCTATTTACTGAATAATATTGAGTAACTTCTCCATTTATACACGAACCCAAACGCCTACACAGGTCCAAAAATATCAGCTTCCTTATACAGAAATAATCCATAGGTAACGATTATTTCTCTTCAATAAATCAACTCATAGATTGAACATGGCATTTAGCTTCCGATCCACCATATATAACTTGCATATCTACCACTTAAAAATAAGTTAGCGTTTATCCTGCGCTTTTGATGCCGCCATCATAACAAAATGGTTCCGAACGGGCCAGGTACCAGTTTAAAATGACCCGAGTAACTTAAGGGCACACCGTTTGAGACCATCGATTTTAAAGCAATGAAAGGGGCAGGGGAGGTTAACGTGAATTGGCGCTTTGGTGCCATAAATACTCGTTGAGGCTTCGACAATTTTAAATATACCGTCCAATCAATTTGGAACACCACCTATGTGTTCGATTTAAGGTTTATTTTCGAACGTATTTTCAATATTCATATTAAATATTATTTGTTTAACAGTAGCTTTTAAATAGACGTTGAAAGAAGTCGACAGACAGCTATCAAGATGTCCTAATAGGCGTAGCGTACGCCAGAAATAATTTACAAATTACCCCCATGTCGGACCAGATTTGTGTTTTGGTGTTCGTACCGGGTTTTTATAATTTATTTTTGGGTTCACTCATTATTTATTTTTACGTACAATCGAGTTTTAGAAGATTTAAATAAATCACTCGGTAATACTTAGTTTCCTTTAGCATAAAATCATAGAGGCATTCCTTCAGTGATAATAGACAATCAGATTTTAAGAAGAAAAATAGATTACGTCAATTTTATGTAACAAAAAAAAAAACAACAGTTTATATACTCCTACTGGTACTCAACCTGTATCTAGAAGGGCTAATGATATAATGAATAGTAGTTCAGATGACAGTTAAAATAGACACGGCTGCCAAACAAGTTTCTATACATCACAGAAAAAGAGACTGATCTGTTGTGTTCTTACTTCAAAATATGAGGTTACTTTTGCATGTTCTGGTAGTCTTTTAATGCAAACACAGTCAGGGTTCCCACTGATATAGGTATGCGAATTCAGAACATACAAACATATTCGGAGGCCAGTTTTTTTTAAACAGACAGATCTGTGAAGGATGTTGACCGCATCGCCCACGTCATTACAGCTCGCACGTGACCATATACTTTAGATTTCATGTGATACATTATAGTTAAAATGACATGGCGTTAAAACATAACTGGGACCGTGTGGGTGAGTTATATTTCCACATCTGCCTAACACTTCAGGTATTACAGGCGTGATATTATGTTTTATAATTTTCAAAATACGGCTTGTATTTTGAAAATAGTATCAAGTATCAAGAAATAGTATTAAAATGTATTTACATTTTGAAAATCTGTATCACCTAGCCTTAGTTGAGGCCGTATGATACAGATTTTCTATTCCTTGGTATCGTTTGTGTTATCAGGGGCAAACAAAAGAAAATCACAAGTCATTTATTCAAACTAGGCTGAGAGTCAGCACTTTTTGAACGTCAAAGCTACATAAGAGAGTCCCACAAAACGCCACCACTTCCTAGTTATTTAGCTAGGAAGAAGAAGTGAAAACAAAAACAGTACAAATTAAAATCATATAAACCGATAATGACCCAAAATGTCCCAGCAATATTCGCCACCGGCGCGGCGGCGTGCGTTTACGAATGTATGAACGTTAACGAAGCAAAAGGATATGTAAGATTCTTATCAGGTAGCGTTCTGAATTTTCTGCTTACCCCATAATAAGAAGGCGTGACATTTTGTGTGTCCCAATCATCAGCAGCCACTGCTGGGACACAGGCCTCCTCTCGGGGACAGGGAGTGGGCCATAATCCACCACGCGGTCCCAGTGCTGATTGGTAGATGTCACATATCTTCGAATTTTTGGTTCTAAGATATGCCGGTTTCCTCAGAATGTTTTCCTTCACCGTTTTGAGAGCAGTGGTGATGAATTGAATTACACAAAGAAAAGTGAGCAACCCACGACCTACAACTCATAAGTGGTAACGCCACTGGGCCACCGCTGCTTTTGTTTACGAGCCCCAATATTCTACCAAAAATGTCCCAATTTCCCAATAACAATGTCCTTGCAAGTTGCACTATACTCGACCACTGGCCCAACACAAGTTCGTATGGTAAAATTTCAAGTGGCGTGCGGTCAGCAACGAACACTTAACTCTCCTTTGTGCCATACTTAATTAACAAGTTTAGCTCCCCACTTATCTGGCGGACTTAGGATTAAGTATTAAGTAACTATTGAACACCCTGTGTGGTGGTGTTGCTAAGAAAATGTATTCATATAAGGTCCTTTCAAAGGTAAACTCCTGTTTAGTTTGACTACAGGGGTTGTATCCAATTTTTCTTATTATTTTCTTCTAGTAACTGTTTCATACGTATTATGTGAAATTTACCCTTGCCTTTACTAGAGGCAGAATCGGCAGCACGTTCTCTATGCAATTTTATCACCGTACTGCAATACCCGCATGCCAAGCGTGGATATAATGGCAAACTCCCACAAAACGGGGAAGGCTTATGTCCAGCAGTGGACGTCTTTCGACTGAAATGATGATGATGATGATGATCTGGGGTTATCTTGGCCATAGTGACATCGATAAAGGCAAACATTGTGATGAAAACTGGACTTACATTCAACATAGTATTCTCCGACTCGTCCCGGTCAATGGTCGTGATTTCTCTTTTTGTGAATAGAACGAGGTAGATCCTCTTGGATTGTATATATTAATTTGCTCCCATGAGAAGAAGACGTGGGTTTATAGATTTGTGTTGAAAAGTTAACTTGCTAGTTACTTTTTTAAATTTGATATCTACGAATATTTCAGGAATCGTCAATAGGTGGTACTCTTTTTTTTTGGATGGGAAATCATCAAATGACTGCTCCCGCTCTGGGCGGAGCGGGAGAGCATGTCAGACTTTAATGACTAAAACCCACCCGTGTTCCTTCAGTTGGCAGGAAAGGTGGTACTCTTTATTTGCGATGTTTTTAACCATACCTACTTTACTTTAATTATTGTATCTGATGTTCCATACAGGGACACCTCCATACCACCATAACTCATTCAGCTTTTTTTCCAACTATGTTGGGGTCGGTTTTTGATCTCACTGGATGACTACCAATATTTAACTATTCAAGTCTGCCTATCTGGCCTCCACAATGCAGTAATTGGGTAATACGATACTCCTTGGTATACTGGTTGTCAGATTTTCGTACTCCTGACGACCCGTAACGACTGTCAAAGATCCACAAATGACAACCGAGACCAACAAGGCATGGAGAGTAAATTATGTAAAGATGGAAACGGCTGTCGATAAAAATCCACACTAATATTATAAATACGAAAGTAACTTTGTCTGTCGGTCTGTCTGTCTGTCTGTCTGTCTGTCTGTTTGTCTCGCTTTCCTGCTAAAACTACTGAACCGATTTAAATGAAATTTAGTACACAGATAGTTTAGATCCTGAGAAAGGACATAGGCTACTTTTTATCCCGGTAGTATGTTCCCCTGCGATAATTTCCGACCTCCACGCGGGCGAAGCCACTGGCAAAAGCTATAAATATATGTATCAAATAAATAAGTCCTAAGCTCAACTAACTTCATTTACCACTTTTCAGCTATTTTCTGAACAAAATATCGCGTTACACATTTACTTGATATTCAACGATACGAGACATAGCCGTTACTCATAACATTTAACCTTTCACGTCTCCCCTAGAGTATATAGCAGGTTAGATGGTAGACTAAATGTCAGGCACCGATGTAAGAGACTCGGTCCCAATGGGCGAGCCGTGTTAGTAATTGTGAAGTGTTTGGTAATGCAGACATTGCAGGTATAGAGGACTAGCTTCTGCCCGCGACTTCGTCCGCGTTAAATTTCTTGTTACCCGACCCTTCCCGTCGCGTCGAATCGCCTACCCGTGCGATTTTCCCCGTTTTTGCAACATTTTTCATTACTGCTCCGCTCCTCTTAGTTGTAGCGTGATGTTATATAGCCTTCCTCAATAAATAGGCTACCCAACACAAAAATAATTTTTCAATTCGGACCAGTAGTTCCTGAGATTAGCGCGTTCAATCAAACAAACAAACAAACATACATACAAACAAACAAACAAACTCTTCAGCTTTATAATATTATATATGTATAGTATAGATGTATTGTAAACAACGTTGTTGGATGAGTAACTTTCAACAATCATTTTAAAAGAAAGTATTTGAGAATAGCAACGATTTAGTTGAAATGGAAACTAAGTAAGGATTATAATTATTACTAGCTTTTGCCCGCAGCTTCGCCTGCGTAGTTGTCGGAAATTATCGCAAGAGGACGTATTACCGCGGTAAGAATGTATTAATCCATTTTATACATACATAAAATTACGCCTTTTTCCCATGAGGGTAGGCAGAAACTACGGAACGCCACCTGCTACGATCCTTAAATATCATGTGTGTTTGATGTACTTAAAATAAAACTAATAGTATCCAGAGTAAGAAGACTGCGACACAGGGTTGGATTGAATTGAATATAAGTCTTCTTGGTTTTTCTTAACGCTCCTATTCTACCTATATAAACACTCAGTTATTTACCAGACACCAAATTAAACATAGTTATAAGAATAGTACTTTGGCCAGTGGCTTTGCCCGTATAGCTGTCGGAAAATATCACCCGGGAAACAACTACCGGGATAAAATATCTATGGTATGCCATATATGGTAAGTATCCAGGATAACCAAAAATCCAAATCCATCCAAAAATCTAAGCATCTAAGCCATATTTCGCGGTCTCTTACTTGGAATAATACAATTAGCTTTATTTTGAGTACTTCGAACACACATGATGATATGCATTTACTATGAAGCCCAAGTAATATGAATTACAATCCTACTAATCTTGCACTACCCGACCGCTACGAAGCGAGATGGCCGGACGCGGAACGGCCCGCTAGCCGTTCTGCGGCTATTTTATTATAATCTCTGATATCTTCTAAAATATTCATTTTAATGATATGCTGTAAAAGGCAATTTTGATCTACATGAAATGCACAATATATCTAATGTATTTAATTGGATAAGAATCAATGCTGTATTGCTTAAAATCGCTTCGTAAATAAGCCATTATTTCTTATAAAAATTAAAGGAAAAAAATGGTTATTGTGGGTTATCCCTAAGAGATAGACATATACCATTGCGGATTTTTTTGTAGAACTTTGTAAGGTGTCTAATACTGTAGTACATTATTTTGATCTATTTCGTAGGGTTCAGCCAGCGTTCGCAATGTAAGCGCAAAAAAATGAGTTTATTTATGACCTCACATTAGAAACCTCTAAAACTATCAGTGTTTCTTTACTATATTATACATGTTATATACATATAAACCTTCCTGTTGAATCACTCTATCTATTAAAAAAACCCGCATCAAAATCCGTAGCGTAGTTTTAAAGATATAAGCATACATAGGGACAGACAGACAGCGAAGTGACTTTATTTTATAATATGTAATGATAATGATATAATGATAATGATGATATTATGTTTAAATGATGATAATGATTCTGGTAGGAATGCTGTGGTCCCTGCATGCGTAGCATGACCACTATAGAAATAACTTTGTCTAGTCTTGGTAGAATAGAGATAGAACGTCATGCTTCGCCAGCATAGAAACGGGTTTTGTCTACGGAAGGAAAGACAAAATTACAGATTGTAGAACGATTTATACCGTTTTATGCAGGCTTAGCATGGCGCTTTCATTTCTACGAAGAACAGACACAGTTCGTTTCTCTAATTTTGATATCGCACCGTAGAAATCTTTCTGCAATCTGTTATCTTGTCGTTCGTTTCTCACGATGTTTGTCTACGTCCCTTTAGATGTAGACTATTTTAGAAGAAAGTTTTCTATCCAAACTGTGAAAATCGCAGTGACAACTGTTAGTTGTAAAAGGTAGTGAAGACAAATTGATTTTTTAATCGCCATAACTAATCGAATTGATTTAGATTTAAAGCAAAATAACAACCGTGAGTAAATAAATAAAGAAACTTTGGATAAATTTAGTTTATTGTTGTTAATTTTCACATTGAACTATCACTTTGTCTATTCTTCCGTCGACAAAACCCCTTTCTACGGTGGTCATGCTACGCATGCTGGACGACACTTATGTACGTACTACTAGTACCACTAGTATGTACATATAACAGCCTTTTATGACTCTACTTCTGGGACACAGGTATCCTCTCGGTGAAAGGGCCCACGCGGGCCCAATTCGGGTTGATAGATGTCACATGTCTTTGAATATTTTGGTCTAAGACGTGACGGTTTCGTCACGATATTTGTCCTTCACCTCTGAAAAGAGCAGTGGTGATAAAATTAAATAAACAAGTGAAGCCAGGGCTCGAACTTACGACCTAAAACTCGTAAATGACCGCTGTTACTGGACCGGAAAATATATAAGTTAACCAGTTTCAATTTTCAATGGGCACCCTATAGATACATCTATAACAGGAGTATAAAAAAGGACGTTGACACATTGTTTTTTTTTAAACATTGTCAATTCGGAAGCTCATTCAACCTTTCAACATACTCTCAACTTTTGAAACAGTCGGCATTTTTTGCTTTGTATAACCGCATAATGTCAGAACACAAAATAAAGCGAACAACATGTGGAATCCGACAATTGCCGACAACTCCCGAACGCGTTTAACAAGGGAACATCGTGGGTTCGGCACGTGTGTGAACTTTTTATTGACATTTTTTTTTACAGAGGTTGCGTTAGGAGATGAAATTAACACGCCCTTAGAATATGGAGCAATGTTTATTTTTGTTTTGAGGTTTTTTTCTTCAGATAGAACAGTAGCATCTCATTTATTTTGAGCAGTTTACTTTCGTCCCAAGTTGGGGTATAAATAAATACGATCATAATTATTGTTGTGAGCCACAACAATTATTATGTTACTAGCTAAATGAATGATGGAAAGTTTGGGTTATTTGTGTTTTGACGTTTTTATCTTCAAATATAGAGTCAAATTATTTAGTAACCTAACCTTCGCAGACGTGGAGAGTAAGCAGGCAGGTGGAAGACGTCAGACATTTTTTGGTTCTAGAACATGCCGGTTTCCTCACGATATTTTCCTTCACCGCAGTGGTGATGAAATAATTTACCCAAAGTGAAGCGCCAATCTGGGTTCGAACCTACGACTTATAAGCTCGTAAATCACAGCCGTTATCTCTGGGCCACCACTGCTCTACAAAAGTTTCTTTACTATCCAATATTCTTATACATATAGGTACTTTCAAATATCCCAAGGCACTGGGCCAGAGCGTAATTTTTTATCAGTGAAAGATTTTTTGAAAATCGAATCAGTAGTTCCAAAGATGACCTTTACATACAAACTCACAAATACTTCTTTAAAACATTAGTACTATGGGTACAATACGGACACAACTACAACCGTACGTACACTTCAACAACATTGCAACAGTCAAAACAAAATGGCGGATTAATAAAGGCGATGTCATGAATATCGTGCACACATTTAATAAACAAGTCAACCTGTCTGTCTGTCGCACGAGATGATGAGATTGCACTCAGATTCACCCTTCACTTAGGCGTCAAGCTATCATCTGGGATACCTTCTTAATGGCAAATGAAATAAGAGAAACGGCTGTCTTCCAAGTAACAAGATCCTGTTAGGCACCTTCAGAATTATAGAGACCTAATTAGAAATTTTAAGATTTTAACTTTGACACATAAAATAAAAAAAAAACTCATTAAAAAAGAGCTCTATTATTGTGATAAAGGCTTCATTTCAAAATAATAATTATAGAAGGTTGGATCCTTGTTCCTTTATGTAAATAGTGAAGTTTCCTGTGACAAAGTATTCATACTTTATATTTTTATCATGCAAAGAAGTTTTTTGCTTCTTGGTATAAACTGAGAACACTGCGGAAATAGCCCTTATTAAACACCAATACAAAAACCGAACAAGTGCGAGTCAGACTCGCGCACCGAGGGTTCCTTACAAACCCTGTAGGTACTCTCGGTTTATGCATAAGGTTCATGTTTATGAAAATAAATGTTTTTTTTTTGATTTTTATATTTCAGTTGATTGAATGAAAGGTAAATTGCGGTTTACGATTTATGACGTTTAAAAAAAAAACTACTTACTCGATTTCGTTCAAACCAATTTTCGGTGGTAGTTTACATGGTAATTTACATCATATATTTTTTTAGTTTTATCATTCTCTTATTTTAGAAGTTACGGGGGGGGGGGGACACACATTTTACCACTTTGGAAGTGTCTCTCGCGCAAACTATTCAGTTTAGAAAAAAATGATAATAGAAACCTCAATACCATTTTTAAAGACCTATTCATAGATACCCCACACGTATGGGTTTGATGAAAAAAAAATTTTTGAGTTTCAGTTCTATGTATGGGGAACCCCAAAATTTATTGTTTTTCTTAGGGTTCCGTTGCCAAATGGCAAAAAACGGAACCCTTATAGATTCGTCATGTCTGTCTGTCTGTCTGTCTGTCTGTCTGTCCGTCCGTATGTCACAGCCATTTTATTCCGAAACTATAAGAGCTATGCTGTTGAAACTTGGTAAGTAGGTGTATTCTGTGAACCGCATTAAGATTTTCACACTAAAATAGAAAAAAACAATAAATTTTGGGGTTCCCCATACATAGAACTGAAACTCAAAAATGTTTTTTTTAAAAACGAAAAAAAACTAAAGACGATGAAACAGATTTTTATTCTAACGCCATCTATGTTCAAACGTCGGAACAAACAACAACCTATCCTCCCGCAATCCCTCGTTCCCGCAGGAACTCCCTAATTTCTTATCTTTCCGAGAGAGAGCGCCACGTACACCGTATTGCGAAGCTACCAAAGTTGTGCGTAAAACCCTTTTCAAAGTTACTTTGAATCAAATTATGAAACTCGAAGGTGTTCGAAGAGCTAATTCTAGTGCTTAGCTAATAAAATTACGACCAACTTTCAGGCAAACTTATTAGCTTTGACGTGATAGGAATAATAAAGAGATTAAAAGTGTAAATATGTAGGTATGAGTGTATGAAAATAAACTTTTCTGTTTAATTAATAGAGAAACGAAGGGTTAAACTCAGGTTAACTTTCTGCTTAGAACTAGTGTTGCTTTGGCTATATATTTTTAGGAACAGCAGAAATGAAATAGTTATTCATAAATTGTGCAAAATAAAAATGGTGAAAATTACATAATGAGCTAAGTCAATAGTTTAGAAGCCTAATTATTTGTAAATTAATGACATAACGGTACATCAGATAACTATGTCATGTCACTGTGTTTGTAGGGTCGTTGAGCTCCCTAAAACAGAGTAAACTTGAGTTAAACGATGACTGATACACACAAGCCGTCTGTTGAGACAGGTCAGCTCAAAGCTGCAATGGCTTTTTCTTCAAAATGCCGTTCCAGACATGGCCGTGCCAGGCCCGTGTCGAGGACGCGTGATGTCAGCAAACTGAAGGGGTCTGCTAGGACCGATGCCTGCCAGGGTCGTGAGATTCGTTCGAAAGAGATACCGTGGCCCTGGCACATGGGCAAGTGAAGGAACACGGATGGGTTTTAGTCAGTAAAAGTCTGACACGCCCTTCCGTTCCACCCAGAGCGGGAGACGTCATTTGATGATTTCCTATCCAAAAAAAAGGCATGACCATGCATTGTTAGACTAATTTAAAATTATAATAATACTAGCTTTTGCCCGCGGCTTCGCCCGCGTGTATGTCGGAAATTAATACAGGTATTATCCTAAAATAAAAGAATTTTTCTAAAATAAAAGTAGCCTAAGTTACTCCTTATTAAATCAGCTACCTGCCAATAAAAGTCCCGTCAAAATCGGTCCAGCCATTTAAGAGATTAGCCGGAACAAACAGACAGGCAGACAGACAGTAGACAGACAGACAGACAAAAATTGTAAAAAATGTTGTTTTGGTATATATACCGTGCATACATCCATATACACTTAGTAAAAAGCGGTTATTTTAATATTAAAAACAGACTCCAATTTTATTTATTTGTATAGAGTATAGATATACCGTTAGGTACGGGGTTGAGAAACAAACATCCAATCATACAAATGTTCAAATTTATAATAATTAGGAGTACCTAAGTACGTTTATAATTCATATTACTTCTTAAGTACTACTTCATACTACTTCTCTATTCTTTATCAGAGTATCATGTGTGTTTGATGTACTTAATAAAACTAAAAGTATTCAAAGTAAGAAGACTGCGACAAAGAGCTGGACTGAATTAAATATAAGTCTTCCTAGTTTTTTTTAACGCTCCTATTCTACCTACACAGACACTCAATTATTTACCAGACACCAAATCGAACATACTTATAGGAATGGTACTTTGGCCAGTGTCTTCACCCGTAAAGCTGTCGGAAAATATCAACCAGGAACCTACTACCGGGATAAAGTATCCTATATGATAAGTATCCAGGATAACCAAAAATTCAAATCCATCCAAAAATCTAAACATCTAAGCCTTATTTCGCGGTCCCTCACTCGGAATAATACATATAATGGATAGGTTTATTTTGAGTACTTCGAACACACATGATATTCGCATTTACTATGAAGCTAAAGTAATATGAATTACAATCCTACTAATCCTGCACTACCCTACCGCTACCAACCGGGACGGACGGACGGCCCGCTAGCCGCTCTGAATCTCTGATATCTTCTAAAATATTAACTTTGATGATAGGATGCAAAGTGCAGTTTTGATTGACATGAAATGTACAACGTATCTTATGTATTTAATTGGATAAAGAACGATACGGTATTGTTTAAAATAGCTTGGTTAATGACCCAGATTTTTTTTTGTAATATATAACAGATAAAAGTGGTTTTTCTAGGGTATAGTTAGGAAATAAACATAGACTATCATGGATTTTTTCATCGATATTTTTAAAATATATAATTCCGTGGTACATTAATTTGATCTATCTCGTAAGGTTAAGCCAGCGTTTGCGATTTAAACGCACAAAAAATATGTTTGTTTCGACATCACATTAGAAATGTTTGAATTTCTCGGCTTTTCTGTACTATAATATGTATGTAAACTACTTTTAAACCTTCCTGTAAATCACTCTGTCTATTGATGAAAAACGCATTAAAATCCGTTGCGCAGTTTAAAAGATCTAATTCTAAGCGTACATACGCAGCAAGCGACTTCAATATTAGAAAAAAAAAAACGCCATCCAGTGAAAGTCTACGCAACTTTGGTGTCAAACGGTACGATGAATAAACTTACACCGCCACCGAATAGGGATTCTTGGAACTAACCAATGAATACGCACATACATACTACACACGGCTATAGGTCAAGCTATATTTGTTCCAGTTTTAGCTGACCTCACATTGTATAGGCTTTTCGTACAATCAGATGTCAGTTTATACTGGAAATGTATAGCTCTTGACCTGCAGCCGTGCGTACTATAAAAAAAACATTTCATTTTCAAATATTGAGATCAACAATTGAGATAAAAACTATCCTATCTTTTAAGTTGGACCAAATTACAACTAATTAAGAACTTTGATAACAATCTGTTATGTAGTTTTGGAGTTTATTGGCAACATACATCGTGACAGAAGATTTTTATATATATAAGATAACATTTCGACTTTTTAATAGACCATGACTTGTGAGTTTGTTTCGCCAGTTCTTCTCAGGGAGCAATCAGCTAGAAAATACTAGCGCCATTTAGTTTTAAAAATCAAAACCATCAAAATATTAATTTGTTTAAGTGTCTTATAAGATCTTCTTTTATAAACAAACATTTCATTTCATTTCATTATTATATTCAATATTTCAGAGTACCTTAGAACAAAGCCCAAATAACAAATAGCACTTTTTAATGCCAAGTACAACGTTTTTCTCGGGAAAATCTCGACATCTCTAAGACACAGCAAATCCCATGGATTAATGGGGGCTTTACCGGTTGTCTCGTCATACCTACCTTCCTTGTTCCTTCAAAACATCTGACCCACTTTTCACAAATGGATTATTTTTTTATGTTTTGTTAATACGGTACTTACTTATTTTTACGCCTGTCATAAGGACGTAATGGCTGGGCGAATTAATACCTTATTTTTGGCTTTGAGTTTTGTGAGATAAGTATCATTATAGGATGATGACACTAGTCTGCGAAAGAACGGTATTATGCAAAGATAACCTGAAGGAGTTTAAACATCAGTAGTAGTTAGTAGTCAACCTAATGTTGAAAGAAAAGAAAGTATGTAATGGATTGAATGTTTAAGTCTTGACCCAGCTTTATCGAGAACTTAGAATTGCGAATGGGAAAGTTAGTAACTTACTGTTAACAGCACAAAGTAACCTTTAACTTGACCTCTATCAGACTTAACAAACGCGTTTGTAACTAGCTTATGCCAGCGGGTTCGCCCGCATGGAGTCCGAAAATTATCCGGCAGGTACATTCTACCGGGATAAAAGTATATATGTGACCCTATGTGTTAAATCCAAGCTGTAATCGATCAGTATGCAAAATTTCATTCAAATCAGTTTAGTCGTTTTTGCGTGAAAGAGTAACGCTCATAGCTACATCCTCACAAAGTTTCACATTTATCATATTGTAGGATAAAACTTCTTCATTAGATCAGTTATACTTGTTATTACGACTCCTGGCATAATCCATCTTCCAATGGCAGAAATTATATTATCAGAATCATCTTTGACACTTCCAGAAATTACAGTTAGAAACAAACTTACGAATTCAGTGACAAATCGAGCCCCAATCAAACGACAAGACCGTTATCAGAAGTAGGATTACTCTCCTTTGATCTGGTAATTCCCTTTGTCGAATTTAACAGGGCTAATCAAGTTTACAAATCGAGAGTGAACGATAAAAGAATACTTAATGTCCTCCTGTGACTTAAATTCGTTAGGAGTGTGAAGATGATTTGAAATCTAATGAGTATGGTAATTAGGTTTGATCTTTAATATTTCCGGGCCTTTTTTTCAGTCGATGGTGAAATTCCGTTTTGCCTGCCTGTATCACTTCACTGTATCCGTCACTTCTTCTAAGATGCATCAGAACTCCTGATTTTACTCAATTGTATTTTTTGTGTCATTTTATTTTTAATTATCTCGTTGATCTAGTGGTTGCAAGCTTTTCTATCTGGAATTTGTCAGTAGTTTTCTGCCTGGAGTATGGATTTATGCCCGGTTGATGGCAATACGTTCGCTTCCTACATGGACCGCTTCGCGTTACATGGGACTTAAACATAACTGACGAATTGTGGTTGCAATATGAGTACAGCTCTGCCCAACCTTTCGGGGGACAAGGCGTGATTTTATGTTTTAGTTGAAAACGAGGCTTTTGTGTAGTAACTTTTAAAATAAGAGAATGATAAAACTAAAAAAAAATATATGATGTACATTACCATGTAAACTTCCACCGAAAATTGGTTGAACGAGATCTAGTAAGTAGTTTTTTTTTTTATTACATTATAAATCGTAAACCGCAATTTACCTTTCATTCAATCAACTCAAATAAAAAAAAAACATTTAATTTCATAAACATAAACCTTATGCATAACCCGTGAATACCTCCAGGTTTGTACGGAACCCTCGGTGCGCGATTCCGACTCGCACTTGGCCGGTTTTTTTACTTACGGTGCAGATTTTTATAACTTCTTGGCTTTTCACAGAACTCAAGTTTGAGTTCATATCGTTGCCAGAAAGTTTAAATAAAGACTTCTTGACTTCAATCACACCTTTTACGCTAATCTTTTATCAACGCCGTGCACACATGCTCCTACCGAATCTTTCCGTCACCAAAATTGGGTCAACCCATGAAGCAGCCTTAAAACACGGCTTATCTATAATGCACCGCTGATTATCATGGCGGCCTACCACGGGTTTCTGTTTAAAATTCACGTCATCATCCATCGTGACAGTTACGGCGATGTCAAAGGATTTGGACGCCTCGTGCACTCGTAGTGCGACTCACGAGGCACGAGACGAGATCACGAGACGAATACCAATGGTAGCCTGCGTGTGGCCATTGCTCCGTGATTTTGTTAGTTTCCTTGTCCTGTTTCCCGTTCTGAGAATTTCGGGATTGTATGTCTTGTTTTTCATTGTCAATCCTTATGGGTAATTTTATTGTTGAGTATTCTTTGTTTGGCGGTGCCTTTGTTGTTCTTCCACGTGTATTAGTTACTAGCTTATGCCTGTGGCTTCGCCTGCGTGGATTTTGGAAATCAATCCACGGGAACGGTAAATGATCTCGTTGGTAAATGTTATTGAAATCCGTTTTTCAGAATCAGAATCTTTACTTGTAAACATAGGTAGAGTTTCACAGTCTGTGAGATGCGACAACATTTTCATAGGTTCTCTTTGATTTGGCATTAGGCGTACAAATATTTTTATAAATTTAAATTCAAAGTAATTGAGTATTACATCAATTAACGATTATTACAAATTATAGAAAGAACTAGAGTGACAAATCAAAAGTGTCAAAAAAAGTGGTTTATTCGTAAAAAGGTACCGTAGAGACGGAGCTACGTCCAAATTTATAATATTATTAGAATGATTGAACTTGAAGCCATCCACGTCCCAAGGTTAATGATAAAAGGTCTGCTATAAAAGGAACGATAACATTCTGGCGTAGTTACGAAGTAATTACGGATGTTCCGGAAATAGTTGCTTATATTATCCAAATACCCGCCCTAAGAGGACATATAGTGACCTTATTGGTGATGTTATTCAGAAAGGTCAGGTGCGTAGTACTCCTATCTGGCTTGTGTGTATGACCAGTGATAGGAACTTAAACGAGGCATAGGGAGTATACAACGATCGTATGTAGCAGGTGGCGTTCTGCCTACCCCCCAAATGGGAAAAAGGCGTGAGTTAATGTATGTTTATCCAAATACCAATGCCTAGGTTAAAAAATATAAGTGAGCCTTTCTAGGGTTCCGTACACAAAGGGTGTCAACTGAGCCCTATTACTGAGCCTCCACAGCCGTCCGTGCGTACGTCACAAGCCAATTATAAAACTAAGTTGATAATTAAAACAAGTCTTTATGCGCGTAATAATAAAAATGTGTTTCGTATGCGTTTTTTACTTTATGATTCGAAACCAATTGTGTGTGTCTGACTCGCAATGGGCCGATTTTTTAATACCTTAAAGGTTTTACATTTCAAAATCTTGTCTATGTTGATCACAATCCACTTCATCATAAAACCATCCAGACTAAACGAAAAATATAAAGAAAGCTATAGCCGGCAACAATGAGGTGCGAGATAAGCCGTAGTGGGGTTATTTTAATGTGATTGGCGCGGCCACCATCCTACCATCCTACCATTCTACCATGCTACCATCCGCCACGTCTACCGTCCCCCGTCTCGCGTCGCGTCACTGCATTATTAATGCATCCCTTATTCGAGACATACGGACGTAAAGTGTGTTAAACAATTGTTAGCTAAGTTGGTATCTACTGATCGCGAAAGTAACTCACCGACGAGTTATTTCTGCATAACACACTACTTAACAATTGCAGAGCCTTTTATTTTGGCAATTCTATAACTTTATTTAGATTGAGAACAATTCTTCAAATTTGGTATCATGTATTAGTAATTTCCTTGAAAATTTCTCTGATTGAGGATGAAAGTGTGTAACGTAATTGGAAGCAGGTAAACTCACAAGTACATATATTGTTATCTAAAAGAAGAATTTCACCATAAATTTCGTAAATATTGAGTTGAATTACAAATGGTCTTGTTCTACAGGAATCTAAACATATGGAATCACAGTATTTGGAAGCTAAAGTTGTTTCTCAAAAAGGAACGCAGTTTATTGTTAACTTACTGCAAGAACTATCCATGACTGCGTAGTTCTGTAACGAACAATTTGGTCTCATCAGTCTGGATAATTCTGCAAAGGTTTAGTGTTGCCGGACGTAAAAACAGCACCAATCCATTTCTTCTCGTGAATGTTGTAGAAGGCGATTAAGCGACCCACTACAGAATGAGCAGCAGCGTTTTCTATGCATCTTACCACTCTATTGCGATCGCCAACCCGCCTGCCAACCGTGGCGATTATGGCGACATCTTTCGGTGGACATTTTTCGACTGAAATGATGAGTCTGGTATCAGTGCACATACACACACTCCGTCTTATTGGCCTACAAGATCCTTCATCTTAAAGTAGATCAGCGTGACGTTCACGACAACCCATGCGGAAAGAACACACTTACATTGTAAACCAGGTTTTTCTCACAACAGTTTGCAGACAGTAGATGTAGATGTTCAGTTCAGTCCAGTTCAGGTAGATGAGTGTAATTATCGTGAGTGTAGACTCTTATAACAATACTGTTGTACACACTTTCAGCTCCTATGTCCCTGAACTACGCGCTAGCTTCGTAACTAATTATTTCGCTGCATTTAGGAATTCCCTTTGCTTCGTCAAAGTTGGTGAAAATATTGAAATAACTCTTATTCAGGGGCGGCGTTGTTGTTTAAATTAAAATAATTTCTTTTGTCATCCCAAAGCGAAGATTTTCATTAGAGTTTACGCTGGGGACTTAATATTAAGTCTAGGGGACTGGCCATGGGTCGTTTAATAAACATCTATTTGTCATAGGAGTTACAGACAGTCCGCTGTGCAGGGCCTGCATTGAGGACGTCGAGACAGCAGCGCACATGCTTCTAAACTGCCCGGCGATCGCCACATACAGGGCCAAGTACTTCGGCAACCCAGGTACCCTACGTGAGATAGTCAGCAACATCTCGAGGAGCTGGGGTGGATCTAATAACCGATTTCCCACCCGTACGCAAAATACGCGCTCAAACGTGGAATTGGGGACACCAGCCCGTTCTACCTAAGTCTAGGGGAAATTCTCGTAATTTTAAGAATGTCCACAGTCTGATCTCAGTTTCAATCTGTCAAAAATACTTCCAGTTTCCATACATATTTGACATTTGACTGTCGACGAGATGAGACTGCGACGAGATTTTGAACAATGTTGATTTCGAGATTTTGTCTTCTGAAGTATTTATAATTAAATTCAAGTACTCATTATACAGGGTGGGCCAAAAATCTTTGCACTTTTGAAACATGAATAGAAATAAAATACAAATGTTATTTTGTTGATAATTTATTTAACGTAATAATCAATTACAGAAATTTAATTTTTAAAAATGACATCGTCCAAATGTGCGCCGTCTCGTTGTTCGCACTCCTGCAATCGACTACGCAAACTTTGGAAAACTCGCTGACACATGCTGCGGGGGATCGCGGCTATCTCCTCGTGGATGTTTTGTTTAAATTGGGATATTGTCGTCGGTTTTTTAAGGTACACTCGACTTTTCAGGTATCCTCATAAGAAAAAATCGTATGGTGTAAGGTCCGGGCTTCTCGGAGGCCATGGGATATCACCTCTGTGAGAAATCAATTTGTTCGGAAACATTGGTTTGAGTACCGGTAAACTCACATTTGACGAATGGCATGTTGCTCCATCTTGTTGCATCCAGGTCCTGCTGTTATACCCTTGAAATTCATGCAACTGCGGCGTCAAAAAGTCTTGCAACATCTTGACGTATTCCGCTGAATTCACAGTCACATTATTTCCTTGATTATTTTCAAAGAAATACGGACCAATTATGCCCTTTGCTGATATGGCAGCCCATACTGTCGTTTTAGGTGAATAAAGTGGCTTTTGGTGTTTAAAGCGAGGGTTGTCCCTACTCCAATATCGACAATTGTGCTTATTTACGTGCCCATTGATGTGAAAATGGGCCTCGTCCGTAAACAATACATTCTCAAGCCTAGAGAATCGCTCCAGCATAGTGTCAGCCAATAACTTACGTTAAATGTAATCATTTGGTTTCATCTCCTGCACAATTTGAAGCTTTTATGGGTGCAGTTTGAGGTCCAGATGCAAAATCCGCCATAGACTAGTTCTTGGTATTGACAGAGCCGCCGAACGCTTACGCGTAGATGATTCTGGACCGTTACGTACGGATATTTCGACCACTCGAATGTTCTCATCGCTTCTTCTTGAACGTGGCCGCCCTGCCCCCCTAGCCAAGTTACAAACGTTTCGTGTCGAATTCCGTTCTCCAATCGGTAACGCCTCGGTGTCAGCAATTGTAGAAAACGATAAGTTGGTAGCCATGTTGACGCGGCTGAGTCGGCCGCTCGTTCTACAATGTCTTTAGAAAAACGACACAATATAACAAAGGATTTAGCGTTGAACATTGTAGAAACAATAAAAATCATTCTATAATTTTAAACGATGTGAATTTGGCTACGAATTTTCTATTCGTTTGTTCTAACCACGTGACTTAACGTCGAACGACTAGCGTTAACGATTGTAGATTATCAAATTGGCTAGGGGTGCTGTTTGTTTAATATTCGTTGTCGATCCTGTTTGCTCGAACCTCTTGACCCAAGCTTTTATCAAATTAACACTTGGACACTCACTTACACGACGTAATCCGTATTCAAGTCTAAACAGGCGTCGTACAGTAACGTATTGTTTTTGTAAAATTGTTTTACACAAAAAGCACGCTGTTGTTCCGTGAAGCGCTCCATCGTGACTAAAATTGCTTGAAGTGACGCATAGTTTCCGGCTATCCGCGCGCTCCTCCCTCGAATGGATTTCAAAAAAATCTAGTGTTGCTATTTGCAAAAAATTATGGCCCACCCTGTACTAGCCTGAATAAAAGTTTTATTTTCAAAAATAATGTAATATTTTACAAACTATTTTACACGTCAATAATATTTTTAAAACTATATGAGGTCAGCGTTACCCGTCCGAGTATTCTGAAAAGAAAGGCCGAAACAAACTTAGAGAGATCTGACCAAGAACCAACTCGGAGGTGACAGCACTTTTTAAAGTCCACGTATCTTGGTCAGATCATGTGATATGGTCATTTGAGGAAAGAACCACACATATTGAGTGGACCTGTCCAGTATGGGCATGCATTTTTCAGTAATGGTGCAGCTCAACTCAATACGTAAATCTAAATATGTTTGACTCGTATTTTATACCCAGAAACTAAACTATACAACTAGAATTTAGAAGTGTTAGCTTCGGTCAGCGGTAACATTCCTCGTGACGCCGACAATGCTGATGCCTCAACTTTAATTGTCCCTTAGGGAAGCCGGGCCAAACAAGACAATAGAAATAATTATTAGTCTGATACTGGAGAATTCCGGGCTTTCACCGTGACAATGCTACCCTCCCTCCCTATTGTCGTGTATGAAAATGTAATTGAAATGAAACGTACAATATAATCTACATAATCTGTGGCTGTACACATAATCCAAAAATTGTATAGCTGGTCATTTACAGGGAATAGCTTTCGTAAGAATTAAACATTGTGAATTATGAAAATTATATTTTAAATAGGTACTGGTATTTTAATTAATGTTCTTTGCTAATCTTGAACAGAAGCCGCGCGTGTTTTAAAAATTAATTAAGTGAAACCATATCGGGGTCGTTGCTTTTTTCAGGAAAATATTTGTTAGTTTTATTCTAGATTAGCTTTTTCCAGCGGCTTCGTCCACATTTCAATACATATAACTCTTCCTCATAAACCCTCTCTATTGATGAAGACCGCATTAAAATCCGTTGCGTAGTTGAAAAGATCCAAACGTACATAGGTACTCGAAAAGCGACTTTGTTTTATGTATATTAAGATTATATATCTATATTAAGATTATAAATATATAAAGGATTCTGTAGATGTACTGTTCAGTACCGAATGTAAGTCAGAAAAAACAATAAGTTATGCAACCAGTACTAAGCTTAGCATTACAGCCGAAAGACGTCCACTGCTGGGCATAGGCCTCTCTCAGTTTGTGGGGATTTGCCATAATCGCTACGCTTAGCAGATGGGTTGGCGATCGTAGTGCGGTGGTAAAATGCATAGAGAACGCAGCAGCTCATTCTCTAGCAACTCCCTAATTTGTCTTTTACAACACCCACGGGAAGAAATGGGGTGATGGGATGATTTTTTACTTCCCGTACCACCCGGACCGCAATTATTCACAACTATTAATTGTGCAGAAGTCACCCTTCTACACATCATAAAATATTTCAATTCCAAGTCTCTATAGCAAAAAACTACCCGCACAATAAATTCCAGTAGTAATTCCACGAGCATTTCAGGTGTCCACCGCCGTCACTCTATAAACAGTACGTAAACCCGTCCTACTTACAGGCTAATGTTTGGCCACTGTACAAAATATTAGACAGTATCTCAACTAGGCTATTTTGAGGATCTTGGTTAGATATAGACTATTTTCTAATTTATTAAGTACCTGCCGATCTATTCTGTTAAAATCTCATCGTGAGAACTTAGGTGAAGTGACCTAAAAGTGAGCTGTCATTCCATCTCATGCTAGGGATTGACAGTAATCACAGCTCACATTAAGCTCACTTCACCCAAAATTATCACGGTGAGTTTAGTACAGAATACTGTTACTTGTTGACAGGCCTACACTCTCCTCCCATACCTATTAACCCTGTAATTTGAAAACATTGTAAAATCCAATTATTTTTAAAAGAGTAACCGTGGAGTTTCTTGCCGGCTCTTCTCCATAGGAATCAACTATTTGGAACCGTGCACCTAGCTTCTTTCTGACCATTCATAAGTGCCCATGTAGGTTTATGTGAAATAAAAATATTTTGATTTGATTTGATATCCACTAGAAGTAGCATAGAGCAGCTTGATTTTACCTCATGTGTAGAATGCTTGTACTGATGCAACTTAAGTGAACCAAAGGGGTACTTCCATAACACTGATAATACCAATGTAATTTATTTGCGTATGAATGAATATATAGTCAAGTTCATGATTCTTTGAATCAAACTTATTTTACAAACAATGGATTATGCAGTTATAAGTCTTCCCTAAACAGGTGCGACGCGACTGTCGTGGAACTGTTTCTATGAAAGCTTTATGGAATGTGTTTAAAAAAATTCGCATCGCGCCTTTCGCCGGGTTCCTTTAAGGTGAAAAACTACTATAGTTCACTAAAGAAGGATTGTGGTTAGCGGTGCACTTGACGGAACGTTTTGATGTGACAGCCAGCAACTGTTACAGATGGTTTGGTGGCACGAGGCCGTCGATTTGGGTAATTGTTCCTAGTTGTTCTACTGTTTATTGATGCACTGTGGTCTGGCTTACCTGCTGCTACTAACTAAATTTATTAATTTTAATCACCACGTTTCGCGTGTCCACCTTCATTAACTCTCACCTTTTGATATATGGACGCCACTGAAATAACTTCCAATGGTAGTTTGATGAACTATTATGAGGTTTTCAATTTTTTTTTGTTATTTTTCGGTACGTTAGTGATTAAAGTAATATATATGTAAATTGAATTCTATGTATAGTGTAGACTAGACCAAGGGATTTGTGGGACATTATTTATAAGGGCTGATTACAATTATTTCAGCATAAAATCCTTTTTCAACCGACGAAAAAAACGGAGGAGGTTCTCAATTCGACGCGTATATATATATTTTTTTTATGTATGACCACGCATAACTTTTTACATAGTAGTCCGATTGTGACAATTCTTCTTCTATTGGAAAGGGTATACTCCCAAGGTGGTCTCATATAAATTTGGAAAACAAAATCGAACCCTAAGGGTCGGAAAACAGGGGATGATTGATTGTTCACTCACTGATTATAATGTTTAACGACGCATAACTTTATACTTACAGAGTAGTCCGATTTTGATAATTCTTTTTTTGTTGGATAGGGTATACCTTGCCAAGTATTATTAGTATATTGAAGTCACAAAAAATTATGAAATAAAAACTTTTTAACAAAAATAAAATTTTGAGTCGGCGCTGAAAAATCAATGAACAAAGATCACTCAAAGCGCCGACTCATAATTTTAAGGTTTATTATATTATACTTTTCAGTTTTTTCGGCGGTTCAATTTTTTGTTAAAAAGTTATTATTTTAGCCTATAATGTTCCCACTGCTGAGACAGAAGCTTCCATGCTTCCTGTGTGTGAAAGAGAGTGGGTCTTAATCCACCACGCGCTCTCAGTGGGGTAAATGTCACATGATTTCGATCTTTTCGATGTTGTTCCAAATAAGAATCAAAATCTAAAGTCATTTATTAAATTTAGGCTGAGGATCAGCACTTTTAGAACGTCAAAATAACAAGACATTCCCACAAAAAACTCGCCCTTCACCATTTCCTAGTGCTTTAGCTAGGAAGAAGAAGTGGCGCATCTATAGAAATATAAAAACAAATATAAACATATCTTTCTTATATCTATGGGCGCAACAAACTCCCCAGCAGCACAGCTGTCTGTTTAATTAAACTTGATTCTATACAACAGTACGTAGACATAATGACCATTACGAGACGCAGAACCTCAAATTAAATCATGGCCACAATTGTCAGCTAGCCAAGCCTTCATCAAGTCAGCCTATCGCAGTCCACATAGGCCTCTCCCATATTGCGCAACAACACCCTGTTCTCCGCCTTCCGCGTCCAGTCTGCCCCAGCCACTTTCTTTAAGTCGTCGGTCCACCTAGCCAAGTCAAATAAAATAAGAACTATACTCAAGTAAATAAAAATGTAAATGTAGCATCATACCAAAGTAAAGCCTCCCGGCAGAAGGGCGTGACAGTTTGCATATGCAATGCTGAATTAAGTTTACATAGCTATTATGACCCAAGTTATATCTCCAGGCCACAAATGATAAACACGGACCATCGACGTAAAATAAATAAAACAGGTAGGTAATTACTAATAACAATATCAAGGTCAGCAAGACAACCAGTCTGCAAGATGATCAGTCAAGTTTTAAACAGCAGTGACATACTTAATCTTAATTTTCCCAAGAAGCAATTCCGTTTACAGTATAAAACCGATTCACCGAGCACGCCCCTTTTAAAGTATCATTAAAACTTGTATGAAGCGATAAGGATTATTGTTAATGAGGCCCGTTATGACGTAACAGTCCCCCATGCTTTATGACGTTACAGTTATGGTGTTTTTATGGCCCACAATGGCTTGTTCGTCCAGATAAGTCTCCGAGTGGATTTATGGGACATGCGACTGCTGTGGGGTTTTATTTCATATTTAATTCTGGCCTGATTAGAGTTCTCGGTAATTTAATTTAGATTTCAATTTTTCTACGGTTTTTTTTTAAATTTTATTTGTGGTGTGACTGACTTATTATTTGAGACTTATGTTGGAAATGTCAGGTGGAAATTGCATTTAAATTACGGGGAATTTTAATAATCAATTTATTTCTTGTGTTCACCTTTTTCTTAATATACCAAAATGTTACGAGTTTAGAATTACCAGTTCTAAGGAAATGGGTGACGCGATATTATAGCATAGTGATAAATATTTGTTTTACTATGTCTACATTTTTTTTTTTTCATTGGTGACACTCATTTTGTAGAAGTTTTTATCCGATATTTAAAATAATAATCATAAAACAAAAACAAATTTTACCTAACTTCACATATCTGTTGCACCTATATGAATGAATTTTTTTTAGTTATATTTGAGTATCAGGACCTATTTTTATAAACCAGGCACAACCCCAGACAAAATCAGATGAAAAGCACTTTGCTCGGCTCAGGAATCGAATTCAGAGCGTCATGCTCACCGTCACTCGACCACGAGGCAGTTACCAATAATTTTAAAACAACAGAAAACAAAACACGACCAAATACTTTCACAGTATCACGCACTAATCCGACCTAGAATTACTCAAAGCGATTAATAACATTGTTTATCAAAACGCCAACACTTCAGATATTGCGATAGACGAAAAACACGCGAACGAAAGAAAATATAATAAAAGACACATTGTAGGATGAATTGTACCTATTCGTTAGCAACCTTCATTATTATTCACCCTTTAAAGCCTCAAAAGGTTTTTGGGACATAAATCATGGTTACCTTTAGTGGAATAACCGTTCCTAATGAATAGTTAACGAAAGATATAGTACGGTGTATTTTAAAAAGATAATTAAAGGTTGTTGTCAATGTTTTGTTTTCATTTAGTGGTAAAAACGATACAGATTCTCTTCTCCTGGGACACAAGCCTTTTCTCTGTGACAGGGAGTGACTCGTAATCAACCACGTGGGCCCAATATGGGATGGTAGATGTCACATGTGTTTGAAGTTTTGGTTCTGGAACATTACGGTGTCATCACGGTGGCAATGGTGATTAAATTATTTAGTCACTCCCTCGCCGCTAGAAATTATATAACCCCATCCCAGGAGTGGAAACAAAATAGGCTGATTATGAATAACTAGCTTCTGCCCGCGACTTCATCCGCGTCAAATTATAGCTCCCGTGACCCTTTTTTTTTTTTTTTTTTTTTTTCAGGATGGGAAATCATCAAATGACTTCTCCCGCTCTGGGCGGAGCGGGAGGGCGTGTCAGACTTTTACTGACTAAAACCCAGCCGTGTTCCATCAGTTGCCCATGTGCCAGGGTCACGGTATCTCTTTCGAACAATCACGCGACCCCGGCAGGCTCACGCGACCCCGGCAGGCTCCCGTGACCCTTCCAGTCGCATCGAATTGCCTGCCAGTTTTCATCCATTTTTCGTTGCTGCTCCGCTCTTTTTGACTGTAGCGTGATGTTATATAACCTTACTCAATAAATAGGCTACCCAACACAAAAAAAAATCTACTCGGACCAGTAGTTCCTGAGATTAGCGCGTGAGAAACCAAAGAAATAAACTCTTCAGCTTTATAATATTAGTATAGATTATTTTAAAAAATCCAATCTATAACCATTTTTTGAAGTATGTAGTTTAAAAATTAAAATCAAAGCCACCGAAAATAAAGTGTTTTCCACTTCTTCGTGTCGTTTTTGGAAGATGTGTTTATTTTTTAATAAAAAAAATTGTTATCTATTATATTATTTATTACTATACCTATAAGCCAATTATTGCTTCGAACGATAGGTTAGGTAAGAATAGGTAGGTTATAATCGAAAATTACGTTTTATTTTACAAAAGTTATATATTGCTATCTCAAAAGTCGTTGCAATTAAGCAGAAATAAGTACAGTGACCCAAAATAGTGGTCTTTGACTAGAGTCCAAGACCACTATTTTGGCTCAATTTTAGATTATTAATATTTTGAAACGTCCACCCATTAATTTTAAATATTTTTTGCTAGATAATGTTAAAATAATCATCCACATTCTTAAATTGAATATGATCATAGTGTTTATTACAATACTATTTTCAACAATATAATTGTTCATCAGCCACGAAGTCAGATGATGTTTTAAGAATTGAGAAAACGATTCAGAAACAAAAGAAGACTTTTGTTTTCGCAGGCTTTTTCCAAATAAGCCTTGCTTTCGCTTACTTCTAAGCTTTAGCCTCCAGCAAGACACGTATAGTATGTATCATGAATACGAAATCATAACAATGAATATTACATTCTTTTTTTACATGACGAAACGGAATCCTGATCAAAAGAAATTCATAGGAATTCCCTCCTGATTTACCCCGTCGATGCTTTGGGTAAATATTTTATATTTTTATATCTAACCATTGCGATACTTATATATTTTGGAGGAAAATTATGTAGGTTAGTTTTCTATTACCTTGCAAAACCAAAATAATATATTTGGTACACATGAATAAGGAAATTCCTCAAGTGCAGTATAATATTCATTTCTTTATTCGCAATGTGAGACTTGTAAGCAAAATATCAGGACAAAATACCAGAAATGGAATCAATATTTGGCCTTGATTTCTAGGAAATACTCAAGTACAAGCAATTTTCCTTTCTAAGTCATTAGTTTTATTACTTTCCAAGCGGTTGGACAGAAAAATTGATCCAAAAAACATCCACAAGGCCACTAGGCCATTACAAGGCCACTTATACTACAAGGCTTCGATAAAACGGTAAACACTCGAAGACCACAAAATAGGATGATAAAATGTTTGCTCCAGAAAAGGTAAACGATACCGATATTTTGGCAGGTATAGTGTTCATCCTATACTTACACTTTAATTCATGATTCCTAATACCTATTTATCGTCCTTTTTATTTGTTTCTATGTTTACACTATTCATGCTTTACTTATCTTTATTTGTTTATATGTCTACACTCAGCAAATCGATCTAAATACGATTTATTAACTTAAAAATAGCTGAAATAAATATTAACTCAAATTTTCATGTTGTGTGGAGCCCGTCTACTCTGAACTCTGAAGCCGGTCTACTCTGAAGCCCTCTTGAAACGTTCTACTCTGAACTCTTGAAGCCGGTCTACTCTGAAGCCCTCTTGAAGCGTTCTACTCTGACAGTTTACTCTTTTTCATTTAATAAATTGTATCAGATCTGCCTTATCCATTTCTTTCACTAAGCAGATACGTAACACAGGTAAGGTCTGAAAGCGATCGACCGGGGCCAAGAAATTTGGTTATAATGAAGTAAGAGAGTCAATCTTAGTAACTAATCTTGTTCAATCATTAAAAAATGATATAACGCCGGGTTAAAGGCAAAACCGACCATCTGCGATTATTTGAGTTTTTCACTTTAATATACCATTCGATTCGCCATTTGATTCTTTACCTAATGGTATATTAAAGTGAAAAACTCAAAAAATCGCAGATAGTCGGTTTTGCCTTTAACCCGGTGATAAAAAAGATGAAAAGGGTTCTCACTGTTCTCAGACGCCATTTTCCAGCCATCTAAAAAATCATAATGTAACGCTGTATTTTTTCTAAGTTCGCTACTATTTCATACTCTTTATTTGCTCCATTGCTTTCATGATAGAAAAAGTATTACTGAAGACTGCACTATCATTCTGAGCTTTTTGTGTGAATTAAGACTGCACTAGTGCACATCGTTCAAGTCTGTAAGTTAGATGGATGCAACCATTCGCCTTTTGTTAAGGCGCGATAAGAATGCGATTTTTAGGTATTTTACAATGGCGCATCGCGGCAGTAAATATGGTTTAAAACAGCGATGCGTTTCATGTTGTTTGAATTGAAATACCACCAAAATAAAAGTAATTCTGCAATTTTAGTAAATGAGAAAATGAATGCACAGCTCTGTGGAATATTTCTTTATTTGTTTGAATTCCCTGTATGATCATTACATAAACTATAAATATGAAATCTGTTTTACGATTGTTTAATCATGCATGATACTAGTTTATTTTTATCAAACATTTTTGAATAAGTTTCTTTAAACATTTCACAATACATCCCATTTCTTCTGGCATGTAAAATGTACCGATATACCTAAAAGTGCGACAAAAAACTGACTGTTTTACGGTGCCCCACATCGCCATCGCCTTAAACTCTTGGTCAGAAATAGGTCATGAGGTAGGTAAAGAAGTGGCTATTTTACACTCTTCTTTCCTTATATTAACACCGTTAAGGCAGTGTATTACGGAAACCGATAAAAAACACCTTCGGAAAAAATATTAATAAAAACTCCAACATCTTTACATTAATAAGAGAAGCGATAGCCGATAACGTACCCTTTTACGTTCGCTTTATCAATAACTTGCCACCAAAGGCCCTTAATATAGCAAGGGTGTTCGGAAGTGGAGATATCCCGAATATTTTATTCAGTGAGGTAAAGAGGCTGACAAAGAAATGCGCGTTAGATAGCTGCCTAAATAAACTGGAAGGTACTATCGGTTGTCGGATCGTTGACATTCCATTCTTATGAAGAAGATAGCTCGGTTTTCTGGGAGATGGTTGAAGTGGGGAATAAGATGTTCTATATAGTGAATTTGTCATACTTAACCAAAAAGAGTTTACTAGTAGACTATATCAGTGTTAATGATATATGAAATAAGTATTTTGACTTTAAATTAAAGCTTATTCTTTACGGTAAAATATTAAGAAAAAAAGTAAATTTAGCTATTATTTATAAATTAAATAAATAAAAAAATAGCTTCGGTTTCGCAGAATACCAGTGACGTAACGGCCGCAGTGACAGCTATCATGGAAATTACACCAGGGTTTGATTAAGAGGTGTCAAAAATGCTCTCTAGGAAAACATACTTACTTACTTTCATTTATAACGTTTCAGTAATATCATCATTCTTCGGTAAAATGCGGATGCTTTGTACGCACGGCTACAAATCAAGCTATACATTACCAGCTTAAGCTAACTTCTCACTCTACGAAAACCCTATAAAATGCGAGGTCAGCTAAAACTGGAAATGAATAACTTGATTTGTAGCCGTGTGTACATGCCACTGCTCTTAGAAACCGTATCTTGACGAAAACTATAATGTTGTGAAAAGGAGGACACACAGCGACTAGTCATTAGCAGTAGAAATAGATAAAAAAAAAGCTTGCAATGACACAAATCATGTTTCATTTTTTAGTACGTTCGGCTCATATGAAGATTACCTGGCGCTCGAACTGTAAGCCTTAATATAAGCTTGGACTTATGATGACAGGAAAAGTGGGACACTTTCATAAATTGGATTACCTACGTATTGACTGAGCAGGTTGAATCAGAACATCAGTAACTTTGACCTATATTTAGATACCTACAACGTTTTGAAATAGACAACTAGTTTCATCATTTTTACTGACACTCAATTCAAGAGTTTATATGGTGTATTACTATAATTGGTTTATTAGAAGTTTTGTGTTTTGATTTAGATACATTTCTCTCAATTGAAACCGAAATCGTGAGTCATGACGGCAGATTTACTCACCAGTCTCGATCTACACTCTTTTTTAGACTCCCTTATCTTTCTTAATAAAAGTCTTAAATTTATTAACTCACAAACAGAAAATGCGCAGCCTTAACCGCTAGGTCAAGAACTCTACACACATGAAATTTTGTAAGTACCATATAAAATGAAAGTGAGAACTAAGGACATTTTTTTGTTTGAAAATTCATCCTCAAGAGGGGTTAAGTAAGGGATGGATATTTGTGTAGACATTCATGAATTAATTATGTTTTTATAGATATGTAGAACTACTTAGTAGTAGTGCATTTAAAAAGATTCTTTGTTTTTAATTAGCATATCTAATGCTGTACCGTTTGACGTCATTACGTCAACGGCAGCTGTCACTGAAAACCAGCACTGGGGCTCTATTTCGTACATAGTCCCACTATTATGCGGAGCGAGAGCTATTTTGCGCGGATGTGACGCACATTTTCCCATAACTTGTTCTTTTTTAACCGACTTCAAAAAAAGGAGGTTATCAATTCGACATTTTTTTTATGTTTGTTACCTCATAACTTTTGACTGGGTGAACCGATTTTGATGTATCTTTTTTTATTTGAAAGCTGGTGGTTCTCGAATAGTCCCATTTTAATTTGGTTCCATTCGGACAATGGGGTACATGTAAAACCCATTTAAGTCTTAAATTAGCATTAAGTATTTGCGCGACAAATGCACGAATAATGCGATTAGATTAGTGCGGGGTATCTACCATAACTAAAAAGTTAAAAAAAAAATCACAAAAAAATAACAACCGACTTACTTAAAAAAACACTACAAAGTCAAAAATAACTTTAATTTCGGAAGTCGGTGGCAAAAAAACCTTAAATACATATCTTAAGATACCAACTTTCGAAATTGAAGTTATTTTTAACTTTGTAGTGTTTTTTTTTTATTGGTGATTTCTGTTTCGTCATGTACGCCGCAAAAACGTATTTTTTTCTTTCTCTTCGTGATTTTCACTGATGGTTAACACGTTCGTTGCATTATGAGATCTATCAGATCTCTTGCAGGACTTTTGTATTGTGCGTTGAACATAATCGTGTTGTTTCACTCCTTGCGGGAGGATCTAACATGTAAAGTTCTTTAGGTATGAGTAGGACAAATATACATATTTGCTTCTCACTTAAAGATGAATTCAAGGACATTAAAAAAGAAATTAGAGATGGATTAGGTCCCTAACGCACAGTACTGTAATTATTTTCATTCCTTGCGTTAGGAGATATGTCGGTACTCGTGGAATCGTACGCCTCGTAGACGCAAGAGAGGGAAGGTGGGCGGCGCGGGCGCTGCGTGACTCGTTTTAGTGTTGTCCTAGCATCGACGTGGGAGGTCGCGCGCACGTTTGCAAAATAACACTCGCGTATATTACGTATTACGTGTTGATTATCATTTTTGTTATACAATGAGTGCTTATAAAAGAAAAAAGT
Source organism: Aporophyla lueneburgensis (assembly GCA_932294355.1). Classification (NCBI taxonomy): domain Eukaryota; kingdom Metazoa; phylum Arthropoda; class Insecta; order Lepidoptera; family Noctuidae; genus Aporophyla; species Aporophyla lueneburgensis. The sequence continues at coordinate 5,539,478 of OW028746.1, forward strand.
GTAAAAAATCTATTTATTTTGGTGAGATTACCAACAAAAAATCAACGCCGGATTATACTGCTACATCGCAAATAAAAATTTTCGAAAATGTTCAAATTTGCCCTCCATTGGCTAATAATGACAGTGATTCTGATTATGAAATATTTGACGCACCTAAAAAGAAAATGATGAACCTTTCTACGTTGGAGCACACGCAGCTAAGTAATGAAAATAATATATATATCAGCCCATGTACTGGAAAACGATTTAGTGTGCTTCAGAATACGATATCCAGTCCAAAAAGTAGTCATAATAATACCACATTATTGATGACGAATACTACAACGACTATACCTACTGATCCTATGACACCTACTCGTAGATTTTGTGGTACTGTTTCTCGTAACCATAGTGGTTTATCTACTCCTAGCTCGTGCACTCAAATGCTTACAGAAACATCCAACATAAATGCTAGAGCTTCTCCTATCTCATTGAATGCTTTATGTACATCAAGTAGGTGCTCGTCTTTAAATAATATTTCATGTTCGAACTTATTACCTTTAGAATTTAATGAAAGCAGTATGCAAAAATTGATTAAAACAACTATAAAGGAAAGAAGAACCACGGGTAATACAAACAATAGTCCATTTTCTTTTGAGTATACTTTTGAGGATGATGCGCTCACTTATGACGAAAAAGCAGAAAGAAAAACGACTAAATGCAACTTGAACAATAATTCACAAAAACATTTAGAAGAGAGAAACACTGAAAAGCAACAAGAAAATAATATAATAGGACAAGAAAAAGATCAGAATAAGCAAAATAGAAGTCTAGAAATACAGAATGAAAAAGTGGAAGAACTAGATCAGGACATAGAAAACGAAAAAACACAAGAAGACGCTCTGGAGACGCAGACTGATGAAGCAACCAATACTGAAATAGAAGAAATCGTTTCAAATGGAAGTGATGATGATACAAGTAAAAATCTCTCATCTGATATAATAAGTGAAGATGAAGATAATATGTCTGAAAATATATCAGAAAGTGAGGGTGGAGAGCTTGAGGGTGATAAAGATTGGATTGACATTCCCGACAATGACGTATTGAGCTTCGATGAGAGCATACTTGATAGCGTGACAAATGTACCTATTCGTAATAAATTGCCCGTCGATATTTATAGTTTGTTTCTCACTGACGATATTATTGATAAAATAGTAGAAGAAACTAATAAATACGCAGATAAATATTTATTAGAAAAAGAAATTACAGCAAAATCACGCTTTAAAGCTTGGAAACCTACAAATGCAAATGAAATGCGTCAGTTTTTCAGTGTCATACTCACGATGGGCTTAAATAAGGTTCCACATTTTCACGATTATTGGTCAAAGAAATCCATTTACAGAAATGAATATATATGCTCTCTCATGGGAAGAGATAGATTTATCTTGCTTCTAAAGTTTTGGCATTTCAGCGATGAAAGGAATGATACTGAAGATAGACTCTACAAAATTCGACAAATACTTAATATGTTAAATAATCGTTTTAAAGATATTTTAACTCCAGGAAAATTTATCGTGATAGACGAATCAATGATTCCCTGGCGCGGGAGACTTATTTTTCGCCAATATATCAAAAATAAATCGCATAAATATGGAGTTAAATTATATAAACTATGTACTCCTGAGGGGTACACTTTTAAAACCATAGTATATACAGGTAAAGAAGGAAATCGCAGAGAAGTGAACCATGGAAAAAATGTAGTTATGAAGCTCATAGAGGGTCTAGAAAATGAAGGACGAGTTTTAGTAGCCGATAACTTTTATTCTTCTCTTGATTTAGTAGAGGAACTCTTAGAAAAGAAAACATTTTACTGTGGCACGCTAAGATCAAACCGAAGAGGACTTCCCAAGCAATTTATGTCTAAAAAATTGAAGAAAGGCGAAGTTGAAGGGATAATGCTGCCTAGTGGTGTAAAAGTTATTAAATGGCACGATAAGCGCCAAGTTTCAATGATAACTTCCTGTAAAGCACATAAAGCGTCTCTAGTAGATACAGGTAAGATACATAAGAGAACTAATGAAATGATCAGAAAGCCACTGTGCATTTTAACTTATAATGATAATAAAAAAGGGATAGACTACTCAGATCAAATGTCGGCATACTATACTACTTTACGACGAGGTCTAAAGTGGTATCGGAAAGTGATGATGGAATTTTTATTTGGTACTGCACTCATAAACGCATGGATAATATACAATGCAAATACAGACAAGAAAATGTCAAAAAAAGAATTCACAGAATCAATAATCGAAACATTCGGAGGCCGAAAAATTTCTGGAACAGGTATGATTAACTTATTATTGCACAAAATATTATTTTTAATACAACTCGTGTGACAACAAGCGTGTATATAAAACCTGCAGGTTTCTTGTGACATGATATCTAATGTAAAGCAGATACACTAGGCCATCCCTCTTGCCTAAGAGCGCTCAAAATACTAGATACATACTTGTGTACTTACCTACTGCGTTTTTCTCACCATTTTTGCAGAGTAGATGTCATGTTGTAGTACATTTTTTTGAGGAAACACATCTTGATTTGTTCTAAACATAACCGTTTAGGTTCAAGGGTATGCTGATAAATCCGATGGCGAGCGTGGTGGTGTCAGAAGATTGCCGTGGTCAACATACCTAACAGTTCTTCGAAAACAAACTGTTCTTACTCATAAAGGTAGCTAAAATCTCTCCAGAAACTTAGGTAATGGTTCCAGACAACGCGTAAGCTTAGCATCGTCAACTAACTGCAGCACGCTTTGCATGAAACTGAGCATATTATGCACTTTAATCATTCGAGTTTACTGAACAAAAATCTTCTTGGATACAATTCAAATAACATAAATTAAAGAGGGGAGACTTTATTTCCAACTAACATCTGCCTGCCTTTTTTTCGATATTACGTGGTTTTTATTTTTTTGTGTTTGAAACGCGTTATGTACCTACTTCTTCTGTTGATTGCCTGAAAATTTTTGGTTGTTTTTGAGGTTGTCTTAGCTTAGTAGCATTTCTGGTGGGCTTTGCTACTTATCTCTAATGCTAGAGTGTTTTAATTATGTAAGCATTATACTACACAGGGGGAAGGGGGGGGGTTCACATCACTCTCTGGTAAGTTTCTGGTAGCCTAAATTTCGGTTATTAAAACAAAAACGTTGTTATAGTAAACTTACAAGAGACCTGTGACATCCAGCTTTTATTTAATACCTTCGTATATTTTTTTAAAGCAACAACAGCCTAAGTACAAAAATATACATAAGACACTCGAATAACAAAACTAATAAAATTAGATTCCATCGCATTTACTTCACTGACATAGTTGCATGCTGTTTATTTATACAATGCACTTTATTACAGAATTACCCGAAGGAAGATGTACTGATCATGTTTTCCAACGTGGCGACAAAAAAAGACGTTGTGTGGGTTGTTATGAAAAATTACGACGCACATTAAACAGCACTGACGCTTCTAAAAAAACTAAACGAATTGTTACCATTTGCGCGCAATGCAAGCAATCAATGTGCTTACCATGTTTTAATGAAAAACACTTTCCATAATTAATAAAACTTTTTCAATCGACAACTGAGATATTATTTTATTCCCATCACTACTTACTACACATATTGAACTATCTTCCGTTGCGGTACGAGATACAATCGATATCATTTTTTTTTTTGTTATTTGTAGTTTATTCAAATGTCATAACTGCGTGCGAACTTAGCAAAATATTAAGCAATAGGCTATCTTTCACCCACAAAAACTTCAAAATATATTTGATTATTTTTTTGGAAGATATAAACTATTTTGTAAACTGTATCTTTAGGAGACCGATTAGGTCTCAAACGCACCAAATGGTAGGTTAGTTTGGAGACCTTTTAGGTCTCCTAAGCACCAGCTGAAAGTTTTTTGAAAGTGATGGCGCAGGGAACGTGTTAATACCATCGGGCCCATAGCTAATAAAGTAATAAAACCACCAATATGTATCTCGATCCGAACATGAACAAGGCAACAATGGTAATATACGAATAGTAAAACAGTCCCGAACCGTGCCCCAGGCGCCCCTATTATTTATTTAACACACTCAAAGGAAGACTAGTTAGATAATTGTTCCTCCCAATTCCCATTGACAGTACAATAATCCTTCAAATAGAATTAAATGGAAAATTAAAATAGTATGTGAGAGAAACAGCTAATTGATTTTAATATTTGATCACTTTCATTTTTCCACTATTTTATTTCTTTCCGGATTATTTTCTTGCGCAAAGGTTTCCGTTATGGAAATGAGAGGATCCGTAAAGAAGTCTGATTATTTCATTTTTGAAAAGAATACCTTCTGTGCGTAAATATTTTAGTTCAGGTTGGAATGGAAGTTGTGGCGTTCTGAAATTAATCTAACTATACAATGTTATCTATACTAATATTATAAAGAGGAAACCTTTGTATTTTAGTATGTTTGTATTGAATAGGCTCAAAAACTACTGGACCGATTTCAAAATTTCTTTTACCATTACTTAGAGGGATTCTTCCGAATCCAGATAGGCTATATTTTATCCCGGAAAATAGATAGAATTTTTCGTGGTAGTGAAAATTGTGGAGTAAGGCGTCGGAAAAACTGCCGTACGTTAAAGATTCTCGCGAACGCTGCCTAAATGGTTAGAGATGTATGGTTGACTTCTATAGAAAAGTTGTAGAACTCAATAATGCCTACAAAAAAGTCCGCAATAGTATGGAGTAGTGTGGTATGGTATGGTGGAGTCACACCGCAACGTCAACTTCAAGGCGTTTGTGGTGCGTGTACCGAATTGTTATCTGCCTGTTGTCATGGACGAAGACTTTTGGCCACAGGACGTGGTGTTCCGTCGCTTCCGCGGACAAGTGCCACAGGACAGCTCACGGACAAGCTAGTGAAGTGAAGTGTTACTAACATAGTTTAAGATTTAATTATTAACACAAGTTTTGTATTATACTTATGTATGTTAGTTTGTAAGGTATATATCTATGGGTCATTGTAACCAGATAATAAATGTTTTATTATTATTATTATTTCCTTTATTTAAATTTTTACAACATATAAATTACATTTTTAAATATTAAAATAACAAAAATCATAAAAACATTTAAAAATATAAAAAATAGTAGCCCACCGGTATCGGGAATAGGATCCAAGCTACCGGTGGTCAGGGCCGCTGAGAGAGGAACCTTCTCACTATACGTGCCGTGTCCAGTAATACCGCCTTCTGGATCAAGCGCTTGATCCAGCTGCCTAACGAGAGCCTCTTTAGGTGTTGGTCGAGGCTCTTGGCTATTATGCCATTGGCCGTCACGACTATCGGCACAATGACTGCTGTATCCACATCCCACATCTCGACAACCTCGCGAGCCAAGTCAAGATATTTGATCTGCTTATCTTGTTCGGCTTTCACGAGGTTCTCGTCATGCGGGACTGCTATATCAACAATCATTGTGCGACGCTCTGATCGATCTATCACCACTATGTCCGGCTTATTAGCGACAATAGTCCTATCAGTGATGATAGATCGATCCCAATACAATGTGATATTTCCATTTTGGAGAACTGGGTCGGGCACATACTTATAGTACGGTACTTCTGATTCCACAAGACTGTATTTCAGAGCAAGTTGCTGGTGGATAATCCTGGCTACAAGGTTGTGTCTATGCAAGTAGTCTCCGTTAGCCAGACGAGAACAACCAGAAATAATGTGTCGGATTGACTCCCCCGGACGGTGGCATGCCCGACAGATGTCAACCGTGCCATCCTTCACAATATATTTCCGGTAGTTGTTTGTCATCATAACTTCGTCCATAATTGCAAAGACAAAACCTTCGGTTTCTCCAAATAGATCTCCGAATCGTAACCAGGATACGGACGCTAAGAGGTCTACATCGGGTCCATGTAGGACCCGGTAAAAGCGTCCGTGGAGCTCCTTGCTTTGCCATACCTCCCTGCGGTCATTAGTATCTAATACTTTAGGTTTGCGCCAGTTCTCGTTAGCCAAGGAGAGCGGGGTGAAGCCCTTGTCTACTGAGACCATATCTCGGTGCATCCCCACATCGGCTTCAAGGAAGTATTCCCTGAGACTGCATATCTCACGGTTGTGCAGGGTCTTGGCATTTAAAAAACCTCGACCTCCGCACTTCCGCGGGATATACAGTCTCATCACCGACGACCGTGGGTGATGCATCCGATTTACGGTCAGCAGTGTGCGGACCCGTCTATCCAGGGCGTCCAGCTCCGTCTGAGTCCATTTGAGTATGCCGAAAGAGTACATCAAAACTGGCATAACCCAACCGTTGAAGGCGCGCACCTTGTTTCCGCCTGATAAAAGACTATTTAGAACTTTATTCAGGCGGCCAAAGAAGCGCTCCCTCAACGATTGTTTCATGTCAGCAGTGTCGATGCCTAACGCTTCCGACATACCCAAATACTTGTATGTTTCGATTGAGGAGAGGGATCTTAGGTGTATGGAATCCGTGAGTTGGGTTCCCACGGATTCCACAATCTCCCCTCGCTTCACATGCATGACTGCAGATTTGTCCACACCAAATTCCATCCTGATGGCGCTACTGAAGGTTTCAGTTACTTTCAGTAGCCCCATCAGTTGCAGATTGTTGTGGGCAAAGAGTTTTAGGTCATCCATGTAGAGGAGGTGAGATATAACCTGACCACCTCTCCTCAATCGATAGCCTATACCTGAATCCTCCAGCAGTGTGCTAAGAGGATTCATGGCTAGGCAGAACCAAAGTGGACTCAAACTATCGCCCTGGAATATACCTCGCTCAATCCTTATCGGTTCGCTATTCCTCTGGATTTGTCGACATCCTGGATAGCGAAGGACCGTCCTCCACTGCCCCATACATGACATCAGGAAGGTGCACAGCGTTGTATCTACTTTGTACAACTCCAACACCCTCCTGAGCCATGTGTGTGGTACCGAGTCATAGGCCTTCTTATAGTCTATCCAGCATGTCGACAGATTCCTTCGGGAACGACGAACCTGTTGACTAATGGTCATATCGATTAGGAGCAGCTCCTTAGTACCGCGGGACCCGTTCCTACATCCATTTTGAGAGACAGACAAGATAGAGTTTGTGTCAATATGATTGTAAATTTTAGCTCTCAAAATGGATGTAAGAATTTTATAGACCGTCGGTAGACAAGTGATCGGTCTATAATTTTTGGGTTCCGCGGTGCTACCTGATTTATGGAGCAGGTGGGTTATCCCTGTTGTTAAGAACTGGGGCAACGACCCTGACTCTAAGGCTGACTGGAACTGAGATGCCAAGCGAGCGTGCGACTTTTGGATCCACTTGATCCAAAAGTTGTGCAGTCCGTCCGGCCCCGGAGATCTCCAGTTAGGCAACGGACGGACTGCACAAGCGACATCTTGGGGGCTGATGGTAATTGCCCCCATTTCTGGTATTTGTCCGCACGCTCGCTCGATCTGCCTAGTCCAGTCACCTTCGGTGTGATTGACAGGCACCGACCAGATGTTTCGCCAGAACGAAGACATGGCGTCATCATCCGGAAGGGGCATGTCAGCCACACCTTGGTCCGGTCGCTCCCAAGCTCTGTAAACCCACCTTTCATCGCTTTGGAATGTGCGATTCTGAGTGTACCGCTCCACCCTCCGCCGATACCGACGAATACGGTTTGCCCATGCACAGATCTTCTGCTTCAGGAAGTCGATGCGCTCTGTGACGCGGGGCAAATAATCTCGGGGACTAACATCAGTCCCGGAGAACGCCCGCTTCACAAAGCGCATCACTCGAGGGCGAGTATTGCCCTCCCTGAAGCAGATTAGCTTACCGATGAGTGCTCTAGCCTCACCGATACGACACTCAATCCTGCACTGCCAAGCTGGTACGGCTGGTTTTGGTCGTGTAGCTCTGTCACTGTTAGGAAACTTAACATGAGCTACACGACAAGCCGCTACAGCTGCGCAGTACAAGATCGAGTGGGTATCAACCAGGTCTTTGCTGCCGTCAAAATATGTTGACAGCTGTGAGTCTAGAGCACACACCAGCGCCTTGTTTTTCTTATGCATGGGCAAACGAGGTAAACGTGGTCTATGTTCAGGCGGAGTAGAGCGATACTCCCTGAAAGCATCCTCCAAAGCGCTCCTCAATCGTGCATTGCATTGGGTACTCACGGATATAGCCCCGTCATCATCCTCTCCACCAACACAGTTGGGTCGCGGTGAAACACTGGGTAAATTTTGCAGTTGCACCGCGACCAGTGGCGAAGCAGGCGTAACATGGCTATTCCGTGATTCAAGGCAAAGTCGATCAAGCACGGCGGCATCCAGCATATGATTACGCTGGATGACCCGTGCCTGATCCGATAATCGTTGCGACGACACGTTGACACCTGGTTCAAGCACCTGAAACAGAGAGAGCATCCGACCACGGTACGCAGTCAAGTTAGTTCCCCCCTCTGTAGCCCCATAGTATGCGCGCATGACATTTTCGTTGACCGCTTGTGTCCACTTCATGCGCTGCACACTTCCACCGGAAGCGGGGACCCTATCAGAAGCCGGTGGGCCTCGGAGTCCCAAGCTGGCCGGTGGTCGGCCTCGTCCGCGCCGACGTACTGGTGGTGGTGTCGTCGGCGGCGAGAAGTATTCGTCGCTCGAGCTCGACGCAACTGCAGAGGCCGGTGTCACTGGACTCACGTCTGGAGCAGGATCCGGCAACTGCGAGGCGGAGCTGAGCGACGAACCCGAAGATGTTAGGCGTGTGTTATGTAGAAAACGTGCCCGACTTCGCGTCAGCATCTCACAATTTCTCGTGTTATTTAATTTTTTCTTATATCCTGGTATAATGTTATCATTATAGCACCAATATCAGGTACTTCCTTGGTGTTGTAGAAACTTATAATAAAACATTTTTCCATGATTGGTGTTAAAAATTCTAGAAAAAATACACGGAGAAAAAATTTTTGCACCGTCAAGCTGACAGTTGGGCCACAGATATTATTATTATTATTATTATAAACCAAACATTTATATTTTAGCCATTATAACCTCTTTTCCATAGAATAAAAGTAATTACAATTATTAGCCTATGTTTATTGATCATATTATCGTCAAATACTAATCCTTATCCAAATAAACTATTTATTGAGCAAGATTGTTTCAATAGCTATAAATTACTTTTTATTTTATTCCAATCGGACAATCCATCCAAAAGATATTACGAATTTAATATGTGCAATGGGACAAGACTTTTGATAAAAGAATTGCGAGCCAATGTGATTGTAGCGACCATCATCACCGGCTGGACAGCTCGCTCACATTCCGCGGATCCCGATGATACCGACAGATTTGCCTATTTCCTTTATAAGATTACAGTTTCCCGTCAAGGTATCGTTTGCCCTTACAATAAATAAATCCCAGGGTCAAACTTTTTCAATGGTAGGCATCGATCTCAGAAAAGAGTGTTTTTCTCATGGCCAATTATATGTTGCACTTTCTCGAGTAGGATCTCCTGAAAGCCAATATGTTTTAATGCCATCTACAAATACTACTGCGAACATAGTGTGTAGTGAAGCATTAAGGTAAAGAGAAAAAAAAAAAGAAAACAAAAAAAAAACAAAAAAAAAATGAGTTAAGCAGGTACGAAACAAAGAAATGAACACGAATAAAAAACCTATAAAAACATACATACAAAACAATTTTTTTTTCTTCAGAGTGCTTAAAAAATAAATGTCCACCCGTGCGAAGCCGGGGCGGGTCGCTAGTGTAAGTATATTTAGAAAATCGAGGTAGGAATATGATGGCAATTGAACTTCTCGACCCTGCGGTCAACAACGTATTGAAAAACCCTTTTGTGTTCCAAGTTTCTGACTGTCAAGAGGCTGTGACATTTGAGTTTGTTTCGACCTTTCTTCACAGAGAAGTAAGACAGAAAACCCCGACTTCAAGTGTTGTTTATAATATGATTGTCGTGGAAAAGTGTTTTTACAAACCTACTTACAGAAACAAAATCATTTATCATAAGGTTTTTTTATCATCAAATGACGTCTCCCGCTCTTGGGTGGAGCGGGAGAGCGTGTCAGACTTTTCCTGACTAAAACCCACCCGTGTTCCTTCAGTTGCCCATGTGCTAGGCCACGGTATCTCTTTCGAACAAATTTCGCGACCCTGGCAGGATAAAGTTTGATTCGTTCCCTGAAAACTTTGTGAATAATATTAGCCAATTATAAAAACATAAAATTGAGTAAGTAGAAATCATAACTTATCATCACGCTTTGTCTCAGTGAGGGATTGTGCAGAGATGCAGGCCTATACATACACGAACATTTCGCCAGTTATATCTTAGTCCCATGTTATAGGGGGCGACCCTATTGCAATCAACCAGAAATAAATTCAGACTACGGACTGCTACTGAAAAAATCCAGATAAAAAAAACCGGCCAAGTGCGAGTCGGACTCGCGCACCGAGGGTTCCGTACAAACCTGTAGGTATTCTCGGTGTATGCATATGGTTTATGGTTATGAAAATAAATGTTTTTTTTTTAATTTTTATATTTCAGCTGATTGAATGAACGGTAAATTGCGGTTTACGATTTATGACGTTTTAAAAAAAAAACTACTTGCTCGATCTCGTTCAAACTAATTTTCGGTGGTAGTTTATATGGTAATTTACATCATATATTTTTTTTAAGTTTTGTCATTCTCTTATTTTAGAAGTTACGGGGGGGGGGACACACACATTTTACCACTTTGGAAGCGTCTCACGTGCAAACTATCAGTTTAGAAAAAAATGATATTAGAAACCTCAATACCATTTTTGAAGACCTATTCATAAATAACCCACACGTATGGGTTTGATGAAAAAAAAAATTTTGAGTTTCTGTTCTATGTATGGGGAACCCCAAAGTCTATTGTTTTTTTTCTATTTTAGTGTAAAAATCTTGATGCGGATTACAGAATACATCTACTTACCAAGTTTCAACAGCGTAGCTCTTATAGTTTCGGAGAAAAGTGGCTGTGACATACGGACGGACAGACAGACAGACAGACATGACGAATCTATAAGGGTTCCGTTTTTTGCCATTTGGCAACGGAACCGTAAAAAGCCCATAACATATTGCCCGACCAAGGAATCGAATTCAGGACCTCGTGCTCAACAATAGCGCTTACATCAGTATACCGTCAAATTTATTTCTAAAAAGATTAACTCAGCTATCTTCTCACGCACCAATCATTTGAATAAAGCCTTTTCGGCTCCACAAAGCCTAACACCATTTCTAAGTTTTAAACTCAGTGGTTATATCTATTCAAAATCTCTCGAAGCTAACTAGTGTTACCTACTTACCCAATGAGTTTTAAGAGCTGTAGCTAGTACACAGGTACCTACAACTTGGGTAAGCTGAACTGTGCGCCATTATTTTAACCAACTAATGTCCAACTAATTTTTAACTGGGTTTGGTCGAGTTCCAGATGTTTCGGACAAAAATTGTGTCAAAAAGACAAGTACCTTGGTTTCATTAATCTTGAATTATGATGAATTGATGCCAGATGTTCGAACGTACAATAAATGAAGGAAACGAAGAATGATTCGTGATGGTGCTATCAGTACTCCCGGCCACCGTAGGCGCGAGCTTGCGGGTGGCGAGCAATGGGTAGCTCGCCGCTCGGTAAGGACCAAGCTCGGGTCGACGGCGCGTAGAGTTCCACGCGCGCCTCAAAGAGATGTCAGCAGAACTGAAGGGGTCTGCCAGGACCGATGCCTGCCCGGGTTGCGAGATTGTCCGAAAGAGACACCGTGACCCTGGCACATGGGCAACTGAAGGAACACGGGTGGGTTTTAGTCAGTAAAAGTCTGATACGTCCTCCCGCTCCACCCAAGAGCGGGAGACGTCATTTGGTGATTTACAATCCAAAAAAAAAAATGGTGCCATCAGTCATTTATAATTTCATCTCCCTCTCACTCACTGGTTTCATAAAGGCATTAACACGTCATAATAAGGCACCTGTACTGGCAAGTTTACGGGTTCATCATCACCATCTTTTCAGCCGAAAGATGTCCACTGCTGTACATAAGCCTTGTCCTCGGGGGGTTTGCCGTAATCGCCATGCTTTGCAGGAGTGTTGGCAATCACAGTATGGTGGTAAGATACATAGAGAACTTGAGAATGCTGCTGCCTATTCTCTTGTCAGTCCGATCTAAGTAATATTTGATTAAAATTGCGAGGCCCTAACAAAATCGTTGTGTCGAAACCGTAGCGAAATTTATTTTAACGCCAACGCCATCTATCGATCTTGAGAATAAACTTTTAAAATTTCACAATAATTGCTATTAATTCTTCACTGTCATATGAAATCTCGATCTTTTGTAAAGTTTTTAAGCCGAACGACGCAGAAGCGCGTCATTAGTCAACAATAAAGGAAGTAAATTATATTTTACCTCCAGCAAGAGGTATTTACTGTTTGATTAATTGATCTCAATCCGATTGATGTTGACTTCAAGACCTCAGAACAAACGATTTTTGTTTCTCCTGCAAGTGGCAGTTGCACTGTTGTTAATAAAACGGTGCAATTGATCGATTATACGATTGTTTAAGACATTTGTCACAACACCAAAAACTAAAACAGTTGGTAGCGAGAAAGAAGATAGAAAATGGTTAACTTGCAATCACAAAACGCTCATTACAAAAAAATACACTATTACAACGTAGTTAAAATCCTCGTACTCAAAGCTAGAGACATAGAGCATAGAGTTTGTACACCTAAGTTGTAAAAAAGCATGACGCCTACATTTGCGGCGTAGGTACTTTTAGTACCTACACCCATTTTTAGCCATGTCCCATATATTAAGGAACCAGCCTTTTGCTATGAACCGAGTACAACTTCCGACAAACAGCTGTTTTGTAGAAAACATGTATCATACATGTGTCGACGATGTTCAGACACGAACGAGTCTACGACTTTGTTCATATTTCGAAGTTTTGTTCTATTTTTTAATGTAGTCTTTACAACTTGTTTTGGGTAGAAACTAGTAGACAAAACACGTTAAATATAATATGTTGTATATCTTTATGAATAGACTATGTTACTGTACTTTCACTAAAATCAAAAGCTTATTCACCTGTACTTTATCACATCCAACTTTTCAACTCTACGCATATATTTAAATAAAATAAATGAAAAAAGAAAATACATGAGAGATGTCTTTTGAATGTTAATAAGGCGACTCCTTGAAGTTTATTTAATTATAAAATAATAGAAAAAGTACGCTATTCACAGCGGACACTTCACTCGAGTGTAATTTGGGTTTCTGAATAAGACGTGGGACTTTTGAGGGAGGAAAACTTGAATAGTTAAAAGAATTGAATATAGTTATATTTTTATGTATGTTTTTTTGACTATAAATAAGCCTTTTCTCAAGTCTTTCAATGGAATGAATAGGAGAAAATTACATTCTCTGAATGTACAGACGCCACCAGGTCAAGCTACCCGAAACTGTCAATTTTTCCCAATGAACCTTGAACCTAATGCTCTAGAAATAAAGTCGAAAATCTATCAAAGAAATCTGACAGATTGTAGTAGCTTGATGTGTTGGCGTCTGTACTTGAAATACGTCGGATTTTTTAGTACATAGTTAGGGGTGACGATATAACTGTTGGTGTTATTTTCTTTGCTTTAATAATTTGAATATTTAAAGTAAGAAGAAAAAGCTATTCAGGTTTAAGAGACGTTAGTTTAAGTCATCATTATAATTTTCCTGCGCATGACATCGTGTCGCTTTCTTCCATACTACTCACACATTTACACACGACATTAGTCGGCATATTGGTAGTCACAATCTTTCCAGCCTAGCTGAGTTAAAAGTGTGACTCTAACATTATTTCAAAATGTTTATATAAATAAAAATTCTGGACCACGCATCCCGATTTCATATAGCGTCCTTTCGGATTTTTTTTTCTTTTTGTTCATCCTCCAAAGGAATAGCATATAACCTTCTTCAAGAATAAGGCTATCAACTGCAAATGGAATTTTCCAAATCAGACTGATACTTCTAGAGATTATTTATTTATTTGCTAACATTTTAAATACTTATCAGTAGGCGTGCATTGAAATTTCATACTGACAACAAGACTGTATTAAGATATGCATACTTAAAAATTTGTTAAATTATTGAATTAAATTAAATTATTACATTGCATAATACACATATCAATTCAAATTATTAAAATTTGTTACATAATACTAAACATTAGTCAAGAATTTACAACATTTCATTATAAAATAAATTATCTCTACATACAAACTTTACCTCTTTATAATATTAGTACTTTGTATATATAATACAAAATAAGGTCCTCAAATTTGTTTAGTTGTAGGTGTAGCACTATTAAGCGAAAGGGTTAGAGGTTTGAACCACTTTGTAAAATATGAGCTAGGAGGTTAATTTTCAGTTTCTCTAGAAATTTTCATTTCTGTGTTCTAACCCAAAACAATAAAACTTTAGGTACTGGAACAATTAGCCCTACAGACAATATTTCCGTTACTTCTAGACTGGACGGACCAATTTGCGACCTTCCCAGAGTCATAAAAACAGTATTAATACACGAACCGTCAAGTTGGCAACCTAAACTAAGATTAATTCACTCAACTAGACTCATCTCGGCATGGAACTACTAACTTCGTGACAAACTGCCGGACAATGTTTGACTGATACGAATGAGCTCCGTACTACGAACCAGCGAATACAATGTTTGTTCACTCGATCGAGTTCGGAATACGAGTGACTCTCTCTCTGAATATACCTACCTGGTACCTATTTCATTTGAAAGGTTAGATACTAAATCTGTTCTGCTGGAGATATCTTCAAAGATTCGTTTGGGACAGGCCTAGCTAAATGCTAGAAATTTGGAAATTGCTCTTGTGTCAAATTCTATTAACCTCTAAGTCCCTGAGATACCACATTTGGTATAGACACAATGGTTTTTAATTGTGTCTGTAATTACGGTAATTGACTGGTTAAAGCCATTTTTTGGAACAAATTACATTTTTCAATTATGTTTTTTTTACTGTTTGCGTGTGTGCACGTTGCAAGATTTAAGAACACAGGCATTGTGCGTGGTCGGTTGTAAATAAAACCTCAATACCGAACTATGTTAAAATTTTTGAAAATGACCCTTACGGAATTTCGTTCCTAAAGAGGGCGAATCCACCGACCGCACATCACTTTCTTTACTTTTAATTTATTTATTTGTACTGTATTATATTCTAACTGTATCTTGACGGTACCATGACAACCGATTTTCACACATCTTTTCAGTTACTGGTGCCTCTTTCAGATTTCCTCTTATGTAGTCATGCCTTATCTATCCTTTCGTGTAACACTACACATGTCTCTTAACATTTTCATCTCAGCTGCATTGAAATTGTTTTTAATTCGCCCCGTTTATGGCCCAACATTTTGACATAATGGTGGCCATTATATACATTTGTTATTATCTCTTAATTACCTTTCCGTAACACTCAGACTTCCTTTTTCAAGTAAATGTCACACACTACAAATAACGCGCACATTTCTCCATTAGTACGGCCCCCACACTCCTAAAGTTCATCCGTTCTATTTGACTAATTCTCCTACTCTGAACAAGTCCGACTACCCGAGTACCCGTATTCAGGTAAGTGTAATATTTTAACTAGAACCGTTCTACATACGGTCCGAAGTACAGCCAAGGGCAAAAATATGTGCCCATAGGTACTCTGGTACATTTATTGTAATCAGAAAGCGACTTATCAGGCCGATCCAGTGTATGATACGACAGCTGGATTACAGTCGGTCTATGTCAGGACGTAAAGAATAGCACTATCCCATTTTATACCGTGGGTTTTGTAAAAAGTGACTAAGGGACTTACTAGAGAATGGGCAGCAGCGTTCTCTATGAATTTTACCACCATACTGCGATCACCAAACCGGACCCCTAAACTAGGGGACGTCTATGGCCAGCAGTGGACGTTTTTCAGCTGAAATGATGATGATGCCCACCGTCTTTAATTGACGTCGATATAGGTGTGCCATTCACTTAAAACATTCGTCTAAATCGATCGATGATTGCACTTTTATTGATTGGCATTACATGTCATTTGTTTCATCAATCTCGACTACTTTGAGCAGTCGAAATTGAACATCAATTTGTTCCTCAACTCTTCATTAAATGTGGTATTCTATAAATAGCATCTTCGCACAAATGGGTACTATTGTAAACTGTATTTAATTTCAACCATTTGTACCGCAAAATGACTTGAATCTCGTTATATTTTCGCAAAATTTTACTGGTTTCTGCTCTTGACGATACCCTCCACATACGGTCCGAGGTACCTGCAAAGACTCCACGCTTGTGAGAGCAACTTCCTTACATTTACATAATCGTTTGATCCGAAGTTTTAGTTCCACGTCATATTTTTGTTTCTATGCGTTTGGATATCTACATATATTTGTATGAATAGACGTGTTATGATGCATTTGGATAGAAGCATTTATTCATAACATAACAATAAGCTTTTATACCTCGAAATGGACGATAGAGGTGTACCCACAGTAATCCTACAGTTAACCCAGGCTTCGAGCTGCTTGTGATAAATTCTTGATGGAAAAACCCAGTAACACTTTGTCCGACCCAGTCGAATCAAGGACCTCATGCTGAGCAGAAGTGCATGTAACTACGAGACCAATGAGGCATTGACTCTAGTTCCCTTCAAAGGAATTGCCAAGAAATAACGCAAATACTCAGAGGTCAAATAAGGAATCCTTTTTCTTGGTGGATGTTTTACTCCGATTAAACCCGACTCTTACTACTGTGATGCCCTAAGCTGAGGTCCATATTCCACATGGGATGTCCTTAGCTTAAAGTCACTTAGTTTTAAGTTTTTAAGCCCTGGCAGAGGCAAGTCCGGTTAAGCAGCCGATAACCTCCTAGATTGAAATGCGAGATTTCATTCAAAAGAAGAAAAACTTGGTGGATATTTATACCTTTCATAGGGATATATCTGACAAATTCACAGGTTTTCTATTAGGAATGTCAAGTGTAATTATGCAGATCGTTTTTATCAAGAGTCGCAAAAAAGTCTGGTAGTTTATTATTGTTTTTCTTAACGCTTTTACGCGGGCTGCAAAATATCAAGACATCTGTTAAACAATCATTGTTTAAGAAATGAGAAAATCTGATTCATATAAAAAACTTTAAACGGCCCATTCCTTAATTCACCATTAACTTAATCTAAGATTAAGCGTCAGTCAGATGTAAAGACAATAAAATTTAACTGTCGTTAATATAGTGAAGAATGTAATTAGTCTTTTAGCGATAACGTAAGCGTATTTTATATAGTTATTACGCAGTCGTAACGTTACTTGATTGCCGGAAGGCGTATTTTGTGCTTTTATAACTCACGACACGATCACGACTCTTTTATTTAAACGATAGATCGTATTCCTAATTTGAAATGTTTTATTGCAGGCAATACGCTGATTTGAAATTGACACAGACAGTCAAACCAAGGGGTTTTGTGATATCTATAATAGTAATTTGGTTGTGGATTTCAGAGGGGCATTAAAATTAATTTTAAGAACATTTGGAGGGTCTGATCTCATTCTCAATCTGTCAAAAATACCTCCCGTTTCCATACATTTTTTACAAGTTTTGACATTTGATAGTCGCCGAGATGAGACTGCGGCTGGATTTTTGAACGTTTTTAATTACGAGAATCGGCCTACTGATAGGCTCGTCGCGCGCTGGTATTTAACTACATCCGGTTACATAGATACGAACCCGAAGATATTTGGGAAAAGTAGTACAAAAGACAAAATCAGAGTTAAAGTAAAAGCATTTATTTCAACTAGGTGCCTAATTATACAAGGGCCTTTTGAACGCCAAAATTTACATTAAAATAGAATTGATTCTAAATGCCCATTCTAGAAGATAGTTACGTATGGAGAAGAATGGACAAGAAACTCCACCGTTACATTTTTAAAATGTTCCACAATATTTTAAATACATTAATTAATAAATTATATATGATAACGATTCACCTACAATAAAATTACTATACCAAAGTAGGTAAAATAATTAAAAAAAAACCGGCCAAGTGCGAGTCGTACTCGCGCACCGAGGGTTCCATACAAACCTGTAGGTATTCTCGGTTTAAAAATAAATGTTTTTTTTTTATTTTATATTTCAGTTGATTGAATGTAAGGTAAATTGCGGTTTACGATTTATGACGTTTAAAAAAACACTACTCACTCGATCTCGTTCAAACTAATTTTCGGTGGTAGTTTACATAGTAATGTACATCATATATTTTTTTTTAGTTTTATCATTCTCTTATTTTAGAAGTTACGGGGGGGGGGGGGGGGACACACATTTTACCACTTTGGAAGTGTCTCTCGCGCAAACTATTCAGCTTAGAAAAAAATGATAGTAGAAATCTCATTACCATTTTTGAAGACCTATTCATAGATACCCCACACGTATGGGTTTGATGAAAAAAAAAAAAATTTGAGTTTCAATTCTGGGGACCCCCAAAATGTATTGTTTATTTTCTATTTTAATGTGAAAATCTTAATGCGGTTCACAGAATACATCTACTTACCAAGTTTCAACAACATAGCTATTATAGTTTCGGAAAAAAGTGGCTGTGACATACGGACGGAAGGACAGACAGACAGACATGACGAATCTATAAGGGTTCCGTTTTTTGCCATTTGGCAACGGAACCCTAAAAATGGAACAATAGCAAATAAATTAATTATATGATACGTTTGAGTCCGACGGAAAAATCGTGATTTAAATGCTATGATTTTTCACTTAGTCGGCAATACTAAACAGTATTAACCCGCGATTCGTCGATTTAGTTTAACGTACACAGTTAACGTCCCGCGCTACAAGCGAACGTTTGAGTAGTAAAACGGCTAACAAAACGGCTGTAACAAACTCCATGATTACGGGTACTATGACGTTCCGTTTGTGCTTTACCGCTGTTTGTTGCTAAAGATGTTGCGGATCATATTAGCGATTTTACGGTACGGGCTGAATTTTATAGTGTTATCTGTTTCATATTTACATATCTACTGATATACCCATCACTATAAAAGCTCACTCCTGTAACAATACTCATTTACACCCATGTCAATGTCCACTTATTGAAACAGTTGATCATATTAAGTACCTAGGTATAACTCTAGATCAGTACCTGAATTATAAAATACATATTAACTTACTTACATGCAGGGTGCGAAAACTTATATATATTTTTAAAACTCTTCGACACGTTGCTAAGCAGCCTATTATTCGCAATGTATATTACGCCTTATGCCAATCTATTATTTCTTATTGTATTAGCTGCTGGGGTGGGGCCACAAAAACTTCCCTTAAACCTTTGGAAGTGTCTCACAGAGCTATACTAAAAATTGCAACATTTAGACCTATTCTGTTTCCAACCACAGAACTTTACAAAAATTGTAGTGTCCTCAACGTAAGGCAACATTTCATTCTGCAAACCGTTCTTCTCCAACATCAAAAAACTCCTCTTACTACTATTACCAAACGAAGGAAAGATATTATTTGTACTGTTCCACAAACTAAGTTTAAATTCACTAAGAGATTTTTCTACTATCTTGGCCCCTGCTTGTACAATAAAATTAACGCGTCCTTATATATCTATAATTTACCACACAGCAAATGCAAAGTCACCTTACGTGCATTCCTCCTGGAAAAAACGTACGACGAGACTGAAAAGTATTTATTGACAGTTACATGAAAGTTACCCTATTTCCTATTTTTCATTTACACACACATACATTCACCCTTACACACTTACTCACCCACCTCTACACTAACACATACACACATTCACTCGACTGACCACACCAAAACTCCTAATTCTAATTGTTTTATTTAATTTTAGTTTTTGATGTTTAGTAATTTTAATTTTAAGATTTTTCCTTTTGTGTTTTGTTTTACATTATAAGCTGCAAAGCTTACTAACATGATAATTTGTGATACCCAAACTGGGAGTGGAAACTGTCTCTCCTAAATACAGATTACTCAGTGATCTAGCTAGGAGAGTAGCGATTCACCCAAGAATTCGTTGTACCGTTGTAATAATGCTTACATTTTAAGTCCCTTATGTACTACAAAACCTTTATGTGCCTAAATAAATATATTATATTATATTATATTTTATGTTGACTGACCTAAAAGTGAAAGTTAAATGTCAGATGGATTCCGTTAGTTTCATAAAAAGACTGAAGAATAAAATCACGCTTTGATAGAAAACCGAGCTAAAATGTAGAAAATAATTTCTAATTAATCATTTAATGTAAAAAAGTACCCCACACTTTTCTAGATTATAATGATTTTCTATGAAAGCGTCATTTTTTGTTTTTCAACTTTTATTTATTTTCTATTTTTAAGTTCGGCTAATTGTATTTGTCCCTATTCTATTACCAAGGTTACATCGATTACAATAAATATTGCCAAGAACGATACAATCAAATCATACCTGAAACTTGGAAAAGAAAATTACTTCACCTTTTCTACAATAAGTTTCACCCGAAAACATAATAAAGGCTGCCGCAACAAGGCGGGAAGCTATCGCGCAAAATGACAGTGTTAGGAAAAAGCGATACGTGACGTTAGTAGAACTCTATTCACTACTTCATGAAAATTGTGCATGTCTGCGAGAGCCTGAAAACTGATCGTTTATGCGAAAATCAAAATGGGGTCGACCCTGATAACTCTTCAGTAATAAAAGTTGAAAGTTGTTCTATAACTCGAAGAAACTCCAGCCATCGGTTGAAAAAGACATTTTGTTAATCTTTACAGGCACGTTCCTGAAATTCGGGTGAAAAGGGTTTCTCGATAATAATGTTTCTAGTGAATAACGTTATCGAAGGTAGCGTTTCGTTGAATTCAACTGCTTGAAACAAATCTTTCAAAGAAATAAACGATTTTGGGATGATTCGGGATAGAAGTTTCTTTAAGACACAACAGAAATCCGAATCGGGATATTATCCCCGGGAAATGGACACCGGTAAACCCCTAGTTTTGAATAATAAACTCGAATGATTATCCTTTCTTCTTCTTTTCTAGTTTATGGGAAATACATGAGCTCATTATATTCTTCGCTTTTTCCCAACTATGTTGGGGCCTATCTGACTTTCGCTTAGTTACTGACTGATAAAAAACGCCTTGGTAAGACTGGTTGTCAGTTCCCTCCCGACCCTTGCAAGAGCCAGCCCGTGATGCTGCGCCGTTAGCTTTAAATTAGTCCCTAAATAATTTAACCCAGATCCAGCCAGTCCCTTGCTGTCCCTCTACCAGTGATTGCCTAAGCCGAGGTTCGTACCCCTCTCGGGGTAACCCTTAGAGCTTTCGCTTTAGTTTTTAAGTATAATAAGCCCCGGCTGGAGGCCTAAAAAGGTAACTTTTTAGAACTCGCCGGGCCACAATCCGTTTAAGTAGTAACAATCTTCTCAGGATTAACTACGAGATGCCCCACAAAAAAAAAAAAAAAAACTGGTTGTCAGACTTTCGGACTTCAAAGATCTACGTATTACAGCCGGGAGCAACGGCTTAACATGTTTTCCGTGACGCGGAGTGATCTCGGTATGTATAGATGGTCACCCATCCCCGATCCTACCGCGGCAAGCGTAGCTTAACCTCATTGATGGACTCGTGCGGCTGATCACTTAGCCACGCCAAATAAATGAATTATGTTAAATGAGTTTGGCTCAGTTGGTAGCCACGCTAATTGCGGCGTTTTTGGAACGAAGCTCCTTATGGCGCGTTGCGAAAGGGGGCTAGACGGAATTAAGAGAAAAAGTTGTAACGACACTTTTTAACCAACTTAAAAAAAAGGAGGAGGTTTCTCAATTTGACTGTATATATTTTGTTTTGGAACGAAGTTTTTGGAACGGAGAGAGAGTGAGAGAGAGAGAGAGGGAGAGAGATAGAGGGGTAGAGAGAGAGAGGGAGAATCTTTTTGTTGAGTGTATACAGGTTTTGTACATAATAAATAATAAAAATAATAACAATAAGGAATCCTGGAAAGGAACTTCGTTCCATCCGGGTATCCCTTGACACCTCTCAAGTTTTTTTTTTTCCTTATCCGAAATCATCAAATGACTTTTCCCGCTCTGGGGGAAGCGGGAGGGCGTGTCAGACTTTTACCGACTAAAACCCAGCCGTGTTCCTTCAGTTGCCCATGTGCCAGGGTCACGGTGTCTCTTTCGAACAATCTCGCAACCCTGGCAGGCATCGACCATCGCAGCATCAGTAGCGTTTCTTAGGTCAGTGTTGGTACTGACATTCCAACGTATTGGATAGTTGCATCGCATTTGCACTGGGTATTTTGGGATATATAATTGCTCATTCTGCTAGACTGAGCTCGCTGTTGCTTATCTGGATCCGTAGTCGATTGACTGCTTTGCATATAGGCCACTGCAGGTGATTTCTGGGTGGCAGATGCTCGGAGCTCTCGATCGAGGTCAAGTGGTGGTGGGTACCTTAACGGCATAATGTATTGTTTGTAACCTTAGTAAAACTTTTTACTTTCAGTTTGTGTCTTTGGTTTTATGTTATCTTTTTTTGCCACTAACTTCCATAATTAAAGTTATTTTTACTTTTTGGTGTTTTCTTGGAAGACGGTTGATTTTATTTTTGTGAATAATTTTATATTTCTCGCTTTTTAGTGTTGGTTCCTAACCCAAACCAGTTCTAATGCCACTACTTTACATCCATACATATAAATTATTACTATCACTAATAATTTTAATAAAATATTGTTATTAAAATTATTGTCTTATTAAAAAAATTAAAAACTTAAAAGAATTTTTGTCATTTGTTTTAATTTTCTTTAAACTCGTTGTGCTCATGAACAAAAAAACTTTTTTTTTGTATGCTGTGGATAACGGCGTGAGTTGCACATTTGAATTTGTACTTATTCTTCAAGATAGTTTATAAGATTTAATGTGTAACTGTTTGTTACATATATAACTAATAAATAAATAACTACTTGCTGTGTAAATAACAGTGACAGGAAGTTTTTATAACATCATTAATATACATCAATATAAGTGGAAAAATACGTGTTATGCTAACTCAAAAACTACCCAAGCAAAGATTATAAAATTTATATGAAACTGTCCTTGACTCACAATCTAGACTTATAAAGATTTTTTGAAACGTATAAGTTATACATATACCAAAAGAAAACAGTCAAATTGAGAACCTCCTCCTTTTTTAAGTCGATAAAAAATATTTGTCACCGTTATTCAAAAAAGCAAATGACAACAAAAACAGAGGTAACACAGACAGCGAGGTAGACAAACTAATTAGTGCGAGAACACACTGTCATTTATGCAGGTCCAATTATTCTCTTATACAGCCCACGTCACAAGCTGGATTATTTGTAAGACAGTCAGATACTGCAATACTCTGTTTCATTCAAAAAAACAAAACAATACGATTTAATTTATTTCAAGCTAGACGTTGGCCGCGGACTCACTTGTTTTCTTGGTAATTTTGAGATGTACTCCGATATAAGTACCCTATATTTTAAAACTGGTTTTATTTTACCTGTAATAACCACTCCACAGGTCGATCGATTAGGTCAGGCTACACTAGCCGCGGTTGGTTCGTGAATAAGTGACCATGTTTACATCAAGAAAGCTTGTTAAGCCGTGGTCCCGACTCGCATTCGTGGATTTTTGGAAGTCGTTACTGGTCGTCGGGTCGTCAGAAGCCCGAAAGTCTGACATCCACTCTCATCAAGGGGTATCGTTTTACCTAGTAATTGGGTTGTAGAGAACAGACAGGCAGTCGCTTCTTGTAAAATAATGGTATTCGGCTGCAACAGGTTACACTGAAAGCCAACCCCATCATAGTTGGGAAAAGGCTAGGCATATGATGATGATTCTACCCGTCTGTCACATTTCGTCTGAAATCGTTCAGCCGTTAAAACTTGATAGAGTAACAAACATGTACTTATATTATAAGGTGTATCAATTCATACACGAAATATTTTAAGAGGTACACCTGTAGGTGGTAAAGAAGCTATAGAAGCAAAAAGAAATTTTTTATCTAAGCGTTTTTGAATTTTCCTAATTATTATAATTTTAAAACTGCTTGAGACGTTATACATAAAACCTTTACTCCAAATTATATGAATGGCCCGCTTGACGCTGCGAGGGCAGCGACCGGACAGCACGAGCATGGCCGCGGTGTCTCGGGCCGTAAAAAATAAGAAGGAGGCAGTATTTCTTATGTGCGTCAAATAATTTATAAACATTACATTTTGAAAAAAATACATTTTTTTTATTTAGTTTCTGTAGCTTCTTTACCACCTCTTAAAATATTTCGTGTATGAAAAGATACACCTCATATACATACGTAATGTGCTGAACTATTTGTTAGACAGTCACAAAGACTGCATTCTAGTCTGCTTGATTAAAAAAAACTTTTTTACAAAAAAAGTTTTTATTTTTAAATTTTTAGTTTTGGTATCTACCCCGCACTAATTCCAAACAAACAATGCATCTTAATGCGATAGCAGAAATCGCGGTTGATTTGCCGTCATTTTTAAAGAGTTCCGGTGTCTGTCTCCGGAACTCATCATCAGATCTACATGAAATTTATATGAGACCATTTCGAAATAAACTCCTTTCGAAAAAAAAAAGAATTTTGCAAATCCGTTTATATATGACGGAGTTATGGCCGAACATATATAAAAAAAATATATATAAACATCCGAATTGATAACCTTCTCCTTTTTGAAGTCGGTTAAAAAACAAGTTAAACGATTAAATTTATTTAAAGATACGAGCACTGCAGTGTCACACCGGACCCCTAGTTGAACACTCCCCAACAGCTAAACTTGTTTTTTCGTTCAAATTACAATTGAAATCTCCACGATAGTATGTGAAATCAGAAAATTCGCACTAGATGTTTCGTATTGTGAAAAATGCAGTGGAAACAACGATAGTAGAAAGCATTATTTCGAAGTTCTGGGAATGTTACAAGGACTTTCTACTCTAATCTAATCTAATCTAACTAGCCTATATTGTCCCACTGCAGGGCAAAGGCCTCCCTCTCCCTTTTCCACTCATTCCTATCTTTTGCTAGTGTTCGCCAGTCCTTTCGATAGGAGTCAAGCTCGTCCCGCCATCTTCGTCTCGGCCCGACGCGATGTCGTCGTGCGTTTAATGGGCATTTGTCATCAGACATCCGGCAACATGTCCGGCCCAGTCCCACTTGAGCTGGGCAGCCTTCTGGGAAACATCTGTGAACTTGGTTTTGGCGTGCAGTGTAGTGTTCCTTATACGGTCTGAAAGTCGAACACCCAGGATACTGCGCTCCATGGCTCGCTGGCAGACTTCAAGCTTGGACCTCTGCCGAAGTGTCAAAGACCAGGTTTGTGCACCATATGTGAGAATGGGGAGAATACACATGTCCATAATTCTCCGTTTGAGACATAGTGGTAGATCTCCTTTCAGAAGATCTTTCATTGATCAATTGCTCTTCCAGGCGCTCTCGGTGCGTCGAGCAACTTCTTTGTCTTGCCGCGCCTGAAAGGAGACTATTTGGCCTAGATAGATGTAGTCTTGGACATATGCAATCTCCTCACCCCCGATGTGTATTCTCCTTTTTATGCTGTTTGTCATGAGTTTGGTCACAAGGACTTTAGATAAAGAAACAGGATTAAATACTTTTAAGCAAAATGTACTACGGTTGGTCTATGAATGGGAACATCTTTTCATACCGAGACCCCTCCGTGCTTCGGGAAGCACGTTAAGCCTTTGGCCACGGTCGTCGTTACGGGTCGTTCGAAGCTCGAAAGACCGACAACCAGTCTTACCAAAGGGTACCACCAGTCGCTCCATGTAAAATATTGGTATTCACCTGCAACGGTTAGACTGGTAGCCAACCTCAACAAATTTAGGACAAAGCTAATCAGATGATTTATAAAGCTAAACCAAAAACCTACGTAAACTTAACAATAAAGTTTAAAATATTGAAGTTCTAGGAAATATTCAGAATTACCATATTATTGGTAAACACAAAGTTTTCTCCGTGATATTATGTTTGATATTTTCCTACGACATCAGCTTTGAGCAGAAACAGTTCTATGCATTATGTATTTTTGTTAAGAAAACAACGGAAGCGTTCATTTTCTAAATTACTTCGTTGCCATTCTCAAGCCATTAAATATTTAAAGAATAAAAAGTAAGGACTTTCTGTTTGTATTTCTTTATTTTCTGAGAACAAAAAAAGGTTCCATTTCGAAAAAGCCAAAATCTTTTTATTTATCTCTTTGTCCTGTACCATGATTGTGAATGGAATCATTCTCAAAGGTAAGTAAAATGAACAGTATACGTACGTATTGCTTCACCTAAAGATTATAACTTTATAAGATACAACATCAGATACATTTCTAAACAAGTCATTTGAAGATTTCTTACCCACAAAAAAAAACCCTACCCTTACCTTTGCTTTTCTAAATTGACCGTTTACTATTTACCTTTTTGACACATTCGATTGAGGCACGGTCAGAAACAAATAACAGGTATTTGATATGCCATGCCGGATACGATATGATATGCCGTGGGTATGGGTCACGTGATTGTTCGAAAGAGATACCGTGACCGTGGCACATGGGCAACTGAAGGAACACGGGTGGGTTTTAGTCAGTAAAAGTCTGACACGCCCTCCCGCTCCGCCCAGAGCGGGAGAAGTCATTTGATAATTTCCCATCCAGAAAAAGAAAAAAAAAAAGGTATTTGATATTAACGCATCGCCGCAACAAATAAAGTTCAAAATAGCGATGCGTTTGATGTTGCAATCGAATGACCACCAAATATTAGGAATTTTGCAGTTCAAAAATAAATGCACGGGTAAGTGTTTTTGGTATTTCTTTAGTTGACTCAATTATTTTTATTATCATTACATGACATACATTATGATAGTTTATGCTAATCTTATGACAGTTTTGCGACGAAAAACATTTTTTAAGCTCTGTTTACTTTCTGAAATATTTTTGAGTATGTCTTTCCTTGGACCATTTGACAAAATAATATGCTTTGTTTTTCTGGGTTGTAATATGTACCAATACGGCTAAGCGTGCGACGAAAACTAATCGTTTTACAGTGACCTACATTTGGGCAGCGTCTCAAGTGTCTATGAGATGCGTTTGATATGTCAAAAACGAACCCCGTTCACAGGAATCGATGAGCAATTATTGTGTTTAGTTCATTGCACTTACCTTCACTATAGTCATCGTTGACCACTCTGTCACATTATCTACTGACTATACACCTCCCACCGTTCACAGTGGGCAGGCGGCAGGTAGTTCAGGCGGGTCATTTATATTCAGAACTAACCCCATCTTATTTCACACTTGCTTACCTGAAACAAAAAAAGAAAACACGTTAAAACTTCCACAACGCAATAAACTCAACTTGCAGCACCCTATTTCTTTTCATCTCACTTCATTACACATGCAACCACAGAACTATACAAAATGAAAATCCGACCCCTGAGAATTTCCCAGAAAACGGTATTCCGAATTAAGCTGGCGTGTTTACGTAGTGTGAAGATAAACTATCTAGGAGGTATCTCATAAATAGAGGAGCGCTACAGATCTTTAGTCCCAGTTAGCCTTCGAGACGGCAAAGCTCGTAATTTAGTCAAATACTCAAATATACTCAGTTGAGTATACTCTCACAAATACTAGCGCTCAGTAAAACTGAGACGTATAAGTTGGATCCGTGATGTGATGTTGGAGTAACGAGCAAAGGGAGGATGCTGATTTGATTGAGGGCGGATGAGGAGGCTTGAGTGTGGAATAATTTCGTTGATGAGACTCTGAACTATTTGGAGTAACTAGATTGGGGATGAGAAGATTCATTTTAATAAATCGTTTGGGACGTCTTAGGAATTGAATTAGACTGACAATTCCGAAGGCGCGCGTTTAATTGTAAGTCTTTCTAATTGAAAGATAAAACTCGATTTCAAGTCAAATGAATCTGTTTAGAACTCAAATTGCGTGTCCTATTTCCGTACTCGTGTAGTTCAATTAAATTTCAGAAGATTAAATTTTCTCTACTACTTCTATCACCGATCCACACTTGTTGTATAAAACTCTCCTATCTAAATTCCAGACAAATCTACTAAACAATTCCATTTACAATAGCAACAAAATCAGCACTATCATGTAAAATTCAAACAACCGACGCTGCAGTACAAATTGCAAAAGCCAGTAACTCCAGAAAATTTCTAGGCCATTTTAATCCAAGTCCTCGGGAAATTCAAGTGTTCCTTTCAGAAGCAGTATTAATATCTAAATAGACTGCAGCGTGCCCCGCGGTGACACTGAGATTAGCTCTGCGAGGACTGAGAACCGAGGCCTCAACCTCGCGAGGCCTCACAAATGAGGACTCGCCTTGTAATTGAAATGCACTGCTGGGGTAAATTAGCGGGAAAATGAATTGGACTCAAGTGGCTTTTAGTTGTGACGTTTGTTAAGGAGCTTTTTGTTGTTTTTTGTTCTATTTCGCTTTTGTGATTTTGGACAAAATTTTATATTTTATCTTTGGAAAGGTGTTGAAAAACACCGGTCTGTTTAAGCGTTTGGTAACCTTACGTTGACTTTCAACTTGGAGCAACAACGTTTAGACACTTTTTACGCAGCTTCTGCAATTCTTTATATTACACAGCGCTGTCTATTTTCACGTGCAAAAAGAATATCGTGAAATAGTGCATCGCGAATTTAAATATCATCTGTTGCTTCGAACATCTCCAGTTATAATAGTAGTAGTATATTCTAGTCTTGCACGAAGTACAGTGAAATATGTATGAGAACTTTTAAAATTGCACCAGCATAAAAGCTGTTGTATATTCTTGAGTTAGGTACCCCACAGGCGTCATAATTTAGCTGGCTTCTGAAATTTTCTGGAAAACTCGGAAGAATCGCTGCACTGTGTTTTCGAGAGAATTCAAAGAACGTAGTCATTACGCCTGCAGTATTCTACGAAGGGATAGGCAGAGGACCATTACGTGCTAGAAGGCGAGCCTCATTATCATAATTCAGTCTACAGCAATCAACTGCTTGACATAGGCCTGACATTGGGAGTAAGCCTAGTTATTTAATTTAAGAATTAGTATAAACAGTAATGTTCAACCTATTTTATGAGGGTAGATACTTTCTGTACACAACAAGCGACTTCCATAAAACGTGTTGTTCCTCCGTCAATGTTCTTAATAAAATATCTTCCAGAAAATTCTCCATTCTCCGCTGAACAACACAGCCTAAAACTAATCAGGCCACGAAAGCCTTGAGGAGTTGTAATACCGATAAAAATATACTCTTGGAGTAACAGGTGCAATATTCTGGTTCGCGTTACTGCAGCGTAAAAGCTTATGTGAAACGAACCACTATATAATTCAAATGCTGAAATAAGTCTTATGTGAGGCGCTCAATATTTTATAGAGTAATTTAATTTCAGTTTCAATCTCGCTTTTGTGTTGGTCGCGGTAATAATGTAGCTGGTTGTTGCTAGGTGATCGTGTTTTGTTATTATTTTTCTCTTTTTAATTTAGTGGTCTTTTTAATTTTGTGGGGATTTAGTTTCTTGCATGTGTAATACAATGGAAGGTTTTATCGGTTCGTGATCTTGAATAGACCACTTTAGAATTTTCACAGAATTAAATTCTAATGAGATCGGAGAGATTACGGTGAGTGTGATTACATGTTAAGCACAAGCAGCTATAATGTTCTTGCTGGCCTCTGTGAGAGGGAGTGGGGTGTTATCCATTTTTAGTTTTTGCATGGGAATTCACTTGATTTCTCCCGCTATGGGCGGAGCGGGAGGCCGTGTCAGACTTTTACTGACAAAAACCCACCCGTATTCCTTCAGTTGCCCATGTGCCAGGGTCACGTTATCTCTTTCGAGCAATCTCGCGAACCTGGCAGGCATCGGTCCTAGCAGACCCCTTTAGTGCTGCTGACATCTCTTTGAGGCGCGCGTGGAACACTACGCGTCGTCGACCCGAGCCTGGTCCTTACCGAGCGGCGAGCTACCCATTACTCGCCGCCCGCAAGCTCACGCCTACGGTGGCCGGAAGTCCGCTATCGACTCCCGACGCCCGGGGCGTCTCCTCCTGCGGGCCGTAATCCATCACGCGGACTCAGTGCGAGTTGGTAGATGTCACATGTCTTTGATTTTTGGTTCTAGGACATGCCTTTTTCCTAACGATGGTTTCCCTTACCGTTTTGAGAGTAGGGGTAACAAAATAATTTATACAAAGTAAAGCGTCTGTCTACAACTCGTAAGACGCGGCTGTTACTGCTGGCCCACCACTGTTCACATTCATCTCATTCTTATTTAATTTGTACAGAGTATCTACGAGTAAGACCCACAGTTCAAACGGCCTGATGCCTCAGAAAGCACGAAAGGCCGTGGGTCCCGGCTGTCGTAACTGGCCATCAGAAGCCCGTAAGTCTGACAACTAGTCTTACTAAGGGGTGTTGTGTTATCCAGTACCTAACTGTGTTGATAGGCAGTCGCTCAATCTATACTATATATGCTATAATATTTAATAGTAGCTTTGGCCAGCGGCTTCGCCCGCGTGGAGGTCGAAGATTATCCCGCGGGTATCGTCACTGCTCAGCTCCTATGCATCTTAGCGTTATGTTATATAGCCTATAACCTGCCCAGGAGTATGGACTACAATCGTACCAAATTTGGTTAAAATCCCTTCAGTAGTTTTTGACCCATGCGTGCACATACAGACAGACGGACAGACAGACAGACGGACAAAAAATGTACTGATTGCATTTTTGGCATCAGTATCGATCACCATTCATCCTCCAATATTAATTTTGAATATATTTTCAATGTACAGAATTGACCTCTCTACAGTTTTATTATAATCATATTAATTTTTAATATATTTTCAATGTACAGAATTGACCTCTCTACAGTTTTATTATAAGTATAGATTATAAAGCTGAAGAGTTTGTTTGTTTGATTGAACGCGCTAATCTCAGGAACTACTGGTCCGAATTGAAAAAAAAAATTGTTGTGGGTAGCCTATTTATCGAGAAAGACTATATAACATCACGCTACAACCAAGGAGAGCGGAGCAGTAATGAAAAATGTTGCAAAAACGGGGTAAATCACACGGGTAGGCGATTCGACGTGACGGGAAGGGTCGGGGGAACAAGAAATTTTATGCGGACGAAGTCGCGGTCAGAAGCTAGTGTTAAATATTGGTAAACAACTGCATCCGGTTAGACTGAAAGCCAACCCAACATAGTTTAGAAAAGGCAAGGCAGGCGATAATATTGTGTGTAACACTATTTATTCTATAAGTTCAGTTATTGTCGTTGGTGACTATGGAACACACACTTTGATTGTATCTTTAATTTAGGTCAAAGTACACAGAAACAAAACATATAATACCAAGATTTCCTACCAAAAGAATAAGAAAAGCTAACACCACTAATGAATCAAGACAATACAGACCATCGCAATATCTTAATCCCAGTAGTCTGAGGAGAAGGTCCAAGGTTAATTTGGGCTGATCTGTAATTACCGAATATTTACTTTGAGCGATCTGCTCTCGGACTGAGATAGTTTATTTCTGTTTATCCTTACAATTTAGCTATTTACCCGTAAGTGTGTGTTTTGCCGGGATTGGTTTAATGTTTGATCTCTAGTGTCCGTTTCCTTAATTTGGATAGTTCACACTAGATTTAATGATTTTGAGAGCAGTAGTGGACTAGTGGTAACGGCAATGACTTATGATGTAGATCGTTGTTTCTAACCCAGAAAGGTGCTTTAAACATAACATAAAATAATTAGCCTATACCGTTCCCCCTGCTGATACACAAGCCTCCTCTCGGTGAGAGGGAGTGGGCCGTAATCTACCACGCTGGCCCAGTGCGGGTTAGTAGATGTCACTTGGACAGGATAGGACAGGACAGGACATGGACTGGACAGGTGCAGGACAGATGCTTTACTTTGTGCAAATTATTTCATCACCACTGCTCTCAAAACGGTGAAGGAAAACATGGCGAAGAAAACGCCGAAAATCAAAAATTTGAAGATGCGTGGTAGACACTCCGTCTCATTGTGGCGAAGAAAACGCCATGCCCGAAAATCAAAAATTTGAAGATGCGTGGTAGATACTCCGTCTCATTGAGAGCAGTCTGTGTCCCAGCAGTGGGAATATTACAGGCTGATTATGCTTATGAAACACTAGATTTAGTAGTACGACTGACTCTTGATTACCGACTGATGCACGATTCCAATTGGTCATCTTCTTGGAACCGACAAGAAATTCCACGGTTACACTTTTAAAAATTACACAGCACGACGTGACTCTTGCTCCTTGAATGAGAGTAGTCATTCCCCGTAGGTTTTGGGTCACTGAATTCAAATTCGGCCTCGGAATCGCTCCATCACATCACATTTTTAAGATATCCTAACCTAAAAGTGCAAAAAACACGATTTTAGCGTGTTTTCATGGTTATATATATAGCATCGCGAAAAATTTAGCTATCGAAAAAATACACAAAACACTTTAAAGTATAAGCATTTTGCGCGAATATCTTTTTTCATCATCGAGAAATTTGATTTTGAAAATGTCTAATTTTTATACATATACATGAACTGTATGAAAAATTGTATATCGAATATATATAAAAAATTGTCGCGATGCTATATAACCGTGAAAAATCGTATTTTTTGCACTTTTAGGCTAGGATATCTAAAAAGTGTGATGTGATGGAGCAATTCCGAGGCCGAATTTGAATTCAGTGACCCAAAATCTACGGAAAATGACTACTCTCATTCAAGGAGCAAGATTCACGTCGTGCTGTGTAATTTCCTTTTACAATGTTTTCAGATTATAGTGTTAATAGGTATAGAAGGACAGTGTCGGCCTGCCTATTGTTTGTTTTTATTTTTGATTATACACTTTGTTCACACAAAAATTCATATTGTCTCCAATTAGTCGATTTTTGTATGTCCTTTAAAATTTATAAACTGTTCCCTTTTACCTCTAATTCATAACTGTATTAGCTTAGTTGTTTACTCTACTGTGCATGCTGTGGTCTCCTATAAGTGAAGGTGTACCTGAAGTTTCTCTTTATTTTTGTGTCAATGTATTATGTACATCGTTTGCTAGCGAACCTAAATTAATAAATTAGGAAGGAGTGTGGTATGTCACTAGCTGCGCTTCCGAAAGTTTTATTTTAGTAAACTGATCAAGCTTACGCCACTATAGTAAGTACTATTACTTAACATAATAGAAAATGTTATCTTTAAAGATATAGTCTGCAAGGCCTACAACGTTCTCATAATCAAATAGTAAAATATAATATATTCTTTTATATAATTCTTACATAAAAGATACAAAAAATATTAAAAGTAGAATTCGCACCATGTTTTTGAAAGAAAGACAAATTGCACTTAATGGTCTGCAATACCATAAGGTTTACAAGTTTTAAACGTAGTCATCTATGTTTGTTCGTTCTTTAAACCAGGAGAGCCTTTGCATGCAACAGCACACTTAAACGCTGTTGTGATCTACAAACTTGTAGCCAAAACAGGGATATGTAAAATGTAAGTGGCAGAATTTTCTATCCTCGTACACGGAATCTTTGGCACATGTATCTGCAGCAGTACGCCGTGCTCATGACAAATGCCTTTCACCGGACACTAGCACACGTTTCAAATTTATGAGTAAAATGCGAGCTTCTTTACGACACTCGGTTTCCTTCACATTTTTACTGTTTTACTCGTCTGGTGCTGCACTCTGGAGTTATATCGTATGTCTTCGAGGATCTTGGCTGGGATATAGCACTTCTTGTGATGTGCTGAAAGTGTGGAAGCAGCGCCACGCATTTACCAACAATTTCATAAAATACATGCCATACCATGTCAAGTGACGGACATGTCTGTATTTCTTTTCAATTCATAAAAAAATTTTTTTACAAAAAAAAAAAAAAACAACCGACTCTTCCTTAAAAACACTACAAAGTGAAAAATAACTTTAATTTCGGAAGTCGGTGTCTTAGGATTTGTATTTAAGGATTTGCCACCGACTTCCGAAATTAAAGTTATTTTTCACTTTGTAGTTTTTTTAAGGAAGTCGGTTGTTTTTTTTTTTGTAAAATAGTTTTTATTTTAATTTTTTTGTTATGGTACCTATATGCATTGCATTAGCAATATGCATTGTTTGTTTGAAATTAGTACGGGGTAGCCCGTACTAATTTCAAACAAACAATGCATATTTATGCGATAGCAGAAATCACGGTTGATTTGCTGTCAGTTTTTAAAGAGTTCCGGTGTCTGTCTCCAGAACTCATCATCAGATCTATATGAAATTTATATGGGACCATTTCGAAATAAACCCCTTTCGAAAAAAAAATAATTTTGCTAATCCGTTACACATTAAAAAAAAAATATAAACATCCGAATTGATAACCTCCTCCTTTTTGAAGTCGATTAAAAATTAATCCGTGTGATACCGGACGTAACGAATAGAATCATTTCAATTCAGCCCATGGGTGTCGTAAGAGGCGACTAAGGGGCTTACTAGAAAATGGGCTGCAGCGTCATCTTATTTTAATTTTTTTTACTTATTTAATGTAAACCGCATGACCGTAATAATTATCTCTATTAATAAATGTAAGATGACGTCGGCTAAAAATTGACATTTTAAATACAATAACGAATGTTAAAATGTGGTTCCAACCAATGCAATGGACAATAACCGCCAAAAATTAAGAGAGTATCTGTTTTATTATTAATTATTTTTAACATAGCCGATAACATTGAGTAACTAACAGACAAATATTGTACACCCTATGGGTATGTTTCAGTGACACTATCAAGCTTATTATAAGAACTGTATTTTCACCTGTGCCAAACAATAAATAGATGAATATGAATGAATATTAAAAAAAAACATTTATTTCAGGCATTATTACATCAGCAACAATAGAAATCCCATCAACATTCACATGCGTGACTACCATTCTTACAACGATTACAACAAACAAGAGACAAAGCGATTTGAACCCGACAATCATTAGAAAGCACACATGAGTGATTGGACTAGACGTGGGAAAGCGTGGTCTATTGTGGACCAGCTACGTGGCCCAGGCTGCCGTCGGGAGGAGCGATCGTTATCCGCTCACAATGGACGATTAGGAGCGATACCTCGATGCTATCTGGGCATGACCGTGTAAGCTCTTCACTAGTGTTGCGGCGTAAGTTATGGGCGGAGCGGGAAGCGGGGCAAGTGATATGAACCAACCAATTCAACTAGATAACCAACCAAACTATCAACTAATCTACTATCCAACCGACCGGCCTACTTTGAGACCAATTGCTTTCTTTCTTGTCTAGTTTTGTGGATGTTATTTAGTCCTGTCAAAATAGTCACTGTGGCTATTAACAAACACCAGACTGTTGGAAGTTTAACTGATAGTTTAACCGACAGCATAAGATTTCAGTTTTTTGAAAATCACGGCAGATTGATGACGTTTTAAAACCGTATTTTGTTACTTTTAACAGGCAAAAATCTGTTTTATTTTTAGCCTATTTCTTTTTTAAAACATTGTGGAATAAATGACATAATAAAGTCTATCTTTACCTGTACTTGTTTAGTAATTCATAAACTAAATTTACCACTTGCACCAAACGCCAGTATAGTCCAAGAGCCGACTTACAACTATTTACCGACATTGCCCTTGGCTTCAAGCGAAAAATCTTTCATTGTTCTCAGACAAATTACTCTCATAGAATAATATATACGGGACGCCCCGTCTGAAATATTGCAGCGTCTGAACTGAACGCGTTCCGAACTTGACCTGTGTTCCGATGAATAAAATATTACCTTTTATTCATTACACCCCGAAGGTATAAACGTTCTAGATAAATAAATATTTAATTGGCTTTATATTCTCCGTTTTATATAACGTTTGGGATGGTATTTACTCAGGCTAGCTCTGTGACCTTTGTGCCGGGATCGCTGGGATTAATTTGAGAGGTATTCACAATGAATTGTGATGGATTATAGGTATCTGTGAAAATTATGTCAAATGTTAAAATCTATATAAAATAAAATGAAATGCTGTTCGTTGGTAAGCATGAATGGCTCGGCAAAGGTTATTTATTGTTTTAAAATGTTTGTAATACTCCTAATTCGGACTTCTAATGTAAAAAATCTGGGAAACCTGTAATTTTTTTTTCATTACTTAAACCCTATTTTAGGGACAAAAAAAAATTATTGAGTTTCTCAGATATTTTTAAATTTAAAAAAACGTAAAGTTCTTTTTTCTATGGGATTTTTACGTAAGCGTAGGTACGCTACGCTACGTGGGGTAAGATTTTGACCGGTTTAACGTCTGTCGGGTCAGCTGACAAATAAAAACTTTTTGTAATATGGTATTAACTTTTGCAGTCGGTATTTATTTCGTTGCAAACTTCTTCTAGCAGTGTCCATAGCAGAGTAGTAAAGTAGTAGTAAGAATTTTGGGGGCCTGTCTTATTTAATTTTTGTCATTCGAAAATCGTTGAAAATGGGTCTAATTTGAAGAAAAAATAATGATGATTTTGATTTTTGTATTCATTCTTATCACCAATAAAGTTATCAAAAAACCATCCGAATCATTAAACAAATTAGTTTAACAACTCGGTCAAAAGCATACCAAACGGCACACCAAAGAGCAATATTTAGTTTTACTAAAGTACCATTGACTCACTATTCACCCACTAATTGCGGCCCAATACGTGGCCGCTTCAGTAATTTAATTAAAATTTAAACTATTTTGAATAAAACGTTATGGACGCAGTCAACTGGAACTTGAATATTAAATAAAAAACTAAGTATGTATCGATAAAACTCGGGCAAATTGATTTAAAATGACAGTTAATGCTCTGACTACGATGTGTGTCGATAAATGGTTTGACCTGATATTTTTAATGTAGACTTATTAAAGAAGACTTTAAAGTGAATAACTACTGCAATTAGGGTGCAGTCACCCTAATTTCGTAAAACACTGTCAAATAGAATCTATATCAATTTCTTGCTTCTTATGTTCGACTAGCTCTTGCCCGCGGCTTTGCCTGCGTGGTCGTCGGAAATTAACTCAGGTATTTTTCTAAAATAAAAGTAGCCTAAGTTAGTCCTTGTTACATCAGCTAAGTATCTGTAAGTAAAAGTCCCGTCAAAATCGGTCCAGCCATTTCAGAGATTAGCCGGAATAAATAGACAGACAGACAGACAGAAAGACAGACAGAGAGACAGACAAAATAAGTGACGTGTATACATCCATATACACTTAGTAAAAAGTGGTTATCTTAATATAACAAACAGACACTCCAATTTTATTTATTTGTATGTAGTATCTATATATATGTATATGTATGTATATGTATGTAGGTATGTATGCATGTATGTATAGAGTATATAAAGTATAGATAAGTTTGTCTGCTCAACAATGTTAATTACGCAATGAATGTTGTTCAAATGTCAAAATGAAACCATTGCTACTGGTAGTGTGTTACGCAATCACCTCAGCTGGTACTGTAATGATAGCTTAAAAATAGGTTTCATTAAAAAAACCGCGAATTACCTGGGTATTATCCTAGCTACCTTTTACCTACAATTTTCCCTCCATCGTCAGTACAGCCACTTGAACAAGTTACTTGTAAAAGCAATCGAAATACCTTCATTATTGTGTATTACGATAAGTACTCCCTCTGAGAGGGATAAAGCCAGCAGTGAAAGTGGAAACGATATAGGCATTCTGTTCAAGTGTTTTTTTTTTAAATCTTTACTTATAATAAAACTGTAGAGAGGTCAATTCTGTACATTGAATATACATATATTCAAAATTAATATTGGAGAATGAATGGTGATCGATACTGATGCCAAAAATGCAATCAGTAAATTTTTTGTCTGTCTGTCTGTATATGCACGCATGGGTCAAAAACTACTGAAGGGATTTTAACCAAACTTGGTACGATTGTAGTTCATACTTCTAAGCAGGTTATTGGCTATATATTATAACGCTAAGACACATAGGAGCTGAGCAGTGACGATAAATTTGAAGAAAGTCGGATGAAAATGCGCTTTCGAGCTCTTATCCTCGCATACGTTGATCATACACCAAAAGTATGTATTACAAAGATGAAGGTCTTCAAAAGATCTACAAAAAAGTCTTCGATAGTATATATCTATCCTACTATATCCTACTAATATTATAAATGCGAAAGTTTGTATGTATGGATGTGTGGATGTTTGTTACTCTTTCACGCAAAAAACACTGAATGAATTTGGCTGAAATTTGGAGCACATTTAGTTTATAACCTTGATTAACACATAGGCTACTTTTTATCCCGGTAGTACGTTCTCGCGGGATATTTTCCGACCTCCACGCGGGCGAAGCCGCTGGCAAAAGCTAGTCTACAATAAAAGTATAAACATTACAAGGTACTGATATTCAGGCCTGGATAATGAGGTCGAACCAAAACCCTACACTAACAGTTAAGATAATTGAAGTAGATACATCATCTGTAACATCAGCTGCGAATATTACCTCTCTTCAAACAACGTCGCACCTAAAGTAGGAGCAATAAATTCTACGTCTCGTATAAACCACTCGCAGACCATCTGTACGCGGTATGACAAATGCTTGATATCTATATTTTACCTATTATTATTGGTTAAAACTATCACTGGTTATGAAGAAATAATCGAATGAAGTCTTAATGGCATAGCCTTCTAGCTAAGCATGGATGCAATGGTTGATTGGAATCTCTAGAAGCATTTAGGTTGCCTTTAGGCTAAGTTATAATCTGCCAGGGTCACGGATTTCTCAGAGAGAGTAGATAACCGTGGCCCTAGCACAGGTAACTGAAGGAACATGGATGAGTTTTAGTCAGTAAAAGTGTGACGCGCTCTAATGCTGCCCTGGAGAATTAATATGATGATTACCGACCAAATAAAAAGAGTAAGTTATCAAATAAGCTTGAATTTTAAAGCATTACCTACTTTTGTGACTGGCGCACTGCATTTTAGGCGCAAATTGAAGTCACTCCTTTCGAAAAATCATTTTACAAAGTAGTTCTAATAGAATATAAAAAGCACACATTAAGTCATTATCTTCATAATTTTAGAACGTCCACTGCTGGACATAGGACCTTCCTCAAGCTCAGATTCTGGTGGTTTTTGCATCCAGTGGTTTGATGTGGCCTTCACCAGGTCATCAGTTTTTTTTTAAATAATATGTGTCTTTTCGTTAAATATTTACCTAGTATTCCCTCTGCCGACAAGAAATCTCCATACGATTTCTTCCAGATACGAGTAAAGCCACTACAAAATACAGATGACGTGTTTGAGCAACTTAACGAATTCTGCGATCTCCTTAGTGCGATAACCTAAAAGTTTAAACGTATCTCAATACTACGAAATAAAACATTGCCCGTGTAGAAAATGATAAACACGCAAGGGTTTTCATAAAGAAATAATGAATTTTGAAGTTCACTTAGCAGTAGAGGTTCAAAAGAAACCTCAATAAAACTTTTAAAAATAAAACTCTGTCACTCACCATACAGCCGTAAGGAACTCCCAAATTACCATTTCTCTATGAAAATCAGAAAAAAAATAACATTTCACCGATCCCCAAGTGGGGCCATTCGACCTTTTCTTGATTTATTGTCAAGTTTTCCTGTTCCGCAACTTTTATATGCGGCTCGGCTGGAAGTACGGAATTTTTGAATTGCTTTATTGAGCGTAAAATCTTAGCATTGTGAGTTACACGACTATTATTGTTTTTCATTTTGTCAAGACTTTGGTTTGAAATGTACGAAGTTGGCGTTGTCATTTGGTTTTCTCTATCGTCTTCTGTTTTTTTGGCTTTCTGAAAGTGTTATGTCGTCTCGTGATCGATTCAAAGAATCTATTACCTACCTTTATAAAATGACCAACGTTCACATTAAGATAATTTCATACATTTCTATAACTAAAATGATGACCAATGAAGATAATTTAAATTACGAGTCAGGAAACAAAGATCAAACCAATGCCAAAACAGACATCATGATAGTTGTTCGAAAAAGGAAGTACACTGTTGACCATGATACAAGCGCTTGATTTTAAATCCAAGACCTCTATCCAGAGAAAACATTCTATAAAACTGCACTTTTTTACACACAGTCCACCAACACCACAGCATACATTGCGGCTACTCTCTCACAACGAAGAAATAATAAAACCACAAATAAAATACCAAGTATAAACCCTTCGAACGAAACTTAACCACAGCCGTGTACGGTACAATTAACAGGCAGTAACGCAACTTTTTCTGACGACAGATGTTTTCGAGTTTTAACGACAATAAATCAACAAATTGGCTGCTACTCCATTGGTTTTTTGTTCGTCTAACGATATTTCATGACGCATATTTCGTTTATGACGCTCTTTTGATTAATATGTCTGCGATCAGTGGTAATTTGGTTGCTTTGTTGAAAGTTTTGGGGCTGTTTACTGAAATTAAGATCACAAATCAGGAAGTTTTGTCAAACTCCACAATGTTCTGGGTTTCAAGGTTAAGATTAAAGGTTAGTAAGTAGAAGTAGCAGACTTCTTCGAACTAACTTCATAATATCGATATAGTGGGGACACTCGTGACCAAAAAGCTTAATGTTCAGTCAACGTAGACACAATTATTGCATAGGTTTCCAAATATTGCACTTAACTTCTAGTTATAAGCCAAAAAACTATGGCGTTTAAAAAATTCAAGGTTCTTCTAGCACCACGTAATTTGCACATATCTTTCGAAGCTGTAAACTTGGTTTACACTACACTATTAGTAAATCTGTATAGTATAAATTGTTGTGACCTACTTACTATGTTTTAACTGTCAAAACGCTTCGAAGCATTTTTTTTTTAATAACTTTACATGAAGAGTACAACGTTTACTTATCTACGCAGCATTACACTTATGACCATACTACCTCTTCAGCGTATACCTAGGCATAGCTACATCCATTGATCTGCGTAGTATTTAGTCAAATACGCAGCACGCGATATTATCTGATTAATTAAGCTAATTATGCCGTGTGGTCTCCAGAGATCACTAAAGGAATATTCAGGTAGGTACATGTATTATCTGCATACATTACAAAGTAGCTTCCCAAAGGGATTCCTGAGATAGGAGTACAATAGTTACATATGGACATCTGGACACCGAAATGTAACCATGTTTTTTTAAGCCGGCGGCGTCTGCCTGTCCTGTGTAAAATGGCTACTGCCGCTAACATAACATTGTATGTAATGTATGTAGTTTGCCTTTGGGATTTCTAAGATCTGACTTTAACTGTCTTTTTGTGTGAATGATATCTCGTTGGTCAACCTAGGAGGTTTTCCGCTGCTTAGCCGGACTTACCTGTGGTTGCTTCCATAAATTAATCTGACCCCCCAATCAGGGTTAAAAAAAATAACTAAGAGACTACACGCTAAAGACACGCCCTGTGGGGTACGAACCTCGGCTTAGGGCGTACTGTAACTTTAATTTTATCTTAATACTAGCTTCTGCCCGCGACTTCATCCGC
This sequence comes from Aporophyla lueneburgensis, assembly GCA_932294355.1. NCBI lineage: Eukaryota > Metazoa > Arthropoda > Insecta > Lepidoptera > Noctuidae > Aporophyla > Aporophyla lueneburgensis. The sequence continues at coordinate 5,581,176 of OW028746.1, forward strand.
GTTAAATTTCTCGCTCCCCCGACCCTTCCCGTCGCGTCGAATGGCCTACCCGTGCAATTTTCCCCGTTTTTGCAACATTTTCATTACTGCTCCGCTCCTCTTAATCTCAGCGTGATGTTATATAACCTATAGCCTTTCTCGATAAATAGGCTACCCAACACAAAAATAATTTTTCAATTCGGACCAGTAGTTCCCATACAAACAAACTCTTCACCTTTATAATATTAATAATATAGATAGATTACCTTAATGCTGGCAATGACGTTCCCACTGTTGGGGGTTCAGGTCTCCTCTCTGTGAGAGAAAGTAGGGTGTACTCCACAACGCAGACACAGCACAGGGTGGCGGATGTCACGTGTCTTCGAATTTCTGGTTCTAGGACTTGCTGGTTTCCTAACAATGTTTTCCTTCACCGTTTTGAGAGCAGTGGTGATGAAATTTAATACACAAATTAAAATGCCTGACTGGGTTTGTAATCACGACTTACCATTCGTAAGTCGGGTCGATAGCACTGCTCACAGAGGCTTAAATAAATCTTTTGTGCTAGTTATATTACAGGTTCGAAGGTTTACGACCTAAAACTATTGAATGTATAAAGTTGACTTAAGTGTAAATTAGAACCCAGTTCACCTTTGGCGAATAAAAGGCAAAGTCGTATCGTATATTACCTTTAGAAAAGAATGAAATCCCAAAGCGCCAGGAATAACGTAATAAAGTCCTAACAATTGTCTGCGAAGTTTATCGATAGCTCTTAACTCTACGAGAGCGTTGAGTAGGTCAGAACAGCTGGGTACAGTCAGCGAAGTTAGTGTTATGTAAATAGATTTAGTCTTCATCAAAATCTAGACTTGAACTAGATCTCTTTGCAGTATAAATGTTTTCGAATAAATAACAAAATTGTCTTGTTATTATGAAGTATTTTTCAGGTTATTATTTTGGAATTCTATTTTTCAGCCATTGTGATGAATGCTGAACTAAGTTCCAATGACAGGAATAAATCTAATTTACTTTTTTTGTATCTAGTTGCACCCAGCGGGAATCAGCCACATATGTATGTCTCGATTGCGTGGGCACAACGGAATAAAAGTATCCTAAGACTTATCCAGGTCAGAGTTTATCCATGTGCGATTTTTTATCGAAATTCAGCTTTTTATCAAAATCTGCTGTTTTAGCGTGACAACCTAAATCACGTTTGACAGACAGATTCTTGATTCTAATATGATGCTACGAGTATATGAGCATCGAATTATCCCGTTGTCTTAAGCCCTTATTCTCCTATTACTACACAATGATAAATAGCCATTTTTTTTTCTTTTCCAACTATAAACATGTTGGGGTGGTTGTCAGATTTTCGGGCTTCTGATGGCCTATAACGACTTTCAAAGATCCAAAAATGACAGCGAGAACTACAGCTTAACGTGCTATGCGAGGCACGCCGGGATCTTGGTATTTAAAGATATTGTATTTTACCTATCCGCGGACCAAACAGGGCAAGCTTCGCTTAAGCTGATTAATCGACCCATGCGACTGTTAATACTTTGCTACAAGCCCGTCTACTTTTCCAGTATATTATTGCACGAAAAAGAGACAAAAAGCACGTCATATTGATGCGCCCGACTGTACAAAGAAAACCCGATTCGATACAAAGTAAAATAATTGGAAAAGTATGCGAATTCAAAGCTTTTGTTCTTAATACTTGTATAATACAAAAGTTAAGGCTTAGTCGTTTCTAAGTACGATGGAGTTCGTACGCGATGTGCCGACTGACGTAGTGTGAGAGTGTGCGAGTTTTGTAAAGTACGTGCGTATGTGGGTATTAACTTTGAGGTTCTTAAAAATTATATATGACGTACAGAAATGAATTTACAATCTTTGTATGTCTTTTAATATAACATACATACTGTTAAGCAATAGATGGCGCTCGAGAACTGCCGTGATAGTCCAGTCATTATAGTAAGTTCACCTCGGAATTCGAGATACCCAGCTGTAAGTTTGTAAATACTAGTATATTGACACCCTAAAAGTTGTCTCAAAACCTACATATGGTAGGGTGTAAGCAACTATTAAATTTCAAGGTCAAAGGTCACAAAAATCGTTTTTTTGCGCTTTTTTTTGGAAATATCTCATTTCCTATGGGTTTTTTGCTATTTGTATTTATTATCAATATTGTAGAATACAAAATTCTCTACAAATTTTGTTTAAAAAAATTTTATACGGTGAACCGTTTTCGAGATAGAGGGCGGAGAGCGCGCGGTCACAGCATCACTTCAGGTCAACCGGTGTCTCCGGTCGAAAACGCGCCATATATAGTTGATGAACTATCGATAAATCAATGATTATAAATATTTGTCAATTTCTATTAACTATTATATTATATTTTATCATTTTTTTCCTAACTTATCCACTTTTTATTCAGTATTAATTTATTTAACAACACTTACCTGCCCATGTAATTGCGTTACTTGACGTAATGCATATAACGAAGATGATCGAGACTTTTCACAGATTTCGGAGCATTATAGACTGCCAATAAGGTTTGAGTTCCACTCTCTAATAATCTCTGGGCCGAACAATTTTCTTCCTCAAATGCTGCAGCTAGTTTATCCAAATTTGTCAGTTTCTCAAAAATAATATAATCTTCGTTATATGCATTACGTCAAGTCTACAAAACTTAATAACCTGTGCAGCTTTCAAATATTCCACCAAGTGCAGCTGCTCATCAACATTTCAACCGTGTATATTATCAAGTTCAAACTTGGTTAGGACATGATTTGGAACCCCAGGTATGGGGTTGGGCAATTCGAAACGATTTTCTGGAGCCTATCATGACAATTTTACCACCTGCTCCAGAAGATTTGCTAAATACAATTTTCTGCAACTGCAAGAGTGGTTGTGGTTCGCGATGCGGATGCAGGAAAGCGGGCTTGCAATGCTCTTTAGCTTGTGGCCAATGTAATGGGCAAGCTTGTCTCAATGCTCTACCATATCAGAGCGACATTAACGAAGATGGAACCTTTGACCCCGAAATCATGGAAGAACTTGAGACAAATGTCGTTGAAGACGATAATGAAGACCAGTTTGAAATTTACCAGCAGCCAGAAGACGACGATGAAGAGGAAGAAGATGATTAAAATTATAAATTGTAGTTTTTGTACCCTTTATTCCATTTTTTTACTTTCAATAAAAATAAATGTATTCAATGATATTTTTTAATAAAAAGATTCATAATTTATTTGTTTTTTTTTTCATCATTTAAGAAGTTATTAATATTAATTAGGTTAAAATTCAAATATAATTCCTGTATTTTCATTAACAATTCTGCAATTACATGGGCAGGTAAGTGTTGTTAAATAAATTAATACTGAATAAAAAGTGGATAGGTTACGAAAAAAATTATAAAATTTAATGTAATAGTTAATAAAAATTGACAAATATTTATAATCATTGATTTATCGATAGTTCATCAACTATATATGGCGCGTTTTCGACCGGAGGCACCGGTTGACCTGAAGTGATGCTGTGACTGCGCGCTCTCCGCCCTCTATCTCGAAAACGGTTCACCGTATAAAAAAAAAATTTAAACAAAATTTGTAGAGAATTTTGTATTCTACAATATTGATAATAAATACAAATAGCAAAAAACCCATAGGAAATGAGATATTTCCAAAAAAAGCGCAAAAAACCGATTTTTGTAACCTTTGACCTTGAAGTTTAATAGTTGCTTACATCCTACCATATGTAGGTTTTGAGACAACTTTTAGGGTGTCAATATACAAGTATTTACAGACTTAAAGCTGGGTATCTCGAATTCCGAGATTCTTACCTAATTTAAGCTTAAATGACTGGACTAGTGAAGTTGACAAATGCGAAGATAGCAACGCGTGGTCGGCGCGCCTTGCTGGCATGCACTAAGGCATTCATTCTCTTTCCTCGCGGACACCGACGGCTTAATATTTACCTTCTGTTGTGTATTTATATTTAAATATTATTTTACTTTGTTTTTCTGAGCTCTATACATACATAAACTCACGCTTTTTCCCCATGGTGCTAGGCAGAAACTGCAGACCGCCACCTGTTACGATCCAGACACACTCCTTTTGCATTGTTTACGTTCATACATGAGGACACTCACTCGCACGCCAGTTGCGAGTACTACGCACCTGATTTTTCTGAAGTACATCACCTATGAGGTTACTTAAGTCCTCCTAGGGTGTCCACTTTCCGCGTTTCGAGTCACATCTGCCTTGTAACTACCTCTTCTTCTGTTTTTAGGGCTCCATAGCAAAATGGTAAGAAGGAACCGTAATGGTGCGACTCAGTCTGTCTGATACAGCTGGATATCTCAAGAACTACTAATGGTATCAATTTGAAATTTGGAAAAGATCTAAGTCACATTTGCTCAACCATTTTGCAAATAAGAAAGAAATAAAAACAAATGTCTTTTTTTGCAAGAAGTACTGAACGGTGTTCTTAAAAATTCGAAATGGTGTTTTGATACGGAACCCTTGGTTAAAAAACCAGTCAAGAACGAGTCTAATTCGCCCAAGTTAGACTCGTTCTTGACCGGTTTTCTTTTAATAATAATTGCCTCTTACGTAATAGGTTTTCCGATGTTTACACATCGGAAAATCTATTAGGTTATACTACCTTTTTTTTTTCTTTTTTTTTTCTGGATGGGAAATCATCAAATGATTTCTCCCGCTCTGGGTGGAGCGGGAGGGCGTGTCAGACTTTTACTGACTAAAACCCACCCGTGTTCCTTCAGTTACCCATATGGCCAGGGTCACGGTATCTCGCTTGAACAATCTCGCGACCCCGGCCGCATACTACCTTGAATCTTATATTTTGCTCCCCATTTTACCATATGTACCGTGCGGATAAAAACCACAGTGCAAAAACCACTTGGTTAACCTCTGTGACGAATAGGTCATTAAATTGCTTATTGGTTCATTATTAATAATACTTACAGACATACTGCAAGCGGAAAACCTATAAAAATACAGAAAATTAGCCTTAATTTGGACTGCCACATTATCCTAGTGGCTGTAAGTGCGACGATTGGTTGTGGGTGTCCTGGATAAGATTTTTAAGTCGGGGTTATTTTATGTTTTTTTTTTGTAGTGGTATGGAGTTTGAATATGTGCCCTGATAAGTGCAGTAGTCGCAAGCGCAATTACCTAGGCCTAAGGTCCTGGTGTTCGATATCAGTGTCGGTAAAAATGTTATTGGATTTTCTCATAAGGAATTTTTAAGTGGCCAACTGGAATCTGGATTGGTGCCCCTTTGATGGCAATAGACTTGGCGCCTATTGTGCGGGACTTAAACATAACTGGCGAAAGGCAGGTGTGTTATTGGTACACCTCTGTTTAACTCGTCGGGGATTATGGGCGTAATGATACGTGTGTCCCAAAGAACTAGCTTTCCGGGGAATACTTATGTACAGGGTTAGTTTTGAAAGCCAAATTTAAGGGTGTGGTATAGACCGTTAAACTAGACACTTATTTCCAAGGGACAAAGTTGCATTCGCGAAAAAAAAATACACACCCTAAAATTTGAAGGTCTTTCAAAAAGGAACCCTGTATTTATATCCTGAAGTACTATAATTACATAAATGTTATGATTAAGCGTTTTATTATTAAGCGCTATTTTGTACAAAACATCAATTGTGGAAGTATTTTCTTTATTAATCTCTAGAACGAAATTGGTTCTGTTTTTGGAACATCGTTTAAATATTTTATTGTACTTTAAATGAACAACAGCTTCGAGTATATCCTTTAGGTTTACGTAAGTGTGCGAACCTTATTATCCCTGAGTTTGTCTTTCATAATATGGTCAGATAGGAAATGTCGACTAGTTTATTTTTTATACATACTTCTTCCCATGGGTGTAAGCAGAAACGAATGACCTGCCACTATCCTTACATAGTCCTTTTGCATCATTTACGTTCATTCATCAGTTCATACACGCACGCCGGTTGCGAGTACTACGCACCTGACCTTTCCGGAAAACATCACCAATAAGGTCACTGTACGTCCGTCCGGTCGTTTGTATGACGGGTAAATGTAATTCCAATTTTCTTTTTAAATTATAAACTTAACTATTTAATTTCAGTATATCTAGCAGCTGTAGTCTATAGCAGGCTGTATTAATTTATTGGTAGTTAATTATAACCACAATTTGTGCGACGATTTGTTTGAATTTCAGTATTTACTTGTATGACCTGATAGAGGGGCTTGTGGCTAAGTAATAACAGACACACGCGTTGATTCGTGGATGGGTGATCTTAAATATATCTAGATCCCTGCGTGTCTCGGAAAGTACTTTAAGGAGTTGGTCCCGACTGTCATTCGATTTTTGACAGTGATTCTGGTCGTCAGAAGCTCGGAAGTCTGACAACTAGTCTTACCAAGGGTATCGTATTGCCCAATAACTGGGTTGTAGAGGTCAGATAGTGTATATAAAATACTGATATTGAGCTGCATCTATTTAGACTCAAAGCCAATTCAAACCAGGCAAAAACTAGGCAAATAATGACTTGTATGACTCTCGCTATTCTACAATTTTGTAAGAATTTGGGGGTGCTGCTAGTCAACCGATTACGACGAAGCACAAAAGAGAGTTTTGGTTTTGGCCAGTATGTAATGTATATATATTCATGTGTTCCCTTATATCTTGCTTATGACATTAAATGGTTATGTGGTCATAACCATTTCATGTCATATAACCTATTTTAACAAAAAAAAAAAAACAATAATAGGAATCGTTCATAAGCTTTAAGACAAATTGGAATACGACCACGGTTTTCGGATGAGAATATTTTCTCGTTTCATAATTTTCAAAGCGTTTTCATATTTTTTTTATTTACACCCCACATTCTGACAAGTAAATGACTTGTCTAGGAACGTACAAGAACAAGTATGTCATATTATCATCTTAGAAAGGAGTTACTGATATTAGGTAAAGCATAATTTACATCTAGACTACTAGCTTGTCAACACCTATTAATTATGATCTACCCTTACCAACACGGTTTTAATTAGCTAATTGGATTAATTATCCGATAGACTAGATTAATAGTAGGTATTACGTGTCTTATTAGACAGCTAGTACCTATCTATATTTATAGACTTATTGCAGCCCACAACTGCTTGCTTTCAACCAAACGTTGACGTTCACAAAATATTTTCCTTGAAAAGAAAGAGTAGTCTCCAGCTCACATTGTTTAGGGTACCGTGACCAAAAGGTGCCAACGAAACCCTCTTGCTGTCTGTCTATCTCATAAACCGAAAGAGTTTGATAGTTGACATTTTCACTGAATACCTATGTATTTATAATGCTGCTACAACAACAAATAAAAATAAGATTAAGTTAAAAATTAAAGAACCCCCTTTAATTTTTACCCAAAAACACGTTTTTTATACAACATTAATTTTTGTTTATGCGAAACCCGAAACACGGGTCTAGTATTTTTATGTAAAGAATCTATGAAAAAAATTTCAAAACTGTATCATTAATAATCACAAAGTTATAAGCTTGATAAGTTACCTGGTTGTCCACGCAAAAACATATGCAGATCACCACAAACAGCTAGTGTACGTACCATCTCCGTGTAATGGACGTTTGAATACGAGAAAGACATGATAATGTTAAAATCGAAACAAAACACTAAGGCCCGCGACTTGGAAGCGTAATTAAATATTTTTGGCACAAAATATAACATGGTGTAAAAATTATTGGAATCGATTCAGTTACTGATTCTGAACAAACTATATTCAGGTTTCGCATATACTAAAAATAATCTTGTATAGGGTCACCTATACAAAAAACGTGTTTTTTATATGTATTGTACGCTGGTACGGAATCATTTGTGTGCGAGTGCGACTCGCATTTGACTAGTTGTTTTATTTCATAGTGTGGTGACACTGTGTGCTATTTTGCAGTCAGCCAGAAACAAAAATATATATGGAATAGTTTTCTCTTTATCTTGCGAATCTCAAACATAGATGAATGGCAGTCGGGACCAAAGGCTGTTCGTGCTTTCTTAGGCACGGAGTGGTCTTGGCATGTCAAGGTTGTCACACATCTAAGAATCAACCGCTACAAGCTTAACCTGAACGATTGACTGGTGCAGCTATTATTATTTACCTACAAGCCCCCAAAACGAATATTCAACAAGCTAAGATGCTAATACCCTTCCTTATGCTAAGCCAACAGTAGGTATCTTAATAACAACTCCAAAGACACTCCAATATAAACTTCAAACATGCAATAACGCAGTTGACAAACACACAGCGAACCGTTCGTTTGTTACTACCGCACAAACCTCTCCTACAAAACTGTATTACCCAAGTTTTATTGGGAAAACCGATGGAATTAACTCCCACGACAGCACGTGCCAAGGATTTAACCCCACATTTGTTACTTTCTAGTTGCTTTAACCGAGTCTTTGGTTTTCAAAGAAAAACTTCTACAATTATGCCCGGTTTTGGCTTAGATAAACGTAAGTTTAAGACGATTTTAAAGCTTTTAGCGATGTATTGAAATTTTGAGAGTCATTTGTTATGTTTGAGTACCTACTGAGTTTTGGCTTTGTATACAATTTTCACTAAAGTTCATTCTTATTTGAAGAGCGACTTGATAAACTTATTTATCACCGCGCTTCCCGTTTTCTCTCTCTCTTTAAGTCTCCATTATGTTTTGTGTTATGTTTATTCGCGACTAATTTCTTCCTAATACGTTCAGCTGTTTTACAAAACAAATAAATATACAAAAAATGTAATATTTTCTTTTCATAATATTAGTTTGTAATTTTAACTTGGGCGATTAAATTCTCGATTCCCTAAGTGGAATATTAAGTCAAAAGTAACACCAATATTTTAAAATGTTTCTTAGATAGTTATTTCTTATTGACTCACACTTTATGGAAGTATAGGAGTAAGGTGGCTAACCCAAGCTGCGTCAGCTGGTGTAAATTTACTAAGTACCAACCCGCCACACGTGTAAACAATTTTCAAAAAACATTGTCAAATTACGCCAAACATAACCGAGTCATTAAAACCACCCATGTTAATACATTTTCCGCCGAAAATTCCTGTACAAAAATGAAAAATAAACTTTCGTAATTAAACGCGGCTTACATACCGCCTTTGGTAAAATAAAAATCGAGAAAAATCCCTACAAACCGTCATGACAAACATAGGTACTTGTGTTACGGTACGAGTACGAGAAAAATACTCGTAATACGACAAAAATTACTCGGGATGCGTGGTTGAGCGTGTATTAAAATGGACGTGTGTTTAAAGAGCCAAAAACAATGTTAGCCGGCGGCGTACGGATGTCGAGATTTTTGGAATTTGCCGTATTTTGATACCGGAACAAATTGTTAGTATTTTTATCGTAAGAAAGATTTTCCAAACATTCTACCGGTCGCAATTAGTTAAAACCTATATTTGGTTGATGCTAAAAAGTAGATTTTCTGTAGTACAAAATAAGAGGACATAACTATAGGGTTATCATAATCAAACGTTTGAAACACGCGTGAATCAGCGGTCTCAAGACAATAAAAGAGCACTCCGGAAGAATAAAATTAAAGGAGTTGATCGACTGAACTCTTTTAAGTTTAAATAAGACTGCTGGTCGTGACTTCGTCCGCGTAAAATTACTTGTTCCCTCGACCCAGCCCGTCGCATCCCATTGCCTGCCGATGCTATTGCTTCGTTTTCAAGTCGCCGGACACTTCTTTGCGATTTGGTTAGTTTTGGCCCGGCTCCTAAGGGCCCTAGTGTCATTTTGAGTAGCCTTTTCTCAAGAATTGGGCTGTCAAATACATCACTTTTTTTTCCATTTTACTATAAGTCCCAGAGATAAAAACATTCAAATAAAGAAACTAAAACACACGGATTCTTCAGCTTTCTCATTAGTATATTATGACTATAATCATAACATATTATTTAAGCTATCACGCTTTAAAAAATATGTTCATGTACACTTTAAACAAACACTACAATAAGAAGCACTAACTATCTGTCTTTCCTCTAAGAAAAAAACCCACTTATATAACACTAACATACATCATATTAAAACATTCGGTACCACAATCGCACAACACTGGGTTGCAATTTCAAAATATTTTTAATTTACCGCCATGCCACGGAGTGCTCTCTTTACAACCTAGTGTAGAACCTTTGAAGTCTGATGGCAGCATTATATATGTACTTTGATATACTTTAGCCCCCCAGCGTCGATGATTGTGTTGCGTTTCATGTCTATGGTATGCATAGATTGGTATCGTTATTGCTGTGTCAGATAATATGTGGCTGTACCCTACGTGCCGTTTTATAAGGGAGCATTTGGATGGCGGTAGTTTGACCGAAATATTTTTAAAGGTTTAACTTTATTCAGTATGTTCATATAATGATGAAGACTAGACAATGAGGTTATCAAACCAAGAAACCCTTTGTATCTGTGCATAGATCTTAAGTTGTTATTAAACGGTAAGCTCTCTTTAAAATAAAAATATCTGGTTGACCGAGCTTTGCTCGGCATTTTTTGGTAAATTGTGTTTAAAATAATAAGTTTTGTTTAATATGTTCAAGTTGATTATCAATAAAGTGGGTCATTGAAAACACGAATAAAACGACATTTTATAAAAATGAATCCTAGCTAGATCGATTTATCGCCCCCGAAACCCCTTGTATACTAAATTTCATGAAAATCGTTGGAGCTGTTTCCGAGAACAACAACAAGAACAAGAATTGCTCGTTTAAAGGTATAAGATAATCCAGCAATGAAACTCGAAAGGTTGACGTAGAGGAACTAAGTCATCTCCACCATAGGATAAATTAAAATCAATACATTTTCTAGATATAGAACTTAGCTTTTCTCATCTTATACATAAGTCGACCAGAGATTCAATGTGGTAGTTATATTATAACAAGCTCCTTGTCAAAGGCGTATCACAAACTTTTCCGACATTAAAATGTCTAAAGGCAGATTTTTCAATAGCCAAATGTTTCTTATTTGAAAAATAATAAATACTAGTTTGACATTGATAGTTGCAGTCCTTAACTTCAGAATCGAGCGATACGATTACTGACAAATTCGTGCACTGACTGAGCAGGTCCACGCAATCTGTGGTTCTGTCCCCAAAAGATCTCAGACACCAATTTACATGGTCTTCACATGATCTGACTAACATTATGTCTGGATCTCGTGAGTTTGTTTTGGTCTTTCTTCTCAGAGTAGTTAGATAGGAAACGCCGACCTCCTCTAGTATTTAAAATATGATTGACGTGTGAAACTATTTGTTTGAACAAACCCACATAATAATATCATTTATCATTATTTTCTTTACCAGTACAAGTTGTCAAACAGCAATATCTTTCGATCTGATAAACGGTATCTGACAGTAAAGAAATCGGTTTTAAGAATTTTTTTCTGGAGCTACACCCATTTTATCGAACACGTAGGTAGACAAACAAAATGAAAGAACAAGGGTCGCTAATCTCCAAAAGGTAAAAAAGGCACATTTCTAATTTGTCTTAAATTAAAAGAAGCCTTAACCTCAATCAGAAGGAAAGCCATTAGTTAGCTTTTCTTGTCCCGACTTTGTTCCGTTGATTTATCGCTAGGTTCTACTTGTCACTGAAACTTTGCGATGAAATGTTTCTTTTAGAAATCACTCACAGGTCTGGCTTTTTGGCCCACTAATTACTTTTGAGTTTGAAATTGTTTAGGCTGTTAAATTAGGGAATACCTAGAATTTTCAGGCTCGTGAACCTTAACGGTTTTCTAGTCCAACTGTGATTTTCATTGCTTTAAATGGATGAAGTTTCAAAATTTTTCTGCTAATGAAAATGCTGAATTAGAAGTTTCATTCGTAGTATCAAAAATGACCTACCATGTACTATAAAGGAGACTGAGGAAAATATGAGAACAAAAGAGATTTTTCTTGGTAAGATTTTGAAACTTCTACGTTTAAAGAGTTCACTGATTGACGCCACTGAATTCCCACTTCACAAAAAATATTTTTACTTTTTTAATGTTTTGAGACACAAGGTCACCTTTTACAACTAATTTTGAATACTTAATCGTTTACTACATCACCAAACCAAAAGAAAAATCTAACTGAGAGGCAGCCGAACCTCATAATCCCACTCACCCATTCCGTTTGTAGAAATTTTCCATAAAACGTATTACGTCTATTCCATTAAAAATGTATGGCTTTTCGTTTGTATGTCATGGGGTACGGTTGGGTCCCAAAGTAGGTTGAAGTATAAGCAAGTCGAACTTGTAGGTCCCAATAAAAGTTGGCCGTTTGGGTAATCTAAGTCTCCGGGTGAATAAACACAAGGGTATTTGTTTTAGCGGAAAGGAAGAATGGAGAATTTTCGTCGGATTTTGTTCGATAGTGTTATTTTATGAGTAGTATATTTTTCGAGTGATATTTTGTCTGGCTTAGCAATAAATGTGTCTGGGATTTTGTGTGGGCTATGGAAATGAAATAGGTCGTGTAATAAGATTAAGAAATCTTACAGTTTTGTGTGTGCCATTTTCTGAATGATATTTGTATTACTTAAACAGTTACGGGGTAAACAAAAACTATCAACAAAAATACTGAATACTAAGTCAAATTTATATCGATCCATATTTTATTCCTTCCGTTAAAAATTAAAGTTAATACAAAAGCGTCGACAATAACAAAACCGCATTGAATATTAATTCCAATTCGATTCAAGACATCAAATATATCAATAACAATTAAAAACAATGACAGACACATTCTAAACAACAAATCAATTTCTGAGCCCGCAATAATCATTATACCCCAATACACACAGCTCAATCCTTTGAGGAATCGCAGGAAGCGATGTCCGTCGTACGGAGTCGATTACGGCCGGCATATCGATTCCGATCAGGTGTCTCTCTCGGACGTTGTCACGTCAATCAGTGAGTGTGAATGGACGCCCTAATTAATTGATGCTTCATTCAATTTATTTTATTTATATATACTTTATTGTACACCATAAAAATACATCACAAAAAACATTATAATTATTACAAAATATACAATGGGCGGCCTTATCGCTTTATGCGATCTCTTCCAGGCAACCATGGAATGGACAGTGAAAAGCGTGGACATAAAATGGGTATGTCAATGGTGTAAACACAACTAAACTGTTATTTATATCCTAAATAATATATACATAAATACATACATACTAAATATCCATATAAGACACAAAAAATAATGACGACAGTACATAGAAAATTACAGTTCGGTTAGGAGAACAAGATCACAACGACAAGTAGTGTTCCTTCACAAGTCTTTTAAAAACATGTAACGTCTGCGCGCGTTTTATTTCAACAGGCAATGCATTCCACAACCGAGCGGCTTGGACAGTAAAGGAATGGTCGAGGAAAGTTGTGGAATGCATAGGCATCTTAAGCTTCAAGTTATCTGATGACCTTAAGAATTTCTGACTGCCTCGTTGGTCTAGTGGTAGCAAGCACTACTGCTGAACATGAGGTCCTGGGTTCGATTCCCAGGCCGGGCAAAGTGTTATTGGGTTTTCCATCTGGAATTTCTCAGTAGCAGCCCGGAGTCTGGACATTAGTGTCCGGTTGATGGCAATAGGCTCGCCCCCTATTACATGGGACTTAAACATAACAGGCGAAATGTGGGTGTACTGTAGGTACACCTCTGCCCAACCCTTCGGGGAAACAAGGCGTGATGTTATGTTATGTCTTAAGAATTTCGTGTGGGAGTCACAAAGAAACTGAAAACGCTTCTTGAGATAGAGAGGAGTGGAGGGAGAAAATAGCACATTATACAAAAGAGAAAGAATATGAGCATTCCGGCGAAGGCGAATTGGTAACCACTTGAGCTTCACTCGAAATTCGGAAACATGGTCATATTTGCGCAAACCAAATATGAACCTTGTACAAAAGTTTTGAAGGCGCTCAAGTTTGTCCAGTTGGTCTTGGGTAAGGTCAAGATAGCTGGCATCGGCATAGTCAAGGATGGGTAGAAGAAGTGATTGTGCAAGCGTAATCTTGGTGGCAGTCGGGAGAAAGTTACGCAATCTCTTCAAAGACGCAGCGGATGTAAATAGCTTACGGCTAACTTCCTGTAGCTGGGCAGTCCAAGAAAAGTTCTTATCAATAAATATTCCCAAGTTTTTGACTGTATCGCTGAAAGGAACAACTGTATTGTCAAAAGAAACTTGGGGAAGAGTACTCCAGTCAATCCTTGAGACCATTCTTGAACTGCCCACCACCACAACTTGCATCTTTATAGGGTTAACCATAAGTCCATATCTCTTGCTCCAGTCGCATATACGGGCCAAATCACGATTTATTTTTAAAATAGCCTCGGACAGATTCCCAAGAGGAGCTCGCGAGTAAATTTGTAAATCATCTGCATAAAGATGGTAGGAAGAAATAAGTTCATCGGAGATTGAGTTTATAAAAACTGCGAAAAGTAAAGGGGATAAAACACCACCCTGAGGTACACCGGCAGAAGTATTACTCCAGGTAGACAAAGTCTCTCCAAGGCAAATACGTTGCCGACGACCGAACAGGTAACTGCGAAACCAATCAATTACCGATGGAGATATATTAAGAGAGCATAGAATCCCAAGCAGCACATCAAAATCAACAGTATTGAAAGCATTACTGAAATCTAATAAAGCTAAAACTGTAAGATTACCGCTTTCCATCGATGACCTTATATCATCCGTAATGTTCAGAAGCGCTGTGGTGGTGCTATGACCAGAACGGAAACCAGACTGGAAGGGGTTGAGGAGATTATTTTTAGTGAGGAAAGTGCTAATTTGATTGTGAATCAACCGTTCAAGGACTTTGGATAGGAATGGTAAAACGGAAATTGGACGGTATTCAGAAAAGGATTTAGGATTTGACTTTTTAGGTAAAGGAATTATTTGAGCATCTTTCCATGAGCATGGAAAGGCACCACTAGCCGCAGAAAAATTGAGGATGTGGCAAATAACAGGTAGTATAACATCCAGCACAGGGACCAACATATTACGGCTGATACAGTCACTTCCCACTGCATTGGAAGTAATCGATAGTATGCTCTTCTTAACATCACATGCGGAGAACTGATCAAAAACAAATGGAGGATAACTGGGAGTCGGAAGAGAAGAAAGATAATTCAGTGTTTTCAGTTTAATTGTCCCATCATAATTGGACGAAGCAGTAAAGTGATTATTCATTGCATCGAGGTTTATATCTTTTGGAATGGTCTCTTGTCGGGTTTTACCGACTCCCAATGATCTTAGAAATTTCCAAACTTTGGATGCGTCCCCATTTTGGACAGAAGTGTGAATGTGGCGGCGATTAGCATTCCTACACACCTTATTGCAGTGATTACGGATTGAGAGATATCTTTTCCTGTTAGCGTCATTAGCCCTACGTTTAAATTTGGACTTTGCCATGACTTTCTTGTGCATAAGCGTTTTAATATCATTTGTGAGCCACGGCGCCGGCAAATGTTTAACTTTAACTGCTCTAACAGGCGCGTGATGATCGTAAAGCTCGATAAGCTTTGCCGTAAAAATGTTAACTTGCTCATCAACTGAATCAGAGGCAAACAGGTCTGACCAATCTATACTGTTGGCATCCTTGCACAGATTGTCAACGTTCATTTCACCAAAATTGCGCTGCATGAGTATCTTAGCTTTTGCCTTAGGTGGGCGAACTTTGTATGACAGGAAAATTAGGTCATGATAGGAAAAGGCATCGGCTGAACATTGACCATGCTTAGCGACATGATCAAGCGAAGAGACAAAAATCAAGTCAAGAAGTGAAGGGGTAGAATTAGGAAAATGGTGAGTGGCACTCAGTGGAAGAATAGAAAGATTATTGGAAGCTAAAATATTTGTCAGAGAAGACGAGCGATGGTCTTTTTTTAGAAGACAAGTATTAAAATCACCCATGACTATACTATGACTGTATTCAATAGTATTTACATGAGTGATTCTATAAGGCATTATATGTACGTGGCTGAATGTCTGTTTGGAGGGAAATGGTGTGGAAGTGATGTGACGGTTAATTAATTTTCTACGTATTAAAAATCTTAAATTCATAGCCAGATAATGGTTCAGCCTGGTGCTGGGTCTAGAATTTAATTTATATTTGTAACGAAGGTGAGCACCAAGGAAGGATTTTTATATAAACTCATCTTCTTAAGGGGGGTTATTATAATTATAAATATCTAGCTTTATTTAGATTAATAATTTATTTTAAATAATTTATAGTAACAAAAACTCAATTTACAGAAACACTGTGTTCGATAACAACTGCATTAGTATAAACGGTGTCGCAATCAGCAACGCCCACCTCCACAAAGTTTCTATCATCATCATCATCATCATCATCATCATCATCAGCCAATATTTTTCCCACTGCTGGGACACAGGACTCTCGTTGAGTGGGCGCAATCTACTGAGCGTGCCCAATGCGAGTCTGTAAATGTTACATGTCTTCGATATTTTGGGTCTCGGATATCCCGGTTTTCTCACAATATTTTGAGAGCAGTGGTGATGTAATGATATGAGGTTTGACATCATTTATTCTCATAAGAATTACATTCACTTGCATAAGAATAACTAAAACTAGACATATAATTAAAATTAACTAGATTTTGGACGTATTACAAATAACTGGGCATCGAATAAAATGTATTGAGGGTAGTTTAAAAAAATATGACCAAGTGTAGTTCGATACACGGGCACAACTGTCAACTGAAAATATGTAAACAAAACAAGTTTCCGTGAAAAGACAGATCAGCGGTAGCTAGATACCTATACACTAAAGAGTAACCAGAGCCGTTACCACTGGGCCAACACTGCTCAGGTTTTTTTATAGTCTCGAGTGAACAGGTTATCTACTTCAAATCAAGCGTACACCATCGTAGACCACATTTACTACTATGTGAGATGATGGACAAACGTGAGTCTATATATGATTTAAGGAATTGTGAGATAATTGAGTACATACTAACAGTAGCAATGTCTTTTATTTTGTCAGTTCCACAACATTCATTGCGTTATGTATACAAAAGAGATAAGTAACTGGGGTCATTGGATTTTACCGTAGCCCTGGCACAGGTAACTCAAGAAACACGGGTGGGGTCATCGGAGAAGTTTAGTGAAAAGCCCATAGATCATATTGATGAAATTTGTAAAAAAATTAGTAGTTCATCCTACGCATTACATAAACTCGCCCCAATTGTAAATACGGATACATTTCTTGCTGCCTATCACGGACTTGTTGCATCGATTCTTAGATACGGTATTATTTTCTGGGGAAACTTTATACAAAAAGATGTTATTTTTAGAATGCAAAAACGATGCGTAAGAGCTATGTTTGGCCTTGGGATTACGGACAGTTGCAAACCATATTTTATTAAACATCAAATTCTCTCACTTCCTTCCTTGTATATATTAGAAACAGTATTATTTGTTAAAAAGAATCCGCAACTGTTTACAAAGTTTTCAGATAGTACTGAAAGAAGTCAACGTGATGATGGTAGACTTCGTATATATAATGCTAAAACGGCTCTCATGCGTAAAAGTGTATTTTGTATGGCTCCTAGATTATACAACAAGTTACCAAAGGCATACAAAGATTTAAATATAAATAGTTTTAGTAAAAATATGAAGAAACTTTTAATAAATAAGTGCTATTATAGTGTTGCTGACTATCTAAATGATGTATTTTAGACATTTTTACCATTTTTATTATTTTTGCTTGATTTAACGTGACTTGATTTTATTTTTTTATTTTTATTGTATAATTCTATTTAATAACATTATTATTGTATTTGTACGCCTTTTTAGGCAAAACATGTTGAAACTTTTCCTGTAATCACAACAACTGATTTTAAACCTACACGTGTTTCTGACAAATAAATGCATGTTATCTTATCTTATGTTTTTGCATTAAATTTAACCTGATACATTGATCAGATTTAAAACTTCAGCTGTATATTACGACCCTGCGGATGACCACGGCCTCTGTGATAGGCTTGAGTCACACTTTTTATCACGATTTTTGTTCCCAACTGTGATAAAAATGTATCACAGTTCGAAAGAGGTACTGTGGCCCTGCTATATGGGCAACTTAAGGAACACGGGTGGGATTTAGTCAGTAAAATTCTGACACGCCCTTCCGCTCCACCCATGGAAGACGTCATTTGACGATTTCTTATTAAAAAAAAAAAGCCTATCATAGAGGCCGTGCTCGCCCCGCTGGTTACATATCTCTTTTGGTGACCGTACTTAATTGAGCAGACAAATATTTTGAACAAGTAAACTATGGATTAGTAATAACCTTCAAAATGGTTTATATTGTGACTAGCTGACCCAGCGAACTTCGTACCGCTTCAGAATCAATAAAACCCATGTTAGGTGAGCTCCTACCAAGTTATGCCAACCTGGTACCTACTTCGAAGACATAAAGCGTTTTCTAGCTATCACACACCCATGTTAGGTGAGCTCCTACCAAGTTATGACAACCTGGTACTTTGAAGACATATTAATAAGGATGATTTTTTACACTTTGGGTCCGAAAAACCCAAATATCTTACGGACCCCTATTTTTTTTAAATAAAATATAGCCTATGTTACTTGCAGATAATGTAGCTTTCTAATGGTGAAATAATTTTTAAAATCGGTCCAGTGGTTTTTGAGTTTATCCATTACAAACAAACAAACAAAAATACAAACTTTTCCTCTTTATAATATTAGTATAGACTGATAGTGTGTTACGCATTTACCGTGCAGTGAGTACCAAACCTTCAAGTATGTCACTCCACTAATTGTCGCTCTGCTTAGCTCGTTACACTCAAGTGGGATGCTAGGTATTAACAAGTACCCACCAATTTACTACAATTTGTGTGCGTAATATACGCATGTGGTTTTGTCTGATGGTACCAGCCTGTTGGACAAATATTATCAGCTAAAAAAACAGGTTCTTGATCTTGCTGCTGCCACTTCTCTAGTAAGTCCCATAATCGCCTCTTACGACACCCACGGGAAGAAATGGAGTGGTGCTATTCTTCAATTAAAATAAATTTATTTATCTATACTACTTATTATAAACCTGAAGAGTTTGTTTGTTTGAACGCGCTAATCTCAGGAACTACTAGTCCGAATTGAAAAATTCTTCTTGTGTTGAGTAGCCTATTTATTGACAAAGGTTATAAGTTATATAACATTACGCTACAACCAAGAGTAACGGAGCAGTAATGAAAAATGTTACAAAAACGGGGAAAATCGCACGGGCAGGCGATTCGACGCGACGGGAAGGGTTGGGGGTATAAGAAATTTAACGCGAACGAAGTCGCGGACAGAAGCTAGTGATACAATAAATCCAAATATAAAATACCGATACATTGAACAAAATCTTGTCGAATAAGCCTCAATGATACAGCGGTTTAGTTAAACGAAATTGACTGAACGAAGCCCGTCTTATAACATGCAATTAAACTTTTTTAATTACTTTACGAACCTTAGGCGGATTATCTATTTTATTACGGCTAACGAATTTGCGGCGCTGAGTAGCCTTTAGGCTAAATTTTGGTAATTTTCTCTGAGTTCAGTGGAGATTTGAGAGTTTTGGTAACGCTTAGGCTAATTTTGTGGTTGGTTGGTAAAGTTTATTTGAATTGTGATTACTTGATTTTTACAGTTAGATTTACACTTTGGATATGGATTCTGAAAATTCTTGTATCCTACTAATGTTATAAATGTGAAAGTTTGTATCTTTGGATGTTTTGTTACTCAATCACGTAAAAACCACTGAACGAATTTAGATGAAGTTTGGCACACAAATAGCTTATGATCTAAATTAGCACATGGGATACTTTTTATTTGGATAGTTTGTTCCCGTGGGCTAATTTCTGACCTGTATGCGGGTGAAGCCACTGACGAAAGCTAGTTATTATTATTTTCAAACGAGATATTTGCATAATGTAAGCGAACAGTCTTAAAATAATAATATTATATGTATCTATATATTATCTGAATGTATTTTAACTTATCTTAATATATAATGTGAGTGCCTGATACCTCAATAGGTTAGGTACATAAACAAAACGTAATTTCTTAAAAAAAAAAATGTTGCGTGTACGAGAATCAAAATAAGTTAATAAAATCACAATATTTCTTATTCAAAATCAAAATCAAAATCAAAAGTCATTTATTCAAACTAGGCTGAGAGTCCGCACTTTTTGAACGTCAAAGTTACAAAAGACAGTACCCCCAAAACGCCCACCCTTCGACACTTCCTAGTGCTGTAGCTGGGAAGAAGAAGTGGCAGAACAAACTCCCCAGCAGCACAGCTGTCTGTTAAGTTAGAAGAACTTGATTCTATACAATATTGTGTAAGTAATTAATATTATAAAACAAAACATACATTATTCGCCATATGTCAGCTAGCACACGCCAATATACCAACAAAAAAATTGAAAACTAAAGTCAAGCTGAAATAATAAAACAAAAACGTAAACAAAACTTAAAAACTAAATAAAGCCTCCAGGCATAAAGGGCGTGCCCGCTTACATGTTCAACGATGCAAAATGATCCATATACATACATTGATGCATATAGCTAAGTTGAAGTTACAATAGTTACACTAGCACCTCCGGAGTAGAATAAAATAACAGTTAATACAAATAACAATAACCATGGTCAGCACGACGACCAGTCACCACAAGCAGCACCCGTTCACGAGCATAACGCAAAGGTCAGCCATTACCCCTCTCGCCATATTTGAGGGAAGGTGGTAACCCGACCCCCGACGCTACCGCAAGCAGTGACATCTAAGGGAGCATGACGAAGAAAAAACGATACCATAAAACATAAGTCTTATAACGCCATAATATATTACAAATACCTATTCCATACAAAATTGTATGAAATACCAATAAATTCTCACACAAAGAAATCTTAAAGCCCATAAATTATCCGCAGTCAATACAAAACGGGTCTCGAAACACCGTTATTGATGTCCAAAGCATTATTACCAAAGGAAGCGCCATGTAGCCTTACGGAACAATTTTTAAGAAATGACACATTACCATTTACTATAAGCCCCTTCATACTTTATTAACCTTCTAAAGAGTATAATTTGAAAGACGCTTTCATAAATTTTGAAAGGCTTTACAAAGAAATCACGACTTCGGGAAAGGTAGCCAAACGTCACTCGGACATATTATTACGGGAAATTTACAACGACGACCCGACGGCGAAATTGTCTTCTCATGAAACCTTTTGTGTGAGGACATAGGGTCCGTAAGCTTTTGGAGCAGGCACTGCGAAGGAATTCTTTCACCGTTGTGCTAGGAAAATTCGAGTTTCTACTACAATTTGATGGTTAATAAATTATTAGGAAATAACATGATCAAGGAATAACATCATCACCATCATAACGTCACGTTAGTTAGAGACAGGTTAGGTAGAGTTGTACCTATTCTTAATACACCCACATTTTGCCAGTAATGTTTAAGTCCCATGTGATATCGGTAGGAACGATGTATGAAGTGGCAAATGTCGAGTTTGGCAGAATGGTTAAGGCCGCCAATGAGTCCGTGACTGAGTTCGGAGCGAGCGAAGGTACTGAATTTAACTTCAGTCCATCTTATGCACCCAATAAAGCCTCCCATAAGGTGCACCGATGACCTCGTGAAGGCCACAAGAATCCGTTGGATGCGGGAAGCACAGAACTGGTCAAAGGCGGACCTTGGAGGAGGCCTGTGTGAAACAGTCGCCGTCTTTCGGCTGACATGATGCACCCAATTTCGGTGGAAACGGTTATTGTAATCAAGCGGGCACAAGTCCAGACTCCAGGCTGCTATTGAGAAACTCTTGATAGGATTACCTAAAAACACTTTGCCCGACCCGGGAATCAAAACCCAAGACCTCATACTCAGCCATACCGCTTGCGATCACCAAACTAACGAAGCAGGGTTAATTAATGTAAATTTGTATGGTATTCCAATAATTACTACACAACTGATGGTTCGAAATACCAAATCTATTCAATCCACGTGATTAATACAAGCATTTTGTTCCGCATCAGAGCAGACGGACGGACGTTCGTTTTCGCAGTAAATGTCATGTCAGTCATTGATTGGATGGCGTGCTGCATTATGAATGAACATTGTTGTAATGTAATCAATAATGCATTAGAATATAATGTTATGTAATGTTTGGTATTTATTGCATGATTTCAGATAGACACCTGCTTAAGATTGGTATTTTATTTAATGAATGACTTTTGCTAGCGACTTCGTCTGCAATACAGAATGATAAGTAGTCTATGTTCTTACTTAGGTCATGGTCTATGTATGTGCTAAACTTTATCCTAATCTTTTCAACCGTTTTAGCGTGAAAGCGTAACAAACAAACAAAATTATGTTCGCTTTTACAATATTATATTCGTTGGGATAAGGATAGTCAAATCCAAAAACATGTTAAGGCTCGTGTTCCACAAAAGACGAAAGAAGAGCCAATATATTGAACAACCCATAATAGGCTACCGTTGTTTAGGAATCTGTATGCTGCAGCTGACGAACTTACCAGAAGAAGATCGAGCACTAGTGGGACCTGAACCCATCGCGTCACTCCTGATAAAAAATCGCACATTCACAAACTTTTGGTAGACCAGGTTGTGTGCAGGCAGGCCAAAGAAGCTCTCCCTACAATTAATAGCCGCCTTATGAAATAGGTTTTTCGACTAACTAAACAACAGCTTCGTACAGATACGGCAACTTTAACTGGCCAAGAGTCATTTAATAAACACCTCTTTTTCATAAGAGTTATAGACAGTCCGCTGTGTAGGGCCTGCATGGAGTACTTCGGGAACCCAAAAACTCTCTGTGAGATGGTCAGTAACACCAACAAACAAACATTTATTCTTCCCACCCGTAGACAAAATACGCGCATTGACAAGGAGTTGTGTATTCCCAACCTTTTAAGGTATTTGTTGGAGCCGCCCCAACAGCAACCTCCCGTATGTTTTCAAAAACAAAAATTATGTAAAGCGACCTCAGCGGGCGACTTCATAAATCGACACTCGTGGCGTGATTATGAACGATTTACGATATTATAAGTGAACCACTCTTTATGTGTTATAAATTGCAGTTTATGTCCAAGAAATACGTATAAATCTAATACATTAGCCGATGATTTGACTGGGAGGTTATTTACGGGCTTTTAACCTGTTTTGACATTCCGACGTTGCATTGTTCGTGCCTTCTACATAGTATACTGATATATTACTTTTTCTTATTGTTGCGTGTGTTGCCGGACGTAAAGAATAGCATCATCCCATTTCTTCCCGTGGGTGTCGTAAGAGTAGTGTTGCAAAGGACTCGAGTCCTCGAGTCGTTATTTTAGTTAGTATTATATTTTAGTTAGTATTTTTAGTTGTAATTTAAGACTCAAGTCAATTATGCAAGACTCAGTGTGCTCAATAGGCTCGAAGTCTAGAGTCAAGCACTTGAGTCTTAAAAAGGACTCGAGTCAAAAAAGGACTCGAGTCTTAAAATTAACTCGAGTCTTAAAGAAAATCTTGGAGCATGAAGATGAAACTTGTAGCTCATCATTCGAAAAGACTCGAATCGAAGAATGATAAGTTCTAATGAGTGGTTATGATGTAATTATGCGTACAAATAATCTGACGAGTTATTCATAGACTCGAATTCATTTTAAGACTCGAGTCCTTTTTTAAGACTCGAGTCCTTTTTAAGACTCGAGTGGCTTGTAAATGACTCGGGCTCGGCTTGACTCTAGACTCCAAGCCTTTTGAGCACAATGAGTCTTGCATAATTGAGTCGAGTCTTTAAAATTACGACTCGAGGACTCGAGTCCTTTGCAACACTGCGTAAGAGGCGACTAAGGGGTCGACGATCGCCAACCCGCCTGCCAAGCGTGGTGATTATGGCAAAGCCTCCCCAAATTGGGGAGGCCTGTGTCCAGTAGTGGACGTTTTACGATTGAAATGATGCTGATGATGACTCCCTATATCTGCCTAGCCTTTTCCCAACTGTGTTGGGGTCGGCTTCCAGTCTAACCGGATGCAGCTGAATACCAGTATCATACATGAAGTGATTACCTGTCTGACCTCCACGATAGGTACGATAGATACGCCTCGGTAAAACTTTCGGGCTTCTAACGGCACGTAATGACTGTCAAAGATCCACGAATTACAGACTTTACTTATTTCTGGCTTAAGATGCTTTCCGTGGCACTTGGGATCTTGGTATATAAAGATGGTCATCCAGGGACCAACCGCGACAAGGGTAGCTTAACCTGATCAATGAACCCGTGCGATCCGTAAAAATTAGTTAAACATTAAATTCCCAAAAAAATAATTTCAAAATCAAATAGGAAGCTAGGTCAGGGTAATTTTGTATCCCTACTACAACCAGGCCTGTCTCACTTCCATACAAGCGGCGCAAAATCCCCGAGATATTTACCTACTGTTCCGGAAAACAACCTAATTTCAACCTTTTGCATTGTGTATAGCGTTCAAAGTACAATAACTGTCTGCCGTCTCGCTTCAATCTGCTAGGGATGTCAGAGAGGTACTACTTTATATCTTTTTGTCTTTTTTGTTTTTTCTGGCGCCTCCATCACTCACGACACAGAACTGATTAGATTTCCAACATATTAACAGCATAGAATATACAATAGTAGGTACTTTACGGTATTAACAGTTTACTTTTGATCCGCGGGTGCGTGCGCTGCGTGTGCGACAAGTCGAGCGAGTGCAAACCTATTGAGACTAGTACGGTGGCCGGACGCTTGCGTTTATCATACCTAAACTCGGAAGTGAAACTTCTGTACCGTAAGGTACTAATATATATTCTGTGCTACAACAGCATAATTTCTCTTTAACATAACATTCAAGTCAACATTAATTTAGGTATGAACGCATAGGCTTTCCTATCTACCCACTCAATTCCACGAAAAAGCTTAACAAATCGTCCTTTTTCTGTCCCTAAGGAGAAGAATCAAAGCTATACAAGGAACCTCCCACGTCTGCCCACCACAAGACTACCTTTCATCAAATATTCTAATACACATAGGAAATCTTTAAAAACCCGAAAGAAATTGACGTCACAAAGTCACAATTCATTAAACTTTCTTAATTTCGATGGAGAACCTTTGAAGGAGGCGGGAATGTAGACCATTATGATACAGGCACGTAAGGGAGGGGGCATAATGGAGTTTGAAAGCCTTCTTTGCTGGTAAACATAGTGGGGTGTTGTATGAAAGCGATGAGACTATAAGAGAAATATTGTGTGGCTAAAAGATTAAACTTGTGAGCCGACCTTTTTTTAATCGGGAACGAAATTAATTCTTGGATGTAATGTTGCAAAACTCTATGCAAAATTAAAAGATTTTTAATATGGCCGAATATTTAGAGTGCTCCACAGCGGCGTAAACCGATGGCAGTCTTTACCAGAATATAACTTAGTACACACGTGCAGAGAAGCGTGACGTGGAAGATGTTACAAATGAAGAACGTGAATTGCAAGTAATATTAGTACTTATTTAATTAACTACTCAAGTTTAGGATGAAAGCTTTTTCTTACGAAGTCAGAATAAATATAACTCCACTACGTTTTATTATTATGTATTGGTATGGTTTTGCTACTATTGACACATGACATATTTCTGTAAGTAGGTTTGTACAAAAGCTTTTACAAGGTAATTGTATTTTTAAACTAGATGCGGTCGGCGTTTCCTATCTAAGTACTCGTATTCCTAGAAGAAATGCAGAAGCAAACTTAGATGTCAGTCTCTTTTTAAGTCCAGACATAATCTTGTTCAGATCATGCCAAGATCATGTAGATTGGTGTCTGAAATAGTATTTTGACGAAAAAACAAATAGATGATAAAACAAAAAGTTTGCTTAGAGCTCTTACACACGAGCGGCATGTTGCCAACGGCAAGTAACTGCAGCCGTCGACACGCGATGATGACGCGTTTCTTTGAAGATGGCGTGTCGCCGGCTGCCGTCGGCTGTCGTCGAGACGCGTCGACATCTGCCGTCAGTTGCCGTCGGCTGCCGTCAGCTACCGTCGAGACGCGTGGACGGCTGTCGCCGACACGTATCGACAGTAGCAATTACCTTTGCCGTTGGCAACATGCCGCTCATGTGTAAGAGCTCTTAGATGGTTTGGTCATGTTGAAAGAATCAATGAGGGACGGCTCAAAAAAGACATTTACAAGGCAGATGTGAGTGGAAACACCGGGAGGGGACGTTCTAGGAGGACCTTATTGGTGATGTTCTTCAAAAAGGTCAGGTGCGTAGTACTCGCAACCGGCGTGTGTGTATGACCAATTGTATGAACCTAAACTACGTGAAAGAAGTGTGTAGAGATCGTAGCAGGTGGCGTTCCGTGGTTTCTGCCTGCACCCATGGGAAAAAGGCGTGCGTTTGTGTATGTATGTAACAAATAGATACAGATTGAGTGGACCAGACAGTGCTCGCACACATAATCAGCCCATAACGTTCCCACTACTAAAGAAAGAAAGAAAGAAAGAAAAATGTGTTTATTGGCATTATATCATTAAAATAATACTTAAAACACAGGCCTCCTCTCGGTGAGAGGGAATGGGCCGTAATCTACCACGCGGGCCAATGCGGGTTGGCGCGGGTTGGATAGTGCTCGCATTCACCACTAATCGTGCAGCAGTCTGTGGATAATCGAATACAAGTAAGCTATAGTAAATTTAGGCGGAGGTTTACCTGCAGTACACTCACAATTCACCTATGTTTGAATCCCTTTTACCTAACATGAGGGCGACCCTATTGCCTTCAACTGGGCACAAATCCAGACTCCAGGCTACTGAGAAATTACAGATAGAAAACCCTAGTAAAACTCAACCCGAGTAGCACTTCCTAGATCAACGAGTAAAGATTTACACTATTTATTTCAAAAGCAGTACAATAGTTGTTAACCACCTGATGTTACAGTTTGACCATAAGCATAAAACCATTCCATTTCGAACCTTGCTTGGTCCATACTCCACAATTTAAAAGACTTTACTGCCCATTTTATGGAAGACCCGCCTCACACCCACCTAGTCTCATTAAAGGAGATCCTTACAGATACTTTTCCACCGGTTATTGTTCAGTAAAACGTGTTGAGAATAACGGAATATTATATAAGAGTTATCTAGTTAGTTCCGCGTCTTTGTGAAGAGTTATTATAGCTAGGAACTTAATGGCTAATATTTCATATTCGAGAGAATTGAGGAATAGTTTCTTTGGAGTTGTTCTTGTCTTGTGTTGTTACGGTGAGATCATTACGTTTTGTTGTTTAACTAATGTTTGGTTTGTGAATAAGGTATGGCTATTATTTTTAGAGCAGTGGTGGCCTTGTGATAACGACTGCATATTTTTTTTTGTGGGTGAGAAAACATCAATTCACGTCTCCCGCTCTGAGTGAAGCGGGAGTGTCAGACTTTTACTGACTAAAACCCACCCGTGTTCCTTCAGTTGCCTATATGCCAGGGCCACGGTAACTCTTTCGAAGAAATCTCGCGACCCTAGCAGGGCCGCAACTTACAAGTTGTAAGTTGTGTGTGTTTGTTGCTTTACTTTTTGTGAATTATTTTATCACCACCGCTCTCAAAACGGTGAACGTAAACTTCGCGAGGACACCAAAGTGTTCTAGAACCAAAAATTTGAAAACTTGTGACATCTACCAACCCTCACTGGGCTGGCGTGGTGGATTGGTGCCAACTCCCACTCGTAGAGAAGTCATCTGGATCCTAGTAGTGTGAACATGACAGGCTAACAAAAAAAAATATATATTTTTAGCCTATGTTGTCACACCACAGAGCAAAAGCCTCCCTTTTTCCTTTCCTAGTGTCAAATTTGTTCCACTATAGTCTCCTGGGGCTCCAACGATGACACTTGATGTTTTCTGGTACCCATATTATGGTAGATTTAAACTGACATGACTCATAAGACATGTGGCAGACGTGTTCACTTAAGCTTGGTTGCTTTGTGAGTATCGCGTGATGTCGGCGATTTGTGTTTTGGAGATATACTTAACCAGAGTTTTTCTACGTGATTATTTGGATATTGCCTAAATAGATTTTCAAATACTCATAAGCGTGTCTACAACTCAAATTCACTTTTCGTATAATCTACCTGGATGACCGCGTTTTTTTAAAATTCTCAACGGATTGTGATGCGGTTTTTACCATTATTGAGGAAAGGGGTGCCTAAACTTTTAAGATGAAACACTCACCAAATACCTTTTATTTTTTGGGACCCCATATCAAATTATTACAAATCAAAGACTTTAATATAAATATATTTTAAAGTGTAAAAATTGTGAAGAATAAAATTGTTTCACTGTTTTATCAATAAATGATTTAATAAATAATTCGCCAAAAATAAATAGTTTCGCGGAACCCTGATGACTTTTCTATGGAACTTCTAAGTTCTGCGGAACCAACTTTAGGAGTCGTTCATTTAGAAAATATATAACGGAGATTTAATGTTTTATATTTCTCTATGATTTTCAAGTCGTAATGGAGTCACCATTACGACTTGAAAATCATACCAGAGCGGGTAACTAGTTTTGGTATATTATAAGTTTGCCAAAGTTATAGCTATTGATATGTTTACCCGACTACAGCGAAGCAAAAAGAAGGGTTATGATTTTGACAGACATATACGTACAATGTACCACCTAAACAATATATTCTTACACTAGAAACTGCTGACAGCTGATAGAAAGAGAATATTTTCTTGTTTTATATTTTTTAAAGCGTGATTTTTCAGTAGGTAGTTAGGTTTTATTTTCTGAACCTACTATTTATCAACTAAGGACCTCAGAAACCAGATTTGTTCTATTAGTCAAACCACAGAACTTATAATACTAAAATATTGTCTATTTGAACAAATTGGAACACTAATTGGCTTAGATTTCAATCCAATCAATTTTTGTAACTACAATAATTAATTTGTGAAATCAGAATTTACATAGACGGCTTTGTCTCTTTACTTTTCGCTATTTTGCTCAACAAAAAGGCAATTCAATACTTATTTCCGCTCCGTTACCTTTAAGACTACTTTTTCTACTTTATTGAAATAATTACTAGAATTGACCAAGGTTGGACACAGTAGGAAAAAAAATCAAATAATACACCACTATTATCATCATATGCTGGACACAGGCTTCCCCCAATATAAGGGGGTTTACTATAATCGCCACGCTTGGCAGGCTGATTAGCGATCGCAGTATGGTGGTAAAATTCATAGATAACGCTGCTAGCCATACTCTAGTACGTCCCTTAGTCGCCTCTTACAACACCTACTAGAATAAATGGGTGATGCTATTCTTTACGACCGGCAATATACGGAACATATAAAAATATACATACATAAATATATCCGCCTTTATCCGGCTACGTACTAACTACAGAACGCCACGTATTACGTTTCTTTTATACTCCCTGTACTTCATTTACGTTCATACATCCCCATAAAATCTCTTAGAGAAACCATTAAAAAGGATCAATACTGGAATTGACATTCAGAATCTGTATAACAGTTCATCTTTCCCACGACTGTGATGCCAATAAGTACCTCTAAGACACGTTACGTGCCAATTGGCACACTCGTCAATGGTTATTGGCACATAAAGGGACCAATTGTAGCCAGTTTTTCGTATAAACTGTCCAATTTAGCTCCAATTTTAGTATCGAGGATTGAACGGCTGGTTCAGATGCATATGGTTTATACTAGCTACTGCCCGTGACTTCGTCCGCGTGAAATTTCTTGCTCCCCCGACCTACCTAATTGCATCCCATTGTCTTCCCGCGCTATCTCTTAGCTTAGCGTTCCTTCTTACTTTATATTTTCCTAACGGCCCTAGCGTGATGTTTATTAACTTATAGCCTACTTCAAGAATTTAATCAAATCCAAAAATATTTGTCCAAGTATTTTTAAATAAGTGTTCTTAAATTTTCTAAGTTTCCGCGCAATTTTTAAATTTTTTTCTTTCATAAGAACCTTCTCTTGACAATAACAAACACAAAAAAAAAAGTGAAATCGGTCCAGCCGTTCACGCGTGATGGCGTGACCAAGGGTAATAGGGATTCATTTTTGTATAGATTATATATTTTCAAGCGAATTATGTTCAATTTTTAATCAAATTTCCAAAGTTAATTTGTACCACAAATATTTGTATCATTATATTATTCCTATAGCAAATCATTATGTCTAGGTTTAGCTTGTTAGGTACTAAAGGTTTTAGCAGGAAGGCGCTGGGTCTGTCACACAGTTAATACTAGCACAAACGTCGTCGTTTACTCTGTCTTTTTAATACCCGAATGTGTTTTGTTTAGGATAGAGAAGTTGTTCCCACATTTGTTACTAAATGTAATTTTTATATAATTTCTAACATTCTTCTTCTTCTACTTCTCTTTCTTCATCTATCTTCATTCTTCTTCTCTAGTGTTCACCAAATAAACGATTTATCTAATTATCTATCTAAAACTGACAGTGGTAACCGGATGACTGGTTCTTGTGTTATACAATCACGAACGGATTAACAGAAAGAAACATGTTAAATAATTTTAAACTTTCGGGACAGATCCATTGAAGTCTATAATAACAATTGTCCGATAGGTACGTAAATTGAGTGTAAAATTTAAACGTCTGTCAAAGACTTGGACATACGTATCCAATTTACTTACAAAAACTGTATTCCTATAATCGTTTTATTACAAACAAAAATCAATATTTAAAAATGTTTTGCCTTAAACCGTCGCGTGCAATTAGGATTAAACCTAATACAAAAACTTCTTTATTTTCGACTACCTTTAGACATGAAATTTAAGTGCATAAAATGTTGTATAAAGTACCTTAGTTTCGCCTGAGTCTAGGTGTTAAACATCGTTGTTAATTAGCATGAAAGGTACAAAAACTTGACATCTCTTTACACCCGAGGTTTGCGGTCACGAACGGTGGTACTGGTCGTAAAATGAATGCATTTTATGTGAAAACAAATGCTATAAACCATGGTAAATAGGTTTTATAGCTTTTCTATAAGTTTGAATAGAGTGGCAGGTTATTGGTCCACTATATCTACGAATATTTAAAGTCGATCTCGTGTCTGTGTCACCGCGTTATTTTACGAAACTAGACAACAGATTTTCATGTGGTTTGTATCATCATTTTCTGGTCCAGTTGAAAATCAGCGTCAGGCACTAGTTGTTTGGCATTTTTGCTGAACAAAGCGATATTGGTGAGGCCGTGAGACACACTATAATACTAATTTGTTTTCGAACCTTATACTTTTTTATTTTACTCTTTCCAGCTGTATAATGTGTGCTATTTAGTTTATGATAAATCAATGTATTTACTTTACTTTCTTTGCTTTATTTAGAGAATTTATTACGGAAGATTTCTGTAATATATTATTTGCATTAATATTAAATGTCACACCTGGACATATGTAAGTCACCATGACTTACCTAGAAGTTTTTAGATAAACTTCGGGCTCAGGTATTCCGAAGCAAAGAACACCTCGGAACGCTGAGGTCTAGATTCACAGAATGCTCCACCCTGGAGTGTCAATGTGGTGCTAGTGGTGATACAAGCAATGGAGCTCTTAAAGCTTCCGCAAACCAGCGTGACGTGACTCTCATTGCACAATTTCGATAGAAACTTCATGGAAAATTTTCTACATGAATTGCGTCGCGCCTGTCTAAAGAAACCTTTAACATCGTGCCCAGGGTGTCCTGTTGTCTGCACGCTACAGGAGTAGATAGATAGTACTGAAACTGTCAAGCTTGTAGCTAAATTCTGAGATGACTATATATCCTAAGTAGATTGCTATCGAAAAACCAAGAAGAAAAATATTGATCTTACTTATTAAAAAAAAACCTCGATGTTTGTGAAGTCGTAAAAACCGGGCTAAGCAAGGTTCAGTTGCTACTTTACGAGTATGATAAGAGTGATCGGTGAGTAAGATAGGTACGGAGTACGTACCTACCCTGCTGTGATTAAGAACGCTTTTCAATGGATGAATGACCTTATAGTTACTACCATTTTAATTAACTGAAAAGAAAACACAAATTAATTATCAGTTTCTAATCCTTTTTGCAAGTCTTGTTATTTTTGGTTTGTTATTCTATCTGGTATCATATACTATTTTCCTGAAAATCTACATGACATTACACATTACCTACATTGCTATTAAACCTCTGCTTTAGCCTTAAAAAATCAACAAAAACAAAAAAAAGTATTTAAAAAATTGAAGCCCCGACCACTCCACGGATTCCACGCTCGACCTCCGCAGCGAACGGACGTGTTGTTACCGCGCTCGCCGCTCCGCCGCCCGCGCCCCCCACCACTCCGCCGCTGTGAAAGTGCTCGTTCAGTGTTGTGTCTGCTGCGCAACGCTCCGCATCGTAGTCGCTCCGGCTACCCAATTGGCGATCGAAAATTTATTTTCGATCGTGAATTGTCTCAAACTGTCTTTTTCAAGACAAATTGTTTCTTTATTCGGATACGTCTAAAACGTAGTGGCCCCTTCTGGGCAAATCCACAGTTTCGTGGTCCTCGGTGGAAACCTCACGGTGTCAACGAAACCGAGTGGGTGCTGACCCAACGCACCCGCCTATCCCCTTCAGGGCTAGGCGAAAGTTTGGACGGGTCCCGGATCGCTGGCCTTGGGGGCTTCCCTCGTCAGTCCCGGTGACAGTTTTGCTTTCACAGCCGCGTACTAGTGCCGCGGGTATTTCTATACCCCCCGCACTAGACTGGTCAGGGTATCTCTATACCCATCCGCACTGACCGGTTAGGGCCCCGTCGCACAATAAGATTGGCGACGGTACACACAGATTAGGGCTCACGCAGTAGGTCACACCTCCCTGTCTATACCCGACAGGGAGTGCTACTCACCCCCGGGCACACCCACCCGGGGTTTAGGGCTTGTTAGGTTGTTAGGCGCTCCGATGAGCGAATAGGGTCCCCTCTTTTCCCAACCATGTTGGGCTCGAAGGTCTCCGAATGGAGCTCAAAAGAGCGAGAAAGTTTTTTCTCGCTCTGCGAGCTTTTCATGGACGACCCCGAGTTCAAGGGGTTGTTCAAGCGCTTGTCTAAGCGCGCTCTGATTACCCAAGCGCAGACCATCGCCGCTGACGCTACTCCCGAGACTAGCGTCGCTACATTTAGCGACGCCCTAGAGTCTCCCCCCGTGCCCAGCTCTCAGGTGCCCATATCGATGGACACCGAAGAGGTCTCCTCTGGCGAGGAGGAAAACCGAGCAGCAGACTCGGTCTCCTCCCCCTCGTCTGACGAGGAACATTTCACGCTCGTTTCCCATGGCAAGGGAAACAAGCGTAAAAAGACAAATTCTAGCGCCGCCCCGGCCGCTAAGTTCGCCGCGATCGAGGAGGCATCCCCTCCCTCGCGTGCCCCCACCCCGCAGGCTAACGCCGCGTCCATCCCCACCCCTAAAGCGTCAACCTCCGCAAAGGTTGTCGCTCCCCGCGACATTGCCCCCACCCCTCCGGTCAACAAGACCGCTAAAAAGATCCCTCCCCCGCCCCCTGTATTCGTACAGGACAAGGCGAAGTGGACCGAGATCTCAAAGTGGTGTGTTGACCAGAGGGTCAACTTCACTAATGCCCGCTCAACCCAGCAGGGCATTAAAGTCCAGACCCCAACGTCACGAGATTTTCGTGACCTGACAAAACTCCTCAGTGCACGTAATGTGTCGTACCACACATACGCCCTGCCTGAGGAGCGTCAAATCCGGGTGGTGATCCGACGGATCCCCGTTGAGATCGCCACGGATGATATCAAGGCCGACCTCGAGGCACAAAACGTGCCCGTAGATGAGGTCCATCGAATGCACCGGGCCAGAAATGGCCCAGCATACGACTTGGTCTTAGTGGTGTGCCCTCCCACTGAGGGTCATCACCCTATATTCCGCATCAAGGCTGTCTGCAGCCTCACGGGCATTCGTATTGAGAAGCCCCGTAAAACTGGCAACATTGGTCAATGCCATAGGTGCCAGCTTTACGGGCACTCTCAGCACCACTGCTTTGCAACCCCCAGGTGCGTCAAGTGCTTGGGGAACCACGGAACAGTGGATTGCCCGCGTCCCAAAGACCGAACCCTCTGCACAGAGCCACCCAGCTGTGTTCTCTGTGGAGAGGCCGGCCACCCCGCCAACTACCGGGGCTGCCCCAAGGCCCCGAAGTCTTCCTCCTCGAAGCTGGCGAAGCGCGCCAACGCTCGCCAGCTAAGAGAAGCCCCCTCTTCCAAACTTCCAGAGAGGTTGAGTCCCCAGAGACCCAGCCCCTGGAATCACTGGAACCAAGGGAACCACATGCAGGCATTCCCTGCATTAGGTCCTCCCAAGCCCTCCCCCGCTGGGATCCCTGCGTTATTGGACCCGCGTCCCAACGCCCCAGCCCCCCCCCCTGCGCCCCCCGCAAAGCCCGTTAAGCCCATGGCCGCTCCCGCCGCCAAACCGGCACCCCCTGCTCCCCGTCCCGTAGCACCCCCATCTGGAGCAAAGGTGAACCCCCTAGATGCTTTTAACATCATCTCGGGTACGTTCACAACGTTCTTTTCCCCCAGAGCCCAACGTATGGCCCAGGAGCTAGTCGACGCAGCACGCGCCGGCAACCTGCTCCAAATCCAGGCCATCTACAACGCGTATCCGGAGATTACGCAGGCCCTTGTCTCCCTCTCTACTCAAGCCCCCCATTATGGATAGTCGAGTACTAGCGAGAACCAAACCCCGATCCCTAAAGTTAGGTTTTTTCAATGCCAATGGCATACTCAACCAACGTGATGAGATCGCCACTTTCCTCCGCGACCATCAATTAGACATTCTACTCATCCAAGAGTCCTTCCTTAAACCGAATCATCGCGACCCGAAAATTGCCAACTATCGCTTAGTTCGCAATGACAGGACGCGCTGCCACAAAGGCGGCACCCTCATTTATTATAGGAAGTCCCTGTACTGCATCCCCATGGACCCTCCCCCCCTCTCCCGTTTAGAAGTTTCGATCTGTCATTTAGGAATGACAGGTCATCAGCCGATCACCTTGGTATCGGCCTATCTTGCCCCTCAGTCCTCGACGGAGAACTATCAACTCCTCACGGACGATCTCGATCTACTTCTTGGCTTGAGCGAGTCCGTTATAATAGCGGGCGATCTCAACGCCAAACACCCAGCCTGGAACAGTTCCAGGACCTCGACCAGAGGACGACACCTGTTCAACCTCTGTTCCACCCTCCACTTTGACGTCATCGCCCCGATGACCCCTACCCATTTCCCCCATGATCCCACCCACGTCGCAGACGTCCTCGATATAGCTCTTCTTAAGAATATCAGCCTTAGGCTGGATTCTATAGAAGCTATACCCGAGCTCGACTCCGACCATAGGCCGGTAGTCATGCACCTGGCCTCCCGCTTAGGTTCCCACGATCCCACCCAACCCCCCGCTACTAAAGTGATCACGGACTGGAGGAAAGTCAGCGAAAAGCTGAAAGCCACCACGTCCCCTCACTTAGATTCCATCCCGGATCACTTCGATTCGATCGCTGACACAACGGCCGCGATCGACTCATTCACAGAGCACGTACAATCGGTCTTGAACGAATGTTCAAGGGAAGTTCCAGAGTTGGGCGACCAACGCTGGAAACTTCCGGACGATGTACGGGCTCTGCTGAATGAGAAGAACGCGGCCGTTCGTGCCTACAGCAACTTTCCCTGCGACGCGAACAGGGCTCACTTGCGTCACTTACAGCGTGCTGTAAGGACACGCATTGAGGAGCTACGTTCCGCCGGTTGGGAAAAGATGCTGGGCGATTTAGAACCGACCCACCAGGCATTCTGGGAGCTTCAGAGGAAACTCAAATCCAAAGAAGTCACCACAATGCCCCCCCTGATCCGCCCCGATGCGACACTTGCATTCGAGGATGCCGACAAGGCCGAGTGCCTAGCCGACAGCCTCGAGGCACAATGCTCGCCTAGCTCACTGCCAGTAGACCCAGATCACCTCGCTGAGGTCGACGCTGAGGTCGAGCGCAGAGCCTCACTCCCGCCCGTTGAGGACCCAGATGAGCCCTTGCCCCCCGTCACACCTGACGAGGTGCACGAGCTCATCAAAGGTCTCAAACCCCGCAAGGCCCCCGGATCAGACGGTATCACCAATAGGGTGTTCCAGCTGTTCCCCGCGCACTTGATCATGCTCATGTGTACCATCTTCAATGGTGCCCTGAGCAATAACATTTTCCCACAGGCTTGGAAGGAAGCCACAGTCATTGGCATCCCAAAGCCCGGCAAACCGAAGGCGGAGCCCTCGAGCTACCGTCCCATCAGTTTGCTCAATGTACTCGGCAAGATCTATGAGAGGCTTATTTATAAGCGTCTCAGAGATTACGCCGAGACAAAGGGCCTCATCCCCAACGAGCAGTTTGGTTTTCGAACCCAACACTCGTGTGTCCATCAAGTGCACCGTATCGTCGAACATATCAGCGTTGGTTTTCAACGCGGTATGTTCACGGGTGCAGTTTTCTTCGACATAGCGAAAGCGTTCGACAAGGTCTGGCACAACGGCTTGCTATACAAGCTGTACCAACTCGGAGTGCCAGACCGTCTCGTGCTCATCCTACGAGACTTTCTATCGAACCGCACCTTTCGCTATCGCATCGAAGGGGCACTGTCCTCCCCCCATCCTATCCGAGCAGGAGTCCCTCAGGGCTCTGTCTTGTCCCCTCTCATTTTTACGCTATTTACTAGCGATATCCCCAGAAGTTTAAAGGCTCAGTTGGCTCTGTTCGCAGATGACACGGCCATTTACTTCACGGGGCGCAGTCAAGACGCCTTGATTCGCTACCTCCAGGCCGCAGTCGACGACCTCGCCGACTGGTTCAGGAAATGGCGAATCGAGGTCAACCCCGACAAGAGTCAGGCGGTTCTCTTTACGAAACCGCGACTCAAACCCCGCCCCCCGACCCCCCTATCCATGTTCGGCAAGCAGATCCCTTGGGAGAAGCGAGCCAAATATCTAGGCGTGATCTTAGATCAGCATCTCTCCTTCTCTGAGCACATAAAGAAGGTCCGCTCGCGGGCCGCTTTCGCTCTCGGTAGGTTACACCCCGTTCTCAATCCAAAGAGCAAAATGTCACTTCGGTGCAAAAAGCTCATATATACCGCGTGCATAAGGCCAATCATGACCTATGCTTGTGCAGTCTTTGCACACGCGAAACCCCACCACGTCCATAGGATGCAGACCCTCCAAAACCGTTTTCTCCGCAACGCCACAGGTTCGCCTTGGTACGTTCGGAATGCTAATCTCCATCTCGACCTTAAACTCCCGACTATCCACCAATTCATGAAACGCATCTCCAAGCGTTTCTTCGATAGGGCCGCAACCCACCGCAACCCTCTGGTTGTCGCGGCAGCCAACTACATCCCCTCCCGCATCAGCAAGACCCGCCGTCCGCGGCATATTTTAACCGACCCTGATGACCCCATTACCCTCCTCCAGGAGAGCAATAGGGCCACCAGCACCTTACTTAGACCGAAACGTCCGTCATACCGACCTCGCCGCCGAGGTCCGTCGTCGCGACACTCTCGACTAGCCAATAGTCCCCCCCGACCCTTGCATGAGCCAGCCCGCGTCGCTGAGCCTCTAGTTAACGACCCCCCCGATCCAGCCAATCCCTTGCTGATCCCCCCCACCAGTGACTCCCTAAGCCGAGGTCCGAACCCCACAGGGGGTGCCCTTAGGTCTTAGTCGCTTAGTTTGTAGTTTTTCCCTTAGTTTGTAAGCCCCTGGCTGGAGGCCTTAGATTCGCGTCTAGAGTCATCCGCAGGAAAAGTCCGGTTAAGTAGTGAAAGCCTTCGGGCTAACTACGAGAAGTCAGCGTCAAAAAAAAAAAAAAAAAGACCACTCCACGTCAAATTTCCATTTATACATTTAAATCCCTCGGGCGCTAATTCATTCATAAATCTGCTAAACGTCATCCCAAAGAGGCGAATCCTGCCATCAATTGCCAAAAAAAAAACAAAAACAAAACGACATTCAATTTGCGAGGCGGCGTAACCCGAAAAAAAATCCATCAAAACATTCATCTCTAGCATTTCGTCAATCACTCCCAATGTTTTCATTCAATTTTTCCTGACAGCTGGCATAATACATTCAACTTACGACCTTATTCTTTAGAAGTTATAGTCCTTTCGTGTATAACAATAAATTTGTTTCCCTATTTTCTGTAAGTTCGGTTACAGAATGGTTCTGTTCATCAGTTCAAGCGTCTGTTTTAACAGTTGTACCAGCGTTTACGTCACAAACAAACGATATCTCTCCTTTGTAAAGTTATGGAAGCGCTTTAAGGACTCATTTGTTACATTCAGCGCTGCAGCGGCTGCAGCCACAAAGCAGGTCAAGTGTAGTGGGAAATCATGATCTAATGCGGACGCTGTAATTAAGATACAATTTCACTGAGAATGTAATGTGACTGTTTGACTTATATGATTTGTAGTCAGTCACTAATGTGGATATTACGTTGAACAACTCATTTTTAAATATGGAACTAAAGAAGGAAAGTAATTCCGTGTATTTGCGATAAACATGACGCAAAGGAAGACCAGACACATAAAAAAATAAGAAAAACTATCGGAAAACTTGCGTCAGAACCACGCAAAACGGCCACAATAATAATTGCGGTAATTTGAACCAAAGAAATACTAAATAATTTTTCTGTCCAAAAAATAACTCACAACATTACAAGCAAGTACCTATTAAGCAAGCTGTTTATAAATCTGGACTACCTCGTTGGTCTAGTGGTCGCTGTCGCCACTACTGAGCATGACGCTCTGGGTTCAATTTCTGAATCTGGCATTGTGTTATTGGGTTTTTTCTATCTAGAACTTCTCAGTAACAGTCTGGAGTATGGATGTGCCCGGTTGATGGCAATAGGGTCGCCCCCTATTACATGGGACTTAAATATAACTGGCAAAATGTGTCTGGACTCTATAGTACAGCCTCATTCTGCCAACTTTCGATGTTGTGTATATATCCTTGTAAAATGCTTGCACTGACTGGACCGGTGCACTCAAATTTGCATCTCAAAAGACCAATTTAGGCACTAATCTACATTTTCTTCGCATGATTTCACCAATATTTCTGGGCTTCAGAAGAGACTTTAATCATTGAGATTGTTTTGCCATTTCTTCTCAGGGGTAGTCTCATTGGAAATGTCGACTCTAAATAGCTTTTTTTTCAATATGACGTGTTAAAGTGGTTGCGATGTCTTTTTACAAGAATTTTCCAGGACCCACCATGGGACCCATCACTCCTCAGTCGAGCTAGCAACTACTACGAGACAATTTATAAGTTCTATCCAAATTATAATCTATTAAGTCCCATCACTCATTACACACATACCAAACACCTCATATGGTACAAATACCACACCATATCCCAAATGGTAAAGAGGATTACAACAGAGCTTGCCTTCTATGTCGTCGATCCCACGACGAGGGCTACTGGTTGCAATTACTAAAGATCAGTTGTTAGTACATCGACGTTTTGGTAACGGTTGATCAAAAGATGCCTATAAAGGGAAGGGAATTAATATATTGTATGGATTGAATGGAGGTGCATTTGGATTGTGTATAATTGTTAGTACAGACTTGCCATGCCATGTTGCCATGTTTTAACAATAGTATCATTATCTTACCCTTGTACCCATTTATAGTGTCATCTTACTGGCAAACGGTCTACGGAAAGGCTAAAGCTGTGGAGAGATAGTGCTTCCCTACCAATCTCTACTAGACTTCGTACTTTGACTAGGCCGAAGTAAAAATAATCCTGCTCTGGTGGAG
This sequence comes from Aporophyla lueneburgensis, assembly GCA_932294355.1. Classification (NCBI taxonomy): domain Eukaryota; kingdom Metazoa; phylum Arthropoda; class Insecta; order Lepidoptera; family Noctuidae; genus Aporophyla; species Aporophyla lueneburgensis. The sequence continues at coordinate 5,621,104 of OW028746.1, forward strand.
ATTCACAGATGACTCTTCCCAAGAGTGTAAACGTGGTGCTGTCCCACAAACAATTAGGTACTTAATATCTAATATCTGGATGACCGAGCTTTGCTCGGTATTTTTTGGTAAATTGTGTTTAAAATAATACGTTTATGTTCAAGTTGACTATCGATAAAGTTGGTCATTGAAAACACAAACAAAATGATATTTTATGAAAATGAATCCTAGCTAGATCGATTTGTCGCCACCGTAACCCCCTGTATACCAAATTTCATGAAAATCGTTGGAGCCGTTTCCGAGATTCAGATTATATATATATAATATATATACAAGAATTGCTCGTTTAAAGATATAAGATTGAGCGTATTCCATTGGATGCATGACGCTACTGAAAGAGCCATGCTCGTAGCCAAATTTTGGCCTGATAGAAGATAAGTAGATTGCTATCGAGCAAAGTCACGCTGCACTGATATAAGATCTCTTTTTATTTGGGGTCCGCGTAGTATAACGCATCACGACTTCTTCCATAGGTCATCTTGTATTAGTTTTTTCAGTAGTCACTCCCTTTCAAGCTTCATCTTTCACATAATCCATTCATAATGTCTACGCTCTTCCCATATTGTCACAGCTATCCATACTAATAGGTACTGAAAACTTTCCTCATGACATTTCCGTCACTTTTTTGCGATGTATCTGTCTTTTGCCTTTCGCATCCAGTATGTCCCCGCGATCTTTTAAAGATCGTCGGTTGATCTGGCCAGTATTGTGGTGCAGCCTGGATGAGGCCTATGTTTAGCGTGGACTGCGATGGAGTTGATTGATTGATTGATGACATATTTTATGACAATCCTAAATGATCACTATAAATATATGTACTCGATTTAATGTGAGTAATTAAGAGTCGTCCTTTAAATAATTAACATTTTTTTATTTGTAGTAGCGGCCAACTATAAATGCGAAACGAGAAGAACATGATAAGCTTTTAATAGTTCTGAATATCACATAAAGAGGATCAAGGTAGAATTAAAATACCTTGTAAACAGTATTTTCTTTTGTTTAACGGATTGATGAGTCATAACCAAGCACTGTTATGATAGAGTATGTATGGTAGAGTTGTGAAAAATAAGAATTATGTTCAATGGTCGCCACTTAGTTGGAAATTGGATATTTTGTAACTGAAATTATCGGGAACTTGGTCCTCTGATTTACTTCTTCTATAGGTGTAATAAAAAATACAGTGATATCCATAGTATAAATACTAGGAACCAACACAAATTTGTTGTACCTTCAACAAGGCTCAAGAAAATAGGTGGCTCATTCAGATGTCAATGTATACGCTTTTATAATAAACTTCCAAGCCATGTTCAAGAGATCTAAGTCTCAATAAATTTAAATCATTCATTAAATGTAAGTTGTGCCAGAAAGCCTTTTACACTGTTAAAGATTATATTGAGGACAAAAAAGCTTGGGATTAAGCTGCTCCAATTTTTATTTTTAAATTATTATTGTACGGAATGATATTTTTTATTATTTATTACTTTCCTTTTTTTTTAGTAATTATTTATTGGGAATATACACTTTGACATTTTGATTATTGCTTAACTATGACATGAATATATACTCTGAGGAGTATACTATTATTATTATTTTAATAATTTTGAATGTGAGGACTATGTAGATGTTTGGTTTTTTTTATATATATATATCCCTCTTACTCATTTCATTTTAATGATAATCTGGCAGTTTGAGTACTTAATACGGCCTACCAAAATGATGTCCGTTTCCACCGCGCGGCCAACTCTTAAAATTTGATGAAATTTTGCCAGGAATTAGTTGTAATTTGTTACAATACACACCTCTTTTCCTGAATTTGTTACAAAAAAAACTAAGGCGCTACGACCAAAAACAGTTGGCCGCTAGAACCGCCACTTGCCGTAGTGATCGTCCGTGATTACACAGAAACTGAATAATGCAGATAGGCGAATGATACATCAAAAGAAAGGTCTTAATTTGTTGTATTTGTTACAAAAATAAAAAACATCAAAACTTAAATATACAAAAGTTATGCTATATTTAGATTTCAGGTTAAGTGTAGGTACGTATCTCACCATAAAATCAAATTAATAGAGGCTAATGTGCATGGACAATTAGTTGCTAATTTGTTACAGCACATAAACAAGAAAAATACTAGAAAATAGGTTCAATATTTTTTTTTACAGTCGATTTTAGTTGGCCGCGCGGACGGCAATATGCCTAATATACAATGGCGTTTATTTCGTTATTAATAGTAGGTTCAAGGTTAGTTCTAGTACTAATTGACAGGTATCGTAGCCTAGTTTGGATAAATGTGGCGAATATAACTACAGGCTTTATATTTTAGGAGATATTCACTAAACTATAGTAGTATGAAACTGTATTAGAGTAGAGTGACCATAAAGTGAGACTGAATCACCATTATTGGAATGATCGGTAGTCTTATCTTAATTTTTTAGGGTGAAACTCTTTAAGACATCCTATAGCATACTTTATAAAAGTCAAATTCACAAATCGATAAAAATAGCTTTATTCAAAATCAGCATACAGGCAAAAATCTAGTAATATAAGTCAACAAAATATTTTTTTTTTTATAGACTTCCATAACATTTATAAATTAACTGAAACTAATGTAAGACAGAATGTAGACACATTTTCTTACAGGTACTTATTTCAATTTTAGAATAATTTTAAAAATATAGTGATTTTATTTTAAAAATGACATAGTGATCTATTTTTGTGCCTGCTATAAATTCTATAGCACTAACTAAGAAAAAATCTTTAATGTTAATACTAATCGGTACTTCAGTGAGTAAAACTGAGGGCGCTACATTGCAATTGCAGTCTTTATTTTAGAAAAAAGTTTTTGTTATTTCAGTTGTACAGTTTAGAATGTACCTTTTTCTTTTCTATAAATATTTTTAGTCAGTCTAGTCCGGCGTTGTTTAGATTTTAATTAACTTTGATGTTTGAAGTTTTTTGGAGTAACAAGGCTAATGTGTATGGACAATAAGTTGCTAATTTGTTGCAGTAAATAAACAATAAAAATACTAGAAAATAGGTTCAATCATATTTTTAGAGTCGGTTTTAGTTGGCCGCTCAGACGGCAATATGCCTAAATTACAATGGAGTTTATTTGACTACCGAACATTCCAATAATGGCGATTCAGTCTCACTTTATTATGAAAATGGTCACTCTACTCTAATACAGTTTCATACTACTATATTTTAATGAATATCTCCTAAAATATAAAGCCTGTAGTTACATTCGCCACATTTATCCAAACTAGGCTATGATACCTGTCGATTAGTACTAGAACTAACCTTGAACCTACTATTAATAACGAAATAAACGCCATTGTATATTAGGCATATTGCCGTCCGCGCGGCCAACTAAAATCGACTGTAAAAAAAATATTGAACCTATTTTCTAGTATTTTTCTTGTTTATTTGCTGTAACAAATTAGCAACTAATTGTCCATACACATTAGCCTCTATTAATTTGATTTTATGGTGAGATACGTACCTACACTTAACCTGAAAACGAAATATAGCATAACTTTTTGTATATTTAAGTTTTGATGATTTTTATTTTTGTAACAAATACAACAAATTAAGACCTTTCTTTTGATGTATCATTCGCCTATATGCATTATTTAGTTTCTGTGTAATCACGGGCGATCACTACGGCAAGTGGCGGTTCTAGCGGCCAACTGTTTTTGGTCGTAGCGTTTTAGTTTTTTTTGTAACAAATTCAGGAAAAGAGGTGTGTTTTGTAACAAATTACAACTAATTCCTGGCAAAATTTCATCAAATTTTAAGAGTTGGCCGCGCGGTGGAAACGGACATCCAAAATGTCCTTTCTTTGGTATTGTTCGTCGAATCATTGACCTCCTTAAGTTCCGAGTTGAGCTGCATGATTACTGACAAATGCGTGCACTGATTGGACAGGTCCACTCAATCTGTGTGGTTCTTTCCTTAAAAGACCACTTCAGACACCAATCCACATGGTCTTCACATGATCTAACCAAATTATGTCTGGACTTTAAAAGAGACTGTGACCTCTGAGTTTGTTTCGGCCTTTCTTCTTAGAGTAGTCTGTTAGGAAATGCCGACCTCATCTAGTTTTAAAAAATATGATTGACGTGTAAAAGTGTTTGTACAAACCTACTTGCAAAAATAAAGTCATTTATCATTTATCAATAGAAATTAAATGCTATTTTTTGGTAAAAAGCAGTAGTAGCCCTATGATAACAAGCGCAACTTACGAGTTGTAGATTGTGAGTTCGAACACTGACAAGCGATTTACTTTGTGTAACTATTTAATCACGACTGCTCTCAAAACGGTAAAGGAAAACATCGTGAGGAAACCGGCATGTCTCAGAACCAAAAATTCGAAGACATATTGTGACATCTACAAGCTCGCACTGAGCTCGCGTGGTGGGTTACGGCTCACTTCTTCTTACAGAGTGTAGGTCTGTGACCTAGCAGTTAGAACCTTATAGGCATGCTGTTCGTTAGTAAGCGCAACACTTGGCTTCATCATCATTTCAGCCGTTATACATCCACTGCTGGACATAGGCCACCCCCATATTTGGGAGGCTTTGCCATAATCGCCACGCTTGGCAGACGGGTTGGCGATCGCAGTATGGTGGTAAAATGCATAGAGAACGCTGCTGCCCATTCTCTAGTAAGTCCCTTAGTCGCCTTTTACGACACCCACGGGAAGAAATGCGACAACACTTGGCTTAGCTGGACCAATTTGGCATATTTTTGTTATTAAATAGGTATATGTAAAAAAAAAACTCGGAAAATTTTAGTATTCTGAATCAACTGGATGTGTTTTTTACTACGCACTTGACAGTCCGCGGCCGTGGGACACGATTCAGTTGCATATCGCCGGACGCCATCGCGACAAGAAATGTTTGTATCTCACAAACTATATAAACTTTGTCAAAATAAAAGCTACGAATGGAAAGCTGATTTAATAAAAAAATTTGGAATGTTAAGAATGACAGCCAAAATCTATAAAATAATATGGTATTTTTAACTTGAATCAACCATTCTGACTATTTTTTATAGACAAATATTGTATTTATGATGATCATACTACAAATATATCGTAAAGTCTATAATGAAAATTTAATTAAAAACTAGACTAATTCTTCTATCTGGTGGTACCAAAATCATTAGTTTCGGTGATAATTTAAAGTCAAATCTATCCAAACAAAAGACACCGTCGACCCTAATTTTTATCGGGGATCGTAAATCGATCGTGGTTAAAATCGAACACACTCGTTCAAAAATGATGCAATCTGCTATGAATGTAAAATATTTGTTTAACTGCATTGTAATAAATAAATAACACTTCAAATAATCTTATTTTGGAGTTGTGAAGTAATATTACACACGAATGTCGCCCACTGGAAACATCAGTTTGTTTATAATTTTTCAATCAACTTATAACGATAGTAAATTATTTATTGTTATAATATTACAACATTTCTGTTGTTATGTTCTCATAGTATCGACAAATCGGAAAAATCGGCACCGTGCCGCGAAATTTGACACAACTAAAGTTGCCAAGGACTGTCAAGTGGCTACGCGATACTTGTTTTGTTTTCGAACAGTAGTCAGCTCGTTCTAAACTAAACTTAAAACATCTGACGAAATCGAGTCTATACATCACGTTCTGAGTTGAGCTTGCTATACGATTAGTGACAAATGCTTGCACTAACTGGACAGGTCCACTCAAATTTGTTTGGTTCTTTTCGCAAAAGATCATTTCAGGTACTAAGCTACATTGTTTTCACTTGATCTGACCAAGATTAAGTATGAGTGGACTTTAAAACAGACTGGTCCTAGACTTTGTTTGGTCATTTCTTTGCAGTCAGATAGAAAATGTCGTCTCTATATAGCTTATTTTCTTACAATAAATCGTGTAAAAGTTATTCTGAAATTGTTTTACACAATTAACAATTTCATTTATCCTTTTTGATGTAAAGGCATAGATATTTTTTCATTAGGTGTTTGTAAAATACAAACAAATAATTGTTAATATGATGATGTATTTAACTAAGAAGGGAAATCTTCTTGCAATGTTAAGAATTACTTAAGCTTGTCGTTATGAACTCGCGCGGGAAGTAACGTTGCTAATAGATTCCACGTTTTTCTCCAGTTCCCACACTTTTGAGAATTTCTCTCGTTGATTGGCATTTACGATGTCATTTTCTTAGATCTTAAAGTCATTATGAATTCTTTAATATTTTCAATGCCAGAAGGCAAGACTGTCTTCTGTGAGATTGTAAATAAGTCAACACATTTTTTTGAAACCATATCCTACTTGTTGAGTCCCGAACGATTTGTTTACTCTATGTGCCTACGTTTCTAAACGAGTAACAGAGTGACATCTCTCTTGACAGTTTGATTTTGACACTTGACACTTCTCTTGATTTTCGGGGGGAAACGAGGAAGCACGCCGCCGTTTGGGTCTCGCGGCTTTTGTTGAAATCAATCTCTTAACCGGTCGTTTTTGGTGGACAATGGACCATGACCCAGTTGTTTGAGTTAATAACCCCTATCTTGGTGTAATAACACGGGTTTTGGACATATTTTGGATAAATAGTTTGAAGGTTAAGCAAAGTGTGACGCTGTTGTGAATGAGTGATTTGAAGACCGCATGCTGTGATTGTCTCCAGCCGGGTTGAAGCGGAATCTAACCTGAAGAATACTCGTAACGTCACAACACAATACAGATACACTCACTTACATACATATCTCCAGGTTGGCACCAGAGCAGTGTCCTTCAACCATGAGGTAAGTGCTTTTGTTTGTATATTGTACCTTGTACTTGTATTGTCTGCTCCGCGTACGGCGGACAGTACGCTCGCCACTTCTTGTCTCTAGAGCCCCACGATTATAACTCTTCCACTGCGCATTGAGATCGTATTGGGAGGCCTAGCCTGGCAGCGTACACTACTTTAATGAACTTATTTATGGGATTGCTGGACCACGGAAGAAGATAGAACCGTGTCATTTTATCTATATATACAAATAAATAAAATTGAATTGTCTGTTTGTAACGTCAAAATAAAAGCTTTTTACTAAATACATAAAAAATTCTATAAGGTGCCAATAGCAAAAAAAATAGTTTTCATAAAGATGTGATTTTTCATGTGATTCATTCGATTAATCGAGTCTGGTCAAACCACGTCGAAGTCGGAGCATTTCATTCATTCAATATTATCACTAGATTTTTTGAGTATGGTTTTCACGTTTGTATGGAGAAGTGACAACCAAACAAACATTTTACTTAGTACCTGTGGGGGCAGCCAACACCACAACCATTCTTAGTTAAATTTAAAACTATCGTCCCATTTTCTCGTAAAATAGATTAGTAAAATAACTCGAAAAACACGTTTAAATAAGAAATCTCAAACAATAAAAGTCGGAACACTATAGGATATGAAGCAATAAGAAAAAACTATGAAAGGAGTTGGAAAACTTGTAAAAAAGTTAAAAACTTTCGTAACTTTTACAAAGTTTAACAAAGGAGGGTCGATAAAAATCTTTTGTGAAAGTTTCAGAACTTCCCTGTAAACTGTTTTGCTTATAACCTTATAAGTTGGTGATCTGTATGTAATTCGCGGAATAATTTAGCTACGAAAGTTTGTGTAAATATTTGAAAAGGTTCCATAATTTTATTTTCATTTATTAATATCGGTTTTACGCATCAGTTCACATTGAAAGTTGTCTTTGAGTTCATTATTTGAGTTTAATTCCATAGACATAAAGTTACCTGACTAAATTAAAAAAAATAGTTCATCATCAGCTTAGCCTTTTCACAATTATGTAGGGGTCGGCTTGCAGTCCTTTACAGCTTGGATGTAGCTGAATATCAGTATTTTATTTGGAGCGACTTCTCGTATGAACTCTGCAAGCCAGTTACTGGGTTCCAATACCTTTCGGGATTCTGACGACACATAATGACTGTCAAAGTTCCATGAGTAGCAGTCGTCTTGTCTTTTACGAGGTACAGACGGGTCTTGGTATGTAAAAATGGTCACCCATCCACAATCAAACACGGCAAGCGTAACTTAACCTAATCAATAGACCCGAGCTGCTGTTATTACTTATCCACAATACCGACACGTTGCGAAACAAAATGTATAGTATTCTAAAAGTCAAAAGAATTATAACAGCTTGTATACCAAAAACGACCTTAACCTTGCAAGTTTGTAATAAGAAAAAAAACAAGCACTTTGTTCAAAAATAATAAGAAATAGTTATGAAATGAAACCCCAAAAGCCCACCTGTAAAACAGCTCAGTAATAATTACAGGAGAACCTGTCATATTTTGTTTATTTGATCATCAGAAACACCGCTATCTAATTTGACGCAAAGGGTTCCTCTGTGAGCTAGACTACCTACTTCAAATCTTATCAATATTTCATATCGGGTAGGTACACGTTGATTAAAACCGCCGGGAGGGAAGATTACCATCTACCTACGCAGCGCAGGTTCTTATTTTCGATTAAAGTTTATCCCATTTTTTTGTGGAACTGTTTTTCTTACGTTTTTGGCTTTTCAGTTCTACGAATTTTGACTTTTTTTTTTTATTTGTGGGTGGGAAATCATTAAATGACGTCTCCCACTCTTGGGTGGAGCGGAAGGGCGTGTCAGATTTTTACTGACTAAAACCCACCCGTGTTATTTCAGTTGTCCATGTGCCAGGGTCACGGTATCTCTTTCGAACAAATCTCGCGAGCCAGGCATGAATTTTGACGTTTTTATTGTGTTAATATTCCCTACCTTTAGATAGTAGAGCAATCCTATTAAGAAATTAAAAAGAAATGAAAAAGAAAAGAAAAAAAAGAACAATGAATGGAAAAGTTTAAATAACAAGGTTTTATGGCCAAAAAAATCAGCATTGCCATACAACCTGCCTTTTGGGTAACTATCCTGTTGACAATGATGCAGACAAATTTTTGATGCCCTTTGATTCCATTATATTCACATACTTAAACGTATCCTTTTTTAAAGACATAACTAACTTTTAAATTATGTATATTCGTTAAGATTCTTAATATATAAATAGGTGTATACACATCTGCCGTATGTCAGACGATCAGTGGGCAAAACTTACGACCTAATGGGTCCCGCTTAATGGCAAGAGACATCGCGGCAGGCCCAGACGGAGATGGCGGGATGAGCTGGAGTCTTTTAATAAAGACTGGTCCTTGGCAGCTCTCGACAGAGAGACGTGGAAAGAGAGTAGGGAGGCCTTCGCCCAACAGTGAGACAGCAACGGATAATAATAATAATAAACGTTTCTTTCATTTCATAGTAGCTCGTAATCTGTACCGTGTGGTGCCGGACGTAAAGAATAGCACCACCCCATTTCTTCCCGTGGGTGTCGTAAAAGGCGACTAAAGGACTTACTAAAGAATAGGCAGCAGCGTTCTCTATGCATTTTACCATCATACTGCGATCGCCAACCCCAGGCGGGTTGCCAAGCGTGGCGATTACGGCAAATCCCCCCAAATTGGGGGAGGCCTAAATCCAACAGTGGACGTCTTGCGGCTGAAATGATGATGATGATGATGAATCTAATTCGCATTCCGAACTATGTTAGGGTCAGCTTCCAGTCTAACCGGATGCAACTGAATACCAATATTTTACATAGAGTTACTGCCTATCTGACTGATAATTATAACAATATTATATTTTGATAAATCCCATTTTATTTGTAAAGCTGACTGTGCTTTTGTATGTTTTCACAGAATGAATCAAACATTCTCTATAAATAGCGTACAAACAAAAACAACCACCCTCGCACTCAAGAAAACCATGATTTTATTTTCCGTTCCAATTTTCCCGTATTTTCATCTGTCTCTTTAAAAAAATAAATATTTCACGAGTACAATAATTGTCGCAATAACATTTTAAATTTACCGAACAAAGTAAATATTCCCCGTAAAATATAGAGCCTCTATATTTGTTTTGAAACTTTCATAATTAATAACAAAACTCACCTGATAACGGGCTGCGGCTGCGGGTATCCAACAATCCTCTTCTCCTTCCTCCTCCGACACTCACTCTCCACTCTCTTATCACTGTTATCACGAATCGTATGGTACCTCGGCTGATAACTCTCGAGTTGCGTGTATAAGCGCGCGCGTGGCGCGGGCGACGGGCCTCGCTGCGTCATAGGCTCCCCACGTCCGTTCTCAGTGGCAGACGGAGCCACACTGTTGTAGCTGGTGTGTATTCGCTCAGCCATCCCTGGCCGACGCTTTTCCTCAGCGAACGCCACTCGAGGCGGCTTCGGTTGCATCAAGTTGATTTTCTTTTTCTTTGCAGTGGATGTCACGTAGAAAAAGTACCCGTTGCGGTCCATTTTCGGAGCTGTTGCTTTTACCTGTGGAGTTTTGTTTGACATTAGTTTGAGTTGATATTGCTTTAAGCTGGTTAAGTACATTTGTAGGTAATGTTAAGTTAAATACAATACAGCTTGCGGGTCAAAATGAAAGCTCGCGAAAAAGTGTTGTTATCTTTGACATTTAGTAAATATGTTTTTTTTTGCATGGAATATGTTGTGTGCGCGATTTTCAGGAATGTTCCATTATTGCCTTTTAACGGAAACATGTGACGTTATATTTGTTATAGACAAGACAATCCTGAAAAAGAATTCCTTCCTGTTGTTTGCGTATTCTTGCAGCGATAGAGGTGATCTTAAATTGCTGCTTTGGTCAATCCCGTGGTTTAGAAATAATACTTTAGGATTGATTTTTGCCGGTCGTCTTTATTATTTTCGACGTGGAGCGATTTTGCTGAGCGAGCGGCTCACCAGTTCAAGTAGTCAGAAAATGCATGATATATTTTAAAATAAATCCGTCATTCTGACAATTATTCATATATAATTTATTTATCTAAGGAACTATAAAAAAAATACGATACCCAAACTACGAAACTTTTAATAATAAAAATCCAATAACACCCGTTTCGACAGGAAACTGCTATTTCAGTCAATTTAAATCGTTTGTAAATATTTTTTCAGCGAAACTCATCACGAGTCGATAGTTTCGTTCGCATATCTCTGTGTCCGGTTCCGGTAGCCGTCAAAACAATACAGCTATTATCGGACGGTTGGAAGGTGTTAAACGAATTCGCTTTGCGATCGCTATCGTATCGTTACGATCGATTAGAGACTAACGGGACGATGATGGGTGTAAAGTTTGCGTAGCGATTCTTTTGTTTCGTTATGTATTCTCGGAGTGAATGAAAAGTATTTTATGTGGAAACCTTTATTGGAAGCTAACTGAAAGAGGTTTATTCATGTTGGTAGTGTCACAGTATTAGATAAGGGGAGGAGTTTACAGTGTAGTCTGCTTCAGTCAGATGATATTAAATAACTATTTAGTGAGCACAGTTTTGCAACTAGGTACTTAGATGTTCCCAAGTTTGTTAGTATTGTTTTTTGTTACCTCAGAACTTCGTCATTTATAAACCGATTTAAAAAAATATTGTATTTGAAAAGACTCTCCCTTTCAAATACAAGATTTTTTCAAATCGGTTATTTCGTTTTTTTTTATGAGAGTTTATAGAGTGGTCCCGCATAAATTTGGTCAAGTTCTGATTAGAGGGTCAATTGCGTAATAAACTATCAGTAGGAATCGGTTACATTTTGACAGTTCCACAACATTCATTGCGTTATTGACATTGTTCAGCAGATAAATCTTCAAACATATGAAGCAATGGATCAGCAATTTTCTCAAAATGATTCAGATTCTAATGAATGTAACGTAAATAGGGTGATATTTTCCCACGCAAATTCTAAGTTTGAAAAGGGATTGATGATAAAGTTGGGCTAGACAGTCTTCTGTTATAGATACTTTGTCTTTCGTGCCCACGCACTACAAACTTTTTGCTACACATGACAACGCAACTTTAACTATATTTGATAACTAGCTTCTGCCCGCGACTTCGTCTGCATGAAATTTCTCGCTCCTCCAACCCGCCTGCCCGCGCTTTTTTCTCGCAAAGCGGTCTTAATGACTTTTTCCTATTCGCACGGCTCCGAAGAATCCTAGCGTGATATTAGATAATCTATAGCCGGTCCGGCCGGAGGCCTATGTCCAGTAGTGGACGTTTTGCAGCTGAAATTATAATGATTATTAGGGATATTATGGATATGAAATTTCGGATACGGATTGGTTACGGATGTAGGAATTATTACTATACCGGATACGGATACGGATATAAAATTATTTCGGATTATCCGTTACTTTCGGATAATTTCGGATACGGATATTAATTTTTTAAGGAATTTCAAAAGTAAAATACAAATAGCTAATAAAATGGTTTTATTTATATGTCACCATTTGGTAGGAATTACATTCAGTCTGTGAGTAATAATTGCAGCTATTTAAAATAAAAATGATTATAAATATATATTAAGTGTTATCAAATCTACCTAAAATAAAAATGTAATAACAAATTCGATATTATCCGAAACTTTTATTTCGGATTCGCTTACGGTTACGGATATTTTTTTTATCGGATATCCGATAGTTTAGGTTATGGTTACGGAGCTCCCTAACATCCCTGATGATTATGATAGCCGATACACCTACAGTTGTTTTTCAAATACGACTGCCAGTCGTTCCTGACATTGGAGCGTTCAAACAAACCAAAATCAAAGAAATTTCTAAGCTTTATTGCTAGTTTATGGATACTATAGATAACTCTGTGATTTTCTGAGAAATTAGACTAAAATAAGTCACGTATTCATAAATAATGGGGGTTACAGCGTAAAAATTGCTTGGGGTATAATATTAACAACACTTTCTTAGAATTTTAGCTATCTCATGAAAACAATGTGTGGGATTTGATATGCGATAAACAATGACTCGTCGCAAAATAAGTCAAATTCTTACATGAATTACTAAGTGAGTAAGTAGAGAAGCAAGAACTTTTTTTTTTTTTTTTTTTCAGTATTGGAAATCATCAAATGACTTCTCCCGCTCTGGGTGGAGCGGGAGGGCGTGTCAGACTTTTACTGACTAAAACCCACCCGTGTTCCATCAGTTGCCCATGTGCCAGGGTCACGGTATCTCTTTCGAACAATCACGCGACCCCGGCAGGCATCGGTCCTAGTAGACCCCTACTCTGCTGCTGACATCTCTTTGAGGCGCGCGTGGAACACTGCGCGCCGTCGACCCGAGCTTGGTCCTTACCGGGCGGCCAGCTACCCATTGCTCGCCACCCGCAAGCTCGCGCCTACGGTGGCCGGGAGTCCGCAATCGACTCCCGACGCCCGGGGCGTCTCCTCCTGCGGCGGCTAGGGACGTGAGGGCGCAGAGATTGCCACTCCCTCACGCGCCCCGCCTCCTCCTTCGCAAGCATTACTGCTTCGCAGAAGGAGGTGACGGCTTCCCATTCCCTCTCACTCCGTACCATGGCTTGCACCAGGGCCGGACGCGAGAGGTCGCCGCCGCCGATCGCCTCCACGAGGAAACGGCGGTGCCCCGCCCAGGCAGGGCACACCTCCACCGTATGCTCCACCGTGTCCTCTAGACGATCCTCGCAATGGAAACACCCGGACGTATCCTCCCGCTTTATCCTGAACAGGAATCTACCGAAGCACCCATGCCCGGTGAGGAAGCAAGAAACTTGAGTGCAAATTACCTAGTACCTAGGCAGAGCAAAATGAAACAAAAAATAAATCGGTGCAATAGTTTCAGAGCTACGGTGTCACAGACAGACACACAGATACACACGATAAACTTAATACCTCTCTTTTTCCACCGGGGCTAAAAAGGAAAGAAAAAACAAAATGCTTACAATTATTTTGCCCGTGCCTTTAATTAACAATAAGCTTGGTAGAAAAAAAAAACATTCAAGTTCAATCAACCCGTCAAAAAAAAACTAAATACAGGAATACAAAGTAGGATCTTATAAAGTGCAAAACGTGATAGTGCCTGCCAATCTCAAGATAAGAATTGAAGCCTCGCCAACAATACCTGATACAAATAACATACGGACAAAGGAACGCGTACTGGATAAATTCCTTGGAATCATTTGCACCCTGTCCATTGCTGGCTCGTATCGCTGCGATCTTTACATCGCTGTTGGTAGGAGTGCAATGAATCTGACACGCTTTTGCCGCCAATTCACCTTTGTAGGATGTTGGTTGAATAGCGATAGTAGGTGGACATATGGCTGGCAAGGATGGCAAGCAAGAAGAGGTCTTTAAAAATGGTTATAAACCATGAAATCTATAGAAAATGAACAATTGAAAAAAATTACTGTCTGTCTGACTCTGAGTGAAATACCTTAAGGTTCGGATAATCTCCGAAACGGCAGGACAGGTTTTGACGGAATTTTCATTGCCAGATAGTTGATGTTATAAAGAGCAACAAAAGCTAGCTAGATGTTATTTTATCCTAGTAGCACGATCCCTTAGCAGCTAGTATATAATAGAATTAAAGAAATGGGGACGAAATATAAAAAATAAGTCACTTTCTAGATGAGATGAATCTAAGTTAGGTTCTTAGTATCGACCTGAATTTGTCATAGGCAATTGTTCAACGACCATATTGGGTTTTAAGTACGATATCTTAATCATAATCATTTATTTGTCAGAAAGGTACTTTTTTTGGAAGCCTGAATTGAAATAGAAAAAAATACAGACGAATTGATAACCTCCTCCTTTTTTTGAAGTCGGTTAAATACTGCTAAATTGGTTTCAGTTTTAATAAAGTGCCATTGTTAACAAAGTTAGTGTCTCAAATTGACACCCAAGTAGACTTCAAAACGAAAATGTTACCTCTAACCCCGCAATTTTTTCTTTGAACTTCACTAAACCAGTAAATCAACAAAACAATTCCAAATATACCACAAAAATAAAGCAAAGTAGGACACAGCCGTCTCCACAGAATCCTAATTCCTAGCATCCAGCTCGCCACTCCACACATGCATACGTCTCCATCTGTCACAGTTCACTGCAGAGATGTTATCGCGCCTCCGCCCGCGGCATCTTTCTGAATGCTAACTGGACCCTGAATACTCGCAGAGCACTATCTACGACATCTGTGCCCTGTGCACAACGGATCCCCACTTTGATACCGCCCTGTTGGCCTGCAGGTATTTTTCCCTGCGATTTAGATTGCCGTCTGTCTGTATTTAGTGTTTAACAAAGCTTGGCGTTGTTTTAATTAGGATTCAGGGACTATTTGAGTTTTGTATTTTGATTGTTTTGTTTGTTATGTTCTCTCCAAAGAAACGATGTGTGAATTATGATATGGATAGAAAGGGGTGATTACTGAGATGACGACTAATAGAGAAGTGTGGAAGAAAAAGACATGTTGCGCTGACCCCAAATCAATTGAGATAAAAGCAGGAGAATTATGTTTGTTATGTTCTCTTTCTGGTAAACTTTTTCATTTTATCGAGTTTGTTAACGCAATTAATGGTTTATTAACGCATTTAAAAGAGTATCCATGGACTTATTGCCGGCTCTTCTCCATAGGAATCATGAATTTGGAACCGTGCACCTAGCTTCTGACTTTTCATAAGTGCTCATGTAGGTTTATGTGAAATGGAAATATTTTGATTTGATATGAATATTTCGATATAATTATATTATCCGTACCGTAAGTACCGTGTGGTGCCGGACGTAAAGAATAGCATCACTCCATTTCTTCCCGTGGGTTTCGTAAGAGGCGACTACCCTGTAGAACGCCAAGGGGTACTGTAGTACCCAGAACGAACATAACTAACATCTACCCTCAAAATTAATAAACAAAAAACTCGTTTATTTCAGCTTTCTAACTGTATATTTTATTTTGGTATACCATTGTGATTTTAATTTACGAACTACGGATGTGTATGTGATCGGATTCGGATGTGATCGAATAATATTTGCGGTCGGCCGGAAAATTGCGGAAAATGAGGCTATCAAGTCGCTAAGGGACTTACTAGAGAATGGGCAGCAGCGTTCTCTATGCATTTTACCACCATACTGCGATCGCCAATCCGCCTGCCAAGCGTGGCGATTATGCAAAGCCCCCAAATTGGGGGAGGTCATGTCCAGCAGTCGACGTATTACGGCTGAAATGATGATGATATTATCCCTCTTAGAACAACAGTTTGCATAAACTTTTATAGCTTACTAGATTTTGCGCACGGCTACGACCGCGTCACAGTGTTTTATGAAGACCATTTTTCGGACATTGCTTTTTTATATAAAAAGCTGATAGTTTAAGTTATTTAAATGCAATATTTCGTATCCCCATTTCACTAGTATGCTTAGTTTATGAGATATAATTTTTTGAAAATCGTCTTTTTTTCAACCGGGTATTTAGAAAAAATATCATATCTCTGAAACTAAATATGATACGCAATTGTGATCTTAGAAACATCGATGGCGTTTTTGATTTTCCAAATTTTAGAGTACAGATAAATCTCGAAATTTCTTTAGATTCGGACTTATACGAGGTTTTTCGTTTTTCGTTTTTATTTTTTTTCTCGGTAATTCCACCGTATTTGGAAAAGTTATTTATACTAAAATTATGCCCTCCATTTTCTCTACATACCACAAAAATAACACATCCTAATTGCGTGGAATCTAGAAGTTATTCCAAATTAACTGTTTTTGCTAGGGTTGTCACTTTCTAATCTGAATTTTGATGACTCAATTTTTATTTAATGGTACGTATTGGTTATTAAAATTTCGACTATTAATCCTAGGAACTTAGTTATATCCAGACTTATAAAAGGTTTTTAGTTTTTTATTTATTTTGTTCTCGATAATTCCGTAGTATTGGGATAAGTTATTTATACTGAAACTACACTTTGCCAGCAACTTCGTTCGCGCATATTTTTATAAAAACTTTAACACCCTTTAAAACTGAATTTTGACGGTAGTTTTGACAAACGAATAACGGGACGATTCTATTGTCACAAAATTCTCTAAACTAAACTAAAAATCACTTAAATTTGGTTCATCCCTGTTAAACAACGATTTTCTCTTCTGAAATAGACTAAAAGTGACACAAATTAAGTATATTTTAGTTTGATAGCACTAAGATTGCACTGAATTATTAGTTTAGTGAAAATGTCAATTTTGCTATTCTGAGTTTGCAGGTTTTCACCAAAAATTTTGACTTAATAATTTATTTTAACTAAATCTGACTATTTTTAATCGCGATTAAAAAAGTGTCGATTAAGACTAGTGATCATGAATAGAGGTGAGGCGTATATATTGGTACAGGTATATATACCAAGTATATACTTCCTAGTACGCAGCCCGGGTACAAACCGGAATACTGGGTAAATTACCTTGAAGGTATGACGTCATACGTATAGGCTAGTATGAAACGGACCGCTACCACAAGGTATCAGCCAGTTCGTGCAGCATCGGTCCGCCGAAACCTCCCGAAGCTACCCGACTGCTTATGGAAGAACCCGAAGCGTCATTCGTGCTTTAGGAACGTTCGCATGATCTAATTCACTTAGAAAAAAATACATATATTATGTCTACGTCGTTACGGAATATAATTGCGTAATAATGTTATTGCACAAAAAATATTACGAATTACTTTTTTATCATATCAAAGAGTTCCTTCCCATCTTCATATCTTAATTGAAACGTCATACCTACATAATATTGGAGGTATGCCATTCTTATCGCATACGTTTACTTATCGAAATCATAACATACCCAAATACTTACAGGTATTTTGAAACCCGGTTTTTATACCAGGTATTTGGCGATACCCATACCTTGAAGGCCGGGTATGGAGATTGACAGGTATATCTCATCTCTAATCATGAACTAAAATTCACACTAAGGCCTCGCCTTCACGGGCAAAGACAATACTGTATTTTTTGTTTTCCTTTTCTTTTGCTTATATCTCGAAAATGGCGTGTCCTATCACAAAAATAATGAAAATTTTGACCCCCTTTAAAACCCCTGCACATTTAAATCTCATCACGTGGGTAATATTTTTTATATTTTTCAAACAAAAAGTGAAAATTTTCATATAAAACACGTCCAGACTGCCTCCTAGCGCGCGCATTCGTTTCTCAAAAAATTCATTGCGTAGCGCACAAGTACCACGTTGCGAAGCCAAAAGAAAAAAAAAATACCACGTTGAGTCGCGATTGTCAAATTCGATTTTAGTCATGTCAAAATAATTTTTAAATTTAGAGATTTTTTCTTGCAGAATAGCGTTACAATTCTCATAGCCAAAAGTAAGGAATTTCAGAGATAGTTTAGTTCGGTGTACAACAGAATCGGCAATGAAAATCATTATTTTGATTTGAATTTGTGCTAAGTTTTAAGTTTATTAACCTAAGAAATAAGATTCCTCCATACGATCTTTAAAAACCCCTAAATTGTTCTTTTGGAGGTAGTTCTGAAAATAAAAAATGACATTAAAATGTAAATGTGCCCTGCCCACTGCCCGTTAAGTTTGGAGATTCACCTAATTGTGTGGATAACTTTGGTATAAACTTCAGATCCGGATATGAACTAATATAATATGATCGCGTGACAACCCTAACGACGTAGAATACGGATCGAACTTAAAAATGCTGTGGTTTCTAGATTCCACGCAATTAGGATGTGTTATTTGTGTGGTATGTAGGGAAAATAAAGGGCCTAATTTTAGTATAAATAACTTTTCCAAATACGACGGAATTACCGAGAAAAAAAATAAAAACTAAAAACTGAAAACCTAGTATAAGTCTGAAACTAACGAAGTTCCGAGATTTATTTGTACTCTAAAATATGCAACATAAAAAACGCCTTCGATGTTTCTTAGGTTACAATTGCGTATCATATTTAGTTTCGGAGATATGATTTTTTTTCTAAATACCTGGTTGAAAAAAAGACGATTTTCAAAAAAAAATATCTCATAAACTAAACATACTAGTGAAATGGGGATACGAAATATTGCATTGAAATAACTTAAACTATCAGTTTTTTATATAAAAAAGCAATGTCCGAAAAATCGTCTTCATAAAACACTGTGCGCGTGTTTGTCGTTAAATAATAAATGGAATCAAAATTTATCTATGTATCAAATTGCATGCAAATCTGTTCATCCGTTGTTGCGTGATTGACTAACAAACATCCATACAAAGAAACTTTCACATTTCATCAATATAACTTGTTTTAGATGTAGTTAATACTATCTCCAGTACTAAGTCCTTTACAAGTCGTTGTCCTCTCCTGTGGGTATCTCGGAGCTCCTGTAAATACACTTTTGTGCTCCGATTGCAATGTGCTTGCTGCCTTCTAGCTCTCTTCTTTACACTAAACACAATTTGTGACCGAGTATTTATTGTATGACCTCGTGACTGGTGTAGTAGGTATATGTGATAGGTTTCATCTTGTGTGCTTTGATATAGAACTCATTTTATCTCATCTTGTTCTTCTTGACTCGGACATTGACACACAGCATCATCATTTCTTTCGAAAGACGTCCACTGCTGGACAAAGGCCACCCCCGATTTGGGGGGTTTTGTCTTAATCACCGCGCTTCGCAGGCAGGTTGGCGATCGCAGTAAGGTGCATAAAGAATGTTGCTGCCCATTCTCAAGTAAGGTCTCCCACCCCAAGGGAAGAAATGGGGTGGTACTTTTCTTTACGTCCGACACCACACGGAATATTGGCACACACCTGGTTACAAACTACGTAGTTTATAACCTGGATTAACAGTAAGGATACTTTTGATCCCGGTAGTTCGTTACCATGGTGTAATTTTCGACGTCCACGTGGGTGAAGCTGTTGGCATGCTAGTTTATATTAAGCTTTTGCCAGCGGCTTTGCCCGCGTGGAGGTAGGAAATTATCCCGCGCAAACATACTACCGGGATAAAAAGTAGCTTATGTCCTTTCTCAGGCTCTAAACTATCTGTATACCAAATTTCATTTAAATCGGTTCAGTAGTTTTAGCAGGAAAGCGAGACAGACAGAAAGACAGACAGAGTTACTTTTGCATTTATAATATTATATTATAATATTATATATTATAATATTATATTATAGTGTGGATTAAAATGGAATAATAAGGGAAATAAAGACTATATGTATATACAATAAAGACGTACAATAATTACTATATTAAAAGGGGTCTACCCTTTATGGTAGAACTTTTTTATGTCGTAATATTATTTATCATAATAGCGGATAGCATAAACTTCATTTCGCAGAAAGTCGTTTGAAAAATCGAAAAAGTCGTTCGTAAAATTATTTGAATAAAAAAGATTTTCCCAAGTGTGTTATGCCAAATAAATTTCGGAGCATGAAGATTCTGCCAGATAGAGGGAACCCTATTAAAATGAGTTACACGTCAAATCTAAATATCAAATACCTTTGTAAACTAAAATCTACTACGATCATATCTATACTAATATTATAAAGCTGAAGAGTTTGTTTGTTTGTTTGATTGAACGCGCTAATCTCAGGAACTACTGGTCCGAATTGCAAAATTCTTTTTGTGTTGGGTAGCCTATTTATCGAGAGAGGCTATAAATTATTTAACATCACGCTACAACTAAGAGGAGCGGAGCAGTAATGAAAAATGCTGCAAAAACGGGGAAAATTTATTCCTTTTGAGAGTTTCCGTTGCGTGCTCTTCGTAAACGGTTAAAGTAACGCAAAAATCATGTATGACGGAATTTTTCCGAAAGGTTGACTCACTATAACTCAAAAGGAGCGATCAGCAACGAAAAATGGACGAAAACTAGCAGGCAAATCGATGCGACGGGAAGGGTCAGGGGAGCAAAAATTTGACGCGGACGAAGTCGCGGGCAGAAGCTAGTCATTTATACAATGAAATAAACAAAAATATTTTTTGAAAAATAAAACACTATCACCCTAAAACAAAAGTAATTAGTAGGTACAGAGTAATATCTATCAACGCCAAAATCTTCCATTCTCCAGTGAAATCCCAAATAATTTCCACAGACTCCGAGGCAATCCTTCATTCGTTGGAAACGTGTCAATATTTGCCTCTAGCAACACAGCACAAACATTTCGAAGACATAAGACAAAGAAGCTTGGGTTCGTAATTGGCATGCACCGCCTTTGATACAAATGCTGTGGGTTTTACAACTTCATCCCTCTGAAGAGGCGCAAATAATACGGGAAATTAATGCAACGCTGAATTTGGTTTGGGACATAGCGAGTAATAGGGTGGAAAAGCGTCGTATGATTATAAGTATAATAATGCAATTTTGAATTATTATAGACTTATTGAACTTTTACTTAAAATAAATTTATTTCAATTAAAAAATAAATATTAGGTCTTTACCTATGAAATTGCCGTTCTGCAGTACTGGCCATTTCAAATCAAAATAATTTTTGTTTGTCTAAGAATTCTAATTTCAAATTAATTTTATTTTAAAAACATGGAATTCTTTTTCCAAAAGTAGTCACATGTTTATTGATTAGTGTTACATTTTCATCGCAATTTCAATCTTTTTCGTCATCATGGATACGTTAAAAATTCGAGTAATTATGGAATATGAGTACCGTCGTGGCAGCAACGCGGCACAAGCGGCACGCAACATCAACGACGTTTACGGAGCTAACACTACAAACCAACGCACCACCTATTATTGGTTTGCTCGCTTCCGTTCTGGAAATTTCGACCTGAAAAATGAACCTCGCGGTCGTCCGAAGACTTTGGTCGACAATGACGAATTAAAGGCGATTGTGGAAGCTGATGATACACAATCTACGGCTGAATTAGCAGCAGCTTTCGACGTTAGCGTCAAAACAATATTGGTCCATTTGCGTCAAATTGGCAAAGTAAAAAAGCTTGACAAATGGGTGCCCCACGAACTCAATGATCGCCAGCGCGAAGTACGCGTCGAGACGTGCCTTGCACTGCTCAACAGACACACAAATGAAGGAATTTTGAACCGCATTGTTACCTGCGATGAAAAATGGATTCTGTTTGATAACCGCAAGCGCTCAGCAAGTTGGTTGGATCCTGGTTCAGTACCTAAACAATGCCCTAAACGAAAACTTACCCCTAGAAAAGTGATGGTCACTGTTTGGTGGTCTAGCGCCGGTGTGATTCATCACAGCTTCTTACCAAACGGGGTGAGCATTACTGCAGATGTGTACTGTGAAGAACTGAACTCAATGATGGAGAAGCTGGCACATGTCCAACCAGTATTGGTCAATCGCTCGTCTCCGCTGCTCCTGCACGACAACGCGCGACCTCATACTGCACAGCAGACGGTCTCCAAGTTGCAAGAACTGGAGTTGGAAGCTCTCCGTCATCCGCCCTACTCACCAGACCTTGCGCCTACAGACTACTACTTTTTCCAGAATTCGGATACCTTCTTGGCGGGAAAAAAAAATCAATACCCGAGAGGCAGTACAAAATGCCTTTGAAGAATTTGTTGCCTCCCGTCCAGCTGATTTTTTTAAGAAGGGCATCAATAAACTGCCACTGCGTTGGCAAAGATGCATTGATTGCATGGGTGATTATTTCGATTAATACAAATAAAAAATACATGAAAAAAATTCGTTTAATTTTTTCATACAAAACGGCATTTTCATAGGTAAAGAAAGACCTATTAGTTTTATTTGAGTATTAAAAATCTGCGCCGTCAAGCTTGGTAACGTAAGAATATTATTTAAAACCGGAAAATCTTTAAAAATGTTCATCCATAACCCCGTGGTCCCGTTATATAGTTCAATGGATAAATAACTCTACACATATAATAGCATTTGTGGATTTTCATTTTATCACCACTGCTCTCAAAACGATCAAGGAAAACATCAAGAGAGAACCGGTATGTCCTAGAACAGAAAATTTGAAGAAGTATGACATCTGCCAACCCGCACTGGGCCCGCGTGGCGTATTAAGGCCCACTCCCTCTAACCAAGAGCAGGCCTGTGTCCCACGCTAATTATACATGTAGGGGTAAAACAGACTATATATAGTAAGTTGTTATATAAATTTTCCTGCATCTCTTGTACAAGTTACATAAAAATCTACTTACGCAAAACTGATATCGTATCACTCGTTATCGAGTCAAGAACTCATTAGCTCATGAGCCCTCCGTCACTTAACCTCATAAGGGAGGAAAACGATTGAGAACAAAAGCTCCATCCACAATAATCGCATTCAAGTGTTCGTGATCCATTAATTAGTGACAAGTGAATGCACTTCCTGTGTACACTGTGTGGGGCATGGAGTATGTAAGGAATGGAAGGCGAATGTGGAAGTCATAGGAATTCATTAACATGGCATCATATGCTGTAAGCAGGCAGCAATTTTTTTTTATATCGTTGTCTTCTGACGGCTTTGACTGCATAAAAACCGAAGTATGGATGTTTAAGGTACCTGCTGAGACGTAAAACACTGCTACACTACCTACCACTACAGAGTGCTCACTTACACAAAGTCACTCACAAATTTTAAGCGTCATAATAAGTAATTCAATTTGTAGTGATTGCAAGACACGATTGAGCAGTTGATTTTATGGAAGTTGTGTTATGTTGTCTTAAGATTAGGGTCTTTGATTTTGTGACAA
Source organism: Aporophyla lueneburgensis (assembly GCA_932294355.1). NCBI lineage: Eukaryota > Metazoa > Arthropoda > Insecta > Lepidoptera > Noctuidae > Aporophyla > Aporophyla lueneburgensis. Next base: position 5,644,686 of record OW028746.1, read on the forward strand.
CTAAGGTACTATAACTGGCATGGATAAAGTAGTGAGACACAAAATGATCCTACGCCTTTTGAAGGTACCACTGTAAGTGATCAACTAACACCATAGTTTACTTTTAACAGCTGTCTTAATAAAATTAATTGTGTTATAAATAAACATCATAACAAGTAATTAAATCATCAATAAACATGGCTATTTTAAATAAAATTAAAAGACATAAACGAGCGACACAAATACAGATGCAGGCTTAAAATACATGTAGTAAATATTTGCACAAAAAATGGTTTTAATTTTTTTGCAATATTGCGTACCATTTTTTTAAATATTAAAAGCTTGAAAATCTATATAAAAATTAATGTGACATTCGAAAAAAAATAGTTTCATGATTGTGCCAGAATCGTATCATAGTTAAAAATCGAAATTACAACAAAAGCGCCATTTTTTCAAGGTTACTGTCAACCGTTAAAGGTGTTAATTTTTTTCTAGAAGCTACTATTAACTTCCAAAACATATCCAAAATTCAAATCAATCGATTCACGCATTCCTGAGAAAATTATTATTTTCTGATTTTGTCAGATTTTTACATATTTTCCTTTTTCTTAAAAACCAGTGTTAGTAATGAAACAGCCTTTATACTGAAATCAACACGTTTAATTAGAGCTATGTATTACAATTCACAATCGCACGTTCGTCACGCATAGAGAAGGGAGGTAGACTTCCGGGTCGCGGGCGCACAGCGCGGTCAGCTCTGAGTGGCGTCACAGGGCTGTCTGTCCGGATCTTTTAGAATCTAATTAGGTATTATCTTATTAACACCTAAAAATTCTCTCAGTATCATGCCGATATCTTTCAAGGGCAAATTCACTATGCTTATACCCCTAGGGCCCTTAGAAGCACTAATCATAGAAATTCTTAATGTTCCTGCTAGTAATGCACATAATGCAGCACCAAACTTATGTGCACTCTAAACTATGAGATGCTAGTTTCTGACTTCACAACTTTTTAAATTTATTTTTATTTTACTATTTCCTGCTGTATACCTACTGTGTGCCTTTTAAGCTGTGCTAAATAAATGTATTTTCTTTCTTCTTCCTTCCTTTTTATCACTCTGTTGCCTCACTACTCCATGTCTGGTGTATGTTAATGCATTTCTTGCGTGCGTTTCTGAGCGGCTATGAGCGAAGAGCGACGGCTCTAATGCGTTGCGAGAGTGATTTGCAAGCAGTGTACCTACAGTACCTACTGTTTCACTGCAGGTCTTTAAGTCTTTGTTAATAAATGTGCTTAAATTGCACTGATAAGACTCCCTGTATGGCAGGTATAGGTTTTGTACTTTGTGTGGTAAGAAATTTTGGATTTATTGTAGAAGTATAAACGAGAAAATAACAACGGGCCCACGAGTCGATCGAAGGAACGCTTGCCGCGGTCGATTCAAGGATGGGTGACCACCATTTATATACCGGCCATCCCGGCTGTTATTTGTAGAGTTTTGCAGTCATTTCGGGTAGTCAGAAATCTAATATTCTGACAATTTGTTTTACCAAAGGGATTTATCTGGATTTTAGAGGTCAGATAAGCAGTTGCTTAAAAAAATATGTTCATCTGATATTCCGGTTGAACTGGAAGCTGACCAAGTTGATTGGGAAAACATGTTTTTTAATACTAAGGGTTCCACAAAATGATTTCCTACCTTACAATTTTGTCTCGGTTATTACAGATTTATTCGGTCCTAAGACTCGCAACCTGTAAAAATATTTTTATAAAAAAATACAGATAACCAATCTATCAAGCGAAATAATTGACTTCATTCACTCGACATCCATTAAAAAATTATATCTACACTAAGTATGTAAGGTAACAAGAAAAATAAAACATTACACGTAACCAATTAATTAGGACAGTCTAATTAGAACTTCCGTATTGATACAGAAATAACATCTTTATAAATAAACCAACATAACAGGATCAGGAATATGTTCATATTATTTATATATCATAATATTGAGTGGTTTCCTTTAGGAATCATGCAATCTTTTAGAATAAGTTTTGATTGCTGCAATTCTTTAGAATTTTTTCGAAATTCTTACCAAGCCGTTAGCTTGGTATGTAAGGATGGTCATACATTTACGGGTCAACCACGGTAACCGTTGGTTAACCTGAGCAACTGACGACACGATCGAAGAGAGATCAGCCCCCCTAGCCAAGTTACAACCGTTTCGTGTCGAATGCCGTTCACCAATCGCTAACGCCTCGGTGTCAGCAATTGTAGAAAACGACAAGTTGGTAGCCATGTTGACGCGCCTGAGTCGGCCGCTCGTTCTACAATGTCTTTAGAATAACGACATTATAACAAAGGATGTAGCTTTGAACATTGCAGAAACGATAACAATTCATTCTGTCATTTTGAACCTTGGCTACAAATTTTCTATTCGTTTGTTCTAACCACGTGACTTAACGTTGAGATGATTTCATTCCCATACATTTGATTCGCATCGCGGCGTTTTCGTCTAGCGTTAACGATTGCAGATTAGCAACTTGGCTATGGGTGCAGGCGCAGCTCGAAGGGCCAACGGCTTAATGTGCATTACATATTTTTAACTGACTTCAAAAAAAGGAGGAGGTTATTAATTCGACTGTATTTTTTTAATGTTTGTTAGCTTATAACTTTTGACTGAGTGAACCGATTTTGATGATTCCTTTTTATTTGAAAGCTGGTGTTTCCCGTGTGGTTCCATTTTAATTTGGTTCCATTCTGACAATGGGGTCCATGTGAAAACCATATAAGTCTTAAATTTGCATCAAGTATTTGCACGACAAATGAACGAATAACGCGATTAGATTAGTGCGGGGTATATACCATAACTAAAAAGTTAAAAATAAAAACATTTTACAAAAAAAACTTAAATACAGATCTTAGGACACCGACTCCCGAAATTAAAGTTATTTTTCACTTTGAAGTGTTTTTTTTTAAGGAAGTCGGTTGTTATTTTTTTTTGTAAAAAGTTTTTATGTAAACACCTATTGCGGATAGCATCTCCGCAAACTGTCTAGTTAATGTTTAGGCTTAGAGAATAAACTCGGATTTTGGGCAACAGACGAATTTAAACTTGATAGACGTGGCACAGATCGAGGTCCCCCTTGGTATGTGGTCGAGACGGACTCCGTGCGGTTTTAGTTGGTAGGAGTCTGACATACCCTACTGCCTTCTCAGACAGAGCGTATTTCGTGAGGTTTTATAACTCTAGCTGTAGGTAGGCTATGGTTATTTTTAGCTTCTAAATCATTCATGATCAGAAAGTTAGGAATAATCATACTTACAGATTTGTTTATTTAGAAATATACTGCCTAAGCCCATTCATATTTTCGAGTATCCCTGCAATACAAAAATAACTCTGAGGATTTCCACTTCATCGCCCTTTCGTATACACGGTACCTACGACGGAAAAAGTATGTATGTACCAAGAAAAAAAGTCCATATTTATCTTTAAATAGATTCAGGACTTGCTCAGAAGCCACCGAATTGTCTGGATTAATGCCCAATAGATGACAATACGGTCGTCCCTTAATACCTATATGGGACTTAAATATAACTGGTGTAATGTGGGTGTTACTACATAGACATACTCGTACATCTATCCTATCATTTGGGAAAAACAGTTGTGATGTTATCTTTTTTTTTAAATGTCCATAAGTATCTCCCCTTGTATATATTTTGGAACGGCCTCGCAGGACATAGTATATAGTGACCTTATCGGTGATATTCTTCAGAAAACTCTGGTGCGTAGTACTCGCAACCGGCATGTGTATATGGACAGATGAATGAACCAAAACGAAGCAAAAGGAGTATTTAAGAATCGTATCAGATAGAGTTCGTAGTTTTTCACCTACCCCCATTGCCTAGAAGGCACAATTTATGTATGTATATCTACAAAATAGCCCTTTTTGTAGATTTACTATACAAAAATCCTAACAAGTCCAATTACAGAAACCTCTATGTATCGCGGGCTTTGAGCGGCTCGTCCCGGATTATCAACGGCTTACTCTCGTTAAATTCAACGGCCTTTCATGTTCACTTATTAGGAAAAAACGGCCCAAATGTTACTACTTTGTTTTCTTACAAAACAATAATATCTAGATGGGGGAGGGAGAGGCTTTGCAAACTGGCTTAGGAACAAGAAACTTTTTTTGGTATGAATTTAATAACATACTTACGTTTAGAATGGCCTACATTAGTTTTTAATAACAAAATTCTTCACAAAGTTAGTATTATTGTTGAGCAAAATAATAATGATTTTTTTGTGGGTAGCGGGAGCGCGTGTCAGAGTTTTACTGAATAAAACCCACCCGTGTTCCTTCATTCTTGCCCATATGCCAGGGCCCCGGTATCTCTTTCGAACAAATCTTGCGACCCTGGCAGGCATCGGTCCTAGCAGACCTTTTCAGTATGCTGACATCTCTTTGAGAAAATAAAAAGAGAATAATAATGCTTTGAGTAATGTGATTATATTTTTATTTGTTTTAAAGGATAGGTAGGTGATGATGAATAATCTAAAGTCGGAGAGGTTACGGGTTGGGCATAACCTGGATGAGGCTGGCACGGGCTGCTAAGGATTGGCATAATTCCTTCTCTTTCCCGAGAGGCCAATATCCAGCAGTTGGTAAAATCGGGCTGTTGATGATGATATTAGAAAGAGAGCTTCCGTTTCATGCTCTGCGTAAACGGTTAAAGTAACGCAGCAATCCACACTATCCACACGAATATTATAAATGCAAAAGTAACTCTGTCTGTCTGTCTGTTTGTCTCGCTTTCCTGCTAAAACTACTGAACCGATTTAAATGAAATTTGGTACACAGATAGCTTAGAGCCTGAGAAAGGACATAGACTACTTTTTATCCCGGTAATATGTTCCCGCGGGATAATTTCCGACCTCCACGCGGGCTAAGCCGCTGGCAAAAGCTAGTATCCTATAAATTATTTCCAACTTAAACTACTAAGGCATGGGAATTGACTTGTCCATTTCAACAGGTGGGATTGAACTCACAATCTCTTAGACTGCTTCTTGGCACGCTACGTCTACGGTATCTTGAACACGACCAACACGAACTATGAATCATAATATTTATTGCTGTTTTTGAAGATTATTCTACGAAAATACGACAACCTAAGACTTTGTCGGTTCTGTATACCTGATTATTTTTCGAATTAAATTCAAGTGTCAAAATATGAATTAACTACTTATGTGGTGACTAAAAACAGAAAGGTAGTGCAGAAAATTATTTTTTTCTGTTTTCTTGTGGTAGACTTCCTCTCTCCTTAAACATCGTCATCAAACAGGGTAAAAATAAAATTTGCTGGAAATAGAAATAAATATTACAAAAATCATAATTCGATGGGCGAAGGTCAATGCCACCCGTCACCAATCAGCTGTTTATGAAATTATTCGTGGAACAAATATATTGTATACGAATTTCCAAAAAACACAAAAAAACAAAAACAGGAATTTTGTTGTCCTGATGTACATGTCAGTGTCATTTAAAGTTTTGAATACATTGGTAATATGTTCTTTTTTAATTTCATTACTTTTCGATATCGATACACAAACTTGTAGTTAAAGTACATATTTTCAGCTAATTTATTTTTACCCTGTATACAGCTCCTTGCTCTTGTTTTATTTTATAGTGATTATCGTGTTTATTTACTTCGATACACGCTAAACGACTAGGCGCCACACGCGCTGTTCGGCTGGTTGCGGAAATTTTAAGATGTTCATCTTTAGATACATAGACGTACGCACTGATAGTTACTTAGCGCGCACAGACAAGCGAGTCACTTTGTAAATACCTAAATGAAACGCAGGTTCTAGATTTTTCACACCTGCCACACTACGCGTTTGTCGCCTGGCGTATATCAAAGTAAACAAACATGATATTAAGACACAAGGCTCTAGGATCTAAGCAGGCAACCGATCATTGCGTACGTAGCCTTAGGGCGATAAGGCAATCACGACATCTACTATACATCACACACGAAGCAATCTAAGAGACTTAATATTACTCAAAGTAAGTACGTACGTTATACCATATAATGTATGCGGGTTATTCAATTCGTTGAAAGTAACTCAAGTCACTTAAGACACGGAAAATTACAGCTAAGTGCCTCTAATGTGCCGAGTGACTTCTTAACTGAGGCGGTTTGCGTTCATTTTCAATTTACGCTCATTTCGGCGACTAGACGTGTTCTGGAGTATTAGATGGTGTAATACTATTAGGAAATAATTTAGGCTGTAGTTACTATAACTAGAGGAGGCTTCATTTGCTAGGATGTGTAGATGAACGACGAAAGGAAAGATTAGTAAGAGGAGTTCAGTGAGGCAGAGCAAAGCGAAAGTGAAGCTTCCGATGTATATAGAGGTCAGGTATAGCACCAGCAAAAGTGGAACATAAATGTTCGGTAAAATTGATTACACGATTCTCGTAATTAAAATGACTCTCTTTGTCCTCTAGAGATTCAAACTCATTCCAATCCAGCCTGTCCCTTGCTACTCTCTACCAGCGATATCCTGAGCCGAAGCACGCACCCTACCCTAAAGGCATGTCTCCTTAGCTAGCAGTCGCTCTAGTTTTAAATTTTTAAGCCCTGGCCGGACGCTTTAATTTATTAGGGTAGCCACAGGCAAGTCTGGTTAAGCAGCCGACAACCTCATAGGTTGAATTGCGAGATATAATTCCCAAAAAAAAATTAAAGAGAGATTCAAGACGCTTCCAAAGATACCTCATTTGTCATATTATGATAAGGACTTTGTTGAGGAAACAGATGACCATGCATTATACATACAATATCTGGATGACCGAGCTTTGCTCGGTATTTTTTTGGTAAATTGTGTTTAAAGTAATAAGTTTATGTTCAAGTTGATTATCGACAAAGTTGGTCATTGAAAACACGAATAAAACGACATTTTATAAAAATGAATCCTAGCTAGATCGATTTATCGCCCCCGAAACCCCCTGTATACTAAATTTCATGAAAGTCGTTGGAGCCGTTTCCGAGATTCAGATTATATATATATATACAAGAATTGCTCGTTTAAAGGTATAAGATATAATACCGGTCAAAAGTATAACCCTTCTTTCTGCTTCGCCGAATTCGGGTTAAAAAACTTCATAAATCTAATCGCAATCCTATGGTAGTGACCATCAATGTCAAAAGCGCAGATTGAAACAGAATAGAATGCAAACGTTCATAAAAATACTGGAATACTCCACTCTGTTCTTTGCCACAAAAATTTGTGTGGCTGACATCTTCTATATATTAATACGTGAAGCGAAAACTTTGAATCCTTTTTTACGAAAATTGGGCGGATGGAGGAGTATGAAATTTCGCACACTTATAGTTTATACAGAGAAGAAGTGACGAATGCTAATATTTTTTTTTTAATTATTCGAAAAAATACATTATTTTCAATAAATACGTTACGTACACTACTATTAATTACCCTGTATTTAATACACACATAGACACCGATATTATTTTGTTTATGGTCCAAATCTGTGGTCCAATCGAGAATATCTGTCTTTAATATTTTGTGTCTACAGTCTTACTGAATGTCAAATATAACCATAGGTAATAAATTTATTTTATACATATATGACCTATTTCATTTTTAAAATCTATGATCATATCGAGAATATTTTGTCTTTAATGTTATTTGTCTATAGTCTTACTGAATGTCAAATATAACTGTATTATTTTTTTATATATATTATTATATTTTTTTGTATTATTTAATAATGTATTTCTATTCAAATGAAGTACTGTCGAATTTCGACCAATGGGCGATCACTCGGGTCCGTGGCTTACGCCCCCAGTGGTCGACGCACCTGTGGCGGACGCCCCCGATGCGAATAATTTAATTCAAAGCAATTTTTGATCAAGTGTACTTTCAGGCACATAAATGATTTACAAAAATAATAAATGTATATTGATTGTAAGTATATGTATACTATTAAATCATAATTATATTTCTAACATAGAAATGTTTTTATTGGGTATATGTTTTGAAAAGTGAAAGTCTTAGTAATTTTTCATTATTTATTTATTTATATCAATAAGAAATCTAGTAAAAAATTTTATACAAATCACAGTTTTTATCACATACAATCAAGAGAATCATTTAAGCTAAATACAATAATCAGTCTCAAATGTAATAAAGTAAGATAGTGATTTTAAATAATCAGTCTTAAAAATTTCTGCAGAGTAACTAGCTTTTTACATAACGAAATGTTTTTTTTTTATCTCTGTACAATAATAATTAAACATTTACAACTGTGAAAACTTAAACAAATGAGAATATTTTTAGCTAATTATAACAGTCAGTTTCAATATAAATAAAATAACAAAATAATAAGGCTCTAAAATGAAACGTACTCGAAGTAACAAATTTTTTACATGTGAAATGATTTCAAATTTTGTAAGTATAAAAAAAATCAACTCTAAAAACTTAAACAAACATAAAAAACTAAATTTCAAAAATTAAAACTAAAAAATAGTGTACATATAAGCAAAATACAAAGTAAGTTAAATTATTACTTTTTGGACGCATTGCCACATATGGGCGGATATGTTCCAAAAACATGATCGTGGTAATTTTTTTGTTTTCATATTGTTCAGTCAAATTGTCAATATTGTTTTACTCACTAATCTTTCTTATCACTTGCATATTTCAATGTTCAATAACTTGACTCTGGTGTGAAAGAGATAGACATAATATCTATTCATACTTCCTTATTTTTTTCAATTTTGTGGACAAGAAGCTGGACTTTTTATTGTTACCAATAACTGGTTTGGCTCAGTTAGTTGACGAGTTGCTTGAAGTTAAAACATAAAATTTCCATATGGTAAGAATAAGGGGCAAAATGTCCCTACCCTTGTAACACTCCCATAAATGTATCAAATGAAAGTACTCGAGAAGTGTATCGTTTGATTGTCTGACAAACCTATCAAAAATGGGGGAGAAAAGTTATTAAGAACAGATAACCTTTGTTTAGCAAGAAAAAATACTTTATTATTATGGTGAAACACTTTTCTCATTTACTGTACTAAGTGAAAAAGCACAACTTTTTATTTTTATTAAAATAATCGAATCGGGGGCGTCGGCCACAGGTGCGTCGACCACTGGGGGCGTAAGCCACGGACCCGATCACTCGTTCAGTGAAATCTGTGTCAGATAACAAAGAATGTGAATATCGGGACAACTCAGCTGTTAGAAAAATAATATAGAACGAAGATTAAAACGAACAAAACCTTAAGAGTTAGTGTAGTGTAAAGAGTATAGAAATAATAGTGACTATGACACACATAATTACTTATAAAGTGTATATAACATTTTATGACACTGAGTGGAACGAACTTGTGTAAAATACAATCAACACTATTCTAAGTTATAATATATAATTCATAATCATCATAATTTCAACCGAAAGACGCCCACTGCTGGACACAGAACATAAAACTTTTAACGTGATAATTAAATAATAATAAAATTACATTTTAGTCTTATAGACTTAATTGTAACCTAATATTGAGAACCGAGTTCTTTTAATACATGTTTTTTTAAGTTGTCAAAGGCAGTCAGAATCATAACCTCTAAGTCCCTGAGATACCACATTTGGTCTAGACATAATCGTTTTTTAATTTTGTCTGTAATTACGGTAATTGACTGGTTAATAAACGCTCTCTGAGCTATACCAGACATTTGCAGATCTCATATATTCGGATTGTCTACAGTTTCACCAACCGTGATATTCATTTAACTATGTATACCACAATTTGGCGAAGCCAACGTTCTGCTCAAAACGTAAGGGTTGAATGCAAGGGCGAAGACAATGGGAGGAATAATCAAGTCTGAACCAGTGTTCTCCTGTGGCAACGTTTGGGCAGGACCGGGTCAATTCTGTATGCGTCAGCACTATACTAATTGAAGGCATGGCTGTGACGTGCTTGAAAGACTCCAAATATTGGACAAACTACATGCATTTACTCCAATATTATAAGGGGTTACCCCCTTATAATATTGGAGTTGTGAGTTTGTTTGTAGGAAGTAATTTCTGAAACTAACATTTGAAATATTTTTGTTTTTGATTGCCCAATTCTTGAGGAAGTTTATAGGTTACTAGCTTCTGCCAGCGACTTCGTCCGCGATAAATTTTTTGTTCCCTCGACCCTTCCCGTCGCGTCGAATCGCCTACCCGTGCGATTTCCCCGTTTTTGCAACATTTTTCATTATTACTCCGCTCCTCTTCGTTGTAGCGTGATGTTATATAGCCTATAGCCTTTCTCGATAAATAGGCTACCCAACGTAAAAATAATTTTTCAATTCGGACCAGTAGTTCCTGAGATTAGCGCGTTCAATCAAACAAACAAACAAACTCTTCAGCTTTATAATATAATAATATAAAATATAAAAAAGTATAGATGACGCTATGAACCTTAGGAGACGAGCAAAATGAAGAAATTCGGAATGAACGCTAAGAGTATACGAAGTAATCACGCGAGCGAGTGATGGGATATGACGCGACGAGTCGGGGGCCAAGATATCACGCGAACGGAGTCGTGGGTAGAAGCTAGTTGTTTTTGCAGTTGCATAAAGTATAGATTGATTCCTACAATATAAGGTTTAAGGAACATTGACACACTAACCGTGACCATGAATTCAGTACCTACGAGTTTCTAGGCGTTTCATACATTTACGTGGTGTAGGTGTGAACATTTCTATGAAACAGCAGATTTCCTTTTTTAAATCAACGACCAATTTCAATGCAGATAGCTCAATCAGGTACTGAATGAAATGGTAAGTTGGCGACATTTTCCGCTTGGATGTACATGCTACAACCTGTATAAAATGTCTCTATGTATATGGAACAAAAAAACCTTTTAATACTGGCCGTTTTCAGCAACGCAAACTCCATTAATTGGAAGACATAATTGGTTAGTTGGTCCAATTTATTTTTAAACTACTTCAATAGCCGATAAAAATCGTTACTGATGCACATCAATTTGATGGAAAATATAAATATACCATTTCACCACTTCGAACCCAAAATTGTCGTTGAAGGATATTTCTGTATTTTTTTGTAGTGTTTTGAGTTTTGTAACCGGCTACATTAGTTAATGCAGTGAGCCGAGCCGCTCGACATGGGCATTACAAACAAGACAGTGCAGGTTGACGCGGCGTCGTAAGCACAAGATATCTCGTTTTACTCTCTTTTCCAAAATTAAAATATAATTTTCCAAATGCACACATGCAATCGCTTGAGTCGTATGCTCAAAGCAAGCGTTCGCCGCGTCTTATGCATCGCCGTTTTGTGACCAATCTCGTCACGACTACATTACAAACAAACGCTGCAACTCAGTCTCCGTATTAATGTCATCTGTAAGTTGGAACAAATGGCAGAAAGGTGCAGGTTGAAGGTGGGGTGGCCCTCCATGAAAGACTTGGTGTGATAGTAAACCAGTGTATACACCTTCAGACCGTATTCGGCCACGGTGGCCATACTCAAAGGAGACTATAACCATCGGCACGGGAGATATTATAAAACACAAGTATTTGCGCAGACACAGAGGCACTCACTCTTTCCTCACTGTCATAGTCCGATGGAACGGCATCCGACACGACCAAAGAGAGACAAGCGCAGGGCCAACGGCTTGATGTGCTTGCAAACTCTGGGAAAAACTAAGCACGAGACCAACGGTGGTTAGTGATAAAATTAAGGTGAATTCGAAATCCATAGGATTCTACAGCTACTATAATGTATGTAAATCTACAAATAACAACCATCGCCACACTCTCTTGAAAAATACTTTGAAAAATCTTCAAGATCAATGCATCAACGTCATCCCTGCCTGTTTAATATAATATAATAATAATATAATCCACAACTATCACACAACGCCATCTAGTCCCAAGCTAAGCAGAGCTTGTGTTATGGGTACTAGACAACTGATAAACATACTTATATATTTCTAAATACATACATATTATAGATAAATTACACCCAGACACAGAACAAATTATCGTGCTCATCACACAAACATTTGTCCTGGGTGGGAATCGAACCCACGACCTCCGGCATAGCAGTCAGGGTCACTAACCACTAGACCAACAGGCCTGTCAATTACCGTGCCCTCACAAAGGCGGGGCAGTATTAATCTTCTATTGAGACAACCTGCGGATTGGGCCCTACGACGGCGCCCCATAGAGTTTGCATCCAGATTTCCTTGCTGGCCCCCTGTTCTTTGTACGATTGTTTCCCTTACTGTGGTTTACAGATGTGGTGGATCGGCAATTTATAGATTTTCTTAAATACAATTGAATAATTTGAAATGATCCTTATTTTGAAGTTGAATAATAAAATAAAGGTAAAAGTATATAGGATCATAGATGCTACATACTTTTACCTTTATTTTATATTTAAAAAAAAAAAAAACGTAGCATGATCCATTGTGCACATGTATGCCAATGACAAACTGTATTTATCTCATCATTTCAGCCATAAGATGTCCACTGCTGAACATAAGCTTCCCAGAAGGGAGAGGAGGAATTGGGTGTTACCAGTATCGCCCCGCTTAGCAGGCGGGTTAGCGATCGCAGTTTGGTGGTAAAATGTATAGAGATCGCTATTCTCTAGTAAGTCCCTTAGTCACCTTTTACGACACCCACGGGAAGAAATGGTTTGGTGCTACTCATTACGTCCGGCACCACACGGAACGTAAGTTTATATACTATCTTAAAAAGAAGCAAAATAGTTTCAAATCGAATTTTCGAAACTTTAAATTTCTTGCTTTACGAACGACTGAACATTATAATGAAAAAAAAAATCGACAAGAAAAAAGTCCATGTTTTATGACCTTACGAGCAGTGTATCACAACAATGTAAGGAATCAGCCCTCCGTTGTCCCTCCGAAGTGCATTTTATAAGTGATTCCTTTTATTACCAAGCACGGACAAAAAACGATAGAAAAATCTATATCGACTGAAAAGTGGTGCTTTACGAGCTGAGTTTATGACGTCATGAAACGGGGATTATTAAATTAATGCATCTCATGGTCAGGGCTAAGATTATTACCTAGATGTGGCATGAGAAGTTACCAAGATTTTTAAAGAAATAACCGTTTTTGAAAGCAAACTTACATGAAAATTGCTTTCGTTAGATATGTATATATCAAACATCATTTGCATTTTTGTGAGCAGCGGGGGCCCAAAGGTAAAGGCCGCGACTCACGATTTGTAGGTCGTGGTATCAAACTTAAGCAGGCACTTTACTTTCTGTGAATTATTTCATGACCATTGTTCTCAAAAGCAAAAATTCGAATACTTGTGACATTCACCAACCCGTACTGGGCCCGCGTGGGGGGTCTGCCTGGTGTCCAATTCCTCTCAAAGACAGGAGGCTTGTGTACTAGCAGTGAGAATATTATGATGATGATGATGATGATGCACTTTTAACAAAGTATTTACAATGTGAGTTTGCCTTCAGTGAAAGACATATATATAACATCCTGATAGTCATATAATGCCTTTTTGCTGTACGCATATGAATCTCTATGCTCTCTACTCGACAAGAAACCATATCTTCAGCACATGGTTCTAACTCCCCTTTCTTCGCCAACTTTGAAAGTTTTCGTCGATAGTAAATAATAAGTTCCATACTTTTTCTACGCATAGGTTCTTACTTTTCTATGAGACAGCTGAATTTGTTTTTGAAAATGGACGATTAATCTACGCCAGAGCCTAGAAAGCTGTCTAGAAATATGTGCTGGATTCATGATTTCAGTTTATAGTATAATTACGAGTCCTATATAGAGAGGGACTTTTTGTAGAACTCGTAAATATACACTGAGAAAAATGTCATTTTGGCATAATCTTAAAATATCGTGACGTTGGTTTAAAATAGATGCGTTGTCTTATAATATGTTGATAATAAGTAAATATTACGCTAGAACTGAAATGTGTTAAGATGGAATCGAATTTTTTGGGTAAATAATGCAATATTATGATACTTGTCATCGTAAAAATTTGTAATTATGAAATAACATTGTCGTCTTCAAATAATAACACAATGTAATAGAAAATGGTCCACTGTCCCATAAATTAGTATGATAATTATAAATAAGATTCTAATTAAAAAACACAATGACAGTCACCGTAATATAAATAGATTTCATAGTTTAATATGAAGAAGTATCTCTAAAAATACGATGACCTCCCCCTAATGTACTATATTAAATTATAATGCTTTAAACTTATATTTTTAAAGTAAGCATCATTTTTTAATATTACAGTCATATTATTTTATGTGAATCCTATGATAATACGATTAAATAATCTCATATTTTTAGAGTAAGCATCAAAGTTCAATAATATAGTCATATTATTTTATGTGTATCCTACTAAATTATTATTACAGAGACCCATTTATGAGTAGCATTTGAATGATGTCCTACAAATTTAAGGTGACGGCATTATATAATGAGGTCTCCCTCTCTCACTTCATTCCGCCGCCGCGCCATTTCGGTCGGCCATTTGTATTTCACCGCTACAGCCGGCAAGTCACGACTCACGACTCGTTTAATTAATAGCAATAACAATTCCATTAGTGCCAGTGAACGTGTTTGATCAGTGCAAAAATGGATATGGCTACGCGTGATCTTTTGAAGAAGTGGAATTTGGAACGCTACATCGATCGTTTTGAAAGTAAGTTGACGAACCTACCTAGTAAGTTGCTAGCATGAGCTCACACATTACATTCACACATTCTAATTTCTAGCAAGAATAGGGTCAGAGTGTCGTCTTAGAGGCACTATGAAAATATACTTAAAAAAATTTCGCGACCAATTTCAAGGTCACAGTTCTAACATAACCTTACCTATGGATCCCTTCGACATCGTTTTTACGACAAACGGTTGGTCGGAGACAAAAAACACCCAGACACTTTTAGCCTTTCTAGGTGTTACATACTATAGAATCGAGAAAATAAACGATTTGCGAAAATAACACTTTTTTGGCCGCTGTACACTCCAACCAAGAATAGTCTTGTCGTATGGTACCTACCCACCTACCTAGATATACGTTCATATTTATATTATACACTAGATTCGATGTGCAACTGCAACCCAAAAAAAACAAATAGGTAGAGTGCGTCTAAACTAAAATGACGCGCCCCACTACCGCATTTACCGTAGTGTACGTATACAAATTTAAGTAGTGGGGCGCGTCATTTCAGCTTAGACGAGCTCTACCAACCTACATTTTATAAAGTCGATGCGACGTAGTGCATTTCACAGCTGCAATCAGGGCGCTGTTAAATTTACCTTTTTTTTTCAGCTGAAAGAATTGATATCGCAACAATGCAGATGCTTAGTAAACAAGACATACATAGTATGTTCCCTCAAATAGGGGACAGACTCCGGTTTGAAGCAGCTCTGGCCATGTTAAAAAGCGACCAACCAAAAGATATGGTTTGTTTTCATGTTAAATTGTATTTCAAAAAAGTAAATTTTGTTTTAAACTTTTTGCTTACACATGCCCTGCGTCGCTTAAATGCACATTCTCCTACTTGCATGTAGGTAGGTAGGTACCTACTTACTAACTTTTATTATTTTAAAGTCTTCTTAAGATACCTAACAATTTAACCGGTGCAGTATTTATTTAAAAAGTGGAATAAAATCATAACTTTTCATCAGTCTTGTTAGTTTACCAACTAAGTACATTATTATTACCTTTTTAAATTTCTTGTTAAATTTCAGGATAACTCCTACAATTCATCACTCTTTGAAGAGGTCCTGAGGAATGACTTGTTAACTAGTCTACCTTGTAACTTAGAGCCTCTGCCACCGTGTGAAGGACTGCAAAGCTCAATCCTCAACCAAGACTGCGAAGCAGGACTTAACCAGGAAAATTTGGTAAGTTCTGCAAAATTGTAGAAAAGTACTCGTACTTACTGTTTTTTGGTTCAAGAGCAATATGTATTAATTTGTAATTACATCCATACTAATATTATAAATGCGAAAGTAAGTTTGTCTGTCTATCTGTCGGCTGGGGCAGGACCTTTTCACATTTTCATACCTAAGACACTGAACCGATGCAAAATTTGGTATAGACATTCTTTGAGACCAGGATCAGTCCTGATCTTGATCGATTAGTTTTTATCAGGGCCGGATCAAGGGACGAGGGCAGGACCGTTCACACCTGCAATGCTGAACCGATTACTAGTAAAAAAATATAACACTTCCCTTGAGTTATCTCCGGCTAGGGCTAGCTATAGCCTGTTAGTTAACGGTCGCACTCGGACACATTTAGTGATTATTTCAACGATTATTGAGGTTAATTGACCGTACATACTCATATTATCACACCTTTTTGTTACATGTACTATTATAACATTGTCTCAAAGTAAATATTATTTTAGGATGGTGACATACTGGTGATACCACTGGACTCGTCGTCGTCAGTGGGTGAAGCAGTTAGACAAGAGTCCACCGGGAGCAATTTAGTAAGTTATTGCCTATTATCCTGTACTTTTGATAAGGAATTTAAATTGACATTCAATATTGTTAACCCCCGGCGTAAACAGATAAGTTTAACGTCTGTACCTGTCCTGTCCTGTATGTGTGTACGGACGGCCGTTTAGGAGCTATACTATATGTCACAAAGATCAGTAATATATTTGGAGTTGGTGACAGCTATAACTAACAACTAAATGCATGATGCCTAGACTGGCACCGACTCCAACTGATCATTATACTGAATGGAAGGTAGGTATTGAACCTGTATTTTCAACATTTTAGTGACATTTTTTTTTAACTTTTACCTTGCATATTTAGTTTGTAATGCCATACTTATACTATTTGTGTTTCAGGTGAATACCATACTGAATTCATCAGTCGAGGGAAAACAAATAATAGCAATTGGGCAGAAAACGGGCACCTTACCCTCAAACGTGCGTGGGCGTTTATGCAAGCTGCTTATGGAGAAGCTCATTACGGCCGAAAACCCGGTACTTCTGACAGATTCGCAGTTGCTTGCTCTATCCTACGACATTGGCAGATTATTTAAAGAGGAGTCACCACCCCTATACTACGCGCCGTACCTGCCGGCTGATGCTTACCAGGCTAAGCGCAATATCTCTGGCTGGTTAGTCACCACCAGAAGGGCTCGACGGCAGCATTTAGTTTCGTTGGGCCTTATTGAAAAGCCCAAGTCACGTTCTCGCTCCAAGTCCAGTCCTAGGCTAGACACCCCTCCACTCGCTGGAATCGACCTGACCGGACTTAAAGAAGGTAACTCCTTTTCAAGAAATTTTATGTTTTCAGATTGAATTAAATTATCAAGAACAAAATTATTGAGAAAAATATCTGAATTAGTATAAATTTTCGTTACAAATTACAAAATATCTGAATCTAAGAACCGTTATTGTCATTGTACTAATTATTAATCGTTTTAATTTTTGTGTGCAGGTGAAGTGGAGGACGTAGCGTCAGCATTAGAGCAGCTGTCAAGTCCTTCAGCTGGTCCGTGGCAGGAGGTCAGTGCCCTGTGGCGGGAGACGGTGCGAGCTCGCCTCCGGTACTTGTACTACGAGGAAGGGACATTACAGGAGTACTTCAATAAGTATCCTATCCTGAAGTCAAGTGATGGATGGCGACTCCTGACTCATGACTACGAAGCACTGTTCCCTGATAAATCCGGGGGCCTCGACGCCTTGGATGCTTCATCGGAAAACATACTAAAAGCTGCTCAGCAGAAGCTTAACACCACAAAGGACTCGTTTCTTCGTCGAAAAATAGCTGATACATTGGCAATTTGTGACGGTAAGGAAATGATTCTGTTATATAGTTCTAGGTGCTCGACCTCCCTGGGTCGGTGAACCCGTTATAAAATATATAGACAAAAAAGAATTTAAAAATTATCTAACATGGTGCAGTCGTTCAGAAGTAACGGGCGGGCGGACACACATTTCGGCAATTCATTTTTACTTATATAGATAGATTTTATTTTGTTCTGATACTTTTCCCTATTTGCTCAGTTAATGATGATGTGTTGTGTCAAATATACTATTATTATTTTCTTTCCAGATGAACAACCGGAGACAAAATTAATAGCAGCGATATTGCTACTCGGCTGTCTCTTTAATATTCCTCCTGCCCGTCGATCTAGAAAAGACTGGCAAGCTTCACGAGCGGAGATATTGGATGGATTTGTGACCATCGTGGATGATGACGCAGACGTGCAAGTGGTAATTGAGGAGCGTCGCCAAAAGCTTCAAAACCTAGGTATTAGCCTCCAACCATTTATAATTTGGTGCCGCCAGTCAGGTGTCTCCTTCACAGTATGTGACAATACGTTTTACAAGTTCACAACACTAACTGAGGCTGTTGATGTGACTTTTAAAATATTTCATGCTACTGCGGCTAAATATCCTACTGAAAGCTATAACATTTGGCTTATTATCCAAATTGGTTTTTACAAAGTCAAAACATCGTACGATCGTATGTCACAATCTGTGAAGGAGATATTAGTTACTCTCGGAGTCACAATTTAAATTAAGATGAAGTGTCACAGTTGTAAAAGGACTTTTCCCACGTTTTCTTCACTTATTACCCACATAAGGAAAGAATGTGAAAAAATTGATATTACTGGAGTTTATAAATGTGGTGAAGACGCATGCTACCGGTATTTCACGGACGTTAGACAATTTAGAAAACATGTTAACTTAAAACATTTGAATAAAGTAAACACTCGTTATTTGCCATCCACCTCAAACGAGGCTTGCGTAGTTCCTATGTGTGAAACAGAGACTACCAAAGTAGCAACTGAGCACATATACATTGAAGCTGATAGTGAACCGGAAGTCCTTGATAATGCTGATAGTATTATTCATAAAGAAGTTTTGAAATTTATTTCAACGCTCTATGTAAATCCCTCTGTATCTCGATCGTCTGTACAAGCTATGGTTAGTCATTTGCAAACCCTTCTTGACAATATCGCACCGTCTTTAATGTCCGTATTCGGCCCTGTGCTAGCTGATGAGGAAAGCATGTCTGGAAGCGAAATTAATAAACGACTTCATAAGTTCAACACAGCTTTGAAGGGCATCTTTTTTCCGTTTCGTTCAGAATATTCGAGATTCCGAGAATTGAATTTATTAGGTTCTTTTATACCACCACATGAAGTAATCGTTGGTTATTGTCCTGACATTTCACAAAGGAGTAACACTTTAACATTACACACCAAGCCACGTACAATGCAAGTAATTCAACTTCGCCAGGTTTTGAAGAATTTTTTTTCCATTGACACTATTTGGAAAGATGTAACGGATTATTTGAACCACCTAAGGGGTAATTTAATAATCCGTGAAGAAAATCCGATGAGGCCAATGTGTCTAGAAAATGTAATGCAGGGATCTGTATGGCTGGCAATGTGTACACCGCAGGCGTCGGACATTATTCTTCCTTTAGTAGTATACTATGATGATTTTGAAATTGGAAATCCTTTGGGGAGCCACGCTGGGGTGCATAAGCTTGGTGGTGTATACGTTTCCTTGCCAGCACTCCCACCACATTTATTTTCATTGTTGAATAACATTTTGCTGTTAGCTATTTGCCATTCTGCTGACAAAACTAAATATGGAAACAAAGCTATTTTTGACCCTGTTATTGAGGAATTGAATTACTTGCAAAACAAAGGAATTTTTATAGAAAATAAGTTTTTTAAAGGAACCGTAAAATTGAAGGTTGTTGCTATAACTGGCGATAATTTAGGCCTGAATTCAATTCTCGGGTTTACTGAAAGTTTTTCAGCTAACAAGTGTTGCAGAATCTGTAACATTGACAAGAAAGGTTTGCAAACTGCTCTATATGAAAACAGTAACTTGCTTAGAAATATGACTTCATACCACGCTCAATTGCAAGAAAACGATACACCTAACACGGGCATTAAAGAATCATGCTGTTGGCTTAAGGTGACAGGATTTGATTTATTTCAAAATGTAGCAGTAGACCCAATGCATGATATATTAGAAGGTGTAGCTCGTTATGTAATGACCTTTGTCATAAACCACTTCCTTGCCGAAGGTCTTTTAAAGATCTCAGTATTGCAACAAAGAATAATTTCATTTGATTATGGACCAGATAGGAATTCAAAACCAAGTAATTGTTTAGTTGTCCAAGGTTCGAAAGTAAAATTGAAAACTTCAGCATCAGAAATGCTTACCCTTATTAGATACTTCAGCCTAATAGCCGGGTTTTACATTCCTTTAGAAAATAAAGTATGGAAATTATACATTATGTTGCGGCAAATCACCGACAGGTTATTAAGTCATAGGGTCTTCAGTGACACCAATATTCAACTCCGGGTTATAATAGCAGAATTTAATCAATTGTACACGGAGCTAACAAAATCACCCCTGCAGCCAAAGTTTCATTTTCTGACTCATTATCCTACCATGCTAATGAAGTTCGGCCCCGTACGTAACATGTGGGCTATGCGTTTTGAAGCCAAGCACAGGGTATCTAAGTTAGTGGCTAGATCATCTTTTAATCGAGTCAATGTTTGCAAGACTCTAGCAATAAAATGTCAACTTATGCTCAATGACTTGTTTGTGAAAAATACAATACCTACAACAAAAATACTAGGAAAAAAATCTGCATTAAATTCAGGAGACACTGTCAAGTTTTCTCTCGGCACTGGCGTTGTCCTCAAATATTCGGTTACTTCCGCTACAATAGCTGGTGTTATATGGCAGCGGAACTCTATTGTTACTGTAGATATAGATGATGAACAATTCTTACCCACTTTTGGCCAAATTGATGCAATTTTGGTGACAGATACTGAAGAGGTTTTTTTCCGTTGCTGTATGTTTGAAACTATTGAATTTAATTCTCATTACAATTCTTATGAAGTTAAACGTGGTAATGATTATCTGTGCTTTCCTTGCCAAAATGCCGTGTCCTAACACGCTCACTCTAATGCGAGGTAACACGTCATATATTACAAGTAGATGGTACCTAGAGTAAAAATTTCAAAATTCTGTAGGTATTCTAACGGCTTACGGTCGCTGCTATAATACCTTGAAAATGCGCAAACGAGTTAACTCGTTTGCTCATTTTTAAGGTGTTTTTATTTTGAATCCAGTAATATCATTTTTTTTTGGAAACGTTTACATAATTATTAATTATGTACTTATACCGTACGCGGCGTTGCTAGTTTGAGGCACTGCAGAGTCCAAGGGCAGTTATTTTTTTATAGCAGAGTGCGCTCAACTAGTAATCTACCCTTAGTTACGGTATTTATCGGATATCCCTTTAGGATATCCTATAAAGACGGCCCGATAACGGTGTCCGCATAAAGTAATGGTATGAGCCAGCACCAATAGCTGGTTTAAGGTGAACGCACACTTATCAGAGCCGAAGGAGGCGAAGGAATCAAATTTTAGAATTACTTAAATGAAGTCCAATGTAACTTCGCACACTTATCCGCACCGAATCGTACGACCTTATTCGTCCGATTCGGTAAGTGTGCGAGGTTCCATAGGATTTCATACAAGTAATTCTAAAATTCGATTCTTTCGCCTCCTTCGGCTCTGAAAAGTGTGCGTTCACCTTTAGTAATAGATTTTAAAGTAAAGTATTTGTATGATGGATAGATTAGTCTCATCGGAGTGTTTATAGTAGCACTTTACTTGAAAATAGATATTTACTATAATAATATAACCAATTTATTGTATGCAGCTTTAAGGTGAAAGCGTCAGGGTAGCCCGCGAAATTCAAATTTTCTTACGTTTTTTGCAATTTGCAGGCCAGTGCTAGGTTTTGATTGAAATGTTAGACGCGGGTGTAAGACGTATGTAGTACAACTTATGTACTTACACCCGCGTGCAACATTTAATTAACATACAACCTAGCACTGGCCTGCAAATTGCAAAAAACGGCTACCCTGAAGCAATCACCTTAAGGGCAAAAATGTTTTAGTTATAGGTACATTAATGTAAAGTTTGTTATTTTTTGTAAATTAAATTTCTACTCGTCTCAACCTTTATTTTAATTTGTAAAAACTAGAATTATTGAACATAATGTATATAATGATTCTTTATAATGACCGACAAATAGATACTGTAATCATTAAGGCGAGGATGTTTCTAAACAAAACAGTCTTCTTTTATACTGAATATAAATGTTTAGAGTATATAATAATTATTCATTCATACTATGGAAATAAAAATACCATTCAATTTTCTGTTTAATTTATACATACATCCCTTTTCACCTTCTTACCATTCTTGCCAAGGTACTTTTTTCTATTTTTTTTACTTACTCTCCATTTTTTTAAGGTTCAAGTTTAGGGTTCTTCAGTTTTTTTTAATGTTGAGCTCACACCTAATAATATTTAAAAGGAAAGAACCAATATTGGATACTTAAAAATAAGGGGATCATGTAAGTCCAGTGGCGCCCTCAATTATAGGAGGATTGTGATTTCTAATAATCCAAACAATTTCTGTGTAATCCACCAGTATTTAGTTGTAGTCCTACTGATGGAGAATGAGTAGAACTACAACTAATCACTGGTGTATTATAGAGATATTAATTGGTTTATTAAAAAACACAATCCTCCTATTGAGGGCGACCTCCGTAAGATAATAGGCTATAACCAGAGATATGAGGAAATAGTAGGAAAAGTAAGAGGACCTAACCTAAAATACGAGGAGGTTACCGAAAAATAGTAGGAAAAATAATAGGATATAACTGGATATATGAGGAAGGCACCGAAAAATAGTAGGAAAAATTGTATGACATAACTGAATATGTGAGGAAGTCACCGAAAAATAGTAGGAAAAATAATAGGATATAACTGGATATATGAGGAAGGCACCGAAAAATAGTAGGAAAAATTGTATGATATAACTGAATATGTGAGGAAGTCACCGAAAAATAGTAGGAAAAATAATAGGATATAACTGGATATATAAGGAAGGCACCGAAAAATAGTTGGAAAAATTGTATGACATAACTGAATATGTGAGGAAGTCACCGAAAAATTGTAGGAAAACTAATAGGATATAACTGGATATATGAGGAAGGCATCGAAAAATAGTAGGTAACTAAAACTAAATCCATGGTGACACATCATCTTAAATACTGTTATCATCAACATCAGTATTATCATCGTTCTTTTTGGTGAATCACTATGCTCCGTCCTTTGAGTGAATTCATCATACTTTAAGCTGAATTCACCTCTTTTATGATTGTCAGTTTTCTCAGTGTATTTTCGGGCTAGATATTACACAATATCTCACCTTAATAAAAGCCAAAACACACAGTTTTTCCTCAGTAAACTTCCCACACGAAAAATAAGAAATATTTTTCTATTCTTTGCCTCGATTCTCCGTGAACTGACTTCGAGTACTTTTACGAGCGAGCCCGGCTCCACTCAATCCTTGTATTTACTTAACAGCTTTTTTATACGGAACCATGGCATGAACCTCGCGGCTTTCATAATGGGAGACGTAACCTTGAGAAAGGTTTACGTTGGGTCATTAGGCTGTTTGCAAGGGGAGAAACGATCATGGGAAATTTTAAATGGATAATGATGTGTGGTGTTTATGGGTTTTTTCTGGTAATGATAGGACATTTTCCAATAAGTGGCTCTTTTTCAGCAGTTGGTTAAATATGCGCGGCCTTCTCCTCGGGACTACAAGCGTAGAGTGATGCAAATTTTATAAATATACATCGACAAACAAACTGTAACCATGAATTTAGCACATGATTCTAGATTCCCGTAGAAAAATACCGGAGTTCATTAAAAGAAATTTGCTCTGCCATACGTTTTGATCACATGTTACTGAAGACATGTGACATCTACCAACCCGCACTGGGCAAGCGTGGTAGATTATGGCCCACTCCCTCTCACCGAGAGGAGGCCTGTGTCCCAGCTGATGACGATCATACATTATGACCGCCATTTTTAGAACGGACCAACATTTTCTACACTAGGGAGTCAAGAAACATGTGCTAAACCCATGGTTACTACAATATTTTTTTTTGTCTCTGCTACCCTGTATTATGGGACAATAAGAAAGTTAATACCTATTCGATAACGTCCTGTCCATTATCCTTTTTTTTTCAGGATGGGAAGTCGTCAAACGACTTCTCCCGCTCTGGGCGGAGCGGGAGGGCGTGTCAGACTTTTACTGACTACAACCCACCCGTGTTCCATCAGTTGCCCATGTGCCAGGGTCACGGTATCTCTTTCGAACAATCACGCGACCCTGGCAGATGTCCATTATCCTTAGCATTTGTTTTATGTTATTAAGATCAATCAAATAAAGAGTGCTTCATTTTTCCAAATCATGCCGAGACTTCGTGTTGTTACGGACGATGTCCCTAAAATGTCTGTCGGTTGATGACCCGGCAAACATTTTCACATCTTTTGATTTACGACACCAAAAATTGCGCTATCATCTCCCGACATATCGCTGCCTCTTTTCTTCAAACGAGATGTAAAAGAGAGGGTAGACAGATAATGAGATATTAGAGGGAGGGGCACACGTCATCGAATTTTTGGTTCTAGAACATGCCGGTTTCCTCACGATGTTTTCCCTCATCGTTTTGAAAGCGTCGTGATGAAATAATAATTACACAAAGGGTTCAAACGTACCATCTACAACACGTAAGTCGCGGCCTTTACCACTGGGCCACCACTACACGAGTAATAGCAGCGTTTTACCTGAAATAAAACGCATATTAAAATACTTACCTCACTGGAAGCTTTATTATGAGATGGCATTTCCGTTTCCGTCGATTTCTTACCATTTTTCGTACTTTTATCCCCTCTATACTTCCGGCTCAGTGGCGCCACCTGGCGGTTGCGGGGCAGTTTTTAGTTTTCGTTAAAAGTGTCACGCCATTTTTGTTCATTGTCTCATATCACCAGGCAGAAATAAAGTGAAAGCTTCCAGTGAGGTAAGTATTTTAATATGCGTTTTATTTCAGGTAAAACGCTGCTATTAAAGTACTTGACCGTCACTGGAAGCTTTATTATGAGATCTGTTTGTTATCGCCTGGTGACGCCACTTTGATGTATATACTTGGAAGTATGTGTTATTATACTAAAAGCCAATGTGAAAAGGCATAAATTAAACAAAGGTGTAATTAATAAGTGTGCATTTATTTAAATAAATGTAAAAAAGCAATCAGAATTAAAAGTACCTGGGTAAGTATACAAATAAATTATATTCAGCATAATTCTCTGATTGGACATAATAATCATAGATATAATATAAATCTAATCAATTTAAGAATATTTGTTCTAGGTAATCAAAATATTTATTCATCAAATGTTAATCAATTGGATTGAACAATTGTGTTACATTCTGTGAATCAGTACTTCTCATTATTTCTCGCCTATAAAACTGCTGGAATGTACCAGCTGATCGCCAATTTCCACGAGCCAAAATTTCGTCGAGGGGATGATTTTGAAACCAGCTTTTGGAGGCTACAGCAGACCGGATGCTACCTGGAGTGGCTGCAATGCCAGCCTCCGCAAACAGGGTCTTTACCCACCCTGCTATGACTGTACGTGAAGCAGGTTTAGCCGCACCTCTTAATGTTATAAATAAATTATTTGACTTTGCCGCAATACGTCTTTCATTTAATAATGCTATAGTTTTTTCTACCCAGAATATAGGGTTAAGGTTACAACTACTGGTATTAAAAAGCAATTTCCAGCCTGATTGCCTATAATTACTGCTGTCAGTTTTGGAGCCAAACTGAGGCCAAAAAATAATACTATCATCAGATCTTATTAAATGATTAGGATCAACATTAAGTAAAGTTAGATCGTGTATTCGCCTGCCTGAGCAAAGCAACAATAAAATAGCTGTATGACGTGACGTTTGAAATAGATTATTTGAATCAATTGTGTAATTAGTCAAAAACGAAATTAATGTACCAACATCCCAAACTGGAGGTTTAGTAACTTTTGGATTTTTTAGGGCAATAGATTTTAAAACATGCTTAACTAGGACGTGAGAGCTTAACTGACTTGAAGTTTCAGCGTTACATAGTGTAGATACGACTGATTTATGTAAAAGTATTGAATTATACGACAGCTTATCAATCAAATATAAATCACATAAAAACTGCGCTAGTTGTGAACCAGGAGGATTCTTTGAGTCAACGTTTTTATTATGACACCACGCCGTCCAGCGCTTCCAGGCTACCTCATAGGTCTTTAAAGTAGATTTTCGCCAAGAACTCTTAAGCAGTGATAGTTGTTGAGCGTTCCATGTCTCTATCGCCTCGGACCACCCCCACATTTCCAAACTTCGAGAACAATGTTCTCGATTTTCGGTGGTGGGAGTCCCGTCGACGTGTCTATTAGGTATCTCGGCAGATTTCTCAGAGTTAATGGAGCAGCGAGTGCTCGGGCTTTGAGATCCGCACGCCAGAATACCTTCTCCCATCGAGGTACTATTATTAGGAATATTCCTGTTGACGTGTTTAAGTGAGACAGGACTTTGGGGACTAGGAATGGTGGTGGAAATACCCATGCGAGTTGGTAATTCCATGGGACACTGAAAGCATCGTGGAATAGAGCTTGAGGATCTCTGAGATCTAGAGACACATAATTGTACACTACGTGAGCAGTCGCCGAGGCAAATAGATCTATTATCGGGGTTCCCCACTTTGCGAATACAATTTCTACACAAGCCGGTAGTAGGTGCCATTCCGGAGGTTGGCGAAGGCGGGATAAGTGATCTGCATGATTGTTGTATTTGCCCGGAATGTAGTGTATCCTGAAGTGTATCTGATGTTGGTCTAACAAATTCAGAATTCGATACGTTATTTCTAACAGGGATAATGTCCTCGTACCTCCTTCTTTTCGAAGGTAGGTGACTGCAGTTCTGTTGTCGCTTTGTATGAGGAGAGAAGTTTGACGAAGCCAATGAACTTGGTTCTGAAGAGCGTATAATATTGCTAGCATTTCCTTTTGATTGCAATGCAGACTTTTCTCTTCTTGCGACCAAGTTCCTGACAGAGCCAAATTGTTCAGTTGTGCCCCCCATGCTTGATCCGATGCATCTGTAGTTAGGAAATTTATTGAAGGGGGATACTGAAGAGGGGTGGACTTGTGACAGTTTTGAACCCACCAATTTAGTTCCTCTACTACACCTTGTGGTAGTGGGTAGGTCTTTGATGGCTGGACTGGCAGCGAATTCATTAACATTAATAACTGTCGATGATTTAGCCGTCCCCGTGGGACAACGAAACTGGCAAAGTTTAGGAGTCCAACTATCTTCTGTAACTCCTTCAAAGTTAACAGCTTTTGTTCGAGAGCCTGATTTATTTTTATAACAATCACTTGAGCCTTTTCTTTTGGAAGGATTTTTTGATTTTCCCATGGTTTCCATAGTATTCCTAAATAAATTATACTCTTCTGAGGACAAAGCACCGATTTTTCGAAATTTATTTGCCACCCCAGATTTTGTAATATTTGTACAGTAATCTTGACATGCTCTCGAAGCGTGTGAACATTTTGGTGTACTAGCAAATAATCGTCTAGGTATACCAGGATTCTCATGTTCCATTTTTCCCGTAATGTTTGGGCCACCCAATTCGTGAGCATGGAAAAGGTTTTTGGAGCAGTACTCAGACCGAATGGAAGACATGTCATTTCTAACAACTCCTGGTTGTATACTAGGCGCAGAAAGCGTCTGTGCGACTTGTTTACGCTTAGGTGAAAGTATGCTTGAGACAAATCTATTTTGCACATCCAGTCCTGAGATTGCAGAAAGTCCGGAATGCGGTACATGTTTATTAAATGAAATGGTTCGGTCATCACATATTCGTTTAGTGATTTTAGATTGAATATGGGACGGGCAGATCCGTCGGATTTTGGAACCAGGAATAGAGGCGAAATGAAGCTTGGCGAGGGTAGAGCTTTCTTTAGAATCCCCTGTCGTTTCATTTTGTTTACAATTGAAGACATTTGTTCTGAAACAGGAGTTTGAAAAGGTCCCTTCATTACGTCTGGATAGACGAGTGGGGGCTTTTGGAAGAAGGGTATGCGATACCCTTGAATTAATTTTAGAATTATTTCTGTTGCTCCCATTTTCGCCCACTGTGATTGGTAGTGTTTCAACCGACCCGCCCGAAATGGTGTCATGTCATTGCTTGTACCTGTTGGCTCTGGAACTTTTTGAGGAGTTTGCACGCCTGTGTCCTCGTGTACTTCCACGTTCGGGCCGCGAGCCTCGATTTCGAAATGAACTTCTTGTATTGAAGTGATCACTATGATTATTCGAAACATTACCTCTGGAAGGGTAATGTGTATGTTGGCACTGACCTTGGTATCCACCCCGCGAGGGTGGGTTATGACAAGTATGTATATGCGATCCTTGTTCGTTACATTGAGTTCCACGCGATGGAACTGTCGGTTTTCGTGCGCCTTGCCCCCGCGAGGGGCGGCTACTATTTTGGTAGGGCTTTTGTGAAGACCTTTCTATTTTTGGAGGCCAAAAAGCCTTACGGACCCCGCCAGCCTTCTCTAGAGCAGAAGAAAAGAGCTCGGCACTAAATATGGAGGTACTTGACGGAGGTATTTTATTCAGGAACGCTTTTACTAGTGGATCTCTAACTTGACTCGTTATAGTTTCTCTACGCATTTCAATACTTTCGGCTCTGTGGCCGCAGACTAATTGCAAAAGGTCGGAGGATATTTTATGAAATTCACCCTTCTGAAATAATTCGTCAATCTTCACATTTAAATTGTCAAAATTTATACATTCTGTATTTTTGGCCCATGAGAGTAGATTACGAATACCTTCCTGCAATGATTCTCTTTGTTTTAATATGCAGTAGGTTAAGGCTGCATAGGATTTATCAGCATGTGCTAGATGACGTAAGGTGTCATATGCTTTTACCTCCTCATTTGTTTCCAGATCAATAAAGCCCGGACTATGATTATATATTTTTTGAGTATCGGCGTACCTCACTTCTGACCAAGAAGTACTACCAAAACGCTGGATGTCTATCAACTTCTTCAAGAAATTATCAGGAGTTTTTGGGACTACTGGTTCTTTAAGCTTAGTATTAATATCGAAAGTGAAATCTAAACCTGTTTGATGTTCCTGGATAGAACAATCCTCGTCACTAATTTGCTCATAAAGTTGACCACTAATTTCAGAACAAACAGAAGCGTCATCATAATGAACTGTATCAATATTACTTGTAGTATTAATTTGTTTGCGAAGCTCACCCAATTCCTTGAAAAGCTTGTCCATCATATGACTGGAACGTCGAGCACGTTTCCTTTTCTTATGGCGGCGGCGGCGGGACCGCGCTTGTTTATTGCCTGAAGTAGACGTACTAGAAGAACTAGCACTTGTATCACTACTACTGCTGGTGCTGCTACTTCGGTCTCGCTTGCGATTCTCCCCACTCGGACCCGCCACAGCCTGCGGCTGGGTATCGGAGTTTTTATTTTCATCCATCACTGCAAACAAATTACGTTAGCAAATGGACATATAACACTTGATTTAATTTTACACAGTTATAAAATAATATTTGGTACGAAAATGTACTGGTAAATATTCAAAAAGTAAAATTATAGTAGTGATTCGAACGGAAAATCCGTTAAAAACTCTGATCACGTACGAATAATTTCACAAAGAGTGTTTACCTCTAAAAGAGGGTACTTACGGTTCAAGGTTTATCCTTTAACACATAACACTTTTTGTAACTTGCTTAGTTTATAAAATATTTATTCACTTTAATATTATGCAACGGTTGTAGACACAGCCACTACACAAGTTGCTTCGACGGAATTTAAAAAGCCAATGAACAAAAATGGCGTGACACTTTTAACGAAAACTAAAAACTGCCCCGCAACCGCCAGGTGGCGCCACTGAGCCGGAAGTATAGAGGGGATAAAAGTACGAAAAATGGTAAGAAATCGACGGAAACGGAAATGCCATCTCATAATAAAGCTTCCAGTGACGGTCAAGTACTTTAATGCTGAAATACTGAGTCATATCGTGGTAAAAAGATTAAGTTTTACAAAGAAAAGACTATCTTGTATTTGAGGATTTTTGTTCTTGGGTGTCTAGTCTATTAATACGTTTTAGGACGAAAGCTTTTTTCAGCGGAGATTTTCTCAAACTATAAAAAAAATACATACAACCTCCTCCGTTTTTTCGTTGTTTTAAAATGAAATGAAATGTTTATTTATGTAAGTTGGTCTTGTAAGACAGAGACACTCTTATATGGCAATATTTTAAAACTAGATGGCGCTGGCATTTTCTACTTGACTGATACCTGAGAAGAAATGCTGAAACTCGTAGGTCCTAGTCTCTTTTAAAGTCTCACATTATATTAATAAGATTTTATGTGACTCTAATAATGCAGGGTCATGTCAGGAATTGCCCATTTAAGAAAGTGCCATTGCAGTTTTGAGCTGATAAGCATTTTGTTTGAACATAAGCCATACAGTGGTAAAAAAAAACTTTGCTGGAACACATTTTTTTTTTTGTAAAATTTTGGCTATTTTATGAATTATGATTGTCAATAGAGAATATTTCTAGGTCCATTTTCTTCGGTTCTCTGTCCCCTAAATATAAGAAACTACATATATCAATATTAGCGGAAATATAAAGTAATACGTCTATTTGTAAAACTCCGCTGCATCTGTAGTAACGCCAACTAATTCCAAGCTCGTCAATCAATTAGGGAATAGTTTTTGTTCTTCACAAGGTGTGGGGAGGCAGTGAGTAAAATAAATATTGCAGATATGACAAGCTTGTGATCTTACAAGGACTTACAATAACCTTCTTTTTAAATTCATACAAACCTATTTGAATTGAAGTTGCTCTCGATTTTTTAAATTAATAAATTAAATCAAATTGAAAAAAAAAGAACACAATATACAATCTAACAGTTAAATCATGATCATTGTCCTGCCCTTATGCTAATTTATTTGTGGTCGGCGCGACATGTCTTTTTCTTCCACTTTTCTTTATAAACCTTCATCTCTGTAGATACCCCCTAATGTATATATATAACTATTATTTGCACAAGTATATAAATGAAAAAAAAAAAGGTTAATCGAAGCATCAAAAACTTCGTCCGCATCGCTGTCAGTGAGAAAAGTGCCCCAAAAGCTGGCAGCATTGAAAGTAATAAATTACAATCTATTTAAGCTAAATATAATTTGTATATCCAAATAAACTTGGAAAGTAAAAAATTATTTATTCTTATTAGTCCGGTTTTTTGACTTGCTTATTATACTAACTGATTACCCCTTGGGGCTTGCGTCAAAATATGCTAAACTCTGATTTTCTATTTGCCAGACTTAAATGATAGCTACAATCAAACTTTATTTGCAACATGACAGTTAAGCGAAACTAACAGATGCTATTCTGAACAAGCAAATTAAAAAAAATTAGAGTCATATTGATGACTCATCAAAGTTACAAAAATAATTCACTTATATGTCACAAAAAAATAAAAAAAATATTTTGCATGAACGTCAAGAGAAAACAGTAAAAGGATATATGTACTATGGATATAATGGAATAAAGTGGTGTAGGCAGAATAATAAGACGCGTCCCATCTGCAGCTATTATTGTTTATTCTAAGTTATTACCAAGTTCTTGGAGTTTCTTCGCGCACCCCTCATATTTGCTCTGCCTAATTTCTTCGGGTATAGGAAAAATATTATTGTGTAACTTCGCTTAGACTCCAGAAATAAGCTGTGTGTGTATGCGTGGTGTGTGTGTACCTACCCAAAGTATTAATGGCAAAAGTTATTTTGACAAATCAATTAAGTTTAAGCGTAAATAGCCGATGTTTTTGACAGGAATTTTATGGAATAATCTAACTATAACGTCAAATAGACAAAACTAGACGACCTAAATTGACTACTGAGACTGAATCAGAAGCTGTTTTATAAAGCCAATTCATGAAATAACAATTTGTCTTTTATTTATTCTGAAGGTAAAATGTAACCTGTATTTTTACGCGACTTCGGCGAAGCTAAATGGAAGGTTATGATTTTGATCAGTGAGTATGTATGTGTATGTACACAGGTATGTATTTTTATCTGTTCCCTCATAACTTCACAACTTCTGATCATAATTTGACAAATGACGCGACGCGTCTTGATCATCATCAACAGCTTATAATCCACCACGCGGATCGTCAGCTAGTAATATTTTATGTTACGTCACATTACATTGATATGGCGCATTTTAGAGGAGTAGTTCTGATATAACCACGATTGTCAGATAAGATTTTCGTGTTTCATACTTTTTAGAGAGTAAATTTTCAATGCTCGGGTTTTAATTTTTAAACTAACTTTATATGTATCTCTTCATTTTAGCCCGGAACAAACTCCAAACGGATTTAATTCTTCCTTAAAAACAATAAGAAAATCCCCAAAAATCCAAGATATCACAAATCAACGTCACACACACACGGTGTAACTTATAATTGGGAAGGCAATCAACAAGACAAACGTTGATTAATTAAACATTGTCGCAGATTAAACATCCGACGAAGAATAAACTGGGGTACCCACCCTACGCGATGCGGGTACTCGGGTAGATAGCACAGAAGAGCTGGCATGTGACGCTATGACTGAAACGCTTTGTCAAACTTACTTCGTGGGGTCACTGATAAAACGCCGGGGGTAATTAGCCGTGGCACGGATAGGCAAGATTTTTTGACGGCATATGCTTTTGTAGCGATAAGGGGATAGGAATAGTCTGTGTGCAACTATGTGGGCTCCGATAGTGGTTGACGGTTTTGAGAGGAAGGAAGTTGTAAGGATAGAACTGTTTTCTTATGATCTTATTATTTATTTGTTTACTAGCACTTCACCCGCGAATTTTGGCCCCCGAGCTGCTGTGTCGCATCTCATCGTCCGCGCTGTTGCTTTGTTAACACTCAGCGTTCTTTCAGACTTTTTCATTTTGCTAGGTTTCTGTTGTTAAATAGCCTATACACACTTTGTCAAGAATTGAGCTATCAAATGCAAATATAGTTTTTGGTATCCGACTGGTAGTTCTAGAAATTACTTCCAACAAAGAAACTTAAAAATTTTACCTCTTTATAATGGTATTGATGTAGATTTGGGATCTCCAATAAAGCATACACATCTATATATATAAAAATTAATGCCACTTTTCGTTGTAACTAAACTCCTCCTAAACGGCTGGACCGACTTGCATGAATTTTTTTTGTATGCATTTGGATGGCACCCTGGATGGTTTAGATTTACTATTGGACCCGGTAGGTGGCGCTGCTATCAAGTTCTAGGAAACAGGACAACGTCTGTACGGTCAGCTAGTAAACAATAAAAATCACCATTATAAAAGGTTTTTTTTTTGTACTTCTTCAATTACAGGAAACCACAGCATGCAAATATAACTAGGTGTAATGTAAAAATAGAGAAATTAATCATAAAATAAGAGAGAAAAAACTTTTTACAAAAAAAACAACCGACTTCCTTAAAAAAAACACTACAAAGTCAAAAATAACTTTAATTTCGCAAGTCGGTGTCTTAGGCTCTGTATTCAAGGTTTTTGCCACCGACTTCCGAAATTAAAGTTATTTTTGACTTTGTAGTGTTTTTTTTAAGGAAGTCGGTTGTTTTTTTTGTAAAAAGTTTTTATTTTTTGACTTTTTAGTTGTGGTAGATAATCCGCACTAATCTAATCGCGATATTCGTTCATTTGTCGCGCAAATACGTAATGAAAATTTAAGACTTATATGGTTTTCACATGGACCCCATTGTCCGAATGAAACCAAATTGAAATGGGACCATTCGGGAAGCACCAGCTTTCAAATAAAAAAAGAATCATCAAAATCGGTTCACCCAGTCAAAAGTTATGAGGTAACAAACATAAAAAAAAAAAAAAAAAAATAAATAAAAAAAAAAAATACAGTCGAATTGATAACCTCCTCCTTTTTTTGAAGTCGGTTAAAAAATGCGTTATCAAGAATGAGCATTCATATAACTATAGTCTAAACTATGACAATATAGGTACTTGCTGCCAATAAGTATGAAATTAAGCAAGGCCTAAGCAAAATGAGTAAGCTTGGTGGTTGGTAAGCAAAGAAAAAGTGATATGATCAGGGTGATATGTTGTTTTTTGTGACAAAAACTCCTTACCTATCTTTATGTGCTTGCGTACAAAGGGATTATTATAAATTGACAAAAAACCCCTTTAATTATAATACACTTGTATATTACACAGGAGACATTATGCAATATTTCATGGGAGAACGTTCCTAAATCAAATCCCCCGCCACAACTCAACAGAAGCCACTACCCAAAGACAAAAAGCATCGCATATTTCAGAAATCTCAACACAAACTAAACTAACATTCCCATACTATAGAAGCAGGGGTCGCAAACGCGTCGACACATAATTTTTCAATTTGCCCAGTTAAAACGTTTTGGAGATTGATTAATAAATCTCCCTGTGTTGGGGGTGGATTATCGAGTTAGAGAGAGCTACGCACCCTCAGCGTCTGCCCCTTCCGAGAAATTGTGCATGATCTCAGATGTTTATCGTGTTTATATGTATAGTTATAAATGCTAAGCTGACGAGACAAATTAGGGAAGCCGCGGGGTGTTTGTGAATTGGTAGTTTTTATTTGGCGAGAACAGTAGTGGTGGCCCAGGGTTTTTTTTTTTTTTTTTTTTTTTTTTTTTTTCAGGATGGGAAATCATCAAATGACTTCTCCCGCTCTGGGCGGAGCGGGAGGGCGTGTCAGACTTTTACTGACTAAAACCCACCCGTGTTCCATCAGTTGCCCATGTGCCAGGGTCACGGTATCTCTTTCGAACAATCACGCGACCCCGGCAGGCCCAGGGGTTACTGCAGTGACTTACGAGTCTTACTTACTTACTTACGGTCGTGAGTTCGAAGTTCCAAGCTGACACTTTACTTTGTGTAAATTATTTCATACTCTCAAAACGGTGAAGGAAAAGAAATCTTGAGGAAATCGACTTGTCCTTGAACCCAAAATTCGAACACATTGTGACGTCCGCCGAATTCAACTGGGCCCGTATGGTGAATTTTTATTAAAAACTACGACGAAATGATGAAAAATGGCTTACAGATGGATAGATGTAGTAAAATATTGAACGTCCCCAGATAAATACTATGACAATGACAATTCAAAGACAGCATTTCAAGTATCAAACCGGATTCCCATGAAATCTAGTAGGCAATATAAGCATCCATTGAACTAGCCAGACGATCGATAATTAACAGCGCATTAGGTATCAATACCCGAACATGCACTAATGAAAATAAACGACTTGAACTGGTCTCGAATTTCGTTACTGAGACATTGAACCGGGGATGGTCTTAAAGAAGTATGAGGAATAGGGTGTAGAGGTCACTCATACTCTATAGAAAAGAGAGGATCCTCTGACTAGACAGGTACCATTTTGTCTGGTAAGCTACTGCCCGACAATTGATGTCGGGACGATTGAGGTCGGCGCGGTAAACTCTACTGCGCGATGTAGGATTTTGCGTGATGTCATTGCAATGTAGATGACGCTACAGATTTGTCGAGGTTCTTTTGTTTTAAACATTTGTGTTAAAAGAGTATGTAAGTATAGTTACAGCTGGCGTTCTGTGCAATTCAACCTACACCCATGGGAATAAGGCGTTAGTTTTTATGTATGTTCGAAAATACATACATATATAAACCCACGTCTTTTAAACTGTTATCATCTTTTACCATCTGTAGATCATGATAAATGTTTGAGCGGACCGGGAAGAACTTCAAGAGAACAAGAGGGCAACTTAAACTAGTTTTTAGTGCCACTGATGAGCCTACTGTACCTGTTACATATTCATAATCTTCGTCATCATAATCATTGTCGACGATAACAGTACCTGATTATCATGATCATCATTTCATCTGAAATAAATAGCCGAATAGGCCTCCACCAATACTCGTATTGCCATAATAACTACGCTTGGCAGGCGGGTTGGCGATTGCAGTTTGGTGGTAAATGCATAGAGAACGCTGCTGCCCATCTATACTAATATTATAAAGCTGAAGAGTTTGTTTGTTTTTATGTATGTTTGTTTGATTGAACGCGCTAATCTCAAGAAGTACTAGTCCGAACTAAAAAAAAATTTTTGTGTTGGGTAGCCTATTTATCGAGGAAGGCTAAGAGGAGCAGCGCAGTAATGAATAATGTTGCAAAAACGGGGAAAATCGCACGGGTAGGCGATTCGACGCGACGGGAAGGGTCGGGGGAACAAGAAAGGAGAAGGGAATGACTCCATAGATTCCTGGGCCCAGGTGTTAACTAAATCAAACTAGCCTTATTTGTAAGAGGGTATAATACAAGGACTCACTGAAAATTTGGTGAAATTTGGCTATCCAGGAAGCAAGTTATATGAATTATAGTAAAAGTGAGGTTTACACTTTACACAGCAATCCATGTCGTCAATATCCAATCGATAGGCGTAAACAGTTGTTCAAAATACAGAGCCAGGTAATTTAGAGTAGCAAGATCCGTCAAATAGTCCGTTATAATAATGCAAAGCCGAGGTGTCGTGGGGTTAAACAATAAAACAAGTAAAATACGGGCGCACTCAGAACGAAAGAAAACAAACAAGTGCATCTGTCAGTCAGTGACTGACGGATGTCAGGCACAAGTGTTGCCGGAACAAAATAATTCACTATAAATCGATTCAATCGATTCCACGAAAGCTTGATGCACTTGTCACTTGACTCGCATACATATTCTCAGATTTTACCGATTTATTTATAATCGATTAGTAGATAGTAATTCAGGCATTATTTAATCGATTATTTACTTTCATTAACTTAATTTAAGTTTTCTCGCTTTCTAGGTAGAAACATGGTACCATATTCTGTGATTTCCTTTAGAAAAATACAACGGTTTTTTTAAATATACATTTCAACTAGTTAACTGCTGGGCCCAGAAGTCCCCTTCTCCTTTAACGCGGACGAAGTCGCGGGCAGAAGCTAGTTCTCTAATAAGGCCTTTCGTCGCTTCTTATGGTATCCACGGGAACAAATTAGACAGTGCTATTATTTACTACGTCCCGCATCATACGGAAAATGGTACCTACTGAAAATGTCTGATCTGTGTTTATTTTTGTGACGTCATACATTAAAATTCCATCTGCTCCTATATCAACTTGAGCAGATTCCCATTAAAGGTAGCAAACAACAGGCATCCATTCAAACCAGATAGTTAACATCGCCGTATCAATAGATTCAATAGCCGAACATGTACTAATGACAACAAACGACGCCAACCGTTGGGGTCTCGAATTATGTTACCGACTCGTTACGTGCCAAATAAATTCCGGCTCTTTGAACACCCTACTACGGAACCACGATGGGTTGCACTTAGTGTTTCGGAGATTTATTTGCATGAAGGAAGAATAAATAAGCGTTTATAAAAAAAATTGGGAAGTATATCTGGAATGCAAGTTTTGTGAGTCAATGGTGCCGATTCCCTTATTCACAAACTAAACTAAATTTAAGTTCAGTGCATCTTTTTCTTTCTATTTCATTAAGGAAAGGACAGAAGATAAATTTTAGTTTAGTCCTGTCAAATTAATCAGCGCTTGACGTAAATTGACGTAATTTTAGTAGGCAAGTTTTTAATCACGTCTTAACTTGTATGGAGTAGTTACAAGCGCTGATTAAATTGACAGGACTAAACTAAAATTTTTCTTTTGTCCTCTTCTTAATGAAATACAAAGAAAAAGATGCACTGAACTTAAATTTAGTTTAGTTTGTGAACAAGGGAATCGGTACCAATGTTAAATTGTATTATTCGAGATTTAAAAACAGGGGTTAATTGCGTAACTTGCTGTCAGAGTAGGAATTGGTTTCATATTGATAGTTTAACAACATTCATTGCGTTATTTACGTTGCTGAGCTTACAATTTATTCGAACAAATGACGCAATGGTTTAGAAATAATCTTCAATCCCATTCCGATTCTGATAAATAGTGCGTGAAAGTAATAGTTAGTTCATCATCATCTGCCATCAACTATGTTGGGCCCGGCTTCCAGTCTAACCTCATGCAGCTGAATATCAATATTTTACATGAAGCGACTGCATATCTGACTTCCACAACCCAGTTATACGATACTCCTTGGTAAGACTGGTGTTAGACGTTCGGGTTTTGAAGACCCGTAAAGACTTTCGAAGATCTCCAAATGACAGCCTGGACCAAAAGCTGCCCGTGCTTCCCGAGGCACGGTACCTTACTTAAATTCTTCTTTTCTTGTCTATGGTGTTGGCACACATTTTTTTGTATAGTTTGATTCCAGTAGCTGGCCATGTTTCACTGCGGCATCAGTGGCGCACTTCGGACACTTCTGCAAGTGGAGTATTGTCCGATCAGAAACACCGCACCCGCATAGGGTGTTGGATGAATCAGTAATCTCCCACTTGGACAAATTATGTCTGCAGCAGCCTACTTGGAAACGCAATTGATTGAGAGCTTTCCGTATAGGTATAATCAATAAAAGGAATTGAGCATATCGACAAGAATTACCGCCCAACGCCTGGCATGTTGTTTTTAAACGTCTTGTGCGAAAGATACGCGGTCCATCCCCCTTACTATTCCCCTTAGTCAACTTTCAGCACACCCGTGGTGCAGGAAGCCTTATTTTCAGAAACTGCACGATTGATTTCGCTTTGAAGTAATAATAAGGAAGCGGTTCTTAGTTACTATCTACACGTATTTTATGTCCATCAATAAACAGTTCTATCGGCATCGCGTTAAATCTTCATAACCCGAAACGCACTTAAATAAGTTAAATATTTACACAACCCATAAAAACACATAATCAAATAACATAATCCCATATCCACTTCACGCAATAACAAGTTCTATTGAACAGATCTCAACAACTATTTGACAATACGTGACATTAACCCCCCACTTCTATATTTTCATTGAACACCGCCACCTGGGTCGAATTTACACAAAAACTTAGTAGGGGCCAGGGGACCCGCTCAGTGTGGGTTTAGGTGCAACTATGCTTGTGGACACTGCACTTGTGCCGGACGCCCCCCGGACAATATCGGACACCGGACATTTGTTCCATCATATCGATATCAGATAACAATGGAGACAGATGGTCGTTAAGATTATTACGATTTTAGTTCGGTTTTCGGTTTATGATCGTGGCAGTATGCGGCGGGAATTAAATGTTTGTTTACTTCTGTGGTGTCGATGTGTTCTTTATCTAGGTGGATATAGGTGGATTACGTTGTGTTTTGAAATGCACCGGTGCGTTCCAACAGAGACATTGTGTAGCATTATTTTGGAATATTACTACATAGTTTAAAACAAATTCGCTATGTATGCTTAGATCTTTAAAACTACGCAACGGATTTTGATGTGGTTTTTTTTAAAGATAGAGTGATTCAAGAGAAAGATTTATACGTATAATACGCGGGCGAAACCGCTGGCAAAAGCTAGTAAATTATATAATGTTTATCGACCCACAACCTGTTTCTTGGTTTCATATTTCATAGAACGTGATTTTGCAGTACCTAGTTAGCTTTTGGTTTTTGAACTTACTTTATATTTTCATTATTTTGAGGTTAGCAAACATTTCTTTTTTTAATCTGCGCATTTAAACTACCAAAATGGCATAATTAATTAACAAATTTGTTATCAGTTCATGGCCTTATCTCTTCTAGAGGGCGCTGATCATAACCCTCCTTTGCCTCGTCGTAGTAGGGTAAGAAAGCGCAATGTCACCAAAAATAAAAACACTACAGAAAACAAATTTTAAGTAATACATCAACATAATTTTATCACTTACGTTTATAGAAAAACACCTGAGGTGTTGATCATCACCAGAGAGAGATTACCTCGGATGACCATCCCCTGGTGGATCAATGGAATATTAATTGCTTTTAAGGGGGCCCAGGATCATGCTAATAATTGGAGCCGGTGACGGCCCCGCTTGATCGTTTATTCATTGCTTTTAGTGCAATTTAATATGATGTAATTGAACTGCAAATGTGAAATTTAGTTATTCTATTACGAGATTATTTATACAAAACCTACCTAAGGTTTTGTATTAAAGTCAAAGGAATTCTGTAGCTGTTTCTAGAAGCACTTGATCGTTTTATTTTTGTTTAAAAAGATACTGATCTTTGCAAGAAACTATCTCTACACACATCATCATCAGCAGCCTAATAATGTTCCCACTGCTGGGATACAGGCCTCCTTTCACTAAGTGGAGGTTAATATTCCGAACAAACCAAGGCGCGTCTGCGGCTTGACGGAAAAAACGGTTCTGAAGGGTCTGCAACCTATGGATGAATCGTGGTTTAGCGTGTGCAAAGACCGCGCTTGCATACGTCATGATGGGCCTGATGCAAGCGGTGTAAATGCGCTTCTTACACTGGCAACAAGCCTTGCCCATCGAAGCCTTAAATACGAAACCATTTGTTGTATTTAGCTGTCCACTGCTCTAGACAAATCGAATCAATTTACCTACGTATGTTTGTATATGTATACCGGGCATTACTTGTATGACCAGCGTGTAACCATTTAAAAAATGGTATCTATTAAGCCAATTCCCCTGGCTAATGTTGCATGACCTAAAAACACGAATAAACATTTCAGTGTGACAAATTCCCAAAAATTTCGTCAGACATTCATAAATGTTCGGTGATTTGCCGTAAGTAGACAAAAAATCACCCCAAACATAGAATAGGGTTCCGCAAATGACGTTGGGTTTCAATTAATTTATCAATTAAATTGACCGTGTCGACGACACGTCACGTTGTCATGGCGGCGATTCAGTTTTGTGAAAAAAAGTTGTCAAAATATTATCATTGGCGAGGTAATGAAAGGACAACAGTGCGTCATAATGCTTTTTCTAGTGCAGTGGAGTTTTTTGTTTTCTTTGTGTTATTTATTTTTGTACGGAAATCTATTAAACCGGTTTAAGGGTACAAATAATATCCAGAAAAATTACGTTGAGCTCAGCACTGAGTACTGTTGGCAGCAATGAGAACATTGTTTTGTTTAATATAAAATAGCACTAATGGAATTTTAGTTATTTAGGTATTTATTTTAAATGGAGTAGCCGAAGCCACAAACACTTTTTAAACCAAAAACGAGAAATGGGTAAAAAAATTAGAAATATATTATATTCATATTGCCTACATTTTGTGATTCAATTTAATTTCTTTTCCTCCACCATTTCATTAAAAGCAAACCGAACTTGTCGTTTCAGTTTTACATGAAATTCAATTCAATGCAATGCAATTTTTACCAGAAATATTATTTTTCATACATTGAAATCTGATTTCACAATAAGAGCAGACAAAAATAATTTCACATCTTTCGTAATTGACCGTGTCGACGTGACGTGACGCGGCGTGACGCACCTGAATGATGTCACGCGTTCACGCCGCCATTGACGTGAAAAGCTGACGTGAAACGAACTGTTATGAAAATAATGTTCTTATTTTTTGTTTATTATTGTTTTTTGCAGAGGCAACGGGTTTTGTTTCCGGTGCATAGTTCATTATATTCCATGTTATATTTCTTTTTAAGAGATGAGACGCATGAACCTGAGAAGCATGGCGGAAAAAAGGGGAGGCATATACCCAGCAGTGGGTAATTCTGGGCTGAGATGATGATGATTCCTTTTTAATCATCAACGAACTAAGTCGATATTTTTACAATCAGATAGGTATGAGAAGTACTTGAAAAGTTTAAGTAAGTTACAAAATTACTCTTTACATGACTTATGTATTAATATATTTACAGAGGAACATCTGCAGTTCTTTGTAATATGTATCTGTAGTACTTTGGTAATAAATAGCTTTGGACTTTCACTGTTGTCTTTTACAGGTTAATCAGGTTTGAGAAGTAACTACTACTAATAATAATACGGCTAAAGGCTCTAGAATTTAGAAATTAAAGCAAATTACTTCCTAGACTTAAGATTAATAACGAAAAGTAAAATAAAGTTACAAGACGTACAATATCGTAATTTTATTCATTTAAGACTGAGACATCAGCAATATAAATTGAAATAAAAATGAGATCCTAATGGAAAGTATAACTTCTAAAATAAAGTATAAAAAGGTAAATAGTATCCAAAATATACAACACACTCTAATACAAATTATCACATTGTGTTATACGTAACTACTGTATTTTTGGATTTGCCCTTGACTTGATTGTGTATTACTTAAAGTCTACAATGAAAGCAACTATTTCAAAATACTTCCACACCAAAATAAATTCGATTTCGGTTTAAAAGCTCTATCTAATCTAATCTTTTACACAACTTTACCAATTACAGCCCCTTTTTAATATAACTTTAATTGACATATTGTATTATTCACACATGATAAACACCCCGTGGTGGGCCTCGCATGACCTCGCGGAATAAATGCATCGTAAATTTTTAAGATTTTAAATTGAAACACTCGTTTCAGACTTTTTAATTACTTAGTATACCAGAGGTTATATTCATAACATTGGGTGATACTCAATGTGCTTGTCGGAAATAACCAAACTGCTAAATTATTTTTAATCGTAAATACAACTAGGTCCATGACCCAGTTGTATTTTTGATATAAAATTTAAAAGATCTAAGCTTACAAACACGAAATACGACGTTGTTTATACTATATATACTATATCATCTATACTTCTATACTAATATTATAAAGCTGAAGAGTTTGTTTGTTTGTTTGGTTGAACGCACTAATCTCAGGAACTACTGGTCCGAATTGAAAAAATCTTTTTGTATTGGGTAGCCTATTTATTGAGGAAGGCTACGATCAAAAGGAGCGGAGCAGCAACAAAAAATGTTCGAAAACTGGCAGGCAATTCGATGCGACGGTAAGGGTTAGGGGAGCAAAAATTTGACGCGGAAGAAGTCGCGGGCAGAAGCTAGTGTAAAGATATAAGTTTACTATGACACGGACGTCGTGTCGTCCATTCGTGGTTTTTCGACGCGCTGGGATGTACTCTGTTGGATTCTCTTTGCTCTGGTCGACGCGGTTATTTTTAGGTTTTTTCTCTTTTAAAGCAGAGTGTATTTTATTGATTAGTTCGTGATATTCCTGTGACAGCCTCAATATTTGTTTCTTTTTTACCGTGACTGAAAAATCTAGTGCGCGATAAAATCACGCCGCGATATTTTAACGTCCGTTAATACCACGTCCACAAAACCTTATCCAAATTAACCAATTAGGTACAGCCCCTTTTTACCTTCAATTGACTCAGTATTCACACATTATAAACTTCCTGGCCGAACAATACATAACACTATATTCATAGGGCACATTTTCCCCTGACCCGGCTATAATCGCTTGCACCTGTCACCTAGCCAGTTCCACTCGTTACATCACTGTCCAGCTGTGCTGCATGACGTGTGGATATAATAATAAATATGGCGCGTTTTTTGGGTTCCGTGGCCAAATGGGAAACTGGAACACCTAATTTCGTCACGTCCGTCGGTGGGTCTGTAGGTACGTCCATCCGTCCGTACGGCTATCCGGATGTGATATAGATTAAAGTCGGATACTATTTGCTCTATGAGGAAAATGTTGTATTTTGTATAGGTACTGCAACAAAAAATGGTGTACTAAAATTATGAAAAAACAATGAGCACTCGTCATAAATGTTGCTAAAGGATGAAAATCAATCAATGCACGTACATAAGCATGCTGGGTCTTAAAATTAAATAGATTTTGACGTTTCTAAGTGGCATTGCAATATAAGTCTATATTTTTTAAGATACGGGATATTTTCTGTAACAACGGCAGTAACAAAGTTATTGCTGTTGTTATAACTCACCCAGTTAATAAATAAAATGTTGACATTTCGCAAAATATAATGAAATCAATACGCGCATTATTGATTTTCCCAACCGTCAAATTTGTTGCGTTAATATTCATTCGAACTACGGAGCCCTTCACTGTGCGTGGTCCGACACGCACTTGGATACTCGATTTTTATTTAGTAACTTACTCCCCTGGCTGTATGCAAAGTGAATTTGTTTGTGTTCTCTACTTGTTTATTATGCGTGAAATAAAATAAAAATTACTAGCACGTTAAAATAGTTCAGAAGTTTTAATGTTACCTAATAACCAACTACAAAAAGGACCCTCCTCTTTTTTGTACTTGGTTAAAACATAATTAATCTACATTTTTTTAAGTTTTTTTTTTCGCAGTATGTCCGGCAATTGTGGATCGATTTCTCCCTCATGCCTGCTGCATTCCTGCTTACACCTTAAGTACCTAAACTCTATTTTTTTTATTGACTTTGCTTAGGTAGTTTGGAAATAAAATACATATTATCAAAGCTAACGCTTTGATAATATGTATTTTCAACCGACGAAGAAAAACGGAGGAGGTTATATCCATTTTACGTGTGCTGATGAAGTTCTAATACTTCGCTGTCCCTGCTACACTTATGTTTTGAAAGCCAGAAGTAGAGGAGACACTAATTCGTATACCCCGAATTAGTGTGACATATAGGTAACTTAAAAAAAATATAAAATCTTTT
Organism: Aporophyla lueneburgensis; assembly: GCA_932294355.1. Taxonomy (NCBI): domain Eukaryota; kingdom Metazoa; phylum Arthropoda; class Insecta; order Lepidoptera; family Noctuidae; genus Aporophyla; species Aporophyla lueneburgensis. The sequence goes on from OW028746.1 coordinate 5,689,309, forward strand.
AAATGACTTTAATTTTTGAAGTCGGTGTCTTCTTGATTTGTATTATAGTTTTTTCGTCACCGTCTGCAAAAATACGGTTACTTTTCAACTAGTGTTTTTTTTTTTTTGTTGCTAGGTATTAGTTTTTTTTTTGTAATTACTTATTTTTGTTGTAAGAAATTGTAAGTCGGTGAACGATTGGCCAAGTCATCTCAGGTTCGCCTCTACCTTATTCAGGTGATGCAAAATTTTTAACTGAGAATTTTCCTACACTTTACGGGACACTATACGCCTTTCGACGTAATAACAGTATAACTTCTATTGTTGTCGTTCAGTGTCCTTCAATTAGTTACGGCATTCCCTTAAAACAAAGTCACCTGAAAAATGCAAAAGGCAAAAAAAGTAGGTGGGCAAAGGTCAAACAAACTTGGAAAATGTATTGATAGTGCACTATTTCTTCATCATCATGATCAGTAACAGTCGAAAAACGTTCACTACAGAAAATAGGCCTCGACATTTGGTTTGCCGTAATCGCCACGCTTGGCAGGTGAGTTAGCGATCGCAGTATGGTGGTTAAGTGGATAGAGAACGCCGCTCTACATTCTCTACTAAATCAATTTTTTCGACACCTATGGTAAGAAATGGGAATTTCATCGTGACTGCTCTCAAAACCGGTGAAGGACAATGTCGTGAGGAAATCGGCATTTCCTAGAACCATTATTCGAAGATACGTGACATTAACCAACCCGCACTGGCGTGGTAGATTACAGCGCACTCTCTCTGACAGAGGAGCTCTCTGTCCCAATGCATGAAAAGAAAAGCATTAAAAAAATGCCACAAAGCGATCAGAAATGCATCCTACCCTACACACCTGTCAAAGACTCGTTTCGCATTAATTGGCGGTTCCAAAATAGCGCTTGAGACACGTTTTCAATTTAGTCATAATCCCCCCTTGCACCCTTCAGGACAGACGCATAACCATCGGTAAGCCGCATTGCCTTTGAAGCTTTTGAGAGCATCATTTGAGTTTACCTGTGTACCTATTGATGTTTGTTCCGGTACGTAGATTTTTGGCGGTAATTATGTTGATAATGAGAATTACTTGTTGGCAGATCTCAGTAGGTACCTCCTTAGTTAAAGAACTATTAACCAATTTGTAAATGATAAGGTTTTTTTTTAAAGCAACAACCGACTTCCTGAAAACCACTACAAAGTGAAAAACAACTCCATTTTCGGAAGTCGGTGTCTTTGGTTGCGTATTTCCATTTTTTACCATCGTGTTTTTTTTTTAAATAAATATATGTTGTCTTTTAGTTGTAGTGCCCTGGAGGGGTACCAGAATTCCTATACCTTTACTAAAGTATTTAAAAATAACAGTGACATGAAGTTATTACAATATTAATAAGTAGAAACTAAGTGGACAAAATGTACTTTTGAAGCTATCTCAAAAATCACTTGTCAGAATTTGGCCTAACTTATATGCGACTACTAAATATGGATAGTAGTAGACCCTGTCAGAAAAAAGAAAAATCAAATTGGTGTATAAATATCGGAAATTCCAGGTGCGAAAGACTTAAAAAGAGCAAAATTGAGAACGTCCTCCTTTTTTTGAACTCGGTTAATAAATACATTTATCCATACAATCTTTCGAACAGTATCATAGATGTTTTAAACGGTAAAATTGAAACATATACTGGGTTTATGTTTACACCAACTTTTAAGTACAAAAATCTAAGTGTACAACCGAAAAAATAACTTAAAAAAAAACAATAACCAGTTTTTCATAAGGAATTCTCAGTAATAGATAGAAGTCTGGATTTTTGCCCGGTTGCTGACAATAGAGTTGCCCCTAATAGGTGGTGATTTTATAATAATAATAGGTCTTTACCTACGAAAATGCCGTTTTGTATGAAAAAAATTAAACGAATTTTTTTCATGTATTTTTTATTTGTATTAAGAGCGTTAACGTCGATTTTGGTTGTTTGACCCAAAAAGCGTACTTTTCAAACCATTTAATCACCTCATAAAACGTATCTAACGAAAGTGTGAATAACTAAATATTGTTGGAAATATTTCGGTCTGAAAAGTTGACTGAAAACCTTTTTACATTAATAAAGTATTCGTGAATTCTAACCAGATAAACAAACAGTGTTTTCTAAAATCCTTTTACAGTAGTCATTTCGAAGCTTAAAATATCCGAAACCACTAATAAAATTGACAAACTAATAAACATATTTAATTGTTCACATCCTTGAGCAAAAAACTGAGAGAGACTTTTTTGATTTTCAGCGCCTAACATAATAAATAAAACAATAAACAAAGTGAAATTACCAAGAAAAAGCAGTTGCTAAATTCAGTATTTCTTCCAATAAATCTTATTTAATTTTACAAAATAAAGGTATATTCTAATAGAAGAACATCTTCTTTAAACTTTGCAATAAAAAATTTCAACTAAATTAGTTTTATTATTTTTCTACAATTATTTTAAAACTACTATAAAACCGTGCGCGGTAATAATTTTAAATCAGTCCGCCGCGAGGCTGTTCAAAGAGTGGACGTATCGCTCAGTGCTCTACGCGTGACCTCTCCCGACCCTTGGCATCGAGTGAGTTTATAGAGCGATATAACGATCTTGGGTTGGTAAGTAAAATAATTATTTTTTATTTAGATAATTGAAAACAATGTTTTTCGAAACAACAAAAATTGTTTCAGGTGCCATGGGGAATAAGAGTAAAAAAACGAAACTAGTTTTATCAAGGAAAAGGATGAGACTCAATCAAGAGGTTTTAGCTAAAGCTAGGGCTAAAAGGTTGGGTAAAATAATATTTTGAATAGAACTTGATTTGTTATCTTTGTTGATCGAAGTTTGCTATATAAGGTCCTCGTTTATTAATTTATTTCCTTCTAGGGGGTGATTGTACTACTCAAATACATTTTTTTTTTCTAAACGATCAATTTCGAAATTGCAAAAAACAATACTTCCTTAAACTAAACCGTCGATCATCTGATTTTTTTTAACTTGCATTGTAATAATAATAATTTAATTGATTTGATTTAATTTAAACTTTATTTCTTCTTTTTAGAGAATTTAACTAAAAGCTTGTTTTTAAAAATGTTTTTAGGGTTCTGTAGTGAAAGAGGAACCATTTATAGTTTCGCTAAGTTTGTCTGTCTGTCCAACCGCGGCTTAGCTCAGAGACCCTTAGTACTAGAAAGCTGGAATTCAACATGAGTAAACATATTAATCACGCAGACAAAGGGGTAAAATAAAATTCTGTTTTTTTATCTTCAGGCATTGTAAAGAAAATAATGTTGTTGTGAGTACGGAAGATGTTAAAATCCAAAATGAAGTAAAGGTAAAGCACAACGTTTTTTTTATTTACAATTTCATATTTACGTATGGGATTACATCTATCTTTTTTTTTTTCAGGACTTAGCCTCGTCTTCCAAAACCAGCTTGTCGATGTGTGGAACACACGTGTCGGTTATCTTTTAAAGTCGGTAAAGGAAAACATTTATTTAAATCTACATACAAGTGCTATATATCATAAGTATAATATTATAAATAAAGAATTCTTCGATATTGAAATATTTTATTTTAAAACTAGAATACTTAATAAAATGCCTAGAGGACCATCGCGACTTCCTACGACTTCAAAATGATGAACCCCCTTCATTATGATTTTTTCATGTACTTTTTTATCAAATGAGCAATTTTTAATCAAAATTCATTTAGTACTTTTTGTGAAAGAGTAACAAATATACATCTACTCATCCATAAATAAACTCTCAAACTTGCGCGTTTATAATTATTATTTGAAAATATGATCTGTATGGTATTCTGATGTGTAATCGATATGAATTGAAGTTTCATCAAAATTCGTTCAGTAGTTCTTACGGTAAATTATTTAAAATCATTCATCCATACATCCTCACAAACCTTTGTGTTTATAATATTATTCGTAGTAGGATTTTACATTTGTACAATATTTCTAACTTTTCTCCCCTAAATAGTACCTACCTACTTACTATACTACGTATCCAAAATTGCCTTTTTATTTCACAAGCATGTAATAAAAATAAGAATAGTAAATAAAAATCAACTGACGATTAAATAAGTAAGTATCATTAAACATTACGGATCAACTTGGGTTAGTTTGACTATAATGACGGGCAGCACACCAACTCTACGCACACAGTTATGCGCGTATCTGTGTGAGTGGAAGGAGCACTGCAATTACCTAAACTTGGTGCCGTGGATTTCACGTTAACGCTCTTAATCGAAATAATCAACCATGCAATCAATGCATCTTTGCCAACGCAGTGGCAGTTTATTGATGCCCTTCTTAAAAAAATCAGCTGGACGGGAGGCAACAAATTCTTCAAATGCATTTTGTATTGCCTCTCGGGTATTGATTTTTTTTCCCGCCAAGAAGTTATCCAAATTCTGGGAAAAGTAGTAGTCTGTAGGCGCAAGGTCTGGTGAGTAGGGCGGATGACGGAGAGCTTCCAACCCCAGTTCTTGCAACTTGGAGACCGTCTGCTGTGCAGTATGAGGTCGTGCGTTGTCGTGCAGGAGCAGCGGAGACGAGCGATTGACCAATGCTGGTTGGAGATGTGCCAGCTTCTCCATCATTGAGTTCAGTTCTTCACAGTACACATCTGCAGTAATGCTTACCCCGTTTGGTAAGAAGCTGTGATGAATCACACCGGCGCTAGACCACCAAACAGTGACCATCACTTTTCTAGGGGTAAGTTTTCGTTAAGGGCATTGTTTAGGTGCTGAACCAGGATCCAACCAACTTGCTGAGCGCTTGCGGTTATCAAACAGAATCCTTTTTTCATTGCAGGTAACAATGCGGTTCAAAATTCCTTCATTTGTGTGTTTGTTGAGCAGTGCAAGGCACGTCTCGACGCGTACTTCGCCCTGGCGATCATTGAGTTCGTGGGGCACCTATTTGTCAAGCTTTTTTACCTTGCCAATTTGACGCAAATGGACCAATATTGTTTTGACGCTAACGTCGAAAGCTGCTGCTAATTCAGCCGTATATTGTGTATCATCAGCTTCCACAATCGCCTTTAATTCGTCATTGTCGACCAAAGTCTTCGAACGACCGCGAGGTTCATTTTTCAGGTCGAAATTTCCAGAACGGAAGCGAGCAAACCAATAACAGGTGGTGCGTTGGTTTGTAGTGTTAATTAGCTCCGTAAACATCGTTGATGTTGCGTGCCGCTTGTGCCGCGTTGCTGCCACGACGGTACTCATATTCCATAACTAGCTTCTGCCCGCGACTTCGTCCGCGGATTTTTTTTTGTTTGGGCCCTTCCCGTCGCGTCGAATCGCCTCTCCGTGCGATTTTCCCCGTTTTTGCAACATTTTTCATCACTGCTCCGCTCCTCTTAGTTGTAGCGTGATGTTATATAGCCTATAGCCTCCCTCGATAAATAGGCTACCTAACACAAAAAGAATTTTTCAATTCGGACCAGTAGTTCCTGAGATTAGCGCGTTCAATCAAACAAACAAACAAACAAACAAACAAACAAACAAACTCTTCAGCTTTATAATATTAGTATAGATTACTCGAATTTTTAACGTATCCATGATGACGAAAAAGATTGAAATGCGATGAAAATGTAACACTAATCAATAAACAAATGACTACTTTTGGAAAAAGAATTCCATGTTTTTAAAATAAAATTAATTTGAAATTAGAATTCTTAGACAAACAAAAATTATTTTGATTTGAAATGGCCAGTACTGCAGAACGGCAATTTCATAGGTAAAGACCTAATATATGTTCATTTCTGCCTAACCCTCGTTATTGTAAAGTTCACAAAAAGTATACAAGAACATAATTAATCTAGAAAACTTGAATACGATGGGGTCATTAGCATTTTATAGTATTCACGATAAGCTAGACAATCGTCTCGCCTGACAGTAAACAAGAACATGATACCAGATGGGGCACATTTGCGTAGATCTATTTGCTCTAGTCTCGAAGAATAGAAAATAATGAAAGCTGCATCCTTTAAGAAGACAGGAACGGTTAGTAGGCTTTAAAATGGACCATGAAGTATACCTAAATACAAGACAAAATATACTAACAAGTTAAGTAACTATGACCCCGACAATGTGAGCCACGAAACAAAGTCATATGAGTATTTATTTTGTAAAGTATTCAAATGTTTAAATTATTGTGAATGTGAAGACTATATGTTTCATTTTTTTTTTCTGTCATTTTTATTAATTTATGCAATCTACCCAATTATTCTTTCTTTGGTACTATTCGTCAAATGGTTGCGCTCCTTTATTTTAGAGAGCTGCATGATTAGGTACTGATAAATACTTACACTGACTGGATAGGTTCACTCGATATGTGTGGTGCTTTCGTCAAAAGACTTTCAGACGTTCTTCAGACACCAATCCATGTGGTCTTCACATGATCAGACCAAGATTACGTCTGGACTTCAAAAGAGTCTAACCTCTGAGTTTGTGTCGGCCTTTCTTCTCAGAATAGTCAGTTAAGCAAAGCCGACCTCATCTAGTTTTTAAAATATGATTGACGTGTAAAACTGTTTGTACAAAACTACTTAAAGAATTAAAATCATTAATCATTTGAACAATTTTCGCGTGTACCTTCCCATATTGTAATTAGAAGGTAACGCGTTCAAAACTTTTCAAAATATATGATATACTTCACAAAATAGTAGAACTCAAATATCGTCATGATTCTCGTAAGCACTCTTATAATTAAAATTAAATAGAAACTTATTTCATTGAAGAGCTATCAAAAGATAAAAATGCTTCAGGCCTTAAAACATTAGTTAGCGGTAGACATCCCTTAAGCAGCATCTTACAAAGTATACGTATCACTTACAACCCTTGATTATGTAAGAGTAATAGAGTATTAGGTAGGGTGTTTATCCACCGTGAAAAGGAGTTAACTTAAATAGCGCTCATCTATGTAAATTAACCAACAGCAAAAAAAAGGAGAACAAAAAGAAAAATAAGAACCATAAACTGAGGCTTCAGCAGTCATAAATCTATTTAAGATTACTGAAAAAAACTCAAAATTAATTATTGAACTACTAACTTCTGCCTGCGACTTTGTTTGCGTGAAATTTCAGCCGAAAAATGCCCACTGCTGAACATAGGCCTCTCCACGCTTTGGGTTAAGGTTCGGGGGTACCAAAAGAAATACCTCGTATAAACCGCACATGACTTGTAACCGTTGCAAAACATAAAAGGACTTACTGCACATCGTCCAGCTCTAGAATTAGATCCTAAACTCGTCGTCCTTACGATAGTCTTGGGAACAGACGTTCGTGGTACAAAATAAATGTAACTCCCGCGTGGCAAATAAGTGTATCTATATGTTATTGGGAAGTTCATGCGATCCCTACATAGTAGATGTACACGAATGTATGTAAGGTTTTCGTTGTGGTATTAGAAAACCGGCTTCTTTTCCATACGTAGTTCTCAAGAAGGCTTGAGGGATAGCTCTCAAGGAGTACAGATCCCTCATCCCAACAGTTAAGCCCACATAGTAGTAGGGCCAGGCTTCCAGATCCTGCCAGGGTCGCGAGATTCTTCGAAAGAGACACCGTGACCCTGGCACATGGGCAACTGAAGGAAAAGTAGTAGTAGTCAGTAAAAGTCTGACTTGCCCTCCCGCTCCGCGCAGAACGGGAGGAGTCATTTGATGATTACCCATACAACAAAAAAAAGGCTTCCAGATTAAGTTTAACATAAGCAAGATCATAAAACCTGTGTGTTACCTGACGAAACGAATAGCACCACCCCATTTTTAGGGTTCCGTTGCCAAATGGCAAAAAACGGAACCCTTATATTTCTCGTGGATGTCGTCTAAGGGACTTACTAGAGAATAAGCAGCAGGGTTCTCTATGTATTTCACCACCGTACTGCGGTCACCAACACGAATGTCAACCGTTACGATTATGGCAAAACCCTCGAATTTGGGGAGGCCTGTGTCCAGCAGTGGGCGTCTTTCGGCTGGAACGATGATGACAGTACCTACGTCTTTTTCAAGGAAATCGTTCATGACAGATAAACCACCGTATGTTTATCTGTCACGAACGATACAAAGCAAAGCAGCCGTCTGCACAAATGTTCATAGAAAGTTTTTATATTCTCTTTCCAAAGCAATGAGACAAAAAAATCATTAACAGTGGTAATGAAAATTTACGAAATAATATAGGATTTTAATGATGAAATGCATTCAATGCTGCCAAATGAGGCCGCTGGGAGGAGCCTGTCCACAAGTTGGTGGTTGGCAATAATTCCCGCTACTGTAATTATGCTTCGAAGCCAATTATCACGCTCTCGCATTTTTTATGGTGACTTTTTTTATTTCGCGATATTATCGATGTATAATTTATTGGTTGGAGTTCGGTAATAGGGTTGCCGAATTGTTAAAGCAGTTTTTCAATAAGGAAGAAAAACTTGTCCAGTTTTATTCTCTTTAATTTGTGTTTGAGCAGCACTTTAATGAAGCACTGAATCATTTTGAGGGACGTTGCGAATTCATTGCTTTATAAGATCAAAAAATTTGTCTGCTCATTGGCTTAAATAACGCAATAAATGTTGTAAAAAAGGAAAGCCATTTCTACAGTTAGTGTGTCAAGCAATTACCCCGCTAGTGTTCATACTGTACTATATAAATGATTGTACTATGCTACTTCCTACCTATCCTATCCTATTACATAATTTTATAAATGTGGAAGTTTTTTTTGTGAAATTATCAAATGACATCTTCCACTCTGGGTGGAGCAGAAAGCCGTGTCAGACTTTTATTTCTAGGATAGTTTATAACCTGGATTAACACATAGAAAGAAACTTGTTTTGTTGAATTTGGCAAAATTTGCACTACTACAATCGTCTTACTCTTCAGGGATCGTATTCATGATTCAGCTAATAATGTCTATGTGGTGCTTTTCGCTCTTTTGCACACAACCTAAAAAACAAGTATTAACATAATAAAAAAATACCACATGATATTTATATGTATGTCACTCATTAGCATACCATCTGTTTTATTAATTACCATATTAAAATTAATACAATACCCAATTATAATAAATTATTATTTAATCTACAGAATATTAAAAACTATTTCCAAGATGGCCGCCAACCCTAAGAGCTGCGGGCGGCGCGCGGCGTTATCATTCCCAATCAATCAAGTTATTACAAGCCCATTGCGTACTTTCACTCAAATTATAATTTTGACCAATATTAACAATACATCAACTTTATTTTGCGTAATGAGGTCCCCTTGCGGTAAAGATTATCTGTTGAATTGATAACAAATTGGTGAATTCATTCATGTACTGTTACAAGTAGGTGTAAGGTAAGGGTTTGAACTTTATAGCACTAAAGTTTACATTATCTATGCTTTTAAAAACGTACATTATATTTTTTTTTAAATACATACACATGGTTCATGTTAATGGTTTACTTATAATAACTTAATGTATATAAAACAATAGGGTCTGGGATGAAGATACAAGTTTAATAAAATAGTTAAAAGGATTTTGACGCGCAGCCCAGTTGACATCAACTGGGCTGCGCGTCAATATCCTATTGTTTATGACTCCCGTCAAAAAGGAGTCCGAGTCAAATATTTTTGAGACGTCTTTTAGATCTTTCTAGAAGCTGCTGTGCCGTGCTGTGCTGGTTAGAAAGATGTTTGCGTTATAGATTATTTTTTAAGACTTCCACAGCAGTGCAAATGACACGAAATAAAATAGTCAATTCAACAGTAATTATTTAATAATAAATTCATCAAAATTGTGAAATAAAACGTTAAAAATCTAGTGCTGAAAATCGGAAACACATTTTTAAATAAACAAAGATTCTGAAAAATTGGTAAAAGTAAAAAAATATCTGACAGTAAAAATAAATATTTTACAAATTTCACAATCCCCTTAATGATGATCCTGTGTTGAATCGTAATATTTTAATCCCTGGCTGCGCGACTACATGGATAACGAACGTATGCATTTAAAGTTACCTATGGCAACTGCGCTTGAGTTAGCTTTAACAATTTTGTTACTTACAATTAATCAAGCTGTTTTGTTTATGTAGGAAGTCATCAAATGAGTTCTCCCGCTCTGGTGGAGCGGAAAGGTGTGTCAGACTTTTACTGGCTAAACCCTATGTGTTTCTTCAGTTGCCTATGCCGCGCATATACTATATTAACGGTGCTCTGACGAGGTAAAACTGACGCTCTTTAGAGCCTACTGCCAGTTGTTTTACTCGTGCAGTTTGTGGGTTAGGTATACGCAGAAGGCTTATAATGCTCTGCGTGTGCAGCATCACAATACGCGGATATTGCTGGGGATTCCTCGGTTTTGCAGTGCATAGAGCATGTTTGCGGATGCGCGAATAGATGATTTTCATGCCATTATATGCAAACGGTGCGCATAGATGTTGCGGCGATTCAGGGGTTGCCCTAACAGTACGTTAGCGACAATGACGGACAAGGTTGATGGACCATTCATCAGGCCCTGGCCTGGCAGGCATGTGCGTGCACATGTTCATGTAGCCAATTAATGTATTATTATTGTATTTTTAAATTATTGAGTTTACTAACATAGGCTAAGTTCTTACTAACACTCTATGGATCCCTGGTCTGAAATAAAATTTATAATTTGAGATTATCCGCCGAGCCTCCGAAATCACGTTAGGCCGTTGGGCCTGACTGTCGTACGTATTGGTAGGTCTTTGACAGTCGTTATGGGTCGTCAGAAGCCCAAAAGTGTGACAACCAGTCTTTCGGATTATTGTATTACCTAAGTGACAGGATTGTGGAGCTCCGATAGGCAGTCACTCCATGTAAAATACTGGTATTCCTGCTGCATCCAGTTTGACTGGCCGACCCCATCATAGTTCATTCATAGAGCCTTAATTAATTTTTAGTAGCATAATTTTAATTTGTCAAATAATTACCGCAGCTTTTATACCGTACCTAAATTACCGTAACTAAATTGCAATAGCATGCACTGTTATAATCCCACTAAAAAACGACACGAAACATATTATTACTATCTACATTCTTCATTCCCTTTACAAAGAAAAACTATCCCATTCTTTATAATCACGACTAGTCGCATAACGAATGCCCCGCTCCATAACTAAGGGCGTCTACACGCGTGCGTATAAATGTAGCGGGAACGTAATTCGCGCCAGTTATTGCTTCCGCGAACGCACCTGAGACCCAATTAAGTATCGCTGCATATGTGTCGCATTCTTTGAGGATTTGTCCCGTCTGAGACGCGTATTGAATGGGTCGCACGCGTCATTAAAGATCTCATTGTAGGAATGTATCACTATTTTGTGAAGGGACTGGAAAGATTCCTTTATTGAGTGATAGTTTTTGAGGAGCTGTTAAACTTTGGTCAGCAGAATTTAGTATGTTCACCATTTAATTCCTTATTACATTGTTTTTTTTAGAGACTAGCTATCTTATGTGGCCTTGACTCATAAGATTGTGAAATGTCACAATTATTTTGCTTTAATTAAAAATTATAAATTCTACAATAATATGTAGCCGTTTTGCGTGGATGTGATGAATGTTTTACCCCAGCTGTTTTAATTTTTTTTTTTTTAATGTCTATAGACTCTTTATTTGCGTCATGTTTACCGCAAATAAACGTTTTTTTTTTTTTGAAAAACGAAACGCCTTCAGTAAATTTTTTAATATCAATATATTAAAAATTTTACTGAAGGCGTTTCGGCCACAGTTAGAGCTTAGCCGTAGTAATTTTGACCTCCATATTGATGGAGGTCAAAATTACTACGGCTAAGTTCTAACTGTGGCCGAAACGATAGCTTACCGAGATTCTTTTTTGCCCGTTCCGAAATAAAGAAAACTTTCAGATTTTTTCCGGCGACTCGTGTCGCGTATAAGAATGCGAGGTTTCATATGGGTTTCATAGAATTTCATACAAGTAATTCTAAATATCAATTCTTACGGCTGCTTCACTTCCTTCGGCGTTGATAAGAGTTCGATAGCCTTTACAGTGAAATGTACTGAGGATATCTTTTCGGAAAATATAAGTTCGCTAGTGTGCCATCTTTACTCAAAGGTCAACGAGATCATTACTTCAGTTTGGTTCTTTTCCTCGGTCCTATATATAAACACATGAATTCGCCATGCTATGTCAACAAGTTGACAACCATTTCTAAAGTTTTTATACTTTTATATCATTTGAATTTGCAAACATCCTTGGATAGAGAAGGTTTTCATTAGCAAAATAAAAAAAAAACCATTTGGCGAAATCTTCCACAGCGCATGGTAATTCATTAGTGTTTCTGATTTTTTAGTCTAAAAAATCTTACTGTATACAAACCCAAGTGGCTAGGTTTAAGTCGAACCTCGTAAAGTGAGGTTACATCGTCGGAACGGCAGCAAGCTGGTCATATGGAGCTGTGTCAGAAGCTATTCTTCATCTTCTATCCTGCCCTCTGTGCCTCAAAATACGCAGCCAAGGTGACCTCTGCGCTACCACGCGCCACGCTGAACGCCGTGGAAGTGGCGAAGTTTTGGGCCAAAAGTAAGTAGATACATAATAACTGTCGTATAATAAAAATAGTACGTAAAGAATAACACCATTCCATTTCTGGTGTCATAAGAGACGACTAAGGGACTTACTAGAAAATGAGCAGCAGCGTTATCGATGCATTTTCCACATACTGAGATCGCCAACCCGCCTGCCAAGCGTGGCGATTATGGCAGACATCTCCAAATTGGTGGAGGCCTATGTCCAGCATTGGACGTCTTTCGGTTGAAATGATGGTAATAAGAAGAAGAAGACTCACAAAATATCCTACTTAAAAAAAAATACTACATTTCTTCATATTAAAACCGCCAAACACCACATTAAAACATAACTTACAAACACACCGTCAAACCATTTTCACCATACAAAGCTACAGTAAAGTAATTCCTATAATATTGCGTGGCCAGACCGCTTCTGGCGCCTGAGAGAACAAATTGGATGCGAAATCAAATAAAAAACATTCGCCGATCTACCCTCGAAGGGAGTAATGTGGATGTTATGATGTATTTCCATGGCAACGGCGACTAGGATATTCTGGATGTTTGGATGTTTCCCTATTCATTATGTGGGTGAATTGGGTAGTGATCATAGGAAATAGAAAGTTATTGAATGTGATAATGGATTTTTTGTGAGTGGTTCGTGTTAGTTGGACTTTTAAATGTCAAGGATTTTGGCTGAGGGTTGGCTGTTTTGTCTGTCTTGAATTATTTTTGATACTTGTCGATTCTAAGGTACGTGGGAATAGTCATGTGGGTGCTCAAATTCTTTCGTGACTATAAGAATAACTGATGAGTAACTTCTAAATAAATACATACCTATATGTATGTGTCTTTCTTTCTAATACAAAACTTGTAGTAAATACTCCGTCGTAACTCAAGATAGTAGTGCACATAATTGCAACATTTCAATTTCTGCATCAGCATATTTATGAAATGAAATATGCATGATTGCATGCACATTCATTAAATTAATGACGTATGCTTGACAAATTATTACAACGGTCACGCTCGATCACTCAAAATCCAAAACATTATCCACGTCATCTATGCAGCCCTGGTACCATCAGACCCCTCGTGATCATTTCCTCGTGGCTTCGCGCTCAGCTGACTGCTACGCGTCACTTGACAAGCGATCTCTATCTAGTTTTTGTGGGCTTCCATCCCCTATGCATATCGTATAATAGTGAGATTATTTTTTATCCGACTTCATTTTTTTATAGCGTAGAATTACTTCATTTTATTGTAAACATTTGGATGTAAGTGTAAATGGTCTTGTTGGCATCATCTGTTGGTAATGTGCCGTTAGTTTTATGGAATCTAAATCTTTTATAGTTCGTAACTGCGTGTCTGGATATAATTTCTAGGAATAAAGAGTAGGTATATCATAGAGATTTTAGGAAAAATCTTTTAAGGAGAATATTTAGGATTCCACTCTAAATATTTTAAGCGTATCTCAATAACCTCATCAAAGTCTATACGAATACAAAAAACTGAAAAGTCTGATTGCTAATTCAAAATAAAAGGTTATGAAAGTATACAACGGTATTTACAAAAAATACATTTTTTGTCTGTTTGTTTGTTACAGCTAATCTCCGAAACAGGTAGACAGATTTTTACGAGAGGTTCACTGGCAAATAGCTGATATTATAAGGAGTAATACAGCCTTTTAACCCTGGCAGCATGAAGTTGCAGGCACAGCTAGTAAGTAATCTGCCGGGGTCGCGTGATTGTTCGAAAGAGATACCGTGACCCTGGCACATGGGCAACTGAAGGAACACGGGTGGGTTTTAGTCAGTAAAAATCTGACACGCCCTCCCGCTCCACCCAGAGCGGGAGAAGTTATTTGATGATTTCCCATCCAAAAAAAAAAAAGCTAGTAAGTAAATACCGTGCTCAGGATATTAAGTATTAAACAACATGGAGATGACGGGATGTGGATGATGGGATGTGGAATCGGCATTAAATGATGTCTAATGTCTATTATAAGACGTCTCCCATATTATTATTATTTCGTGTCTTTATTTTTATATTTTAAAATTAATAAATCTTCCAGTTTTCTATTACGGTTTATTAAGACTTAACGTCCCAGAAACTGTGTGAAGTACGTAACACTGAGTGAATTTCAGTCGTTAAGGACTTTAAGAGGCTTTCAACACGACCTGGACGTAATAAATGTGTGACCTGCATGGTGCACTGTTCAGTTTGAGAGCAAAATTTTTCATTCAATTCACGTCTGTATGACATAAGTAATATTACACAAATTACATCATTTCGGACCGAATTATATTTAATTAACCCGTCAATTATCGTAATTACAGACACAATTAAAAAACCATTATGTCGATACCAAATGTGGTATCTCAGGGACTTAGAGGTTAATATAAAATAGGTACCTGTTTAATTAGAAACGTCGTTAATCTGAATCATTTTTCATTATAATCTGCCTAGCTTTTAGCTGACTATGTTAGAATCTAACTGGCTGCAGCTGAATACCAATATTTTACGTGGAGTAAGTGCTTATCCTGACCTCCACCACCCCGTCATTGGATAATACGATACCTATACTATACTTATGCCCAACAGTGGACGTCTGAGTCCACTGTTGGGCATAAGCCTCCCCCAAACTCCGCCACTTCTACTGGTTCTGTGCTTCTCACATCCACCACTTTCCTGCCGCCTTCACAAGGTCATCGTAAAGGTTTCTCACTATCCATAACTACGTCAAAGATCTACAAATGACAGCCAAGACTAACGGCTTAAATTGCTTTCCAAAGCACAGAGGGATTGTAATAGAAAGAATTTGAATAATAACAGCACAAAAGACCAAAAAACAAAAAAATACTTGTGACACCTAAACAAAGGTACCAGGAATTAATCAGTGACGAGGAGGTCTCAAATTGTTGGCGACATCGATAGCTAGGTAGCGTGTCCCCTCGATACATGGGTGCTGAGTGGAAACCAAAACATCAGTACCAGATCAAAGCGACAATGTCGGAGGGTGAATTTGTCTAGGTGATTCTGTACAAGATGCAGTTGTGACTGGATGTGGCCATACTGTCTTTTTTGACAAACGTCTTAGAATTTAATTGCTACTACAGCTCAAAAATAGGTGGGATGGTTTTATTTTAATATATTTTCGTATTAAAGTAAGTTGCTGAAAATGAAATTGTTAGATTACCACCCTGCGCACAATACCTAACTTAAATAGCGGATGTTGGAGCAAAAACGCCCGGCTGAAATGGCGGACATGACGCGCGAATGCACCTGGAGAGATGGTGAAATATTGTATCTAACTGGATGCCCCAGGGAGGAGGCACGTCGACGTGAACTACAACGAATGTGATGTAACGATCTGATAATATTTGTAAGACCAGCATAGCCAGTGAATGCACAAGGCATGCAGGTTTAGAAGGAAAATGGAGAAGTGTTTGCCTAGCAGTAGAACACATAGGCTAACATAAAAATAAAGTAAATTGGTACATCATCACTCAGAACCACAGACTTCAAAGAGATCATCAATCGACTTTGTTATGCCATTAAGGAAGTTAAATACACATGTCTTTTTCCTCTTTTTTTAAAACTCGACTTACCTTTCTAAGCTTTTCAACTAATGTTGCATAGCACGCTTTTTAAACTGCGTTGCACTATTTGGTTACAGTTAAAAATTCACGTAAATACAATTGCCTTGATAAATCTTTAAATCCTTTTACCATTTCTCTGCTACCACATCCAGTAAATCTCTATCCACGTTATATCTATACTAATAAGTGCGGTGGGCGACACCACGTCATCATTACTGCACAAAGAGGGCGCTGCAACTTGCTGAACACACGACTGTACCTATATACAAATTATTTGACACCGGAATGTTGGTTGCATTATTTGGTCCTTTGAACAGACGGATTAATTTGGTGTAGATTAAACTTTTTTAAAATTAGGGTAGAAGTAATGAAATAGTGTATGAACCTAAACGAAGCAAAAGGAGTATGTAAATATTGTTGCAGGTGGCGTTCCGTAGTTTCTGCCTAATGGGAAAAGGCGAGAGTTCATGTATGTATGTAATGAAATATTATGATTCATAACATTGCAGGGTGCTTTTTGTGGATGGGAAATCATCAAATGACGTCTCCCGCTCTAGGGTGGAGCGGAAGGGCGTGTCAGACTTTTACTGACTAAAACCCACCCATGTTCCTTCAGTTGCCTGTGCCAGGACCACGGTAACTCTTTCGAACAGATCTTGCGACCCTGGCAGGTTGCAGGATTTATTTTTTTTTGGATGGGTAATCATCAAATGATGTCTCCCGCTCTAGGATGGAGCGGAAGGGCGTGTCAGACTTTTACTCACTAAAAACCCACCCGTGTTCCTTCAGTTGCCCATGTGCCAGGGTCACGGTATCTCTTTCGAACAATCTCGCAACCCTGGCAGGAAAATATTAAACCCAATCTTCAAGATTTGAACTCGGGGCACTCAGAGTACTATCTAAGTGCGAGCGTCAAGCCACTGCGCTATGGCTACACTACAGGTTGCCCCTAATGGCTGATCTTTGCATTATGCTTGTGAACGGGTGCTGCTTGTGGTGACTGGTCATCTTGCTGACCATGACTTTGTTATGGTTCTTACCTACCTGTTTTTTTTATTTTAGGCAGTGGTCCTAGTTTATCATTTACGGCCTCGAGTTGTAACTCGGGTCGTAACAGCTATGTGAACATAATTCAGTATTGTATATGTAAGTTATTTCTCACGTTCATAATGCCAAGAGGCATTTTAATTTTGATATTTTTCTTTGTTTACATTTTGTTTTTGCTTTCAGTACAGTTTTAATTTTATTTGTAGGTTTATTGGCATAGCTAGCTGATATTTGACAACTAATTTAACTCAATGTTTTGTATCTCGTCATGTTAATTACTTTGGCTACCTACATACTTGGTATAGAATCAAGTTTTTCTTACTAAACAGATAGGTGTACTGCTGAGGAGTTTGTTACGCCATTTCTTCTTCCAAGTTAAAGCACTAGGAAGTGTTGTAGGGTGGGCGTTTTGGGGGACTATCATATATAATTTTGAATAAATGACTTTTTATTTCGTTGCTGTTAGTATCTAACATCAGTTGTGGAACTAGTAAGTCAAACCGAAAGTGACGCTAAAGACTGTACTAATTTTTTTCTAAGTTGTATATAATAATCTTCAATAAGTTTAGAGTAATTAACAAAAAAATAACAAAAGCGTCGGGTGCTTAAAATTAAACTTTTATAACAATTCACACATGAATTGTTATAAAAGTTTAATTATATTGATGGAAGAAGTCATTGTGAAAATACCGCCAATAGCGCCCCACGCTCTCTTACGATTAATTTAACTTATTGGAAATTATTTTCTATATTTGGTTTCAACTTTCCAATTAACTTTTGACATTTGTAGAATTACTGACATTGGTTTAGCTTGCCATAAAAAGTAGAATAAAATAGACACCTAAATATGAGAAATTAGGCAAATGGCCAATGTTTATGGTCTTTGCAAGATAAGAGTAAACAATGTATTATAAACTAATTAAAGATGGGCTTTACATTAATTCATTTAAATATTTACATGGTTTAAAAACTAAAAGTTATTAAGTTTGTTGTCTTGTGAAAAATGGCATTTCCCCAGAGTTCATCATCATCCCATCAGCCGGCTATAGCCCACAACTGGACATAAGCCTCTCCAATTGCACGCCACCACAAGAGCAAGGCCACATGTGCAAACACTTATAATTATCACCACCAGTGACTTCGTACCCAATTTCGCCATCCCAAATCAGTTCTTACGTAACATTTCACAGGAGCACGCTGTACATTATACAGGGGAGTCCATGATAACAAACACTTCATTAGTCACAGCCGCTGTAACATCAGCTACCGTCCGTTTGTGTATCTACCGTCGGATAATGTTTATACGTATGTCTGTCTCTTCGTTCGAGTGTTCCGGGTAATGTGAGGTATGATCTTGACACTGTTTATGTTAATGCTGAGTCGTTGACGGGGTTGATAGATCTCTAAGAAGTATCAAGAAAACAAAACAATAAGGGCCTCATTTAAAAACGAAGTTTTTTTCTGACATTGCTCGTTCGTAACTATCATTAAATTACAGTTCTTTTTGCAAACTTGATACCTTTTTTGTGGGTGAGAAATCATCAAATGACGACTCCCGCTCTGGGTGGAGCAGAAGGGCGTATCAGACTTTTACTGACTTAAACCCACCCGTGTTCCTTCAGTTGCCCATGTGCCAGAACCACGGTATCTCTTTCGAACAAATCTCACGACCCTGGCAGAAACTATAATATAATATAACCTGGTAGTCTATTTAATATAATGAAAAATGATACTACATTATGTGTATGAATTGTGTGTGCGAGGAGGATCTTGTGGCTTAGTAATAACAGCTGCACGGGCCGATCGTTCAGGTTAAGCAACGCTTGCCGCGGTAGGTCCGTGGATGGGTGACAATCTTTACATACTGGCTCCTCTGTACCTTTGAGAGTACATTAAGCCATCGGTCGGATATCATTCGTAAATATTTTACAGTCGTTATGAGTCGTAAGAAGCACGAGTCTAATAACCAGTACTAGGTACCAAATGGGCATCGTATTACCTAGTAACTGGTTTGTGGAGATCAGTTAGGCAGTCGTTCCACTCAGACTGGAAGCACACTGCTTACATAGTTGGGAAATGGCTAGGCAGATGGTGATTTCAGTATAGGCTTTCTGTTGTTCTTTTTCTCTTGCAGTGTTACTCAAGAGATACTACAAACGTACTTTAGGTACCATTATCACCCTGTAAGGTTGCCACTATTGGAACACAAGTCTACTCTCTGCGAGAGGGATTTGGCGACCACCAGGCGGGCCCAGTTCAGGTTGGTAGATGTAACATGTCTTCAAATGTTTGGTTCTAGGATATGCCGGTTTCCACTCAAGATGTTCCTTCACCGTTTCGAGAACAGTAGTGAAGTAATTCATTACACTAACTGGTCCGCTTAAGGTACTGATTACGATTTTTTCTAACAGGAGAGTTGCCATGATAACAATATGGTTGGCGAAATTTGGAAAAAGAATGTGCTCAACAGAAGAAATGCCTAAATCTTTCTGTGCCTAATCCTTCCGATTGGTAGATGATTAGAACTTACGGAATAGAATACTCTTTAGATCGTAGTAGGTGGCGTTCTGTTGTTTCTGCCTACCCCCATCGGAAAAAGGCGTGAATTTATGTAAGTCAAAATCAAAAGTCATTTATTCAAACTAGGCTGAGAGGTACCACTTTTTGAACGTCAAAGTTACATAAGACAGTCCCCCCAAAACGCCCGCCCTTCGACACTTCCTAGTGCTTTAGCTCGGAAGAAGAAGTGGCGCAACAAACTCCCCAGCAGCACAGCTGTCTGTTAAGTTAGAAGAACTTGATTCTATACAGTATTATGTAAGTAATTAATATTATAAAACAAAACATACATCAAATTATAAAGTGTGTTGAATACTCTTTATAATGTACACTACAACAAGTATACCTATAAATGTAGTAAGTTTACCTAGCGCGACAAAATGGCGATCTTATCACTAAAAGCGAGCTTATATAAGAGGTACCTTTTAATAACCCTTAACTTTAGGGTAATAATGAGACCATGTCAAAGAACCAATTGGCATATGATTCTTTTTCGTTTTAATTTTTAATACAAAATAATTCGACGTCACGATTATTTATAAAAATATCTTTACGTCAAATATGATAACGTCACATTTACTTAGCTTTAAATTTGTACTAATGAAACTTACACACGTATTAAAGAAAGCTTTGACATGATCTCATTAGTACCGTAGAGTTATGGGATATCAATTGTAACACGTTGGACAGATAACCTTTTGATGGATCAAAGGGAGAAGGAGAGACAATACTACAGATAGTCAGTGGTATACCATTTTCTTATACAGTAATTATATACATGCATAAAATAAATACTTATGCCAATGCCAATACATCATTGTCATCATCATCTGCCTAGCCTTTTCCCAACTATGTTGGGGTTGGCTTCCAGTGTAACCAGATGCAGCTGAGTACCAGTATTTTACATGGAGCGACTGCCTATCTGACTTCCACAACCCAGTTACTGGGTAGTACGATACCCAATGGTAACACTGATTGTCAGAATTTCGCGCTTCTTACGACCCGTAACAAACGTCTAAAATCTACGAAAGAAAGCTGGAACCAACAGCTTAGCACGGAAGGGTCTTGGTATGTAAAGATCACCCATCCACGGACTAACAGCGGCAAGCGTAGCTTAACCTGAACGAATGACCCGTGCGGCTGTTATTAATTAGCCATAATTATATAACATAATATAAAAGCACGCCTGTATTTGCCTAAGGGCTGGGCAGTGGTGTTTACAACCCTTCCAAACTGCCAATACTAAAAATCTAGTAAGTGTTTTAATCAATGGGCAATTGTATCCTAGTTCTTAAGAATATATTAATGTATTAGGCTATATTTTATTTAGTCCAAATAAACGTTATATATATATATTATATTAATTGCTGGATTGATTTATACAAAACCCACGATAATAATCTGTAAGCCATTCATCCAAACAACCTACTTCCATCTTCAAAATCTGATGAAAACTCCCAAATATACATTGCTCAAACACAATAACCAAACAAGGTGTAGATTCCCGATATTAAGCATGAACAGCCGAGCAGTTCCCGGGAAAACAAACGTACTAAGTACATACCTAGTCTTGGTAAATCGCAACATATGATTTGCAAACATGTCTCGTCCGCATGCAAATTCTGAGTTGATTCTGTATCATTTATGACAGAACTGAGTGGAGGGATACTAGTGTAAGGGCGGAGTGCGTGAGTTGCTTTCGAGTTGCTTAGAAGGTGGACTGTGTGAATTTTTTCTTATTGCGTAGTAACAATAAATAATAATGTATTCTCTAAATTGTATAATATGTTTGTAAATGTATTATTAAAATAAGTAATTTATGTAGGTATATGCGGACGGAAGTAAGCTAACCGCCTTTCAAGTGACCGCCGTGTTAACTAACAAGTTTACACTACAACTTTCACTATGCTTTTCTATCTGTCAACTCCTTCTATTAATCTGTGCTACTCTTATTCTTACTGCGAACTATTCTGTGCCAGTGTACAAAATTTTATATTTCTCTGCGCCTCAAGAATAACACTAAATTCATATTTCTGTTTTACTATTAAACTGAAACGGAAGAGTGAGGTCAAAGTCAACTGCGGTATCGAGGTCAGATAAGCAGTTGCTCCATATAAAATACTAATACACAGCGATATCTAGTTAGACTGGAAACCGCCTCCAATATAGTAAGGAAAAGGCTACACAGATGAGATGGAAGAATGAGGCCAAAATGTTATCTAACAATTATTTTGCTATCACACGAAGTTCGAATTCCAAATAGTTCTAATTTACCACTAGTATCATCCTCTTTGTAATTTGTGCAACATTTGCCATGCTAAGGTCTGGGTCATTATGAGAAACAGAACAAAAACAAATATTAAACGATCATCGATTATCTTCAGTGATTTTAGTAACCTTATGTTACGCAAATTCACACAGTCGGGATCTTGTCAGGATGACCTTAAACCTTGATATTTTTCCATTTTATAAATTTGGTGATATTTTAGATCATCTTATTGGGTTTCATACCGTTTTTTTTTTTATTAAGTAGATATTCCAAAAGTTTATTTTTGTCTCCTCCGTTATTTCCTTCGTAAACCTGTAGTATCCACCTCATGTTACGAGGCTGCCCGCATCGTCGATGAGATTTCGCTGTATGTAAATAACTTGCATCTGTTTATTTACTATTTTTTTGCATCATTTTCATCTGTTTGGCGCTCTGCAGACTGTTTAAAACTTTTAAATGTAGTCTATGTTTGTACAGGTAGACAATTAAAGTAATTAGGTTTAGAATTTGGCAACGTAGAAGTATGTTTTTATTATAAAGAAGATATTCCCTGTTTTTACACGACTGAACCTCAAATATATACACTGTTCCAAAAAGGATCAGTTATGGATCAACTTAACACATCAACAGCTTTAAACTGTCTCCACAAGGGATTCTCCAAAAAGATCCCACAATCGTAGATTCTTTTGCCGCCCATAAGTCGGCTGTAAGAAAAGATATCATTGATATAGTCTACCCCATAGACAAACTTGTTGCCAAACAGCTGATACGTCAACTCTGTTTATTTTTTCTACATTCTCAAATTAACGTGTAAATATATTGTTAGTGAAATCTATTTTTGTTTTTCTTTCTATGAGAGGTGTAACTTACTACTCTTTGGGGAGTTGCTAATAGTTAGCAGCTAAATTGTTTTCTTGTCAGCTGCCAGATGGAAGCCATATTGTTTTGGACGTCAAATCAAGTTTACAATAGTTGGGGAGGGCCAGCTGACAATGTGGCCGTATTCTGTTACGGTAGAACTTAGAAGGTGTTAACTGAAATTGAAGATAGAAATATAATCATTTATTTAAGTTTCTAAGTTGTATCATGACTAAGTAGCAATATTGTGCACGAGCATAATCTAATGATTAGTAC
Source organism: Aporophyla lueneburgensis (assembly GCA_932294355.1). Classification (NCBI taxonomy): domain Eukaryota; kingdom Metazoa; phylum Arthropoda; class Insecta; order Lepidoptera; family Noctuidae; genus Aporophyla; species Aporophyla lueneburgensis. The sequence goes on from OW028746.1 coordinate 5,712,459, forward strand.
AGACGCCAGCACATCAACTTACCTCAATCTGTCAAATTTCTTTAATAGATTTTCAACCTTAAATCACACTAGTGGAAGGTAAATTTTCGATTGGTAAAATTTGACAGATTGGGGTGGCTTGACCTGCTGGCGTCTGTACATAATATTACATTTTCTTGTAGTTTTGAAAGGTACCTAATGAAATGCAAGTTAGATACATATTTTTTTTTATTGAAGTAAAAAAAGCGCTAACTTTTACATAATAAAATGGTTATAATTTCAGCCCGAAAAACGTCCACTGATGGATAAAAGTTTCTTCCAATTTGGGGGGATTTGCTATAATCGTCACGTTTGGAAGGCGGGTTGGCGATCGCAGTATGGTGGTATAATGCATAAAGAACGCTGCTGCCCATTCTCCAGTAAGTCTTTTAGTCGCTTCTTACGACACCCACGGGAGGAAATGGGATGGCGTTATTCTTCAAGTCCGGGACTACATGGACCAGAGGGTTAGTTGCGGAACCTTTTATCTGTAGGAATTGGTTTAATATTCATAGTTAAACAACATTCATTGCGTTATTTACGTTGCTGAGCCACAATTTATTCGAACAAATGACGTAATGGTTTAAAAATAATCTTCAATCCGATTCAGATTCTGATAAATTGTGCGTTTTGCAATTAGGGTGCAGGATGACAAAATGAGTAAAAACAACATATTCATATTAATGAACGTCATTATCACACCACTCACCTTTGAGTTCCGTCGTATCCACCAGAATACGGCCCCAAACTTCGAACATAACAAATGATCGTTCCGCATCAATTTGTCTGGAAGTCGTTAAAATCGCGTTTCCTCTTATTAATTTCTGCTCCCCTAGTACTCTGGCACGCACAGACATACGCCACCGGCAAACCAGAAATACGTTGTTATAGTCAAATTTACGATATTGATAGATGTTCCTACCGTGGTGGGCTTTGATAAAAAAAAATGTCGCCGGTTGTCGTTTTGTTGGCGAGGTGCCGATCAACGAAATTGCAACTGTATTTTAAGGTGGGCAAAGTTCAATTTTGATTGAAGTGGTGCATGATTATGTACGAAATATAGTTGTGAGCGATAACTGCTTTAGAGCTGAGAGTCAACAGTTACATTCTGACTTGTTCTATCACTTGATTAAGACACGAACAAAGAAGAATGCTAAAATAATGTTGAAGTAAAACGACAATGACCAGACTACAATGGATAACAAACAATTATGTTCTAAAGTCTACGTCATCAACATTCAAATGTCGAACTGTCAAATATCAAAATGGTTAGACGGAAATTAATGTACAAAATTCAATATTAAAATATTTTTGTAAAATATTCAACCATAAGTTTTGCTATCAAAGCACAGAATGCAACCATCCGATTCAACATTGTAATTCAATATAAGAGTCGTCTTTGATATCATAATGGTACATCATATATCACACTACAGGCCGATTCAAGGCTTATATTTTTTTCAAGTTTCTAACACCCTAAAACACCTTGTTCCCTTACTTGTTGCCCATTTAAAGTCGAAGAGATATCGCTCATACGATTTCGGTTCAAGTTTCTTTCACTCCTAATTTTGATTTGCTGACAAATGTTTTGCATTAAATTAAGATGTATTATATTTAATTATGTTTTCTTAGTTAAAGATTTGACTAGTAAATAGTAGGTATTATGTTTCGTAATTCTAGAGAATAATTTGACAATTGAATCATAATATCCGGCTCGGAGGACCAAAAAGCATGTTGCAAGAAAAATGACTAATCAATGATTTTGCATGTGGATGCTTGTGACATAAGGATCCATAGTTAATAAAAATACACCATTTAAGCAAACACATGACTCTTGGCAATCATCTTTGTATTTAAACATCTTTAGTTTCTTCTTGAGTTTAGTAGTCACCCGATCTTACCCATCTATCTCACTTCTTTCCTATCTTTTTCCAAAAAATTGGTTGTCTTGTCATTTATAAAATACTAGCTTAGCCAGCGGCTTCTCTCGCGTGGAGGTCGAAAATTATCCCGCGGGAACGTACTAACGAGATAAAAAGTACCCTGTGTTAACTGTGTGCCATATTTCATCCAAATCCGTTCAGTAGTTTTTATATGAAAGAATAACAAACATCCATAATCCATACATCCTCACAAAGTTTCACATTTATAATATACGAAGGAATTAAAATAGAGGATCGATTCTCACATCTAACTCGTCTCAATGTAGTTTCTCGTCTAGACACCATCTAATTGTTTCCCATAGTAGGGGGCTAGGATTTATTCCCCCAACACAAACTTCCGACACCATTTGAAATTCATTCTTCACAGAAACGTGTGATGTAATAAAAAATGCGACAAGCGTGTGACGATTGAAATACGTTATTCCGTATATTGTTAAATTTTATTGTGAAAAAAATATCTTGAGTTACTGGGAAAGTTGTGGTAGATTAAATAGTGAAATCAACTTCATCTGTCTAGCTTATTCCCAGCTATGTTACAATCGACTTCCAATCTAACCGGATTCAGGTGAATATTAGTACTTTACATGGAGCGACTGCCGATCTGACCTCCACAACCCAGTTACTGGGTAATACGATACCCTTTGGTAAAACTGATTGTCTGACTTTCAGGCTTCTGATTGACTACCGGTAACGATTGTCAAAAATACACGATTGACAGCCGGGACCTACGTCTTAAAACGTGCTGTACAACGCACGAAGGACCAACCGCGGTAAGCATTGTTCAACTTAATTGATCGACCAGTGCGGCTATTACTATTATGAAGTGGTAATACTTGGCTACAAGCCCCACCAATTGAATGATGATGTAATTGTAAATGGCCTCGATTTTATTTAGTTTCTTGCGAAGGCAGTATAATTATTGTTGCTTTGCGTTATTTATAAACAAACATACATGTACTAAACCGGTCACGAAAGTAAATATGTGGCGACTGTGTCTCACGTACTCATCCCTTGCATAGCTAAATATTTTTCTATTGTAATTATTTTAGAAAGTTTAATTTTGTGTTTTCCCACGTTCCCACATCTGCAAAGCAATTTAAGTAATAGGTACTATTGTACTCTATAATTCTTTATAGTTATAGGTAATATTGCCTTTTGGAATTCTTTATGTTTATTTAAGGTTCATTGTTCTGTTATTTTTCAACCGACGAAAAAAAACGGAGGAGGTTCTCAATTCGACGCGTATATTATTATTTTTTTTATGTATGATCACGCATAACTTTTTACATAGTGGTCCGATTGTGACAATTCTTCTTCTATTGGAAAGGGTATACTCCCAAGGTGGTCCCATATAAATTTGGAAAACAAAATCGAACCCTAAGGGTTGGAAAACAGGGGATGATTGATTGTTCACTCACTGAGCGTAACGTATAAACACGCATAACTTGTTACATAGTGGTCCGATTGTGACAATTCTTCTTTTATTGGAAAGGGTATACTCCCAAGGTAGTCCCATATAAATTTGGAAAACAAAATCGAACCCTAAGGGTTGGAAAACAGGGGATGATTGATTGTTCACTCACTGACACTCACAACTTTTTACATAGTGGTCCGATTGTGACAATTCTTCTTCTATTGGAAAGGGTATACTCCCAAAGTGGTCCCATATAAATTTGGAAAACAAAATCGAACCCTAAGGGTTGGAAAACAGGGGATGATTGATTGTTCACTCACTGATTGTAACGTATAAACACGCATAACTTTGTACAGAGTAGTCCGATTTTGATAATTCTTTTATTGTTGGATAGGGTATACCTTGCCAAGTATTATTAGTACATTAAAGCCACAAAAAAATCATAAAATAAAAACTTTTTAACAAAAAATTAAACCGCCGAAAAACTGAAAAGCATAAAATAATAAACCTTAAAATTTTGAGTCGGCGCTGAAAAATCAATGAACAAGGAACACTCAAAGCGCCGACTCATAATTTTAAGGTTTATTATTTTATGCTTTTCAGTTTTTCGGCGGTTTAATTTTTTGTTAAAAAGTTTTTAGTTATCGTTTATTGTACCCATTTGTATTTATATTTCCTTTGTCTTATTATACTTTTACGTAACAATCGTGTTGCCGCATCCTTTGTTTACAAAACTGCAGGTGTGGGAAGGATGTTCCAAGCTTTGGACGAGGCAGGCAGTCTGTCTCTAACTACGATCGTGCGAGGTCCTTTTTCTGACCCCGATCATTACTCGCCAAAGCTCGCCGTGATCTTGTCTGTCTAGTTGTAACTTTTCATATAGCCTTATCTAATTTTTACATTTTAAGGCCAAGTGTAACTGCTAGCTTTAGTTACTTGGTATTTTAATAAATTTAAGCGTTACAACTTAATTTTGTATTACTTGTTCACTCAGTCGCGAACCCGCACAAATACATTTAACGATCGTCATCATCATCGTTTCAGCTGAAAGACGTCCACTGTTGGACATAGGCCACCCCCAATCACCATTTTACAATACCACTAGTTAATTCAGTCTGCTTCACACTAAATGAACGCGGCCAAAAAGACATTTTAAAGCGTTCCCACTACTTCCCACCTGACATTTTTCCAGCTGCGGAACCCTAAAATAACTTCACATATAAGGCAGTGGCTCTGTATGATAAATTATGCACCCCTCGATTTTGAGATTGCCAGCGCGATGCATTAACGTTACCCGTTTGATATATATTTTTTACGTCAAGGTAAATGTGAGTCAAATGACTATTATGGCTTAATAGACCTGGCCGTAATATAGGCGGGTTGACAGTAACACTGCCTTCTATTTTTTTGGCAAAAAATATGTTTTATAAACAGGGTCAATTAATGAGAAATATTTTGACCACGAGTTCGGTATCGATATCGAAAACAAAAGAAAAAGAAAATATTTAAAAAAAATCTTCATTGTAACTTTGTTCAAAACTTTAATATTATGAATGCGCCAACATCTACAATAAGGCGACCAAACGACGGAAAAGCTTTGGGTTTTGGAAATTGATAAAAAATATCTATGTCCGCTGTACCTAGATCAGTTTAAAAATAACGAATCAGAGTAATTGCAGCATTTGAACTTATGAACGAATTTCTGGAACGAACCTTTACAGCTGCCTCCAAAATCTTATACCTTTAAACGAGCAATTCTTGTATATATATATATATATAATCTGAATCTCGGAAACAGCTCCAACGATTTTCATGAAATTTAGTATACAGGGGGTTTCGGGGGCGATAAATTGATCTAGCTAAGATTAATTTTTATAAAATGTCGTTTTATTCGTGTTTTCAATGACCAACTTTATCGATAATCAACTTGAACATAACCTTATTATTTTAAACACAATTTACCAAAAAATACCGAGCAAAGCTCGGTCAACCAGATATTATAATTTAAATACTGTATTTATCTTTACAACAGACTTTTCTTTAGCCATCCATAAATTACGTCACACAAATTTCATGATATTTTGACCGCCCCCCGTCCTTGTCACAGCTTGTCACATTTGTGAGACCCCTCCCTCCCTAGTGTGACGTCACATATTGTGGAATTTTACGTCTAGACATAGATTTTTTTTAAATTTTTCTTTCAAAGTTCATATTTCGTGTTTTAATAGTACCTACTTTAAATATGTATATTCAATTTTGAAATGTGACGTCACAAAATTTAGCACCCCTCCCACCCCCTTGTCACACAATGTCACAATTCGTCGACCCCTCCCCCCCCTTAACCTATGACGTAATTTATGGATGGCCCCTTACCTATCAAGATCCCTCCATGCTTCGGAAAGCACGTTAAGCCATTGATCTCGGCTGTCATTCGCGGATCTTTGACAGTCGTTACGGGTCGGCAGAAGCCCGAAAGTCGGCCAATCAGTCTTACCATGGGGTATCGTATTACTCAATAACTAGGTATTCTGCTGCAGTAGAATGGAAGCCGACCCCAAAATAGTTGAAAAAGGGCAGATAGGCAGATGATGATTTAAGCTTACAACAGACGTACTCGTACATACAACCAGTTTCTACATACAAAAAACAACTGACATTAAACTTAATACTTTTTGTTCCCACAAAGGAATGCATGATTTTTACTTTTTAACCAAATTAAATTTATTTGGATGTAAAATTAGCTATGCATTATATATATATATAGTAAGAAAAACGTATTAAAATATATATATTCATAAAAATACTTTTTTTACGGGTTGGTGGAAATTTACCTCTTTATGTAATCAGAACTAACCTACTGAGAACAAAATGTGTAGTGAGATAATAAACTACTTTTTTCCAATTACAAAAATAAAAAATGGCGAACGGAAACGAAAAAATTACATTGCATTGGTTGATGGAAATTTCCATCACAATGCATTTAAGGGTTAAAGTATATTAACATTTAACAATCAGTATGAAACATGAACCGATGACATTTCATGTAGATATGTATGTACATATTTTCGTCTTTTTACGATAGACGTAAAAAAGAAATGAAGCGACGGCATTGAGTAATTATTGTCAAGTCCGCATTCCGTTGCGTCAGCTGTGACCGAGTTATATGAAGAAACTATCAATGCAGCATATTTTTAACCAACTTCAAAAAAGGAGGAGGTTGGAATTGATAATTCGACTGCATGTTTTTTTTATGTTTGTTACCTCATAACTTTGGACTAGGTGAACCGACTTTGATGATTCTTTTTTTTGAAAGCTGGTGCTTTCCGAATGGTCCCATTTTAATTTGGTTCCATTTGGACAATGGGGTCTATGTGAAAACCGTATAAGTCTTAAATTTGCATTACGTATTTGCGCGACAAAAGAACGAATCACGCGATTAAATTAGTGCGGAATATCTACCACAACTAAAAAGTTAAAAAATAAAAACCTTTTACAAAAAAAACAACCGGCTTCCTTAAAAAAAACACTACAAAGTCAAAAATAACTTTAATTTCGGAAGTCGGTGGCAAAAACCTTAAATACAGATCCTAAGAAACCGACTTTCGAAATTAAAGTTATTTTTGACTTTGTAGTGTTTTTTTTTAAGGAAGTCGGTTGTTTTTTTTGTAAAAAGTTTTCTGTTGACAATTATTGGTAATGTTGCATTTATATGTTGTTTGTTTATCAATGTTCGAATTGGATTTCGAATTTTACAATAATGGTTCTGCAAATCGATGACTTCATCGGATCTTATATGTAGGTATTATATTTATGAATTCTGCTCTATTCTGAGCAACTCTATTGAATAAAATTACTTGCACTATTGTTTTATATGGATCATCATGCAAAGAAAATGACCGACTTCCAAGAACACTAAAAAGAGAAAAATAAATTTAATTTCGGAAGTATGAGCGTTTATTTTCTTATTATCATATTTTTTTTATTGTCACCTCTTAGAGTTATTTGATGGATAAAGAAAAGGTTTTTTTTTTAAAAAAAAAAAACCTGTTTTCTTTATGGCACAACTTTCACTGCTTAAGTAAATAACAGTAACATGAAGTTAATAACACCATCAACATACACTAAGTGGAAAAAAATACGTATTATTGAAGCTAACTCAAAAACCACTGATCGAAACTTGATCAAACTTATATGAGACAACTCCATGTGTAAACCCATTAAAATAAAAGATTATTTTTCAATTCGTTCGTAAAAGACGGAGTTCTGAGGTAGTAAAGAATACAACTAAATTGAGGATCTCCTCCTTTATTGAACTCGGGGTAAAAACGAGACATCATTTTGATTTCTACATAACCCAATATTTAGCGACTTCATTCTTGCTACTATATGTTCCTCATCGTTAGCTATATTCAATGATATTTGCCAACCTTTATCTAAATCTCTTTATGGAAGATCATCTCCTAAGATTATTATATTCCCTATTCCTTCGTCATAATGTGTGCGAACTACGGCGCCACGACCCTCCTTCCCTCTGTCCCTACTAGCTGAATCACTGCGGCTTAATAGAGTGTAAATTTATTTATCTGCCTAACCCGTGACTGTCTTTATTTGGCTCTAATGTTTTCATTTCATTATACTAATCGCCATTATCGTTTCGTGGTCGTTGGAATAACAATGATTTGGTTATCGTTGTGGGGTGGTTTTTGGTTACGGCACAGCTTTGTGTCTATTGTGATTTGGGTTTCATGTGTAGCTTCTGAGCTTGTATTTTCATTAGATGATTGAGTAATTACAGAGTCGTCTGCGTTGTCACTGGATGTGTGAATTAAATACATAAGAGGTTAGTTCTAATAAATACAAAGTGGCATCCCGACAATAAAGGGCAAACTGTGCCTAACCGTGAATTCAACACATGATTCTAGACTCTTCAAAACAAAATCTGCTGTTTCATAGATAATGCTTATGCGGTCAATACGTATGCACATTATTTTTTAAATAATCGGCAAAAAGTTTTAAGCAGGGTTTTCAGAATTATATCCATGGTAATAGGTTCCGCGCGTTGTTGATTCTTGTTGGCCTTCATGCCTTAAGGCACTCCAAAATAACTAGTTACTAGCTTAAGTGATCCATAGCTTGTGATCTTCATTCCGATCTAGCCAGCCGCCAGCGCTGCCTTCTACCGGCGATGCCCTAAGCCGAGGTCCGTACCCCACAGGGGATGCCTTTAGCGAGTAGTCGCACTAGTTTTAGGTTTATGAGCCCTGAGCCCTGGCTAAAGGCCTTAATCTTATTAAGGTCGCCACAGGCAAGTCCAGGTTGATCTGTGTGAGATGAATCCCAAAAATTTAAAAAAGGAACTTTCATTATTCAAAACAATCCAAATGTAAAATGTATGAAAAATCCTTCACCTCTCTCTCTCCCTTACGACGAATATTTCCGTTCAAAGCTAAACATTAACAACAGAACTACGTACAATTAAACCCCAAAAGAGTCGTTGTGATGTACCAGCGAACTTGGTTACGACACAATCAACGACTATTGCTGCAAGTTATTCAAACGTATCTTTTGACGGTTTTGCCCTTACTCAGGAACAGGTTGTTTATATCTGAGAGGCTTTAGAACTATTTTTTTGTTGATATACCTGTGCAGTTTTTGAAGGCTCTATTTTTAAACAGTACTTAGGGTTACCACTGGATGCAAGGAGCACAGAACCGATCGAAGTAGCGGTGCTTGGGGGAGGCCTTTGTCTAGGAATAGATGTCTTCCGGCTGAAACGATTATAATGATGACTTAGGTTTTTAACCGTGTAAGATATGTATGTAGATCAATTATATTATACCATGGGATACCATGGGTGAATAAATAAACACAGTTTTTATTTAGTCTTAAATCGTATTCTCAAATATTTTACTCTGTTATTATGGGCTTTTGGGCCAATTTAGTAAGGTTGATGGTTTTCGAAAATATTTGTAAATGTGTGTGACAGTTCTTATATCTGTATATTGCATTCAATAAGTACCTAAAGAGAACTGGATATCTATGTAGAAAGGTACTCCATCTTAACCCGTAGGTAAGTCAAAATGCCTTAGTCATGTATTCCCGAACAACCTGATCGACCAAAACGATCCCATCCAAATAAAATTTATCTTTCCCTCGAGTTCCCATGGTAGGCGCATAGGGCGTCCTCACAGATTATACATCAAATCCCTTCTGTTTCCGCCACGTCTGCGTACAAAAGCGTCTTGATGAGCTAATGGAACCTCGCGACCGCACAAATTGTCGGCAGACTTTTGTGCAGGCCTGTACGATGTTGTACATACATGCAGAATATATATGTAGGTATATTCTGCATAGAGTTTCCAACTCTAGACGGGAGATATAATATTTTTTTTGTAGGTGAGAAATCGTCAAATGACGTCTCCCGCTCTGGGTGGAGCGGAAGGGTGTGTCAGACTTTTACTGACTATTATAACCCGTGTTCCTTCAGTTGCCTATGCCAGGGCCACGGTAACTCTTTTCAACAAATCCACGATCGTGGTAGGACGAGAAAAATCTACAGTTTCGTTTTTTAATAGGTTAGCTACGCTTACTGCGGTTGTCCCGTGACGGCTGACTTTACATAGAAAGCAGATTGAGCTGTTGATCCCGGCTGCCGTTTGTGGATCTTTGGCAATCGGTAAGGGTCGTCGGAAGCACAAAAATCTGTCAACCAATCTTAGTAAATCCTAGATCACTTTTTGTTTTAATAGGTTACATATTTCATGCACACATAAATAAAATGGTTGCTGTCTTCCCACAGGGTAGGCAGACTCTACAAAAGGCCACCTACTTCGATTCTTTCATACTGATTTTGTATCGTTTACGTTCATACATCTGAAGGCTCAAAATGGCTCAAAAACGTTCAAAATGTAGTCGCAATCAAATGTCAAAAAAGTATGGACCTAGTGCTTTCTCTACTGGCGTTTCCACTCTCATCGGCCTTTTAAATACCTTTTGTAAACCACCTTTCACACATCCTCTCAATAAATCGAAACCGCTAAGCCTATACTTTTCAATATTACCACGTCTTCTTTAACTACTAAAAAAATGTTATACTGTTAGAAAGATATGAGAGTTTATCGTATGATAGTCGATTTAATTTGATAAACTAATTTATTAACGAGACCCTATAAGTAGCAGATACAGACATTCACTTCAAAAATGTTGATAATTTATTTGAAAAAGTAATTGAGTGGTCGTGATCATTCATAAAATTACGAAATACGTGTTACAGCTGTTGGTAAATATTTCAAATGGTGTTCAGGCCGGTTTTTCTTTATTTGGCACACAGTGTATGTGGGTAGGTAAACACAAAACTTGTGTTAGTCTTTTTAAAGGACAGAGCAACACAGGTTTTTGCCACTAACGGAAAGATAGTATCGTTTACTTCTTTTTCATTCTACACATGTATATGTTTATTCCTTTGACGGATGTCTGCCTCGATTGACTGGCTTGTTGGTCTAGTAGTTGCAAAGCGCTACTGTTGAGTATAAGGGTCCTGGGGCTCCTGGGTTCGATTTCCAGGTCGGACAAAGTGTTATTTGGTTTTTCTATCTGAAATTTCGCAGTAATAGCCTTTTTTTTTTTTTTTCAGGATGGGAAATCATCAAATGACTTCTCCCGCTCTGGGCGGAGCGGGAGGGCGTGTGAGACTTTTACTGACTAAAACCCACCCGTGTTCCATCAGTTGCCCATGTGCCAGGGTCACGGTATCTCTTTCGAACAATCACGCGACCCCGGCAGGCATCGGTCCTAGTAGACCCCTACACTGCTGCTGACATCTCTTTGAGGCGCGCGTGGAACACTGCGCGCCGTCGACCCGAGCTTGGTCCTTACCGGGCGGCGAGCTACCCACTGCTCGCCACCCGCAAGCTCGCGCCTACGGTGGCCGGGAGTCCGCTATTGACTCCCGACGCCCGGGGCGTCTCCTCCTGCGGCGGCTAGGGACGTGAGGGCGCAGAGACTGCCACTCCCTCACGCGCCCCGCCTCCTCCTTCGCGAGCATTACTGCTTCGCAGAAGGAGGTGACGGCTTCCCATTCCCTCTCGCTCCGTACCATGGCTCGCACCAGGGCCGGACGCGAGAGGTCGCCGCCGCCAATCGCCTCCACGAGGACACGGCGGTGCTCCGCCCAGGCAGGGCACACTTCCACCGTACGCTCCACCGTGTCCTCCAGACGATCCTCGCAATGGAAACACCCGGACGTATCCTCCCGCTTTATCCTGAACAGGAACCCACCGAAGCACCCATGCCCGGTGAGAACCTGCGTCAGGCGGAAGGTGAGGACGCCGTGACGCCTCTCTATCCACTCCTCAAAGAGGGGACTTACCGCTGCAATTGTGGCGTGCCCTGCGCTGGGTTGCGACAATCGTACCCGCCATGTCGCCATGAGATCACACCGGAGCTCTGTCCGCCGAGCCGCGATTTGTCGCGGCAGCGGAGTTTCGCCCCGGGCAGTAATGGCCTGGTGTCTGGATTTGTGCCCAGTTAATGGCAATAGGCTCATCCCCAATTAGACGGAATTTCACTATAACTGGCGAGATATGGGTTTACTGCAGGTATACCTCTGTCCAACCCTTCGGAGATACAAGGTCTGATGTTATATTGTGTAGATTTCTGCCACTATGAAATTAGCATTTCAAAAATAATTTAAAACGATTACACGAAACTTAAACATAACTGGCGAACTAGTAAGTAGGTAAGTAATCATTTTATTTAATAAAACACTTAGCCTAGGTAACATGTATTGTCTCAGTTATAGATAGGTATGGCTATTACATAGAGTAAGACCCCTGCCCTTCAAACTAGGAGAGTCCTGTATTTTGATGGACAGTGTGAAGAACTGTGGGTGCATGTAAATCTATAGGTGCACAGCATCTGTCTCTTCGGAGAATACAGGTATGATATTATGTTTAGCAATGACAAACTCTTTTCGACAAAGCTCCTTTTACATGAAGTTAGTTTCTTGTCTTGTGTCCTACGGTAAAATTAAAGCAATAAATGACTAGCATCGTCTAAATACTATTTAAACCATGGGCTCCCAACCAGTAGGGCACGTTCTTGGGGGCGTAGAGTGACCCTGAGAGTGCGCGGTGGTTCCAAAATTAGACTCTAATTGTATTTATGTGAATTTACGTTCTTAGTAAAAGAAAACTACTAACAATTCTGAGGTTGCAGTGACCTGTATGCTGTGTGTAGAAATCAAGTTACTTGAAGCACACTGAGCACCATACTTCCCCCAAATCAGCATCTGTAGCCCACATCATGATCAGCCTATAATATACCCACTGCTGGGACACAGGCCTCCTCTCGGTGAGAGGGAGTGGGCCATAATCCACCACGCGGGCCCAGTGCGCGTTGGTAGATGTCACATGTCTTCGAATTTTTTTTTTGGTTCAAAGACATGCCCGTTTCTGCACGATTTTTTCCTTCACCGTTTTGAGAGCAGTCAAGTGGTGATGAAATAATTTACAAAAACCGAAGTACCTGCTTGAGTTCGAACTCACGACCTACTACTCGTCACGCCGTTACCACTCGGCCACCACTGCTCTCGGCCCACGTCCTCTGCTTATTGTAGTTTCAAACCCTAATAGGCGCTAGAGGGGAGAAGTTGAACTTTACAAGGAACTAAGTGGAGGCACATCTAAGCCATCCGTGTGCTGCCTGACGTAAAGAATAACATCACCCCGATTCTTCCCGTGGGTATCGTAAAAGGCGACTAAGGGACTTACTAGAGAAAAAGTAGCAGCGTTCTCTATGCATTTTACCACCGTACTGCGATCGCCAACCCGCCTACCAAGCGTGGCGATTATGGTGAAGCCCCCCAACTCAGGGAAGGCCTATGTCCAGAGGTGGACGTCTTACGGCTGAAATGATGAGGTGGAGGGACATATGTTATAAGGTTGGGAACCCCTGGTTAAAGGCTCGTTCAGACTAGCACGACGCCCGAATCGGTGATTTATATCCGTAGAACAATTTCTATAACCGTGTCGCGACGCTACAGGTCGCCCTTGTGTGAAGTGCAGCCCGCGTTTTCATAGAAATTGTTAAATGGATATAAATCGCCGAATCGCGCGCGACCGTCGCGTCGCGCTAGTCTGCATGAGCCTTTAGACGAAGCAACTTTTTTCATTGTTTCAACCTATTTTAGGCCACAGACAATTAAATCGCGACTTGTAAATCAGGCTTAATTTCAGGTACAAGCGTAATTGTAGGTATAAGCATTGCCTTAATATAAAAGATTCTCAGATTATCGAAACCACAATGTAATTAGAAAGCGTAACCTTACCTTTTACCTTTATAAACATCCGTAAAACAAGAGCAGATACCCTTTTCATTCCCAAATGGTCAGGAACAGTACAAAGGACAACTGTAACTGAATCCTTTGTTACTTAAAATAAACTGTAATTACGAAGCCAATCACATGAAGAATATAGAACAGTAGGTTCACTCTGAACAATGAACGAAACTAGGTAGCTCTGCCACTGTAATCTGTCTTCCATTATCGTCATAATCTTAATAGCCTTTTACACACCACGTCGAGGTCTGCTAAGCGGTATAATAATAATTACTTAACATATATAAAACTAGTTTTTGCCCGCGGCTTCGCGCGTGTGGATGTCGAAAAATTAACAATTTCAACACCCCATTTCACCCTCTTAAGAATAGAATACACCCTCCAAATTTCACGTCTCTACGACCAGCGGTTTAGGTTGTGCGTTGATATATCAGTCAGTCACTCAGGACTTTGAATTTTATATATATAAGGTGTATCTATTTATACACGAAATATTTTAAGAGGTACACCTGTAGGTGGTAAAGAAGCTATAGCAACGAAAAAAAAATATCTAGGGGTTTTTTTCAAATTTAATATTTATAAATTATTTGACGCACATAAGAAATATTGGCTCCTTATTTTTTACGGCCCGAGACACCACGGCCATGCTCGTGCCGTCCGGTCGTCGCCCTCGCAGCGTCAGGCGGGCCATTCATAGAATTTGGAGTAAAGGTTTTATGCAAAACGTCTCAAGTAGTTTTAAAATTATAATAATTACGAAATTTCAAAAACGCTTAGATAAAAAATTTCTTTTTGCTTCTATAGCTTCTTTACAACCTACAGGTGTACCTCTTAAAATATTTCGTGTATGAATAGATACACCTTATATAGATAACAGAAAAAATATACTTCATCAATCACCATCTACCTGGCCTTTTCCCAACTATGACGGGGTTGGCGTACAGCTTAACGAATGCAGCAGAGTACCAGTAGTTTACATGGAGTAACTGCCTATCTGACCGCCTTAACCCAGTTTGGGTACTACGACACCCCTTGCTAAGACTGGTTTCTGACGACAATTAACGACTGTCAAATATCCACGAATGGCAGCTGGGACTTACAACATGCTTTCCGAGGCACGGAGAGGTATGTGAAGATGATCATCCATACACGGACCAGCCGCGGCATGCTAAGCTTAACCTGATCAATCAACACATGGTCTGTTATTACTTAGCCATAAGCCCCTTTAATCTGTCTCTCAACCTACATAATAATTGTCATTTTAGAATTAGGATACTGATTATCAAAAGCTGAACATCAATATTTGACATAATCAAGCGCAAATACCTATTATTTTGTTGACACTGAGTCTTCTGAATCTCCTGTCCAGTGTCAATAAAATACAAAAGACGATTCCAGTAAGGATAGGCGCCTCTCTGAATGGGTACCACTGTAGGCAATAGACCTTAATTGCAACAATGTAACAATAGCCAGCCCTAATCGGTAAGGTCTTGAGCAGTTCTGGTTTGTGTGAAACTAATTTTATGCACTAGAATGGCGTGAAAAAGTGTTTACAAGTACCCACTGGTTGAGGGCTAGGGTTGGCACGAAAAACTGCACGAACGTTTGAAGACTTATTAAAAACTTTGTGAACTAATAGGATAATGGTAGGGATTTAAATGATTTCATTTAAATTATCTCTATGTTACGAGACTATTGATTTTCATATGGCAGCTACGCAGTTTCAACTTTCGGACCGACTCGACTCTTTGACACTTCAAAACAAGTACAAATATAATAGTAACTTACGAGGTCTAAATCTAGAAAAAAAAAGATATAATTTATTTATTTATAATTTTATTTCTGAAGATGAATTCCATATAAAATTGTTAGTATAGCTTACAACTATGTTAGTACCACGGAACAGAGAAAAGAGATACCTACCTTATACCTACTTATTCAAGTTATAGGTACATTTATTTTGCATAAAAAAAATGGCAAAAAATCTGCTGTAAGGTATACATAGGTTCATCTGCTACCGATATTTTAAATCGGTCTTAATTTGACGCTTAAAATAACAGATACACATGAGTGGCCAGCAAGAGTACAAGATGTATCAACACTTGACAAACCTGATTTTAGGAGATTTTAATTTATTCTCATGTTCCACACAGCCCTACAACTAAAGTTGGCGCCAACCGCCGTATCCGTATTAATTGACCCTTACACCAGGTCAACCACCATCTTAGCAGCTATTTTGTTAAAGGACTAAGAAAAGAGAGTACTATTCTTACGAGTCAGGATAATAGTCGATTATATTAGATTTTATTCAAACAGGCAGGTATATATTAATCGGTGAGTCATACTAAGCGCTACTGCTGAGGTGATCTGCTGGTCCTGGGTTCGATTCCTAGGTCGGAAAAAGTGTGCTTTAACACACTCAGCGCCGCTGCTATACTTAACTATACCCCGAGTTACCTCTTTTCCGAGGCCGGCGTGTCTTTAATGATACACCACGTTATGTGTATGGTTGACTATCGTCCGGCCGCCAATAACCGGCCCGTGAGCATAAGGTACTACTTTAGGCAAGAGGTATAGGGTGTATAGTTAAGTATACACCGGCGCTAAGTGTGTTAATAGATAGTAACAAACAGGCATATTTTTTATACATATAAAGTTTAGGTAAGTTATGGCTTTTTTAGTTTAAGGGTACATATAGTTTAAGATAACTAAAGCTACTCGTGAAGACTATTTTAAAGCACTAACAGTATAGAATTATGGAATTCATAAGCTTCTCTACAGCATAGGCAATAATGGGAATATATTACGAGCGCAGTAGCCGCAAAACCAGTTCATTCTCATTTATACAGCTACATACAATTACCTATGTATAACTAGTAAACTAATACCATAAAACAAATATTCGCTTGTTTAACATATGGGACGCTGCGGAATACTTACTGAAGTGGAACCATTGTTTTATTACGTGTCTTTATGGAAATTAGCAACTGGTAGGTATTATGTATGGAGTTTGAATCATAGAGACTATAGCAAGAAAAAGAAATAAAATAATTTAGAGGCTAACGTTCGAGGTTTAACTTCTGTTTCTCTTCGAAATCATCAGGCAATCATTGATAAAATATGTCAATAATTGATTATTTTTCCAATAAAGTTTTATTATGTTACAATATTATAGGAACCAGTGATAACTTAAATACCAAATATTGTAACGTTTTAATCCTATGTGCACAAATATTTTTTTTTGACTTGGGTTTCATTTCAAATCATAGAGCAACACGGACCAGAGGGGAGTAGCCATACGCAGGCGTTCCCCTCTGTCAAAGTACAAGTCCACGCGGTCCTATGCGTACAATAAAACTAGTTGCAGCCGCACTGCTCGGTAGACTAAATCTAGTTGCGCGACAAAATTGACATCCTACAAAAATGCCGAATTGTTCTGTATTTTGCTGCAAAAAGAGATCTGCCACGTCAAATTTACAAAAAGATGGCGTTACCTTTCATATGTAAGTAATTTTTAATCACATTATTCCTATTTACTTCTATAAAACATAAAAATTACAAAATCATCGGTCGTGTTGTTTCGGATTTGTTTACCAACACAGGCCGCTCGCCCTCATACAATATGCGGATCGGTCGAGCGACTGATCCGAGTCTATTTCCGAGAATACGCTGTCACCGAGCGATAGTGTTGTTACTGGTTTGTTAGTAGATAGTTATCGATAAATTTGGCAAAGGAGTCTATATCCATACAGACATTTTTGAGATTAAGTTTTCTGATTTATTTAAAATATTATATTGTAAGCTGTATATTAATATACATAGTTGTATAAAAAAAGCGTTAAATTAAAAATATTATAAAACGTACGAGTTAACACATTTTATTAAAATTACTTATTGTGAACTTCAAACATAATATTTTTTAATTTATTTATTGAAGGTTTCCTAAAGATCCAAATTTAAGGGATATATGGAAGAAATTTTGTAATAATAGACTAACCTGGAGTCCCACAAGAAATAGTGTCATTTGCTCAAAACATTTCAAGACCTCTGACTTTCATGTGTTGTCGAACAATAGGAGGAGATTAGTCGAGGGCACCAAACCAACTCTAACACCACACTGTATTTGTCCCGTAAGTTTTTTTTTATATCACGGAAAAGGTAAAACAGCCGACCTGATGTAGTTCACATTAGTTATAGTGGTGAAATGAAGTTTAGATTTCTCAACTTGAAAAATTAATAGTTTTAAACCTAATTTTCCAGAGTCATCAAAAATCATTCAGTCTACCAAATGACAGACTATCATCTCATGATGCCATTAGTGCCACTCTCACTATTCCTGATTATATTCAGTAATGAGTATATTCATACTCATTACTGAATATACTGCTTAAATCATTGTAAAAACCTTTTATTTTACCTATCATTCACTTACATTGTCGCAGCACTATGCAAACCATGCCCCTGTACTGCGTTTATACTACTCACGTACCACTATATTTTTCTATCGTAATGGTATAAAGTTGATTTCGACAATGTACTTCAATAAAACTACATTGGCGCATAACATTTACTTTCATGTGATAAGAAACACCATGGTTTCGCAGATTTGTAGTAGCAGATCGATTTTTACAGCTAGAAACTGCACAATTAACCATTTTTGGAGAGAACTTATTTTCGACACAATACGATATAATATAATGGCGGCGGCCGCGCATTCAATTAGTTTTATATAACGTGCATGGTATATATAAATGCTCTAAGGTGATAGATACACATCCACTCGTTTTTAAAATGACGTAAACCTTAATTTTATTTGTTAAATGATAATTATTGTAGTACATAATAAATAAAGTCAATCTTTATTATAATATCTATCTTTGTATCACTTTTTAAACCTAATATTCCGATAAAAAAAATAAAGTCAGTCTTTATTATAATATCTATCTTTGTATCACTTTTTAAACCGAGTTCTTGAATTTATCGATAATGCGTATCGACAGTAGTTGCAACCACGGCTGTAAGCAACTTGTCAATGTAGTTGCGTCATCTCATTGTACTGTAACGACACATAATGTATCTATGTGTGTATGAAATTGTTAGTGTATGCTTTAATTTTTATGTGTGAGTTTCGTAGCAACAGACGATTATTTTTGTGTGAGAATTTGAGAAAGTGTGGGTAGAGCAGATTTCCCCCCGCAAAAAATGACAGACAGTTTTGTATCGGGAAAAAACGCTATGGCGTCTCCCCTCCGGTCCGCCGGTGGTCCGTGTTGCTCTATGTTTCAAATAGAAGGTAAGATAATATATAAACTAACAAACTAGAAATAATGTGTACTTGTGTGTGTGTGTATGTATGTAATTTTATTTGAACTAGACACACGGGCGAGGTGTCCAGAGACGCGTCTCTGCGCGGGCCAGCTAACTACGGCGTTACTTTAGTTTTCACGGAAGGAAAATTTAAAATTAAGGTCCAAAAACGTGATTTTTAACGGAATTTTTTTGAAAAACTTCTAATAACTCCACCAAACAAGACTCCAGCTCGCGGAACGCGCACCAGAATACAGGTAAGGCAGGTAAGTTGTTATTTAAACTAATAAAAATAGGGTTAACAGTAAGAATTTTGAGATAAAAATAAAAATGTGGTTCAGTACAAAAATGTTCTAAATTTTTCATCATCCTGCCTTTTCTCAACTATGGGGGTAGGCTTCCAGTCTTACCAGATGCAGCTGAATATTTCAGCTACTTACCACTATTTTCCAAGGACCGACTGCCTATCTGACCTTCACAACCCTGTTACTGAGTAATACAAAACCCTTTGGTAAGACTGGTTGTAAGATTTTCAGTCGCCTGACTATCCGCAGCAAATGTCAGAGATCCACAAATGATCCAGGTCGAGGCACGGGGAGGTCTTTTTTTTTTTTTTTTCAGGATCGGAAATCATCAAATGACTTCTCCCGCTCTGGGCGGAGCGGGAGGGCGTGTCAGACTTTTACTGACTAAAACCCACCCGTGTTCCATCAGTTGCCCAAGTGCCAGGGTCACGGTATCTCTTTCGAACAATCACGCGACCCCGGCAGGCATCGGTCCTAGTAGACCCCTACACACGGGGAGGTCTTGGTATGTAAACATGGTCAGCTATCCACGGTCCAACCACGGCATGCACAGACTGATTGATGAAATCGTGCGGCTGTTCATTCTTAGTCACTGGCCCCACAATAATAAAATTAACATATAGGTATATAAATAAAATGAATTTAACTTCATAAATATAACGATAAAAACTAATCATAACTGCACAAAACCTACTTTATTGCAAATGAAATCAATAAAGTCTGGCTAACAAGATAGAAAATTGAAATTGAAATAGCAATTCTCGTTAAAGAGAAATTATTTAATTGAGAAAAACTAGTTTCGCAATCTTGATAAAAGGAAAATCGATAAATTAATTGACCATTACACCGAGAAGTTATTTGCAACTAGTCAGTTAGTTTCTAACATTATGTTGATGTTATCTGCTGTATGCTATAGACGAATAGCCATTCAGTTGCTATAAATGGTTTACGTAATTGGTCAATAAATTCTATAAACGCACGGAATCGGCGTGTGAGGCATGAGCGAGAGCGGATTTGAAAAATTACGTGGTATGGTGTGTGAAATGGTTTCAATTACAATACGTGCGCTTTGAAACGATACTCCTAATCCATTGCTTGATACGCTATATTATTATATAAAGTCATCTGCCCGGTAACGTAATTAGTCCAATGCACGAGGGAGAAATGTCAAAACGTAATCCATTACGACCAGCACCCTAATTGCGAAACGCACCATTTATCAGAATCTGAATGGGATTGAAGATTATTTCTAAACCATTTCGTCATTTGTTCGAATAAATTGTGGCTCAGCAACGTAAATAACGCAATGAATGTTGTTTAACTATGAATATTAAACCAATTCCTACAGATAAAAAGTTCCGCAATTACCCCTCTGGTCTGTTGTCATTTTAAGAGTGTTACAAAATAAGGTACTCACTGTCTGAATCAGTCTATCAAATTCAATGCGGATACAAAAGAATATCGCAAAACAAACAACCAGAAGGCTAATTCTCGTAATTAAAAACGTTAAAAATCTAATCGCAGTCTAAACTCGGCGACAATCAAATGGCAAAAACTTGTCAAAAGTGTATGGAAACTCGAGGTATTTTTGACAGACTGAAACTGAGAGCAGACTATGAACGTTCTTAAAAATGCGAGAATTAGACCTCTGAAGTGCCTTCGGACGGTGGAGTCCCTATTTTTCAACCATGACTGCAAAATACTTGATGAGCCATGAGTTCATGATTGTAATGTCAACAATAATTATATGTGACGTATAATCTGAAATGTCAAATCAGCCTTGCTTACCTACTGGATGATCAGCAAACAAATAACCGCCTGTGGAATCTACAATGCTATACACATCAAAAAGAGAATAATCTGAAATGTCTCTTAAGCTTGAAACTGCACTGTGTTGTTGAACGTAGTAGCTATTGTAGTTCAGAATTTAAAGTACCCTGAATAAAGCGAAGATGCTAAAAGATCGCTTATACCGCTCCGCGGAAGTTCATACCTTGTTCCCAAGTAATCGGCAAGGGCACATGCGTTCCGTATTATTATGTTATTATTTGTCTAGTATGCAATAACTTAGAGATAACCGTATTTACTTTACATAGCATTTAATCCACTGATATCTTCGATTTAGCTGGATGGGTATTGGAACCTAAAGCTGTGCAAATATCAAGTTAAATTAATACTTTCCCTATAATTTATTTTAAGCCAGTGTAATAGTAGAGGTATACAGTATGGCCCAATGGTAACAGCCGCGACTTGCGAGTTGTACGTCGCAGGTACGAACACCGACAAGCACTTTTTTATAAAGCGAAGGAAAACATTGTTTCACGTCATTCAAAAACATCCATCGGTTTCTTACTAAATTCAGCTATATCCGACGACCCAGCACCCTAATTGCGAAACGTACAATTTATCAGAATCTGAATGGGATTGAAGATTATTTCTAAACCATTGCGTCATTCGTTCGAATAAATTGTGGCTCAGCAACGTAAATAACGCAATGAATGTTGTTTAACTATGAATATTAAACCAATTCCTACCGATAAAAAGTTCCGCAATTACCCCTCTGGTTACTTATCTCTTTTAGAGACCGTACCTCTCACATCACGTTTCGTGGAGACTATGTAAAAACAAGAAAATTCCAAAACTTACCGCATTCAGGGCTTCCTTTTCATATGGACTCAGCTTGTATGATGCATCTGAGCCTACCAATCGTGGGGTTGATCTGAAAAGCAAAGAAAAAGAAATAAGATTAATTTTATATAACACACATTATTGTAAAACTTAAAAAAATAATAGACCGTAATAGGGGTTCGATAACAATCAATAATCATAAAAGAAATGATGGGGGTTGGTCATAGTCAAAGTTAGATAAGAATAACATAACATTACACCACGCCTAGTTACCCCGAAGGGTTTTTGTTTTTTCTTTTCAGGATGGGAAATCATCAAATGACTTCTCCCACTCTGGGTGGAGCGGGAGGGCGTGTCAGACTTTTACTGACTAAAACCCACCCGTGTTCCTTCAGTTGCCCATGTGCCAGGGTCACGGTATCTCTTTCGAACAATCACGCGACCCCGGCAGCACGAAGTGGTCTAGGTATGTAAAAAGAGTCACCCACCCGCAGTTCAACTGCCGTAAGGGTATCTTAACCTGATCGATTGACCCGTGCAACTCTCATTATTCAGCCATGAGGACTATTATCACCATCGTAATCTTTTTCGTCCCACAAAATATCTTCATTAAATAAATGTCTTCCTATATAGCCTTTAAACCAGGTCAAACATTATCTACATCTGTACCTCAACATCTGTCTATACGAGATTGGTCGTCATCTCCACGAACCTACTTATAGTTCTCGCCATGCGAAACAATTATTCTGCCCTGGCGATTCCTATCCTCTTCCTGATGTTTCTCAAACGGGAGTGTTTTGTTTTCTTTATATTTTTATTACCCTCATTTTATGGGCTGGCATGAAATTGACTAGCTACCTGGTATTATGGATTTAGCAGTGACATGATTCTGAACCACGTTGAAATCTGCTGTTTCATACATTTGGACAGCGTAGGTATTGCATACACTTTTTTGAGAAACAGCAGATTTTCATTAAATAACCGACGAAGACTTTCAACGCGGGGGGATCCTGAATCATGTAGGTACCTACTGCTTCCATGGTAACAAGTTGTACGCCGATGTTATTGGCTTACAACTTGTTACTTCTTGGCATCCTGTATAGTGTTTTTCGTGTTGTCGAATTTAATACCATAGATAAAATTAACAGTTTCCAACTCTGATCACTCATACACAGCTGTTTTATTATGAATCACGTTGATAAACTGTTGTGTCAGCTTTGTAGACAAACAACAATCATCCAAGTGCAGAGTTACCTGTCGATTATAAAGTCCTAGGTCGCACTATCTATTGGAGCACAGTAATATTTATTACTTAAGGTTAGGTTAGGTTTTATTCATTTCATTTCATTCATTTCAAACCCAGGCAGCCACTTTATTATTATTTGTATTTAATGTTATCACCACTTCTCTCAAAATTGTGAAGAAAAACATCGTGAGGAAGCTGGTATGTCCTAGAATAATAAAATCGAAGACATGTGCACAGGGACCGTGTGGTGGGTTTCGGCCCACTCCCTCTCATAGAAAGGCCTTTGTCCCAGAAGTAGGAGCATTATAGGCTGGTTATCTATACTAATATTATAAAGCTGAAGAGTTTGTTTGTTTGTTTGATTGAACGCGCTAATCTCAGGAACTACTGGTCCAAATTGAAAAAATATTTTTGTGTTGGATAGCCTATTTATCGAGGGAGGCTATAGGCTATATAACATCACGCTACAACTAAGAGGAGCGGAGCAGTAATGAAAAATGTTGCAAAAACGGGGAAAATGTATTCCTTTTGAGAGTTTCCGTTGCGTGCACTGCGTAAACGGTTAAAGTAACGCAAAAATTATGTATGACGGAAATGTTTCTTTTAAAAAGTTCTAAAAAAAAATCCACGAGAGCATATGACTATCTTTTAAGGTTGACTCACTATAACTCAAAAGGAGCGAGCAGCAACGAAAAATGGACGAAAACTAGCAGGCAAATCGATGCGACGGGGAGGGTCAGGGGAGCAAAAATTTGACGCGGACGAAGTCGCGGGCAGAAGCTAGTTACTAGATATGGAAAATTGTGTAGTATGCAAGCAATCCTCTTAACAAAATTCACACAATTCTTTTTCATAAACACACAACAATATGAAATTCAAAAACTCACCTTCATGCATTGGTCTTCATAAGTAAGGTATGAAATATTACTAAGCTAAGAAAACAATGTATTTCCACTGCATGAACTTTTCCCCACCACAATATGACGTCAGTTCCTGGCTTCAAGATTCGGTGGCAAACGGTGCTTAAACAGTTGAAGCACCGAATAAATCGCGTGGAGCTATAGTGGCTTTAATTATTAACATTCATAAATGTTGGTAAGTGAATTTATGAATGTGTAGCTCTAGCGTTGGAGTGAGTAGGGCTGTAGTGCTAGCGGGAGAAATGTAGGAGTTTTTCGCTCTTACTAATTAACAGTTTTAATGCCAGCAGTTATACCTGGGCCTCATAAATTGACATTGTAATACCAACCTTCTGTGGTATTGTTTAGAACCTATCCTATTATTAACCGACGAAAAAAAAAGGAGGAGGTTATCAATTCGACGCGTATATATATATATTTTTTTTTTTATGTATGACCACGCATAACTTTGTACATAGTAGTCCGATTGTGACAATTCTTTTTTTATTGGAAAGGGTGTACTCCCAAAGTGGTCCCATATAAATTTGGAAAACAAAATCGAACCCTAAGGGTCGGAAAATCTGGAGGACACGGTGGAGCATACGGTGGAGGTGTGCCCTGCCTGGGCGGAGCACCGCCGTGTCCTCGTGGAGGCGATCGGCGGCGGCGACCTCTCGCGCCCGGCCCTGGTGCGAGCCATGGTACGGAGCGAGAGGGAATGGGAAGCCGTCACCTCCTTCTGCGAAGCAGTAATGCTCGCGAAGGAGGAGGCGGGGCGCGTGAGGGAGTGGCAGTCTCTGCGCCCTCACGTCCCTAGCCGCCGCAGGAGGAGACGCCCCGGGCGTCGGGAGTCGATAGCGGACTCCCGGCCACCATAGGCGCGAGCTTGCGGGTGGCGAGCAATGGGTAGCTCGCCGCCCGGTAAGGACCAAGCTCGGGTCGACGGCGCGTAGTGTTCCACGCGCGCCTCAAAGAGATGTCAGCAGCAGTGTAGGGGTCTACTAGGACCGATGCCTGCCGGGGTCGCGTGATTGTTCGAAAGAGATACCGTGACCCTGGCACATGGGCAACTGATGGAACACGGGTGGGTTTTAGTCAGTAAAAGTCTGACACGCCCTCCCGCTCCGCCCAGAGCGGGAGAAGTCATTTGATGATTTTCCATCCTGAAAAAAAAAAAAGGGTCGGAAAATAGGGGATGACTGATTGTTCACTCACTGATTGTAATGTATAACCACGCATA
The DNA here is from genome assembly GCA_932294355.1 of Aporophyla lueneburgensis. NCBI lineage: Eukaryota > Metazoa > Arthropoda > Insecta > Lepidoptera > Noctuidae > Aporophyla > Aporophyla lueneburgensis. The sequence continues at coordinate 5,737,795 of OW028746.1, forward strand.
ACTTTATACCGAGTAGTCCGATTTTGATAATTCTTTTTTCATTGGATGGGGTATACCTTGTCAAGTATTATTAGTACATTCAAACCACAAAAATACATAAAATAAAAACTTTTTAACAAAAAATTAAACCGCCGAAAAAACTGAAAAGCAAAAAATAATAAACCTTAAAATTTTGAGTCGGCGCTGAAAAATTAATTTAATTTTTTGTTAAAAATTTTTATAATATTATTACTGTGAAATTTTGTACTGATTTGGATGAAATTTGGCGCACATATACATAGATTAGAACCTAGATAGACCCATAAGATACTTTTTATTCCGTTAGTACGTTCTTGTAGGATAATTTTCGACCTCCACGCGGGCTAAGCTGGTAGCAAAAGCTGGGCGACTTATAATGTTTCCATCGTCGGGGCTCTGTGTATGTTACTGCTCTCTGTTCTTACAGAGGGGGGAGGCTAAAATAGGCTCGTATATACTTTGAAATTTTATCTTTAAATTGTTTTGTTAATGCTTTCAACAGGCCATAAAAATATACTGTTCTCTAATTCAAAAACGAGGTGATCAGATACCTGAGGGGGTCTCCTAGGACCGATGCCTGCTAGGGTCGCGAGATTTGTTCGAATGATATACCGTGGCCCAGGTATATAAGCAACTGAAGGAACACGGGTGGCTTTTAGTCAGTAAAAGTCTGACACGCCCTTTCACTCCACCTAGAGTGGGAGGTGATCAGATACAGAATCAAAGTAGACAATATGGCATAAAGAACAACCCAGCTGAAGTGGCAATAAGATGGTCAAAATTAGCTTTCGAAACGAAGATAGATGTGTTCTAAGCTGACACCATTTAATACACGGAATGTAGAACACCCTCAGATGAGACCCTTAATATTTTATGTCTGGTAATGAATGTCTGACCGCTGATCCTCTGTCTACAGTTCACTGCTATTTGTTGCGCCACTTCTTCTTCCAGCTAAAGCACTAGGAAGTGGTGAATGGCAAGCGTTTTCGAGTAGGTACTATTTTGGTCTTATGTAACTTTGACGTTCAAAAAGTGCTGACTCTCAGCCTAAGTAGTTTGAATAAATGACTTTTGATTGATTTGATTGATTGACTGTTAAACTTACTAATCGCTAGTAATTACGAACAGCTGCCATACTCCTTGTAGCTCATCCTGTTTAATACAGTATCTTATTGTTAACGTTCCCGCTTCTCGCCACAAAAGACACCACACCTTGCGCAGGTAAGACAAATACGCTCATTTCCTGCGGAGAGCGCGCCCGAACGTCCGCGCCGACAAATTGTGCCCGCATAACCTTATTCTGAAAGCTTTCAGAACTATTTGTTTGTGGTAGACGTGAATTGTTACAATTATTACTTGTAATCATAAAATGCTGGAAGACTTTTCCTCGCCAGCGTGGGTGTTAGAAATTATCTGACGGGAATGTACTACGGGGACAAAAAGTAGACTATGTTTCTTTTTTATAATAAAGAGTTTACTGGCAGGTAGGTGAGGTTATAAGGCTTATAACAGTAGCTATTTGCCAGTGAAAGTAAAAAAAACTGACAGCCAAAAACTTCAAAATTGTTTATCTTGTTAATTGTACCGCATATGCTACATAATTATTTATGAATTTACTCAAAACCGGTTTTTATTCTAACAATACAAACAGACACTTCAATTGTATTTATTTTTATGTAGTATGCAGATTTATTTCCGGTTTCCAATTGCTTCATAATTTTGCGATTATGTCGGAATTTATTTTTTGATTATTGCATTAATTTTCCAAATCAGCTTAAGAATGATTAAGCGGTTGGACGTAACTTAATAAAACTATCATATGCCCCCAATGTCAATTTACTTTTTTATATTATATTATCATCATCTATCACCTAGCCTTTTACTATGCTTTTTTTTTTTTTTTTTTTTCAAGGTGGGAAATCATCAAATGACTTCTCCCGCTCTGGGCGGAGCGGGAGGGCGTGTCAGACTTTTACTGACTAAAACCCACCCGTGTTCCATCAGTTGCCCATGTGCCAGGGTCACGGTATCTCTTTCGAACAATCACGCGACCCCGGCAGGCATCGGTCCTAGTAGACCCCTACACTGCTGCTGACATCTCTTTGAGGCGCGCGTGGAACACTACGCGCCGTCGACCCAAGCCTGGTCCTTACCGGGCGGCGAGCTACCCATTGCTCGCCACCCGCAAGCTCGCACCTACGGTGACCGGGAGTCCGCTATGGACTCCCGACGCCCGGGGCGTCTCCTCCTGCGGCGGCTAGGGACGTGAGGGCGCAGAGACTGCCACTCCCTCACGCGCCCCGCCTCCTCCTTCGCGAGCATTACTGCTTCGCAGAAGGAGGTGACGGCTTCCCATTCCCTCTCGCTCCGTACCATGGCTCGCACCAGGGCCGGACGCGAGAGGTCGCCGCCGCCGATCGCCTCCACGAGGACACGGCGGTGCTCCGCCGAGGCAGGGCACACCTCCACCGTATGCTCTACCGTGTCCTCCAGACAATCCTCGCAATGGAAACACCCGGACGTATCCTCCCGCTTTATTCTGAACAGGAACCCACCGAAGCACCCATGCCCGGTGAGAACCTGCGTCAGGCGGAAGGTGAGGACGCCATGACGCCTCTCTATCCACTCCTCAAAGAGGGGACTTACCGCCGCAATTGTGGCGTGCCCAGCCTTTTACTATGCTGGGGTCGGCTTCCATTCCAATCGCATACAGCTGATTACTAGTATTTTATATTATACTATATGAATATAATTTATATCCGACAGTTGCGTTTACAGCTGCAACACTGTCGAGTTCCAGAATACGTCCACAGCAACCTCACACCGGTAACGGCAGAAAGTTAGCTGCCTCCTTTTATTTATGACGTTTATGCCGTAAGAATTCAACTTTTTTGCCTTTGCCACCTCGCTGACAGATCGCCAAGCGATTTGCTTTTATGTCGAAGGGATTTGTTGGAAATTGCCGAAGATTGCCGACGTGAGTTATGGGCGCGCATATTTTCGGTGCGTAAATTAATTTTAACAGTGGTTACTGGAACTTTTGCCACGGAATTTTACAGTCGTTTAAGTTTACTTTTATTAGCCTCTGGTTTTGTTTGGGTAGGTACCTATAGCAGGTAACGTCATCATCGGCTCAGCCTTTTCCCAATAATGTTGAGGTCGCCTTCCAGTCTTTCTAGTTTATTCTAGGATATGCCGGTTTCCTCACGATATTTCTCTTCACCGATTTGAGAACAGTGGTGATGAAATAATTTACGCAAAGTAAAGCGTCAGTCTGGGTTCAATCTTAAGTACATACAATAAAAATTATACGAAAGAACTTACTTATCTATTACTTATTTATGTAACAGTCTTTTATGCCAGTCTTTCAAAAACACATAACATTGATAGCGCCTATAAAATTGATATTCATACATCAAGACCTTTGTTAAATGCAATAAATATCGAATATATTTTTTTTGAAAACCCTAAAATACTTTGAGACAATTCCAACAAAGTTCAAAATTGAGAACTTCTTGCTCCTCAACCTTTCAATAACTAAGTTTGAGATATAAACTTGAAAATAATGTTCTTCATAAAAACTTGAAATGTACCGTATCATCTACATATTTTCTAACAAACAGCTCAGTTGCAGTAACATTGTTTGCATGATATGACGACAAAAAATATTATATCGGTAAAGCTAGATCATCGTATGAAAAAACAGTAGTCAAAATAAAGCACGAATATCAATAACAATACGAATAGTGGTTTGTATGTTTTCCGTGTGCTGAATACGGTGGACGTAAAAATAGTACCATCCTATTTCTTCCCGTGGGTGTCAAAAGAGGCGACTAAGGGACGTACTAGAGAATGGGCGGCAGCGTTCTCTATGCGTCTTCCCACTGCGATCACCAACCCGCCTGCCAAGCGTGGCGATTATGGCAGACCCTCCGAATTTGGAGGAGCCGTATGTCCAGCAGTGGACGTCTTTCGGCTGAAATGATGATGATGATGATGAGTAGTTTGTTTGTTGCATGCACTAACAGACTAGCAGATTTGATCCAATAGGGAATATGCATAACATCGCCAAATAATATACTAAAAAAAATATATTCAACGCCAAAAAATCAATTGAAAAGTTAAAAACAGGTAATCGACAATCACGGACACCTTAAACGCCCTCCATTTTGATGCGCTTGGTGTGACTTCATAGTCTATGACGTTGACAACGGACTGAACCACACAATGATCACTGGCGTCACACTTCAAATATTTCAATTTCCTACAGTTTTATCACGTTTTATTACACTTTTAAACAATATTTTCTAGCTCAAAAAGAAATTCATCAAACAAATTGATGAAGGCATAATTCTGATATGATAAACTAGATTTAAAAAAAAATTGAAACCGCTTTTGTCTATTCCCTATTGTCTGGAACTTTAAATCTATATTCCGTCTAACGCCTCTGTCTAGATCGAGATCTAGCCAAAAGTGAAAAGTGCCTGCAGGTAGGCGACTAACTGCATTAGACGCGACGAAAGAGGCGCTAGTTGAATTCTGATAGTTTTGGCGTCGCACGGTCGCGCTACTCCGGGTTGTAAACTCACGAAACTTTATAACATGTTAGTGTTACAATATTCTATTATTATAAAGTGTCGGAACTTATCTGGCTATTCTATGAACCTGTTGCTTTTGTTAATAATATGATGTTTATTAATGTTGTATTGTAGTTGTTGTAGTGCTGTTATTAAATTAATGATCGTTTGAATTCATATAGGTACAAGACGCGTGCCCATTTCAATTTCAGTCGTCAAAAATGACGAACTTACAGCCCCTGTGTAACCTCCTTAGAAAATAATTGGTCAATATTGTTTCATAGTGCTAGTTTTCGACATTTCAAGAAATCTTGTTTTTTTTTTGGAGTTTACTCCTTAACAATCGATTTTTATATAAGGTGTATCTATTCATACACGAAATATTTTAAGAGGTACAGTAGGTGGTAAAGAAGCTATAGAAGCAAATAGAAATGTTTTATCTAAGCGTTTTTGAATTTTCGTAATTATTATAATTTTAAAACTGCTTGAGACCTTTACTCCAAATTCTATGAATGGCCCGCCTGACGCTGCGAGGGTGGTGACTGGGCGGCACGAGCATGGCCGCGGTGTCTCGGGCCGTAAAAAATAAGAAGGAGCCAGTATTTCTCCTGTGCGTCAAATTATTTATAAATATAAAATTTAAAAAAAAATACATTTAAAAAACTTTTTGTTCGTTGCTATAGCTTCTTTACCACCTACAGATGTACCTCTTAAAATATTTCGTGTATGAATAGATACACCTTATATATAAGCCGAGATATGAACATTTATGAGTAGAAAAATCAAACTTTCTCCGTTACGTTACGTTATGCGTTGTGTTGAATAATTTATATGTTTTATAATCGTTCGTAAGAAGTAAATTCCAGTTGTGTGTTGGAGCTGCCACACACAATTGTTGATAACAGCAGCTGAATACCAGTATTTTACATGGAGCGACTGCCTGTCTGACCTCCACAACCTAGTTACTACAATACCCATGGTTGTCTGACTTTCGGGCTTCTGACGACCCGTAACGACTCTCAAAGATCCACAAATGAAAACTGAGACTAACAGCTTAACGTGCTGTCGGAGGTAAAGAAGGGTTTTGATATGTAAAGATGGTCACCCATCTACGAACCAACCGCGGCAAGGGAACTTAACCTGATCGGTCGATTCATGCGGCTATTATTATTACCCAACACAAAGGTTCCAAAAACATATCTACTATATAAAAATAAGTCGGGTTTTCCTTCCTGACGCTATAACTCCAGAACGCACGAACCGATTTCCACGGTTTTGCATTCGTTGGAAAGGTCTTGGGCTCCGTGAGGTTTATAGCGGAAAAAAAAAGAAAATTCAGGAAAAATTTCAACAGAAAAGCGGGAAAATCTTTTTTTACATGCAGCGCCATCTCTGATACATAGCATGTACTACAAACCAATATTTTAAGTAGATAGCGCCGGTGCGTGATACATTGTTTGACATCTACTCATTGTTCTCTGCTCACTTAATTTCATGTGACAAACCGGTATTGTGTTCACTGTGAAATTGTGAAAAAAAAGTAAAAAAAATAAGTTATTCGTTTCCTAACATTTCAATTGGAAACCATCAAATCATTCACGTGTATTGTGCAAATTTTTATTCAATTTCAACAGCAGGCATTTGTCTTTAAGGTGGTAAGTTGAACTGTGTAAATTATGTGGATCGTGCATTTGAGGTTAAATTCACCACTCTGTCCATAGTTCAAAATGCCTAGAGGATGACGTGCGAACATCGGCCGCCGCACAAGACATGCAAGCCAGCAACAAGTGTATTCACAGAACTTAAGCGAAGAAAGATAAAATATAATAAGACAAAATGCCCGATTGAGACAACGCGTGAGCACACGAAGATCATTGGCATCATACAATCGCTTGGCATTCCAATATGATCCCACTGCGAACTACAGTGATGATGAAAATTTAGACATTGGACCAATGACGACTACATGCCGATATTGCAATGCATTAAAGTTCAAAAGAGAAACGGATGGATTGTGCTGCGCAAGTGGAAAAGTCAAACTGGATCCATTATTTACACCACCACAGCCACTGAAACCATTGTTCGATGGAAGTGATCCCGATTCCAGCCATTTTTTTCAACACATCCTTGAATACAATAACTGCTTTCGCATGACTTCCTTTGGAGCTAATATCATTCAAGAAGGTGGCTTCATGCCGACTTGCAAGGTAAAAGATACAACACACACAACCAATCACTCACACCAACACAATGAATTGCAACACATAACAACTACATATACACCACACACTACACCGTCACACGATCAGAAGTTACACCGTATTCTTCAACAAATAATTGTTTGCAATTACAGATACAAGGACAAATATATCATTTGCATGGTTCAATGGTGCCAACACCAGATGAACCGCATCAATTTCTGCAAATATATTTCATTTCGTCGATGGTGGATCAGCTGAATGTGCGGTGCAATATACAGGGAACACAACAGTTAAAGAGACGAATTATTGAACAGTTGCAAGCATTGTTTCACGCTAATAATGCTGTGGTTAATATGTTCAAAACAGCATTGGAACGAATGCCATCGGTTACGCACAAATTTGTCATAAGAGCGGATTGTACCGCAACAGGTGAACATGTGCGAAGATTCAATGCACCCACCGTTAATGTTGTTGCTGCAACTATTGTTGGCGATCCAACTAAATCGCGAGACATTATCGTCCAGCGAAGGAGCAATATCATGCATCGTGTAAACGAGACACATCGTTTGTACGATGCGTTACAATATCCAATCATTTATTGGCAAGGGCAAGACGGATACGACATCACGTTGAAGATGGTCGATCCAATTACAGGTACAATATTCACACACTAATTATTGCTATTATTGCTACTATTGGTTTCTATTAACAATTCATTTAATTTTGCATTTTCAGGCGTATCAACGAATAAAAATCTAAGCGCAATGAATTACTATGCGTATCGTATGATGATTCGTACACATGAGAAGAATGTCATTCTGAAGTGCCGTCGGCTATTCCAGCAATTCGCTGTCGACATGTATGTCAAAGTCGAGACCGAACGTTTAGCGTAAATCCGATTCAATCAGGCAAAGCTACGATCTGAGGACTATACATATACACTTGCGTGATGCTATTCATTCAGATGGTGATGTTCAGAATATTGGACGTCTGACGATACTCCCATTTCCAGTTCGTCTTGCGTTCGCAATGACAATTAACAAGTCGCAAGGCCAATCGCTTAGTGTTTGCGGGATAAATTTAGAAAATCATTGTTTTTCACATGGGCATACGTTGCGTGTCCACGAGTTGGGAAACCATCCGCTTTGTTTGTGTTAACGTCAGACCAAAAAACAAAAAATGTGGTTTACCAAAGAGCACTTCAAAGAAACGGATAATTTGCGGACACGTATAACGCTTCGATTCAGTATTTACTTCAGGATTCACTTTCATTTACTTAGAGAAGTTCAACTAAATAACACTTCATTTTTGTAATCGAAATGAATTCATTACTGTTGCGAAATGAAATAAAAATTTTCCTTTTCAAATATAAAACAAAAAAAAAAAATTCTTCTTCTTTTAATCGCCAAACGAAATGTTACATAAAACGAAGCCATCTATCTGGTGGCGAAACGGAGTTCGCCGGGTTTGCTAGTTTTACATAATAATAATTGAGAAATTCTATCACCCTAAAGCGAGTGAGCAAATAGTACGAGTACCAGGGTAGCATAACATTGAAGATGTCTACTGGCCCGCGGGCTGTCTACGTGTATTAACATTCTGACGCTGTACGCCGTGATGAAATAATCGTCGCCACTTAGTCACTCATGCTTACAGGAGTTTGATGGGAAATTATCTTGTAATCATTTTGTTACCCAAATTCGAAGGCTGTACGATATCAACCAATCTATGACGATGTTATATGTACCGATACCCTGATTTAAATCACAATTTGATAAGATTTCCACTCATTTCAGTAGGGCCTGCAAAAGATCGATGAAGGTCATACAACATTTTTATTGATCTGTTTTCTTTGCCACCACAGAAAATAATTAATTATAGACTCACGAATTAAATCAAGGTACCTCATATTTTATGACATTTTTACCACAGATTTTTACCATCACCAACCTAGCTTCCCAACGATATTGGGATTGGCCTCCAGTCTAACCAGATGCAATTGAATACGAGAATTTAATATGGAACGGCTGCCTATTTGACCTCCTCAACCCAGTTACTTAATACGATAACCCTTGGTAAGACTAGTTGTCAGACTTTCGAGTTTCTGACTATCCGTAAAGATTTTCTAAGATCTACAAATGCCAGCCGGTAGCAACGGCTTGATAATTCAAAAACTTGATTATTATAAGCAAATGTGATGGGTTTCACCAAATTTTCAACTATCATACTCAACTTTGAAGTTTAAAATATCGATGTACTGTCTTCGCAAAGTTCGCTAAGATTATAATTCAGTGGAAAATGTTCTTAATCGCAATGTACGGAACTTTTCAAAAATCGTCATAGCAAGCTTTCGAAGTTCCATACATCGCTTTTCATGTCGGTCCTTCTATATCACAAATGACAGCAGGGACTAAGGACGAGGCCCGAAGAGGTTTAGATATGTAATTGATGCTCACCCATCCACTAACTGACCTCAGCAAACGTAGCTTAACCTTTAATCGAACCGTGTGGCTGTTATTTTTTAGTCACAAGCCCTTTAACTTTTACCACCATTGTTCCAAAAGCGGCCATTTTGGCAATGAGTCACCCGGTGTCTCCGTGTAACCATATTATAATTTCAAACAATTTCTAAAGTTGTTAACATTATGGGCCCTTCCTTACTTGTATGTTTACCTCCTTATACAGTGACCTCTGCAGTACTAGGGTCAAACTATATTCATCGTTCGACATTTGAACATTGCAACACAACGCGCTGTCGTCAACGAAAACAATGAACAGGCGAACCGTGATCGCGGTTACAACACTGATCCATAACCCAATGTGACGACAGAAGAGGGTGATAAGGAACCCTAAGTTGGAGAAGGTAAGGTTCAAAATGTTCGGAAGACACGTAAAATTAGTGCAGCAAAATATTTTCAAAAGTAAATGAGCACACGTGTTGTTCAGGGTGACCATGCTGTCGTGGTAAAATATTTTCAAAACGGAAAAAGTCTTTATAAAACCTGTTTTGGAAGTTGGTTGTATTTTTGTTCTTTAAATAAACTTTTCACTTTTTAGGTGTTGTACCTATACCTACCCCACACAAAGTCTATAACTCACTTGCTAGGTAAATAATAGTGTCAGGATGATACATATTTCCACATCAACCACATACACTATTCGGAAAAACATACGTATTATTGAAACCATTAATCAGAACTTGAACAAATTGAAATGAGACTACTTGATAAGTATACCCTTTAAAGCAAAAGAAGATTTTTTCAAATATGTTATAAATGACGGAGTTTATTTATTTATTTTATTATGTTAGGGTGGCTAACAGCTAACAATACAAAAAAAAAAGAATCATCAACATTGGTTCACCCAGTAAAAAATGCTGAGGTAACAAACATTTTAATATTTTTTTTGTTGAATTGAGAACCTCCTCCTTTTTTGAAGTCGGTTAACAATACAATACAATACAATCCTTTATTTCAGGCTACTAAAGCCCATAAAAACAATACATAAATAATATAAAATCAATAACTAAAAAAAATCAGAAAAAAAAAATTGTAATGAGGTAATTCACGATAACCCATTCACAAACCTCCACAGGTAGCAATAGAGTTCCGAGGTAACAAAAATACAACTGAATTGAGAACCTTCCCTTTTTGGAGTCGGTAAAAATAACCCTTTCTTGGCTGAGAAAAACAAAATCGTAATACATCATTTTTGCTTGCTTAAACACACTTGGAATGATGTATCATGTTTGAACTTACAACATAGTCAATAGTGTTAGCACATCATTCATCAGGATGCAGAGAAACTTTTCAATCTGCAGCCTACTTTCACATTTAAGTTACTATAACAAACTGTTTTTCCACATAGAGAGGACTGAGAAAATTATCGTAATTCTCATCATCATCGTCATCATCATTTCAGCCTTAAGACGACCACTGCAATCAATTTAGAAGGTTTTCCATGGTTGCAACGCTTTTTTTTTTTTTTCAGGATGGGAATTCATCAAATGATTTCTCCCGCTCTGGGCGGAGCGGGAGGGCGTGTCAGACTTTTACTGACTAAAACCCACCCGTGTTCCATCAGTTGCCCATGTGCCAGGGTCACGGTATCTCTTTCGAACAATCACGCGACCCCGGCAGGCATCGGTCCTAGTAGACCCCTACACTGCTGCTGACATCTCTTTGAGGCGCGCGTGGAACACTGCGCGCCGTCGACCCGAGCTTGGTCCTTACCGGGCGGCGAGCTACCCATTGCTCGCCACCCGCAAGCTCGCGCCTACGGTGGCCGGGAGTCCGCTATTGACTCCCGACGCCCGGGGCGTCTCCTCCTGCGGCGGCTAGGGACGTGAGGGCGCAGAGACTGCCACTCCCTCACGCGCCCCGCCTCCTCCTTCGCGAGCATTACTGCTTCGCAGAAGGAGGTGACGGCTTCCCATTCCCTCTCGCTCCGTACCATGGCTCGCACCAGGGCTGGACGCGAGAGGTCACCGCCGCCGATCGCCTCCACGAGGACACGGCGGTGCCCCGCCCAGGCAGGGCACACCTCCACCGTATGCTCCACCGTGTCCTCCAGACGATCCTCGCAATGGGAACACCCGGACGTATCCTCCCGCTTTATCATGAACAGGAACCCACCGAAGCACCCATGCCCGGTGAGAACCTGTGTCAGGCGGAAGGTGAGGACGCCGTGACGCCTCTCTATCCACTCCTCAAAGAGGGGACTTACCGCCGCAATTGTGGCGTGCCCAGCACTGGGCTGCGACAATCGTACCCGCCATGTCGCCATGAGATCACACCGGAGCTCTGTCCGCCGTGCCGCAATTTGTCGCGGCAGCGGAGTTTCGCCCCGGCGTTTCGCCTCCTCGCGCCACTCCCACATGTGCGCGAGGACCTTTGCCTCCAGATCCCATGGCGGCACTCCGGCAAGGAGGCTCGCCGCCTCGCACGAGACCGTGCGGTATCCCCGGATTAACCGGATGGCCATGACCCTCTGGGCCGCAAACAACCGGCGCGCTGGGCGCAGCCTCAGTGAGGGCGCCCACACCGGTGCCCCGTAGAGGGCCATGGACCGTACGATCCCCGTGTAGAGCCTCCGGCAGGAGGCGTTTGGACCCCCCAGATTGGGCAGGAGCCGCTTTAATGCAGCCCCAGCCCGCTCCAGTCTGGGAGCCAAACGTCGGAAATGCTCAACGAAGTTCCACCGGCTGTCGAGGACAAGTCCCAGGTACTTCATCGTCGACTCGACGCCTATGTGAACCCCTCCTACCGTAAGTTGGGAACCCGCAGGTGGCGCGTTCCGAGGACCATGAAAACCCATGGCCTCGGACTTGTGCAATGCCACCTCGAGGCCCAATTGCCGGATCCTATCGACGATTGTCGCAACCCCGCGTGTCATCAGTTCGGCCGCCGCCTCGTACGACCTCCCCTGCGCAAGGACCAGCGTGTCGTCAGCGTAGCAAACTACGCTGACGCCGCTAGGGAGGTCGGCGCGCAGCACCCAGTCGTAACCAATGTCCCACAGATGCGGCCCCAGGACCAATCCCTGTGGGACACCGCACGACATCTCTCGCCGGTTCCAGTCTCCCTGGTGACCGGGGTAGATGACGGCTCTATCCGTCATGTAAGCCTCGACCACGCGACAGAGGTAGGTCGGCATCCGGTGATACCGGAGTGCCTCCCTAATGTAACTCCAGGGCAGGGTATTAAAGGCGTTGGCGATGTCTAGAGACACCGCCAAGACGACCCCAGCCCGGGCCACTGCATCCCCCATCGCGAGGGCTCGCACGCGCATGATGGCGTCCACCGTAGAGCGCCCCTTGCGGAAACCGAACTGGCTGTCCGCCAAATCCGGCCCCTCCCGCGCCAGCCACCCAACGAGGCGGTCTGCAATTACTCTTTCAAAGAGCTTGCCCACCTCGTCGAGCAGCACGATGGGCCGGTAAGCGGACGGAGAGTCCGCTGGGCGCCCAGGCTTCTTAATGAGGACCAGTTTCCCCGTCTTCCAACGAAATGGGAACTGGCCCCTCTCCAAACATGCGCTTAGGAGCCCCCTGAGTCGAGGCCCGAGAGCCTTTAAGGCCAGGACCCAGGCTTTGCCAGGCAAGCCGTCGGGTCCTGGGGCGGTATTTTTGGCATTTGTCGACGTACCGCCACTCTCAACTCTACTCCGGTCACCTCTGGAGCGTTGTCGTCGTCCTCGGTGGTGTGATCCGCAGCGTCGGGCACCGCAGGAGGCGGAGCCATGGGTGGAGGACTATGTTCCCCTCGCGAAGGGAACAGAGCGCTCACCACGCCCTCCACGAGTTGGGGCCAGAGACTCTGAGTCAGCGGAGGAGCCCATGGGCGGAGTTTCTCCCAGACGCCCTTGTAGGGCCGTCCCCATGGGTCCCTGTTCAGATTCTCCAGCGACTCCTTGCGGGCCAGTCCTCTGGCCCGCAGGATCTCTTCTTGGAGGGCGGTCTTTGCCGCTCTGTACACCTCATATAACTCCGCCTGAATGGCTTCCGTATCCGGAGGGCGGATACGGAGCATGCGGTGCCTGGTGTACCGGCATCGCGCCGCAACGCACGCTTCGCGCAACGCTGTCAGCTGCGGCGATCACCAGTACACCTGGCGCCAAGCCCGTCCTGGCTGGACTCGGGGCATAGCCACGTCACAAATCTCGGACATGGCCTCTCGGAACCACTCGGCCTCGTCGTTGATGTCAGCAGGCCTGTCCGGTGGTGACACCCAGGCCTGCACGATCGAGGCTTCCAGGAGAAGCTCCCGGTCCAGCTTCTTAAGCGCCCACCGCGGACCACACGGGGCCTGTCGGACCGCCGCGGTCGAGGTCTGGGCGGAGACGTCAAACCGGATATACCGGTGGTCGGAATACGTCTCCACCCCCTCCATTACACGCCAGTCAATGACCTGCGGCGACAGAGCGGGACTAGCGAACGAAATGTCCACCACTGAATCGCCCCGCATCCGTACGCACGTAGGGACAGAAGTTCTGTCCCTACGTGCGTACGGATGCGGGGCGATTTCTTTCACACGGGGTTCTGTCACAGAACCCCGGTTAAGGACGACTAGGCCTGTCTCCAGAGCCCAGTCCTCCACCATCCTGCCCCGTGTGTCCATATACCGGGAACCCCAAGCCAAATTCTTGGCGTTGAAGTCCCCGAGCACGAGCACGGGGAGGGGACGGAACCTGACGACGACAAATGGTTGCCACGCTTGGCAGGCGGGTTGAACGCAGTATGGTATTAAATCGACGGTCCCTATTAACAATGTCGGTTCTGTAAAAAAAAGACTACTGTTCAGTAGAGCAGTTCAAAGTTTGTTTTACTACTAACACTGTTGCGCGGACAACCGACAATATTATCTTTAAAACTGGCTAAATATCATGATTTAAAAAAAAATACGTACGGTAGATCTTTTTATTGTGATTTTTATGTAAACAAGTGAATATTGGTAAAAATGCATAACCAACATTGTTAATTGGGACCGTCGAAATGCATAAAAAACGCTACTGCCAATTCTCTAGTAAGTCCCTTAGTCGCCTTTTACGACACCCACCACGGGAAGAAATGAGATAGTGCTATTCTCTAAGTCCGTCACCACACGGAACATTAATTCTACTAAATCGAAAACCGATAGAAATATTACGTGAAACTCAAACACAAATCATTGACTTTAATTAATTCGCTTGCTTACATTTACTTATGAATTTTCAAGGATTCGTCAATCAAAAGTTAGCTGTAATGTTGATTTTTCATAAATATCCTGGAAAACATAAATAAAAAAATAAAAAAAAGAGTTTATTTCTCACCAGCATAGTAACAACAATTACATATTAAACGAACTTAATACTAATGTTGTATACAATAAACAACAATAATCCAGCAGCATTTGTGGTGGTAAAAAGAGGTTCGCTTATGTAGACTCTATCTTCTGAACTAGGCGAGGCCTGTATCTCAGAAGATAGCATTCAGCTGACAATTTCATTATTTTGTAACCTAAAAAATATTGTGTGCTACTGTTTTAAATTCTTAAGCAAAACTATTTAAATTTCATCATCTCTACCGATTCTCAGACAATTGCAGACAACATTGGACTTAATAGAAAATTAAACGCAATTTAAAGAAAGTCTCAGCAACGAAGTACGACACAGTCGCAGTAACAATCGCAGTATTTGTTCTGTCTCGCTGAACCGTCACGACTAACATCCAACTAATAATCGCTTGCGACACCCTCGCGTGGATTGCTTAGTATTTGTTTATGCCTTGTTACGATACATGGACGGATGTACGATAGGAACTAAGCGGTAGATCTTACTAAGTTTCTAATTGAAAGTTGAATTGGAAGGGATATTTAAAATGTTTTCTATTGAAAACTCGGAATTATGGAAGATCTTGATAATCAAGCTCATGTAAAGTCAGTGCCTTGCATTACCTGACCCCTCTTGCACAGAAGAAATTAAGAAAAGGGGTCAGGTAATGCAGGGAACTGACTGTACAATCAGCAGAAGACTGCTACAGATGGACGATAAACAGAAATTAATAGTTACCATAACATAAAATAACATCATGCTTTGTTTCCCCTAAGGGTTAGGCAGAGGTGTACCTATAGTACACCCACATTTCGCCAGTTAAGTTTAAGTCCCAAGTAATAGGGGGTGAGCCTATTGCCATCAACCGGGCACGAATCCAGGCTCCGGGCTGCTACTGAGAAATTCCAGATGGAAAAACCCAATAACACTATGCCCAACCTGGGAATCGAACCCTGGACCTCATGCTCAGCAGTAGCGCTTGGTACCACTAGACCAACGAGGCAGTCAATAATGAACAATTTTAATGCCAGATAAGTATGATCCGGTTTCTAGATGCTTTGAAAATCAGCTTATAATGTTCCTACTGCTGGTACACAGGCTTCCTCTCTGTGGTGGCAGTGGAGCGCGATCAACCTCGTGGGCCAGTGCGGGTTGGTAGATGTCCATGTCTTCGATTTTTGGACATAAGACATGCCGGTTTCCTCACGATGTTTTCCTTCACCGTTTTAGAAATTATTTACACAAAGTAAAGCGACGTTCTAAGTTCGAACCAGTAGTACAACTGGGAAGTCACAGTCTAACCACTATGCCACTATTGCTGAAGTAATTAGATGTCACTCTTGCCCAGTATAAGAAATTACAAAACCAAAGGTGGCACTTAATGCATCAGTATTATAAAACTGGGAGATGGATGCATAAACCCCTTAAAACTACGCTTTTAAAACTCACCCAATAATTTACACTACCGAAAAAACAGACGACAAACTCCACCTCAACGCTACCTTTCAAGTTATTACATGCAAATTACGTTTAGTAATCCCATAATTGACGCGCGGTCTGGCGTTTAAACAAGTGACGCAAATTAACACCCCAGGCGACAAAAATAACAATTTCAGATGAACATCTGTCAAAACATTGGCCCTGTTTGTAGCTAAAGGCGGCTGTAATGAATTACTACAGAATATTGAAGCAAATGTGGATGGAGCAGCTGTGTCGTTTTTGCGCGTTGTATTCCCAGACAGACAGTTTCTTTTGACTGGCTCGTCTTTTAGCAAATACTTAGATAACTTACTTGCTAAATATGAAGAAAATTAATTTCGTATGGATAGTGAAAGTGAGTGAAATTTGAGCTCTTATGTGAACTAAAATCAATTTAAATTAGCTTAAAGCATTCGGTATCTTTGAAACTTTAAAAGCTTTTGTAAGTATCCAAATATATTGTTCATTAAAAGAGTAATGTGAAAAATTTAATAAATCTTTTTCTTTTCTTAGCTGTCGATGGCAAAAATAATACGAAAAAATGTAATATAAGTATAATTTACGATACTAAAATATTGACTAAAATATATAGTTTTCTAAATTAGTTCGACCCAAAAATACCGTTCCCTGACGCAGCCAGTCAAGGTCCTCACGTGTGCAGGGGCATGCGGTGTAAAATGGAAGGTGAGCCATTGTCTGTGGAGATAATAAATCTCAGTTATCCAATAATGAGTACACTAAAAAAATAAATTATAGTGACGAAAAAGGTGTCACACCTTTTCAAGGTAAAAACCTTGTTCCTCGCACTTTCAAAATAATAGATATTAACTTCGTGATTTTTTCAAATTTCCATCAACCGTAATTGTTAGAAGCTTCAAGCAATTTTCCGTAAAGGCAATTACTGGCACTCGTTAATAAAAAACATGTATTTCATCATTACTCTTATCACGCCAGAAACAGCCTTCATAAAATCTTCCGGCCAACATCCAGTCGAGGACCCAAAAACAAGAACATTGTTTGACCAACAACCCGTCAAATTAAAACTCGTAAAGAACATGACGAAAAGGGTACAGATGACAAATAAACTGTACAGATTATTGTTTCATAAAAAATGAAATAAATAGAGGCATTGTTTGGTAGCCGACTTTCACTACATGAACGTAGAATGGTGACAAACGAAAATACACCAGATTTTTAAAAGATTCAAAAAGAGAGAGGGTCATAACGTTTAAAACTGGTGGACAAATGATTATGCATCATGAGTCTTCATACGTGTGAAATTTCTTGCTCTCCCTACCCAACCCGCCGCATCGCATTGTCTGCTTTCGCTATTACTTCGTTTTCACTTAGCATTTTCTCTGACTTTTTTGGCTTTTGCTCGGCTTTTATGAGTTTCAGAGTATTTTAAAGTAGCCTATAGTATTTCTCAAAAGTAATTCTATCAAATGGAAAGATATTTTTGAAAATCTGACCGGTAGTTTAAAATGGCAGTATAAAATGGAACATCTGTAAACATAATGGTTTTAATTTTTATCCCGAGAAATCAGCTAGCTATAAGCACGATCACGGGTACCCGAAAATTTTATAAACAGCCATTTAGCCTGACCTCTCCAATTCCATATGTCCACAGAAGTCTTACATTATCAAATATTAACAGTATCTATAGCCGGAAAACATCATAAATGTATCGGTTTCACATTAGCATCGACCTTGTAAGGGTTCCAGTTTATTTTTATAGCAACCCCATTGTGGCGCGGATCAGTATCCAAAGGTCCTTTAGCCCCTTATACCGTTCCATGACAGTTTTGAGGGTTAAGTACGTTTTTGGATGCGTTAACAAATCGTTTTGAAGGGTTCGGATGGATGTGAGAAGTCTTCATGTCTTATGGTAAATGTTTTGTGGGTCAT
This sequence comes from Aporophyla lueneburgensis, assembly GCA_932294355.1. Lineage (NCBI taxonomy): Eukaryota > Metazoa > Arthropoda > Insecta > Lepidoptera > Noctuidae > Aporophyla > Aporophyla lueneburgensis. The sequence continues at coordinate 5,755,787 of OW028746.1, forward strand.
TTGTGAGTCAATCCCGGTTATCATCGAAGATTTGTGTCGTTTTTGTTAAGTAGGTTATCGTATTGTTAGAAATATTGAAAGTGTGCTTTGTCATCATTTTGTTTTTCTTTGTAACTTATAGTTTCACCAGTATTTTTGTCTGCATTAAGTCAACATTATCTACCTCTTTAGGTTTCCTACTTAGTTTTAGAATTGGCTTTGGATTTTAACATGGGCTTTATAGCAAGTAATAACAGCCCCTTGCTGCGGTTGGTCTGTGGATGTCTGTGACAATCTTTCAATCAAAACCCCTCCATGCCTCGGAGAGCACGTTAAGTTCACAACGTTAAGTCTCGGCTGTCTTTCGTAGATTTTTGACAGACGCTACGAGTTGTGAGAAGCCTGACAACCAGTCTTACGATTGGTACCGTATTACCTAATTAATATGTTGTGGAAGTCAGATAGGCAGTCATCTATACTAATATTATAAAGCTGAAGAGTTTATTTGTTTGTTTGATTGAACGCGCTAATCTCAGGAACTACTGGTCCGAATTGAAAAATTATTTTTGTTTTGGGTAGCCTATTTATCGAGGAAGGTATATAAAATTAAACTACAACTAAGAGGAGCGGAGCAGTAATGAAAAATGTTGCAAAAACGGGGAAAATAGCACGGGTAGTCGATTCGACGCGACGGGAAGGGTCGGGGGAACAAGAAATTTAACGCGGACGAAGTCGCGGGCAGAAGCTAGTTTGATATAAAATACTGGCATTCAACTACATCTGGTTAGACTGGAAACCGACCCCAACTAAATTGAAAAAAAGGCTATCCAGATGATGACGTAGTCTTGGTATTATGGCATTTCAGTTACATCCTAATATTTCCGAGATCATTCAACCGTCTTTAAGTTTGACATCACCATCAATCCGACCTAATGGGCATCCAGATGCCACGAATCCTTATAAAAAACTGTTATGAACGTTTTACCCTTTAGGTTCAAGACCCCCATACGTAACACGACTAAATCAGCAGAAAAAAATGGTAGAAAAAGTGATTTCTCGCAACAGTTTCTTTGCAAGAATATGGCGAACCCATGACCCAAGCAATACGGCCGGAGACCTTTTCCAAGATATATTTTATATGTTATTACACGTATTATGTCCCTCGACGTCTTATATAGACGGGTTTATCGTCTTAATATACTCCTTTATCGTGGCTAAAGTAATCGTTTTTTCCCCGGAAGTGTGTATTCTTATTTTATTTTTATTATGATATATACGGTTTTATTACAAATTGTCGTCGCTTATTCGCAAGTTATTGTTCAGGGAAAGTGTTGAATTCTATTAGTCTTTCGGCCGTATTTCTTTATTTCTGGGTTATTTGGTCCTATTGTATTATTTGCTTAAGGTTCTGGCTGCAACCATTGTTTTGTCTTTAATATTTATCAAGGCCGCCAAGGTAATTCAAATTTTGTTAGGTTTTTATAGGTTAGTAGGCGATTTACAGGTATCAGGCTGTATGTTAAACAAAATTCACTTAAACTATACCACAAAGAGTTGGATTTGGAATCGAGGTACTTAATGACAAGATTGCTTAAAGTTCAACACAGAATATTCCACCATAACGCTACGTCCCTTCACAGTATGATTAATAATCCATTCTCCACATACGCGACCATAAAATAGCAACTAATATAGACATTCACACATCTTGACGTATACTCGGTCACCGTTGGGCGTTGAATTATAGGTATTCCTTTACACTACAAAACACCAACATAAGTTTACCATCACCAAACTGAATGAACCACAATTTCGAACTTTATTGAAAGGTGTGAAGTTCCAAGTGCATTTAAAGCAGGAGTAGAAATAAGTTGGGATCACTCCAGCAGTTCTGCGGTTGGAACGTCTTTGAATAATTTATTGGTTGGATTTAATACTGGCTATTGTATTGCATTCGGTAGTACTTGGCGTGTTTCCATTGACTTAATGGTTATTGGCGATTTTAATGGCTAGTATCTTGTATGAATTGTGACTTCGTCTAGACCAACATAAAATACAGTAAATAGAGTACTGTTCCGTGCAATGCTTTGTCTGAACCTGATCAATTATATACAAGCTGCCGACTTCCGTGATGTATTAATTGAATTGATATTAGGTAAATCATTCTACTCATTGATATTCTCCACTTTATATTTCAATTCACTTTTGGAATGCACAATATCATTGGCTGTTGATAAACTGATGATGAATCTTCATTCGGGAAAATACACCTAGTTCCACCAACTGTTATTCGATTGAAATTTTGCAAAACTTCTGCTAAATGCTCTGAATAATCTACAGACATAACGTCACACCTGTATTTCCAAAGGGTTAATCAGAGGTAATCTACTGGAAACTCACATTTTTTCAGGTATGTTTAAGTCTCCGGCCGGCGTTGGCTGAAGCTGAAATTCAGCACTAGGCGCTGTCTTGCCTAGAGTCGCAGTATTATGCTGGACAATGGCCGTTTTGCGTGGATGTGACGAATGTATTATGGTCTTTCTTTATGTCACGCAAATAAACGATTTTTTTCTTGTTGTCATCTTTACCCATGACATACATTTGTTCCAGGTATGGTGTATGGAGAGCTGAGCCTTTTGCCACCAATAATCTACATGTGTCTGGCTAAAAACCATGTTCATATATTTGCAGTCACCTTGAGACAGTGTAAACCTACACATTTCCGACGCTATCCCCGATCAGCAGATAGAGCGCGTATGATGGAGGACGTCATCGCTACAAGCTTCGCTCACAATTAGATCTTATCGCAACTGGCTAATGGAGGGTAGTTAGATAAAAGTGTGTACGTATGACGAAAATGTCTAGGCTTACTTGAATTTTAGCCTGTTTAAAAAAAAATACAACTTAATAAAGATACGAAGAGTGAAATTCTATCTGAGTAGTTATAATAGATTTTTCCATTATGATTTTTTTTTGTAGGTATAAGCCCGGAGCTTAGAAGTTCGCGGTGTTATACCCCTGTATCGTCCCTCGGTAAGAACGCTAAGCTATTGGCGCTGCGTTTGATCTTGGTCTTGCGTTGGTTGTGACCGATTTCGTACCGTCCCATCGCAACTATGACAGTGAGGGAAAGCGAGTGTACCTCTGTCTGTACACGCTTGTGTACTATAATATCTCCCGTGCCGAAGACCAATCTCCGTTGAGATTGGTCGCCATGGCTGAAACGAGGTCTGGAGGACTATTTTATTAGTGTTACAGAAGTGTCAAAGCTCCCGTACACAGGCTTGACGCGACGACCGTGCAATTTATTTATTTATTTAATGTGATATTTCAATGTAATTTTAATAAAACAATTTCCGCGAAATTTTCAAAGAAATTGTTCCACCAGAGTAATATCGCGCCTGTGTGCGGAAACCGTTATTAGATTTATTCATATTCTAATACAACCGTTAAATTAACTTGCCTGACATTCAGTCTTACCCAGGGGTATCGTATTACACAGTAACTGGGTTGTGGAGGTCAGATAGGCAGTCGCTACGTGTACAATACTGGAACTCAGCTGCATCCGGTTAGACTGGAAGCCGACCCCAACATAATGAGGAAAAGGCTGGGCAGATGCTGATGACGATTACTTGTAGAGCTTAGAACTTAGTTTGACATTAGTCTATAGGTCTTAGTGTATACACGATTTCCAGAAATGATTTATCTACATACGCCAAAAATAAAATATATTAAGTAAACAAACAATAGATACTATAACAATTCACTTTTAAACCAGAGAAATAGTTTCCCTAAGCATTTGGTTTGCAGTATATAAATAGACTTGACTTTAGTCATTGATTCTGCTCTGCGACGTACCGATGACGCCAGAAACTAGGTTAATTTAGTTTGCCAATCCAAAATTCCCAGACGACTAGTAGACACTGACTGAAGATGACACTAGTGTTACAAGACTTAAAGACCTTGATTTTAAATCAAACAATCGTCATATTATCATGACTCTATACCCCGAAGGGTTAGCCAGAGATGTACCTATAATACATCTATATTTCGCCAGTTGTGTATAAGTCGCATGTAATAAGGAGCGTTACCGTGTGGTACCGGACGTTAAGAATAACATCACCCCATTTCTTCCCGTGGGTGTCGTAAAAGGTGACTAAGGGACTTACTAGAGAATGGGCAGCAGCGTTCTCTATGCATTTTACCACCATACTGCGATCGCCAACCCGCCTGCCAAGCGTGGCGATTATGGCAAAGCCCTCCAAATTGGAGGAGGCTTATGTCCAGCAGTGGACGTATTACGGCTGAAATGATGATGATATAAATAGAGTAACTACGATACATATTTTGCACCACATAAAGTGCATTATTCACTGCAGCTAAGCATCCCTTAACGGATGAGTTTGTGACTGTACTTGACAGCTAGTTAATGTCATGGTTTAATAAACTAAGGTTAGAGAAATAGAAATGTTTATTTTTTTGTTTTGTGTGAATAGTATTCCACAATGTGGAATGTAATGTCTCCTAAGTTATAGTAGGTACCTACAGAACGGTGCCACCTGTGCGAGGCTTTTAATTAGTTGTGCACAGTATTTTTTTTTATCTCAAATACAATATTTAAGCTAACACTATCCATACTTAATATGGTATTATAAATAGGAAAGTGTGTGTGTCTGTTTGCCCGTCTTTCACGGCAAAACGGAGCGATGGATTGACGTGATTTTTTAAGTGTAGATAGTTGAAGGGATGGAGAGTGACATAAGCTACTTTTTTTCTTTTTTAGCTGGCTAGGGCGACCTTAGAAAAGCCGTGCTTTTCCCATGGATAATTGTATGTAGCATGTTCGCGTGTGTCCAATGCCCAGAATCTTTACATTCTATCCCCAAATGGAAAGACATATATCGTCTACAGTAGCGTATTAAAATAACATTCTGTTCCGAGTTCTCTACTGTGTTCTAAATCAGCCCCCCTAGCCAAGTTACAACCGTTTCGTGTCGAATTCCGCTCTCCAATCGGTAACGCCTCGGTATCAGCAATTGTAGAAAACGATAAGTTGGTAGCCATGTTGAAGCGCCTGAGCCGGCCGCTCATTCTACAATGTATTTAGAAAAACGACACATTATAACAAAGGATTTAGCGTTGAACATTGTAGAAACGATAAAAAATCATTCTATCATTTTGAACGATGTGAGCTTGGCTACGAATTTTCTATTCGTTTGTTCTAACCACGTGACTTAACGTTGATCGACTAGCGTTAACGATTGCAGATTATCAACTTGGCTAGAGGTGCAGGAAAGTGGAACCGTGTTACCCCAAATTTAACGCGAGCGAAGCCGCGGGCAAAAGCTAGTAAAATTATATGTTGTGCAAAAATAGCTATGTTCGTTCGATCACGTTAAGCTACGTTTGGATGGGTGGCCATCTTTACATACGAAGACCGGCCCGTACTTCAAGCACGCTAAGCTATTAGTCCCGGCTGTTATCCGTGTATCTATGGCAGAAGTTACGGGTCGTCAGAAGCCCGCGAACTTCTGATAACCAGTCTAACCTCACCAAAAGGGTATCGTATTAATATCGGATAACATACCAGCAACTGGGTTTTGTAGTTCAGATCGGCAGTCGCTTCATGAAAAATACTGGTATTCAGTTGCATTCGGTTAGACTATAAACCGACCCCATATAGTTGGGAAAAGGCAGATTTATACAACAAAACGCTGTTTGGTTCCGTCATACTCGAGGGCAAAACGCCACAGGCATGGAACAAAGGTGTGGTGGTACTTTTCTTTAAGAAGGGTGACAATACCCTACTTAAGAATTATAGGCCCATCTCAGTCTCACTTCTGAGCCATGTCTATAAGCTGTTTTCAAGGGTCATCACGAACCGTCTCGCACGCAGGTTTGACGCCTTCCAGCCTCCCGACCAAGCCGGATTCCGTAAAGGCTTTAGCACCGTGGACCACATACATACGCTGCGGCAGGATATACAGAAGACCGAAGAGTATAACCTGCCTCTCTGCTTAGCGTTTGTGGACTACGAAAAAGCCTTCGATTCGATCGAAACTTGGGCTGTGCTACAGTCTCTCCAACGGTGCCAGATTGACTATCGGTACATCGAAGTGCTGCAGTGTTTGTATGAAAACGCCACCATGTCAGTCCGGCTCCAGGACAGAGCCACGAAACCTATCCTTCTGCAGCGAGGGGTGAGACAAGGAGACGTCATCTCTCCGAAACTGTTCACCGCTGCACTGGAGGATATCATCAAGGTTCTGGACTGGAAAGGGGCTGGCATCAACATCGATGGCGAGTAAATCACTCACCTTCGGTTTGCCGATGATATAGTTGTCATGGCTGAGAATATGGAGGGCCTCAGTACAATGCTCGATGACCTCAGTAGAGCTTCCGAAAGAGTGGGTGTCAGGATGAACATGGACAAGACAAAGGTCATGTCCAATACTCATGTGATACCCACTCCAGTGAAGATCGGAGGCGCTACAATCGAAGTTGTAGACGAATATGTGTACCTAGGACAGACTGTCCAGTTAGGTAGGTCCAACTTCGAGAAAGAGGTCAATCGTCGAATCCGACTCGGCTGGGCAGCGTTCGGGAAGCTACGCGGTATCTTCTCGTCCCACTTACCGCAGTGTCTCAAGACAAAAGTCTTTGACCAGTGTGTGTTGCCAGTGATGACATATGGAACTGAGACGTGGTCGCTCACAATGGGCCTCATAAGAAGGCTTAAAGTCACCCAAAGAGCAATGGAGAGGGCTATGCTTGGAGTTTCCCTACGTGATCGAATCAGAAATGATGAGATCCGTAGGAAAACCAAGGTAACCGACATAGCCCGAAGAATTGCCAAACTTAAGTGGCAGAGGGCAGGGCACATTGCTCGCAGAAGAGATGGCCCATGGGGCCGGAAGGTTCTGGAGTGGCGACCGCGTACTGGAAGACGTAGCGTTGGAAGGCCTCCCACAAGATGGACCGATGACCTGGTGAAGGCCGTAGGAATACGTTGGATGCGAGAAGCACAGAACAGGTCGAAGTGGCGGTACTTGGGGGAGGCCTATGTCCAGCAGTGGACGTCTTTCGGCTGAAATGATGATGATGGTGATGATACAACAAAAGATTTTTGAAGTGAAAACTTCTTTAGCGGCGTTCTGCACTTTTTTTGTAATGGGTAAAAAATGTTAAACTCGCGTTAGGACAAATAAAAAGAAAATTCGTAAGACGGACGGAGAGTGATTTTTCTGAGAGATAAACTTTTTAATGTAATATAAATTGTTATGTTTGTGTACGATAGCGCAATAAATAAATATTGTATTCTACCACATAAATGATAGTACTTTTATACTGATAATTAAAGCAATTCGTGCAAAATTATTCCCTAACCATTCCAAAATATCAAAAATGCACAACGTTAATATTCAAGTTTTCACTTTTGCCGGCACTCCCGGAGTGGAACACGTCGTTTTTTTTTTAAAGAAGAGCTCATTCATAAAATACGTTTGTGTTCCTCGGTCAATGAGAAAAGTGCCCAAAAGGCTGGCAGTATTACCATTGGACACGACCAACCGCGCTACTAACCGCTTGACGATATCCCGAGATACTTGATGAAGATCGGACCTCATGGCGCTACTGTTTCAATCCCAAACAGCTAAGATATAATAACTGAAAGCTCCTTATTAGGAGCTATATATTTGAACCGTTTGTCAAATCATCATTGTGGTTCGAAATTACGTTATTTGTGAAGATAAAGATGAAAATATCCCTGCAAGCTGGAAGAGAGCAAAGCAAGCCGAAATATTAATTGACCTCATCGTCGTGTTTGGAAATCATCAAATGACTTTGGGTGTGTCAGACTTTTACTGACCCGCCCGTATTCCTTCAGTTACCTGTGCCAGGGCAAACTACAAAATTCCATGCGACTGTTAGATATTTTCAATCTTAGTGTTTCAATTTATTGGGAATCGTTTATCAAAAATTCAACGATACTGTATAGTCGACTTCGTATTTGCTTTAACAATATTTTGTGAGGATAGAGGGGATTTTTGTATACAGAATTAAGTTTCATAAGTATTCTTTCACATTTTTACTGTAAAATTCTAAATCCAAAATTAGGGTCACCTGGATTTTGGAAATTCTTAACTGGAGCAATGCTTTCATTTTTTTTTTGTTTATTATTTATATTTTTATCATATTAACTTAGTCACTTTGTAATCAAAGTCCCGGACTATTATTTACACTGTTAAATTATTTAACATCCCTGAGTGCTGCTATCTATGGCCCGATACTTGGACCATCTACCTAAAGCATGGAAACAAAGTTCCTAAATTTGCCGCTAGGTGGCGGGATGAAGTAGAGTAAAACCGCTTTGTTAAAGCGCCATCTACTAGAGCTAGTCTGTACTGTTGACTTTTGTTTGTTCCAGTTTTATTAGGCAGATGGCGTTACAGGCTTACAAAAATTCCTGTTTTGTCTGTTTCAAAAGAGCGAGAGTACCTATGTAGAGCAAAATAGGATACTGTCGACAATTAGCACAAAAGTCTAACTGTAATGTAACTATTAACTTAGAGCAGTAATTTTAAGAAAATGTAGACATAATTGCTATTGCTACTAAGTAAATAAATTCATATTTTTTAAATGGATTGTTTTTGGTTTTTTCGCGAGGAGAGTGGACTGAAATGTCCCTCGATGCATTTGTTCTATAAGTATTTTAACGTTGTATATAATTTTTTTTATAGACGTCAATTATATCTACTTACATCAAATATCTTATAGTCAACTTTTATATAGTTTCAAAAATTGCATCGGCATAAAAATGCATTCCCGTCGCAAAGTTCAAATCCTGCTTCCTGACTTCAAACGCATAAACGCTACAATTTATTCGTTGCCTTATATCTTCACCCCAACGCGTCGGTACTTATCTTTGGGTTTTTATAGCCACAGTAATCGGCTCGGTTTACTATGTGCACGCACGAGATATAAGAGATGTTTGAGTGTGGATGTTTGAGCTTGCACCCCATGATGCGTTGCATAGTAGCCTTTATGACGCCTACAGGTAGGTAGGGTTGAAAGAGGAGAGAAAGTGATTTTTATATCGTGTCTTTTATCTCTTGCGTCGAACCAATTAACGTTACCATTTGTTCGAAAGATTTGCCCTTCAAAAATCCAACTATAAAATTGACGCGTCGTGATAGCGTCGACAGTGCGTCACAATTGTCGCTAACGCGCTCACAGAGATTATCATTCATAGCCTCATATGTGACGATGTGATTTTTGATATTGCACTTATAGTCCTGTAGTGGACTGTGATATCTAGATGATTTCAAATATCTTAGGCACCGTTAACAGAGCCACCGACTTCCAAAATCCAAAGTATTCATTTGTTTATTTATTTTTCACTTCAAATTACAAACATCAGTCAAGCCCTGGCTCTTGTACGCACAGTGACAAATCAAGCTATACATTTCCAGTATAAGCTGACCTCTCATTGTACTAAAAACCTGTAGAGTGCGAGCTCCGCTAAAATTGGAAATGTGTAGCTTGATACGCAGCAATGTGTACTAGGAGTTCCTGCCATTTATTTCACTCAAGACGTGTAAAACTGTATGAACTTACAGAAATAAAATCATTTAAAATTCATCACCACATAAAAAAACCAGTGTTATAATTACAGTCACCGCCATGCTATCTCAATGAGACTACCCCGAACATCTCTTCACCACAACCCTACGTAGATGCACTTGTACGTAAAACCGAGTTGAGACACGTCCGTAGGCAATTAGGAATACATTCACACCCTCGGTGTCGCCTCCCATTCTCTATTTGCGTCTCATTGTACTCAATGATCGCTGTGACCGCGGTGCCGTGTTACTAAATATTTTTTTACTTTTTCTGTGATGTTGGGCTTGCTCTAGATTCAAGAGTATTTTCGTTCCCATTGTTTTGTAGCCTTTGTTGTGGTGTTCTAGTGTTGCAAATGTATTTTTTGTTGTTCTGACTTGACTGTGAAATGAATGATATCTTTTTGTGTATCAACAGAGTTTGTATGTACTGCAATTCTTTGAATGTTAATTAAGTTTAGGAAATTGTTGTTGGCAATTTCAATACCTTATAACTCAAGTTTTGTCTGATCTTTACTCCAACATTGAGTCACATCATTTCCATCTGTTTGGAGTTAAAATTTCTCTTTGATTGAAACTTTTCATTTTGTATTTTTAATTGCATAGCCTTGCTGGCAGTACTTAAATTCTGAACTACAACCAAATCAAAACAACAAACTTCAACTATACCATATTATTCACACTACAACAACATAAGCGAACGTACTCCATCCACAAAAAGGAACAAACATACATCCATTGAATCAATGAACCATGATTCACAGTAACAATTGTTCGCAGTTTGCGTCCGGCATACACTTTGATCTCCCTCACTCGAATCCTGCACGATATCGAGAGGAAACAGGTGCTGAAAGTTATGATGGCTTTTATTAGCTACTTTGATTTAAGCAGGATTCAGCGATTCTCATAAAAAGAGGAAAGTTTAGGGTAGTTTTTGGAATTTATGCTGTATTTTGGATTTTTATTGACAGAATGTGTGTGGCCTTAATATGTTGCTTAAGAACAGATTTGTTTTTTGACAAAATGATGTACTGATGTGAGTGTACTATAGGTACACCTCTAAATAATAAAAATAAATAATGGTAATGGTGGTAATGTTATAATTGAATAAAAATAATAAGGATCATCCGTTGAACGTAAGTTGAGAGTCACCATTCACCCTTTATAGATACGATCAATATTATCAGCTAGAGTTAATACAGCAGATCCTCCTACACAGAAGGAGATGTTGCAAAGTTTACACCTGAATTGGAAGTTCAATAACGTAGTTACAAGGGATTACTCACCACTAAACAATATTCAGAAATATCTTCAGCAAACACCTCTACATCATCTCCAACACAGCTTATAAAAGATAAATATAACATAAAGATAGCGGTCCGATGAAACACTAATAGTTTTAAATCATCATAAAATTCTGAAAGAGTCTCAAAGAACTCTATAAATAGCTCTGAAAGTCTGAATGAATCCGTATAAATGTAAAAGGGAGAAATAAGACTTCTTTCTTTAAACGTTAAGCTGCCAACGTCACTGAAATTGCTTTAATTAGTGCTTTTTGCGAGTTAATTAGGTTAAATGTAAACGATGCGAAGCATTCATTGCAGGCTTTTAAGTAAAGAAACTGAGTCAGTAGCTAAGTTGAGATGCTCACGAATCGCGAGACGATTTAGTAAATAGTTTTAAGCAAGTTTCCTAATGAAACTAGACTAAGCAAGCAATCTAATTTTATCTTATCTCTGTTTAAGTGTTTAACGATTCAGTCGTTAAGTTGTATTTACTGAGGCCATCTTATCTTTTCGGGTTTGTTTGAATTCCGGTTTTACAAGAATGTGAACTTAAGAGTAGTAATTAGGTATTACGAAATTACAATGGTCATTAAGAGAAATGATAAAATAGATTTACATAAAAATACAATATTTGTTTAAAAAAATTGTTAAAAGTCGTCGTTTGTAGATTTATGAATTGAAACGTTTACATAATAACGGTCTCTAAATACTAATTGTTGTAACATCACTATTTAGTAATTAGTTAGTATGTACACCACTAGATAATAATCTATGGTTCCGCTCTGCATCGGTCCGACACTGCTATGTCTGATCCCGTCTGAGATACCACGACTGAACGTGCTCTGTAAAACTGTGATCCTAGTCTGATTAAACCAAGTCTACTCAACATTATCTTTCATTTCTACAAACACAACATGGTGTCAGAAGTCGTGTAAGAAAAAACAAATAAAGAAGATCGGTCCAGAAAATGCCGAACCAAGCCACGAGTGACGACAATGATGGCGGACATGACCAAACATTAAGCACGCGTCTGAAAAAACTCCATATTTCGTCGGATCCAGCAAATAATAATGCGGAGGCATGGAAAAAATGGTGGCAGCAGCTGGAACTATATTTGCTAGCCACAGGCCTGGACAAGTCAAGCGAGAAGCGGAAAATTGCCATTCTACTGCATTTAATTGGTGAGCGTGGTCTCAATATATTTAACACATTTAACTTAAAGATTGATGGAAGCACACTCCAGGAAGTCAAGTCCAAATTCGACAAATTCTTTGAACCAAGAAAAAATGTGACGATGTGTAGATACCTATTCTTCACACGTAGGCAGGAAAAATCGAAAACATCGACGAATTCCTCACGGATTTGGAAAATAAAAGCAGAGAATGTGAGTTTGGCACGCTCAGGGAGTCGTTAATCAGAGATATTTTTATAGCAAACCTCAATATAGATTCGTCACATGTACGTCAGAGGTTACTGCAAGAACCTGATTTGACATATCAGAGAATGCAAGAGCTGGCGAGGACACTCATAATCGCTCAGCAGGATGCTGAAAAAATCGTCAAAGGCACCAGTGTCGCCAGTGAAAACGTCATGCATCTCAGTCGGAGGAACCGTAGTCGACAAGATGGTCAACAGCGAGCTTCCAGTCGCAGGTCGAGCAGTCGCCAGTCAGCTTCGAGCAGTCGCAAGTCAGCATCAGCTTCAAACAGCGACCACATCAGCAACTCGAAGACATGCAGCCGCTGTGGGCAGTCTCATCGCTACAAATGTCCAGCTAAAGGCGTTCAATGCAGGTCATGTAAATCTTTTGGTCATTTTGCTAAATATTGTCTCAAGAATAAAAAAGTCAGTCAGTTGCAATCGTTTAATTCAGATAATAGTAGTCAAGAATATTTTGTTGGCATGTTGAACAGTCAATTAAAGTCGAGTAAAAGTCATTCAGATAATCATGTGGATCATAATGCACATAGTAGTCAGTCAAGTAGTCATTACACAGCAACACATAGTCAGTCTCACTCACACAGTCAGAGCAGTAGACACGGACACAAAAACACAGCAGCAGTGGTATTTCAGATGGGACAGTCACAGTCACCGTATCCCAATGATGAGAACAGTGACAAGTCTGAGAGATCCAACGTCAAGTCCAAAAGTCAACGTCCCCATTCCTTTTATCTCTGTGATGAAAGTGGTGATGTATCTGAGAGATGTATTGAAAGTAATCAACATCTCAATGATGAAAACAGTCACATATCTGAGAGATCTATTGTCCAGTCAAACAGTCAACGTCCCCATTCCTTTTATCTCTGTGATGAAAGTGGTGATGTATCTGAGAGATGTACTGAAAATAATCAACATCTCAATGATGAAAATAGTCACATATCTGAGAGATCCAACGTAAAATCAAATAGTCAAAATAGAAAATGTCAGAGTCCATATTTACATCTCAATGATGAAAAAAGTCACAAGTCTGAGGGATTACACAACAAAACACAAGGTCATAGACTTAGAAACAGTCGTCAGCATTCACAGTTTTCACAGACACACAACGGATCATTAGTCAGTCACTCAGATATAAGTCATACAGTAAAGAATGTCAACACTGTGGATAGTAACCATGCAAAACAGTCATGGGAAATTAACCTAGTAGTAGGAAATAAACAAATTAAATGCATCATAGACTCTGGTGCAGATGTCAACATTATGTCAAAGCAAACATTTTATAACCTGTCAAAAGTGTCACTTGTCAAATGTCAAATAAATGTCACAGGATTTGGTGGAAAATCCATTCCGATTCTAGGCAAAGTGAACATAAATTGTAAATTATGCGTTAATAATAATGACGTCGTCGAATCTATAATGTTTATAATAGCAGATTTAGATTGTCCAAATGTTCTTGGTCTACCAACATGTGAAAGGTTAGGAATTATAAGACGTGTCTTTTCAGTATCAAAGCAGGGTTTTTGTAAACAAATTCTCACACAATATAATGATGTTTTTCAGGGACTTGGATGTCTACCTCCAGTCTGTCATCTTAAACTCAAGCCTGATGCAGTACCATGTGTTGATCCGCCCAGGAAAGTTCCATTTGCGTTACAAGGCAGATTACACGAAGAGTTGGATCGCATGATGGAGATGCAAGTTATTGAGAAGGTTACAAAACCAACAGAGTGGGTTAACTCAGTCGTCATAACTGTAAAAAGTTCAGGTCAGTTAAGAATTTGTCTAGACCCTAGAAATTTGAATAAAAACATAATGAGAGAATTCTATCCACTTAAGTCAATTGATGAGATTAGGTCTCAGCTCGAAGGGGCTGTATGTTTTTCTCATTTAGATGCATTTTCGGGTTTCTGGATGCTACGTCTGGATGAATACAGTTCTGAATTATGTACCTTTCAAACACCATTTGGTAGATATAAGTATTTAAGATTACCATATGGCATAAATGCCTCGTCTGAAATCTTTCAAAGAGTCATGATGAATCTATTCGGTGATATCGAAGGAGTCTTAATATTCATAGATGATATTTTGGTTTATGGACCAAATGAGTCAGCTCATAATGAAAGATTACACAAAGTCATGCAAAGAGCTCGTCAAGTCAATTTAAAATTTAACAAGTCAAAATGTAAATTTTTAGTCACAGAAGTATGTTTTTTGGGTTATGTCTTCAGTAAAGATGGTGCCAGGGCAGATCAAGAAAAAGTCAAAGCCATTGTCAATATGCCCACACCAAAAAATGTCAAAGAGTTACAGAGAATATTAGGTATGATTAATTATTTAGGACCTTTCATTAGTAACTTGTCAGAAAAAACACAAATATTAAGAAATCTTTTGAAAAAAGATTCAGTCTGGACTTGGGATGAGAATTATAGTCAATGTCTCAAAAAACTGAAAGATGAGATTACAAACTCACCAGTTTTAGCTCATTACAATCCTAAGATTCCATTAGTCTTGTCAGTTGATTCGTCGAAATCAGCATTAGGAGCAGTCATATTACAGAAAAACAAACCTATAGCATACAGTTCAAAAACTTTAACTGAAACCCAGGAAAGATATGCGCAGATAGAAAAAGAACTACTAGCAATTCAATTTGGTTGTGAAAAATTTCACCAATATGTATATGGTAATAGAGTCACAGTACATACTGATCACAAGCCATTAGTCTATTTATTCAAAAAGCCATTGCATGATGTCCCCGCTAGATTACAGCGTATGATGTTAACTGTACAAAAGTATGATTTAGAAGTAATACATGTACCAGGTAAAGAAATGTATATATCAGACACTTTGTCAAGGGCAGCTTTGAAAGACCATTACACACCTGAAAATGAGTCAGAAATGTCTTGTCATGTCAATTTAATGTATGCTAATTTAGCAATAACAAAGGAATACAGCACAAAATTGGCACAGGAAACCAAAAATGATGAAACCTTACAATTATTAAAAAAATATTATAATGAAGGATGGCCTAAAAACAAGAACAATGTCAGTTCATTAGTCAAACCATATTGGAATATTCAAGGTGAAATACATGTAATAAAAGATTTTGTGTTCAAAGGTTCAAAATTAATAGTACCACAGTCAATGTATAAAGAAATGTTAGAAAAAATACATCAAGGTCACCAAGGTATAAATAAATGTCTGAAAATAGCAAAAGAATCTTTGTATTGGCCAAATATGTCAAGTGAAATTAAGAATTTAGTCGAACAATGTCTTGTATGTGCAAAATTCAAACCATGTAATCAAAAGGAACCACTACAAAATTTTGAAATATGTAAATATCCATGGCAACAAGTCGGTATTGATTTAATGCATTTTGAAAGTTTAGTTTATTTAATTGTCACAGATTATTACTCAAAATACATAGAGATAGCATTATTAAATAAAAACAGTACTGCTCAAAATGTAATTACTCATTTAAAATCTATTTTTGCTCGTCATGGAATACCATTGTCACTGGTGTCAGATGGTGGACCTCCTTTTCAGTCAATTGATTTCAAAAATTTCTTACAAGAATGGGACATAGAACATGTTGTTACTAGCTCATATCATTCACAGTCAAATGGTCAAGCTGAAAGTTCAGTAAAAATAATAAAAAACATGTTAAGGAAATGTAAAGAAAACAAAACAGATCCATACATAGCTTTATTACAGTATAGAAATACACCAAAAAATAATTTGTCATCACCAGCTCAATTGTTAATGTCAAGAAACTTGAGAGACAATATTCCAGTATCATATAAGAGATTAAAGCCAAAAGTAGTAACATTTCAGGATTACAAAGAGTCAGTCAAGAAAAATGATGAAAACAAATCTAGGAATTATGATAAAAATACTAAGTCAATGTCGATGTTACATTACAATGACCATGTCTATTTTAAAAGAAATCCAAAAAGTAACTGGGAACAAGCTATTGTCAAACAAAGATTGATGAACAATAGGTCGTATGTGGTTGAGGATGTCAATGGTGTACAGTATAGGAGAAATAGAATACACTTAAGACATAAGTATTCCCAAAACTATGCAAACCCTCCTATGCAATCCAACTCGTCGCAGGAGAGAGAGGAAGGTGACAGACAGGAGTCAAGACTTCAAGAATCCTCATCTCATATATCCTCAAGCGTAACAACCAGGTCAGGTCGAATTGTAAAACCACCAAGAAGGTTAATAGACGAAATAGATAAACCATTAACTAAGTAGTATTAAGAAGGTTGTCTAGATTAAATGTAACTAAGTATTAATAAGAATGTTGTCTAGATTAAATGTAACTAAGTATTAATAAGAATGTTGTCTAGTTATAATATAACTATAAGTATCATAGAGCATGTTGTCATGTAGGTAGAGTCACTTGTCAATGTACATCTTATTGATTGTTTGTCAGGGGTTTAATTTGAACTCAACAAGGGGGATGTTGTAACATCACTATTTAGTAATTAGTTAGTATGTACACCACTAGATAATAATCTATGGTTCCGCTCTGCATCGGTCCGATACTGCTATGTCTGATCCCGTCTGAGATACCACGACTGAACGTGCTCTGTAAAACTGTGATCCTAGTCTGATTAAACCAAGTCTACTCAACATTATCTTTCATTTCTACAAACACAACACTAATATGTACAATTATAATAAAATAAAAAATATGTTGAAAGTTGCTTAAATTCACTCAGTAGGTTATACCACACTGTGCCCGAGTAACAATTAAAGAATAATAGGTATCAATAGCAGATAATTGCTCTTGTAAAAGGATAGGCTATGATTTAAGCAATTTGAAGTGTCCACGCTATTAATTGATTCCATTACTGTACAGCCCAGCTTTGGTAGAAAGTTTGGTATCAGCTGCAATTAAAGTAGGTAGGATAGAAACGCAATCAACGGGCAAGAACCATTGGGAAGTGTGTTCCAAACTAATTCTATTAACCAAACACTGTTTGGTTGAGCAATTTTTACTTTGACGATACTTTTGACGGAAGCAATATATTTTATATTGATAGTTCCGAATTTCCCCTACGTCCCCGAAAAAGTAAAATTGACATGTAACATGATTGTTAATGACTGGTGGGTTTATCTTTTAAATACGTACGTGTCATTTACCTGCGCACATTTTAAAATGAATCAGTATCAAATAAATGTTTATTTTATTTGATTAATTCAAGTGCCGTTAGGTAGACCAAAAAATAAATGCGAAACAAGCCACCATAATCGCAAAAACAGAATACAAAAACATGCAAACCCGACGCAGACTAATTTTATTATAACCAGAGCACAATCGCACGTGTCCTGCGCACGCGCCGATCTGCACCGTTACCGGAACCACATGGCGAGATCAAACGGAACACCGGACGCGACGCCATATTGTCCTCGTAACGTTGGTGGTTCACGTTCACCAGTATCGTTATTTTGCACTAACACGTGTTGAAATATATGTATAGATAGCTACTACAGTCTTTTTTTTTTGGATGGGAAATCATCTAATGACGTCTCCCGCACTGGGCGGAGCGGGAGGGCGTGTCAAACTTTTATTGACTATAACCCACCCGTGTTCCTTCAGTTGCACATATGCCAGGGCCACGGTAACTCTTTCGAACAATCTCGCGACCCGGGCAGGCATCGGTCCTAGCAGATCCCTTCAGTACTGTTGACATCTCTTTGAGGCGCGCGTGGAACATAACGCGCCGTCGACACGGCGTTTTTTTTTTTTTTTTTCAATGCATCGTTCTCCTGCCATTATACCAATTTATTTGGGGTCGGTGCAACATGTTTTTTTCTTCCACACTTTTCTATTAGTCGTCACCTCAGTAGTCACCCCCTTTCTATCCATATCATAATTCACACAGTCCATCCATCGTTTCTTTGGTCTCCCTCTACTCTTCTAGCCATCGATAGTCATACTCGAATACTTTCCTTACGACATTTTCCTCATTCCTCTGTATCACGTGACCATACCATGACAACTGATTCCCACACAACTTTTCAATTATTGGTGGCACTTTCAGACTTCCTCTTATGTACTCATTTCTTATTCTACCCATTCGTATAACAACACACATCCCTCTTAACACTACAGTCTGTCAAATTTCTTTGATAAGTTTTCAACTTTATCGCTTAAGTATTAGGTTCAAGATTGATTGGTAAAATTTGACAGTTTCGGGAAGCTCGACCTACCAAACTATGGGGTAGCTCATCTTGTTTAAAAAATTTCGCCGTGAGGCTGAGTTTTTCGTTTCGGCAAGAAGACCTCTCAAGCTTTAGGTAGGTTAGATTAGCAAGGCAGATGATGTACAGGGCAGGCCAAGGTGATAGCTGGGCAACTGTCAGTCTAGTTTAGTGGGAGTACTACCAACTGATGTACCAAAACTGATCGCAAAATAAAGCTTTTTTTTTTGGATGGGAAATCATCAAATGACTTCTCCCGCTCTAGGCGGAGCAGGAGGGCATGTCAGACTTTTACTGACTAAAACCCACCCGTATTCCTTAAGTTGCCCATGTGCCAGGGTCACGGTGTCTCTTTCGAACACTCTCGCGACCTTGGCAGTGTGGCATAATAAAGCTGAAAACTTAATATTACTCGTATTTAGCACTTCTTGCGCCCCGCAGTTTAACTCGCATAAGTCTCAATCAGGTTGCAATATCGGGAATAAAGTATCTTATGTTCTAGCTCAGGTCAGTGTCTATCCTTGTGCAAAATTTCACCTAAATCCGTTTAGCCGTTTTTGCGCGAAAGCGAAACAAACACCCATATCCATTTTCTATTTTAGTAAGTACCTGGTATGTACCTATTGACAGGTCTACACTGTCTTCCCATTCCTATTAACGCTGTAAATTCAAACCACTGTAAAAGCCAATTATTTTTAAAAGTGTAACCGTAAAGTTTTTTGCCGATTCTTCTCCATGGGAATCAACAAATTGGAATCGTGAACTTAGCTTCTGACGTTTCATAAGTGCCCGTGTAGGTTTATCTATACTAATATTATAAAGCTGAAGAGTTTGTTTGTTCGTTTGTTTGATTGAACGCGCTAATCTCAGGAACCACTGGTCCGAATTGAAAAAATCTTTTTGTGTTGGGTAGCCTATTTATCGAGAGAGGCTATAGGCTATATAACATCACGCTACAACTAAGAGGAGCGGAGCAGTAATGAAAAATGTTGCAAAAACGGGGAAAATTTATTCCTTTTGAGAGTTTCCGTTGCGTGCGCTGCGTAAACGATTAAAGTAACGCAAAAATCATGTATGACGGAATTGTTCCTTTTAAAAAGTTCTAAAAAAAAGTCCGCGAGAGTATATGTCTATCTCTTAAGGTTGACTCACTATAACTCAAAAGGAGCGAGCAGCAACGAAAAATAGCAGGCAAATCGATGCGACGGGAAGGGTCAGGGGAGCAACAATTTGACGCGGACGAAGTCGCGGGCAGAAGCTAGTGTGAAATAAAACATTTTGATTTGATTTTCAGTCATCCTCACAAACTTTCACATTTATTACAAACTAGCTTTAGCCAGCGGCCTCACCCGCGTATTTAACTAAACTTCCTGTTGAATCCGATGACACCACCATGATGTTTACTGATGAAAACCGCATTAAAATCTGTTGGTCTAAAATATGTAAGCGTACAGACGCAAAAAACCGGCCAAGTGCGAGTCGGACTCGCGTACCGAGGGTTCCGTACAAACCTGTAGTTATCCTCGGTTTATGCATAAGGTTTATGTTTATTAAATTAAATGTTTTTTATTTTTATTTTTATATTTGAGTTGACTGAATTAAAAGGAAATTGCGGTTTACGATTTATGACGTATTAAAAAAAACTACTTAATGGATCTCGTTCAAACCAATTTTCGGTGGAAGTTTATATGGTTATGTACATCATATATTTTTTTTAGATTTATCATTCTCTTATTTTAGAAGTTACGGTGGGGGGGGGGGGGGGGGGGACACATTTTACCACTTTGGAAGTGTCTCTCGGGCAAACTATTCAGTTTAGAAAAAAAAAGATATTAGAAACCTCAATACCATTTTTAAAGACCTATTCATAGATACCCCACACGTAATGGTTTGATGAAAAATTTTTTTTTGAGTTTCAGTTCTAAGTATGGGGAACTCCAAAATTGATTGTTTTTATTTTCTATTTTAGTATGAAAATCTTAATGCGGCTCACAGAATACATCTACTTACCAAGTTTCAACAGCATAGCTATTATAGTTTCGGAGAAAAGTGGCTGTGACATACGGACGGACAGACAGACAGACATGACGAATCTATAAGGGTTCCGTTTTTTGCCATTTGGCAACGGAACCCTAAAAAGCGACTTTGTTTTATACTATATAATAATTCTTGACTAGCTTCAGTTGAAACTTAATAGTTTATCCATAAAATATCAGATAATACACAAGCTTCACATACTCGTATGTATGTAAATAATTAATATGTGAGTAAATGTTTACTCTCGAGTTTTCCCGCATCTTTCCACAAATATTAAACAACATGTTTTGTGTGTTTAGGGTTTCTGCAAGTCTCGTGGTATCTTCAGGCAACGTGACTGAAATTATGTATTCACTATTACTTTGCTTTGGAATACTGCAAAATAAACTTGAGCATTACTAGAATATGAGGGAACTGTTGGCGTTATTTTCATACAGTTAGTTGTACCAGGTTCATCTCATGTATTTCGAAAGGTTCGTATGCAAGAGTAACTTAATTTAAATCAATGTAAATAACTGAATAAGTCATGTATTTCAGGTTTGTAAATAATATTCATAGCCAAACCAAAACGTAGAATATTAATCAAATAAAACCAAATTACATTTAATTTGTTTCAGTTTGGGTTTAGAAATCAAAATTAATCAAATAAAACCAAATAAAAATATATAAATTATCAAATCGAATAGTGAAGAGGAAGTTGGGGGAAATTCTCTGGTAGTTTTCGTTTTGTTATGAATAAATGATTTTAAATTAGAAATGATAAAATTAATACCTTCTCTCCGACACTGGTACAGCAACATGTCTGCTGGACAATACTGGATGAAGGGACAGTCCAGCCTTACCGTAATCAATTTATTTATTTATTTCATCATCATTAGTAAGATATCTATACTATCTATACTAATACCTATTATAAAGCTGAAGAGTTTGTTTGTTTGTTTGATTGAACGCGCTAATCTCAGGAACTACTGGTCCGATTTGAAAAAATCTTTTTGTTTTGCGTAGCCTATTTAGCGAAAAAGGCTATAGAATATACAACATCACGCTACAACCAAGAGAAGCGGAGCAGTAATGAAAAATGTTGCAAAAACGGAGAAAATCGCACGGGTAGGCGATTCGACGCGACGGGAATGATCGGGGGAACAAGAAATTTAACGCTGATGAAGTCGTGGGTAGAAGCTATTAGATATATTATGGATATTAACATAAACTTGTCTTATTAGAGAGATCTCGCCTGGAGATTCACTTCGACCCTAACTCGAGTGCTGAGTCGGCGCCCATTAACGCCAGCAGAGCAGCTGGAGTTGCCACCTTGAGACCTTTGCCCAGCAGTGGGACACTACAATTTGATTAAAAATGGAAGCATCTAATGACACTTTATTAGCGTTCCTATGATGCTAAAACGGAATATGATCAAATTCAATAGGTTTTGAGGCGGTTGAAATTGTAATACAATTTCATATTAATTATGTTATTAAAATTTCCTTTATTTCATTATGTTCACTTATTGATTAAATTTTTAAATATTAGAAAAACAAAAATAAAAAAACATATAAAAATATAAAAAATAGTAGCCCACCGGTACCGGGAACAAGGTCCAAGCTACCGGCGGTCAGGGCTCCAGAGAGAGGAACCTCCTGACAATGCGAGCCGTGTCTAGAAGTACCGCTTTCTGAATCAAGCTCTTGACCCAGCTGCCTAACGAGAGCCTCCTTAGATGTTGGTCGAGGCTCTTGGCTATCAACCATTATTAAAATTATATTTAATGTGAAAAACCTTTACAGTTTGAAAAATATAATACCTAATTTATTTTAAAGTACTCGTAAAGCACGTACGGCTATTTTGACACGTTTCACAACGTCAGGATGGCCGAGCGGTCTAAGGCGCTGCGTTCAGGTCGCAGTCCACTTCTGTGGGCGTGGGTTCGAATCCCACTTCTGACAAAGACTTTTTGTGTTTTTTGTATCTTTAAAGATTGTCATTAATATCATTTTGTAAGTTATTGAAGTGGTTTTAGACACAATATGCATTATTCTGACGTAAGTTATTGATAAAGAACAGTTAGTACTTTGTATTTTTGTTATCTTTAGTGAACAGTTCTTTTTATACGTGTGTCAATGGTGCATTTGTGCAGTATCAATACTTAAATAAAGTTTATCTCATGATATAACGATTATAGAGCAGTTAATTTATGAGTTACTTATTTACATTTTTATTAACATTTTATGGGAGTTTCTGCCTACATACGAATCTTTTGTTAAAAATTGTTGGAACAAAAATATTTATAAAGCATAAAAATTGCCCATTGTATTTTATTCATGGCGGTAACAGCAGTAAACTGAATATTGTAATAAAATTAATATAAGGTTTGCATATTCATTTTATGCTGAATGTATTTACAAATTTACAAGATTTGTTAACCCATAAACAAATAATCGACGTTCGATTTCAGTGTTATTTTTAGGGATTTTTTACAATACGTGTGATTTTTTTTTGTTATTTGTTAATAGAAGGTAAATATTAAACTACTTATTTATACAAATAAATTGAAGCGCCTGTTTGTAATGTCAAATAAGATATATTTAAAAAATACCTACTTTTACACGCTACCAATAACAAAAAAAAAACAACTTAAAAAAAATATTTGTCTGTTTGTTCCGGCTTATCTTCGAAACGGCTCGACCGATTTTGATGTGTTTTCATTAACGGATAGCTGGCGTTATAAAAAGTAATACAGGCTAACATACAATTTGTCACGGTAGCTCGTTCCCTTGGGGTATTTTCCTACATCTAGGGGGCGAACCCTTAGGCATTGGAAAAAAAAACGATTGTCAGCCATGCTTTATTAGAGAAATTTACGGTTTTTGCTGTAAAAACAGAAAGTAAATTGCAGAAATCTCTATTAAATTCCAAATGAACTGAATAATAACGCTTTATAAAATTCAGTATTGAATAGATTCAGACCGGTCGAGACATAAATAGGCCGCATTGTCCAAAGAATGTCGTGTAATGACCGCTTCAATGGTTAATGCAATGTGAAGTGGGTGGTATAGAGTTTACTGGATGTGGCAGTGTATGAGCAGAGTCTGCTTGTGGCGACTGGTCGTCTTACTGGCCATGGATTGTGTTACTGTTATTAGTATTAACGGTTAGTTTTACTCCGTTGTAGTTTTCAAAATTGACTAATGAATAGATTCCAGTAACTTTTAACATGGGAATTTAAAAAAAATATTTGCCATACCTACCACCGATTAAGCCAAACTAAATTCAATCTTATTATGGGGATTGAAAACTCAATTTTAAATGCGTTTAGTAAAGTTAGGTCCAATACGATTTTGAAAATAGTTATGGTCATCAGTGGCGAGGTGTAGTGTTTTCTAAAAGAGAAGCCGATGCGAAGTCGGCTTTAACTTACTGACTCATCAATAAAGAATACTTACTATCATTCTAAAATTAATATAGGAATGTAATGAATTAAACACAATTAAATTGAACAGCTGAAAACCGAATAAAATAAGCAATATTCCTCTATCTCGTTCTCGCTGACGCATTTTTCTATACCTGTCTCTGTCATAACCCGTTGTACAGCGGCTTGCTCTCGTAAGTACATATCAAGCGGTGCCACGTGACCTAAAGTGACATCATTACGGGATCGCTGTTGTATGAATTTTTAGTTCCCGATTATGACGTTTCGGCGCCGGGTTAATTTAGAACATTTCTGTTTTGTTGTAATACAAAGCTATAAATAACCTTTTTTGTTGTTTGAATCTTATGGTGAATTAAATACCCGTAGTGTAACTATATTTATTGACAATAGTAGCCACTATTTACATACTATTGTATTTTTAATAGTGATAGAGTTACCAATGCGAATCCGCGAAGGCAAGCCGGTAGGAATCGTGTTATATGGTGCTTTCGCCACTGATGGTCATTGTTTTATTCTTTTAACTCAATCTTCTGATTGGTGTGTATGAGGTCTTGCATTAATTATGTTATACGTCGTATGAGGAAATATCTTCTGAACCACCATCATTTATATTTTACTTAACAGACAGCTGTGTCGCTGGGGAGTTTGTTGCGCCACTTCTTCTTTCCAGCTAAATCACTAGGAAGTGGTTTAGGTCGGGCATTTTGGGAGACTATCTTATAATGTTGACGCTCAGAAAGTGCTGTCTATTTTGCATAAATGGCTTTTGATTTCGATTTTACACTTGATTCTCCTATAAAACAGCCACATCCAGCGAACAATAGATCTCAGGCCCCAGCACGAGACCGCGTGAGCCTGGTGATGGCACTTGAATGCTGGCCTGAAGCGGGCGTGCATTTTTTACGAGAAACCAACTAACAATGCCACGGTATGGCTACTTCAGCATCCTTAGCCTCTTGTACTATGCTTGAAGAGTTTGGATCTTTGCACAGCTATTGGGAATTCGAGGAGGGAAGGTAATGAGGGTATTGGTGACTGGATGTATAATGTTGGTTTGATTTTCGTAAGTACTCTGTTTTGATTTGTCATTTGTTTGTGGATGTTTTTTTTAAATAATTGTTATTATTTACCTGTGGGAAATATTAACAGCCAGAACACGAGATCTTGGTTTCGATTCCCAGGTCGGGCAAAATGTTATTGGATTTTTCTATTTTTCTCTAATTTCGTATCTCAGTATTAATCACAATCTGAATCATTTTGAAGCTTACTGCTAATCCATTCTTTCATGTTCGAAAAAATCTGCTTTGCAACTTTAACGATGCCCTGTATACAAGATGCAGTTTTGAACCTGTAAAACATTTCAGGAGGTTGTTATGAGACTCGTAAATAATCATATAACAATACGATACCAAGTCAGTAATCAATAATACTTTTTATTTTATATTTTTCAATTTTACTGTTTTTCAGAATAACTCTCTAATAACCCTCTTCAAAAAATGTATGAAAGTAATGTCGGTTGTGTTTGTTTGTGTGTGTGAAAGCGCAGTTTAAGGACACATACAGAATGGCCGCGTTATAAAAAAGGGAGTTCACACTTACCGATTTCCGTAAAAGAATAAAATGAAAAAAAAAATACCTGCCCATTTTATTGTTGATTCGGGTCGAGAATCACTAACATAATTACCTCCTAAAATGTTTTGCAGATCCAAAACTGCACCTTGTATTGTGCAACTGTCAAAATGAAAGCGATTCCTACTGATAGTGTGGTACGCAATTATGTACCTTTCTGGTTGATGGCAATTTGCTCGCTCCCTATTACAAGTAAACTTAGGGTTTACTATTGGTACACCTCTTTTCAACTCTTCTGGTAAACAAGTCATGATGTTATGTTACGTTATGTGAACAAATAGCGCTTGCAATATTGCTTCAATTTTCCATTGCTCTTTTGCTAACTAAGCTTTTTAATTAACACAGAAACTTCACCATCAAACCAACAGGAGCACTGATCTATCCGCCAGCATATCAGCATGAATGAACATTTTTTTCTATTGAAACGCGCATTTCATTGCGTTTTTAAAGTTCAAAGGGCAAAAACTGCGCTAGAGTTGAAAAAGTGCGCCTATTTAATTAC
The DNA here is from genome assembly GCA_932294355.1 of Aporophyla lueneburgensis. Taxonomy (NCBI): domain Eukaryota; kingdom Metazoa; phylum Arthropoda; class Insecta; order Lepidoptera; family Noctuidae; genus Aporophyla; species Aporophyla lueneburgensis. The sequence continues at coordinate 5,781,920 of OW028746.1, forward strand.
ATACGTGACACGTTGAAACGCGTTCGAAATATGAATACCTTGTTTATGACATTTATTTACGCTTTACGTGGGACAGTTGACTTTAATAGAATGAGTAGCAGTCTGCGTTGGCGCAAGTTACAAGAGCAAGCGTCAAATGAACCAGTGTCAACAGCGCGTTGTGTTCCACGCGCGCCTCAAAGACATGCCAGCATAATTGAAGGGGACCAATGCCTGCCAGAGTCGCGAGATTTGTTCGAAAGAGTTCCCGTGGCCCTAGCATATAGGCAACTGAAGAAACACGGGTGGGTTTTAGTCAGTAAAAGTCTGACACGCCCTTCCGCTCCGTTTAGAGCGGGAGACGGCATTTGATGATTTCCCACCCACAAAAAAAAAGCCTCAAATGAAAAGAGTTTGGTTTGGTTTTATAGCTTTTGAATTGAGAACGTGTTACTGGTTTAAAGGGCCTTTAGTAGTGTATCGCTTTATTGTGTGTTAATTGTAGACCGCACAGGATGTCTCGAATGTTCAGGGTGTTTCTCGTTAGCGATGTTTTATAGAGTAGCGATTCAGCACCCTAATTGCGTACCTAACACATTATCAATCAAAAACCGCTCTACTGTCTGCTCAACAACGTACATGACGCAATGACTGTTGTTGAGGCGTCAAAATGAAAGCTTGAAGCTTGTGTGACTGATTATGAGTTAAGCCATTACCCTGCGATTAAGTTAAGAATTTGTTATCTATATTATGTAATACGTAAAGCAATTTGTTTTTATGCAAACTACGCGGACGGAGGAGTATGAATTTGGCACAGTCAAAGTTTATAAATGGAGAGAGGTGCAGAAATCTGATATTTTTATATAACAATAATGTAATCGAAATCCTACCTATCATTATTACTTCAAATAGAAATTTGAAGTAATAATGATAGGTAGGATTTCGAGTACTGGGCGATCACTAATATTTAAAAAAAAAAGTTTTCGGTAGTTAATATTTCTTAACATTCTGCTTATTTCTGATCGAAAATCTTTTCGAAATACATCAGCACTAAATTCTCGTTCTACCCTCTTCCCTTGCACCAAAACAAACTTCCAACACACGTGCATATGTTTGTGCGTAGCTGTCATCGAAAATGTACAGACTATACTGACTTCACGGCTCACGTGGCCATAAATTTTTAACATACATTACCGTGGTCAGAGTTAAAATATTTATTTTTAAAGAGCCACCTAAAAGGGTTGCCCTATACACATCTGGTATACAGGGTGGCCAGTATACTGTGGCATTTTATAGAGGGCGCTTTTGTAAAGGGAATGCCGAAATATACTACATTTTTGTAACTTCGCTATTGCCTCGTATATCAAGATATATTGGTCACTTACTCCATCCCTAATGATGGGGGTGTGAATCGACAGTTTTAACAATTTTAATAGGAATAGTTTTTTTTCTATACATTTAATTAAATGGCATCTGTGAAGCTTTTGTTTGGATATTGGATTGCTTGCCTTTAATTAAAGTTGGGTTTCGAATGAATAACTAAAGAGATTGGGACCTACCGTATAGTGGAGCAGATTATGTTGCCTATGGCAGCTCCAAATGCGTATCTAGAGTAGATGGAATGAACGGAATGAATTAATGAAATGCACCGACTCCAGCGCTGCTTGACGAGACTGGATTAATTGAATGAACTCTGACCGTCACTGAGAATGCGATGGATAGTTTCAGCTTTGCTTGCTCTATCATATCTTTTACCTATATAATGTAAGTTTTTTTTTGTGAACTGCCGAACTACCTGCCTAATCTTGGTATACGATTTGAAACAAAATCCCTGCTTCGCTTTGGACTCTACAAAAAACACAATCAAGTTTTCTAGAAATTAAGGCACTCAAATTATAGTCTTACAAGGGAATCGGCAGCAGCGTTCTCTATGCATTTTACCACCATACTGCGATCGCCAACCCGCCTACCAAGCGTGGCGATTATGGCTAACCCTCCCAAATTAGGAGAGGCCTATTATATGTCCAGCAGTGGACTTCTTTCAGTTGAAACAATGGAGCATTTGTAGTAAAATTGTTTAAAGAACAAGCTTATTATTGTCCTTTTCAGATGACGCACGAACATTGATCACCAAACTATCACGACAGGTTGGCGATGTCACACTTTATAAACTACAAGTCCAGAGGGGTAAGGCACACTAACAATCTAATAATATCTTAGGACAACCAACACAACATTATCTGATTCCAAACTAGGCAGAGCCTGTACTATGGCAACCAGACAACTGATAAACATACTTATCTTATACCTTTAAACGAGCAATTCTTGTATATATGTTTCCGAGATTCAGATTATATATATATATATATAATCTGAATCTCGGAAACGGCTCCAACGATTTTCATGAAATTTTGTATACAGAAGGTTTTGGGGGCGATAAATCAATCTAGCTAGGATTCATTTTTATAAAATGTCGTTTTATTCGTGTTTTCAATGATCAACTTTATCGATAATCAACTTGAACATAAACTTTTTATTTTAAACACAATTTACCAAAAAATACCGAGCAAAGCTCGGTCATCCAGATATTATATTTTTAAATACATGCAAATTATAGATAAATTACACTCAGACACAGAACAAATGATTATGCTCATCACACAAAGATTTGTCCTGGGTGGGAATCGAACCCACGACCTCAGTCTTAGCAGTCAGGGTCACTAACCACTAGACTAACAGGCCAGTCAATGGAATTGACTTTCATTACGTTTTTACATTATTGAGTCGATTTGTTTCGAACATGCAGCAATGGTTTAGCAATATCCTTCAAAATAATTGAGATTGTGATTAATATTGTGTTACGCAACTAGGATGCTTGCGGGCGGCGAGCAATAGGTAGCTCGCCGCCCGGTAAGGACCGCCCGTGTCGACGGCGCGTAGTTTTACACGCGCGCCTCAAAGAGATGTCAGCAGTATTGAAGAGGTCTGCTAGGACCGATGCCTGCCAGAGTCGCGAGATTTGTTCGAAAGAGATACCGCGGCCCTGGCACATGGGCAACTGAAGGAACACGGGTGGGTCTTAGTCAGTAACAGTCTGACACGCCCTCCCGCTCCGCCCAAGAGCGGAGACGTCATTTGATGATTTCCTACAATAATTTAAAAAAAAAATGGATGCAGGTTTCCTAACAATGTTTCCCACACCACCTTGAGTAAGCCTTCAAAAATTACTTAAAGCCCATAATTTGTACATACACCACTCTAATCCAGGTATACTTTATTGCACTTAGTTAACAAGAAAAGCATCGTCTGCTTCACCGAATTCTTTGAAATCCAAACCAAGTAAGTGAGCACTTCTACGAGTGCAGTTAATAACTTTAAAGGATATTGTTACACGTAACTTGACTGTTCCGTAATGTGTCTGAGGGGATGTAAAACTGTATTCTATAGGTGGAATATGTAGGTAGCATAATCAGGCTATAATATTCCCACTGCTGGGACACCGGCCTGCGCTCTGTGAGGGGGTGTGCGCCGTAATCTACCACGCGGGCATTGCAAGATGCCTAATTATTGGTTTTCTTCACGATGTTTTCATTCACCGTTTTGAGAGCAGTGGTGATAAAATAATATACACAAAGTAAAGTATCTGTTAAAGTTCGAACCTACGACCCACAGCTTGTAAGTCGCACCATTACCACCCCTTTTATTATGTGCTTTAAAAAATGGGCTCGCTTAGCTCCGGGTATTTTGGTAAACTCATATGGAACTATTCTGTGAGATATGTCGACAACTTGGGTTCTCTGCCGGATCACTTAAATCTGGATTTTGTCCCTCAGAGAGACTCCAAGTATAGCTCGTTCCATAGGACAAGCTAGCAAGTGCAAGCTGAAGTGGCAACGGGCCGGCCATAAAAGCCATAGAACCGATAACCGTTGGGGTAGACGTGTTTTTGAATAGAGACCACGAATTGGAAACGTAAGTGAGACGCCCTCAGGCTAGGTGGAGCGACGATCTTCGCAGGGTGGCTTGTAGCAGCTGGATGAGAGTTGCCGATAATCGCGCAGAAAAGTGGGAAATTGGAGAGGCCTATGTCCAGCAGTGGACTGCTTCAGGCTGATGATGATGTTGATGTGGAACTAGTATCCTTAAAGAAGTACTTTAACTCTTCATTATAAGGGTTTCCGGGTTAAAAGACACCACAATTTTGATAATACCACGTAGAGACACAATGTAACATACTGGATGCGGAAGGCGGAGTACAAGGTGTTGTGGCGCAGCATGGGGGGGGCTATGTCAAGCAGTAGACTGCAATAGGCTGAGTTGATTGACTATGTTACACCCTCAAACGCTGGAGATTTGTCAGTGAAACTGTAACGAAATTAATTGTCAATCAATTTAACTTATACTGTCAGTAACCTTTTATTCTTCTAATTTCTGCCCCTGGAGCAAAATCAAGGGGATAGTAAGAAGCAAGTTCACTAAAAAATTTGCTTCTACCCGCCGCTTTGCCCGCATAAAAAGTAATTCAAAGTACCCCCATGCCAAATTTCATCAAACTCTGTCTAGCCGTTTTGGAGATTAGCCGGAACGAACAGACAGATAGGCAAACATTTGAATAATTGTTTTAAGTTTCGAATATAATACCTACGCATTTAGTAAAAGGCAGTTATTTTGAGATTACAAACAGACACTTCAATTTTATTTACTTGTGTAGTTAAATAGATTATCTCATATTCATATCCAATATTTAATTGTTTTTATTTTCTTTTATATCACAAAATAAGCAGTGAAAACTCCAACACACATTTAGTTCATACTTGTCTTAATCTTATAACATACAAAGTCTAACTGTAGAAATTGGGGCGCCTGGTGACCCGTAACACAGGTATTCAATGCCTTCTTCGGGCTCCAGTCTCTCACAAATGTTATTATATATTTTTAAATTAGTTTAAGCACTTTCTGTACCTATCTGCAACATTTGTGATAAGAAAATAAAAATTTTATATTTATGTTATGTTTATGATTAATACGACCATAAGCTTCCTAAAATCCTTCCTAACATCTACCTTAGATTTGTGACTATAAAGTAGACTTGTGGTACGCAGCTGTATGTATAGTCCTTGGACAGTACATTTTTGTATGCCAACAGGCAGAATGTACTGGGAATATATCTAAAGTAACACCACTATTGTAACACCTGCATTCAATACAAATAAAGAAATTATTTGATTTGATTTGACAGGACTTTTGACTTGAAGTTCCATGCAAATCTTACCTGAACATACTATGGTAATACATTCCAACAAGTGTTACAAGGGACGATCCATTTCATATTCAGGTAACCCGTGTTAACATTTTTTTTTTCTTCCAGATCTAAAAAGGTTGTATTTTTTCCTCTTATCCCTGCCAACTCACTATCAAGGTCCGATCTACATGCAGAAACATTAACATACCCAAACCTTCTATATCCTTCAAATCTTTCTTTGGTATAATACAAGAAAAAGTTGGTTTATCACCTGTGTCTATTTTGATAAGAATAACATAAAAAACATAACATCACGCCTTGTTTCCCCGAAGGGTTAGGCAGAGGTGGACCTAGTACACCCACATTTCGCCTGTTATGTTTAAGTCCCATGTAATAGAGGGCGAGCCTATTGCCATCAACCGGGTACAAATCCAGATTCCGGTGCTGAGAAATTCCAGATGGAAAACCCCAATAATACTTTACCCGACCTGGGAATCGAACCCAGGTCCTCATACTCAGCAGTAGCGCTTGCTACCACTAGACCAACGAGGCAGTCAAGAAGTAACGGTCCTTTATCCATCACGCGGGCCCAGTGCGAGTCAGTAGAAGTCACATGTTTTCGTTCACCGTTTTAGGAGCAGTGATGATACAATTATTCACACAAAGCATAGTGCCTGTCGTACCTGCCTGTTTCCGAGTGTTTGCCTTCACCCCATTTCTTCCCGTGGGTGTCGTACAAGGCGACTTACAAGAGAATGGACAGTAGCGTTCTCTATACCACCATACTACGATCGCCAACCCGCCTGCCAAACTTAGTGAATATGGCAATATCCCCCAAATTGGGGAATGCTTATATCCAGCAGTGGGCGTCTTTCAGATGAAATGATGATAGTGTCTGTAAGAATTCGAATTCGAACCCACCTTCTACAACTTCTAACACCACTGCTTTCCTTTATTTCACACCTGGCGTCTATTTTACCAGGAACAATAATAAATTGGTTTACGTTCCGTTCTTGTTTCAACGCTATACATTGGAAACTCATCGCGTGCATTAGTAAAGGGTAGGGAAAGGTCAGTTTCGAAGCTTTCCGGCAAGTTATCAAAATATTATAAAGTATCGGTATTGATTAATGTTATAAATGGCTTCAAATTTACTCAGTCTATTGCAATACAGACAATGACATGGGTCTTTTTACAAGGAGGAAATCTTTTGTCTCTGTCGGTAATATACTGGTAATAAATAACATGTAGATACGTATTATATACCTATCCGTATCGATTCATCATCATCATCATTTCAGCCGTAAGACTGTTGGTCTCCTATGTCTCCCCCAATCTGGGTGACATTGGGGGAGACTAACAGTCCTTTGTCATAATCGCCACGCTTGGCAGGTGGGTTAGCGACCGCAGTATGCTAGTAAAACGCATGGAGAACACTGCTGCCCATTCTCTAGTAAGTCCCTTAGTCGCGGGTTAGGGTGTCTTTCACGACACCCATGGGAAGAAATGGGGTGATGCTATACTTTACGTCCGGTGCCTGACAGATCTAAACAGAACTAAAAACCATCAAGCCTAATATACCATGTTAACAACGGGCTAGAGCTCTATCGGGTAAGTTTGTAGATTCAATACTGATCATGCGGTGTCCAATGGCTGCCCTAAAAATAAAACTAGCTACTACATTTTATTAATCTTTGTAAATCGGTAATAGCAAAATTTCGCGAAAAAAATAAACACTTTTTTTTTTAAATATCAGTGCCTCGTTCATCTTGTGCAAGTGCTACCGCAGGAGGAGTTACTGGGTTCGATTCTCATGTCGGGAAAAGTGTAATAGCGTTTTTCTATGAGGAATTTCTAAGTAGCAGCCCGGAGTCTACATTTGTGCCTGGTTGATAGCAATAGGCTCGCTATTGCTCCCTTCTACATGGGAGTTAAACATAACTGGGGAAATGTAGGTGTACCATAGATACACCACTGCCCAACCCTTCCGAGAAACAAGGCGTGATGTTACGCAACTTTTTCTACGAATAGAAAAACGAGAAAGAATATCCCAAAAGAAGCAAAGAAGCAGATACTATCCATCACACAGCATTTACGTTGATACAAATGTCATAGAAAACACTAGACAGTTCATAGATCAAATAAAAAAGGACACACAGATGTGACACAATATGTCTATTCAGCTTACACACTAAGTTGAGAAGTGGGTTCATAGTCACATGATACTGTTGTCTTGCAGCGACACAAGCGTATCGGTTACAGTACGTCACCGTATTGCCAACATAACTATTATAAATGGTTCTCAACACCTCACCTCTGTAGTATTAATTGCTATGATTTTGTGGCAAGGACTCTGTTTATGCGGTTATGCAGATTCCGGTGATTAAGGGTCAGTGCTGTTAACAGCTGTTTGTCTGTTTGTGTCAACTCCTAATTTGAATAATAGCTGAGATGGTTCCTTATTCCATTATTAAGGGTACGACTGCAGTTATAAATAGACCATTTTGATCGAAAATACGGTCATAAAGTTCAAATTGGTTTAAAAACATGATCACGTGGACAGTACATTGATAACGTTAAAAATTTAGTTAAAAAGGGTAATTGAAAACATTCACAATTGTTATTCAAATATTTTGTGAAGTCTTATCATCATCATCAGCAGTCTATAATGTTCCCACTGCTGGGATACAGGCCTCCTCTCTGTGAGAGGGAGTGGGCTGTAATCTACCACGCGGGCCCAGTGCCAGTTGGTAGATGTCACTTGTCTTCGATTTTTTAGTTCTTGGATATGCCGGTTTCCTCACTTTGTTTTCCTTCACCGATGTTTTCATTCTAATGCTACATTTTTATTATTAGACAGAAACGATCTTGATATGCATATGCATATTGTACCTGAGTATCAATATAAAAACTATTTTGCAAGAAAAAACAATCGACTTCCCAAAAAACACAACAAAGTGAAAATTAACTTAAAACTAACTTAACTTTAATTTCGGAAGTCGGTGTCTTTTGATCTGTATTTTAGTGTTTTGCCACCGACAGGAATTTAAGTCGATAATAAGTATTTGCTTGCAAGGTCAATAAAATTATATAATAATATTAAATTATATATAATAATAACCCTTTTTATTTTTATTTTTTTTGGATGGGAAATCATCAAATGACTTCACCCGCTCTGGGCGGAGCGTGAGGGCGTGTCAGACTTTTACTGACTAAAACCCACACGTGTTCCTTCAGGTGCCCATGTGCCAGGGTCACGATATCTCTTTCGAACAATATCGCAACCCTGGCAGGCATCGGTCCTAGCAGACCCCTTCAGTGCTGCTGACATCTCTTTGAGGCACGCATGGAACACTACGCGCCGTCGACCCGAACCTGGCCCTTACCGGGCGGCAAGCAATGGGTAGCTCGCCGCCTACGCACATTGGGGACAGAATGTTCAAAACCACCTAGAGACCTCAAATATTAACCAAATTAAAACATTTTTGCACAAAAATGTTTGAAATTACATTCCAAAGACACTCACGAAGCCCGATTTGCGAAATTAGGTTGTATTTTTTTTTAATAAAAAATGCATATGAGTTGAATATATTTTTTTTTATATTATGACTGATTTTATATTATACTCTAGTGATCATGAGATTTTTTCCTGATACGAAAGAAACAATGAATATATTAGAGGGTTAATCGTGTTGCAAATTGTTTATTTTTTATTTTATAAACAAATGTTTGCAAGATTATATTTGGTTTTAAAGTTTGTTTAAATTTTAGGGTTTTTTATGCACAACAATAAAATATGCTACTAATGTTTAGAAACCATTTTAGTTAATAAGTTGTTGAATAATTTGTTTAAACAAATTTTTAAAAAATTATATATTTTTCGATTTTTTTTCAGCTTTAAAGTTATGTTCTGTGCTGAATTCTAATATACAATCAATAGAAATCCAGCGTCGTTAGTCTCTTTAGAATTTAATTACAAACATTTCTGTCCAATAATTGTCTCATTTGGTTTATTTTTGCGATCTCTAGTGGGTTTTGAACAAAAAATTGGCTTTATCCCCAATGTGATACGGTTGCCGGGAGTCTGCTATTGACTCCCGCTGCCCCGGGGCGTCTCCTCCTGCGGCGGCTAGGGACGTGAGAGCCTAGAGACTGCCACTCCCTCACGCGCCCCGCCTCCTCCTTCGCAGAAGGAGGTGACAGCTTCCCATGCCCTCTCGCTCTGTACCATGGCTCGCACCAGGGCCGGCCGCGAGAGGTCGCCGCCATAAGACCACCCTTGAAACGTAACGTAACCTATTCATTATGTAAATCATTTTTGAAATCGACCCAAAATTTCCGGAGATATCGGCGAACAAACGTAAAAATACAGTAGTAAATATAACCTCCTCCTTTTTTGAAGTCGATGAAAAATATCGATTTTCCCATCAAAAAGTACGATTAAACACCAACAAAAGGCACCCACGTAAACAACAAAACTAATGCAATAACAAACTCAATTATAAACAAACAAATACAGACAAACGAACTTCCGTTTCATTATATTAATGTAGATTAGATCCTCAAAATGCGAGAATTGTAATAAGGTCTCAATTTACATGGAACAAGGGCCAGAGTTCAGCTTATAAGGTCCCTCCCAATCTCCGGCCGGTCCTTCCTAAGTGTCATTACTGAATTTGAACGAGGAAAGATTGCTGAAGGAGTCCTTTCAGAAGGTTCCTTTGTTATAAACTGTTGTTTTCAATTTGAATTATAAAATGGTGTGGGTATTTTTGGAGCCATAGAATTCGGCTATTGATGATTTATGTCGGCTTCAAATGGTTCGTTCATTAGGATGGGTAATTATTTTATTATTTCTGACAAGTAGGTACTTAAATAGTACAAAGTTTAAAAAAAAAACAATCGATTGAAAAAAAAAAACGACAAAGTGAAAGTAAGTGGCAAAAAAATAAAACAGTAAAACACTGACATCGACTTCCGAAATTAAAGTTATTTATCACTGTAGTATTTTTTTGGTAGTCTGTTTTTTATACAAACTTTTTAATTTTCTGTGGACTATACAAAACTTAATAAAAGTATAGTATTGGTTATTTTGATTCATTATATTTATTTGTTTCAACCAAATGGAATATCAATAAAACTAAACCAGTTCTCATAAAAACTTTCATTGTAACTTAAAAGTTCCATTGATTCCATCCATGGGTTTTTACATTAAAAAAAAATACAATAAGAACCTAACAAGGAATAGCCATCTTGAAAGTATAAGTATGTAAGCATTATTCAATTAAAATGTTTCATTTTCACACTGAGTTCTAGCTATATTTTGTATACAGGTAACATTTTTAACAATCTCAGGGATTTCAAACGGTTCCAGGATCCGGAATTCTAAAAGGCATATGCATATTATTCTTTCGTGGATATAAAAGTGAAGTTTTGGTATATTAGCACCCGATTATCCGATCACTGGTTATTACAATTATTTCTTAGCGACGAGATTCTCTCTCGCCATACTCAATACTAGCACCACAGTATTACCATGTTCTGGCTGGAAATTTTCTTTCCATTTCACTTTTTCTGTAACTGTTCTTTCATAATCACTTCTCTCGTAAGATGAACTGTAACAACGATAGTATTGTTCAAATGAAAATAAAAGTTTAGATCGGGGAAATTCAGAAAACCAATTTACCCCTTAACAAATTCATGAAAAGCAATTTCCGAAAACAGCCGCCAATGTACAATTACTTTAATAAATAATTTCCACCAAAATCCTATTTTATTTTATTATTCGTTCTGTAAACGAACATAACCGTATACAACAAATGTTTTTACTGACGTGGTAACTTTATGAAGCCATATTGAGTGGTAAGCAAAGTTGTAAATATTATCTTTATGGTCTGCTGATATAAAGTGAGGATGTAGTACAGGTAAAATTTTATTTATTTATTTATTTTTATTTATTTATTTTCTAACTTACAACTATTATTACAGGTTTGCACCTAATGCGATAGTGTAACATTTCAATTCTTACTAACTATTTTTTTTACAATATTTAAATTTTGTAACATATGACAAATAAATAATAAACATTCATCATCATCATTTCAGCCGTAATACGTCCACTGTTGGACACACGCAGGTCGCCCCCAAAAAAGTGAGGGGATTTGCCATAATCGCCACGCTTGACAGGCGGGTTGGCAATCGCAGTATGGTGGTAAAATGCATAGAGAAACGCTGCTGCCCATTCTCTAGTAAGTCGCTTAGTCGCCTTTTATGTGACCCATGGAAAAAAAAACGGGTTGATGATATTCTTTACGTCCGGCACCATACGGGAAATATACATGTTTATATCCCTAAGTTGACCGTTAATGACAACAGTCAAAACAATAATTAACCTCTAAGTCCCTGAGAAACCACATTTGGTATCAGACACAATGGTTTTTAATTGTGTCTGTAATTACGGTAATTGACTGGTTAACGTTTGTGTTTGTCATTTGATATGACAGGCTGATACTGATTTTGCAACGATCATAATTATCACTACACAATACTGATTAAATTATTTTCATTAATGATCACACACGTATTATAATAACAAGTCTTTAATCCCCGATACCTTTTTTTTTCTGGGTGGGAAATCATCAAATGACATCTCCCGCTCTATGGCGGAGCGGGAGGGCGTGTCAGACTTTTACTGACTAAAACCCACCCATGTTCCTTCAGTTGCTTATATGTCAGGGCCACGATAACTCTTTCGAACAGATCTCGCGACCCTAGCAAGATCCCCAATAGCTTAGGCAGACGTGTCCATATATCACTCTTACATTTCGCGAGTTATGTTTAAGTCTCAAGTCGCGTGAACATACTTCCGAAAATCTTGCTGCGTAACAGTTAAATGGTGCCTAAGAATTTATAACCAAGCCATTTATCGTTTGCAACCCTTTTCCGCATAATTATTTGGCAAAACACGTAACACTATTCTAATTTTCGTTCACACCCTCCCAGAATTCACGATCAACATTTTACCTGGGCTGATGTATAGTTTCCTTGGGCGGTGGCATAGGAGTGGGGATCCTGCGGCCGCCCCTCATCCCACTGGCACTCATCTTGGCCTCGAAGGCTCGAAGCTCCGATTGTCCTTAGGCGGAACTGCAAAAAAAAAACATAATTCTTTAGGACACTCTAACGAATGAGACAAGGGGTCGGTCGTATTGAAATCCTGTCGCGAACCGCGTTTTAGTTCTGTATTCTTTATTATCAGGGGCTTTCTTTGTGTTGCCGGGTTTTTATTTTGTCAATTAAATATGCTGTTGTAGCAGCGATGTGGGTAATGACGGAATAAAACCAGAGTAGCGGTGTAGAAATAGGAACGTATATTTCTGTACACATACAACGAGCTTAAGTACAAAATCTCAGGGGCTGAAGTAGTGGCAGTGGTACGATGTAAGCGTCGCGCGTTCGTCCAATAAGAACGAGCCTACCGGACTCTGTAAGTACCAAAAAGAAACGAGACCGATGCGCGCGCGAGCGAGATAGCACTAACGTAAATATAACGCGTTCGCGGAGCGCGCGGTCTTCATTTCTATGCGATGCGTGGCTTGAGAATGATGTAGCGATGCGTACCTCACAGTACCCCCTCCTTAGCGAAGCGTACGTTTGGCTTGCATACTCTGCCGGTCCTGGTTATGTATGGTTGGTGTGAAGGTACAGGATTCACGATGCTCGGCGTACTTGCTGTGTTTGTAGGGCTCGTAGTGTTTGGTGTTTCATTGCAGATGTATGCCGGTTTCAGTCTATCCAGCGATACAACTGTCTCTCGATGCGGCAGCTGAATTTTGAAATATTTTTCGTGTCTCTGTAGCACTGGATACGGTCCATCGTAGGGCGGTGTCAGCGGCGCTCGCACGGTATCATTCCTCACAAAGACGTGTGTGCACGTACCGAGGTCCTTGTGTATGAAGGGGCTGGCTGTTGTTCTAGCGGTAGTGCACGAAGGTGAGAGTGACGTCATCGTTTGTGTGAGGCGGCGTACGTAATCTTCGTCTGACATGTTAGTCGTAGTAGCCGGTGCGAAGAAATCAGATGGCACACGTAATGTAGAACCGTAGGTCATTAGCGCGGGACTTAGGTTGTTGTCTTCACGTAGCGCTGTTCGGAGGCCAAGCAGTACGGTGGGAAGTTCGTCGCTCCAGTTGGTAGTTGCGCCTCTAGCCATTAACGCAGCTTTTAGGGTGCGATGCCAGCGTTCTATTTGCCCATTTGATTGTGGATGGTATGCGGTCGTGCGTATGCGTGTAATGCCGAATTTCTTCATTAGCGCGTTGAACACCGACGATTCAAACTGCCTGCCTTGATCGGTCGATATACGTAGTGGGCAGCCGAATCTAGCAATCCAGTTTTCATACAGTGCCTTTGCAACGATCTCAGCTGTTATCTCGCGCACTGGTACGGCTTCAGGCCATTTTGTAAATCTGTCCATAATAGTTACACAATATCGATAATCGTAAGATAGTCGAAGTGGGCCGACTATATCGATATGGATATGTTCGAAGCGTTGCGATGGCGGGAAACTTCCTAGTGGCGTGACGACGTGACGATGTATTTTTGCTCGCTGACAGCCGACGCAGTTTCTTGTCCACATTGTTACATCTTTGTTCATAGATGGCCAGAAGAACTTTGATGTTACTTGCTTTCTAGTCGTCTTGATACCAGGGTGGCAGAGATCGTGTTGCGCTTTGAATGCTGCAAAACGATGTGCCGGTGGTAGATATGGGCGGAGCGTAGATGTTGATATCTCGCACGTGATTGGTCGCTGCATGCCGGGCAAAGTAACGGTGATGAATTTTAAGTTTGGCTGTAGTTTTAATTGTTTTAGTTCTTCGTCTTGTTCTTGATCACGTGATAGTTTGTCGTAGTCAATGTTTGAGGGACAGTGTATTTCCTCAATGCGAGATAAGGCGTCAGCGACTGCGTTTTCGTCTCCTTTTACGTACGCGATGTTATTGCAGAACTGACTGATAAAGTGGAGTTGCCGTTCGCGTCGCGGGGTGTCGCTGCTGCTTTGCGGCCTTGAGAGCGCGTAGGACAGCGGTTTGTGGTCAGTGTAGACGGTGACGTCACAGCCCTCGATGAGTCTTCTAAAATGCTTCACAGACATGTAGATCGCTAGTAGTTCGCGATCATACGTGCTGTATCGAGATTGTGTAGCACTCATTGTTTTAGAAAAGAATGCTAGCGGTTTCCAAGCCCCGTTGTCGCGTTGTTGCAGCACCGCGCCGATGCCATGGTCTGAGGCGTCCGTCATGATGCAGAGTGGGGTGTCGGCGATAGGGTGCGTCAGCGTTACACATTCCAATATGCTTTGGCGGCATTTTTGAAAGGCTTGTTCGGCGGTAGGCGTCCACGTGACTGGAGTCTTGTCATTCTTTTTACCATTGTGCAGATATTTGTTCAGTTCGCTCTGCATGTCGGCTTGATTTGGTAAACAATCTCTATAGAAGTTCAACATGCCCAGGAAACGACGAAGCTCGACGATAGTTTTAGGTTGAGGGTAACTGGATATGACTTTTATTCGTTCTTCAGTTGGTTTTATGCCGTTCGCTGTTACTTCGTAGCCGAGAAAGTTGATTTTCGCCTGTGCAAATTCACATTTGTCGATGTTGAGTGATACGCCGTATTTGTTCAGGCGCTCGAGCACTTGATGTAGTAATGTCTTGTGTTCTTGTTCGTTTTCTGAGTATAACAAGATATCGTCGACGTATGAAAAACAGCCCTCGATGCCGCGCAGTACCTCGTGCATGAATCGTTGGAAGGTTTGACTTGCATTTCGTAGACCAAACGTCATGCAGTTGAATTCAAATAACCCAAAGGGTGTGATGATGGCAGTTTTCTGTGCGTCTTCTTTGTTTATAGGTATTCTATAGTAGGCCATTTTCATGTCGAGTTTCGAGAAGATCTTCTTATTGTGTAGTTGATAGGTGAAATCTTGTATGCGCGGTATCGGGTACTTATCGGGTAGCGTGACTGAATTTAGACGCCTGTAGTCGCCGCACACTCGTAGACTGCCATCTTTTTTCTTTACGACATGGAGAGGGCTGGCCCACGGGCTCTTGGAAGGTTGACAGATTCCCATTTCCATCATCCGTTCAAACTCTTCTTTAGCCGCTTTGTATTTGTCGGGCGGTAGGGGGCGAGCACGTGCGAAGAGAGGTGGTCCCGTTGTCTCGATGTGATGGGCGACGTTATGTTTAGCGGGCGTTGACAAGGACATCGGTCGGAGTAGATCTGGATACTGTTTGAGTATGTCTTGATATGTCTGCTTGTTGCTGAGTACGTAGACTGCTTGTTGCATTGACGATATTTCTATGGCGTTGATTGAGAGTTCTGTCACCTTGTCGATTAGCTTCTTTTGATGCAGGTCGACGAGGAGTTTGAAGTGGCGAAGGAAATCAGCTCCGAGTATTGATGTTTTGACATCTGCGACTACAAATGTCCAACGAAATCGTCTTTTGAGGCCTAGGTCGATTTGCAGGTCTTTCTCTCCGTAGGTGTTGATTGTTGAACTGTTCGCGGCGTATAGTTTGTATGAAGTTGGTGAACATTTCTTCTTATGTATCGGGGTGGCGGTTAGGACGGAGATGTCCGCACCGGTGTCAACGAGGAAACGGTGATTAGTGTTGCGATCGAAGACACATAGGCGGTTACTTGCCGTAGTTACACCGACGTCCGCCACGGTCGGTGCCTCTTTTAGTTTTCCGACTTCTTTTGATTTCGCTTCGCGCAAGGTGACACGCAGCGTCTCGCTTGATCCCCAAACCGGTAGTGATAGTAGCATACTCGGTTGGGATCGTTTTGATACCTTGCGGTGGACTTCGATCTTGAGCGGGAGCGCTGGTGATGGCGATGGTGTGGTCTTCCACGGCTGCGAAGCTCGGAGATTTCGAGTGTCAGCTTCTCAAGTTGTTTTGAAAGAATTTGTATTTGCGCGGACATGAGTTGTTGGTTGACAGTCGCAGAATCTGGTTGTGACGAGGAGACAGCTGCGATATTGCTCGACTCGGAATATTCAATCATCTTGTCTGCCATTGCCGCGAGCATGTCAAGTGACGAGTCTGTGTTCACTGACAGCACAACTCGAACTTGCGCCGGAAGGTGGTTCATCCATTCTATCTTGATGCCGTCTTCGGTGATCATGTTGCCGCCGAGTTCGCGCATGCGTCGTAGCAACTGGGACGGTTTTTGGTTGCCTAGCTCCAATCCGCTAATGAGGTTCTTGAAATTTTTCACCTCGGACTGTTCGTACACGGAGAGAAGGCGTTGTTTGATGGTTTCATACTTCTTAGTTTCTGGTGGCTTCATCACGATGTCTGTGATATGTTGAAGGTCTGTCGGTTGTAGTTGGCCGAGGACGTAACGATATTTGTTTTCGTCGCTGGTCTTCTGAGGTTCGACAAGGGCTTCAAATTGAATAAACCACATGCGTGGATATTCGCGCCAGAAGGGAAGGAGACGTGACTGCACGGAGATCGCAGCGAGGTCTGTAGGCTCACTAATTTCTTGCTTGTGTTCCATCACGTCGGGGTCACCAAATGTAGCAGCGATGTGGGTAATGACGGAATAAAACCAGAGTAGCGGTGTAGAAATAGGAACGTATATTTCTGTACACATACAACGAGCTTAAGTACAAAATCTCAGGGGCTGAAGTAGTGGCAGTGGTACGATGTAAGCGTCGCGCGTTCGTCCAATAAGAACGAGCCTACCGGACTCTGTAAGTACCAAAAAGAAACGAGACCGATGCGCGCGCGAGCGAGATAGCACTAACGTAAATATAACGCGTTCGCGGAGCGCGCGGTCTTCATTTCTATGCGATGCGTGGCTTGAGAATGATGTAGCGATGCGTACCTCACACTGTAATAAGGGACGGAGCACAGGGAGTTGAGATAGTCTTTGTTAGGAACTTTCCTTACTGGAAACTCGATTGTTGCAGCTATTATAATGGCCCATGATTTTAGGATTAAAATGCGGTGTTTGTTAGTTTCTAGAAGTCATGTGTCCACTGCTCTCAAAACGGTGAAAGAAAACTTCGTGTGGAAACCGACATGTCTTAGGACAAAAAATTCGAAGATATGTGACATCTACCGACCCACACTGGGCCCTCGAGGTGGATTATGGCCCACTCTCTCTCACCGAGAGGAGGCCTGTGTCCCAGCAGTGGGAACATGCAGTGGGTCTGCTGATGGCTGATGGTGATGAGTCGGATATTTGTATCCGCAGATTTTGTCGGATATTTTACGGATCTTATACTATACATAGAATTAAAGAAAGACCCGACAAAGTATGATTCTGTCAAGCTAAGCGTCAAGCAGTGTCAACTATTGTTTCAAGGTCACGCGCATCGACTCCGATTGCGTAAGAAAGTTAAGATCCGTATGCGTATCCGCGGATCTTGATACGAAATATCAGTATTCGGATCCGGCACATCACTAGGTTCAAGATAAGCTAGTATAAGATTTTGTTTCAGTAATGATTATCTGTGTTAGTACTTACATTGTCATCATCATCATCATCATCATTTCAGCCGTAAGACGTCCACTGCTGGACTTAGGCCTCCCCCAATATGGGGGGCTTTGCCATAATCGCCACGCTTGGCAGGCGGGTTGGCGATCGCAGTGTGGTGGTAAAATGCATAGAGAACGCTGCTGCCCATTCTCTAGTAAGTCCCTTAGTCGCCTTTTACGACACCCACGGGAAGAAATGGGGTGGTGTTATTCTTTACGTCCGGCACCACACGGTACGGTACTTACGGTAATCACGGTACTTACATTGTAGTATTAAGTAAATAGAGTACCTTAGTCAATATTTCGATCAAAAATCGATCTTAATAAAAGGTAAAGTTTTGAAAACAAAGTTTAAAAAATTGTATAAAATTAAAATATTTTATTTCACATAAGCCTACATGGACACTTATGAAAAGTCAGAACCTAGGTGAATGCTTCCAATTTATCGTTTCTTATGGAGAAGAGCCGGTTAGAAACCACGGTTACTATTTTGAAAATAATTGGCTTTTAACAATGTTTTCAGATTACAATGTTAACAGGTATATGAAGGATGGTGTAGGCTTATCAAAAAGTATCAAATGGTCTACAAGGCCTACATCGTTCTCATATCACAAAATAAAAAAGTAATATACGTAATAAGATATATATAAAACTTATTTAAACCAAATGACATGTTTGCCACTTCACCCATTATCGGGTTACCACGCAAGTTTTTGAATATTGTGATCTATTTCAATACAAAATATCTATTGTAATCATGTATTGATCCCTAAATATATTGAGAACATCTCAGACCTCACTCACGTACCAAAATAAGTACACGCAAACAAAGCCTACATCAATGCCTAATATTAGTAGAATAACACCTATATTCGTATCTTCCACTATCGCTCGTGTAATTGTTCAGCGGGAGATGAATACTGAAAAGGACTGTGTCACAGAACCTTGATCCATAGCCACACGGTTGAAATTTCTTTGGCAGATTTGGCTGTATTTTTGCAATGTCCTAGGATGCATCAGTCAAAGCCTGGTTGGAACGTAACCGGCATTGTGACGGCTCTCAAAGCCTTCCATTGGAGTCGTCAGGTTTGTTCCCGGTATAACAAGTACGGAACCTAGATTCTACGATAGGCAACGTTTTTGTTATCCCTGGCTTAGTTTTTCTATAGGACGAGGTTGGTTTTGTGTTTTTGTCGGTGGTAATGTAGATATCTGGGTATTTTTGTTTGTAGGTTTAGTGTTTCAAGTGAAACGTATTCATGGTCTCTATAACGCATTTTTTAATTTACTTAGCAACTCGTCGGTTTGCACAAAAGTGAAGGTTTTATAAGAACCACCCCTAGGGCACGAGAAAAAAAATAAGTATTATAAATGTATTTAACAATTAAATAGCTCTTAATTTTTATTTTCTCTTTTTTCTTTTTCTTTTTGTACGCACCACGTGTTTCTGTGACACATACATATATATCTTTATGGTTTTTTCTTTCTTCTGATCTTAGCCCATACAAATATAATAATTAGTTATTAAAGTCACTTTTTTTACTTTTTGTCTCAGTCACCGTGTTGTTCTTCTATAAAAACGGGTTATTCCGAAAGTACTCCAAAAAAAGTTCCCAAACTACTACATGAGAAATATAATATTTTAAATTAGGTTTCTTTCTACTCCACGATAATATTAAAATGTTCTCAAAGTACTCCACTGCATTTTATGCAATAAGCTAATTTAAATATTTACCGAATTACTACAAAAGGGTACCTGACGTACAGTCAGGCTCAAAAGCTTTGCAAATATATTTTTAAATATAAAGAAATGTTTAAATAAAACACTTTATAATATAATTTAACAATCATTTTGAGTCTTAATTTTTTTTCTAATTCAACAATTAAAAATAATCAAAAATCATCAGACAAAATTAAAAAAGTAGGGCTCTGGATTTAGAACGAAAACATGAAAAACAAATAATAAGAAATCTAAAATAATATCAGGCTATTAAGCCTAACATAAAATATTTTAAAAAATCGGCCAATAATCATTTTAAATTTTACATAACATCGTAAAAATATGTACTTATAAATCTAAAAGTCACAGCATTTCTTTCATAATCACAAATTTTGAATCCTAAAAAAAGTTATCAAATTAAGTTAATACATTATATTACATTTGAGAATTTTTTTAAATTTAATTTTAATTGCTACACCACTTCAAAAAATTCAAAAAAAAAACCTGAGTATAGAGGAGTATAAAAGACATTTTTTGTCGAATTTTAGTAAGTGACATATTTCAAAAAGGCTAAAAAAAAATATATAATTTTCTTTTCTCCGTTAAAAATCTGCTTTCCGTTTGAGAATCATATGATTTTATCATATTTTGGAATCGTAAGAATTAGGAAAAAAAATCATCATTGAATAATTCCGAATTTAACCTCTAATTCCCTGAGATACCACATTTGGTATAGATATAATGGTTTTTTAATTGTGTCTGTAATTACGGTAATTGACTGGTTAACTATAAAAATAAAAATAATTTCTAAAAAACGGTTTTTTTGAAATTCTCGAATACTGTTTGAGTTAAAGAGTTAAAGCTTGATGTGAATTATATTCATTCGACACCAAATCGCTTATTATGAGTCAAAAAAGCCTTGGGGGCAGAATTCCCATAATCCGGCTATGCCCTTTGCCATTATAAATTCAATCAATTCATTCATTCAGTGAACACTTGAGATACAAACTATCCTATATTTTAAGTTGAACCTAATTACAAATAATTACGAAGTTTGATAACAATCAGTTCAGTAGTTTACCCTTAATATACATCCATCGTGACACGAGATTTTTATACTATCGGTAATCATGTCGATGGAGCATTTTGAGAATTGATAACGAATAATCGGTGGAGTACTTTGGGAATAGTTCCAGATACCTATGAAGCAGAATGGGAACAAAATAAGAAGTTTTTTTAAATAATAAAAAATCCTTGGAGTAACTTGGGAATGAATGTATGAGATTCTTATCTTTTTAGAACAAAAGAATGGAGTACTTTGGGAATAACCCATAAAAACCTGCGTAACGGATTATGATGCGGCTGCTCCGACCCTTGCTCGAGCTAGCCCACGCCGGAGAGCCTGTAGCTTTAAATTCGCCCCTAAATAATAATCATTCCAAGCCACCCCGTCTCTTGCTGCCCTCTACCGGCGATGACCTAAGCCGCGGTCCGTACCCCACAGGGGTGCCTTTAGCAAGTAGTCACTCTAGTTTTACGTTTTTTAAGCCCTGTCTGGAGGCCTTAATTTATTAAGGTAGCTACAGGCAAGTCCGGTTAAGCAGCCAACAACCCAATAGGTTGACCTGCGAGATGTCATTTAAAAAAGAAGACACTGATGCAATTTGCACCATCTAATAGAGCCTTTGTTCCGGTAGGTTTATTCATAAAGAAATTTCGATCTTTTGTCGAGTCGTAAGACTTGCAGAAGCAGGTGGCTAGTCCTACTATCCTACTAATATAAAAAAAAATGTGAAAGTTTTTATGCTTGGATGTTTGTTAATCCATCACGCAGAAATTGCTGAACAGATTTGGATTTAACTTACACACAGATAGTTTTAACCTGAATAAACACACAGGATAGTACTTATCTGGGTAGTACGTTATTGTGGCATAATCTCTAACATCCAGGCGTGCATGAGCCAGTATAGTAGTAAAGAAAAATAAAACTACTTTCATACTCAGTCTCCCAAAGGGGAACTAATCAAAGGCCTCCGTAGCTTCGTTGCGTTTTAATTTAAATATACTACAACGTGTATATTGTCAATATTATATTATATACTAGCTTTTGCCCGCGGCTTCGCCCGCGTAGATGTCGGAAATTATCGCAAGAGGACGTATTACCGCGGTAAGAATGTATTAATCCATGTTATACATACATAAAATTACGCCTTTTTCCCATGGGGGTAGGCAGAAACTACGGAACGCCACCTGCTACGATCCTTACATATCTTGTGTGTTTGATGTACTTAAAATAAAACTATTCAGAGTAAGAAGATTGTGACATAGGGCTGGATTGAATTGAATATAAGTCTTCCTGATTTTTCTTAACGCTCCTATTCTACCTATATAAACACTCAGTTATTTACCAGACACCAAATTAAACATAGTTATAAGAATAGTACTTTGGCCAGTGGCTTTGCCCGTATAGCTGTCGAAAAATAACACCCGGGAAACTACTACCGGGATAAAATATCTGTGGTATGCTATATATGGTAAGTATCCAGGATAACCAAAAATCCAAATCCATCCAAAAATCTAAACATATAAGCCATATTTCGCGGTCTCTTACTTGGAATAATACAATTAGCTTTATTTTGAGTACTTCGAACACACATGATGATATGCATTTACTATGAAGCCCAAGTAATATGAATTACAATCCTACTAATCCTGCACTACCCGACCGCTACCAAGCGAGATGGCCGGACGCGGAACGGCCCGCTAGCCGCTCTGCGGCTATTTTATTATAATCTCTGATATCTTCTAAAATATTCATTTTAATGATATGCTGTACACGGCAATTTTGATCTACATGAAATGCACAACATATCTAATGTATTTAATTGGATAAGAATTAATGCTGTATTGCTTAAAATAGCTTCGTAAATAAGCCATTATTTCTCCTAAAAATTAAAGGATAAAAAATGGTTATTGTGGGTTATCCCTAAGAGATAGACATATACCATCGCGGACTTTTTTGTAGAACTTTGTAAGGTGTACAATACTGTTGTACATTATTTTGATCTATTTCGTAGGGTTCAGCCAGCGTTCGCAATGTAAGCGCAAAAAAATGAGTTTATTTATGACATCACATTAGAAACCTCTAAAATTATCAGTTTCTTTACTATATTATGCATGTTATATACATATATACCTTTCTGTTGAATTATTCTATCTATTGAAAAAACCCACATCAAAATCCGTTCCGTAGTTTTAAAGATATAAGCATACATAGGGACAGACAGACAGCGAAGTGACTTTATTTTATAATATGTAATGATGATTTTCCTCAGGAGGTTCCCTAAATAATTTTAACCCAGATCCAGCCAGTCCCTTGCTGTCCACCCACCAGTGATTGCCTAAGCCGAGGTTCGTACCCCCCTCGGGGTAACCCTTAACGCTTTCGCTTTAGTATTTAAGTATAATAAGCCCCGGCTGGAGGCCTAAAAAGGTAACTTTTAGAACTCGCCGGGCCACCATCCGTTTAAGTAGTAAGAACTGTTTCAGGTTAACTACGAGACGACCTACAAAAAAAAAAATTCCTCAGGAGGTACTAAGTTTACTGATTTTCAGGCTAGATTTTTCCTGCTGCTTCATTCACGTGATTGTCGGCATTTAGCCCCTGGCATTTAAAAAAAGTATTCCATGTGCTATTTTTTAACGTTTAGAAATGCTCATGCATGCTGCGCTACCACGGGAAGGTAGTGCAGTTATGTGGGTCTCCAACCCACTAAAACTCACAGTGGTCCTCCTGTGCCGTCTATGGCGGGAACAGGGGCAAGCGTAAGCACTCCTCCGCGTGAGCCCAGGCTGTCTCCTCCTCTGGAGGCTCCTCCCCATCACCGGCTCACCAGAACACATAGCACGCCATGACTACTCCGGGGATCAAAAAGCACATGGGCGCCAGTCAACCCCGTGTATGGCACCCTTGATCCCCCTGCGACGGGTTAGGACAGCGCCCCTGCCACCTACATGTCCCATGTCATGGTCTATCCGTGTGCCAAAATCAGGTTCTGAGACTATTTGGCCGAGGTACATGTATTCTGAAACATATTATTATAACCTACCAGCGAGTGTCACAAAAATGGCCATTTTTAGAAAAAGAAAAAGCTACAGCCAGCTACCTGCTTTTTAAATATATTTTTTTTGTGTTCAGTTTATTTTGCGTCATATTTACAGCAAATAAACGTATTTTCTTTTTTCTTTCTTTCTTTCTAAAGAAAAGAAAGAAAAACACAACACAGAACAAAATCTAAATTAACACCTAAGTAAAAGAGTCCTACAGTATTTTCAACGCTCGTCTCAACGCTGAAAGTTGCAAATCCAACAGTGCAGTAAATTAGTCACTCATTAGATACTGGTGCCGATTCTGTTGTTCACGAACTAAACTATCTCTAAAATTCCTTACTTTTGGCTATGAGAATTATAACGCTAGTCTGCAAAAAAAATCTCTAAATTTAAAAATTATTTTGACACGACAAAAATCGAATTTGACAATCGCGACTCAACGTGGTATTTTTTTTTCTTTTGGTTTCGTGACGTTGTACTTGTGTGCGCTACGCAATGATGTTTTTTGAGAGACGAAGGCGCGTGCTAGGGCGCAGCTTGGACGTGTTTTATATGGAATTATCACATCTATTTGAAAAAAAAAATATATATATATTACCCACGTGTTGAGATTTAAATGTGCAGGGGTTTACTAAGAGGGTCGAAAATGTCATTATTTTTGCGATAGGACACGCCATTTTCAAGATATGAGCAAAAGAAAACAAAAAAAGAAACGGAACTGGTTTTGTACGTGAAGGCGAGGTGGTGGTGTGAATTTTAGTTCGTGACCACTAGTTTTATTCCACACTTTTTTAATCGCTTTTTTTAGTCAGATTGAGTTAAAATAAATTATTATAGTCTAAATTTTTGGTGAAAACCGGCAAACTCAGAATAGCAAAATTGTCATTTTCACTAAACTAATAACTCAGTGCAATCTTAGTGCTGTCAAACTAAAATATAGTTAAGTTGTGTCACTTAAGTCTATTTCAGAATTGGAAATCGTCGTTTGACAGGAATAAACCAAATTTTAGTGATTTTTAGTTTAGTTTAGAGAATTTTGTGACAACGGAATCGGCACCACTGTATAATATTTTTGATTACCTTTAGTCTTTGTTTGACTTAACACTCCAATAACTCAATGGCGCATTGAACTAACATCGACATTTTGAATTAGCCTGTCCTTTATCAATTTTGGAAATTGAGTGCGCGCTGAGTAAACCGTCGGAATATTGTGCTAATGATGTTAACATGCCGCCGCCGGCGTTTATGTGGCCGGGGTACTGATTATATTACCCTATAAAAACGTGAAAAAAATGCAGAAAAACTGTAGCAAGCGTTAACATTTTTTTTTTTTTTTTAGAACATAAAGTGTTATCGTAGCCGATGTACGTACATATGTAACTATAGGGTCGTGGCGCTTTCAGAACCAGGACCGCGGTCCCGGATTCCACCTAAAATACAATAATTATTTTGCAGTAGTATTTTGGGACCACAAGAAAAATTACGTTAAAACATTTTCTCATCCTGCCAGGGTCGCGTGATTGTTCGAAAGAGATACCGTGACCCTGGCACATGGGCAACTGATGGAACACGGGTGGGTTTTAGTCAGTAAAAGTCTGACACGCCCTCCCGCTCCGCCCAGAGCAGGAGAAGTCATTTGATGATTTCCCATCCTGAAAAAAAAAAAAAAAAAAAATCATTTTCTCATACAATTTGTATGTAAGCTGTTTTTTTTGGATTGGAAATCATCAAATGACGTCTGCCACTCTGGGCTGTCAGACTTTTACTGACTTAAACCCACCCGTATTCCTTCAGTTGCCCATATGCCAGGGCCACGGTAATTCTTTCGAACAAATCTCGCGACCCTGGCAGATAACATCACGCCTGTGCTCCCAGAAAGGTAAGGCAGAGCTGTACGTTAAGTAAAGACCACACATATTTGGCCAGTTATGTTAAACACAACTGGTAAAATGTGTGTCCAATATAATAGCGAGCAAGCCTATTGCTATCATCCGGGCCCAAATCCAGACTCCACGTGGTACTGAGAAATTCTGGGTAGAAAACCCAACAGGACACACGTTGCCCGACCTGGGAATCGAACCCAGGACCTCTCGCTCCGTAGAAGCGCTTACGGCCACTAGACCAACGAGGCAGTCAAGAATAAAAAGTAGTATATCTGGATTTCTGAAAAAAAAAAACTACACCGCTACGAAATAGCAGTTAGGAGTGAATAGTCAAATCTTAGTGAATAAATATAATCGTAAAAGATGAGTGTAGGCTTAAGTGTCACCGCAGACATCCGCAAAGCGACAGTGCGGTGCGATTCTGGTAGAATTATTTCCGTGAAGTTTTCATAGAAATTATTTCATTAGAGTCGCGTCGCGCCTGTTTGCAGGACCCTTTAAGCTTAGTTGTATTAATTATTATGTAGAGTTTAGCGCGGAGTTTCGCTGCGTCAGATTTTCTTCTCAGCAAGATTACGAAGAAGCGTTGAAGATTTTGCCTCTGCAATGTATTTAGATTTTTAAATTTATTGTCAGTTTTTGTATTTCAAAATTTATAGAAGTCGACTTTAGACAATTTCTTCATACAAAATTGTCAACGGACCGGAGTTCTTAATTGATAGTTTTGTAGAAAGAACTGCAGATCAATTTTGTTTTTTTTTTTAGGTTACTCATAGATAGGTATATGATATTATAAATACTAAAGGAACTTTGTACGCCTGTTGCTTTTTAATGCATGTGAACCGGTCATTATGACATCTATCCGATCCTGATGATCCCACTAAACCAAAGAGTCGAAGGTCGAAAGGAGAAGAGTACAGTGAAAAAAAACTTTTTACAAAAAAAACAACCGACTTCCTTAAAAAAAACACTACAAAGTCAAAAATAACTTTAATTTCGAAAGTCGGTGTCTTAGGCTCTGTATTTAAGGTTTTTGCCACCGACTTCCGAAATTAAAGTTATTTTTGACTTTGTAGTGTTTTTTTTAAGGAAGTCGGTTGTTTTTTTTGTAAAAAGTTTTTATTTTTTGACTTTTTAGTTGTGGTAGATACTCCGCACTAATGTAATCGCGTTGTTCGTTCATTTGTCGCGCAAATACGTAATGAAAATTTAAGACTTATATGGTTTTCAGATGAACCCCATTGTCCAAATAGAACCAAATTAAAATGAAACAATTCGGAAAGCACCAGCTTTCAAATAAAAAAAGAATCATCAAAATCGGGTCACCCAGTCAAAAGTTATGAGGTAACAAACATACGGTATTCGTTCATTTGTCGCGCAAATACTTAATGGAAATTTAAGACTTATATGGTTTTCACATGGACCCCATTGTCCGAATGGAACCAAATTAAAATGGGACCATTCGGGAAGCACCAGCTTTCAAATAAAAAAAGAATCATCAAAATCGGTTCACCCAGTCACAAGTTATGAGGTAACAAACATAAAAAAAAAAATAAAAAAAAAAAAAATACAGACGAATTGATAACCTCCTCCTTTTTTTGAAGTCGGTTAAAAAGCACAAACCGTACCGACCTCGCCGCCGAGGTCCGTCGTCGCGACCCCGACTAAATAGTCCCTCCCGACCCTTGCAAGAGCCAGCCCGCGATGCCGCGCCTGTAGCTTTAAATTAGTCCCTAAATAATTTAACCCAGATCCAGCCAGTCCCTTGCTGTCCCCCTACCAGTGATTGCCTAAGCCGAGGTTCGTACCCCCTCGGGGTAACCCTTAGCGCTTTCGCTTTAGTATTTAAGTATAATAAGCCCCGGCTGGCGGCCTAAAAAGGTAAATTTTTAGAACTCGCCGGGCCACCGTTCGTTTAAGTAGTAAGAACTGTTTCAGGTTAACTACGAGATGTCCTACAAAAAAAAAACATTATGACAATTGGCAGATAGGTAGCCTGGGCTTAGAAAAGGCCATGTTTTTCATTGTACAAAATTTAAATTAAAAATATGGTCAAATACGACGTATTATTTCATAACTAGCTGTGCCCGCGACTTCGTTCGCGTAGATGTCGGAAAACAGCATTATGCCGGTTATAGCAGATTATAGCAGATGTAACACCTCCTCTATTGATCTTTTGACCAGGCGTGGTGACTTTTTCTAGTAAAAAGCTGCCACAAAACTT
Organism: Aporophyla lueneburgensis; assembly: GCA_932294355.1. Lineage (NCBI taxonomy): Eukaryota > Metazoa > Arthropoda > Insecta > Lepidoptera > Noctuidae > Aporophyla > Aporophyla lueneburgensis. Next base: position 5,809,632 of record OW028746.1, read on the forward strand.
GTATTTTTTAGGGGAGCGTAAACAAAAAGGTTGCTAGGATTGCTCATACGCGAAAGAGCTACATACATGGCCGTGGGAAAATACTAAGGTCCACCCCCGCAATGGGTATTGTCTGGCCCCGAGCTTACCGGCTTATAGGCTGACCGGGAATTGTACACGTTTAAAACTAAATGGGAAATTATTAGGAATGAGCGGAATTCTGGAAATAAATAGAACATCACCAGTGCCACAACTTGTTAAGATTTTAGCTTCGATGACGTTTTGTTGGAGATAGGTGACTATGAGCCGAGTGCCGTTGCAAAGTTTGGGAGGATATACATTTCTGAAAAGTATTATGGCACTCCGACTTTAAAAAAAATGTTGTGTGCTGAAGACCGGGTATTTTAAAGGAATCTAAGAACTCTACTGGATAGTATGTGCCATCTTCCTCTTCCGTAACCGTGTTTATGGAAGTATATTGCTAACTTTCCCCAAACACATGTGCCAATATTTGTGTATTTATTGCTGCCGCTAGGTCGTTGCGGGGGGTCAAAATAGCTCGTTGACACAGCTAAGCAGTGGCGTGGTTACTGATATCAGAGGGATTCCCATACACAGAAGAAATGAGGTCCAGCTGTGAAGTAACTTTACAACATAGGTTCTCTACCAAAATTACGTTACCATCTTGTGTGGGATATGTGCCGTCACCAATTTTTTATACTAAAACGAACTCTTGCGCGTTGGAGTTCCTCCCTGATGTGCTCGCATGTTTAAACTTAAATGAGTTCATACGACATTGTGCCATAGAATTGAACTCTTCAGACAGGCATTTATTTCATCGGCTCTTGCTCCTCGGGGTACAATTGGTAGTGTATACCTAAAATCACCGCCGAAAAGTAGCATAATGCTTCCTATCGGCCAGTCATTTTGTTTAACGTCCCGCAAAGCTCAGACAACTGCTTCTATAGCCAAGCGGTTTGCCATCGTGCACTCGTCCCAAATGATTGTGACACATCGCGTAAAACTCTAGCTTTATTGTAATTGCGTGACACATTGCAAACCAGGCTTTCTGTTCGTTCCAAATCAATGGGGATTTTAAACATTGTATGTGCGGTTTTTCCTCCGGGCAACAATGTTGCTGCTATACCTGAGGAGGCGACAGCAAGAGCAATTTTATTTTGGCTCCTTATTCGAGCCATAATAACTTTGGTAAGAAAGGTTTGCCCGTTCCACCGGGCGCGTTTAAAAGCAAGATTTCTCGCATAGTATGATCCACACTGTAGCACACTCGATCAAATATTTGACGCTGTTCCGGTGTCAAATTTGAGCAACCAGTTCGCAGAGTTTCTACCAATTCTACGGGATCGTAACTAATCGCCGAAGCTAACTCCCTGTTTATACGTTTCCCATCGGCTGTCGGTGAAGGCAGGCCGTATTGAGTAAGTGGGTTTTCTTCTATACTTATAACTATGTCTTGAATCGCCAATAACGTTCTATTATTACAGATTTCACGGACTCGGTCGGAATTTCTAAACTGTTTTGCCGCTGATGCCTCAAAAAATCTTTAGCATACTTATCTTGGTATTTTTGCCACAACTGCCCAGCATCCGCTAATCCACAAAAGGTCAGTAAGATGGCAAACAAATGACGCAACCGATAAGGACTATTGCTGACGCATGCCTCGGCTAAAGCATCATCCCTATGTTCATCTCCATCTAATAAATGACGTGCGCGGCAAGCAGCTGGTACCTATGTGGGATATTCAATATCATCCACTTTACGGAGCTCCGTAAAGAAGGTAGGCCCCCGCACCACGTGCAGAAGGAGGCGTAAATAATAACAATCTGGATTATTTGGGTGCACAGTGTACACTCGTCCAATCACGTGTTCCTTGAAAACGCCTGACTCGCCTTCCACAGCAGTTCCACGTCTTTTACGGTTAAAAACACTTTGCTGCTTGTACATGTAATAAGATGGAACTTCGTTATATAAAATATTTTTGGCGTAATTATCTGTTTGGCAGAGGTGAAAGAATGCCATTAAGGTGGTTTGTCTCGGATTGTCTACCCTTTTTGTGACATTTTCAGATTGAAAATATACTCGTTGTGCGTCTTAATGATGGCATGCAAATTTGGATCTTCATTTTGGTCTGGAAATTCAGCCCTTATGACATTGTCAACAGCGTCAGCACGAATTTTGTTTTCCAACCATAGGAGGATGTGCGCGTGAGATAAACCACGCTTTTGCCACTCGACGCTGTACATAAAACAAAGAGCTGGGCCGAATAGTTTATCTTTGGTAAGGATATTAATCATTACTTTGAGCTTCAAATGAAAAACCCTTGCAATAATTATGTCATGCCTATCATATGACGCCTGTCCTGAGAGAAGTTCCTGACAGATCTCGGTCCACTTTGGATTTGTTGTGAACGTTATGAAAAGGTCCGAGCGGCCGTATTTACGGACGTAGCAAAAAGCATCTTGTGTTTTTTCGTGCTTGTATCGCGGACCGCTTGTAAAACTGGATGTCAAGTTAACCAATCGCCCCAAGTTTTCATCGTTATTATCTGTTTGCATCGCGTCCCGCAAATGCTCGTATTCTTCAGCGCGTAAACGACGTTGAAAAGTGCGCATGTAAACTAAACGTTCCGTTTCTATTTTTGCATACATATCCGCAATACATTGGCTAAACAACCCCCGAAATCATTGCAAAGAGACGAAACGATTACTCTTTATTTGTAAAAGATATGAATAACGTAAAGTGTGCAAAAATAATTAGGTCAAAACAATAATCTCGCAAACCTACTTGATTTTACGTTAGTATCATTTTGGGTCAGTAGATGTCGCTACGTGTTGTTACATTACGTAATAGTGAAAATAAATAAATTAATATAACTTTTGATAGAGCGAAGCGATTGCGATGAAACGAAAACTAAAATATACTCCTCGTCTACAGATTTATTACATGTATAGATTTAATACACTTTGAAGAAATGCCTAATGATTAAATACGTTATTGTGGCTAATTTATAAAAGATAGATATATACTACTTATGACTTTTTTGTAGATTTTTTGAAAACCATCATCTTTGTAATACATACTTTTGGTGTATGATCAACGTATGCGAGGATACAACCTCGAAAGCGCATTTTCATCCGACTTGCTTCAAATTTATCGTCACTGCTCAGCTCCTATGTGTCTTAGCGTTATGTTATATAGCCATAACCTGCCCAGGAGTATGGACTATAATCGTACCAAGTTTGGTTAAAATCCCCTCAGTAGTTTTTGACCCATGCGTGCACATACAGACAAACGGACAGACAGACAGACAGACAAAAAATTTACTGATTGTATTTTTGGCATCAGTATCGATCACCATTCATCCTCCAATATTAATTTTGAATGTATATTCAATGTACAGAATTGACCTCTCTACAATTTTATTATAAGTATAGATTTACAAAAGTACTAATACGTAGTGCGGTCCATGAGTTGTTAGCCTCACATAGAAAATAAACAGAACTTAATTTAGTTTTTCCTTCATAAAGTAGGTACAAGTGTCAACATGCACTGTGTTGAGTTTCAACTTGTTCCATTTGGTACTTTAGTTTTGAGAGCGATTTACATGTATACATGCAGTCGAGTGATTTTCACAAAATGTATCAAATTTAATATTGGGCTGTTATAAAGTTTTTAACTAAAGAAGGTCTAACGCCAACGCAAATATAAGAAAGATTGACCATCGTTTACGGTGACTCTTGCTCTTCGTATGCAACAATAAAAAACTGGTCTAAGCTGTTTCGTTGGGGTAGAGAATCATTGGAAGATGATCCACGTGAAGGAGGCCCTGTCACCGTGACGGCCCCAGAAAATATTCAATTTGTGGAAGATATTGTTCTGAGTGACCGTAGATTAAAAACAAAAGAAATTGCTGTACAGTCTGGACTTCCAAAAACAAGTGTTCTTAGAATTCTTCACAAGCATTTACACATGACAAAAATTAATGCAAGGTGGGTACCACGGATTCTTAGTGCAGTCCAAAAGCAGCGACGTGTTGAATGTTGTGAAGAATTTTTAGAGCTTTGCCGCGATGACCAGGAAGCAGTTATTCAATCGATTGTGACGGGCGATGAAACTATGATTCTTTACTACGATCCGACGTCTAAAAGGGACTCGATGGAATGGCACAGAAAGGGAGAACCGGCACCAAAAAGCTAAGGTCACCCGAAGAGTTAAGAAGCTCATGGCTACAATTTTTTGGGACTGTGAGGGAATCCTTCTCATCGATTTCAAGGAAAGTAAGACGGTTGTAAACGCAGCTTATTATAGTGACTTACTACGACAGTTCGCCAGAAAAATATTGAAAAAAGAGGAGGGAAAATAATTCGAGGTGTCCGATTGTTTCACGACAATTCTCCAGTCCACACTGTTGCGATTTCGAAGTCTACAGTTAAGGAATGCAGCTATATAGAGATAAATCATCCCCCTTATAGTCCTAACCTGGCCCCCTCAGACTATTTTTTGTTTTCAAAATTAAAATCAGATTTGAGAGGGAAAAAAATTAACAATGATGATGAAATTAAACAGGCTCTTAACGACCACTTTGAAACTAAAGATTCAGCATATTTTTATAGTGGCATAGAAGCACTAATCAGACGTTCTGAAAAATGTGTTGCAATAAAGCAGAGTAAACACTGGATGGATGAAATGGCGGCAGGTCACGGGAACAATCTGTGACTTCTAACATCCCCCTTAAACTTAAGGAGAAGATATATAAAACCATGGTCAGACCTGCTATCCTGTATGGGTCAAAATGATGGGCCACTCAAGGGATGAATTAAAGGCAATTGCATGCAGCTGAGATGTGTAGTTGCCGTCGTCAAAATTATGGATAGAAGTTGATTTTTCTGAGAGATAAACTTTTTAATGTAATATAAATTGTCATGTTTGTGGACGATAGCGCAATAAATAAATATTGTATTCTACTACATAAATGATAGTACTTTTATACTGATAATTAAAGCAATTCGTGCAAAATTATTCCGTAACCATTCCAAGATATCAAATATGCACAACGTTAATATACAAGTTTTCACTTCTGCCGGCACTCCCGGAGTGCAACCCGTAGTTTTTTTTTTTTTTTGGATGGATAATCATCAGGGCATGTCAGACTTTTACTGACTAAAACCCACCCGTGTTCTTTCAGTTGCCCATGTGCCAGGGTCACGGTATCTCTTTCGAACAATTTCGCGACCCTGGCAGGCATCGGTCCTATCAGACCCCTTCAGTTTTGCTGACATCTCTTTGAGGCGCGCGTGGAACACTACGTGCCGTCGACCCGAGCTTGGTCCTTACCGGGTGGCGAGCTACCCATTGCTGGCCGCCCGCAAGCTCGCGCCTACGGTGGCCGGGAGTCCGCTATCGAATATCTTAAAGTCTTAAAATGCAAATCACAATTCAATAAAACTCATTCAATTCATAACATCATGAAAACAAAATATATTCACATACAATACAAATTAATTTAAACTAAATAGGCATTAAAATCTCAGTAACTTTTCTCTTGCAAAAATAACCCAAAAATTTAACTGTGGCTCGGCACTCCGATGAATTTAGAGTCCAAACAGGTGAATGAGACTGCTCCAATACTCATTAACGACAGACGAAGCCGCGTGCAACAACAAGTCCTTAATATAAAACATTTCAAACATAAAACCCACAAGATCTTCCTACCTTTAAAACTACGGTACATAACGACAAGAGAATCTTGATTCAGCGCTCATTCAGCCAGTATGAAAAGCTGAAAATGCAGCAGATTGTTATCACCACCATATAAACGTCCCACTGGCTCACTGACCGACTTTTTAACGTGAGTTTAAACACATAGAAGAAGAAACAAGAAATACTGGGAAATATTTCTTGAAAAATTTCGAATGTTGACAGAAAACTTTAACGTGTTGTATTTTTTAATAATAATTGAGTGTGGTCGATATATTCTGCTACTATTAGTCCAATCGCAAGCAGTCAATTTATTTGTGGACTAATCCAACGAAATATATTTTAGGCAATTTGCAGGTTTTGATTTTTATGCACTTTATCGCATGCACTTGCAGTGGCCTATTTTCATAACTTTATTGCATAAAATTCAAAACATGGCTATTGTCTAATACATATTTTTGGATTTTTCCACAAACAGATTGACTTCGTGCAAGTTGCCTATAGAAAATAATGTATTATCTCGAAAAGTCGACTCGGGCGAGTAAATTCATGTCAATCGACTGATGACGAACCCGATTTGTTGATGATTAAACTAGCTACGTAACCAGTCTCAAAACGGTGAAGGAAAACATAGAAAACTTCTTTCTTCTTCCTGAAATCTTTTTGCTACTAGCCTCTGTAAATCCAACGCTGGCTCGCGTTCACCACTTCATCGTTTGGTTGAGATATATAACGGTAAATTTAACTCAATCGAAATTCTTTTCCTCAGTAAAAATGCATTTAAGAAGCAAATCCGAGCCACCCTAAAGGATCAGCAAAGTAGTTTGAAATAGCGCAATATAATTTAATCTTGTATAAATCTTATATCTTTAAACGAGCAATTCTTGTATATATATATACATATATATAATATGAATCTCGGAAACGGTTCCAACGATTTTCATGAAATTTGGTATACAGGGGGTTTCGGGGGCGATAAATCGATCTAGCTAGGATTCATTTTTATAAAATGTCGTTTTATTCGTGTTTTCAATGACCAAATTTATCGATAATCAACTTGAACATAAACTTATTATTTTAAACACAATTTACCAAAAAATGCCGAGCAAAGCTCGGTCATCCAGATATTATAATTGAATCATGTACGCACACAAACTTACTTTTTATTACTTTTACTTTTGTAAACTTCAAAATCCATATCCAGAGTTCTAGGACAATGGCTGTTGTTTAGGCATTGTATCTGTGCTACCAGCTAGATTTAAATACTTTGTATTGTAATCTGTGGAAAACGTTTTGGATAGCACAATTGTTCAAAATGTAATATTTAAGATAATATGTCTATCTTTTATTGTGTTACTGTTTGTTTTTCCTTAAATAAATTAATAAATAAAAACGTCGCAGACCCAAAGATTACAAGACATCTGACATGCCTCACCCACACTGGACCTGTGGTGGATAACGGTCTACTTCCTCTCACAGAGTGGAGGACTGTGTCCCAGCAGTGACAATGTTATAGACTGATTATGCGTTCATTAAAACAAAAGAGCTGTTCGCTGTTATCTCTTAATTATAACACTGTAGCTTCTAACAATTACTTTAGTCACAGTTAAAACGACGCTAAGGTAAACGTGACTTTGCATAGCTGTGCCTATTTCACAGTTCAGACTTAATTAGATATTCCATTTAAATAATTAATAGGGTAGCTCGGTGAATTCGTATTAGAGATGGGACAAGAGCGGAATTTAATTATTATGTTCTTATCAAGGTATGTAGTTTAGAGAGATAACCTTCAGTGTTTGTAAGTGTAGGATTACTACACCGTATCTTATCTATATATTAATACGTGAAGCGAAAACTTTGGATCCCTTTTTACGAAAATTGGGCGGACGGAGGAGTATGAAATTTCGCACACTTATAGTTTATACAAAGAAGTGACGAATGATAATATTTTTTGAAAATTATGCGTTAAAATACATTATTTTCAATAAATAACACGTTACACACACTACTGTTCATTACCGTGTATCTAATACACACATGCATAGATATTCTTTTGTTTATGGTCCAAATTTGTCTTTAATATATTGTGCAGTGTTACCAACACCCAGAAATATTTACACCTAAAGCTTAAGTTAAAAACTCCTAAAATTGCCTCAATTACTAAAAAAAATCCCCTAAAAAATTATAATGAAAATAAACAACGAATGTTCAGTAATCATAGACACAGTAGTAATATTTGTCTATATTTATTACGCGACATTTTTTAATCATTCACTCTGCATTCTTAGTATCGAGGAACCGTACTAGAAGCCGCTAATACTTTTATTGTAATCAAAAACATAATGAGAAATGTAAGATGGCAAAACATCCCTAAGAAAACCCCTAAAAATGGAACGCCTCTAAAAAATCCCAATCCTCTTATTTACCCCCTAAATTTGGGAAAACCCCTAAGTTGGTAAGCCTGATTTTGTGTCTATAGTCTTACTGAATGTCAAGTATAACCATAGGTAATAAATTAATTTTATAGTTACATAACCTATTTCATTTTTAAAAGCTATGATCATATCGAGAACATTTGTCTTTTATATTATTTGTCTATAGTGTTACTGAATGTCACATAATGTCAAATATAACCATATTATTCTTTTATATTTATTATTATATATATTTTTTCTTTTAATAATGTACAGTAGAGCGTCGATTATCCGAACTAATTGGGGGACAGGATTGTTCGGAAAATCGGTTTCTTCGGATAATCGAACTGTATTGATTCAGCCATACATATTTATGTACAGGTGAATGAAAACCTTATGTTAAGAACATATCATTAATGACCAATAGTTTCTTTGCCGCGGTAAAATTTAGTTTATCAAATAACGGCTATTTCAGAGTGACATACGAGCACATACAACTAATAGTTCGAGACAATTTGGCGTGTATTGTATCGTGGGAGGAGGATAGCAAGCGCGAGTGGGGCGGGCGTAGTAGTTCGGATAAGCGGTCGTTCGGTTGATCGACGTTCGGATAATCGACGCTCTACTGTATTTCTATTAAAGTGAAGTGCGGTCGAATTTCGACCAATGGGCGATCACTAGTCTATATTAATACGTTAAGTATTTTATACACCTTTGTACGAAAATTACGTGGATGGAGGGGTATGAAAATTACCACGGTTGATAGTACGCAAAAGAAAGTTTAAAAAAAATATGTCAAAAATTATAAATAAGTATACATCGGTTTATAAGTAAGTCGCGTTGATAAATAACCTAGTTTCAAATCCTAGCTTATTATTTGTAACGGCTGAGACAAAAGTTTTTTGGTATAAGAAGTGTCGGATTTGTGCGAATATACGAGTAGATATGTCTCAGGCCTTATGGTTGTGGAAACTGCCGTAGAGTTTTAGGCGGTAGCCTCAGGCTGAGGCCGGTATCTTTTAGGCTTTCAAGGGAAAAAAAAAACAAATGTGTGGAAAGGTAAATACTCTTGAATAGTTTATTATTACAAAGGTATACATAATTATTATAATAACATCAAGTTCCACTGTAACATAAGCCCAAAGTGTATCATACTACTAATAAATGATTTACATTACATAAAATTAGTCACTATTGTCCGTTGTCTGCCTCATTGATCTAGTGGTCGTAAGCGCTAATGCCAAACCCAGGGCCTCATACTCATCAGGTCCTGGGTTCTTATTCCTGGTGAGGCAAAGTGTATTGTAATTTTTCTTCGGGCATTTCTCAGCACCAGCCCCTAGTCTGGATTTGTGCCCGGTTGATGGCAACAGACTCGTCCCCAAGTACATGTGACTTAAACTTATCAGGAATAATAATAATGGGTGTGCTAGCAGTTTAGAAAAACAACTCCCCACAGAGACGGACATGAAAAGTGACAATAATATTTATTATATGTAAATAGAATTCACCTATTTCGGCTTGGGTCCACAATCTGGGTAAAAATCATTCCATATGCCTTGTCCGTCTAGATAGCAAGTGTACCGATAGCAGTCAGGGTTACTGTCGGTCAACATTACAACTCCATTAGCGTTTTCACAATCCTCAACAGCGTGCTAAAAAAACAGAGTTTTAATTCGTAAAAAAGTAAAGGTAAACGCTCCAGGATAGCTGGGGAAATTCATTCTTTTCACGATTACTGCAATATGCAATCAGGTCAGTGTTACGCTGTAAGTTGAACAAAATATGATTCGCGACCGTAACGATAATGGCTTTACATAAATATAATCATTTAAATCGTCCACGAAACCGTCTAAAGGCTCGTACAAACAGGCGAGACTTGTTGCGCGACGTGTCGACACAACACCTTTGACACCGGCTTGTACGACACCGTCGCGGCTGCGAAACGATGCCACACAAAATGTACATTATGTTGTCGCACTGCTCGACGCGGGGCGACCAAGTCGCGGCGCGACAGGTCACCCCTGCGTGAAGTACCACGCGTTTTGTCATAGAAATTGTTCTACGGATATAAATTGCCGAACCTTGTGCGACGTCGCGTCGCGCTTGTCTGCACGAGCCTTTAGTTCACATAATTCAATTGTTCACATAGTTCTTCTAAGTCGTGTTGGTAATTCCAACTGTTGGTTTTGAATAAGCTTCAACCAGATTTCAGCCACTTTGACAACGTTATTGCACCTTCTCATGAAATATCCATTCAATTTAATTGAACAACCCCCTACATTTAATTAATTCTGTGGAATGGCTTTTTCAATACACTCAACGTGTGACTATCAATCAATCAATCAATCATTTATCTATCACGAATCGTATTTTAATCAATATGTCAGTGCGAGTCGCCTGTAGAAAATAGTATTTTATTTAAAAATGATAATTCGCCCAACTCAGACGATTTATTTCATGCTTGTCGAGTAATAAGCCAATTAATTGGTCATGACGATCGCGTACTCGGCGGTCGCTTTTGTTTAGAGCGCTGAGTTCGATTGTCTATACGAACAATGGAATATAGCGAAGATACTGCTGAAGTAATAATAGTACTTCTTGATATTTAGCAATATTTCTACTATAGTTTGTTTTTACTTGGTGGCTTGTGTCTTACTATTAACAGCCGCACGACTCGATCGGTCAGGTTAAGCTATGCTTGGCACCAAAAGCACGAAGGGGTTTTGGTATGTGATACCAAAACCCCTTCGTGCCTTTGAAAGCAAGTTAAGCCGTTGGTCGCGGCTGGAATTCAAGGATCTTTGACAGTCATTACGGTTGTCAGAAGCCCGTAAGTTTGCCAACCAGTCTTACTAAGGGGTATTGTGTTATCCAATAAAGCCTCCTACAAACCGGCGCGATGCGGCAGCGCGACGCGACACTCGTAGAACAATTTTTATGTGAACTTCATGGAAATTGTTCTACAAGAATCGCGTCGCGCTGTCGCGTCGCGGCGGTCTGAATAAGCCTTAACTGGGTTGAGAATGACAGATAGGCAGTCACTCCTTGTCAAATAATAGTAGTCAGCTGCATCCGGCTAGACTGGAAGCCAACCTCAAACAGTTAGGCAGATGAGTTTGATTTTAAACTCAGTATTATATTGTTGTTTTATTTCCTACCTCCCATTTAGATAACGTCGTAGCCATAGCAATAGCTCCGATGATTAAAAGGACCAGAATCACTCCACGGTACCCCATTTTCAAGTTTTGGTAGTCTGAAAATCAAAGTAAATATTGAAATATTGTGTATTCTTCTTCATTCCATTTTTTATCAAGTAAATGGCGATGTAAATATGCCAAACCTATTTCGATTAATTTTTCACTAAGCGGACGATTTCACTGATTTCCAGGTATTAATGGACAACATGAAACCGAATTTCAATTATAATCTATTGATTGACCTATTTTTATCTTTTCGTTTTTATTAACTCACCTCAATCCAGCGACAGTTTTGTGAACTGGTTATACGTTTACGTTTCTGAATACGACTATTTTTTTAAATTGTTAGTGTTTTTGGTTTAAATTGGCATACATTATTTATCTCGAACCCCAGTTTGTAACAAGCAATTACCCTTAAATGATTTACATTGTGACTTATAGTGTGTAACGCAATGACGGTGCTAACTACAAATATTAGGTTGGGGAAAAAGTCTTTTCGCATTATAGTATGTATGAACTTGTAATAAAATCTCTTTGGCTATACTATTTGTATCTGGCTGGTTTTGGTTTCATTGAAAGTTTAAATTTTAAAGAACATAATTCCAAATTCAAATTAGGAAAATGTGTGATTTTCATTTGTTTTTCGTACCGTCAAGATGGGTGAATCTAGTGAAGAAATTCGATAAATTTTAAAATTTTACTACAAAAAAGGTAAAAATGCAACGCAAGCCGCGAAAAAAAATTTCGAAGTTTATGGACCTAGTATAGTGTCTGTGAGAGTAGCACAAATTTGGTTTAAGCGTTTTCAATCCGGAAATTTTGATGTCAAAGATGCACGTCGCTCTGGTCGCCCTATTACGGATAAAATAGATGCCATTTTTGAAAAAATGGAGCAAGATTGGCATACCAGTAGTTACGACGTAGCTGAAGAACTGGAAATTGACCACAAAATAGTTTTGGCGCATTTGAAAAAAACTGGGTACTCAAAAAAGCTCGACATTTGGGTACCTAACGAGCTCACTGAAAGAAACCTAATGAACCGTCTACTCATTTGTGATTCTTTATTACGACGTAATGAAACCGAACCATTTTTGAAGAAGCTGATAACTGATGATGAAAAGTGGATCACGTATGACAAGAACGTGCGAAAAAGGTCGTGGTCAAAGGCCGGTCAGGCTTCACAGACTGTGGCGAAACCCGGGTTAACTCGCAACAAGGTGATGCTGTGTGTGTGGTGGGATTGGAAGGGCATTATTCATTATGAGCTGTTACCACCAGGCAGGACCATCGATTCTGAACTCTACTGCGAACAACTGATGAGATTAAAGCAAGAAGTCGAGAGAAAGCGGTCGGAATTAATCAACAGAAGGGGTGTGGTTTTTCATCATGATAACGCTAGACCTCACACATCTTTAGCCACCCAACAAAAATTAAGAGAGTTTGGCTGGGAGGTGTTAATGCATCCGCCGTATAGTCCTGACCTTGCAACTTCAGATTTCCACCTGTTTCGGTCTCTTCAGAATTCTTTATGCAGTGTCAGGTTAACATCACGAGAGGACTGCCAAAACCACTTGTCGCGGTATTTTGACCAGAAGCCCCAAAATTTCTATAGCAATGGGATCATGTCCCTACCTACAAGATGGCAAAAAGTTATCGAACAAAATGGTACCTACATACTTTAGTTAAATGTAAATAAACTTTATTAAAAAATGTTTTGAATTTTCTTAAAAAATGTGAAGAAACTTTTTCCCCAACCTATTACAATATTTATAAAAATCTTACCTATTGCGCGAGCAGTTCTTGTATAGTGATTACTACTTCGAAACTGTTGAAGTTATGTGCGTCCCAAACGATGTCAAGCTGCTTATATACAACACCTGTATCTACATGTTTTTGGTAGTACGGTCGACCTTTAATTATTCCAAGGCTTTTTCAACATTATTCATGTACTCATTCGGTATATCATTCTATTATTCACAACGAGGGGCTAATATGGGCTAATAGATGTAAGTCTTCCAATTTTTTGGCACGGATTTGTTTTTTTTTCTTGCTTTTTGTTAGTCATAGGTACTTGACATAATAGATCATACTCTCTGAACTCTGTCTGTCGCCTTCTTTTTCATCTGGAACCGGTCATTATGACATAGACGGATAGGTAGATAAGGATATGTTTTTTATTGTGGATAATTTATATAAAAAATTGTCAAATACGAGATATTATTGATTTATTTACTAAAGCACCAAGTCCTTATATGCAAATCAAAATTTAATAAAACTCATTAAATTCATTACATCAAGAAATAATGAATACATTGTCATTCAATACGAATAAAATACATTCACATTCAATAAAAATCATTTAAGCTAAATAGATAACAAAATGTCGTTAAATGGTCACTAGCCAAAAAATATCTCATTTTTTTACCGCCAATTGACTTTCCGATCAATTGAGCCTAGACATATAAATCGGCTGCTCTAATACTCATTAACGACGGACAAAGTCATGAGCAACAGCTAGTTCTTAATATAAAACATTTGAAACATAAAACCCACAAGATCTTCCTACCTCTAAAACCACGGTACATAAAGACAAGAGAGTTTCAGCGCTCATTCAGCCAGTATGAAAAGCTGAACATGCAGCAGATTGTTATCACCGCCATATAAACGTCCCTCCGGCTCACTGACCGACTTCTTAACGTGAGTTTAAATACATAGAAAAAGAAACAAGAAGTGCTGGGAAATATTTCTTGAAAAATTCCGAATGTTGTCAGAAAACTTTAATATGTTTTATTTTTTAATAATAATTGAGTGTGCCTAGATACATTTACACAAAATATGTTAGACATTAAAACACTTCACAATGTGTTGTAAAATATTTATGACAGTCTTGCTGAAAGTTCTATGTCTCTGTAATAAAATTGATGGTTTATTAGTCCAATCGGACGAAGTCAATTTATTTGTGGACAAATCCAACGAAATACAAATTGGCACGTTTCGATTTTTAACTGACTTCAATAAAAAGCGGAGGTTATCAATTCGACTGTATTATTTGATATATTTTTTTTTGATATTTACCTCATAACTTTTGACTGGGTGAACCGATTTTTACCCGACGAAAAAAAAACGGAGAAGGTTCTCACATTCGACGCGTAATTTTTTTTTATGTATGACCACGCATAACTTTTTACATAGTGGTGGTGTGATAATTATTCTTATATTGGAAAGGGTATACACCGAAGGTGGTCCCATATAAATTTGGAAAACAAAATCGAACCCTAAGTGTCGGAAAACAGGGGATGATTGATTGTTCACTCACTGATTATAATGTATAACCATGCATAACTTTATACAGAGTAGTCCAATTTGGATAATTCTTTTTTTATTGGATAGCGTATACCTTACAAGTATCATTAGTACATTAAAGTCACAAAAAATATAAAATAAAACTTTTTAACAAAATATTAAACCGCCGAAAAAACTGAAAAGCAATAAATAATAAACCTTAAAATTATGAGTCGGCGCTTTGAGTGATCTTTGTTCATTGATTTTTCAGCGCTGACTCAATGATTCTTTTTTTATTTGAAAGCTGGTGCTTCCCAAATAGTCTCATTTTAATTTGGTTCCATTCGGACAATGGGGTTTTCTTTTTTTTTCTTTTGTACTGGATGGGAAATCATCAAATGACTTCTCCCGCTCTGGGTGGAGCGGGAGGGTGTGTCAGACTTTTACTGACGAAAACCCACCCGTGTTCCTTCGGTTGCACATATGCCAGGGTCACGGTATCTCGCTTGAGCAATCTCGCGACCCTGGCAGGCATCGGTCCTGGCAGACCCCTTCAGTATTGCTGACATCTCTTTGAGGCGCGCGTGGAACACTACGCGCCGTTGACCCGAGCCTGTTTCTTACTGGGTGGCGAGCATTGCTCACCACCCGCAAGCTCACGCCTACGGTGGCCGGGAGCACGCTATCGACTCCCGACGCCCGGGGCGTCTGCTCCTGCGGTGGCTAGGGATGTGAGGGTGCAGTGACTGCTACTCCCTCACGCGCCCCGCCCTTCCTTTGCGAGCATTACTGCTTTGCAGAAGGAGGTGCCGGCTTCCCATTCCCTCTCGCTCCGTACCATGGCTCGCACCAGGGCCGGACGCGAGAGGTCGCCGCCGCCGATCGCCTCCACGAGGACACGGCGGTGCTCCGCCCAGGCAGGGCACACCTCCACCGTATGCTCCACCGTGTCCTCCAGACGATCCTCGCAATGGAAACACCCGGACGTATCCTCCCGCTTTATTCTGAACAGGAACCCACCGAAGCACCCATGCCCGGTGAGAACCTGCGTCAGATGGAAGGTGAGGACGCCGAGGCGCCTCTCTATCCACTCCTCAAAGAGGGGACTTACCGCCGCAATTGTGGCGTGCCCAGCGCTGGGTTGCAACAATCGTACCCGCCATGTCGCCATGAGATCCTGCCGGAGCTCTGTCTGCCGTGCCGCGATTCGTCGCGGCAGCAGAGTTTCGCCCCGGCGTTTCGCCTCCTCGCGCCACTCCCATATGTGCGCAAGGACTTTTGCATCCAGATCCCATGGCGGCAGTCCGGCAAGGAGGCTCGCTGCCTCGCACGAGATCGTGTGGTATCCTCGGATTAGCCGGATGGCCATGACCCTCTGGGCTGCACTCAACCGGCGCGCTGAGCGCAGCCTCAATGAGGGCGCCCACACCGGTGCCCCGTAGAGGGCCATGGACCACACAACCCCCGTGTAGAGCCTCCGGCAGGAGGCGTTTGGACCCCCCAGATTGGGCAGGAGCCGCTTTAAGGCAGCCCCCGCCCGCTCCAGTCTGGGAGCCGAACGTCGGAAGTGCTCGACGAAGTTCCACCGGCTATCGAGGACAAGTCCCAGGTACTTCATCGTCGACTCAACGCTGATGTGTTAGAATAGTCTCATTTTAATTTGGTTCCATTCGGACAATGGGGTCCATGTGAAAACCATATAAGCCTTAAATTTGCATGAAGTATTTGCACGATAAATGAACGAATAACGCGATTAGGTTATTGCGGGGTATCTACCATAACTAAAAAGTTAAAAGTAAAAACTTTTTACAAAAATAATAATAACCGACTTCCTTAAAAAAAACACTACAAACTCAAAAATAACTTTGATTTCGGAAGTCGGTGGCAAAAAAACCTTAAATTCAGATCTTAAGACACCGACTTTCGAAATCAAATTTATTTTTGACTTAGTAGTGTTTTTTTTAAGGAAGTCGGTAGTTATTTTTTTGTAAAAAAGGCTTTTTTGCACTTTATCACATGCACATGGAGTGGCCTATTTTCATAACTTTATTGCATAAAATTCAAAACGTGGCTATTGTCTTATACGTATTTTTGGATTTTTCCACAAATAGATTGACTTCGTGCGAGTCGCCTATAGAAAATAATGTATTATCTTGATGAGTCGACTCGGGCGCGTAAATTCATGTTAATCGACTGATGACGAATCCGATTTGATGATGGATACACTAGCTACGTAACCAGTCTCAAAATGGTGAAGGAAAACATAGAAAACTTCAGAGTCCCAAAGATTACAAGACATCTGATATGCCTAACCCACACTGGACCTGTGGTAGATAACGGTCTACTTCCTCTCACAGAGTGGAGGGCTCTGTCCCAGCAGTGACAATGTTATAGACTGATTATGCGTTCATTAAAACAAAAGAGCTGTTCGCTGTTATCTCTTAATTATAACACTGTAGCTTCTAACAATTACTTTAGTCAGTTAAAACGACGCTGAGGTAAACGTAATTTTGCATAGCTGTGCCTATTTCACAGTTCAGACTTAATTAGATATTACATTTAAATAATTAATAGGGTAGCTCGGTGAATTCGTAATAGAGATGGGACAAAAGCGAAATTTAATTATTATGTTCTTATCAAGGTATGTAGTTTAGAGAGATAACCTTCAGTGTTTGTAAGTGTAGGATTACTACACCGTGTTATATCTATATTAATACGTTAAGTATTTTTTACACCTTTGTACGATAATTACGTGGATGGAGGGGTATGAAAATTGCCACGGTTGAAAGTATGCAAAAGAAAGTTTTAACAAAATATGTCAAAAATTATAAATAAGTATACATCGGTTTATAAGTAAGTCGCGTTAATAAATAACCTAGTTTGAAATCCTATCTTATTATTTGTAACGGCTGAGACAAAAGTTTTTTGGTATAAGAAGTGTCGGGCGAAGGTTCGTGCGAATATACGAGTAGATATGTCTCAGGCCTTATGGTTGTGGAAAATGCCGTAGGGATTTAGGCGGCAGCCCCAGGCTGAGGCCGGTATTTTTTAGGCATTCAACGAAAAAAAAAAATGTGTGGAAAGGTAAATACTCTTGAATAGTTTATTATTACAAGGATATACATAATTATTATAATAACATCAAGTTCCACTGTAACATAAGCAGCGGTCCAAAGTGTATCATACTAGAAATAAATGATTTACATTATATAAAATTAGTACTATTGTCCGTTGTCTGCCTTATTGATCTAGTGCTCGTAAGCGCTACTGCCAAACCCAGGGCCTCATACTCAGCAGGTCCTGGGTTCTAATCCCTGGTCAGGCAAAGTGTATTGTGATTTTCCTTCTGGTATTTCTCAGCACCAGCCCCTAGTCTGGATTTGTGCCCGGTTGATGGCAACAGACTCGTCCCCGAGTACATGTTACTTAAACTTATCAGGAATATTAATAATGGGTATGCTATAGGTAAACTTCTGCCCAACTCTTTTGGGAAACAAGGCTTGATGTTATGTTATTTAGTAGTCGCTCGGGTGCAGTGGCAACAAATCGAAACAAGGAGAGTACTGTGGTATAAATAAGTTAAATATTATCGTATTGTAATTATAAACTCTCGTAAAGCCATGCTGCAAATGATAGTAAAGGCTGAATCAAAATCCGTTCCGCAGTTTAGAAAAATAACGCGCCACACAGACGGACATGAAAAGTGACAATAATATTTATAATATTTAAATAAAATTCACCTACATCTTAGGTCCACAACCTTTGTAAAAGTCATCCCATTCGTCTTCTCCGTCCAAATAGCATGTGTACCGATAGCAGTCAGGGTTACTGTCGGTCAACTTTACAACACCATTAGCTTCTTCACATTCCGCAACAGAGAGCTAAAAAATAAAAAGAGTTTTATAAACTAAAGGTGAACGTTCCAGGATAGCCGGGGAAATTCATTTTTTTCACAATTATTGCAATATGCAATTAGATCTATGTCACGCTTTAAGTTGAACAAAATATGATTCGCGACCGTAACGATAATGGCTTTACGTAAACTAGTGATCGCCCATTGGTCGAAATTCGCCCGTACTTCATTTGAAAGGAGTATATTATGAAATGAAAAAATATATATAATAATAAATATAAAAAAAATAATATGGTTATATTTGACATTCAGTAACACTATAGACAAATAATATTAAAGACAAATATTTTCGATATGATCATAGATTTTAAAAATGAAATAGGTTAAATATATACCTATCTATAAAATTAATCTATTACCTATGGTTACATATACTTGACATTCAGTAAGACTATAGACAAAATATTAAAGACAGATATTCTCGATTGGACCATAAACAAAAGAATATCTATGCATGTGTGTATTAAATACACGGTAATGAATAGTAGTGTGCGTAACGTGTTATTTATTGACAATAATGTATTTTTACGCATAATTTAAAAAAATATAATAGCATTCATCACTTTTTCTCTGTATAAACTATAAGTGTGCGTAATTTCCGTCTGCCCAATTTTCGTAAAAAGGGATTCAAAGTTTTCGCTTCATGTAATAATATATAGATATATAATCATTAAAATCTTCCACGAAACCATCTTGATGTTCGTACAAACAGGTGCGACTTGTTGCGCGACGTGTCACAGAGGTGACGCAACACCTTTCACATTGGCTTGTACGACACCGTCGCAGCTGCGAAACGATACCACACAAAATGTACATTATTTTGTTGCGCTGCTCGACGCGGGGCGACCAAGTTGCAGTGCGACAGGTCGCCCTTGTGTGAAGTGCGGCGCGGTTTTTCAAAGAAATTTTTCTACGGATATAAATCGCCGAATCGCGTGCAACGTCGCGTCGCGCATGTCTGAACGAGCCTTAAGTCATGTTGGTAATTCCAACTGTTGGTTTTAAATAAGCTTCGACCAGATTTCAGCCACTTAGACAACGAAATCGTTTACTTTCTCATGAAATATCCATTCATTTTAATTGAACAACCCCCTAAATTCAATTAATGCCATGGAATGGATTTTTTTAATACACTCAACGTGTGACTATCAATCAATCAATCAATCGTTTATCGATCGCGAATCGTATTTTAATCAATATGTCAGTGCAAGTAGCCTATAGAAAATTGTATTTTATTTAAAAATGATAATTCGCCCGACTCAGGCGATTTAATTCATGCTAGTCGAGTAATAAGCCAATAATTGGTCATCACGATTGCCTACTCGGCGGTCGCTTTTGTTTAGAGCGCTGAGTTCGATTGTCTATACAAACAAGGGAATATAGCGAAGATACTGCTGAAGTAATAATAGTACTTCATGATATTAAGCAATATTTCTATTATAGTTTGTTTTTACTTGGTGGCTTGTGTCTTACTATTAACAGCCGCACGACTCGATCGGTCAGGTTGGCACTATGCTTGGCACCAAATGACCTTTGAAAGCAAGTTAAGCCGTTGGTCGCGGCTGGCATTCATGGATCTTTGACAGTCATTACGGGTCGTCGAAAGTCTGACAACCCGTCTTACTAAGGGGTATCGTGTTTCCCGGCCACCGTAGGCGCGAGCTTGCGGGTGGTGAGCAATGGGTAGCTCGCCGCCCGGTAAGGACCAAGCTCGGGTCGACAGCGCGCAGTGTTCCACGCGCGCCTCAAAGAGATGTCAGCAGCAGTGTAGGGGTCTACTAGGACCGATGCCTGCCGGGGTCGCGTGATTGTTCGAAAGAGATACCGTGACCCTGGCACATGGGCAACTGATGGAACACGGGTGGGTTTTAGTCAGTAAAAGTCTGACACGCCCTCCCGCTCCGCCCAGAGCGGGAGAAGTCATTTGATGATTTCCCATCCTGAAAAAAAAAAAAAAAAAGGCGTATCGTGTTATCCAATAACTGCGTTGTTGAGGTTAAATAGGCAGTCGCTCCTTGTAAAATAAGAGTTGTCAGCTGCATCCGGCTAGAATTGAAGCCCACCTCAGGCAGATGAGTTTGATTTTAAACTCAGTATTATATTGTTTAAAATCAAACCTCAAATTCAGTTGCCGCCGTAGCCATAGCAATAGCTCCGATGATGAAAAGGGCCAGAATCACTCTACGGTACCCCATTTTCTGGTTTTGGTAGTCTGAAAACATGGTAAGTAATTAAATTTTGTGCATTCTTCTTCATTCCATTTTTTATCCAGAATGACAAATGGCGATTTGAATATGCCAAACTTATTCCAATGAATGTTTCACTAAGCGGCCGATTTCACTGATTAATGTAATTTTACAAACTTGATTTTATAGTTACAATACTCTATTTCGGCAAGTATTAATGGATACCATGAAACATGATTTCAATTATAATCTAATTAATGATATTTTCATTTTTTTTTAATTTATCTTTTCATTTTTGTTAAGTCACCTCAATCCGGCGACTGTTTTGTGAACTGGTTATACGTTTACCTTCCTGAATAAGACTATTTAAAAAAAGTGTTTTTGGTGTAAATTGGCATAAATAATTTATCCCGAACCCCAGCTCGTAACAAAATAGAGAAATAGATTAGCAATATCCCTTACATGATTTACATTGTGACTAATAGTGTGTTACGCAATGATCGTCATTGCGTAACACACTATTAGTCACAATACAATATTTATAAAAATCTTACCTATTGCGCGAGCAGTTCCTGTATCGTGATTACTACTTCGAAGCTGTTGAAGTTATGTGCGTCCCAACCGATGTCAAACTGCTTATATACACCTACAGGTTTTTGGTAGTACCTATGGTCGATGTTTAATTATTCCAAGGCTTTTTTATGATTATTCATGTACTCATGCGGTATACCATTATTCACAACGAGGGGCTAATGCGGGTTGGCACATGTAAGTCTTCCAATTTTTTAGTTCTTAGTTTTTTGGTTTTTCGACAACCTAAGACCGGAATAAGTTGGAAGTTTTGTGAAAGGCACGGATTTGTTAAGATATTTCATAGCTTTTATCGCGGGCTTTTAGCGCGGCGACCGAATCAAGAAATTCCGTAACGAAAAAACCTAACACAAGTCACTTCCCGGTCTGTCTGTCTCTATGTAGGTATGCTTAGTTAGATCTTTAAAACTACGCAACGGATTTTGATGCGAGTTTTTTTTAATAGATAGAGTGATTTAAGAGAAAGGTTTATATGTATATAACATGCATAATATAGTAAAGAAACGCTGATTATTTTAGGGGTTTCTAATGTGATGTCATAAATAAACATGTTTTTTTGCGCTTACATTGCGAACGCTGGCTGTACCCTACGAAATAGATCAAAATAATGTACTACAGTATTACACACCTTAAAAAGGTCTACAAAAAAGTCGACAATGGTATATGTCTATCTCTTAGGGATAACCCACAATAACCATTTTTTATCCTTTACTTTTTACTAGGAAATAAGGGCTTATTTACGAAGCGATTTTAAGCAATACAGCATTAATCCGTATCCAGTTAAGTACCTTAAATACATTGTGCATTTAGTATAGATCAATATGGCTCTTTACAGCATGTAACTTAAATGATGGTCTTAGAAGATATCAGTGATTTAAAAAGCGGGGGCAGAGAAAAAATGCTATGCAATAGCTTTACCGAAGCAGTCCCCGAGTGCTACACGTCAATTTCTTTTCTTTTTTTTTTATAGGCATAGGTACTAGACATTATAGATCATACTCTCTGAACTCTGTTCTGCCTTCTTTTTCATCTGAAACTGGTCATTATGACATAGACGGATAGGTAGAGTAGGATATGCTTTTCATTGTGGATAATTTATATAAAAAGTGGTTGAATACGACATATTATTGATTTATTTACTAAAGCAACAAATCCTTATATGCAAATCAAAATTCAATAAAATTAATTAAATTCATCACATCAAGAAATATTATATATTCTCTTTCAAAACGAATTAAATACATTCACATTCAATAGAAATAATTTAAGGTAAAAAATAGACATTAAATTGTCAGTAGCCAAAAAATATCTCATTTTTTTTTACCGCCGGTTGACTTTCTGATCAATTGAGCCTAGACAGCTAGCTAGCTAGTCCTTAATATAAACATTTCAAACATAAAACCCACAATATCTTCGAACCTTTAAAACCATGGGACATTAAGACAAGAGTATCTTGATTCAGCGCTCATTCAGCCAGTATGAAAAGCTGAAAATGCTGCAGATTGTTATCATCGCCATTTAAACGTCGCTCTGGCTGACTGACCGACTTCTCAACGTGAGTACAAGAAAAAGAAACAAGAAATGCTGGGAAACATTTCTTGAAAAATTTCGAATGTTTCAGAAAACTTTAATATGTTGTATTTTTTAATAATAATTGAGTGTGGCCTAGATATATTTACACATAACCGACTGATGACGAATCCGATTTGATGATGGATAAACTAGCTACGTAACCAGTCTCTATGGTTTGTCGTGAAAGCTCTATGGTTCTATAATAAAATAGATGGTTTATTAGTCCAATCGGACGAAGTCAATTTATTTGTGGACAAATCCAACGAAATACATAATATTAGGCAATTGGCACGTTTTGATTTTTATGCACTTTATCGCATGTACTTGCAGGGGCCTATTTTCATAACTTTATTGCATAAAATTCAAAACGTGGCTATTGTCTAATACATACGTATTAGACAATAGCCACGTTTTGAATTTTTTCGTGGATTTTTCCACAAATAGATTGACTTCGTACGAGTCGCCAATAGAAAATAATGTATTATCTCAAAGAGTCGACTCGGGCGAGTAAATTCATGTCATTCGACTGATGACGAATCCGATTTGATGATTGATAAACTAGCTACGTAACCAGTCTCAAAACAGTGAAGGAAAACATAGAAAACGTCACAGATCCAATTTAATTATTATGTTCTTATCAAGGTATGTAGTTTAGATAGATAACTGTTTTAACCTTCAGTGTAAGTAGGTTTGAAATTTTTGGAACATAAAGTAATAAGGATTAGCAATATCCGTTAAAATGATTCAGATCGTTGTTATTATGTTGCGCAATTATCAACATACTATCAATGGGTAGTTGTACCGATTGATAGTATGTTGCGGAATTAGGGTGCTGTTCTTTCCAACAGCAAATATAATGTATATATTAATACGTGAAGCGAAAACTTTGGATCCCTTTTTACGAAAATTGGGCGAACGGAGGAGTATGGAATTTCGCACACTTATAGTTTATACAGAGAAGTGACGAATGCTATTTTTTTTTAATTATGCGTAAAATACATTATTTTCAATAAATAACACGTTACACACACTACTATTCATTACCGTGTATTTAATACACACATGCATACATATTCTTTTGTTTATGATCCAAATCTGTCTTTGAGAATATCTGTCTTTAATATTTTGTGTCTATAGTAGTCTTACTGAATGTCAAGTATAACCATAGGTAATAAATTAATTTTATAGATATATAACCTATTTGATTTCTAAAATCTATGATCATATCGAGAATTTACTGAATGTCAAATATAACCATATTCTTTTTTTATATTTATTATTATATGTATATATTTTTTCATTTAATAATGTATGGTTAATTTAATCGTACATAAAGAAAACTAGCCTAACTAACTAAAATAAAAATAACAAAATTATATATTAACTTAACCAAAACTATACACAAACTAAAATAAAGCATCGAAAAATTCATCCTCAACGCTGTCGACCGGCAATGTACCCAAGAGACTGGCGGCATTACCACGCTGTATAGCAATGCTTAGCCGCTGGCCAAAATAAAAACCAGCCCTTGGGTCACGAGAAGTGTCAACTAGCCGCTTTGAGATTTCTTTAAAAAGGCCATGAGCACTCTGACCCCACGGCCCGAGGGTTTCAACCCCAAACGGCTCGAAAATGTAATTGCCAATAAGGTTGCCATACTTTCTCCGCTTGAGGTTTTCCGCAGCCGCAGCGGCAGCGCCAGCGCAGCAAGCCGAGCTAGGAAGATGGGATGGCGCAAGAGTATCGACACACGTTGCGTCCCACACTAAAGGCCTACCCACCTTCCAAGGAAACAAAGACATACCGTCCGATCTCTTGCCATCGTCGCGTGCCAAGCCATTGGGTTCTAATACAGCTGGAACGCCGACGGTGACAAGAGCTCGTCGGATGATGTCGTTAATGTTTGCGTGCCGCGCTAAGCGACCCGCACTTCGGCTACAAGACAGGCCGTGGTGTCCTAGACTGTTGACAACTTCGCCACAGTGGCAGCGATGAGGAGAACAACAAGGAGCTCCTAGTCTTAGAGAAGCAGCAAGGCGGAAAGTGGTGTCGTCGAGCAAAGTGCCTATGTTCGACGACGGTAGCGCATGAAGCCACAGACCCGACTCCCATTTAACCACAGCCAGCAGGCGCGCACGCTCCGCAGTAGTAGTAGACGAGTTTAGTAAATTGTCTTGTACAACTCTGCAGAGTGGCTCATCCCACCGTCTCTGGGAAAGTGGGTTATCGGGTAGATTTGAATTCGGACAAGCGAGTTTCCAGGCATCTATAGCCTCGGTGAAGCACGGCACATCAAAATTAATCAGTGTGGAAGCTAAGATTTTCCTGATTAATTTCTCAGTGCCGTGGACCGAGGATATGAAAGCCGGTAAACTGAGACTGGAAATTTTGCGGACGCCGATGCCTCCCATACGAATGGGAAGAGTTGCTTGTGCCCAAGCTCGGTCATCCAAGGCCACATTTAATAATGAGGTTAGTGTGTGTCGGATAATTTGGTCCATTCTGTCCAAAAGGTGAGTGTGCTTCCATAAATGGGAAGCGCATAGGAAATATGTTAATTTTGGGGCGAAACAACAGTATCGAATTAAGGTGATAGCCGAATGCATGTTAATTTGGAACAGTCTTTCTGAAACATCATTAAAATTTTGTATTTTTTCCTCTATAAAAGAGGGAAAGGAGTTCTCAAAGATTGGAGACCCAAGGAGACGAAGAGAGCTTTTTTCAATAATTTTTATTTCTGGAGCTATTGCGTTAAATTTTGTAAGTGTCAGTTGTCTGTCAGTACTGTCCGTTAAATAGAGTTCACATTTTGATAGGTTTAGATCAAGGCCGATGGAATGAAGCTCATGTTTTAAGAATGTTAGGTCATTTATTACTGTTTCTACATCGCCTCCCAAGGTTCCATCATCGAGATACCAAACATTAAATTTGGAATTTAGCTGTCGAATGATTGGGTGAATGGCTAAACTAAAAATCACTGGCCCGAGGGGGTCACCTTGTTGGCAGCCAACTGCAGATTCTAAAAGGTTGTCCCGATATAGTAATTTAGATGGGTGTCTGTAACACTGCCAAAGGAAACTATAGATTTGTGGTATTTCTTTTTTAGTTTCTGCCAGCAAGGTGTCCCTATTAACCGAATTGAAGGCGTTCTTTATGTCAACCTTCAGGATGACCTCTCCTTTGCCAGAATTTAGATAGGTCGACAAAGCGTGTACGGCAGCCTCGCAGCCCCCTTTAGAGCCATAACCTAGCTGCAGGGGCTGAAATTTTTTCGAAACTACCTCACCATAAAATTTACAGCAAATCTTGGCTGCCATACGACGGTAAGTAGTTCCCACGGCAATAGGACGAATGCCGCCATCCTTCTTACGTAGGGCGCATAAATTGGCCCCGTACAGGACGTCGATGACGGCCTCGTTCACCTTGCCGGAGAGCATAAGGTTAATCAGAGCCGTGAGCTCCTTCAGAAGCAACTCACCAGCTTCCCCGGCGCCTGAACAGACAAGGTCCTTTAGGTGCTGAGGACTCAGACCGTCAAGGCCGCCAGCGGAGCCGCTCCGGAAGGAACAGACGGCTGCGACTAACTCTCGACCTGTAATGGTGAGGGAATGGTTGTCCGGATCAGGGGGGTCGGGAAAAGAAAGGCCAACCGCTGGGGCAGGGTGTTTGCTCTCCAGAGCTGCGAGCGTTTCAGGAGAACACGATGCCACCACATCACTACTGAACAGAATCCTGGCTGCTCCGCTAATATCACCTTCCGCTAACTTAGATTCCACCAAATGAGATATACCTCTTGAAGAGGTATGTCTCTGTGTCAGTAATTTTGAATCCAAATTATGAGCCGAAATATTACAGTTTTCTTTAATTTGTGCAGTTAATGTTTTTTTGTTTGCCAAATTCTTTTGTACATGTAGAATTCTGTAAGGGAAGGTGAGCAGCTGTTCCCAAGCACTTTGTGAGTTCTCCCGGGCGGCAAGACGAACGCAACCTGCTAGGTGTTTCGCCACAAGAGGTCTAGCCCCGCGGGGAACTCGCTTTAAAACTGGTACAGAGTTTTTGAATTTAGAGAGGGTTTTCCAAAATGGGTCATCGGATGTAGTTGGTGTTGTAGGTCTTGATGTGAAGACAGGGTCCGAAGTGAGTGCATTGAGTGATCTGTGTACTTTTCCAATATGCACATTCAGACCCCGCTTACCTTTAAAAAACCGTGCCTGGGTACATAGCGGACATCTCTCCAGGATGTTCAGCGATGGTGAAGGTTGACCAGCACTAGTTACCACCACATCGCTGCTTCCACTAATCATTTAATACTTATTTTACTTAAAACTAAATAAAAATAATATATATAAAACAAACTAAATTAATAAAAACACTAAATGTCTGTGTGTCACCGATGACAACGTCGTCGGTGACGGGAGCGACGCGACGCAGTCGCGCTGGCGGCCTAGGGCGCTGCGCCACCTATGCATTTTGGCGCAACGCTGGCAACCGTTGCCGGGAGACAAGTGAGCTGGCGTCGCGTCATTGATCTCCTTATTTAACCAATATACACGAAAGGCCTCGAATTGTCGCACTCCGGTGACCAAAAGTCTCTTTAAAAAACGAGATTGTCCGTTTATTTGGATGATTTATTATCATGGCATCATTGTGTAAAACGCGACTTATGTCGTAGTTTTTCGATGTTCGGTCGGTATGGTGCTGTGCCTAAAAAATTGGGATATCTTAAAAAGCGTTTTTATTTTATTTCTATTTTAGTACAACGTATTTTCGATAAACTCTGGCGTATTAAACCAAGCTAGGTAAAGCTAGGTTTCAATAGATATTTATTAGTTTATTTTCAAATATTATCACACTTGATTGACACATTTGACATTAATGTATTTCTATTCAAATGAAGTACGGTCGAATTTCGACCAATGGGCGATCACTAGTATTTAGAAAAATAACTTATATTATGTGCGATTCTGGGTGATCATTTCTACTATTCGTGGTTGCTACTTCTGTAGCTGGTTAGGTTCTTTACGTCCCATCCCATCATCATCATGTCCTGCTGTTTAAATACATATGTATATACAGGTGTACAAAATTGTTTTTAGTATTCCAGTCGATGCTTTTGATTATTTCAAGGTTTCTGATTATTCGTACACTCATGTGTACATATATTTATCTTTGCATAATATAAAACATAGTCGCATTTTGTGTTTTAAGCTTAGATCTTCTAAACTGCTCAACGGATTTTAATGCGGTTATTCGTCAATAGACATAGTGGTTCTAGAGGAAGGTTTGTCGATTTGATCGATTAATCAGCTATTTTTATGAACGTCTATCAACAACAAGTTGTTACCCAATAACCGGGTTGTAGAGGACAGATACGCAGGCATTCCGTGTAAAGTACGGGTATCCAGCTGCTTCCGGTTAAACTAGAAACAGACCCTAATTTTAACCAAAACATGTTGTTGGGAAATGGCTAGGCAGATGAAGATCACATTATCATAATCTGGTTATTCTTTTATAGCTGCATCATCATCGTCATTTCAGCCGAAAGACGTCCACTGCTGGACATAGGCCTCCCCAAGCACCACCATTTCGACCTGTTCTGTGCCTCTCACATCCAACGCATTCCTGTGGCCTTCACCCAGGTCATCGGTCCATCTCGTGGGAGGCCTTCCAACGCTACGTCTTCCAGTACGCGCTCGCCACTCCAGAACCTTCCGACCCCATCGGCCATCTGTTCTGCGAGCAATGTGCCCTGCCCACTGCCACTTAAGTTTGGTAATTCTCCAGGCTATGTCGGCAACCGCATAGCCCATACAAAATGCATGGGGTGTACGCAAATGGGGTTTGATCCCACAACCTCCGTCTTGCATGTATGGGTCGTTTCCCTTGGAACTCCGCTGGTCCCACTGCACAAAACATGAGTCCTCATTATTAATTATTACTTCGGTATTATTTTAACCACTTGCCCATGCTGGAAATATTTTCTGAAGGCACCTTTTTTTTCTGGGTGAGAAATCATCAAATCATGTCTCCCGCTCTGGGTGGAGTGGAAGGGCGTGTCGGACTTTTACTGACTAAGATCCACCCGTGTTCCTTCAGTTGCCCATATGCCAGGGCCACGGTATCTCTTTCGAACAAATCTTGCGACCTTGACAGTCTGAAGTCACCTTGGTTGGCGTCAAAAACAAACAAGCTGACCAGGAACTGCCAATTGTTTTTCTTGTTTTAATTATACAGAAAATATCAAATATTGATTGTTAATGTCCCATTTGAATATAAATTTTATTGAAGTCATTTAATTTAAATAGTTCTGCTTATTTATTATTTATTTAAAACTGAATTATAAAGTCGTTTGAGGACGAGCCAGGTTTTTCGGCAAGATTTAAATATCGATCATGGCCCTGAACTAATAGGGGAGATGTAGGCAATTGGAGTCAGTTGGCAATGGCGATCACTGGTGATGGGCAGTGGATAAATACTCGGAGGATAAATACTCGAGTTTTTATCCGAAACGGATAAATACTCCGTTTTTACTCATTTTTACCGATTATTTACTCAAAATGATGGATAAATATATTTTTTGTGCATTGGATGATTCTTTTATAATGTTAATGACGTGTACTGTTATTTGAACTTTCCGAAATACTATCTTTTTACATTGTTTAGTTCTAACATGAATTGCCAGGGCTGTAATTATGTTAAGAGTCCCACCGTCTTTAATAGAACATGCTCTTAGATATTTTTTTTAGAACCTTTCTTTAATGAGAGTGTACAGAATCGCCACACAAGTGAATGTCTCCGTGTAGAAATTCTAAAAGACATTATAAACACGGCGAAGAAAAGTTTGGTGTTGTTGGTGACCACGATAGAAACGCAATCAGGAAAAGATGTTAACCCTTTAAACTGCGAAGCACACACTATTAATTTGCTGACTCATGGGTCCGAAATATGAAGATTTCAACAATTTTATAAACTATGCAGCTATGTTAAAGCTGGTACAAGTTGGGGCATGTGATAAATACAAAAACCGCTCTCTTAGTGTTAACAACAAAAGATACTGACATGTCAAATGACACAAGTAGCTTTCCTTGATGTTATTTTTATGGGATTGCGTAGATCAATGCTTTTCTCTTTCAAGTAGAGCCAAATAAGCGCCCACCTAGTGTATATCATCTTCTAGGATAAGAAATCTAAAATGAGGTTTATTTTTTTTAATTAAGTTTCTTGACAATAAAACAAAGAATCAAATTCTCTCAGCAGTGGCAAATGAAACGATGAAATGATGATGATTTGCGTCACTCAAAGACTAAAGATCGAGTTAAATCAAGACAAAGAACTGGATGCCATAGATTTTATAAGCGGAACGTCGAAATAGTTGTTGAATGTGGAAGTAATGCCAACATTCGCTGCATAAGGCCAGGAACAGTTGTTAGTGAAAACCTTTTATTTGAATGAACACTAACGACATAAGCCCCTTAGCCGAGCGCGAGGGAGAGGCAATCTCTGCGCTCTCACGCCTCTAGCCACCGCAGGAGACTCCCCGGGCGTCGACAGTCAACTGCGGATTCCCGTCCACCGTAGACACGGGCTTTGGGGCGGCTAGCAATAAGTAGCTCGTCGCTCGGTAAGGACCAGGCTCGGGTCGACAGGGCATTGTGTTCTACACGCGCCTCAAAGAGATGTCAGCATTTTTGATGGGGTCTGCTTGGACCAATGCCTGCCAGGGTCGCGGATTTGTTCGAAAGAGTTACCGTAGCCCTGGCATAGGCAACTGAAGAAAGACGGGTGGGTTTTAGTCAGTGAGTCTGAAACGTTCTTCTCCTCTACCCAGGGCGGGCGACGTCATTTGATGATTCCCACCCAAAAAAAAAGCCTAGTGGAAAGAGATATGTTTTTGACAAAGTTAACTAAACTAGCGTTATTTCAACACCGTACTACACACAAATATTCAAAGAAAAAAAAATGTGACGACAGAAAAAGCGGCAAAACTTGCATTTATTAAATACTAGCTTTTGCCAGCGGCTTCGCCCGCGTGGAGGTCGGAAATTATCCCGCGGGAACATACTACCGGGATAAAAAGTAGCCTATGTCCTTTCTCAGGCTCTAAACTATATGTGTACCAAATTTCATTTAAATCGGTTCAGTAGTTTTAGCAGGAAAGCGAGACAGACAGACAGACAGACAGACAGATCGACAGACAGACAGAGTTACTTTTGCATTTATAATATTAGTATGGAGTATGGATAGCATGGATTAGTATGGAAGTATGGATAATTGGTTTATTTTGAATGATTGAAGTGATTATTTTTTGACGAACTCTATTCTTTATTGAGTGAAATTATTGGAAATATAGTCTTTTTAACTGTTAAAGTACGGTACACAGCTTCTTCTTTTTTAATTTTAATTAATTTAAATCCTTTTATTTGTAAAATGACAAAATTTTCGTTAATGAAACTTGAGATAGTATTAGATAGATAAATGCTCAGTAAAAACGGATATTTATCGAGTATTTATCCATTTTGAGTATTTATCCGGATAAAATCCCAACACTAGTGATCACTCATGTTTACAAAAAACCGAACGCGATTGGGTGATATCAATAAACTTTCTCGCTAGCCAAACACCAGGTAGTACGTCCAGTCGACGGCTCACTCAGATCATGCCACGCATGAAAGAGTGATGTAAAAATATTTTGCTGCAATTACAACACAATGTTGTAATTTTTAGAGAGGATTAATCCGAAGGTAAGTCTCAAACTATTAAGTGTTGGTCTCTATGCCTGTGACGTGTAATAATCATAACACTTAAGATTGGAATTTTGAATTCCGTTTGCCCTTATAACTTCAACTTTTTTGTTACGATTGATTTTTTTTTTCGTTA
The DNA here is from genome assembly GCA_932294355.1 of Aporophyla lueneburgensis. Lineage (NCBI taxonomy): Eukaryota > Metazoa > Arthropoda > Insecta > Lepidoptera > Noctuidae > Aporophyla > Aporophyla lueneburgensis. Next base: position 5,841,364 of record OW028746.1, read on the forward strand.
TCGCCGATGTAGGCAATTGGAGTCGGGTGTCCCTTTTCGCCCACCCGTTAGGTGTAACCTAACTTCGAAATAACCATCATTTTTGTTTGTAGATGCCGAAAGTTTGTTCTAGAAAGACATAAGGCTGGCTAGTCTACCATTACACTACGTTGAAAAGGCTATGGAGCCCATCGATAATCATGGTGAACATGGTCATTCAAATTCTTCAAAAAAGATACTGTTCACCTCCAATTTTTATTTTCCCTAGAAAGAGGATGACCCTGATGGACCTGCGGGAACCTTCTGCAATTTCACTGGCCGTCCATGAACATTATACAAAAACCATATCCATATGATGTCCATCTATGATGAACGCTAAAGTTGTGAAAAGCAAGAGAAAAGGAGTATGAAAGAAAAACAAGCTGCAGAAGGTTGGTGAGAAAGTAAAGAAGCAAACTCTACAGGAATCGAATAATTCATCGATCTCAGAGGTGAATATCACGATGAGATAACTTGTGCCAGGACAATGTAGACGATGATGTTGGTAAACAATGTCTTGTATGTGAAGAATTCGGGCGAGGTAATGAAATTTGGTTTCGGTATACTTCTTGTGGGATTTGGGCTTATGGAGACTGCATTGGATGGGACTCAGCCCAAAATTATGAAGACAATATGTGTTAACTACCATTGTCTACAGCCTGATCACCATTTCCAACCGTTGCTGACAATGGTGATCAAATCTGTTTTTTTTTAAATGATTATAGTTACTAAATCAGCAAGCCAAAGTGATTATAGGTGATGTCAATTGATACTTAAACAACACAAAGTTTGTATTGCGGTTAAAGAAATAAATAATTGTGTTAGCGCCATCTATTTTAATTTTGTTAAATTATTACGCAAGATGTCAAGCTAGTCCTTTTCCCTGCCATCTGCCAATTATATCGTGCACCTCGTGAATTTTTCCTTGACGAGTGTCGCCCACTTTATGGCTCGCTCGAGAAAGACATTATAACAGTCCAAATATGGATTCCGTCGTGATCGCATCTCCGCTGTGTTTTTTTTTATCCGCTTACCTTTTTATCGCAGAACGATATAATTTGACTATTATAAGTTCATAGCAGTCCCGCTGTTTCTTTAGTGGTGTATTTCTTCTTGGCTTCGACGGTTGAACAGAAATGCTGTGTTGTGCCTCTGGACTTTGCCGGCACGTGGTGAGCCGAACTGTGAAGACTCCGGAGCAGGGTTGCTGGTAGATCGAGCGGCTTCACGAGGAGGTGGGTGCACGATTCCCTCACCCCTGGCCCTAGGCGCGACACTTGCGTTCATCAGTTTTTTCGGTCCGCGCCGAAGGTACCTAATTCGCCTTCCGTCGGAGCCCCACCATTATTGACTTATAGATTTGCTTTTATTTCATTTCCCGCTTAAGTGACACCCAATACCTACATCTCCCCTACGTGACATTTACTCATGTTAAATAAAACATCACATTTTCATGACGTGTGTTGTCTTTTTTAACACACTATTACTGGCTTGGTACATACCAAAGAATATGCATATCAAAGATTCCGTTACCTAGATAAATATCTAGGTAACGGAATCTTATCGGTCCTTGATAAGTAGCTTTGGCTACTTAACAAGGACCGATAACATTAAAATAATTTCATAAATGTGTGCCATTATTCTGGCCATTGCACCAGGTGAGCAAAAAAAAACGAAAACCCGCTTTTGTAGGAAACCAAAAGCGAAACTATCTTATTCATAGACATGATGGTATTTTAACCGACGAAAAAAAACGGAGGAGGTTCTTAATTCGACGCGTATTTTTTTTTTATTTTGTTTTTTTTTATGTAAGCATAACTTTTTACATAATAGTCCGATTGTGATAATTCTTTTTTATTGGAAAGTCTGAAGGTGGTCCCATATAAATTTGGAAAACAAAATCGAACGCTAAGGGTCGAAAACTAGGGCACGCCACAATTGCGGCGGTAAGTCCCCTCTTTGAGGAGTGGATAGAGAGACGCCACGGTGGCGGCGTCCTCACCTTCCGCCTGACGCAGGTTCTCACCGGGCATGGGTGCTTCGGTGAGTTCCTGTTCAGGATAAAGCGGGAGGATACGCCCGGGTGTTTCCATTGTGAGGATCGTCTGGAGGACACAGTGGAGCATACGGTGTGCCCTACCTGGGTGGAGCACCGCCGTTTCCTCGTGGAGGCGATCGGCGGCGGCGACCTCTCGCGTCCGGCCCTGGTGCGAGCCATGGTGCGGAGCGAGAGGAAATGGGAAGCCGTCACCTCCTTCTGCGAAGCAATAATGCTCGCGAAGGAGGAGGCGGGGCGCGTGAGGGAGTGGCAGTCTCTGCGCCCTCACGTCCCTAGCCGCCGCAGGAGGAGACGCCCCGGGCGTTGGGAATCGATAACGGACTCCCGGCCACCGTAGGCGCGAGCTTGCGGGTGGCGAGCAATGGGTAGCTCGCCGCCCGGTAAGGACCAGGCTCGGGTCGACGGCGCGTAGTGTTCCACGCGCGCCTCAAAGAGATGTCAGCAGCAGTGAAGGGGTCTACTAGGACCGATGCCTGCCGGGGTCGCGTGATTGTTCAAGCGAGATACCGTGACCCCGGCACATGGGCAACTGATGGAACACGGGTGGGTTTTAGTCAGTAAAAGTCTGACACGCCCTCCCGCTCCGCCCAGCGGGAGAAGTCATTTGATGATTTCCCATCCAGAAAAAAAAAAGCGTCGAAAACTAGGGGATGTTTGATTGTTCACTCACTGATTGTAATGGTTAATTACGCATAACTTTATAAAGAGTAGTCCTATTTTGATAACTCTTTTTTTATTGGATAGGGTATACCTTGCCAAGTATTATTAGTACAATAAAGCCACAAAAAATTATAAAATAAAAACATTTTAACAAAAATTAAACCGCCGAAAAAACTGAAAAGCAAAAAATTAATAACCCTTAAAATTTTGAGTCGGCGCTGAAAAATCAATGAACAAAGATCTCAAAGCGCCGCCGACTCACAATTTTAAGGGATATGAATTTTTTGCTTTTCCGTTTTTTCGGCGGTTTAATTTTTTGTTAAAAAGTTTTTTAAGTCTGTGTTCTCGGACGATAATTGGCTGATAATGTGGCGGGTCTATAAAAAATCTGAGTTAAATTTATAGATCTGTTTTTTAAGTTCTATGATCTCGTCGTTCTCATCGTCCGATATTGTTAATAAGCTATTAGTGATGTCTTCTAACGATAATTCATTGGAGTTGCAAGCATCGATTATGGCTTCTGCTTTTGCTTTTGAGTTCGCAGCGTCATATTCTCGAAGAAGTTTATTATTTGTAGTCAACGTTGGTACGTTTATTAGTAAAAAAAAAATAAACAGTTGAGCTTATGAAACTCAAGATCAAATTACATTTTTAATTGTCGCCGCTTATCGTCTTGAAATTGTGACAAATTTTCAAATTAAGGAAATATGAATAAGAAGTATAAAAATCAACAGGCATATAAAAAACCACAACTGCAAATCAAGTATGTACTGTTTGTTAAAAAAATGCTTCGTTAATAAGTCTTGAATATCCTAAAAGTGACATGCAGTTTGCGGGGCGCGAATTTGCAACTACATGCTTTACATGTCATGCAATGTTGATCAATTTCCTTATGCAGAAGAATACCGAAATAGCTCTTCTGTTTACTACGAAAATTAATAAAAATAAAAAGCGTTATGTTATTATGCGTCTATTTTATAAATTAAAATCTTCGATACGCGTACACTTTTAATTCAAAATATGTATTTCTCACAGTTTATTTGTCAACAAAATTGTCTTAACAGTTAGTAAATAACATAATAAAATATATTAACTTAACCAAAACTATATATACACAAACTAAAATAAAGCATCGAAATATTAATTCAAAATATTAATTAAAATAAATCAAAATATTTTATTTCACATAAAACTACATGGGCATTTTGAAACGTCGGAAGCTAGGTGCACGATTCCAAATTGTTGATTCCTATGGATAAGATCCGGCAAGAAACTACATGGCAACTCTTTAAAAAATAATTGGCTTTAACAATGGTTTCAAATTACAGTGTTATTAGGTATGGGAGGCCAGTGTAGAATGGTCAACAAGTACCAGGTACCTAGTAAAATATAGTCCTCCAGACCGTATTTTGGCCATGGCGGCCAATCTCAACGGAGACTAGCCATCGGCGCGGGAGATATTATAGTACCTACACAAGTGTGTGCGCAGACACAGGGGCACTCGCTCTTCCCTCACTCTCTATAGTCCGATAAACACACAACCTTTCAGTTATAGGTGCCACTATCAAACTTCCTCTAATTTCGGACTTTCTCAAAACATATCTTTGCGTCCCTTATCAAAATGAAACCTATACTGACATTTGTGAACAATATACTAAGTACGGAGATACATATCTACCAACCCTATTCAAAATATGTACCGTAAATTCTGAGTTCCCAATTTCTTACATCCTGTACCTACCTGCAGGAACATGGACAGTCCTTCCTTTAGAAATCCTCTGTTACTAATGAACATCAGACCCGCAGTACATGAAGATATCTATTTACGTCGCTCGTAAAACCAATAGATATTGAAATACAACGTATCCACGTCGATATGTCGTGACTGACGTGTCAAGTTGCGTTAATGAAGAACTGAACCATAGAGTAAGAATGTTAAGAAGTGAAACTCCAGTGTGGTAATTGCGTAACATACATTTTGAAACGGCAATCCATCGGCGCTTTTCAATTTGACATCTGTCACGTCATCGTTATTGTTTTTTTTTTTTGGAAATGACATCTCTTCCTTAGTAAATTAAGGCCTCTAGCCAGGGCTTTAAAATTAAGCGACTAAATTCTAACTGCACCCTCTGTACGGGACTCGGCTTAAGGCGTTGCTGGAAGAAAGCAAAGGGACGAACTGGATCATAATGATGGTAAACTTCGTGTTCGTACGATAACACAACGAACTTAGCTTCGCGGCCATTACTCGACTCGCACAAATTAACTCGCCTGTGGTGCACGAATATATATATGTAAAAAAAACCTCGAAGTTTACTAAAATTACTTACCTAAGTTACAACAAAAAAAATTGTGGAAATTTAATATCTTGTAAAACACAGTCAGACGTCACAAACACGCAGGCGCACACACACGCGCACACACACACACATACGGCATTCATCCCATAATGTCTTTCTTATGTATTAGTCTTGGAACAACCAACCCTCACACTAGGAGTCCGGCTTTGGTAGCTGTTCTGCGCCGAAGTTTTTGACTATTGCAGCTTTCGTCGTTTAACTCTCCAATAAAAGATCATTTTTATTTTGACAGCTCTCCTGAATTGGGCGAATCATCACTTAAAAATAATATTAGCTGGGTCAGCTAGTATATTATAAAAGTAGCTAAGTGACAATTAAAATATTTAATTCATTGATCAAAGATAACCCGCAGCAATAACTACATCATCATCCCCATCGTCATCTGCCTAGCCTTTTCATAACTATGTTAGGGTCGGCTTCCAATCTAACCGTGCAATGCAATATAATACAACCCAATTACTGGGTAGTACGAAAACCCTTAGTAAAACTGGAGGTCAGACTTTCAGGCTTTTGATGACCCGTAACTGTCACGGAACAGCTCAACGTGCTTTCCAAGGCACACTCTGGTTTTGGTATGTAATGATGGTCACCCACCTACAAACCAACCGCAGCAAGCAATCACTACATAATACCAACAATATATTTGATTTTACCGCACTTATAGCGACTGTATAGCACGTATAATACAGAGAAAGTCAATTATTTCCATTGATCAGACAGTCTCATCACATTTTACCCGGACGTAGATATTTAGGTGCTTTCATCTCATACAGGTATAGAGTTAGCTCTGGGCTTTGGGTATAATGTCCCACTGGTGGGACACAGGCCTCCTCTCGATAATCGGGAGTTGGGCCGTAAACCACCACGCGGGTCAAGTACGGGTTGGTAGATGTCACATGTCTTCGAGTTTTTGGTTCTAGGACATGACGGTTTCCTCACGATGTGTTCCTAGACAGTTTTGATAATTTTGTATGAAATAGTTTGCATAATGTGAAGCGCCTGTCCGGGGTCGAACCTCCGCTATAACTTGTTAGTCGCGGCTGCTACCTCTGGGCCACCATCCTGTTCCAGTTGTCCGAAAACGACCCTTTTTTTATCTCGAGTTGGAAATCCTCATGGATGTCCTCCGGGCAGAGGGCAGACTCTTACTGACTAAAACCACCCCAGTGTTCCGTCCCACACCTATGTCGGGGACCACGGGAAATAATTCGTCTTCCACGATCCCCAACTGGTGCCAGCCCGCCTCTGCGGGCCTCCTCACGTTAGGGGGGAGTGAGATGTTTAAACTCTCCCGTACATCAGAGAGGCGCGCGTGGAACACTACGCGCCACCATCCCGGGTCCTAAGACATAGGGGGCGACGGATGTCCCCAGATCCGTCGCCCCTGGACCCATTTAGGGGGGCTGGAAGAGGGCGTTATCTGCCCTCCGCCGACGCCCGGTGCGCCTGCTGCAGCCTCCTTCTGCGACACGACTGTTTCGCAGAAGGTTACCACCGCGTCCCAGGACTCTTCGCTGCTGACCATCGACTCGACCACGGCCGGCAGCAACAGGTTAGTGCCTACTCCTGAGATGACCTAAGATGACCCTGAGTCAACCAGGCCGTCCAGCATCTGTTGCATTAAGGCAAACATTCAGCACATTAAATTTAATCCATTAATGGTTTCATTTTTATTCATTTAAATTCGAACCGTTAAATTGCAAGGTGTATTATTAATTAAGAACTCCTGCCTATTGGAATTGACGGGTCATACTTAGATTTCCATCAGGCCGCATTCTTACCTTTTATTTGGACTGATAACTCGCAGTCTACCTATGAGGTCCTCGGCTGTTTAACCGGACTTGCCTGTGGCTACCTGAGCCAGGGCTTACAAACTTCAAACTAGAGCAACTACTCGCTATAGGCAAACTCTGCGGAGTACGGGCCTCGGCTTAGGCTATCGCTGGTAGAGGGCAGCAAGGGACGGGTTGGATCGAAATGAAAGTTGTGCGAGTTCGACGCTCTCTTAATTTATACATCTATATTATTAAGTGTCTGTTTGTAATGTCAAAATAACAACTTTTTACTCTCTAACTCAATTCTTAATTCTATTCTCCGTTTGTTTGTTCCAGCTAATCTCCGAAATGACTTTCACTGGCAGATAGGTGATGCAAGTTTTATCCCGGTATAATACCCACGTTCTCTCTTATATAAGATGAAGCCCGAGTGGCAGCTAGTATATATTAATATAATGACATAGTCACGCGATCTCGTCCAAATTCGAAATAATGACTGCTCGATTGAGTTCTCGAACGATGAGCTTCTGATTAGGATTCGGGTAAGAAACTAATTGATACCGCTTTGTTAGACTAAACTAAAATACAAGTGAATTATCGATTGTAAAATAAGTTGAAACAAAAAAAAAGTAATTAATTTAATCTTGTTTCACGAAAACGTATTACTGTAGGTTCACAATCTGATGTATTAAATTCGCTACCATCTTCCAAAATGCATTTGTAAACGGTGCAGTTGGTTCCAACTGTAACCACTTGCACTATTCCTCCATATTCCAGGCAATTTCCATCTCCTTCCTAAAAAAAACACATTTTTTTTTGCATTACTAACATCACTCCTGTAATCCCCGAAGGGTTGGGCAAAGGTGAAAAGAAATGAATGAAATGTTTTTTTTCTGTAAATAGATATAATAAGACACGTCAATATTTTTTGGTCAATATTTTAACCCATTGAAGGACACTGAACGAGACACAGAAGTTTTATTGTTATTAAGTCTGGGGGCGTTTAGTGTCTCGTAAAGTATTAAAAACTAGATGGCGCTGGCATGGCAAACTCAGAGGTCACGGTCTCTTTTAAAGTCCAAACGTCCGTTAGTAAACCCACATTCCGCCAGTTGTGTTTAAGTTTCATGTAATATGGGTAAGCCGATGCCATCAACCGGGCACATGTCCAGACTCCAGGCTGTTACTGAAACAATCCCGTTGGAAAAACGCAACAACACTTTGCCCAAGCAAACGCAATATGGTGGCACAATTCATAGAGAATGTTCCATTCTCTAGTAAGTCCCTTAGTTGCCTTTTACGATATCCACGAAAAAATAAGATGGTGTTATTCTTTACGTTTGGCAACACATGGAATACTCTTTTTTTATTTGTACAGATGCAGCACATCATCAGAAACTGTCAAATTCTCTCAATCAAAATTGAACCTAATGCTTTGGCGATAAAGTTGGAACTCTATTAAAGAAATTTGACAGATTGTAGTAGCTCGATGTGCTGGCGTCTGTACATTTTGCCATAAAGAAAAAAATAAAAGTAAGAAAAACCTCTACCTCTAGGTAAGTACCTCTTCCTCTTCTTCTTACCTGTGAGTTGAGGGGCATGGCCATTACAACAGTGAATCCAATGATAAAGAGACAAAGGATAGCTGTTGCACCAACCATTTTTAAGATTTCATGGATTAAATTGGCCTAAAAATAATTAATAACAATTATTTTTTCACAATATAAGTTTTACACGGACGTAATACAATTTCGGCGGTACCTATTTTTTCGCGCATTCGATTTTCGACTCTCGGTGTCAAAACTAGCACACAAAATCCAATAGAGAGCATCTCAAACGTGTCGAAAATCGAGCAGTGTGTTTTGCTGTTCCATTTTCAACTTTCGGTACTAAGCAGTGCGTCGAATTTACAGTGCGCGAAAAACACCCGCAGTAATTTTATTACGTGTTGACTATTGGTCTTTATGTTCTGACTAGCTTCTACCCGCGACTTCGTCCGCGTCATATTTTCTCCCGTGACTCTTCCCGTCGCATTGAATTGCCTGCCAGTGTTCGTCCATTTTTCGTTGCTGCTCCGCTCCCTTTGATCTTAGCGTAATGTTATATAATCTATAGCCGTTCTCAATAAATAGGCTACCCAACACAAAAATAATTTTTCAATCGAACCAATAGTTCCTGAGATTACCGCGTTCAACCAAACAAACAAACAAACTCTTCAGCTTTATAATATTATAAGTATAGAAAGTATAGATTGGCTCACCTGTGGGTATGGGTACTGCTAAAGATATACGAGTTATAACACCCATCATATGATAAACTGCTTTATATACCTGGCACACACGGTTCTATTTATTTAAAAAACCATGGAATCCATAACAGTTTAATAAACAATAACCTGTTGATGGTTATGAACCATTACTCTAATTGTCAAGTAAAGACAAATACAATCACGTACAAAGGGATAAAGCATGGTTATGATTAACAGAAACACAATATTTATGGGTTTTTATCTTGGTATAAAGTGACTACGCAACCTATCGACGTACTTATTTAATTCTAACAGCTTTTCTGCTAGTAAAATTATTTTTACTTTATTTATACTACACGCTTACGCCGACGACTTCAATCTCGTAAATGTCGGTTCATCATCATTCATAATTTCAGCCGAAAGATGTCCACCGCTGGACATAGGCCTCCCCCAAAAAATGTCGGTTAACGCGGACGAAACACGGAATAAAAAGTGGCCTTTATTCTTTCTTGGAGTTGCAACTTACCCCGTACGACATATCATCAAAATCGGATCAGTGGTTTAGTCGTGAGAACGTAACAGACAGAGTTACTTTCGCATTTATAATATTAAAGTATATAAGTATAGATGAATGCTTTTATTTTGCAGGTTTTTCGATCTGGAATTTCTCTGTAGCAGCCCGGAGTCAGAATTTGTGCCCTGTTGTTGTATGGTACTTGAACATAACTGGCGAAATGTGGGTGTACTAGGTATAGGTACCTACACCTCTGATTGACCCTTTGGGGAAACAAGGCGTGTAATGAGATGAGTAAGATCCTATTTGAACAGTGCACCATCTGATACTGTCTTTACCATATGAGTCGACCCAGAATTTGGCTACGTGTTTGACGCCCTCACTAACATCCATCAGTACCTAAAATGTGTAAACGACACGATACACGACCCAGGACACGATATTAAGTGTCCCATCGTTTGTGGAACATTATGGAATAAGCAAGTAAGTGGTAAACTTAAGGAAACTCTCGTAAGTTTACTATCTACGGACAGCATACACTAACTAAATTATCGTTTGTCTAGAACGATGTTACGAATTCAGAAGAAACCGGCGAAACTTGTAAAAGTGCAGCCTGGCTCTTGCTTCTTCTGTTCTGGTATAAAGAGCGAATACTTTACTTTAGAAGTATAAAAAGTTTAAACTTTAAAAATAAACAACCGCTTTCCTAAAAACAAATACTACAAAGTGAGAAATAAGTTTAATTTCGGAAGTCGGTTACAGTAAAAAAAAATAAAGACACTGACCATCCGAAATTGTAATTATTTTTCAGTTTGTAGTATTTTTTTTAAGTCACTTGGTTCTTTTTCAAATAAACTTTTTATTTTCTCTTATTAGTTTCGTATGAAGATTTACGAATTTGTAAGAAGCAAAAAGTATTGATTGCTAAGTGAAAAACAGTGACAGAAATTTATTATATCATCATTGACATAATTACACTAAGAGGAAGAAATAAGTATTATTGAAGCTAGCTGAATAACTCTACTCTAAACTTGACCAAATTTATATAAAATCACACTATAATTACCTATACCCTTGCGGCTTTCATACGAAGAAAGAATTTTCCAAATCGTTGCACAAATGACGCAATTCTGAAGTAGAACTTTTTTTTCTTTTTATTCTTTACAACATAAAAATACAACCGAATTGAGAACCTGTTTTTTATTAAATCGTTTACTAACTCATACAACATTATAAGTTATATCTTCAACTTTATATTATAGAGAAACTTCTAAAACACCGGTAGAAGTAAGCAAAACCGCACCAACTTTCATCATAAACATTTTGAGGTTAAAACAGACGTAAACAGTCTTGATCCACAACCCATTTACTGTGGGCAATTCGCGTTCGCATTTCAAAATCAATAAAACAACAAACCGATTTACAGCTAGGCGATCTAACAAACATATACGTACAGTCTCATCTGTTTCATATTATTGGTACTATTCATCTCCGCGCCATCATTACCTTTGAATATCGAGCTCATTACCTCTCCTCTTTCCTCATTCCCGGTACAAAAGAGAGGGCCGATTGCGAGGGAATTATATGCAATTTCATTGACTAGAAATGAGAATACCGCTTTCCGAGTCTAGTCCGTTAAACTGGGGATATTGAAATTTGAGAGATAAAGAGCTTTATACCCGGGATTGATTAGGTCTTTTTCTGATATTAGAGCTTTGTCTCGGTATTTTATGCTCTGATTTAATGCTCAGGGAATTGGTTTTTAAGTGGCTATATTGAAAAACCGTCTACGAGGTACGCTTTTTGAGATATTTTCCAATTTTCCGTTCTGGAATTGATAAAATGTTACGCGCGCGATATCGCTGGAGACTGTCTGTCAATAGCGTTTCCTGCGATACTTTTTGTTAAAAGGAGAAATATTGACATTTTATACAAACATTTAATTAAGTTTTGTTAGTAGGACATTTCTAAAAGAGTCGTGATTGTGGCAAATATACAAAAAGCATGAGAGTTTTTTTTTTTATATTACAGTTACTTACTTTTAATAACTTAATCAATCAATCCGCCTCAATCTACATCTGCCTAACCTATTCCTACCCATGTCGGGGTCGGCTTCTAGTCTAACCGGGTGAATACCAGCTTTTAACCTGGAGCTACTGCCATTCTGACCTCCAAATCGGTAATACAATACCGTTTGGTAAGACTGGCTGTCACGTTCAGACTTCTGACGACCTGTTACGACAGTCAAAGACAGCCGGGATCAACAGCTTAACGGCTTCTTAATATATAACGATAGTCACCCATCCACCAACCCTCACTGGGCCCGCATGACGGATTTTCACCGAGAGGAAGCCTATATCCCAGCATTGTGAACATTATAGGCTGCTCATGATGATGATCCATGCACGGAACAACCATACGCAGACAACGTAGCTTAACTTGATTGATCCATCCTTGCAGCGAAGACTACTTAGCTAAAACCCCCTCTACTTCTGAACTGAAAAGAGATTAGATCAGTGAGCTACATTCCAACTACCCAAGCTTTTTTCCACAGTATTGATTGTCAATTATCATCATCATCATCATTCCAGCCGTAAAACGTCCACTGCTGGACTTAGGCCTCCCCAATTTGGGGGGCTTTGCCATAATCGCCACGCTTGGCAGGTGAGTTGGCGATCGCAGTATGATGATAAAATGCATAGAGAACGCTGCTGCCCATTCTCTAGTAAGTCCCTTAGTCGCCTTTTACGACACCCACGGGAAGAAATGGGGTGGTGTTATTCTTTACGTCCGGCACCACACGGTCAATTATAATAAGAATGTATTGCCTCAGGGTTGATCATTCAGGTTAAGCTACGCTTGCCGCGGTTGGTCTGAGGATGGGTGACCATCTTTACATACCAATACCCTTCCGTGCCTCGGAAAACACGTTAAGCAGTTGGTCCCGGCTGTCTTTCTTAGATCTTAGACAGTTATTAAGGGTTGTCAGAAGCCCGAAAGTCTGACAACCAGTCTTACTAGTAACTGGGTTGTGGAGGTCAGATAGGCAGTCGCTCCATGTAAAATACTGGTACTCAGCTGCATCAGGTTAGACTGGAAGCCGACCCCAACATTGTTGGGAAAAGGCTAGGCAGATGATGATATATAGTCCATATTAAATTCTATTAATTAGCATTGCATACCTGCATTGTATTTAGATATGAATAATTGATATACAGAGCATTAATCGTGCAAGACGTGCACTTGGCCAGTATTTATGTATTGCAATGTGAATGTATTTATTTGAAAGTCTAAGCGAATTGTAATAGAATTGCTCGTAAATTGCGCTAAATTCTTTTTGTGCAACTATCTTTTCCGAGACATCGTGGTTTGCGCGATTGGTCGACTCTTCACGTGACCAGAGGGCTGGACGCTGGGCTGGGCTGGACTTCGTATGGCAATGCTGATTCTTTGGCCAAAAAATATTTCGTCCGAAGAATCAGCATTGCCACACGACGTGGCAGAAGAGAAAACTAGTAAATCCAGCAAATCAGCGCTGGGATGTTTCGACCAACTGATATCTGCCGTCTTATATAGTGTCACTCCTTATCATCGGTGGAATGACAGCGTGACTTCCAACTCATTTCACCTAAAAAAGGATAAGTCCTTTTATATGTTAGGTCTTTACCTATGAAATTGCCATTCTGCAGTACTAGCCATTTCAAATCAAAATAATTTTTGTTTGTCTAAGAATTCTAATTTCAAATTAATTTTATTTTAAAAACATTGTTTTTTTTTTTCTAAAAGTAGTCATTTGTTTATTGATTAGTGTTACATTTTCATCGCATTTAAATCTTTTCCGTCATCATGGATACGTTAAAAATTCAATTAATTATGGAATATGAGTACCGTCGTGGCAGCAACGCGGCACAAGCGGCACGCAACATCAACGACGTTTACGGAGCTAACACTACAAACCAACGCACCACACACTGTTATTGGTTTACTCACTTCCGTTCTGGAAATTTCGACCTGAAAAATGAACCTCGCGGTCGTCCGAAGACTTTGGTCGACATGACGAATTAAAGGCGATTGTGGAAGCTGATGATACACAACCTACGGCTGAATTAGCAGCAGCTTTCGACGTTAGCGTCAAAGCAATATTGGTCCATTTGCGTCAAATTGGCAAGTAAAAAAGCTTGACAAATGGGTTCCCCACGAACTCAATGATCGCCAGCGCGAAGTACGCGTCGAGACGTGCCTTGCACTGCTCAACAGACACACAAATGAAGGAATTTTGAACCGCATTGTTACCTGCGATGAAAAATGGATTCTGTTTGATAATCGCAAGCGCTCAGCAAGCTGGTTGGATCCTGTTTCAGCACCTAAACAATGCCCTAAACGAAAACTTACTCCTAGAAAAGTGATGGTCACTGTTTGGTGGTCTAGCGCCGGTGTGATTCATCACAGCTTCTTACCAAATGGGGTGAGCATTACTGCAGATGTGTACTGTGAAGAACTGAACTCAATGATGGAGAAGCTGGCACATCTCCAACCAGCATTGGTCAATCGCTCGTCTCCGCTGCTCCTGCACGACAAGGCGCGACCTCATACTGCACAGTAGACGGTCTCCAAGTTGCAAGAACTGGGGTTGGAAGCTCTCCGTCATCCGCCCTACTCACCAGACCTTGCGCCTGCAGACTACTACTTTTTCCAGAATTTGGATAACTTCTTGGCAGGAAAAAAATTCAATACCCGACAGGCAGTACAAAATGCCTTTGAAGAATTTGTTGCCTCCCGTCCAGCTGATTTTTTTAAGAAGGGCATCAATAAACTGCCACTGCGTTGGCAAAGATGCATTGATTGCATGGGTGATTATTTCGATTAATACAAATAAAAATACATGAAAAAAATTCGTTTAATTTTTTTCATACAAAACGGCATTTGCATAAGTAAAGACCTATTATTTGTTACCTCAGTATTTCATCATTTATAAGCCGAATAATAAAATCTTCTTTGGTTTGAGGAGCGGATCAAGTTGCCCTTTCCTGTGGGTGTCGTAAGAAGCAACTAAGGGACTTACTATAGAATGGGCAGCAGCGTTCTCTATGCATTTTATCACCATATTGCGATCGCCAACCCGCCTGCCAAGCGTGGCGATTATGGCAACCTTCCCAAATTGGGAGAGGCCTATGTCCAACAGTGGACGTCTTGCGGCTGAAATGATGATGATGATTTATTATTCACCGAGTAGTCCCAAATATATTTGGTGAAAGTCTGATTAGTGATTTTTGAGTTACGAGTAGCTAATTGATACGAACATTTTCCACTTCCACAAGAAAAATTAAAATAAAAGTTTTGGAAGGCAATTGTTTTAAAAATAAGCACATTCGACTTCCCAAAATGTACAGTTAAGTGAAAATTTGCTTTTCATTATTTTCTTTCTTTGGCTTGATTTAAGTAACTAAATACTGCTTTTATGCCTTCAAATGTTTGAGGTTTTCTCATAAGATATTTCGCCCACGTAACATTTAATGAGTCCCGTTGTCTTGTCACCGCTCCGAATCTTTTGTATCTTTATATTGTTAACTCTTTTCTTCCCTTCAAATTTATCCTTCTGGGTAGAGTTAAAAGAAGTTTGCTCGAAATTTTACCAAACTTTATCTCTCATTTATTTCTCTTTCTAAATGAGAAATAAAGTTTAGAGAAAATTTTTAAAATTAATATAAGTATTGGAAATAGCTCTTTCCACACCTTAATTTTACTGACTCGTTACGGTTACGATACTGCTGAGCATGAGGTTCTAGGTTCAATTCCCGGATCAGGCAAAGTTTTATTGGGTTTTTCTTTCAAGAATATCTCAGAAACAGTCTTAATTTGTGCCCGGTTGATGGCAAAGGCTCCTCTTTTATAACATAGGACTTAAGCATAATTGGCAGAGATTGGGTGCACTAAAAGTAGGCACACCTCTGCCCTACCCTTCGAGGAAACAAGGCGTGATTAGGTTATATTATTAATTTTAATCGCATCAACAACAAAATTCTTTTATTTTGCACTAGCTTCTGCCCGCGACTTCGTCCACGTCAAATATTTGCTCCCCTGACCCTTCCCGTCGCATTGCAGCCTGCCAGTTTTCGTCCATTTTTTTGTTGCTGCTCCGCTCCTTTTGATCGTGGCGTGATGTTATATAGCCTTCCTCAATAAATAGGCTAGCCGTCTCAAAAATATTTTTTCAATTCGAACCAGTAGTTCCTGAGATTAGCGCGTTCTACCCCCATTTTAGGGAAGTAGGGGGTTAGAAAGAGACAAAATATAGCCTATGTCATATTCCATCCCTTTAACCACCTCCACTTAAAAAATCACGTCAATTCGTCGTTCCGTTTTGCAGTGAAAGACGGACAAACAGACACACACTTTCCAATTTATAATATTAGTATGGATTCTAGTCCTGTCGTCTAGTATTCAAATGGGGAAGTCTGGACTTTTAACGCAATACTATCAAACATAAAATCGCACTCTAAAACTCCCCCCTTCTCCCTTTAACAGCCAGAAGTCACGCATGAATTCTTCGAAAACTAAACGACTTAGTAGTTCTACATTTTACTTAGTATCCTAACTTCCTTAGTGAACAAGGTGATGTTTGTATGCAGAATGTAATGTCCTACTCTAAAATGATTAGTACGTCTTTACCACAGGAAACTGAACGAAGTTGCGTTTCAATACATAGAACGTTGCGTATGCGCGTGTTGTGAGTTAATAAACATCCGCGAGTCAAATAAAGACGAGTAGGTAA
This sequence comes from Aporophyla lueneburgensis, assembly GCA_932294355.1. Classification (NCBI taxonomy): domain Eukaryota; kingdom Metazoa; phylum Arthropoda; class Insecta; order Lepidoptera; family Noctuidae; genus Aporophyla; species Aporophyla lueneburgensis. The sequence continues at coordinate 5,857,770 of OW028746.1, forward strand.
GTGGTGGTTCAGTGATATCGGCCCCAACTTATCGAGTCGAACCCAAGCAGGTGCTTTACTTCATGTAAATAATATCATCACCACTGTTCTCAAAACGGTGAAGGAAAACATCGTGAGGAAACCGGCATGTCCTAGAATAAAAAATTCGAAGACATGCGACATCTACCAACCCACACTGGGCCCGCGTGGTAGAATACTGCTGAAAATGGAAAGTACCTACGCTGAGGTTTTTTAAATATCGTGGCTTTTGTAAAAGGTAGAACCTCCCGATATAATGAGATTATTATTTATTATTTATGTCTTGCGATTTTACTTGATTCTAGCCGCCGCTGTCTATAAAATAAATTGAAGAAAGACAAAGGAGGAGGGTAAAGATGAGAACATTTTTCGCCTATCATAATTATTAAAATTCAAAGTATTTATTGACGCCATTTTATTGTGTATCTGTGAAGTTTAGGTATCGACCTTTACCTACATCTATTCTAAAATAGTAAGAAAAAAAAATAGCAATTCATATAAAATAAAATCATCAAACTTGGCAAATTCGTTGAAGTTTTGTTATTTTAAGCACTTTTCAAACTTTCATTACAAAATAAACTGTTAAGCGCTTTGTGCACCAATATATTTTTTAGTCTCTCAAATACATAATCACAAGTAAATAAGCTTTTTATCTAGCATTAATTTGTTTTGGTGGATAAAGCGCTTAACAGTTTATTTTGTAATGAAAGTTAGAAAAAGTGCTTAAAATAACAAAACTTCAACGAATTTGCCAAGTTTGATTTAAAAAAAAATATATGACTTGCTATTTTTTTTCTTACTATTTTAGAATAGACGTAAAGGTCGATACCTAAACTTCACATAAACACAATAACATGACGTCAATAAATACTTTGAATTTTTATGACTATGATAGGCGAAAAATGTTTATTTATTTATTTAACCATTTTTGCACACACTAGCTTCTGCCCGCGACTTCGTACGCGGATCCTGTTGCTTATGCCAGCGACAACGGGATCGTCAAAATCGAAGATCTGAAACGTCTGATGTAGAATTTTAAGGCCCGGGGACGGGAAAACAACGGGATGAGCGAGACGATTGGAGTCGTTCCAGATCTTTCATTTTTGTATGTCAATAGGTGGTCCAAGAAATGTTTTGACTGTGGATGGTCACCGATTAGCAGTGATCTTAATATTTCTGGAGGATTTTGTAATATTTCAATATGTACTTTCCCACCTGAGCAACACATACCGTTTGTTTCTTTTTGCCATTTAACAGCTTCACAAAATGTACAATTTTGAACCACACCTCCGATGGCGGAATATGTGGCGTAGTCAATCATAGGAGTGAACGTAAATGCACTCCGTTCCTTATCAACCCAAGGAAGGTCGCCATGCCCTACGGCAATATCTTGAGTCACGTCCGATTCTTCAGATGATATCGACATTCTGTTCAGAGAATGTCGAAGGCGATCAGAATTCAAACGTTCGTTGCGCTCTTCTTCTGTCTCTTCATGCCGTACTTCAGCACTTCTTTCTCTCTCACTTTCTAACTGATTATGAATATTTTGTTGTGTGCGTGTTCGGGACAATGTATGATAATCTCGATCAGCAGTTAGTCGCGCATCACGTTCATCACTCGTTTCGAAAGACCTGTTAGTAGATGTGCAAATTCACTGAGAACTCAAGCGCAATTCTCTATCAGTGAACGTCTCCGACTCGAGAGACAATGCGTGACGTTCACGATCAGCGGACAGTCGCGCATCATGTTTCGCACTTGTCTCTAGAGACCTAGCAGCAGATGCGTAGATACGCTGAGAACTCAAGCGCAATTCTCTATCAGTGAACGTCTCCAACTCGAGAGACAATGCTTCACGATCAGCGGACAGTTGCGCATCATGTTCCGCACTTGTCTCTAGAGACCTAGCAGCAGATGCGTAGATACGCTGAGAACTCAAGCGCAATTCTCTATTAGTGAACGTCTCCGACTCGCGAGAAAATGCGTGACGTTCACGATCAGCGGACAGTTGCGCATCATGTTCCGCACTTGTCTCTAGAGACCTAGCAGCAGATGCGTAGATACGCTGAGAACTCAAGCGCAATTCTTTATCCGTAAACGTCTCCGACTCGCGAGACAATGCATGACGTTCACGATCAGCGGACAGTCGCGCATCATATTCTTCACTGGTCTCTAGACACCTGGATGTAGATGCATAAATACGTTGAGAACGCAAGGGAGCTTCGCGATCCGAAGATGTTTCTACGGAGCGAGTTGCAGCCTGATGTTCTCGAACAGCATCAAGTCTATCCTGACGCTCTTCGGTAGATTCTTGGGATCTCATGATCCTCAATCTTTTAGCTCCTTTGGAACGTTGGAAAAGATTTGACCTCTTTCTAGGCATGGTTATAGTTTTATTCTGAAGATACCTGATCAATTAAAATCTAAATAACTGCTCCCCTGCGTTACCGGGTAGGCTAACGTGTCACGAAGATAAATGGAAAAGGAAATTAAACACTCAAATACCATAAGCCCGAAGGCATATTTCTTCGATAAAATAAAATAATAAATGAGAGTTTTAGCCAGTAGTGTCAAATTTTCAATGATCCATAGAATTTTCATCGAAAATCAGTCCTAAACTGTTACCGCCTTCACCGCGTGGAGGTACTCCCAGTTTATGTTATTTTATAATTATACAGTGAAATTAGTGATAGCTTTGATTTCCACATTAGGTGTTCCAGATCAACAATCTTTATACGTCAACAGAGAGTGCTCATCAAGCTGAACAACTCTTGCTAAGACGTCATTCCTATATATGTTATAGTGTAGCTTGGCTCTTAGAGTTCCACATCAGCTGTTCCAATCTTCAAATTTTATACGACAACCGAGAGTGCTCATCAAGCTGAACAACTCTTGCTAAGACGTCATTCCTATATACGTAATAGAGTAGCTGTGCTGTTGGAGTTCCACATCAGCTGTTCCAGATCTTCAAATTTTATACGACAACAGAGAGTGCTCATCAGGCTGAACAACTCTTGCTAAGACGTCATTCCTATATATGTTATAGTGTAGCTGGGCTGTTGGAGTTCCACATCAGGTGTTCCAGATCTTCAAATTTATTCTCTTAGCAGAAAATGCTCATCACGTGAAACAATTTTTGCTATGGTACCATTTTTGTATCTCTTATAGTTTAGCTGGTCTGTTGCGGTTCTGCATCAGGTGTTCAAGTTTCCAAGATAAATTATTTAGCCTATATGTTGCCCAGACTTAATACCTATACAACAAATAAAAAATCATTCAAATCCGTTCAGTAGTTCCGAAGATTAGCGTGTACAAACAAACAGACAAACAGACACATTTTTTTTTGGTTGCGTGCTCTGTTACTGTTTCTAAACCCCCCTAAATTATTTTTTTTTAAATATATACAATGTACAGACACAGTTTTTTTACTGTTTTATTATATGTATAGATATAAATAGACAAAAAGAAAGGAACAGAAAAATATGTATAAAGGTAATGCTTATTTCTATTGAAATCTCTTCCAGCACACCTGCAATAGGAGAGAATATACAAAGAGATGTAGAAAACGTGTGTAATAGTAGAAGAAAAATAATACTATAATTTAAATATAAACATACAAGATAAAAATATACATACATACAAACATAAAAGCTTTACCCACCTCCTGTCATGAAGAGATTATGCTCTATGCGAAACTTATCATTGGTAATATGTAGTTGTGTTATACCCCAACTACACTTCATTTAGGTTACTGCTACCTTTTTCCTTCCAATGAAACAAGTAAGAGATAGCTCATACTCTTATTTTATTTAAGGCGGTGGACAAAAGAATCGGCACCATTCATCTCTATACAAAACTATCTTTAAGAAGCTGCCTTTAAGAGCAGCTAGAAACAATTCTAGTTTCTTGTATATTTGAACACTCAAAAGTGCCTTATACTAGAAATAAATGTTTTGGCTACTTTGAATTTTTGAACAGAAGGCCTATTCTAGTAATTCAAACGTTCAAAAACCAGTCGCGGTCTCATCTCTGCGACAATCATGTGTCAAAAACTTGTCAAAAATGTAACGAAACTCGAGGTATTTTTGAAAGATTGAGACTGAAACTAGAATGTTAACGTTATGAATATTACGAGAAATGCTTGTCTCTTGTTTGTAACCACATAGTAAGTTGAAGCATCTGTACTATTATATCTATTGTGAGGAAGAATGCTCTACAGCCTTGTTTTCGATCAATCAATTAAAACATTCCGCCAATCATTCAATTTATACTGTAAATGACATAAAATAGTCTTTAGTGCTCTGAAAATTGAGACCCATTTATCATTTCAGACAGAGTAGTGTCTGAAGTAGGTAAATATATTGTACTAGCTAGTACCCCGTTAAATCTCATGGCTTACCCGCGCTATTGCTCCTGTTTCGCTTAACGTTCTGACTTATCGTTCTTTTTCTTGCCTCCTAAGGGGCCTGCCGTAATTGTAAATAGCTTATAGCCTTCCTCAAGAGTTGGGCTATCAAATCCGACTGTTAGTTCTATAGATAAGTGCGTTTAAACAAACAACGAAACTCTTCATTTTTATCTATACTAATATTATAAAGAGGAAACCTTTGTATTTTTGTATGTTTGTATTGAATAGGCTCAAAAACTACTTGACCGATTTCAAAATTTCTTTTACCATTACTTAGAGGAATTCTTCCGAATCCGTATAGGCTATATTTTATCCCGGAAAATAGATAGGATTTTTCGTGGTAGTGAAAATTGTGGAGTAAGGCGTCGAAAAAACTGCCGTACGTTAACGATTCTCGCGAACGCTGCCTAAATGGTTAGAGATGTATGGTTGACTTCTAAAGAAAAGTTGTAGAACTCAATAATGCCTACAAAAAAGTCCACGATAGTATAAACCAAACATTTATATTTTAGCCATTCTAACCACTTTTCCATAGAATAAAAGTAATTAAAATTATTAGCCTATGTTTATTGATCATATTATCGTCAAATACTAATCCTTATCCAAATAAACTATTTATTGAGCAAGATTGTTTCAATAGCTATAAATTACTTATTTATTTTATTCCAATCGGACAATCCATTCAAAAGATATTACGAATTTAAAATTGTAATTGGTATTAAAATGAATGATGGTGTCGCACGACTCGCACGGCGAAACCGCAGGGGAGGGGGGTGCACATTTATGAAGCAGGTTGCCGCGCGGCTCACTCGCGCGGTCGGCTCTCTACGCAGCGGACGCGGCCAAATCGAGTAAATTTACTGAATTAATGCACTTATTAAAATTGATTTCGGAACTATTTAGATACTCATTATCAAAAGTTCTTTTCAAAAATACTTATAAATAATTTCATTCAATATTCACGAATAAAAAACCTATAAAAACATACATACAAAACAATTTTTTTTTTTTTTTCAGAGAGCTTAAAAATTAAATGTCCACCCGTGCGAAGCCGGGGCGGGTCGCTAGTTATTAGTATACTTAAATACTTACTTTAGATTATGATGGCTATAAAACTATTATGCTTCGCCTCAAAAAAGCTTAAAGATCACTGCTCCAAGTCATGACCTTCAAACCGTATCGGTTCCTGACTGTAACCTTGTATCAAAACCGTAAAGTGCGTACAATGAGACAATTATCATATCTTCTCAATCTTACATTGAAGCATCTGATGATAACATCTGTATACCACAAATATAAAAGTAAACAAACCATCTATATGTACTTCAAACACACAGAAAATTAAAGATCAGACCAAACTACACACCTGCCATGGTCGCGGAACTAGCATAAGCTATTGCAGGAACACGGATGTGTTATAGTCAGTAAAAGTCTGACACGCCCTTCCGCTCCACCTAGAGCGAGACACATCATTTGATGATTTGCCACCCAAAAAAAAAAAAGACTAGACTACCGGAGATAATCTCAGAACGTACGTTTAGGATACCCATTCCCCAAGCAAACTCTCTTATGGCAAAAAGTTCTTCAGAATATCTACATCCAAGCTTAAATAACGAAGCTGTTAAGAACTGCAACATAATACACCTCAAAAGATCCCAGAGTAAAAAGATCATTAAGAACTGGCTTGTTCTGTAACAAGCCAGCTCTTAATGATCTTTTTCTACGATGAAACAAGAGGATTATCTACGAATAGCCACATAAGAAGTCATCATCACAGGCCTCCTGTCGGTGAGAGGGAGTGGGCCATAATCCACCACGTGGTCCAAGTGCGGGTTGGTAGATGTCACACGTCTTCGAATATTTGGTTCTAAGACATGCCGGTTTCCTCACGATGTTTTCCTTCACCATTTTGAGAGCAGTGACGATGAAATAACTTACACAAAGTAAAGCGCCTGCTTGGGTTTGAACTCACGACCTACTACTCGTAAGTCGCGGCCGTTACCACTAGGCCACCACTGCTCTTCCACATAAAAAGTAAGACTACACAAACTGACACCACTCCTAAATCTCTTTAGAGAGACACACACGTACCCACAAGCACTCAAACACAAAATCTCATACATGCGCTTCGATGATTGCATGATTTCGTGATTGTTAAAATTTTATTACAGAAATATTAATGAAAAAAAAAGTGAAAAGGCAAAACGGGGCGACGAATTGACGTGATTTTTTAAGTGGAGATAGTTGAAGGGATGGAGAGTGACATAGGCAAATTTTTTTTTTAGTTGGCTGGGGTGAACTTTGAAAAGCCGTGTTTTTCCCATGGACAATTGTATGTAGCATGTTTGCGTGTGTCCAATGCCCAGAATCTTTACATTCTATCCCCAAATGGAAAGACATATAATATCGTCTACAGTAACGTATTAAAATAACATTCTGTTCCGAGTTCTCTTCTGTTTTCTAAATCAGGAAAAGGAATCGTGTTACCCCGAATTTAACGCGACCAAAGCCACGGGCAAAAGCTAGTTATATTATAAAGTAATGCACTTTTAGTCATTCCTGCGTTGATGGAGCACCTAGGTGTGTTTGCAAATAAAACGAAGACACTCAACAAAATACTTAACTATGGGACACAAAGTACAGAACCTCAATCAAAGACACTCCTTGATTCTCCTCATGGTTTAACCAACAAGTTGAAACTGGCATCAAGCCAAGAAATGCGTCAAAGAATGCCTTAACAAAGGAAATAAAAACACTTAAATCAAATGTCATTAATTGATTGAGGGAACTGTTGGTATTCGAGGAATGTATGTCGCTGGTAATTCATGGTGATTGGAAGGTGGGGTTAGGTTTCTAAATACATTTTAAATGGCACACTAGGCTTCCGTCAAGTCCGTTGTGTTTTTTGCTTTATTTGTTATTTCACAGTTGCAGCCTGGATCCTGGATCCTGTAAGGCCGGATGTAAAGAATAGCACCATCCTATTTCCTCCTGTGGGTGTCGTAAAAGGCGACTAACGGACTTACTAGAGAATGGGCAGCAGTGTTCTCTATGCATTTTACCAGCATACTGTGATCGCCAGCTCGCCTGCCAAGCGCGACGATTATGGCAAAGCCCCCCAAATTGAGCGAGATCTATGTCCAACAGTGGACGTCTTTGGCTATAGGGGGTATTACACTGCACTTAAACATAACGCGAAATGTGAGTGTACTATGAGTAGTGAGTACACATCTGCTTAACGCTTTGACGATTATATGCCGTCTATCTCGTATGTTACCTACCTTATGTGATGTTTTTAAAACGTCAGATTTTTCTTTATTGAGAATTCATCTAGAGGTTCAGAATGACACATTTACAATGACTGCTTTGACTTGACCCCGACATGGCAACAGTAAATAGTTGTTGGAAGATTAGCGGTCGTCATCTTGATTTAAAGTAAGAATATAATTCGGGTGTTCGATTTCCAAACAACCATATAGGACTCTTTTGATAAGAGTCAACTGACGTTGAATTCGGCACGGAAGCGTTTCGATTGGTCTTTCATTATTAGTTTTAAATGTTCCTTTTTTAAATTTTGTCCCAAATAAAAGATATGTCTTTCTTTCTTTTACTCATAGCCAATCCTAAGTAATACTCGAAGCAGTAAACCCGACTAATTGCGTTAACGGTTAGAGCATTAACGTTTACTACTATGGAGTCAAAGATCACGGCAGTACAGTTTGTGTCATCGTGACATTCAACAGTTTATAGTCAAAAACTGAAATGCAATTTGTTTTTTGCAATTAAGTAGGCATTGATAGGGGATAGTCGACAGCCTAGATGGTTTGGTCATCTTGAGAGGCAATTTACAAGGCTAATTTTAATTGAAACGTCAACGTTTTAATCGCCACGCTAGGAAGGCGGGCTGACGATCGCAGTATGGTGGTAAAATGTATAGAGAACGCTGCTGCCCATTCTCTAGTAAGTCTCTTGGTCGCCTCTTACGACATCCATGAGAATAGATGAGAAATGAGTATGTAAGCTTTTCTGTTGGTTCGGTCTACTCCCATGGACAGAAGTGAGTATCTGTATGTTTTATGTTATAGTTCGGAAGTAGGTCAGCCAGCCACTGTTTCTGCCTTTCGTAGATACTCAGCTCTCAACTCTTGATATATATATATTTTTTTGTAGTTGTGTATAGATACCAGTAAAGTAGGCTTGCCATTATGAGGAAAACTACTTGTCCGTACCATCTTCAATCAATCTACCTAGCCTTTTCCCAACTATATTGGGATCAGCTTCCTGTCTAACCAGTATTTTAAATGGAGCGACTGCCTATCTAAGCTCCACAACCAAGGTAAACACGGTAAGACTGCTTGTCAGACTTTTGGACTACTGACTGCTCGTAACGACTGCCAAAGACCTATGAAAGCACGGAGGGGCTCGATATGTACTAGAGGGTCACCCATCCACGGATCGATCGCGGCAAGCGCAGCTTAACCTTCGATTTAATTAACAAGGTATACTGAGGGTTGCTAGACTATATTATTGCGAGTGTTTGTTCCATCTCCGTTAAGGATAAAATAAAATGATTTATGAAACCAGATTTGACGAAAATTATACACCACTAGCTTCTGCCCGCGACTTCGTCTTCGTCCGCGTCAAATGTTTGCTCCCTTGGCCTTTCCCGTCGCGTCGAATTGCCTGCCAGTTTTCGTCCATTTATCGTTGCTGCTCCGCTCCTTTTGATCGTCGCGTGTTATATAGCCTATAGCGTTCCTCAATAAATAGGCTACCCAACACAAAAATATATTTTTTAAATTCGGACCTGTAATTCCTGAGATTACCGCGTTCAACCAAACAAACTCTTCAGCTTTAAAATATTATATAGTATAATATAGTATAGATACTGTAGATCAGCTATGCATAAAGTGGTTAAGAGAGTACTAAACATTCTTGATGTTCGCAATCAGTCGACAGCGCACAAAATAATGCACCCTATTTGTAACAAAAAGCAGTTAGTACATATTCATATTATTGCTAGCAAATAATTCCCCCTCTATTTGCTTAGGCACGTCAATAAGCCGGCCATTTTGTTCAGTGTTTGTTTAAAAATCAGCGTAAAGAGGAATTTCTATGTGTGTTCGCAAATACGTGTGTTTGCTCACTTTTATTTTGTTTTTAGAACAATATTTGCATGGAAAAATCTTTTGGGATGTTCAATTGCTTGTTTGTTTTGGTGGCTGAATACATTTCTTTTCTGTTATGTGCCCGATATTGGTATTTGACTGGATGGGGATTGCAGAGAATTCAGGGAACCGACAATTTCGGCGAGAGCTACGTAATGTCTTGGAATGTATATAGGATATGACATAGATAAGACAATTTTTATTTTGCTATAAGCAGACTTAAGCACTTATTGCATAGTAATTTTAGTCTAGGTGCATAATCTTAACATTCATACAGTTAATTAATGCATTTTTTTTTTTTTTTGTTAATTTGCCGTTCTTCAGTGTATATGCGTATAGTGTTCACATGTGTCTATTGAAAATAAATTATTTAACCACCTTTTTAAAAAAACAAGGTTTTAAACCACCAAGCTAGTTTTTAAATTAAATACCCATCTATGGAAAATAGAAATGCAGTTCTTTTACAAAACTGGAGTCCTGTGCTAAGTTGTAATTTTTTTTAGTATGCACTTTACCCAAACTGAATGAAAGTTAGAAATCCAAGAAACTAGCTCAAAGCCTAGAATAAAAGTTAAATAGCGTTTTCTATTAAGGCAGTTTGAATTTGACTGAATGGATAGACGTTTATTACATGCTTGTTTATGTGCAAACATTTATTTTAGTCATGGTCGCGAAAGAGTCATAATATTTAACCCTCCTAATGCCGAAGTGAAGAAGATTAAACATTTTTACACATCCCAAAACAAAACAAAACATAACGTAGCAAGAAAAGCAATATACCTTTCAAAGGGTTACAAGAAAAATAAGTTTTAAAATGTCTAAATATAATAAACAACGACTGTTTTTACTTTTGTTTACACAATGCGGCATTTACAAAGTAACCTGTGGTTCATTGACTCAAATGTTATTCTTACACCTTGATAAAGTAAGACTATGTAAACACAGGGGGGGATCCGTTTGTTTACAAGATGCGCAGACGCAATGTCTTGTGCCGATTGATCCGCAGTTGAAATGGAATCGACCAACGTTAGATGTTCGTAACGAAAACTTTACCTTTAACTGAATGAATGACTGAATGGTTACAATCTTTAATTCTGTAACTGCTATGGTTGCAACATGTAGATGTTGCCAGTAAGGACGATAATCAAGATGTATCAGAGGCGTGTCTTAATCTAAACTAATATTATAAAGAGGAAAGATTTGATTTTTTGTATGTATGTTTGTAATGGATAAACCCGAAAACTACTGAACCGATTTTAAATTGTTTCACCTATAGAAAACTACATTATTAACAAGTAATATAGGCTATGTTTTATCCCAAAAAAATCCACAGTTCCTGTGAGTCGCGGGCGAAGTGCTAGTTCAGAATAATTATACGTTTGTCTTCGGCCCAGAAGATACAGGAGCCAATTAGTTTGGTTACTATCTATATATTAATACGTGAAGCAAAAACTTTGGATCCCTTTTTACGAAAATTGGGCGGACGGAGGAGTATGAAATTTTGCACACTTATAGTTTATACAGAGAAGAAGTGACGAATGCTAATATTTTTTTTAAATTATGCCTAAAAATATATTATTTTCAATAAATAACACGTTACACACACTTATATTCATTACCGTGTATTTAATACACACATGCATAGATATTCTTTTGTTTATGGTCCAATTGACAATATCTGTCTTTATTTTGTGTCTATAGTCTTATAGTTAGGGAGCTGGTGAGCATGTCGGTATATGATTTGCACACGTTTCACGTCGAGGTGGATTGCAGTTTAAATCATTACGAATCGATTTGGTCCAATCAATTAAGGTCCAATATTGCTGCACAACTTTTTTTTAAACATTGTTGAAACGTTGTAAATTTACAACGCAGCGCCACCATGGTGGCAGACGAGGTCATTGATGTTTCTTAGGGTATAATTATCACTATTAATAACGTCTGCCTTGTGTGCTGATCATATCGAAATTTTGCTCGCCAGCTCCCTAACTATTACTGAATGTCAAGTATAACCATAGGTAAAAAAATAATTTTATAGATATATTATATAACTTATTTCATTTTTTAAATCTATGATCATATCGAGAATATTTGTTTTTAATATTATTTGTCTTTAGGGATTTATGTTCCTTGGTCTATAGTGTTACTGAATGTCAAATATAACTATATTTTTTTTAATATTTATTATTACATATGTTTTATTTTTTCATTTACTAATGAATTTCTATTCAAATGAAATACGGTCGAATTTCGACCAATGGGCGATCACTTGTTTATATAATTATGTTAAAAATACAACTTGTTATCGATATCTGTTATTGTTGAGTACGGTTAAGAAAGTGCCTGTTACAATGGTTTAATTAACCTCATCGTCATCATTTCAGGCAAAACACGTTCACTGCTGGACTTTTGAGTTTGGGGGATTTGTCCATAATCGCCACGTTTGGCAGGCGGGTTGGCGATCGCAGTATAGTAGTAAGATGCATAGAAAATGCTGCTGCCTATTCTCTGTAAGTCCCTTAGTCGCCTCTTACGACAGCCAGCACGCTTAGCATGACCACCATAGAAAGAACTTTGTCTATTCTTGGAGATAGAACTGTCATGCTACGCCAGCATAGAGACGGGTTTTGTCAACAGAAGAATAGACAAAATTACAGATTGTAGAAAGATTTGTACCGTTTTTTGCAGGCTTAGCATGGTGCTTTCACATTTCTTCGAAGAATAGCACAGCTCTTTAGAAAATTAGAGAAACGAATTGTCACTTTGTCTATTCTACCGTCGACAAAACCCCTTTCTACGGTGGTCATGCAGGGGAAGAAATAGGAAGGTGCTATTCTCTACGTCCATCACTACACGAAATACGTGATTACGTCATAAAGTGACTTTAGGTATTTATTTCTGTAAATTGTACAAAAAAATACTTTTATACGTCAACAATAACTTACTTTTTAAGACTATATGAGTTTTTTTTTAATCTTTATTTCTCCATAAATTAATTTCGATTTGTTTACATTTAAAAAAAAATGACTTAAACTTAGCGTTCTAGAATAAAAAAACCCTGACTTCTAAACTAGGTTTATGTACCTGTATCTTAGAAGCCAGTGTCCCTTCAAAGTGATGAGTATAAGGTAGGACACACAATACGTACAATAATCCATTAGGGCTAGTTTAAGAGAAATAAAATAAAATTAAATTTAAAAAACAGTGAAAAAAGAGAAAAAAAACCAATAAAAATTAATGAAAGTGTTGTGTATGTCTCCAGTGTGTTTGCCGTGGAGTTATGAGTGTGTGCGTGTGTATGTATGTGAAAGAGTGTGTGTGACTGTGCGTGTAAGTATGAGTGAGTGTGCGAACGTATGCAATAGTGTAAAAATTATGTTAATTTAACTGTTGCTAAATCTAATATTTGATAAGATTTCTATAATTACCTTATAGAAGATCCTCAGTATTTTGATAAGTTAGTTTTTGAAGATATACCTGTATCTTAGATTTGACCTGATATTTAGTATCTGGAAAAATTTTTAGCACTTTATTAAGTTGGTTATAAAGTTTCGTGCTGGTGACATAGTAGTGTCTCTTGGCAAACGAGGTTTTATGCGACTCTTGGCGAAAAACCGTGTGTTTAATTCTGCCTGTTGGCTCTGAGGATGGACGAGTAGGATGCTTTCTGAGCATTGACTGAAGGACAAACAGCTGCCGGACAGTTAACACTTTGGATTCCGCATATAGCTGTACTGTGGAGTATCTTAGCGGCTTAGAGAGCAGAACCTTCAAAACTGCTCTTTGTGCTCGTTCAAGTCGTATAAAATGGTTCTCAGTGGCACCACCCCAGATTGGAATACAATAAGCTAAGATCGATTGGCACAAAGCAAAATAAACCATCATCAATATATCCTTATCAGCCGATGTTCGTATTTTTTTAAAAACGTAAATCAATTTGCGAGTTCTACCAGAGAGTGTGTCTAGGTGTTTACGCCAATTTAGATTTTGGTCGATATATACGCCTAGGTATTTGACGCTAGTGGACTTTGAAATTGCTAGACAGTCACAGATGGTGGAAGGCGTGCATATGTGGGCTTTAAGAGTAAGGGAAGGTGATGGGCATAAATTAGATCTAATAGCAAATGGCATATACACCGTTTTACTGACATTTAGAGTGAGTAAGTTGTTACTCAACCATTGCATAACTCGTGTAAGCGCTATCTCGGCACTCCGATAGCACTGGGCCCAGTCTACTCCATCTATAAGCAGGGAAGTATCATCGGCATATGTTATGACTTTACAGTTTTGAATGGGCAGCATACAGAGTTCATTAATATAGATAAGGAATAGAGTGGGACCCAATATGCTACCTTGAGGTACACCGTATGCAATTGGAAGCTCTTCACTCACATTATGACCAATTTTAACCATTTGAGTGCGATTCCTCAGGTAGTCCCTAAAGATATCCAGCACTAGGCCTCGTATTCCAATGCCTTCCATCTTGTTCAGTAAGGCTGGCGCAGAAACAGTATCGAAAGCCTTAGATAAATCAAGAAAGATACCAAGACACTTTCGCTTTTTGTCAATAGTCCTAACTGCGTGGTCAGAAAGCCATTATTGCATCCTCAGTACTCATTCCCTTCCTGAAACCAAATTGGTTGGAGGCTAAAATATTATTAGCATCGAGAAAACTGATTAGACTCTTGTTTAAAATACGTTCCAAGATCTTTGATATGGCAGAGAGAACCGAGATAGGCCTGTAGTTATTAACGTCGTCTCTGCGACCGGCCTTATGAACTGGGTGAACTACGGCTTTTTTAAAGACATCTGGGAAGACACCAGATGAAATTGCGAGATTACAGACATGTGTAATGATTGGGACCAGTACACTTCTCGTGGACTTGATGATATTAATGGGGATGCCATCCCAACCGGTAGCGTAGTCGGACTTGAGACTCAGAATGATGTCATCGACATCCATTTCAGTGGACTGAATGAGAACCATAGAGCTACTTGAATTCGTTGCCGACATTGTAGGAATGGCTGACACAGGTTTTATTTTAGTAGCAAGGCTTTTACCAATGCAAGCAAAGTAGTTATTGACTTTATTAAGAGAGGACCTTGGAGAGTCAGAAAGATGTAACAGTTCAATAGGGGGAGGACAGTGTGAACGAAGGTCAGATACTTTTTTCACCACATCCCAAGTTGCTCTTATATTATTTTTTGCTTTAGAGAATTCTTCCTTTTCATACGCGCGTTTAAGTTTCCTTAATAATGAATTGCAGAAGTTACGGTAGCGAATATATGTTATTCTCAGAACTTCATTACTGGCAGGTTTTTTTAATTTGACGTGCATGCGGTCACGGTTTCGGATGCAGCGTAGCAAGCCAGGTGTGATCCATGGCTTAAGAGATCTTAGTTTCCTGGGGACTGTATATTCATGCATGTTGTTGTTTATGATTGTGGAGAGACCACCTATTAAGTCCTCCGCCGCTCTATTTGGATCCACCACCGCCAAGATAGGAGACCAGTCTTTGTCATTGATTGTTTCTACAACCGCTTTGTGGTTAATTTTACACTTGGTACGGGGTAAATTACGATATTTATTATTTGTTTCCAGAAATAGTAACAGAGGTTCATGATCAGTTATAGACGACTCAATGACAATAGCTGTGGCGGATAAATTGGTTTTTAAGAGAATGTGATCCAGACAGTTAGAGACACGTGTGGGGAACAAGTGAGCGGGGAGAAGTCCGTGCGCGGCAGTACATGATAAATACTCGTCCGAATGTGTATCGCTGTTTCCATTCTTGATATCGATATTTATGTCTCCAATCAAGATAACTGTCTGTTTGGATGACAGAAGCACTCTATCCAGACTTTCAATGAAATTATTGATGTTTTTATAAGAAGGAGAACGATAAAGGGCAATAATCGAGACGCTGTCTATATTACAGATAAGACAATTTGCATCAACAAAATATGGTTCTATAATATCGTGTTTTATAGTAGATTTAATATATACAGCGCATCCGTCATTTTGGTTGAAAGTATTTTTCGTAAAATAGGAGGTATAACCATCTAAAATTGGTAGGTGACTAGCTTTACTTAACCAACATTCAGACAAGACAATAATATCACATTGAAAACTTAGAAGTTCCATTAGTACAGAGATTTCGGAAAAGTTTTTACTAATACTCCGAATATTCAGATGTAGAATTTTTAACCCTTTATTCGGATTTTTAATATACCGCTTGCAGCTTTCAGGTTGACATTTATAAGATTTGGCTATAGAAAATGAGTCCAATTTGTGATCTACGCTATTTAGGTTAGCCATTTGTTAAAAATATAAGATAATCCAAAACGTGGTGCAAAAAGAAGCCGAAATTATGTAGATAAGGCACAAGGCAACTTAAATAATAATAATAATAATATTCTACAACTATCACACAACGCCATCTAGTCCCAAGCTAAGCGGAGCTTGTGTTATGGGTACTAGACAACTGATAAACATACTTATATATTTCTAAATACATACATATTAAAGGCAACGATGCGGGTTTTTTAGGATTACGCGAAATTAATTGAGATGTGATATAGATTCTATCTATAGGATGAGCAATATACAAATGGACAGTTATTATTACAAAGCGCGTACATTTTAAAAATAGTGAAAGTAGTGAAAACTTACGTGTGTAGTTGTGTGTGTGAGTATCTAAACTTAGCCTATAAAATACACTACAAAAATTAAGGAAACTTAACACTAATATAATAATCAAAAGTCATTGATTCACGTCCAATTCACGCAGGGTCTGTTCCGTTTTGATAAGGATCTGTTTATCACCTTCTATTTTACGCAGAAATACATTCCCGTTATTTGTCCAGCAGAACTTGTATTCTTTCAGTTTTGCAAATTCCCTTGCAGCAAAGAACAGCCTTCTAGAAGTCGGTGGGAGATATTCTGCAACATAAATTGGGCGTCGGTCCACATCCATACCGATGTTTTTGGTACTCAGACGCTCTTCCTTAGGATATTTCTTGTTGAAGTCACGTACTGATGTAAGGAGTTGTGATTTGGTTTGAACGCTGGTAAATTCAGTGACAATCGGTCTACAAGTAGATCCTGGTTTGCAGGAAGCCTGTATACGTCACGTATATGCATGGAATTTATGGGTACATTAACTGCTTCTCCTACTTTAGAAATAATTTCGGTCAATTCCGCCACGGACTCCTTTTCTTTCAAGTGCGGTACATTTCGTATCTCGATAGTAGATGATCGTGATGACTGCTGGAGATCTTGAATTTTAGCTTCTAGTGTTTGAATGTAAACTCTGTAGCCTTGTTTATCCTTTTGCAGGTCATCGATCTGTTTCAACATGTCATCATATTGTTTGTTAATAAAACCGATAGTCTTCTCAATTTCCAAATTTGAATTATGGATAGCAGTGTTTTGAAGTTTTAATTCTGCTATTTCGGTCACCAGTTTAGTCATGGACGAACTTTGTTCCTCCAAAAATGTCTTGAGATGAAATTCCTGGTCTTTACTCCACGTCTCAAGCTTCTGCATAATTTCATGTTTAAAATCCAGGAGTTCGTTTGTCGGTGACAGCTCGTCGCGAGGACGCTTGTGACGTGAAGAAATGTTAACATTCTCAAATGGGCTAGTAGATACAGATTGTGGAATATCCGAGTCAGACGACACTTGGATTATCTTTTTGTTTGCCGTGGACGTAGCCGGTGGAGACCTCTGCAGGCGAGACATCACGTAGCGCAGGGCGACGCAATGTAAACAAACGGTAGCACTCGATGACAAATCGCGAGAGTTCTCGTAGATCGTAAGCTGCGCGCGCGTCACAAGGTCACAGCGGCACCAGAACCGAGTGGGACAGCAATTATGGCGACTGTCTCTGTCTTACACGGGGGCGTGGCCAGCTAGCGGAGCATAAGCGGCTTTGAAATTAAAACGAAGACAGTATACTAATTCATGGAAGATTAGCCCCTTAAAACTTAGGCCTAATGGTTAGAATCATAACTTTCATAAGAACCGATAACACGTCCACTCTCGACAGAGGTAACGGGCGAAGGGATTCGTTGTTTTGTAATTGACTCTGAAAAGAAAAGACTGAAATAAACTCAGAGGTCATAGTATATTTTAAAAAGCCAGTCTCAGGTCATATTAGGACCAGTGACTATAAATTTCACCTTGCAAATTCCACACTGAAACTCATTTAAAATCCATTTAGAAAGTAATTAAGGGCCATTTAATAACATTCACGCAGGCTTTAGGAAATCAAACCTATCCATTTTGAGGCTTAAACAAGATTTAAGGTCCCATAACCACGAATGTTATTACGTCTCAAGGCTTCAAAGAAGTAATATCTTAAGAGCCTTATGACGATTCCTGAATGCAATCATCGTAAGTGAACGCTGCCATATTACAGAAAAAACCCTTTCCCAGCAGACTTGGAAAAATGAGGATCCTTTACCTGTGTGACTATGTAACTTGTAGTAACGCAACGGTTATTTCTCCAGAGATGTCTTTCAGAAATTTTCTGCGTGAATTATTTTCAAAACAACTTGACAGTCAACGAGCAAATACATAGTCTGCTAGCGTGGAAACATCAGGCTATTCATTTAAGTAAATATGAGCTTTATAACTTCTACTCAAGGTGCAAAATTGAGGCAGAGTATGGTTTGAGTAGCCACGACTCTGATGGTAGTTTTTTTTTTTTTAACATAACTATTTTTATTTCTTAGTTTACGTTCAAGTTTGATGAAAAAAATCCTGGCTAACGTATCCGTAAAAGCTTTGAAAGTAATTTAATAGTACATTGCACAAACTTTCAGGAATAATAAAGCATTATTCCACTAGCAGAGTTTAAAATAAAATCCTCTATCAAATAGAACTCGATAAAACATAGTCCACACACAATGACTATTTAAAATTGCATGCATGCGACAGACGGTATGCAGAGGTCGTCAAATTTTTGAATGTGGAAAAATAAAAGGGATAAAATGTTTACGTTCAAAAATATAATGGATTTGCGGGCCATCGGAAAATATGCCGAAGTTATATAACTTTTACAGTTATTAGGCATAAATTATCGAGGGTAAATTCTGGCTGTAAACTGTATTGGATTCAAATAATGATTTCCAACATGGAACGATATTATATTTTTACATTGTGATGTTACAATATAATACCGATACCAATATCGTTCACACAAAATTACAATGTTGGGTGGCTTAAATCTTCATTACTGTGTTATTTTATTCGATGACATTACGAGTGTTTAGGCAATCCAACTGAAATGAGAGGATACTCCAAAATACTCTAGGGATAATTTTGCCTGTCAGCGAAAATGTGTTTTGAATTTCTTCTTGTTATTTTTAATTAGTCGAATTGATTAATGAATTGGCCAATACTTAGACACACAAGACAAGGTAAAATAAGTGAGTTAACCCTTCAAAAACTAACAACAAATTTTATCTGCATCAAATATTTTCTGCACATGCGAATCATTCCCAAAACTCCCTTTATGTAGTCCACACAAGAAAGGGTAAAGCCTCACAAATAACTATTATAGAGGCACACAACCGCGCTTACTAATGAACATTCCTCTACTCCAAATAAAAATGTACTCCGTACGAGAATCACGATGTATTTAAATATGTAGTATGTTCTGAAATTCAGTGGGAGAGGAAAAACATAAAATACAGCTCTTGGAGCAAATGCGGCCTAACGAGCGAATGTAGCTGTTACCTTGCATGGGAATGCTGGGCAAGTTAATTCCTGTGCCACTGTGTAAGTGAGATGGCAACATTTATTTATATGAGAAAATGTCGTGCTGTCTGTGTCACTCGTCTGCTTTTTGGCAAGTGTTGTGGAGCGTGGTACTGTGACTCGTTAACTAAGGACTCGGGAGCCGAATTTTCATACTAAGGCACCATACTCTGCTTCAATTTGGGGAAATTATCAACAAAAAAGTTTTTCCCATGTTCAAAATTCTGGCGGCGAATTTGTACGACAGTGTGCCCAAATATTTTGAATCTTTGACGATTTTCACACTATTTTTTCTCATTATTTTCACATTTATTGAAAACTAGCTTTTGCCAGCGGCTTCGCCCGCGTGGAGGTAGGAAATTATCCCGCGGGAACATACTACCGGGATAAAAAGTAGCCTATGTCCTTTCCCAGGCTCTAAACTATCTGTGTACCAAATTTCATTTAAATCGGTTCAGTAGTTTTAGTAGGAAAGCGAGACAGACAGACAGACAGACAGACCGACAGACAGAGAGACAGAGTTACTTTTGCATTTATAATATTAGTGTGGATAGTGTGGAAGTGTGGATGTGGATCTGTGTGTCCGACGGATACAAAATCCAATATAGATTCAAATTCAATTCAATTAAACCCTTTGTGAAGATAACAAACACGACTCAAATTTCGTTCTAATAAAAAAACTTATATTCAATAAGCCTCTTGAGCCCTTCACAGTTTGTACAGTAGGACTAATAAAAAATTCAAAGTTCGATTTATACAACAATAAGTGGGATCCAATTTAAGTTTCTTTGTTTGCTGTGAGGGTAGGACGAGTTTTTACCAAAAGCACCGGATTGGGTACTATGCACCCCACTTGGGTACTATGCACCCCACTTGATGATTGACGTGTTAACTCGGTCGCGTGCGTAAATTAGTTTTGGCTTACATGTTGGAAAAATATGGAGTACTTTTTCGTGAATTTGTCTACAGCGTTTTCTTTTATCGTTTTTGGTGAAATTTTTCAGCAGCTAGCGGGAATAGTATTATTTAAGAAGCAGATACTGATGTTTGAAATTTTGGTGGTAATGTAATTAATTTAAATATTGAAATTAACGTGTTGTGTTGATCTCTTATTTTAACAAAATTTTTGATAAACTTCTATATTTTCGGGAAAACATGGGATAGTTTTTTTTTTAATTATTTTACAAAGCCAACAAGAAAAAAGTCATTAAAGCTAGTAGAAGCAAACATTCATTTTTTTTATATTTTGTGAATTAATTGTTTATAATATTGTATAGACATCTCTTTTATACTTTAGCAATGAAACCACAACCGGAACCTACTAGTGTATTAAGAAAAAACACAGAAATAAATATGCGCTACTAGGAAGTAGAAAAGTGCCTAGTTATCGAAGCCAGTCGATAAGAGGGCTTCCGATAGAGGATACACTCAACACCGTTCTCTCAACATCTGTCAAAAGCCTAAATCTTTTTTAAGGCGTGCAAGCTTTTAGGGCATTGTAGAATGTCTATATTTGTATTGAAACTCGTGAGGTGTGTGGGGGTGTCGAGTAGCTGCAACTGAGGTAGTTATAGCTACTATACTGTCATTCTTAAGGGAAACTATGAACGGTTGTCGTGTAGTATATATGGTGGGTTTAAATTATTTTTGATAGTGAAACTTCAGCAGATATGACGGGTATTAATATATTATGTACGAATAAAACAAAACAAAAACGATAAACGTATATCTAAGCTCAAATTTTAAGTTATAGATCCCAAAAAAATTAATCTTTTTGGTTTTTCGTTAATCTTATTTGACACCGAATCCATCAAGCATGTCGAGTTTCGTCATCTAATTCAATTTGTACTTTTATATTGTAGCCCGAACTATTTGCTATACCTACCTATTATTTGCTATATGAAAAGATTATTAATATTAAATATAACTAAGCTGTATTTAATATTAATAATCTTTTCACAAAGCAGGTTTCATTTGTAATAATAAAAATATGCCACTGATAAAATTGCACATTTTATTTATTCCAAGGAAAGCTTCTGTGCCACTATCATTATTCAGATTTCTGCCTTCTGAACGGTTTTCCGATATTGTTATTCTTGCTAAAGTTTTAAGTAGCGCATTTTGTTTTCTATCTACATTATTGGTTCAGATTTTTATTCTGTTTTATTTTAAGAATATACATACTAAACAAAGCTTCATTTCTTTAAATCAGTCAAATATTGTCATAATTTCCAAATATTAATCAGATTTGTAGTGATTTTAAATATCTAATAATTATCATATAGAAAGTATCTTCTTCATTATTATAATTTCAACTGTAAGACGTCTGGTGCTGGACATAGTCCCCCATTTGGGAGGCTTTGTCATAGTCACCACGCTTGGCAAGCGGATTGCCGATCGCAGTATGATGGTAAAATGCATAGAGAATGCTGCTGCCCATTCTCTAGTAAGTCTCTTAGTTGCCTCTTACGACACCCACAGGAAGAAATAGAATGGTGCTGTTCTGTACGTCCGGTACAATACGGAACTCTGAACGACAAAAATAGTTGCAAGTAAACCTGTGAAACAAAAGTAGTCCGCGTACACACTGAATCTGCTTTCCCGATCGCAAGCTGTCGTTGTCGAAAAATCCGAATGTAAACACTGCCTAACTATTGTTCTGGCTTTTGAATAGTTCCATTGTGGACGCCGACACAGCGTTGTGGGGTAGGCAGTAATGGTGCGTGCTGGTCGAAACCATTGTGCGCTGGCAATTTGTTCCTACCACTATTTTTGAGGGAAAATGTCGCGAAGTTTCTTTTCGTCTTTGCTACTTAATGGGCGACTAGTAATCGCTTTAACGTTTCTGTACTCTCTCGTATATGTACGTCATAAAATGACAATGTAGTTTTTTTTTTGCTCACAAGACTTATGACAGTTAAGTGGGTTCATCCAGGGCTTAAAACCGGTACTAAAAGGCCAGGGTTTGTACCTGTTCTTAGAGGTTCTTACCATTGAACACTTTTTTGGATGGGGAATCATCAAATGACTTCTCCCGGTCTGGGTGGAGCGCGTATCGGACTTTTACTGACTAACTGAACACGTAACTCTTTGAGAACAAATCCATGACCCAGGCCGGAACCCTTGGAGTTATTATTTTTCTAATGGCTATTAATTATTCATTTTACTTACTATAAATATTTGTTTGGTACCAGTACAACACTAAAACTGATTAGAAATGTCAATAGTACAGGTACAACGTTTAGTACCAGTACCAATTGTACAGGTATAGACGGCAGCACATCAAACTACCCGAAACTATCAAATTTTTCCAATCAATCTTGAAGCTTATTTTATAGTGATAAAGTTGAAAACCTATTAAAGAAATTTGACAGATTGTTGTAGCTTTATGTGCTGGCGTCTGTACTATGTGTGACTCTTCTACTACTCTAGTACACACATCTATATATCAAGCTATACATTTCCAGTGTAAGCTAACCTCACATTGTGTAGGCTTTTTTACAGTGAAAATTCGGCTTATACTGGAAAAATATAGCTCCACATGTCACTGTGCGTACCCGTTTTACTCACCAAGACCAATAGTAGCGGTTCCCAAAAATACTGGTATTCTAAGCCGCAACCTTAATGAAGTTAATACTGTCTAATGGGAGACTTTGTTAAAAGTATAATTATATGGCTGATTAAACATTGAAATTTTTCAACTTTTGTATAGCTTGAACAGTTTTCAAATAGTTGTTGTAATCAACTTACTCTTTCATGTGGTATTCTGGCCGATTGCCAGGAGTTGCTCCCAATTTGTAGGGACGCATAATTTATAAATTACATGCTTTGCAACTTTCAAAGTTAAATATTATAAAGAGCACCCTTTTGTCTGCAGTTTTGGCTACGCTCTTAAAGACTGTGTTTAATTAGAAATAATTTTACTTGCCAATAGCAAGATGTTTTAAACTGTCTAACTGGTCCTTAGGATCTATTACTTCTGCGAAAAGCCATTAAGTTTATTGTTAGTCTGTGCGTCTATGTATGATAGTTCAAATCAATACTGCGTGTATGGACATACTGTATATAGGATCATCATTATCATCATCATTTTAATCGAAAGACGTCCACTCTTAGACATAAGCCTCTTGCAATGGGGGGGTTTGTCATAATCGCCACGCTTAGCAGACGGGTTGGCGATCGCAGTATGGTGGTAAGCTGCATAGAGAATGCTGCTGCTCATTCTCTAGTAAGTCCCTCAGTTGCCTTCTGCGACACCCACGGGAAAAATTGGAGTGGTGCTATTATCTACAGTGCTATTATCGCTAGTAACATGCGAAAAATAGATGTGAATATAGGATGTGACATCACAAAATTTGAATTTTTTGCCGAATTTATATTCCTCTAACCATTAAACTCCTAATAACACGTTCCTCTACTCCGTGCATCCAAAAAATTCCTAACCCACAATTTACATACAAAGTTTTTAAAACTTTCAGGTACAAAAGATATATCTAGGTACTAAAACCGTCATACAGCGCCTGCTTCCAGCATCCGAAAACTACGTAAAGCAGAATTTACCGGGCAGCGTGAAATGAAATTTTAGTATCCTCTAAGAAACATCCTGTATACTGGGTAGTAAAAATGATTCGTGCCAACTTGTGGGGATTCGCCACACCTAGGGTTACTTGGTACCAGTAATAGGCCGGTCCTATATTCGGAAGACAGATTTGTAACTGTTGTTCGAGATAGATTGTATTGTTCGTGTGTTTTGTGGGAGAATTCAATTATGAGGAAGATTTTGTGTGAACATTAATGTTTTTTTTCAACCGATGAAAAATCAAACGGAGGAGGTTCTCAATTTGAAGAGTATTTTTTTTTTTTATGTATGACCATGCTTATCTATTTACATAGTGGTCCGATTGTGACAATTCTTCTTCTATTAGAAAGGGTACACTCCGAAGGTGGTCCCATATAAATTTGGAAAACAAAATCGAACCCTAAGGGTCGGAAAACAGGGGATGATTGATTGTTCACTTACTGATTATAATGTATAACCACGCATTACTTTATACAGAATAGTCCGATTTTGATAATTCTTTTTTTATCGGATACGGTACACTTTGCCAAATAGTCTTATTAGTACATTAAAGCTACAAAAAATTATAAAATGAAAACTTTTTAACAAAAATTAATCCGCCGAAAAGCATAAAATAATAAACCTTAAAATTTTGAGTCGGTGCGGCGCTGAAAAATCAATGAACAAATATTACTCAAACCGCCGATTCATAATTTCAAGGTTTATTATTTTATGCTTTTCAGCGGTTTAATTTTTTGTTAAAAAGTTTTTTTATTCATACAGACTCCATACGTAATTTACTTGATGTAATGTGGAGTAAAAAGTTTTTTTAATGCCCTGACTCTTTGTTTTTTATTGCCCTGTAGAAACTGTGACACCATCAAGATTTACGGCGTGGGACTTACAGGTGCACAGAGATTTGATCAATGATCACTAAACCTAGATGGAGCCTGTGTTATTGTTCGTGTATTTTGAAGGAGAATGCACTTATGTGGGAGTTTTAGGCAACGATTTACTATTTTTTTATTCATACAGGTTCGATGCTCTATTCCACTTGATATAAAAGTTTAACCTTTGTGGTGTAAAAAAGCATCTATTAATATCTCCTTATAAAGTTACTTTTATACATAACATACGCCTTTTTCCCATGGGGGTAGGTAGAAACTACGAAACGCCACCTGCTACGATCTTTGCACACTCCTTTTGCCTCGTTTAGGTTCATGCAATTGGTCATACATTACTGCAAATAGAATCTATACTAATATTATAAAGCTGAAGAGTTTATTTGTTTGATTGAACGCGCTAATCTCAGAAACTACTGGTTCGAATTGAAAAATTCTTTTTGTGTTGGGTAGTCTATTTATCGAGGAAGGCTATAGGCTATAACATACGCTACAACCAAGAGGAGCAGAGCAGTAATGAAAAATGTTGCAAAAACGGGGAAAATCACACGGGTAGGCGATTCGACGCGACGGGAAGGGTCGGGGGAACACGAAATTTAACGCGGACGAAGTCGTGGGCAGAAGCTAGTAAATACATACAGGTAAAATTATACATAGTGGTTCCTCAGAGACCATGTCCAGAGACTAGTCCATTCAATTTGTGTAATTCTTACGTCAAATGTCAATTTCAGACACCAATCTACACGATCTTCACATGATGTGAACTTTAAAAGTTACTGTGACCTGTGAATTTGTTTCGGCCCTTCTTCTCAGAGTATTCAGATAGGAAAAGGGATAGATTTTTTTAAATAAGATTGACTAGTAAAATTGTTTGTAAAAACCTACGAAATACAATAACTTATTATTTTAATCTGAACATCTTTAATAAAGTATCGTTTTCCAAATAATTGTTTCTGGAACCTCAAAAACCATTTCCCCGCTCAAAATTCTATTTTTTTTTTTGTTTTTATTCGTTTTGGTGCGGGACCCTAATGCTCTCAGTGCTGTGGGCATTAGCCAACTGACACAAAAAGAGAAGTTAATCTAAAACGTCCGAGTAGGCACTGTATGTTTTTTTTTCGTGTGCAAAGCATAGGGGATGTAAAAGGCTACTGAGGAATGTATACTAGGTACCCGCTTCGTTTAGCTACCGTACTCACAGAGTGAGTTAACTTGTCATAATTACGTCAGTTATTTAGACGCCAAAAGTAAAAAAAAAAATATCGCGCCTTGTTTAGTGTTCCGCGTGGTTCCGGAGGTAAAGAATATCACCATCCTAGTTCTTCCCGTGGGTATCGTAAGAGGTGACTAAGAGACTTACTAGAGAATGAGCAGCAGCGTTCTCTATGCATTTAACACCATACTGCGATCGCCAATGCGCCTGCCAAGCGTGGTGATTATGGCAAAGCCCCTCAAATTCTAGGAGGCCTATGTCCAGGAGTGGACGTCTGAAATATTGATGATGACGTCTTGTTTCACTGAAGGGGAGGGCAGAGGGCACCCACATTTAGCGAGTTATGTTTAAATCCTTACTAGGGGCAAGTCCTATTGCCATCAACCGGGCACAAATCCGAACTCCGGGCTGCTACTGAGAAATTCCAGATAGTAAACCCAAATAAACTTTGCCAGACCTGGAAATCAAGCTAAGGACCTCACAGTGGGCACGCCACAATTGCGGCGGTAAGTCCCCTCTTTGAGGAGTGGATAGAGAGGCGCCACGGCGTCCTCACCTTCCGCCTGACGCAGGTCCTCACCGGGCATGGGTGCTTCGGTGGGTTCCTGTTCAGGATAAAGCGGGAGGATACGTCCGGGTGTTTCCATTGCGAGGATCGTCTGGAGGACACGGTGGAGCATACGGTGGAGGTGTGCCCAGCCTGGGCGGGGCACCGCCGTGTCCTCGTGGAGGCGATCGGCGGCGGCGACCTCTCGCGTCCGGCCCTGGTGCGAGCCATGGTTCGGAGCGAGAGGGAATGGGAAGCCGTCACCTCCTTCTGCGAAGCAGTAATGCTCGCGAAGGAGGAGGCGGGGCGCGTGAGGGAGTGGCAGTCTCTGCGCCCTCACGTCCCTAGCCGCCGCAGGAGGAGACGCCCCGGGCGTCGGGAGTCGATTGCGGACTCCCGGCCACCGTAGGCGCGAGCTTGCGGGTGGCGAGCAATGGGTAGCTCGCCGCCCGGTAAGCACCAAGCTCGGGTCGACGGCACGCAGTGTTCCACGCGCGCCTCAAAGAGATGTCAGCAGCAGTGTAGGGGTCTACTAGGACCGATGCCTGCCAGGGTCGCGTGATTGTTCGAAAGAGATACCGTGACCCTGGCACATGGGCAACTGATGGAACACGGGTGGGTTTTAGTCAGTAAAAGTCTGACACGCCCTCCCGCTCCGCCCAGAGCGGGAGAAGTCATTTGATGATTTCCCATCATAAAAAAAAAAAAAAAAAAAAAAAGGACCTCACAGTCAGCAGTAGCGCTTGCTGCCACAAGACCAACGGGGCAGGATAAAATAAAGTAAATACAGAGTGTAAGGGACAGCCCTCCGCAGACTGATGGGGTGAATTCAGTATATCATACTAAGATGACTAGTACAAGAAATTATTTCAGGATCATTATGGGAATCCAATAAACCTGATTTGTTTTATTTCCTCACACGCAATGTATCTCGGATCAATTCATATTAACTTACACACACAGATTTGTCCTTACTTGTTAAGAATGATCATTTTTATCCTCATACTCGCACTTTACAGTAAATGTTTCTGTTTGCAGACTGAGCAGATCTCTAGAACTCCAAATGTTATTAGCACGAGATACGGTAGCGTTGCACGAAGCCACGTACTAAACGTAGATTTACACGTTTGAGTTCTTCGGATAAGGTGTCATATTTTCATTTTAACTATTTTTCTATTTCAACCGACTAAAAAAAACGGAGGAGGTTCTCAATTCGACGCGTATTTTTTTTTATGTATAACCACGCATAACGTTTTACATAGTGGTCCGATTGTGACAATTCTTTTTCTATTGGAAAGGGTATACTCCCAAGGTAGTCCCATATAAATTTGGAAAACAAAATCGAACCCTAAGGGTCGGAAAACAGGGGATGATTGATTGTTCACTCTCTGATTGTAATGTATAAACACGCATAACTTTATACAGAGTAGTCCGATTTTGATAATTATTTTTGTGTTGGATAGGGTAGACCTTGCCAAGTATTATTAGTACATTAAAGCCACAAAAAATTTAAATAAAAAGTTTTTAACAAAAATTTAACCGCCGAAAAACTGAAAAGCATAAAATAGTAAACCTTAAAATTTTGAGTCGGCGCTGAAAAATCAATGAACAAGGATCACTCAAAGCGCCGACTAATAATTTTAAGGTTTATTATTTTATGCTTCTCAGTTTTTCGGCGGTTTAATTTTTGTTAAAAAGTTTTTTTATTGTTTTACGAGTATATTGGTGATTAAGTTGTTTAGCAGCTTTTTTTGGGTGGTCTATCATCAAATGACGTTTCCCGCTCTGGGCGGAGTGAGAGGGCGTGTCAGGCTTTTACTGACTAAAACCAGGGTGGGGGTGTTCCTTCAGTTACCTATGCCAGGGCTACGGTAACTCTTCCGAACAAATCCGCTTGACAGGCATCGGTCCTAGCGGACCACTCCAGTAAATGCTGACATCTCATTGAGGCGCGCGTGGAACACAACGTGCCGTCTATCCGGGCCGGGTCCTTACCGATCGGTGTGTGGCGTGCCCAGGTTGTTTAATGGCTGCGATAGTGTTGAGTAGTAAATCACTTTTCTAGTCTTTAGTTTCAATTACGACTATCTTCTTCTTTTTACATAATAAATTGGATTATTATGTCAATTTCATCCATCACTTGTATTGAAAGAGCTTTTGCTGTACTTTATTTAAAATACATAACATCATGCCTTTTTTCCCAAAGGGTTGGGAAGGGGTGTACCTATAGTACACCCACATTTTCCCATTGATGTTATGTTTAAGTGCCATGTAATAGGGGGCGAGCCTTTTGACAACAACCGGGCACGAAACTAGTTTCCGGGCTGCTACTGACAAATGTCAATTAGAAAAACACAATAACACTTTGCCCGCCCTGGTAATCGAACCCAGGACCTCATGCTCAGCAGTAGCACTTGCGAACACTAGTTCCACGAGGCTATCAAGTTGAGTTTATTTTTGAGCCAAAAACTAATCCAGTTTATCCATAAAAATTAAGAAAAAAAAAACCCACACAAAAGTAATTACCGCCATCTAGCGACAGCAAACATAAACCATTATAATAACAAAATAAGTAAACATGAAAAAAAAATATGTGTACATTTCACAAATTGAGCACCCAGACGTTACTAATTGTTTAATTACTAACTCGCGTGACATGTTCAATCTGCCGAGGCAAGTTTTGTGGATTTTAATTGGATATAGGCGCCAAATATTTTTGCTGTTTCTCCGAATGATGCTAACTTTAGTTTGAGTTGAGTCAGCTGTGACAATAAACTTGAGATGATTCGTCATTATTCGGAAAAAGTGTTGCATGTCTAATGATTGAGTGAGTGCACCAATTGCTATTCAGTTATTATCCAAATAAAGAATCCGTAGATTTTAATAGTGTAGACAATGATATATGGTGAAGGGCGTGTTTGGGGGACTGTCTTATGTAAGTAAATTTGACGTTCATAAAGTGCTAACTCTCAGCATAATTTGAATAAATGACTTTTGATTTTGATTTTATTGCTGATGCTAAAAGAACAACAACTGTTTTGTTTGCTTGGTGTTTACACAAACAAGACATGGCAGGTTATTCTATTATATCTCGTTGTATTGCAATTAGGACTTCATCATTCCAGCCAATAAACGCCCACTACTGGAAAAAACCCCTCCAAACGGGGGTTTTCCATAATCGCCACGCTTGGTAGTTTGGTTGGCGACTGCAGTGTGGTGGCAAAATGTATAGGGAACGTTGCTGCCTATTCTTCAGTACGTCTGTTAGTCGCCTTTTACGACACCCACGGGAAGATGGGGATGAAGCTATTCTTTACGTCTGGCATCACAAGGAATGGTGCAACGGTTAATATGTAGTTACATACAAACCTCTTTGCAGACATATCTTGACTTGGGCAACCATTGATTAAAAGAAACGATTAATTAAGGCTTAATGATACCTACAAGTTAACCTAGAGCCAACGCTCATAATTAATAGACAGTAGCATCAACACGGGCACATTGTTGATAGATAGTAACTAAAAACAGAACCACAGAATATCCACTGAAACCAAGATAGGATTAACAGTTTTCGAAGAATATCATGAGTCATCAATTTATCTTAATTTCCAATTTTCTTATATAGATTTTCCTTAAGATTGTGAATGAAGAGATCCGTAGGAGAACCATTCTTAACGAAATAGCCCGAATAATTCGCAAACTTAAGTTGTAGTGGGTAGTGCACATTGCTCGCAGAACAGATGGTCGATAGAGCCAGAAGGTTCTGGAGTGGCGACCGCGCACTTGAAGAAGTAGCGTTGGAAGGCCTCCCACAAGATAGACCGACGAACTGATGAAAGACGCAAGAATCCGCTGGATGCAAGAAGCACAGAATTGGTCGAAGTAGCGGTGCTTGGGAGTGCCTATGTCCAGCAGTGGACGTCGTTCTGCAGAAATGATGATGAAGAAGTGAAAAAAATGAAATGATGACAATTGGTATGGTTTCTGGGTTGTATATCCTCTATCAAAACAGTTCACGAGTCTATCATTTAAATGTATGTATAAGCATATCTAAATCGGAACTAATATTGTTATAATACACGAGTGGCCCTTAGTCGCCTGAAATTCGTTCTTCTGTATATAACAAAAGTTCTTCTTATGTAAAACACAATGCCCGTGCGTCATACCTGTTGGGCAAATAAATAAGTTTAGCTCTTGAGCTGTATTATTTATCTCTTTTATCTTCTAATAACTAGCTGTTGCTCGCAAATTCATCTGTGATGAAAAATAGCCGATTTCCTTACCCGGGTCATGGTTGATCTATGTGCTAAATTTCGTCTAAATTTATAATTTCATCCGTAAGACGTTCACTGCTGGCCATAAGCATCACTCAATTTGAAGGGTGTGCCATCATCGCCACGCATGGCAAGCAGGTTGGCGATCGCAATATGATGGTAAAATGCATAAAGAATGCTTTCTTTTTTCAGGATGGTAAATCATCAAATGACTTCTCCCGCTCTGGGCGGAGCGGAAGGGCGTGTCAGACTTTTACTGACTAAAACCCACCCGTGTTCCATCAGTTGTCCATTTGCCGGGGTCACGGTATCTCTTTCGAACAATCACGCGACCCCGGCAGGCATCGGTCCTATCAGACCCCTTCAGTTTTGCTGACATCTCTTTGAGGCGCGCGTGGAACACTACGCGCCGTCGACCCGAGCTTGGTCCTTACCTGGTGGCGAGCTACCCATTGCTGCGGCTAGGGACGTGAGGGCACAGAGACTGCCTCTCCCTCACGCGCCCCGCCTCCTCCTTCGTGAGCATTACTGCTTCGCAGAAGGAGGTGACGGCTTCCCATTCCCTCTCGCTCCGTACCATGGCTCGCACCAGGGCCGGACGCGAGAGGTCGCCGCCACCGATCGCCTCCACGAGGACGGCGGTGCTCCGCCCAGGCAGGGCAAACTTCCACCGTATGCTCCACCGTGTCCTCTAGACGATCCTCACAATGGAAACACCCGGGCGTATCCTCCCGCTTTATCCTGAACAGGAACCCACCGAAGCACCCATGTGCGGTGAGAACCTGCCTCAGGCGGAAGGTGAGGACGCCGTGGCGCCTCTCTATCCACCCCTCAAAGAGAGGACTTACCGCCGCAATTGTGGCGTGCCCAGCACTGGGTTGCGACAATCGTACCCGCCATGTCACCATGAGATCACACCGGAGCTCTGTCCGCCGAGCCGCGATTTGTCGCGGCAGCGGAGTTTCGCCCCGGCGTTTCGCCTCCTCACGCCACTCCCACATGTGTGCGAGGACCTTTGCCTCCAGATTCATAAAGAATGCTGCTGCCCATTCTCTAGTAAGTCCCTTAGTCGGCTCATACGACACCCACGGGAAGAAATCGGATGGCGCTATTCTTTACGTCTGGCACCTCAGGGAACCGTCGACTTTTTGATCCGATCAGTCAATTTTACGTGATTGAGTGACTAGTAATAAAACAGCTCACTTTGGCATTTATAATTTTAGTTATGATGAGCCCTCTACATATCGTTGTCTTCCTTTCCTATACTGACTCTTCTGAAATTCCTGTTCCGTGGCACATAGTCAACTATAATTATAATCTCATCAAGGTCGACTGGTCGTGATAATAGAAACGGCAGTTAGATGCAGTCGCCTCCCTCTCGACTGTCATCAAATGCAGGCTGCGAAAATTGTGTGTTATCTAGATAGTATAGATCTAGCATAGATCAATGATACTAGGAACTATTAAGCCGGTTTTTAAAGTAACCTTAAAAAGAAAAACACTACACGATTTTATCCAGTCGAAACAAATAACACTTTTGATCAGATAATATTTGATCTGTCTAAGGCGGTTCACCCACTGAATATGCGTCCCGCCGCGGTGCGCGGAGCGACGTATAACGCACGGGGCGCCTTCCCGCGCATTTCCGCGTCGGCAGTGTGTTGTACCAGGCGTGATTTCTATATAAATTGAGATACTTGCATACAATGGTAAAATCTGCCATCCTGCGCTACGCGACGGGGCGCGGTGCAGTGGGTGGAGCGCCTAACAGTTACAGACGCCCCATTTTGTTTTGAAGAAAACATTTTAGGGAAAATTTATAAACAACATGGTAGAAGATGGGGCTCAGCTGTACTAATGTGTATCATATCGGCATATACGAGTAGTACAGCATAGGTCGTTCGATCAGGAAAAGCTAACCTTGCCACAGTTACTCCGTGAATGGGTCACCATCTTAAATGCCAACACCCCTCCGTGCCTTGGAAAGCAAATTAAACCGCAATTAGTCCGGCTGTTATGTCTTTGACAGTCGTTAGGGGTCGTTATGCGCCCAACAGTGTGACAACCAGTCTTACCAAGGGGTATCGTATTACCCATTAACTTGGTTGTGGAGATCAGGTAGGCTGTCGCTCCATGTAAAATATAGTTCAGCTAAATCCAGTTAGACCAGAAGTCGACCCCAACATAGTTGGGAAAAGGCTAGGCAAATTATGAGGTCGTTATCATTTAAATCATTAACTAATCAATTAACAATATCTGGATGACCGAGCTTTGCTCTGTATTTTTTGGTAAATTGTGTTTGAAATAATAAGTTTATGTTCAAGTTGATTATCGACAAAGTTGGTCATTGAAAACACGAACAAAACGACATTTTATAAAAATGAATCCTAGCTAGATCGATTTATCGCCCCCGAAAACCCCTGTATTCTAAATTTCATGAAAATCGTTGGAGCCGTTTTCGAGATTCAGATTATATATATATATATACAAGAATTGCTCGTTTAAAGGTATAAGATAAAAGGCCAATATAATAATTAGTTTGTAAAAAACTTTTTACAAAAAAAAAACAACCGACTTCCTTAAAAAAAAACACTACAAAGTCAAAAATAACTTTAATTTCGAAAGTCGGTGTCTTAGGCTCTGTATTTAAGGTTTTTGCCACCGACTTCCGAAATTAAAGTTATTTTTGACTTTGTAGTGTTTTTTTTTTAAGGAAGTCTGTTGTTTTTTTTTTTTTTTTTGTAAAAAGTTTTTATTTTATAACTTTTTAGTTGTGGTAGATACTCCGCACTAATCTAATCGCGTTATTCATTCATTTGTCGCGCAAATACGTAATGCAAATTTAAGACTTATATGGTTTTCACATGGATCCCATTGTCCAAATGGAACCAAATTATAATGAAACCATTCGAGAAGCACCAGCTTTCAAATAAAAAAAGAATCATCAAAATCGGTTCACCCAGTCAAAAGTTATGAGGTAACAAACATACAGTTTTCGTTCATTTTTCGCGCAAATACTTAATGCAAATTTAAGACTTATATGGTTTTCACATGGACCCCATAGTCCGAATGGAACCAAATTAAAATGGGACCACTCGGAAAGCACCAGCTTTCAAATAAAAAAATAATCATCAAAATCGGTTCACCCGGTCGAAAGTTATGAGGTAACAAACATAAAAAAAATGAAAAAAAAAATACAGTCGAATTGATAACCTCCTCCTTTTTTTGAAGTCGGTTAAATAGTGCCACCAAGGAATTCTCGCCGTCTCTTCTTTATATAGGAATCAACAAATTGGAACCGTGCACCTAGCTTCTGTCGTTTCATAAGCGTCCTTGTAGGTCTATGTGAAACTAACTTCAGCCCGCGACTTCGTCCGCGTCAAATTTTTGTTCCCTTGACCTTTCCCGTTGCATCGAATTGCCTGCCAGTTTTCATCCATTTTTCGTTGCTACTCCTTTTGATTGTAACGTGATTTATGTAGCTTATAGCCTTCCGTATTAAATAGACTACCCAACACAAAAATATTTTTTCAATTCGGACTCGTAGTTTCTGAGATTACCGCGTTCAACCAAACAAAAATTCTTCAGCTTTTTAATATTAACATAGATGAAAATATTTTGATTTGAGTTATGCTAGGAATGTTGATTATTTTCGTCAAGAATTTCTTGGAAAGTCCGTAACAGTGTAGCAGACATATTAAACGAGCAACATAGTGTTATGAGTATTTCGGAAATGAATGAAAATCAAAGAATACCAACTCAGTTCGCCTTTCTGCGGAAGTCATAAATCTACTGTAGAATATCGGTTACTACGGCGTCGTGGGCAACTTTATAAATGTACGTACAATGTTATTTCGAACATTTTAAACATTTTCATGCACTTTAACAAAATATCGAAGCAATACTTGTGATATTGTAAACTTTCTTTAGGAAACTGTTATCAAAATTTTGGAGATGAAATATTGTGTTTTAACGATTGGTACAATGCGTATCAATTTTTTTCGTACCTACTTTCTAACATATTAACAAAGTGCCGAGACAGTTATTGTTTTGTTTTATTTTTAGTAGATAGTATTTTGAAGTGTTTTTAAGTTTCATTAAATTATATACCCACACAGTAACGCAAGAGAAAACAAAATAACAACCGGTATATCTCAGGTAGGTTATGGCTACTAACTGATAAATAAATAGGTACATTTTTTCCACAAGTATAAAAAAAACATACACAGTTACTAAGCTAAACTAAGCTTATATCTTAGTTGTTTCTTTTATGTACTTCTCTTATAGTCCTCTCACAATGTTCTAAGCTACATTACTGGCAAAAAAGATGTCAAAGTAAATTTTCCTGTATTTAAACGAATGACAATCTACAGCGGGGTAGTTGCGTAACTCACTAAAGTAGAAATGGCAATCATTTTCACAGTTAAACCACATTCATAGAGTTATTTACTTTGATGAGCTGACACCTTTAAATTATTCAGTATTTGATTAAGAGAGTATTACGTAATTAGAGTGCTGAGATCTTAACACCGACCAAAAACAGAACCACAAACAGATCCCTCCCAAAACCAGACCAAAAAATTCTATCCCCATTCAGATTCCACATTCAAAACAGCCAGGCTAAATCCTCAAAGCAAATTATAGTATAGAATTCCATTTAATACCCAGCTCTAAATTGTTTTAGATTAAGTAAGGGCGAGTGCACATGACGGCCGGCGCGGATCGCAGGGATGGGGTGCAACGCGCTATTATTACACCGATCGACTGGTTCGACTTAGCACATCTGTAGTGACGTTAATCTATGTACATTTTGTACAGTGCGTTCCGCGTCTGTGTGCTTTAAGCTTTATTTGTTGTGATGTTGTTTCGAATGTAAAGAGTGAATGAGTTGTAGCTGTGTGTGAATTTGGACACTAAGTACTTAACATTACGTCTCTTTTAGAGGTAAATGGTTTCGATTATAGTAAGTGAATTTATACAGTGTGAGTCTTTATAGTGTGCATAATATATTGAAACGAGGAAATCTATGCTTAATTTTATCGGTGGATTATTTCACCAGATTTTTGTAAACACTTATGCGTTTACAAAAATCTAAATATTTTTTACATATAATAGATTTTTTTTCTAGATTTTTTTTTTAAATTTGTTCGTTACCCTAGTCTGTGACCCCAATGTAAAAAAAATGGTGTGACTTTTAAACTAAATGATCTATAGCGATGAAACATCATGAATTCCATCATGATTGGATATAATTATATCCAATCATGATGGAATTCATGATGTTTCATCGCTATAGATCATTTTCATTTCATGAGGACGCCTGATTAGGCGTCCTCATGAAATGAAAATTGTGGAAAAAACTGCCTTCAAATGAAAACAAACATGTTTGTTTTTGGAAAAAAAAACTGTGTTTTTTCCATTAATTTTTACAATAATTGTAAAATGTGTCGATAAGACACCCCCATTACCTACCATTTTATTAATTTAAATCATTTTTCGTCATATCAGCTACTTAATAACAAAAAATTCATGTTTATACGTATAACTCAAAAATAAAATTTTTTGCTTGCCGTTTTCCCTCATTTTGATATGACATACACTGTATGCTCTTTGTTCAGATGAAGTGGCTGAATGAAGACAAAATGAATAGTACTAAAATTGTACATTTCGTAATTATCCATCAGCATCGTGCTTAATTTGATCATCTTACCAAAATCTGGTTAGTCAGAATCGCAAGGATCAGACGACTTTAGAGAAACCTTGGTTATGGGTACCTCTATGGATCCATCCATAGAGGTACCTAGTGGTGGGTGGGTCAGGAAACAGATTTTTTTAAATTAACTCTTCAAACAACTATCAAAGTACGACAGTTTTGATTTCCCTGACGTTACATACGGGCCCAGGTCTTCTCTTCAGTCTACTCCCTCACTCCCTGAATTTACCGTAAGAAACTTGATAAATTATAAATTTTAATACACTTTGGTAGTACTTTTCTTAGCTCATCGTAAAACGTGGAATCAATATGGATGAAGCTCTGAGTCCTAAATTGTTTATATGTAGCGAGGGCACGTGGCGACCACAAAGGAGAGGGGAGAGGCACTTCAATACCGCCAAATTATTACCGGACCGGGCAATTTGTTAAGACGTATAGGAATATCTAAATTTAAATTTTTGTATCTCCCTTGTGTTGCGGACTCTTTGGTTTTTTATATTTTTTCTTTATTGTTTCAAATTTAAAATTGAGATATAATGTACTACGCAGTGTGATTTTCTTTCTATTAATTAAATAATAAATACATTCATTTCCAACGTAAATATTTCACTTTCGGATAATAGCCCACACCCCCATCTTTTTCACCTTGTATTGTGTAGGTAATTTAATTTCAGTAAGAAACTGTGTTGTAAGTATATGTTTGTTTTTCCCACCCAATGGCACCTTTTCTTCATTTTTGACATTGCATCGCACCGTATAAATCTTTTTTTTAATATGTTATTTTGTCTTCCTTTATTTACATATCTACGGTGGTCACAAAAGTCAAATTTTACAATCATTAACCAGATGGGAAGCCTGTCAAAAAGATCCGGAGTTCCGGACTTAAATTCACCTTATTTTTTGCGAATGGAAGAGCCAGAAGAAGCACAAAATCTTCGAGCTTCAATGGTATTGTTGACTTCTAGGTAAGTCTGAACTACCATCAACCATATCACAACTTAATTACCATCAGGTAGGTATGTAAGTGGACAAACATCAGAGCCAGAATCCTCTCACCACCACTGGTAAGCTGCGCTGTAAAATACATTATATATAGAGTAAATATAATTATTTTCGATATTTTTACATTGTACCACTAAGTTGTTTATATTACGCTCAGCGAGGGTGTATCTGACGACCACAGTCGTGGGGGAGATGGTGCTCTTTACTACCCGCTTGAAAACTGGAGACCTTATGAAGATATTATTATTGAA
The DNA here is from genome assembly GCA_932294355.1 of Aporophyla lueneburgensis. Classification (NCBI taxonomy): domain Eukaryota; kingdom Metazoa; phylum Arthropoda; class Insecta; order Lepidoptera; family Noctuidae; genus Aporophyla; species Aporophyla lueneburgensis. The sequence continues at coordinate 5,895,587 of OW028746.1, forward strand.
TAAATGTAATATAATAGTAAGGCATGACTTTGAAATTGGATTTATTGAAATGGGACAATCTGTCTACAGTAGTAGAGGAGTTCTTTCTGAAAGAACGTCCTGAGAGGTACTGCCACCATACTTATTTACGTCGCTGTGTTCCAGTTTTAAAATCGTTGAGTTCCGTTGAGCTGGAAGATTAGTGAAAAATAGGTGTACTGACTGGACTGGTCCATTCAATCGGTGTGGTTACACACATAACATAACATAACAACACGTCTTGTTTCCCCGACGGTTTGTGCAGAGGTGTACCCATAGCCAGGGTCGCGAGATTGTTCAAACGAGATACCGTGGCCCTGGCATATGGGTAACTCTAGGAACACGAGTGGGTTTTAGTCAGTAAAAGTCTGACAGACCCTCCCGCTCCGCCCAGAGCGGGAGAAGTTATTTGTAGATTTCCCATAAAAAAAAACCATAGTACATTTTGCCAGTTCTGGTTTTTCCATAATCATGTGAAGACCATGTTAATTGATGTCTGAAATGGTGTTTTGAGGAAAGATCGATGTGGTTCTTCACATGGTCTGACCAAGATTATGTCTAGACTTTAAAAGCGAATGTGACCTCTGAGTTAGTTTTTCAGAGTAGCCAGATAGAAAATGCCGACCTCTTCAAGTTTAAAAAACATGATCGACCTTTACAAATGTTGTACAAATATTAATAAAATCTTTTATCATTGTCATTAAAGATACGAGTGTCGGTGCAATCATAGTTTTATAGCACAGACATGACATTTCAGCTTAGCAATGCAACTTTAATGCTTTTGGTATTGCATATATCCTAACTCTGACTGTCCACGGCACAACTTCAACGCAACGTCAACGAAAAATTTGATTATTCGAATCGAGCGTGACGTCCCATTGATGTAGCGGGAACCAAACAGCCTATAGGTCACCAAAAACTTTTAAAACCTTTCACTAATCCATTTATCTTATCTCATTCATTACTCACGCCTTCTTTCCATCAGAACTACCTAACTGTAGAATCCACCTGCTGCGATCCTTAAAAAGGAGTAGGTATGTACACCTTTTGCCTTGTTTTTGTTCATACATTCAAGCACGCCGGTTGCGAGTACTATGCTTCTGACCTTTCTAAAGGTCACTAAATGACCTCCTAGGGCGTCCCGTCCCGCCGTTTCCAGTCAGACATGTCTTAGAAATATCCTTTGTTAGTCACCCTTCATTCATACTGTGTACCTGACCAAATCTCTTTACAATTTTTGATGCTACATCTTCTTTTAAACCGCACCGTTGTTTTATCCCATCATTTCTCAGCGTATTATTAATTTCACTAATAATTTAGCAATAAAGACACTGCTTGTGATGAAAGTTAATATTGTCAATTGTAAGAAAATAGATTTTTTTATGTACTCGCAATTAAACGAGCATAGCAATATCATAGTCATAAAGGGGACTATTAAGAATTTATGCTGCTTACAAGGTGGCCTCATTTTTATTTATTTAAAGTTAAACAAAATATCTTTATCCATGACCTATCCCTAAAAGCTACTGCGAATAATGACTGCTTACATGGGCCACTAATGTTGTTTATATTGCCCTCAGCAAGGGTGCAAGTAAAGCCAGTCTGGGGTAGATGGGGGTCTTCCATCCTCGCTATGTTATTAGAAAAACGGCTGACCTTGTGAATTATGAAGATATTGAAGAAACACAAACGTGGGGAGATATGAAGAAAACCTTTTTGTACTTTGCTTTGTAAGAACTATAACGTTTGTGAATGGGATTACTTTGTGGTTACCTACCTACGAAAAAATTGAGGACCAAAAATGGGGATAAAATAAAAATAAAAGATCATGTTTTGATTATATTCTAAAGATGATGCTACCGCAACAAAGGAAAGATTTCGTAATCAATAATTAACATAGAATATTGGTAGAGTGATGCCAAAGCAATGTATTGACATTGCCCACAATTTTGGTACTGAGTAGCATAAAATACAATAGTAAATTATTATACAGGACGGGCTTCTGGCTAATTGTAAGTAATATTAGCCGCACGATCAGGTCAGGCTACACTTGCCGCGGTCGATCTGTAGATGGGTGACCATCTCTATATACCAAGATCCCTACGTGTCTTAGAAAGCACGTCAAGATCGTGGATCTTTGACAGCCGTTACGGATCGTCAGAAGCCCGAAAGTCTGACAACCAATCTTTCCAAGGGTTATCATCCCAGTAACTGGGTTGCTCCATGTAAAATAGCGGTATTCAAATGCACTCGGTTACCCTGGAAACCAGCCGCAATGTTGTTGAGAAAAGGCAGGTATATGATAAGTAAACTATAATATTGTATTTTCAGTAGCCACTTAATATTTTATTTTTGGAAGACGGAAGTCTGAAGCAATGCAATAGTAAGTAATTAATTCTTAATTGACATAATTGGTTACAGAAACTTTTTTGAAGCCTCTTACTCCTGAACTAGGTGTACCTGTATGTCAGCAGTCAGCGCCCTCTCCCGTTATATTTGTCTTAGACACTAATGACAACATATGAATAGACCAACATATGTGATACAAAATACAATTTTAAATAGGTAAAAACAAATGAAATAAAATACAATAACAGAATGGAAAAAAAATGTAAAAGATTAGTTACATGAATAAACTTAAACAAAAGGACAATTTGGCTTAGTAGCTCTCTTCTAACTTACAAGTATGTTACTCATAAAACGTAGGTATGGAATTATAATACTCTATTGCCAAAATGTCAATACTCAATATATTAACATGGCACGCTAATATTGTTTATATTGCACTCCGGGAGGGTGCACTACAGAATAAAATGGGGGAGACGGGTTCTTGTCAACCCGCCGTGATATTAGCGAAACAGCTGACCTTGTGTGTTATTTAAACGATAAAAGTATTTTCCCAAAAGAATATAGCCATAGGTACATATAGCTTCAACTTTTGTTTCGTCTGTTGTTAATTTTTTTTTACCCGCTTTTATCAGCTTGGTATGTATGTATGTAAAGGCATTTTTGAGCGTGATTTATAAATTTGTGCCATTATCCTGACCAAGATCACCAGGATAACTACAAAAAACACGTTTTTCTAGCTATCCGAACTAATAAAAAATTGAAAATAAATAATAGTTTAAAATAATGGAAAAAAGCGTGGGGTGCTTTCGGGATATTTTTAATTGATATCAAGCACTCTACGCTTTATACTCTACATTTTATTTTTATATTTTATTATATTCCTTTAGGTCGCTTTTACCATATCTCGACAGGCCTTATTTACCACATCAGCTGCTCAAAAAGAACAAAATGGCCATGAAAGATATTATTTATGATAATATTCAGTAAAATATATAAAACCAGGTAAAACTCCATCCAACTGATCAAGTCATCTTCCTTCTTAACGTAATTGTCATAATTTGCATCGTAAATTGCGTTCGGATATCGACAACTGACAAGATTTTAATCTATGGTAATGAGCGCGGTTCGAAGAATTCATTAACTTTTTACCTTCAGGGATGATTAAATAATTAAAAGAATTACAGCTTATTGACGTTAATAATGTAAGAAACTTATCATAATATAGTCGATAATATTCATTATTTTTGCGGATGTATGGTTGAAATTTTGTCATCAATACTGTTGACGTTTTCTTCTTCATTTTGTAACATTGTTGAGTGTGTCATCATTATGAATGTCATCTTTGTACTATTTGACAGTCGTTTGTTTTGTATTGAGTTATTTAAGGTCTCTTTTCAAGGTTAGAAATTATCGCCCTGATAATAAAGGAATTTACTTTGATACGAATGTCATTAGGGATGGTATTGCTGCTTGCATAGTGATTAGTATAAAGACGAGCTTCAAACGTGCCTTTTAGATGACCCTTTCACCGTGCTCTTGAATGATGAGAGAATTAAGATAGAAGACTTGTTTTTTAAATTCCCACGTAGGTACCTATAGTAAAAGAAAAAAAAAATGGGTTTGACTTACCTAAAACTTTACGTCCAACAAATAATAAAGAACACAAAACATCACTCACTTTAAAACAAAACAATTTTCAAAAAAACGGTTCGAATCGAACGAATTCGAAATATTCAGAAATTCAAACTTCGATGTAAGTTCGTTACGCGCCAATCGATCACGAGGCGAGGGGACGCGCGCTCCCGTCGGACACCGCACGAACTCTGCCGGGATAACAGGAGCGCTTGGACGGGGGAAAAGCGGGAAAAAAGTGTAGGAATTATGTCTATGATTTTTCCTTTTCTTTTTTTTTTATTTCGATAGCGATGCCATTTTATGAAGATTAAAAAGTTGTTGTTGTCACTGGTCTGTTGTATTCAGTCTATGAATATTACCTTTTTCTATGTTGTTCTAGTTGTTTACTTGGACAGTTAATGGCTTAAAAAAAAATCTATCTCTCATTTTGATGCCAAAAAAGAACCCATCACATCAGCCACTTTTATTTATTTATTTATTTAGGCAAACCAACTAAATACACACAAAGACATTCACAGTACATATCATTTTCAAATGTAATAAATAAATGCATTGCATGCATCTAAATTATAGGTGAGCACAGCATTTTATTAAAATCTCACTATACAATAATGAATACAAAGATGGATAACAAAATAACAAAGCAAACTAAGACCAACAATATTTTATACTTAAAATTAATTTGTAACAAATAAGATAAGATTGAATTGAATTAATTAAGATTGAATTGAATAAAATTAAATAAATTGAATTAAATGAAATTAAATAAATTGAATAAAATTAAATAAATTGAATTAAATTAAATCAATTAAATTAAATTATATAAGATTGAATTAAGTAACAAACTAAAAACACACAAAATAGATAGAAAATAAACATTACTGAGCAGAAATTACAAAAATGAGCAAAGATTATATTACATTAGAATTACAAAATATAATGAGCAAAAATTACAAAAATTGCATATTATCGAGCACAGCTCTTTTAAATTTAGCGATGCTGCCTGAAAATATGTCGAAGTCAAAATCGTGAAAAATATCGTTACACCTTCTGAGAATATAGGAAAGGGGGGCATTATTCCCGTACTTGGTTTTGCAGCTTGGTTGAGGAGCAAAAGGTTTATAATTATGAAGTCTAGCTGACGACCGGGCGTATTAATATTTATTAAAGATAGAAGCTGTGGGCAATCCATGCCTTTATTTAATATCTTGAATAAGAAAATTAGACCTGCATAGTCTCGACGCCAGCGTAAAGGTTTCATTTTAAAGTAATTCAGTCTATATTCATACTTTTTAACTGTATTCCTTATACCTGCTCCATAAGAGACTCTTTTTATAAATTTTATTTGAACTCTTTCAATGCGTTGGATGTGAATGTTATGTACTGGGTACCAGATGATGGAGCAGTATTCAATATGACTACGAACTAATGCCGAAAACAGAATTTTCAATGCTTTCAAATTACTGAATTGTCTTGTGTTACGGTTTAAAAATGCTAGCATTCTATTGGTTTTATTTATTACGGTTTCAATCTGTGTTTGAAATGTCATCTCAGAGTCGATAATGATGCCCAGATCTTTAACTTCAGACACTTTACTTAATATTTGGTTTCTCATTACGTACGTAGAATTGAATTTCTGTTTTTTACTAGAAAATTTAATATGATAGCATTTACTAACATTAACTTGCATATTGTTCTTCTCACACCACACAGATAGCCTGTCAATATCCTTTTGCAAAAGAGTTTCGTCGTTCTTTGTCGTTACAACCTTTTCAGGTATTACACGATAGCTGTTTTCCACCATAAACCCACATGTACCTATCTTCCGGCATTAGGTACGCAGAGAATCAAGAGGAATATCATTTCCGCGTTGTGATGAGGCGACTAATTACAACAGGTGCATCGGTCTGTGTGATTTAGATTCCCGTTCTGAATGAATGTGTTTCTTCGCTATTTTTTGTTTTTTTTTGTTTAGTAAAGTTTCTGACGAATACATTTCAGTTTTTGCAGTGGATGTAGTTTTATGAAAAATGTTTGTAAATGTGTCAAATAATAAAAATAAATTAACTGCACTTTCTCACAATTTTTTTAGTAACGTTAAAAGTTTTTTCTAATTTTAGGTATATTTAAAATGGAGATATTAGAAGGTCACAAAACTTTTTAATGAGGAATAAATACATATATTTTGTCGTTGAGAAATGTTTTAAGAATAAACCAATTTCTCATTTACGTTTTTAAATCAAAACAAACTATGAACCTAAGTGCAAAAACTTAACCTTGAAATACATGACAGTGACATCTGTCAAGTTTCCCTGTAACTTGATGTTATTGCAGCTAAGTTGTGTTGCATTATGTTACCTAACTGTACCACTAGATGGCGCTGTCAGAAATTTCCTGCGTTATAACTAAGCGAGAATACTTTTTGTTGACTTCCTTTCAAAAATCTCATCATCATCAGCCTACAATGTTCCCACTGCTGGGACACAGGCCTCCTCTCGGTGAGAGGGAGTGGGCCATAATCCACCACACGGGCCCAGTGCGGGTTGGTAGATGTCAGGGAGTTGGTAGGTGCGGGTTGGTGGTTGTTTAAAAATCTGCTACGCAGAATTATGTCAGTAGTTTACGCTATTTTATAGTTCAGTCAATATTGCGTGGGTATTGTGGTCCTCATATATTTGTAATTATTGCCATGCGAGTCCAAAATAAATTACGAAAGAGTTTTTGAATGATCTTTATAGCTAGTAAGACGCATACTATAATCATAAAATCAATGTCACAGTCATCAGAGAGATTCAAGCATCGTAATAACCGTTTAAATATTTTATTGAACATTTTATAGTCCAAGTGGGTTGGTCTAGTTTTATTGTGATGTGATTTTATCGCTTTCTTTATTACCTATTTTATAATCTACTAGCTTCTGCCCGCGACGTCAAATTTTATGGCCCCTGACCCTTCCCGTCGCATCGAATTGTCTGCCAGTTTTCGTCCATTTTTCGTTGCTGCTCCGTTCCTTTTGACCATAGCGTGATGCTATATAGCCTTCCTCAGTAAATAGGCTACCCAACACAAAAAGATTTTTCAATTCGGACCAATAGTTCCTAAGATTACCTTACTGAGATTCAAACAAACAAACTCTTCAGCTTTATAATATTAGTATCTATATATATAAAAGAAAGGGTGAACCGATTTGGCTGAAAATTGGTGGGGAGGTAGCTTAGAACCAGGAGACGGGCATAGGATACTTTTTTATCCCGTTTGAATATAAAGAGGAAAGATTTGATAGTTTGTTTGTATTGAATAGGCTCCGAAACTACTGGTCCGAATTCAAAAAATCTTTTTGGGTTGGGTAGCCTATTTATTGAGGAAGGCTAGGGTTATATAACATCACGCAACGATCAAAAGGAGCGGAGCAGCAATGAAAAATGGATGAAAACCGGCAGGCAATTCGATGCGACGGAAAGGTTCAGGGAAACAAAACTTTGACGCGGACGAAGTCGCGGGCAGAAGCTAGTAGATCTATAAAAGCACAGCGTATATAAAATTTTCTTGACCGATGTCTTTGTCCAATAGCTGCACCTGAAAACCAATGTTTTCCAAAGGTTTACGTCACAGTCCGCTCCGTGTGTTGCCAGACGTAAAGAATAGCAGCATCCCATTTCTTCCCAAAAGTGTCGTAGAAGGTGAGTAAGGAACTTGAATTAAGCATGGGCAGCAGCGTTCTCTAAACATTTTACCGTAATACTGCGACCACCCGCCTGCCAAGCGTGGCGATACAGCAACCCCACTTTGAGGAAGGCCTATGTCCAGCAGTGGTCCTGTTTCGGCTGAAAATGATGATGATGATGACGTCACACTCACACACGAAGTGATTTGGATCGAGAGTGTAAGATAGGATTGCAGGAGTCAGAACTTCCTGCTTGTCTTCAGATCAGGCTAACCCTTCTGTTATTCCATAGGATATTTTTTTCAGCTAATTGGTAGTCTAGTAACAGACTCATTGGTCTAGTCGTCGGAGCGGTCCTGCTGACCCTGAGATCCTGGGTTCGATTCCGAAGTCGGACAAAAAGGGCGGGGCGGGGGCGGTTACTGGGTTTTTCCAACTGAATTTTTAAGCTCGGAGACTGGATTTATGCCCAGTGGATAGCAATATGGTCGCTCCTTATTACATGGTACTGCACTATAGGTACACCTCTGCCATGCCCTCCGCGGAATAACTCCCATGCCCCACCGCTACAAACTCCATTTGTAACTTCCTTTTTAACACGCTTTTATTAGCTTCACCTGTATGTTTGCAATTGTAACCGACTCCTTTGGATTTTGACCCACTTCAAACTGTCAGATTTCATTTAAATCAAAATCAAAAGTCATTTATTCAAACTAGGCTGAGCGTCAGCACTTTTTGAACGTCAAAGTTACAAAAGACAGTCCCCCCAAAACGCCCGCCCTTCGACACTTCCTAGTGCTTTAGCTGGGAAGAAGAAGTGGCGGAACAAACTCCCCAGCAGCACAGCTGTCTGTTAAGTTAGAAGAACTTGATTCTATACAATATCGTGTAAGTAATTAATATTATAAAACAAAACAAAACATACATTATTCGCCATATGTCAGCTAGCACACGCCAATATACGAACAAAACATTGAAAACTAAACTCAAGCTGAAATAAATAATATTAAACTTTATAGACTTATCGAAGACCAGACAATAATTTCATCAATTTGGGCCATTATCCTTGCCTGGTTTACGAGGATACCAAAAAAAAAAAAACACTGCTTTGTTGGTAGCAGAACTAAAACATATAAAATAAATAATAGCTTAAGAAACTTAAAAACAAGATTACATAGAAAACTAATAATTTTTTATCTTTCACACCATCCATCCATATGCCTTGTCTCTTCTGACGCGACTCATCACCCATCTCTGATACCATCCAATCGGAAGCATAATATCCGGACCAATCATTTCTCGCCCTGTCATATTGAGGTTTATGACGTCACGTGTCAATGTCAAGTGGACACTATAAATGTAAATCTGTCAGATTGACAGCGGGTCACCCACGCCTCACGCTGTGTCATAGAGGGCATGGCCCTCTTAAACTCTTGTGTAACAGTCACTCGAGCCACAACTTCGATTTCTGGTATAGTGACGCGCTAATTGACGGGAAATGTTCTATATCCATTGAAATTTGAGTACCTATTTAATGCTCCAAGCGGATAATTGTTTTTTTTTTTCAAGAAGGTTTCGGTAGCATGTACATTTACTGTGACAGAAGCCATTTGTAAATGGATATATAAGGATGCTTCTGATTAATGATGTATGGCTTTGATTGCAGGAGTAATTTGATGCTACAGTTTACTGACGAGAGATAGGGAATCAATAATGTATCAGCGTTCATTATTTTTTGATAATATTATATTTCACTAGCTTCTGCCCGCGACTTCGTCCGCGTAAACTTTTTTGTTCCGGGCCCTTCCCGTCGCGTCGAATCGCCTACCCGTGCTATTTTCCCCGTTTTTGCAACATTTTTCTTTGCTGCTCCGCTTCTTTTGATTGTAGCGTAGTGTTATAGCCTATAGCCTTTCTCAATAAATAAGCTACCCAACACAATAAGAATTTTTCAATTCGGACCAGTAGTTACTGAGATTAGCGCGTTCAATCAAACAAACAAACTCTTCAGCTTTATAATATTAGTATAGATTGTATTGTAGTAGCGAGTAGAGAAGGTCGTGAGTTCAAACCCAAGCAGGCGTTTTACGTTTGTGTAAATTATTTCATCACCATTGCTCTCAAAACGGTAAAGGAAAACATTGTGAGGAAACCGGCATGTCTTAGAAATAAAAATTCGAAGACATGTGACTTCTACCAACTCGCACTGGGCTCGCGTGGTGGATTACGGCCCACTCCCTCTCACCGAGAGGAGGCCTGTGTCCCAGCAGTGGGAACATTATAGGCTGCTGATGATATTTCTATGGCATTTATTTTTAATAATGTCAGTATAAGCAAAACGAGTTTTAAAAACAAAAGTGTTCGTCGACCAAAGAATAGTAATAGATGAACAATTCATTGTACACACAAATTAAAGTTATGGTGGCAATAATAGTCCTAAGATATATTTAGGACTATTTCTGGCACCATATATTTATATTACTTCTTAAATTATATACTAAATCTTACTAGCTACGGCACTATTTGGAGCATGTCTAATGTTCGGAGCAATTGGCCTAGTTTATACTTTGACATCGCAGTGTCTGGTGAAGTTCTAATGCAGATGCGAAATTATTGAACCTTTATTGATCTTACAGCTTCAGTAAAGTTGCAAATGACAAAGTCCAAAAAACTAAACCGTGGTATGTATGGTATGCAATTGAGGATCCACTTTATGTAAGAAAAAGAAAACAGATGAAAAGAAACCTCGGGATGGCAATCATAGAGGTATACAGATATCTGTAATAAGAGCATAAAAATGTAGCTTGGGTAAGAATGGACAAGAAGTATGGTAAACAGGTAAATGTTTTGGCATGGGGCAGTCCCGGCAGCTGACCCGGGGTCACCAAACTATACGCAGTGTCATGTTCATACTCGCAATGTGATCGAGTGGCGCATTGGAATTTAAAGAGTCGCTGCCGGTGCTTAGTGGCTCATAGGGTATTGCATTATTCTCTAGTAAAAGCAGGAATATTTGTAAGTACAACTGATGAGGAAAATATAAAAGAAGGCGGAGTAGATGACAGTACGACAATTTGAGATGATTAAGAGTTCAACCCATTTTACCCCATTTCTTCCCGTGGGTGTCGTAAAAGGCGACTAATTTACTAGAGAATGGGCAGCAGCGTTCTCTATGCATTTTACGACCATACTGCGATCGCCAACCCGATTGCCAAACGTGGCGATTATGGCAAAGCCCCCCAAATAGGGGGAGGCCTATGTCCAGCAGTGGACGTCTAGCGGCTGAGATGATGATGATGATGAAGAGTTCAAGGACGAAGCATACATGACATAAGCACATTGAGAAATTCTGATATTAATATAAACAGTGTGATTACGAATAATTTTACTTTCTGCAGATAAAAGTGGGCGCGTGCCAAGTTTTCACTTCGCAAAATCGCAGATAGAATGAAAATCTGCCAACTCTCTGTGCAAGTAATAGAAATAAACATAAAACAAACGCGGTAAACGAAACGTAATAGTTTCAATAAAAGTATTAATTTCACGGCCTTATCCTTAACGAGATAAATGACAACTTAATAATATAACATGCTCATATATCTGAACTAACAATTACAACACTCATGAAAACGACCAAAATCTTAATAATGGCAGAGAAGGAAAGGGAGCTAATATGTGGCGCTATTGAAACATTTATATACTCTTGTAAGTACTGGAATTGCTATAGACGGTTAAATAAATTTAGCGCAATATCAATTAAAAGTCTCTGCAATAAGAGCTAGAAGATGCTAGGAACCAAATAATGGTCCAATTAGCATTTTAAATCACCATGTTTCTCTAAAGGATCTGCATGACCGGTATACTAATACTTGCATACTTTCATAATAAAAGTCGATTACGGACGCATGTGGACCGGTTTCTTCCGTACTGGGCCTAAAGTGTTGCCAGGCAGTTACCACGGCCTGCGTCTAGACACTGACCAAGGAGAACAATGCAGTGAGAGGGCCGCCGTATGCGCTGCACAGTACGTCGATGCCGGCCGAACTGTGCAAGTTCTATTTTGGTACGCGGTGTCGAGGACCGATACGCGCATGACCGGCAGCTATCTGTATTATTCTGTGAACTGGGTTCAGTCCGCACGCCGCACCACCGAGCGCGGCCGCGCGCGCCGCGAACCGACAACACAAATAATAACAAACGCGAACGCGACGCATCAAACGAACGTGCCCGTTTAAAAATCGAGTGTGATCCAATCAGTGATACGTTCCTCTTTTGAATTGTTTAAAAAAAAATACAAAATGCGACGAAACATCAAAATCCTGTTCCTAATCGGAGCTGTGTGGATGTTTTTCCTATTTTACTACATGCAGCCAGATTCAGCACAATCTAAGGTATGTTTGTTGATTGTCATTTGTTTTGTTTCCATTTATAATTTCGACAAATTGCTGGTAGCATTGTTTATCAATGATCAGCTGTTAGTTAGGTTAAGGATCGCTGCTACCTCCGGTGGGGTTGCTCTGCGCATGACCGAGCCGCCTACGCGGCGTGATAACTGCAGCCTCAGGACTAAAACACTATCATCATTTGCCACTTTTCTGTGAAAATGATAGAATTTGAGCTAAGAATTATAAATTAAATAATTCACCTTGACCTGAATCACTTTAAAAAAATATGAAATTGCGTGAGACAATTGCGGCTCAAGTCAGTTACAAAATGACATATGTGACGCTAATGAATACTTACACAGTTTCCAGCATCAATATAATCACTAGAAAAACAATCTACGAAAATTACACATGCCATACATTATATAGGCGTTACAAGTCATAAAGTCGAAGATACTTAACCATGTAGTTGCAGCTAAGATAAATGACTACGTAGATTCTAATTGACTGATAGGTGCAAGCTGATTCTGTATTATCAAACTATCAATTACTGAGAACAGTATAACGCAGCTAATTGCAGGTTACAGCGGAAATGCAACCAATCATATCTGATTGGTGCTATAAAATTCGCCAAAAAGAACAATGCGTGTTATTTTCTAGTTTCCGCATGTTACTGCAAAATACAACAAATGGTTGTTTAGTGCTAATCATGTGTGATAAATGTGTATATTATTCTTTGAAATATCTTCTATTATGAAGCAACTTTTTGTTTTTGTAGAGGCTTGCCATATATTTTTGACTTGTGAAACTCGTTTGCGCAAAAAATCGCGATCAAAATTCGGTTTTGTTTAGAAATTAGATTTTTTTTCTAGACCGTGACCGCCTGCGTTTAAATGTGGAACATTAAAATTTTACAACCACGCTATTTTCTTTACATAAATTTTGAACACTAAGATCGACCTTGTGAAATATTTTTATACAATATTGCATATTGACAAATTAGTGTATATAGTGTGTATATATGAAACTGTGGCATGTAGCTGTGAATAATGTTAGACTCATAAACCGTACCTTCAAAATGACTAATTACCTACTTACGTACATGCAAATAGGCATCTTTATCAGACTGTGTAGGACTCATTCCGAAACTATTTTCACTTTTCCACAAAACATAAGACACTATAAAAACACGACCAATCCATATTTAGTGTTATATCACGAACTGGTTAACCTTCAGTGGAGTTATCCACATTTACTTGATCACTTTGAGCATATAGAACGGTTATATTAGCAAAACCATATTCATAATTTATGTACGTTCTTATTTTAAAATCCTCTGGGTGATCCTACTGAATCATCATTAAGAAAACTTTCATATTCAAACAAGAAAACCTTATCACCTGAAATACATGATAACATTTTTTTTTTGCTTCCTTAATTCCATCTGCTGATTTTCATTATTCATTTATTAAAACTTTATGCACAAATAAAAAATACTGTACAAAGGTGGACAAAGGCGGTATTATGTAATTCATCTAATTATAATTGATCTGAAATTTGTTTTTCTGGAACTTTAACAACTTTCACCTGCTCTGCTAGTTAATAACTACTGATGTTACCTTCACCTCTTCTATTAGAAACGATTTTTTATCTCAAAATCCTCGTAAAGATTAATAATAAGCAGAGCATCAGTCACTATCATTGAAAAGATAATTAGTTAAGTAATGTAATTATTAGATAGGAGATTTGAAATTGATACATGCAGACATTATACATATACTGTGACAATGTAGGAAACTTAGGAACAAAGACTAACTAACGGACTGATTGGCCTTCCATACCTATTAACACTGTAATTTGAAACCATTATAAAAATCTATTATTTTTAAAAGAGTTATCATGAAGTTTACGGCTCTTCTCCATAGGAATCAAAAAACTGGAACGCACGGTTCCTAGCTTCTGATGTTTCATAAATGCTCGTGTAGGTTTATGTGGAATAAAAATATTTTGATTTGATGAGGCGATGTCTAATTGCCAACAGTCAGCGCAATCATTCAAAAATCTGTTGCAATAAATTCAACCAAACCAAAGGTCACAATAACATTCTCGTTCCAATTAAAAAAGTCTCAAAGTCTAGCCAGGCTGCCGTCTTTAAAAAACTGGATTCAACACCGACAGAAATTATATGATTACATACATACATACATACGTGGTAGGCAGAAACCACGAAACGCAACCTGCTACCATCTCTACACACTCCTTTTGCCTCTTTAAGGTTCATACAATTGGTCATACACGCACACCGGTTGCGAGTACTACGCACCTGACCTTTCTGAAGAACATCACCAATAAGGTCACTATATGTCCTCCTAGGGCGTCCCCTCCCGGTGTTTCCACTCACATCTGCCTTGTAAATACCTTTTGTGAGTCGTCCTTCATTCATCCTCTCAACATGACCAAACCATCTAAGCATACATTATATGATTATTTCTTCAAAAAATATCTTCGGAACAAAACCGTACTTTAGTCTCAATTACTCTCAATGTACCATTTCCGACACGATTAATTACATCACAGAAATTGTTATTCATGAGATCTTTCACCTCTTCTTATGCCTTTCCACTCAGCTAGTTACAGATTTTCAAGCAGACCATTTTTTCCAAAATCTGCGAATGCAGTTATTAATATTACTGAAAAATTTTAAGTAAGTCTCCTAAGAATATGAATGCTCCGTTGTTGAAATCTATCCTGCATCGTCGTTTAGTTATAGTTTTAGCATAACGTCCTCTTTAGATGAATTCAATTCTAGTAGCGTGTTGTTGGCCCTCGTGCAACAATTTCCTCTACCGTAAACAGCCTTTCTTTTACTAGCGAAGTTTCACATCATTGTTATCAAACTAGGCAATCTATAATATTGCCAAAAACTTTTAAAAATACCTGATCGTAGACTAACACTTTTTTGATTAACATAATACCATTGTAATTTGCATGTTGCATGGTCAACTTTCATAAATTCCAATATCTAACATCATGGCTCACAATAGCAATGGACTTTGGCGCATAAATTGTTTCCTGCTCCGAACTCAACTGACATAATCTAATGATACGGTGTAAGGTGAAAACATCGTCAGCTTACGCTGTGATGTCTACCCGTCCATCGGTCTAAAATTATATGTTATTCTATACAACTTGTACTTTCGTAGTTTATTCTTCTTGTTGCTTGAAACCTGTTTATTCGAATAAAAAGTTGGCAGGTGCATCTGAGCCTTTTTAACCCCCGACTCAAACAGGGGTGTTTTAAGTTTCACAACTAATGAAAATACCAAACCGACGAGGCATACACGTTGCAATAATGAATGTTTGATTATTGCAGGTAACTGCTGTAAAATTTTTGCTGAAACTCGACGTAAGCTTGGATCCAAAGTTTTTAAGTTTTGTTAAACTTAACAGGCCAACACATTTTTTTAAAGTTTTATTTGTGTCTAAGGTTTTTGTAGTTATTATACATTCAATTTCATCGGATTCAATAATTACTTGACCTTTTCCAGCCGTAGTAATTTTGTTTGCCTAATGTACTAAATTAACCTTTTCATCTGAAAGAGTTCAGGGACAAACTATTTCAAAGAACGAATTTTCACTATCAGTTGTATCTTGTTTAGCGTGACGTGATGTGTCATAACAAAATTCGAATGTAAGAAAAAAATCTAGTCTATGAAACATTCGTCCATGAATCCGTTCGTTACGTCATATAAAACGTCACGTAATCTCGTTATGTTAAGTCTTTGATCCAATTACGGTAATGGATGATATTTGAATGAATAGTACTACTTTGGAGTTTAAACCGGACATAGAAAGAGACTTCGGCGAACTTTAACAGGTAGCCGGGTGCTTAAAGTTAGGATAACTTTACAAATAAATAAATTAAATGTGACTTTATGTAATTAGTCCAACAACATTCTACACAAATAAAGAAATTATCTATTTAACAGCTACATGTCGTTATACAAGATTATAATGAGAGCAACATAATAAATCATAACATAACGCCTTCTTTCCCCAAAGGGTTGGGTAGTGATGTACCTGTAGTGATCCCAATTTCACCAGTTATGTCTATAGGTGAAAAAAAAAATTGCGCCGACCCCAAATAAACTGGTATAAGTGCAGGTGCATGATGATGATTTTTATAGGGGACGAGCCTTTTACCATCAAACGGGCACAAATTCAGACCAACTACTCAGAAGCTCCAGATAGAAAAACTTAAATACCTTACCTAGAAATCGAACCCAGGTCTTCAGCGATAGTTGTTGCGACCACTACCCAACGAGGCAATCAAATCGTAAGTCGGTCATATTAATTGCAATACTATTGTATTTTGTAAGTACAATTAGACAGAAACGTTAATAAGTTTCCTGCAATAATTATCAAGATCAACATAAAGTGATATATTTCACAAGAAAAGAACAAGGAACTATATTACTTTTTATTTTCGTAATGATTTATATCTGTATAAAATGAAAGTAACGATTCAGTGACCGCGATGTGGTAACTAACGTTCTTTTATATAAATAACAACAATTAAATAGAAGATGTCGGCAACTAGTACATATATATTTTTATGTTTTATTTTACTGTGGACTAGCATTTCTTGACATTTTTATTTTTTTTAAATGGAATTAGCTGACTTTATGTAACTCCAAGAACTTGTTTGACTTGTTATTAGCTCTGTCTTATAGCTTTGTTATAAACATTTGTCTACAGTTCTCAAAAGATTGATTTACACAGATTGTAAATGTAGAATTCTTCTTTTTTCATGACGTGATTCTGTTAGAGCAATTTTCATGAAGTTATCATAGATATTGTTCTACTTACTAGAGTCCCGTTGCCTGAAGGAAGGTTTAAGATTCTATATTGCTTGAATGATCATGACCCATTACCAAACATAAAACCCAACCGATCTTCATATTTTCTGGAATTAACTACGCCGGTTTATGATTCTGGAAGGTTTACTATTTTCAAACCTAAAAGAAAATATTATCATGTAGCATCGCTCCACTTATTTCTACCATCCTCATCTGGCTATAAATCTGTAAACTTATCATATATAAGTCATTTATGATCACACGGAAGCCGTGAATACTCGTACATAATCGTTAATAGATGTACCTACGAGTATATGTTACTTCCTAAACCACATTTTTTTGCATCTTCCATCGCGGCGTATATACTTGTATGTGGTACTTTTCTGCTAGTTTTAACACTAGTTTTATTTCCAGAATTGAATGATTTGTTGACAGATTTCTGATCATCCCAGTCAGCCTATAATAATCCCACTGCTACGGCACAACCGTCCTCTCTATGAGAGGGAGTGTTCAGTATTCTACCACGCGTGCCCAGTACGGGTTGGTAGAAGTCACATGTCATCTTTTCGTTTCCCTCACGATGATTTCCTTCACCGTTTTGAGAGTAGTGATGATGAAATAATTTTCACAAAGTAAAACGCTAGTCTGGGTTGAACCTACAACTTCTATGTCACTATAAATACAACTGGACGTGGACTACCACTGCTTCTTAGATCATTGATACATACTGTTAATTAATATAAACTAATTGTTACTAACAGAACAATTCTGAAAGGAAACTATACTGTTAACATTAATAAGTACTACACAAAACAAAAGATAACTGAAACCATAACAGCTGAACTCGTCGTATCTTCCTGTTAACATCAGGATAATATTACTAAAGTTATAATTAGGTTTTGCAGTAGTAATTAATTCTATAAACCTAGGTATATTACTCAAAGTCGCGAAATTACCAACAAAAATGCATAATTAGCGACTACCAGGTTTGTTGTGCCACAGGGAACTTGGACCTTGGATACTTGGACCCAAAATAATGGACATATTAAAAAAAAAACTTTTAATTGTTTAAGCATTATGCATAAATTATTAACCTTTGAACCGATTAAGTAGGTATTGTAGTAAACCTATTAGTTAACACCGTTGACTTCTTTCAATAGAGTTGAATTTATGTTGAGTTGGTTATCGTTCTAATCTTGATACGGTCTTGCTCCAAAGCAGTTTTCTTTCCAATTTTTTATTGTTTAGGTTAAGAGCAGTATTGGGTAGCTTATGTAATTGTTTCCTTCCGTTTTTTGTTTATTCCTTGCTTAAGAGATATTTTAATATGCACTTTTTAGCGTATCGATGGTAAAACACACATCTCGGCCCAAAATTCAGCTGCTAGAGCTCCGCTGACTGACGCAGTCATAAGATCGTCAATTCACAGGTGACATTGGTGCAGGATTGAAGGTGGGCCATTGATTGTGGGGAGGTACCGCATACACACTTGAGATCTGAGCCGTCCGTGACTTGGAAAATACACTATGTACTCGTAATGCCTAAGTCAAAGTCAACATTAAAAGCATAACTTCGTTTACTTACCTACTTACTCACCTTATCTGTTTAAAGGTCTTCTCCAAAGTAAAGTGTCCTTTAAAACCCAGCTACGAATGTGTCAATATTTGTGTTAGGAATGGTCCTAACCATTTCGAGAGTTCGATGGGGTCCTTTCGACCCTCGACCTTTGGTTGGCAGTCAACAAATGTTACTGAGGACATAATCCTGTCGTATCGTAGTTTACTTATGAAGTTTGGTACCAAAAAGGTTGTTTGGTACCTTTGTTGAGGTAGATTCGGATTTGGATATTCGTGTATTGTTTCTATAGTGTTTACTGTTTTGCTTGTTCTACAATGTTAACGCTTTTGAGTACTTTAAAGAAAGTGAGTTAATTCATTATATAGATCTGTAGGCCATTTTACGTCTGTTAATAGTCTCATATTATTGTGTACTTATCTGTCTACTTCAAGAACTTTCAGTTTATCCTAATATGTATTACTAAGAAACTTATAAAGTAGTAGGTAGTAGATACTCAAATAGTAACAAATTATCTAAGTAGCTGCAAATAAAGTCGATTGAAAATTTTAGTTTGATGTGTCTGAATTCATTATTGAGTACTAAACCGTACATATTTACAGGAAATTGTTTTTTTTTAATGGCATTAATTGCATACAGGATAGTATGACATTACTGTACGTCGTTACAGTAGGTACTATGAGTAATATATTATCAGGATACAAACTGAATATACTTTCCTTATACGGAGTCCTAAATCGTTTTATAGCCTAAAACCTCATTTCCTTAATTGATCCAAAAGGGAAATTTTAGTTTGTTCTTCTGAAAGGTAATCCATCGTTTTGACACCACTTGGCTTGTTTTAATTGGTCTAGAAGACGAATTAGTTAGACGTGTACTCCTAATAAGCAAGGTTAATTTAATTGGAGCGTCTGACTTATAGTTATTTATAAAAAAGCCTATCTATTAAAATCATTTGCTTTTTGTATTCATTGTAAAATACGTACGTTTTACTGTCTTGTTTGCTTGTAACATTCCAAGAACAAAATTGTCAACCAGGTATGTACTAAAAACTTTGTTAAATCGATTCACAAAGTTGACTGCCAGATCTTACTTAGTAAGTTAGTATTTTGTTCCTCAAACATTACAAACTAAAAGCGCAGGGTGCAAAGGAGACGGCATGATCGTACAGAAAGAGACGGGTGTAGCTGCTGACTACCCTAAGTTAAAGGAACCGTAGGGCGATCGGATCAATATGGCACGCTAGGGGTGTATTTGCGTAAGCTATAGCAGGAAAAATTGCAGTTCATTCACTTGGTGGGCAGAGACCCTCTTTGACATAGGAATATTCACCTATAATTTTGCTTTGTTAGGTTATAATTATGACTGAAAGAAAATTGCATTTATTGGAATTAAAGCAGTAAAAAAACCTTAAAACTATAAACAAAAACAGAAAACAATGATTAGTAGTGGTCGCCCAGTGGCCGAAATGCAACCATAATTCATTTAAATCTTTATATATTTCTTATGCCTTATTATATAAAATATGAGCATTCTGTAGAGGAGTGCAGAATGCTCAAAATGCAAAATGCTGCTGTGCAAAATTTGGCACAGCTGAAGTTTATATTGAGAAGGATCTCCACATAAACTTCAGCTGTGCCAAATTTTATCCTCCTCTGTCCTCGTAATTTTGTAAAAAACGGGTACAAAGTTTTTATTTCACGTACATATATGTAGATAATGCCAAAAGTAATCATGGAATTTCGTGTTAGTAAACGACCGATTGGAACCGTGCTTTTGATATTTTTTTTTTTTTTTTTTTGTGGGGCATCTCGTATTTAATCCTGAAAAGATTGTTACTACTTAAACGGATTGGGGCCCGGCGAGTTCTAAAAAGTTACCTTTTTAGGCCTCCAGCCGGGGCTTATTATACTTAAAACTAAAGCGAAAGCTCTAAGGGTTACCCCGAGGGGGGTACGAACCTCGGCTTAGGCAATCGCTGATAGGGGGGGCAGCAAGGGACTGGCTGGATCTGAGTTAAATTATTTTGGGACTAATTTAAAGCTAACGGCTCAGCATCGCGGGCTGGCTCTCGCAAGGGACGGGAGGGACTGTTAAGTCGGGGTCGCGACGACGGACCTCGGCGGCGAGGTCGGTACGGTTTGTGTCTGTGTGCTGGTCTAGCTGTACTGGTCTCTTTTCGACTCTCCTGGAGGAGAGTAGTGGGATCATCAGGATCGGTAAGAACGTGCCGCGAGCGGCGGACTTTGCTAATACGGGAGGGGGTGTAAGTAGCTGCCGCCACAACCAGAGGGTTGCGGTGGGCTACGGCCCTATCGAAGAAACGCTTCGAAGTGCGTTTTATGAATTGATGGATAGTCGGGAGTTTCAAATCTAAATGAAGATTGATATTCCGAACAAACCAAGGCGAGCCTGTGGCTTGACGGAGAAAACGGTTCTGGAGGGTCTGCATCCTATGGATGAATCGGGGCTTAGCATGAGCCCAGACTGGGCTTGCGTATGTCATAATCGGCCTGATACAAGCGGTGTAAAGCCGCTTCTAACACAGAAGAGACAATTTACTCCGCTTGTTCAGGACGCAATGGAGCCTACCCAGAGCGAAAGCGGCCCGCGAGCGAGCCTGCTTTATGTGCTCAGAAAAGGTGAGGTGTTCGTCGAGGATGACACCTAGATATTTGGCTTGCTTCGCCCAAGGGATCTGCTTGCCGAACATTGAGATGGGTCGGGGAGGGGGGTGATTACGTCGAGGTCGGGTGTAAAAGACCGCCTGACTTTTATCGGGATTGACTTCGATTCGCCACTTCCTGAACCATTCGCCGAGCTCGTCGACTGCGGTTTGGAGGTAGCGAACCAGCGCTGTGTCACTAAATCCCGAGAAGAAGATGGCAGTGTCGTCTGCGAACAGAGCTAACCTTGCCTTCTTGCTTCTGGGGATATCGCTAGTGAACAGCGTGAAAATGAGGGGGGCTAGTACAGAGCCTTGAGGGACTCCTGCACGGATCGGGTGAGGGGAGGAAAGTGCCCCTTCGATGCGATAGCGAAAGGTACGGTTCGCAAGAAAGTCTCGTAAGATGAGCACGAGACGGTCTGGCACTCCGAGTTGGTACAGCTTATATAATGAGCCGTTGTGCCAGACTTTGTCGAACGCTTTCGCTATATCGAAGTATACAGCGCCCGTGAACATACCACGCTGAAAACCAGCATTGATATGTTCGACGATACGGTGTACCTGATGGACACACGAGTGTTGGGTTCGAAAACCAAACTGCTCGTTGGGAATGAGGCCCTTGGTTTCGGCATAATCTCTGAGTCGCTTATAAATAAGTCTCTCATAGATTTTGCCGAAAACTTTGAGCAAACTAATGGGGCGATAGCTCGTGGGCTCGGTTTTGGGCTTACCGGGCTTAGGGATGCCAATAACGGTGGCTTCCTTCCACGCTTGGGGGAAAATGTTATTACTCAAGGCACCATTGAAGATGGTACACATGAGCATAATCAGGTGCGCGGGGAACAGCTTGATCACTCTGTTGGTGATGCCGTCTGATCCGGGGGCTTTGCGAGCTTTCAAACCCTTGATGATCTCGTGCACCTCGTCAGGTGTGACAGGGGGCAGGGGATCATCAGGGTCTTCAACGGGCGGGAGTGAGGCTTTGCGTTCGACTTCCGCGTTTACCTTATCGACAAACGCTTGGTCTACTGGCTGCGAACTGGGTGTGCATTGGGCTTCGAGGCTATCGGCTAGGCATTCAGCCCTGTCGATATCCTCGAATGCAATGGTCGCATCGGGGCGGGTCAGGGGGGGCATAGTGGAAAACTCAGAGGATTTCAGTTTCCTCTGAAGTTCCCAGAAAGCGAGGTGAGTCGCTCTAGTTCGCCCACCATCTTGTCCCAGTTAGCGTCACGCAGCTCAGTCACACGTGTCCTTACAGCACGCTGTAAGTAACGCATGTGAGCTTTGTTAGCGTCACAGGGAAAGTTGCTGTAGGCACGAACGGCCGCGTTCTTCTCTGTCAGCAGATCACGTACATCGTCGGGGAGCTTCCATTTACGGTCGCCCGTATCTGGAACCTCCCGTGAACTTTCGTTCACGATCGATTGTACGTGCTCCGTGAGAGAGTCGATCGCGGCCATTGTGTCGGCGACAGAGTCGAACTGATCTGGGATAGAGTCTAAGTGATGTGACGTGTTAGATTGTAAGCGTTCGCTTACTTTCTTCCAGTCAGTGATCACTTTAGTGGCGGGGGCTTGAGAGGGGTCGCGAGTACCTAATCGGGGGACCAGGTTCATGACTACTGGTCGATGATCAGAGTCGAGTTCGTGAATAGCCTCTATAGAATCCAACCTTAAGTTGATATTCTTAAGGAGTGCTATATCAAGAACGTCGGGTAACTGATCGGGGTCGAAAGGAAAATGAGTGGGAGTCATCGGGGCGATGACGTCAAAGTTCATGGTAGAACAGAGATTAAAGAGTTGTCTACCTCTGGTCGAGGTCCTGGTGCTATTGCAGGCGGGATGTTTGGCGTTGAGATCGCCCGCTATGATAACGGAGTCACTCATGCTGAAAAGTTCGAAGAGGTCATTAGTGAGGAGTTGAGGGTCCTCGGAACCGTCTGGGGGAGGGAAGTAAGCCGACACGATAGTGATTGGCTGGTGGCCTGTCAGTGCTAACCGACAGGCCGAAACTTCTAATCGGGAGAGTTGGGGGGGATCCATAGGTATGCAGTACAGGGACTTCCTATAGTATATGAGGGTGCCGCCTCTATGATAACGTGACCTGTCGTTGCGAACTAAACGATAGTTTGCAATTTTCGGGTCACGATGGTGAGGTTTTAGGAACGACTCTTGAATGAGTAAAATGTCTATGTGATGGTCGCGGAGGAACGTGGCGATCTCATCACGTTGGCCGTGAATGCCGTTGGCATTAAAGAAGCCTAGCTTTAGGGAACGGGGTTTGATATTTCTTAAGTGTCCGTTTAGGTTTATATGGAATAAAATGTTTTGAATTTAAACACAACATACATTAAGATCTGCCATCCTGACATAAATCTCATGAAATTTCATTCAGGTTCGTGATTTTTGCGTTACATAAAAAAAAAAATCTTCCAAATATTTTAAAAACAGGTATCTTCTAGTTTATGGTTCCTATGTTATGAAAAAAAATGTCTTTGAGAAAAAAAGTCGGTAAAGTCCTCTGATAATTATCAGCTTTTTGCGCAAATACATTGATTAGATAAAAAACATTTCCATAGAAACCTCGCACCTCAGTGAAGGTTCTAAATGACAGTTATTTTCTAAAAACTTGTAAGGCTTTTTCAAAAACATGTATAAGTTTTGTAAAATCTCTGCGTACAGCGATTTTCGTTCTATTTTATCGTGTTCTCATTCGCTTGCATTTCTCCTGCATTGCGTTGGATGAAACAACAAGCTTTTCAGTCATACTCGCGTTGAAGACAGCTAAGAACCAGGAAAGGTGCCCTTAAGTTCAAAATATCATAATAGAGTAGGAAAAAACATAGAATACGACCAAACCTGACATTCACCTTTCAAGCCTACGGTACTTCCCGTATGTGAACCTACGATTGGAAGTCGTAACGACTATACAAGTGGCATTCAAAATATATTTATAGATGCAGCAGCTACCTTGACTAAAGTGAAGGATTACTAGTTTATTCATAGTCAATGTATGATTAATTAATTTTGTCGATCGATATTGTTATCGTCCCGAGCAATGATGGCCTGGCTACCGATCTATAGTAATTTCCCACGGGTGCCATTCTAGGAGATTAAAGGATTGTATCAGGATAAAGGATCATTTCATGCAGCTGGGTTCAGTAGCAAATTATCACTATTATGATTTATGATGTTAAAACTATATCTTGAGGAATATAATAATATACGATAGTAACTACATAATATGAAAAGAACTCGACGAGATGTACGAAGAGTGTTATGTTACAAAACTTTGTAATATGCATGATGGGCCTAATGTTACTAAAACTATGGAAATTGGACATCTTCTAATTGGACATGACGCAAGAATAGATGAGGCCAAAACTCCCAAACGTTTACTTGATAGTAGACCAGAGAACTGGAAACTCAGACGGTTGGATGGCAATGGCGGATACTAAGATTTATGAACTGTTGCAGTGAGAAAATTGAGAAAAATACTCGAACATAGGTCACGTTGAAAAAATATATGTATAACTAGCTTCTGTCCGCGACTTCGTCCGCGTTAAATTTCTTGTTCCCCCGACCCTTCCCGTCGCGTCGAATCGCCTACCCGTGCGATTTTCCCCGTTTTTGCAACATTTTTCATTACTGCTCCGCTTCTCTTCGTTGTAGCGTGACGTTATATAGCCTATAGCCTTCCTCGATAAATAGGCTACTCAATACAAAAAGAATTTCTCAATTCGGATCAGTAGTTCCTGAGATTAGCGCGTTCAATCAAATTAACAAACATACAAACAAACAAACTCTTCAGCTTTATAATATTAAAATACATAAGTGAAGATTTTTCTTTCAAGTGGATTGTGTTTTGAAAATGGAAGAAGCCACATTAACACATATTTTAAAAAGTAAAAGATGTGACCCTGTGGCAAACAGACAGCGCATAAGCTAGTAATAGGATCCAGTGAAAGGGTGGCACCCTTTGTATAATGAACGCAAAAAAGAGAAACGTATGATCAAGCTTGCTAATAAGAAGATATTAGAAAAACACTACAAAGTCAAAAATAACTTTAATTTCGGAAGACGGTGTCATAGGATCTGTAATTAAGGTTTTTTAGACACCGACTTCCGAAATTAAAGTTATTTTTGACTTTGTAGTGTTTTCTTAAGGAAGTCGGTTGCTTTTTTTTGTAAAAAGTTTTTATTTTTAACTTTTTAGTTATGGTAGATACCCCGCACTAATCTAATCGCGTTATTCGTTCATTTGTCGCGCAAAAACGTAATGCAAATTAAAGACTTATATGGTTTTCACATGGACCTCATTGTTCGAATGGAACTAAATTAAAATGGAACCATTCGGAAAGCACCAGCTTTCAAATAAAAAAAGAATCATCAAAATCAGTTCACCCAGTTAAATGTTATGAGGTAACAAACATTAAAAAAATACAGTCGAATTGATAACCTCCTCCTTTTTTTGAAGTCGGTTAAAAAGGACTTGTTGATGGAAAAATAAAAAACAAATGAATAAAGCAAAAACGTTGTTTAAAGAATTATAGACGCTCGATGGTAAGGTTATTTATTACAAATAACTCTAGCCAACTTTATAGGCTCTTCAAAAGAGCTACTAAATACTAAGTTCAGAATTGTACAATCATCTTGTTTAAGCGTGTCAAGGTTATAGTCTACATCCTGTACACAAATGGTGAATTATATGATTTATTTACTAAACTTCGACCATTGTTTCTAGGAGCTATTATTAAGATTTAAGATTATCAAAGGGAATTCCAAAATGGGTCTAACTATCTGGGTCTTCATTTGAACGTTAATCCTGGTTGATAAGGTCTGAAATGGATTGTTTCAGTTGTGATCTTTTTAAAGATATTCACTAACCCCTAAGTATATACATGATTCTTAAGAGACATTCTAGAGGCAATTTAACCTGTAAACGTCTTGATACCTTTCTAGCATATGAGACTTTCGATTTGTGTAAACGTCTGTGAAAAAAAATATAAAGACCTACAATAAATTTATTTTAACATTGACAGCTTGACTTTAGTAATTGATTCTGCTCTGCAACATACTAATGACGTCAGAAACTAGGTTAATTTAGTTTGCCAATCCAAAATTCCCAGACGACTATTAGACATTGAAGATGAAAACCAGGCCGTTTTGAGACTTTAAGACCTTGATTTTAAATCAAACTATCGTCATATTATCATGCCAGTAAACTGCAGAGGGTTAGCAAGATATCTAATTTTAATACATCCACATTTCGCCAGCTATGTTAGTCCCATGTAATAAGGGGCGAGGCTATGGCCATGAACTGGGCAGACTCCTTGCTGCTATTGAAGAACTTTTAATGAGAAAATCCAATGACAGGACCTCATGCTCAGCAATAATGCTTGCGACCACTCGACCAACAAGGCAGTACCGAATCCTAGTCTAAATAATATTATAAATTTGAACGTTTGTATGTCTGGATGTTTGCTTCTCAATCACGCAAAAACGTCTGACTGCATTTGAACTGAGTTTGGCACACAGATGGTTTATACCTTATATAAACTCATAGAACATATTTATCCCGGTAGTACGTTTCCCGTGGGATAATTTCCGCCATCCATCCGGGCGAAGCCGCGGACAAAAGTTACTCCAAGCATATAAACATACATCTCTAATACCTTGACCAGAGCTAGATATGACTACTACCAAGGCCGTGCCTGACTCAACTGACTCAATGCAAATGTTTGAATTGTTAATACATAACCCGGTAATATAACGACAAATAGTTGAATATTTATTTGAAGACTACCTGACGAAAACTATACACACAAGTTCAAACATCTAAGTCACATCATTATTATATTTATATTTATTTATATATGCTTTATTGTACACCAGAAAATACATTTCAACAAAAAATATGTTAACAACTAGCTTCTGCCCGCGACTTCGTCCGCGTTAAATTTCTTGTTCCCTGACCCTCCCGTCGCGTCGATACCCGTGCGATTTTCCCTGTTTTTGCAACATTTTTCATTACTGCTCCGCTCCTCTTAGTTCTAGCGTGATGTTATATAACCTATAGCCTTTCTCGATAAAGTTCCTGAGATTAGCGCGTTCAATCAAACAAACAAACTCTTCAGCTTTATAATATTAGTATAGATAAAAACATACAATGGGCGTTATGATCATTGGCAGCTTTATTCACCTACTGAAGAGTATATTCTCTCTTTTGTACAATGATTTCCTGGTCTGTGTTTCCTAGACGACAGATCAGGAAATATCGCCTTTCTTCCCCATTATCTTCTATAAGTCCTCCACCCACCCGGCTGGTCTACCAACGCCCCTTCTACCGTTTCTCTACATGTATTTCGTTATGGCTTTGCTCCACCTTCCATCACCACGTCTAGCTACATTTTAAATCCCATTTTATTTCTATTATATTCTATCTACTACTAATAAGCGCGTGTACATGAGATTCTGTGTTCGATTGCCAGGCTGGGAAAAGTGTTGCTTATTGAGTGTATTCATCAAGAATTTCTCAATAGCAGCTCGGAGCCTAAAACTGTGCCCGGTTGATGGCAATAGGCTCGCACCCTATTACATGGAACTTAAACATAACTGGTGAAATGTGAGTTAAAATAAGTGCACCTCTGTCCAATACGTCGGGGAACATAGTCATATATCTTATCTTCATCTAAATCGAAACACTCGTTAAACGATACAAACCATTTAACTTAAATTTTATTGCATATGCTACGCAGTAAACTATAGTACTTATCGTGCAAATAGGCCTATAATCAATGTTTTCTAGACAAGCTTTTCTTGTGCTTCCTCGTAACGTAAAATTAATTATAACCGACATATTTTAGAATATTTACGTACTAACAGCGCACGATATTCATCTATGTATCTGCCATATTTTATAACATCGGTATACCTATTGTTTGTCATTATCCTTGACGTCGCTATACGGTAATAATATTATAATAAATTAATTGATTTGTTGTGAATACTTACGTAACTTAAAATAAGGATAATATTATCAAGCTGTATGATTTGCAGTAAATAATATCGACAAGAGAAGGCTCTTTAAGTATTATCACCAGTTTATTCAGCCGAAGATGTCCACTGTTGGCCATAGACCTCCTAAAAGATTCATCAAATGCATCCAGTCGTTCCCTAGGACTTTAGCTAGGTTATTTGGGACACTATCTTCCGTCATGCAACTATGGAATTGCGGTCAGAAAGAAGATAAAACGTTCAAGCATTCGTGGTTTCATTTTTAGCCTCATAAAATTGTCTAGGAGAAATTGTGGCCTGTGGCAACAGCCACAATTTACGAATTGTAGTTTCGATCCCAGACAGGCACTTTAATTTTTAACCGACTTCAAAAAAAGAAGGAGGTTCTCAATTAGAATCTATTTTTTTATTCATTTTTATGTTTGTTACCTCAGAACTTTTGACTGGGTGAACCAATTTTCATTATTCTTTTTTTATTTGACCCGTGTGGTCAAATTTCAATTAAGTTCAGTTCTGATAATGGCATCCATGATGAGGAAACAACAGCGGGAAGGTGTAAATTTTTCTGAAAGAGAAGCCGAAGCGAAGTCGGCTTTAATTTACTGACTCATCAATAAAAATACTTACTATCATTCTAAAATTAATATAGGAATGTAATGAATTAAATTCAATTAAATTGAACAGCTGAAAACCGAATAAAATATGCAATATTCCTCTATCTCGTTCTCGCTGACGCATTTTTCTATATATGTCTCTGTCATAACCCGTTGTACAGCGGCTTGCTCTTGTACATATCAAGCGGTGCCACGTGACCTAAAGTGACATCATTACGGGATCGCTGTTTATGAATTTTTAGTTCCCGATTATGACGTTTTGGCGCCGGGTTAATTTAGAACATTTCTCTTTTGTTGTAATACAAATCTATAAATAACCTTTTTTGTTGTTTGAATGTTATGGTGAATTAAATACCCGTAGTGTAACTATATTTATTGACAATAGTAGCCACTATTTACATACTATTGTATTTTTAATAGTGATAGAGTTACCAATGCGAATCCCCGAAGGCAAGCCGGTAGGAATCGTGTTATATGGTGCTTTCGCCACTGGGAAACAAAATAATCTTAAAGCATTAAGAATGTGCTCGACAAATGGACGAATAACGCGATTAGATTAGTGCGGGGTACATACTATAACTAAAAACTTTTTTTAATATAAACTATTTTATCACCACTGCTCTCAAAGCGGTGGAGGAAAAACTCCTGAAAAAACCAACACATGTCTTAGAACCAAAAAATCCGAAGACATAAGACATCTACCAACACGCAAATAATAAGACTGTTTACCTGGATCGCCTTACCGCCACGCATTGATTGTCTACACGAGCTCTTGCAGTCACAATGGAGTCATAAAAAATATCAACATTGTCACCAACGCACGTGGTAGATAGGTATGCGAAGCGTAATGACGTCACGATTGGAACAGTCTTCTTCTTAACCGTTCTATTATCTGCCTAGCCTTTTCCAAACAAACAAACCGGTTGTAATTGAACACTAGTATTTTACACGGATCGATTGCCTGTCTGAACTCCAAAATCCACTTATTGGATAATCCAATAAGTCTTGGTAAGACTGGGTGTCAAATATTCTCTTTGAATCTTCATCTTCTGAGTATGGATGAAATCCAAAATTCAGTTTTTGAGACACTATATGAGTGGTCGTGAATAAAAATAGCTATACTCGAAAAAGGGTAGAAGTGTGATGAATCACTTTAAAATATAATTGACTTATTGAAATAGGGAGGACAAAGAAGAATAGAAATAGAAAGTATAGATAGAACACGATTAGCATTTTTATTAACACCATTATGAGCTTAAATATGTATTATTCGCTTTTGTTCGCGACTGACATCGTGACATTTTTGGTTCCACCCCGTCACGGCCGTCACATCGCATCGCCAGGCCGCGTTTTTTCTTCGTTTTTGGTTAGCATTCTGTCTGACTATTTCATTTTGCCCGGCTCTTAAGACTCCTAGCGTAATATCAAATAGTTTAAAGCTTTCCTTAAAAATCAGGCTGTCAAATTCAAAAAGAGTTCTTCAAATTCGAGTGGCAGTTCCAGAGATTATAGCGTTCGAACCAACAAAAATACTACTCATCTTTATTATTAGTACTATAGATTTATACAGATAGCAGCTCTACAAAAACCACATATTTATTTATACACAAAAATCAATTCACCTCGAGTCGTGGCTGTACAAGAAATCAAAACTCGTAAACTAATTGACTGCCTTACATCATCATAAGAGGGTATTTTGATAATCTGGGTATGACTACATACAAAGAGGTCAAACACCTGTTATCAGTGTACATAGTCGTTTACTGATAACGATGATTCACATATTCAGTAGTTTATGTAAACAAGCACATTTTTTTGTTATCTTCTCTTTGCTTTACCTACTGGTTCAAGAGTAATCTGTAGTGGTAGATTAGATGATAGTTAGTGTCATAATTATTTCTGAGTATGTAGTAAAATATTTATAAAAACCGATTTAGAGTGGAGTGGTTGCTCGAATATATTTTTTTTATTAGTTGTTCAAATCCACGACATTTTGAACTAGGTATAGTCGCCATTTTTTTCCATCCTTATCCCACTTTTGGCGGCGTATAGTTTTCTCTCGATAAATTTCTATCTACTATCATCCATGTCATTAGGTACTAATTCTGAATTTTTCCTAGAACTTTTTGGTATTTCCTAATCCTAAGCCCACGTTCGTAAGGATGTAAAATAAGATTTAGTCGCGTAGTGGATTTTAAGCGCTCGGCTAAACGCCGCAGGTTGAAAATTCATCAATGTGTTTTTAGGCGCGCTGGGATAAACTCTGTTACGTTCTCAATGCTCGGTTTAACACCAAGAAAATCCACTGTGCGATAAAAAACCGCAGCGATATTTTTACGTCCGTGCAAACGCACATTCATAATTTTAATGGAACCCTTTATAGATTGCTTTATCTGTGGCAAATTTATTTATAAAAAATGTAAGTATGGCTAAACTGACTTTAAATCATAGATTGTAACGGTAAATAATGTTTATAAACAACCTACTAATTTAAATATACCCGACTCATATCAAATGCGGCTTTTATAGCTAATAAAAAACTGTGAATGCACCGTGCATTCGTTTCAGTCAGCTCCGGCAAAAATATTTTTTTATCAGGTAGTGGTGTGATGACGTTAAAAGCTTTTATTGTGGCTGTGAAAAGTGCTGCTATATTCATAGTGTCCATTATTTTGAACAAATTGAGATTTAAATCACTTTCATATATCCTACAGGATATTTGTTCCATCAAATTAAAACAAAATGTTTTGTTCATAAATATGTTGGCGTCAGCGATGGTACCGTCACCCTCTCGATAAGGTGGTACGAAATCCTTAGTGCAGGTTTATAATAAAACACAATGATACAGCAAATCAGTTAGTATTTCACTTCGGAATAATTATTACAGTACAAAGAACGTTCACTTATTATTTTCTAAGTTCGGGCAAAAATAATATTTATTCATAATTATTAATTATTTTGATCGACAATTTCACGTAGGAGAAGTGGATGTCTGCATTCGTTCATTGTCCGCATAAGACTGACTCGTCTTGTAGTCAGTTCTCCTCACGCGACTTTACCCACGTGCCGCCCTCTGGCGAGCGCGTCGTGGCGTTTAGCCTCACCTTATTACTACAATAGTCAATTGAGAGACGTTTATCGTACAACTTTTACAACCGACATTTTTTTTTTTAAGTAGTTTTTAATGCTAGCGTTGATAGTAAAAATTCAACTCTTTGTGTGCAGAATTTAGTAGCCTTATTTCGTGCTTCTATTTGTCTCATCTTAAAACCGTACTAGTGATCTAATTTAGGTTACGTCCGCGTTAGGTACTGCTGAATCTTATTATTATTACTATAATAATAATAAACAAAAACATTCTTAGCCATCATTAGCCGCTTAGTGTTTACACTATTTTATACAAAGTTGTCGCATTGCGTTATCTCACCATCCACACATATAACAGGTTTATTGATAAACAAGTTTATAACAATGTGACAAACATAATAAGGAAAATGTGTTAATGATCGGCACAATCATGATTTAATTTAACAACTAAATAATCTTGGAGCAGTCTGAAGTGTAATAGGAATATACAACCCTGCATCCATCGACAGCATGTACAGTCCTACCTTCGATAACTAGCAAAGTTCAAAGCGTTCTTCTTCAACTTTAAAATAAGAACTATTTCATAATGGAATGTGATCCAAACAACTAGAACCGTAACGATTATAACTAAATTAAATTACAATCAATGCTGGAGTTGAAGGCGAAAATCGGTTTTAAATATTCCGTAGTACTCGTGATTGTACGTACATAGCTAACAGACAGTTTACACGTTGAGTATGTAAAATATTCACATATTATGTGCGTACCTATGTACAACAGTAGTAAGATTTTCTTTTACTTTTTACCTGAATATGGAGAAGAAAAAGGAGGGTTATTATTTTGATCGGTATTTATGTATTTGGCTAATATGTGTGTATGTTCATCTGTTGCCTCATACCTTCTAAACTACTTCGTCTTGATTGTAGGCTATGTGACGTTACCTTAAATTGTATATGGCACCCTCTAGGGAATATTTTATAATAACATAACATAACATCACGCCTTGTTTCCCCGAAGGGTTGGGCAGAGGTGTACCTATAGTACATCCACATTTCGCCTGTTATGTTTAAGTCCCATGTAATAGGGGGCGAGCCTATTGCCATCAACCGGGCACTAATCCAGACTCCGGGCTGCTACTAAGAAATTCCAGATGGAAAAACCCAATAACACTTTGCCCAACCTGGGAATCGAACCCAGAACCTCAAGTAACACCACAGCTGTAAAACTACGCTCTAATAAATATGAAAAAAGAAAATATCTCATCAGAAAGCCGTAGTCGTATACCATGTACCCTAACAAAACAATACATTCTAAAAGTAGTAAGCGATCATAGGACACGTGCAAAGCAAGATTTTCTTTTACCTTTTCTATTTCGTGTGAGCACGTGCCTTTAGTATGGCTACCCCTACGATTTGCACCCTTGTGTTAATAACATTCCCTTACTATGGCACACGTTTTTGGAACGCCATAGAGCGGGCACCCTTCGTTTTTCTTAGTCGTAAAGTCGTTGATTCCAAATGTGCTGGAATATCATTTAGAAACTCAATGTTAAGATTTTTTTTTTCTTTGAAAATTCTATTGACCATAGCAGTCCATATCAACATGTAGATTAACCAGAGGGCTGATAATCTACATTTTGATATCGAACTGTTGTAGTGTATATGTCGCAGGGATATGATAAAAACAGGGATTTGGCCAAATCCCTAAGGGATTTGATCAAATCACGGAGGATGTTAAAATAACAACACGTTTTTATCATTTCCCTAAGCAAATCTGGTGATTTGACAAATCCCACTAAAGAAATCTAGTGATTTGAACAAATCCCTAAATTGGTTCAGTGAAATGACAAAAAATAAGTTTTCTGTGGTATTTTAAAGGTTTATTTTGTAAGATTACCTACATAATGCGCAGACCTCCCTAACGGCGTCAGCGTGGTTTGCTACGCTGACGACACGCTGGTCCTGGCGCAGGGGAGGTCGCACGAGGCGGCGGCCGACTTAATGGCACGCGGGGTTGCGACAATCGTCGATAGGATCCGGCAATTGGTACTCGAGGTGGCCCTGCACAAGTCCGAGGCCATGGGTTTTCATGGTCCTCGGAACGCGCCGCCTGCGGCCCTCTCGCTGCCACCGCCTGGCGCCAGCGAGAGGGCATGGGAAGCCGTCACCTCCTTCTGCGAAGCGGTAATGCTCGCGAAGGAGGAGGCGGGGCGCGTGAGGGAGTGGCATTCACTGCGCCCTCACGACCCTAGCTGCCGCAGGAGGAGACGCCCCGGGCGTCGGGAGTCGATATCGGACTCCCGGCCACCGTAGGCGCGAGCTTACGGGTGGCGAGCAATGGGTAGCTCACCGCCCGGTAAGGACCAGGCTCGGGTCTACGGCGCGTAGTGTTCCACGCGCGCCTCAAAGAGATGTCAGCAATAATAAAGGGGTCTGCTAGGACCGATGCTTGCTAGGGTCGCGAGATTGTTCAAGCGAGATACCGTGACTCTGGCATATGGGCAACTGCAGAAACACGGGTGGGTTTTAGTCAGTAAAAGTCTGACACATCCTCCCGCTCCGCCCAGAGCAGGAGAAGTCATTTGATGATTTTCCATCCAGAAAAAAAAAGACCGCGTGCGGGCGGCCGCGGGTGAGTGCGCGTTGGAGCAGGGGGCGCGGTCACTGACAAGCAAGTGCGAACGCGACGTAAACAAGAACTGGACGTGTTTTATTATCATTTCACTGAATCAATTTAGGGATTTGCTCAAATCACTAGATTTCTTTAGCGGGATTTGTCAAATCACCAGATTTGCTTAGGGAAATGATAAAAACGTGTTATTATTTTAACATCCTCCGTGATTAGATCAAATCCCTTAGGGATTTGGCCAAATCCCCGATTTTATCATATCCCTGCGACATATAGACAGTGTTTTAGCACTATGTCGTGACCAACCCCTATTTTACACGGGTGCAATGACGATACGCCAAAACATCCAGATGTCTATGTTTTAACACGCTTTATATTAGCTTCACTTGTATGTTTGTTTGTAACCGACTCCTTATAGCGCGATTTTGACCCACTTTAAGCGACCAGATTTCATTTAAACTTTACACACCTGTAAAAGACCGATGACAATGCAATAATTTCATAAATTTGTGCCATTATCCTTGCCTGGCTTACCAGGACAGCAAAAAAACTGTTTTCGAAAACTACGCTGGCATACGTCACAAACTACGCTGACATACGTCTCAAAATTCGAAACACCCTAAAAAATAGAAAATAAATAATAGTTTACAAAAACTAAAAAACACGCTTCCATAGAAAACCAAACTAAAAAGTAGAAAATAATGGAAAAAAAAGCGTGGGGTGCCAATACAAAAATACCTTAAAAAGCACCCCACGCGTTTCTTTCATTATTTTCTACTTTTTAGTTTCGTTTTTTTTTAAGTTAAATATTAGTGTACTAGATACATAACATAAACCTTTTGGAATAAGAATGTTGTTAATGATGGTGAAAGTCGCGGCAAAATCCATTAATAAATTTAGAAGACCAAAAAAGTCACATTCAGACACCAAAAGCGACGCTGGATTCGAGAGACAGTTGCAGGTTTTAATTGTACACTTTAATCAAGAAAATTTATCAAGATTTAATGCTATGAAACCTTCATGGACATTGGTCTTTTTTTTTGTGGGTGAGAAATCTTAAAATGACGTCTCCCGCTCTAGGGTGGAGCAAAAGGGCGTGTCAGACTTTTACAGACTTAAACACACCCGTAGTCCTTCAGTTGCCAAGGCCACGGTAACTCTTTCAAACAGATCTCGCGACCCAGGCAGGATGGAAAATGGTCTGCGGAATCCTTAAGTGAAGTAGGTAAATTAGATGCTGCTATCATCGTTTTAATACTTCTAACATTATTAATCTTTTCCTAAAAGCCGAATGTGGATTTTATTTGCCAACTAGACTATGTAGATTGTAGTGTAAACAATTTTTATCGATTTTACCCAACATTTGTCCTGCTTAACCTTCACTTTAAATTTTCAAGCGCTTTTAGCGCTACAATTTGAAACTCACCAAGTAACCGATAGCAATTTAGATTCCGTATGGTGATGGACGTAATAAATAATACGATCCTATTTCTGCCCGTGGGTGTCGTACAAGGCGACTAAGGAACTAACCAGAGAATGGGCAGCAGTGTTCTCTATGCATTTTACCATCATACTGCGATCGCCAACCCGCCTGCGAAGCGTGGCGATTATGGCCAACCCCCCAAATTGGGGAAGGCCTATGTTCAGCAGATGAAGTATTTTGGCTGAAATGATGATGATGATGATGATGAAGCGATAGCAAAAAGGTTAAGTGATCAAAATGCTGTTAAAGATTTGACCAACATCGTCACTCTAGGAAGTAAAGTCTTATTGTACAGACGACAACACATCAAGCTACTACAATCTGTCAGATTTCTTTGATAGATTTTCGACTTTATTTTTAGAGCATTAGGTTCAAGGTTCATTGGGAAAAATTGACAGTTTCGGGTAGCTTGACCTGGTGGCGTCTGTACTATAGCTATATGATCCGCAACCTCATTGTGTAACACACTATAATCACATCTTAGTAATTCTGAAGGATATTTCTAATTAATTGCTTCATAATTTCGAAAACTTCGTCTGCTCAAATTTTTGTAATTCATTTATTATTTTCTTAGTCTTAAGGGCGAAAAAAGAAGGTAGCAAATTGTCGAAGACAATACTGCAGATAGAATAACCAAATTTCTTTAAACACACATTGTATATTTCGAAAATTAAGTGATCTCCAAAAGATTTTTTTTTTCCTTAGATTTTCTGTTGAAACATTACGAAACTCCATTAATTAAACTCATTCAGAAACCTATAGCTTGACTTGAAAATAATGTTACTAAATGTAACCAAGATATATAAATATAATATAATTATTAGCTGAAAGCCAGAATGCTTTATTTTCCTTAGAGACAAAATAATCCTAACCAAATCTTTGACTTTTCATTTATATTCTCCTGAAAGGCTAACCTTTTCGATAAAAAAATGTTGGGATAACGATTTCCGAGAGTTACGTTCAAATAGATTTGGTAAAACATGAAAATAGGTTATTATTTGTTTAGTTATAAATAACATTGTTTTCAAAATTCCAGTTTTTAGGGTTCCGTATACAACAACCCTTTTAGTTTCGCTATGTACAACCAACCGGACGCAAATGGCATAGACACTTTAATTTTTAGGTAGGAAATGAATGATTTCCTTTGGAATTTTGGTTTTGATGATGGCTAGATGAGAGTGTTGTTTCCATTACAAATATATCACATGAATCTTCGGAAAAAATAAATAAAAGAAGCTCTACATGACGAAGATATTTAAATTCTGTACCCTCAACAACTATGAAAAAAAAAACAAGTACCTAACAAAACACAGCCAATCCGGAACTCCAAATCTCAATATTCCGAACACGAATAAGAAAGCGAACATTTTAATCCGAGTCACGACTGTTTTGTCGTAAATAGCCATTAATAAAAACGTCCATTTTTGTTTTATCCTCTTTTGGGAATATCCTGTCTTGGAAGCCAATCTCGTAAATTATTGTGTAACATTGGTTTTATATAAAATTCTTCTTTTACGGGTTTTTATATCTTGTGGTGTTTGTATCTTGTTCTGAAGAGAGTTATGTCAGTGTTTTGTAAGCACGTGGCTGTATTTATAGCATTTGCTGCTATATTTGGGTTTTGAGAGCATTGAGAACGTAATAGAGTTTTTGGTCAGGTCAATTATTACGTTTGGTTTCTCTCTTTGTAAAAGGTATTTTCAGTCTAGTATGCTTCGAAATTTCCTCTCAAATGTACTGATTTCATTTGGTGCCGGACGTAAAGAATAGCAGTATCACGTTTTTCACGTGGGTGTCGTAAAAGGCGACTAAGGGAGTTACTAGAGAATGGTCAGCAGCTTTCTCTATGACTTTATCATGATACTGCGATCGTGAACCAGCCTGCCATGCGTGGCAATTATGGCAAACCCTCTAAATTGAGGCAACCTATGACTTGTGTCCAGCAGTGAACGTCTTTCGGCTGAAATAATACTGAGAGTGGTCAAAATTCATTCTGTCATTGTTCGCTGCCAGGCAAGACCCCCTACAATAGCATTTCAATAGCGCAGTGGAAGTTATGATGGTGGGGTCCAGGAGACAAGAAGTGGCTAGCGAAACTAGTCCGCCGTACGCGGAGCAGACAATACAAGTACAATTTAAAGCAATAGGTACAATATACGAACAAAAGAACTTACCTGTGGTAGAAGAACACCTGCTCTGGTGCCTACCTGGAGTTATGCATGTAAATGAGTGTATATGTATCGTGTAGTGACATTGTAAATGGGTTTTCTAGGTTACCATCCGCTGCAATAAGGGTGGAGGCAATCACAGCATGCGGTTCCAATAAGCGTCACTTTGCTTAACCTTCAAACTATTTCAACAAGATATATCCAAAACTCAACCCGTGTTATTACACCAAATTGGGGTTATTTACAATCAAAGCAATTGGATCACGACTAATTGTCACAAACGGATCGATTTAAAAGGATTAATTTCAACAAACGCGTCGCGGGGTCCCAAAAACGGCGACGGACCTTCAAGCGCCCAATCAAGAGAAGTGTCAAGTGTCAAAGTCAAACTGACAAGTCAGATGTCATTCTGTTACACGTTTAGAAACGTAGGCGCATAAAGTAACTAATTTAAACTGTCCGGAACAGTCATTAAGGTATAAAAGTTATCAGATAGCCAGATTTTGATGCTGAAGAGTTTATTGACGCTATGAACTGGAAGTAACAACGATACATCATTTAAAAAAAAAATACTATGATTCATTTAGATGTGAGGAAACAGCTGAATATAGCTTCATCATCATCAGTACAGCCGAAAGACATCCACTCCTGGATATATGTCTCCCCAATATGGGGGGCTTTGTCATGATTGCCACGCTTGGCAGACTGGTTGGCGATCGCAGTATGGTGGTAAAATGCACAGAGAACGCTGCTGTCTATTCCCTAGTAAGTCCCTTAGTCGCCTCTTCTGCCACCCACGGAAAATGCTGGTGCTATTCTTTACATCACACGGAACACAACCTGCAAAAATCATAAGCCTCTTTTAGGCTGTGCCATTATTGGGTAAAAAGCAAGCAAGACTATTTGTTCCACATTAAACGTCATCTATTACAAAAATGACCCAGTAACTTAGATAGCATCTTGTTATGTTTTATAAACCACAATGTCTTGTCAGATGTTGTCACAGCTGCTGTGTTAATTAATGTCATTAAATGGTGTCTCATCTGCGATTAAATAGGTCAATTGACCTAATTTCCTGTCGGAGGCACGGCGACAAATCTAGCTATAAGTTTCCAGCATAAGCTGACCTCTCATTGTACGAAAAGCCTGTTCATTGCAAGATCAGCTAATACTGGACATACATAGCTTAAAATGTAGCTGTGCGTACCATTATGCTAGTGATTGAAACGTCAGAAAACAGAGCTGCTTTTGGGCCGAAATTACGAATCATGCAATAGTTGAATAGTCTTTTGAACCTAATAGAGTGACTTTAACTGGCGTTTCCGTGCTCACGTTTTTCGATACAAATATAAAAGATTACCTAGGTACGCATACTTAGTAAAATAAATGAATACCTAAATCAAACACCCAGATAAAAGTGTCCAAATATAACTATGCAGTCCTTTTGTGATGACTAATAGAATCAATTCTATTCTTTTGTAAATATTGACGTTCAAAAGCACCTTTTATGTGTTTGAAAGAAAATATTTGATTTTGACTTTAACTTTGACATTATTTATAATTTCTTAACTTTCTGATCAGACTTAAAATAATAATACTCACAAATTAATTACTTGTTTAGTTTACCGACTTATCGATTAACAAATCATAAATAAATATTATTCAAGATGAAAAGCAACTATTTAATTCAATTATATACGAGTAGTAAGCTCAGTTTACTTCAGTTACTTGTAGTTTTTGTCGCTGCAAACTTTAAACGTCGCCTGAAATTATGAAAAAGTGCTGAATTCGTCAGACCGTGAACGTAGACGTCGTTGCTTTAAAAGTATGACGCCATTTTAATGAGATTTCCTTCAGTCGTGAATGAAAGATTTACAATTGTATAAATAAGGCGCATACGCGGCATATACCACAAATTAAATAATAGAGGAAGTAGAGTTCCGTCTGAAGATGGGAGTGCAATGTTTATTGTGAAATTATGATAATATTAAGAGCTTTTTATTTTTTAACTTTACTAAATATTTGAGCTAAGGTGGTTCTCAATTTATTACTATAATATAGTAATAAAAATAGCTTCCTGCGATAAAAAAGCTTTTCTAATTTCATGATAAATGATATTATTTTTTTATTTTGTAATTAGTTTCAACGAACACTTTTATTCGTTAAAATTAATTTATGTTGTAAAACTAGATGAGCACAGCGTTTCCTAACTGACTACTCTGAAGCCAGCTTATACTGGAAATGTATAGCTGGATTTGTCGCCGTGCGTACTATAGGAACACCTCTGCTCAACCCTTCTGGGAAAAAATGGGTTATGATATATTAATTTTAAAATTATAAGCAGCATGTGCGGAGTTTTCAACTCCATCCTAAAGTCCCAATGCAAACACACCCAATGATGTAAATCCATTTTGTGAATTTAATTTCAACAAAGTGTTAAAATTCCAAGCAACATTACCATCACACAGGTAGCCCTTTCGTCCCTTGAAAAGAAAAAAAAGGAAAAACAATTTACATGCAAATATGCTGCTATAGCTGGTATTTGACCGGATCTGACGACGGCCATTATCGCTCATACGGCGGTAAAGCGGCCGTATCCGATCCGATCCGTGGAGTGACTCTTGTTATTAAGTGGAGACGGTCACAGAATAAGAAAATCGAATAGAAACGAAACGCATGTACGGTCACCAAAAGAGATAAGTAACCAGGGTTGTTAGATGTGATGGATGTTTTCGAATATAATTTAATTTATTTAATAGATAACAAACAATTAATTGATCAAATTAAATTTCTTTTGAAAATATCCATCGGTTTAATAAATATAAACTTCAACTATATCCGACTTGACTTGACTTGCCTGTGGTTACCTTAATAAATTAAGGACTTCAGCTAGTCTTAAAACGGCTTATGGCATCGCCCCGGTGGCGGTGAAGGGCAGCAAGAGACAGGTTGGATCGGAATGATTATTATTACGGGACGGGACGGGAATTTAATGCTACATGCTCAGCAGCGCGGACTGACTCGACCAAGGTACGGGAAGGAAATGTAAACATTTAAAATGCGCTCATTATAAAAATATCGCCTCTATACATTCATGTTCTATGGCATAATGTTTGCTGTAATAACAAGTATATCGATCGGTAATTGATGCGTGCCATCAATATGCAGTAGTGAAGTGTCAATCGTGAAGCACGAATCATTTGTTAGTGGAGAAAAAGTTTTAAATGAAATAGGTTTCATACTAGGATTAGCGAATTTATAAAGCCTTGTTTTACTTAGTGAATCACAAGACCTATCTCCTTTTTATGACGCTAGTGGCGCTGCAGTTAGTAATCAACATTTAGAGGAACAGACACGTAACTTTGAAAGCTTGCTATGACGATTTATCGAATTCCGTACATCGCGATTATGAACATTTTCAATTAAATAATTCGTCACAGCGAACTTTACGAAGACAGTACATCGATATTTAAAATTCGAAATTCAATATGGTAGTCGACGATTTGGTGAAACTAACGACATTTGCTTATAATAACTATTTGAATAATCAATTCGTTAATCCTGACTGTCATATGTAGACCTTTGATAGTGGTTACAGGTACCTAGTCAGAACCCCGAAAGTCTGACAACCAGTCTTACCAAGGACTACCTACCGTGTTATCTAGTAACTGGGTTGTGGAATTCAGGTAGACAGTCGCTAGATCCCTCTATATTCAACTGCATCCCGTTAAACTATGCCACGAACTGTGTACTGACTCGCATTGCTCGAATTTACAACTCTGAATTCTCTGAAGTTGATTTATTTAACTGTAATAAACTGACATTCAAAAAAAGAATAATAGGTAAAAACCATAAGCGGAGACAAATGACAAGCACCCAATCTTCTTCTTCTTCTTCTACTATCTTTTATTATTCAACCATATTTGTTTAATTTTTTTCAAAAATATGATCTAAATTTAACCTCATATAATTTTGTTTTGTATTGCATTGCATTTTTATTTAGTTGTTTAATTGAAAATATCTGGCATAAGTCTGTTCGCATGTATTAAACATATATCCCAGTTATACAGGGAAACCTATAAATGGCCATAATAACTGTAACATATGTTTTGTATCGCTGTTGGTTACCTAAATAAATAAATAAATAAACTAAAAGCCGATCCCAACGTAAATGGCACACAAAAACCATTTGAATAATATCCTCAATTGGTAAACAAATCGCAGCAACATGTTCAGGAAAATGCTTGTGCCAACCTGACAATGCTTCCTACCATACAAGATGCATAGATACTTCGGGCATTCAATGCCCCAAACACCTATCCATTGGGACACTATCTAATGACCATGTTTAGCATTAGACATCCAAACGTTAAGTACTTTATTTACGAGTATGACAAGTATTTAGCGTCAGTATTTATGCAAATGTCATTTACATAACTAACACAACTGATGTTAACCCTTCACCTTCTAATCTGCAGTCATTTTACTGTATTATTGAGGTGTCACATTTAAAAGGAATATCTTAATCGAATAACTATAGTATGCGTAA
The DNA here is from genome assembly GCA_932294355.1 of Aporophyla lueneburgensis. Classification (NCBI taxonomy): domain Eukaryota; kingdom Metazoa; phylum Arthropoda; class Insecta; order Lepidoptera; family Noctuidae; genus Aporophyla; species Aporophyla lueneburgensis. The sequence continues at coordinate 5,938,288 of OW028746.1, forward strand.
TGCTTTCTTCTCATTAAAACGTTTTGGTTTCCTAAAAATATCATGGCACACTATAATTGCAATGAACACGCCTCTTTTTGTAAACCTCATGTAATTCTTAATTTGGGATCCTAAAAATACTAAATAATCAGAAATTGCAACTAACTTGGATGTAGCGCTTGGCGGCCACTACCTCTGCGGCCCTCGTTCCGCTCGCTCGGCTCGCGCGTGTTTGGTCCCAACTTATTTCTAACTGTGACTAATTCAGTTCACACGTGGTTTGCTACTGTTCTAACCTAACCTAATCCGATTGGCCGGCCGTACCTGGCTTAATTACAGCAACCATCTGTGGTAAAAAGTCAGAAAGTTAAAAAGAGTTTCAGTTATTTAAAAAGTGTGCGTCATTAGAAGCAAAAATAGATTTTACAGGTTTATTAATTTGATTAGCGTTTATTGCGGATATAGAGGATAAGTTTAAATATTTCCCTTTCATTATTACCGGCCCCTTCCCAAGTGTGTTGAACTCGGTCCCTCGGTCTAACAGCGTACAGCTGAATATCGAATTTCACATTAGAACCTCGCTATTCCGTAGATGCAGATGCAGAAGTAATTGCCAATTAGCGGCAATTACTTTTGCATAAATAGTTGTGCCTAACATCAACAGTGCAGAAAAGCATTCTTTTTGTTTTGACTGTTAAACAATATTCATTGCGTTGATCAAGTTGTCCAAGGGATGGATTTTCCTAACATACGGAGCAATGGATAGTGTATAACTGTCAAAATAAGTGCTCTTGCTATATTCAGTGTGATGAATTAGGAAAGGAGGGCTACTGTAGGTATACAGGAGTGTCGACTGCAATCTAATGGCTACCTTTCAGATAACGAAGTGTTATATTTATTAAAACCGATTAAATTACGTGCTAAATATTACCCAGACACAATTATTCAAATATACACATAATGATCATCATTTCAACCGAAAAACGTCCACTGCTAAACATAATTCTTCCCTAATTTTGTTTACCAAAATCACCACGCTTGGCAGGCGGCTTGGCGATCGCAGTATGGTGGTACAATATATAGAGAACGCTGCTGCCCATTCTCTGGTTCACTTATTCGCCTCTTACGACACCCACGGAAAGAAATGGCATGGTGCTATTGTTTTCGTCCGTTACACTACACGAAGATATTATACACTATAATTTAAATAGTAAAGTTTTTTGGAACAGTATTCTAAGAACATAATTTATAATCCAAACTGTCAGTATAGTTGACCCATAATGGGGCCAATGACCGCTTATGTCACTGTACAAAAAGTGCACTAACCGTGGTATACCTAAAAAATGAATAGCGGCAGAATAAAATAGAATGCAAAACTTGTAACTGACAACTATGAAACAAATCACGATGCGATCGATCGTACGATAAGTTTAACAATGGAATATTAATTTTATATTTTACATTAGCTCGATTGTTACATTTTGTTCCACTGAGGAATCTATATACGTAAAAATGAAATGCAGTTCATTGTTCAGACGCCAGCACATAAAGCTACTACAATCTGTCATATTTCTTTTATAGGTTTTCAACTTTATCGCTTAAGTATACGGTTCAAGATTGAATGGGAAAAGTTGACGGTTTCGGGTAGTTTGATGTCCTGGCGTCTGTACTAACTTCATTTTGAACTCGATTAACTGACAATGGTTGCACTAACTGGACAGGTCCACTCAATCTTTCCTCAAAAGGCCTTTTCAGACAACAATAAACATGGTCTTCACATGATCTGACCAAGATTATGTCTGGACTTTAAAAGAAACTGTCACCTCTGAGTTTCTTTTGGCCTTCCTTCTCTGAGAAGTCAGATAGAAAACGTGGACCGCATCTAGGTTTAAAAATATGATTGACGTGTAAAAGTGTTTGTATAGACAATTAACCTAAGCGAAATAAAATTATTTGCCATTTCATTAATTTATGGATTTTTATGAGCTATGTATTATATTCACCATAGTTACAAAACTCAAAATTATTCTTACAAAGAAATATCACTTGAATAAAAAATCGTAATTAACTTTAAATTAATAAACCTAAGTATGTCATATACCTACTGCAGCTACCAAAACAATTTAATCAATGCAAACACAGTTACGTAGGATTACTGTACAGCACACTCCATTGTTTTGTAACACCATAAAAAGATCAACATGTAGTACAAGCGAATGCCTGCTCTAGACGATAAAAAACAAAGAATGAACCAGAAAGTTAAACCTTCACTTTTGTAGGTTTCGCATTCCTTTCCATCAAAGTGTGGTCACCAAATACCTTATGTGAGACCCAATGCTCTTCCAATTTCGTTACTAGTCACATAAAACGTAATTTCCACGCAACATAACATTAAAAACAAAGTTTACATAGTCTATTGGGTTCTTTCGAAGCTAAAATTAAGTCAAAGTCGAATCAATTAGGTATTTCCGAAAAAAAAAATGTTTCTAGTCGCCCGTTTCCAAAAGGTAATTTCATATGAAAAAGAATGGGCAAAAAACTCCTCGACTGAATGGCATTAGAAAAAAGCCGAATGTCAAATACCCAAGTGCCAAATGTTTTTTTTTTTTGTTTTATTGGAATGATGCTGTCCTTTTAAAATATTTTCAATATTGAAAGAAAAAGTTACCTATGTATGTGGATTCTGCAAAATAAACTTCAGGAAGACATATATTTTCCTATACAAAAAAAATATATATGAAGATATACAATTATGATGAAATTCTGGAAAAGTGAACAAATTTTTCAAAACTGTCGCTACACAGGCCATTATGAAGTCAAAACGCTAACACAAAAATGCAACTGTTCTACCTCCATATCAAAAACTACTCCACATTCTAAACGAACGGAACTCTAAAAACAATAAGCGATCGTACCATCTAAATTGGGTAGCCATTATAAACCAGCGCACGTGGACCAAGCTTACAACACAGTGGACCGTACCTACTAACCTAATCTATTGTTTTTAATCTGTGCCCGTTGTAGGAAAACCTCGTGAGAATATGTCGCGCGCTGTCACGTCATTCGATTGTCATTTGTTTTCTTTTCTTCTATTTGGAGGCGGGAAAAAGACCATTTCTATTTTTGAAAAACTAGCGGTCACCCAGTGGTCGAAATGCGACAGTAAATATTTTTAATAGAAAACCATTATTATATAAAAATACTAGTTTTCTGCACTCTTTCTCCATGTACGCGTTACCAAACTGTGCCAAATTTGGTACTCCTCCGTCCGCGTGATTTTCGTAAAAAGAGGTAGGTACTACATTTTTGCTTCACGTATTGCCCTTAAAATAAGGGCAATATATAATTATATAAATAAGGGCAATGGGCAATTGATGACATGTTTTTAAGTTATGTATGAATTTGAGAAAGGACAGATTTGGATACTGAAATTTATTTAACGAATGAATCACGAACGAATGATTTATATTGTCTTTGTTTCAGTAATGTTAGCTAAACTACCGTTATATTTTTGTATCATGTAAGTTGAAGAAAAAAGAAAAATAATGACAAAATGTATCTAAATTTTGTAAGCACTAACAACAAAACTTAAAATATAAAATTGACAAGTGACTAATCAACTCATTACATAAATTGACATCACCATATAAATCAAGCCCATACAGTTACAGTAGCCACTTTAAGAGTATTATAAGCGTAATTACGACATTCGTATTTAGGATACTAAGACCCCGCTGCTATATCTTATTATTAGGAGTACGCGTGGAGAATTAATTATAATATGAACACACATAAGCACTTACGCACGGCGACAAATCAAGCTATGCATTTCCAGTATAAGCTGACTTCTCATTGTACGAAATGCCTATACAAGGGGAGGTCAGCTAAAACTGGAAATGCATAGCTTGCTATGTATACATGTGTAGAGTTGCCAGACAGTTTTATGTTGACAGTCAAATATTTTGTCTAATAGGCGATAGACAAATTCAAACTCTAACTCAAAGCATTAATTTTTTAAATGCCAATTACAGGTAGTTTTGAATCGTTAAGGGGTTGGTCAGTTAGAGGCTGTCCATTAATCACGTGAGGCTCGAAAGGGGGGGGGGAGGGGTCCATAAGAAATCACGAAGTATCACAAGGGGGGAGAGGGGTGTAGTAATATATCACGTGTATTTATTTTTTCGGCAAACGCGCGATACTGAACCAAAAAGCGGCGTTACGTGTATTTATTTATATAAATACTTGTGATATACGGGTGGGGGGGTAGTCTTAAACCTCACCATGTATCACCAAGGGGGAGAGGGGTGTTGAAAATGGCAAAAAAACATCACGTGATTCATGGACGGCCCCTTAGAAAGTTGAAACTAGTTGCCCCTTCCAAAGCGTAGTAGCCTCCTATGGAGAAGAACGAGCCAGAAAATTCAAGGACACCCTTTTGAATCAAAATTTAGTTTCAAAAATTGGTTACATCATTCATGTTGAAATTTTACACGTGAAAAACGATGTAAAAAGATGTGCATGCGACATTAAAAAAGTCCATCAAAATCAATTTAGGAATAAAAAGTCGTAACATCTAAGAAATGACTAGTAACGCGCCTGTTGAAGTCTAACTATTGAGTCAGCCCAAAACTTGATTACGAGTTTGGAGCAATCAAGAGCGTCCATAAATTCTTATAACGTGCAGGCATTGGGACGCAGGAAAACGAGGTAAGGTGTCAAAGTCAAAAACGTTTATAGCGAACTAAGTGTAGAAAGTTGGTGTTATTCTATGTTGGACAAGCACTGCAATTATCATTCTACGTTGTCGTGTCCCACCGATTGTGGAACAACACCACTTTGAATCAAACTTTGTTGTAGGTATTGAAAAACATTTTGAAGAAACTCAAAACTTTTCTATCTTTAATATATAAAACTGTTTCGTTTCTAGTTTCGACATAAAATAAGAATAATTTACCAATTAGTATGGCTGCTACGATTCGCATCAAGGCTCTTTGTTGTGTCTTCTTCTTATTCTATTGTCATTTTGGTATTATAATTTATGACAGCCGAATGTTTACTAAATTAACTTTTAAATAATGTAGTGTTAGATCACTAAGATGCGCAGTGGCATCATTAGATACTGTTTCCTTTTGGTAATACAGATCAGTCATGGAAAACTACCTTAGCCAGTTTTCCGTGGTTTACCTACGGACCCCTTATCAACTTTTGTTATTGGTTGACCCAAAGATAAAAGGTTTATGTTTAGTCAAGGATAACATTGATTTGTAAGTTCATTGATTCAAAACCGCACAGGCACTTTACTTTTACTTTGTATAATTTATATCATCATCAGTGCTCTCCATACGTTGAAGAAAATGATCGTGAGGATATCTCACTGAACCATAAATTCAAAGACATGTAACATCCATCAACCCGCACCAGCATGTCGATTCTGTAAAAATCTCACCGTGATAAGGTGCGTGGAGTGAGCTGTCAGTGTCATCCCAGTGCTGCTAGGGATTGACCAAACATAACATTTACAATCTGGGACTGACATACGCTATGCGTAAAAGCCCCTATAAATAAATTCTTAAAGAAAAAAAAAAAACATTTACAATCATAATCGAGATTTTAGTAATATCTTTTATGATAATTCTAATGATCATTTTATGAGGATTTCAAAGCTAGTAAGTATTTTAACATTACTACTGGTTCAGGAAGTTTTTCAAATAAATAGAAAAACATTAATACAGACAGAAACTGTTGTTCGTGCGTGTCGCACACTTGTGCGTCAGGCAATAAAAGGCTAGTCGAGGAAAAAATAGAAAAAAAAAAAACAACAATTCGCTATTTCATTTGAAAAACTTCCCAAAACAGTAGTATTGTTTAGACACTATGCTAGCTTAGCAAAAGAATTAGCATAAAATATCAAAATCACGATTATGATTGTAAATATAATACTTGGTCATCCCTAGCATCAGGTGGAATGACATTGATAGCTTACTCCACGCTCACTTTACCCGGTGAGATGGTTACAGAATAGCACTGCAGGTCCATGTGGATTATGGTCCACTCCCTCTCGCAGAAACTTGCTGTATCCCATCATTTCATCCGACGACGTCCACTGCCTCCCTAAGTTCCGCCACTTCGACTGGTTTTGTGCTTCCCGTATCCAGTGGATTCCTGCGGCTTTCACAAGGGCATGGCTCCACTTTGTGAGAGGCTTTGTAACTCTCCGTCTTCCGATATGCGGTCGCTATTCCAGAACTTTTTGTTCTCATGGGCCATCTGTTCTGCGAGCAATGTGTCCTACTCACTGCCACTTAAGTTTGACAATTCTTCGGGCTATGTCGCTTACCTTGGTTCGCCTGCGGGTCTTTTAATTCTTGAATTTATCACATAGGGAAACTCCAAGCATAGCTAGAAACATACTTGGTTACAAATACTTTAACTCAATCACTCCTCCATACACTACATCATAGTAGCTAGCATAATTTAACTACAAAGACGAATGCCAAAGCGCGTCTATTTTAAGACCGTGCCGTATCTGTTATAGCTATCTGTCATCAAACGACATAACATATGTATGTCACCGGGTGCGCTAACCTAGTTTGTGTTAATTTGAATGGCATGCTTGAAATATAGTGCTATTTATATATAACTAACTTTTACCCGCGACTTCTTTCGCGAAAAATTTTGCTTTTACTTAGATTACACTTAACGATTTTTCAATTTTTTTGCTATTTTGCTCAGATCCTAAGGATTGTAGCGTGGTGTTCAATAGCCTATAACCTTTCTCGAGAATTAGGCTATCAAATTTAAAAATAAAATCGATTCCAACTAGTAGTGCCAGAGATTTCTCGATAGCTAAACGGTGAAGGAAAACATCGCGAGGAATACAACATGTCAATCCGAAGACATGTGACATCCACCAATATACTCTGGGCCCACGTAGTGAATTTTGGCACACTCCCTAAAACATAGAAGGCTTGTGTTCCAGCAGTTGGAACAATATATGCTGATAATGATAATGAGCATTTGTTACTCAAACACTAGGAAGTGGTAGCAAAACGGTGGGCGTTTCGGATCATTTTAGGTTTTTTTCTTTTAAAAATAAATAAACTCTCCAATATTTATGTTCTGGATAGTTACGCTTTAAGTCATTTAAAGTAGATACATATTAAATGACTGAAACAATTGCTCCAAAAATAAGTATGACAATAACTATAATATTCCTTTGCCACTGAATGACTCAGCAAGGAAAGTTTAATGTGGATGCGTCCTCATTAGATGTTACATCATTAATTTAGCACCAACTACTCAATCAATAGAAAGCTTAAGGAAGTCTGGCCTACAAAGAGATATAAATTATATTGACATCGTAATAACATTATACTTAGATGGAATAGAATTTCTCCACGAGACCAACTTTCCTTGCTCGTTGCAATTCTTTCAAGAACACATAGGTAGTACTTTATTAGTTTGAAAGTAACGGAACTTTAAAAGGACTTAGTTATGTAGTTTGAAAGAGACGTGTTCATGTTATTCTAGCGTGGGAGTTTTTCATAGTTTTGTTAGCGGTGGAGTTGTTGGTTATAAACTACTACGTCTGCTTTCAACTCATCAACGATTCTGGACAAAGTTATAATATACAGGAATTGAATTTACGTTTTAGTCGACATAGACACGAGAATTTTTCACGCATTCGATCTTAAACGCACTGCTTAGCTTCGAGAGTACAAAATCGAGCCTTGTGTTGTTTCGACGTTCTGAGATGCACTCTGTTGACCTATCAATGCTTGGTTAAACACCAAAAGTTTAAAATGCGATGCGCGATTAAATACTGTGACGATTTTATTACTAAACTAGGTTCTGCCCGCGACTTCGTCCGCGTCAAATTTTTGCTCCCCTGACCCTTCCCGTCGCATCGAGTTGCCTGCCAGTTTTCAAAAATTTTACGATGCTGCTCAGCTCTTTTTGACCGTAGCGCGTTATATATAACGCGCCACGCGCCACGCGCGCGCCTTCTACAGGCTTATAGCCTGTAGAAGGCTCAATAAATAGGCTACCCAACACAAAAACAATTTTTCAATTCGGACCAGTAGTTCCTGAGATTATTTCGTTCAACCAAACAAACAAACAAACTCTTCAGCTTTATAATATTAGTATAGATGTTGACGGTCAAATAAGCTCTCTGGTAAGCGGTAGACAAAGTTTCTTGTTTTACTAGAAAGAAGGATTTATGATTAGAGATATTAAAAATAAATGATTGCTCAGAATCATGAAATGTGTGCCACACAGCGCGAAACTAGACAGCACGACGCGGCATGGCACGGCAAAAAAAAACCTGCAGCCACATTTAGACGTCCTGTGAACATCGATAATGCACATTGATTGCCATCAACTTGGGAGAAGAATCTTTTGTAAAAAACAAACAACCTATAGTTTCTAGTTCTAGACGTGTAATAATTTAACCATCTTAAGGGTAGAGTTTGTCAATTAAAACCTAACTTTTGTTGTTGATAAGGTTATCCGTAAGAGTTATGTAACCTACACATATAATTTATTCTAACTATTCATTAGCAATCAGGAAAAGTGCTGCGTATCCTATTGACACAATTTCTACGTCGGCTTCTAAGTCATACAAAGTGTGGGAACACGCAGACTGTCTTTGCTAAGAAACAACACGACTCTGCCAAAAATTACAGAGACCAGAGAATGATATCCGAAGTGATGTCTTTGTAATACAATATTCCATTCATATAAAAGACTCGCTGTGCTACTCGGTTTCACCCGTATAAGTCTCGATTCCATGGGAATATCGGGATAAAAGTATTCTGTGACTAAATCCAGGTTATGGTCTGCTCATATGACAAATTTAATTAAAGTCTGTTCGGCTTTTTAGCGTTAAAACGTCACACGAAACGAAGAAAAAGAAAAAGTAATGGCAAACGTCGCCAAATTGGCAGAGGCGTATGTCTAGCATTGAACATTTTTCGCCTGAAATCGTCGAACCAAATATTCGAAGACATGTGACCTCTACCAACCCGTGGGATGACGGCCCACTCCCTTTCACAGAATGGAGGCCCATCTCCCAGCGTTGGTAACATTATAGGTTATGATTATGCTATGCTATACGTCGACCCATATATTAGTTTGCTTGTATTCAATCTTATTGCAAATGCCAGAATGACACAACATAAGCGGACTAAATTAGTTTTGAGCACTGCATGCAAGATAATTTGGAATTCGTCACAGTTGCATGATTAATACCTACTTGACTGGTACGAAGATTTTAGGAAATAACCTAGATTTTGTAATGTCGTTTCGTCGCAGTGTATCTTAAAATGACGTAATTTATATTTATGACTACTTCTACATCCATACATTATGATTATTATATAATAATTCATACAATAAGTACAATATACAACAATTCCCATAGAAAATGCAATTTCATTTTTCAGATTTTTAACTGTTCTTTCGAAGGAAAAGAAAATTGGGAAATGCCTTATTTCCCAATTTTCTTTTCCTTCGAACCACCGAAATAGTCTGAACAAAATATAAGAAAAATACGAATCGGTAAAGCCGTTTTTGAGTTTTAGTGTGACAGCAAACAGTAATACTTTTGCAGTGTTTAGTTTAGTGTAACAATGGTGCCGATTCTGTTGTACACGAACTAAACTAACTAAACTATCTCAAAAAATTCCTTACTTTTGGCTATGAGAATTGTAACGCTATTCTGCAAGGAAAAATCTCTAAATTTAAAAATTATTTTGACACGACTAAAATCGAATTTGACAATCGCGACTCAGCGTGGTATTTTTTTTTTCTTTTGGTTTCGCAACGTTGTACTTGTGTGTGCATTGCGTAGAATAAATTTTTTGAGAGACGAAGGCGCGTGCTGGTGGGGCAGCCTCAACGTGTTTTATATGGAATTTTTCACTTTTGTTTGAAAAATATAAAAAAATATTACCCACGTGTTGAGATTTAAATGTGCCAGGGTATACTAAGGGGGCCGAAAATTTCATTACAGAACTGTTTTTGCACGTGAAGGCGAGGCGTTGTTGAGAATTTTAGTTCATGACCACTAGTTTTATTCCACACCTTTTTAATCGCGATTAAAAATAGTCAGATTTAGTTAAAATAAATTATTATAGTCAAAATTTTTGGTGAAAACCGGCAAACTCAGAATAGCAAAATTGAAATTTTCACTAAACTAATAACTCAGTGCAATCTTAGTGCTGTCAAACTAAAATATTGTTAAGTTGTGTCACTTTAGTCTATTTCAGAATAGGAAATCGTCGTTTGACAGGATTAAACCAAATTTTAGTGATTTTTAGTTTAGTTTAGAGAATTTTGTGACAACAGAATCGGCACCAGTGTAGCTTAAGTTTACAGAAACTAAAGTTATTTTTCGGGTCCAAAAATCTTCTAGACTACGCAACAGATTTTGATGTGATTTTTACCATTATTCAGAGAATTTATTGCTGAAAGTGTGTGTGTTGATATACTATCAAAATTAAACTCACATATAATGAATCAGTCTCAATGCTTTATATACATATTGACTTTATTTCAGATTAAATTATCCATATTTGTGTTAGTAAGTAATTAAGGACTAACAATAAGTGAGGTACTAAAAAGCTTTTTAACGTCGTAAAAACCATGCGAATCAGGGGCACGCCACTAGTATTAATGAAGGACGTTTAAGGACCTCCTCTCAAAATCGATTTTCAATTCAATTAATAAGGAACAAGGACTTGACCTTAATTATTTCGACCTTTAACAGTTTTCTGGATGTCTCTTGACATGTTTTAAGTCACCTTTTTCGTGTCCAAGAGAAGTGGGATGGCCTATTTTTACTGATATCACTTGGTCAGCAAATAGGTACCTGCCTACTGGCTTGGAGAATTTCCGTGTACCTACTTAACAGTTAATAACTCATGAAATATATTTTTAACTAGCTGTGCGCGTGTATGTCGATAATTATCCCTGTGGAATGTGCTTACGAACTTAAAAGTAGTATATATTATTATACTTCTAATAATATCAGTTATTTCCCAGCGAAAAGCCCGTCAAAATCGATGCAGCCGTTTCGGAGTTTTACCTGATCAATGATACGGACAAACATTTAAAAAATAGTTTTTCTGTTATAAGTTTTATTTTGTGCCATGCTATACTTTCATACGTCTTTAGTTAGCTTTCTACTAAAGCTGTTATTTTCATGTTATAAGTACACGTTATTTATCTACTTCAGCGGATATTACTGTTCTATTACCTTGCAGGATCTACTTAAAGTATACTCACTTAGTTTATTTTTATGTTAGTGAAAATGTCTCTATTCTTAACTTTGTTTATTTGTTTCGAATTACACATACGGGTACTTTTATACATTTTAGATGATGAAAACTAAAACTCATTTGAGTTACTAACACTACCATGTGTCCCATGTTCCTGCGAACTCTTCCAACTTTGTAGGACTTCCATCGCTTAGACTTAAGTAGGTCATAGATTAAAGTAGGTCAACAGAATAATCCTTCCAACTTACAAAACCCACTATCAGCCTATAATGTACCCATTGCTTGGTCACAGGCCTCCACTCTGTTGGCCCAGTGCGGGTTGGTAGATGTCACATGTCTTTGAATCATTGGTTCTAGGACATGCCGGTTTCCCCACGATGTTTTCCTTCATTGTTTTAAAAGTAGTAGTGATGAAATTAAATACACAAAGCAAAATCTCTGCTTGGGATTGAACTCACGACCAACAACACGTTAGTCGGGGCCGATTCCACTGGTCCAACACTGCTCTCCTCTATTTTGTGTGACTCTAATAAAATCTAAAACCTTTGACCATTCCATCGCAAGCATTCACCAGTTTCTCTACTTTCATGAGAAATCTCCAGGTTTTTTCAGTACCTTTACATCACCAATAGCAGAAATATTATCATACCTATTTTTGTGGGTGGAAAATCGTCAAATGACGTCTCCCGCTCTGGGTGGAGCGGAAGGGCGGTCTGACTTTTACTGCCCTTAAACCCACCCGTGTTCCTTCAGTTGCCTATAAGCCAGGGCAACGGTAACTCTTTCGAACAAATCTCGCGACCCTGACCAATATTACCATACCTGTAACAAACAAATCAAAGAGAGTACGAGTTGTAACATCACTGTTCCTGTTCTCACTGCTCCAACTACTACCGCTTAAATTAAAAGTAAACAGCATCTTCCATCTTCTTCAAACACCAATAAACAAGGAAGTTTATCAAAGGAAACAGAGCGTATCAAATAAAAAGTAAAAGATAAATGTTACACAACATCACTTAGAATAATCAATAAGTCCGACACGATCCGATGCGATGCAACCGCTTGAACTAATCAAACGGTTTGAACGAATCAAATCGGTTTGTCAGTTCATAATGACATGGTTGATTGATCGGAAGTTTTTAGTGTGGTCTGTCCTTTCTTTTTTTTTTTGTTGGTTTTCTCGTTGTTGATGAAGCGAGTAGAAATGTATTGAGAATTGTTACGAGTTTGAGATTTATTTATACTTATGTATGTGGCGCTGGTTTTGACACAAAATATGTGTTTTATTCATATTATTATGTAGATAGTAGGTGTTTTTATAGTGTCTGTTTATTATCTCCTTATTTATAAACTTTACTTAAAATTAAGAGGTGATTAAACGACAGAAAATATATGACTAAGCAGCTGCTAATAATTGCATATCTTTTGCTTCTTTGATTGTGAATATTATCTAGCTTACGGATGAGTCCTCATCATAGCATACCTCTTTGTTAGAATGTGGAAAATGTTGTGGTTATTACATTGATTTTGTTTTATAGAACTTGCCGATAAATGCTAATATGTAAGGTAATGTCGTAATTTTTTTTTTTCAAATAAAATAAAATAAAACTTGAAGCAACATTTATAAAATAATTAATTTTGCACTTAGAAACTACAAAAAAGTCACTATATGACAAATAATGGTCAAAAAGTCAATTAAATTTGAACGAAAACAAAACAATGAAAATAATTTACACCCGTTCCATGCGGTAACGATTTTAAAATTCGAACTCGTCGAATTCCGAAAAAAAAATGTACAGAGTATCGGACTTCGGGACAAAAACGAACGGCGGAGCTGTGTCAGCACTATTTTGTCTGAAATAACAGTGCTCAACAATTCGCTCCGTGGTGTGCAGCTTTAATTAAAAGTGACTTTTCATCAACTTTATCCTCTGGGTATTAGTGGAAATGTTCACAGTTTGCTTCGTAGGGAGATAGTGAGCGAAGTTGAATTATTTGGGAAATCGTAAAATATTATTGAAATTGATTTTGCTAGTGGAATAAACTACGTTAAGTTTACGTTTAAGCCGACTTCGACAACTGGCGACTATCATTGCTGTATTTTGCGATTTTAATTTTTACCTTGAAAATAAAAGTAAGCAGTACTCGAATTGCGTACCTAGCACACTATTAATTAATATTAATTTAAGTATTAATTTTTTATTTACTGATTAATTAATCAACATTTTGGGGGTTATTGCAAATCCTTCATATGTTCGAAAATTTTGTCTGCTCAACAAAGTAAATAACGCAGTTTTAAGATATGCATCGATGAAATTAAGCAAATGTACTGGAAACAATTTTTTTTATATCTTACTACAACCAACACACCGTTATCTGATCCCAAACTAGGCAGAGCCTGTTTTATGGCAAACAGACAACTGATAAACATACTTATATATTTCTAAATACATGCATAATATATATAAACTGCACCCAGACAAGACACACAACAAATGATCATGCTCATCACACAAAGATTTTTCCTGGGTGGAAATTGAACCCACGATCTCAGTCTTAGCAGTCAGTGTCACCAACCACTAGACTAACAGGCCAATGAACATAAAAATAGTGTTAAATAATCATTATTAAACTCTATTGTCGATTCCTACCTTCCTAGCCTTTGAGAGGAAATAGCCGCACCCCGTAACATAAATAATAAATATCCAGTAATAATATTAAAGTGCAATTTACCCAATAAACTAGTTTGCTACTTCGATCAAAAGCATTACCAACTTCCAAAACTAATATACAGGCTGGTAACAAAAATCTATTTCAATATTCATTCCAAATTCACTGGACATCTTTTGCACTTCGGTCCAAATAAATATAGCGCAGTCTGATAACAGTATGTGAAAATTGGGTTAACTTTGCTCCATATAATATTATGTATGTAGGTTAGAGTGAAAATTTAAATACATGTAAATTGTATTCATCTCATTAAGTGGTTCAAAGCGAGGTGAACCTCGAGGTCCCGGTTTTAAATGTACATAGTGCTTTTAAATAGAACATTCTCGAAGCGTTGTAGGTTGATGATTCGCGATAGATTTTTCTCCACACTTAAAGAAGAGAAACTCGTTTTACCCAGTAACTGGGTTGTGGAGGTCAGATAGGCAGTCGCTCCATGTTAAATACTGGTATTCAGCTGTATTTGGTTAGACTGGAAGCTGTCCCCAATATCGATAGAAAGATGACTTACAGTAGGGAAACACAAAAGTTGGCCTCACCAGAATACATTGTATATAAAACTTAATTGTTTTCAGAAAATACAATTGTCTAGCAGAGCCTACATCTCAGTGTACCGAAGTAAATAAAATAAAATGGTAGTCATGGTAACGTGTACCTACATCACCTACATATAATGTGACTCGACGAACGTACTCTGAAGTTAACGAGTTGAGGCAAATTCTTAATGATGTCTGATATAGTTTTTGTGCACATTACTGCACTGTCTTTAAGACAAAAACTTGAATAAACCTTGGAATTAAAGTGACCATGAATTTTTTCATAAAGATGTAAGAACTACATTAGGACGTGAGATTTCGGGCTATAAGAACCACAGTAACTATACAAGTAATTGCAGTAGTAAAATAGCCCTCCTTAAGATGATAATTCAATTTTACACTTAATTTGAGGATTAATTCAAATACCAGACAGATGTGATGATGACGAGTACGTATACGAAGCAACCATTTGCATCGTACTATGTGTTCCTACTATGAGAGGATTGTATATACTCTATAATCTTTAATTAACCGAAACGAATTCGACCAACTATTTGACCTATATTTGAACTATTCAACCAACTAATTTCGTCTGCGTCGCATAAAGCAATTAAGACATAAAAACATTAATTGTCCTCAAAACGACGATTCTTATTTTCAGCCTAAATTCCTATTATACTATGATTTAGGCAAAAGTTCCAGAAGCAGACCGAATAATCTAACAAGTAAATCACAGAAACCCACTTTCATTCATTCCTCGACCTTCCATTTTCACTTCAGTCGAAAGCGATCCATGGGGAAAGTGTGGTAAATAGTCATTGTCACCGTGGAATCAGCTCCACCCCCCATCGTGAACAACAGTTTCACAGCCATTAATCTGTTCATTATCTTCGTAATTAGTTTAAAGCAATGAATATTGAACTGTTCTTTACGCATCATTGGCTTTCGTTGGTATATTCAATAATGGAATATTGAGTGCTGGTGTTAATGTTTTTGGGTTCATTTGGGTTAAATTCAAGGTCTAGATTGGGTTACTTTGTATATGGGTTATGTAGATATTCATTCATGTTTTGTTTATTTACTCTTACCAATGTAGTTATGCCGGGGATTCCATTTTCCCTAAAGATTTGAGAGCAATCGCTCCGACACTAATAAATATGAGGAATATATTCTTAAAGGTATACCTACTAAAGCTGAAATAGAGTTTATTAAAGTTACACATTAAATTCTAACAGAGACTCTCTATACTTTCATACTAATTCTATACAGAGGTGACGTTTATGAGCTTGTATTTAGAGATAATTTTCGGAACTACTGATCGATTTCTTAAATTCGTTTATTAATGAGAAGCCACAATATAGCCAACACTGTCATAGGCAACATGATTTGTTAAAACAAGAAGTTATACGCTGACGAACAGGAGCTAGTAAAATTAAAGATCTAAATCAACACCGACATGCACTGACAGCGAGAGGTCGAAGGAAGCATTGCTGACATATTTCGTTCAATTGACTGTAACTACTTGTCCGGGATTGAAATCGGCACACCAGTCAAATGTAGTAATGAACGAATGATCTAGTTGGGGACCGATGAGCATCGGGACTTATATCTACGGCCTACAGCGTATATTCTACTGATATATCATCGTCATCATCATCATCTATTTAGCAGAAAAAACGTCTACTGCTAGACGTAGGCCGTCTCCAAGCTCTGTCATTTCGATTGGTTCTATGTTTCCCGCATCGAGCGGATTCCTGCGGACTTTGCAAAGTCATCGGTCTGCCTTCCATCTCTAATTCTTTCTGTTGATATATATTCCTTTGTAATTACCGACTCTTGTATAATATGAGTACCTACCACCTCATTCATGTTAGTCAGTTTTAAAGCATAACTCATTCTGGTTTTTTATTTTATTTTATAAATTGGCATATTTTCTAATCTTATTCAACACTCAAAGGAGACTAATCATGGTGTTTTAATAATTGGTCAAGGATTAAAGAAATATACAGATACAATTCTAATTATCAACTGCACACGATATAGGAGACATGAAAGATGAGCAAATAGAGTAAATGTTTATTTTAAATTGCAGATTTTGTATCGCTGCAAACTAATCAGCATAAGATAAAGTGATTTAATTAGAGCATACTGCATTATACAATGTTTTTGTTATTAGACAAGGCAGAGGTTATCTACATGCATATGATTGATTCAGTTATACTAGTATATACATTCTTAAAATACTCGTCTTTTTGTTCTCTGACAATAATATGTTACCAGATATTACGTGGGAGAATCTAATCCTATATTTGGTCAGCGAATCTTTTCTTTTGTTATTTTTAGTCCATAGAATACAATGTTTTTCCTCGTGAAGGAAATGAAAGGTAAACAGAATGTGGACATGTTCTATACCAGTCGTGATACGGAAATGGATTAGAACTGCGTTTGTAGGTGAAAGGTTGGACATTGAATTGTTTGTACAATGTGGAATGATGATTGCGTAGAAGCTTTAAAGAAGGAATGGTCTGTATTTGGTCTATAATAGTACAAGAAGCTAACCCGCCTGCCAAGCGTGGCAATTATGGCAAACACCTCGAAATGTGGGAGGCCTATGTCCAGCAGTGGACATCTTTTGGCAGAAATGATGATGATGATGATGAGTATAAGAAGTATGACTCTAATACATATAGATGATTGATGATTGATGGCTCTTAGAAGCATTCTTGAGAAAATATCCGGAAAAGGCTACACAGAAGAGTAGAAGTCAACCTATAGGGGCGACTATTACCCAGTAGCAGGACAATACGGACAGGATGGTCTAGAACCATGTTAATAAGGATAACTCGACCAAACAAGGCAATATAGTTAAGATCTTTAAGGAATTTTCACAGAAAGGTCAAACTCGGCTAGATATGGTAGGGACTTCACCTCTAATAATATGAAGAAAGATAGCATTTGTAATCTCTCGCTCTGTCGTGCGAATATCACGATACAAGAGATAAGAGTCGTTGTTAATTTCTTACAAAGTTAATTACCCATCGATTTCAGCGAATTCTTTTATGTATAAATGTGCAACATTTTGATTAAATCTATTGCAGTAACAGTACAAATGCATTCGGTATTTTACTTATTATATTGTGTTGTAAAACAGATTTGGTTCGTATTGCGCAGAGTAACTGTTTGATTCTATCACGTAACATTTCATTTAGTTTCTTCTATAAGTAAACCTGAATCTTCACGATTGTTCATAATATGCGCAATACCAATAAATGTTGTATCTTTTTCAAATAATGTGTTACATTCAATGTCTACATTGATTTCATTAGCAATTGCTATTTTTGGTGTTGCTAATTTAATTGACCGCATTATGCTCTTACAGAGCTTATGAAAGAAATTTGTCAACCACTGTTTTATTCTGACATGGATATGCTAGTTGTCACGGGATGTTATTGACACTTCTCATTTTAAACTAAAACTTTAGCTATGGTATTTCATTCGTATTCAAATATGCCATGTCTTTTACAACGAAAAACGTTTAGAAATACCAACAACAAAATAACTTCATCTGCTTTACCTTCTACATAATTTAAAATTGTCAACTGTAGGTTACCTGCATACTTATTAATGTCCATTCTGTATCTGCAAATGTTATGCAAACCACTTCTCTTGTTAACATTATTTTGCGAATAATATGCATTTCACGCTTATTTAATTCAGGTAATACCGACTGTTTTTGTTAAAGTAATGTTGCAACTTGTTGCATTCTGCATTTTGAAATTGTATGTCTTTCATGTTAAGTAAGATTGTCTTGTGTAGGAATACCTGAGTTTTGCAATTGTTTTAGTACTGTTAATGTATTTAATAAATCTTTATTTTGTTTGTTACAGGTATGGTAACATTTCTGCTACTGGTGATGTAAATATACTGAGGCCAAAACTGATTCTGAGAGAAAAAAACCTGGAGATAATTCGTGTGAGTAGAGAAATTGGTGAATGCTTGCGATTAGTCAAATCTTTTATTATGAAATTATTAGAGTCACACCAAAAAATGGAGGAGAGCAGTGGTGGACCAGTGGAATTGGCCATTTACCCAGGCGCTTTATTTTGTGTATTTAATGCCATGATCACTGCTCTCAATACGGTGACGAAAAACATTTTGAGGACACCGACATAATACCAAAAAATCGAAGACATGTGACATTTACACCTACCTGTACTGGACCCGCGTGGTGAATAATGCCCTACCGTCTCTTATAGACGGAAGACTTGTGTCCCAGCAGTGGGAACATTATAGGCTGATAATATTACACAGAAAAATTATACTACAGGCTATTAAGACATTTTCCATCTTTATTTGACGCATTGTAAAAGTTAACATTGAAATGATAGACGTAGACGAATATACAAATATTTATAATGGATAGACAGATGGACCAACAAAGGGTAAAAACCTCAAAATAACACCAAAGAAAACAGACTTTACCGAAAAACACAAGAGCATTATTTTCCAAAACAAAAACATTTTACTTTGAACTGATATAACGTGCTATATTTTTCAACGTAAACATGACTTTGGTCAAAACCCGTCACGCTAGTATTGACTTTTTTGACCGAAACCGACAACCTTGTGCATAATTGTTTATTTATTTAATTTTCATTTAAACGTTTTGTTTTGTTAATACTTGTAACTGCATAATTATTTAAATAAGATTTAGGTATGGCTGTGATTATTTTATTTTGCGGTAAAATCCTAATAAACATAATTATTTAGTTTCAAGCAACAAAATATTTACAAAGTAACTGTGTCTGTGTGTTACCTTTTCACGCCTAAACTACTGAACGAATTACGATAAAATTTCGCAAGGAGAACGGTGGCATCCTCGGAAAGAGCATAGGCTAATTTTTGTCCCAGTAGTACACGGTTTACGCGGGTAAAGCCGCTGGAGAAGCTCATAATACCATACATGTAGTAGCGCTCAAAAGTATTTTGACAACAATAAATTATTAAAAATAAAACAAAATAAAAAGAATATTGAATTGAATAAAATTATTTATTTATAATAAGGATATGTTTTACAAATTGGAACACTTTGATATTAGGAATTGCTTAAGAATAAGAAATATTAAATTTTTCTCTGATTGTTGTGGATCAAAAGTATTTTGACAATGAAAAAAAAATCTTTTCTTGATCTTATTTTTAATATTTTTGACATTTAATAATCAGCATTTAGTTGCATTTCCATTTGCCTTTAAGACAGCTTCGCATCGTTTCGGTATTGAGTCTACTAATTTTTGTAAGTTGATTTTTGGAAGATGGGGATTTGGCTCCATACCTGCCATAGGCTTCATTTAAAGCGTCCTTATTTGAATAATTTCAACATCTCACGCGACGATCCAGCTGCTCCCAGAGATGTTCCATCGGGTTTAAATCAGCACTTTGGCTTGGCCACTCCAATAATTTGATTTTCTTGAGAGTTATGAAGTTACTAACATGCTTAGATTTGTGTTTCGGGTCATTATCTTGTTGGAAGTACCAACTAGGAGGCTTATTATCTCGAGTGTACGGTCGCATTTGCTTCTCTAATATCTCAGGATATTTAAAACGATCCATAGTCCCATCTATCTTAAATAAAGGTCCAACTCCATGACGAAAAAAACATCCCCAAATCATAACATTACCACCTCTATATTTCAACGTGGGTATTTGGTATCGAACATCAAATTTTTTGTTTGTCGGACGTCGAACATACCGTATTCCATCAGATGACACCAAATTAAACTTACTTTCATCACTCCACGACACCTTGGACCATTCTGAGCTATCCAGGATCTATGCCGTTTCGCAAATGCAAGCTGCAGCTTCTTGTTCTTTTCAGAAATCAGAGGTTTTTTGGCCGGACGTCGTCCATGTAGTGCGAAGGCTTTTAGCCGACGTTTCACAGTAGAAACATGTACATTCACGTCATAGTACTCTTGAAGTAATTTTTTTTTGCACAGCCGATTTTTGCATATCACTCTTCAATAACTTTTTTACTAAATGGTTTTCATGGGGAGTCGTTTTTGGGGACGGTCACTTCGAGGCTTATTTTCTACTGTCTTACGTTTAGTATAAACCTTATTCCACGCACTGACTAGCTGCCGAGACACATTAAAGTTTCGAGCATCTTCTGCTTGCGTCTTTTCACTTTTCAAAGCAGTTATCACAGCATTTTTAAAATCACTTGAATATTCTTTTGTCATAGACATGTTTAATAGATAATAACGATATTATGAAAATAAAAAAATAATAGCTAGGGCTAACTCTGTCGGCGAATAATAAGAACACAATATTTGTCAAAATACTTTTGAGCTGAATATGAACACATTTCTAAGAATATACGGAAAGTAAACAAACAAGTTACAACAAGTTGGGGTCAGAGTGCTCATGGCCTTTTTAAAGAAATCTCAAAGCGGCTAGTTGACACTTCTCGTGACCCAAGGCACGGTAAAGATATCTATACAGTAGTCTATCTTCATACAAACGCTCGGAACGCAAGTCATACCTACGCGCCTCGAGTCTGGTACACTCCGAGTACATACGCAGTCGCGTACGCACCGCTTTGATAAACGGATGGCGGGCGGTGTTATTATTTTAAGCAGTTAGCGTGCGATTTGTGGATATTTAATAATAATCAGTGCAAGATGATTACTTAATATGGCAAATAGAACTTATAAACTATATTTTGCTGTTCCTGGTTGCTTGAATTCTTGTATAATGCACCCAGAGATATATTTTTTAAATTACCCTAGAAACTTCGTAAGGAAAGACAAGATTTTTTTAATATACCTACTAGTACGAAATTTGTTTCTTTTTTAATAGGTAAGTATTTTGCTTTTTACACCAAGTAAAATACCAGGATTATTAAATAAGTAAGTGGATAGGGGAAAAAAGTGACGACAAACGAGAGACCTAACTACGCTCATAGTAGTAGCAGGTAGTTTCCTAGCCTGGGGTGCCCGATCTATTGATTTGAATCGATCATTTCGATCGTATATCATTGAATCGATAAATGATCTTGATCGCAGGATTTGATCGGTCCAGCAAAGATCGTATCGTAATTAAAAATAAATAAAAGTTGATATAATTTACATCTTCCACCCTTATCACTTTTAATAAAAAACGGTCCAAACATTGTTTTTAATAAAAATATAATATTTACAATCAAAGAAACTCAAGTAGGTAGATGAAGTCAAAATACTTTTTGCGGGCAGCCCTACCGCGTCTACCGCGTGTTTACGTACCGTGCGTGCTGTAGGTAATTATTTCTAGGATAGGACCGAGTCAAAATACTGTATAGATTATCTTTACTGTGCCCAAGGGCTGGTTTTTATTTTGGCCAGCGGCTAAGCATTGCTATACAGCGTGGTAATGCCGCCAGTCTCTTGGGTACATTGCCGGTCGACAGCGTTAAGGATGAATTTTTCGATGCTTTATTTTAGTTTGTGTATAGTTTTGGTTAAGTTAATATATAATTTTGTTATTTTTATTTTAGTTAGTCTAGCAGAATAGTAAATAAAACACTTAATTGAAAAAAAAAAAGTTACAACTTGTTTTTATTAATATTTGCAGGCTCACTGGAAAGATTAGTGTAGAATAAAATTTGTTTACCTAGGGGTACGCGACATTGAGATATTAACGGAAATATGCTTGTCAAAATATTTTTGAGCGCTACTGTACATGTATAAAAATGGGGAAAGAATCACAGGGATTCAAAAATTCGTCCGCATCGGTATTAACAGGAAAAATATCCAAAAGGCTAGCAGCATTGCCACGTTGTGTTCCCGGTTGATGAGAACAGGCTCGCCCATATATCTGGCGAAATATGGGTGAATTATACGTATCCTCTGCCTAACTCTACCGGAAAACCTTTCAGTCGTGATGTTACGATGTACAGACGCCAGCACATCAAGCTACCCGAAACTGAAAATTTTTCCCAATCAATCTTGAACCTAAATATTTTTGCGATAAAGTTGAAAACATGTTTAAAAAATTTGACAGATTGTAGTAGCTTTGTGTGCTGGCGTTAGCGGGATCAGCAAGTAATCTCACTGTAGCAACACATTATGGCAACATTGTCTCCATCGACGTTTTTTGACGCATTCAATTAAAACGCAATGCAGCACTAAACGCGTGTTACTAGCTAATTGGGGAAAATGTCGCAAAGCCGTGGGAAACGGGCCAATGCAACGTCAAGAAAAACATTGAATAATTCTATTGTTCCGTTGCGATATATAGACAAGTTTGTGTACCCATGTTTTTAGGGTTCCTTACGGGTAGCAATGGGATCATATTACTAAGGCTCCGTCCGTCTCTCTGTGACAAAGCTGTATCTTTTGAACCGTAGATAGTGTAGACACTTAAAAATTTTACAAAGTGTATACTACCATTGCCATTAAAACCAAAAATAAAGTCAAAAATTAAACGAGGCCCCCGTCTGCCCATGCAACAGGCGTTACTAATAAAGGCTAGTAAACACGTTTTTCTAGCGACTTCACCTACGATCCGAGATGAAAAGTTACCCACAACCTTACGCAGGTCATTTGCCAAATTTAATCCAAATCCGTTCAGCCACTTTAGCGTGAAAGCGTTACAAACAAACTTATTGTAGCATTTATTTAGTTAGGATTTTTTTTAAATGTACCTTTTAATATTGTACGGTGATACGGAACCCTCACTGTGAGCGTCGTACTCGCACTTAGCAGATTTTTTTTTCTCTGTGACATTGAGTTAGAGAAGCCGTTCGCTGATCTTGATACATTTTCTTGATTGTACACTTTTACCAAGTTTCTGTTTCACAAATGCATGGTGTTGAAAGATTAATGTGGATAAGAATCAAGTGTTTTATTCTCACACATCTATTAACGTCTATTTTCTATAGTTTTTCTTTTTGAAACTGAAGACAATAGTCTCTTTGCCAAGAAATCACACTTTCTTTCCCTAGGAAAGGGTAAAAGCGGTTCCATTCGTGACGTAACACTGCGCCAAAACTCTTTCTGGAAAACGTGATAAATTTGGAATTTGCAATAAGCGATGAGGAAAACCTATATTCAGTTCTGAATAGGTTAATTATACGTTGTGGTATTCTGCATAGTAACTAATCATGTTTTAGATATTATTAAATTGTAACCATTTTTTTTTTGGGTGGTAAATCATCAAATGACTTCTCCCGCTCTAGGGTGGAGCGAAAGGGTGTGTCAGACTTTTACTGACTAAAACCCACCCGTGTTCCTTCAGTTGCCCACATGCCAGGGCCATGGTAACTCTTTCGAACGAATCTCGCAACCCTGGTAGGAAATTGTAACCATAACCCTACATAACTGTGTTTATCCTGCAAAATTTCTTTAAAAGGCTTTGTGAGATCATTCCACCATTTTACAAGTGACTGCCTCGTTGGTCCAGTGGTCGCTAATGCTACTGTTGTTTATGCAGATTTTTGTTCAAAATAATCAATTTTTCTTTCTTTCTTTTTAACCGACTTCAAAAATAAGGAGGACGTTATCAATTCGACTGTATTTGTTTTTAATGTTTGTTAGCTTATAACTTTTGACTGGGTGAACCGATTTTGATGATTCTTTTTTTTATTTGGAAGCTGGTGCTTTCGGAATGGTCCCATTTGGATTTATTCGGACAATGGGATCCATGTGTAAACCATATAAGTCTTAAATTTGCATTAAGTATTTGCGCGACGAATGAACGAATAGCGCTATTAAATTAGTGCAGGGTATCTACTATATCGAAAAAGTTAAAAATAAAAACTTTTTACAAAAAATAACAACCGACTTCCTAAAAAAACACTACAAAGTGAAAAATAACTTTAATTTTGGAAGTCGGTGTCTTAGAATCTGTAATTAAAGTTTTTTTACCACCGACTTCCAAAATTAAAGTTATTTTTCACTTTGTAGTGTTTTTTTAGGAAGTCGGTTGTTATTTTTTGTAAAAAGTTTTTATTTTTCTGAGGTCCTTGGTTCAATTTCCAGATCAGGAAAGCGTTATTGGGGTTTTCAATCTGGAATTTCTCAGCAGGTAGCAGTCCGGAGTCCAGACTTGAGCCCGATCGATGGCAATAGGCTCACTCCCTATTACATGGGACTTAAACATAACTGGTGATAATTATGTGGGTGTACTATTGGTCCATATCTGCCTAACCCCTTGTGGGATACAGGCGTGATCTTATGTTAATCATGATTTTTGAAGATCATGACTGCTGCTTTTTATTTTAAGGCTCCCATAAACAGGCACGATGTGACTCTCGTAGAACAATTTCTATATATAAATTTATATTTCTATATATATAAACTTTAGGAGATAGACAAGACTTGCGTCGTGCAAGTTTAAAGGAGCCTTTAAAAATATTTTCTATAGATTCAGGAGTGTCCTTTACAAAAATCTAAATTTGACGGGTACCTAATGCTTAATGAAATTTCCAGTCGAGAAGATTCCAAAGCACATGAACACTTAAACTTAAATAAACTTAAGTTCTTATGAAACTCGCAGAAAGTCACGTTCAACAGTTTCGGGAATCAAATATTTTCCACTAAAATTCACCCTGAATGTTTCAAGTTAAATTGATATTCTGCCAACAGTTATTTACATAAGCTAACAACGGTGGTAGCAGAATAATAGCGTAGCCGAGAATTTGGGGCACTAAAAATATGTTGTAACAGTTTTATAAGTTTAGGGTAAACTTCTGGGTTATTATTAGGGAGTAATAGAAAAATCAGGTTTTTTGGAGAATTTATGTTACAGTTGTGGAAACATTTTGATTTTTCTTAATAGTGGTTAAACGTTCAGGGCTACGTTCAGGGTTTAGATATATAGTTACGTAATTAATTAATTAACTATACAAAAATAAAAGGAAACTTAGGCGTCAAAGTACTCGGCCACATCACTGTCTTTCGGAAATCTGCCCAGAAGACTAGCAGCATTTGTTATTTTATATTACTCTTAAAAAAAACACGAAATTATAATTACATACATTATATAAAACATGTATGTAAAAGTTGATCTAAGGTTAACAATAAAAAACAGTCGATTGGAAAACGTTTGTAACAAGTGTTTTTAATAAAAAAAGTAACTGTGTAACAACAAAAAAGTAAAAGTAATCTTTATTGTTTAGATTTATTGTTATAATTAAAAATAATAACACGATTTTAAACATAATTACAATAGTTTTCTATCTTGTTAAACAATAATAAAATAAAATTTCGCTTTTTTAACGAATTTCGAACAATAAAATAACAGTTAATAACAATAGTGCCAAAAATCGATTAATCGTGAAATAAAATAAAAACTGTTCTGAGTAAATTACTATCGATAACAGTATTAAGTTTCTCTTCCTGCGTAATAACGATATTTTTACAAATTTCCTCGTAAAACCACTCATATTTCAATCATAAAATTATTAAAAAGACAAACTTGCATACAATTTTGATCGATTAGTGCATCTATCTCTAATGAATAAGTGTTAACAACACAATATCATACTCAAATATAATTGTGATACTTATACGCAATTATTTTTGTGTATAGTATTGTAACGAGGTAATAAGTAAAACATTGCTTATTAATCTTATTATTAGTTAACTAAACTTTTGTTTATGGTTTCGTTTCTCCATTAATTATTTTATGATGAACATTAAAATGATTGGCGATAAAAACTCATTGTTTTCGTTTAGTAATCTGTAATTCAATATGGTTAAATTGCTACAAAAATTATTTTTTCTTATTAGTTTAGATGCATAAGTGTCTCAAAGTAACACGGTTTAATATAATTTGATATCGAAGGAACACTGTACGTTGATTTTTTTTTCCTTTTTACGCCTTAATCATGATCATCATTGTATCCGAAAATAGCCCACTGCTGGATATAGGCCTCCCTAAGTACCGCCACTTTGGCCGGTTCTATACTACCCGCATTCAGCAGAAATTAATAAAAAACTCTTCACGCCTTAATGGTGAAAAGGATTTTAATGTAATTTAGCAAACAGGTAGGCCACAACCTAGGTTAGGTCTTAAGATACATCGTATCCCGGTAGTACGATCCCGTAGGATAATTATAACACCGGGCGAAACCGCAGACAAAAACTGGTCTCACATAATTGTTAACCTCGTTACAGACAAGTGTAACTCGACACTCCAAGCCTCCAAAACTCGGTTCAAACGTAGGTAGGTAGCCATCTCGAAATATCGAGTTCAAACAAAAAAGGTCCGTTTCACCGAATTATTTATATAATGCATTGCGTAATTCTATGTAGGACAGTTTTTGTTCACGAATGTTTACATTTTTATTGTTTTTAAGACTTTTTGAGGACGACGCGATAAGTTACAGCGGTTGCGAGAGTGAAGAACTTGAGTCTGAGGCTTTGGTTAAAAATGTCATATTTACATTTTGCCCTTTTACATATTTGTTTTATCATCTACACCTACAGCCCGACTTCCCCCAGTATAGGCCTTCCTTTTCTTGTGCCAATCCAAACCCTCCTGTGCCAGCCTCATCAAGGTTTTGCTTGCAGTGGCAACAATCTCGTTGGCCCATCTCGCCACCGGACGACCGACATCTCGTCCTCCAGTCCTTGGACGCCACTCTGTCAAAGTGTTACTCCACTAGCTATCAGTACGCTTTGCTAGGTTTCCTGCAAAACTCCATTTGAGCTCAGTACTATGCTTTCTGATACCGAAGACCTCCATATGTCTGTATACTTCGACGTTTGGAGCTCGGTCTATTAGCCTGATGCCAAGTATGGAAGATTCCATGGCTCTCTGTATAACATGCATATTTTTTTTGCCAAGTAATCCATTATTTGTGATCCTCTCTATCTCTGGCAGTCAGATTCTTGGTATCTTAGAGTACTGGTATTAACTATCTTACTGTGTCTATAACTCCTGGATAGGTTAATTAAACTAGGAAGAATTGTAATATTGTTATAATTTGGAGGGTAACAGCTTTGTTATTGTAATGTAGAGGCTAACAATGACGAAGAATTTAATAGAACAGTGTTATGTTTACTAATAAACAGTACATAAACATTGAAAAAAGAGCATAAAACAACTCATTTGTAACCATGAGTAGATTTCACGTGACTGGGGCCCAAGCCCATCCTAGCCAGTTTAGGTAGAAACTCTCCTAGCCATATGAAACTAGCCAGCATCTTGAAGAACTGGTTCTTAACGAACTGATCAAGTTTCCTAACGACTTGTTGATACGTTTTATATGCTAAGCGATCCTTGGCAATGGGTGTATTATTCAGGAGTTAAAAGATGTGTTTGCATTTGTTTACAATAGATTCAAATCTTTTCTCTACTAATATTATGCATAGGTATGTACATACAGTCTACGAAAATCAAATGGCCTCGAACTTCTTTCGAGTTCAATGGCATGTTTTTTTGAATACCGAAATACGACTCCGGAAATTCGATAAAAGTCTGGCGCCACAGCCCCAGTGACCCTTGAACTCCATTCACAAAAATCCCCGACATAAACAAAAACCTCAGAAAAGTAAAAAAAATATGGCTCTTCAAGTTAATATAAGTTGAAGATAATATTTTGCTCTAACAGTCGTTGTCGCGTCGGGAGATGGTTACTGAAAATAGGAAGTTAATAAATAGCCTTCCTACAATATAGCATACAATAATTATCAAAATCGATTTAGCCATTTGGGAGATATGATGCACACACACACACATACACACGTAAAACTTATAAAACCCCTCTGTTTTCGTCGGGGGTTAAAAATGGAAGCCCAAATAACTGTAGCATGCGTCAATGAACGATGGTCCAAAGACCACACTAAGAAATCAGTGGATAGATTTTCAAAATGGATTTCTATTTTGTATGAGAGAGATGTACCGTATGGTGCCGGACGTAAAGAATAACACCACCCCATTTCTTCCCGTGGGTGTCGTAAAAGGCAACTAAGGGACTTACTAGAGAATGGGCAGCAGCGTTCTCTATGCATTTTACCACCATACTGCGATCGCCAACTCGCTTGCCAAGCGTGGCGATTATGGCAAAGCCCCCCAAATTGGGGGAGGCCTAAGTCCAGCAGTGGACGTCTTACGGCTGAAATGATGATGAGAGAGAGGCAAAAGGAAACCAACATGAAAGTATTTGGTGATCTCCGTTTTGGAGCACTCTGAATTCATCATTACAATTTCAGCCAAAAAACGTCCACTGCTGGACCTCCCCAAAATGGAGTTTTGTCATAATCGCCACGCTTGGCAGGCGAGTTGGCGATCGCAGTATAGTGGTAAAATGTATGGAGAACGCTGCTACGCATTCTCTTGATAACGTCCCTTTGTCGGCTTCTACGACATCTACGGGAAGAAATAGAATGGTGCTGACGGTGCTATTCTATACGTCTGGTATCACACGGAACTACGAATTCGATTCGTTGTATTTAGGTCATATTGATGATTTAAATTCTAATAGCTATGTAATTTCAAATCTATGTGTAATGGTCCCGAATCATATTGTAATCAAAGTACAACCTAACAATTTGCAAAAAAATGTTAACAAAATTTTAATTTCTGCAAACATTCAAATGTAAGTGTCCTAAAAAATCATGTCACTTTTACTATCTACATGTGCCTGAATAGATCCAACGAGAGCAGTTTACAAGTATCACGTTCTTATTAGTACCATTTAGTGCCAAGTATTTCACATAGGTATACACGTCCAAATAAATTGTAGACAAGGTACATACGAATTTCGATTTTGTTTATGAGATAAATTAGGGCTAATGTGGCGTGAAAATATTGTGGAAGTGGGACATAGTTTTTTTTTTATAGTGCATGTGGTCAAATCTACGATTTGATATGAACAGATTTCTCTTTGAATCCAATTTATTGTTCTGCTAAGTCATGGTAGGAATAATAAAACTATCCTTGTATTTATTTAAAATATTTTTAAAACAAAGGTAACAAGGTGAAACGAATTAACGCCCATAATAGAACCTTCGTGAAGCTAAAGCTGAGTGAGTGAGTTTAACTTATACATTTGTCACTGTCTGAACTTTAGAAGGCCTTACGATAATCCTTTAAATTAATATTTTCATTGTAATATGCAAAAAGATTACTAAAACTACTTTAAATAATGCGTAACGTATTTATTTAAAAGTTTCAGAAACTTCATTGAAAGTATTCAGAAACTTCATTGAAAAGTTTTTACGTAGTGTTTCAATCAGCACAATAATCAAGTTCCTAGACTGTACTTTTATTTTTAACCCCCGACGCAAAAAGAGGGGTGTTATAAGTTTGACGTGTCTTGTCTGTCTGTCTGTCTGTGTGTCTACCTGTCTGTGGCATCATAGCTCCCGAACGGATGATGCGATTTCAATAAAAAAAAATGTATTAAAGGTGACTTATCTGCGAGTGTTCTTAGACATGTTTGATGAAAATCGGTTGAGCCGTTTAAAAGTTGTGGGGGGGGAAAGTGGGGAAGAGTAACCGAATGTCAGCAAATATACTCGAGTGGGGTCTCAAATGAAAGCGCACTGAAAGAGAATATTGAATTGATGAATTAATCGAAAGTGTTCTTAGCTTCGTTTGATTCTACATTATATAAAGTACCTATATACCTATAAAAAGTACAAAATAAAAAATTAAATTTAAAATTTAAAAAACCCCCGACACAAAAACCTAATTTCCCTTTAAAAAGTAAAAAATAATAAAAAATAACTCAATCTTAAAGTAACGCGGCGTATTTTTTTTTTTTTGAATTATTAGTACATTCTTAGGTACTTTAAGATTGAGTTATTTTTTTATTATTTTTTACTTTTTAAAGGGAAATTAGGTTTTTGTGTCGAGGGTTTTTTTTGTAAGCACACGTTAAGCAGTTGGTCCCGGCTGTCAATGTATATTTTTGACTCTCGTTACAGATAGTCAGAAATCCGGAAATCTGACAACCAGTCTTACCAAATGGTATCGATTCACCCAGTTACCAGATTGTGGAGCTCAGATGGACAATCGCTCCATACAAAATATTGGTATTCGGCTGTATCCGGTTAATCCAACATAGAAAAAGGCGATGCAGATTTTACTTCTAATTACCAATATAATGATATGATATTGCCAATATAATGATTGCAGGGTTATTATTGTTAGTCCAACAACAATTAAGAGTAATATTTATTTTCTTTGAACAGAAAAGAAAACCCTATTTGCATAATTATTCTGTTTCCCGATACTTGTTGACCCAAATTCTTGGGGAATTATTATTCGACGGAACTACGTGGCAATAGGTGAAGTCAACGACCTAAATAAACGAACCGAACACCAACAAAAATATTTGCAATATTTCCAAAAACAATAATTTAAGGTGGAAGCGCCGCGCCCGCCGGGGCATACAAATGATTCAGTGTATGCATCCACCTTAATGACTCAATAAGCATCTGCCTAACTTTTTCCAGTGTGGTGTGTGGGTTTGATTCTAGTCTAACAAGCTGGAGTTAAATACCAGTAATTTACAAGGAGAGGCTGCCTCTCTGACCTTCTACGCCCCATGTACGGGGTAAGACTGGTTGTTAGATTTTCGGGCTTCTGACTTCGCGTAATCACTGTAAACCCCACGGGATTGGCCATCATTCTTACAATTAGATCAACCCGTGGGTTTGATGTACTTTCCGAGGCTTGGAGGTTCTCGGTATGAAACAAATAATATTATGCCTGAATACGAATGATTTTACTGTCCAATTATCATCCACATTCGTCCGAATGCTACCAGATTATTACTAAATATAAACGGAGTCTAAAACTAGCGTTTTCTAAGACTGTGGTGGCCGCCACATAGCGTCCGCAATTCACCGTCAAATGACGTCACTAAAACATTATTTATGAAAGTTAGTTGTTATGTTTCTCTAGAGAGCGTTTTTAGATACCGTTAAGTCAAACCCCGGTGTCATTATTCTCATGATGGCGGTCACCACTATACTGATATATAAACTCAAGCTTCAGAACCCCATTCAACTATAGAAAAGATAAATTTATCACACAACTTCAGAGACCCGAATATTTCCTAAACATTCACGAAAAAATCCAATCACTTAAGAACACGAATGTTCCTCGTTCAAAACTGCTCACTTATTAAAAGAACGATACACGCTGAAACTGGCCAGTATGAAACTTGAATGAATGAGTTCTATTTTTGAATCATTGATACGTTTACGTTATTATATAACGGTAACGTGTAGGTATGTATCGGTTACTAATGACTAGACAAACTAAGGTGTAGTGAAGCGAATCGAGTTGGTAGCGTCGATAATGATGTAGGAAACTGTCAGTAGGTGAGTAGTGGCTTTCGTGTTTAGTTGTTATAAATATTAAATCTGTTTGAAAAACTTATGGGTAAATCCATGGCACCATACAGTGCTTGGTACTGAACAAAATATATAGAGGTTATATTAGTAACTGAATAATGAGTGCAAAAAATCTTGTTCACTTTATTATCTATACTATATTATTATTATTTATTATATTATATAATATTATAAAGCTGAAGAGTTTGTTTGTTTGTTTGATTGATTGAACGCACTAATCTCAGGAACTACTGGTCCGACTTGAAAAAATCTTTTTGTGTTGGGTAGCCTATTCATCGAGGAAGGCTATATAAGCTATATAACATCACGCTACAACCAAAAAGAGCGGAGCAGTAATGAAAAATGTTGCAAAAACGGGGAAAATCGCACGGGTAGGCGATTCGACGCGACGGGAAGGCTCGGGGAACAAGAAATTTACTGCGGATTTAAGCTAGTAGAGTATTAAACAATAGTAATATATGGAATCGTGGTTCCGTGTGGTGCAGGATGTAAAATTAGCACCACCCCATTCCCGTGGGTATCTTTAAAGGTGGCAAAGGGATTTACTAGAGAATGGCCAGCACCGCTCTCTATACATTTTACTACCATACTGCTGCATACTGTGGCGATTATGCAAACCCCTCATTTTTTGGGAGGCTTTTGTCCAGCAGTGGACGTCTTTCGATTGAAATAATGATGATAGTGAGTATATGGAACAGTTGCGTAATGAGGGGTATTAAAACACGAGTGTGGTTAGCAACCAAGCCATAGGCGAGGTTTTTAATAGTTTCACACGAATGCTTTAATACCTAGTTACGTGAAGTTTCATAAACTTTTTATATACTCTCATGCATAGTGATTTAACCTACAAAATAAAAGATAAAAGTGAAAAGAATAAGAAATAGTTTTGTAATAATGCTATAAAAATGGCGCGCTCCGCAATTGCGACAAGTTCCAGTAGAAAAAAAAAATATATATGCAAACTCATTGGTTATAATATATTAACTTCTTGGAATAGCCCTGTATCGTATTGGTACACCAACCGTCATAACATTATTTTGTTAGGAAAAGTGTTATGTATGATTCTAATTTTAAATTTCAGTATTGTGTTTATGAAGTATGTCAATATAAATTTGTTTTAAAGTTTATAGGTCATCCGAATTTTGAGATCTTAGAGCAGATTTTTTATTTCGATAAAAATTCTGTACTTATAATCTGTCAAAACATGATAATTTAATCAACTCAAGAACTGAAAGTCTATTCAATATGACATCATTCATGCCGATTTATAATCAAATCACGTGTCAACCTATTTGAATGGTTGTTTAGAAAATAAATCATAACAGTTAACATGAAACACGAGATTTACAGCTGAAACACTGATAAGACTTTCATGTAAGTAGTGCTCTGGAAATATTACTTGGCTTGTGTTTTGTAATAAGCATAATTTAAGTAATAGGTTTTATGTATTTTTAAACGAAGAAGACAAAAAATTACTCTATATTCGTTTTGGGCTTTGGTAGCGTTTTTTAGGGTTCCGTTGCCAAATGGCAAAAAACGGAACCCTTATAGATTCGTCATGTCTGTCTGTCTGTCTGTCTGTCTGTCTGTCCGTCCGTATGTCACAGCCATTTTATTCCGAAACTATAAGAGCTATGCTGTTGAAACTTGGTAAGTAGGTGTATTCTGTGAACCGCATTAAGATTTTCACACTAAAATAGAAAAAAAAACAATAAATTTTGGGGTTCCCCATACATAGAACTGAAACTCAAAAATGTTTTTTTTCATCAAACCCATACGTGTGGGGAATCTATGAATAGGTCTTCAAAAATGGTAATGAGGTTTCTATTAGCATTTTTTTCTAAACTGAATAGTTTGCGCGAGAGACATTTCCAAAGTGGTAAAATGTGTGTCCCCCCCCCCCGTAACTTCTAAAATAAGAGAATGACAAAACTAAAAAAAATATATGATGTACATTACCATGCAAACTACCAACGAAAATTGGTTTGAACGAGATCGACTGAGTAGTTTTTTTTTAAAACGTCATAAATCGTAAACCGCAATTTACCTTACATTCAATCAACTGAAATATAAAAATTAAAAAATATATATATTTTTAAACCGAAAATACCTACAGGTTTGTACGGAACCCTCGGTGCGCGAGTCCGAATCGCACTTGGCCGGTTTTTTTTTATATTACTACGGTCAAGAATATAAGGTAATACCAACAAAAAAAATGTATTCCACTAAAAGGCCTTTCCCTCCATTCATTTATCCCTTTTTACGGTATATACGACCAATCTTTAATTTGAAAGCCGGTAGTGTTGCCGTTTGCTGCTAAATGTCTGTGTGGTTATTTATTATAGCTCATAGCTCGCCTCTAACATGCGATAAATTTATTTAAGCTAGACCGTATGAATTTCATCAGCAATTTAAGTTAAGAACTTAAACATCCAGCCTTTATGCTATCAGTGAGTTTAACTCCTAGGATACCATACCGCGTTCCGTTGCTCCCAGAAAGACCCCGAGTACGAACATTTGAATATACACACTTATGTATACATAAATAAGTAAGTAAATCCAATACACGTGGACGTGTGAGGGCAGAGCGTACTCTGTAAAATATTCATGTAATTTGGTGTAGCTAAGCCGCGCTACACGCCAGTAGGTCAACGGGGGCGCCATTCGGCTATTTTGTTTTAAACCTTATTTTGGTTTAGGTAGGGTTTTATTTATTTTAACTAGAGTTTTATGACTTGACAAAATATCGAGTTCTTTTTATTGTATGTAAGTTTAATATTAATGTAATAAACGCGTAAATGCTTTGCTTATTACATTGGTACAATCAATCTTTTATTTAGGGATTTTTTTCCTGCAAGGTTTTACCTTGAAGTATAAAAAACCGCATCAAAATCCCATGCTGCTGACAATAACGAAAATTATTTATTTTATGTCAAGTCCATGGATTTTTATACTTGTTAAACTGTTCATGTAATATTGATTTCGTCGTTTAAAAATACTTTCCAACCCTAATGTTTTAAGATCATTTTTATTATTGTAGCACTAAGTAATGCCATCTACTAATATTATAAAGCTGATTTGTTTGTTTGTTTTTTTGGTTGAACGCTATGATATCAGGAACTACTGATTGGAACTGAAAAAATCTTTAATTTTGGGTAACCCATTTATCGAGGAAGACTATATGCTTAACATCTCGCTAGGACTCTTAGGAGCCGCACAAAAATAAAAAACGTCACGAATATGAAGAAATCGTACGGGCAGGCGATTCGATGCGACGGGGAGAGTCGGGGGAACAAGAAATTTAACGCGGACGAAGTCGCAGGCAGAAGCTAGTCCCATATAGACAGCTGCTCTTATTCTTATCCCCAACGTTTGGACTGAAGACCATGTATGCACCGACGTGAAAATACCGCGAGGCAATTTATCACACACTGAATTTCAACTCTGGGTTGAAAACTTCCCAGAAAGCCTAAAAATACACCGTACCATTTTCAACTCTAGGTAGAAGCTCTAAGTAGAAGTCCCAGTGCGCGCAAAAATCCCTCCGCCATTTTTCTACACTACGTCAGGCGTTCGTCGCCATTTGTCAACGTCAGACTACACGCGTGACCACTACCGGTCTCTTCTTGTCTAGACCCCATTGCTCCACTTTAAACCATCGGACCTATTATAAATCCATCTAAGAAATAACTAGCTTCCATTACCTACGTGTTGCACAAGAGAAATCGACCGTGAGATACACGTTACCAACAAGTATGTTATATACTAGATTTTGCCGCGCGCTTTCGTCCGCGTAAATGTCGGTTATCACGGACGCAGACAAAGTCGTGGAATAAAAAGTAGCCTATGTTCTTACGTGAGGTTCAAACTAACCCCGTACCAAATTTCATCAAAATCAGTTTAGTGGTTTAGTCGTGAAAGTGTAACAGACAGGCAGAGTTACTTTCGCATTTATAATATTAAAGAATAGATAGTATAGATGTACAGTCGCAGAACGATAAGATTAAAGATAATGCTTTATGGTAACCCGCGAAATTAAATTTTTCTTATGTTTGTAGCAATTTGCAGGTCAGTGCATGACCTTAGATGATGTTTGTATTGATGTTTTTAACGATTATGGTTCTGTAAATACGTGTTACGATCGCAATTCATATTTTGTTCAACATATAGCCTGATACTGAGGATTTAGGAAAATGTCATGAGGAAAGTTTTCAGTATGAATATCGATGACTATAAGAGTAGGGTGAGACCGAAAAAACGATGGATTGACTGTAAGAAATGATATGGATAAAAAGGTTGTCACCCACAGAGATGACGACTACTAGAGAAGCGTGGAAGAAAAGACATGTTGCGCCGACCCCAAATGAATTGAGATAACAGTAAGAGAATAATGATACAGCCTGACATTGACAAGTAAATTGTAAAAAGGTAAAAATATCGAAACACTCTAATTCTTCCTTTTCATTCTGATCCAACCCGTCCCTTGTCCTCTACCAGCGATGCCCTAAGACGATGTTCATACCCCACAGAGGGTGCCTTTATCGAGTAGTTGCTTTAGATTGAAGTTATTTAAGCCCTGGCTGGAGGCCTTAATTTATGAAGGTAGCCACAGGTAAGTTCGGTTAAGCAGCCAACAACCTAATTGGTTGAGCTGCGAGATGTCATTAAAAAACAATAGTTTTCCACCTTAACCAAAATTTGATTTTCTTTCTTCCTTAGCACAATCTGCACGCGTAGCATGACCACCATAGAAACGAGTATTGTCGACGGAAGAATAGAGAAAATGGCACAGTGATGTTAAAACTGAAGAGAGAAAATATTTCTATTCTTCAGTCGACAAAATTCTACGATATCGAGCATGGCGACTAATTTTTCTCTACTTTTGAGTTGGAGTTTCAGCTGGGGGTACATTTTTTTCAGGATTATATTAATTATAATCATCAATACAATACTCTAAGATCGTTTTATCCCACTGTACGACTATTCAATGAAAAAGTCCTTAGCGGATCCATCTTAATTACTTTAGTTACTACTCTCCTGCTATGGAAAGAATAACTGTCTTTGTCTTCATAGAAATCCGAGTCTACGGGTCGACCCGTGCTCGGGCCGAAGAGATGTCGAATTGAATAGAAAGAACTTTGTCTATTCTTGGTAGAATAGATATAGAATTGGTCATGCTACGCCCGCTGGGGAATTTTTGCTTCCATGCCATTTAACACTTTCCGACCTACCTACCCTACTATCTACCTAGAATAATATGAACTGTACCAACTCTATTAGATAGAAGAACGAATTTGATCATTAATTGCCCAACCTTTTTGTAGCGCGTGTTTACAACTTATCAAACTTGAAACACATGTTTCCCTACCTTGTTTATTGATTTAACTAGTTTTTACCGCGGCGCTGCTCGGAAATCCGGTGCTTGTTGTTGGATATTATATCTG
The DNA here is from genome assembly GCA_932294355.1 of Aporophyla lueneburgensis. Lineage (NCBI taxonomy): Eukaryota > Metazoa > Arthropoda > Insecta > Lepidoptera > Noctuidae > Aporophyla > Aporophyla lueneburgensis. The sequence goes on from OW028746.1 coordinate 5,975,607, forward strand.
TTTACGTAATGTTTGGTTTCTCTTCTAAACAGTTGCCCTAGTTATAAGCGTGCGTTTTATTATTACTATTAGAATTAAAATGTTATGTGATCTAAAAATTATTCATAATAGAACCGTAAAAATGAAATATAAAAGGAGTAGTTTAGACAATTTTTCGCCTAATCTTTTTCTTATTATTTTTATATCATTACATTATATGTTCCTTGTGTTGCCGGGCGTAAAGAATAGCACCATCCTATTTTCTCCCCGTGAGTGTCGTAAGACGCAACTAAGCAGAAGGAGACGCCCCGGGCGTCGGGAGTCCATAGCGGACTCCTGGCCACCGTATGCGCGAGCTTGCGGCAGGCGAGCAATGGGTAGCTTCCACGCGCGCCTCAAAGAGATGTCAGCAAAAGTGAAGGGGTCTGCTAGGACCGATGCCTGCCGGGGTCGCGTGATTGTTCGAAAGAGATACCGTGACCCTGGCACATGGGCAACTGAAGGAACACGGGTGGGTTTTAGTCAGTAAAAGTCTGACATGCCCTCCCGCTCCTCCCAGAGCGGGAGAAGTCATTTGATGATTTCCCATCCAAAATAAAAAGAAAAGACGCGACTAAGGGACTTACTAGAGAATGAGCAGCAGCGCCTGCCAACAGGCGCTGCTGCCCATTCTCTAGTATTCTCTAGTCGATTGTGGCAAATCCTCCCAAATTGGGGGACGCCTATGTCCAACAATGGACGTCTTTCGGCTGAAATGATGATGATGATAATGTTATCATTACATTGGTTAACACTAAAAAAATATATAAAATTTTTATCCGCTATTTTTAAAGGGCTTCAAAGTAATAGCCAACGCAAACGTGTACGCACTGATTTCACTATGAATTTACCCAAATGTAAATTCATACTGAAATCAGTGAAACGTTTCATAATCAAGTTAGCATTGCTCAACAAAGTTAACATCATGGTTAAGGCTAATGAAACCGATAACATTGTGAGCAGCCGGTTACTTAAAAGCAAAGTCATAAAATATCGTCACTTTAAAAAAAAATGGTGCATAAAGCCACTTAGCTTTTTTTTGCTTTATAATACCAATATCACAATCGATGATAATTACTTATTTAGATTACATTCTAGCCTTTTAGCTAATAAGTAATTGAAATATAACTTAATCTGCAAATTAACTTTTAAACCAAGAAATCGTCCAATAACGTCCTCATCCGGGTTCGCGTGATTGTTCGAAAGAGATACCGTGACCCTGGCACATGGGCAACTGATGGAACACGGGTGGGTTTTAGTCAGTAAAAGTCTGACACGGCCTCCCGCCCAGAGCGGAAGAAATCATTAGACGATTTCCCGTACTGAAAAAAAAAAACGTCATCATTCACACAAGGGAAGACACTTGATTCACATGTTCTTATAAAAGTTAGCACTTTCACTGTAGTTTAAGTTCACTTACACTGCACTATACTAACTCAAAGGGTTTTAACCTTTTCAGTCATCGCACTAATTCAGTGTTATTAAGGAGTTGGACCGCCTCGACATTCACGTGATGATGAAGTCTATGTTCATGAGCACAGTATAGTGACACATTCGTGACACTAAGACATTGACATCATTCCAAGATTTCAGTTTCACCATTCGTCTCTAACAGCCTAGAAAAATGTTAATGGTAATGACCTAAACAAACAGTGTTTGCCTAAAAATAATAAGTCACTTTTCAGCACACCATAGAAAGCGAACTCCAGCGGGCTCTAAACGGAGAAAGCAAGGACATTAGGACCACTTTCTGACGACGAAGAAGTATTACAACATTTACGCTAAATGCGTGCGTTACGTGATACAAATCGACATTAGACCACAGTAAAGTACTTACAGAAGGTCGACTCCGTCCTTAAAACAACCTGCCAGGATCGCGAATTTGTTCGAAAGTGTTACCGTGGCTCTGGCATAGGCTGAAGGAACACGGGTGTGTTTTAGTCAGTAAAAGTCAGACACGCCCTTCCACTCCACCCAGAGCGGTAGATGTCATTGGATGATTTCCCACCAACAAGCTGAAAAAGGTGCACGCACACTTAACGTCGACGTCTGTCTGTTCCTAAATTACTCTACGTTGATGAAATTTTAGTTTTTCCTAAATCAAGTTATTATTATTGCTAAGGTAAGCTTCCGAGGGTGTAAAAAATGCTTGACGTAGCCGGAAGTACCTTGTACTCTGTACTTGTGAAATTCGTTTTGTACCGACTGAACCAGACCTGGAAACCATCAGGTTACAGAAATATTTAAAGTCAGGGCTCCATTTTTTTTTCGCTGGAGCAGATTCTAAATTTTATAACCTTAATTTAAATACACAACTCCTATCGGTGCGTGTACACGCAGCGATAGGAGTTGTGTTAATCTGATTTATTTGGGTCGGCGCAACATCTCCTGTTCTTCCAAACGTCTCTATTAACCGTTATTTCGATAGTCACCCCGTTTCTAGCTATATTATCTTTCACACAGTCTATTTATCGTTTTTTGTTCTTCCCCTACTCTTAGAGCCATCCACATTCCACATTCTAACTCAAAACGTGCCTTCCCCGCCTGGGCGTACATTTTCGCCCGATGTATGACGTTGACCTTCTGCGTAGACTATTCTGTGAATAGACGGAGCGTGATCATGATACGTGTTGTCAGTTTGACATTTGGCAAACAACTAATATTTTTAATAAGGGAATTAAAGCGGACGTAATGTTGTTTTCTTTTTTTTATTGCGCTTACGGAAGTGGCCGTGGGAAGATTAAAATTAAATGATATAATTTCAGTTATTGTTTGCGTGGAGTAAGTCATTGTTATTTTTTGCTTTGTTAGTGAGGATATCACAATATTTTCCTTTAGGTAGTATGAGTAACAGATGGATATTTTACCATTGCAGAATCTTCTTCATTTAATCTTTCATGGAACACCAAATAAGTCGTATGGACGTAAAATATCGCATTGGATCTTCAGCGCACTGCATAACGCCGAGAGAATCGAATAGTGTGTTTTTCCTAAGCACTGGGATGCATTTTTTTATGGGTGGGTAATCATCAATTGAGTCTCCCGCTCTGGGCGGAGCGGAAGGGCGTGTCAGACTTCTACTGACTAAAACCCACCCGTGTTCCTTCAGTTGCCCATGTGCCAGGGCCACGGTATCTCTTTCGAACAAATCTCGCGACCGAGCAGCACTGGGAAGCATTCTGTTGGATTTTTTATGCTCGGTTCAACACTGAGAGTTGGCAATATAGGGCGCAATAATATGCTATCGCGATATTTTAACATGGTCTTACATCAATAAAAGGTCATGTTGAAAATTACACTATAAGTCCTTGCGACGCAAATTCTCATCACAGCCTATTAACTCACAAAAACAATACTAGAAGACCAATAAGAAAGGTACAAAAAATAATGAAAATTATGAACATTTTAACAATGTATATTATACACTAGTAAACCCGATAGACTTTGTCCTGCCCGTACTCGACTGCAGCGCAATCTACCAGGTCCAATTGTGAATCTAAGCCATTCAGGGGCCCTCAAACAAACACACAATAATTCAAAGTCGGTCCAGTCCTTAAGGAGAAGTTTAGTGGCATGTGAAATACACACGTACAAAAGAATTATATAAATACTTAAAGAAAGGCACGATGAAATGCGAGATCTATAAAGTAAAAAACACGCAAAAGATTGGTATATACCTGCAACAAATAAATGACCATCCGGTCTCAATCTCTAAGATTACAGGAAGCGAGGAAATGAAAATAATTATGAACATGGCATTCAGATTAACAGCTGAACCGCTGCAGCTTTGTGTGAACTAAATAACTACTCCATTGAAGCCAAGGATGGGCCACATCGGGCAGTAAATGTTTCTATCCGCCGTCGAGTTGAGACTTCACGATGAGATATATCATTATTGCTCACATACTGCGCTTGTGATCAATCATAGGAATATAATGCTACAGCAAGCACGGTTGAAAAAGACGGGCAGTCTATATATGACAAAGATGGTTATTATTGGCATCGTATTATAATGATAGTAGGAAAAAGTGTGCTGGCTTCCGTAATAACAGTCAAAGCTACGTTGTTATACATAAGCACCAAACTAAGTAAAACAGATTGAAGAGTACCTATGTCTATGTATGTGTGTATTGTCGTTAAATTAAATGAGGGATAAATTTTAAGAGTTTAGTACTCTTGAAAGTCAAAAGTCGAGATCAGGAAAGCAGTCTTATCTCAATTAGAGATCCCATATTAAAATATGTCCATTTAATTTACTTCCTTATATTCCTCGTTTAATGTAACATCATTAAACACCGGGAGATCCTTGAAATCTGGCACATTGTTTGTTCTTTAATAGCTTTTCTTAGCACCACAAAAGGAGAAGGGTACTTCTGGGCCCAGTAGTTAACTAGTTGAAATGTATATAAAAAAACCGTTATATTTTTCTAAAGGAAATCACAGAATATGGTACCATGTTTCTACCTAAAAAGCGAGAAAACTTAAATTAAGTTAATGAAACTAAATAATCGATTATAAATAAATCGGTAAAATCTGAGAATATGTATGCAAGTCGAGTGACAAGTGCATATCAAGCTTTCGTGGAATCGATTGAATCGATTTATAGTGAATTATTTTGTTCCGGCAACACTTGTGCCTGACATCCGTCAGTCACTGACTGACAGATGCACTTGTTTGTTTCCTTTCGTTCTGAGTGCGCCCGTATTTTACTTATTTTATTGTTTAACCCCACGACACCTCGGCTTTGCTTATTATAACGGACTATTTGACGGATCTTGCTACTCTAAATTACCTGGCTCTATATTTTGGACAACTGTTTACGCCTATCGATTGAATATTGACGACATGGATTGCTGTGTAAAGTGTAAACCTCACTTTTACTATAATTCATATAACTTGGTTCCTGGATAGACAAATTTCACCAAATTTTCAGTCAGTCCTTGTTATTATATCCTCTTACAAATAAGGCTAATTTGATTTAGTTAACACCTGGGCCCAGGAATCTATGGAGTCATTCCCTTCTCCTTTGTGCTATGTCAATATAGTACTAACGCACCACTAATAAATAACACATTTGGCAAACATATCGAAAATCTCTAAGCTGATTTGTTAAATAAAGGTGAATGCTCTAAGCAGGCTTATAGTATCTACCGAGAGCCAATTATTTAGAGCCGAGAACGAATGCAAGGATGTCCGGGCTCTATAAATTATAGATTCTATCTGCCTGGGATTTCCTGTGCTGAAATCGAAGCGGTTTCCTTGATTTCATTACGAGAAATAACCTCAAATCGATATCAATTTGATGGACACGAATGCTGTTTTAATTGTTCATTCATGTTTTTAGATACACATGATTCAATTCTACATAGGTAAAACAATTTTCGATGAACTAAAAAGATCGCACGTGATACCGAACTTTCATTATAATTGCTCGCTACTTTTTCTTGAGATTTTTTTCACATTCCATCGTTATCCGGCTCAATTAATCTGTAGTCTAACAGAATTTGAATAACTCATCTTCAGGATTGATTGCAGCAACTCTTCTCTTGAATATTGAATTTCGTACTGAAAATGAATAATCTGAAAAAAAAGAAAAAATCATATTTTTTTTTTTGGATGGAAAATCATAAAATGACTTCTCCCGCTCTGGGTGGAGCGGGAGGGCGTGTCAGTCTTTTACTGACTAAAAGCCACCCGTTTTCCTTCAGTTGCCTATATGCCAAGGCCACGGTAACTCTTTCGAACGAATCTCGCGACCCTGGCAGGAACAAAACCATTGGCTTACTTTTAACAAGGCCAATACAACGCCTGTAGGTTATCTCCGACGGTTTAAGCAGAGATATACTCTACTCAACCATCAACTGGACTCGAATCCAGATTCAAGGCTGCTAGAGAAAAAATCTTGGCGGTAAATTTTGCGCGACTCGGGAATTGAACCCAAAACATCATGTTCAGCACAAGCGCTGGCGACCACTAGACCAACTAGGCAGTTCACAATAAGTCCAGGTAGTAATAGCACATTAAAGAATAACCCTCCTTTTTGTTTCACCATAGTCGGGTCATCATCATCATCATCATTTCATCCGAAAGGCGTTGACTGCTGAACATTGGCCTCCCCCAATTTTTGGTTGTCATAATCGTCACACTTGGCAGGCGGCTTGGCGATCGCAGTATGGTGGTAAAATGCATAGAGAACGCTGCTGCCCATTCTCTAGTAAGTCCTTTAGTTGCCTCTTACGACACACACGGGAAGAAATATAATGGTGCTATTCTTTACGTCCAGTCCCACACGTATTATATAAGGTGTATCTATTCATACACGAAATATTTTAAGAGGTACACCTGTAGGTGGTAAAGAAGCTACAGAAACGAAAAAATTTTTTTTCTAAATGTATTTTTTTCAAAATTTAATATTGATAAATTATTTGACGCATATAATAAATACTGGCTCCTTCTTATTTCTTACGGCCCGAGACACCGCGGCCATGCTCGTGCCGTCCGGTCACCGCCCTTGCAGCGTCAGGCGGGCCATTCATAGAATTTGGAGTAAAGGTTTATGCAAAACGTCTCAAGCAGTTTTAAAATTATAATAATTACGAAAATTCAAAAACGCTTAGATAAAAATTTCTTTTTGCTTCTATAGCTTCTCTACCACCTACAGGTGTACCTCTTAAAATATTTCGTGTATGAATAGATACACCTTATATATATAAAAAGTTCTAAATAAATTATCTACTCAACTATCATTATTACCGCACAACCAAAACCTTTCACTCTACTTATACCACGCGTCTAATTTTACATAACCCACTCACAAATTGATATAAAATCTGTGTCAAACATGAGTGGATGAACAAAACAAAGAACAATAAAACTAACCAGAGACAATGAGAGTGTCTAATGAAGCTGTTGATGACGTAACAAGTAAAAGTAGCTTGTAATCGACGTACACTCAACCACAATAAGAAGTAACACTATAAGATCTGAATATGCCTAGCCTTTTCCCAACTTTGCTGGGGTTGATTACCAGTCTAACCAGATGAGTACCAGTATTTTACATTGAGTGACTGCCTGTCTGACCTCCACAACCCAGTTACTGGGTAATACGATACCCCTTGGTAAGACTGGTTGTCAGGCATCAGACGACCGGTAACGACTGTCTAAGATCTACGAAAGACAGCCGGGACCAACGGTTTAACGTGCTTTCCGCGGCACGGAAGGGACTCGGTATATAAAGATGGCCACTAATCCACGGACCAACCGCGGCAAGCGTAGCTTAACCTGAACGATCAACCCGTACGGCTGTTATTACTTAGCCACAAGCCCTTCTTGTAGTACTGAGAAGTAACACTATAAGAATTGAAGCCGCCCTTATCGCTATGAAATGAAAGTGTTATCAAAGTCATATTGTTAAATGGAAATACGGTCGACTGTACCTACGTTCGAAATTACTGACCTACGCGCTTGCGCATCGCGGTGGTAATTGGATGCGCGTGAGTTGGGATTCCGTATGGTTGGTTTAGATTGACTTGGTTTGATTGATATGCGTGTAACTGTGCGTGACCATTTTTAGGTTAATTTTATATGAAAGAATAGAATGAGTGCGAATCGAATGAATTTCTTTTTGAAGGTTATAAGTAATATTTTTTTTTGGACATGGTTAAATAATTATGTAGGTCACGGTCGAGTTTGTATGGCTTTTATTAGGTGGTAAATAAGTTAGGATTCACATCTAGTAGATTATATACAGAAATATTGTATTGTAACTGTTTGGTGTTGGAGGAGTGGTATCCGTCGGAACTAACGAATTATAATAGATTGTGAGTTTGAATCCAAGCAGGAGTACGGTTTACTTTGTACTAATTAATTTCATCATCATTTCTCTCAAAACTGTCTAGGAAAACATTGTGAGGAAATCGGCATGTCTTAGAACCGAAAAATTCACACACATGTGACATCTACCAACGTTCACTGGGCTTGGTTGATGACAGCCCTCTACCTCTTACAGAGAGGTGTGTGTCGCAGCAGTGCGAACTTTATAGGCTGACTAGCTTCTGCCCGCGACTTCGTTCGCGTTAAATTTCTTGTTTCCCCGACCCTTCCCGTCGCGTCGAATCGCCTACCCGTGCGATTTTCCCTGTTTTTGCAACATTTTTCATTACGGCTCCGCTCCTCTTAGTTGTAGCGTGATGTTATATAACTTATAGCCTTCCACGATAAATAGGCTACTCAACACAAAAATAATTTTTCAATTCAGACCAGTAGTTCCTAAGATTAGCGCGTTCAATCAAACAAACATACAAAGAAAGAAACAAACAAACTCTTCAGCTTTATAATATTAAGTATAGATAATAACTGTTCATAGCAGTTACAATTGTATATTAAAAAGGAAAAAAATTGTTGTTTATAAACGGGTGTTTAGTAACTAAATCATTTACAACTCAATGCACTTCGTAAATTAAGATCAAGCAGAAGATTGAAATAACACAATCAAACAAGAAAGAAATCAGAAAGAAAAACGAGAGCATTATCGCCGCTTTCGGTAAAACTAATTAATTCATCCAATCCAATTGATTTAAAAAGACCATAAAAATTGTAAGTATCGTCGATAACGAATTAATGTAGGCTTAAGCAACTCAATTGCTCGAGAAAACCGCGTAATTACATCATTTACATAAGCCATTCCAAGTTCCGGAGAAGCGAAAAATTCTGATTTGGCCTGATGGTTTCGAAATCGGCGACTTGTCGCGATGTGACTCTGACGGCGAGATCTATAAACATAACTTAAATATCTCGTACTTTGACTTACACATTTTACCGTCTTTATCTAGTACGTTTAATATGATAGTTGTGGGACCGACACAGGAATAACGCTGAGCCAATGTACGTGCTAAGTAACATTTATATGTAGATCTCAGCACGGGCGCCGAGAGCTCATTCCGATCCAGCCTGTCTCGTGCTGCCCTCTTCAGCGATACCCTAAGCCAAAGTCCGTACCCCACAGAGTGCTCTTATCGAGCAGTCGCTCTAATTTAATATTTTTAAGCTTTGGCTTGCGGCCTTACTTTATTAAGGTAGCAGGCAAGGTCGGTTAAACAATTGACAACCTCATAGGTTGACCTGCGAGATGTAATTTCTAAAAAAACCGGCCAAGTGCGAGTCGGACTCACGCACCGAGGGTTCCGTACAAACCTGTAGGTATTCACGGTTTATGCATAAGGCTTGTGTTTATGAAATTAAATCCTATTTTTTTAATTTTTATGTTTGAGTTGATTGAATGAAAGGTAAATTGCGGTTTACGATTTATGACGTATAAAAAAAAAACTACTTACTAGATCTTGTTCAAACCAATTTTCGTTGGAAGTTTATATAGCAATGTACATCATATATTTTTTTTAGTTTTATCATTCTCTTATTTTAGAAGTTACAGGGGGGGGGGGACACACATTTTACCACTTTGGGAGTGTCTCTCGCGCAAACTATACAGTTTAGAAAAAAATGATATTAGAAACCTCAATATCATTTTTAAAGACCTATCCATAGATACCCCACACGTATGGGTACGATGAAAAAAATTTTTTTGAGTTTCAGTTCTATGTATGGGGAACCCCAAAATTTATTGTTTTTTTTTCTATTTTTGAGTGAAAATCTTAATGCGGTTTACAGAATACATCTACTTACCAAGTTTCAACAACATAGCTCTTATAGTTTCGGAAAAAAATGGCTGTGACATACACGGACAGACAGACAGACAGACAGACAGACAGACAGACAGACAGACAGACAGACATGACGAATCTATAAGGGTTCCGTTTTTTGCCATTTGGCAACGGAACCCTAAAAAGGGCGCTGGGGGCACGTGGATGTACTTCTACCTCGCTGGCTTCAAAATAAAATACAGATGTTAAAAAATTCAGAATTAAAAAAAACTGAAAACCCCTTATACAAGTAATAAAGATCCTATCCTATTCGACGTGAGATGTACGATATTTAACAATAGATGTCACTATGTGTATGAAAATGAAAAGTTTTTCTTGAACACTTAAAATTCATACGTCTTTTGATAAAGAAGCGAATACGTCGCGAAGTCACTTCATGTAGACATGTTTCTGTGTCTTTACTCTCGTTAAACTATCATTACATTACAGACTTAGAGAGACTGGAAGTGGCTATTATGTATTAAAAATTATATAATAAGATTATCATAATTCATGGTAATTATAATTTAATTTAATTACTTTCATGAGCCATTACAAACTAGATGTATGTTTGATACCTACTTTTTAATAACTAGGTATGACCAGTTTTTGAAGTAGATCTTAGCTCAGTAATAGTGAGAGTGTTTTTGATCGGCTGCTAATCTGAACGAATAAGAAGATATTAGTTTTTAAGAACTTCTGTTTTCTAATTTACATTATGCATTTACATTATTTGAGTGCGTTGTTCAAATTACATATAAGGTTATTTTAGAGAACATCATTCCACACTATATCAAATTCGGTACAAAAAAGAACTATGCGAAAAACAGAAACTGGTTATCAAGGTATTTCCATCATTTTTTGTATCTAATTTAATTTTTTATTGATTTTACTTTTTGTATAACACTACATAGTATAAAACAAAGTCACATCCCTCTGTATGTCCCTATGTATGCTTAGATCTTTAAAACTACGCAATGGATTTTGATGCGGTTTTTTTAATAGATAGAGTGATTCAAGAGGAAGATTTATATGTGTAATATATACGTGGGCGAAGCCGCTAGCAAAAGCTAGTGATATAATAAATTGGTATTTGTTGTATTATACACAGAATTTGAGGATCAGCTAACAGTATTAAGTTACTACATTTTGTAATAAAAGAAACCCGTAAATCTGGTAGTCGAACTTGCCAAGGGTATCGTGTTACCCAGTAGTAACTGGGTTGTAAATGTAAACCCAGTCGCTCATGTAAAATACTGGTATTTAGCAGTATCCGGTTGGACTGGTAGCCGAGACCAAGAAAGTTGGAAACAGGAATAGGAAGATAGATTATGGTGATTTTGTAATGAAAAAAATAGACCTGCATTAGTCATTCTCCTTCACAAAAACAATTGCTCGCATTGACGATATTATTTGTTTGATTCATTTACGAGATTAAATACTCAATCCACACTAATATTATAAATGCAAAAGTAACTCTGTCTGTCTCTTGGTCTGTCTGTCTGTCTGTCTCGCTTTCCTGCTAAAACTACTGAACCGATTTAAATGAAATTTGGTACACAGATAGTTTAGAGCCTGAGAAAGGACATAGGCTACTTTTTATCCCGGTAAAATGTTCCCGCGGGATAATTTCCGACCTCCACTCGGGCGAAGCCGCTGGCAAAAGCTAGTACTTAATAATAACTCAACAGTTAGAAATTAATACTTAAGAAGAACTATTTCGTTTGAAGAATCGCAGCTATATAAAAAGTTATCGAAACAAATCATAGATTCTTCAGCAGTAAAATTTAAAAAAAAAAGTTTAAATTGTATTTGGCTTACCGACAGTAAATTGCCACTGTATGTACTCGATAGATTGAATGCCAATTATATTCACTTCAGAAACTTTGTTTAAGTGAACTATGTATTCTGTCATTCATAGATATTTGGCAGTTATTACGGGTCGTCAGAAGCCCCATAGTCTGACAACCAGTCTTACCAAGGGGTATAGTCTTATCCAGTTACTGGGTTGAGGAGGTCAGATAAGCTGGCGCTCCATGTGAAATATGATATTCAGCTGCACCCGGTTAGATTGGAAGCTGACCTCAACGTAGTTGGGAGAAAGTTAGGCAGATGATATATCGCACCTTCAGAATTATAGAGATTTAATTAGAAATTTTAAGATTTCAACTTTGACACATATAAAAAAAGAATGATCAAAATAGGACTACTCTGTATAAAGTTATGCGTAATTAAACATTACAATCAGTGAGTGAACAATCAAACATCCCCTGTTTTTCGACCCTTAGGGTTCGATTTTGTGTTCCAAATTTTATATAGGACCACCTTCGGTGTACACCCTTTCCAATAAAAAAAGAATTATCACAATCGGACGACTATATAAAAAGTTAAGCGTGGTCATACATAAAAATAAAAACATTAAAAAATAAAATAGACGCGTCGAATTGAGAACCTCCTCCGTTTTTTTTCGTCGGTTGAAAACGATAAAACTCTTATCAAAATAGAGGCCTATATCACAATAACAGGCGTCTGTTTTATTAAAACTTTATTTTTATTTTTATAATCCTTTTTTGTATTACATTTACATGCTATATTAAGGCAGAATGTAAGATTTAAGAAAATAAAGAGCTATTCTATTCTTGGACTGAACAGAGATACCTATTTCTGCTAATCCATAACATACAGTACATTCTCAAGTCTTTACTTTCTTCATGTAACAATTTATTGACCGAACCATCTTTTGTTACAGGTATGAATCGGAAGAATAATGGAAAACCTTTTTGGAACGGAAAGCGCCACTTGTCATGTTGGATGTAATCTACAATCGGGCCTTCTCTTCCCACTCTCCCCAGTGACACGATTCAAAGGGGATTCTTTTGCCAACGTGTAAATTATGCCGACTATGAAGTATGGTTGAGGTATACCTGCTTATGCGCATTGCGGTAAAAATATGTGGGTTTTTATCCTTTGCGGTGCAAGTGGGCATACTTGCATCGCAAAGGATAAAAAGATAATTAGAATTTATTAGAATAATTTAAAAAGGAAGTAAAATGAAGCTAGATTAGTTACATTGATTTTGTATAGGGTTTACGTTAAACCATTGTTTTTGAAATAATTTTTACATAGCATGTCGTCACCAACGACAACAAATCTAGGTATTTTTCCTATAATGAATCCTAGCAATAACTCATTTCAGCATGTAGTTATAAAAATTGAATGCTACTGCAATAAAAAATGCATAATTATGAAATTATGACTCTATTATATACTTCCGTCATATAAATACATAATTATTATCAGAACTGTTAATCGCTCTACACCTTTGGCTGTAGTTATTTTTTACTGTACAATAGCAATTGTAACCATTATTATTTACTCTTAGATCTTTGACAGTAACTGTTACAGTTTGATCTTTGGTAGTCAGAAGCCCAAAAGCCTAACAATCAGACTAACCAATGGGTATCATGTTACCCAGTAAGTGGGTTGTGAAGGTCAGATAGGCAATAGCTCCATGTACAGACGCCAGCACGCAAAGCTGTCTGTCAAATTTCTTTAATAGGTTTACAACTTTATTGCTAAAGTATTAGGTTCAAAATCGATTGGGAAAATTTGACAGTTTCGGGTAGCTTGATGTGCTTGCGTCTTTACGTACAATATCATGAACATCTATATTTTTATATTGTTCCCACTGTCGGTGAGAGGGAGTGGGCCGTAATCTACCACGCGGACCCAGTGTGGGTTGACATTCAAAATGTACAATATTATATTCAGCTGCATCCGGTTAGACTCGAAGCCGACCCCAACATAGTAGGGGAAAGGCTAGGCAGATCAACTATCGTGATTTACTGTTACATAAACAGCATGTCGCTTGTAGTGGTACTAAAGCAGTTAACATTTATCGGAACATTTAGTAGATGCGCTAAATGGCCGGCGCTTAGCGTTATGTAACCGCTATGATAATTTGGACCGCGAATAATAAATTGGTCTGTAACAAGATTGAGACAACGAATGTATCTTGAGAAGGTTATCTGGTCTTTATATTCATTGAAGAAGGTAGTCTAGATATTTTAGTATATAATGTATAACGTAAGGTAGGACGCCCTTAGGCTAAGTGGAGTGACGATCTTTGCAGGTTGGCCAGTAGCAGCTGGATGACCTGAATTGCCTGCAATTAAGGTGGCCTTAGTCCACCAGGGAACTGCTATACGCTGATAATTATTACATACAAGAATTTAATCAGCACTATGAATATTAACCGCCCGATACTATAAATGATAAATTAGACAAATTTCTCGAACATAGCTTGCTTAGTTTGAGCTAATACGATAGAACTGTAAACATTGACAAATGTCATTATTTCCAACATCAGCATCTTATATAGTTCTCGCTGCTGGAACACAGGCCTCCTGAGACAGCAAGTAGGCCGACAGACCACTATACATTTTTTACTTCTTTCTTTGAAAAAGCGAATTTGTAAAGTGGGCTCTACTATTCGGCTTCAGAGATCAACAAACTTAATTAGGAGCAGCCCAACTAGGTCGCGTGGCTACTCCATTCATTAGGAGTGCTCCCTAAAAAGTTCAAAGGTCTCTCTCATTTGTGCTGCATTAGGGGCTTTCCTTTTTTGGTACAACAACGGGTATTAGGCGCTTGAGTTTGATAAGGGTTACGCCATATTAATGTACAATATAAACATAATTGACAAAGTAGTTTATTATAAATACCCGAAAATGCAGCGAAAGACTTTAGATGCACATAATGTTACGAGCTCTCAATGTGGTAAATCCATAACCAATTTTCACAATAATTGTGATTTATATAGATTATAATAATTATGATTTATATAGATTATAATAGCTTCTGCCGGTGATTTCTTTCACTTCAATTTTCTTGTTCCACGGACCCAGTGCGTTGCATTACACGCATCCAATTGCCCATCCGCGCTGTTGCCTACTTAGTTTTCACTTAGCTTTCTTTTTGTTCGGCCCCTAAGATACTCAGCATGATGTTAAGCATGATATAATATGAAACAAAATGATTTTGTCAAATCCAACCTGTAGTAATAGACATCTTCAGCAATATTATTAGTAGTATCGATCGATATCTATATTAATGTTAAAGCTGTTCAGCATTAATAAATTCTTATTGTCTATTTACCTAGATAAATAAAACAGTGACGTAATAAGACGTGCTCGTAAAATTAAAATTAATTAATCTAGCTTACACAAGATTGATGATTGATGATGATGATGAGCTTACACAGGATTCTTAAATAGTGGTTTTACATGGTACGAGATACTCACTAACAGAATGGTCCCAAACTAGGCACAGCCTCTATCTTAATGATCCAACCACTACATAAAGTTAATGATTCTGATAGTGACTGACCTATTCCTAAGTTCCTTGCAAAATGTTTGTCAATTTACAATAATATGAATACAAGCAAATAAATAAGATAAATTATACATACAAGACAGTTCAAATGAGTAAGTGTGGTGTAAGTGTAAGAGTATGTGTTCCATCAGGGTGTATTAACATGTGCTGCAAAGTAAACTTTCTGTTTCCTCATGAGTACAAAAAGAACAAAAAAAAAAAAAACATTGGCCTTAAGACACAATGAGTAAGGAGGATGATCCAAGCTAATTCCTTTTTAGCCAACTTCAAAAAAAAGGAGGAGGTTATCAATTCGACTGTATTTTTTTTTGTATTCTTTTTATTTATTTTTTTGTATGTTTGTTAACTCATAACTTTTGAATGGGTGAACAGATTTTGATGATTCTTTTTTATTTGAAAGCTGGTGCTTCCCGAGTGGTCCCATTTGGTTCCATTCGGACAATGAGATCCATGTGAAAACCATATAAGTCTTAAATTTGCATTAAGTATTTGCGGTGACAAATGAACCGCGATTAGATTAGTAAGGGGTATCCTATCTACCATAACTAAAAAGTAAAAAATAAAAACTCTTTAAAAAAAAATAACAACCGACTTCAGTCCCAGCCTAACTATAGATAACGACAATGAAAGAAAACAGTCAGATCTATTGTTATTTTAATAAAGAATAACATACATAACATTACGTCACTCTTACGGCGGCGGCATGTCAAGATCGACGTAGGAGCGTGTCGGCGCATTCACACAGCAATAGATTACCTTTGTCAAGGACAAATACTGCGTCACGTATAGCTATCAATGAATGGGATTCCCCATGTTTTTCTCAGTTGTTTGTAGGCAGTGATTAATTGTACCTACCTCTGGTTCTTAAATGTGTCTATTCGAATAATAATTCGATCCACAATTTTCTATCTTTTTTTTTTGAGGGTGGTAGATCATCAAGTCTCGCTCTAGGGTGGAGCGGAAGGGCGTGTCAGACTTTTACTGACTAAAACCCACCCGCGTTCCTTCAGTTGCCCATATGCCAGGACCACGGTATCTCTTTTGAACAATTTTCTATCCTAACATCACACTACACAATTGTGAATGCGATTAGATTTCATCCGTTTCTGGTTATTTTTTGTCTATTTAATATAAACAACCCGCTACGTCTAAGTCGAAACTAGCTGAACTGGATTGGTCCGCAGTACTTCGAGGCAGAGAGGA
The DNA here is from genome assembly GCA_932294355.1 of Aporophyla lueneburgensis. Classification (NCBI taxonomy): domain Eukaryota; kingdom Metazoa; phylum Arthropoda; class Insecta; order Lepidoptera; family Noctuidae; genus Aporophyla; species Aporophyla lueneburgensis. The sequence continues at coordinate 5,991,920 of OW028746.1, forward strand.
GTGTAAAGAAGAAAGGGAGGTTTTTGCCCTACAGTGGGACAACATAGGCTAAAAGTAAATAAATAAAGTTTTTAAAACGAAATAGAATAGAAAACTCTTTATTATGTACACCCTGCGAATCACAGATCATCATAATCAGTCTACAATGTTCCCACTGCTGGGGATAGACCTCCACTCGTTGAGAGCGAGTGGGCCGTAATACCACGTGGGCCCAGTGCGGGTTGGTAGATGTCACATGTCTTCGAATATTTGGTTCTAGGTCATGTCCACCGGAATGAGATGAAACATCGTGAGAAACATCTCTCGATGTTTTCCATCACCGTTTTGAGAGCAGTGGTGATGACATTATGTACACAAAGTAAAGCGCCTGCCTGGGTTCGAACCCACAACCTAAAACGCGTAGGTCGAGGCCGATACCACTGGGCCACCACTACTCCTGAATAGCATAGTACTACGTGTAGAATTACATAGTACTACGTGTAGAATTACATAGTACTACGTGTAGAATTACATAGTACTACGTGTAGAATTACATAGTACTACGTGTAGAATTACATAGTACTACGTGTACAATTACATAGTACTACGTGTACAATTACATAGTACTACGTGTAGAATTACATAGTACTACGTGTAGAATTACATAGTACTACGTGTAGAATTACATAGTACTACGTGTAGAATTACATAGTACTACGTGTAGAATTACATAGTACTACGTGTACAATTACATAGTACTACGTATACAATTACATAGTACTACGTGTAGAATTACATAGTACTACGTGTAGAATTACATAGTACTACGTGTAGAATTACATAGTACTACGTGTAGAATTACATAGTACTACGTTTAGAATTACATAGTACTACGTGTAGAATTACATAGTACTACGTGTACAATTACATAGTACTACGTGTACAATTACATAGTACTACGTGTACAATTACATAGTACTACGTGTACAATTACATAGTACTAAGTGTAGAAATTTTACATATACCTGCTACACTTCGATGGATTTAACTAGAGACGGTGAGACAATACTGCAGGTCAATCTGTGGAGTACTAAAACAAACCTCAACCTTGGCTAAACCCTTTTCCAATAAAAATGCAATAATAATAAATGAAAATCTGAACCATTTTGAACAACGTTGCTACCTACTCCATTACCTCATATGTTCGAACAATTCATCTGCTCAACAGCGTAAATACCGCAATGAATGATATTGGCCTGCCAAAATGGAAGCCATTGCTAATAATAATAACTTAGTTACTTCACAGAGAGTTCATGAAAGTACATCTAAGAAACGTGTTTTCGCTGAGACTTACAAGATCCATTAAGTTTTCAGGTGAAGCCAAAAGATCAAGACAAAATGAGAGATAACGTTGAAGGTCGTATATGTAGTAACATCACTAACAACATATCGTTTGAGATTGCAGAACTGCGTAAATAATATGATGTGAGTCCTCAGTCTAAAATAAATTTGTATAAAAAAGGTTTGTTGCAAAAAGAAACTGAAAAACTAGTTTTCCTTTTTGTTAAAATAAACACAGTTTGATTGTAGGGTTAGTTTCTTGGGATAAAAATGGAACCAGCGCGCTTTTTAGTGCTTCCAAACAGACTAATAGTTTTAGCCTTATTAACTAGAAAGTTTCCCAAGTTTGTTTATGAGCGATTTATATCGTCGTTGCGCTTACATATACCGCATATAAAAAAGGAGGAGGTTATCAATTCGACTGTATTCAATTGATAACCTCCTCCTTTTTTGAAGTTGTTTAATAAGGATCAAAACTGATTGTGAGGATCGTCTAGAGGACACGGTGGAGCATACGGTGGAAGTTTGCCCTGCCTGGGCGGAGCACCGCCGTGTCCTCGTGGAGGCGATCGGCGGCGGCGACCTCTCGCGTCCGGCCCTGGTGCGAGCCATGGTACGGAGCGAGAGGGAATGGGAAGCCGTCACCTCCTTCTGCGAAGCAGTAATGCTCGCGAAGGAGGAGGCGGGGCGCGTGAGGGAGAGGCAGTCTCTGCGCCCTCACGTCCCTAGCCGCCGCAGGAGGAGACGCCCCGGGCGTCGGGAGTCGATAACGGACTCCCGGCCACCGTAGGCGCGAGCTTGCGGGCGGCGAGCAATGGGTAGCTCGCCACCCGGTAAGGACCAAGCTCGGGTCGACGGCGCGTAGTGTTCTACGCGCGCCTCAAAGAGATGTCAGCACAACTGAAGGGGTCTCATAGGACCGATGTCTGCCGGGTTCGCGTGATTGTTCGAAAGAGATACCGTGACCCCGGCACATGGGCAACTGATGGAACACGGGTGGGTTTTAGTCAGTAAAAGTCTGACACGCCCTCCCGCTCCGCCCAGAGCGGGAGAAGTCATTTGATGATTTCCCATCCAAAAAAAAAAAAAAAAACGACGTTGTCAATAGCAACAGAGGATGTTTGTTTTTAACACGCTTTTATTAGCTTCATCTGTATTTTTGTATGTTTGTAACCGACTCCTTTGGACTCGACTTTGACCCACTTCAAACGGTCAGATTTCATTTAAACTTTGTACATTTATCGAAAACCGATGACAATACAATAATTTCATAAATTTTTGCCATTATAAAATAGTCACAAAATTCGAAACACACCCTAAAAAATTCAAAATAAATAATAGTTTATAAAAACTAAAAAAACCCGCTTCTATAGAAAACCAAACTAAAAAGTAGAAACTAATGGAAAAAACCGTGGGATGCTTGATATCTATTAAAAATAACCCAAAAAGCACCCCACGCTTTTAAAAGAGGGAGTACTTGTTATTATTACTGGAAATGAAGATGAACTTTTAAAACTCTAAACATTGTGAAAACAATTTCAAGATACACACACAAATTTATCATTTAGCTTTTCACTATAAAAAGATCATTACATAACTTTGATGTAATTACTCTAAGTGAATTGCCGCTCTTAAGTACGTCAATCAAGTTTATACCAAGCAATATTGAACTTTAGTTTTGTAGCAACAAAGTTTGAATTTCTCTGTACAAGATAGCTCGTTGCTGTTTTGATACAAAAACCAGGTGTAGTCATAATAAGGAGATGAGATAGTAAGATGAAACAGATTGCAATGATTAGGTACACGTAATGTGTTATAGTGCTCACGTTTATGATATAATCTAGTTTTATAAAAAAAAAATGAGCTCTCTTTGAAAGAAGCCATTTTTTTCTTTTTTTTTTGGGAAGTTTTAGTGGAACAGGATCTACCGTTTCTCTGTATATACATTATATGCAGGTGCTTACTTATAGAAGTATTATTAACAAAAGGGTGTCAGGGAAAGCGACGTGCAATTTATTTCCGTGGAATTAGTACCTACATGATTCCGAATCCCCCCTGCGTTGGAATCTTTTGTCAGTCTATAAAAATTGCTGTTCCATGCATTTTTAGAGCGCCTACGTACTACTAAGCTTTTCTCTGCAACAACCTTTTTTTTAACCGACAAAAACTATTTATGCTCTTTCAGTTCTCACGTCGATGTCCCATGCCACACTATACACTTTTCCAGACCGAATTATAAAAAATAATATGTAGGTTGTTGCATGACCAGTAACCATATTTTTTGCACCACAGTAACAAAGAAACTTTGTTTTCTTTCCAACATTTTTCCTAACGATTATCTTCAACATACTGCAGAAAACGTTTATTTATGAAATTGTCTTAAAATAGTACTATATTTTCTATTTCATCTTACCACGCAATATGCCAACTAATACTTTATATAACAGGGAATTTCTACATTACATAAAAGATTTCTTGTTTTTGAATACCAGCGATGCATAGGATTGTAATAATGTAGCAACAATTCGCGATCTATGCGTTAGTCTACTGCATACAAATTATAGATTGTCTCGTAAAGTTACTTTACTGTTACATAGTGTTACAACGCACGCATGAATATTGTAGTTAATACCAACATAGGTTATCTATTTGAAGCCTGGATATATAATGTATAATCAGCCCTATAATATTCCCCTACTTTTGGGACACAATCCTCATCTCAGTGAGAAGAAAGATGTCTTAATCCACCACACGTCCCAGTTCGGGTTGGTAGATATCACATAAGTCAGGGATCGCGGAAGATGCATTAGTTCCCGAGATCCCCGACGTGGATTTGGGACAGAACACTGAGGTGGTTGTAGTCAGTAAGATTCTGACAGACCCCTCCGCCCACCCCAAGACGAAGGACATCCATGAGGATTTCTATTAAGAGATAAAAAAGGTAGATATCGCATGTCTTAGAACCAAAAATTTGACTTGTGACATCAACCAACCGGCACTGGGCCAGTGTGGTGGATTATGGCCCACTCCCTCTCACCGAGAGGAGGCATGTGTCCCAACAGTGGGAACATTATAGGCTGCTGATGAATGATGACGTGTCTTGAAATATTTATGTTGGCTTCTTTATGAAGTTTTTCTTCACTGTTTTTCTGTAATACGCCTGGATGAGTTCGAACCCACGGTCTACAACTCGTAAAATGTAGCCGTTACCACTCACCACTGCTCTCCACTTACTTGGACAACTCTTAATAATATGCATAGGATATATAAGGTGTATCTATTCATACACGAAATATTTTAAGGGGTATACCTGTATGTGGTAAAGAAGCTATAGAAGCAAAAAGATTTTTTTTATCTAAGCGTTTTTGAATTTTCGTAATTATTTTAATTTTAAAACTACTTGAGACGTTTTGCATAAAACCTTTACTCCAAATTCTATGAATCGCCCGCCTGATGTTGCGAGTGCGGTGACCGGACGGCACGAGCATGGCCGCGGTATCTCGGGCCGTAAAAAATAAGAAGGAGCCAGTATTTCTTATGTGCGTCAAATAATTTATAAATATTTAAAAAATATTTAAACCCTTAGAAAAATTTTTTTTTCTTTGCTATAGCTTCTTTACCACCTACAGGTGTACCTCTTAAAATATTTCGTGTATGAATAGATACACCTTATATAGACTAAGTATAAAATATACGAACTTACGCCTTTGCCTTTAAAGCGTGGGCAGACACTACAAAACCCCATCTACTACGATCCTTACTCCATATGCTTCGTTTACGTGCCTACATCCGTGGGGCAATTGCGAAAAACACAGATTACACCGTAAGATCAACTTTCATTTTAACAGTTCAACCACATTCATTGCGTTATTTACAGTAATGAACAGACAAATTTTTCGAAGATATAAAGTAATGAATAAGCTGTATCCTTCAAAATGATTCAGATAGTGATTAATAGTGTGTTACACAATTAGGGCGCTGGTCATACACGCACGCCGATGAGACTACGCATTTTCATAATGAAATCATGAATCAACCTAAAATTACCATATTCAACATTATGTATATCGCATAGTATTGAATATACATAGCTTTTTTTGGGGGGGGTGGGAAATCATCACATGACGTCTCCCTGGGTGGAGCGGAAGGGCGTGTCAGACTTTTTCTGACTAAAACCCATCCGTGTTTCTTCAGTTGCCCTTATGCCAGGGCCACGGTACCTCTTTCGAACTAGTCTCGCGACCCTGGTGGGCTGTACCACACCCCTTTCTCAATGTTCACACCGACGCGCGACGTAAAAAATCACAGAGGGATTTTTTCGTTCACTGGATCTTGAACTCAAAGCTTAATGCAGATAGTTGATATTCGAACAGAGTGTATTTTCTACGTGCTAGAACGCAGTCTGTTGGATTTTCGATGCTCGGTTCAACATCGAGAGTTGGAGTCCGGTGCGCGAGGAAATCCTACCGCGATATATTTAACGAACTTTTTTAGCGAACGTGTTCTTATTTTCAAAATGATGATTTTGAAATATTTTACATATCATCATTGCAGTCTTAAGGCGTCCACCGCTGGATATAAGCCTTTCGCAAAGGAGAGCTTTGTCATAATCACCACGCTTGGCAGGCGGTTTGGCGATCGCAGTATGGTGGTAAGATGCATAAAAAACGCCTATGCCCATTCTCTACTAAGTCCCTTTGTCGCCTTCTACGACACCCACGGGAAGAAATGGGGTGGTGTTATTCTTTACGTCCGGTAAAACCCGGGACCTTTTTAACATAAATAGTAGGTTTTTGATAATTCCTATAACTCAAGAGATAAACCCTACACTTTATACATCTGCAGATATACATACACAATATTGTCAGAAAAATACTGAATATTTTTTACATCGAAAATAAATGAAACATGCTACCATGAATTATTCAAATACACTCTGACTCGGTCAAATAATTACATATACATAAACATAATGTACATATCCACGATCTCTTGCGCACTACGTGATGCGAACTCTGAACGGATCAAGGCTACACCAGCGAACCTCGATGCATACGATCTTCTAAGATACTCTACTTATCAGTAAATACTCAAGCATAATGCTTAAGTTGATTACTGGTAAGTAGATAAACAAGGCTTTGGTTGAGCAGGTTTTATTGAGGCAGAAACAAAAGAAAGCAAACGTTTTGAATTGAGAACGTCTGTTTTATATGTCAGCAATGAACAAAACTAGTGTAGCAATCAATCTGGCAAGCATAGAGAAAGAAAAAGGTTTATGTCTCAGAAAAAGAAAAAAACGGGCAGTTTATTGATTGCGAAATTCCAAAATAAATCTAAAACAGAATTATGCAGTTTGCCAGTCCAAATATCAATAGTGTAGAATCTTGTTCATTCCGTATTTAAGTTGAACATATTATTTCACTGGCTCACTACCAAGCGCTACCGTGCCTGCCTCACTTTATATGCTGCCCGCCATTCTCTGTGACGACATTAGTGACAGCAGCTACCTCCTTTCGTGCGAATTAGATAGACAGACAAAGTTTACATAAATCTAATAAATATAACCACTACAAATGTTAACCCTTTAAAGAACGGAGCAGACGCCGGTAACAAGGTTTACCAACTTAGGTGAAATTCAACTCCGCGTTTTGGAGAACCAAGGTCTAGAAACCAGTTGCCACTTACCAAAACAATAGACGAACATAATCCAGCCATACGTCATATCTCAGACAGCACAATGGTCTAAACGGCTCCATATGGCTGAACATACACTGTATGGTCTCAATTCTCTCAAGCTATCTACATCACGCCTCTAATTAAGTATTGCAATATCGAAACTATGGCTAAGATACGGTATTAGGTTCATTTTGAAGCGGCGCCGTGTGTCGCAATCTCATTGTTGTGCAGACAATGCAACATTTCGCCACATCACTATCTCAAGTGTATCGTGATTCACATCACTAGTCCCCAAGGCTTATCTGTTTCTGCCAACCTGATGTCGGACTTGAAAAATGTATGGGGTTAAAGTGAGAGAATAATATGTGGAATGTATAATTAATTTGTGAGCATTTTGTGGATCTGATTTCTAAGTACAGAAACTGAATTTGCGATTAGATGTTGTTTTCTTGCAATCTTGCGTATCTTTCAATGGGTAATGACGCAAACCAAATTGTGATGTCAGTTATTTTAAATACGAATATCTTTCGGCTACATCGCTATGACGCACGCCAAACTTTATACGAAATTAAGTTAAATGGCTGACAAATATGAATAAATAAATCTAATTTGACCACAGAACACGTCACAAGGAAATGCATAAACCATTACTCAAACATCGATAAATATCACTTTAAGCAACGAATTTGATCCAAAATGCGGGAGTGATATTAAATTCACGAGCTCCAGCTCTCGATTCAATTCCGACGTCGATCCGATAACTCGGGTAACTCGGATATTGCTGGCTACAAAGGTAAGCCGTCTAGACGTCGGATTCACCGTAAATACGCCGAGGTAAACGTTATGGCAAATTCGATTCACGTCAAAATGTGTCCCGAAAAGCGCTTTCAAATTGATTGTACGTTAACCGATAACCCGATGCGCTTTTCATGTGGATGCTATTATTCGACTAATAGATTCAAACGTGCGATTTTGGCTTGGAATTATCCTTTTATCCTTATTCCTCTCGTTCACAGAACAGATAAAAGAGATTCTTGTATCTATTCCATGCTCTCGTTCCTTTGGCCCCAGAGTCACTGTAAGAGAATGCAAGGAACTAAAACTAAATTATACCTACTGTCCCACAGCTAGGCAGTTCCAAGTTACCTGTCATTTCCTACCTAATGCCACCTTGGCATTACGCATGTGCCTTACATCACTAGCTCTTTCTGGTCTATTTTATAAGGCGTATCCTTCTCCGGATACCCATTTCAACTATAGAGACCCTTGGTAGCTATTTTTTTTTTCAATCATACTCGTTTTGTAAGATCATGCAATACATGATTCTTCCTACCTTTACAAATACATAAACCTTTGTTAGTCATTAGACAGCATCTACATTCACGCAACGGTAGTTATTCCACACTAATTTGTCTTACAACATCGAGTAATTGAGATACAGGTAAACTAACAGTAATTGCCTTCTGTTTGTCAATGCACATCTCCAATCTGCGTCTTTGGATCAGTGGAATAATGATCTGTTTGGCTGTCATAACTGTGTAGAATGCTACGAGATAGTTCAGCAAATATTAAAAGACCATTTCAACACTTTTCTACACAAAGAAGATGCTCTCTACGTACTCTTGAATATCGTAAAAGATGATAATAAAATGTGGATGAAATTTGGAAAAAAAATTATGCATTCGATAGCCCAATTCTTTGTCAGAAAGAACGCTAAGTGAAAACGTCGGGGACCAAAATTTTGAAGCGCTAGTCTAAGATCAATTATGAGAATAAAAAAATACTTGCAACAAATGGATAAAGTAAGTAAAGCCATCTATGAGTTTGATTTTGTCAACACATCTAACGAAAGAACTGATTTAGCTTATGACAATGTTGAGATACAAACTGAAAACGTTGAATGAAAGCAAACGTTAAATACGAAGCAAACTACGATTTATTACAGACATACAATAACGCTAAGAGCAATAACAAACGAATAAAAGACGATCCAAGTGCTCACTACTTTAGAATCTACAATGACAAAAACTGTAACATAAATTCGACGTCCCGCTCTATTGTGTATCAATCATTGAGACTTCTCACTGAATCTTCGGAACTTGAATAAGTTTGAGCGTATATTTAAATAGTAGTCAGTAAACGGTTCGGGCTCGATGTAATTGGCTTTCTGTCGTCAATCACTTTCACTGGCACCTGTTATTTGCTCTCTAATTGTAGGAATGTGGTTCAGTAATTGAATGAGCATGTATCATGTCCCTAACTAGTATGTTTGGAGTTATGAAACGGATAGCTTTTAAGATTATTGTTACCAACTGCCAAAATATGATGTAATGGAATTCGACACTTAGAATTCCATCAGTAGTCAGAGATGACTTTCATGACTGGATAAACATCCTACTATCCTACTATTCATAATATACTATTTGAAAGTTTGGATGCTCAAATGTTTGGATGTATGTTACTCAATCACGCAAAAACAGCTGAATGGATTTGAATTAAATTTTACTTATAGACAGTTTATAACCTCGATTAAGGCATAAATTACTTTTTATCTCTGCAATACGTACCCATGGGATTATTTCCGACCTTCAAAGTGTTTAATAAACCCACCTGATACACATTACCTGTCACCGTTATCTCATCATCAATAGCCTGGCTTTATCTAGCTGTTCTAACACATAGCCCTCTCTTTGCTTGTGCCAACCTTAAAGCTTCTTTTCCAATCATATCCTATTTATGCGTTGGTAACTCTACAACAATGTTTCACAGATCGTCATTCAGAATATCAATCACCTGCAGAGTACACAAAGTTGACATGTAAATACGCTGAAGAAAACTAAAAAAAAACAATATGTAAATTGGTACGGTAGTCTCCTACAAAAACAAAACCACACTTGATAGCACAATGCCACTAATCGATACAGTCAGTTTCGACGCTGTATCTGCGGTGAACACCATCTGACTGCGTTTGACTGGTGCAGCCACACGCGAGTTTGACAAACGTTGTGGTAATGTCACAGAATAGATAGCGACAGAAGGTTTTGTATAACGAGAGAAAACCTACACACACATAGACATGATTCACGTACAGTGAGTGCAAACGCATTCGTGACTGGCATTTGTTTGAAGTCGCCGTACGTACACATCTAAACGTGTTACCATAATAACTTCCGTATAATTCTGATCGTCCCTGCATTGAAAGTTTTCGTATTTTTTTTTTATCTGATCCATACATTTTCCTGCCTGGGTCGCGAGATTTGTTCGAAAGAGATACCGTGGTCCTGGCATATGGGCAACTGAAGGAACACGGGTGGGTTTTAGTCAGCAAAAGTCTTTCATGCCCTTCCGCCTCTCCCAGAGCGGAAGACGTCATTTGTTTCAAAAACCGTACTTTTTGACCGCGTATTGTATTTACTTTTCTTTGAAACAGCTTTTGATAGCATGGTCATACCATGATATTGGGGGTGTGATCATATGCTAAATTAATGGTTTCAGTTTTTGCTTCGATATTCCTGCCGAGTGGCAGGTATTTGTGTGGTACAGGACGTGTGTGTGGTTTCGCTAGATAAGTGAAGCCAACCTTCTGTAACTATATATTCTGCGGTAATGCTGAACGACTGACCCCATTCGATGCCTGTCTGCCTGATGTGTGATTTAACGTGTGGTTTTGGTTGTAAAGGTATTTTAGTATCTAGAATATGGGGGCATGAAAAACGAGATTGCGATACAAGGGACACATGAACCAATAGGGATTGTAGATGGGTTAAGATGCAACGGTTTTTTTCTTGAACGATTAAAATCATCTGCTTGTAAACCATCTTTTTTAAATAAGGTAGGCAACCATCTAATGTAAGAAGAGATTTAGGTTTACATTTAGATTGCTGTGGCTTGATTCAATGGTATTGAAAACCGATTTATTTTTGTAACGAACGAAATAATAACGTAATATGAACTTATTTCATTATATATTTTGAATACATTTTAGATAACATCATAAACATGATTAGATTTTGTACCAATAAGGATAAAGGAATACAAAAACATTACCATTAAATTTCTTGGATACATTGGATAAACAATTTCCTCACACATTTTCTACAATTTTGCTGTTTATAAACCATTCTACCACAGTGATGGATAAGAAATGCATTATTACCGTATGATTATAATGGGAATCAATAATATTTTTATTGTTTAGCTGTTCACAATCGATGAGTCAGCTATTCTACGCGACGTCATCCCAGACTATTAGTACATGAACACAAATTATATGCGTAAGCCTTGAATAAATATGTTACATTATAATTATGTTAAATACTACGCTTGGAATCTTTATTGATATGATAATAAGGATTGAGTACTGTTTTTAATGTTTTCTTAAAAATCCATGTAATATTGAGAGACACTAAATCACCAACCAGCCGTGAAGATCTCGTCAGGGTCGCGGAATTGTTCGAAAGAGTTACCGTGGCTCTGGCAAAGGCAGCTGAAGGAACACGGGTGGGTTTTATTCAGGAAAAGTATAACGCCCTTCCGCTCCAATAGAGCGGGAGACGTCATTTAAAGATTTCCCATCCAAAAAAAGCCGTGAAGATCAATCTACAATGATCGAGTTTTGCTATGGCTTACCTGGAAGTCTTTAAATAGGCTTCGGACTCAGGTAGGCCGAAGAAGTGGAGGGTCACAGATGACTCCGCCCTGACCTGTAAATGTGGTACTGTCCCACATAGAATGAGGCTCTTTTTTTTCCTGGATGGGAAATCATCAAATGACTTCTCCCGCTCTGGGCGGAGCGGGAAGGCGTGTCAGACTTTTACTGACTAAAACCCACCCGTGTTCCATCAGTTGCCCATGTGCCAGGGTCACGGTATATCTTTCGAACAATCACGCGACCCTGGCAGGCATCGGTCCTAGTAGACCCCTACTCTGCTGCTGACATCCCTTTGAGGCGCGCGTGGAACACTACGCGCCGTCGACCCGAGCTTGGTCCTTACCGGGCGGCGAGCTACCCATTGCTCGCCACCCGCAAGCTCGCGCCTACGGTGGCCGGGAGTCCGCGAATGAGGATCTTAATATCATGTTCAGCGTGTCCTGTAGTCTGCATGCTACAGGAGTTAATGGACGCTACTGAAAGTGCCAAGCTCGTAGCCAAATTCTGGGCTGATTTTATATATTATAGATTGCTATCAACACACTAAGAAGAAGTATGTGCAATCATCTACATATCTAAAACCATCTGAAAGTAATTTAACTAATGCTTAACAGACTCTTCGTTATGATTTGGTATCACTGGCAATAACTTCACGCCTGAATTCCGCAAAGGGTTAGGCAGAGGTGCACCTATTATAGCACACTCACATTTCGACATATATGTTAAACTCTTATATAATTAGGGAGCAATCTTGTATAGTACCTTATTTGGAAATCTGTCATTGTTTTAAATTTATAGATATGGTGCAAATTTTTTGTTGTTCGGTTTGTTTTTGTCTACTAAAGTACTATTTAGTTTTTAAGTACAAAATATAATCTGAAATAACAAAGCTGTTGACGGCAATACGTAGGTATAGCGTGCCTTTTTATTAATTTGATATCAGTACTTTTTATTTATCTGTGTTCTACAAATAAAAAAAATAAAAAAAATGAAACTGCAATTGACGAAAAACAATCGTACTGGCTAGACTAAAACCATTCACAAAATTACACAACACAAGTTAGTGGATAATACTGCATTAGGTAATGCATTCTAGATTATATCTTCAGAATTGGTATTCCACCACGAGCTTCGACTTGTGTCTACTAAATATTAATCCTAGGTCTTCGACATTTACCTGGAGCTGGTAGATTTTAATCTGTACCTAACTGTACTTACGCTCGTTTCGAGCGTGCTAGAAACTGCTCTTTTGCCTTGTTGATATTTCACAATTTCATAGATATAGGTCTCTCTATGTCTCTGTATACGTACGTAGCTTCTTTATATCTATCTTGGTAAGTTCCACTTGCTTATCATTGTTTAATGTAGGGCACAGGCCTTTCCAAAAATTATAGTATATTATTAACAGACTATGCATCATTAAGCACTGTGTTGCCTCTTCATAAGCGTCTATGTTGTTTTTGGTCCAAGAAGTCTTTTTCAAAATAGATAAGAAATTCTGAAAACAGTCTTCCTTATTTAGATTCGTATTCTAGACAATATGGTTTTAGAACTCGTCTGTGAGTCTGCGATTGCTATAAAGTTAGTACCAGTCAGACACAGCTAACTGAAAAAGTAAAATCCTACTAATATTATAAATGTGAAAGTATGTAAGGATGTTTGTTGCTCTATCACGCAAAAACTACGGATTTGAATGAAATTAAACCTAGATTAACATATAGGATACAATTTATCCCGGTATTACGTTCCCGCGGGATAATTTCCGACCTAAACGCCGGTCAAGCCGCTTGGAAAAACTTGTAAAAAAAAAACAATTTCAGAATCTAGTACCTACTTAATTGTACGGCTCTATCTATACTTATTTAATCAGGACTTTATTGGTTTCTACTGACTGGTTCACGGCCTCCCAATGTATTAGAGGACGATCCTTTTATCGGGCACAATTCCTAATTCCAATTCTGGGCTAAAGCCAAGTTTTTTCCGATAGAAAAACCTAATTACGATTTTGGCTGTCTTGAATGTTGGAACGAGCCTCGTAAACGAGATCTGTTAGTGATTCCGAGGTTACAATTATCGGGTTCTTTTTTAGCCAGTCAGATTGGCTTCTAAACAAAGCCAAAGGCTTTATCTATCATAGAACACTGTATTTATTCCACTTTAAGAAAAGGCTGGAAGGAAATCTCTCGCTGATCAGACAAACCCTTTTCTAGTTTTCGCCTCCTCTGGATCATCTAGGGTCATCTAGCGCTTGTTTCCTAAATCGAGTCTATAAAAGTACCGTTCCTTGGTCCATCGGTTAACAAAGCGCATACTTTGGCTTCATTGGACTAATCTTTAACGACATAAATAACATGGCGCATATTTAGCTCGAAGGGTTGGGCTGAGGTATAACTATAGTGCACTCACATTTCTCAAGTTTTCTTTAATATATTGCTCTTATTGCCATCTACCTAAAATAACAGCTGTGTCATGGAAAATGTAATAATTGCGCAAAAAATTGCATCGCTATTCGGAAAAATGCGTTGAATCCTTGATAATATGTTGTGCGTCAATGTCCCTACCACCAATGTATATTTATGCAGTCAGCTCTGCTCCCTAACTTGCCAACTAACATTTATTTCAACCACGGCGAATCAATAAATAAACTTAAGAAAACTCTATCATTTAATTTCAAAATCTTCAAGCTCATAAGTATCCAGTTAAACCAGCCAGCGATCGAGAAATCTATTCCACAATCAAGCTCAGTAATATCTGCGTGCGCAAGAGATGATCTCTAGTCGGTATCCGTAGCAAACTAGATAGCAATCAGTACCGGTCCCACGGCGCACAGATACCAGTCCACTGAGCTTTTACTTTTTGTGCTTAGATACCGCACACGTTTGAGATTTTGCGTGCGATTATTTTGTCGGCTTTAAAGATTGTGACGAATGAGATTGGTTGATCGCAAAAACATATATAGAGGTTCGTACATTTTGCAAGATATTGACAAATACTTGCCAGAAATGCTGCATAATTTTCTATCCCAAATAGACACCTGTTAACAAGAATCATAACGCGAATCACACGGAAAAAAGACTATCAAAACTTGGAATGTGCAAGAAATGAAAGATATCGTAGTTATTTTGAAATTATGAAAAGTGAATGAATTTTAGAATGAATTTTTTAAATTTTAGATGATGAAAAATAAGAAAATGTGTTTATTCACTACTATGTGGAAATTCGTTATTTACAAAATATTTTTTGTTTGTAGTTACTTGTAAATAAAATATGAACACCATTAGACACGCTAAACTATTTATGCTTTAATATGACAAAAGTTTACTCATCTCTTTGAGTAAACTTGGAAGTAGGGGGGACGGTAGGTTTTGATAGGTAGGTCCAAGTAACTCGTTCAAGAAATCTGCCAATCCATTTATTTTTATTGACTAGAATGCGGGGCTTTTGGCTACTTTGTATGTGTGCATTGAATTTTTATGTATTTTTTGTTTTCTCGTAATGTGTGTTTTGTTTGTTTAGAATAAACAATTTGTCTTTCCTTTTCTTCTTATTATTTGTTGATTACACTCAGCTGAGCTAGAATAAAACGGAACAAATTGGAAGTCCACTACTGGATATAGGCCTACCACAAGCACCACCACTTCGACCGATTCTATGCTTCTCGATTTTTGTGTTTAAAAAAAATAATTGGTCAAAAAGTGGTCGCTATAAATATCGTGCGCCGTATCTTAACCGTGGCGGTCGCTCGTTACGTTATGTGTTTCGGTCTAAACTAAAGTTTGTTACATAAACACAATTAAACACATTGCGTGTTACTTCTACTTTATATTATATACTTTGACGCATGATAATTGCGTTTATACAATCATAAAATAGGCCAGATGAAAGTCAATTGACGGATACTTTACATAAAAAAGTAAGAAATAATTAGTGAGTGCAATTAAATTGTCTTTTTTTTCTATCTGTCCATGTGAAATGTAGGTTTTTTCCATGTCCATTAGATAGACAAGTTTTTGCTTAGACATAATTGACATGTTATGCATAAAAGTGTTTGCAAAAAAAATGATCAGCAATTAAAAGAAGAATATAAATGTGTATTACATAAGACCGTGACGTCGAAATTTTCTGTTTCTCGGTTCATCACATCCCATCGCGTTGCCTGCCCACAATATAACTTCTTTTTTACTCAGTGTTCTTTTTTACTTTTTGCTGGGCTCCTAATAGTCCTAGCATATTATTAAGCAGCCTATAACCTTTCTCAAAAATAGGGCTATTAAATGCAAAAAGAACTTTTTATCCTACTAGTAGTTCCAGAGGTTAGCGAGTTCAAACAAACTAACAAAAACCTCTTCATCTTTATTATTAATAAAATATAGATAGATCATAACTCTCAAGAGCTCCGAGTATTAAGTTTTCTCTTTAGCCATCTTATACGGCCATCCATTGGCCATTCCACAAAAACTAGCTCAATTCCAACCTATTTACATCTATGTTGATTTATGCGTCAATACCACGGCGCAGTGCGGTGCACTAGACGATCTTAACAAGATGCTGTACCTACACAGCTATAAATTGGCTGCGGTTCTCACAAGGGTATCTATCTCCTTGTCTACAAACTGAGACGTTACTTACTCTGGTAGATATTCAAATCAGGTATGTTAGGGAGCTCCGTAACCTTAACCGAAACTATCGGATATCCGATATAAAAATTTATCCGTAACCGTAACCGAATCCGAAATAAACGTTTCGGATAATATCGGATTTGTTATAACATTTTTACTTTAGGTAGATTAGATAACACTCAATATATATTTATAATCATTTTTATTTTAAATAGCTGCAATAATTACTCACAGACTGATTGTAATTCCTACCAAATGGTGACATATAAATAAAACCATTTTATTAGCTACTTGTATTTTACTTTTTAATTTCCTTTAAAATTTAATATCCGTAACCGAAATTATCCGAAACTAACGGATAATCCGAAATAATATCATATCCGTATCCGGTATAATAATCATTCCTACATCCGTAACCAATCCGTATCCGAAATTTCATATCCATAACATCCCTAATTCAAATGTTATATCAAGAAATGGCTTGGTTTGATGATTGGAGAGGCATAAGTCTAGAAGTGGCTGCTTCTATAAGCTGAAAATGATGATACCGAAAAAAAATTACTGGAAACTTATAAATGTTCTTCAAATGCTGAGTAATAATAGCCCCACGGGTCGCTAGATCGGGTTAAGCTACGCATGCCGCGGTCAGGCCGTGGATGGGTGACCATCTTTACATACCTAGACCCCTCCTTGCCACGGCAAGCCGTTGCTCCCGACTGTCATTCGTGGATCTTTGTTAGTCGTTAGGGGTCGTCAGAAGACAGTCTGACAAATAGTCTTACTAAGCAGTGTCGTGGTACCCAGTATCTGGTTCGTGGAAGTCAGATAAGCAGCCGTTCTATATAAAATTAAATTAAAAATTTTAAAAACCCCCGACACAAAAACCTAATTTCCCTTTAAAAAGTAAAAAATAATAAAAAAAACTCAATCTTAAAGTACCTAAGTATGTATTATTAATTTTAAAAAAAATACGTCGCGTTGGGGGACCGCTCCAGACCTAACAATTTAATTACAAATAGTCTATTACCTAACTAATTAAGAAAAGAAAACTTTTATAAAATTACTTCACAATATTGCATTTAGGATACGACCGTCAACGTCTGCCCTCGCGGAGCGGTCCCCCAACGCGACGTATTGTTTTTGAAATATTAATACATACTTAGGTACTTTAAGATTGAGTTTTTATTATAATGTAGAATCAAACGAAGCTAAGAATCATTCATCAATATTCTCTTTCAGTGCGCTTTCATTTGAGACCCCAGTCGAGTATATTTGCTGACATTCGGTTACCCTTCCCCACTTTCTCCCCCACAACTTTTAAACGGCTCGACCGATTTTCATCAAACATGTCTAAGAACACTCGCACATAAGTCACCTTTAATACATTTTTTTTTTTTTTAATCGCTTCATCCGTTCGGGAGCTATGATGCCACAGACAGACAGACAGACAGACACGTCAAACTTATAACACCCCTCTTTTTACGTCGGGGGTTAAAAATACTGGTATTCAGCTAGCTGCATCTAGTTAGACTGGAAGCCGTCCCCAACATGGTTGGGAAAACACATGACACATGGAATGATGATGTTCTTTTTATTCTCTTGAAGAATTTCTTGTACTAAAACGCGGTTTAAATCAGGGGATAGATTAACCAAATAGCAACGCAGGATGTGCTAAAGAAACAGATGTATTAAAAAAAAAATTACGCTGATTAAAAGTGATAGTTCCCGTCCAATTAAATAGCGAAAGATTTATTATTTAACACTCTGATATATCAAACTCTCGTTTGTCACCGCCCACGTTGTATAAATGTATAAAAGCCCAATCAAATATGTACCCATTTGCATAAAAGGACAATGCACTAGACAAATCTAATAAATCATTGTTGATGGTTGTGCCATTGTGATCTTAATTGATGGCGCAATAAAGTTTAATTTGTGTTGTACTTAATTACGTGCAGTGTAGGGTTGTGGTGGTATATATTTTAATAAAAACCTGCAAGTCTTTTGATTTCATTTTTGTTAAAAAATACAAGTAATAAATCGAGCTGGCCTTAAATGGGTTTAAAAATTCAGCGCCTTGTTTAAAATCAGCTCATGTATGTAATTTTTCTTTAAATGTTAATGATGACAAGTATCCATGTAAACAGATTTGACCTTATATGTCGTTAAACAGGCACAGTAGAACTATACATACAGCCTATTCATTAAGTGTAACCTTGGATTTTCATGCCGGCTCTTGTCCAAAAGAAAAGACCAATTGGATCCGTGCTTCTGACGTTTCATGTGCCTAAGTAGCTTTATTTTAAACTAGTTTTTGCCAGCGGCTTCACCCGCGTATTATAGGTACATATAAACCTTCCTAAAGAAGGAAAGAAAGAAAAATTGTTTATTCTGCACAAACAAAACGCACATTACAAAATAAAAATTAAAAAGATACATAAAATGCAACGTAGCCAAAAGCCCCGTATTTAAGTCAATAAAAAATTAACAGTTTAGCAATAATGACATTGCTTGTGATTTATGAATTCCTCTTGAATTACTCTGCCTATTGATGAAAACCGCAAGAAAATCGGCAGTTTAAAAGATTTAAATGTATTGACGTGAGAAGTGACTTTGTATTATACTATGTAGAGATAAAATAGTTAGATATATATTTTGAATTCTTCTATGAAAAAAAAAAAAAAAACAAAAATAATACTTTGCTCTGCTTGACAATCGAACTGAAGACCTTAATCTCAACCCTATTTACAACTACACACTTCTCTTTAATCTTACCCAATTAGCAGAAAATCAAGATGTGACTTCAAGTCGAGGGAATCACGACCCTCAGTAATTAGCAATACGACGACGCGAGGAAGGGGAAGAAAATAGCTGAAATCTTATATTTTATAAAACTTGCCACCCCTATTCCAGCTCGCCAAACGTGGATCGTGACCGGCACCGTTGCACAAGTCACTTTCCTAACACGTTTAATAAACCCGAACCATTTCTAGAGAAACTGGCAGCTTACAAGGAAATAGATATCGACGTGAAGATATCCTATAATATGCGCTAGTGTGGAGTTGAATGACAATGTTCTGGGCTTTGCGAGTTTATGACAAAGAGTTGTGCTGAATACTAAGTTGAAAATAGTTGGGTGTTAAACATATCACATTCTTCAGGCCAGATGGAGCAAAGGGCTAGCTATGGTTTAAGAGTCGGGTTTTTAACGCAAAGCTTAGTGTCGAGAGTTTTTTTCGATGCTGAGGTGCATTTTGTTGAGAGTTGAAAATTCAGTGCGCGATAAAATGCGGCCGCGATATTATATCGTACATGTAGACGTGGACATAGAAGGACATATAAATCTACAGATGGCAATCAAATCCTCAATCATACATGTGTGTTTATAACGACTACCTTTTATAGGTCTTTATAGGCTTTTGCTCGTGGCTTCGCTTGCGTCGATATCAAAAATTATCCCACGGGAACTTATAACTGCAATGAAAAGTGTCCTATGACCTAAGCTAGTTTACGGACTACTCATGAACCAAATTCTATCCAAATCCGTTCAGCAATTTTAGCGTGAAAGCTTATTAAAATCAATTTTTCATTTATAATATTAAACTAGCTGAGGTCCGCAACTTCGTTTGCTATGCAGGATGAAAAGTAAATTATATCCTTACCCAGGATATGTTCTATCTGTTTGTCAAATTTCATCCAAATCCGTGTAGGTATTTTAGCGTGAAAGCGTGAAAACAAACTCACTTTCACATGTGTAGTATTAATTAAAGTCATTATTAGGATAGTTGTGATACCTTTGTGATTTAGGTACCTACCTATATTTCAGTGCGACAACCCAATAAAACACAGAATCTAGCCAGTTACCCATTGCGCAAAAGTTAATTAAATCAAGTTTCCGCTTAGGCAAGTTTCCAAGACGACAGCTCTAACGATATACAACTAATAGTAGGAAGTAGGAACCCTGCCATATGTGGCCTTGTGAACTGCAGACCAGTTTCTCTACGCCTTACATTTTCCCAAGAATGCAGGGATCGGTTTCCATTTAGACAAGACTCAAGCACAGTAATAACAACATAACTCCACTCCACGTTTGCAAAAATTGAAGGGGTCCGCTAAGGCCGATGCCTGCCAGGGTCGCGGATGTTCTATGTTCTAATAGGGGTTTCGTTTCCGCACTCAGTACTTTGAGTGGACCTTTGTGCAGGGTCACAGATTTGTTCGAAAGAGGTACCGTGGCCCTTGGCATATAGGCAACTGAAGGAACACAGGTGGGTATTAGTCAGTAAAAGTCTGACACGCTCTCCCGCTCCACCCAGAGCGGGAGAATTCATTTGATGATTTCCCAACCAGACAAAAAAAAATAACGTTTGCACGGACGTAAAAATATCGTGGCGGGAGTTTTTCGCGCGCTAGATTTTCAATGTACTGCTACGCGCAAAAGAGTTTAAAATCGATCAATGTGTGTTTTCGATGCGATGAAATGTACTCTATTGGATTCTAAATTCTCGTTTTAAAACCGAGGGTTGAAATTTCAGTGCACGATGAAATTCCAACGCAATATTTCGAGTCTAAGTACGTACAAATGTGTTAATGGTTTAGAACAAACTTGTAAGTTACTGTGCTACTTACACGACTGCCTTTGCTATGTTTTCACAATGTTCTATTTCAATTATAAATGACAGAAAAAAAAAACTAAAACTTCGCTTAAACTATGTATGTAGATAGGTATGCTAATTGTTGCTAACTGCGATTAACAGTTACTTTGTAATAAAATTTAATTATAAACCTACCTACATACTATCTACTTACCACCAAACCAGCTCTTTCGGCAGGGTTTAACCATCTGTGGTATTCGTGGAAGTCCCTGAACCATCTCCGAATCCAAGTGGGAAGGTGTGTCGAACCTCGTAAAGTGAGACTACCTTAACGTAACGGCAGCAGGGTGTGGATATCGAGCTGTGTGACAAGCTATGCCCTACCTCCTATTCTGCTCTCTGTGCGCTAAAACATGCAGCCAAAGTACTTCTGTCCTGCCAGCGATAACGGCATGGAAGTGGCGAGGTTTTAGGCCAACAAAATTTGATAACAGTCGTGCCAGCAACACAAAGGAAAAGATTGGAAAGTAAAGAACCAGGCAAACAATATAACCTAAAAAGTAAAGTTAGATTAGTAACATTTTTAGCTGAGATTAGAAGAGTAACAACACATAATAAAAAGTACTTCATAAACGTTTTTACAGCTACGGTATCAAATTGATTCGCTCTCGATCATAAAAATGTCATTCATACAAAACTGTTCGCAAAATTTTTAAGTCGCCAAATTACACTTTAATGTGCTGCAAGCACAAATAATGAAAGGTTTCACGACTAAATGCGACTTTAAAAAAATAAAATAGCCATAGGAAATAACCTATTCTGAACATCGGTGTAAGTATAATGTGAACATATTTTTTGTTGCTAAATCACACTATAAATATACACATATCGCAAGCACAGATAATTAAGCCTAAAATATACTTGAAAAATATTGTATTTTGTTTAACACTTTTTAGTTATGGTATGGTATGGATCTAGGTAGTAGTGGTATACAAATTAGTGCGGGGAAGATCTCGCACTAATTTGTATATCACTAGTTACTACTACTACTTGTTTATAGTGATGATATTTGAATACTTCCTGTATTAGATATCACGATAAATATAGTGGATATAATGCGTATCATCAAAGCTAACGTAAAAACAACCAAAACAAATCAATAACATTTATATAAGACCACTCCTGAAGCATAACCTATCCATTAGAAAAGAAAAAGATTTTTTTGAAATCGGTCCACAGTTGGCAATTCGGCGAACACACATTAAGAAAAATATCTCCTCCTTTTTTGAACTCGTTAAAAATAGAATAGATTCAGGAAATTTCCTATTTTGGGCATCGTACTCTGATAATGAAAATGTCAAAAAAGCTTTGAAATAGCGACGCTATGAGGGAAAATATAATGATATTGCTAGCCAGGTAGTTGGGAATACCCAAACCACTTTGCCACAATCCATTAGCCGTCCCCAGAGACTCTTACGGGAAGTATATAAATAGAAAATGTATATACTACATTGGCTAAAGTGGACCTTATGTACCAACAATATGTTTTAAAAAACTGAGTATGCTTTTAAATGCGTGACTGCTGCACGTGGGGTCTTAGGATAAATTCCTAAGCGCGAAAATTATTTTTGGATGATTTTTCTGATAAGAATTTCTCAGAAGCAGCCTGGAGCCTGGCTAATCTCCATTGAGATTGGCCACCATGGGTAAATTCGGAAGGAATGATCATTTAGCATATATTTAGCTATAGTATATATTATTTATTGTATAGTACTCGCAACCGGCGTGTGTGTAAGACCAATTGTATGAACTTAAACGAGGCAAAAGGAGTGTGTAGAGATCGTAGTAGGTGGCGTTCCGTTGATTCTGCCTACCCCCATGGGAAATTGGCGCGAGTTTATGTATGTATGTATATATTTAGTATATATTGAGCGTATAGTATTTTTTGCGTTTAAGTATGGCTTTTTTTTCTTGGTTATGTTTAGTAACAACATAACTTTGGCACATTATAGCTTTTAGAGTATTAATTACGAAATTTTAAATAAATTAATTAATATTATGCTTACCAATAATATTTCGCTCAACCAAGAAGGGAAACTCGCTGCTAGGATCTGTATATGCAACTTCTTTCTCTCTTCTTCTAGTTCTTCATTATCGTTAACCGCAACATTACCTACCTCATAACACTTGAATTAGTGGTTAGACGAAAGTTTACCAAATAACAAAAATATATAGCCAAGGATACGTACCAATATTTGAAAACAAATGTAATAAAGTTTTAACCAGCGATAACCATCAATTATAACATTTCGAAAACCACAATTAAATATTAATGTAGTCTCAATTACGTCACAGTTGTTGAGGCAGGTCAGGGCCTCATAAAGCGCTTGGACTTAATTAAACAACGTCAAAAAACAACTAAACCTTTTGCTTTGACGTCAACCAAGTCAAATTAGGGTAAAAATAGCCAACAGTTGGATAAAGTACCTAATTTAGTTAGTATTTTTGACTTTTGACTCATGTTTTTCCACTACAGGGCAAAATTTTTGGGAATTCCAAGGGAAGCACCACTTTACCTCCATTAAGTAGTATCCAATAGAGAGATTTAGTGGACCTTATTGGTGTTCTTCAGAAAGATCAGACGCATAGTATTCGCAACTAGCGTCCTAGTATGATCAGCCTCCTTATCACGAAAAACACCATCTGAACCAATTCAATGAAATATCATTGCTTTGTATGTTCGAGAAAAGTGTCCATTGAACAACGTTATTAACGCATTTAATGTTGTTGAAATCCTTTCCTACCCTTAATGTGTTCCTACTTTAAGTTTTTTTACGACTTTGCAAATAAAACAAATCAGTAAGACCAAATTTTACCTGCCAAGTGCGGCAATTCCCCATTTTACCTACATTGCAATCATTTAGAGGCCCGTTTTCAGAACGTTCAAATCGATACGAGAGCAAAGACCTTACCTTCCCTTTTCCTTTGGATTTATGCAAGTGTGGACCAATCCGATCCGTCATTCTGTACACATTAATCTTACTTATAGTTGACTACCTTAACTGGTCACTTTAAATTTGCTTTAGGTATAATACTCATATAGATTTCTGGACAAATTGTGGTCGCAAATGGATTCAAATTCCAAGTTGAGTATGTTTATAAGTTTTTCTTTTAGGACTTTCGCAGTCAGCTAAGAGTAAAAAAACATGGGACTTAAATTTAACTAGCGACATATATATCTATTGTACACACTTCTACTCAACCCTTTGGGGACACAGGCGTGATGTTATGTTATGTTTTCACCAATGTTGGGACTTGCTATGAATAAGCTTAGTGAATACACTCAAATTGCATACCAATAAGGCTAAAATCAACGCAATACACATGTAGATACATACTCCGGAGAACTGGTCACGATTTCGTGACGAACTCAGTAAAGAAAAAACTTGTAGGCCTAAAAAACCTTGAGAGTACAAATCAGTTATTTAAGACCTTTGCACTACTCAACGTAGAAATAAGCTTTCTAAGAAGTATCGAGGTTAAAAACGACAATCTCCCTATAGTCAATGAATTTATGCAGGACGATTAAACAGCACGCGATCACACGATTTAACCGATCTAATCGTTTTGCGTAAATTTACGGAATACCCAATAGTATACTGAAAATATTGCCTTTCTCTGGGCTTTATATTGAGTCTATTACAAAACAAAAGTGTACTTTTCTCCTAAACTGATAACCTCGACTTTCAGAAGATTAAGATTTGGTCACTTAAGTGTCAAGAAAATTATAGCAATGTCTTTTTGCTCGCTTTCTGTATTAATATTTTGAAAGCTACAAAACCCTTCAACATATTTATTTCCTAATATCAAAGTTTTATTGGTAGTATTCTAAGAAACTCAAAATGATCATACAACTCCTTCTGTTTAAACGACAATGGAATATGGATGTGGAGATATGTAAACTATCTTCCACTTCTGATCCTGCCTCTATACCTCAAAACATGAAGCCAAAGTGACTTCTATGCTGCCATCGGCAATGACGCCGTGGAAGTGTCGCCGTTTTAGGCTACAAAATATTGACAATGGTACCGATTCCCTTGTTCACAAACTAAACTAAATTTAAGTTCAGTGCATCTTTTTCTTTGTATTTCATTGTCCTCTAGAAAAGAAAAATTTTAGTTTAGTCCTGTCAAATTAATCAGCGCCTATCACTACTTCATACAAGTTTAGACGTGATTAAAAACTTACCTACTAAAATTACGTCAATTTACGTCAAGCGCTGATTAATTTGACAGGTCTAAACTAAAATTTATCTTCTGGCCTTTCCTTAATGAAATAGAAAGAAAAAGATACACTGAACTTAAATTTAGTTTAGTTTGTGAATAAGGGAATCGGCACCAATGTGTTGTGCGTTGTGCGACACGAAGAGAAGAACCATTTACACATTTCCTAACTATTTTGTAAAAGGGAAAGTCATCTGTCAGGTCAACCTACGAGGTTGTCAGCTGCTTAACCTGGACTACCCTTAATAAATAAATACTTAAAACTAGAACGACTACTCGCTAACGGCACCCCCTGTGGGGTACCGATCTCGGCTTAGGGCATCTCTAGGAGGGCAGCAAGGAAAAGGCTAAATCGGAATGAACCTAACTTCTTCACTTCAGTCCAGCTCTTATAAAAAATGGAAAGCACGCACTACTTACTTCATACCCCGCCAACTACGTAATGCATCATTCCAAAGTGGACTTACGACTTCCTTGGGATAACAGGCCTCTCCCAACCTTCTCAAATATCCTCAAATTAGCCTGTCAGATCAAAAATATGGCGGAAACAACCTTGTACTTGATATGCAGCTAAATATACACATGATGGGCCTTTCACTATAAATAGAAACGGTCACCTCTCTGGGGAAAAGAGGGAGCGAAGTTATGAGTACTCTGCGATTGAGGCGATATCAGGGTTGGGAGGATTTATTCATGGAATTAAATAAAATGATTTCTTATAAAAAAAAAACTATTGTTTTTTCATAAATCAAAATACCAAATACCAAAAACAAAAACATAACCTAACTTCATCGACTCTTCATAGCCTTGCTTCCTTGAAGGGTAAGGCAATGGTAAACCTACAATTCCCATATTTCGCCTACTATGTTTAAGTCCCATGTAATTAGGCGCGAGCCTATTGCCATCAACCGGGCACAAATCCAGGGCCCGGGCTGCTACTCAAAAATTCCTGACAGAAAAACCTAATAACACTCTGCCCGACATGGGATTCGAAACCAGGACCTTAGGCAGCAACGAGACCATTCAGTAAAATAATCATTTATCTTTTTACGTATCTTTTTTTTCGACATGGTGATATTTTTCGACTATTTGCCAATTGAACTGCTTAAAATTATTGCCTTGAATAAAAATATTAACATATATAGCCTATAGCCTTCTTCGATAAATAGGCTACTCAACACAAAAAGAATTTTTCTATTCGGACCAGTAGTTCTTGAGATTAGCGCGTTCAATCAAACAAACACTTCAGCTTTATAATTATTATTATTATAGTATATTATAGTATAATATAGTATATAGTAGAGATAATAATTCTGATTTGCCCATCCCTAGCCATTTCATCATACATTTTCTAAACTAGGCGTCCCTTGCGACTTTGCCCACGACGTTTAACATTTCATTTCGAAAATAGCATTGACCTTTGGTTTGTGGCATGAGGTGGGTGTCAAATTAACCTTTAAGTGGAAACCAATAAATACCGCCGCGATGACGTTCGAGTTCTGACGTAGATAGTGATCCACAATGAGGAGGCATGTTTAATGGTCACGTTCTGATGTAAAAACAAAGCCTATTTTGAAATCACCGTTCTCCTATCCTTGTACAGGTCACATTCTCATGAAATAGAATGCTTCATCACCTGTCTTCTGCCCTTATTCCAATTTATTTGTCGTCAATCTTTTTCTTCCATACTTTCACTATTACATCCTGCGTGTTCTCTACAATAATGCCTTCATGGCACTAATGGAGTAGTTTTTAATGATTTATTGATGACTTTTATAACGCTTATCTAATTTTAATCTTTTAATTAATTCGCAGTGTATCTAATGTTAAATAAATACAATGTTTAAATTTACATATAGGCATATGAAATGGTTCTGAAATAAAATAAACAATTAATAATAATTAGTCGTCATCTCTATAGTAACTTCCTTTCTAGTCATATTATCCATTCGTAGATTGTTTGGTGTTTCCGTATTGTATTTAGTCTAAAGCCTCATTGGAAATATATAGCCCTAATTCGGGAATTATCAAATTAGAAGAGCAAAATAAAATACATATTTCTGGCCAGGTAACCGCACAAGAGAGAAGAGATGGAATGCTAACTTTTAAAAACGTGCCCTATCTAGATTGTACCTTTTCTCACCTTGCACGGCCGCCTTACTTTAAAAGGCACTTGAACTAAATGGAAACCTGTCTTCACTCCTGATTAAAGGAAACGTTATTCATTGGTGCTGCTCCGAATTTTATAACCAGTGAAGGTACCTTTTTAACTCCTGTTTTATATTCAGCCGTTTGCGCCATAAAAAAGGTTACTTAATGGCATCCCAAAAACGTTCACACGTCACATCATTTCATATTACAAGATTACTGTAAGCCACAATCATGATGTAAAATAAATGGAGTGGTAATACTGAATTTCAAAAATTCAATTCACATAGTTTCGGTCAAATTGTGTTCACATCGTATCAGTATTGTGGCAGTTTTAGACTTTGAATATCAGCTGCGAAAGCCGAAAGCTATTAACTCAGTTCATCTGTCGTCCATATCCGCGTTTCCATCATCAGCGAGAAATCTTCCCTTATTGAACAAAGGTCGTCCTATACTAACTTCTTCTACATTATTTTGAGGTAACTTTTGATTCAGTGTGATTAGCCCATGTGGTGCCGAACATGATGAATAGCACCATCACATTTCATTCCGAGGGTGTCGTAAAAGGCGACTAAGGGACTTTTTAGGGCCAACCTCCCTTTTTTTGGATGGGAAATCATCAAATGACTTCTCCCGCTCTGGGCGGAGCGAGAGGGCGTGTCAGACTTTTACTGACTAAAACCCACCCGTGTTCCTTCAGTTGCCCATGTGCCAGGGTCACGGTATCTCTTTCGAACAATCTCGCAATCCCGGCAGGCATCGGTCCTAGCAGACCCCTTCATTGCTGCTGCATCTCTTTGAGGCGCGCGTGGAACACTACGCGCCGTCGACACAGGCCTGGTCCTTACCGAGCAATAGGTAGCTCGCCGCCCGCAAGCTCGCGCCTACGGTGGCCGGGAGTCTGCGATCGACTCCCGACGCCCGGGGTGTCTCCTCCTGCAGCGGCTAGGGACGTGAGGGCGCAGAGGCTGCCACTCCCTCACGCACCCCGCCTCCTCCTTCGCGAGCATTACTGCTTCGCAGAGGGAGGTGACGGCTTCCCATGCCCTCTCACTCCGTACCATGGCTCATTTGATTTTATTATAAAACTGGACTCTGAACTAAACCTCTATTCCATAAACAAGTTCTATTTTTGAAACCCTCCACTAGCCTGAAATAACGCCTCAGATGTTCTTAAAACATCCACGAGGAGATTAGACCAACCGTGTAGACAGACTAAAGTGAAGAGACCACTTATCGTTGCCGGAAACTGCGGTAAACATTAGCCTTGTAAGTTATTGCTCCATTTCTTCTTACTCTGTGACCTACGGGTCCATGCACTTAACAAATTCACAACATCCTCTCTCATGAAAATGTTAGTCGACAAACATATTAGCCTGGTAAACGAGTTTTAAATTACCTGTACGTGTGTTGAACAAGTTTTTTTGCAATTTTATGCTTCGCGGCCTTAATTGAACGAAGATTTTGGAGGAACCATGAATCCATTAAGGTAAACGGAGTGCGTAAACTGTGAAATTGTCACTTTGGGGTGTTAATAAATAATATATTTTATAATAATTTTCCCGGCAGCTTTTTTTACTCTATCTACTTACTATAAACATGTCTTAGCAATATGATGAAAAAAAAATATTTATGACGTAAACGACTAAAAAGATATTAAAATTGTTAATTTGATGCAGCAACATCATTAACACGGTTAGCATTATATTATCATTAGGTATCTATTCTTATGTAAAATCTTGGAATGCTTCTGATTTCATTGATTCTAAATTTGATGTAGGTACTTAAATCACAGATTCGTTTTAAGATTCGCTGTTATTTCATTAGAAAACGAGAATCTGACACAAATAAAAAAAATCTTCTCTTGTTTTTTGAAATTTACGGGTCAGTGTTAAGCTGCACGCTGGACAATACTATTTTAATTAAAAAAAAAAACAATGGGTTTAAATTAATTTACTTGGTTTAATGGTAAATATATAGGTACGCTCCCTGTGGTGCCGGACGTTTGGAATACCACCATACCATTTCTTCCTATGGGCGGCGTAAAAGATGACTGAGGAATTTACTAGAGAATAGGCAGCAGCGTTCGCTATGCATTTTACCACCATACTGCGATCGCCAAACCGCCTGCCAAGCGAGCAAAAGATTGAGCTTGTTGTGGGGTATAAATCACCATTTATTTATTACAAGTACCTACTAGGTAAATAGATAACTCTCCATCTTTCAAACCTGATACATCCGTATGCCGTGCACCTTAACCTAACAATCAGGTTATAACTCTTCATTCAATTATCCATTTTACATATTAAAGCGTCAAGCGGAACAATAAACACTTAAATTTAAAGCCGTCGTACGCCATTACAAGGTCAGTGCATTTGACTTCTGACATGTCAGAGCTATTTATGTCACTGGTTCTCAATCGCGGCCCACGAGCGTCGACTGTAATTAATTATTTACGCAACAATGGCTTTTAATTGCTATTGAATAAGTTTAAGTTTTCAATGGTTTGATATAATACTTTATTTGGATTTATTGATCAAGTTCTCGCAAACTTAACTGCTGAGCAAGTCCTGGGTTCGATATCCGAGTTGGGCACAACAGGTTTCAACAGTGGGAACACTACAGAGTAGTTTTGCATTTCATTAAAGCTAAAATTGATTCATTTAATTATTTATGTACACACACTAAAAATTAATGGTTATACAATTGAATACACCTTGTATTCAACTACTTATTTCTAAAGAAATTTATTCCAGCAGACTTGAGAAAGGAGAAACGAAAAAATAAATGTATTAGACATTGTGTATGAGAACAAGAAGAGAAAATATGTATAGGTGAAGTCTTAAACTAAAATATACTTACACATGTAATGCAAGAAATTAACGTAGGTATACTGAAATAAATACAAAATGCTTAAATATTTAAATAAACATAATCAATTATATAGTTAGTTTTTTCGTTGTTTTAACCATTCTCAGAACCAAAAACAAACATCAAACTAATACGATAACATAGAAGATCACACCACACGACTCATCATTCATTTCATCATTAGCAGCCTATAATGTTCCCAATACTGGGACACAGGTTTCCTCTCAGTGAGAGGGAGTGGGTCATAATCCACCACGCGGGCCAAGTGCTGGTTGGTAGATGTCACACGTCTTCGAATTTTTGGTTCTAAGACATGCCGGTTTCCTCACGATGTTTTCCTTCACCGTTTTGAGAGCATTGGTGATGAAATAATTTACACAAAGTAAAGCACCTGCTTGGGTTCGAACTCACGACCTACTACTTGTAAGTCGCGGCCGTTACCACTGGGGCCACCACTGCTCTCACCGCACGACTACTTCCTACAAAATCTGTGTACAAATTGCATCACAGCAATCCACACGTCAGTCTAGCGCATCTCAGGAACTATTGCGTAACGTGATTGATGTAGACTACGCTGCGGTGACGCAACGATCGACCTGCGTGGACTGAGCGGCAAATTACTCCGCGCTAACGACCACAGATTGTGAAGAAATGTTTGATCATGAACTGATTACGTTAATTTATTTATTCCGCTGAAGATTTACTGTGTTCTGTGACATGTTGATTTAGTGGGTTTTTTATTAGATGTAGGTTTGTAAGATTATTTGGTTTCTTGTTTACTTTTGCGAAATAAATGAATAAATTAGACTTGGCCTGTAGTAATTAATTGTGAATAATAAATTCCGCATAAAAGAGACCAATAATTCGCAATAATTTGAGAATCACTGCAATTGCAAACCCACGACCGCAAGCACTTTAATACAATTTAGAAAGTGAAGACTATTCAAATTAATTTACATGTTAATCGTTTCGTGATTGATCGGTACTAGTTAACCTCTAAAATTAGAATGGTTCGCGTGCTTGTTGTTTTTAACTTTTAACTTAGTTTATTTGTTTGTTTCAGGTATTGCTTCAATGGTTATGCACGACTGGAGCTCGTGAGGTTCAAGACCTTAAGATTGAATAATTTAGTTAAATTATCTAACACCTGAGGAATGGACGCCGAAATAACAAAAGATAAAAATATCTATGAGAAATCTTCAATCTAGTCAAGGTGTTTTGTGGCTGGATAGCCCGCAAAATTGCAGGTCGGTATCAGGCTGTTTGTTCGAAAGAGTTACCGTCGGCCTGGCACAGGCAACTGAAGGAACACGGCTAGGTTTTAGACAGTAAATGTCTGACACGCCCTTCCACTCTACCTAGAGCGGAAGAAGTCATTTGATGATTTCCCACCCACAAAAAAAGTATCAGAACAAAATATGATTCGCAACCGTAAGATGAAGGTTTTTGCAGAATTGTAATCAATAAAATCATCAATAGGATTTGGTGAATATTAAAATTATGTAAAGCCATATTCATTAGGTATGGTCGTGACTCATATTTTAATCAACACAGACTGTAACACGTAGGTTTTACCAGAATTTTAAACATTCAATTCACTAGTGGGATTAAATGAACTTACGAGGGTTGTATTGATGATTTCAAGGATAATAAATCTGTAAAGCCATATTTGTTAGGTATAGTCTTGTATCATATTTAAATCAACACACTACCAAGCCCTTTTTTTGTGGGTCGGAAATTATCAAATGACGTCTCCCGCTCTGGGTGGAACGGAAGGGCGTGTCAGACTATTACCGACTAAAACCCACCCGTGTTCCTTCAGTTGCCTACATGCCACGGCCACTGTAACTCTTTCGAACAAATCTCGTGACCTTGGCAAGACACTACCTAACCCTGACCTATAAAATGCGAAAACGGAAGAAAATTTTAATTTCATTGGCTTCCAAAATCGGAAGAAAATGTGTATTTTGCGGGCTTCCATAGCGAATCCACTTTTAGTGTTCTTTGCAATTTCAGTGACATATTGGACTAACACGGAGTTAATCTATGTCTTAGTAAAATTTCAATTCACCCGTGACTGCGACATAAAAATACAGATTTGAAACTGATCACTTATCACCAAGTCTAATAGACCTAATAAATATCACCTTTAAAGACAGTTACCAGAATTAATGGCAAATTGACATTTACAGGAAGTACTACTAATGGCCTTAAGTAGCCAAAGAAAAAAGGTAATAAATAAAGCCAATAATTAGCATAACTCCTGACGACTTTACAATTTTATTATACCGGATACCTGGCCATACTTTCTATGTGCAGACTTTGAAGTAATAAATTCACGTAACGAATTCCTTTGATTAGTATAGGATAATGGGCCTATGATATTCTCACTGCTGAGGTACAGACGCCACCAGGTCAAGCTACCCAATGAACCTTGAACCTAATGCTCTAGAAATAAAGTCGAAAATCTATCAAAGAAATCTGACAGATTGTAGTAGCTTGATGTGTTGGCGTCTGTACATGTTTCCTTTTCGTGAGAGGGAGTCGTCCGTAATCAACATTGTGGGCCCAATGCGGATAGGTGGAAATCACAATATATGTTTTTTTTTCTTGAGGCAACATAAAATCACGCCTTGTCTCACCGAAGGAAAGGTCAAAGGTATACCTACCATTTTAAGTCTCATGTAATAGAGGGTGAGCCTATTGCCATCAACCGGGCACAAATACAGACTCCGGGGTGCTATTGAGATCCGGATCGAATAACACATGAATTTGCCCAACCTGGGAATCGAACTCAGGACCTCTCGCTCAGCAGTAATTCACCTTTTCCCTTAATTTTTTTCTACCATATCGATCGCAGGTATTTTTTCGCAAACTCTTTTGGGTTCCATGACCATGTGCACATCATCAAATTATATGCATGAAACTAAGACAACAAAATATTTTCTTTTTTTAGTTTTAAAACCGGTGAGTAAATTACAAAGTGGTTAGAATAATGTATTTAGGTACACGTTCTGATATTTGGAATAAGAAGTAGTTCCAAGAAAGAAAAGGAGTTCTCTTTTTCCACCTAGGTAGCATAAGAAATGATTAAGGAATTACGTCATGAGAACCCCTTTCTTTTTATTTTTGTGGGTGGGAAATCATCAAATGAGGTCTTCCGCTCTCGCTCTTTACTAACTAAAACCCACCCGTGTTCCTTCAGTTACCTATATGCCAGAGCCACGGTATCTCTTTTTAACAAATCTCGCGACCCTGGAGTACTGGCCCCCTGTCTACTAAAATGAACAAATTGCGGTCACCAATGGTTATGGAATGTCAACCGTTGTGATCCCCCCTTTGATTGTTCGTTGAAGTGATTAGGAGGCACTTGTTCAGTTCAGTCATCGTTTTATATTCAAATAGAAAATTAGAGCAGTGAATAGAAAAATTATGGCCAGTTTTTCAATGGGATGCAAACGAAATCAGACACTGAACAAGATTTTGCAGAAATCCCCTGAACTGCTCCCTCTGTTAGTACACAAGCCTCTTATCTATGAGAAGGATTGCTCTGTAATCCAACTCACGGGCCTAGTTCGACTTAATAGTCGAACCTTGCAAGAGCCAGTCCGCGATGCTGCGCCTGTAGCTTTAAATTAGTTCCTAAATAATTTTAACCCAGATCCAGCCAGTCCCTTGCTGTCCCCCCACCAGTGATTGCCTAAGCCGAGTTTCGTACCCCCCTCGGGGTAATCCTTAGAGCTTTCGCTTTAATTTTTAAGTATAATAAGCCCCGGCTGGAGGCCTGAAAAGGTAACTTTTAGAACTCGCCGGGCCACCATCCGTTTAAGTAGTAAGAACTTTTACAGGTTAACTACGATGTGCCCTACAAAAAAAATCGGCCAAGTGCGAGTCGGACTCGCGCACCGAGGGTTCCGCACAAACCTGTAGGTATCCTCGGTTTATGCATAAGGTTTATGTTTATGAAATTAAATGGTTTTTTTTTAATTTTCATATTTAAGTTGATTGAATGAAAGGTAAATTGCGGTTTACGATTTATGACGTATTAAAAAAAAACTACTCGCTGAATCTCGTTCAAACCAATTTTCGGTGGAAGTTTACATGGTTATGTACATCATATATTTTTTTTAGTTTTATCATTCTCTTATTTTAGAAGTTACGGGGGGGGGGGGACACATTTTACCACTTTGGAAGTGTCTCACGCACAAACTATTCAGTTTAGAGAAAGATGATAGTAGAAACCTCAATACGATTTTTAAAGACCTATTCATACATACCCAACACGTATGGGTTTGATGAAAAAATGTTTTTTGAGTTTCAGTTCTAAGTATGGGGAACGCCAAAATTTATTGTTTTTTTTTTCTATTTTAGTGTGAAAATCTTAATGCGGTTCACACAATACATCTACTTACCAAGTTTCAACAGCACAGCTCTTATAGTTTCGGAGAAAAGTGGCTGTGACATACGGACGGACGGAATCTATAAGGGTTCCGTTTTTTGCCATTTGGCAACGGAACCCTAAAAAGGCCTAGTGCGGGTTGGTAGATATTACATGTCTTCGAATGTTTGCTTCAACGACATGTCGATTTCCTCCCGATGTCTTTCTTCACGGTTTTGAGGGCAGTGTTGACAATATTATACAAAGTAGAGGGTCTGTCAGGGTTCGAATCAAAGACCCAAGCAACCAACACATTAAAAAATGTTTTATTTCTAAACTTATACATATGTAGTCCGTGTGATGCCAGACGTAAAGAATAGCACCACCCCATTTCTTCCCGTGGGTGTCGTAAAAGGCGACTAAGGGACTTACTAGAGAATGGGCAGCGGCGTTCTCTATGCATTTTATCACCATACTGCGATCGCCAATCCGCCTGCCAAGCGTGGCGATTATGGCAAAGTCCCCCAAATTGGGGGAGGCCTAAGTCCAGCAGTGGACGTCTTACGGCTGAAATGATGATGATGATGATCCCATTATTTCCCGTGGGTGTCGAAAGAGGCGACTAAGGGACTTATACTAGAGAATGGGCAGCAGTGTTCCCTATGCTTTTTAAAACACCATACTGCGATTGCAAACACGCCTGCCAAGCGTGGCGATTATGGCAAAGCCCCCTAAATTAGGTAAGATGTCTTATGACTAAAATGATGATCATAACAGTCCCTGTAGTTGACTACTTACCTTTTAGATACTCATGCTATACTAGTCGCTTTTAGTCACTTTTACAATGAATACTAGAAAGCCACTATTTCGTAACTCAACCATTAATCTCGAAACTAATACCTATGATATATATCGCTATATTGCCATTTCCCTTTCATTCAAATGGTATCGCCATTACAGATATGACCGTAGGCAAGTAGGCGCACAAGCTTGTTCGACCATAAAAACCCAATTACGTATAGTTTGGACGAGTGCTAGTGAAAGCGAATGTATCCTTCGGAAATAATACGATCTTCTTAATAAAATGTAGGTATGTAACACACATTGGCTTCTTAGTCAATTCGCATGAACTAACTCGCCTGAATCGTCTCTTTTCAGTAATATAAAATTTTCTATAGGTAACTCGCACGAAGTTATTTTTTTTTTTGTGGTCGAATTAACAGTTCCAGAAATTTATATTAGGCTTCTCTTTCTTCCTCTCTCTACTTGTTTGGTTTCTTTTTGTATCAATAAGTGTGGTAAGTAGAGTAAGATGGGCTTGTGGCTAAGTAATAACAGTCGCACGGGTTGATCGTTCAGGTTAAGCTACACTTGCGACCGTTGGGCCGTGGATGGGTGACCATCTTTACATACCAAGACCCTTCCGTGCCTCGAAAAGCATGTTAAGCCGTTGGTCCCGGCTGTCTTTCGTAGATCTTAGACAGTCGTTACGGGTCGTCAGAAGCCCGAAAATCAGACAACCAGTCTTAGCAAGGGGTATCGAAGTAATACCCAGTAACTGGGGTATGGAAGTCAGATAGGCAGTCGGGCCATGTAAAATACTTGTTCTCAGGTGCTTCCAGTAAGACTGGAAGCTGTCCCCAACATACATAGTTTGGAAAAAGGCTAGGCAGCTGATAAAGTGTGGTAAGTACTCATCTATCCTGAACAAACCACAATGTACATACGTACAAAGTCATGAGTACTTTAAAGATACATAGAGTAAACGACGATGTCAGTGTTAACTGTGTGTGAGTGAATAAGTTTGTAAATTATCTTTATTCTTTATTCTAATTGCCTGAATTGAATGAAAATAAAAGTCTTGCTCTGACTTATTACAAAAGAATAAAAACACACAAAAAATATCCAAATGAAAAAGATTAACTTTGTGTCATCGCTGTTCGATCGGTCTGCTGCAAAATACATTGAACAAAGAAGAGTGACAATTGACATTCAAACTCATTTACATATTGATTGATGACCTGCCATGATTAACGATGTATCATCGCTCCACGGAAAGCTTACAATGTAGGTATATTCTATAGAAATAAAAACAGATACCGGTTAAAAAAAACCGTTTTTAGGGTTCCGTTGCCAAATGGCAAAAAACGGAACCCTTATAGATTCGTCATGTCTGTCTGTCCGTCCGTCCGTATGTCACAGCCACTTTTCTCCGAAACTATAAGAGCTATGCTGTTGAAACTTGGTAAGTAGATGTATTCTGTAAACCGCATTAAGATTTTCACACTAAAATAGAAAAACCACAATAAATTTTGGGGTTCCCCATACTTAGAACTGAAACTCAAAAAAAAAATTTTCAAAAAAAATTGTATTTATGAATAGGTCTTCAAAAATGATGTTGAGGTTTCTAATACCATTTTTTTCTAAACTGAATAGTTTGCGCGAGAGACACTTCCAAAGTGGTAAAATGTGTGTCCCCCCCCCGTAACTTCTAAAATAAGAGAATGATAAAACTGAAAAAAATATATGATGTACATAACCATATAAACTACCACCGAAAATTGGTTTGAATGAGATCCAGTAAGTAGTTTTTTTTTAATACGTCATAAATCGTAAACCGCAATTTACCTTTTATTCAATCAAGTCAAATATAAAAATTTAAAAAAAAACCTTTTAATTTCATAAACATAAACCTTATGCATGAACCGAGGATGCCTACAGGTTTGTACGGAACCCTCGGTGCGCGAGTTCGACTCGCACTTGGCCGGTTTTTTTTTTGGGGTGGGCAATCATCAAATGACGTCTCCCGCTCTAGGTGGAGCGGAAAGGTGTGTCAGACTTTTACTGACTAAAACCCACCCGTGTTCCTTCAGTTGCCCATGTGCTAGGGCCACGGTATCTCTTTCGAGTGAATCTCGCGACCCTGGCAGCCTGCTGGTTTTAGCTGAAGTTACGGGTGTCATAAGATTAGTTTCTGGCCCGAAGTAAAAATTAATGATCATCGGATCCAGCCCGTCCCTTGCTGCCTTCTACCAGCGATGGCCTAAGCCGAGGTCCGTACCCCACAGGAGGTGCCCTTAGTGAGTAGTCTAGCTCTAGTTTTAAGTGTTTAAGCCTTGGCTGGAGGCCTTAATTTATTAGGGTAGCCATAGGCAAGCCCGGTTAAGCAACCGACAACCTCATAGGTTGACCTGCGAGATGACAATCAAAGAATTAACGGCAACACTATTGGACAGTTGTCCTTACTCTCGATGAGTTCCGTGTGCCCAGACGAAAAATTGAATTTCACACTTGTTTTAACATGTCAACTACTTTCGGACGAACTCGTATCTTCGTTGACGGATGGACGACAGTTCATCAATACATCTCCAGATATATTGACTCCACGATAGCAAACAGCTGTCGGATGAATAGCGGTTGCTTATTTGGTTTCAACTGTCAACATTTTCGGATTTCGAATATTGAAACGCAAAACAGTACTCACACTTTTGATGGCTTTGTTTGACGTTCAGTTTGGCTTGGAAACGTATCGAATGTTTGTGAATAGCTATCCCGGGCCATATATGAACTTCCGGGTTACCCAAAATGTCAGGTGTAGACCTAAGTGTCAATAAACAGTTTATAACTCTTTAATGTTTGACCTTATAGGTCATGTGAAAGACAGAGACAGACGAGCCGCTCTTTATAGCCCATAAATAGTATGCTGCATAACGTTAGAAGACATGAACTTGTCTCGTGACCGTTTAGATATAAAACACATTGTAGTTTTTCTATTATACTGAAAATTCAATAAGAAATCATGGTCTAATAGAAATCAATGCTTTGCTACTTTTTTCATTGAATAATAAAAAATATTGTTAAAGGTAAAGAGAGCCTAGAGGTATCTGATCTTTCTCCAGTATTAATTTAGAGATTATCCCATCCTCGTTTACACATTAAGATCGAAACCAAATTCATAATTATATTTAAAAAAAAACTCTTTATAAAACAATAGCGGCGAGCTCTAGTTCCAGATTAAACGAACAGCTTTAAATATGTCATTGTTTAATCAGTCCAAACTCAAGATAAAAACTTAAACTTTACCTTTATCTTAATTGAAACCTTATATTCATCCTCAAATAAGCATAATTTCAGCCAAAACACGTCAACTGCTGTACATACGCATCCCCCAAGCACCGCCACTTCGACCAGTTCTGTGCTTCTTGTATCCAGCGTATTTCTAGTCCAGGTCATCGGTCCAACTTGTGAGAGGCCTTCTAATACTACGTACTTCGTCCTTCTAACACTACGTACTTCGTCCTTCTAACACTACGTACTTCGTCCTTCTAACACTACGTACGCAGTCACAGCTTAGGAATAAAGTCCCTTCAGCAATCTGTTCTGTGAGCAATGTGCCCTTGACAGTTCTATTTCAGGTCATGTAGTTTACCTTGGTTCTCCTGCAGACCTTAAAACTTAGATGAATTAACACTTCGCAGTAAAGGTGATAATATAATGACACGTATCCAGGATTCGTTCATAAAACCCAACGTTAGAAATGATTTCACTTATTTTCACTCATTTATCACGGCTCGAACCGTTGGGAAATTGAATATCTACCCGTAAAGCTGAAATAATCTGTAGAGTGAGTGATTATTTCACTAATAAAAACGTGCCTAAGAACAAGTTGTAATGTTAGACTTAGTATAAAAGTAAGTTGCTATAGCAACGTTCTACATTTTTTATTGTATAACTTGTAGGTAGGCTTGGCCCCTAACTGTGAGATCTTCAGGCCTGTAGTTATAACAATCTCTCAATTTAGAGCTGTGCTATTTAAGGAAATCTTGAATTGATAATTTGATCAAAATGAAGCCTGCTCCTCTTAGGACAGTCGTCTGATTATGAGAATCCTTTAAAAATCGAATTTTTACCAATAAAAATACTGATAATTATCTTGATGCTCTAAAGGCTCTCATAGACAGACATTTCTACAAAACTTCATGGAAATTGTTCTACCACAATCGCGTCGCACCGTCGCGTGTCGCGTCGCGTCGTGTCGTACCTGTTTACGGAAACTTTAAAAAACCCAATCACAAGTAAGATGCAATCAATAACTGATCATATTTCAATGAGAATTCTAACTCAAGAATAAATTACTTACTTATTTCTTCACACACATTTTTAGACCTACAAAAAATAATGACCCATGTTACATGAACTCTGGCCATCACCCATCAATTACTCCGTAATAAACCTATAATTTAAATGCCTGTCCATCTCCGTGCGTGCCCACACGGTCTTAGTCAATACTAATCCAATTACGTAGTGCGTGAACCGCTGATAGTGAAAGCGCCAGCCGACCGCGGCGGTCAGTGCGCGTCCTTGAACGCGTTGTTGCGACACCGCATTACTGAGATCCGGTTATACCGAGCCGTAAAGCCGTGTACAGACGAAGTTAGTCGCTGTGCAATTGTTTTGGTTATTGCTTTTAATGAGGATGCAATAAGATAGTCCGCGAAATTTAAAACAAAATAATCTTGCGGGTCATGCAATTTGCAGGTAAGTCTTAGGGCAACCTAAGACTTGTTGATTAAAATATATAATTTGCGACAATCGTCATTTCGGCCAAAAGAGTTCCACTGCTGAACATAGGCCTCACCTAAATCCCCCTCTATAATCCCATTAAATGGCTATTTCTGACGATTATATGAACTTAGATTAGATTACATTAACTGAGATTTTAATGATTATATTATAATTCTATTAATACGTACTTGTTATGTTACTGTCATGAAACATATTTTATTCAACATAGAGCCTGACATTACACTGACCTGCAAATTGCAAGAAAATTTAAATTTTCCGTAATTCTCTGGCGCTTCCCCCTTGAAAAATATCCGAGGATAGCATCCTACGACACACTAAATGGACAAATAGACTGATAGTGTAGAAACTCGAAACACATTCAACTATCTATAATGGTCGATCTGTACTGACAGGGTAAATACAGCAGCAAAACCATTTCGCACCGATCCCAAGCAACATGAACCAAAGGAAAGACGATAGAGATACGGTAATAATATGTGATAAAGATGTCCATCTATGAACGAACAACCATTGAATGGTATCTCTATGGATACCATTCAATGGTCGACGGCGTCGATCGGCTGCCATGTACCACACTGGATTGGTCTTAACAGTCGTTGTCACCGATCAACCCCTGAGTTTACTAATAATTATGATAGATCATTATTTTCTTTATTCACAAAGATTCACATAGTTCTAAACATAGAGACACAGTGCTTTTACAATGCCTATTGCAAAAAATAGGATCGTTTGTAAGAGACTGGTGTCCATATTTGGATACCCTCTATGACGGATCACCAGGCTCTCACCCTGAAAAAATCTAATTAACTTTGCAGTAGTCAATAATTATTCAAAATCTAGACAAATTAAATGAGGAAGAAAAAAGACAGACATGTTTAAAATCAATTAACCAACTTTATTCCCTCATTTTTTCTCAGGGGTAGTCAGATAAAAAAATGAACTCCGCATAAATGCCGTGAAAAGTGATACCGATTCATAGAATCAACAATTTAATTTAATTTTGACCGTAGTCTGGTTTCACCTTTAGTGCGTGGTAGGATGAAGGTGATTTGCTGGCCGATTTGTCGTTGTGTGAAATTGGGTTTTCCGTAAAAGAGAATTAAAGGTGGGAGCGATGGTACACGGATTCCATTTTGTTTATTCATGATCGCTCTTTAGAATGGTCAATGAAAGTGAAATCTGATTACGATCTTTCGCGGAGTAATTAAATTGCCTAATTGCTTTAATTTGCATATTTTGTCATACATTTTCCTATCTTATTTATTCTTGTCTGTTGTGTTTAAAAAGCAGGATGGAATCAGATTGACAGTTGATTATCATCATTTACATGCCAAAAGACGTCCACTTCTGGATATTTGGTTTGCCATAATCGCCACGCATGGCAAGCGGGTTGGCGATCTCAGTATGGTGGTATTATGCATAGAGAACGCTGCTGCCCTTCTCTAGTTACACCCTCAGTAGCCTCTTACGACACCCACGTGAAGAAATAGGCTGGTGCTTTATCAAAGAATAATGAATTATTGTGAGAAATTTAATATTATACGAAAAGAGCAATTCGGCTTTCAAAGAAACAAGTCCACGTCTTTAGCCATCTTTTCACTTTTGAAAACGATACTGACCAATATCAATGGCAATCAGCTGACGACAGGCTTATTTTTTGATCTATCAAAAGCATTTGATCTAGTTTCACATGATATATTATTAAACAAATTAGAGGCCATCGGAATCAGAGGATTGCCGCTTCAGTGGATATCGTCATATCTAACTGACAGACAACAGAAGGTCACTGTCACTAAACTTGATGAAAGTAGAGACATGACACAATTCTCGTCTGAATATAACATTGTAAAACGCGGCGTTCCCCAGGGTAGCATATTGGGTCCTATTTTGTTTATACTCTACATAAACGACATCGTAAAGGTGACTAATCATAAGTGCTTTCTTTTTGCTGATGATATTTCCATAATTGTTACAACCGATAAAAAAAATAAATCAATTACTGATCATGAAGCGGACATAAATACTACAATAAACAATCTAATTAATTACTTAAATAACAATAATTTATCTATTAATCTTACAAAATCTGTATATATACAATTTAATCAATCTCATCAAAATAAATTTAATTTTAAAATGGACATACCACAAATTACACAAGTGACAAATACTAAGTTTTTAGGAGTAGTTATTGACGAACATTTAGACTGGAAAGCTCAGGTCGATAATGTATGTAATAAAATTAATAAATTTGTATACGCCCTCAGACAGATTAGAAAGGTAACAAACATAAAAACGGCTGTGATGTCATACCGTGCATATGTTGAGTCCTCGTTACGGTATGGATTAATTATGTGGGGAAATAGTACTGACTACAATAGAGCATTTGTCGCCCAAAAGAAATGTTTACGAGCCATATATGGGATTCCATCTGACAAATCATGTCAACCTTTATTTAAGAAGCTTGGTTTGCTACCGTTACCTTCATTATATTTGTATGAAGCATGTATGTTTGTTAGGAAATATAAACAAATATTCAAAACAGCAGAGGAAATAAATTCTCGAAGTCGGCGTGACCAATATAGACTTGTACTAGACGAGCTCCCTAGGTTAGCAAAATATAATAAAAGCTGCCTGGCTATGTGTGTACGTGTATACAACAAATTACCAAATGTATTAAAAATATTAAATTGCAGGTTATTCAAAATTAAATTATATGAATGGCTGAATGAAAATAATTTCTATAATATTAAGGATTTTTTTGGACATAAGTGTATTTAAATTCATATTTTATTATTCAAGTAAATTTGCATGCTTTAATTGTAAGCTAAACATGTATGATCTTATTTTTATAACAACACCTATGTATACCATGTTTTGAGCAAATAAATGATCTTATCTTATCTTATCTTATCTTATCTTATCTTTACTTTACGTCCGGCACCACACGAAACGATACCAATGGATACACATATAAAATTATTTTATAAATAGTAATATTTAGTTCTTCAGGCCTCCAAAAATTGATGTATACTTTTGGCCATTTTATTTACTTTCCTTCTTTTCATAAAAATAAAACATAAACATTTAAACATGTTTGATATTCAATCTTGTTCTCACATTCTTGTAACTAATAGTTATTTTCTTGTGTAATTATACGGCGGTTCCCTTAGAGGGAGAGATGAAATATGATGCCTCTTGTTCCTTAATTAAGTCTCCGAGGACTCACAACTATGTCAACACTTGACATTTATTAAACAATAGGGAAATTGCTGAACAGGCTTCACTTCGTCGAAAAATACTGAGACAATTTGGTTTGTGCCTACTTCGTTGCATAGCTAATCATCAACATTATTTCAGCCGAAAAACGTTCACTGCTGGACATATGTAGGCCACCCCTAATTGCCATAATCACCTGGCTTCGCAGGCAGGTTGGTGATTGTAATGTGGTGGTAATTTAATTGATTTGTGAGCGAATCGACAACTTCAGAAATATGTATAGGCAATTGCCACAGTTTGAATTTTATGCAATGAAGTTTAGAAAAAAAGCCACTGCAAGGACATGAATTAAAGAGCATAAAATTCAAAACGTGCTGATTGCCTAATACGTAATTTTAGAGATGTCGATTAACCAACAAACAAAGTAACTCCGTGAGAGAAAATACTTCGTCAATGATTTAATATTGCCAGTTCGCCCAATTCGGGTCAATAAGTTCATACGAATCGACTATACCTAGAGTCTTTATTTTATTACTAGACAGGAATACCTATGGCCCTAACCATTTATTTATGCACTGCCACTTTGCCAGCATCTTCGCCCCCGTATTGTACGTATAAAACGTCCTCTTGAATCACTTTGTCTATTAAAAATAAACCGCATCAAAATCCGTGCCGTAGTTTTAAAGATCTAAGCATACATAGGGACAGACAAAGGGAAGCGACTTTGTTTTTAAATACTATTTAGTAATACATATTCACTACATCCAAAACATGGGTACATCATTTAAGGATTCACGCACATTTTTAGGGTTCCGTTGCCAAATGGCAAAAAACGGAACCCTTATAGATTCGTCATGTCTGTCTGTCCGTCTGTCTGTCTGTCTGTCTGTCTGTCCGTCCGTCCGTATGTCACAGCCACTTTTCTCCGAAACTATAAGAGCTACGCTGTTGAAACTTGGTAAGTAGATGTATTCTGTGAA
This sequence comes from Aporophyla lueneburgensis, assembly GCA_932294355.1. Classification (NCBI taxonomy): domain Eukaryota; kingdom Metazoa; phylum Arthropoda; class Insecta; order Lepidoptera; family Noctuidae; genus Aporophyla; species Aporophyla lueneburgensis. The sequence continues at coordinate 6,036,246 of OW028746.1, forward strand.
CCGCATCAAGATTTTTACACTAAAATAGAAAAAAAACAATAAATTTTGGGGGTATACATAGAACTGAAACTCAAAATTTTTTTTTTCATCAAACCCATACGTGTGGGGTATCTATGAAAAGGTCTTCAAAAATGGTATTGAGGTTTCTAATATCATTTTTTTCTAAACTGAATAGTTTGCGCGAGAGACGCTTCCAAAGTGGTAAAATGTGTGTCGCCCCCCCCCCCGTAACTTCTAAAATAAGAGAATGATAAAACTTAAAAAAATTATGATGTAAATTACCATATAAACTACCACCGAAAATTGGTTTGAACGAGATCGAGCAAGTAGTTTTTTTTTTTAAAACGTCATAAATCGTAAACCGCAATTTACCGTTCATTCAATCAGCTGAAATATAAAAATAAAAAAAAAACATTTTCATAACCATAAACCTTATGCATAAACCGAGAATACCTACAGGTTTGTACGGAACACTCGGTGCGCGAGTCCGACTCGCACTTGGCCGGTTTTTTTTTACCTTTCAGTTCATTAGAAGCTCTGACTGTGGCGTAAGGTATTGAAAATACCACGGTCCTTGTAAAATTATTACCAGAGTACTTATACTTGAAATACAGACACTTAAATTTTAAGAAGCAATGCAATCTTCTGCGAAACAAATTTTATGTCTCTTATATCCTTCAACGCTAACTTACTCAACGTTTTATTGAAATTTTAATGGTTTATTAATGTTGTAATATCCTGTGGTTCTCATCGAAATTGAATCTCGTTTCACATCTATTCTTTTCGATGAGATCGGCAGATTATCTGTAGGTACCAGTTCATCAAGCATTCTTAGTGCATTTAATGGATCTAAATATGGGGCCATAGGCGAAAATTCTATTTCAGTTCCACGATTTAATAAAAAAAATACAGAAAATGAACTTTTAGGGAACAAGAGGTGATGAAACACAATAATATTGTGTACATTTAACATAATTAAGTTTGTGTACATCACAATGTTTTGGTTTGCCATTATCAGTCTAAAACGTTTCCACTGCTGGGACACACGCCTTCTCACTGTGAGGAGTGGGCCGTAATCAACGAACCCACGACCTACGACTCTCAAGTCGGAGCCGCTACCTCTAGGTCACCTGCACCTACACTACTCTTGGTTTTGACTTTGAAGCTTTTTTTATCAAGCCGTTTATTGAATATAATCACCGATGCCGCAATGACATTTTGCTTCAATCGAGACCAAAATCCAGAATGGCCGAACAGAGAACACTTACAACCAATAAAACCAGCACAGCTTTTAATGCATTTTTAAAAATTAAATTACAAACCGACGATAAAACTTATCAAGCCATTGTAATAACAAAATTATTATTATTACGACCGTAACACGTAATCATAATGAGTCATCCATTTGTCGTAATGTGTTTATAAAATCAATAAAAGTGTACTTAAACAACTTGTTTTATATTCCATGCATGATTTAGATTATGTCACACTTTAATAACGGCTGATATTGAAATGGTTTTGCGTATAATTTCTGATAAAGATAAAATCATCTACGTAGGATTAGGAATTGGATTTTTTTAACGGTTAAATAATAAATGACACTATTATTTTTGTGCATTGTAAAAAATAATTTTTACTTTTTTTGAGAATGACTTCTCGCAGGCTGTTTGACCGGACTTGCCTGTGGCTACCTTAATAATTTAAGGCCTCCAGTCAGGGCTTAAACAGTAGAGCCTGCTAAGGGCCCCCTTTGGGGTGCGGACCTTGGCTTAGGGCATCTAGAGGCCAGCAAGGAACAGACTGGATCGGAATGATTATTATTAAGCGACGAATTAAAAGCTATAGGCTCAGTGGTGCGGGCTAGCTCGAAAAAGGGTCGCGGCGGAAGATGAAACACTTTTAAACAAATTATATCAATTTAAACTGGATGACTTCGATACTTGATTGAATGATTCTAACCAGAAAGAGATTCTATTCTGAAAGAGTACCACTCCTCAGAGTAGACACTCTGAGGAGTGGTACTCTTTTTAAATAGTCATCTTACTACTTATAAATTGCCAAGCATAATAAATTATGATCATCAATCCATGCCAAACGTAGCGATCAGCACTATAGGTCAGTAGTCTCCCTACCACTTGCCACAGCTGCCACCTAGCGAATACTATACCAGTACACTTCACATGGCTTCCACGTTGAAGGTTCAATTAATCACTGTAATTAAAGAAGGAAGATGGTTTTTCTCAGCAGTACGGTTTACCAGGCTGATGTCTTCATCATCTGCCAAGTGTTTTGTCAACTATGTTCGGATATGTATTATATATGTGTGTATGGTGACGGATGGGCGTTTTGGGGGACTGTCTTTTATAATTTTAACGTTCGAAGAGTGCTGATACTCAGCCTACTTTGAATAAATGACTTCTGATTTGATTTGATATTTTACATGCTGTGACTGTATCGGCCCCGACTTATGAGTTGTAGGTCGTGGGTTCGAACCCAGGCAGGCACTTTAGTTTGTGTAAATGATTTCATCACCACTGCTCTCAAAACGGTGAAAGAAAACATTGCGAGGAAACCGGCATGTCCTAGAATCAAAAATTCGAAGACATGTGACATCTACCAACCCGCACTGGGCCCGCGTGGTTAATTACGGCCCAGTTCCCTCTCACTGAGAGGAGGCCTGAGTCCCAGCAGTGGGAACGGTATAGGCTGATTATGCTTATGCTATGCTGCGACTGCCTATCAAACCTTTACAACCAAATCAGTTACTGGATAACTCGATATTCTTTGGTAAGACTGCTTGTCAGACTTTCGGGCTTTTGACCCTCAACAACAGTCGAAGATCTATGAATGGTAGCCAGGATTAACGGCCATAACATGCTTTCCGAGGCACAGAGGGAAGGCGTGATGTATAAATTAATGGATCCCATCTATGGAGCGATGTCGGCAAGCGTTCCTTAACCTTGAAGATCGACACGTGTGGTTGTAATTATATAGCTACTAGAACCTCCCCCTATTTTAGATTGATATTCAAATATCATTTGGTATTGATTTGATATTGCTGAATTCGAGTGAACGAGCCTTTTGAAGTCAGTTCACTAAGTACCTATTACCTATCTGCCAGGGTTGCGAATTTGTTCGAAAGAGTTACCGCGGCCCTAGCACAGACAACTGAAGGAACACGGGTGGGTTTTAGTCAGTATAAGTCTGAGGCGTCCCGCTCCGCCCAGAGCGGGTGACATCATTTGATGATTTCCCAACCTATAACCGATGAGCTTCGCAAGTTCATTTGTTAGGTTAGGTTAGTCTTTTGTCTACCTACACCTTGGGTTTTCACTGTAGTTCAGTTACTATGATTATTAATTATTATGGTTATTATTCATACATTTTATGACTCGTCGTAAACTTCTACAGTATTATTTTAATGTATATATCTACTAGCTTTTGCCAGCGGCTTCGCCCGCGTGGAGGTCGGAAATTATCCCGCGGGAACATACTACCGGGACCTAAAAAGTAGCCTATGTCCTTTCTCAGGCTCTAAACTATCTGTGTACCAAATTTCATTTAAATCGGTTCAGTAGTTTTAGCAGGAAAGCGAGACAGACAGACAGACCGACAGACAGACAGACAGAGTTACTTTTGCATTTATAATATTAGTATGGAAGTATGGATGGATAGTATGGATATGGATTGTTGAAGCTTAAATAAACTACGCATTTTATGTTTCTATGCATACAGTTATTATCATAAACGTTGTCCAGACAACTTGCCTAATCAAACTTTAGAAGGTAATGGGTATAATGCACTATGTATGGTTACGTGTGTGCCGGACTTAAAGAATAGCGTCATCCAACTTCTTCCTATGTGTGTCGTAAGAGGCGACTAAGGGACTTACTAGAGAATGGGCAGCGTTATCTATGCATTTTGCCACCATACTGCGCTCGCCAACCTACCCGCTAAGCGAGGCGACTATGGCGAACCCTCCCAATTTGGAGAAAGCGTATGTCCAGCAGTGGACGTCTTTTGGCTAAAATGATGATGATGATGACTATGTAGGACTTTCATTTTGGGAAATCAACAACATTAATTGCGTTATTAACGTTGTTCACCTTTCGAAAATATGAAGCGTGGATCATCGAAAAATATTCTTCGAAACTATTCAGATTGTAATTGATAGTGATTAGGGTGTGGGAGGCTTATTTAATACAACCGACGGGCAACAATTTGACAACTCAACCAATATTTTTCATAGTTTTAATGAGTGTCAATTTTGTCACCTTTTGACAAACGTGTCGAATTGACAACGGACCAAATTACTTTAATATTTTATAAATAATCTGTTTCCAGAATTAAATCCAAATAATACATAACAATAAGCATGAAAATGATATCAATCACTAACAACGTTCAATAAGGATCACTGACCTGAATTATATAATGATCTATAATTCAGTAGCACTGCAGTATAATCTACGCATTATTTATGTACAAGGAACTACAGCGAACAATACACTGTTTGCTTGAACTAAACTGTATACAAAAGAAAACAGTTTCAGGCGTTTCCTTCCCTTCGTTCATACTTTATGAACATCCTAGTATTATTAAATCAAGTCCAGATACAAATCTAGAAAGAAAAACATTTAATTTACAAAACGTTTTCAAATAACGAAGAACGGGAACACTTGCGGACAAAATAATTGCACCACAATTAAAGAAGGCTTATGTTTAACTTACCACCAGATATAGTAATAAATAACAGACAAAAATAGTAAATGATCACCAAAATTAAACCCGCATTTTAATGTAAAATTATAACCAAAGTTTTAACATCTCGCTATCCTATTTAAGCAAAATGACTCCAAATAAATCATTGTTAATCCAAAAGTAGTAAATGATGACCAAAATTAAACCAGCATTTCAATGTAAAATTATAACCAAAGTTTTTACATCTTGCTATCCTATTTAAGCAAACTGACTCCAAAAAAATATTATTAACCCAAAAATAGTTAATGAACACCAAATCATTAAGAGTGTACTGCGTGAGCTCGACAAATGGATGTGCGAATAACACTTGTGCGACAAAACTGTACTGCGACTGCGACTCACCATAGTTCGAATACACGCTTGTGCGACACTAGTCACTAGTCGTTTCTAGCACTCGCCGGCCGCTGCCGCGGCACCGCTCGCTTGGCTCGTGCGTAGGAGGTCACAGTTTTAACCTAACCTAACCTAGTGTACTATGTGAGCTCGAGTGTGTCGCACAAGCGTGCATTCGAACTATTGTGAGTCGCAGTACAGTTTTGTCGCACAAGTTATGATTTAGTGATCATTTACTACATTTGGTGTTCGAATACAATTTGAAGTGCAGTTGTGACTAAAATAGCTATTACTATTGTAATTTTAGACTTTATTTTTCTGGCGTCAAATATATATTTTTGGTTAAAGAACTAAGGGTATCAAAGCATTTTATGGTGGTCATTATATTTAATCCCTTAAAGAAATACAATCACACGTTTCGTATACTTGAGGCCACATTAATGGTAAACATTTCGCAGTTTACCCAACAGTACGTAATTTCGTACGTTGGTCTATAGGGCTGTCGAATATGACGTAATTTTGTTATGTTTGGCAACATTAAAATATCTTTTTAACTACCAATCAGTCTAATGTGTATAATTTAATGGGGCTATTACAAACATCTTAAAAGTGTTAGATGATTGTTAGTATTTTGTAAAGGTTTTCTCCGTATCTCGGTCAACGTAATAATACTAAAGATGAAGATAAAATAATATGGCATGTTTCCTTATAACGTTTTCGTCTTGGCCAATATTATTAAATAGTTTAATATTAAGGTAGGTCAAAAGGCCAGTGAAGTGCGTTGCACGAATTCGTTCAGGCAAGGCCACTGAGAAATGTAATTAACAGTAAAATATTATCTGTCGTTTATATGTGGATATAAATTGATGTTTAACAGGTTTTGTATATCAAAAAGAGGGTGAGCTTATGACTCCACGGTATAAATGAAACATTAGGAATGGAATCGAGTATGTGAGATACCTGTACCCGCACCGTGACCCTGGCACATAGGCAACTGAAGGAACACGGGTGGGTTTTAGTCAGTAAAAGACTGATACGCCCTCCCGCTCCACCCAAGAGTGGGAGACGTCATTTGATGATTTCCCACCCACAAAAAAAAAAATTTACGAGATTCAGCACCGAGTATTTGCGATTCAGCCTCCCTGAACAATCCGACACCTCACCAACCCGCCTGACAAGCGTGGCGATTATGGCAAACCCCCCTCCCAGAATTGGGGAAGCTTATGTCCAGCAATGGACGTGTTTAGGCTGAAATTATGATGAGCCTCACCGAATGATTTGAAGACAGGAGTATAACCGTTTCAGCGTCACGGATCAGAGAATGGTGGTTCAGTTTCGTTCACTGTTACAGAAAAAGCGCAAAGCGCACCTAAACAAGTTTGCACTTCAAAAACATATTTGGATGTATTTCTACAGATTTTTAAAGAAAAAACAGCTCTAATAAAACTTTTGAAATTTCTGAACAAGAGCTACCTAATAGGTACTTGAAGCATTTATATTATATCGTGACGACAAAATTCTCAGGTGACAGTAACATAACAGTAGCCCTAACTTTACGCCAAGCCCGTCAAACTGTAACCGCGTCCGTCACGCCCTGCCGTGCACGACATTACACACGCATTACACTCCAGTGCTACACTTGTACTTTCAATGCACTGCAGTGTACCGCTTCCTAACTACCGCTCATTGTTGGAAAATACGGGGTTTTCTGTGAGAGCGTCCCGCCTTCTTGATACGTAATTGTATTTAAATTGCACGGCAGCATATGCTTTATTATAGGTACTACGACTAGCTGTACGTAACTTCATGTCAATGTTATTCCTAATGCATTGGAAATTCCGATATGTTCAGCGTGGGGTAGCTCTACCCTTGCATGAGAATATAGATCTACATACAGAATATACACCATACAGGTATTGACGATATGAATATATACGTGAAACAGAAGTATTCAATAGAATGAGAAGTCAAAATAGTTTGTCGAGAAAAAACCCTCTGGAATACCACTGAATAGAAAGCCATGAAGAAATCATTTTTTATCAGCACAAAAAGGCGTACACTGTGAAAGAAATATAAAGCTTATCTACATTCTTTTTTATATGAGCATTTCCAATTTAGCGGAAAATTGCTTTCAATTCTTGAGAATGCATCTTTTTTAGAAGGAATCTTTTTCCCCTAAAATTTTATGTTACAAATAGAGTAACAAAGTGTGGAAAAATCAAAATCAACACCAACCTACTCACGTAATTAAAAACAGCTTTCGTGCTCAACGAATTCAGAAAACGAGGTGAGAAATTCCACTATAAATAATTCTCTAAAAGTACAGAAAAACCTGTCCGTTTCGTATAAGTAATGCACCCTGGAGAGGCATACATTATAGTTTCACGAACTAACTTGTTACACGGCCGAAGCACCTGGGAAACTTGTAAATTTCTGCTATATTCATGCTTCATCGGGGAGTCTGCTAAAATGAAAATGTGGAACCTGGCTGTTGTAAATAATATGCATTTTTGACACTAAACTAGGTTGCTTGTTATATGAATTCCAAAAATTAGAACTGAATACTGAAGATGCCAATTGGAAATTTATCATGCAAAATCTGCCAGGGTCGCGAGATTTGTTCGAAAGAGATACCGTGGCCCTGGCATATAGGCAACTGAGACGAAAAGACGATAAACGAAAAAGTCGTAAAAGTCTATAGACGTAAAAGTCTGACACGCCCTCTCGCTCCGGCCAGAGCAGAAGAAATCATTTGATGATTTCACAACCAACAAAAAAAAAACATGCAAGATTATTTACACAATTTGATGATCTGCTGTCATACAAAAAATGATAGCAAAGACGTAAAAAAGGATTTTCGTGACGGTACGAGCCATTCGAAACAGGTTATGAAGATATTAACAAATTAGTAAGCCTATACGATTGAAAGCAGAGGGCACACAGCACGTACCTCCTAACCTAACCAGATCCGAGGCTCCTTTAATGTATTTTGGACTATAACGACGGAAATATGTAAATAAAACACCTCTTTTTTGGTCGAAAATTTGATCTTCAAAACTCTACCAATAAAATTACTTAGATATTACATTTACGTATCAGAATCCAAGCAAATAACATCGTCGAAGCACTTTCACTGGTTACACGATTTGCTTGCTAATCCAACGAACACGTAGAAAGCTCAGCATAATAAACCAGCTTGTCTTATCTCAGGCTAGTATAGAAAACAGGATTTGTGGAAAAGTGTGCAAAATCTATTGCATTCCCATTTAATTGGTCGGAAGTGTACAAGTTTAATCGCTGGGGAATATTACTTAGGTATACAAATTCGATTGCTTGATACCATTCATGGACAGGATATTAGAATAATTGATATATCTATAGATTAGTTGGATTATAATTTTAATCGTTACGGACGTTGTCTACAGCATTACATTCTACCTGCCAGGGTCGCTAGATTTGTTCGAAAGATTTACCGTGGCCCTGGTATATGGGCAACTGAAGGAACACGGGTGGGTTTTAGTCAGTAAAAGTCTGATAAAATCATTATTGCTTACTAGCTTCTGCCCGCGACTTCGTCCGCGTCAAAATTTTACTCCCCTGACCCTTCCCGTCACATCGAATTGCTTGCCAGGTTTCGTCCATTTTTCATTGCTGCTCCGCTCCTTTTGAGCGTAGCGTGATGTTATATAGCCCTTAGCCTTCCTCGATAAATAGGCAACTCAAAACAAAAATATTTTTTTTAATTCGGACCAGTAGTTCTTGAGATTAGCGCGTTCAATCAAACAAACAAACAAACTCTTCAGCTTTGTAATATTAGTATAGATTTAGCTTTATCTAAACTAATATTATAAATGCAAAAGTAACTCTGTCTGTCTGTTTGTCTCGCTTTCCTGCTAAAACTACTGAACCGATTTAAATGAAATTTGGTACGCAGATAGTTTAGAGCCTGAGAAAGGACATAGGCTACTTTTTATCCCGGTAGTATGTTCCCGCGGGATAATTTCCGACCTCCACGCGGGTGAAGCCGCTGGCAAAAGCTAGTGATTGATAAGTTAGATGTACTATTTGGCATTTTTTAAGATGTCATGCTAGAAAATGAGCATGTAGGCTGCCTGATCAACTGTCATTATTGCTTATATTCGACATACTGGGTAATTACTAATGAATACATTTTCTTTTTGTCCATGTATGTACACATAACATAACATTACTACTGCATTCCCCGAAAGGTTAAACAGAGGTGTAGCTATATCGACACCTACATCTCACCAATTATGTTTAAGTCCCTTGTTATAGGGGGCGAGTCTACTGTCATCAGCCGGGCACGAATTCAGACTAAGGGCTGCAACTGAAGCGGCGACCTCTCGCGTCCGGCCCTGGTGCGAGCCATGGTACGGAGCGAGAGGGAATGGGAAGCCGTCACCTCCTTCTGCGAAGCAGTAATGCTCGCGAAGGAGGAGGCGGGGCGCGTGAGGGAGTGGCAGTCTCTGCGCCCTCACGTCCCTAGCCGCCGCAGGAGGAGACGCCCCGGGCGTCGGGAGTCAATAGCGGACTCCCGGCCACCGTAGGCGCGAGCTTGCGGGTGGCGAGCAATGGGTAGCTCGCCGCCCGGTAAGGACCAAGCTCGGGTCGACGGCGCGCAGTGTTCCACGCGCGCCTCAAAGAGATGTCAGCAGCATTGTAGGGGTCTACTAGGACCGATGCCTGCCGGGGTCGCGTGATTGTTCGAAGGAGATACCGTGACCCTGGCAAATGGGCAACTGATGGAACACGGGTGGGTTTTAGTCAGTAAAAGTCTGACACGCCCTCCCGCTCCGCCCAGAGCGGGAGAAGTCATTTGATGATTTCCCATCCTGAAAAAAAAAAAAAAAAAAAAGGGCTGCAACTGAAAGAAACAGTATCTACAGTGTATGTTTATCACCTACTTGCTCATTTTCTAGCATGACATCTTAAAAAATGCCAAATAGTACATCTAACTTATCAATCATACAGCTAAATAGGTAATAAAGCCCGTTTTAACAACATCCTCTCACACAACGTATACTTAATATTTCAACTAATCATTGCTAGATCAGATAACATACCTAAGTAGCGATTTCTTGAACATCCTGTGGAAGCGAATCATTAGTTATGCGCTTTCGTATGAGATGACGCAGGTTGTTGACTTTTGTATGATTTGATTTTGGAATGTATCGTTAAGTAGATTAATTTAATAAATATTTCTTTGATGGGGTATTATTTCATACACATGATCGATTGACGTAGTTGACCAACAAATAATGAAAAAAAAAATAGTGTGGATAGTGCGTAACACATTAAAAGTAGAATTTTGATATTTTTTGTATGTAAAACTTTCAACAAACGAAAAAAGCTTGAAACGAAAAAATAACAAAAGAAGCTCGAACAGAAGCATAAGAAACATAATGACAAAGAAAATAAAGATGACTATAATCCACAAACTAAGCGAAAACTCATAATAAAAAACAAAACAAAAGGCGAGAGCTGTCACCTTCGTTATTCGTCATCGTATGTCAGAGTGATAGATAAAGTTCATTACTAGAACGTCAATGTCAAACTGCTGTCAAAAGTGAACTTGTTTCAAACTGTAGCGAACTGATACTGATCTACGTATAAGTTCATAGCCAACAGCAGTAGATACATATACGTTAGTAGCCCTAATCAACATTGAATAAAAATTACGTAAGCAACACAAACGTCAAACATGGCGCCTTTCTAGTGTGTCTGTCAATGTCATAATGCAGAGAGAGAAAAAACGAAGCAGTTAATAAAAACTGGTCAAGTGCGTGTCTTATATCATGTAACTGTTTATTTTATTTTTCAAGAACGGCTAGGCCGGAACAAAATTCTTCGATAATTTGTCATTTTGAGAAGTAAGTGCAAGCACTATAAGATTAAATACAAAACTTAATTATCTTGTGGAAGGGTTTAGTGTGGTCACTAAACTTCCACCTTGATCGGGATTCGAACCCGTGCTAGTAGTATTTATATAAGCGATATGTAAGCGTGAAGCATAGCGGAAAGATGAAAGAATGAAGATAGAACAGATGAGTGATAAGTGAGTCTCCAAATTTTGAAATTTTGCAAGGTGGACGACGCAGTGGCAGTCCGACTTTCGACACTTCTCCAGTGACTGCAGATACTGCTTCTTTAGCGTCGGCGTCTGCAAAAGTCTCGGAATCAGACATCATCAAAAAAAAAAAAAATCGCTCACCGCTTATGTTTTGTACCACCCCCGATTTATCTTCACACCTATGTAAACAACTTAGGCGTCACCAGTAGAATCACCGCTCTTCTTGCTTCCCTGAAACTGCTTGCTTCTTCTGGTAGACGAGTCTTCACTATGCGTGATAGTGGAGGGTCACCAATGTGGAAGGGTTTAGTGTGGTCACTAAACTTCCAACTTGATCGGGATTCGAACCCGTACTAATATTATTTATATTAGCGATATGTAAGCGCGAAGCGTAGCGGAAGGGTGAAAGAATTAAGATAGAACAGATGAGTGATAAGTGAGTCTCCAAATTTTGAAATTTTTCAAGGTGGACGACGCAGTGGCAGTCCGACTTTCGACACTTCTCCAGTGACTGCAGATACTGCTTCTTTAGCGTCGGCGTCGGCAAAATTCTCGAAATCAGACATCATCAAAAAAAAAATCGCTCACCGCTTATGTTTTGTGCCACACCCGATTCATCTTCACACCTATGTAAACAAGTTAGACGTCACCAGTAGAATCACCGCTCTTCTTGCTTCACTGAAACTGCTTGCTTCTTCTGGTAGACTAGTCTTCACCATGCGCGATAGTGGAGGGTCACCAATGTGGAAGGGTTTAGTGTGGTCACTAAACTTCCAACTTGATCGGGATTCGAACCCGTACTAATATTATTTATATTAGCGATATGTAAGCGTGAAGCGTATCGGAAGGATGAAAGAATGAAGATAGAACAGTCTTCCTTCAACCGCCTACCGAACCATTCGGATCGCGACGCGCTTGCTATTGTATTCTCATTTTATTTTTGCTTGTTTTATTGTTCGTGTAAAATAATTTAATTCAAATATAATAGATTCTAAATTGAATTGGAAACCTCAAATAGAGGCACTTGGTAAAAAATTGAGTAGTGCAGCTTTCGCTCTGAAACAGCTTGCTGTGGTTCTCAACACAGATGCGCTAGTTACTGCTTACTATGGATTAGCCGAATCAATTCTTAGATATGGAGTTATCTTCTGGGGGAATAGCACGCACATTGAAATAGCGTTTCGGGCATAGAAAAGATGCATTAGATCGATGTTTAGACTGCAAACAATGGACAGCTGTAAACCTTATTTTATAGAGCGTAAGATATTGACATTACCTTCATTATATATCCTGGAAACAATAATGTTTATAACATCCAATTCTCATTTATTCCAGCGTTTGTCTGATGTTGCTCCTAGAAATAGACGTGATAATTTCAAACTCTGTGTTCACGGCGCTAAAACAACTCTTATGCATAAGAGTATCTTTTGCATGGCTCCGAACATTTTTTAATAAAATGCCCAAATCGTGGAAAACGTTAAATATGTCTGCTCTAAAAAGTAAATTAAAGAAAATACTAAATGAAAGAGCGTATTATAGTGTATCGGAATTTATGAAAGAGGACAATTTTCTCCGTTTTTGAGATGACAATGTTGTATTTTGGACTTTATTAATTTTTTTAACCAATGTATTTTTTTGGAATATTTGTAATTTTAGTGATATTTTATTTTATTTCATATTTATTGACCAACTAATTTAATCACTACTTTGACATTGAATTGTAATATAAATATTAGGTATCTTTAATGAATAATTTAGAAATGTAATTTTGATGAATATTATAACGGTTTATGCACCATCTCTTCCTACCAATTTGTACGCCACGATATGCGGCTGAACATGTCTGATCCTTTATGTATTTCCTTATTATCTTGCATGCAATGTATGTACAGACGCCAACACATCAAGCTACTACAATCTGTCAGATTTCTTTGATAGATTTTCGACTTTATTTCTAGAGCATTAGGTTCAAGGTTCATTGGGAAAAATTGACAGTTTCGGGTAGCTTGACCTGGTGGCGTCTGTACACCATGTTTAAACAAATAAAATTTACTTACTTACTTATAATAATTCTCAATCGCTAAATAATAATATTCATTTCACTCATCTGTTCTATATCGCTTACATATCGCTAATATAAATAATATTAGTACGGGTTCGAATCTCGATCAAGTTGGAAGTTTAGTGGACACACTAATCCCTTCCACAATCTAAATAGACTTCTTAGACGCATCATGTATCTTGTATGTATGCACTTACTGAACTGCACTCTAATTGTGGAACGCATTAAAATTCAGAATCTGAATCCTATTGAAAATTATTTGTAATCCACTGCATCATTTGATCGAATAAATTGTTGGCTCAACAACGTAAATAACGCAATGAATGTTGTTTAATTATGACAATGAAACCGATAACTATTGATAGCAAGTTACTCAATTACACCTCAGGTCTACTCAATGTGTGTGGTAATTCCTCAAAAGGTCATTTCAGACACCAATCTACATGGGCTTCCCATGAACTGACTAAGATTTTAGCCTTAGTATATAGGTAAGGCCCTTTGGATACGAAATCCTAAAAGAGTCAACAATACTATTAAAATCTAAAATCTATTTATTTACACTCAATATCGCATTGAAAAATCGACTAATACCGATTTATTCACTGTGTTTATCATCAAGTACATCACTATTTTGTAAAAAAAGAAAAAGAAAACATACAACGGTCTCGTATTTGTCACGGTCTCTTTACTAGAACTAACGACTACTTATTACTGTAAAGGTTGTCTATAAAATACGACCTTATACTAGCAAGAAATGTGTTATTTTTTTTTAGCATTTTTTGACCCCCACACAGACTTGCGTAAAAACTTCGTGTTAGAGTCGGACTCGCTATAGGTAAATTTTTTAATCTTGTTTATCAAGCAGTGAAATAATAATAATAATTGTATTTTATTGTTCTATTTAAAATACTTTTTTAAATATAGTAATAATATATTTTTTTTAAGTAACTAAAGGTCGTGTAGTACATAAGGGACTTAAAAAGTATGCATAACGTTATTGTGTGTTATGTTACGTTATGCATACGAATGAAATAAAAAGTTTGATTTTCCCAGCACAGGTCTTAGTGGTTCATAAATTTCACAGAAAACAAATATTGTTAATCACTTAATGATCTTGCACGTTCAACACATATTAACAAATCCATTAATCATTATTATTACGGTTCTGACAGATGAATTAGGCCCAAGGTTATAAATCAAATGAATTCAGAATTGAATTTGAGTAAACCAGCTGACAAGTGAAGAACAATATTTCACGTCACTTAATGAGGATGCCGCTTAAATCTTAAGCTACTGTAATTCTGATTTATCTATTTTAGTTAATCAAGTTTTTATTTTGTTATTTCGAGTCAATATTTTTTTATGTATAACTAACTTCTGCCCGCGACTTCGTCCGCATTAAATTTCTTGTTCCCCCGACCCTTCCCGTCGCGTCTATCGCCTACCCGTGGGATTTTCCCCGTTTTTGCAACATTTTTCATTACTGCTCCGCTCCTCTTAGTTGTAGCGTGATGTTATATAGCCTATAGCCTTTCTAGATAAATAGGCTACCCAATACAAAAATATTTTTTCACTTCGGATCAGTAGTTCCTGAGATTAGCGCGGTCAATCAAACAAACATACAAACAAACAAAGTCTTCAGCTTTATAATCTTATATATATAAAAATCTTGTGTCACGATGTATGTTGCCAATAAACTTTAAAACTATATAACAGATTGTTATCAAAGTTCTTAATTATTTGTAATTTGGTCCAACTTAAAAGATAGGATAGTTTTTGTCTCAATTGTTGATCTCAATATTTGAAAATTAAATGTTTCTTTTTAATAGTACGCACGGCTACAGGTCAAGCTATACATTTCCAGTATAAACTGACATCTGATTGTGCGAAAAGCTTATACAATGTGAGGTCAACTAAAACTGGAAATAATATAGCTTGACCTATAGCCGTGTATACGTATTAATCGGTTAGTTCCAAGAATCCCTAATCGGTGGCGGTGTAAGTTAATTCATCGTATCGTTTGACACCAAAGTTGTGTAGACATCCACTGGATGGCGTTTTTTTTTCTAGATAACCTTTCCATAATATTAAAGTCGCTTGCTGCGTCTGTACGCTTAGAATTAGATCTTTTAAACTGCGCAACGGATTTTAATGCGTTTTTCATCAATAGACAGAGTGATTTAGAGGAAGGTTTAAAAGTAGTTAGTTTACATACATATTATAGTAGAGAAAAGCCGAGAAATTCAAACATTTCTATTGTGATGTCGTAACAAACATATTTTTTGTGCGGTTAAATCGCAAACGCTGGCTTAACCTTACGAGATAGATCAAAATAATGTAGAGACGCCACCAGGTCAAGCTACCCGAAACTGTAAATTTTTCCCAGTGAACCTTGAACCTATTGCTCTAGAAATAAAGTCGAAAATCTATCAAACAAAATCTGACAGATTGTAGTAGCTTGATGTGTTGGCGTCTGTACCACGGAATTATATATTTTAAAAATATTGATGAAAAAATCCATGATAGTCTATGTTTATTTCCTAAGGATACCCTAGAAAAACCACTTTTATCTGTTATATATTATTAAAAAAATGTGGGTTATTAACTAAGCTATTTTAAACGATACCGTATCGTTCTTTATCCAATTAAATACATAAGATACGTTGTACATTTCATGTCAATCAAAATTACACTTTGCAGCATAATTCATAAAGTTAATATTTTAGAAGATATCAGAGATTATATAAAATAGACGCAGAACGGCTAGCGGGCCGTCCGTCCGTCCCGGTTGGTAGCGGTAGGGTAGTGCAGGATTAGTAGGATTGTAATTCATATTACTTTGGCTTCATAGTAAATGCGAATATCATGTGTGTTCGAAGTACTCAAAATAAACCTATCCATTATATTATTCCAAGTAAGAGACCGCGAAATAAGGCTTAGATGTTTAGATTTTTGGATGGATTTGGATTTTTGGTTATCCTGGATACTTATCATATAGGATACTTTATCCCGGTAGTAGGTTCCTGGGTGATATTTTCCGACAGCTTTACGGGTGAAGACACTGGCCAAAGTACCATTCCTATAAGTATGTTCGATTTGGTGTCTGGTAAATAATTGCGTGTCCGTGTAGGTAGAATACGAGCGTTAAGAAAAACTAGGAAGACTTATATTTAATTCAATCCAGCTCTATGTCGCATTCTTCTTACTTTGAATACTATTAATTTTATTAAGTACATCAAACACACATGATACTCTGATAAAGAATAGAGAAGTAGTATGAAGTAGTACTTAAGAAGTAATATGAATTATAAACGTACTTAGGTACTCCTAATTATTATAAATTTAAACATTTGTATGATTGGATGTTTGTTTCTCAACCCCGTACCTAACGGTATATCTATACTCTATACTAATAAATGAAATTGGAGTGTCTGTTTTTAATAATAAAATAACCGCTTTTTACTAAGTGTATATGGATGTATACACGGTACATATACCAAAATAACATTTTTTACAATTTTTGTCTGTCTGTCTGTCTGCCTGTCTATTTGTTCCGGCTTATCTCTGAAAAGGCTGGACTGATTTTGACGGGAATTTTATTGGCAGGTAGCTGATTTAATAAGGAGTAACTTAGGCTTCTTTTATTTTAGAAAAATCTTTTATTTTAGGAAAATACCTGCGTTAATTTCCGACATCCACGCGGGCGAAGCCGCGGGCAAAAGCTAGTATTATATAAAAAGCATAGATAAGAGACGTAATAATACTTTTGCTATTATTACGTCTCTAATTTAATACCGATACCTAATTAAATGTTATTATTATTTACTAGCTTCCGCCCGCGAATTCGCCCGCGTCAAATTTTTGCTCCCCTGACCCCGTCGCATCGATTTGCCTGCCAGTTTTCGACCATTTTTCGTTGATGCTCCGCATTTTTTGATCGTAGCGTGATGTTATATAGCCTATAGCCTTCTTCAATATATAAACTACCCAACACAAAAAGATTTTTTTAATTCGAACCAGTAGTTCCTGAGATTAGCGCGTTCAACCAAACAAACAAACAAACTCTTCAGCTTTATAATATAAGTATAGATATAGATTTAACCGACAGTTAAATTCAATGTAATTACAATACAAAAATAATTAAAATTTTAGATGATAGTAAACAATTTCACTTATTTGCTAAGTTAGTACTTCAATTTTAATAGCGACAGGGTAGTATTTATAGGATGCCTTATTATGGGGCTTTCATCAGGCCCATCAACAATACCTTTCAGGAGGGTGTAGCTACTGTCTCGCAATTTAGTGAAAAGAGTAGCATTATTTTTCCGCACTACAGCTGAGAAGCTATCTCTGGCTCGAGCAAACATTGCAGATGCACTGCAATGTTTGCCCTAAATAATAATCATTCCGATCCAGCCTGTCCCGTGCTGCCCTCTACTAGCAATGCCGCCGAAGTCCGTACCCCACAAGAGGTGCGCTTAGCGAGTAGTCGTTCTAGTTTTAAGTTCTTAAGCCCTGGCTGGAGGCCTTGATTTATGAAGGTGGAACATGCAAGTCCGGTGATGCAACCTACAAAAAAGCTACCGAAAAAAAGATAAAATGTCTTCTACCTAGTTAATTATTCTAAAAATTTTTGGAATCCCTCGTGCTCTTTTGTGATAGAAGATGATACACAAGATACATTAATGTCTTTATTGTCTAGACTCATACCTAGACATAAACCTTTTACAGATATTTAAATACCTAATGACATCTGCAATTTTCTACTAAATATCACAATCATACGACTAGCTTGTTAAAGAACGATTAGTGCCGAAGTCTCCATAAATATAATACGCATGTCTTAAAACTATCAGCGAATAAATCGACTTTCACACGGACGTAGTATTATCGCGACGCGGATATTCAACGATTTTGTTTTTGGTGGGAAATCGTCAAAGACGTCTCCCGCTCTAGGGTGGAGCGGAAAGGCGTGTCAGACTTTTACTGACTAAAACCCATCCGTGTTCCTTCAGTTGCCCATATGCCAGGACCACGCTATCTCTTTCGAACAGATCTCGCGACTCTGGCAGGCATTGGTCCTAGCAGACCCCTTCAGTACTGCTGAAAACTATTTGAGGCGTGCGTGAAGGAACATAACGCGCCATCGACCCGAGCCTAGTCCTTACCGGGCGGCGAGCTACCCATTGCTCGCTGCCCGCAAGCTCGCGCCTACGGTGGCCGGGAGGATTTTCAACGATGAGAATACAACAGAGTGTATCTTAGCTGGTCAAAAAAACACGCTATTCAATTTTGAACTCTCAGCATTAAGCAGTGCGTTGAAGATACAGTGCGAGAACAACTCCTGCCGCGATATAACGTACGTGTAAACATTGTAAGGAAACTTAAATACCCGGTACTTAAAAGTTGTCAACCGCTTACATAAACTACCTATAGGAAAAGTTGTCAGGAATTCTACGTTTATTGGGTTCAGAAGTAACCGTTACGTTTTGAGCCGATAGAAGCATTCATTCAAAATCAAAAGTCATTTATTCAAACTAGGCTGAGAGTCAGCACTTTTTGAACATCAAAGTTACATAAGACAGTCACCTAAAACGCTCGCCCTTCACCACTTCCTAGTGCTTTAGCTGAGAAGAAGAAGTGGCGGAACAAATTAGTATATATATCTCTATTTAATACAATTAATATCATCGATTCAACGTCATCATCTGCCTAGCCTTTTCCCAAATACGTTGGGGTCGACTTCCAGTCTAACCTGTTGGAGCTGAATACCAGTGTTTTACATGGAGCGACTGCCATCTGACCTCCACACCCCAATTACTGCGTAAAACGATACCCCTTGCTAAGACTGGATAAGATTGATATAAACGATTATTAGTTGTTAAAGCAAAATACACATACATACATACAACACGCCTTTTTCCCACGGGGGTAAACAGAAACCACGGAACGCCACCTGCTACGATCTCTACACACTCCTTTTGCCTCTTTAAGGTTCATACAATTGGTCATACACACACGCCGGTTGTGAGTACTACGCACCTGACCTTCCTGAAGAACATCACCAATAAGGTCACTATATGTCCTCCTAGGGCGTCTCCACAGCGTGTGTTCATCTGTGATGAGTAGGTATCCAATAATGGTTTTTTCTAAATGGTAAATTTATCGACATCCACGTGGGCGAAGCCCCGGGCAGAAACTAGTAAGCTATATGATATTACGCTAGGACCATTAGGAACCGAGCAAAACGAACGAATACGGAGTACTCGCACAAGCAGGCGATTCGATGCGACGGGGTTGGTAGGGGAGCAAGAAATTTGATGCGGACTTAGTCGTGATCATAAGCTAGTTATTTATATAATCATATCTAAGTAGCACTTATGCCAAATTTCAACAAGTCTATAAGTTGAAAACAAGAACTTAATACCTAACTCGGTTTAAAACAGACGATGACATTATACCTTAAACCAGTTTTTCGATTACCATACATATGGTATAATAATAAAGTGTTTTAGAAAGGCCATATGTCAAGGTTAAGAGAAACGGGCAGTTCTCAAGGTCAGACTGGAATCCATTTTTATGCAATATAACGAGTTGATTACATAAAATCTGCCTTGTTTCCGCGAAGGGTTTGGATACAACCCACATCCACACATACATATAACTTATATAACTAACAGGGGGCGAGCTATTGGGCACATATTATATATCCATAGTTTGAGCGGCTTCTGATATACTCACGATGGAAAAAAAACAGAATCTTACAAAATCCTGGGTCCCCGAATACGTGATGATTCTATATTAACTTCGAAAGCTAAAAAACCCTTGGAGAACATGTGACCTTATCGGTGATGTTCTTCAGAAGGGTCTGGTGCGTAGAATTGATAACCGGCGTGCGTGTATGACCAGATGTCTGAACTTAAACAGCGGAAAAGGAGTATGTTAGATCATAGTAGATGGCGTTCTGCAGTTTCTGCCTACCCTAATGGGAAGAATATACGTGAAGTTATGTACCGTGTGGTGCCGCACGTAAAGAATAGTACTACCCCATTTCTTCCCGTAGGTGTCGTAAAAGGCGACTAAGGGACTTACTAGAGAATGGGCAGCAGCGTTCTCTACGCATTTTACCACCATACTGCGATCGCCAACCCTGCCAAGTGTGGCGATTATGGCTAACCCTCCCAAAAAATGGATCGGTCCAAGTGGCGGTTCTTGGGGGAGGCCTATGTCCAGCAATGGACGTCTTGCGGCTGAAATGATGATGAATGATGATGATGACATATGTATGTATGTATGAACATAGGTACAGCTGGCACTCAGGCTTTGGCCTAGTGGTCGTAAGCGCTACTACCCGCTTGAATGCTACGCGCGCATCTTATTATAAAGCACAATGCCCTAATTTCTCACATAGTAACTGTCTTTATTTTCAACCGACGAAAAAAAACGGAGGAGGTTATCAATTCGACGCGTATATATATATTTTTTTTTATGTATGTCCACGCATAACTTTTTACATAGTAGTTCGATTGTAATAATTCTTTTTGTATTGGAAAGGGTATACTTTCAAGGTGGTCCCATATAAATTTGGAAAACAAAATCGAACGCTAAGGGTTGGAAAACAGGGGATGATTGATTGTTCACTCACTGATTGTAATGTATAACCACGCATAACTTTATACAGAGTAGTCACATTTTGATAATTCTTTTTTTATTGGATAGGGTATACCTTGCCAAGTATTATAAGTACATACATTAAAGCCACAAAAAAATATAAAATAAAAACTAAGTCGGCGCTCTGAGTGATCTTTGTTCATTGATTTTTCAGCGCCGAATCAAAATTTTAAGGTTTATTATTTTTTGCTTTTCAGTTTTTTCGGCGGTTTAATTTTTTGTTAAAAAGTTTTTTATATACCTACTATCTAAGCAAATAAACGATTATGATTATGATTCGATTCCTAGGTCGAACGAAGTGTTGTTAGGTTTTTCCATCAGGAATTTATCAGTACCAGCCCGAAGTTTGGTTCTGCCCAGTGAATGGTAAAAGTATGGCCCTCTATTACATGGGGCTTAAAATAACTGGCGAAATGTGAATGTAGGTAAAACAGGATTTATTCGAAACAGTTACCGTGGCCCTGGCATAGGCAACTGAAGGAACACGGATGGGTTATAGTCAGTAAAAGTCTGACACTGAAGTCTCCGGTCAGAACGGGAGAAGTCATTTGATGAATTCCCACCCAAAAAAAAGAGATACAACATCTGCCTAATCCCTTACGGGTGTTATGGTATGTGTTACATAAGTAAGTTTTAAGCCATTCCTTATCAAGGCTTTACACGCCATTACTATTAAACGAAGCTTTTAAAAGATCTTTTAGTTAGGAATTCGTAAAGCGAGGCGGGCGCCATGAATTAAATATTAGGTTGGCTACCAACGATGCGACGTATAAGTGTTACAAACTAGATGAGCTATACAGAATGGATATAACCTCATGCAAAATTTTTATGTGTCATCGAGTAGGAATTTGGTTACAAATGTATGTGAGTGTCACGTAAATAAAAATATGGGTAACACCGTCCATTTTTTTTTTTTTGGGAATTTTATCTTACGAGCTTACGAGGTTGTCGGCTGCTTAACCGGACTTGCCTGTGATTACATTAATAAATTAAGGCCTCCAGCCAGGGTTTAAAAACTTAAAACTAGAGTGACTACTCGCTAAGGGCACCCCCTGCTGGCTACTGACCTCGGCTTAGGACATCGATGATATAGGGCTGCAAGGAATTGGTTGGATCGCAATGACGGTAACACCATTATCTGTTTACTTACACTTAAAACAAACTGCAGCTGCTGAGTTCACGGCAAAGTTGTGTTTTATCACTGGGTATGAGATAAAGCGACTAAAAAAGAAAGAAAGACGGAAATTTAGAAAATACATTAATTAGCACACTCTAAGAGGTATACACAACAATAATATGAGATCCTTTATATATATTATTATAGATTTAAAATATAATCTATGCCACACAAATGGTCAATTAAACAATAAAATATCTATTCTTAATAGAAAACTAACAAAAAGCTAAAGATTTGGCTTTCTAATTTAATTGGCGCTAATCTCTGAAAATGCCAGTTGGATAAAAAAATCAATTGATTTTCTAATTTCTGAAGAAGGCTAAAAGCTATTTAGTATCACACTAAGATCCTTAGGAGCAAAAAAAAGTAGCTAAAATAAAGTAACAATTAAAAGAAAAAACGCTAAGCGAAAACAGAGTAATGGAACCTGTAGCTGCAACGTGTCTGGTGGTGGAACATAAAAAAATCGCGGATGAAGTCGCAGGCAGACGCTAGTCTTAAATAAATTCTTTGCACGACAAACTTAGTCCACAATGAAACTAATTACTCCCCTAAGAAGAGAGTAAACTTAGTAGCACATTAATTATTACAGAGAGGCGCATCCAGTAGTCAGTGAGCTCATAAATATCGTTGGCACGTACATACGCTAATTATGTAAGAGTGTTTATTTTGTTCATGTTGTGGAATAATGTCGGGTTATCATTGTAATTAGTAAGCTTAGGCTACACTGAACTGAACTGTCTGACTGTAGCTTTATGTTGACTTACGTGTTTTGTTCTGAGTGAGTTCAAAGTATGTTTGTATTGACAGGTGAACAATATTGTAATGATCGTTAATCACATCATTACACTACATACATATAGTATATGCATACTCAGCTTTTATTGTTGGGCCATCTTCTGCTGAGAGGGAGTGGGTCGTGATCCACTACGCAGACAAACTGCGGGTTGGTGGATGTTACATGTCTTCTAATTTTTGGTTCTTGGTCATGCCGGTTTTCTCACGACGTTTTCTTTTACTGTTTTGATATCAGTGGTGATGAAATAATTTACACAAAGCAAAGCGTCCGCCTGGGTTAACCTACGGCCACCATAGCTCTACTTCTATAATTATTTACAAGGTTCTTCAATTTTATATGCTAACTTTTAGAGATGACAGAGTTAGGTCCTCCTACACAACATTTTCTGCTTAAAACAAAAATTTGCCAGTTCCGTTGGACCATAAAAATAACAAAGCATTATTAAATGATACTTAAATACAATTCTACTCTAGTTCGCCGTTTATTTTTATTATATTTCAAGATTCTATACGGCCCAAATAAAGTATCTTTTACGCCGTACTTAAATACCCCTTTCCATCTTGTTGCAGGAAGAAAACATAGCACTCCGTCTAATAAAGCAGCATTCAGACATCGAAGAGCCAGAAAGCAGTCCAGCATCACCGGAAGAAATCTTCAATACTGGCAACACCGGGACCACAGGCCGGGCGTACTTTGACGAGGCGGGTTACGTGGCTGGAGGATCCAAGGACTCAGACCCTTATGTGAGGAACAGGTTCAACCAGGCAGCGTCTGATAACCTGCCTAGTAATAGGCCGGTGCCTGATACGAGGAATGCTATGTAAGTTTAATCATTTAATTATGATTAAATTCATCTTCGCAATCGATTGCGAACCCAAGTATGCTGCTGCAGACACAGTTGATCAAAGTGGGGGATTACTGTCATCCAACACCCAGTGCGAGTACGGTACGTCTAATCAGGCCATGCCCCACTTGCTGGAGTGTCCCAAGTGCCCGTTCACTTCCACCTCAGATGAGAGATTTACTGGGTTCAAACTATATAAAAATAAAGAAAGTTTACGAGTACCATCGACAACAAGAAGAAGATAAAAATTAAGTGATTGTAAAATAAATGATTCTGTGCCCTGAAGAAAGCACTGGTATTTAGCGGGATGTGGTAGGCTTTGATCAGGATTTAGTACCTTAACTTGGGAGAGTGTGTACCCGGTGAGAGGCTAGATGAATAATTAGTAGGATTTAAAATAGATCAATTACTGTGTTCAAGACAGAGATGGCGCCATGTGGTCCTTTATATTATTACTGTCAGCCAGGCCAGCTCATCCCGCCATCGTTCGGGCATACAGCGTCTACAATAATTAAAAAATAATAAATTCAGTTCAGGTCCTACGTACCTATTCCCAAATAAAAAATATACAGTCTTGTACTTACTGAAAAATAAAACTCTGATGAAAGTACAGTAAAAATGTCGGGACGAACAGATTGTTCAAAATGATCTCAACATCTAAGAAAATGAAACTATATCTCAATTGGATAAACATCTCCTCAGAATGACAGTTGTCGTGTACTGTCTTCATTATGAAACATTCCTTGTGTCATTGAGTTAATATTTAATTTTCCTAGTCATTTAGATCATTTTGAACAGTCTGTGCGTCCGCATATTATTGACGCTGACTGTACCACGAACAGAGAAATCTATTCGACCTGAAGATAAACCAGTTATCAGACATTCTTCAGGCTTCCGGCGACCCCTAATGACCGCCATCGATATTTGCATGCGACCAGAGATTCCCGGCTTACCGTGTTCCCCGACGCTAAGAGGTCAGGCCCGGGATATTGACCTCATAAATTGTCTGACAAATAGATCAAGTCACATCCCGGGCTAGAAGTACGATAGTACTGTTTGTTGGTAAAAGATCCTATTAATATCAAACTCTTATAAGTCGACGTACACGGACGTCGATTTAAGAGTTGTGTGCTGTGAGAGACAGTGTATATTTTCGACGCGCTGGGATGCAATCTGTTCGATTTTCTAAACTTGGTAACAAAGGTGAACAAATCGAGGTATTTGTGGGTGGTTCAAATATGGTTCTAGAACATACTAAAAATACACTCTTTTTTCAGTTTAAAGCGACTGAACATAGGCACGAATTAAGGATTAAAATAGAGACGATACAGACGAATCTTCGAAAGAGAAAACTTCTCAATGAAATCGACCCTTCACAGCACTTTTAGCATATTGTTTTTGTTTCCCTACCAGTGGAATCAGTGGTCCTTAACCGGTCCATACCGTAATTACAGACACAATTAAAAAACGATTGTTTACATACCAAATGTGGTATCTCAGGGACTTAGAGGTTAACAGCTAAAACAGCATAGAAATAACTCACCGCACAATCATCATTTACCTAGCCTTTTCCAACTATGTTGGGGTATACCTCTAATCTAACCAGCTGAACCTGAATCTATTTTACAAGTAGAGACTACCTATTTGACCTCCAGAGTCCTGATAGGTAATACGATGGCCTGAGTAGTTACCAGACGTTCGGACTTCTGCTTGCCCGTAATGACTACCAAAAATTGACGAATAACAGCCGGGACCAACGGCTTAGCGTAATTGTCAAAGCACGGTATGTAATTAATGGTCACCCATCCGTGGACTAACCTCGGCAAGCGTTGCTTAACCTCGATGACTGTTATTATATAGCCACAAGCTCCTCAATGAAAATAAAATACAACCCATAATGCGTATCGAAAACAAACAGACTGGAAAGAATACAAAATTTACTTGACAACTAGATTCTCTATTACCCAATACACGTCATAATCTACAAAGCAAATAACTTAAAACAATATTAGCTGTTCTTAACCCAAATTCTTTATAAGCATACGCTAAAGAAGTGCAGTGTCAACCGACGACCTCAATTTGACGCCACCTCACACATACGTAATACGAGGCGTTGGTGACCTCCCTGGACCTGGCGACCTCGCAGCCTCTTGGGGTCAATGTCTGCTGAGATGTACTGGAGATTCTGCAATGTTTTTAATGATAATTACTGGTTAAATATACGGATGGTTTTGGGTTAATGGTTTTTGAAATTGCCATGTTCTTGATTAAGAAAATTTAAAAATGATTTTATTTGTATCTGGTCAGAATAAAAGTAGTGTAGATATTTTTTCGAAGAACCAGCCTATAATATTCTCATTGCTGATACACAGGCATCACCTCTTCGCAAGGGAATGGGCTGTAATCTACCGCGTGGGTCCAGTGTGGGCTGGTAGATGACACATGTCTTCGAATTTTTACTTCTACGACATGCCAGTTTCCTCACAATGTTTTCCTTCACCGTTTTGAGAGCAGTGGTGATGAAATTTTGTACACAAAATATAGCGCTCGCCTGGGTTGGAACTCTCGACCTACAACTCTTAAGTTGGGCCTGTTACCACTAGGCCACCACTGCTCTTGCAGACCCTGCCTAAATACTGTGAATTTGCTTGTATTCCCCTGGTGATGAGATAAATTCCAATTTCAAGTAAAAATACTGGACCTATTGTCGAGCAGATATTAATTCATTTTAATTTTCTTTCAGGTGTCGATTAAAGAAATACGACGTTGACTTCCCACAGACCAGTATCATCATAACATTCCACAACGAAGCCAGGTCTACGCTACTGCGGACTATCGTCAGGTAAATACAGATTTTGATCATATCCTTTAAACAACTCTCGGCTTTCTTCGTAAACAATCGAGTGCTCTTCGGTTAACTTTTTACGGGAGCCAGGGTCGCCCGCGAAATTCATTTTTTTTTTACGTTTTTTGCAATTTTGCAGTAATAGAACTTTTTCACAAAGATAAAGTCTTTCAATGAGATTTGATGAACGAAAAGGATTCTATTTATGATTTTAATAAAATATTGGAAATGCATACTTGTAACGACAAATTAAAAAAAATCGTAAGAAAATTGGAATTTTTTGAAGGTCTTCATGACCTTAAGATCTTCATATTTATAAGGACTATCTTGGACCTTTTGGAAAAAAAATAAATGTACAAGGATCTTTACACGCGTGACCAAAATCAGAACTTTCTCCGTCATCTTGTTTTTTCAATACATTTTACAAAATAAATGTATTCAAAGCAATGTTTATCAATAGTTACCCTCTGTCATTTGAAAACTAAAATATCTTTGTATCAAAGCACTGTTTTTTGGCTGTTGAATATTACAATTAAAGTCTTATTCAGACCGGCGCGACGCGACAGCGCGACGCGATTCTTGTAGAACAATTTCCATGAAGTTCACATAAAAATTGTTCTACGAGTGTCGCGTCGCGCTGCCGCGTCGCGCCGGTTTGTAGGAGGCTTAAAGAACCCAGAAAATATGATAAGAAAAAAGTTTCGTAGTGCTTACTTGTAATAACTATTATGAACGTAGATGTAGAATCTTCTAAGTACCAATTAGATACTATTTTTAATAACCTTTTAGTGGAAATAAACAATTCCTTATTTTTTTTTAAAATAACAAGTAAAATACAAAAGCACTTCTTTAATATGTTTTTTGAAAGTCACTCTGTATTTGATGAAACTAGTGTAGCGTACTTACAGGTGAAAAAGTGTTATATAATTATATTTACAAGTACTAAAAAAAAGAAGCTACGAATGCCAACAAACTGCTTTGCAGCTTGGCAGAGGTAACAAATATCTTGTTGAAAAAAGTTATTTGTATGAAAAAAACACTTTTTTTTACGCATCTTCCTACATCACAAAACTTCATGAATATATTTTTTGTTGCAGTGTCCTCAATAGAAGTCCGGAGCACCTCATCAAAGAAATTATTCTAGTTGATGACTACAGTGATAATCGTGAGTACTTATTATATTATACTAGCTTTTGCCCGCGGCTTCGCTCGCGTTAAATTCGGGGTAATACGGTTCCTCTTTCCCCATTAACAAAATGATCCGCCATTTATTGAATTCATTTGTACAAAAAATGTGATAAATGAAGAACCGCTCGACCGATTTTGTGCAAACTTCACATAAACCATCTACTAAATAGTCCAAACAAAAACTAAACATTTGGTTTGGATAGGTGAGCCCGTTCTTGAGTTATAAAATTACAACGAAAAGTGGCATTGATTTTTATGTACATTGATAGGATACTTTTACTATAAAATCATCATCATCATCATTTCAGCCAAAAGACGTCCACTGCTGCACAAAGGCATCCACCAATTTGGGGGTTTTGCCATAATCGTCGCGCTTGGCAGGCGGGTTGGCGATCGCAGGTTGTAAAATGCATAGAGAACGCTGCTGCCCATTCTCCAGTAAGTCCCTTAGTCGATCTCTTAAAAAAACATCGAAATGGAATTTACGGAATAGCCCCGCTGCAGGGCAATTGCCTTCTCATACAAAGAAGGCTTGAGCCAACTAAAATGGTACCGTGTGGTGCCGGACGTAAAGAATAGCATCACCCCATTTCTTCCCGTGGGTGTCGTAAAAGGCGACTAAGGGACTTACTAGAGAATGGGCAGCAGCGTTCTCTATGCATTTTACCACCATACTGCGATCGCCAACCCGCCTGCCAAGCGTGGCGATTATGGCAAAGCCCCCCAAATTGGGAGAGTTCATGTCCAGCAGTGGACGTATTACGGCTGAAATGAAGATGATGATGAACTAAAATGGACAGCTGTTATTTTTGCCCGTACTTATTTAAAAAAAGATGGGCATAGCCTAAATTAAGTTTGGATTGTTCACAACTCACCCGTATCTAATGTAAACCTCATTTAGTTTTAGCACCGAATAAACTAAAATTGAACAACAGTGTAGCTTTTAAAAATAACTTGACATTTCAAAGGTGACAGACTAGTTTATAATTTGTGAACCGACTTCAAAAAAGGAGGAGGTTATCAATTCGACTGTAATTTTTTTTATGTTTTTTACCTCATAACTTTGGATTGGCTGAACAGATTTTGATGATTCTTTTTTACTTGACAGCTGGTACTTTCAAGTAAAAAAAGAATAATCTAATTTGGTTCCATTCGGACAATGGGGTCCATGTGAAAACCATATACAGTCAAACCTGGATAAGCGAGAGTTCAAGGGAGCACAATCTCATTCTCGCTAATAGAGGTTTCTCACTAACCCGAGTTTCTCGCTAATGCAGGTACATGGGTAGCGTTTTTCTCTTATAGAGGTACGCAGCAATAACAAGTCACAGCAACTTTATAAGGGTAGGAATCAAGATGCTTACGAAAACAAAACAAAAATTCATGCACTAACATATGTAATTTTATTTTATTTAGAACTTGTTGACACTTTAAAAAATCCGTCAATTTCGTTTGACTCGGCTCGTTCGACTTTATAGAGTCTTTTGATTTTATAATAGGTAGATTCTGGTAAATTAAACTCCCTCTGAATTTCATTCCGCGATTTTCCGGACTCAAACGCATTCACTATTTTATCACTTAATGACAGTACTTTAATTTTCCGTTTTGACATGATGTAGAACAGAACTTTCCTTCACAATTGATTAACGATAAACTGAGTAAGTCCGACAAGCAAGACGGTACACAGGTACACGGGTCCATTGCAAAAGAATGCGATAAAATAATAACGTTATTTCGTTCCCCGAAATAGAATAGGTACAATACTGACGAGAAAACAATACAAAAACAATGGTAGGAAATTCCACGAACGTTAAGAAAGAGACATAAAATAGCAGATGTTGAATTTGTAATTTGTTTTGTCATTTATTCCTCCTAAATAAAATAAATAAAGCTCGACTGTCATTTATAGAGGTATATATAAGTAGCAGTCTCACTTACGGAGGTCCATGAGGGAAAAACTACTCTCTCTTACAAAGGTTTCTGTTTCTCGCTAATAGAGGTTTTGGGAGCTTAAAATGACAGGACTTGGCTACTCTCACTTATAGAGTTTTCTCACTTATCCAGTTCTCACTTACCCAGGTTTGACTGTAAGTCATAAATTTGCATTAAGTATTTGCGCGACAAATGAACGAATAACGCGATAAGATTAGTGCGGAGTATCTACCATAACTAAAAAGTTAAAAATAAAAACTTTTTACAAAAAAAAACCACCGACTTCCTTAAAAAAAACAATACAAAATCAAAAATAACTTTAATTTCGGAAGTCGGTGGCAAAAAAACCTTAAATACAGCTGGTGTATTTGATATAAGGGTCTTCAGCGTTTAATTTAACGTCATTAGCCTCAGGGACTTAGGCCTTTTTTCCGTGAGAGAGAATGGAGCGATATTTACCTCACGGGCCCACACGTGTTCAAATTTTCGGTTCTAGGTCATACAGGTTGCTTCGCGATGTTTTCCTTCACCATTTAGAGAGCGGTGATGATGAAAAAAATTATACATAGTTAAGCGCCTGCTTGGGGTCGTAAGTGGGGGCCGATACTACCTTCTGTGCCATTCAGCGTTTACTTTAGTCCAAACTAAATCTAGTGCAGAATTAAATTAGGGGCATATTAAAATTATCTTTGTATGAGTAAGCATCTGACTTAAATACCCATCTTCACCTTGTAATTGATCACGCTAAGCATACACTAATTGCAGCGCAACGCATTTTCATACCAATAATGGAAAAAAAGCGTGAGGTCACACAAAAGCATGTCTGTCTGTCTGTCTGTTCGTCCGTATGTCACCGCCACTTTTCTCCGAAACTATAAGAGCTATGCTATTGAAACTTGGTAAGTATATGTATTTTGTGAACCGCATTAAGATTTTTACACTAAAATAGAAAAAAAAACAATAAATTTTGGGGTTACCCATACTTAGAACTGAAACTCAAATTTTTTTTTTCATCAAACCCATACGTGTGGGGTATCTATGAATAGGTCTTCAAAAATGGTATTGAGGTTTCTGATATCATTTTTTTCTAAACTGAATAGTTTGTGCAAGAGACGCTTCCAAAGTGGTAAAATGTGTGGGGCCCCCCGTAACTTCTAAAATAAGAGAATGATAAAACTAAAAAAAATATATGATGTACATAACCATGTAAACTTCCACTGAAAATTGGTTTGAACGAGATCTAGTAAGTAGTTTTTTTTTTTAATACGTCATAAATCGTAAACCGCAATTTACCTTTCATTCAATCAACTCAAATATAAAAATTAAAATAATAAAACATTTAATTTCATAAACATAAACCTTATGCAGAAACTGTGAATACCTACAGGTTTGTACGGAACCCTCGGTGCGCGAGTCCGACTCGCACTTTGCCGGTTTTTTTTTTCTATTATTTTCTACTTTTTAGTTTGGTTTTCTATGGAAGCGTATTTTTTAGTGTTTTAAACCATTATTTATTTTCTATTATTAGGGTGTTTCGAATTTTGAGACGTATGTCAGCGTAGTTTTCGAAGACAGTTTTTTTACAGTCCTGGTAACCCTGGCATGGATGATGGCACAAATTTATGAAATTATAGTATTGTCATCGGTCTTTGACAGGTGTGAAAAGTTTGAATGAAATCTGGTCGTTTAAAGTGGGTCAAAATCGCGCTATAAGGAGTCGGTTACAAACAAACATACAAGTGAAGCTAATATAAAGCGTGTAAAAAGGGCGGTGCGGCTCGTTCAAGTATTCATTCCGATCCAGCCCATCCCTTGCTGCCCTCTACCAGCGATACCCTCAGTCGAGTTCCGTATCCCACAGGGAGTGCCCTTAGCTAGTAGTCGCTCTAGTTTCAAGTTTTTAAGTCCTGACTGGAGACTTTAATTTATTAAGGTAGCCACAGGCACAACCTCATTGGTCGATCTGCGAGAAGTCATTACCAAAATAAAGAATCGCCCAAGTGTGCGATATCCTTAACTCATATGTATTTATGATTTCCGTTGATACTGCAACAAATTAACTAAAAATATATAATTATACTGACGCTATTATTCACAGCGCATCCAAGGCCAGTCAACGTTAATTGTTAATATAAAACCAACAATGTTGCCAGCACCTCATCAAGTTATTTTAATGCGCTTGCAACTTTGTCTGTTATTAACATTTTCCCTAACTTAAGTACTTCCTCGGCTGTTACTTAGTAGAACATTAAAGAGCTGTTTATTATCAGCTTACTAAGTTTAAGTTAAAAAGAAAGTTAGGGGTAACTTTTAATAGTCCGATAATCTTCCAATTTCCTTATTGGAAGCATACTTTTCAAAGGTCCAAATTGGGTAGTGTTTTTAGAACAAAGTTGTACAAAATGAACGCAACTTGGTGTAGGAATAAAATTGATCCAGTATACCTACAGAACAATGGTGGCCCGGTGGTATCGGCTCAGACTTATAAGTTGTAGGTCGTGGGTTTGAACCCAGGCAGGTGCTTTACTATGTGTAAATTATTTCATCACCACAGCTTTGGAGCTGTCCATTAATCACGTAAGGCTCGAAAGGGGGGAGGGGTCCATAAAAAATCATGAAATATCACAAAGGGGGAGGGGGGGATTTTTCTTGTTTTAATTAGATGATACTTAAAAATGTATTTAAAAAAAAAAAAAATTTTTTTTGGGTACTAAAAAATACACGTGATATAGAGAGGGGAGTGGTAGTCTTAAACCTCACTATGTAGAAGAGGGGGAAGAGGGGGGTTAAAACATGCCAAAAAAAAATATCACGTGATTAATGGACGGCCCCTTTCAAAACGATGAAGGAAAACTTCGTGAGGAAACCGGCAGGTCCCAGAACCAAAAAAAACCGGCCAAGTGCGAGTCGGACTCGCGCACCGAGGGTTCCGTACAAATCTGTAGGTATTCTCGGTTTAAAAATATATTTTTTTTTTTTAATTTTTATATTTGAGTTGATTGAATGAAAGGTAAATTGCGGTTTACGATTTATGACGTATTAAAAAAAAAACTACTTACTAGATCTCGTTCAAAACAATTTTCAGTGGAAGTTTACATGGTTATGTACAGACGCTAGCAGGTCAAGCTACCCGAAACTGTCAATTTTTCCCAATGAAACTTAAACCTAATGCTCTAGGAATAAAGTCGAAAATCTATCAAAGAAATCTGACAGATTGTAGTAGCTTGATGTGCTGGCGTCTGTACATCATATATTTTTTTTAGTTTTATCATTCTCTTATTTTAGAAGTTACGGGGGGCCCCACACATTTTACCACTTTGGAAGCGTCTCTTGCGCAAACTATTCAGTTTAGAAAAAAATGATATCAGAAACCTCAATACCATTTTTGAAGACCTATTCATAGATACCCCACACGTATGGGTTTGATGAAAAAAAAAATTTGAGTTTCAGTTCTAAGTATGGGTAACCCCAAAATTTATTGTTTTTTTTTTCTATTTTAGTGTAAAAATCTTAATGCGGTTCACAAAATACATATACTTACCAAGTTTCAATAGCATAGCTCTTATAGTTTCGGAGAAAAGTGGCGGTGACATACGGACGAACAGACAGACAGACAGACATGCTTTTGTGTGACCTCACGCTTTTTTCCCATTATTGGTATGAAAATGCGTTGCGCTGCAATTAGTGTATGCTTAGCGTAATCAATTACAAGGTGAAGATGGGTATTTAAGTCAGATGCTTACTCATACAAAGATAATTTTAATATGCCCCTAATTTAATTCTGCACTAGATTTAGTTTGGACTAAAGTAAACGCTGAATGGCACAGAAGGTAGTATCGGCCCCCACTTACGAACCCAAGCAGGCGCTTAACTATGTATAATTTTTTTCATCACCACCGCTCTCTAAATGGTGAAGGAAAACATCGCGAAGCAACCTGTGTGACCTAGAACCGAAAATTTGAACACGTGTGGGCCCGTGAGGTAAATATCGCTCCATTCTCTCTCACGGAAAGAAGGCCTAAGTCCCTGAGGCTGATGACGTTAAATTAAACGCTGAAGACCCTTATATCAAATACACCAGCTGTCAAATTAGGGTTTACTAGAACTTCCATTCAAAATAGCTTCAATCTAAAACGATTTCAAACACAGTATAAAAAAAAACTACTTACTAGATCTCGTTCAAACCAATTTTCAGTGGAAGTTTACATGGTTATGTAAAGTGGCTGTGACATACGGACAGACAGACAGACAGACAGACAGACAGACATGACGAATCTATAAGGGTTCCGTTTTTTGCCATTTGGCAACGGAACCCTAAAAATCGAAGACATGTGACATTTACCAACCCGCACTGGGCCCGCGTGGTGGATTATGGCCCACTCCCTCTCCCTGAGAGAAGGCATGTGTCCCAGTATTGGGAACGACATAGGCTAGCTATGTATACCTAATTTTCTGTTACTGCACTGAAGATAAAACGGCCTCTTAATATTACTACCTACTTTATTGAATAACCTACCAAGTTTATACTTGAATTCCACGATTACTTTTGCATTGATTATATTCCACATAATCCCGCAGAGGTCACAAAGTTGAAGTCAATTATTATGTAACTAAAGTAATCTGAGTAACTAATTACTTCACTAGAAACTGCGCCGTCATCTCACTAATCTCTTACATACTTTATGGTAAGTAAAAGTAGATGGGAATTACATTTTTTCATAATAATTATTACACAAGACTGTACTAACTTGAGAATAAACAAAATCTTGTTTAAGTGAAAGGCATCGTACCTAAAATATGAATATGGAATACTTGCCAAGTTCTTCAAGTGGAATAGTTAATTTTTTTTTATTTTTATTAACGCAATTGATGTTTAAATCTTTGAGATTTATAATGTAACTACCTTTTGCCTGCGGCTTTGGTTACGTGGATAATGGTTTTACTAACTCAGAACCATTCACAAGCTTGCACACAACCTGTTATCAAAACTCTTATAAGGGACAACTGAACAATTAATTAAGTGTTATTTCTGCTCATTTTACTTCAAAATAATGTAGCTTTCCGAAACGGAAAGAATTTTTGACATCGGTCAACCAGTTTTTGTTTTACAAACAATCACATCTTTCCTCTCTATAATATTAACGTAAATATGTCAGAGTAGTCCCAACATACATGAAAAATATATTGGGTGTGTGTGTATATGTGGGTGTATTCACTTGAAAATAGGCCGCTTGGTTTCGCAATATGAAAACGTTTGTGCAACTAAAATATTGTCATCGCACTGACATTTTCTTACACAACATTCCCAACAATAGAACAAGAAAATGTCAAGCTGACCTGCCCGAAATAAAACAAGATGCAGCATCTTTATATCAAAGAACTTACTGACGGAGAAATGGGCCAAGAATATTGTCATACAAACATGCAAGCACTAATAAATATGCCAACTTGGCTGGCGCACTGCCAAGCCTAAAAATGAAACGAAACTAAAATGTTGCTCCCACAGTATCTAAAATTTTACAGAAACAATGGTATATCATGACCACAGTGCCACAGAATAGATACCTACTACAGAAGGTCCGATCCATACGATGGGTGAAAACATAACCAAACATAGAAAATTCACGTATAATACATATAATCCTGGTTATACTAAAATTACGAGCACGTAACAGAAATAGTCGGCGACTGCACGTCATGGCTGTGACAATAACTTTCCACTCAGCATATGGCTAGGCTATGGAAAACCCACAGCACAACACACAATTTTATTTTATTTTTTCACTAGCTTCTGCCCGCGACTTCGTCCGCATCAAGTTTTTGCTCCCCTGACCCTTCCCGTCGCATCTAATTGCCTGCCAGTTTTCGTCCATTTTTCGTTGCTGTTCCACTTCTTTTAATTGTAGCGTGATGTTATATAGCCTATAGCCTTTCTCAATAAATAGCCTACCAAGCACAAAAAGATTTTTTTAATTCGGACCAGTGGTTCCGGAGATGGTTGTTAAGTATTCTTAAATAAGTGTTCTTAAATTTTCTAATATTCCGCGCAATTTTTTTAATTTTTTCTTTCATAAGAACCTTCTCCTGACAATAACAAATACAACATAAAAAAAGTGAAATCGGTCCAGCCGTTCACGTGTGATGGCGTGACCAAGGGAAATAGGGATTCATTTTTATATATATAGATTTGAAAGTTAGAAGGAATGCTAAACGAAAACGACGTAACAGCGCGGATAGTTAGGGCAAGCAAAAATAAAATCACGCGGATGAAGTCGCAGACATAAACAAGTGATTTCAGTAATGTTAATATTCGTTTAAGCAAATTTGGATAAGTGTTTCATACGATTACTATAAAGACGAAGTGTGATTCGCGCACTGCGAAACTCACTGTAATGCATGCACCTGTTTTGGCTTGTTGTTTGGAGCCAACCTTCTGTAAGTGCTTTTCTTTGTGAAAATGCTGGTCCCACAAAATCCTAGAAATTACAGAAACAATAGTAAATTCACCACAGTGTTGCGAACTGTACACTGTGTGTATTTAATTGAACAAAACACTTGGTTCGCGTAATTATCTGGAACAATAGTTTCGTTGGCAATTCATTTTCATTTCACATAATAAATTGTGAAATTCGAGCAATATAATGGAGCTAATAGCTCTTGTGTTGGCACTAGTTGGGCAATTAATTAACTGAGTATTACTATTAATTTAATAATTGTGTGACTTTGTTTTGAAACATTGTCGATTTGTGCCGCGGTTTTAATCAGATAATCTCTAATCACCAACCCGCACTGGGCCCGCGTGGTGGATTATGGCCCACTCCCTCTCACCGAGAGGAGGCCTGTGTCCCAGCAGTGGGGACATTATAGGCTGCTAATAATGATGACTCCCTAAAAAGAATAATAAAGAAAATGATAGAAGGTATTACTCATTATTCTTCTGCCCTTGTCTCAATTTATTTGGGGTCGGCTAACCATAACCATAATTGTTCGACGCCAGGCCAAGACCCTGGCCATTGGATTCAATGAAGTACGTGGAAGCATGATGGTGGGCTTTGGGCAAGAGTAACGCGTACTGTCCGCCGTGCGCGGAGCTGATCAATACAAATATTCAATCAGTCACCTGAATGAGGAAAATTGGTTCTGGAGCCTACCTGGATTTATGTATGTAAATGAGTGTATATTGTATCGTGTAGTGAAGCTGTAAGTATTCCAGGATACCAGGCCGCTACAATACGCTAGAGATTTTCTCAGCATGCGGTTCACAATGAATCACTATCGCCTCAAACTATTTCAATCAAATTCCAAAATAAACCCGTTCTCTATCGTCAAAAGGGGTTGGTTACACACAAAACAATCGGATCACGACAAATTGTCCACAAAACGATTGATTCAAGAAGATTAATAACAACAAGGGTCGCAAGGCAAATTACAACGACCATTCATTTTTCAAAGACCAACAACCGGCTAAAATGTCTTTGTCTTCCACACTTCTCTATTAGTCGTCATCTTAGTAGACACCCCCTTTCTAACCATATCATCGTTCACACAGTCCATCCATCGTTTCTTTGGTCTCTCCCTACTTTTATAGCCCTCGTTAGTAGGTATTATTCCCATGCAAAATATTTTATAATGTAAGATCTATTATAAATAAGGTGTATCCACGTTTTATGTGTGTATTCAAATTCGATATTAATTTCCAGATTGTGTAAGCTCCAGACTGCAAATGCAAAGCAATATTCAAAAGACAAATATTAACCAAAAGGTTTAGCTTAGAACCTAACATGTTTTGAATCGAAAATTGAACTTGAATACATTAACACACGTATTTTCCCCATGGGGGTAGGCAGAAACTACAGAACAGCGCCTGCTACGATTCTTTGATACTCTGGTCATACATCTGGCCATACACGCACTCCGGTTATACTCTGGCCATTCATCTAGCCACATACGCACAACGGTTACCAGTAGGTACTACGCACCTGACCTTTCTGAAGAACATCACTTATAAGGTCACTTTATGTTCTCTTAGGGCGTCTCCTTCCGGAGTATCCAGTCACATCTGCTTTGTTACCTTGCATTTACCCAAAACCCCAAATCATTTACCCAAAACGTACATATTTGGGTAAATGAGGACACAAAACATCGTATCCCGCAGTAAAGTTTTTACCCTTATTAAGGTGCCTTATAAAATTACTGTTGTATGTTTCCAACAATTTTTTTAGACGCTACTTTTGATTTCCGGTTACTTTCTGTTACATTATGCCTCAGTCTATAACAATATCAAAGCTGGTACTGTTATCCAAGAATAAATGATAAATACTGGCACTTATTCAGTAAAAGCAATCAAAATAATGTACAAAAAAATATATTTGGGCTAAGGAACTCAAGTGAATCGGAAGCATACTCCTATTATCCTCAGAAGACAGTTCCTTAGGGACGTATCATGTAGATTTACGGCCTTATTTTACACTGCCGAGGTCACGTGTAAGGTATTGCCACTTTTAACGTAAGTGTATATTAAATTGCACAGTTTAGGTAACATACTTTTTTTTGTGGGTATTCATCAAATGACTTCTCCCGCTCTAGGCTAGAGCGGGAGGGTGTGTCAGACTTTTACTCTCACCTGAAATGGAAGTGGCGACTCAGGTGAAGTAACCTTAAGATCAAAACGCCCGGATAGCGAAATTCAAATTTTCTTCTGTTTTTTTTTTGCAATTTGCAAGTCAGTTTCAGGCTGTATGCAAAAAAATATAATTCACGAACGCGTCACGTTTTTATTTACAGAGTTATAATAAAAAAATCATCAATACAACTCTCTAAAGTCTGAGAATCCCTTAATCATTATCATCCCTTAAATAAATGAAATGAACAATCATTTTATAAAAAAAAACTTATGGGATTCAATGAACTTAGAGTATTTGGGTTGGTTTGGGTTGGTTTGGTGGGTTGTATAGATAAATTCTGAACATAAAACTGAATTAATTTTATCAGTGGCTACATTACTGGCGCATGAACGACAAGTTTTACTACTAACAGCATATTTCATAATATAGCCTGTATATGTATTAACACAACACAAATTAATCAATTAAATTCATTGCACTACGGATTATTATAATATAACTGTGTAAAATTGAATTGAAATTATGCAATAAATCGGTACAGTGATCGTCCATTTCAATTTATTTTATTGATACATCCACAGAGAACAGATCATACCAATTTGTGTATTAAAAACTATCTACCAATAATTATAATTTATGAATGCTTTTATGTGCCCATCATTAAATCTGTTAGTTGAATGAAATACGCATAAATAGGTTTATGCGTATTTCATTCAACTAACAGATTTGGGCACTTAAGATACGCCAGAAACAAGGTGCGTTGTTCCAATTGGGCGTTTCCTATAGAGAGCTGGCAAAAAAGTCCAATGTTACGCTATTAGAAATAGGATAATTCGTTTTTATTGTATAATGTTTTCAAATTACACTGTTAATAACTATATTAAAAGTGTAACTTGAAAACTTTATAAAAATTGGCCTAAATACGGTCTGGAAGACTACCTCCATGCCTCAACGGAGACTAGCCACTGGCGCGGGAGATATTATAATGCACAAGTGTATGCGCATACTATGCGATTCAAATGAGAATAGGATCGACTTTGCGCCATATTGTGACGTCATAGCTGTCAATTCTAACCAGTTAGGTAGGGTGAGCAAAAAAAGATTTTTTTTTAAATAAATTTTATTAACAAAGATTTAGTGAAAAATATTAATATTAATTTATCCCCGTAGCCAAATGACCTCGCTTGGCGACTTTTCTTGCATTTTGCAGTGTTTGCAAAATGGTACCGTACGTTTCACTAGTCAAACTTATATTTCCTCCACTGTTGCATCAGTTCTAATGTTTGCTGTTTCTCGCTCTGCAACTATTTATCTACACAGCGCCTCGTTTACTCATTTTCGAGCAAAATGAGTAAGACAATAACAAAAACAAATAACAACAATCACAAAAAATAACAACAATGTAAGAAACACAATTGAAGAAACATTATCAGTCCACAAGCACATGCACTTTTTGGCATGGCTACTGGGCCTTTGCGCCAACAATGAAAATAAAAAAGGCTATGGTATGGTTTTAAAAAACGAATTATGACTTTAAATAATTAAATATTATATTAAGACGATTTAACCCTTTTATCAAAATTTGATGTAAGACTACTATTATTGATAACCAAATACGTTTTTTTGCAAACCGTACTTTTCAAGTGAAATTTGACAGATAGAGGTTATTGACATTCATTCCTATTCTTATTTGAACCGCACTATACACAAGAGCACTCATTGGGACGGCAATCTAACATGACTGGAGAAAGATGAGGCGTAGGACCAACAGCTTAACATGCTTGCTTGAGGCACATATCATACCGCCATCTTCCAAACTCCGGGCTGTTACTAAGAAATTCCTAATGAAAAAACCGTTGAATATTAACCACGGGGCAAACATAAGTTAGATTAAGTATCCTGGCTATCATGTCTATTACTGCGTAAGTATTTTAGAGCAGTCAAATCACCCAGCGATTACCCTATGTTACATATAGATTTCCTCTATTTAACCTGGTTTTTCCCCCCAACAGCCGACGATGGTGCAGCCCTCCGCGCGATCCGGAAGGTGAAGGTGATCCGCAATACCAGACGCGAGGGTCTGATGAGGTCCAGGGTCAGGGGTGCTGATGCTGCTACGGCGCCGGTGCTCACCTTCCTGGATTCCCATGTGGAGTGCAACGTGCACTGGCTGGAACCTTTGCTGCAGAGGGTTAAGGAGGTATGTTGCTTCTTCTGTTGATATTATTATAATTGTGGTTTAATTTTTTTGCATTTATGACAGTTGGTTGGCTTCTTCTCCAGATGCCTAGAAATACTTATACAAATAGGTCATCATCAAATAGGTTGGAAAAAAAGGCGGTCATTAAAAAACCATAGCCACAAGCTTCAATTACGGATGTCGATCCGAAATTGAAGCTTTTTTTCACTTGCTAAGTAAATATTAGTGACAAAAAGTTATTATAACATTATCACCATAAACTAAGTATGAAAATACGTATTATGCAAGCTAACTCAAAACCCACTAATCAAAATTTTCGAACCTCCTCCTTTTTTGAGTTGGATAAATCAAAATCAAAATCAAAATCAAAAGTCATTTATTCAAACTAGGCTGAGAGTCAGCACTTTTTGAACGTCAAAGTTACAAAAGACAGTCCCCCCAAAACGCCCACCCTTCGACACTTCCTAGTGCTGTAGCTGGGAAGAAGAAGTGGCGGAACAAACTCCCCAGCAGCACAGCTGTCTGTTAAGTTAGAAGAACTTGATTCTATACAATATTGTGTAAGTAATTAATATTATAAAACAAAACATACATTATTCGCCATATGTCAGCTAGCACACGCCAATATACCAACAAAAAAATTTAATACTAAAGTCAAGCTGAAATAATAAAACAAAAACGTAAACAAAACTTAAAAACTAAATAAAGCCTCCAGGCATAAAGGGCGTGCCCGCTTACATGTTCAATGATGCAAAATGATCCATATACATACATTGATGCATATAGCTAAGTTGAAGTTACAATAGTTAAACTAGTACCTCCGGAGTAGAATAAAATAACAGTTAATACAAATAACAATAACAAAAACCATGGTCAGCAAGACGACCAGTCACCACAAGCAGCACCCGTTCATGAGCATAACGCAAAGGTCAGCCATTACCCCCCTCGCCATATTTGAGGGAAGGTGGTAACGCGACCCCCGACGCTACCGCAAGCAGTGACATCTAAGGGAGCATGACGAACTTGCTGCGGTTTGTCAGGCAAGAATATATTATGAACAGCTGACGAGGTCGCTAGCTAACTACATGTTGCAATACAACTCATTTAAAATCATTGTAATGAGTAGATGATGTCCACAATAAATGAAATTAAAAGAAAATAAAAATAAATTAATTAATTAACAAAATCTGTTAAATAAAAAAATAAATAAAAAACAATTATATGAACTACCCATATAAACTGTCAGTAGGAAAGCTAATTCTGGATTGAAAGAACATAAACATTGTCTTGAGTTTGTCTTGAGTTAATCACAGCAACCAACTATTCTTATCGTTTAAGTAGTCGTTGATAGAATAGTATGCCTTTGAACAAAGGTTGGATTTTACTTTAGCTTTAAACTCATTAAACTGCAAATCTAGTAAAGCAGAGGGAAGCTTGTTATAAAAGGTAATACCAAGACCAACAAAAGAATTATGAACCTTATGAAGCCGGTGAAAGGGAGCACGTAGTTTGTCCTTATTTCTAGTATTAATATTATGAATATCACTGTTTTTAGTGTACAGGTGTATATTTTGCCTAATATATAAGATGTTGGCGAAGATAAATTGTGATGCCACCGTAAGAATACCAATATCTTTAAACAAATCTCTCAGAGAAACTCTAGCACCTAGTTGGTAAATCGCTCGAACAGCTCGTTTTTGAAGAACAAAAATATTTTGAATGTCCGCGGCTTTGCCCCACAGCAGAATGCCGTAGGACATTATGCTATGAAAATAACTCAAATAGACTAATCGAGCTGTATCAACGTCCGTATACTGTCTAACTTTCCTTACTGCGTAGGCGGCCGAACTAAGCCTTCCCGCTAGGCTTGATATATGTGATCCCCATTGAAGTTTGGCGTCTACTGTTATGCCCAGAAAAACCGCCGAGTGTACAGTTTCAAGTACCTCATTATCTAAAACGACATTGGGTCCCAGATTCCTAACATTCGGTAAGGCGAACTTTATACATTTCGTTTTCTTAGCATTGAGAACTAGGTTAACTAAATAATATAATAAATTGATAAATTGATAAGTATCAGGAAGATCAAGTACAGTACTGTGCCAAAATATCAGAGTTCACACATTGATTGGGTTTATTCTCCGTTATAGTGTGATTTTCGGAAGGTCAAGGATTGGCTCTGACTCATTTACGCCTATTTAATTTGACACGTATTACAGCAAGAATTTAACCTACGAAATTAATCTTGAGAAAAATGGTTTAGAGCATAGATACTTCGATTATTGAAAACCGTTAACTTTGAATGAGTTATAGATATTACTATTTGGTTGCTGACCAGAGGGGTAATTGCGGAACTTTTTGTCGGTACGAATTGCTTTAATATTCATAGTTAAACAACATTCATTGCGTTATTTACGTTGCTGAGCCGACAACTTATTCGAACAAATGACGCAAAGGTTTAGAAATAATCTGCAATCCCATTCAGATTCTGATAAATTGTGCGTTTCGCAATTAGGGTGCAGATCATCACTATCATTGTTTTCCTGCCCTTATCCCAACCTATTTGGTGTCGGCGCAACATATCTTTTTGTTAAATATATATCTGTTAGTCGTCATATCGGTAATCACCCTCTTTCTCACCATATCGTATGATATAAGCTTTCTCACCATATCGTATGATATAAGCTTTCTCACCATATCATATGCGAGCACTGATTGGACAGGTCCACTCAATCTGTGTGGCTCTTTCCTTAAAAGACCACATCAGACACCAATCCACATGGTCTTCACATGATCTAAACAAATTATGTCTGGACTTTAAAAGAAACTGTGACCTCTGAGTTTGTTTCGGCCTTTCTTCTCAGAGTAGTCAGATAGGAAACGCCGACCTCATCCAGTTTAAAAAAATATGATTGACGTGTAAAAGTGTTTGTACAAACCTACTTGCAATAAAAAAGTCATTTATCATTTATCATATCATCATTCGCATAGTCCATCATCGTTGCTTTAGTCTCCCCCTACTCTTATAGCCAGCGACATTCAAAATCAAATCCTCACGACATTTCCCTCATTCCTCCATATAACATGCCCTTTTTTTTTGGATGGGAAATCATCAAATGACTTCTCCCGCTCTGGGCGGAGCGGGTGGGCATGTCAGACTTTTACTGACTAAAACCCACCCGTGTTCCATCAGTTGCCCATTTGCCAGGGTCACGGTATCTCTTTCGAACAATCACGCGA
The DNA here is from genome assembly GCA_932294355.1 of Aporophyla lueneburgensis. Classification (NCBI taxonomy): domain Eukaryota; kingdom Metazoa; phylum Arthropoda; class Insecta; order Lepidoptera; family Noctuidae; genus Aporophyla; species Aporophyla lueneburgensis. Next base: position 6,080,013 of record OW028746.1, read on the forward strand.
CCCCGGCAGGCATCGGTCCTAGTAGACCCCTTCATATAACATGCCCTTACCATGACAACCAATTTCCACACAACTTTTTAGCTATCGGTGCCTCTTTCAGACTTCCTCTTATGTACTCGTTTCTTACTATATCTCTTCGTATAACACTACTCAGCTCTCTTAACATTCTCATCTCAACTGCATGCAACTAGGACATTCCAATATTAAATTTAAATTAAATTCAGAGCAAAACTAGATCACCTATTAAACTTGATCACTTTTCTGCAAATTAGCTCTTAATTAAATATCAATAAAGGTGAAGTTTAATTTGACTTGCAAATGAATTGCGAATGCGTCTAGCATATGGATGACCTTTTAGATGCTGTTGACTATTTGCTGCTCGTATATTTTAAAATGGCATCTTTTTCATTAAAGATTCATTAGTAATTAATCTGTTTATTACTAAATAATTTTCAACGTTAATTAAGAGCGCAGCGTTATTACATAACCTTTATTAGTTCCTCATTATCTTATTTTAATAACTAGCTTCTGCCCGCGACTTCGTCCGCTTTAAATTTCTTGTTCCCGCGACCCTTCCCGTCGCGTCGAATCGCCTACCCGTGCGATTTTCCCCGTTTTTGCAACATCTTTCATTAATGCTCCACTTCTCTTAGTTGTAGCGTAATGTTATATAACTTATAACTTTCCTCGATAAATAGGCTACCCAACTCAAAAAGAATTTTTCAATTCGGACTAGTAGTTCCTGAGATTAGCACGTTCAATCAAACAAACAAACAAACTCTTCAGCTTTATAATATAAGTATAGATTGTTCCTCTCAACCAAAGCACCTGCCGTCTAATCTCTTCACCACCCTTGGTTGACTGGTAGAGAATGCCTAAGGCATTAAGTCCGCCTTTGTACCTTTTTTGTGTGCGAGAAGTTTAAATAAATAAATAAATGATCATTTGCGTAGCCTTTTTCCAACTATGTTGGTGTCGGTTTCCAGTCTAACCAAATGCATCTGAATATCAGTATTTTACATAGAGCGACTGCTTATCTGACCTCCACAACTCAGACTGGTTAGTCTTACCAAGGGGTATCGTATTACCCAGTAACTGGGCTGTGGCTGTTAGACAGGCAGTCGGTCTATTTAAAAAACAGGTATTCAACTGCATCCGATCAGACTGGAAGCCGACCCCAGCATAGTTAATAATCATGCTTAGCACTTAATATATTTAGAACCAGCCGGTTAGACTGTCAGACGACCACAAATGACAGCCGAGACCAACGGCTTACCGTGTTTTCCGATGCACGGTGGGGTCTTTTTTTTTCATGATGGGAAATCATCAAATGACTTCTCCCGCTCTGGGCGGAGCGGGAGGGTGTGTCAGACTTTTACCGACTAAAACCCACCCGTGTTCCATCAGTTGCCTGTGTGCCGGGGTCACGGTATCTCGCTTGAACAATCTCGCGACCCCACGGTGGGGTCTTGGTATGAAAGATGGTCACGGATCTGTGCGGCTATTATTACTTAGCCACAAGCACCTTTAATTATGCAAATAATGGTGTAAGATATTTATGGATTCACTCTATAAAACGTATACTTAGGAAGCCGATTCTTTTTTAGTTTCCTGGATAGCAAACAAAACCAAAGTAATCTCTAAAAAAAAAATACCCTTAGTAGGTACGGCGTCCTTCACGAAAGGTCATCAGTTTTTATTAATAATAACAAAACTACTTGTTTCTATAGCCTTTGAACGACCCCTGCTGCTGTTATTATTTAGCCCGAGCGCCTCAAAGGCGCTAATTTATAATATTTTTTTAATAATATTATTGTTAGGTATATAGAGATTTACATGAGGAACTTACAAAGTATGCATTATTTATTAATTAAATGGTGTAGGTACAATGAGTTGTTGGGTGAAATGCTGCCCTAGTTAGATCACTGAGTAATCTGTATGAAAAGAGCTAGAGTTGATTCTAGAACTTTCGTGACGATTCCTTTTTACTCCTTTTTACTAAAAACTATAGTTTTATTAATACCATGAATTTAGCTTCATAACATAATTAAGTATACGTGGGATGACAAATAGATCCACTAATTCAAATGTCACATTTACATTCTCGTCGAGCCTGCTTCGCAATCTCGTGGTCACATGAGTGCTACTGTTGAGTAAGAAATCCTGGGTTCGATTCCCAGGTCCGAAGCCAGGCCCGGCTCGACGGCGCGTCGTGTTCCAAGCGCGTCTCAAAAAGATTTCAGCAGTGAATGAAAGGGTCTGATAGGGCCGATGCCTGTCAGGGTCGCGGTTTCGTTAGAAAGAGTTACCGTGGCCCTGGCACAGGCAACTGAAGGAACATAGGTGGGTTTTAGGTTACGACCTCCCGCTCCAGAGCGGGAGAAGGGATTTGATATTTTCCCACCCAAAAAAAGATCGGGAAAATTCTTGGGTTTTTAAATCAGCAATTTCTCAGTAGTAGTACAAAGCCTGGATTTGTGCCTGGTTGATGGCAATAGCCTCACTCTCTATTACATGGGAGTAAAACATAACTGGCACAATGTGGGTCTAGTAGTAGTCAGGGAGGGCCATACTCGCCCTCGAGTGATGCACTTTATGAGGCGGGCCGCTTCCGAGACTGATGTTAGTCTTCAAGATTATTTGCCCCGCGTCACAGAGCGCATCTACTTCTTGTTGCAGAAGATCTGTGTATGGGCAAACCGTATTCGTCGGTACCGGCGGAGGGTGGAGCGGTACACCCAGAATCACACATTTCAAAGCGATGGATAGGTACATCTCTACCCAATCCTTAAGTGGATACAGGCGTGATATAATGTTACATTCTATTTAACTTTATGGCCGAGCTTACAAATTGCCGATTGCTTTTACATTACGATCGCGAGTCGGATCGAACTCGAAACGGAGCAAAATGTCAAGTAGTGTTGTAATACCGTAATCCACTTTATGCAATGCGCATCCAAACGATATTGTAATTGTCTGAATTGCAATCTTTATTTAATACATTGTTGCAACAGTAATGTTATGTGAACATGAAATCTTTCTACAACATCTGTCTTATCTTTTCCTTCTATCTATAGAAATAAAAATAAAACGCTGTTCTTTGTAAGTACATGACTCAGGAACGGTTGGGTCAAATTGGCTATTTTTTGTTTTAAATATCCGTCGTCTGATTACGGTTTTATAGAAAAAAATGATAATAAGAGGAACTGGAGGTGCTATTTTCTATGCGATTTTTTAATGAACTAAGGACCAAATTATTTAAATTTTGTAGTCTGTTCGGTCAGTTAGTCCATAAATCATAATTTGAATTTTTCACGATAAAAACGATGTTGATGAAATATTTTAAGGAAGTAGTTTGAACCCTGAGGGGCATATATTTTAGTTTTATTCCTCCCTTAAAAGACATTAAGAGAAAAATATTGATATAAGGTATAAAAAATCGACATGGGAAAAATCGAATTTCGTAAATCTAAAAACTACGGGGACAAAAACTTGAAACATTACAGACAAACGTTCCAAGTCAGCCTCCGCCTTTTAAAGTGGGGGGAAGGGAAAGGACCTATGTAAATAAAGATTGTCGGGTAATTTATCATTGCACTGTGCACATTTGCACAAAGTGTGCAAACAATTGTGCAACAAACAAGTCATCACAGATAATAAACTTGTCACACATAGTTTGCATGAAAATGCGTGCACAGTTATTGACTAAATTATTATTTTTATTAGGTTCTATTTACTTTAAGCTTTTCAGCATGTAAGAATAGTGTGGGTACAGAAATAACAAGCGGTAGCATCCTTTATGTAACCATAGTGGCCGTAGTAGTGCCATGGCAGTGGCGCCATCTAGTTTCAAAATATTGAACAACAAAATTTTGACATGTTAAAGTGTAATAAAAGATCTACTTTTCATTTCATTTAAGTGCGTTTTCGTCGTATGTTATGGTGCTGAATACATGCGTGTCGTTACTTAAATGAAATCCTTATGTGAATTAATATGGCAAATATAAATCCGTGCCGTTACATCCATTGCCTACAAACGGCCGCATAATTGAACCTGCTCAATAAATGCATTTGGAACTCTTAGCCATAAAATGAGATACCTACTTAAAGTTAAGTAGGTAAACACATTCTAAAAGATACATTATGTTTACCTCACGAAAAGCCGCGCGCTTTACTTGTGGTAACTAAGTGTAAGATACATGCTGTGAACGTATGCGTGAATACGAGTAGCGTCAACATGTAACACACCCACACGCACACTTTCGACTTCGCCATTGTCTCGGACGGTATCAAGAGCTCACTGCTCTTACACACACATTCAAAGCGTGTTTGTACACTTGGTAACCACAAGTAAAGTGCGCGTCGCTTCTTGAAACAGAAATACTACACCAAATTTTAGTCTTACGTACCTATCTGTGTTCTAGTTTAGACTATTAAAGAAGTGTGGGTCAGTATATTTTATATTAGTTACGTAATTATTTGTTCTGTTTTATGCTAATAGGATGATTTAAATTGTTATGTAAATATTCCATTTATATTGTTTCTCTTTGAAAGTCAAGGAAACAAGTTATAATTATGTGAATATCGTCATAGTAGCGTGATTAAAAATGCCTTGTTCTATAACAGCCGCACGGGTCGATGGTTCAGGTTAAGCTCTGCTTGGCAAGGTTGGTCTGTGGATGAGTGACGATTACATACCAATACTCCTCCGTGTCTCGGAAAATACATTCAGCTGTTGGCCCCGGCTGTCATTCGTACATCCTTGACAGCCGTTACGAGTCGACAGAAGCCCGAAAGGCAATTAGTCTTACCAAGGGGTATTGTATTACTCAGTAACTGGATTGTGGAGGTCAGATAGGAAGTCGCTATATGTAAAATACTGGTAATCAGTTGCATCCGGTTAGACTGGAAACTGATCCAAACATAGATGGGAAGGGTTAAGCAGATGATGATCTATTTTTGTCGATTAATTCACAGAATCCTCATTATTTATTTGAATTACCATAAGTACCTACAGATTTTTTCCCATTTCATCCCATGGGCGTCGTAAGAGGCGACTAAGGGACTTACTAGAGAATAGGCAGCAGTGTTCTCTATGCATTTTACCACCATACTGCGATCGCCAACCCGTCTGATAAACGTGGTGATTGTGAAAAACCCCCCCAAATTGGGGAAGGCCTCTGGCCAACAGTAGAAATCTTTCAGCTTGAATGAAGTGCAGATACGCAGTCGTTTATTTGCTGCCACAATTTTCAGTAAAATCTGAAAGTTATTAGGTTTTTCTGACCATAATTATTTTTTATTATACGATACAAAATTAATAAAATATGTCCGCATAGTAACATGAATAAATACTTATTTCAATATTCACCACAGATAATAAATATTCGCGTGTTCCAAGTTTAAAATGTCTCGAACGGCATTCGACTGGTAATGTAATGTCAAGGCTCAGCGGACGTGACGGCATTTTGTGAATGTTGCAGCCAACAAGAAAAATATGACGCTTTTAACTTTAACTAGATTTAATGCAAGAACGTGCTCAAAATTGGAGCGAGCGTAGCTTCGAAAATACGATATTATGGTAAGCGTGGGAGATGAAATTTATAATTGAGTTTGGGATAAGTTGTGGGTAGATAAATTGCATGCAGTATAGCATAATTTATTTTGTACGTAGTACCGGTTGCAACATTATCGATACTCTGCAACACATAGCTAAATGCAATTAATAATCAGAGTTATTAAAACGACTAGTTATATGATACGGATTTTCATAAAACAGATATGTAATTATATTTAATTTTTATAGTAACGAGACTGATTGATTATTAATAATAATTGCAGCATCATACACATATTCCGGATATAAAAAAATATTCAATCAAGAGTACTGATTGAATAACTTTTCAGTAACTTGAATAATAATTAAGTAGAAGTAAGTTATTACCGTATGGTACCGGACGTAGAGAATAGCAGCATCCCATTTCTTCCCGTGGGTGTCGTAAGAGGCGACTAAGGCACTACCACCCATAGTAATTATTCGTGTATTGATCACACCTGCTCGACGTCCGTAGGTGACCACAAGGATCCAGCAGAATATCAGCGTCAGGTATATTTGCCTGACACATGCTGAGCTGGACTCCCATTTGGTGCCACTTTGATACGCACAACGCACTTTTGTATTCTACCGCACGTTATTTTCATTTATATTTTAATTTGTGACACTAAGTGTCATCATCACTATTTTATGTCTTCATTTTTTTTTCTTGTTGTATTTTGGCACTTTGTACAGACGCCAACACATCAAGCTACTACAATCTGTCAAATTTCTTTGATAGATTTTCGACTTTATTTCTAGAACATTAGGTTCAAGGTTCATTGGGAAAAATTGACAGTTTCGGGTAGCTTGACCTGGTGGCGTCTGTACCTACTTAAGCTAAATTGTAATCACGTTAAATTATTATTTAATCGTGCTTTGTATGTTGTTATGTCTTTTGTGTGCACCAAATAAACAATCTATCTATCTATCTATCTACCAAGAGAAAGAGCAGCAGCGTTCTCTATACATTTTACCACCATACTGCGATCGCCAACCTGCCTGTCTGGAGATTATGGCAATCCCCCCCCCCCCCCTCTAATTGGACAAGGTCTGTGTCCAGCAGTGGACGTCTTTCGGCTGAAATGCCGATGAAGTTACTGTTCAACTGAACAGATTATGTTACCTATTCAATATCGCACGTTCATATAGGTTCCACCAAAAACATCTGTTCACAAACATGAACTCCAACAATGCAGGGTTCATTCGTTACTCGTACACATGGCTACACATCAAACTATACATTTCCAGTTTTAGCTGAGCTCGCATTGTTTAGCTTTTCCTGCTCCGCTCCTTTTGATTATAGCGTGATCTTATATAGCCTATAACTTTTCTCAATAAATAGGCTCCCCAACACAAAACCAATGTTGACCAGTGGTTCCTGAGATTACCGCGTTCAACCAAACATACAAACAAACTCTTCAGCTTTATAATATTAGTATAGAAGTATAGATAATTATTAACATGACAGGAGATGAAAGCCAAATGCTATCATACATAATGCTTTAAAATTAGCCGTAACTTGGCGTTACTTAATGACTTTCAATAAATACTCATACATATAACATGAATAGCTAAGTCATGTTATAATTTCGACAGTCATTTTATGAAGTGTTGAGTGGTCACTCAATACTTCAAGATTGACTAAAAAGTTCAGATGTAAAACCACGTTTGCACGGACGTAAAAAAAAACCAGGTCAAAAAGCATGTGTGCAAAATTTACTCCATATCCGTTCAGCTGTTTTCGCGTGATTGAATAACAAACATCTAAACATACAAACTCTCATATTTATAATTTTAGTAGATTAACGACATCGTCTTTTGTGTTACCTGTACTAACATAGTTATTATATTGTTAACTAGCTTGTGCCCGCGACTTTGTCCGCGTTAAATTTCTTGCTCTCCCGACCTCCCCGTCGCATCGAATCGTCTGCCCGTGCGAGTTTTTCGTATTCGTGACTTTTGTCTTTTTGCTCGGCTCCTAAGGGTTCTAGCGTGATGTTATATATCCTTCCTCGATAAATGGGCTACCAACATTAAAAGATTTTTCAATTCCAACCAGAAGTTTCTGAAATCATAGCGTTCAAACAAACAAACAAACTCTCCAGCTTTATAATATCACAAAAGTATAGATAACAATTTGGATTTACATAGCTCCAGACCTATTTCAAGGATTTCATCAAAAGCTAGGAAATTGCCTGTAGTAAAATACCTAGTGCATAAAATGAAAAACTAGTTTAATTTTAAAACGTAAAAGTATTTTAATATGACCGGTAAGTAGGATATTATTGGGCATCCTACTCCACCTTCGTTCCTTCGGCTCACTCCGTTCGCCTCGTCACTCTCGGCGAAGTAGAATGCCCAATAATATAAATGAAATGTTATGGTTCAACGTCTTTTCCACTATTTTAGTTCTAAAACTCAATATTACTTTCTCCTTATTTTACCATAACACTCACTATTTTATATTGAAAGAATGGTCAGGTTGCTCGTACATTCATTCCAGTTAGCGATTATGAGTTATAAAGGTTAATGTAAAACAACAATTGACTCATTATTAATTTAACCGTTTCAAGCAGTCATCATGAAATTTGTAAAACAACCACAATCGTTACATGTAAACAAACTTTATGTTAATTCTCAGGAGACTGGTTTTCGTCATGGAGAATTATTACCTAAATCGGTACGATGTATTATTTGTGGGCCATCAAATTGCGGAAAAACTAATTTATTAATTGGTCTTCTTATACATGAGAATGGTTTAAGATTTCAAAATGTTTATGTTTATTCTAAAACCTTGCAACAACCTAAGTACGTGTTTTTAGAAAAAGTCTTGCAACGCGTACCAGGCATTTCATTTCAGAAATATCACGAAAATGAACAAGTGCTGAGTGTTCAGACCGCAAAACCAAATTCTGTAATCGTATTTGATGATGTTGCTTGTGAAAATCAAAATAGTATGCGTGATTATTTTGCTATGGGGAGACACAAGTTCATCGATTGTTTTTATCTAAATCAGACGTATAGTAAAATCCCTAAGCAGTTAGTAAGAGACAACGCAAATCTAATCGTACTTTTTAAACAAGATGAAAGAAATATGAGACATGTGTATGAAGAACACGTCAACACTGACATGACATGGATTGAATTTCGGGAAATGTGTTCAAAAATATGGAGTATACCTTTCAATTATGTTGTAATTAATAAAGATTGTTCCAAAAACAAAGGATGTTATAGAAGTAAATTTGACACGTTTGTAGTCTTTGATTAAGAACATGACTTTATACCTATATAAGGCTATAACCTGTCTGACATTATTATTCTCCGTACGACGCTTAATCAATTACAACCTGTTTTACCAATATGGAAAAAACATTGAAACGTCAAATTGTTGATGCAGCAGAAGCAGTAAAGATAAAAGTACGAAAAATGAGAGATACTGAGATTAACAATAAACAAGCACTGGAATCTGTTTTCAAACCTGTAACAGAACCTCTCAACATAATTGCTAATGCTAGTAAGCAAAGTCCTCTCCTGCGTGTTAGTGATGATTTTGCTGATGTTCCGTTTGTTAACGAAAAATTGCAGAAACAAAGAACTGATAGCGCAGGAAGTAATGATAATAATGACGGTGAAGACAAATATGAATCCGATATCAACAGTGACTCTTCTTATGAATCAGTAGTTGAAAGTAACCAAGATTATGATACGTCATCCTGGTCAGTGTCTTCAGAAGCATTGGTAGATATTCCATTTGGAGTTAGAGCAGACCGCGGGAAACTGCTTTTAGGTTCTGCTTGCATAACGCTCAACGATCAATACATCACCGTGGCTGGACGTAAATACCGAAATACACCTGGATTAAAACAGTTGTTGCTTAAGAAAGATGTAGACTTAAGCTTGGTTACAGATAGTGATATGCAAAATTATAAGTTGATGCTACTTGATACAAATGCACATCGTCGAGACTTTGAGCCCAGTAAGCCAATAAAAAGTAATAAAGGACAAAAATATTTACAAGTTATTAAACCTCTTTTTAAACTGAAGAATACAGTTCAGGGAAAGGGTCTACCGTTACTAAAAAAGTGGAGAAAAGACGTAGATTTAGTGTACTGGGATAATCCTAATGAACTAGTGGAAAGGTTGAAATTATTAATTGCATCTAGAGATGCTGGCAACACAGGATTAGATAATGAAATTATATCTATCATTGAAGAATTGCGTGAATGTAAGATTATAAATAAATAAATGTTTGAAAATATGTTTATTTTGTCATCAGCCTCTCGATAAAATACACCTTAAACATGAACGTAGATAAATTCGGACACTACATTCACAAAAGAATGCGTTTATCAGAGTTATTTGATTTTAATGAAAATGCATTGTTAAAATCAGAAAACGGAGATTTTGATTTAAAAACATCAAGACTGACAGGAATTACATCTCCAATAGAAGCAAACGATGCTGTTAACAAGGATTATGTAGATCGAATGAATGCTAACACGTTAAAAGAATTAAATAATCTGGCTGTGAATAAAGATTATGTAGATCGGTTGAATGCTAATATGTTTAAAGAATTTAATAATCTGATTGCTACATTGCGTACTCAAATCATAAAAGATGCAAAGGGTACAGTTCAAGCTACTTTAAAAGCAAGGTTACCTGAGGTTTCAACTCATTTGCAAGATAAGTTTTATACTAAAGCAGAGGTAGATAAATTACTTCAGAAAACTCCATAATGGTAAAACAGCAAATTGTAAATGAAATACACAAAGCAACACGAAGAAATTTCCCTCGTCGTTCTGTTATTCTGAAAGGAATCCATGACTTATGGCAAGCAGACTTGATGGACATGCAAAACCTGAGGAAATATAACAAAGGTTATAATTTCATCCTTGTGGTGATTGACTGTTTCTCAAAGTATGCCTGGGCTGAACCGTTAAAATCGAAAAATAAATTTGATGTTACTCGTGCATTCGAACATATACTGCTTAGTAGTTGTAATGATCCTGTTAATTTACAGACTGATATGGGAACCGAATTTTATAACATCACTTTTCAAACGCTTATGAAAAAGCACAACATTAACCATTACTCATCGTTTTCTACTAAAAAAGCATCAATTGTAGAGAGACTGATAAGAACTTTAAAAAATAAATTATATAAATATTTTAGTCTCAATGGAAACTATAAGTGGTTAGGTCTACCATTGGAAGACACATTGAAGAGATATAACAACACCAAACATCGTACTATTCAATTTAAACCGGTTGATGTGAATAAATGTAATGAACAAGTTATCAAAGAAAATATAGAAAAAATAAACAAACATGATTTGGTTCAGTGGAAGCCTAAATTCAAAGTTGGTGATTGTGTTCGTATAAGTAAATACAAACATAATTTTGAGAAAGGTTACACTCCTAATTGGTCAACTGAATTATTTATTATAAAAAAGATAAATAAAACCTTACCAGTGACATATCACATAGAAGATCAACGAAACCAAAACATATTAGGAGCTTTTTACGAACAAGAACTGCAAAGATCTAATTATCCTGATGTGTATTTGATAGAAAAGGTTTTGAAAAAGAAAGGAAATAAATTGTATGTTAAATGGTTAGGTCTAAGCAGTGCAGAAAACAGTTGGATTGAAAAAGCTGCATTAATGAACTAACTATTATAAAACCATTTTCATTCGAAATCATATCATTCTAATTTGAGTAATGCAAGGGGGTGGACTAGTTAACAACATAATTAATAATCTACCATTCGAAGTGCATTTGCCAGGATACAATTATTGTAGACCAGGAACCAAACTTCATAAACGCTTAGCGCGAGGTGATCGAGGTGTAAATAAGCTAGACGAAGCTTGCTTGCAACACGACATTGCATATACAAACCATACAGACGTATCAAATCGTCACAAAGCTGATTTACAACTACTTGATATGGCTAAACAAAGACTTAAATCAAAAGATGCGGGGAAAGGTGAAAAATTAAGCTCCTGGTTGGTAAGCAAAGTTATGAAAGCGAAACTAAAGTCTGGATCAGGCATTAAAACATTTAAAAGCTTAGTTTCGAAAATAAAATCAAAAATTAAGAAACTCAAACACAAAGATAATAAGACTTTAATAAAAGCAGCTTACTTAACCGCAAAAAAGTTATTTCCAAACATTCACCATCGAATTCGAGTACCCCGAGTAATACCCATACCAAAGACTGGAGGAGTTCTACCTTTAATTCCAATTTTCGCTGGTTTATCGGCTTTAGGAACTTTAGCTGGTGGTGCAGCTGGCATTGCAAAAACCGTTAATGATTACAAAGCAAGCAAACAAAATTTGCAAGAAACAGAGCGGCATAATAAAGCTATGGAGGCTTTAGTGTTGGGTAAGGGTTTATACATTAGACCGTATAAAAGTGGTAAAGGATTGTTTATAACATCTTCAAAAAACTGAAAAATATGCTACCCAATCGCCCTCTAACTGATGTAGACATCCGAAAGTATTCAAGACACATTCCATATTTTCGGGGGGTCTACATGAAGGATCGACTACCTTCAAAGCCGAAAGACATTGAATGTGGTATCGTTAACTTAGACGATTCTAAGAACGAAGGAACGCATTGGGTAGCTTATGCTAAAGTATACAATCACTGTGAATACTTTGATAGCTATGGAAATTTAAAACCTCCAATGGAATTGATGCAATATTTCAAAAATTGTGATGTGTTATATAACTACACAGGATATCAAAAATTAAACGCAGTCAATTGTGGTCATTTATGTTTAAATTATTTGTTGACTTTTTGGAATAAAAATGTATTATAAAATAAATGCTTTTCTTTTATATCAATCATTTGCAAGATGTCACTCACTTTGTCGATAACTGGAGACTCGTCAGTGTTAACTACATACTATCCTAATACTTTACAACTAGACGGAGAGTATGAGTGTGCTTTATTGCACTTTTCAACATTTAATTCTATTCCAAACATTGACAAAAGTAATAATAAGTTCTATTATGGCATTAATGAAGTTATTGAAGTACCGGAAGGTACTTATGAATTACAAGATATTAGCGATTATTTAAAATCTGAAATAAAAGATGCAGCGATCAAACTACGGTGCAATAATAATACTTTAAAAACTACAATATTCTGTACAAAAGACATTAATTTTATCAAAGGAGACTCTTTTAGAAGACTATTAGGGTTTAACAAACAAATTTTAACAGCAAATAAATGGCATGTGTCACAGTCTCCAGTCAACATTCTACCTACGACCGTAGTCAGGATTGAATGTGATATTGTAAGCGGTTCATTTGTGAACGGTGAACCAAGTCATATTATTCACGAATTTGCACTTAATGTGCCGCCAGGATACAGGATCATAGAAATCCCGAAGAACGCAATATACTTTCCAATCAATCAACACAACATAAGCTGCATACATATCAGACTGTTAGATATAAACAAACGATTAATCAATTTACGTGGTGAAGAAGTGCAGGTATATCTGCATCTTAGAAGAAAAAGATGATTGACTACAATAAAAATGTGTTTCACCAAGTAAAGAATATCAGTTCTGCCCGAGCTACCTATCGAAGAAGACCTTTCTCTAAGAAGATAATAAAATTAACTAAAGGCAATAAAGCGTTCCTTAGAGCGATCGGATTGTTAAAATGAATATCTTAGACGTTTTATCCGCTCCAACTTACGATAATACTATAGAAGGAATCGAATTTCATTCCTACAAGCCGTACGTAACGAGTTTCAACAGGAACGATGAAATCCGCATTCCCATCAACCAACAGGATTTGTACATACTTCCTTCAGCTAGCACACTCTATTTAGAAGGCACTGTTATCGTAAACAAAAAAGATACGAAAGACAAAGCTACTAGTATCAATTTCACAAACAATGGTCTACTGTACTTGTTTCAAGATATTAGGTATGAGTTAAATGGAGTGGAGATTGATAAAATAAAAAATGCAGGTATAACTACAACCATGAAATCATTAATATCAATGAATGAAAGTGAATCAAAAATGTCTAATGCTTGGGGCTGGAATATCGATGGTATAAAAAATATTAATGGTGGAAAATTTTCTGTTTCTATTCCATTACGTAACATCCTCGGGTTTGCTGAAGATTATAAAAAAGTTGTGATAAATAGCAGACATGAACTGATATTGTTACGAAGTAATACTAATTTGAACGCTGTAAAACTTAACACCGGCGAAATAGTGGACGACGTTCAGATCAACAAAATTATATGGCGCGTACCGCATGTTAAAGTATCAGACAAAGAAAAAATAACTTTGTTAAAACTATTAGAAAAAGATAGATCACTTCAAATGGTATACAGAAATTGGGATCTGTACGAATATCCAGCTTTACCTAAAACTACAAAACATACCTGGTCAATCAAAACTTCATCTCAAATAGAAAAACCAAGGTACATTATTATCGGGTTACAAACAAATAGGAAAAGCAATGCAAGTTCGAACATGTCTCAATTCGATCACTGTCATGTTCGAGACGTTAGAGTGTATCTCAATTCAACTTATTTTCCGTATGAAAACCTAAATACGAGTTTTGCTAATAACAAAATCGCTTTATTATACGAGCAATACACCAGATTTCAACAGTCGTATTACGGACGTCGACCGGAACCCATATTAAGCGAAAAACAGTTTAGAGATTTAGCACCGCTGTTTGTCATTGATTGCTCTAGACAAGCGGATAATCTAAAGACAGGGCCAGTTGTGGACGTGAGAGTAGAAATTGAAAGTGATTCGGAGATACCAGATCAAACTTCAGCATATTGTCTCATTCTGAACGATTGCATTGTTGAATACAAACCATTAAGTAACATTGTTAAGAAGATATCATGAAGTCGGACACCCTTATAGTGGAACTCCAAGGATTTAAAGATTCTTTAAATCATTTTATTGTTAAAGAATTGGCCATTGCGAGTCATGATCATACACAGACGTTCTTGGTGAAACCACCATATTCATTCCATTACCTAACACTAGAAGAAAAAAAGCAGGTGAGATGGTTAGAAAGAAATCGAGGAATTTACTGGAGTGAAGGCTACATAGACTACAAAGAGTTTAAACGTGTTATTTTACCATATTTAGAAAATAAAAAAATTATGACAAAGGGTTTGGAAAAGATTACGTGGATTAAAGAGTTATGTGCAAACTGTGAAGTGATTGACATAGGTGAGAAGGGATGTCCTAATTTTGCGACATTAAAAAAAAAGTTCTGTAAAAATAAAACTGATTTTAATTGTGTGAACCATAAATTGAATTGTGCATTGAATAATGCTGTGTGTATTAGAAAATGGTATTTTGATAATAATATGTCTGTATTTAATTTATTTATTTAATAATTATTGTGTTGAACAGTTAATTAAAAATGTCTATGTACTCAAGAGTGTTTTATTTAATATAATCAGACCCATATAACAAACTTTAAATTAGCTGCAGCAAAATGATAATCCTAATAAATTTTATTTCAAATATAGGTACATACGGTATTCTAAACGAATTATTCTAATAAAACATTCTGAAAGCAAATAACCTATATGTATATCATTACACTAGAGCTAATTTAAAGTTCGAGTATTTATAAGTAATACAAAATAAAACATAATTTAAACTACAAAATATTTTTATTTACTTTTTACATTATTTACAATTATTACAAATTAATTATAACTACCTACACAATAATAATAATAATAGCTGTTCTCACATAGTTTATTTAATGTTACCTTACATACTTAACTTAAAAAACTTGTGATGACTGAACAGTAGCCCAACTAGATTAATCAAAGAAATCTACATTAAGTACATATTTTTTCATTTTATATTTATTTACTTTTTACATTATTTACAATTATTACAAACTAATTATAACTACCTACCCAATAATAATAATAATAGCTGTTCCCACATAGTTTATTTAATGTTACCTACATACTTAAAAAACTTGTGATGATTGAACAGTAGCCCAACTAGATTAATCAAAGAAATCTACATTACATATTTTTTCTTTTTATATGTATTTAACTTTATTATATTTTTTAGACTAGGTATGTACAGGATAAAATACAAAAGTTAATTAAAATAAAACTTACATATTTGTTATTTTAAAAATGTATACATTCAAAACTTACACACCATAAAAACCACAAATGTTTAAACACTAAACAATAAGAAAGCAAATAAATGTTATATATACCTAATAATAATATAGTCTGATAACTATAATATTACTTACATAATTTATTATTGCTTATTACTATAAAACTTAAACAATATAGTAGATACTTACAAAATAATGACACCAGTTAATAGTTCATCAGTAATAACAACTGTCCCCACAAAGTTTTTTTGATATTTTATTAATTAACGATTGCGTCTCCTCCATAACATGGTCCACCGATTCAGTCACTATATACTGCGCACTTAAAATTACCACATCATCATTGTCACTTGCAGATTCTAGTTGTTCACTGATGTCCAACACTTGTACCTGGATCAGTCGTAATCCTTTTTTCTTCTCATTGTTTATGACGAATGATTGACAGGTAGGCAGAGCTGACTTCTGTTTTACACACTCCCGTCTTGTTCTAGGCTTCTTGTTGACAGGTCCGCAGTCTTGTCTTGCTCTAGGCTCCTTGTGAACAGGTCTTTGTTGTTCTGGGATATGCCAGCTTAAACTCGGGGTCGGAAAACCTTGCGCGTATTGCGAGAAGTCGATAATATCTGGTGAATCACACATTATCAATGATCTGAAACAATCGAAATAATAATTAAATATAATTACATAAAAACATGATGAATTAACGTTATAAATATATGGGTAGTTCTACAATACTTACAATTCGTTTCGTTCTTATTCGACGTGATATGACCGCTCCGGCTAACTGTCTAATAATGAATGTTCTACACAATAATACGACTGTGGAACGTGGTTAATGTGTAATGAGACTCCATAAAGCCTTAAAGCGCTGTGATTCAATTTCAAGTTTCAACACGTTCGAGCTCGTGCACGAGCACCTGATCGGTGTCATATTCTACACCGCGCGTGTGAACTTCGAGCCATGAGTGCTATGTCATCAAAAATGAACATTGCATGTTTTATCCAGTTGGAACCTGTATCCTCGTGCACAACATGGTGTAAGCCCTGTATGCTTTGTCATCAATCAGGAATGGAAATGAAACAGAGATAAAATCATAAAATATTATTTATTTAAGTATATATTTAGTAGGTACATACAGATAAAAACTACAATTACAAGGGACACCAAGAATACACACATTTTAGAATTACATAGATATAATACCAGCTATAATATTATAGCTGGGTTCAAAAGTAACTTCAGACGATACTATTTGAATTAAATTACAGGACAATATTATATTTCATATTTAAAGATTAACAAACTTTTTAAATTAGTAAGTAAGATAGTAGCTACGTTATAAAATTATCTGACTTTCCATTTAGGATGTTTTACAATCAATAAAATACTTGATAGAAATGTCACTATTGTAAGTTCCTAATTACATTTTTAAGTATGGTAATACATTACATAAATATATTTGCATTACCCCAAGCTAGAGTAGATACTTTATCAAATGATAGCAACCGTTTATCATCATTGCTTGAAAGTGCTATTTTATTTACGTTCTGAGTGAATATTTCATGTTTTATTGACCTAAACATTACATTTTTTTTACGAATGACATTGCAATTGTACAAAACATTTTTATAATCAATCATATTTAAATGTTTCGTTACACATTTTTTTATACCTTTGGCTTTTTTAATTGTTTTTTTTAAGGTTTTAATACAATAAAGTTTTGAGCGCAGTCCTACGAATTCTTTAATAACTTTACCACCCATTTCGTCCTTAAACAGTCCTGGGATCTTCTTATTATTAATGGGCAAGTGAAATTCATTGTTTATGTCATAATTAGAGGTATCAAAATATTTTAAAAAATTGAGCTTGAAATCTTTATAAACGTTATTACTCTGGACATTATAAATTAAGCTATCTGTGTCAGTATAGCACAATTCAATTCGCTTACCATAAAAAGGTTTCATGACAGAGTAGTGAAAATCGTACATATGGGTCTTAGATAATTCTAACACTGTGAACCCTATATATATTGGTTTATTAAGTATAACACGCGAAGGCTTCATTTGTATTGCTACTAGATCATCAGAAAACACAGAAGCGCTATGAAAATATGGACTGGCTATCAATTTCTCAGCACAAATAGTCTTTTTCGTTTTATTGTTTGAATCACACCATTTGTTAACTAATTTTACATCTACTCTTTGTTCAACATTTTCCAGAGTCTTCCCAAAAATACTATTATTTAATAATTTAAAAAAATCTTGCTCAAACGTTGATTCTGCTTTTTGTCGTAGTTGAGTGTTAAGATCGATGTACTGTTTTAAAAAACAGCTTTGCTTAAAAACAATTGCACGATGAATCCTTCGTAACACCAATCCATGTTGTAAACATTTTTTTAAATGAACGTAATGAATAACGTAGTGGTATTTGTCATACAAATTCGGTATTAATTTTTTATTCTTACCACCCGGTGCAACAAATTTTTCTGGACAAAATGGAAAGTCGTTATGTTCATCGTGCAATGTTTTAGGATACAATAAATCAACTTCAAGAATATAGCCGTTTTCCGCGGTATCGCTTATATCTGTTAAGCTCAATTGCAAATCATCTATTTCCTGTCTACTCATGAATCTAAAATCCGAATAAGGCAAATATTGACACATGCTATAACCATATAAATTGTTGCAATCTAAATAAATAATAAATGAATTCGGCAGAGACGAGTCGTAAGAATCCAAGTATTTATGATTGGCTTTGACATGTCTTTTGGAACACATACAAACACCTCCACGAATGCCTTCTTGTATCATTCTAAAAATTTGAACATCACTTATCAATTCTAATTTAATTCTAGTTTTCAAAAGCATTGCATCGAATGAAAGACTTGGTGCTGTAAGATAAAACGCGGGATCGAGATTATAGTATTGTTTACAAGTTTTTCGAAAACTTTCAAACACGTCTGTTAGCAAAAGAACGTCGGTTTTAAGATATAAATCTGTGTACATACCCATATTTTGAATATTAAATACTGACCAAATGGTCTGAGCGTGTTTATAGTCTTCATCACTAATTGATTCATTAGTCAAGGAGTTATGAAAATGATTTTTAGATGGTAAACATATATCTTCGTAATGTTTCCATTGAGACATGTAATCGTATGGGTACACTCCTTTACGGGTAAGTAGATCAAATTGTGTTTTTTCAGGAAAATAAGATTTTAATTGCTTGAAGTCTTGTTTTTTCATTGTTCTTGCTAACTTTTCTAAGCTAGTTCCTAAAAACTTGAATGAATCTACAAATCGTACCTGTATGCTTTCATTATCGGAAATCGGAATATACTTCGTGAAAGAAATATAGTTTTCTTTTGTTTTAGGTATGACTTTAATAGATCCCGGAGCGTTACCTAATGCTTTTATGAAAAGATGGCAATCATAACCCGATAAGTTATGAAAAAATACAGGTAGAAACTTAGGCATTTTATATTGCAGGTTACAGTAACTGTGAGCTGCGCCACGATATTTACCAGTCAAATGACAATGATCGCGTACCCTATCACCTAGCAAGAAATTCTCACAAATATGACATGTATCAGAGTTTTCAAAGTCGAGAGCATTCTCATTCGTGTAAATCATGGGAACGGTATTATTTAAAATTCTATAAACTTTTTTGGTATCTTTATAGATAGACTTCACAAATTTTGAAACACAATCCGAACCACGATACGAGACATAACGATTATAGGTTTCATCTAGAGTGCACGTAATATGATAAGCGAAAGCGATGGGCACATGTCGCTGTCTCGTAACGGTGCTCGCCTGAGTTGGGTCAGGGTCGCAGGAGTCGTACCGCTCTAGCATTGTTTCAAAATCGGCGTATATAACAAATGGTACAAATTGCTTTCTACCATAATTTTCAAACTGAATGAAAGAGCCTTTTGGTGGTAGTTCAGTAGCAACTCCTCCACAACTGTGTGAAGTAAGATTATCACAACTATCAAAGAACATTAAACAAACATCACAAAAGTATAATTTACTGTGGTGCTTTGTTATTTGATTTTTAACAAGACGCGGTAAATCCGTAATGAGACAATAATGTGATAAATCATCTTTTTCTAAGTAAAGTAAATGAATCACTTTTTCCTTCAAAAATTTTGGTTTATAAAGCGGTCCAGTCACAGTATTATTTTTTAAGCCATAAATATATATACAAATATCGGGATTATTTAATTCGAATCGAGCAATATCTGAGAAACTCAATGGAAATTGAATGTCTTTTATGTTTAACACACTTTGAAAATTGGGGTAAGACGATACTCTTTCAGGATGAGTTTTTGCTGGATATAAAGCAGCAACAACTGACCATAAAAAGCAATAATTATCTTTATTGCGAATATTAATACATGCTTTTTTTGATTTAACTACGGTCGGCAACTCGATAAAGCTTGAGCCGCGTAAAGGTTGATATTTGTTAACATTAACTTCCAAATGCGAACTGTTTAAAAATGTCCAGCCACTGTCACGATCTTGAAATTCTTCTAATTTTTTTTTCAACGTGTTTCTAACCTGAGATGTCAATAAATCATATTCATAATTCTGATGTACCACATAATTCTTTGTAGCAAATGATTTCATCTCCTGACTATCATTTTTAACCATCAAAAACAAAGCAAAATATTCAAAATTAATTTTTAGACATACATGATCTTTCAGAGATTTGTTGATTAATGTTTTGATTTTTACTTGATTATTACTCAAAAACGAATCTAAAGAATAATTTTCACTAGTGTCAATAATTCTATAAGAAGCTATACGATTTCGGAATGCAGAATTAATTAATTCAACACCTTCGCAAACGTATGAAATATTTTTATTTTTATGATTGGTACTGCGTAGATGACCTGTCCAGTGACTGCGCTCAACAGATGTGTTACAAACAGTGCAGAAAGGCATTCTAACGTAATTAATTACCGGCTAAGTTAAAAATAAAGATTTATTTAGGATGTCCTAAATATTAATTTTAAATTAATTACCTAAGTGCATTTAAAATGTATCTTAGCACTATAATATACAGCCTCTGAGTCTTTGATCAACTCCTAAGCCTTGAACAAGAATTTAAGACATTCTACCTACTAAGTTTAAAAATAAACATTAATTTTAGGTGTCCCAATTTAAATTTTAAGTGATTACCTAACTAGATTTAAAATTTATCTTATCACTATAATATACAGGCTCTGAGTCATTGAACAACTCATGAGCCTTATGCATGAATTTTTGTAGTGAGTTCCACTGTGAACTACCTTTCTCCAGTTGAAGTTTCAAAGCAACTTCTGCCTTCTTCCAACGCTCCTCAGGAGCAATGGAGATGATATTTTCTTTATGGAATACCTTCAGTTCCACAAAAAAGGCACCGCTTAGATCTGCTGTCCGTCGTACCTTCCCGTTGGCTACGCGGGACAGCAAGGATGATCCTAACTTCGACTTCGGAGGAAGGCCACCAAAGTCTTCCAATCCGAAAAGGTCGGTGCTCCCCGGTTTCTGGTCACTGTAAACAATTAAAATTTTTATTTTAATAATCTAGAAGAAACACTTTTCTAGATACAAACTATGTTGCATGATAAAATAAGTAAGTATATATTTACTTAAAATTATTGTTACAAATAAAAGTTCTCTATTGAGATCTATGTTATAATATAATAAGTGAGACTAATGAAAAGGGATAAGTCAGATAAAGAGTATTGATAAACTACCTTGATCCTGATTCTACGACCGACGAAGCTTTGCGCTTTGTAGTTTTTTTCGTTGGCAGGGTCCTTCTCGACACGACCTTTGTATCAGTTGCCGGGCTCTTTATGTAGTCAGACATACGGGAAACGTCGGAGTCAGACCTAATGTACAACAAAAAAAGTCATGTTTAATATAACAAAACAAAAACCTACAAGGTCTTTTTTGAAATACAATAAATAAGAAATCTATCAATTTATGACAGATCGATAACAGTTACATCAGCCGGCAGGCAGAAGCCAGGTACGTAGCTGAGTAGCAGTCACGATGGATAAATAGGGCATGATAATTACAACAGCCGGCAGGCAAAACCAGGTCCGTAGCTGAGCATTATAACTTCAAATTAAAAAATTAATAAGTACTCACTTACATGTTAGAAAGTCGATATTAAAGTACCACTAGTACTACTTGTCACTTTGAAGATTCCGGAGCGAATGTAATTTATTGATTGAAATTAATTCGTTTATATACACAAAAAATACAATTTCAGCACAAAAATAGATAATTTCAATTTTAAACTCTAAGTACAAGTCTTACAGTTGTATAAAAAAAATGACGTTTACGTCATATTTAACCGTATTGATTGCATATCAATTTTGCTAAATTGTAATTTGTTAATTGACACAGAATAAAAAATTACAGTAGTTTAACTTCATCTCGACCGACGACGCGCTTCGAAATTTCAGTGTGCACAATACGCAACAGCCTCGGAGGGTGGTAGTTACGCACATACGCGGAGGGTGCAACATTTAGTTACTTGAAATTTGACACGAAATTATCAATTGTATTATTCAGTGTTGTGTGTTTGAATTCATCAATATTGAAACCAGAAATATCATTTTTTACATTATCAACTCAGTCGGCATTTCGACGTATTCCACATTAGGCATTCGCTTAAATGGCACCTGAATGAATTTCTTTCAATGTCACTGCCGAGACATACTTCTGCTTCTTTTATTTTTACTGTGTCATAAGTATTGAGAATTGAAAAATAAAGCCGACAAAGTGAACCCGATCCCAAGTAATTTTAAGTTGCAGTTAAACTCGGAAGTTGTTATCATCATATAAAAACTAGTGCAGAGTAAGTTAGTTTACTCACTAATAACATTTTCATTCGTATTATTAAATAATCACTTACACTTGGAATGAAAGAAACCAAGAAACTGTAGGTATCGTGTAGGAATCGGAAGTACGTGACTGAGTTATAGTTTTATAGTTATCCAATTTATCAATAATAACATTAACTCTAGGATTTCAATGCTTCTCCAATGTATTTATTCATTTATTTTTTACTCTTATTATCCCTAATAACCTCAGTGTTCTCTTTTTTCAAGGTCTCTTAATTAATTTTAAATCACACTCGATAACAAGTGGTAGATGGTTCGACCAATAATTCGTGTCGTACTTGATACAAAATATATCATTCATATAAATAAAAATATATAATCTTAGTACGTAGAAGAATGAAACACGTTAAAACTAGAAGCGATTACAAACTTTATAAATTTACGAAAATAATATGTAGGAAGTTCTATAAAAGACTAATTTAGTGTTTACAACATGATGGTCATATTACTTAACAATATAAATGCATGGAATGCAATTTATGTGAACGTGGGAAGCGTGCATTCCATTGTCATTGAAATTTGCCGATTCGAACTAATAAAGCTGACTTATACATAAAGCTGATTATATACATAAAACTGACAACCACCGGGTACGGTTACCGTCTACGGAACAGACTACAACAGCGGATCCACATACAGTTTGTACACCAGATTGAATAATGTGAGATACCGACGGTTATGAATCAATAGTGTTACGTAAAAACTGATATAAGCACTAATGATTGTTAACCGTCGATGCGTTTCTGATCCGGCTGCCGTTGTCAAGTGTATCAGCGCCTTAGCTTTATGCATACTGGACAAGGATCGACTATCCGTGGGACCGCGCTTGCCACTTGATTTTTACGTGTTGATGTAACAGGATGTATCGTCTGTTATGTGTTAAACTAAATTTAGATGTCCTCGAGCCAATCTGGTCACAGAATAAATGTGTACAAACCTAAGGGTGCGCGCTATTTTACTTTTGTGGAGAGACATGAGACAATCTGTCCTAAATTTAGTTTAATGTATGCGGTATCTAAAGTTCAGATGTCCTCGAGCCAATCTGGTCACGAAAACGGGTATGTGTGTTACTAAACGACAATGCACCATCCCCAAGTATGTGGAGAGACATGATACAATCTGTCCTGAATTTTAGATAACTGGTTCGTTCAGATATAGACCTGATTATGTTAACGTGTAAAGTTTTAAAGCAGATGGGTGTATTGATATAAAAGTATGTATCGTCTGTAATGTGTTAAACTAAATTTAGATGTCCTCGACCCAATCTGGTCACAGAATAAATGTGTGTGAACCTAAGGGTGCGCGCTATTTTACTTTTGTGGAGAGACATGAGACAATCGGTCCTTAATTTAGTTTAATGTATGCGGTATCCTAAAGTTCAGATGTTCTCGAGTCAATCTGGTCACGATACCGGGTATGTGTGTCACTAAACCACAATGCACCATCCCCAAGTATGTGGAGAGACATGAGACAATCTGTCCTGAATTTTAGATAACTGGTTCGTTCAGATATAGACCTGATTATGTTAACGTGTAAAGTTTTAAAGCAGGTGGGTAGGTGTTTTTAAGCTGGTGAGTATATTGAAATGAATCCGACAGTTGAATTTGAGGTAAGACATCTTTATCAGAAATATTATTGAACATTCTACTCCACCTTCAGTTCCATCGACTCACGAGGTCAGCCATCGATATCAGAAATATTAATATTATTGGGCATTCTATCCACCGAGAGTGACGAGGCGAACGGAGTGAGCCGAAGGAACGAAGGTGGAGTAGGATGCCCAATAATATCCTACTCCGGTAGCTGAGTTATTATTATTGCACTTAAAAGCTTAAATGAGTTTGGCATTTTATTACGAAAACTCTTTTATAAAGCTATACGTGAGTAACCTTTTCTGTGATTTACTGTAATTACTTGTTACTGATAAGATTCTGTATAGGTTTGTCTTCTCATATAGGTAGGTACGTACTGAATATAATTGGCGTGAAAGAAGACATTGTTTCAGCAGCGTGATAACAAATGAATTGTTACTCAATTCGCACGAATTCGGGCGAATTAGCACAACCCCGTTCAAATGAAGCATTTGTAAACACGAATTACAGCAATAGTCAGCTAAGTATCGAAAAAAAATAGGGTACCTAAGACTACATACGGTAGACTACATAAATTAAATCAGAAGGTTTAAAAAATCTGCTATTTCTTACAATAGGTGAATACCTACTTGACGAACAGTTTATTTTTTCGTGATGTTAGATTAGTAGCATAGTGAAAGTGGTATATATTCATGGACAGAACACCCTGTGAAAATTTGGAAAGTGATAAAATAGACCATATAATTTTCCCATACCTTATATCTTTAAACGAGCAATTCTTGTATATATGTATATATATAATCTGAATCTCGGAAACGATGCCAACGATTTTCATGAAATTTTGTATACAGGGAGTTTCGGGGGCGATAAATCGATCTAGCTAGGATTCATTTTTATAAAATGTTGTTTTATTCGTGTTTTCAATGACCAACTTTATCGATAATCAACTTGAACATAAACTTATTATTTTAAACACAATTTACCAAAAAATACCGAGCAAAGCTCGGTCATCCAGATATTAGCAATTATATGCCAACTAATTTCATTTTTAAATGCTCGTCATTATCATCTGCCTTTTCCCAACAATGTTGGAGTCGCCTACCAGTCTAACCGGATGCAGCTGAGTACCAGTATTTTACAAGGAGCGACTGCCTATCTGACTTCCACAACCCAGTTACTGGGTAACACGATACCCCTTGTAAGACTGGTTGTCAGGCTTTCGGGCTTCTGACGACCCGTAACGACTGTCTAAGATCTACGAAAGACAGCCGGGATCAACGGCGTAACGTACTTTCCGATGCACGGAAGGGTCTGTATGTAAATATGGTCACCCATCCACTGACCAACCGCGGCAAGCGTAGCTTAACCTGAACGCTGAATCAACCCGTGCGGCTGTTATTACTTAGCCACAAGCCCTCCCTTTTAAAATGCTCGCATGTACAAATTTTCAACAACGAATAAGAGACTGAATAATCTGGCAATTATCGTAAACAATAAATTGGATCATTATGAGGAGAAAACTGAAAGTGGCTAAAAAAATTAAGTAAGTTAAAATTTATGAAACATATTAATATGATAACATGAAATTATAAAAAATGGGAATAGAATAACTTTTCGTTAAAAAAGCATCTGCGAGGTCAACGGTTGCATTACTGCACAAAAAGTTGTGGAAAAAAAAACAATTATATTGATTTCATTTCCTTTTCCTTTACATAACACATAGATTATTATTGATTGGTTATTATCTATTATACCAGTAACATTGTGCTGATCTTCTCATAAAAAGAATTTCTAGCTCAGTATTTACTGGAGAACAATAGAAAAATATTATAAAATATAGTTTCTAGAAAGTTTGAAGTTTTGCATATTTTTCTATGAACTGTTCAGCACTCAACTAACACTTGGCGTTTGAAGAGGCATGACGTTCAGTGTTTTACTTTCAACCAAACTCTGGACCAGCTAAACAATTTAACATCTAGTTAGGTTCACAACAAAGGTTATAAATAACTCCTTGAATGCCAAGTGTTAATTAAGTGTTGAATAGTTGATGGAAAAATACGTAAAACTTCAAACTTTCTAGAAACGATATTTTATTGTATTTTTATATCGTTCCCCAGAAAATAACTGAGCTAGAAACTCGTTTGCTAGATTACAATGTTGCTGGTATACTAGATAATATAATAGATCAATCAATAATTTATCTATGTGTTATGTAAAGAGGCTCCTCAAATGCCAAGGGTTATTCAAGTGTTGGTTTAAGTTAACAAAACGTAATACTACCGTCAATATTTGCATTGAGGTAGGTGTGTTAAATATTAATAAACCTGTCTACTGCCTCGTCTGGGTAAAAATAACGACCTTGACGTATCTGACCTTTTTTAATTAAACGGAAGTAATTCCGAGGCGATTGCGCGTGGAAGTGACCTCTTGTGGAATTAACAGTTTTTTATGTTTATTTATGAAATACCTAGCACTCTTGGACCGTGTATATTTTGGTATTTTCTCCTACAAACTTTCAACCCCCTAATCTCCCTGTACAGGATAATTTAAAATAAAACTAACTTATTGATGTACTAACATAAGTATGCGTACCAAGTATAAAGTCTATTAACTCAAAAAATATCTAGCATATTATATATCATATAAACTATGTCCCCCTTCTCACCCCCTTTTTTTTTTGTTTCTGTTGGGAAATCATCAAATGACTTCTCCCGCTCTGGGCGGAGCGGGAGGGCGTGTCAGACTTTTACTGACTAAAACCCACCCGTGTTCCATCAGTTGCCCATGTGCCAGGGTCACGGTATCTCTTTCGAACAATCACGCGACCCCGGCAGGCATCGGTCCTAGCAGACCCCTTCAGTTCTCACAGCCTTCGAAGTCAAATTTTTAAGCATTTTCTTCTTAGTGCTGAGACACAGGCCTGCTCTCTGAAAGAGAGAGTGGGCTTTAATCCACCACGTGGGCACATTGCCGGTTGGTAGATGTCACATGTCTTCGAACATTTGGTTTTAGGACATGCCGGTTCCCTCTTTTTTTGCTTCGCCGTTTTGAGAGCAATGGTGATGAAGCCGACTCCAACATAGTTGGGAAAAGGATAAGCAGATGACGATGTTGATGTTAACATCAACGATAACCTCAATGATATTTCATTACAATATCGTTTCTTCAGTAGATCATCAACCGCCTACAAAATTTCTTCTTGATTACGTCTCTTGTAGCCGTCCTCTTTGTAATCACCCACATTCTAGCCAGATCTTTCCATATTCTAAGTACTCTAAACCCCAATTGCATATTTTTCAGAATCTAAATAATTTTGAAGAATATTGCTATTAATATCCATTGCTTCATTTGTTAGAAAAATTTGTCTGTTCAACAATGTAAATAGCGCAATGAATGTTGTGGAACTGTCAAAATGAAAGCCATCCCTAATATGATTACGCTTACTGTATTACGCTTACTGTATTACGCTTTTATCTCGCTGATTTCAATCTCTTTCTCAAATCTTCAGTTTATATCCATACTAATATTATAAATAGGAAAGTGTGTGTCTGTTTGTCCGTCTTTCACGGCAAAACGGAGCGACGAATTGACGTGATTTTTTAAGTGGAGATAGTTGAAAGGATGAAGAGTGACATAGGCTACTTTTTATTCCGCGACTTCGTCTGCGTCCGCGATAACCGACATTTACGCGAACGAAGTCTCGGGCAAAAGGTAGTTATTGCATAAAAGGATGCAGTTTCCTCTAACAAAAACATAGGAAAACATCACATGGCCTTTGCTTAACACTTGATTATCAGACAGAGATAATCTCGTATTTTCTTAATCATTATAAGTAATCATTGTTATCTTGTTGTAAAAAATCGTCGGCTTCAAATGTCAGTAACATCAGACTCGTTATATCTCTGTTATATGATCGGTAGTCTTCGGTTCCTGGTTATCGAATAATGCCAATTAAAACAACAAATTAATGACCTATTGTCAATTAAGGTTTGCACAGTAGCGAAATGTGATATCCCTACTATATCCAGCTCTGACTGATCCCTCTTGGCACACAGGCGTGATGTTAAGTTTATTAAAAACTAGCTTCGGCACGCGACTTCTCGTAATAAAAGCTTTTATTTAACTTCACTTCTTGGTATTTTGGAGTCAATATTTCACTCACTTGGACTGAAGCTATCGGGAAATTACAATATACGATAAAGGCTGATTTTTTGAACACGTTAGCTGCCAAAGCGAATATAAAAAATTAAAAAAAAAACCACGCCACCGACGACGCGACAAATCACAAACTGATGAAAAAATGGCCTATGAGCGTAGGTCAAAGTACGGTATCTAATGTCCGAAGTGGCCTGAATGAAACATTTACTGTCGGTCACCATTGTCCGACATGGCGACCAACGTGTTAATACTAAAAAAAAAAATTCTACATAAAATACGTTTATCCTACTGGCTTCAACGCGCTGGTCAGCGTCGAAAGTTATAAATAGAACGCTGTGTTTTTCCGTGCTCGGATGCAGTCTGTTGGATTCTCAATACTCCGTTCAACACCGATAGTCAAAAATCTAGTGCGCGACCAAATATCGTCGCGATATTTTTACGTACGTGTGTACGTCGACTTATAATCTATACTAATATAATAAAGCTGAAGAGTTTGTTTGTTTGAACACGGTAATCTCAGGAACTACTGGTCCAAATATTTTTGTGTTGAGTAGCCTATTTATTGAGAAAGGCTGATAAAGCTTTTCTAATTTGTTAATTGAATAATTATATATTTATTGACAAAACATGATCATAACATTAATTGTATTATAGTCAAATTAATAACACTTAAGTGGTTACAACTTACTACCGATAAACAGCTGCGGTTACCATACATCTGTACATTAGAGTAATTGAATTCAACCTCTATAATACTGCATATCACGTCTATTAGGTAACAACCGAGCTAGTCTGGGCTATAAGGCTATAACGGAACGATTAGAGAGAAACCAGGCTATTCCGTATAGCCTATTGGGGCTATTGGACATCTCAAGTGAATGTGAATTACAACACATGTCGTAATAAGGTAGTTGTGGTGCTAAAACGGTGCTAATAATGTTTTAAAATGGTCATCAATGATCGTGGTTACTTATGTATTGCAATGTAAGTCTGCTAGGTACCTATCTACTGCTATAAAATGATGTAGATATGTGCAAGAAAACTTTACAAAATATATTAAAAAAAATGAAAAGTGTAAATGTAGAGTCATGGAATTATCTACAGCATCAAAATAAATTAGCTGGCGAAATATATGATCTTTGTTTTTTGGGGTCTTTGACCGCTGTTACTGTAGTCACTTGAAATACAGTTTAACCAATCAATTACCGTAATTACAGACACAATTAAAAAACGATTGTGTCTATACCAAATGTGGTATCTCAGGGACTTAGAGGTTAAATAGTTTTCTTGTTTGTAAGTTTCACAGGCATAATGGATATCGATAAAGGAATAAATACACTTAAACAAAGCAAAACAGATTTTCTTAACTCATATGTAGTTTAAGTAACAAAACTTCTAGTGGCAGCTGACCCCCAAAAACAATTTTTTTTTGTGTTAAGATATCTATACCCATTACGTCTGTGTAGTTACGCTAGCTAATTTCATTTGTATCCCTGCATACCTTTTGGAATTAGTTCGCCTAGAATTAATTCTATTTACTTCCAAATTTTGATGTTCAAAAGTGTATCTTAATGGTCAACTTGAAATAAATGTTTCGAAGTTAAACTTTGAAATCGGTTACAAAGTTGTAGATAGCCAATATTGTTTTTAAAATGGTCATCAAATATTGCAACTGTTAGGTAGATACCTATACTTATGTATTGCACTGCAAATCTGAAAGATACGGCCATAAAAATAATGTGAATGCAAGACTATGAAACCGGTTGCAATCTTGTTCATTGTCTTAAACTCAATCAACTTTTTGTGGCATCTTGCAATCAAATGACATTCGAGTTTTTTTTTATTCCGATATTTAGTGATTCATTTTTTTATTTGAAAGAACAGATATTACCGAACGTCGAATGACAAATGATTAGAAAAATTAAAAGACTAAAGTCAGGTTAACGTTACTCTGTTGTGTCGTGTCGTTTCTCATTATCATAATTTCAGCCGAAAGACGTCCACTGCTGGGCATAGACCTCCCTCAATTTGGGCGATTTGCCATAATCGTCACGAAGAAATGGGATAGTGCTGTTGTTTTAATCCGTCGAACGTGTCGTTTCTAACACAGTGTTAGCCAGTCAAAAGTCGTTGTGACTTGACGTAGTCCTGCAGGGCTAAGTCGATAATTATACGGACGTAATAAAATCGCGAGTTTTTTTCGTGCACTGCATCTTCAACGTACTGCTTAGCTAGAGTTGAATATCGAACACAGGGATTTTTTTGACGTGCAGAAAATAGAAGTCGCGCTGCACTCTGTTAGATTATTTTCAATGCTCGGTCCAACTCCGAGAGCTGAAATTCCATTGCACGAGAAACCCCGCCGTGTTTATGTCGATTTGTATAACAGGCGAATGCTCTTTTTCTCGATTTGTCGAAATTTTTCTACAATGTTGACGTCATTCTAATGCCTAACATGACCGTTCTGACCAGACTCGTCTGATTGGTGTATCTTGCTTCACGATGCAGTATTGTGCCGGTGGCTTTAAGAAAGAATAGATAGGTATAGGCATCCATTAAGTCAAGAGTTTAAAAGGCCCAATGGTGGATAGAATTAACGTGAAAATAGGTACCTATCTCAAAAGGAAAAATCATAATAGGTAACAAGAACCGTCTAAATACAAAACGCGATCTAACTTTGGTTGTAGCCTAAACCTCTGAGCCAGTTTTTGCATTTACAAATTTATTTCGATTTGAGTAAAGTTCTTAATATAAAAATGATAAATAAGCAGACTAAATTGTCAATTTTGTAAAAGGAACTGCATTTCTATAAATGTTGGCTTCTTAATTCAAAAATTAACTCAACGTTTTAAAGTATACCTAAACAAAAATCTAGTTTTGAAATAAAATCGAGAAAGTTTACTTGAATTCTACATTGTTCCAAAAATATCAACTTTTTAAACAACAATATTATCTGTCACAGACAAATGACAATCACAATACTTTCCTCAAAACGTGACCATATAGGCACACGCCATCATTTGTCATGGCTTTTTAAAACAAATGGCTACGGGCTACTGTAATCATTAATCACACAGTTCTATCGAAAAGTGTCGGTAATAAGATAAAACCAACATGGCCGCCGTTGCTAAATGTGTAACGTTGGAAAGTAAGTTGCTTCACGTAATGTTACAGATACCGATGCAGTAAGTGTGTGGGCCAAGTCATGAATTGATCTTGAAAGTTCAAATTCAGTAGTTATTGCTGATTCAAAACAGGAAATTTGTAAAAGGCGACCAAGGGACTTCCTAGAGAATAGGCAGCAGCGTTCAGCATACTGCGATCGCCAACTCGCCTGCCAAGCGTGGCGATTATGGCAAAACCTCCCCTTTCAAGGAGGCCTTTCTCCAGTAGTGGACGGTTTTCATGATGATGAATGTGCTAATGGGCCTGCCATATTAGTAGTAGAAACGATGAACATTGGGGTAGACGCGTGTACTTGAGTAGAGATAACGAATCGGCAAACGTAAGGTACGATCTTTGCAGCTGGATGAAAGTTGCCGAGATTTGAGTTGAATGTTGTGTGCTGTAATCTGATGATTATAATGAGTGGTGGTTCTCAAGAAGAATATACAGATAATAGAGTATGAAGGAAACCCTAAAAGATCATTAAAATGATGCTCCGAAATAAAAAACCTCATAATTTAGAAAAGAATGCAATTTAAAGAGTTCAAAGCAGTTTTGAAAACAGACTTTAATAGTCTTCTAGATAATTTCGTTGATAAATATGGTTGGATCTTACCTGCTTATTTAACAGGTATGTACCATGCGCACCCATTATTGAGCGTTCTCTCACATCATGAAACAATCTCCAGATCAGCGGGTCCATTCTATAAAAATCTCACCGTGAAATCTTTGGGGAAGTGAACTTGAAATATCAATCACTAGCATCTTATAGAATGACAGCTCACTGAACCTCGCAGTGACATTTTTACAACATAGATCGGATTTTGTACATGTTTGAATTTTGATCAAATCTTGTTGAAACCCGCTACCTCTTTCACCTTGCGTCGGCCCAGTTGCTCAAGCGTGGTGAACGGAAGATAGTATACCATATTGTGCAACAGATCATCGGGATCCCTTCACCCTCGGTCGCTCCCGGCTCAGTAGGCTACTTTGCGCTTGCATACCTGTGCCTACGCAACTACTCGTATTAGTAACGCACCGCCATTTTGATTTGGTTGAATGAGTTATTTCGATTTCAATTTTATGGAGATAGAGAAATGTAGAACCCATTCCTATGTGCAATTATTAGGTTATAAATTATATTTAATAATCCAACCTAGTAGTTAGATAGTAACGTCAATTTCCCTTTGAAAAGATAAACAATTTGGTACGCTTTGATATTGGCAAAGATACGAGAAATCAGACAATAGCTAACTAAAATTCTGCTAAACTGATCTGACGCAAATTGTGTTGTAGACATTGTTTACTTACCTATATTGATATTCATTCTAAGAAAGTATGTTTGGGCATCGAATAGACGTAAATTATTTATATTTAACGATACAATTATCTGTGTCTATTTAGTACTATTCAAATAAATATGCCATCGACTTATAGAAACCTGGAAGTCTTTTAACAGATTCCGGACTCAGGTTTGCCGGAACAACGAATACCCGTTCACATAGAGATTCATAGATGATTCCACCTTGGAGTGTAACTATGACTACTACCAGATACATTTCTAAAATGAGACAAAACTGTACATATCCAAGTTTACCGATGATGGTGTAACAACCATTCACCACATTCAGAATCTACCGTCATAATGCTAATTTTCAATCGCCAGACTTACCACACATCACACGGATTAGCAACGCACCTTCACTTTAGACAACTACTTCTAAATGGAACCTGGAATGGAGATCTTACGCCACATTTTACGGCCTACTCGTTAATAGATTGTAATAACTAAACATCTTCACTAATTCGGTTTCATGTAACATCTTGTGTAATTACTGAGAAGAGTGTCGTGGAATTTCCTGGAGTTAGCAATAAGTGCATTGTATTGTCATTCCTTGAGCGTTTGTTTCAACATGACACATTCTTGGTCATCTAAATAGCTTCAGGTTATATCATAGACATTGACAAGATTGCGTGAATGATGATATGTCTAGGAAAGATGTAAACATTGAGACAAACACATCATCACATCAATGAGAATACTCTTTATTCTGTACACCATAAAATTACAGATATTAATGTAGAAATTTCACAAAGGGTTCGACGTTAAAAGAGTTTTTTAAGACAACCTTTGGATGGATTACGAAAAAGCATAGTCAGGAAAAGCCAAAAGCACAGCTAGCATTAGCCTTCGAATGATTCAGATTCTGATCGATAGTTTGTTACGCAATTAAAGTGTTCGATTCGCAACTCGTACAAAGTGATATTGGGTTTTTCAGTAGGCTCGCTCCCTATTACACGGGACTTAAACATAACTGGCGAAATGCGAATGTATACTGTACGCCTCTGCCATTCGGAGATACAGGCATGATATTCATAACAGACATTTATCAAGTTTCATTACATAATAACTTCGAGTTTGCCACGTAACCTTGGCAGTACACTTGGCATTGAAATAAGAGAATAAAAGACTGACAGTCAAGGCACGGCCCTTACCGACGCCCGCCGGTGACAATTGACCAAAGTCAGAAGTTATGTCGCAACTAAATATTTGTAGGTGAAATAAGAGTTTATCTCAATGTACGACTTACTAGGCAGTTTAGGAACTGCTCTAAAGGAAAGTTGTAAGTTTAGAATTCTGGTTCAGGTTTTTTTTGTTTTATACAATTTTGCCCAATGGTTTGGTAGTTCACGCATCGTCTAGCTAAATGGACAGACAATAATGAAGTTCATTGTTTTTAGCACAATAATCAGTCTGTAATGTTCTCACTGCATGCCTCCTCTCTGTAAGTGAGTGTTCGGGGTCGGTGCGGGTTTTGGTAGATGTCACATGTCTTCGTGTCTTCGAATTTTTAGTTTAGGGACATGCCAGTTTCCTCACAATGTTTTCGTTTGCCGTTTTGGGAGCAGTGGTGATGAAAATATTTACACAAAATAAAGTACCTGTCAGGACCGATACCACTGGACACCACTGTTGCACACATAATTTTCAATTTTACTTCTATTCCGATTAATATGAAACATTTAAAAATAAGAATTTATTAATAATTTATAAATAAGAATTTATGAATAATTTATAATAAGAATTTATAAATCTGAAATGTTAATCGAATGTTGTCGCTCACTGTACCTACCTACCCATTCCACCCCTACCTTCGTTTCAAAAGGGTTGAAAGGCTTCATTCTCAGAAACTAGACCTTTTGTACATTTCAAGGCCATAGTTTCTTGTTTATTTTACGTATTGTATTTCTTTTTAAGGGTTTGTAAGATTTCGACTCTCATTTGTTTTTTTTTTGTTCTTTGTAACTGATCTTTTAAATTCAACTGTTAATTTTAAAAGCTACCACTCAGTGCAAAACGGAGAGGGACTTATCGCTAAGTAATAACAGTTGCACGGGTCGATCCATAAGTCCAAGTAGCTTAACCTATTACGCTACGTTTGCCTTGGACTTAGGTCTCGGCTGTCATTCGTCTTTCACAGACGTTACTGGTCTTCACAAGACCAAAATTCTGACATTCAGTCTTACCAATTGATATCATATGATCCAGTTACTGGACCCGGAGGTCAGATGGACAGTCGCTCCACGTATGACCCTGGTTTTTAGTTGCATCCGGTTAAACTGGAACCCGAACCCAAAATTCTTGGCTGAAGATAATTTATTGCAAAAATAAAACCATATCGTAAATTGGCCAACCTTCAAAGCTTTACATATTGAACAATTCGAGTCATCTTCAGTTAAAAGTGAATGTAGGTATATGACCTCATATTTGTATTCAATCAACAACCTGAAAGTGAACTGTTACAACCACACGTATATTGGTCAGGGTAATGTACAAATCTAGAATATTTCTAGCTGACATCATGTTTGTAACAACTGCCTGTTACCCGTGACCGTGAAAAGGTTCAGGTTTCTATAAAAAATGTGTCTTAACGTTATGTGTTATCATCACCAGAATGCTTCTCTATTACGCGACCCAACAACCAACAACTGGGTGCCAATTGTCTTCTTTAATTAAAACAGTGTTTCCAATCTTTGGCTCAGAAACTTTTAAAAAGACTAGTTGTACCGGTTCATAAGATTAGACAAATATTCTTGGGACCATTGCTTCCAAAATGACAATACCATCCTTTAAATGAATTGCCACCGCGACAAGTAACTGACATGCTCTCTTATCTCTCAACTGGTGCATTGACTATCGGCTCTCCGATCAGGAAATGACCAGGAGCTGAAGGTAACATTTCACCAGGATCAGTAACGCTAAGGACACTCACTGAACGCGAGTTCAAACAAGTTTCCACTTGATTGAGCAGTGTGAGATAATTTCCTCCTATGTCAATCGAGGTGGCCCCGGAAAAGGATGCCTGGAGGGATCTGAGGGAGGCCTTTGCTCAGAAGAGGGATAGCGTAGGCTAAAAAAAACTTCATATGATGATGCGAAGCGTCCCCCACCCTAATTGCTTAACTAGCTATTACTCACGATATGAATCATTTTGAGGGATATTACTTATACACTATTAAAAAAAAAATGTCTGCTTGACAAATAAAAAAACGCAATGAATGTCGTTGAACTATCAAAATAAAAGACATTACTACTGGTAGTGTGTAACGCAATCACACTACAGGTTCATACCCCTAATATAATCCGTAGCATGGCGAGACTATAATACGGATTGCAACCAATCGGTTTTCTTTTAAAGTGAGGGTAGCAGCAACATCGACATATCCGTCAGAAGTTGGCCGAAATATCCCCAGCGCTTATTTGCTGGATACGTTTTCCTCGCTACCGATCGTTATTTCTCCTGACAAAGTTTATTTTGTTCATATTGTGTGTATCTATGTATTAGTATTTATTCTTGTATTTTATCGTTATTTCCAAGCTATCTATCACGTATACTGCACCTGCCATGTTTCGTCTCTGCATTACCCTAAGGCTAACTAGTAGAAATATCTCAGGCATTAAGTCCACCTAGGTAAAGATTCGCTTGAAGTTTTGTTCTCCAAGGTCCTCCTGGCCGTGGGTGGTGAGGGAGGGAATCTTGTATTTCTTCCTTCAGTTAAATTTGTGTTTTTCCGTCACTCTGCCTGTCAATTAATTAGTTACAGAATTGTTTAGGAATTAGAATTGAGCAAGGGATTGTAATTGTGAGTTTGTTGTGCAATTAGGCTGTAAGAGCTGATTACTGTAGAATTTTCAACCCTCAGCTCAACGCCGAGAGTTGATAATCCAACAACGTTCTTTATTCAGGCATTCATTTAAGTGTCGCGTAGTGCTAATAAAAACGAGCATTAGTGTTAAAGATCCCTATTAGTATGTCGTAGGCATGTTCTTTATAATAGACAGGTAATAAAATGTTTACCTTACGGACAGACTCGTGTTTCTTCACAAACCACATTAGGCACTCGATATGACAACACTTTCAGCAATCAATTTCAATTTGTGGTTAGAAGTTGCGTGTAGTCTTAATGGAAATTAATAACTTGTATGATATTGAAGTAACCTCTGGTGGTTTAGTCATAACCTGCACGCGTAGCATGACCACCGTAAAAATGGGTTTTGTCGACGGAAGAATACAAACCAACCTTTTTGTAGACAAAATTACAGATTGTAGAAAGATTAAAGACAGAATTAAAAATTACCGTGGCCCTGGCACAGGCAACTGAAAGAACACGGGTGGGTTTTAGTTAGTAAAAGTCTGACTTGACCCGAGCTCCACCCAGAGCGTGAGAAGTCATTTATTGATTACCCATCCAAAAAAAAGAAAACAAAAAACAAAGGGCATGCCGGTTTCCTCACGATGTTTTTCTTCACCGTTTTCAGTTTGATTGTTATTAATACAAAGTATTAGCATGACCACCATAGCAAGAATTTTGTCTATTCTTGGTAGAATAGAGATGGAATTTTCATGCTACGCCAGCATCAAACGGCAGAAATCTTTCTACAATCTTTAATTCTGTCTTTAATCTTTCTACACTCTGTAATTTTGTCTATTCTTCCGTCGACAAAACCCATTTCTACGGTGGTCATGCTACGCGTGCAGATAGATCTGTATCTCTAGGTTACAAAAACTTTGAACTGGCTTTCTTTTTGAAAGTGTTCACCTTTGGTCATTTGGACATAGGTAAGGCCCGTACTGTACTCGCATTTGACTACAAGGTCATATTGTATTACATAACCATTAACTAATTAATATTGGCTTAAGGTCGTTCTTCCACTAGGAAGTTACGTAAAAATTGACAGTGACCAGTTTTTTCGTAACGTCATTAATGCCCTAAAAGGCAGAGGCACAGTTTCTATGAATCATAGCTATTGCCATTTATTATTACTCGTATCATAGACTATGATAATAACAAATGGCAATAGTACATATATTTATATCAAAGCACTTACCGATATATCATTTAGCATTATAGATTTTGCAATATTTACCATGTAGGTATACAAGGTGTATCTATTCATACACGAAATATTATAAGAGGTACACCTGTAGGTGGTAAAGAAGCTATAGCAAAGAAAAAACATTTTTCTAAGCGTTTTTTTTTTTAATTTAATCTTTATAAATTTTTTGACGCTCATAAGAAATACTGGCTCCTTCTTATTTTTCGGCCCGAGACACCTCGGCCATGCTCGTGCCGTCCGGTCGTCGCATAGAATTTGGAGTAAAGGTTTTATGCAAAACGTCTCAAGTAGTTTTAAAATTATAATAATTACGAAAATTCAAAAACGCTTAGATAAAAATTTTCTTTTCATCCCACCATCTCGGAAAGAGTATTTTTAATCTTTAATATCTGAGTGGAAAAGCCGTTTTTATTCTCTAGAGGATAAAGTAAATTGAATTTAGAACATCGTGTGCACTAAGTTTGTGATAGTGCACACGACGTTCTAAATTCAATTTACGTGTTGCACTCGAGTGCAAAGATTTTTCACCTCGTGCTCTTTTGATTCCCTCGCTAACGCTCAGGATTCTAATTTTGAATCACTCGCTGCGCTCGTGATTCAATTTTAGAATCCTTCGCTTGCTCGGTCATCAAAATTGAGCACGCGGTTAAAAAGCAACTTTGCACTCTTGTATAACAAATAACTATTTTGCTTCTATAGCTTCTTTACCACCTACAGGTGTACCCCTTAAAATATTTCGTGTATGAATAGATACACCTTATATATTGCGCCTAGGAAATTCGTAGTGCGAAATAACGACGAATTTAAATTGAGCATTACGTTATTTTAGCCATAATTTATAATTTCCTGGCGACACAGTTATTGGCAATTGCTTCAATAGAGCTTTGCTCAAATAGTAGGAGAATTTACTAACTGAATTTTAATAACTAGACGTCCTCTATATGCTGTTCCATAGTAATTATTAAACTAGTAGAATTAATTACGGCCGGCCGGCCGGCGGTATTACCTACTTACGGCCTAAAGAAACGATTATAAAATTAGTCATGACATGAAGACTACACATACTATTTAGTTAGTAAATGTTCTTGAATTTGGTGATATGAACATTGGCACTGCCATGACTTCAATGACAAACCTTCTTCAATGATATAAGTTTTTGTCGTGGCTGCAGGCTATCCACAGGATAATCCGGTTAGGCAGCCAACTACCTCCTAAGGTGATCTGAGAGATACCATTCATAAAAGAAGTGAATACCTTACCTGATCAGAGGGTCCGACGGTTTTTTACCATGTGTTTATTAATTTTAAGTATTTCCTTATTATGTAAAAATATCAGATTTCTGCACTTCTCCATATGAAGTATAACTGTGCCAAATTGCATACACCTCTGTCCGCGTAATTATCGTAAACAGGGGTATACATTTTTTTTTTTTTCACGTAATTAATATTATAGATACGTAATTCTGCGCTTCTGCCTTACGTACCCTTGCCTTTCATTCACAAGATGGAACAGATTTTTTTTTTTCTTCTTATAAATAACTCTATGATTTCTTTCGTCCCCAGGACCCAACACGCGTGGTCTGCCCGGTCATAGATGTGATCAGCATGGACACATTCCAGTACATCGGTGCGTCGGCGGACTTGCGCGGCGGCTTCGATTGGAACCTGGTGTTCAAGGTAACCGCTCACTGACCAACCGTCGCTAAGTAATGGACTTGAGACGGTGAAGTGCCGGATATGTTGACAGACTGAGTTATTTTAGTTGTATTAAGTAAGATGGTTAATGTTTTTATTAATCCACACGAGACTTTCGATGTAACGTCTGTGGAAATTTATTATGTTTCGTTATTTAATTTTCTTCTGAACGAAGCGATACACCCGATAATCTTTAGAAAGATGGGATGCACGCCCAAGGTGTCTATTGCATGCATCCTAAATCTAAACAGCAATTTCAACAGGTATTACTGGGAACGACCTGGACACTAATATAAGCGTCAATGACAACCTGCATTGAAATGATCCTTAGATTTAATGAAGTTCACAAATCGCAACAATGTATCTTAAAATTGGTAATAATTAAGGCCATCAATTAACTATTAAAATAGTTATCTTCTGCTACATCAAATAGGTATCTTCTGCTACATCACATTTCTTACGGTACTAGCAAAAGACGATATTAAAATTCATCCTCTCCATCAATTTCAGTGGGAGTACCTAGCTCACGCCGAGCGTAGTGCCCGCCTCAGCGACCCCACCCAGGTGATCAGGACTCCCATGATAGCTGGTGGATTGTTCAGCATGGACAGGAAGTATTTCAGCAAGCTCGGCAAATACGACATGAAGATGGACGTTTGGGGAGGAGAGAATCTGGAGATCTCGTTTAGGTAAGCAGGATTTTTATCACTTTTCTTAATTGAATGAACTTATAACATGAACGCCTGGCGGGAAACACCTGTCATAACTTCGTGGTTACTGGAAACATTAAAAATCGCAGCGATTTATAAAAACCTACATATGAAAAAATTAAGAAACTCACTAAGTAATGTATCACAAAAGATAATTATAGTAAACTAACTATAGTAAATAGCATATAATTCGTCATTTTTCTGCCCATATCCCCATCTATTTGGGGTCGGCGCAACATGTCTTATAGCATATAACTATTAGCCAAAAAAACTTTCAATCTTTGGCGCTGCTACTGTAATGTAAAATACAATGAAAGTAAATAAACTTTCAGACGAATGAGAGACAAAAATAGTGCCTGTCATAAAAGCTAACTCTTCGATTCTAACATTCCAGGGTTTGGCAATGCGGCGGTTCCTTGGAAATAGTCCCCTGCTCCCGAGTAGGCCACGTCTTCAGGAAACGTCACCCCTACACTTTCCCTGGTGGATCCGGTGCGGTATTCGCGAGGAACACCAGGAGGGCTGCTGAAGTATGGATGGATGACTACAAGGAACTGTACTATCGGTCCCAGCCTTTGGCTAAACAAGTTGATTTTGGAGAGTAAGTTCTACTGGATCTTTATATTTAATGTTTATGTATTTTACTGAATTGCTAATTTTGGATTTGGAGTTTTCTTTTTCATCATTTTATGTGGATGTTGGCCAGCGAAATTCAATTTACAAGTTTTAATCCTATTACCATTCCATTTAGTGACTTGTTCATGAAATAGTAGTAAAATGATCTGACGAGTGTTGCATTAGAGATTTTAATTATTATAATTCTGTTTCATGGTCGCGTATCATATTTTGTTCAACATACAATAAGAAAATTTCAGCGTCTCGGGCTACCTTTTCGCATCCACCTGAAGCTGAAGGACGTCCACTGTAGGGGACATTTTGGACATCAGCATCCCTCAATCTATTTAAAACCTCTACGAAATGTCACTGGGCCACTATACTTCTCTTCTGCAAAATATATTATGCCCTCTTAATAGTTAACCTTCGATGGTTTGACGAATCCGTTCAATTACGTTCATAATTATGTAAAATTCCGTAACAATTATTAAATTGCTTCTACGTGTGATCACTAGATATTAAACCAAATATTCATTATTCTTCCTCAGCATATCAGAACGCGTGAACCTCCGTCAGAAGCTGCACTGCAAGCCATTCCGCTGGTACCTGGAACATGTGTACCCTGAGCTGCAAGTACCAGCAATGACTGATGTCTCACACGTCATCAAGCAAGGAGTCAGGTGTCTAGATACCATGGGTCATCTTGTCGATGGCACTTTAGGTAAGGCCCATTTGTATTATCTATAGCTCCACGTTTTTGCAAAAGCCTTTCCTTACCCATGTAATCTTAGTATTTTGCGTAGCAGTACCTGCTAAACTGAGGGCATTGGTATTGGCCCCAACTTACGAGCTGTAAGGTTGTGGGTTCAAACCCAGGAAGGCGCTTTACTTTGTGTAAATAGTATCATCACCAAAGCTCTCACAACACAATATTCAAAGACTTGTGACATCTATCAACCCGCACTGGGCCCGAGTGGTACATCTTGGCTCACTCCCTCTTCCCGAGACGAAATGGTAACAATATAGGCTAATTATGCTTATGATGATGACCATCTAAACTTGAACATGATTATTGTCGCCAAAACAAGAGCTAAACGTAACTCATCATTTTCCAGGTATGTATCCCTGCCACTACACAGGCGGCAACCAAGAGTGGCACTTCGACAACGGTCTTATCCGTCACCACCGCCTCTGCCTCTCCCTCTCATCAGAAGACCGAGTAACCGCAGTCCTGGCCGCCTGCGAACCTGCAGACGAGGCCCAGCTCTGGCGACGCCAAGGACCCTTGATCAAACATGTCAAGCTTGGTGCATGTCTCGATACAGAACGACAAGCGCTCTACGTGGAACAGTGTGATGAAGAGAAAGCTAGCCAACAATTCACTTTCTAAGGTGCCAGAAAAAATGCTTGAGAAATATAAACCAACACATGAACTTCTCCGTCAGGAAAAGTAATGCGTACAAATAAGACAAGAAAACGCGACGGTAGAAATTATATGTTTCTTCTGCATTTGAAATGTCTGGTGTCATACTTGATATTAAAACGGGATATTAGAAGAACAATTATTTATTCCCGGTTCCATAGTAAAATATTCCGATATTTGAAAAATTATTTCATTTTATTCTTAGTTTATATAACTCAGCAAATTTACATGCTGTCGTAACAAATACAGAAAAGTTACAACCGGGAATAAATTAGAAAAAGGAGAACGAACATTAATAACATCTAAAGAAATGTAAGCCGAAAGAGAAGAAGAAAATGTCCTCTTAGGGAATTACGATAGTGATCTAAACATTATCAGGGATATAGTCACAAATAAGACTTATAACACTTCGCTTTACATCACGTATTAGCTTCGGTACTTATAATGTCAGTACCTTTAGTATTAAGGCACCATAATCTTCCTCTCACACGTAGAAGGTGCCAAATTAATTTACCATTTGTAAATATTATTTTAAGGCTCACAATTTGAACATTCCATTTTGTTGTACCTTTTAAAGACACTTTATCTTTTACTTTACATTTTAATGTAATATTATTCTTGTTTTTAACTATTGTTTCGATAATGTCGCAATCTAATGAATTACTATCTGTAAATTACATATTTATTTAAGTTTATCGTGTATATTCATAAATATTATATTCAGTAATTAAAACCTTAGTATAAAGTAGTTACCATTACTATAGTTAATTCACTATAAGTGCCGGGAATGTGGAATGTGGATAATATTTGTAAAGATTAATATTTAGGACTTTATTACAGTTCGAAATTGATTGGTGTTGGAACTTACACCATTTATTATAAATATTTTAAGTACCTATCAAGAAATGAGTGTATTTGTTTTGGATTCTTTTGATTTAGCAAAACAAACTCAGTGCTCAATAAAAAATAGGCGTTATTAAA
Source organism: Aporophyla lueneburgensis (assembly GCA_932294355.1). Lineage (NCBI taxonomy): Eukaryota > Metazoa > Arthropoda > Insecta > Lepidoptera > Noctuidae > Aporophyla > Aporophyla lueneburgensis. The sequence continues at coordinate 6,123,407 of OW028746.1, forward strand.
CGTTAAGAAACGGACGAATTAATCGATATAATTTCTATCAAAATATTACCTAAAGTGTCATCGGACAAATTGTGGATTATACCTTTAGCAATCGTTCGTAATTTTATAATTATTGTTATGGTCTGTCTTAGCAATCTCAAAACTTCGGGTGTTTCATTTAAAAATCAATTTGTCATTTCATTTTGAACATCACATCATAATTATTATTTAGTAAGAACATAAGTTCTCGCCTTACAGTACAAGCTATGAACACAGTTGTTAATATAAGTTTTTATTCTAAGTTTGATATAATAATTTCATTTAAGACCCTAAAAGATTTGTCTAAAGACAATCATAAAAAACGTTTAGAACAGATAATTCTTCCAAAATTTTCATCGAAACATTTTTTGTTGACAAGTCAAGGCCTAAAAACGTTTTCAATCTCGTATCTGTATAGTAAGTTAATTGTTTAATACTCGTTATGTTAAGTTAGATATTTTTATTTACATTTGTTACTTTAATTTCTCGAAAAAGTATTAATTTATTGTAAATACTTGTGTACTTTTGTATTTTTCTATCGGTTCTTTTATAATGATTGTAAAACAATATTGGTGTATGACCAACTAAAGTGTCTGGGATGAGTGAATGCTTTATCGAATGGTTACTAACTGTACATCACAACTCATCATCAATAAAAACTGCCATGATATTATTATATGTTGGATAACTTCCACGAAAAATATTCCAATTACAATGATAATATTATAATTAATATAATATGTGCTCAATATTCATCTGAAACTTAAAACATAAACGAATTTTGTAGGGAAAGACAATATCATAGTTACTATATAAATAAATTACCTATTAATATGAAGGAAGTATTTGGTCTGTATAAATTAAACAATTTATGGGAGGCAAAAAGTTTAAATGGACAATGTTAACATAACTTCATTCATATAAATGGCTTTATGAGATCAAAAACAATAATTTTGATCAACAAATAAGAAGTCAACAATTTAAATATCTTCGTTTTTCAAATTTTCTAAGTTATGACTATTTGATAATAACCTTAACGTGTATCCATGACCGTTTTGCGGAATTTATAAAGGTCTTGGTAAATAATTAATTGTTCGTGGCGATATTATAGAAATATTTTTTAGAAATATGTGCAGCTTTCACTAGCTATATTCAATGTAGACAAATATAGGGAAATAATGCACGTTAACAAGAAATCGCATCCATTACGAATACGAACATTCCTAATAATACTAACATAATTCAAACACCATTTATGTAAATAAGTAAATATTGATATAGCATACTTTGTACTTATGACAAAAATATGACTTATGACTAAAGAATCAATAATATTCGATTTATATACTACATCAAGTGCACGATAGCACCTAGAGCACAATAAGTAGGAAATAATACAAAAGTTCTAAACTTTATTGAAATTATTATTTTTATTAAGTGGCAAATTGACTGCCCTAGTCAGACTTTGTTGAAACGATTTTTTGTTCACTAATAAACAAATGCGTGATTTTATTTTAGTGAGAAATCCATTTGGTAAATAAAAATACGTTTGAAGAATTTAAATGGTTTTATTTTACATTTTTGATGGCTCAAACCAAAACCCACACTTAATTATAAGAAAATAATTTACACCAGCAGAGTATTTAAAATACAGACACTTAAGAATCTTTGAAGAGATAATTTTAATTATATAAATAAGCTACACCTACTTATTTATAAGTTTAATAAGGTTTAAAAATCATCTATGACACCACGTTAAGACAAAACGCCTTCATTATATTCGATATTGATAACAAATTATATTTACCAGACAATTTATTCAACTGCGTCTCCACTTGGAACAACACAATCAAATTACCTATAATACATAATGTGAAATACGAGAAGTAAAATTTGACGTCACAACCATTCCAAGCGCTCATAGATGATCAAATATTTTTGCCGAAAATACCAAGTTACGACGCTGTAGCTCTTCCTGCGCTTTGCAACTTTGTTACATTTGTTCGGAGTTCGTCCTCAATCGGGAGATGTAAAATTCATTATTTTTGATCGAGAACGTCCAGTTTTAGAGATCTTTGCGATAAATTGAAAAGGGGATACCAAGTTGAAATGAAAGTTAAGTTAAAGAACCTTTAAAACACAACACTAACAAAAAAAAAAAACACTGGTGAAACATTCACTTGTGTGATAAACATTCACACCAGAATCACACAGGCATTGGCTGTGGCATCATATTTAGTTTTTTTTTTTTTCTTAATTTATTACTTCGAATATAATGAAAACGGCAATGGTTTTCATTTAAATAAAACCAAGGCCAGTCCATAGTTTTAGTGCAATACTAAAATGTTCAGAACTTTTGCACACTTACATTTATACAAAACAGATGATGTCCAAAGTTGTACACGGGGTAAACATCGGTATGTTCAGCAAAATGTTGTAATTTTCTATCCTTAGCTTATAATGGACACGTACTACTTTACTATGTTATTTCACATATTGGAGATTTTGTAGGTGATGATATTACAAGTAGAGAAGCAACAAGAATGAATAAAACAAATAAAATAAAAAAGCTAGACAGCCATGAGTTGTGAACGTGTATCGTTCCATAAATGGAACCTCCTTAAAAGGAGTTTTCTAAAACAAAATTAAGGTCACCGGTATTCAGCTCAATGAAAACTCCTTGTACATTTTATTAAATGATATTCTGAGAATTCGGTTTCTGTTTCAAGGTTCTTCACGACACTTCATTGTTAAATGTGATGATTCTAGTGTTAGTGGAATAATTTAAGTAAATATACTTTTATATTGATTTGAGAAGCCAAAAAAATTAACAAGCACATGCATTATGTGTTATTTTATAATTATTTCAAGTTATGAAGACGGTCCACAATCAGTCTTAAAAATATCCTCATCCTTGGAAACTTAAGCCTAACAATAACTTCATTGTTATCTGTAATATTGTTTATAATATTATTGTTCTTCTAAAAACTATCAATTACATATAAACATTAAACATAGAGTAAAATTCTACGAAAGATCTATCACACTGGGAATTCCTTTACTTCCTTTGGTTCAAATTACACATTTTAAATGGTACCTAGTAACTGATTATTAAGTTTTCATATGCATAAATATTTTCTCCACATTAATTAAATTTAACACCTAATCCAATTGTTTTTTTAGAAATGCACAAGAAGAATTCCCCTTCTTTTGGCTTCGCCGTAGTTGGGTAAATAGGAACCACTTCAAACCTATACCATGCTATCACAGTGGTTTAATCTTCACATTCTTTGAATGTAATGAGCAACAAGCTCTTTAAAAAATTAGCAACACACGTTACTAGCAACACTGATTGCTATGACAAAAAAAAACTTCTACAAGACGTAAAAAATCATATAAAATTATAATATATTCTATTTTAACAATAGATTTTCGAATAGGGCCCAAACTGCACGATGAAACTGCAAAACTTGTAAAATTCCATGACTTACTACGAGTATGAACTCATCTTGGTTTTAATAAAGTTGCCGATAACCTTAATAGCTCTAAACGCATAGTTAGGAGAGAGACGCTGTCGAAGAAGGTAGTAGCCGGTTAGGTTCATTGCGAGCAGGATGAACACTAACACGCTGAAGTCAACCCAGAAAGAGACACCAGACATGCCCATCAGTTTAACGAAGTAGCTGGAAAGTAAAAATAAATCATTAGGACACGAAATTAAGCTATCAGGTTTTCCAAAGGCGTGGTAAAAGAGAGTAAATAAGACGTTTAAATTGCAAAGGTCCACTTGAGGTACCTTGATTGTATTTATCAACGGTAAAAGATAGTGGAATCGTACTCTGTATAACGTAAAATAATAAATTCCTTAAAACTTACGCAACGTTCTTATATTCACAGTAGTCGACATGATCAGGACATATGAGATCGTTTCTGGGAGGGCCGTATATCGCGGCCACCAGGCCTTCGATCCCGTACCGGAGGAAGGAGCAAGCTCTTGCAAGTCTCCATACGATAGGGAGAGGGTCATCACCGCTGCCAATGCCGTAAACAGCGAGAAGCATCAGTGGAACACTCATAGCTGGGCCCATGAAGACTGAGTTCTGAAAAAAATATAAAACTACTTATTCTGAACGATATAACAAAGTAACATTTGAATTATGACAGAAATTCACAATCTTGTTCCTTAGTCATGTGACATAAAATAAATTATCATATAAATCGTAAAGTTAGAGATAACAAAATGCACTTAACGAGACATTTTTGTGGCAAAAACAGAGAAAAAAAATATAGAAAGATGGAGAGCAAAATGCATTAAATAAAACGATGAATAATAATAACGTTACAGCTTTTTAAGATACAGCATTCCAAGTGAGAACGAGAAAGCGAGATGAAATCTGATATTTCAACTATGTCTGGATCTATAAACACACCCCGTCATAGTTGGGAATAGGCTCCGCGGATTTTAGAAATATCTAATCTTAAAAGAATTTAAGAGTTACTTACAACAACACTTAACATAGACGAAATGACAGTTCCCATAGATTCCGATATGAGAGCTATAAGAATACACGTAGAACTGAACATGACTATCCTATCCAGCTCCATGGGCTGCGAGGTGATGGGATAAGTGATGACCAGGTAGATGAGGCTGAAGAATATAGTGGCAGGGGTCCGTGAGATGACCAGAGCAGCGTAGTAAGGCTTCAAGCCGTACCAGCGGTTGAAGTACTCTCTCTTGACGAGTTGTACTTCTGTTGGAACTGAAATTAGAACGAAAATTATTATAGGACGTTAATTTTCAAGAAGTCATTATTTTATAAGAAGGAGTAAATGATTCATCCAGTACATTCATCGTCAGTAAAATGCTAAGGCTGCCTATTTTATAACATCTAAAATTCAAGATAGCATCATATTTATTTGTATCATTTAGTATTTAATTAAGCACTTCCGTAACAAATTTGGTGATAATAAATAAACTGAATGCCAAAAACAATTTCTAGTCTGTCAAGGTGAAACTACAAAGCAAAACAACAAAACCAGGTTACATATTTAATGTGAACAATACAGGTTTGGTCACGTCAAAAAGCTTTTTGTCTGCTGCATTTTTATCCGTCTGAAGATGCACCTAATTCGCTATTGAATAAATCTAAATAAGAAATATATTTTCTATACAAATTGTAATTCACAGAAAGGGTTATAAAATGCCAATATGAAACATGAAATAATACCAGTACAAACAACCAGAAGAATAAACTCCAAATTTTGGAACGAAAGTATTAGTCAAAAAAAAAAAACGATACTTACATGCAAGCAACACAGGCATCATGGGAATATATAACATGGCAATTGTACAGGCGTAGCAGAAACCAAAGTTGAATATGGTCTTAGATGCGTCGTAGCCCATCTTGTTGAACAAAAGGGCAACGATGAACCCAATGAACAAGTGCAAGCCGACCCGCAGCCAGAGATAGCTCTGGAAAAAATTATATTTTTACTGGTAATGTTTTAATGTTTGTTTTACCTTAACTGGCTTGTAGGTGATTAATCTGACCAAAAATGTATAGTAGTTACAAACTATATTTAGTACCAGCTTCTTATATATTCTATTGTGTATGTTATTAATTTATTAAGAAATGTGTGAAATATTCTACCACCCGCAATCCGGTTTTGGTTCATTAACATTGAATTGCAAAATCTGCAATTACCATATTTTTAAAGCTATAATTTTTTTTACTGGTTTGAAGATGTTTTTGTCTTCTTCATAAATGTTCTGACCTTTTACGTCTTGAACTTGACCATCGTTTATATAACCAGTATCATAGAATACAAGGATAATATGTATGGAATATATTACCTTATTTCTAAGAGTCTGCAACAGCATCCTCTTGAGTAGCACAGTGAACTGTTGGCAAGCGGTACATCCATGTTTGTAGTTATGTTTTTCAATTCCACCGGCATTTAGTTGTTCTATCTCCATCTCTTCGAGCTGAGCTCCTGCCTGGATGTCTTCAATGTCATAGTTTCTCCATCTTTGGTTTTTACCATTTTCAACTGCTGATACCATTCTTTCCACATGAGATCCATATTCGCCACTAGAAACTTCGATTACTGGAGGGAAAATGATTTTGTTATAGTATTTTTCGAATTTCGTTTTTACCGTCTGTCTATACTTATAATGTAATATGTCTTTATTACTGGGATCCGAATTTCAACTTATTTTTAGTCTTGAGTGATCATGGCTATCTTAATATCAGTATTGGTCCATTTTTAACCAATATGGAATGATTAGAGATGCTATAAATACTGTTTTTGACACGATTAATATTCCGACATTAAATTTGTTTGATATTTGATTCATTTCGCTGCCATTTTATCGATAATTTATACCGCAGATTATTTATTTTTATTTATGACGCTATTATTATTTTTTCATCAATTTTTATGTAACGCATTATATAATTTAGATTTCTTTTTTGACATACTTATGTAAAAAATATGACCAATTTAATATTAAGTAAAAATAATTTTAAAGATTTAATTTACTTAAATTAAATCTTTAAAATTATTTTTACTTATATTAAATTTTTCTTGTGCATGTTAATAATTATAAATAATAATTTGCATGCCGTAATTGGTAAGACATATTGAACTGCGCATTTCTTCAACATCTTCTAATATATTTTTATCTATATTCAGCAATAAATTAATTGCATTGAATTGAACTTAAGTAATGTATATGTGTAAAGCAGTGCTTACTTGTATGTGGATCAAAACTGTTTCTTAAAAGCGACAGTGAGGTATGTTTAATTCTGATCTTTTTTACTGCGAATACACGCAAATAAAATGCACATTATATTCAGTAGCAAATCTTATAAGAACATATGATAGATTACATAGATTTACCTACTTATCATTTTGTGTAAACATCGTCGAAATTAAAACTTTGCATCCCTCCACTGCTTTTTGCATTGGAGTTGTTGAAATGTTGGTATAAAAATTTGAGTGGTAAGCTTTAATTTTTTTATATATGTCCATACAGGGTAGCACAACGGCGCCCAAAGTGTAACCATGAATTTAAAGCATACGACTCTAGACGCTAGAGTAGATTTTTTTTGGGTTAACAGAATAAAAGCAGCTGTTTCAAAAAAAGTGAACCGCTTCAAAATGTATGGAGAGCCATTTTTTTTTAATAACCGACGAAAAATTTTAACAGGGAATTTTAGAATCATGCGCTGACTCTTGTGGAACAGGTAACGCCGATGTTCTGTAAACATATGAAGGCGACTAGGTATATTAAGTAACTAAAGCTAATCACGACCTTAACCAATATGACATACGGCATATAATATTTATCTAATTGACCAATTCTTTTCTTTTTTCTAATCTCATGATCATCATGCTTGATAATAACACTCTAATTACAGTGTAGTTTAACTTTAATAACTGCTTAGATACTGTTCCTGTTTGTTATTTCTGTCATAATTATGTTTTATATCATAGCTATATTGGTATGGTTTTACTGACTCACAATATCCGCGGTTGTGACTTTTTAACCGACTTCAAAAAAAGGAGGAGGTTATCAATTCGACTGTATTTTTTTTATGTTTGTTACCTCATATCTTTTGACTGGGTGAACCGATTTTGATGATTATTTTTTTATTTGAAAGCTGGTGCTTCCCGAATGGTACCATTGTAATTTGGTTCCATTCGAACAATGGGGTCCATGTGAAAACCATATAAATCTTAAATTTGCATTAAGTATTTGCGCGACAAATGAACGAATACCGTATGTTTGTTACCTCATAACTTTTGACTGGGTGAACCTATTTTGATGATTCTTTTTATATTTGAAAACTGGTGCTTTCCGAATGGTCCCATTTTAATTTGGTTCCATTTGGACAATGAAGTCCATGTGAAAACCATATAAGTCTTAAATTTGCATTACGTATTTCCGCGACAAATGAACGAATAACGTGATTAGATTAGTGCGGAGTATCTACCACAACTAAAAAGTTAAAAAATAAAAACTTTTTACAAAAAAAACAACCGACTTCCTTAAAATAAACACTACAAAATCAAAAATACTTTAATTTCGGAAGTCGGCGGCAAAAACCTTAAATACAGAGCCTAAGACACCGACTTTCGAAATAAAAGTTATTTTTGACTTTGTAGAGTTTTTTTTTAAGGAAGTCGGTTGTTTTTTTTTTTTTTTTTGTTAAAAGTCTTTTAAGTCATCATTTATTTTTGCATTAAATAAAATGAAATGTTTATTTCTGTAAATAAGTTGATCTTATAAAACACTTTTACACGTCAACATTTTTTGGTCAATACTTTAAAAACTAGATGGCGCCAGGCGCCAGTATTTCCTAGCTGACTGTTCCCTGAGAAGAAACGCCGAAACAAACACAGAACGTATATTATTAGAATTTTATTAATATATACACCGTGACATTTTAATCGTTTTACAAAGGTTATCCACTCAATATATCCGACATAATATACCTCTAGACGTGATTAAAAATGTTACCATTAATTCACATAATAGGTACTAAGAAAAATAAATAATTCATTAGAAGTATGAAACATCCTCTTAATAATGTTTACGTATCAAACAGTACTTACAGAACATATCTACCCAGTGCACGAGTCGACCAGAGGGGTAATTGCGGAACTTTTTATCGGTAGGAATTGGTTTAATATTCATAGTTAAACAACATTCATTGCGTTGTTTACGTTGCTGAGCCGACAATTTATTCTAACAAATGACGCAATGGTTTAAAAATAATCTTCAATCCCATTCAGATTCTGATAAATTGTGCGTTTCGCAATTAGGGTGCAGATCATTCCATCTCCATTTCCCATGAGACAAAATGAACAATATTTTTATTTATATTTCTTCAAATATTCTTTTTTTCTTATAGATGTGTAGTAGTCATTGGGTACACAAGTGGGCTGCTGTTGTAAAACAATTAAAATGTCATGGTGTATATTAATATCGACCTATTCATGACTCGCAGGATATCATTTTAATATTTTGTCTGCATTAAAAATAAAAATGTAACTAAACCAAGACAGTCACTAAATCAACCAAAATCCAAGGTTTTAAGAATCTCCTACGAAATATTTCGACTAAGTCAATCATAACCGTTGTGGCGTTGCTTGTCATTTAATATGATAACATAAATTCAGGTATACTCACTAAAATCTGCAGGGTTGTAAGTCTTAGGACAGGGCAGCTGTAGCTCATTAAGGAAGGGCACGACCCCAGACGACGTTCCTTGGTAGGCGCAGCGACCACCAGCCACCACATACACGTGGTCAAACTCCGCAAACAGACGGGCTGATGGTGTGTGCAAGGAGCAGATGACGGTGCGACCACCACGAGCCACTCTCTTGAGAAGGGAGACGCACGTTGAGGATGCTACGTCATCGAGACCGCTGAAAGTGATAATGGGGTTAATAAACGAAGTGATAGCGAAAAGTGTTAAGTGGGAGCAGATGATGGATCGAATACTGCGAGCCAAGCTTAGTAGGAGTGAGACTCGCGGCAGGATAGCCGCGAAACGTTTTTTGCAATTTACATACAGGTCATGGTTAAGCTGCATGTGTACGTTGAACAAAATATGATTCGCGGCCGTGACAAATATAGTTTTACATGATTATAAACATTTAGATCATAAAAGCAGCCCTCTAAGTTTATTTAATCCCACTGAGTGACTTTTCCTTAAATAGTCTCGCAATTTGCAAAAATTGTAAGAATGATGAAGGGTCTGTCTTTTTGCCCACAGAATTCATATTTTCACTACGAGGCTACGACGTCGATATCGCTGGAGCAATGGTGATTTATTAAAATTCTAAATCAATGGGATTGTAAAGTAACTGCTTTCTTATTATAATATGTACATGACGGTTTAGTAAGGCACTAAAGGTACTGGTAAACAATGTTTAGATAGATACAGCTGTTCTTTTAATTTCATTAGTTAAGGTTTTAATCTCGTAACTATTTGGATATTTTTGCTCATTTCAATAAAGTGGATAATTCAACCATGTCACAAACATGTCCATTTATTTTATGTTATTGTACAATTATTTGAAAGGTAGGTACTTAAATATGTTTTTCACCGTTCATGTTATAACCGACTAGATCGGTAGACCGGAAACCGTGTATTTAATTATATCTAAAGGCTTTAATCTAATGAACTTTTTGTCAACTAAAAACTCGGTAGCGTTTTATCCGCTAATTAACAAAAAATGTAAATAGAACTTGAACTATATTAATTGATTTTCGAAGTCTTAGAGTAAAAACAGCAGACAACAGACAGCTTTTTTTTTAATTTTGTTATACGTACAAGCAATTCAGAGGTAACAAACATGTGTGTAAGTCTTGTTTTATCAAAAAAAATCTATATAGTTAAAACATTGCATTAAAGGATGCATGAAATTTATGAGCTTTAGCTTAGTAAAAAAATATCTATATCGAACGAACATAGAATAGTAATCTATCCTCAATACACGAAAGAATTGTTTCTAGACACCAAACATTTTACTTTATCTTCTTCCATCTTTCTTTCTACTGACACTATAATTGCGTAACACACACTCACAATCACAATCTAAATAATTTTGAAGGATCCATTGCTACATTTGTGCGAAAAATGTATCTGCTCAACAACGTCAGTAACGCAATGAATGTTGTTGAACTATCAAAATTAAAGCCAACACAAAGACAACTGAACACAGTCCACGTAAGGTTGAATGAAATAGAAAACTTTACCGATGTAACTATAATTACTAGTCTGCCAAGAAGGTAACTCAATCACTTCGCTTCGTGTCTCTAGGATGTTACGTGTTTTAGTTTTACGTAAAGTTACTTAAGCCTTCCTTGTTGGTTTAGTGGTTGCAAGCGTGACCTCGGAGCTTACGTTTATTCTCCGGGTGGGGCAAAAACTTCTATGCGGACAACAATATTCTCCATAGAAATCGTTCCACCTGGCCACCAAATGGGTACAAATTCAAACCAAGACTCTTAAATTTCCTCTTAATATATTTTTATTTAAACCAAATTACTTGTTTTCGCAATATTTATCTATAATGTTTCGCTTTAAGGTAAATTCGCGGTTATTCGCGAAATTAAAATTTTCTGATCTTATGGGACTCAACGACAAGAAATTACTGGCGATAGAAAGGTCTGCAATATCTATGTGCTATCATCTTTGGGACTATAGGGTTGTTGGTAACTTTGATGTGACTTACGTGGTAGGTTCGTCCAAGAATATAACTGGTGGATTGTTGAGCAGCTCCAGCGCTATTGATATTCTTTTTCTTTCGCCGCCTGACAGCCGTTCTGTTGCGGTGTTCCTAGCTTTCTGTAGCCTTAGCAGTTGAATAATTTCTTCTACCTGTGAACACGACAAAATTTTCCGCAACATTTAAAGATAGCCTAAAACATCATCGTCAACATCCCCTGATCAATGGCCCATCCAATGCTGAGTCAAATGTGAAAATGTAATAACGAGAAGTATTTTGGATGGTTTGGATCTTAAACAAATTGCGATAAAAAATATTTTAAATTGGAACTGAACAATTTTCGCCAATCCAGCATCAAATTAATTTTTAGCAAAACTCTAATTTACAAACGATTTGATGACTTTATTTTTAGGTAGGGCCGTAGCTTGTATAATGTATAATATAGACTTGAAATATCAGTATTTTTTTCTTGTTTTTTTTTTTAACTTTACAGACGTGATGAGATATCTATCATATCATTGTTTGTAATTTGATTTACTCATACGTAGCAGTATCTTTTAAGTTAGGTTATGTAAGTATATGTAATTACTTACCCAGATAAATAAATAAAGTCACAATACTATTTAACAAAAAGTATGTGTTTTAACTCATACTTTAACTGAACTTAAATAACAGCGGTCGAAACTAACATCAAACAATTTTTCTGTTTTATCATGTTTTGATTTATATCATGATAATTGACTACAAATTGAGTAACCAATCACTAAATTCGCTTTTTATATATATAGGCAATTATAATCCCAAAAACAATTATTAAACTTGTAAATGACAGTCGCACTTCCGCTAAGTACATTATAAATGCGACTTTCATTTACATAATTTTGACAGTAGTCAAAACAAACGATACGTGAGCGACTGTACATACACAGTCGCTCACGTATCGTTTGTTTGTGATTTGTATCGTGACCACAATTTCTTTCCACGATCAACTAACTAATTTGTTGCAATGACAATGTTTGATACATAATAGTAAGAATTTATTTATTTGTCATAATATTCTAAAAAGACAATGAAGCGAGGTCGCGGCAGACCACGTAAGAGATGGCGGGACGAGCAGAATCCATCCAGATTCCGTGAATACTGGAAGGACGGCGTGCGGACTCGCGAAAGATGGAAGGAGTGAAGGGAGGCTTTTACCCAGGAGAGAGACAGTGGAAGCTGGTAAAAAAATATGTAATTGAAGTGTTTGGTAATATGCCTTAATTCCAGGACATGCCGTATAATACATATCCTCATAATACATACAATAACTCCTTTCTTCTCCTTAGACATGTCAGTTCCAAGCTTTAGGTCAGCAGCAATCAGCATGGCTTCCTCCACCGTGATGTAGGGCTGCAGCAGATCCTCCTGCATGATGTACCGGGACAGCTTCCTGAACTGGTGGAGGTCACGCTGCTCGCCATTGGTGGAGATGACTCCTGAAGCGCCTGTTACCCTGGAAGGAATGGAACGGTGTTTCGGTTTAAAAAAGCTGGGTTTTGGATCGGATTGGTTGTTGCGTCACTATGTAGGAAAGATCTAAGAAGTGGATGGATTTATGTATTGTAAAGTCAGAGAAATTAACTTCAAATGTCATCAACTCATCATTTTAGCCCAAAGACGTCCACTGCTGGACATACGCCTCCTCCAATTTGAGGGTATTTACCATAATCGCCATGCTTGGTAGGCGGATTGGTGATCGCAGTATGGTGGTAAAATGCATAGAGAACGCTTTTGCCCATTCTCTAGTAAGTCCCTTAGTTACCTTTTACGATACCCACGGCAAGAAATTGGAAGGTGCTATTGCTTTACATGCTTTACGACAGGGTGTTATGACGCAACATGGTAGAGGACTATATCCAGCAATAGACTGCGATAGGCTGAATTGATTGATTGAATCAAAGCATGACATGGGACTTAAACATAACTGGCGAAATATAGGTGAAAAAAATTTCTACATCTCTGCCTAGCCCAACACGTTTTTTGAAGCAGTGTCTTTTTTGTTTAATCCTAGATGTAGTTAATCGATTGGCTTCAAATACTGATTTACGTTTAATGGTTTTTTTATTACAAAGAACCAGTCTGCTAGCTATAAGATTTAATGCCCATTTTGAAATCAATATTTATTATCTGCTAAAATAATTTTAATCCACAAAAAATAAACTAACCTGTCTAAAAATAATCTTTGGTAAATTACCTTTGGCCTGTATCACGCCAACCAAATTAAAGCAATAATTACCAACATTTAAAGTTATAAAAAGCTATATTTAAACTTTTTCTCGAATGCATGGAACTAGTAAATTGACAGGTTTCTATATTTTTCTCTTAAATTCAAATTATTCTTACGTCCGCTTCAGTCAGGTTTTGGGAAAGAGCAAATAATAATTTATTGGTTGTAAATAATTCTTTGTTCATAGTAAGTAATTAGATTATTAGGATACAAAATACAATTTAGTATTTATTTGTAACTTACAATTTTGATTAGTTAGGAGAGCAGTGGTAGCCTTATAATAACGACCCTACTTACGTGTCGTAGGTTCGAACTCAGGCACGTAAATAACGTTACATCTATTATTTATTTCATCACCAAAACGGTGAAGGAAAACATAGTGAAGAAACCGGCATGTCCCAGAACCAAAAATTCGAAGACATGTCATTCCCACTGTGTTCGCGTGGTTGATTGAGGCATGCTTCCTCTCACAGAAAGTAACCCTGTTTCCAGCAGTGGGAATTTTATAGGCTAATTACGCTACTAGTACGTAATGTTAGAAAATGGTATCAAAGGTGAAGACAGGGTCGCAGCTTACCATATTTCTCATCATGGCGATTTCCCTCATCCAAAAGCATTAATAGCATTTGTCGTGATTATTACGTGATTTGGAGTTAGCACGCCATCGGATGGCGTGATTTCATTGATTTTATTAAAAAAATGTTTTGTGGCAGTGCTGGCAACACTGTCAATAACTTAAATGTTACAAAACTTTTACTCGTATTTTCACTTTGGCAACTCTGGAAACTGAATGTATTATTCTAGTTTGGCAACACTTAGAAATAACTGTTATAATATTTTTATTATTTCAAATGGTAAAATGTAGTGCGAGTTATTCAATCTTTGATCATGAAAGAGTACAGAAAAGCGATTAAAAAGTGTTAGCAAGAAAATTAACTATTATGGAATTAATCTTAAATGTATTGGAATAAGAGAATGCAGAGAGCTGGATGCGAGAAGCACAGAACCGGTCGAAGTGGTGGTGCTTGGGGGAGGCCTATGTCCAGCATTGGACGTCTTTCGGCAGAAATTATGATGATGATGATGCATTGAATAAAGACTTTTATTCCATACATTTAAGATTCAATCCATACAAAAGACACACTCTAAACACAACGCAGCAACATTTATTTCCAGTCACGCAACTCAACTAGGCTATACAAATACGCCAGCAATTAACCCAGGCCTCGAACACATGGGCACTAGACCTGCTATTAATGTCCTATGACGATGAAGTTTTGTCGTTATGTCGTTTTTACATAATACTCACCTGATGACTTGAGGAAAAATGGTGCTGGAAAAACGCATTGAAGACTTTGCTATTCGGAAATACTGTGAAAACGATAAATGATTTTATTTCTGTAAGTTGGTTTGGGCGCGTATTCCTCCAGGCATCCATTTCGAGCAGGCCCTGGAAATGGATGCCTGGAGGAATTTGGGGGAGACCTTTGCTCTGCAGACAGTGTAAGCTTCACAAAAACACGGTTTTACACGGCAGTCTTAGTTTGCAAACTATTTGAGGTCGGCGTTTCCTATTTGAGTACTCTGTGAAGAAAAGCCGAAACGAAGTCAGCGGTCACAGTTTCTTTTAAATTCAAGATCAATGATCGGTCAACTTAAATTACTTACTCATGAACTAGTGAACTCACTGTTATTTTATATTCTGTGTTGTTCTTTAGCACACCTACCTACCGACCTATCCGCGTAACTATTAAGATATTTTCATTGTTTTCTATTAGGTATATAATAATAAATATCTGGTTGACCGAGCTTTGCTTGGTATATTTTGGTAAATTGTGTTAAAAATAATAAGTTTATGTTCAAGTTGACTATCTATAAAGATTGTCATTGAAAAAGACGAATAAAACGACATTTTATAAAAATGAATCTTAGCTAGATCGATTTATCGCCCCCGAAACCCCCTGTATACTAAATTTCATGAAAATCGTTGGAGCCGTTTCCGAGATTCAGATTACATATATACAAGAATTGCTCGTTTAAAGGTATAAGATATGTAATAAAACATGGGTCCCCGAAAACATCAAACGGCATCGCGGAAGACCCAGGCGTAGAGGGCGGGACACACTCGAAGCGTACTTGAGGGATTGGTCCTTATTGGCTCAGGATAGAGTTGAGTGGAAAAAGGAAAGAGAGGGTTTTGCCCTACAGTGGGACACACAAGCTGATTATTATTATAATCACCCTATAATGTTGTCACTCTTGGACGTAGGTCAACTTTCTTCAAGAGGCTCTAATCTATATTACAAATGCCCTGTGCGGGTTGGTAGATGTCACAAGTCTTCGATGTTTCGGTTCGAGAACATCTGGTTTCCTTACGATGTTTGCTTGCACTATTTTCAGAGCAGTATTGATGAAAATAATTTACACAAAATAAAGCGTCTGCCTGATTTTGAACCAACGAGCTACAACTCGTAAGTCGCGGCTTTTACCACAGGACCATCAATGCAAACTATAGGAACAGGCGCCAGTACATCAAGCTACCCGAAACTGTCAAATTTTCCCAATCAATCTTGAACCTAATACTTTGGCGATAAAGTTGAAAACCTATTAAAGAAATTTGACAGATTGTAGTAGCTTTTTTTCTGTACTTATTTAATTAGTGGGATATTTGTTATATTATCGAAGGAGATGTAATTACTGATATTTTTTATGTGTATAATAAAGTATTATGTATTTCATATTGTTTATGGAAACCTAAGTGGTATTGAATAACGTGTTAATGCACTTAAATTGATTTATAATGAGAACATGTTTTTTTTATTACATTATTATTAAAGAGTTATTACTCACGATAAGATTGTCTAGTAATCATTTATTTTTATTACTTTAATACCCATTTTACTCTTTATTAAGCGAAGTATATGTACAAAGCACTTCATTTAGTTTTGTAGCAGGGGAAATACTTCTCAGAGTCATATTAAAATACACTATAAATTGGAAGGAAAATCGACGCAAAACATGTTACCATAGATTGAGTATATGATTCAGTCTATAAGTTATTTAAAAAAAAATGCTGAACATTTTGACTGCGTAGGGATTGGCCTTTTCTATGTAACAGCAGGATTTTTTAGGTGAAGGGTGGGCTTTTTGGGGACTAATTTTTACATTCTAAAAGTGCTAAATCGCTGCCTTGTTTAAATAAATGACTAAATTGGTCTATTATTATGTATAATTATTATTGCAATTGGTTGCTAAGTTAGAAATTTTCAATTCAAAGCTCGATTTGGGTGACCTTCATTTATAAATGCTTAAATGCTGATAATCAAAACGATGTTTGATGACCCCTAATTCTGACCACAACGTTTATCCAAGCTCCATCTATATAGCCGGCTTTTGCATAGTCCCGATCACCATCGTACGGTTCTAACAAGATAAAGCCGAAATTCTTTCTGATGTCTACCGCAAAACTCACTGCGACACTCTTTGTGTCAGAGAACCATCGAAATGAAACCCAATAGCGGCCACACATCTCTTGACTAATGCCTAGATCTGTCACCCGAATTACGGTTACACGCTTATAGAAGGAAGAGTTTACTTAAATTAGCATACAGTACCTGTATCCAGCTAGTATGTTGAGAAGAGTGCTCTTGCCTGCTCCAGAAGGACCCAAGATGGCCGTCAGTTGACCCGAGCGAAAGTCACCATTGATGCTTCGCAAGATTATCTTGGAACCTGAAAATAATAATATTCATTTAGTCGTGTAATAATGCAACACAAGTAATGAACATAGAGAAGATTTTATTGTAACAGTTTGTTTCAAAATAGGTTTAACTTTAGGCTGTGTTCGAAAAAACAACTGGCTGTTTATAACTTTTTACTAAAACATTTCTAACGATTTTTGAAATAAAAGACGAGTTCTAAGTTACGTCGGACAAAGTTTGAAGAAAGGAGAAAATAAAATATTTAAGGTTTTATAATCTGATACTTTCCATGCTAAACTCTTGATATTTTAAAGCATTTAAATCACCGAAATAATGTTAGTGAAATATTGTTATAATCAAGAATGAACAGGAAATGGAATGAATGAACAAAATTTCTAATATATTGTAGGCCGTAGGGAACTACCTATGACCACGCCATCTACGGTTAGCTTTGCCCGACCTTCCCCATAGTTTTGTCAAACGTCTTGAAAAAACAACATGTCGGCGTAAGGTCCAATTTTGGCCATGGTGTAAGATCCGATTTTGGCCACGTTGTAGGTATGGTCCAATTTTAGCCACGTTGTAGGTGAGGTCCAATTTTGGCCACAGTGTAAGGTCCAATTTTGGCCACGGTTAAAAATCCGATTTTGGCCACGTTGTAGGTAAGGTCCAATTTTGGCCACGGAGTAAGGTGCGTTTTGGGCATCGTGTAAGGTCCAATTTTGGTCACGGTTTAAGGTCCTATTTTGGCCATGGTGTAAGGTCCAATTTTGGCCACGGTGTAAAATCCGATTTTGGCCACGGTGTAAGATCCGATTGTGGCCTCGTTGTAGGTAAGGTCCAATTTTGGCCACGGTGTAAGGTCCAATTCTGGCCACGGTGTAAATTCATATTTTGGCCCCGGTGCAAGGTTCAAATTTGGCCACGGTGTAAGGTCCCACAAGGTAAGGTCCTATGACAGCAATTCGTTTACTTGGGTACAAACTAAACATTAACACCAGTATACCTAGCTAGCACATAATAATAATAACAAACACCATTATTAACAGAAATAAAAACTATTTTCCTTATTGTACTGTGAATTAATTTAATTATCAACTGTCAGTACCATTTGCTACAAGATCAAGGATCGGTCAACTTAGATTGCCTACTCGTGTACCATTGAACTTACTGTTAAGTAAATTTTATTAAATTATCTGTGTTATTATGAAGATTTTTTGGTTGTTTTCTATAACAAAAATGGCCCACAATATACACAGGTCTCCTCTCTTCTAGAGGGAGCTGTAAGCTATGCCACACGGGCCTGGTATCTTCGATGGTTGGCTCCAAGACATCCCGTTTTCCTTACAATGTTTTCCTAAGTCGTTTTGAGAGCAGTGGTAATGAAATTATTAACACAAAGTAAAGCATCTGCCTGGGTTTAAACCCACGAACTACAGTTCGTAAGTCGGGGCCGATGCAGGTCAATATTAGGGTAGTATGTTGATCTAAATGTGGTTCGCACAACGCCGTTACAAATATTTATTTAAATAAATTATACTCATAAAAATCATGATTACGTCTCTCTAAGTTTTATTCCTTAATGATTTTTTCATTTGAGGCCCAAAAGTGGACGAAAGGATTCTAACTTAACGAGTTGACTTGCTGATTCCCCTTAGTAATAAAAAAAAACCATTTGACCAAATAGGTTGTTTGAGATTATTTTAACCACTTCTTTTATACGCGCGTCTATTTTTTGCTGGTGATCATGTCTGCAAAATTAGACATAAAATTACACTAGCCATTCCACTTAGTAATTAAGCTCTAGCACGGAAATAGAAAAACGCACGTTACAAAACTGGTCAAAATGTGGGTAGTAAAAAATTTTATAACCGACAGTTAAAGTTCATTCTGATAACGATTTTCAAAAAAAAAAAACTCGTGTCTTTAGTTGTATCCTATTTAATATTATATGTAAATGCACGAGTAAGTTTGTTTGTTCGTTACGATTTCATGCTAAAACGGCAGAACGGATGTGGGTGAAATTTGGACACAGATAGACCATTATCTGGGTAAGGACATATGCTACTTTGTGTTTTGGATCGTAGACGAAGTCGCGGGATCTTATTAAAATACTTTTGTTTTATTTTTTCCTACAGTGTGTCAAGAAAAAACACAATTCATCGCCATGCTTGGAAGGCGGGTTAGCGATCGCAGTATGGTAGTAAAATGCATAAAGAACACTGCTGCCAATTCTCTAGTAAGTCCTTTAGTCGCCTTTTATGACACCCACGGGAAGAAATGGAGTGGTGCTATTCTTTACGTCCGAGACCATACGGAACTTAATTTCTTAGCAAGAAAATCGTGTCAAGAAATTGTTAGTTGCTAGTCTACACAGCGAGTGTTGAGGCATGTCAATCAATTATTATTGTCATGATCGCATTGACCATGATTGACAGCGTAAGGTGTAATTTATAAAACAGAATCACCTTCAATCGTATCAAAGGCCACTTAGGTTAAGTGAGAAGGGTGATCACAGCGCAGTAGAACCTATTATAATTATGTCTATAAGGTTATTATTATTTATCTTACAACGTGTAACTAAGTTTACCTATACTTGTCTTCAAACTTCCGTTTAGTAAATTACAGTCACCAAAAGGATAATTGCCCACACCATTATCAATCATAGCTCAGTAGAATCTATTTTAATTATTTCAATAAGGTTATTATTATTTATCTTACGACGTGGAAATTAGTTTACCTATAACTTCTTATCTTCAAACTTCTGTTTTAGTAAATTATAGTCACCAAAAAATTGTTGGTTACACCATTATCATTAGCAATGGCTTCCATATTGACAGTTTGCCCAAATTCATTGCGTTATTTTCGTTTATGAGCAGACAATAAAATATGCAGCAATGTCTAGTGGTTAGTGACCCTGACTGCTAAGACTAAGGTCGTGGGTTCGATTCCCACCCAGGACAAATGTGTGATGAGCACAATCATTTGTTCTGTGTCTGTAATTTATCTATAATAAGTATGTATTTAGAAATATATAAGTATATTTATCAGTTGTCTGGTTTCCACAGTAAAGGCTCTGCCTAGTTTGGATCAGATAATGTTGTGTTGGTTGTCCTAAGATATTAGTATATAAGATATTATTATATGAATGAACAAATAATAATAAATACACAATTTCTTTATGGAACATGAGACATGATGGTTTCAATGGCGAAAACACAGTCCAACCGTAATGATGATTAATTATAATTATTTCTGCAATACCTTACGGACAAGACGAGGTACAACCATGCATTTTGCAACCTGCGCCTGCGCAACAGGTTGCTTGTAGACGTCATTGTTTTGAGTAACATTGAGATCTAGAACATAGATGTTATTTACCATTTGCAAAGTTGATATTACTTAATAAAGAGAAATGTCGTAATAAGTAGATTATACGTACATCTAAAGAAGATTACCCAGAACCTATGGTCTACCATAGATAGATAGAGTCTAGGTTATCTTTTAGATGCAACTTAAATCTTCTCGATCCTACATATGGATGTAGGATCGAGAAGATTTAAATTGCATCTTAACATCCATTTCGGAATCTGCCTATAATGTTTTCGCGCTGGAACACAGTACTTGTCTCTGTGATAAGTATTGGCCATGATGTCTTCGATTTTTAACACGCTTTATATTAGCTTCACTTGTATGTTTGTATGTTTGTTTGTAACCGACTCCTTATAGCGCGATTTTGACCCACTTTAAACGACCAGATTTCATTCAATCTTTGCACACCTGTCAAAGACCGATGACAATGCAATAATTTCATAAATTTGTGCCATCACCCTTGCCAGGGATACCAGGACAGCAAAAAAACTATCTTCGAAAACTACGCTGGCAGAGTACGTCACAAACTACGCTGACATACGTCTCAAAATTCGAAACTCCCTAAAAAATAGAAAATCAATAATAGTTTAAAAAAATTATTTTATACTCCATTAGTTTCTACTTTTTTGTTTGGTTTTCTATGGAAGCGTGTTTTTTAGTTTTTTTAAAAACTATTTTTATACACCGTTTTAAGAGCATTGTTAATGAAATTAAATACACTAAGTGCTTGCCTGGGATCCAACTCACGATCTACAACTCGTTAGTCGGGCCCCAACCACTGGATACCCGATGCTCCTTCACATTCATGGTTAGTACTTGGCACAATTAAAGACAGAATTGACAGGTGGAATCAGGCAATGACCAAGTGGCGTTCAAAGACTGGTAGTGAGACGAAATGTCTTTCGTTTGGCAGCGAGGTGAGTGGACGACACTGTTGTCAACACGGGTAGAACCTGGATGAGGCTGGCACAGAAGCGTGGGAATATGTCCATGAACTTGGGCTTGAATGATAATGATCAGAAATAAAATGAACCAAAAAAAAAACCTGATTCAGAACCAGGATTTAGCTACTCAGACATCTGCTCAAGGTTTTTTATTAATTTATAAGACTACTTTTTTGAGCCCCCGAGTCTGTGTTTTTTTTTTAATATTTAAATTAATTCAAAGAATAAAACAAAAAAAAAACCTAAAATTCTAGTCGATCAATCTAGTATAATGTGACAGTCAGTAAGAAAAAATATAATCATATATTAATACAACAAAATGAGCTCGTTTTTTGTGTATAAAGCCATGATCAAGACAAAATTAGATATCATTTTTTGCAATTTTTTGGGTAGCAATTATATTTAATTCTAATCAAAAAATTCTGTCGAGCTTGAACAACAAAACATTGGGCAGGTTTTTTGTATTAAGCTATGGTAATATTTCTAGAAAACATAAAATATCAATTTAGGATATTTTTGGGAAGCAGTTATACATATATCGTTCTAATCAGAAAATTCTGTCCAAGATTAACAAAAAAGGTTAAGCACGTTTTTTGTTGATAGCCACACTCATATTTCTAGATAATATAAAATACCATTTTTTTGGCAAAATGTTTTAGTTAGTTCTTGTTAAAAAAAAATCTGTCGGGTGTGTCAGGTTTATTCTCGTTCCATCAAAGCGATTACTATTTTTTTATGTTTCAATTCAAGTGTCCCGAGAATACTCCCGTGTGTTAAAAAATAGCAACATCCTATTTCTTCCCGTGAGTGTCATAACTAAGGAAGTTACTAGAGAATGGGCAGCAGCGTTCTCTATGCATTTTACCACCATACTGCGATCACCAACCCGCCTGCTAAACGTGACGATTATGTCAAACACCCACCGTTGGGGGAGGCCTATGTCCAGCAGTGAACGTCTTTCGGCTGACATGAATGGTCCCGAATATTTTTGGACACATATGAACATGAATATTATTTTTACCTACACATGTGTACGATTAACACTTAAAGAATCAAAAATAATTATTAAATACTAGCTTCTGCCCGCGACTTCGTCCGCGTTTGCTCCCCTGACCCTTCCCGTCGCATCGATTTGCCTGCTAGTTTTCGTCCATTTTTCGTTGCTGATCGCTCCTTTTGAGTTATAGTGAGTCAACCTTAAAAGATAGACATATGCTCTCGCGGAATTTTTTTTGAACATTTTAAAAGGAACAATTCCGTCATACATGATTTTTGCGTTACTTTAACCGTTTACGCAGCGCACGCAACGGAAACTCTCAAAAGGAATAAATTTTCCCAGTTTTTGCAACATTTTTCATTACTGATCCGCTCCACTTAGTTGTAGCGTGATGTTATATAGCCTATAGCCTCCCTCGATAAATAGGCTACCCAGCACAAAGAGAATTTTTCAATTCGGACCAGTAGTTCCTGAGATTAGCGCGTTCAATCAAACAAACAAACAAACTCTTCAGCTTTATAATATTAAAATAAAATTAAATAAAATAGTATAGTATAGATATAGATAAGCCAATCCAGGCAAACGATATTTAAATCACATCCGTTGAACCAAGAGGTTAATCTAGCATTACAAAATCTCAAAATTCAAGGCTTGTCTAGAGAGATTGTCGGTATCTACGACAAAATGGGGCCCAAGGATACGAGAACCGCCATTGACTATCGTGTTACTTGGCGTAATGTCATAGTGAGGTACACGTAAGTTATGGCCTTAGCTACTTAGGAAATTTTTTATGTTTGTTTTAAGTATTTATTTTACCCTTCTTGGAAACCTTAAATTATCCATATTTTAACCATTCTTTTCTCATTTAATTCGCTATGTTCTTCTTTATAACTTTTTAGTTATGATTACTACTACTTAATAAAACCTAACACTTTGCGGACGTTAGGCTTTACAAATGTGACTCTGCCAGGAAGGAAAGCTGACACCTGAGATATAGGATTTGTCCTAGTTTGGGTATAAAGAATTTCACAAAAGTAGGTTACTTAAGGCATGCTTTTGTTAACGCTTTTCTCTCCTTACTGTATTAGGCTTATGAAATAAATTTATTTATTATTATTAATTTAGATGAAGTATTCAAATTAGTCAGTATAATTTTTTACTTTTATTTTTTAGTGACCTTTTTAATTTATTATATACAAGTTTGATTAAAAAAACTGTTTCGCCATCGATTTTTACTCGATATTTCATTGGAGCAGTTCTTCGATCAATAATAGCACTAGATAAAGGATCAGGAACAAAAATAAGGCGCTCAAGTGGCCACGTTTGCACACACTTACACATTTATATTTCTTACTACGAAATATAGAAAAACGTTTCATAATAATAACAACTTCAATTTATTATAATCCTTAACACTCAAACATAAAGTGTAATTACGATTGCAAAATATTCATATTTAAGTCCTTTTGTCATCGGAGAAAGGTAAAGAGCAATAAATTTAAAATGTCCCTTAAAAATCAAAAGTCATTTTGATACAAGTACAAAATTATTTATTCTAAACTGAAACTTAAAGTCTAAGCAATATGGTTAAAAACAATGTGTTGACAATTTCGTGCTTACTCTATTTTGGAACTAGACGTAGTTCTTGGTATTACATTTCAATGCTCAGAACACAGTACCTACGTATTGAAAGACGTAGAGTTGCAGAATATAATTTTTTAGGTGAAATGGTACGTTTTGATGGTGGCAAACATTTTTAATCGATTTAAAAAAGTAGTAGGACTAAAATAGTATAATAGTTATTTTATTTAATTAAGTGCGGGTTAAATCAATGTGATCCACCGGTATAAAAAATGGGTGCGTCTACTTTTATGTACCAGTATTTAGAAGTTAAATTTGTATTAAATCAAATTATTTTTTCATTTAAATTAAAGTTCAAATATGATTTTTTATAAGGTTTGTATATTTCTTCTCCTCTTTCTTTCGCTACAATAGATACCCATTCTGCACAGCGAAATGGCTCGCTAGGAAATCTACAAACAAAAATAAAATATAAAATTACAATACTACTTCATGCATTCTCTGTTCCAGAACAGACAATGTTTGTTACAATAGTTGGTACGTTTTCGCAATCATTGGTCAAACAATCATAATATGTATTTGGTAAATGATTAATATTTACTATTTGATTGTTTTTATTTTATGAAAAACACTTAAAGATTTAAACTTATGGAAAAAAGATATTCCTTCCAAAAACTTGGTGCCACAGTGGTTATTTACACAATTTTTGAACGCGTGCTGCGGCATTTAGGACGTCTTATCGTTGGCTATCATTGGACCACACTAATTTCAAGAAGAGCACAAAAATATTTGTGCTCTTATTTTTCGGGCCGTTTTGGAAGCTCTCATCGGGAATCTAGTACATTTTTGATCGAAGGAGCAGTTCTTATTTTAAAGTATAATTATTCTGTATTACTTTTAGCAAACACTAATAATTAATCACGTCAAATTATTCGTTTTTTTTATTTGCCAATATATTCAAAATTGCGACGTTTTTGTTTTTATAACAATATTAGTGAGTTATCTGTTCTGAAAAACACCGTCGTTAAGCCTTTCAACTTCCATCTAGTTGTCAACCAATCATGTTCTTATCTCTCCTATGCATATTTATTATAATCAGAGGTTATTTTTGACAGCGAAAAACTACCTGGCAAAGATGTTGTGGCAAAATATTTTCAACCTATGTGCTTCATTTCTATACAGCGTGTATCACAAATATATAGTTATAAATAAAACATTTGTGTCCAGTAGATACTGAAGTTTTGTACTGGACAGTTTATGCTTATGCCTTTCATAAACAGCAAACAAAGATAACATTAAAAATGCGCACGTACAAAATAGCCAAAAGCCTCGTATTCATGTAAAAAAATACGTGTACAGGATGGCTGATGGCAGATACTTCGATAGCAAGGTTCTGAACACCCCCATGTCGAAACTTAACATCATTTACAAATGCTTTCAAGACATTTTGACTGCGTAGTTATTACACCTTTCTAAGAAACATTACTTTTTATTAAACCGTCAAAAAGTTTGTATGATAGATAAGGGATCTAGACTCGGTTTTTTGAATTCTGCCACTCTTTATAATAATAATTACGCTGTTGGTCCCATGGATGATGTTGATACTACAATTTTTGCAAATTTATAAATTTCATTTTGAAGAAAGTTCCTTAGTTTGATGGGACCCATAAACAAAAACATGTCTACACCTTTGTGACATGCTGTATATGTCAACTGTCAAGTACGTTTGTCATAGTGATAATAACATACTGTATAACGCTTGCATTAAAACAATGGTCTTTGTGGGGTCACGGCAGGTCAGCAGTCGACTATATTGTAAACGGTAAATTCTTGAAACTACTCATTACATGTAAATAACTGCATATACAACATTAATTTTTGTTTATGCGAAACCCGAAACACGGGTCTAGTATTTTTATGTAAAGAATCTATGAAAAAAATTTCAAAACTGTATCATTAATAATCACAAAGTTATAAGCTTGATAAGTTACCTGGTTGTCCACGCAAAAACATATGCAGCTCACCACAAACAGCTAGTGTACGTACCATCTCCGTGTAATGGACGTTTGAATACGAAACAAAACACTAAGGCCCGCGACTTGGAAGCGTAATTAAATATTTTTGGTACAAAATATAACATGGTGTAAAAATTATTGGAATCGATTCAGTTACTGATTCTGAACAAACTATATTCAGGTTTCGCA
Source organism: Aporophyla lueneburgensis (assembly GCA_932294355.1). Lineage (NCBI taxonomy): Eukaryota > Metazoa > Arthropoda > Insecta > Lepidoptera > Noctuidae > Aporophyla > Aporophyla lueneburgensis. The sequence goes on from OW028746.1 coordinate 6,149,740, forward strand.
TATACTAAAAATAATCTTGTACATACAATTTATTGCTTAGTTTTGTCATTCACCGTTTTTTTTTTTTTACTTTTTAGTCGATTCGCACGAATTTATTCACCCGTTAATTAATTTATTTGTGGCCGAATTGACAATTTCTAAAATACATTAGGCAATTGGCACGTTTTGAATGTTATGTGAAATTAGCAGCTACTGCCAGGGTCGCGAGATTTGTTCGAGAGATACCGTGGCCCTGGCACATCGGCAACTGAAGGAACACGGATGGGTTTTAGTCAGTAAAGGTCTGACACGCCCTCCCGCTCCGCCCAAGAGCGGGAGACGTCATTTGATGATTTCCGACCCACAAAAATAAAATAAGCAGGTACATGGAGCTACGCCCGCGTGGATGTTGGAAATTATTCAACGGAAACATGCTAAGTACAACACAAAATCTATAATACTCCTTATAATATCAGCCACTAATAAAAGTCCCATCAAAATAGGTCCAACCGTTTCGGAGACTAGCCGGAACAAACAGATAGACAAAAAATTATTAAATGTGTTTTTGTTAGAAGTACCGCATTGAATAAAACAGCTGTTATTTTGACATTACAAACATTACAATTATTGTAGTTATTTTTATTTGAAGTTAAGTATAACATTGTATTTTTCATACGTTGAGTAAATCGAACGAATGTTAACTTTATTGCATAGAATTCAAAACGTGCCAATTGCCTAATACGTAATTCTGGAGTTGTCCATTCGCCCATAAATAAATGTTTTTTTTTTTTGCGAATCGAACACAGTTTATAATATATTCGGGCGAATAAAGTCGTCCGAATCGACTATTAAGCATTTTTTTTTGCAGTACCACGATATCTTGTATTTTTTCTCGGCAAGTTGTAAACTAGCCGCTGCCTGATAGCTGGCTGTTGTGAAAATATAACTGGCCATATAACTGACTATATTTTTTTCTTGAGTTCTTCGGAGGTATATTTAAAAAATGTTTGGTATTTGTGGGCAAATAATAATAGCCGCAGGGGTCGATCGACTGCTTCAGAAGGTTCCTGTTCAGAATAAGGCTTAAGGAAACGCCCGGTTGTTAACTTTACGTGGATCGCCTGGAAGACACGGTGGAGCTTACGGTGGTGTCCTCGTGGAGGCGATCATGGTACGGAGCGATAGGGCATGGGAATCCATGACCTCCTTCTGCGAAACAGTAATGCTCGCGAAAGAGGAGGTGGAGCGCGTGAGGGAGAGGCAGTTTCTGCGCCCTAACGGCCCTAGCCACCACAGGAGGAAACGCCCCGGGCGTCGGGAGTCCATTGGGAACTTCCGGCCACCAAAGGCGCAGGTTTGCGAGCGGTAACCAATAGGTAGCTCGCCGCCCGGTAAGGACCAAGCCCGGGTCGACGGCGCGTTGTGATCCACTCACGCCTCAATGAGATGTCGGTGTCGACAGTTACATTGACCCTGGCAAAGGCAACTGAAGGAAGACTGGTAGGTTTTATTGAGTAAAAGTTACATATGTACACCCTTCCGCTGGGCAGATCGGCAGACGTAATTTGATGATTTCCTACCCAAAAAAAGGGATCGATCGATTAGGTTGGTACGTGGATGGGTGGTCTTCACATACCAAGACCCCTCCTTGCCTTGGAAAGCACGTTAAGCCATTGTTCCCGGCTGCTATATGTAGATCTTTGTTCAGTCGTTAGAAGCCCGAAAGTCTGAATTTCCTTTGGTTGTTTGTCTTTTCAACCGACGAAAAAAAACGGAGGAGGTTATCAATTCGACGCGTATATTTTTTTTTTTTTTTTATGTATTACCACTCATAACTTTTTACATAGTGGTCCGATTGTGACAATTCTTCTTCTATTGGAAAGAGTATACTTCCAAAGTGGTCCCATATAAATTTGGAAAACAAAATCGAACCCTAAGGGTCGGAAAACAAGGGATGATTGATTGTTCACTCACTGATTGTAATGTATAAACACGCATAACTTTACACAGAGTAGTCCGATTTTGATAATTCTTTTTGTGTTGGATAGGGTATACTTTGCCAAGTATTATTAGTACATTAAAGCCACAAAAAAATATAAAGTAAAAACTTTTTAACAAAAAATTAAACCGCCGAAAAACTGAAAAGCATAAAATAATACTTAAACCTTAAAATTTTGAGTCGGCGCTGAAAAATCAATGAACAAGGATCACTCAAAGCGCCGACTCATAATTTTAAGGTTTAAGTATTATTTTATGCTTTTCAGTTTTTCGGCGGTTTAATTTTTTGTTAAAAAGTTTTTGACTCTCCTTATGGGTTCGAAACCACTTTACTTTGTTTAAATAATATCATCACCACTGCCCTAATAACGATGAAGGAAAACACCTTGAGAAAACCGTCATGTTATAGAACCAAAACAACGAAGGCATTTTCCACCTTTTAAAAATATTTCTTGCAGACAGCCGTGGATGTAGCTACTCAAACGTTACAAACAAATACAGGTCTACTTTTACGTAACTAATATAGGTCATAGTACATTCAAGTCATAGACAAGCCCTTCGCTAACTTTCACCAAAACCCTTAAAAACGTGCATAGAATATTAAACACTTGAACAGCTAATAAATTCTATGAGCATCTCACATTTCCACACCAGTATGTAAATAGATACCACCACGATAGGTGTAGGTAGCTTCTTGATGTGCATATGAGGAAAAAGACGATATAAAATATACTCATAACATAATATCACGTCGAAATATTCGAAGCTAACCTAGCTTGTAATATTTCATAAGTGCCCATGAAGGTTTTTGTGAATCGAAATATTATGATTTTGAAGAGTTTGGGCAAAGTGGCAACTTCAGTATACCCACATTCGACAGTGTAATAGGGAGCGAGCTTATTGCCATCAACCGGGCATAAATCCAGATTTCGGGCAGCTACTGAGAAATTTCAGAGGGAAAAATCCAATAACACTTTGCCCGACCCGGAAATCGAATCCAAGACCACATACTCGCCAGAAACGCTTGCGAACACTAGACCAATTAGGTAGTTTAAAAAAATATTCTAGTCATATCTACTGAAAGACCACCCACATACTATGGAAGACGTAAAAGGTAAGTAGCCATGCCATAAAGGGAGTAAGGTACAACTAAACAAATATAGTCAAAAGTACATGTATTGGTGACATTATCTCTACATTTAAATTTACAAACTGGGGGGATTTTGTTAATGTAGAAAATCTTATTCCATAAGTTATAAAAACATGAAATTCCACCTCTACACAGAAAGGGGAATTGGAGGGTTTCAAAGTTTATACGGAAGAATTTTGGCGCGCAGACTGACAAGTCCACAACATGTTTTAAAGAGAAAAATTATATCCTATTTTTATGTGGAACAAAAAAGTAAAGAAAAGTTTTCAAAACACCCAACGGCTACTCCCAAAAACACTGAACAAGCAATTGTTTTCCAAATCCTATGTAAGTCTATGCATATGTATGAGAAAACACACAATTGCATCCTAACGGCATCTTTTGCAACGGTATACCTTTCGCAAACAAAATGCAATAACACAGTTATAGCCTACAGTTTCCATAGGTTTCTTTACGTCCGTATACTTAGAAATAATGATGCCTTTCAAAATGTGTGTCATCATCTTATATTGCTTTGTTCTCATTCATTCGATATAGGTGCTTAGCTAGTAAACTGTTTTGAAATAGCTAAGTAAGCATAATTTATATCATTTTACTGGACACAATTCTATTAATACTGAGGACATAAATGGTAAGAATGATTTGAGTATGAATGTGGATAATGTGGACTGCTATACGAATTGAGTACGACCAAAGAAGCAATGCAATATATTATACATAAAAAGAGTGGAAAGAATCACGGAACATCAAAAAATTCATCCCCATCGCTATCAACAGGAAATGTTCCCAAAAGACTGGCAGCATTACCACGTTATATGGCGATTCCTATTCTTTAACCATAAAAATAGGCCAGTCCTCTGGTTACTTTAAGAGTCGACCAACCGTTTGGCGATGTTTAGAAAAACTAAGTGGCCACTCGGAGCCCATGGCCCTAATGTTTCAAACCCAAACGGGTCGAATATATACCTCCCATTAAGTTAAATAGAACTAAGAATATTAAACATAGAACCAATTATCAAATACCAGAGTTACAGACAACTTGATTTCCTTCAATCCAAAATTAACATCTACAATCACATGCTTTTAAAATACGGACAAAAACAAACAACTGTGTTAAAAAAGACATAAGACATACTTGTCTTTTATATCTTTATAACATTGATTAATTAACAGGTATAAGTTTATTACTTCGTTTAAATCCAATATATACTTACTTAATTAATAAGATTATAAATGCGGAAATAACTCTGTCTGTCTGTTACGCTATCACGACTAAACCACTAAACCAATATTGATGAAATTTGGTACGGGGTAAGTTTGAATCCCAAGCAACGACATAGGCTACTCCGCGACTTTATCCGCGTCCACGATAACTGACAGTTAAGTTCCAATAGTTATATATCCATAAACTAGTACCTACCAGCTGCTAAATTACTTAGATGCAATTTGATTTAAATCCGCAGTTAGAAATAGTCGCAAGAGTAACAACCCAAACAGCACAATGATGAAAGAGTTTATAAAGGTTTGAGAAACAGAGTGTAATGTTCATCCTTCATAGAAAAGGGCGAAACTTCCGACCGTCATATTCCGACGGTGTCATATTGCGCAGTAAACTTTGCTTGCGCGATGCAGAAGTTAGCGTGACGTCAGTCAGATGCGTAGTTCGCGGGTGCCGTTGTAGATGTCACCACTAGTTCATGCAATCTTGAACTTTATGTAGGAAAGTACTAGATACCATTATCAATTGGTAAGCGATAGCGGTCCTAACGATGGATTCAGAAGAGTCATCATGATCATCCTCTTGACCTTATTCCAATTTATTCGGGTTGTCTTCTTCTTCTAAATATCTTTCTTAGCCGACATCTCAGTATTCATCAACTTTCTACACATATCATCTTCCACAAAGTTCATCCATAATTTCTATGTGTTAGGATGAAGAAGAACGAATGACGATCAAGGTTGAAGACATAAGTTCTTTCATCATTTTATCAGTTCTTTTTAGAATTAAATCACCATACCAATCACCAAAACAACACCACCACCATCACAAGTCCTCACACACCCACCCACACTGCACACTGAGACATGCTTAGAAGGTGCCAGAATGACATCCTGTTTTTTTCTAATGCATAAAGTTTAGTTATTAAATTGTAAATCCGTAATTGTCTGTAAGATTAGTTTATTTATCCTAAGTGAAATTGTTAAAGAGCTGTGGATTTTGTGATTAAATAAATAAAAAAACCGGCCAAGTGCGAGTCGGACTCGCGCACCGAGGGTTCCGTACAAACCGGTAGATATTCACGGTTTATGCATAAGGTTTATGTTTATGAAATTAAATGTTTTTTTTTTATGTTTGAGTTGGTTGAATGAAAGGTAAATTGCGGTTTACGATTTATGACCTATTAAAAAAAAACTACTTACTAGATCTCGTTCAAACCAATTTTCGATGGAAGTTTACATGGTAATGTACATTATACAAGATTATTTTTAGTATATGCGAAACCTGAATATAGTTTGTTCAGAATCAGTAACTGAATCGATTCCAATAATTTTTACACCATGTTATATTTTGTACCAAAAATATTTAATTACGCTTCCAAGTAGGTCACCGAACGACAATACGTATATTTTAAAATTATCATGTCTTTCTCGTACTCAAACGTCCATTACACGGAGATGGTACGTACACTAGCTGTTTGTGGTGATCTGCATAAGTTTTTGCGTGGACAACCAGGTAACTTATGAAGCTTATAACTTTGTGACTATTAATGATACAGTTTTGAATTTTTTTTCATAGATTCTTTACATAAAAATACTAGACCCGTGTTTCGGGTTTCGCATAAACAAAAATTAATGTTGTATATGTTTTTTAGTTTTATCATTCTCTTATTTTAGAAGTTATGGGGGAGGGACACATTTTACCACTTTGGAAGTGTCTCTCGCGCAAACTATTCAGTTTATAAAAAAATGATAATAGAAACCTCAGTACCATTTTTGAAGACCTATCCATAGATACCCCACACGTTAGGTTTGATGAAAAAAATTTTTTTGAGTTACAGTTCTGAGTATGGGGAACCGCAAAATTTGTTATTTTTTTTTTCTATTTTTGTGTGAAAATCTTAATGCGGTTCATAGAATACATCTACTTACCAAGTTTCAACAGCATAGCTCTTATAGTTTCGGAAAAAAGTGGCTGTGACATACGGACGGACAGACAGACAGACAGACATGACGAATCTATAAGGGTTCCGTTTTTTTGCCATTTGGCAACGGAACCCTAAAAATAAGCGTAAGCATCATCAGCCCATAACATTCCCACTGCTGGAACCTCTTCTCTATAAAAGGGAGTGGGCCGTAATCTACAGTGCGGTTTAGTGTTGAAATTTTCATATCACATGTCTTTGAACTTTAAGGTCTAAGACATGCCGGTTTCCTCACGATGTTTTCCTTCACCGTTTTGAGAGCAGTGGTGATGAAATTATTTTACCTACTTAAAGTAACGCGCCAAATAAAAACATGAACGGTATGCTTTTCCTTCTTATGTCCACACAAACACTTAGACCTAATATAATATTGTGAATAACTATTATTATTAGAGTTAGGCAAATAATGGTTATTCCCCGAACATACCTATCCCAATACTAACAGCAATGTTTACCAATATATTGCAACAACCCGTCGGCACTACTAACCTCGTTAGAGAAAACCGGCGTGAAGACATAAGTGAATTCTATCGGGTTTTCTCAGCAGCCAACACGTGCGCCGACGCATACCATCTACTCTCATTTAGGTTACAGGACAGTCACGTGTAAAGGTTTAGTGAAGCGAAACTGTCGATAAACGTTTGGTCGGGATATACACAGCAAAAGATAAATCCAAAACTTTGTTGTCGTAAGGGCCCAGTGCCAAGTGACAATCGCTTTAAAAGCGTTTCGTTATTCTACAGCGATTTTATATTAGCTTCCGTCAATTCTTGCCAAATCTTACGGCAGTTTATGTCAATCCATTATGTTGTTTTAGTTTTCCGTCATAATTATCGTTGAAAGATTGTCATTTCGTTTAGAACCTCTGGTTAGGGTTAAGACAGCTTTAAAATAAGATTTTCTTAGTTATTGTTCTCCTTTTTTCTTTCATATCAAGCGCAGTCTTTATATGAAGCTCATGTTAAAAAGAATAGCCATTCAACAGATTGTTTGTGAGGCTGCCTAATATAGTTAATTTGTGGGAGAATCGCGTATAGTAAAATTACAATTGATAGTATTTCCTGTCATTTCGACAGTTCACCCGAACCGTTCAGACGAACACCGACACACCAACGTTTTCAAATCTTTGAAGCAATGAATTAGAAAATTCCCTTAAAAACCCTTTAATTGTCATTGAAAGTGTGTTATCGAAATTGAAATACTGATTTGCAAAATTTTTATCGTTACTTGTAGACAATTTTTCAAACATTAAAGCTAATCTAACAAATCCAATCTATTTTCCCGTATCGATAGTGCAAATTTGCCACGCGCTTCACTATTAGTCGGTCACGTGAAGCTTTCTAAAGATTGACCAATGTTCTCTGGGCTACAGTAATTATATACGCCGGTGCAACTGCACAGTGCACCACGCTTGTGGACTATATGCCCGTTTTCACTAACACTACCAAACACCTAGATTAACACATACCTATTATTGCACTGTTGGATTTTCTACGTTAAGCTTATTGTTGAAACTAATATTGTGCTTTTATTTACGCATAAATTTTGGTGAAATCCTAGTACAGTGAATTCGAAAGTGGCCCAGGTAGACCCCCAGGGGTTCACGGGACACCCGATGGGGATTTACGTTGCCGTGAAAAACATTTTTTGAGGGGTTTTGGTATTCCTAAAGTATAAAAAAACCAGCCAATTGCGAGTCGGACTCCCGCACCGAGGGTTCCGTACAAACCTGTAGGTATTCTCGGTGGAATTTTACATGGTTATGTACATCATATTTTTTTTTTAGTTTTATCAATCTCTTATTTTAGAAGTTACGGGGTGGGGGGGGGGGACTTGGTAACTATTTTTGAGATCTAGTCCGATTAATAGACGGCACTCTACAGGGTGGGTGGGAAATCATCAAATAACGTCTCCCGCTCTGGGTGGAGCGGAAAGGCGTGTCAGACTTTTACTGCCTATATAGCCCACCCGTGTTTCTTCAGTTGCCCATGTGCCAGCGCCACGGTATCTCTTTCGAAACAATACAGCACCCCTAGCCAAGTTGATAATCTGCAATCGTTAACGGTAGTCGCTCAACGTTAAGTCACGTGGTTAGAACAAACGAACAGAAAATTCGTAGCCAAATTCACACATCGTTCAAAATGATAGAATGATTTTTTATCGTTTCTACAATGTTCAACGCTAAATCCTTTGTTATAAGGTGTCGTTTTTCTAAAGACATTGTAGAACGAGCGGCCGACTCAGGCGTTTCAACATGGCTACCAACTTATCGTTTTCTACAATTGCTGACACTGAGGCGTTACCGATTGTAGAACGGTAAACGTTTGTGACTTGGCTAGGGGGGCAGGGGTCACAACCCAAAAAACCGGCCAAGTGCGAGTCGACACGTATGGTTTTTGTTATTGTTATTTGTATTAACTGTTATTTTATTTTATTTATCCGGAGGTCCTAGTTTAACTATTGTAACTTCAACGTAGCTGTATGCAACAATGTATGTATATGAATAATTTTGCATCGTTGAATATGTAACCGGGCACGCCCGGAGCACAGTATAGATATACTACACAGTATTTTGACTCGGCCTTATCCTAGAAATAATTACCTACAGCACGTGCGGTACGTAAACAAGCGATAGACGCGGGAGGGCTGCCCGCATCAAGTATTTTAACTTCATCTACCTACTTGCGTTTCTTTGATTGTAAATATTATATTTTTATTTAAAAAATCAAATGTTTAGACCGTTTTTAATTAAAAGTGACAAGGGTGGAAGATGTAAATTATGTCAACTTTTATTGATTTTTAATTACGATATGATCTTTGCTGGGCCGATTCAAATCCTGCGATCTAGATCGTCTATCGATTCAATGATTTTCGATCCAAAGGATCGATTCAAACCAAAAGATTGGGTACCCCAGGCTAGGAAACTACCTGCTACTACTACGAGCGTAGGTAGGTCACTCGTGTGTCACTTTTTTCACCCTATCCACTTACTTATTCAATAATCCAGGTATATTACTTGGTGGAAAAGTATTAAAAAAATAAACAAATTTCGTACTAGTAGGTATGTATATAAAAAACCTAGTCTTTCCTTTCGGAGTTTTCAAGAAATTTAAAAAAATTATACTACCATGGTAATCATCTTGCACTGATTATTATCAAATATTCTTAAATCACACGCTAACTACTTACAAACAAAACCATCAATCACACCGCCCGCCATCCGTTTGTCAAAGCGGTGCGTACGCGACTGCGAATGTACTCGGAGTGTACCAGACTCGAGGCGCGTAGGTATGACTTGCGTTCCGAGCGTTTGTATGAAGATAGACTACTGTATAGATATAATTACCGTGCCCGGAGACTTTATTTAGGTTTTAAGTTCTGTTTACGTTTTTGTTTTATTATTTCAGCTTGAGTTTAGTTTTCAATGTTTTCGTTGGTATATTGGCGTGTGCTAGCTGACATATGGCGAATAATGTATGTTTTGTTTTATAATATAAATTAAATATTAAACTTACACAATATTGTATAGAATCAAGTTCTTCTAACTTAACAGATAGCTGTGCTGCTGGGGAGTTTGTTCCGCCACTTCTTCCCAGCTAAAGCACTAGGAAGTGTGGAAGGGCGGGCGTTTTGGGGGGACTGTCTTATGTAACTTTGATGTTCAAAAAGTGCTGACTCTCAGCATAGTTTGAATCAATGACTTTTGATTTTGATTTCGATTTTATGGGTTTGACGAAAAAAAAAATTTTTGAGTTTCACTTCTATGTATGGGGAACCCCAAAATGTATTGTTTTTTTTTCTATTTTAGTGTGAAAATCTTAATGCTGTTCACAGAATACATCTACTTACCAAGTTTCAGCAGCATAGCTCTTAAAGTTTCTGAGAAAAGTGGCTGTGACATACGGACGGTCAGACAGACAGACAGAATGACAGACAGACAGACAGATATGACGAATCTATAAGGGTTCCATTTTTTGCCATTTGGCAACGGAACCCTAAAAAACGATCTCCTTTGAGCGGACATTTTCTTTATAAGATGAAAGAAACCTTACACGTCATTGTCCCAAAAGATCAGGAGAAGAGATCGCAGCTGTGAGTGCCAGGTGTGGTGGACGAATAAGCGCTTCCAATCTACTCATTATTTATTTAGCTGTTCCGTTATTGCATGCTACTCTCAGATGTTCTCTGTAATTTCAAGCTATTTACTAACAGTTATCTAGATACTGCATCTAAGAAGGTTAAAAAGTCTCCAAGTAGATCACTTACAATTAAGTATTCAGAAAAAAAACTATATTGTATATCCAGTTAAGAGGGATGCAAAATACGTTAAAATGGAGATCAGTCTCAATTTTCAGTGTTATATATTTGTTTTATTTTTTCAATATTTTTTTTTAATCCGTAGACCCGGTATATACGCAAAATTAACATAATAACTGACGCTTTGTTCACTGCAAGATTCAGAAGAAAATATATTGGTCAGTATTTTCTAATTATAAGAATGTTTCAAGTGATATAGTGGTGGAAAACTGCTTTGTTGTAACGATTACAAGGTAAAAGGCTAAAGGGGGATGCGTTTACGTACCCCACGCAAAATTAAAATAATCTTACGTTTTTTTTTATTATTCAATTTGCTGGTTATTGTCACGAGATTAGGTCACGAGAGAAGTAAGGAAGGGAATATTTTCTCCTACGTCTTTTTAGATTTAACATCATCATCATTATTGGCCACACACTGCTGAGTATAACAAGTATGGTTTGCCCTAGTTACATCTGGATGTAACTAAAAATTAGGTTTTCTGAAAAATAAATAATAAAAGAAATACCATTTTGGAAATTTTGACCGCCCCAATTTTGGGGCGCTGAGCACGGCAGACCATGCCCATAACAACTTCTTAAGATTTTCAATTTCGGTTAAAATAAAGGGTAATATTAATAAAATAACTGTTATAGAGGTTAAAAAGAAATTTTAATTATATCCTAGGTAGGATATTAAAACACATTTATTCAGTGGCGTGGGCACATTTCCTTCCTTTATGCTGAACTTTATAACTTAGGAATCTACTTTTGATATAAATACAGGATCAGTTTTTATCCAGTGCGCAAACTGTAACCATGAATTCAGCATATCATTATAGAACCCCCAGCATAGAAAATAATTGTCAGTTATACAAAAAAAAATCAGCTGTTCCATACATTTTGACCCCGTAGGTATTGAACTTTTCTATGAAACAGCAGATTTTTTTTTTTTTTGTAAAACCGGCGAAAAATTTCTGCGCAAGGGGTTCTAGAATTATATGCTGAATTCATGGTTACAATTTACGCAATGGATAAAAACTTATCCTGTATATAACCTAAGTTAGAAACGGACAAAATTAATGTAGTCCAGGAAATGAAGCTAAAAAAATGGTAAAACCTCGCAATTTTTTCGTCTAGCACCGATTTGTACAAAAATTTGGGATTAAGCTTATTTCACCCTCTAGTTTATTTTCTATATTGTGCCGTTGTACACTTTTTATTTTTTAGGGGTGAAAACTACCCCTTATTGTCAAAAATTATAAAATAATATTAAAAACCTAAATATGGGTAAAAATAGTTAAATAATGATTATTTCATGCTTTAGGATACAATTTCATAATCTTTCAACCTACCCTTGTTAAAAACTACGCTCCGAAGCGGATAATTCGAATGTTTCGAAAAAAAAATCTCTTCCTTCATTTTAGGTGATAGAATTTTTTTTTCGGAAACAATTTTGTTGGGCTTTTCAAGAGCTATAAGACTATGCAAATTAAATTACTAAAGATCCCTTAATTTTTAAATGGGGAGAGTTCAAAGCGCTTGAATAAGGTGATGTTCGATCGTAAATGTAGGTGTTAAAGGGCTATATCTCGCCGAATACTCACTGTACAAAAAATTTGCACACAGGGAAATTTTTGTCATTAAAAAAGCTACAATTTAGTCCTACGTCGTTTTTTTCGTATCTATAGTATTTTGGGAGATATTTTTAAGAAAAGGGTTAAAAACACGAAATTGAAATAAAATCTTTTTCTCTTGAAACTCCAATTTTTCTAAAATTAGACATTTCAAATTGATCAAACTTCGTGGGTGTATTAATAGTACATATACAACATTAGTTTTTGTTTATGCGAAACCCGAAACACGGGTCTAGTATTTTTATGTAAAGAATCTATGAAAAAAATTTCAAAACTGTATCATTAATAATCACAAAGTTATAAGCTTGTTACGGTACCTGATTGTCCTCGCAAAAACATATGCAGCCTACCGGAGGGCACCACGCCAGCCGCGCGCGCGGCTCTCACTCTCACTCATTGATAATAATTTGCCACAGTGATTGTTTATGTATTAGTTGGACAAACATTTTCCATCACGCTTGCAGGCTTTGGACTGTCGTAATGGTCAAGTGTAGGTAGATATTATTATGTAATTTATTCGTAAATGCAGTAAAATGTAATCAATGCCATTTGTTGCACCTTATGTCAACAACTTAAAGTTCAAAATGGATGAAAATTGTTAAACATCGCATTACTGAACCACAGCAGGCTGTAAACAAATAATAAATTTGTACCCTTGACTATCTTTGCGTGTTTAAAAATGTTAATCATCACTATCTACAATAATTGGCGTAATCACTATTCACTCAAACAAACTGAAGCAACTGTTAAAAAAGGGCCCGTCTTTCTCATAAGCACTGACGCACTGCCACACCACCACAAACAGCGAGTGTACGGACGTTTGAGTACGAGAGAGACATGATAATTTTAAAATCTAAACAAAACACTTTAGCCAGGGCTCACGGCGGTCGCGCGCTCGCGATACGTATGCATCGATCGATGGCATTCGGGCGACTGAGGAGCGCCGTCGCCGCCCCGCAGCAGTGCGTACACGCCGCCTAGCCCGCGCTATGACCTGTTGTGAACTCGTGACCCGTGTGCAAACAGATGATTGCGGATACTAACTTTTAAGCGTAATTAAATATTTTTGGGACAAAATATAACATGGTGTAAAAATTATTGGAATCGATTCAGTTACTGATTCTGAACAAACTATATTCAGGTTTCGCATATACTAAAAATAATGTTGTATAAAGAGAATCACAGAAGGGTGGCGATCAATTTTAATTAGGGGGTACTTTGGGGGTTGATTTCACAGATTTTTTTCGGAGAAAAAAGCGGGTACCGATCTTATTTTGATCATAAGTCGGTCAATTTTCATGCTAGAGTTTTTTTTTTCTTTTGTTTGAAAGCTCTAATTAAATACTTTAAAAAAGATTGTGTAAGCTTTCTTCGAAAAATGCAAATTTTTCTCGTTATTTCGCTTTAAACTGTCCAATTTATATATTTGACGAAAAAAGCTAAGCATTAATTTGCTGTATCTCAGTTCGTATTTGTTGTAGAAAAATTATAAAAAAAGCATTAAGTATTTTTGTTTTTTTAAAAGCTACAATTTGATTTTCTACACTTTTTTGATAAAATGCATATTTTTAGAGTTATTCGCAATAAACCATTTAGAAAGTCGATTTTTTCGTCAAAAAACTGTTACTTTCAACTTCGAATAATTCACGAATAATTTACGAAAAAAACGTACATAACATTTTTTTCTTAGAATTACTTTTTCCGTCGATTCCTACAGTTAAAATGTAATAAAAAAAATCCACCCCCGAGATGGGGTGGCAACCACCCCCAAGGCTTTAGCGTACAGCGCCATGATATAGAAAATGATCCTTGAGCTATTCCCTACCTTCTGTGAAAATTTCAAGTAAATCCATGGTGGACGAAAAAATTGCGAGCGAAAATGCTTCATTTCCTGGACTAATGTATAGTAACGATTTGTTTACGTATAATATTTTGTGCCCCCGCCGCGTCTGTCTGTCTGTTTGAACGCGATTAACTCAAAAACATCGGTTTTCAACTTTTCTAAAAAGAAATGGAGTGATTCTTAAGAAAGATTGAGACGTAGTGATTCGTGAGGGTTTTTTGTAACTTAAAAAAAATGATTTTTACTGGTGTGCGCCCCGTTAATCAATAGAATTATATGAAAACATTGTTCAAAACTGTGACAGTTGTGACAACACAAAAAAAAACTACCTAAATATTTTTTTATTGTACACCTCTGCCCAATACTTCGGGTAAACAAACCGTAAGTAGGTAAGTAATACCCACGGACTGTTTAAACAAAAAGACTATTTGCCAGACTATCATTTACCCTAATTTCACTTTTTCATTCAAGAATATTTTTTCCATCTTCGTTGAATGCACATGCAACTCCAACTGCCTGGGTTCAATGCCCCGTAACCGCAGTATTATTGTTATGTGTAACCACACGATGCAACGCCCCGGATATCTTAATAAACTGCATAATACTGCATATAACATAATCTTTTGATGCGATTAAGTTATGCACTGCACTTTAACATTTAAGAGGTTCGCACAAAAATGGCTTTATAGAATTATAATAAAAAATACAACCATCAATACAACTGTTTAAGTGCATTTTATCCCACGAAAAATCATTCAATAGGGTTAAATGAACTTACGAGGTTGTATTGTTGGTTTTAATTATTATAATGCTATAAATACAAACGTTTTTTGTACACGGACCACACAGGTACACTGACGGACACTGACCTGCATATTGAAAAACGTTAAAAATTTAAATCTCGCGGACTACTCCGGCGCTCCCACATTAAATATAAGGTGTATCTATTCATACACGAAATATTTTAAGAGGTACACCTGTAGGTGGTAAAAAAGCTATAGAAGCAAAAAGAATTTTTTTATCTAAGCGTTTTTAAATTTTCGTAATTATTATAATTTTAAAACTGCTTGAGATGTTTTGCATAAAACCTTTACTCCAAATTCTATGAATGGCCCGACTGACGCTGCGAGGGTGAGGGCGGCGACTGGACGGCACGAGCATGGCCGCGGTGTCTCGGGCCGTAAAAAATAAGAAGGAGCCAATATTTCTCATGTGCGTCAAATAATTTATAAATATTAAATTTTGAAAAAAATATATTTAGATTTTTTTTTCGTTGTTGTAGCTTCTTTACCACCTACTGGTTTACCTCTTAAAATATTTCGTGTATGAATAGATACACCTTATATAGATGGTATTAATCCTATTAATACCATAAAAACAAAATAATGAGCAAAAAATATCAAACTGATCAGCTATCAAAAAATAGTTCCCGAATTAAACAGAAATCCACATTTTATTGGATGATAAATCACAGATGACGTTCACTACGAAACAACATTTACTGTGTATAAAAAATATAACATGAAGCCTTTAACTGGTCAGAATTAATTTTATCTTCTTTCCATCAACTAATGAAGTCTGAAACAAGTTTACTAATCGTCCAATCAGTTTTTAATCTTTTTTTTTTTTCTAAGTTTGCGACCCTGGCAGGAACTTTTAACCCTTAACCTAACTAACGTACGAATGACACTCGTTATACAAACAGTTATTCGTTCATAACTTAATTTAGCACAGGGAACACGTTCACGTCATTTTACGTAAATTTCCTAGCTACTAGAAACGTGGCCGCGGCGGAGGATATAGCATATACCACGGCACGAGTCAGAAAAGGTGAATTAGCGGGCTTTTTCGCGGGTAGGTGTAAAAAACGATAGAAGTGTCTCTGTTTTATCATTTTTATTTAAAATAGAAATAAACTGTCTTTTACCCTAATCTCTATCAAGTGTAAGTGTTTAACATCCAAAACACAAATACTCACGTTTGTGGCACATTCATGTGACCCAGGCATTAAATTATACCACCTGCCAGCTCATCATCTACAGTCACTTCACTTTCACAACTTAAACTAATTACAAATAATAATACTACATCACTATGTCTCAATTCGCTGAGGTATTGTCTGCACAAAAGTGCCTTGAGGAAAACTTCACACGGAAGATGGAAGCCCTGGAAGCTCAAATCCAATGCGCAGGGCCTGCCAAGGACACGGTGGCGAGGGTGGCTGAGGAGTTCCGCACTTTCAGGGAGCTTATTTTCAACATGCTTGGCTTGCTCCGGACTCAGATTAGTGAGTGTGCTAAGCAGGTCGACGGATTGGAGACCAGACATCGAAGGAAAGCACTGATTTTCCAAGGTGTTGCCGAAGTTAATGGTGAAGACAGCACCACAGTCGTCCTAGATATTGTGACCAATAAGCTGGCCCTCAAGAACTTCTCTGCATCTTCCATAAAAGTCTGTCACAGACTTGGCGTAGCCAGTACAGAACATCACAGGCCCATCCTGGTGAGATTTTCGAGCTATGATGAAAAAACAGTGGTGTGGAAAGCTAAGACCCGGTTGAAGGGAACATCCATCTCAGTCAAGGAGTTTCTGACAAGAGTCCGGCAGTCCATCTTTGGGAAGGCCCGTCAACACTTTGGTATGCGGTCATGTTGGACGCAGGACGGTGTCATCGTTCTGAAGGCTTTTGACGGCAGTAAACATAAAGTTTCTTCAATGGATGAGCTCAGTCCTCTGCTTCAGAGGTTTCCAAAGGCCCAAGGCACGGGAGATAACCTGCAAAACAGAACGGGTTAATAACGGTATCATGTTGTTTATATTATCTAGTGGACATTGATTTGCATGCAGTTGATTTTATTGAATTACTTACCATCAAAATCTGTTTATTTATGAAATTAGTAGACTAGTCCTTTTTTGTTACGTTATTGCCCCATAATCTCTTGTGTTGTAGTTAGAATGCTAGTAATAATAAGTTAGTATGCTCACTTTAGTGGCTAATTTACCCTCAAAAAGTTTTGACTAAAGTGCTTTTTTGCTTTTTGCTATAACCTTCATTTATTTTTTATTTTAACGCAAATGTCAAGTATGTCACTGAGATGCCAAAGTCCACAGATTATGTATGACAAGCAGCCAGAATAAGTTTGACGTCGTGTTCTTGATCGGATACGTTCTTGGCATCCTAAGTAAATTACATACTTAACTCGTCGTTTATATTTTGTCATTTTACCGTTTTTTTTTTTTTTTCTTGTTTAATTTAAGTTATTATTTCTCTCTGTTTTACTTACTACCTTGCTATTATTACTATATTATTTTGCATGACAGTTACTGCTCTTCTGTTTTGTTTAGGTTTTTGTAATGTGATTTTTATTATCATTTTGATCATTGTAGTTATTATATTAGTGTAGTGTTTCTAGAATTAGTGGATGTTGTGAGCTGGCGGGTGGTGCAGAGATGTTACCGTACCTGTCATTAGTGTAGTATTGTTTATTATTATATATTTATAAATATCTATTTTGTTCACTTTATGATTTCTGATAACGAATCTTTTTATTCTGCTAACGATTCTAGTGCATCTTCCAGTGACAATAGTTTTTGCTCTCTTACAGACACCTTAGGTGATCTTTTACGCCAAAATTTCTGTCAAAGTTCTGGGCGACTATTTAATGTATGCCACCTTAATGCTCAGAGCATTCCCAGTCACTTTAACGAATTTTACGATACTTTTACCGACATTAACGTTCACGCCGTCCTGATTTCTGAAACGTGGCTCAATCCTAACCTTCTTTCAACCACTTACTCACTTCCCGGTTTCGTTCTTCTTCGGAATGACCGGATCGGTAAGAGGGGTGGTGGTGTAGCCATCTACCTTCGTAGTGATTTTCCTTATAAAGTTCTAGCTTCTTCTTCTCCCACTCAATCTGCAGAGTTTCTATTCCTCGAGGTTTGTGTCAAAGGAGCTAAAACCGTCCTTGGTGTAGTCTATTGCCCCCCTTCTATTGATTACTTCACTGAATTCGAATCGGTTCTTGAATCATTGGGTTCGGAGTATACACATCACATCGTTATGGGGGATTTTAACACCAACCTCCTTGCCCACAACTCCCCTCGTTCCCTTAAACTCCTACACCTTATCGAGTCAGCCAGTCTGCATGTATTGCCTCTTCAACCCACTCATCACAATACTGCAGCTGATGATACTTGGCTTGACCTTATCCTGACCTCTAATCCTTCCTTAGTTTCCTCACATGGTCAACATGTTGCTCCTGGCTTTTCCCGTCACGACCTTTTATTCCTATCCTATGTCCTGAAACCCCCTAAACCTAAACCCAGGTTCCAGTACAGGCGTGCTTTTGCACGTATGAATAGCGAGAGGCTCCAACAAGATGCATCCAATATAGATTGGGCACCCCTGGAAGCAGCTACTACAGTTGACGAAAAGGTTCGTTTCTTCAACGATGCTGTGGTCAAGCTGTATGATGCACATGCTCCTGTCAGAAAAATAAAGTTGAAGCGTCCACCAGCCCCTTGGATGAACAGGGGAGTTCAGATGGCCATGCGACGGAGGGACCGCGCGTTTCGGAAATTTAAAAAGGATCGGTCAGAGGATAACTGGACCTTCTTTAGGGCTGCTAGGAATCGGTGTAATCAGATGATACGCAACGCTAAACGCCGCCACATCCTAAGTAATGTCACTTCTTCTTCGCCTGCCGATATTTGGAAGTTCCTTAAAACTTTAGGCATCGGCAAGTCTCGACAGTCTGACCTCCCTAGCACAATTGGTTTGGACGATCTAAATCGACATTTCTCCACCGTACCAACGTTAGATAGTCTAACCAAAGGTCAAACTCTCGGCTACCTTGCTAGTCTGATGCGTCCCAATATCAACCCCTTTGTCTTCACCCCAGTCGACCCAGGAGAGATCAAAAAGATTATCACATCCATTAAATCCAACGCCGTAGGCTGCGATGGCATAAGCCGCCACATGATCGTGGCGGCTCTTGATCAATTCCTGCCTGCGATATCCCACATCATAAACTTTTCCCTTTACACCGGTGTTTTTCCTTCCCAGTGGCGTAAGGCTCTTGTTCGGCCTCTGCCTAAGATACCCAATCCCTGTCTTCCTAGTCACTTTCGCCCAATTTCCATCCTTCCCTTTCTTTCTAAAGTGCTCGAGGCCAGCGTTCACAAACAATTTTCCCACTTTATTCATCACAACTCCCTCATTAGTCCATTTCAATCCGGTTTCAGGCCTGGGCACAGTACCGTTTCAGCTCTCCTTAAAGTGACTGACGATATAAGGCGGGGAATGGAAGATACTAAAGTAACAGTCTTAGTGTTGATTGACTTCTCCAATGCTTTTAATACCGTCAGTCACGAAGTCCTTTTATCCATCCTTTCCTATCTTATGGTCTCTCCAGAGGCACTGGAATGGTTTTCCTCTTATCTTCAGGGACGTCAGCAGTCTGTTTCTGCTGGAGACTCTTCGTCAAATTGGCGTGATCTTGCAGCTGGCGTCCCTCAAGGCGGTATATTATCTCCTCTTTTATTCTCTATTTTTATTAACCTCATTACCACCGAGCTTCGAGCTGCGTATCATCTTTATGCTGACGACTTGCAGCTTTACTGTCGGACAAGTGTTGACGACATCTCCAATGCGATTGAGGAGCTAAATCGGGATTTAGATCGCATAAAAAACTGGTCAGATCGATTTGGGGTGGCGGTTAACCCTACTAAGTGTCAGACTATCATAGTAGGGAGTCCTTACAATTTGAGGAAGCTGACTGACGTAACTGTGCCACCTGTAATCTTTGACACTTCCATCATCCCGTTTAGCTCCGATGTCAAGAATCTTGGTCTGCATGTCGACACTTGTCTTGACTGGCGAAAGCAGGTCACGACTGTCAGTCAAAAAGTCACCGGAACGTTGCGGTCGCTCTATCGGTTGAAAAACCTACTCCCATCATACATAAAAGCATTGCTTGTACAGTCCCTGATATTTCCTATAATTGACTATGGTGATGTGTGTTACTATGACCTGAATGCAGATCTCCTCAATAAACTTGACCGCCTTCTCAATAATTGCATTCGATTCGTTTTCAATCTTCGTAAGTATGACCACGTATCCGAGCACCGCCTGCATTTAAAGTGGTTACCCATTCGTCAGCGCAGAGAGTTGAGGGCTCTAACAACGCTGTTCTCTATTCTCGACAAACCCACTTCTCCTTCCTATTTGACCTCCCAAATTCAATATTTATGCTCTGCCCATACTAAAAGTCTTCGTTCCACCTATAATCGTCTTCTACGGTGTCCTTCTCACCGTTCTGGCTTCATTAATTCTTCTTTCTTTGTCCAGGCGGTGTTTCTTTGGAATGCGCTCCCTCTGAACATCAGGACGGCAACCAGTCGCTTATCTTTTAAAGTGAAAGCTCGTGAACATATCCGTCAGAAGTTGGCAGAAACATACCAGCGCTGATTTGCTGGTTTCGCTTTCTCCTCTACCGATCGTTAGTTCTCCTAACACAGTTTTTTTTCGTTTATATGTATCTATGTATATATGTATTTATGTATTAGTATTTATACTTGTATTTTATAGTTGTTTCCGATATATCTATCCCATTTGTTGCACCTGCCATGTTTTATCTCTGCACCACCCTAAGGTTGACTGGTAGAAAATGCCTCAGGCATTAAGTCCGCCTTTGTACAGTATTTTTTTACTTGTGCATAAAGTTTTAATAAATAAATAAATTAGAGGTCCTGACGTATGATATACGTATAACATTTTCGACGTTACATTTTCTATCCTGGGCTCTCTACAACTAAAAAAGTATAGCAGTTAGCAGTAATTTAAAGGAATTATTAGAATCATGGTTGTGTGATTCAGACGATCGGAAGATAGAGAAATTGGCTTTTTATCAGACCGTGGCAACTCTTTGGAAGAAAAAATTAAGATAGTTAATACACAATTGCCAACACCAGCGGCCAGTGACACATTTTCGGAACAATTTTCTGATGGTGTCATTCCATTGTCTTATGTGGCAAGGGACACAAAGGTGCTCTAAACTGATTTAAAATAATTGGCTACATGAGATATTAACTAGAGATAGGATTGTGATGTCCATAAAACATTTATAATTACTTAAGAAAACGAAGAAAAGAAATCATATTGTTAAGGAACCTTGCTGAAATCCGAAAAATACCGTATGTTTAACGAATTTTGTTGACGAATCCTATCGTACGATTTTCATATAAAATATATATGTCATACTTAAGGTCATGATAAATACTTTGTATTGTTTAGAATTTTAATAAATTTTCCCAAATTTTAGAAAAATCTGGCAGTAAACAGGTCCTCCTTAAACCTAAATTGAAAATTGTCTCTGTAACGGCTGAATCGTTTGACATAAATTTTATATCGAAATATGCGTACTGATTTGTTTAATAATTTGTATTGTTTACTTTTTCTTATTTCTTTTACATTTTTAAATAATAAATAAAAACCCGAAACTGCGCGAGAAACCCGTTGCTTTCTTGTGACATATACTCGCGACGCGCGAGTGTCAGTGACGCCACTGACGCCATACATTAGTGCCTTGATGGCTGCCGTGAAGGGTGGACCATACGCGCGTTATTTTCACCAAATAAAATCTAAAAGTTTACGTTTTTAATGATTTCTGAATTAAATAATATTGAAAATATTACAAATATAAATATTTCATAAAATAAGAACAGAAATTAATCATGTACATAGAAATAAAGTAGTTTGTAATTTCGTTTTGCTTTCTGAACCAGTCATAGAGTAAGCTTGCAATATTTTATAGATATACCAGTCATCATCAGACATCCAATTTTCTTACTCAATGATGGGAATGTGTTTGGGTCAATTAAATTAACTGGCGAAATTCATCACATGAAAAAGTTTGGTGATCCTAATTAACTCCGTTACTGAGAATCGATAAACACTTACCTGGTCATCATCACACAAAATAATTTTTGAAAGCTAGGTCAGCAGGCAAAATCCATCATTTAATTCAAAATAAATATTAATTTTTAATTGTAGAGAATAACAATACATAAGAACTCTCAGAGAGCGAATAAAAATAGACAAAAACCTACATATCTGTATTATTGCTTAATCGTCAGTTCGTTTGTGTTTTGTTATGGTAGATGGCACCAAACGAAAAAATACTACTACAGAGGTCAAATCGTCAAAGTCATCGGGCAATGTGATAGCCTTAATAGAATTTTTTAAAGCTTTTTTTTTTCTCAACCTCCAAGCATATTGATTAATACATATTTTTCTTTGAATATTTTTAGTGTTTTTATCATCATCGCACCATCTGCTTAAAAATCAATATCGTATCGTATTGTCTCGTATAAAAATCAAACATGAAATACACTTGTTGATTGACTCAAAGATCATTAAAAAAAAGACTATTGTCATTCGTGCGTCACTGATAGTGTAACAAAAAACACTACAGTGATTAAGGGTTAAAATAAAAACAAAACGACCTTTTGAAAAATATGTTGATGACTGCAAAACAGTGCAACTTTGGTGAGATCAATGACCTACCGATGAAATACCTGTTTTCGGCCGAGCGGAGATAATTGTGCTGATGGCTGCTGATTTTTTTTTTAAATATTGCATTGTTTTGCAACTAACGTAACTTCACGCCTTGTTCCCGGGAAGGGCTTGGCAGATGTGTATCTAATTTAGTACTGCCACATTTCGCCATAGTTATGTTTAAGTTCCGTGGTACAATAATGATTTCAGCCGAAACACGTCCACTGCACGTCATAGGCTTCCCCAGAGAGGGAAGGTTTGCTATAATCACCACGCTTGGCAAGCGAGTTAACGATAGCCGTATCATGGTAAAATGGATAGAGAACGCTGCTGCCCATTTTCTAAAAGTCCCTTAATCGCCTTCTACGACAACCACGGGAATAAATGAGTTGGTGCTATTCTTTACGTCCGACAGCACACGGAACTTTGTTGCCATCAACCGGGTACAAATCCATACTCCGGGCAGTAATTCCAGATAGCAAAACCCAAATAAAAGCGAAAAAACTTTTTACAAAAAAACAACCGACTTCCTTAAAAAAAAAACACTACAAAGTCAAAAATAACTTTAATTTCGAAAGCCGGTGTCTTAGGATCTGTATTTAAGGTTTTTTGCCACCGACTTCCGAAATTAAAGTTATTTTTGACTTTGTGGTGTTTGTTAAAAGTTTTATTTTTAACTTTTTAGTTATGGTAGATACTCATACTTAATGCAAATTTAAGACTTTTATGGTTTTCACATGGACTCCGTTGTCCGAATGGAACCAAATTAAAATGGGACCATTCGGGATAACCAGCTTTCAAATAAAAAAAAAATCATCAAAATCGGTTCACCCAGTCAAAAGTTCTGAGGTAACAAACATAAAAAAATACAGTCGAATTGATAACCTCCTCCTTTTTTTTGAAGTCGGTTAAAAACCCAATTACGTTGAAATATCAACCGGTACACTGGCGGACACTGAAACGGAAACCACTCGACCCAATTACAGTGTCGATAAAAATCGTCGCATGTAGCTCTAGTAACCTATTATGTTTATGCATGCTTATCAACATTTTTATTGGTTTATAATATGTTTTGTATTGAATTGCTTTTTAATTTACTTAATAGTTTGGCAATCAGGTTAATCGAAGTACTTAGTAAAAGTAGGAGTTAGTAGTGGTTAGACTGTATGATTATACCGGTTACAAAAACTTAATACCGTTAAGGTCTACTTTCCTGTAATTTGCAAGGATATCCTTCACAAGATCTATTTTTTTTTCGTTTCATTTAATAGACCAAAATTAAATGATCTAACAGTACCTACTAGGTACTTTTCATTCGCTAAACAATCCTACTAATATTAAAAAATTTAATTTAAAATTTAAAAAACCCCCAACTCAAAACCTAATTTCCCTTTCAAAAGTAAAAAATAATAAAAAACACTCAATCTTAAAGTACCTAAGTATGTATTAATAACTAAAAAAAAAAAAAAGTCGCATTGGGGGACCGCTCCAAACCTAACAATTTATTTACAAATAGTCTATTACGTAACTAATTAAGAAAAGAAAACTTTTATAAAATGACTTCACAATATTGCATTTAGGATACGACCGTCAACGTCTTGGTTGTCTCGTCATTCGGTTACTCTTCCCCACTTTCTTCCCCACAACTTTTAAACTGCTCAACCGATTTTCTTCAAACATGTCTAAGAACACTCGCACATAAGTCACCTTTAATATATATTTTTTTTTTATCGAAACCGCTTCATCCTTTCGGGAGCTATGATGCCACAGACAGACAGACACACACACAGACAGACAGACAGACAGACACGTCAAACTTATAACACCCCTCTTTTTGCGTCGGGGGTTAAAAATGTGAAAGTTTGTATGTTTGGATGTTTGTTACTCAATCACGCAAAAATGCACTAAACGATTTGGAAAAAATGGCACACAGATAGTTTATAATCTGGATTAACACATAGGATACTTTTTATTCTGATATTACGTGCCTGTGGAATGATTTCTGACTTCAACGCAGGTGAAGCCTGCCAGGGTCACGAGATTCTTTCGAAAGAGTTACCGTGGCCCTGGCATATGGGCAACTGAAGGAACACGGGTGGGTTTTAGTCAGTAAAAGTCTGACACGCCCTCCCGCTCCACCCAGAGCGGGAGAAGTCATTTGATGATTTCCCATACAAAAAAAACCGCTGGCAAAAGCTTTTCTCTTTAAAATATTATTCGTTTAGGTGTAAAAATATAGCCTTAACGAATGCCGAGAGTCATTTGTTCTTACCGTTATTATGTTTTTGAACTTGACAATGGAGACCTTCTTGTTACGGAGATATTAAAAGTTAAATTTCCAACATTTTTAAGATTTTTTTTAAACGAAAACAAGTTTTATATATTATGATTATGACTTAACTTTAAATACTCCCACGATCCGTGTACCATTGTATGCTTTCATAAGCACAATGTTGTGCGTGCGTAACATTGTCAAAAATAAAAGTATTTTTTTTCCCAGGAGTTATTATTACACAAAGTAACTTAGTTTGATGTACAGATTAAATGATAAATGACTTTATTTTTGCAAGTAGGTTTGTACAAACACTTTTACACGTCAATCAATTCTTTTTTTAAACTAGATGAGGTCGGCATTTCCTATCTGACTACTCTGAGAAAAAACGCCGAAACAAACTCAGAGGTCACAGTCTCTTTTAAAGTCCAGACATAATCTTAATCAGATCATGTGAAGACCATGTGGATTGGTGTCTGAAGTGGTCTTTTAAGGAAAGAACATACAGCTTGAGTGGACCTGTCCAATCAATGCACGCATTTGTCAGTAATCATGCAGCTCCACTCAGAACTTAAGGATGTCAATTATTCGACGAACAATACCAAAGAAAGGACATTTGTGTAGGTCGCACAAATTAGGTACTCAAACTGCCAGACAATGGAAAAAATTAAATTAGAAGAAAAGGAAACCAAAAAAAAAGAACACCCACTTCGTCTTCACATTTACAATAATTAAAACAATATAATACTTTAAAAGTAAATATTCATGTCAGTGTATAAGTAAAATTCATCAATGTCAATGTGTATATAAAATCAGGAAATAGTCCCGGTCTGATCATTTGAGAACCATGTACATAGGGGTGTCTGAAATGGTCTTTTGAGGAAAGAACCATACAGATTGAGTGGACCTGTCCAGTCAGTGCACGCATTTGTCAGTAATCTTGCAGCTCAACTCAGAACATTTGACGAACAATACCAAAGAAAGGACATTTTGGTAGGCCGCATTAAGTACTCAAACTGCCAGATTATCATTAAAAATGAAATGAGTAAGAGAGATATAAAAAAAAACAAACATCACCTACATAGTCCTCACATTCAAAATCATTAAAATTAAAATAATATTATACTCTTCAGAGTATATATTCATATCATAGTTTAAACAATAGTCGGGTCAAAATCACCAAGGTGGAAAATTAGCTTACTCGGCAAATAAGTGCCTCAATTAAGTTATTTTTTAAACAAATTATCATTTGTAAATGCTTAACTGTGTTTATTTCAACTATACATAATGTCTTATACTTCAAAAGTAACACATACTCGTCGTTATTTGAAAAATAACTACAAAAAATCATTTCGAGAACGCGCTTATTTTCGTTCACTGGTCCTAAGTAGCAATCTTTAGAAACTAATACCGGAAATATTCATAAAATAAAATAAATCGAACAGTTTTCCTTACTAATTGTCCTTTAATTTTATCTAATATCAAATAATTAATTGCATTGTTGAAGAAAGAAAGAAAAATTAAAATCAATCAAGTCAAAATATGATGTCCGACAATGTAAGCGTCATTTGAGTGAACGCAGTTTTGATAGACCGAAAAAAAAATATTTTTGAACGCATCCTTCAGATGTCTATGGTACAGTGTAGTGGACGATATAAAAAAAGTCGCTGACAAGAAAGTTTCCCGCCAAAGTTATTAAAAATAAGTGGTAAGTACTTTTCGATTCATTATTTACAGAGCGTACATCAATAGGTCATCATACCGGGAACGTGTTTATTAACTCGGAATATTGAAAAAATATGTTTTGTAGTATTAATTACGGATAGTAACCTCAATGTTTTTAAATTAACCAATCAAAACATGACGTCTAAGATGGCTGCCGTCTAAAAAGAACGCGTTTATTTAAAAAAGTCATTTCGGGAACGGTCATTTCGGAAACTTTTTCGGAATTGACGATGTGTTCTCGAAATGATGATGACGTTCCCGAGTTGACTATTTAATTACCAAAGTTATATCTATTATAACTATTACTTAAGTAATTTAGTATATATGTTGTGCTAACATAGTTTTTAAGATTTTTTTATTTTTTTAGCAATATGGAGTCTCATGAGGCTGACAAAAATAAAAAACGATCGAAAAAGCAAATTAATAAAAATAGTTCAGCTTACATGCGGCAACGAGAAAAAGCTAATGCTAGAAAAAAAAATAGATAAGATGACAGAGGAAGAGAGAGAGATCAAAAGGGCTAAAGAAGGGACGTACTATCAGAAAAAAAAGCTAAAAGGAAAGTTAAAGCTATTGCTAAAATGACTGAGAGAGAAAAGCGAAGGCAGAGAAAAATTTGGAAAGAAGCATAAAAAAAATACAGAGAAAAGAAGACATTATCAAATTTAGTAAATAATACTCCGCCAAATTCCGATGGTGATTGGTGATGGTGGATTTAGCTGCAACACCTTCAATAAAAGGAACAGTGGGAAGAAAAATTGTACGTAAGGATAGAGCCAAAGCATACCATATAATAAAACAACGGGACAAAACAATTGCTAAAATTAAACGTAAATATTAAACTTTAAAGAAAAGGCTAAGAAGAAAAGAAAAAGCAGAACAGAAGAAAGCTCAAGTACCTACTAACAACTCCTAACAGCAAAGTTGACACATTGTTAAAAAATTACCTACACCCAAATTTAATATCCCCTGGAACATTTGTATTAATTAAAGTATCTACACAAAAGAAAACTGTCAATTAGGGATATATTGCCACCTGTATGACAGGTGTTGATAAAGATGATGGAGAAATCTTAGTAACTTTCTTGAATTCGGTGCGTAATAGTGCCAAGAAATTCAAATTTGATTCAAATGATGTATCGTACATTGCATTTGAGCACATAATTAGTATTATTCCAACACCATTGCTGAAAAAAAGAAGAGAATCAAGATTTTTATTACTTTGATACTGATATTGATGTTTACGAAAAAATCTAATTTTTGTTTCTTTTTATGTAATAATTACATATTCTTGTGTTTAATTACTATGATTTTGAGTGCTCGTTTTTGATTGAAAGGTTAATTTAAATTTACATTAGAACTATAAACATGTTTAGATGGTTTGATTATTCCTATCAAGATAAAAGTTTAATACTATTATTAAGAATTTTTACTTGGCTGTGTATATCGATTAAAGACTGTGAAGAAGTGATTTAAGTTACATTGTTGTTAAGAATAAACCTATGCCAAATAAATAAATAATTATGACATCTAAAAATTCTCTTTTGATTTTATAAACCTAAATTGTACCTATATCGTAATTTAGAGAACACGCGCATCATTCCGTGAACAGCTCATCATTTCCGGGAAAATCACTAAAGTCATAGATAAAACACATTATTATTTTAGATGTTTAAAACAGGCCCTGGTAAAATTAAAATAAGCCGGACTTCTTATACCCACAGCTTAATTATTTATTTGTAAGTCCGCGATATTGGCATATTTAGATAATTCAATACCAAGAAATAGTCATATAGCTCTATTCGAAGCGATGTTTTAATTCCTTACTATTTTATTAGCATTTTCTTCCGAGTTTTTTAATTTCTCATTATTATTTATACACTTACACTATTGTAGAGAGTAAAAAAGAAATACTTATGTTATATTTTAATTTTATTTTAAGCCTCGCAAAAACGTTCCCGGAATGATTGTTTTCAGGGCTAGCTCACTTTCAAAATGAAATCACAAGAGTAGTAATCAATTCTATGCTCTGCCAACGCAAATATCGTTTAAAAACAAGTTGAATGAACATTTAGGCTGATCGTCAAAGTAATAGCAGCTAGATATATTTTTGATAAAACAGAATTTGGAATTTACCAACTTGGTGATTTTGACCCAGTCATCAAATGTCAAAGTGTATATTTCCAAGTAAATAATAATAATTTAATAAAAAAAATAAAGGAAGTCATAATAATAAAAATTAAACATTCAGTATAATTACAATAATACATAAATTGGAGCAGCTTAATCCCAAGCTTTTTTGTCCTCAATATAATCTTTAACTGTATAAAAGGCTTTCTGGCACAACTTACGCTTAATGAATGATTTGAATTTATTGAGACTTAGATCTTGAACATGGCTTGGAAGTTTATTATAAAAACGTATACATTGACATCTGAATAAGCCACCTATTTTCTTGAGCCTTGTTGAAGGTACAACAAATTTGTGTTTATTCCTAGTATTTATATTATGGATACCACTGAATTTTTTAAACAATTTAATATTCTTATGGGCATATAAAAGATTCTCAAAAATATACTGTAAAGGCACAGTCATTACATTAATTTCTTTAAATTTCTCTCTGAGTGAGTGTCTCGGGCTTAATTTATAAATTGATCAAACAGCCCTTTTCTGCAAGACAAAGATAGTCTGAATGTCGGCGGCATTTCCCAACAACAGAATACCGTACGACATTACACTATGAAAGTAGGCAAAATACACTAAACGGGCTGTCTCTATGTCAGTTAAATTCCGATTTTTTCTAACAGCGTATGCAGCCGTCGAATACCGTAAAAATTGCCTCTTACGGCGCCATTAAGGCGACTATCTACTGCTACGTAGCCTGTTCACGGAAAGCCGTGGCTACGTCGGTCTTGGAAGGTCAAAGCTAATGCGAAACCGAGATTTTCCACTGTAGATACGTGGTTCATTCGCGTACCAGCTCGCATTCGCACCATCTACTCATCCATCTCACACCACACACAACGCCTCTTTCAAACACTAACATGCACCTCATTACATAAAACTTTTTAACAAAAAATTAAACGGCCGAAAAAACTGAAAAACAAAAAATAATAAACCTTTCAGTCATTTTGAATCGGCGCCTTGAGTAATCTTTGTTCATTGATTGTTTGACGCCGACTCAAAATGACTGAAAGGTTTATTATTTTTTACATGCTTTATATTAGCTTCACTTGTATGTTTGTTTGTTTGTATGTTGGTTTGTAACCGACTCCTTATAGCGTGATTTTGGCCCACTTTAAACGACCAGATTTCATTCAAACTTTGCACACCTGTCAAAGACCGATGACAATACTATAATTTCATAAATTTGTGCCATTATCCTTGCCAGGTTTACCAGGACAGCAAAAAAAAACTGTCTTCGAAAACTACGCTGACATATGTCACAAACTACGCTAACATACGCCTCAAAATTCGAAACAACTTAAAAAATAGAAAATAAATAATAGTTTAACCAGTCAATTACCGTAATTAAAAACACAATTAAAAAACGATTGTGTCTATACCAAATGTGGTATCTCAGGGACTTAGAGGTTAAAAAAAAACTAAAAAACACGCTTCCAAAAACCAAACTAAAAAGTAGAAAATAATGGAAAAAAAAGCGTGGGGTGCTTTTTAAGCTATTTTTATTGATATCAGGCACCCCACGCTTTTTTTCCATTATTTTCTACTTTTCAGTTTTTTCGGCGGTAATTTTTTTTGTTAAAAAGTTTTTATTTTATAATTTTTTTGTGGCTATAATCTACTAATTGCATGCAAAATCGGACTATTCTGTAAGAAGTTATATGCATAACAATCAATGATCCCCTGTTTTCCTATCCTTAGGGTTGGAATTTTCTTTCCAAATTTACATGAGACCACCTTAGGAATATACTTTTTTCAATACAAAAAGAATTATCAAAATCGGTCGACTCTGTAAAAAATTATGCGCGGTCATACATAAAAATATATATATTTATACGCGTCGAATTGAAAACCTTCTCCGTTTTTTTTCGTCGGTTAATAAACCAATCCATTTTATTAATATTTATTTTCAACAATTTTCCTTCTTATGCTTCTCTTTCATACAAATTACAAAATGCTTGGGCTTGTATTTTAAACGTCTGCAATGTAACATAAGATGACAGAAATGATGACTTGCAGCCTGGAGATCCGGTACACAGAGTTACCCTAGCACGGACTTCAGTCTCTCGCAAAGGAGCTGTGTACAGTCGGCCAAGAAAGTGGTGTACCACCCTAAGGTTGAATATCGCTTGCAGATTCATAGGTGATAAAGATTAGTTTCGCTTGCAGATCGATCTGACAACTTCTATTGCTGTCTTTATCTGATTATTGATAACGACTATTACTGTTTGTAACGTGACAGCTGTTCTTAGTTTGAACTTGATGGAACCAATGACGTCGTAAAATCAACGGCGGGGGGCTGTAGATTTTGATGACAAAATTGTATCTACAAATTCAGAATTGTAATCAACAAGTTACATAAAATTGTAAAGGCACAAGGCGAATCCACAAACCTACAATTTCTGTAAACTTGTAATTACAATATCAATAAAAAACAAGCTAAAAATAGATTTATCCTTTTATTAAATTTCTACAATCAATTTTAAAATACTTATAACAAACAAAAACATAGCATATATAGTAATATTTAGAAGATATTGAATTTTTTTTTAAATTAGAAACGGGTGTAACCGCCGTTGGCCTCTATAACCTCTAAAAGACGAGACCTCATTGAACCAACAAGCCGTGAGCAAATATCGGTTCCCCGCATTTCCTCCCAAATATAATTACAGTGACTAATAAGAGCTTGTTTGGTTCTTTCATTTTGATGCGACCATCGTTGGACCATAAGGCCCCAAAGATTTTCTATCGGGTTGAGGTCCGGCGATCTTGAGGACCACTGAATTACCCTTACGTCAGTGTGTGAACGAAACCAGGCTCTTACGATCCTCGCATTATGAATTGAACAATTATCTTGAACAAAATCAAATTGTGGCACTTCGTTCTCCGGGTAAACATTACGGACTGTCGGTAGCATTGCATTCTGAAGCACGTCGATATAATTTACAGCCGTCGCTCGAGGAGGTAGAGAACACAATTCTCCTACACCATCCGCACTCATCCAGCCCCAAATATTTACGGAAATTCGACCTGATTCTCTATTTGGGATTACATGATCATCTTTATACCGTGTTGAATTATATCGCCAAAGGTGAAGACGTCCATGCTGACTGGATTTAAACGTTTTTTCATCACAAAACACTGTATTAGACCAATCAAACTCTAAGTGCTCTCTGGCGAAGTTCAGACGAGCAAGTCTGTGAGCATCCGTCAAATATATTTTCTTGGCGTAATGCCTGTGGTGCAACCCCATGTAATGTAGATGATTCCTTATTGTTTGGGCACTCACATCGAACATCTCCGCAAAATGTTTTGTGGGCTTAAAACCATTGATTTCATATTCCCGTCTCATGAATTCTCTATCGTTATTGGAGAGTGCAGGCCGGCGACCACTTCTTCTGTGATCCAACAAACTTCCCTCCTCTCCTTCACGACGAATCCAAAAGCGGACAGAACGCCTCGATATATTCAAATTCCGGGATATCGCACTGATACTGCTTCCCTCATTAAATTGGGCAATTATTTGTGCTCTTTCGGCAATGGTCAAGTTGGCAGGCATTGAGATAATTTTATATGCAGTTGATTGAAAAAACACGGAAAATATATCGATTTTTTGCATATATTTGACAAAATGTCAATTGTCAGTTTTCTTTTTCAAATGGAATTCGGTTGTCTATTTAAATAGTTTTTATTACTTTTGTTTGGAAACATTTCAATTGCTTTGTAGAAACTAATGTCCTTTTCATTTATACTAAAGGTTAAAATGTCATGTACTTATATGTGACATATGACGTATGAATACTAAATACATAGGTTTACGTCATGATAATGTTGTCTCTTTCAGTAATATCTTTTTATAACGAACCTTGTTGTAATTTTCGATGACCGGGAAACTAAATCAAAACTGGTACACCACTTTCTTGGCTGACCGTACATTTATAGTCTAGTCCTAAAAAGTCAATTTTAAGCCAACCTTTGTGGTTATTTTTTTATTATTGTTATTCGTGTGACCCGTAGCCGTGGGTCACAGTGGACGAATTTTCGTGAAAAACGAAGCCAACTCCAAGTGCGTAGCTTAGCCGTGGGCTCCTGTAAAGCAGCGTCTTCATAGGTAAACAAATATTCCACTTACTCTTCCCATTCTGCACAGTGTAGCTCAGGTCTTGGAAGGTGAGGTTGACGGGAGGCCGCTGGGGCAGGTGAGAGAGGTGAGCACGCCCGAGGGCACGCGAGTTCACCTCCACTGTGGTCGTCATTGTTGATCACACTGGCATCCCAAGGATTAGACCTGAAAATTATGTGTCTTATGAGGAGAGGATTATGAATAAATGATGTGTCCTTTTTAGGATAGAAAACCTAGATCCTCTGCTTTGGGTTTGGCGTATTTCTATTCCAGTCGATGAATTTAGCCTGAAGTTGACCAATGTAGTAGAAGAAGTTGAGAGGAAAACCGAGCATTAGTGATCGTGAAGCTGACTCGCCTTTAGAGATTTCGATTTAGAATATTAAGTATAGGTTACTTGACAAGATTTTCTTCATCTCTATTTCTCCCACTGGTCTCAAAAATACCTATATAGAAAAGCGACCGTTGCTCGAGCCAGCCCGCGCCGAATTGCGCCAATTGCCGCGCCAATTTGTCCCTAAATAAATCATTCCGATCCGTCCCTTGCTGCCCTTTACCAGCGATGCCGTAAGCCGAGGTCCGTACCCCAACAGCAAGTAGTCGTTCTAGTTTTAAGTTTTATAAGACTTAGATGGAGACCCTAATTTATTAAGGTAGCCACAGGCAAGTCCGACAACCTCATAGGAAAACCTGCAAAATGAGATTAAAAAAAAAACACTTATTAGAGTTTAAACTGAAGAAGTCAATGCTCATCTCCAAACAAAATAAGTTAATCTTCGTAGCCTTTTCCCTAATATGTTAAAGTCGGCTTCCAGTCTAACCGGCTGCATCGAAAAACCAATATTATACATGCAACGACGGCAAATCTGACCTCCACAACCCAGTAACAGTAGATAGCACGATATCCCTTGATAAGACTGGTTATCTGACTTTCGGGCTTCTGACTACCAAGGGGTACTGTAGTACCCAGAACAAACATAACTGACATCTACCCTCAAAATTAATTTAAAAAAAAATCTCATTTATTTCAGCTTTTTAACTGTATATTTTATTTTGGTATACAATTGTGATTTTAATTTACGAACTACGGATGTGTATGTGATCGGATTCGGATGTGATCGAATAATATTTGCGGTCGGCCGGAAAATTGCGGAAAATGAGGCTATCAAGTCGCTGATGACTGTCAAAAATCTACGAATGACAGGTCGCATAATTCGCACTTAGCTGTCGTGAGTATCGTATCCTGGCCCTTACCTGGGTCACACAATACCCCTTGGTAAGACTGGTTGTCAGAATTTAGGGCTTTTGACGACCCGTAACAACTGACAGCTGAGACCAACGGCTTAAAGACCTTTCCGAGGCACGGAAAAGTCTCGATGGTGTAAAGCTGGTCACCCATCCACGAACTAACCTCGACAAGTGAAGCCTAACCTGATCGATCGAATTATGCTGCTATTATTACTTGTCTACGAGCCTCGTGCCTAAGTAATAACATATCTTTAAGATAATATTAAGTACTAGCTTTTGCCAGCGGCTTCGCCCGCGTGGGGTCGGAAATTATCCCGCGGAAACATACTACCGGGATAAAAAGTAGCCTATGTCCTTTCTCAGGCTCTAAACTATATCTGTACCAAATTTGATTTAAATCGGTTTATTAGTTTTAGCAGGAAAGCGAGACAGACAGACAGAGTTACTTTTGCATTTATAATATACTAGCTTTTGCCAGCGCCTTCGCCCGCGTGGAGGTCGGAAATTATCCCGCGGGAACATACTACCGGGATAAAATGTAGCCTATGTCCTTTCTCAGGCTCTAAACTATATCTGTACCAAATTTGATTGAAATCGGTTTAGTAGTTTTTGCAGGAAAGCGAGACAGACAGACAGAGTTACTTTTGCATTTATAATATTACTAGCTTTTGCCAGCGGCTTCGCCCGCGTGGAGGTCGGAAATTATCCCGCGGGAACATACTACCGGGATAAAAAGTAGCCTATGTCCTTTCTCAGGCTGTAAACTATATCTGTACCAAATTTGATTTAAATCGGTTTAGTAGTTTTAGCAGGAAAGCGAGACAGACAGACAGAGTTACTTTTGCATTTATAATATTATATAGTGTAGATAAACAAATAATTATTTCTCAATTAGCACAACCGTAATAGCCTACCTACTATTCAGAATCATTCACGGTCACTCGAAACCGGCATTATCTATTGCAACGAAAATGCTTAACTCAACAAAAAAGATTGCCAGTAAGAAATAATATTACGTAAGTCTGTAGACAACAGACGCGACCTTGACACAGAAACGGGTCAAGTTTGTCTGTCTGTGAGTTTCTTTTTATATAATAACAATTTATCTGCATGTCATTGCGTAGTTTGGCATAGTTTTGCTATTAATTGGGAACATGATCGGCACTTGTACCAAACTTAGATATATACCTACTCTCTGTACGGTCAACAAAATAAATAAGTTATGGGAGTCATCGGATTTAGTTGAAGTTTTGTGAAAAAACTGATGCATGTTTTTGAATTGAATTCAATTCGATTATTGAACTGTTTGTTTTCTATTGATTTCATTAAATTTTATTCGTAAACAGCATCGGTTTCTTGCCAAACTCCAACTATATTTCCTGACGAACCCAATAACTTATATCTTTTGGTGACCGTACCTACATAGTTGGGTAACTTTATTGAGAGGCGTTGCCAAACGAGCTAGATGTGGGAACATTTCAGAGTTCTATACAGCGAATTCCTGGATACCTCTTTCTATCCCTCCGCAGACCAAAAATAGGGACAGAAACAATGAAATAACTTGACCCTTTTATCGATGTTAAGCAGACAATATTCACCTCGTTGTAAATTGCTTAGGTATACTCTGGGAAGGTTAAAGATGACTGGACAAAACCCCAATCTTTTTCCAAGTATTTAAATCTATTGTTGCTCATAATATTGGGGGTCATCTATCACCCACGTCAGTTGAAATTTAGCTGAGGTCTATAAATCGAGTCATATGACCTTCTAGGGCTGACAAGAGGGGATATTAGGTAAGTATAGATATCATGGCCCAACAATATTATCATTATGATCTGCCTAGCCATTTTCCAGCATTTTTTGGAGTCAACTTCCAGTGTCATCAGATGCAACTGAATACGAGTATTTTATGTGGAACGACTGCCTATTTGCCCCCACAATCCAGTAACTACCGGGTAACACTATAACCTCTTGGTAAGACTGTCCTACCAGTACATCAAACAAAATAATTATGATCGTCAACAGAATTGATAATATATACAAATTTCGGGTTTTTTCCAAATGAATTGGAATCAATTTTAACCCACACCAAATTCAGCTTATTAGTCGATTCACACGAATTAATTCGCCCGGATCGGGCGAATCATTACTTTTAAATCCATATATGTATATATATATTATATATTATCTTTACATATTATAAATTAAAGTCACTTCGCTGTCTGTCTGTCCCTATGTATGCTTATATCTTTAAAACTACGCAACGGATTTTGATGCAGTTTTTTTAATAGATAGAGTGATTCAAGAGGAAGGTTTATATGTATATAACATGCATAATATAGTAAAGAAACGCTGATAATTTTAGAGGTTTCTAATGTGATGTCATAAATAAACACATTTTTTTGCGCTTACATTGCGAACGCTGGCTGAACCCTATGAAATAGCTCAAAATAATGTACTACAGTATTGTACACCTTAAAAAGTTCTACAAAAAAGACTGCGATGGTATATGTCTAACTCTTAGGGATAACCCATAATAACCATTTTTATCCTTTACTTTTTACGAGAAATAATGGCTTATTTATGAATGCGATTTTAAGCAATACAGCATTAATCCTTATGCAATTAAGTACCTTAAATAAATTGTGTATTCCATGTAGATCAAAATTGCCCTTTACAGCATATCATTAAAATTAATATTTTAGAAGATATCAGAGATTATAATAAAATCGCCGCAGAGCGGCTAGCGGGCCTTCCCGCGTCCGGCCGTCCCGGTTGGTAGCGGTCGGGTAGTACAGGATTAATAGGATTGTAATATTGTAATTCATATTACTTTGGCTTCATAGTAAATGCGAATATCATGTGTGTTGGAAGTACTCAAAATAAACCTAATTGTATTATTCCAAATAAGAGACCGCGAAATATTGCTTAGATGTTTAGATTTTTGGATGGATTTGGATTT
Source organism: Aporophyla lueneburgensis (assembly GCA_932294355.1). Taxonomy (NCBI): domain Eukaryota; kingdom Metazoa; phylum Arthropoda; class Insecta; order Lepidoptera; family Noctuidae; genus Aporophyla; species Aporophyla lueneburgensis. The sequence continues at coordinate 6,186,917 of OW028746.1, forward strand.
TTGGTTATCCTGGATACTTACCATATACATACTTTATCCTGGTAGTAGGTTTCCGAGTGATATTTTCCGAAAGCTATACGGGCGAAGCCACTGGCAAAAGTACTATTCTTATAACTATGTTTAATTTGGTGTCTGGTAAATAATTGAGTGTCTGTATAGGTATGTATAGGAGCGTTAAGAAAAAGCAGGAAGACTTATATTCAATTCAATCCAGCCCTATGTCGCAGTCTTCTTACTCTGAATACTATTAGTTTTATTTTAAGTACATCAAACACACATGATATGTAAGGATCGTAGCAGGTGGCGTTCCGTAGTTTCTGCCTACCCCCATGGGAAAAAGGCGTGATTTTATGTATGTATAACATGGATTCATAATTCTTACCGCGGTAGTACGTCCTCTTGCGATAATTTCCGACATACACGCGGGCGAAGCCGCGGGCAAAAGCTAGTTATATTATATATTATTTATATTATATATTATATTTTATATTATAATATTATAAATGCAAAAGTAACTCTGTCTGTCTGTCGGTCTGTCTGTCTGTCTGTCTCGCTTTCCTGCTAAAACTACTGAACCGATTTAAATGAAATTTGGTACACAGATAGTTAAGAGCCTGAGAAAGGACATAGGATACTTTTTATGTCGGTAGTATGTTCCCGCGGGATAATTTCCGACCTCCACGCGGGCGAAGCCGCTGGCAAAAGCTAGTAACATAATATTTTCTGCAAGCGACTCGCATGAAGTCATTTTATTTGTGTAATGTGTGTGAGTGAATAAAACGTTAAGGCGACAACGAAAAATTTACAAAAAAAGTGATCATGATCATTTCAGCCCAAAAGACGTCCATTGCTGGACATAGGCATCCCTCTAGATTTTTTGGGGGTTTGCCATAATCGGGTTGGCGATCGCAATATGTTGGTGAGATACGTAGATAACGCTGCTGCAATAGGCAGGCGATAATAAGGCGACTAAGGGACTTACTAAAGAATACTTTAGTAAGTCCCTTAGTCGCCTTCTACGACAGCCAAGGGAAGAAATGGGATGGTGCTATTCTTTACGGCCGACAGAACAAACAAGTACACTAACTTTATTACATACTAGCTTCTGCCCGCGACTTCATCCGCGTAAAATTTCTTGTTCCCCCGACCCTTCCCGTCGCGTCGAATCGCCTACCCGTGTAATTTTCCCCGTTTTTGCAACATTTTTCATTACTGCTCCGCTCCCCTTTGTTGTAGCGTGATGTTATATAGCCTATAACCTTCCTCGATAAATAGGCTACCCAACACAAAAAGAATTTTTCAATTCGGGCCAGAAGTTCCTGCGATTAGCGCGTTCAATCAAACAAACAAACAAACTCTTCAGCTTTATAATAGTATATATAGTATATATAGTATAGAAAATACAAAACGTGCCAATTGCCTAATTCGTGTTTTCAGAATTTTCCATTCGCCCACAAATAAATTAAATTCGTGCGTCGTCTATATAAGGTGTATCTATTCATACATGAAATATTTTAAGAGGTACACCTGTAGGTGGTAAAGAAGTTACAGCAACGAGAAAAAAAAAATCGAATTGTATTTTTTTCAAAATTTAATATTTATAAATTATTTGACGCACATGAGAAATACTGGCTCCTTCTTATTTTTTACGGCCCGAGACACCGCGGCCATGCTCGTTCCGTCCGGTCGCCGCCCTCGCAGCGTCAGGCGAGCCATTCTAAGAATTAGGAGTAAAGGTTTCATGCAAAACGTCTCAAGTAGTTTTAAAATTATAATAATTACGAAAATTCAAAAACGCTTAGGTAAAAATTTTCTTTTTGCTTCTATAGCTTCTTTACCACCTACAGGTGTACCTCTTAAAATATTTCGTGTATGAATAGATACCTTATATAATAGAAAAAAAAATATTTAAAGGGACAATACGCCCGATTCAGGCAAGTTATTTCGTGCGAGTCGACTAATAAGCACAAATTCAAGAAACGAACGCCTTTTGGCCTCCAAGGGCCAATAAGAGGGGGTAAACCAAGATGATAGATAACTCGACCCAACCCTAAAATGGAAAAACAGCTAAATATCCGCATTCTAAACTCAGGGTTAGAATCTCACATTGAATATTTTAAATCTATACAGATGTTTGATCCGATATTTAATGATCTTGTTATACTTAATATATATAGGTATATGGCATAAAAAAAAACGGAAGTTGTCTAGTCAACTTTATTAATGCTGTTATGTCATAGCACGTTTTCGACCACATTTAATTCGTGTTAGTAGTATGAAAGTCATCCGAAATACGAAAGTAAATCTGTTTGTCTGTTATGCGGTCTTGGCTAAACTGTTGATCTGATTTTGATAAAATTTGGAATAGAGATGCTTAAAATTCGGAGAAGGACGTAGGCCAACATATTTTTATTTTTCTATCCGTGTGTGTCTGAATTCGTTTGTTGAAGTTTGAACTGAACTCCACAAAGCAGAAATCACAGGCATAGCGTCTATCATCAACTGCCTATTCTTTTCGCGCAAATATTTATTGAGATCGAATTCTAGTCCTTCCAATTCCGGTAACTGTATATGTATAGCATAGCGCTTAGCGCCAAGCATCAAAGATCTAAATCCTCCAAATTCTTTCCTTTTAAATCTATACTAATATTATAAAGCTGAAAAGTTTGTTTGTTTGTTTGAACGCGCTAATCTCAGGAACGGAACGGTCGGTATTGAAAAAATCTTTTTGTGTTGGGTAGCCCATTTATTCAGGAAGGCTATATAACATTACGCTACGGTCAAAAGGAGCGGAGCAGCAAACAAAAAAAGGACGAAAACTGGCGGGCAATTCGATGCAACGGGAAAGGGAGCGAAAATTTGACGCGAACGAAGTCGCGGGCAGAAGCTAATAAATCATTACATTACTAAGCAATTTTACTACTTTATGACACAAGTTTGAATCGCCCATAATCTCCAGCGTGCAGTTCCAAATGAATGGATTCCTTTCACTACAGCATTCACGTGTTTGCCCCAGCGCGGGCGCCGGTTTGTTGTTATGTATACGAAGTTATACAAACTAGCTGTGTTACTGGTAAAACGTGTTTGTTACGGAGCCGGAGCCAGAGCCAGGAGCCAGAATTGGAACTGCAAATCAGAAGTCAATATACGTAGGTACCTAAGTCTAACCAGGTGCATTCAAAGAGTCGGTCCCCTAGGCGTTGAGTCGGCTATTAACTTTTATCGACGTATTAATCTCTTCATAACATACGGGATCAAAATTTCACGCCGACAAGCAAACGTCCACGTGAAATTTTGGCCCCCTGTGGCTTTGAACCCCGTTGTCCGCCCGCGATATTATTTCGTTTACACAGAAGAATTGGCCAATCAAATGCACAAAAAAAACATATTTTCAAATTAGACCGATAGGTCCAGAGTTTTACCCCTAGACAAAGTTACTGAACATACAACGTTACTAACAAATATCTCTTTATAATATTCTATTATAGTATAGATTAGTAAACTTCGTCACAGAACTACGCTAGTACCTATTTAAAAAACGAATTCCTTAAATTGCAATCCTCATGCTGTTATGAGAACATAATGTAGAAGTTATGTTACCATTAAAAGGCGTATTTAGTAGCAACACATTATGCATAAAACTCAAGAGACAAAGTTCTCCTTTTCAAACGGCTTAGAAGTCGATCCGCACGAATTTTTCTTGAAGTTCTTTTTTTTGTGGGCGCTTGGACAACCCGCATCCATAATCATATCTAAAAATAATCCGTAACTACCAAAATTGCGTTAAATCGCTTATTATGAAGGAGTACATAACTGAAACACATGTACACATTTAACACATAAATACATACACACATACAAAGCTTTACAGGCACTAAGCGCGAACGTTAGGCTGCTAATTAAAACGGCAATGCATAACGAATTCATGCCGGTGTGGGTCGCACAGATAGTATTTTGTACGAAATGCTGTGGCCATGAACGTTCTATAGTTCATCGTCCTAATTGTACAGACATTGACTTTAGTAGTAAATAAAAATGATCGTTTTTGTAGTGTAGTAATAGTGACATAACATACACACGACTGTATTGGCCAAATGGTTGGGCAGAAGTGTAGTTATAGTATTGCCATCAACCGGACACAAATTCTAGTGAACAAAAAAAAATGTGACAAATTAATGGTCGTAAAGAATAGCGGCATCCGATTTCTTCCCGTAGGTTCAGTAAGTAAGAGGCGACTAGGGGACTTACTAGGGAATGGGAAGCAGCGTTCTCTATGTATTTTATCACCGTACTGCGATCGCCAACCCGCCTGCCAAGCGTGGCGATTATGGAAAACCCCCCTAAATTGGAGGAGGCCGATGTCCAGCAGTGGACGTCTTTCGGCTGAAATGGTGATGATGATGAGTAATGACGTCACATACATATTTGCGAAACGGTGAGAGGTGTACTTATAGTACCCACATTTCGCCAGGTATGTTTAAGTCCCCTGTACCAAATAGGGGGCGAGCGTATTGCCATCAACCAGGAACAATCCAAGACAAAAAAAAAAACAATGATTACCAATACTTAGTTGGAAAAGTCTTAGTAAAGTCCAGAAATCTGTCTACATATGTTTTCGTCTAACAAGTCAGAATGCAGTATGTCAGTATAATAGAGTAAGCAAGCTGAAGTGGCAGTGGGCTGGCCATGTCTGTCGACGGACCGATGGCTGGCAGTGTGAGCTAGAACATGTAGAAACCTAATAGGTACCCGATAGCAGCCAGGTCGGTACCTGGAAGCAGCGCTGCCTGCCCAAGGTTCACCGACTAAGCTGTTATTTATTCATCGTAACTTGGGATATATGACAGAACCCATGCTAATCGATACTAACTTCTATACTTATTATACTTAAGTTTATATTATGAATGCGAATATAACTTTTTACCTATTTGCGCTTTAATGTCTGAACGGATTTCGTAGAAATTTGGTTACACAGGTAGACCATGATCTGGGTTAGGATATTTAGATAGCTCATGCATTCTTCCCATGGGGGTAGGCAGAACTACTGAACTGTTGCGATTCGTACATAGTCCTTTTGCTTCGTTTACGTTCATTTATGCGAGCAAACTGGCTCACATAGATTGAGAATTTTGACTATTCTAGAATATGATTCAAGAGTCAACTAATCTGTTATTCCTATGTATATTCTTACTACTGAGTCTATGCATTTTAAACGTTTATATTTTTAACTAGCTTCTGCCCGCGACTTCGCCCGCGTGTTCCCCTGACCCTTCCCGTCGCGTGGAATCGCCTACCCGTGCGATTTTCCCCGTTTTTGCAACATTTTTCATTACTGCTCCGCTCCTCTTGATTGTAGCGCCATGTTATATAGTTTATAGCCTTTTTCGATAAATAGGCTACTCAACACAAAAAGAATTTTTCAATTCGGACAAGTAGTTCCTGAGATTAGCGCGTTCAATCAAACAAACAAACAAACTCTTCAGCTTTATAATATTAGTATAGATATTATGTAGATAATAATAACAATACGATCAAATTCCACGTTTGAAACTACTTTTTCAGCATACAGTGGGCAGTGGCCATGAAAACGAATGCATAATTAATTCTTCTTAACTTTGTATGACAAGGCCAAAGCTGACAAAATGCATTGTGACATAATGAGGAAATTGCCTTCTATTTGAAAACGTAGACATGCAAATGTTAACTCAAGAATTTAGCAGGAAAAATATTATTTCATCTACCAAAATATTAGAAACTTTAAAATGAAGACATGTGTACATCCCTACGTGAGCTTTTGTTAGAATCATCATTCTAAAATTACAGTATCATAACAAAACATCACGCTTTGTGACCCCGAATGAATAGACAGAGATGTACCTATAGTACTCCCAGTTATTGTAATAGGGGGCGAGCCTCTATTACCACCAACCGTGCCCAGATCCAGACTTTGGGCTGCTACTGAGAAATTTCAGATATAAAAACTCAATTGTGCTTTGCCCGACATAGGAATGGAACCCAGGACCTCATGCTCAGCAGTGCTTACGACCACTACACAGTACAAACAGTATCATCGTAACAAAATCAAAGGTATTTTTTTTTCATTCGAAGCTGTTAATCAGAACTTTTGTAAGTCAAAATTACATAAGAGAGTCTCCCAAAACGCCCGGCCCTCAGAACTTCCTAATGCTTTAGCTGGGACAAGGAAGTGGTGTAACAAACTCCCCATAACGAACATATTATAATGTCTCCACTGCTGGGACATACTTAGGCCTGAGTGGGAATGGGCCATAATCTATCACGCTGGCTCAGCACGGGTTGATAGATGTCACATATCTTCGAATTCTTAGTTCTAGGACATGCCGGTTTCCTCACAATGTTTTTGTCACCGTTTTGAGAGCTATGGTGGTGAAACTATTTACATAAAGTAAAGTGCCTGCCTGAGTTCGAACCCACGACCTACAACTTGTAAGTCAAGGCCGTTATTACTGGGCCACCACTGCTCTAACAAAAACAAACTCTCCCTTTTAAACTGTGGTGTTACCGTAAGTAGTTATTACCTTTAATGTTTAGACGATAGGCCTCCAACTCCACCAGTTCTGAGTGGAGCTACATGATTACTGACAAATGCGTGCACTGATTGGACAGGTCCACTCAAGCTGTGTGTTCTTTCCTTAAAAGACCACTTCAGACACCAATCCACATGGTCTTCACATGATCTGATCAAGATTATGTCTGGACTTTAAAAGAAACTGTGACTTCTGAGTTTGTTTCGGCGTTTCTTCTCAGAGTAGTCAGATAGGAAATGCCGACCTCATCTAGTTTAAAAAAAGAATTGATTGACGTGTAAAAGTGTTTGTACAAACCTACTTACAAAAATGTCATTTATCATTTAACTACACAAGCAATATTAAGAACTAGTTTCTTCCCGCGACTTCGTCCGCGTGTCAATCGACCCAGAGAATAAAAAGTTTCACAGAAAATTCAAACCGCATTTCACCCTCTTAGGGATGGAATTTCAAAAACCCGTTCTTAGTGGATACCTATGTTACGGGCAATTTGATAAGTCCGTGCACTATTAATAATGGCCGGTCTGTATTCATAATGCCCGACTCAATTGGGCAATGTGAATAAAACAGCATAATTAATCACTTTTCCCGGCCATTATGAATAATGCCCACCCTATCTTGGGCAAAGTAATAAAATAGGTGAACTGTAGTATTATATGAATTTATTGGTTGTCTATTGTTTACCCGAAGATCATATACCATAATCATCATATTCCCGAATTTCATTTACCCGAATTTCATTTGTCCGAATGTTTTGTTTGCCCTAAAAGACATATGACATACTTTTAATTGCCCGAAACTTAGATACCATAAGATACGAGTGCTATAGGTATTGTTTTTCATATTTTTAATTGCCATAATAATGCCTGTGTTGATACTGAGATCTTAGGGTTGTGTACAGACACACACACATTTCTCAGTGAGTCGCATGGCTCCATGCGCTGGCTTGATCATTGTGTAGTGATAGTGACTAAGTCAGCTGTACAGTCTGTTATTAATGCTTATGTTTTATATGATGTGTTGTGGTCGGACCATTTTCCGCTTGTAATAGAATCTATATATTAATACGTGAAGCGAAAACTTTGGATCCCTTTTTACGAAAATTGGGCGGACGGAGGAGTATGAAATTTCGCACACTTATAGTTTATACAGAGAAGAAGTGACGAATGCTAATATTTTTTTAAATTATACGTAAAAATACATTATTTTCAATAAATAACACGTTACACACACTACTATTCATAACCGTGTATTTAATAGACACATGCACAAATCGAGTATATATTTGTTTTTGGTATAATTTGTCTATAGCCTTACTGAATGTCGTATAATTATGGATTACGAAATTACGAAATTTTTTTGTCGAAATCTGTGGTCCAATCGAGAATATTTGTCTTTAATATTTTGTGTCTATAGTCTTGCTGAATATGTCAAGTATAACCATAAGTAATAAATATGACAACATGAAGTAAATGCTGTTCTGTCACGTATCAAAACTGTAATCTTATGTAATACTTTGAAATAATCTATTTAATGTATTAATACGTGAAGAAAAAACTTTGCACATCGTTGTACGAACATTGTGCGAATGGCGGTGTATGAAATTTGGCACATTTAAAGTTTATTTGGAGAAATAGTGCTGAAAACTAATATTTGTATATATTAACGAATAATGGTCGAGTTTCGACCTCTGGGCGATCACTAGTATAATCTAAATGTGATAACGCCAATGCGTTCCAACATTAATGTACCACAAAACAAAGTTGTATGGGGTGAGAGGAATTTGGAACAAATACGCGTGTACATGAAAGAATGTAATGATAGACTGAAATTAATTGATTTTCCATCAGAATTACATTTTTGTTGTGATAACACCTGTAACATTGGTAGCCACAGTAAAGTTATTGACACACTGTACGGTGATATTGTTCAGGCCTTGTGTGGGGCTGCGGTTGTTGGCAGAGAAACAAGTAGGCCTTTGTCGAGAAGAAAAGTGATAGGCTGGAATAAACACGTGGCGGGTGCGCACAGGGAGGCCCGGAATAAATGCATGCTATGGGTTTGGTTTGACAAACCTGCTTCCGGTAATATCTATGACCAAATGTGTGAGGCTAGGAAAGTCTTTAAGTCGCGTTTGAAATGGTGTCAGGACAGACAAGACCAAATTAAGATGGACATTCTAACCTCACATCATTCAAAACGCGATTTCCGTGGTTTTTGGAAAAACACCAATAAATTGCAAAGCAAGCCGAGTCTCCCTGTGTGCGTCGGCGGCGTAAGTGAACCTAAGAAGATTTCCAACCTCTTTAAGGAACACTTTATTGTGAAGTCTCCACTAGGATCTTCTCAGTCGGTGCTGAATGTTGAGCCTGGCAAGGAACTGGGACTAAAGTGCAGGTCGAAAGAGATTGGGGAAATAATAACATCCATGTCACGTGGCAAATCTCCTGGCCATGACGGGCTCAGCATTGAGCACCTCAAATATGCTGGTCCCCATCTACCCAGAGTTCTGGCCATGTTGTATAGTTTTTGTGTGTCGCATCGTTATATGCCTGGGGAGATGATACGGACTGTGGTAGTGCCCATACCGAAAAATAAATCTGGTGATCTTGCTGACAGAAATAACTATAGGCCTATCTCATTAGCAACTGTTATATCTAAGGTGTTTGACAGTGTGCTTAATAGACAGTTAAATAAGTATATAACACCTCATGATAACCAGTTCGGGTTCAGACCTGGACTATCAACGGAAAGCGCTGTGTTGTCTTTTAAGCATGCTGTCACATACTACACTGGCCGCAGCACTCCCATATACGCCTGCTTCCTGGACCTGTCCAAAGCATTTGACCTGGTTTCTTATGATATCCTGTGGGATAAACTCAAAGAAGCTCACGTTCCACCTGTAATAATCAACATCTTTAATTATTGGCATAGAAACCAGGTCAACAATGTGCGATGGGCAGGGGCTTTGTCTGATCCGTATGGGTTGGAGTGCGGGGTGAGACAGGGGGTTTGAGCTCGCCAACGCTATTTAACCTATATGTCGACGGGTTGATTGGCAGGCTCAGCAGCGTCAAGGTCGGTTGCCATATAGATGGGGTCTGCGTAAATAATATCAGCTACGCAGACGACATGGTTCTGCTGAGTGCGTCAATCTGTGGCCTCAGAAAACTTGTGGCCATTTGTGAGGAGTATGCCGAGTCACATGGTTTAATTTACAATTATAAGAAGAGTGAGGTCATGGTCTTTGGGTCTAGGGGTAGGTATCCTGCTTACGTACCACCAGTTTACCTTAATGGTATGCCATTAGAGAGGGCATACAAGTTCAAATATCTTGGCCACATACTTACCCCTGACCTCAGGGACGATGACGATATTGATCGGGCGCGGAGGGCCTTGTCGGTTAGAGCAAACATGCTGGCTCGCAGGTTTGCTCGTTGTTCAGTGAACGTTAAAATTACTCTTTTCAGAGCGCACTGCACTACGTTTTACACGAGCAGCTTGTGGGCTAGATATACTCAAAAATCGTACAATGCCCTCCGCGTGCAATACAACAACGCATTCAGGGTGCTGTTGAGGCTGCCCCGCTACTGCAGCGCATCAGGAATGTTCGCAGACGCACATGTGGATTGTTTCTTTGCCACGATGCGTAAGCGCTGTGCGTCCCTGGGTGTGGGGCAGCAACAACAGTATCCTGTCACTAATCTCGAGCAGGCTGGACTGTCCGTACGTGAATCGCTGCTGCGCCATTTCCCATGGAATGGTACAGCCGCGGTGACGCGTCGGACAGTGCTGCCGCTATGTATATAAGAATGTATTATTAAGTTACTTTAGCTACTAACATAGGATAAGTATACTAACAATTGAGTCATTGTTACTTGAAATAAATTTGAATATAATGATTAGACATAATATTTAAACGCCATAATAAACATTACACATGATATTTAAGCGCCATAATAAATGGTAGCATGGTCGAGGGTGGGCTTGGGCGACGGAGCCCCGCTATGCGGGGCTCCTACTTCTGAGTGGTTTATGAAAGAATAACCACGATGGGGATGGCGGGGTCTATTCGCTTGCTCCGCTCGCTCAAACGACCCAGCCATCGCCTTCTAACCTAACCTATCCGAGTCGGGGTGCCTTAAAGTCCCGATTGCATGCAGCGGCTGCGGTCCAATTTCTCACATTGGCCGGCTACAAGAAGGGAATTATTCATACTGCCCTGTCCAAGTGATAAATTCAAGCCATCTCAAACACTGACTTATTACATGGACCACGGGCCGTCGGGTATTAATAATGGCCGGTCAAAGTGAGAAATTAATCACTTTGCCCGACGCTCTTGGGTATTATTAATAATGGCCGGTCTTTATTAATAATGCCCAGTTAATCACGTTGCCCGTAACACCTACACTTCACAAAGAATACACCCTCAAAATTGCACGTCTCTACGACCAGCGGTTTAGGTTGTGCGTTGATATATTAGTCAGTCAGTCAGTCACTCAGGACTTTGAATTTTATATTTATAGATAGATAGGTATTCCATAACTGTAGGGTATTAATAAGACCATGTCAAAGAATCAACTGGCATTTGGGTTTCTTTTACATTTTATTTGTTCATAGAATATAATGCGACGTCACGATGTTTTTATAAAACACCCATTTGTGAAATAATAATAGCGTCGCATTTTCTTAGCTGTCAATTAGAATTATTGGTTTGAATGAAAATGGTTAAGTCGTACTTATCAATGACCAACTCCCCCTCACTGAGAGGATTCCTGTGTCCCAACTGTGGGACTATTATAGGCTGATTATTCGTCTGCAATTTTGACATTACAGACACTTCGATTTTATGTATTTTTTATTTATGTAAGGTGTGTTTATGCATGTTATTATTCTTAACTTGATGTTTTACAACTCTACCCAGTTGGTACTACAAACGCGATGTATAATTTCCGCATAGGTAGTTACTGTATTTATAAAGTATAGTACCTACAGCAACTACATAATTAACTGAATGCATAATAATTGAATGTTGTTTTATTTTTAAAAAATCGGTAGGTATGGGAAGACTTAATTTAATAATTAATACCTATTTATTTGAGCAATTAAAAATTAATTGTTCAAGTTTATTTTAATTTAACAACAAATATTTTCAAGGTTATTCAATTTTGTCGTCATCGCTAACTTTTAAGCCAAGTTATAATTAAGAACGTAACATACTCCAAACGGCTACAGATCAAACTATACATTTCCAGTTTTAGCTGACCTCGCATTGTATAGGCTTTAAGTAAAATGAGATGTCAGGTTATATTGGAAACTAGCTTTTGCCCGCGGCTTCGCCCGCGTGAATGTCGGAAATTAACGCAGGTATTTATCTAAAATAAAAGAATTTTTCTAAAATAAAAGTAGCCTAAGTTACTCCTTATTACATCAGCTACCTGCCAATAAAAGTCTCGTCAAAATCGGTCCAGCCATTTCAGAGATTAGCCGGAACAAACAGACAGACAGACAAAAATTGTAAAAAATGTTGTTTTGGTATATGTACCGTGTATACATCCATATGCACTTAGTGAAAAGCGGTTATTTTAATATTAAATCAGACACTCCAATTTTTCTTATTTGTATGGATGTATAGCTTGATGTGTGGGCTATTTGTCTTATAAAATACGCAATTTGGGTAATAATTAAGAAAAGTATCATTCACACAATGCGAAATATATCACAGATACATACATAAGCTCACGCCTTATTCCCATGGGGGAAGGTAGAAACTACGGAACTCCACCTGCTACGATCCTTACACACAAGGAGTGTCTGTGCCTCGTTTAGGTTCATACATCTGGTCATACACCCACGCGAGTTGCGAGTACTACGCACCTGACCTTTCTGAAAAACATCATCAATAAGGTCACTATTATATCCTCCTAGGGTGTCCCCTCCCAACGTTTCCACTCACTTCTGCCATGGATTTAAAAGGAAAAATAAGTGGAAAGGTTTTAAAGGTTTTTTACCTGTTATAAACTGTCCTTCATTAATCCTCGCAACATAACCATCTAAGTTCTTTTAATTTTTTGTCACTACATCTTCTTCCAAACCGCACCGTTGCACGTTGTCTTACCACATCATACCGCAGCCTATCATTCATATTCACAACACACATGCTTCGCAAGGAACGGATTTCCACGGCATTTATTCTGCTTTCATACTTATTTTGCTAACCTCAAAAAAATGTATCCTGTCGTTAAAATAGCAATAAAATATTTAAATTAGGTCAATTTAAAATAATGGGATAATCTTTTACCGGAACCTTAAACAAAGGTCATTCATTGATCGGGTACAGATCTGGATTTCAGAATGCTACAAAAAAAAATCCTGATAAAAATCGGCTGGATAAATTTGATCAAAACATCTGAAAAGTCAAAGCATTCATTTCAATTTAGCACATAAAAGACACTATTTGGTTTAATTTTAACTTTATTACGGCCAGTTAACAGAATTGGATGTAATAAAATAAAAAAAACATGTGGCACTGACATTGTGACGCACATTGATGTTATTTATACGCTTTTATTAGCTTGATATGTATGTAACGGAAACTTTGAACGATTTCTTTGAGCGATGTTCACCCCCTTCAAAAAGTCGGATTAATTTGAAACTTCGCACACTTATCAAGGACCGAAGACAATACAATAATTACATAAAATTGTGGCCTTATTCTAGCCAGGATCATCAAGATAGCAAAACAAAAAAAAAATGCCAAACCCGCCTTTGTAACTAGGGAAAATAAATAATAATTTATAAAATTAAAATTCACGTTATCATAGAAAACCAAAAAGTAGAAAATAATGGAAAAAAGCGTGGAATGCTTTATGTATTATTTGATATCAAGCACCTCATCATTATTAAAAAAAAAAACTTATTTAAATAAATAAGTTTAAACGAACTATAACTAATATTACGTGCCATCTAACCTCTTCCTGCCAACAGTCAGCTTAGTAAGATACCTATTCTTACTTTGTTATAGACTCATCACATGATTTCCATTTCCTTTATTTATGTTAAATCCACATCGATTAAACAAATTAACACCTATTTATTTGCCATTAACATGTAATTACTAAGTCTAACTCTCAAGGAATATCAATAGAAATACACACTTAAAATCATTATACAACATTGTAATAGAATTAACAAATGGCGTCATTATGAAGCTATACGGAAAAGAACCGGAGCTTACAGAATTTCTGCCAGGGTCGCGAGATCTGTTCGAAAGAGTTACCGTGGCCCTGGCATATGGGCAACTGAAGGAACACGTGGGTATTAGTCAGTAAAAGTCTGACACGTCCTCCCGCTCCGCCCTAAAGCGGGAGCCGTCATTTGACGATTTCCCAACCACAAAAAAAAGCTTGTAAAGTTAGCCCACGTTCCCAAGGACGTAATAAACTCGCAAGGAGTTGCAAAATCTAACTGTGTGTATTTTCCACGCGCTGGGTATTCTGCATCACATGCATTCTGTTCGATTTTCAATTCTTCAAGAAGAATGAAGATGCAGTGCACGAAAAATCTACCCGCGATTTTATCAGGTCGTGTGGACGTCGATATCGAATCGATACAGTCACGCGTTTGCACCGATGCAGAACCGATACTGAATCACTACTAAATCGCTTCTGCCGTGCGTTGCAAATGCGACAAACGAACAAACGTAGCGATGCAGACGCGCGTTGATGAAACGCGCTACTGAATCTTGGCAAAAAGTGACCGTAAGCGACTTCCATAAGCATGATGAAGTGGCAGTGGGCTAACCATGTTTGTTGGAGAAGATGAGGAGTGGAGACCGCATATAAGAGGAGACGCATCTAGATGGCCCAATGGCTTTAAAAGGTGACTAGGACAGACTGGATGAGGTAGGTGGAGAACAGAGTATTCTGGCGCAGTCTGAAAGAAGCCTATATTCAGCAGTGAACAGATGATTGAATGGTGTCGCACTCGCATTGCCTTAAGTATTTCCTGTAGTTATTTCAAATTGGATTCTTATCGATGAGTATCCGATTCAGTTACGAAATCATGTGGTTTTGGTGTGTAACTGTAATGTTCCTCGAAATATTACAACATTTTACTTAAGAAAGAGGTGTCAATCATATTATTACTTAGATTTTCGGAATACGTTCAAAAATTTGACTTTCAAATAGTTTTCGAAACAGTTTTCCCTTATTTTCATCGAATTATTTACAACTAGCTTTTGCCAGCGGCTTCGCCCGCGTGGAGGTCGGAAACTATCCCGCGGGAACATACTACCGGGATAAAAAGTAGCCTATGTTCTTTTTCAGGCTCTAAACTATCTGTGTACCAAATTTCATTTAAATCGGTTCAGTAGTTTTAGCAGGAAAGCGAGACAGACAGACAGACAGACAAAGTTACTTTCGCATTTATAATATTAGTGTGGATGTGGATAAATAATGAAAGACTACAAAACCAAATTATTAAAGTACTATTCCATTATAACTACCTATATTCTACAAAGAACTTATATACAAAAACTAACCTACTAAATCTCACACAACTTTACAAATATTACACCTGCATTCTTATTAAAAAAATCACTACGAATTCCGTACAATCTAATATACAAATACATAAAAAAACAACAACATACAACACAAGAAGTAAACACAAGTTTCAACTAATGACTGCACGAGCACGGACTAATTACGGTAGAAAGACAATATTGTTTGAGGGAGCACAAATATTCAATAATTGACCGGAAGAGTTAAAAAAGTGTGGTAATATAAACATTTTTAAAAAAAATCTTAAGAAACATGTATGTACACTATAATGTCACCGGAGGTAAATAAGTATAATTAATTAGATGTAAGCACTTTTGTATCTCATTTTAAGTGAACTGTTATTTAAGTTCTTATGAGAAATAAATCCTTTAAACCTAACCTATGTAAATAGGAATGGTCCTTAAATAGAGCCATGTGGAACTCCAGAGTAACAGATCGAAATCTACATGTAACAACGTTTTTATGTTAGAGGTTTTGAATACTTGATAAAAATGTCCTTGATGAAAAAATAAGGTGACCTATCAGAGTGTCGAGTAAAAAAGGCAAGAGATATTCGAAACTGAATAACTGCAGCAGTTTTAGAGAAAAACGAATATTCATAAGAGGCTAACCACTATAATTATGATAACAAGAATTACAAGGTAAAAAAAGACAAAGATGTTATCGTACTCATATTTCACGAAAAATCGCAGTTTCTAACAAAGACTAAAACAATTCTTTAACACACGTTTGCATTTTAAATCGTAACAACATTAGTCTAAAAGCCAAGAGGTTAACTGCCTTGTATTTTGACCTTCCTCGTGGAGCGATCAAAGTACATTTTATAATTGAAATACGTTTTTGTTTGTAGCAACATGATACATTGTCAGAATAATTTGCATAAACCTGGGAACGCATAACAAATATTGCAACTTCCTAAATATTATGACCTAGAGAATATTAGTAAACAAATATGATAGGCAGTTTTGTGTTTGTAAATATTTTTAGCTGTGTCACCGCTACGAAGCATAATATTATTACACATTTAGAACTTGCAAATGCATATATACAAATTAGTTCTAAAAATAAGAATAACGGAAAGTTCAGGATATTTAAAGACGGTGCCTAATGGAATCACCTTGAAAGTAAAATATTTTTTAAGTATCATCTAGCCTTTTCCCAACTATATTGAGGTCGACTTCCTATTTATGCGAATGCAGCTGGCTACCAGTATTTTACATGGAGGGACTGCCTATCTGACCTACACACCCCAGATAGTGGATAATACGATTCCCATTGGTAATACTGGTTGTCAGTCCTTAGGGTGACTGACTACCTGAAACGGCTGTCAAAGACCTACGAATGACAGCCGGGACGAACAGCTTAGCGTGCTTTTCGATGCACGGAGGGGTCCGGGACAAACAGCTTAGCGTGGTTTCCGATGCACGGAGGGGTCCGGGACAAACAGCTTAGCGTGCTTTCCGATGCACGGAGGGGTCCGAGACAAACAGCTTAGCGTGCTTTCCGATGCACGGAAGGGTCTCACTCCAATCTCAAATATTTATTGCGTTCCAAAAGGTATACAGGTGGTGGGTATAGTGGTGAATAGAAACCATTATGGACCCTGTCGGGCACTAACAGCAACATTTTAAATTCTGAGTACAATAGAGCGCTTTAATAATCTATATATATATAAAACTATCTTCTGCCCGCGACTTCGTCCGCGTTAAATTTCTTGTTCCCCCGACCCTTCCCGTCGCGTCGAATCGCCCACCCGTGCGATTTTCCCCGTTTTTGCAACATTTTTCATTACTGCTCCGCTCCTCTTAGTTGTAGCATAATGTTATATAGCCTATAGCTTTTCTAGATAAATAGGCCACCCAACACAAAAATATTTTTTCAATTCGAACCAGTAGTTCCTGAGATAGTTCCTGAGATTAGCGCGTTCAAACAAACAAACAAACTCTTCAGCTTTATAATATTAGTATAGATTCAAAGTCCTGAGTGACTGATTGACTGATATATCAACGCACAGTCTAAATCACTCTGGTCCTAGAGACAAAATGTTGAGGGTGTGTTCTTTGTGAGGAGTAGGTATCAACTAAGAAAAGGTTTTTTTGAAATTCCATTCCTAAGAGGGTGAAATGGGGGGTTGAAATCGTAAATTTTTCGACATCCACGCGCGTGAAGCCGCAGGCATTAGCTAGTTTCCTATAAATTCTTAATGTTGGTATGTATTTCTAACAATAATATATTAACCCATTCGTTGCCACCAACGCACCATTTGCGTTGATCGAGATAACTACGTCATGCCACCAACGCACCATATGCGTTTTTTTGGAATTACTTTAAAATGATAGAATTTATTTAAATATTTGCCAACATACACGGCTACACTCCGTTCACGCTTATTTTACCCCAGATTTTGCTTCAGTGTCAAAATCAAAGTGGTCTCTGTTTTCTTTACAAAAAAGTTTATTTTTGGGTTTTTGCCACTGTCATGTCAGTCACTATCACAGTGATCTTTATTGTCGTTATAATAAGGTTGCTGTTTTGTTGTTGTTGTCACTGCTGTCAGAGGTAAAATAAGTGTGAACGAACTGTAGAAACAATTGCTAAATGTGGAAAAACTGTTGGTTTTTTTTTTCGAACTGTCATTCTTGTTTTGGTAAGGAAAAACGGTTGGTGTTGTGAAGGTCTTGCCAAAGGAAAAATATTAAGTGGCACCCAGGTGATGTTTTTAAAATTTAAGTGGCAGTGAATGGGTTAAGTATTGGATGATCATCCATCCACAAACCACCTGCGGCAAGCGTAACGTACCTTCGATCGCCTTGTGCGGCTATTATTATTTCCTGCAATTGCATATTATGCAAAATAAGTCTAAAATTAAAAATATTGATTCAGGATAATAAAAGACGGTGCACAGTGCAATTACCTTGAAAGTGCCATTTATATGAGTACATACTGACTAAATTTAAAATAGCTTGTTTGAAAACCAGAAAAGTGCGAGACTTTAATTGTAAAACGATACATATAGGTTTCGGTACATAGAAATTTCAACGTTATGTTAGGTGTAACATTCGCAATGCTTACATGCATAATACTATGCTAAACAGTGTAACAGTCTAGATAACGGAGCATAGAAAACGGAGTGCATAAGCACTACGTTGTTGTCTATAACAAAATAGCGTATAAACGCATTTTTTCCGAATAGACTATTACTTAAGTTCCGTTTACTTTTTTGTTTTTCATTATTTATTTGTACTTGAGTATAGTTTTCAATGTTTCGTTGGGATAGTGGTGTGTGCTAGCTGACATATTTCAAATCATTTAATTTAATGTTTTGTGTTTCGTAATGTTAATTGTTACATATAACTGTGTAGAAACAAGTTCTTCTTACTTTAAGACAGCTATGCTGCTAGTGAATTTGTTGCAGATAACACATTTTGCACCATTTCTCAACATCAAGGGATGACATGGTATCTAAAATAACGTTAAAGTAAAAGAAACATCTATTGATGAGTTTTAGGCATATCTTTATTTAGTGAATTCCCAAAGAACAATCGACATATTTAAAAAATCGTGCAGAAAACTTTAGCACAGTATTCAGCCAGTTCATTATTCCTCCATTTAGACACGACTCAGTGGTTAGAATATTTGTTGAATGTTTAGTAACTGCGAACTAGCGACTGCATGTTGCAATCCATGACTTGCAGAGCGCCTATTCTCTGATGCGATCGTAGTTTCTACTATTGCTAATCCTAATGGCATCTCAAAGTTTGTACTTGGAATACTTTACGATGTACTTGTAATATATATTAAGTTAATCATATGTTTGACAAAGGACATCAGTAATTTTTTGAGCACGAATATTGTTCTCATTGTCATGTGTGCCACGATACCTGTGACTGCTCTTTATGCACTAGTATAATTTAAATAATGCCAGAGATGCACGAGAGTATATAGAATTATCATTTTTTTTCTTTAATTAGACAGTC
Source organism: Aporophyla lueneburgensis (assembly GCA_932294355.1). NCBI lineage: Eukaryota > Metazoa > Arthropoda > Insecta > Lepidoptera > Noctuidae > Aporophyla > Aporophyla lueneburgensis. Next base: position 6,206,024 of record OW028746.1, read on the forward strand.
AATCAAAAACTGGAAGTACATGTTTCCACTACACTACTCGTCGTATTCATTTTACTCTTACGAAAGAAACACAAAATCTATAAATACTTCGAAGAATTCTACTACGGTTCGTGATCCGACCCTAACCCATTTCAAAGAAAGATAGTCAAGACCGCTGTGCCTAATAATCAATATGATAACCTTCATTAAAATTAAAAAATAAGTGAGAAAGTAGGTTAAGAACATCAAAGTCGATAAAAGTATCTTGTGTTGCTCCATATTGATAATGTCGAATTACAATTGCATCACCAAACTAATGGAGGAAAACCATAACTTCTTTGTCAATTTTAGCTTATATAATACAACAGATGGAGTTCTTGCTTAAGGCAAAGATTTTTTGACCACAGCAGTCACGCGTTCAATAAAGAAGTATCCTCATGTGGAACGATGACTCTGCAAAGGTCGCTGGAATCCACTGAATTCTCATCAACTAACCTGACAACTTGACCGGTGCTTGTAGCAATGCTAGCAATCCGTCAAATAATTTATACTAATATTATAAAGCTGAAGAGTTTGTTTGATTGGTTGAACGCGCTAATCTCAGGAACTACTGGTCCACATTGAAAAATTATTTTTTGTTAGGTAGCCTATTTATCGAGTAAGGCTATATAACATCACGCTAAAACCATGAGAAGCGGAGCAGTAATGAAAAATGTTGCAAAAACGGGGAAAATCGCACGGGTAGGCGATTCGACGCGACGGGAAGTGTCGGGGGAACAAGAAATTTAACGCGCACGAAGTCGCGGGCAGAAGCTAGTGGTAAATAACCATGATGACTGACTTATGAGTGGATTGTGGCTAAGCTGTAACAGCCTATAAATTAAGGTTCTATAAAGCAAGTTACGCAGTTGGTCCCAGCTGTCAATCATGAATATATGACAGTCGTTACGATTCGTCAGAAGCTTATTAAGGGGTATCGTATTACCCAGTAACTGGGTTATGGAGGTCAGATAGGCAGTCGCTCCATGTAAATTACTGGTATTCAGATGCATCCAGTTGGACTGGAAACCGACCGATTAGATTAGAAGCCGACACCAACATAGTTGGCAAAGGCTAAGCAGTTAATGATCATGATGATGTATGACCAGGCAATGAGCTATAGTGACTAAAACAGCTTTTTTTCATTAGAACTTTGGAAGTTATTCGATTGCGCTCTAGAGAGTATTAACCTATAGAAAACTCCGGGGAATGTGGTCGACCTCCGCGTGTCGTAGTGATGCATCTGGTTGCGATATATCACATGTAATATTGACGTTATCAATGCGAATATGTGTCAAACTTGATAATGAGAGAAATGGCTCATTTTATTCTGGAATATACTTGTTATTTGCTTTGCTGATTCATCGTGGCAACTATTCCGTTCTAATTTTCCGTGTTTGCGAGTCTATTATATTTAAATGTCATATACAATAATTTGATGATAATAATATAGTTTCTTGCTGCAATCGTAATTCTGTTGTTGCTAGTATCAAGTATTTTTATAGTCATTCTAGCTGTTATGTAATCACGTAATTCTTCTAGTCTTTTCATTGTTTTATTGTCACAGACTGCCATTTATATAAAATTGTGGAATCAAAACATATTGCGCCATCAGAGTCTGTTTCACCTAGTTTCATACTGGAAGAACATAACAGTTTATAATGGTATTTTATCTAAGCTATCAACCGATTACTAGTCCAAATATGACTACCAAAATATTGTCAAGTCCAATAAAATAAAATACATAAAACTCAATGCTGCGATAGTGATCAATCGGATGTCTATTACCAGCCTTTCCGCTATGAGTACAAAGTTTCTTTTAACTGATCATGCGTCGGAGTCTTGTACATAAACCTTGCTAATACTATAATCCTACTAAGTCTGTTTGTTTGTTACCCAATAGGTTGGCAGCGTGTCAAGTCAAGACGAAAGTTTATAACGTAAGTTGAGGCATCTAGAGAATTACATTATTGAATGGGTACAAGGACTTTTTTTTTGTGGGTGGGAATTCATCAAATGATGTCTCCCACTCTTGGGTGGAGGGGATGGCCGTGTCAGACTTTTACTGACTAAAACCCACCCGTGTTCCTTCAGTCGCCCATGTGCCAGGGTCACGGTATCTCTTTCGAACAAATCTCGCGACGCTGGCAGAACTATGCGTACAAGGACTTATGTCAGGAGGATTTAGGAGGAACTTTGTGTCCTCTTATGTGTCAATTAGGTGTGTGCGTAATTGCAGCCTTATTACGTACTTCAATTACATACACTGATAATGATATAGATCGGTCGTACCAAGATGTATCGGATGTCATATTTTTGGCTCGCTACCTGTCTGCGTCTGGGCGCTCCATGCGGGGCTCCGCATCGCTGCCAGTGCGGTGAAGCTGTCGACTGCCTCGGACACCATGGCCTATCTTGCAGTAAGAGCGCAGGCCGTTTGGCCCGGCACGCCAGCATTAATGACATCATCCGTCGTGCTCTCGTCACCGCCGGGGTGCCAGCTGTTTTAGAACCCAACGGCTTGGCACGCGACGATGGGAAGAGACCAGATGGAATGACCATAATGCCCTGGAAGGTGGGCAGGCCTCTGGTGTGGGACGCAACATGTGTCGACACCCTTGCGCCATCCCACCTTCCCTGTACGATGGAATGCGCTGGAGCGGCTGCTGCAAGTGCGGAAAATCTCAAACGGCGAAAATATTCCAATCTCATTGGAACTTACATATTTGAGCCGTTTGGGGTTGAAACATTAGGACCATGGGGTCCGAGTGCCCACTTGGTTTTTCGAGACATAGCCAAGTTGTTGGTCGACTCTTCACGTGACCAGAGGGCTGGCCTATTCTTTGGCCAAAGAATCAGCATTGCCATACAACGTGGCAATGCTGCCAGCCTTTTGGGAACTTTTCCCATTGACAGCGATGCGGACGAGTTTTTTGAAGCCCTCTGATTCTTTTTCTCTGTTTTTATAAACTTTATATACCTGTACATATAGTTTGCGCGAGAGACACTTCCAAAGTGGTAAAATGTGTGTCCCCCCCCCCCCCCGTAACTTCTAAAATAAGAGAATGATAAAACTAAAAAAAATATGTGATGTACATTACCATGTAATTTACCACCGAAAATTGGTTTGAACGAGATCGAGTGAGTAGTTTTTTTTTAAAACGTCATAAATCGTAAACCGCAATTTACCTTACATTCAATCAACTGAAATATAAAAATTAAAAGATGTATCGTAATATTAAGTGGTACTGGGCTGTGAATATCGACAGTTGCTCTATGTAAAACAGTCAGAGATGGAAGCTGACTTCGCAGATAGTGATAATAAGGGAAATAATTGTATTTTATTTTTGAAATGATTGGGATACCAAGATCTATCTAATAATTTAACAACATCCAAGTTTCAGATTGCGTTTGTTAGTAAACCAAACAGGACAAGGCCATATTACAGATTAAAAATGTAAGTCAAATGATAAGTAAAGGTCAGAGGTAAAAGCAGGTCAGAGTGTTTTTATTTTTCTTTGGGGAATCCGTAGATTAAAATGTATTTTTACTAGCTTTTGCTAGCGGCTTCGCCCGCGTATTATACGGGTATGTACCTACATAAGAACCTTCCTCTTGGGTCACTCTGCCTATTGATGAAAACCGCATTAAAATCCGTTGCGTAGTTTAAAAGATCTAACCGAACAGACATGGGCAGCGACTTTTTTTTAACTGACTCCAAAAAAAGGAGGAGGTTATCATTTCCACTATTTTTTTATGTTTGTTAGCTCATAACTTTTAACTGGGTGAACTGATTCTGATGATTCTTTTTTATTTGAAAGCTAGTGCTTCTCATGTGGTTCCATTTTAATTTGGTTCTATTCTGCCAATGGGGTCCATGTGAAAACCATATAAGTCTTAAATTTGCATTAAGTATTTGTGCGACAAATGAACGAATAACGCGATTAGATTAGTGCGGGGTATATACCATAACTAAAAAGTTAAAAATAAAAACTTTTGCAAAAAAATAACAACTGACTTCCTTAAAAAAAACACTACAAAGTGAAAAATAACTTTAATTTCGGAAGTCGGTGGCAAAAAACCCTTAAATACAGATCCTAAGACACGTACTTTCGAAATTAAAGTTATTTTTCACTTTGTAGTGTTTTTTTTATACTATGTAATAAAGATATTTAAATCAAAATACAGAGTGGCACGCATACCATTATCGATGCTCAACCTCTTGCCAATGATTCAGTTGGTACTTACACGATTCTGGACCCCCTGGGATAAAATTTTTCATCGGATATTTTAAAAGTAATTGTTATTCCATATAATTTGAGCACTCTTGTACGTAACAGCAGTTTTTTTTTTGAATAACTAACGAACAATATCTATAGTATGTAAAAGACTAACCATGGAGTTTGTTGACGGCTCTTTTCCATTTGGAACTGCGCACCTACCTTCTGACGTTTCACGAGTGCCAATATAGGTTTAATTGAAATAAACATATTCTGATTTGATATTGGATCTAGAATCATATGCTGAATTCATGGTTACAGTTTTCGCGTCGATGTACGTGCCACCCAATTTTTTTTTTAATCATTTTATCTTAGGACAACCAACACACCGTTATCTGATCCCAAACTAGGCAGAACCTGTACTACGGCAACCAGACAACTGATAAACATGCTTATATTTTTCTAAATACATACATATTATAGACTAGCTTTTGCCAGCGGCTTCGCCCGCGTGGAGGTCGGAAATTATCCCGCGGGAACATACTACCGGGATAAAAAGTAGCTTATGTCCTTTCTTAGGCTCTAAACTGTCTGTGTACCAAATTTCATGTAAATCGGTTCAGTGGTTTTAGCAGGAAAGCGAGACAGACAGACAGAGTTACTTTTGCATTTATAATATTAGTGTGGATAGTGTGGATAAATTACACCCAGACACAGAACAAATGATTGTGCTCATCACACAAAGATTTGTCCTGGGTGGGAATCAAACCCACGACCTCAATATTGGCGTTCAGGTTCACTAACCACTACACAACAGGCCAGTCTATATTATGTCATAGGTGAGCGTTAAAATACAATTGAAAACTGAAATTAACTAGTATGTATTATTAATGACTTCCTTTATAGACATTAAAATGTTATCAATACAAGATATAATATTGTGTTTAAAATGGAAAAAAATACCTGCATTTGCCATTGAAACGTCTTGTTAATAATATTTATGACAACTAACAAAAACCGACAATATTATAATGTAGAAACTATTTCTAGGTTGACTAGTTATAAGTTTCCTAGTTGTATAAAACCTGAAACATGCGTCAGTGGCGCTAGAAGAACAGCGAATATATTTCAAAGGCCAAATCATTCGAGGATGCATAACAATACGACTATTGTTATGCACTCATCTTTATATTTTTTTGCTATGGTAGCGATGCAAACGAGGCATGACACTAAGGTCACACAAAATTTTGCATCGCCCAAACAGAATTTACCACGCAAAGTAGCATATTATATGCATCGTCCCGACATCAGCCATCGCCGTCCCTTTTCTAAGGAGACTGAGTGAACTTTACACTTTGTTTCTCATACCACAAGATTTTAATGGAAGTCCATAAACCACTATAAATGCATCGTCTGTTGGGTCAATGCTGCAATGGCTCTTTCTTGAAAAAGGCCTTCCAGACATGTCTGCATTATTAGACTCATTTAATTCTTTTATAATATACTGTAGACTTTAAAAGAGATCATGACCTTTCAATTTGTTTCGGTTTCTACCCAGGGATCAGTCAGCTATGAAATACCGACGCCAAAAAGTTTTAAAATATATGCCCAAAAAATATTGACGTCTTAAAGTATCTTAAAATTATCTACTTCCAAAAATGAACATTTCATTTAATTGCTTCATATGTAAGAACAATTTGTCTGCACTACAGCGTAAGCAACGCCATGAATGTTGTTGAATTGTCAAAATCAGGAAATCTGCTCAAACAGCCAAATTTTTCTGAAATATGAGGCAATGGGATAGCAAAATTCTTTAAAATGTCTTCAGATTCTGATTAATAGTCTACGTACTTACAATCTTACGCTTACGATCTTACGCTATAATGATGCTAGTTTTCTCACGATGTTTTATTTTGCCTATGCCAGTAATTTCTAAGATAAACACTACATGCACTATAGGAAATAAGTAAGAATAGAAAACGTTAGATACTCAATTACCTTTTACAAAATTTGGTGTAGAAGTACCTCTAGATAAACACAAAGGAACAATACAATACTCGAACCTTCTCTAAACCATTGTACTAACTTTCACATCACTCTGATATAAAACAGCACATGCTTGTAAACATTGCTTCAGCGATGCGCTTGCGCAACGGCTGTCGATCAATGCGAACCTATCATGAATTACCGGCGTGTTAGCTTTATAGGCGTTTTGAATAGAAATAGCTTCAATAACAACGTGTTTCGTATTATCCTGTTTTGTCATACAAAAGTAGGGCAAATGGGCGCGGAATGGAATGTATACTCCACATTAATTTCGGTATTCGTCAAGGCAGCACAGTTGGTCCAATTTATTTTGTACTTTACATCGATGTCATCTTAAATCTTTCTCTTGCTAATGTTGAATTAATAGCCTATTAGTATGCTGATAATAAAACAGTTATATTTCATGGCATAGCTTTGGGTGAATTATAACGGCATAAAAGTAATCGTAATATTTGACCCAGTGCTCTTCACACATGAAATTTGTTACGCATTTGCTATTCTTTCCGCATTAAAATATTATCAATGCCAAATGGTGATAAAGATTTAAGGCCAAATTTCCAAGTAATTTGAATACGTCTTATAACAACGCAGACTAGCATTAAAAATAGGTATTTTTCAGTGCATCCAACTTTTATTGAGAAACCAACTCGGAAAAAGCAAAAAAAACACATGTATTATTGCGCCGATTCCATTTATATACTTTAGAGTTGTAGAATTTCGTGATTCGACCCCTGAAAGACTGCCAATGAACCAAATGATGATTTGTCATCATCATCATCATCATCATTTCAGCCGAAAGACGTCCACTGTTGGACATAGGCCTCCCCCAAGCCCCGCCACTTCCACCGGTTTTGTGCTTCCCGCATCCAGCGGATTCCCGCAGCATTCACAAGGTTATTGGACCACCTTGTGGAAGGCCTTCCAACTCTACGTCTTTCAGTACGCGGTCGCCACTCCAGAACCTTCCATCCCCACTGGCCATCTATTCTGCGAGCCATGTGCCCTGCCCACTGCCACTTCACTTATATTTATTGACATTATAAATAAGATAATTAATCAATAGAAACATTGCTCAATCAAACAAGAATTTTTCGTACCGCATATTTATTTAGTTACTTAGTTTCTATAATTTTGGTAATCATGTCATTGCAAATAATGTTTTTTTTTTTTTTGTAATTATTACTGAAGTGCCAAGTCAAACAATCTGAATGGAGCTACGATATGTTAACATATTAATTTGTGACTTGTTTCATTTTATATTTTACTAGCTGACCCAGCGAACTTCGTACCGCCTCAGATTCAATAAATGTTGTGTTAACTTATCAGATCCCACCAACACAAATCAAAGAGCACAAAGTACCATATACCCATGTTAGACCAAGTTATGACAAACTGGTACTTTAAAGGCATAAAGCGTTTTCTAGCTACCATACACCCATGATAGGTGAGCTCCTACCAAATTATGCCAACCTAGTACTTCCAAGACATAAAGCGTTTTCTAGCTACCACACACCCATGTTAGGTGAGCTCCTACCAAGTTATGCCAACCTGGTACTTCGAAGACATAAAGCGTTTTCTACCTATCAAACACCCAAGTTAGGTTAGGTTAGTTAGGGTATAATATATAAGTGTTCTTAAATTTTTTAATTTTCCGCGCAAATTTTTTAATTTTTTTCTTTCATAAGAACCTTCTCCTGACAATAACAAACACAACAAAAAAAGAAAAAGTAAAATCGGTCCAGCCGTTCATGTGTGATGGCGTGACCAAGGGAAATAGGGATTCATTTTTATATATATATAGATTTTTTATGACGCTCGCTACTTCAACTTACTTAATAAATTTCAACACTATTATCTACTCCGTTTAGAAACTGTTTTTTTTTTAGTCATGTGGGTTTCCTCAGACTGCAAGTATCACGAACAACTTTGACCCACTGGGTAATATATAGAAGGCACATAGGTATCAATTCTCTTCGTCGGTCGATTGCAAAATATAACTCAAAGTGTTACAAGAATTGTAGGGGTCTACTAGGACCGATGCCTGCCGGGGTCGCGTGATTGTTCGAAAGAGATACCGTGACCCTGGCACATGGGCAACTGATGGAACACGGGTGGGTTTTAGTCAGTAAAAGTCTGACACGCCCTCCCGCTCCGCCCAGAGCGGGAGGGCGTCATTTGATGATTTCCCATCCTGAAAAAAAAAAAAAAAAAAAAAAGTGTTACAAGAATTAGGGGGCGTTGTTCGTGAATACTTGTGCAATTGTCACCGAAACAAAGAAAACAACTGTCAAAATGGCGTTATTTAACTCAATGGGCGCTATCATCATTATCTAGTTCCCAACACAAGTTAATCTCTCAATACAAGGCGTAAGGCATTTTTTTTTTTTTTTTGTAAAATGACGCGTAGTTGTGTTCCTAAATACTCCGAAATCGGAGTGCACGATTTTCCAAAAGACGTTGAAATTAGAAGATTGTGGCTTAAAGCTATTTCTAGAAATCAAAAATATAAAACAGATTTCGAAGTTATGTCGGATACGTTTCGAAAAAGTGATTTCGAGGAAATATTTTAGGTTGAAATTCTGACACTTTCTAAGTTAAATACTCGATTTAAAATATTGAAATTACCGAGATTGACGAAATTTTGTAACAAAACCTTACTCATGAAGTCATGATAGAACACGAAAGGGAATAAATGAACGAAATGTCAAATGTATTGTAGACCTAGCTATGATCACGCCGTCTACAATTAGTTTTGGCCGACCTTTCCCATTACTTTGACAAAATAATATGGCGGCGCTCGTTCTGTATTGACTAAGCGCCAAAATAAACCTCTAGTGTTGTACTCTCAACAGGAATAGAGGTAGCGATGCATTTTTTCATTCTTTTTTTTTGGAATGACAGCTTGCGGGTAACCTATGAGGTTGTCGGTTGCTAAACCGGACTTGCCTGTGGCTACCATAATACAGTAAGTCCTCTAGCCAGGCCTTAAAACTAGAGCGACTACTCGCTAAGGGCGGTTTAGGTCCAGGTCGCTGGTAGAGGGCAGCAAGAGATGCGCTGGATCTGAGTGGGTTTTTTTTTATGCTAGCAACAATCAGGTAGTTATACTGCACAGTTTACGACGTAACCAACAGGATGGGTACGTACATAAGTTCACACTCGAGTACACCTTTCATAATAAGAATATTTTATCTGTTTAATTGGCGTTACACAATATCCAGTTTTATTGGTTAGGGCTAAGTGTTTCAGTATATTTTAGACTCAAGATTCTTTAAGAAAATAGTCCTTAATTTGGAGAGTAAACTTTAACTATTGGACTTTAATTTAAAGTAATAATAAATTGCTCTGCAAATCTGGAGGAAATTCAGAATCCATTACTTTTTATGTTTGAAAATTATTTGTACGTTAAATCTAATTACTAACATACGCCACCTACTTTATCAACCACCTTGTCATAAAGACATACGTAAGATTTTTTTTAAATAGTTTAGGTGTGTTATCGTTTAAATAATAACTTACCAAACGAATTATTAAAATTATAACAGGATAATGTGACAAAATTGACAGAACGGCTTTAAAGTGTTGTATTAAGGAATTTATGGAACATACTTTAAAGTTAATGCAAATATTGATAAAAACAGTTACAAAGTTTATATGAATAATAATAGTAGAAAAGTATGTAAACTAAGTCATTCAAATTTGCACGCTTGTTTGCAACTACAGTTGGGTTATAAAATCCCACGTTTACCAAAATTTTACAGCTATTATTTCTAGCAAATAAACGTTTGATTTGATATCTTTCTTGATTTTATTACGCCAAATTAGAAATTATTAAGGGTCACAAAAAGAGGCGCAGTGATTATAGTAGAGTCAACTAGAATTATTATTCCTAGTAAGTGTTATCTCTGTAAGTTGGGTGCGTGTTAGTTTATCGTGATAACAGGTGACTGGGCTAGAGGAGTCAACAAACAGTTATGCAATTTCCGATGCTCGCTCCCTTGCACCCAGTTCTATGCGGCGTTTTACACGTCAATGAAATGACGAGGAATAAAGCGGTATATTATTCTATTCGAAACAAATGAATAGCGGTGTTTCTTTTACTGTAAAAACATGAATTAATAAACGTTTGTATTCCAAAGAGTCATTATACTTTTACATTTCTTCGAAGTCTCATTCAAGAATTTACATAAATTATGTTGTGACGCAAAAGTAAAAACATTTTACTTGAAGCCTCCGCAGTAGCCGAAGTTGGCTAGTGAAGACACCAAAACAATTGGGTTCGGAGGTCGATAACGTATGATCAGTCATTGTACCTACGCATTTTGGGAATTTTATGTATTTATTGGGAAATGGTTTATCACTACAAGTGCGGGCGTCCCAAATTTGACCCATTCGATTTTCTTCTTGCTCTAATTAATATTTTATTATGCATATAATCGTAACTATTTATGACTTTTCATGAAATATGATGAGTATTATATTTATTATTTATCCGAGACTTCACTCACGACGTTCACAATATACATATTTTTTTATCCAAATTTACCTCAGTCGGTATGTTCCGCGCTTCTAGTGTTATATAGGCAGATATCTCCAGATACAATATATAAAAGCATTTTCTTGTATTTATCCCCGTAAGTTTATTCTTTTGGTTATCGGACATTTTTCTGTTTCGTTGACAACAGGCCACAAGAATCCGCTGGATGCGAAAGGCACAGAATCGGTCAAATCAAATCAAATCAAATCAAATCATTTCTTTATTTTTATAGAATGCAGATGTGTTACAAATAGTGGTGTTACTTTGGATATATTCCTAGTACATTCTGCCTGTTGGCATACAAAAATATAGTGCTTAACTTACATATAATTTAGAAACTAGGTAGGTACTTATATTTACTTTATGTCATTGATAGTGTCGTACGGTCGATGTGGCGCTGCTTGGGTGAGGCATAATATGTCCAGCAGTGGACGTTTTTCGACTGAAATTATGATGACAACAACAAGATAGAATTTTGTTGCAAACTGCATAGAGTTGTTATCTTACATTTATGTTTATCGACTAAATTGGAGTCTATCGACTATTGTCTTAACAGGAAATAGGTAGGTACAATTAGACAATCAATCTACCTAGCCTTTTACAAACTATGCAGGGGTCAGCATCCAGTCCAACCGGACGCATTTAGATACCAGTATTTTACATGGAGTGACTGCTTATTTAAGCTGCACAACCCAGTTTCTGGGTAATACGATACCCACGGATATCTATGACGATACCCCTTGGTAGGACATTGTTAGACTCGAGCTTCAGACGACCCGTAACGACTGTTAAATATCCACAAAAGACAGCCGGGGCCCGGGACCAACTGCTTAACGTTCTTTCCAAGGAACTGAGGGGTCTTTTTTTTCTGGATGGGAAATCATCAAATGACTTCTCCCGCTCTGGGCGGAGCAGGAGGGCGTGTCAGACTGTTACTGACTAAAACCCACCCGTATTCCATCAGTTGCCCATGTGCCAGGGTCACGGTATCTCTTTCGAACAATCACGCGACCCCGGCAGAACTGAGGGGTCTTGGTAAGTAAAGATGGTCACCCACGGACCAAATGCTGCAAGCGTAGCTTAAGCTCTTATAACTTAGCCACAAGCCCTTTGGTAGGTACAATTAGACATAACCTGTTACACTTTCAATGACATACAGGCAGCTAACTTAACAGACGACTGTGCTACTGTGGAGTTGGTTGCGCCACTTCTTATTCCCAGCTAAAGCATTAGGAAGTGGTAAAGGGCGTACCATAGATATCCAGAGATATGCCTTCATTGCGGAATAGTAAGGAGTCCTAGTGATGCCGCTTATCTGCCACCCAAAAAATTACAACATTAACAAATAGTGTACTGACGACACACACTTAAACTTTGAACACGCACACCAAGAAGAAAGCAGCTACACTAAATCAATTTCTAATAGCACACATACATAGAATGGGCGGGGCATTCACTTGTAAACACTTGCTATTTGCGAACATCCAATGCACACGCATGCAATTAGTCGAAAGCGATGGTCGATTATTTTTATCGATATTTAATTTTAGCACATTCTTGTATTATAATAACTTCGTTTAATTATCTTTAAATAATTTCTTTTTTTTTATATACCTATCCGAAATAGTTAACTTTTACTCAAATAAAATGGGAATATGTTTTTAAAATTTTGTATTATAGGTTAAAGGGAACGCTCTCTCTTACATATCATGCTGTATAAATAAATAATATATTACTTAATCTTAAAAAAATAAAAAATGTTTACCTACATGCATACGGTGGGTATTACTATAATTATAAATTATTTCATTTATTCATTTTCTAACATATTAAGTATATTTTAAAATATTTTAACAAAAATCAAAAAAAAAACATTTAACAATATAAAAAATAGTGACCCATCGGCATCAGGTGCAGGGTCCAAGCTGCCGGTGGTCAGGGCTCTAGAGAGAGGAACCTATATATGAAATTATTATTACTAAGAATATTTTAATATAATACGTTATGTTATAAGTGGGCTAAGTTCGTTACTACGTCTGAGGCCGGATTGGAGCCGAGAGCGTAATAATACAATGTTCACGCAAGTTATACGAAATTTGACAAAATTTTCTAATTTCAACTTCGAACCTTGGCTGCTCGGACTTATGACTGACTAAGATGGGCTTACGATTTAGTGATCAATACAATAATATTGCGCAATTTTTTTATTTTCAACAATATTTAACCATCGCAATCTTCAATATTAACCTTACTCGGTCAATAATATTGCGCAATATTATTAATCGTCTATGGCCCACCTTACGAAACAGCCAAATAGCAGATTAAAAAAAAAAACTTGAGAGGTGTCAAGGGACACCCGGATGGAACGAAGTTCCTTTCGATTAATTAGTGAAGGAATTGTATTTTTTTTTATTATGTACAAAAAACCTGTATACACTCAAGAAAAATAATCGTCGTGGCACCACACTCTTCATTGCGAAATAGAAAGACGAAAAGAAAATAACTGGCTTGCTTTCTATGAGAGAGAGAGAGAGACAGACAGAGAAACACGCGGACGCCGCACGGCTTACAACTATAGCAAAGTGTCGTTACAACTTTTGGTCTTAATTTTTTCCGTCTAGCCCCCTTTCGCAACGCGCGATAAGAAACTTCGTTCCAAAAAGAATATTTTTGCATATCGAAAACAAATTATTGTAATTTTTTTACCAAATATAAATAATTGGATGAAATACAATATTTATTTTTCATATTACTTATCATATTGTACCTACTATAAATTAAAAACTGTTAATTTGTGAAAATCTTTAGGCATAATATTACTTTAAGTAAAAACACTTCACGAGTAATTGTATTGGAATTATAATGTCTTAATTTGGTTCAAACAACATTAAATTAATCAGTAATTTAACTCTTTCACTATACAAGTAATACGAGGATATCCATTGAGTTCTGCAAAAAAATATTCAACTGCAAAAATACGCATATCGATAAAATCAGCCGCACGCAAACGATTTCACCTCTCTAAATCTAAAACGTTCGTTTTGTTTGGGAAGATTCGGGCGTAAGTTAGTAAATCATTTAAAAATTGATTTAAAATATAAAACAGTGACTTAATTGTTTACTAACCGGTGGTAGGACACGCCGTTTGTCTTCAGGTTGATGGTGTTTGGCTTATTTTTACAAATAATTACTGCACAACTCGGCATTTTGGTTTTTTACGCATCAATAGTGCACTGTACGCAATTGCAAAGCGACTGAATGATGCGTACAGCCGCCGTTCGAACATACTACCAATTTGATGGTATCGAGGCGGCACGTGCCACGCCCCCAAGGCATATCCCTCGATATCCGTGACTGTGACATTGGTGATGTTCAGAAAGTGCTAATTTTCAGTTTTATTAAATGACTTTTGGTTATAGATTTGGAGCTACAGAATGTTGTTCTTATCCCCATCTGCTCGTTGTAATGGTCTGACGTCTCATGGGTGTCGTATTGAAACTAGTGTCAACGTGCAGCACTATGCCACACTTGGCTAGACGCCTCATCGACGACATTTTACCCAGTCAAACAGGGCACAACTTCCAGTAGTCAATGGAAAAAAAAAAAACATTTAAAAAACCCGACTCTTGGGGATATGATAAGATAATCCGCGAAATTCAAATTTCCTGATATTTTTGCAATTTGGGTCAGCGTAATTAAGGCGGACACTGGCCTGCTCTTGTTAAAAAAAAATAAAAATCCATCAAGTCACTTAAAATAAAAGAATACCAAAACGAATCGGAGATTAAAATTGAGATACCTACAAACATAATTACCTTACATAAAACAACCTAATGAGTTGACACGTGGATAATCGTTTAATATCTTGTTGGAGATCTTAGTATACAACCAGAAATAAACACGCATTCAGTAAGCGACACTTTATAAAATAAAAAGTAATCCTTGTTAACTTATTGCGTATTAATATAGGCCTTGTACACCCACATTTCACCAGTTATGTTTAAGTCCCATGTAATAGGGAGCGACCCTATTGGTATCAACCGAGCGCAAATCCAAACTCCGGGCTGCTACTGAAAAATTTCAGATCGAAAAACCAAGTCGAAAACCAAGCAACACTTTGCCCAAAACTATTTTTTATTTAGATGTAAAATAAATATCTACTTACCTGCTAGTGCATATACATACATATCTATACTAATATTATAAAGCTGAAGAGTTTGTTTGTTTGGTTGAACGCGGTAATCTCAGGAACTACTGGTCCGAATTGAAAAATTATTTTTGTGTTGGGTAGTATATTTATTAAGGAAGGCTATATAACATCACGTTACGATCAAAAGGAGCGAAGCAGCAATGAAAAATGGACGAAAACTGACAGGCAATTTGATGCGACGACGGGAAGGGTCAGCAAGGGGGAGCAAAAATTCGGCGCGGACGAAGACGCGGGTAGAAGCTAGTAGCATGTATTATTTGGTAATAATTGAATTAATTAGTTATGGTATTATATTTGTATTAATTATTCAGCTATAAATAAGTTTTTAATTATGTATTTTCCGTTTTAATTCCGAATAAATTAAAATAAATATGAGATTACTTAAGTAAAGTTGTATTTATTTTTAAAGTGAAATGCGGCAATACTTTTTATTTTCAAGATCAGTTCAAAATTATCATAATCAGAATGCATTAAACTGATGTTTTGGAAGAACTTGTTTTATTTTTATTTAAATTTTATTTATTAATAAAGTCCTTGATTTTTATATTACTATAAATGTAAAACAGAAAATGTGAATGGATGAAGTTTTTGCACATTCCATAGTTCGTTGACCGTCTTATTTGGTGGTTAGAAAAAAAAATCATAAGTTAGTAGCGTAAAATATACATACTTTAATATTTTGAGTAGTTGAATGAACTTCAAGAATATCATAAATTTTTATTATATGGTAAATTTTTGAAATTATGAAAACAGCAACTGTTTCATACATTTTATTGGGTAGGTTTTTATATGAAATACTGGTATTCAGCTATATCCAGGGAGCAGTGGTGACGACCTAGACTTACGAGTAGGTCGTGGGTCCGAACTCAGGCAAGCGCTTTACGTTGTCTAAATAATTTCATCACTACTGCGCTCTATACGGTGAAAGAAGACAACGTGCGGAAACCGGCATGTCCAAGAACCAAAACATTCGAAGTCTGACATATCTTCGAATTTTTTGGTTAGATTTCACATCATCTACCAACCCGCAAAGGGCCCGACTGGTAGATAACAGCACTCTTCCTACTCGAGGAGAGGAAGCCTATCTCCCAGTTGTGGGAACATTACAGACTAACGTGAATTTGGTAAAATTAGAAACCGAGTCCAACATAGTTGGAAAAGGGCTATGAAGATTGATTTTTGTATGAAATAGCTTTTATTTTTTATATTCCAGACTTGTTCCCATACATAAACTTGGGCACTGTAACGTCGAATTGGAAATTGGTGCTCTGCGCATCAACTGCAAGCCTACAATAGTAGGTTGTATGATGGCTCGAGACGTTTGCACGTTTTTATGAAAAAAAATAACAATAAAATATGTTTTACCTTTTTTTTTTTTTTTTTTTTCAGGATGGGAAATCATCAAATGACTTCTCCCGCTCTGGGCGGAGCGGGAGGGCATGTCAGACTTTTACTGACTAAAACCCACCCGTGTTCCATCAGTTGCCCATGTGCCAGGGTCACGGTATCTCTTTCGAACAATCACGCGACCCCGGCAGGCATCGGTCCTAGTAGACCCCTACACTGCTGCTGACATCTCTTTGAGGCGCGCGTGGAACACTGCGCGCCGTCGACCCGAGCCTGGTCCTTACCGGGCGGCGAGCCACCCATTGCTCGCCACCCGCAAGCTCGCGCCTACGGTGGCCGGGAGTCCGCAATTGACTCCCGACGCCCGGGGCGTCTCCTCCTGCGGCGGCTAGAGGCATGAGGGCGCAGAGACTGCCACTCCCTCACGCGCCCCGCCTCCTCCTTCGCGAGCATCACTGCTTCGCAGAAGGAGGTGACGGCTTCCCATTCCCTCTCGCTCCGTACCATGGCTCGCACCAGGGCCGGACGCGAGAGGTCGCCGCCGCCGATCGCCTCCACGAGGACACGGCGGTGCTCCGCCCAGGCAGGGCATACCTCCACCGTATGCTCCACCGTGTCCTCCAAAATGTTTTACCTTAAGGCGGAAGCATACTTTATTTAAATGTAGAATTATAATCACATAATACTAAATGACTGTTTGATGAATTCCATGACATTTGAGGCCAATTGCTTATTCTAATGATTATTCTTCTGTAAATACATATTTTATTCAAAATAACCTGGCGCTTACCTGCTGCTGCCTACAAAAAACGTAGGTAAAGAGGAATTTCGCGGGCTACCCCTGAATTTTAACTACTAAATGTCATACTACATTCTTGTATGGATCGCAATAACAATAACGTAGGTACCGGCGAATGATAATTGATCGAATTTATAAGCTGTATGTTGTAATTATTATACTTAATTGCATACAATTCCAAACGTAATAATTCCCTAATACGTATTTCGTGAGTAGTCGATTCGCCCACAAATAAATTAACTTCGTGCGAATCGCCAACAGAAAATAATATATTAAGTGAAGATTCGCCCGTTTCGATAAACATGTATTTTATGCTTGTAAGCTGTTACAGGCGCCATCAGACGATGCTGTTGGTGTAGTTGGCTATGTTGTAGGTACATTTTATTCGCAAAAAAAATTGAATAAAGTCCAGAGAGGGCGCTCAAAAAAAAAGTGTATGGAATTTTCCTTAGTGGTCACTATGAAAAAAAATCCTACATCTAGATTCAGCTGTTCAGGTTTTGCGTTGTCAGTCAGTGAATGAATGAATGACTGAATGTAAGAACCTTATATCATACAGGCAGATTAATGATTCTGGTTTCTTTCGATCATCACTCAAGCGAATTAAAAATAATTAACTAATGTACCGACTTGATTGTTTGGTTTGAAGGAAAATTGTTTTAGTCGGGCTAAAGTGAACACGTCTACATAACATAACATAACGCCTGTAATTCCTAAAGGGTTAAGCAGAGATGTACCTATAGTAGGGCACACACACATGTACTAGGCTCCAATTAACTGTGGATTTTTTCACAATGAACATGTCTTTACTCAGATTTTTTTATTTGCTAGACCAAAATGACATCTGTGATGGACCTTTTGTTTGGACATTTTACATCAGTCCGCTTCTCATATAGTTCGTAGAAGTATCTGTTGACCACTACATAGATACATTCTTCACTATACATATTCGACACATTGGCAGCTTTTCCATCTTTGAACTCAAAACGTATCGATTTGAATTTGGAAGACTATTTTAGCGTATCATCCATGCAAGGTATCCTTCGAAATTCAAATTTACTTACTGGCTACCCTGGCGCTTCCCTCTTAAATATTTTTTAAATTCGACTGCAACTTTCATTATGGTCTAGTAAACAAAGAAAAGGATTTATTTTGCAAATAAATAGATTAAATTTAGCAGAGCTCTTGTGCTGTCTATTGCCCTGATACTGTAGGGTTCCAACGATTTGCAGTGTAGTACTGCTTGTCAAAAATCTGTCCAGTTAAATTAAATGACTTGAAACGATATGTGTGTCACATATTGTAACTAGATAATAGATACAATCTCTTGAAGGTAGGTAGTTGGAGATCTATTTCCGTTTTCTATATCGCTATCCGCTTCCCACATACCTACGTATTTACGTAATAATAATATAGATCATAATACATTATTATAATTGTAGTTGTAATTTCTTTGAACGAAGCACAGGCGTTTTAAATGTGTCACTTCATTTGTATTTTTAATGAACGAGTAAGTTGCAGTCAGCAGAAAAAGTATAAGAATTTTAAGTAATAATCTTAAAAAATAAACGGACTAGACGCTGTGAGTATTTTTTTGTTGACCGTATAGACATAGTTATTTTAAAGATATAACTATATAAGTAATAAGTTAGTATCAAGTTATGATCAAAAATCTGTTTGCCAGGAGGTCATAAACATGTAAACAACTACCTAAGTAGGTATGCGTGTTCATTTCAAGGCGTTCTAAATTTTAGATGGCCATCCACTGAAATATTATGTTGGACCGGTATTAAAGATACCAAATTATATTATGTAGGTAATGTAATTATATCTAATCCTTAAAAAATAAACATGCTATTATATAGAGCAGTGAACTTTTACAGGACAATTTAATGCCCCAGGATTCTTTTTTTTAACTTGCACATATTATTTTTTTAAGAATTAGCTTTGAAATTATGTAAATATTTTTAGATAAAATATAAATATTCGATCGAATAAATACTATAATTATTATTTTTCATCAACACACAACTAGGTCTATCATTTACCCTGATTTTAATTTAGAAAATGATCTTATCTATGCATTTAATAAAATTAACAATAATTAACAACAACCAATCATAATTCAAATTACAAATACTGTTCTAATTTCAAACACGAAACCATAAACCAACAGCGAAACATACCTTTAATCTTTCAATCGTTAGATAATTGAAACTTCGAATTTGGAACAGGCGAAAGGGCACACTAAGTCCGATGAAACAGAACAATTTGATACAAAAAAAAAACTATAGAAAACACTGCCTTATGTGGTTTGTAATACAGTTCTGATTATGTATAGATTTAATACAATAACTCGCGTATTTATTTTGCCGGTTTCACGCATGCGTCAAGTAGCCGCAAGGAACGAATGTGTACTAAAGTTAGAACGAACTGTAAGGCACAGTATAGTAAGCCGCTTGAAGTTGTTATGATGCACAAATATAAGCCGGTGTTTGTAGTCTGTGGTTATGTCTGCCTGTCAATAACTGACGCGAAATTTCACTGTTTTATGCGAATTAACAATGTTTATTAATAATGATAACATTGTTACGTCAGAATAGCAGTAGATTTGACAGAACTGTCGCAAAAAAATAATGTTTCGCCTGAATTATTTAAGTTGCTTTCATTCATACGTAACATACTATGTATTCATACGTAACATCGCAGGTCCAGTCGGATATGGCGGGATGAGCTGGACTCTATTAATGACTATTGGTTCTTGGCAGCTCTGGACGGAGAGACGTGGAAAGAGAGTAGGGAGGCCTTTACCCAGCAGTGGGAAATTAATGGCTACTAAAAATAATTAAAAAATAATCATTTAGGGGTTCATTTAATGCGCTAAGGCAGCCAGTGAAATTTAACCTTTATACGTCATTATTTTGTAATTTACAAGTCAGACTCAATGTTGAATAATATATTACCGTCACAAAATTAGTTTCCAAAATTATAATCATTAAAATCATTAAGAAAACCCTCTAATTTATTTATTCCAGAGAAATCTCCATATACGTAATTAATTCAAAAAAAGTTAGTGTATTAGTAACAAAAATTTTAAGTAAAACTCAACCCCCTCCCCCTCTCTACCTAGGTGGTTCCCCCCTAATGTCAAAGACACGTCAAAAAATTTATGGCTAAGCAGTCGCTAACTTAACTTTAAGCAACGTTTATAAAATACAGAGGTTATTCATAGAATTGCATCAAATGAGTGAAATGATTTTACAATATTAGGTATACTTGTTTACACTTTACCAGAATTCATTGTGAAAGGCGAAAACTGGTATGCTAGAAGAATATCTACAGCAAATGGTGCAATCTTATTTCTACACCCAAATTCCTATAAGTTTTACACCTATTAGTGGTGTGCCTTATCGTTAAAAATGTATATCCGCGGATACGATTCCGAATACGGATATTTGGTGTCTAGATCCGCGGATTCGGATCTTAACTTTCCTACACCGATGTGTCGAAGCGCGTGACCTTGAAACGATAGTGACGCCACTTGACGGTTTGCTTGACAGAACATATTAATTTGTTTTGTTACACGAATATTTGATTTGAAGAAATAAAAATGATCGGAATGGAATTTAATAGTTTTTCATTGCAATCTAAACACCTATATAAAGAAGTTCTTCTAGATATTGAATATTAATAAACAGAGGTCGGAATTAGGTAGAGTTATTTGTGTACTTACACTGATTTCATAACACGAAAGAATAAAATGGATATACCCCAACGACCGGGATTAATTTTGAAGAGCATAAAAATCCCGTGATCTATTTATAAAGAAGGCGAAGTATGAGAATTTGCTTAAGACTGTTAATAATTTGTATTGTGATTTTAATACTAATAAAAATTGTATGTTTATTATCTTATTTGTTTTATCTATCTCTGAGGTTTTTATTATTATATATTTGTAAAATTGTTGCTCACACGGGATTGTCTATTAGAAATCCCGGGAAGATCCATATTAACATCAACATTTCAATGCAAGTACATAAATACAATAACTCTACCTAATTCCGACCTAGCTGTTAATAAGGTAGAAGATCCGCCAAAAAAGTAACGGATACGGATATTTGTCCTCCCTCGAATATCCGCGGATACAGATCCGGCCACCGGCACATCACTTATACCTATTAGCTATCTGTCTTCACATTTCTTCGAGGGTTTATTGATCCAATAAAGATGTCACTGAACTGGATCAGTTACCAAGAAAATAAATACCTAAGTGAATCAATTAAAAATACTTTGTTTTCCTTATCGAAAAACATTAACTTGGTCTTGTTTAGTGTCAATGACTCTGGAAACTCTCTAATTACAGATTTAAATAAAGTTAATTTAGATTATCCCTATTATGTATAGACTCATTCAGTTCGTAGGATTTTAAGAAAATCAATATTGTAAAGAGAGAATAAATAAATGAATTGAATTGAATTTTTTTTTTTTTTTTGTTATTAACCTAAACAGAGAAACACGTGTGATGCCAGACGTAAAGAATAGCACCATCCCAATTCTTCCCGTGGGTGTCGTAAGAGGCGACTAAGGGACTTACTAGAGAATGAGTAGCAGCGTTATCTATGCTTTTAACCACCATACTGGGACACCAACCCGCCTGCCAAGCGTAGCAATAATGGTAAACCCCCCGAAATTGGGGGAGGCCTATGTCCAGCAGTGGACGTCATACGGCTGTAATGATGATGATGATGATAAGGTACAGACGCCAACACATCAAGCTACTACAATCTGTCAGATTTCTTTGATAGATTTTCGACTTTATTTCTAGAGGATTAGGTTCAAGGTTCATTGGGAAAAAATGACAGTTTCGGGTAGCTTGACCTGGTGGCGTCTGTACTTTGTTCAAAATACAGCCTTTTTTATTTTTGTGGGTGTCTCCCGCTCTGGGCAGAGCGGAAAGGCGTGTCAGACTTGTACTGACTAAAACTCACTCGTGTTCTTTCTTCTTCTCTTTCGAACGAATCTCGCGACCCTGGCAGGACCTTAACTATGCTTATGCCATAAACGTAGGTTGGTTGTAGAACCACAAAGGTAAGTATAAAATGAAGTCAATCTGTTTATTCAGAAAAGGCAGCATAACTTCTCGATTGATTCCGTTGCAGTTAGTATTCGGAAAAGCAAAAAAAACTTCTTGGTCGACTCCGTTGCATTTAACACAATTATTCAGAAAATTCTCCCGGAAGGTTCAGGTCGCTAGCGATAAATTAAATTAATTGTTGTTTATTTAGATCAGTGGATGCAATATTTTTTCTGATTAATTTCCAAGATGGATGTCGTCGGTGTATCACAGTTCCACTAACACGTTCCAGCAACTAGATAAGCATAGTTTATTGACACCTTCGACATGTGTCAAAGACAGATACCATACCACACCTTAATTTTTAGGACTATGATAACAATTACATAAACCCAGCGGCGTAACTGCGTAACACATTAAAAGAAATAACTGTTAAAATGACAGTATACCTACATTCATTGCGTTATCTACTTTGTTGAGCAGACAATTTTTTCGTAAAAATGAAGCTATGTATTCGCAATAACCCTAAAAATGATTCTCATAAATAGTCTTTTACACAATTAGGGTCCAAGATCATGAATGACGATCAACGTTAATCTGACCGAAGTTTTGGAGTATTGGATGGAACGGGAGACACCTATGTTCATGTTGATATTACGACTGAGACTATGATAAGCATAAGCATATCAGCTGTTAATATTCCCACTACTGGGACACAGGCCTACTCTCTTCGAGAGACAGTGGGCTGTAATCTACCACGCAAGCCCAGTGCTGATAGGTAGATGTCACACGTCTTCGAACTTGTTGGTTCTAGGACATGCCGGTTTCCTCACGATGTTTTTCTTCAACGTTTTGAGAGCAGTGGTGATAAATTTATTTACACAAAATAAAGCGCCTGCCTGGGTTCGAACTTGCAACATACAATTAGTAAGTCGGGGCCATAACAAGCATAAGTATATCAGCCGATAATGTTCCCACTGCTGGGACATAGGCCTCCTCTCTGTGAGAGGGAGTGGGCCACAATTCACCACGAATTAATTTTTTTCAGACATTTTTAGGTCTCCGGTATGTTGGTATCTTTACGATGTTTTACTTCCTCATTTGTTTCCTGTGGGCAGAGATGATGATGATTGGTCCAAATAGACGTGAAAGTCATTGTCACGCCAAACTGAGTAGGTACACTAAATTATAAAAATAGTTTTATTTCAAAGCGGCGTATTTCCTTTCTCATAATAACATGGGGAACGCGTCCCATATGCAAATAGCTATGTTTCATTTCGTCGAGACGTGATTGAGTAATAAGAAACAGACTTTTACGTTCATAATATAGGCAAAATGGTAGTAAAATAGCAGTAGTTCTACTTTTAGAAGCACGTGAAAGTAATACAGACTATGAATCTGTTGAAGGTCACTAATGAGGCACAATAAAGTCTATCATAATATTTCTTTCTTTCTCTTTTCATTTGTCTTTGGTGTGTAGCGCCATCTACATCGCCACATGTTAACTACGCATCTCACTGACGTCACAAAAAATCATTCATCGCGCAAGCAGTGTTTACCACGCAATTGGCATAAATAAAACGACATCAATCGTTACAGCAATTCCCCACCAGACACGACACCCATCTAGTCGGAGTATCCTCCCTTTTCTACGGAGGTTGGATGAACTTTACACCCTATTCAACCTTCCTGTAGCACCTTCAAAGGTGCTTGCCCAGAATTGAACCAAGATCCTCGTACTTGAAAGCCTGTTATGCACGACTGCATGAGGTTGTGGGTTCAAAAAAGTGGTTGACTACTATACCCTTACGACCTTCAGTTGTCGTCTGTAACGTCAGAAGCATCGCAAGTGCGTCGCCATGATGGAAAAACTAAAAATATCTGGTGCGTTAAGTTAAGCGCACACCAAAACAACTCATATGCTTGACAATAGATTAACGTACAGTATTTATTAGTAAACCCTGACAGTATTCAATCAGTCAACTCAGCCTATTGCAGTCCACTGCAACATAACAACACACACATTCACACACACACACACACACACACACACACACACACACACACACACACACACACACACACACACACACACACACACACACACACACACACACATCACACACACACACACACACACACACCACACAGACACACACATTCATTCCACATCCAGTCTGTTCCAGCAACCTTTTTAAGGTCTTCGTGAAGTCCATCTAGCACATTAGTGCTATATGGACTGCCAATGTGCCCAAATACTCATAAAATTCTGCTACAGTCTTAAATAAAAAAACCCTGTTAGTCACACAACTGACTTCTAACAATTAGTCACCAGACAGCACGTTATTGCCTTCCGTATCCGCGGCTCACCAGCTCGACGCACGCAATCATGAACAACTAAACGATTATGTCCTCAATCGCGTGCTAAACGTCTATACGTTTTGTCCATATATAGCCAGTCATATTACTTACTGTATACTGAAAAAAACAAACGTTTTTGCAAGGCTAAAAGTCACTCCAAGGGCATTGGAGAGAGCTATGCATGGAGTTTCTCTATGTGATCGAAACAGAAATGAAGCAATCCATTGAAGAACCAAGGTAACCGACATAGATCAAATGATTGCTAAACTTAAGTGGTACTCGGCAGGGCACATTGCTCGCAGAACAGATGGCCAATAGGGCCGAAAGGTTCTGGAGACCGCCTGTGGAAGACTTAGTATAAGAAGGCCCCCTATCGGAGGACCAATGATCTGGTGACGGCCGATGAGTGTACGTTTTCAGCTGAAATAATGATGTAATAAATTACTTAAAATTCAGTGAGAGGGTGAAATTCAGAGCGCTAGGACACGGTAACGTTTCCTGCACAGTCTCTAATTGACAAAGTTGTTATAACCCCAGTAATCTTCGCAACTGAATTTTCATGAGACGAATTAAAGCGATGAGACTATATAACGGGTCGTAGTCGGGAGTATATGGAAGCTAGCAGTAACACAACCATGACCATTAATGGTGACCCAGTGGTAACGGCTGCGTCTTACAACTGATAGTACGGTAGATACGGTGAAGGAAGAAAATGCTCTCAACAGCTTTCCATCCCTCAGCACAAGTCTGCGGCTTTTAGAGGCAGTTTTCGCTATGCAGCTACTAAATGTTGGAACAATATCCCTCCTCCCATAAAGTTTAGTAAAAGTTGCTCGACTTTCAAATTAAAATTAAAAGCATTTTTACTAAACCATCAAAAAGACTTTGAAAATGTTCGAGCAGGGCATATATCTGCCATTTGAAATAATTTATTTTATCAATTTTATCATTATTACGAATTTTATTATTACTTATTATTTATTTTTATTTAATTTCTGTTTAAATTTTAATTTCAATCAGATTTAATTTTACTACTCCAACTAAATCCACGTGCTATTTACACCAATCGACAATGAAAACTGCAAGTAATCCCGTTTCGTTGTTTCGTTGTTAACCAGTACGACGCAGTCAATCATTTTAGCCATATAGGTAGGTATTATATACATTTATAGATTTCATAATTTAATGTAAGTAATAAGCTATTTTTATTATTTTTTTAATCGACAGACAACACACATTCACACACATGTACGCCACAATAACTTATTTGATTTTTGACTTTCTTCATTTATTATTACGGACACACTCTATGTATTTATTACTCTTGCGTATGGCACTCGTGGGTTGCAGCTGAAAATCAGCGTCAGATGGCACACTTTGTGTTGGCATCTGACATTATGCTGAGCTGAGGCCCTTTTGGCATTAATATTGTTGTTTTGTTTTCTCCTTTTTTTATAGTTTTAAGTTTTATTTTAATGATATAATGCCAATAAACACATTTTTCTTTCTTTCTTTCTTTCTTCTATAGGTTGCAGGTCCGAAACCAGACAGGAAGATTACTTTGACTAAATTATTTCATCACCACTGCTCTCAATATGGTGAAGGAAACATTGTTAGGAAACCGACATGTCCTAGAACCAAAAATTCGAAGAAATGTGCCATCTACCAATGCGCATTGGCCCCACGAGTAATAGATTAAAGCCTATTCTTATCACTGAGAGGAGACCTGTGTCCCAGCAGTGGGAACTATAGGCTGATTGTGGGAATTATAGGCTGATTGTGATGTGGTCTGAACTTAACCTATGTTATTTCACCTATGCCCAACAAAGGAATACAAACAACGAAATGCCCTAGACAAAAATATGCTCCCTGTTAGACTACTGTTTCACCTACACAGTGGCGGTTCACTTTAGGTAACAATGGCAATAGTAAGTGGTCTCAAACAGGAACACGTCACTTACTGCTCAGGTCACTCTCTCCAATGAACCGCGAAATATGATTGCTATTGAACCGATGAACCGACTTGTAAATTAAAGTATCTGGGGGGCGATTCTACTAATTTGCAAAGTTACACGTTCAATTGTGTTTTCACAACGGTTAGATTTCGATCGCAGGTCGATGATGTCCTATAAAGTCATTCTACTATTTGATAAGCACAAGGGAAACTAAACTTACGCCAAACCGCAACTGACTCGTTACGAGAACACACGAGTGGGCTTCCTGTGTTACCAACATGCCAAATAGTATGTTTTATTATTACCACAAAGAAAAAAGTTGAATCTAAAAATGTCACTAAACACGAATAAGTGGCATTAAAGGATTTCCTAATATAAAAAGATATCTTGACCATAATTATAGTTTTGTACTGATGTTTTTTTTTTACAATAATACAACATTTTAACTTACTAGATAACAAAAATTCAGAAGAACGTTTCGTTCTACGTCCCTAACTAGCTAAAGCTACGAAATCAAACCCTTCGGTTATGTTAAAAACTCGAAGAGTATTTCTGTTAATCGTATTTTACTTAAAAATTCATTTATTGAAGCGTTTTTAACGATGTTATGATTTTCTTTAGTATATATGTACCTATTTACAGATCGAGGTAGTAACCTAATCTGTTCTGATTTAAAAAAAAAATAATGACGGTCCAGGTGTTTAATCCCGTTTTTAAGTTCGCTTACTCTCGCATAAAGTGGTTAAAAATCTTCGTGAAACGGATTGAAGTTTTTGGTGGCTTGTCAGTTTGGCTAGTGATGTTACTACTACTAGTTATAAATCGTCAGGCACTGATTTTCTAAATTTATTTCAAGTTGAATCTAAAGTAGGTACCTCCCTTTAGGGAGGTTTCTAGCAGCTTTGTTAGTTAAAAACGAGACATTAAATAATAACTTAAAAGAAAATAATCATAGCAAAACTCAAAATGCGGCATCCAATCAATATTAGGGCTACAATCGACTCTTGCTGTTTGGGGAGAATTACACGTTATCAACTGACTAATACTTACAGAACAATGTAATGCATAATCACTCTTATTTAAAACATCCGTGATTCAGTACATCACATTACTTTGACAGTTTTTTACACGATATTATTAATATTGAATTATGAACTGGTGTAGTTGTTGAAGACTCCGTGATATAAGTATAGTCGTGTTTAGATAAGTCTAAACACGACTATAGCTTGGCAAAAAAGAGTCTGTCGTGGTAACCATTGGAACTAAAATATTTTTTTGGTGGCAGCACTGCTTTGTTTATCATCAACAAGTAGCTAATCTGTCATTGTGTTATGTTCCCAGTTTTATTTTACTTATTTCTAATTAACTATCAATTATTAATGCTTCTGAACATATAAAAAATGAATAAAACAATAAGGAGTAGTGGTGTGAGCTGTGATATACTAAGTTTTCGTAAGAAATTTGGCGGAATCTGAAGCGGAACAAATTTTGTCTCCGATCGACAATGTTTACGAAAGAACTGCCGACACGACAGGTATTTATCCAAGAAATGTATCTTTTATTCAATGCCAGTCATTGTTTTTCCTTTCTAATACTAAGTTTTATCGGTATTATAAGTTTCAAGCCATTTTATTGTTTTGTTTACTAATAGATTATTGAGGTTATGTTTTCTAGTTTAACAAACCGCGTGTACGTTAATTCTTGATGTTTGATACTTGAAATTGAAAAATGTACCTACATGGAATTAATATGATTGTCTTTATATTTTTTTCAAGGTAAATCTCACAGTACAATTAGAGAAATTGTTAATGAAGGTGAAAAAAATTAAGGATTTTTTCTACACCTGGAAGAACACCAAAACAGTTGGCGGAAGAAAGAATTAGACGATTTTGATCTGTGTGCAATTAGACAAAAAGTTCAACACTATAACCACCACGACAGACTCTTTTTTGCCAACCTATAAGTTTTCGTAAGAAAGGCCCTAGGGGTATAAGCATAGTGAATTTGCCCTTGAAAGATATTGGCACGATACTTAGAGGATTTTTAGGTATTAACAAGATAATAAGATCCTGAAAGTTTCAGATCTCTAACCCATTTGGATTTTGAGAAAAAGAAAAAAAAAGAAAAATCTGGCAAAATCAGAAAAAAATAATTTTCTCAAGAACGCGTGAATCGATTGATTTGAATTTTGGATATGTTTTGGGGGCTGATAGTAGCTTCTAGGAAAAAAATTAACACCTTTAACGGTTGATAAGAACCTTGAAAAAAATTGCACTTTTTTTTAAATTTCGATTTTTAACTATGATACGATTCTGGCACAATCATGAAACTATTTTTTTTTAAATTCTCCATTCATTTTTCTATAGACTTACATGCTTTTAAGATTTTAAAAAAAGGTACGCCATATTGCAAAAAAATAAAAACCATTTTTTGTGCAAATATTTACTTTACGTATTTTAAGCCTGTATCTTTATTTGTGTCGCTCGTTTAAGTCTTTTATTCTTATTTGAAGTAGACATGTCTAAACCAATAGTTAAATCTTAAAATATCAGTGAATATCAACTAAAATACTATAAATATTGTACACAAAGGGACAAATCGAGCATTTCCAGTCAAAGTGGACTTCTCATTGTACGAAAAGCCTATACAATAGGAGGTCAGCTAAAACTGGAAATGTATAGCTTGATATGTAGCACTTCTAAAATAAGAAACAGATTTTAATTGATAAATTGTAAATAAAAACAACAAATGTTCAAACATTAGGTATATTTGCAAAAAAAGTTTATAATCACATTTTAGCGGTCTTCATCACTGTCATCTTCAATCACAGGCGACCTGCCAGGGTCGCGAGATTTGAAATTCGAAAGAGATACCGTGGCCCTGGCACATGGGCAATTGAAGGGGATGGGTTTTAGTTAGTAAAAGTCTGAGACGCCTTTCCGCCCAGAGCGGGTGACGTCATTTGATGATTTGCCACAAACAAAAAAAACACAGGCGAAACATTGTCTGCATCAAATAATTTGAGCAGGCCTCAGAATCTGTTCAAATATCTTTCGTGTGACAAATAATAAACAATACCAGCAACGTGAGAGTAGCATCTAATTGTTCTTAGACCATTTGCCCACTCACAGATATGCCTCAATATGCTTTTGGGACCAATAGCGTTTTTTTTTATACTCAATAAAACATCTATAAACCTTCTTATTGATATGACGAGACTGAATTTGAGCTTCGCGTATGTTTGACTGGTCTTTTACGTATTGAATGGTATGATTACCTGTTTCATCAAGCATTGCTGCTATCGCATGATTTGTCGCCGTGCGTACAATGTTTATAACATTTTAGTTGAAATTCACTGATATTTTAAGATTTAACTATTGGTTTAGACATGTCTACTTCAAATAAGAATAAAAGACTTAAACAAGCGACACAAATAAAGATACAGGCTTAAAATACGTAAAGTAAATATTTGCACAAAAATGGTTTTTATTTTTTTGCAATATGGCGTACCTTTTTTTAAAATCTTAAAAGCATGTAAGGCTATAGAAAAATGAATGGAGAATTCAAAAAAAATAGTTTCATGATTGTGCCAGAATCGTATCATAGTCAAAAATCGAATGTAAAAAAAAAGTGCAATTTTTTTCAAGGTTCTTATCAACCGTTAAAGGTGTAATTTTTTTCCCTAGAAGCTACTATCAGCTCCCAAAACATATCCAAAATTCAAATCAATCGATTCACGCGTTCTTGAGAAAATTATTTTTTTCTGATTTTGTCAGATTTTTCTTTTTTTTTCTTTTTCTCAAAAACCAAATGGGTTAGAGATCTGAAACTTTCAGGATCTTATTATCTTGTTAATACCTAAAAATTCTCTAAGTATCGTGCCAATATCTTTCAAGGGCAAATTCACTATGCTTATACCCCTAGGGCCTTTGGCGGAATCTGAAGCGGAACAAATTTTGTCTCCGATTGACAATGTTTACGAAAGAACTGCCGACACGACAGGTATTTATCCAAGAAATTTATCTTTTATTCAATACCAGTCATTGTTTTTCCTTTCTCATACTAAGTTTTGTCAGTATTATAAGTTTCAAGCGATTTTATTATTTTATTTACTAATAGATTATTGAGGTTATATTTTCTAGTTTGACAAATCGCGTGTACGTTAACTCTTGATGTTTGATACTTGAAATTGAAAAATGTACCTACATGGAATTAATATGATTGTCTTTATGTTTTTTTCAAGGTAAATCTCACAGTACAATTAGAGAAATTGTTAATGAAGGTGAAAAAAATTAAGGATTTTTTCTACACCTGGAAGAACACCAAAACAGTTGGCGGAAGAAAGAATTAGACGATTTTGATCTGTGTGCAATTAGACAAAAAGTTCAACACTATAAAGAAACAGGCAAGTATTTTTTTTTTTTGTTCATGCCATTATCGCATACCACAGTAAAAAAAGTATAATTTATATTTATTAAATAAGAAATGTAAAACTGACACATCAGTGTTAATGGAAAAAATCTATCATAGCACCGAAAAGGAATACAAGAATGATGTTATGTCACGTTTTTATTTTTAAATAAAATCTAAACTTTAGCGTGTTATTTCATTTTCATTGTCATGTGAATAGTGATAATGTTATGTACCCCGCATAGACATACCTGACGCCTTCATTAGTCAACTGTTCAAGTTTATTCGATATTGCCCGTACCTTTCGAATGCGACATGCTATAGGTACTCTCTGACTTCCGATTAATTTCCGACAGTAAGCAGCTGTAAGTCGCCTTCTTGTCGACTATAAATTGTCAGCATTAACAGAATTCATTCAGCATCATTCATGTCCAATTTGATACAGGCATACCAACCATCGAATGGTTGTGAGTACCCTAGGTGGTGACCGCAAATGCGATTGCTGAACGTTATGTCTTGTGTATTGGGTTCAATCGGCAATCCCTGAGTGTAATTTAATTAATTTTTAAACTAAATAAGTTTTCACTATGTTATTATGATGGCAAAATCGCTCTTAGATAAAAGGTTATTCCAGCGAAATAATGCGCAATCTACTAAATACAATGAAAGTAAAAGACTGTGTGCCTATCAAGTCTTGAAATCTTGATTGATGAGAATTTCCGGGATCTCATGTTTGTGGATTAAAACAGTAAGTATCTTATCACTTTTAGTCCTAGTATACAAGGTGGCCATACCTGCTAAGCAGGCGCCCTCATTTTTTCCAGACTTTTTTGCCAAGCTATACATCGAGTGACAACGCGTGAGAAAATAAATAAATAAAATGATCACGAGCCTTTAGTTACTCGAGTAACGAGTTAAACAAAATCGAATCGCATCACTACCTGACATAGCTTATTGAGAAGTGTCAACTGTCAACTGACAGCAACACTATTTACTTTAGTTCAAGTTCAGAGATTTAATTGATTTATAATAATACTCTTATTCCTCTTAACATACATTTATATAAGCAGCTTATAATGTTCCCCCTGCTGCGATACAGGCCTCCTCTCTGTGACTCTGTGAGAGGGAGTAGTTAATCCGTTTCTTTCTAATTGCACGAAATTGATATTTGTTTTCATGTGTGTACTTGTAGAATTATAATGAAAATAGAATCTTCAAGATGGTACAGCATTTAATGCAAAATAATGTGCTGTTAACTGTTCAGTAAGATTTCAACACAATGTGTGAAGATGTTGCCCGAGGCTGTTCCAGATTTGAAATAACTTATGAATGTTTCCCTGTCTTCAGTAAAACCATTTAGATGCAGTTTGAGGAAAGTGTGTATTGATGATACAAGAAGAATTTAAACTGTTTATTCAATATGGAAATCTGGATACAGGAATATTTACATTCCATGGCAATCTGCAAAACAAAAACATACTACCTATACCTGTTGACTCAGTGGGGAAAAAACATTATTTTGCAGTAGGTACCAGCACACCGATGAGAAAAATAATAATATTAGTTTGCCACTTCTAACATAAATATATATTTTTTCAGAAACATTACTTAGGTACACCCAAAAATCAATTTCTGACTCAAGAGTTGATCGTGGTTGGTCAATTTTTTGGTAGGCAGACATTCTGTTGACTGTTGTGCACTTATAATGTTGAGCATGCAGTATTAATATATTATGTATTTCTATCTGGCACACGGTATCAACATGAGTGGTGGAACGACCCTACTATTTTAGATGAAATACTAAGTATCTACTTCTCAAGTGGTCTGACGTTAAAATTGATATACTTATAGTAATAAAAATGCTTTATTCCATTATTTGTTTTTTGATTTCATGAACCATTCCAATACTCAATACTTTATTGCATTTCACAATGTATATGCTTTTTTTTTTTTTTTTTTTTTTTTTTCAGGATGGGAAATCATCAAATGACTTCTCCCGCTCTGGGCGGAGCGGGAGGGCGTGTCAGACTTTTACTGACTAAAACCCACCCGTGTTCCATCAGTTGCCCATGTGCCAGGGTCACGGTATCTCTTTCGAACAATCACGCGACCCCGGCAGGCATCGGTCCTAGTAGACCCCTACACTGCTGCTGACATCTCTTTGAGGCGCGCGTGGAACACTGCGCGCCGTCGACCCGAGCCTGGTCCTTACCGGGCGGCGAGCCACCCATTGCTCGCCACCCGCAAGCTCGCGCCTACGGTGGCCGGGAGTCCGCAATTGACTCCCGACGCCCGGGGCGTCTCCTCCTGCGGCGGCTAGGGGCGTGAGGGCGCAGAGACTGCCACTCCCTCACGCGCCCCGCCTCCTCCTTCGCGAGCATCACTGCTTTGCAGAAGGAGGTGACGGCTTCCCATTCCCTCTCGCTCCGTACCATGGCTCGCACCAGGGCCGGACGCGAGAGGTCGCCGCCGCCGATCGCCTCCACGAGGACACGGCGGTGCTCCGCCCAGGCAGGGCACACCTCCACCGTATGCTCCACCGTGTCCTCCAGAACAATGTATATGCTTAGGTGGTAAACATTGGATCTAGTTACAATTGTGGGACCCTGTCGGGCACATCAAAAGAAATATAGTAGTAGGAGTAGAACTTAAAATCTAACTTATTCTAAAATCAAATTAAATAAAAAACATGCTTTGGGCATTCTAACTGCATTTCAGGGATTTATCACTTAAATGTTTGCTAATGTTGGTGCATCTGTACTGTTTCCCCACATTATTATGCCGTAACTAAGCCATGCATAGACATAGGCGTAATATGTTACAAGGACAGTCTGTAAATTTGTGTTTTTTTAACTACCAAATATTCCATTATATCTATACTATAATATTATAAAGCTGTAGAGTTGGTTTATTTGGTTAAACGCAGTAATCTCAGGAACGACTGATCCGAATCGAACAATTCTTTTTGTATTGGGTAGCCTATTTATTGAGGAAGGCTATAGGCTATATAACATTACGCTACAATCAAAAGGAGCGGAGCAGCAACAAAAAATTGACGAAAACTGACAGGCAATGCGGTGCGACGGGAAGGTTCAGAGGAGCAAAATTAGACACTGATGAAGTTGTGGACAGTAGCTAGTTTATTACTAAAACTCAAGAAATTAAAAGTTTTGACACTGCATATACATTGCGGCTGGTCTATCAGTGTTTGGTACGAACCAGGTACATAAAAAGCCGGTGCAAGTTGCGGTCCAAGATTGAGTCAATAGAGTTTCACGTAGTAACACACTGTAACTATGTTACCTTTTCCGTCATCAATACCATAAAAACGAAGATTGAAGGGCATGTGTGGTCACTGATCTCGTCAATCAAAGCTCATAAGAGGTCTCTGGAGAATTGGTATGTCGTAACGCACTGACGATCCGTAAGGGCCAAAGCATTACTGCATACTCTTGACGCAAAATTTCTTCCTCTTACCTTTCCAACGTCACCCACATGGGCAAGTTCAACGAAATCTGTATAAACATTATATTTTTAGGAAATAAAACTAAAGCAGTCCTAGATCGATGCGATAAAAGTTGCATTTTACTGACTTATGTTCAACCGCAAATTTTGACAGATGAAATGCCGAAATTCAGCTTTGATTCGATTATAGCGAGTGTCAAAATAATAGCAGAATGTGACTAAACGTCAAGCTCATGTACGACTTTGTTAGCAGAATAGATTTTTACATTATTTCGATCGATCGTTGGCGTCCACTAAAACGTAGCCGCAGTTGGATCGTTGTTCATTAGCAGAATGAGAAAACCCTTAAAAGTCGTGATCCAGTCGCGGTGCTATTGCGATTTTTGCACAAATTTGTTAGTAGAATCGGCCCCCTGATACTGCAGCATGTTTGAATTACACATATTAATGCTATAGGTAGACATTTCTATCCTATGTTCGCAAAATAATTTCTAAATTAGACTGGCCTGTTAGTCTAGTGGTTAGTGACCCTGACTGCGAAGACGGAGGTCGTGGGTTCGATTCCCACGCAGGACAAATCTTGTGTGATGAGCACAATTATTTGTTCTGTGTCTGGGTGTAATTTATATATAATAATTATGTATGTATTTAGAAATATATAAGTATTTTTATCAGTTGTCTGGTTGCCATAGTACAGGCTCTGCCTAGTTTGGGATCAGATAATGGTGTGTTGGTTGTCCTTAAGATATTTAAAAAAAAATATATATATATATATGTAATACGTATAGACGTTTATGGTAAAACGTCAAAATAGTATGGACTGAAACTGGAGTATCGTGCATTCCTCTCCATACGAAACTACCTTTTGGAAGGGGCGAGTATGATCGATTCTATTTCTTTAATGTAAATGTTGGCATTCAAAAGTGTTTTTATGTGCCTATTTGAAACAAATGCTTTGACTTTGACGATTTATTAAGGAAGCATATCTTATCAAAAAAAGATTTTTCGAAATCCATCCACAATTGCCGAAGTTATTGCGAAACATAGACACAATAAAAGAAAATGTAAATTAATTGAGAACTTCTCTTTTTTGAAGTCGGTTTTACGTTATACGATGTACGCTAATATGCTGTAGACATGACGCAGAGGAAGAACATAAAAATATTTGGGTGGACATAATTATGTGTCACATCCATGCAACATGCCATCGGTCAGCATACTGCCGTGATTCTTTAAAAGGCAACCTTCTGACAACACTGATTTTTGAAAAAACCGCGAAAGCAGTCTTCTATTTGTTTTTTTTTTTTTACTTTCATTAATCTGCGTAAAAAATATGACATATATGGTGGGTTTTGTTATAAAGGGGTGCCCGTTGTATCTTATTTAGTGTTAGTGGATCAATATATACACATTAAAGTAAAAAAAAAAATGAAGACCGCTTTCGCGGTGTTTTCAAAATTCTTTGTTGTCAGAAGGTTGCCTTTTAAAGAATCACGGCAGCATAATGCTTCCACGGCCCTATGCAAGACAGAGCCCCTTTTATATTAGTGTGAAATCATCAAATGACGTCTCCCGCTCTAGGCGGAGTGGGAGGGCGTGTCAGACTTTTACTGACTAAAGCCCACCCATGTTCCGTCAGTTGCCTATGCCAGGCCCACGGTAACTCTTTCGAACACTGCGACCCTGGCAGGCACTTTTGCCAACAGAGCCCCAGCGCTGGTTTTCAACGACAGCTGATGTTGGTGATGACGTCAACCAGTGCAGCATATAATAAGATAAAAGTAACAAAAATTTTTACAAAAAAATAACAACCGACTTCCTTAAAAAAAAAAACACTACAAAGCCAAAAATAACTTTAATTTTGGAAGTCGGTGTCTTAGGATCTGTATTTAAGGTTTTTTTGCCACCGAATTCCGAAATTAAAGTTATTATTGACTTTATAGGGAATTCGATGGGATATTTGCAAAAAATTGATATGTATCATCAATGAAAAATAAAATCGTCAACAATACAGTTGAATAAAACAAATAATTGATAGAAAAATAAAAAAATATAGTAGAAGTGTATTATTATAGTGTTTTTTTAAGGAAGTCGGTTGTTATTTTTTTAAAGTTTTTTTTTACTCTTTTTTTACACTAATCTAATCGCGTTATTCGTTCCTTTGTCGCGCAAATACTTAATGCAAATTTAAGACTTATATTTCAAATAAATAATAATTATAAGTTTGCATGGCAAAATTATCTTTGCGTCGACCTTGTATAGCCAAAATTGACGTTGACACTACATTAGGCAAGTCTTCTTGGTACTTTTTATGGTTTCGTACCGTCTGTTAAATGGGTGTTATTTCTGATTTCTTCTCAGAAAATCTTTTTCGTGCATTTCAATGCCTTTTTTTCTCCCTAAGGGCCAGATTCCAATCACATCGCGACGTCGTGTTGTGAATTTTTACGATGCACGTCGTTGATTTTCACGACACGACATCGTAACACGACACGACGTTGCAACGGTGCCACGATGTGACGTCGTATCGTGTGTATGTATGTGTTTTGGGCGAAAAGCCAAAATCTTACAAGTGTGTATCTCATCTTACATCCTGCATTCTTTAAAAGTATTATCTGCATAACAATAAACATGCCTTTATTTAAGCAGGTGTTAAGATTTCTGTGACCTCCCATTTAACATAGAAATACACCTAACACGACTATGAAAACCCGATACTCCACGCGATGTTGCAACTCCTAACTTAGCGAACAGAATACGGAACCCACGGTACAGCGGTGTAACAGGCGGTTGAAATTCTATGTTCTTTGACACTGACCTACAATGTTATTACTAAACAAGATAATGTGTTTATTTATAATGGAGATCATGTCAGGTACTTACATAGCTACTGGCAGTTCTGCTTACTGGTTAATTGGATGTTTCAGACTATCATTACTAGCAGGTATCACGTCCGTGTATTGCCGGACGTAAAGAATAGCATCACCCCATTTCTTCCCGTGGGTATCGTAAAAGGCGACTAATGCATTTACTAGGGAATGAGCAGCAGCGTTTTCTAAGCATTTTACCATCTTACTGCGATCGCCAACCCGCCTGCCATGCGTGGCGATTATGGCAAATGCCCACTAATTGAGGGAGGTCTATGTCCAGCAGTGGACGTCTTACGGCTGAAATGATGATGACACTGAGTATAGGCTTCCTTCCTTGTATGCCATGCTTTCATAATTGCGTAGGAAACTATCAATCAGAATCTGATTAATTAACCCCCGAGGAAAAAGAGAGGTGTTATATGTTTAACGTGTGTGTCTGTCTACGGCACCGTAGCTCCCAAACAGCTGAACAGATTTTCGTTTATTTTTACGTTGGCTGAATGGTAACTTAACTGAACTTAGCTAAGATTCAAGAAATTGTGTTCAGCCGTTGAAGATTTATAAGCTTGGCAACATAATTCAAGTTTGACGTTTCTGAGGATTCTCTGTTTTCTACGGAGGTTGAGTGAACTTTTCACCCTCCAACATACCTCCAAATTTGGATTCAACAACCTTCTAGTTGCGTGTTCAAATCACGTTGGGTTCACCAATGCAGTATTACGGAGTAGACAATTAAATGATTTAGAGAATTGAACAATTTGTATGTCTTCCTTATTTTCACGATCCCTGTAGCTAGAAAGGAACTGTTTCATGAAAAACTCATTCAATGGGATTATTTATTTAAGGAAAAACAAACAGTAACACAATAAGAGATAGACATATTATCTTAAATATTACATTTTGAACAATTGTGCTACCCACAACGTTTTCCACAGATTACAATGCTAAGTATTTAAAACTAGCTGGTAGCACAGGTACAATGCCTAAACAACAGCCATTGTCCTAGAACTCTGGATATGGATTTAAAATTTATAAAAGTAAAAGTAAGAAAAAGTGAGTTTGTGTGCACACATGATTAAATTATATTTATACAAGATTAAATTATATTGCGCTATTTCAAACTACTTTGCTGATCCTTTAGGGTTGCTCAGATTAGCTTCTTAAATGCATTTTTACTGAGGAAAAGAATGTCGATTGAGTTAAATTCACCGTTATATGTCTCAACCAAACGATGAAGTGGTGAACGCGAGCCAGCGTTGGATTTACAGAGGCTAGTAGCAAAAAGTCGAGTGCGTATCTCACGTACATGAACTGTTCGAGGAACCAGGTAACACAGACTCCTAACTAAGTCCGGACAGTCAAAATGATTTCGGCACACATTGAACAGAGTCATAACTTCCAAAAGTTTCCGTCTAGACTGTAAGGTTAGAAGATCATACTTTTTAAGAAGTAAGTGGTATGACAGTTTATTCCGATAACATCTAAAATTCATAGCTCGAAGGTATTTACGTTGTACCAGTTCCAGCCTTTCACTATATTTCACGTAAAATGGATTCCAAATAGGTACAGCAAACTCCAACTGTGGCCTGATTATTGATTTGTATAATTGTAAAAAGGTGGAAGGTCGACGAAAATCTTTGGAAGATCTCATTACGAAACCAAACATTTGGTAGGCTTTGTTAACAATTTTTTCTATATGAGCATCCAGATGGAGTTTTGAATCTAGCAGAACACCAAGATCGCGGAGAAAACTTACTTTACTAATTGGCGTATTGGCAAGACGATAGTTGAAGTCAGTAATATTTTTCTTTTTGGTAAATGTTATAACATGACACTTAGGAAGACTAAGGTAAAGCTTATTGGAAGAGCAGTAACTAGAGAAGCGGTCTAAATCCTGCTGGAAGCTAAAACAATCGACTTTATCAGAAATAATTTTATAGACCTTTAAATCGTCCGCGTACAGAAGAAATTTTGAAAGCAGTCTTTTATGTCATTAATGTATAAGATAAATAATAAAGGGCCTAGAATGGAACCTTGTGGTACACCGGAAGTAACCCGAAAAGAGCCAGATTCAAATACATTAACAACTACTTTTTGTGTTCTGTTGGTAATGTAAGATATAAACCACCGTAGAAGGTCCCCTCTGATACCATTGTAAGCAATTTTATTAAGTAGTAGTGTGTGGTCAAGTTTATCGAAAGCCTTCTGAAAATCTGTATACACCGCATCAACCTGCTGTCTATTATCGAGACTGTCAAACAGTTGGGACGTGAAAATGAGGAGATTACTAATGCAGGATCTGTCTTTAACAAATCCATGCTGCTCTTTTATTAAAACACTGCGAACAGCCGGTTATAATTTTTTATGCACCAGTCTCTCAAACAGCTTGGAAAAAGCAGAAAGTATAGAGATAGGTCGATAGGTCGCCACATCATGCTTGGAACCACTCTTATGAACTGGTACAATATTTGCATGTTTCCAAACTTCAGGGAAAATACCACATGATAAACATTGATTAAATAGTATAAGTAAAGGATAGCATAATGTATCACATGTGTTTGTGTTTCGAATTCTTTATTTACTTCATCAAGAGACAGTTGCAGTTTGCATAGGAAGACATCATGGTCAGCATTTCTAGATGGTGGTTCCCATGAGTTAAAGTCAAATGTTGAGGGCTCATATGCGGACTGGAAAAATGTAGCAAACAAGTTGCAAGTAGTAATAGGATCATTGGATGAATTTTGATTGTAATGAACCGTGGATGGGATTTTATTTGTAGTTTTACGGTTAGCGACGTATGTCCAAAATGTCTTAGCATTGGTAGCAATTGCATTAATATATTTACCATAGCAAACGTCAGCTAGTTTTTTAAACTTTTTCCTATTACTCGAGAACACCTCATAATGAAATAAATTCCCATACTTCTTCCACCTTATCCAAGCTTGATGATTAAATGATTAAATGAACATAAAGGGTTGTATTGATGAGTTTAGTGATTATAATTCAGTAATGCTATATTTGTATCCGTTCCGAATCATATATTTTAACACGTTAACTGCCACGTCGAACTATGTGCCCTGGTGTCCTACACTTTTTGTTCCATTCAGGCCTTGTCGGACTATATGACCAACAATACATACTAGGGATGTTATGGATATGAAATTTCGGATACGGATTGGTTACGGATGTAGGAATTAATCAAGCCGGATACGGATACGGATACGGATATGAAATTATTTCGGATTATCCGTTAGATTCGGATAATTTCGGTTAAGGATATTAAACATTTAAGGAATTTCAAAAGTTTCAAAACCATTATCCATTATTTTTTATTATGGTTTTATTTATATGTCACCATTTAGTAGGAAAATAAAAATGATTATAAATATATATTGAGTGTTATCTAATGTACCTAAAATAAAAATGTAATAACAAATCCGATATTATCCGAAACTTTTATTTCGGATTCGGTTACGGTTACGGATAAATTTTTATATCGGATATCCGATAGTTTCGGTTACGGTCACGGAGCTCCCTAACATCCCTGATACATACCATATCTGAACGTGTTATTACTCTTTCAGTTATAATAGGTCTTTGCCTATGAAAATGCCGTTTTGTATGAAAAAAATTTAAACGAATTTTTTTCATGTATTTTTTATTTGTATTAATCGAAATAATCACCCATGCAATCAATGCAACTTTGCCAACGCAGTGGCAGTTTATTGATGCCCTTCTTAAAAAAATCAGCTGGACGGGAGGCAACAAATTCTTCAAAGGCATTTAGTACTGCCTCTCGGGTATTGATTTTTTTTCCCGCCAAGAAGTTATCCAAATTCTGGGAAAAGTAGTAGTCTGTAGGTGCAAGGTCTGGTGAGTAGGGCGGATGACGGAGATCTTCCAACCCCAGTTCTTGCAACTTGGAGACCATCTGCTGTGCAGTATGAGGTCGCGCGTTGTCGTGCAGGAGCAGCGGAGACGACCGATTGACCAATGCTGGTTGGAGATGTGCCAGCTTCTCCATCATTGAGTTCAGTTCTTCACAGTACACATCTGCAGTAATGCTCACCCCGTTTGGTAAGAAGCTGTGATGAATCACACCGGCGCTAGACCACCAAACAGTGACCAATACTTTTCTAGGGGTAAGTTTTCGTTTAGGGCATTGTTTAGGTGCTGAACCAGGATCCAACCAACTTGCTGAGCGCTTGCGGTTATCAAACAGAATCCACTTTTCATCGCAGGTAACAATGCGGTTCAAAATTCCTTCATTTGTGTGTCTGTTGAGCAGTGCAAGGCACGTCTTGACGCGTACTTCGCGCTGGCGATCATTGAGTTCGTGGGGCACCCATTTGTCAAACTTTTTTACCTTGCCAATTTGACGCAAATGGACCAATATTGTTTTGACACTAACGTCGACAGCTGCTCCTAATTTAGCCGTAGACTGTGTATCATCAGCTTCCACAATCGCCTTTAATTCGTCATTGTCGACCAAAGTCTTCGGACGACCGCGAGGTTCATTTTTCAGGTCGAAATTTCCAGGACGGAAGCGAGCAAACCAATAACAGGTGGTGCGTTGGTTTGTAGTGTTAGCTCCGTAAACGTCGTCGATGTTGCGTGCCGCTTGTGCCGCGTTGCTGCCACGACGGTACTCATATTCCATAATTACTCGAATTTTTAACGTATCCATGATGCCGAAAAAGATTGAGATGCGATGAAAATGTAACACTAATCAATAAACAAATGACTACTTTTGGAAAAAGAATTCCATGTTTTTAAAATAAAATTAGAATTCTTAGACAAACAAAAATTATTTTGATTTGAAATGGCCAGTACTGCAGAACGGCAATTTCATAGGTAAAAACCTAATATTAAATGACCCGCGCGAACCAAAAATCACTGCGTCAATATAACTTTTGTTTACTATTACTCTCATACACTTTGTGGAAATTTTGAAGACAAAATAAAAGTAAGGAATTCAATTATAAAAAATAGGCTGTTTATTTTTGGAATAAATAATCATTTTAAAGTGAAAAAACACTAAGTGCATTTTTCCACTTTTTCTGATTTTCACCATGGCATTTAGTGTTACTCAACACACATTTTTTTTTTTGGATGGGAAATCATCAAATGACTTCTCCCGCTCTGGGCGGAGCGGGAGGGCGTGTCAGACTTTTACTGACTAAAACCCACCCGTGTTCCTTCAATTGCCCATGTGCCAGGGTCACGGTATCTGTTTCGAAAAATCACGCGACCCCGGCAGGCATCGGTCCTAACAGACCCCTTCAGCACTGCTAACATCTCTTTGAGGCGCGCGTGGAACACTACGCGCCGTCGACCCGAGCTCGGTCCTTACCGGGCGGCGAGCCCACCCATTGCTCGCCACCCGCAAGCTCGCGCCTACGGTGGCCGGGAGTCCGCAATCGACTCCCGACGCCCGGGGCATCTCCTCCTGCGGCGGCTAGGGACGTGAGGACGCAGAGACTGCCACCCCCTCACGCGCCCCGCCTCCTCCTTTGCGGGCATTACTGCTTCGCAGAAGGAGGTGACGGCTTCCCATGCCCTCTCGCTCCGTACCATGGCTCGCACCAGGGCCGGACGCGAGAGGTCGCCGCCGTCGATCGCGTCCACGAGGACACGGCGGTGCTCCGCCCAGGCAGGGCACACCTCCACCGTATGCTCCACCGTGTCCTTCAGACGATCCTCGCAATGGAAACACCCGGGTGTATCCTCCCGCTTTATCCTGAACAGGAACCCACCGAAGCACCCATGCCCGGTGAGAACCTGCGTCAGGCGGAAGGTGAGGACGCCGTGGCGCCTCTCTGTCCACTCCTCAAAGAGGGGACTTACCGCCGCAATTGTGGCGTGCCCAAATCAACACACATGCTGATACTGATCTACAAAGCACAAAAAAAACCTAATGTTTATTTCGTGGACTACCATAACGAATCATCCTTAAGGCTCTGTTAATGTCACTGTTCTCTTAGAATTAAAAAAAAACTATGTAGGGACAGTTTTGCAACGTCAGCATCATAGACTTTGGGCACGCCACAATTGCGGCGGTAAGTCCCCTCTTTGAGGAGTGGATAGAGAGGCGCCACGGCGTCCTCACCTTCAGCCTGACGCAGGTTCTCACCGGGCATGGGTGCTTCGGTGGGTTCCTGTTCAGGATAAAGCGGGAGGATACGTCCGGGTGTTTCCATTGCGAGGATCGTCTGGAGGACACGGTGGAGAATACGGTGGAGGTGTGCCCAGCCTGGGCGGAGCACCGCCGTGTCCTCGTGGAGGCGATCGGCGGCGGCGACCTCTCGCGTCCGGCCCTGGTGCGAGCCATGGTACGGAGCGAGAGGGAATGGGAAGCCGTCACCTCCTTCTGCCAAGCAGTAATGCTCGCGAAGGAGGAGGCGGGGCGCGTGAGGGAGTGGCAGTCTCTGCGCCCTCACGTCCCTAGCCGCCGCAGGAGGAGACGCCCCGGGCGTCGGGAGTCGATTGCGGACTCCCGGCCACCGTAGGCGCGAGCTTGCGGGTGGCGAGCAATGGGTAGCTCGCCGCCCGGTAAGGACCAAGCTCGGGTCGACGGCGCGCAGTGTTCCACGCGCGCCTCAAAGAGATGTCAGCAGCAGTGTAGGGGTCTACTAGGACCGATGCCTGCCGGGGTCGCGTGATTGTTCGAAAGAGATACCGTGACCCTGGCACATGGGCAACTGATGGAACACGGGTGGGTTTTAGTCAGTAAAAGTCTGACACGCCCTCCCGCTCCACCCAGAGCGGGAGAAGTCATTTGATGATTTCCCATCCTGAAAAAAAAAAAAAAAAAAGCATCATAGACTTGCATCAATTATTACTATCGCAAAAGAAGTAAATCGAAGCAATATATAATTGAGTACCGACAATGACCGACAAGCGCCCATACAAGGGTATTTGTTGACATACAATTATGTCATAAAAATGTTAACATTGACAGAACTCGATATGGTATTCTATTCATGAGTTAGTATTTAACATGATGACCTAGGCATAAATCTTAGGTATTCGTTATAAGCACTAAGTACGGTAATCACTAGAGACGCACCGACTAGCTGGAAAAGCCTACCGTCACATTTGTAGGCGGCGACTAGTCGGTAAACAGTGCCGACTAATGCTTTTACTTTAAATATTTCTATGCTAAAGAATATTATTCCTTTGCAATCGGGTGATTGAAATAAAAACTTAACTATCATAGTAATACATTTTATTTTAGAATCAACTTTACAGTTCGTACCATAATCTTATAATACCAACTCTTCCTTATATAGTAAATAAACTGAAATCAAGAATAACATAATTTTTGCAGACATAAAATCTTGTTGTTTATTTAT
The DNA here is from genome assembly GCA_932294355.1 of Aporophyla lueneburgensis. Lineage (NCBI taxonomy): Eukaryota > Metazoa > Arthropoda > Insecta > Lepidoptera > Noctuidae > Aporophyla > Aporophyla lueneburgensis. The sequence continues at coordinate 6,250,691 of OW028746.1, forward strand.
ATAAATTGAGTGTAAGTTAAAGATTGATTTCAGGTTTTAATTGAAGTCCACTGAATGCAATGATCAGCTTGGCTGACTAGTCGGCCATCAATCGGCTAGTCGGCCAGTCATAATCAGCCATCAGTCGGCTAGTCAGCCAGTCATAATCAGCCATCAGTCGGCTAGTCGGCTATCAGTCGGTTAGTTGGCCAATCATAGTCGGCCATCAGTCCGCTAGTCGGCCATCAGTCGGCTAGTCGGCCATCAGTGGGTTAGTCGACCAGTCATAGTCCTCCATCAGACGGCTAGTCGGTCAGTCTTGTCGGCCATCAGTCAGCTAGTCGGCCATCAGTCAGCTAGTCGGCCATCAGTCGTCTAGTCGGCCATCAGTCGTCTAGTTAGCCAGTCATAGTCGGCCATCAGTCGTCTAGTTAGCCAGTCATAATCGGCCATCAGGCAGCTAGTCGACCATCAGTCGTCTAGTCGGCCATCAATCGTGTAGCTAGCCAGTCATAGTCGGCCATCAGTCGGCTAGTCGGCAATCAGTCGGCTAGTCGTCCAGTCATAGTCGGCAATCAGGGGGCTTGTCAGCCAAACATAGTCAACCATCATAATCACATCAAATCTAAAGCCGTGGGCTGCGATGGCATAAGCCGCCACATGATCGTGGTGGCTCTTGATCAATTCCTGCCTGCGATACCCACATCATAAACTTTTCCCTTTACACCGGTGTTTTCCCTTCCCAGTGGCGTAAGGCTCTTGTTCGGCCTTTGCCTAAGATACCCAATCCCTGTCTTCCTAGTCACTTTCGCCCAATTTCTATCCTTCCCTTTCTTTCAAAAGTGCTCGAGGCCAGCGTTCACAAACAATTTTCCCACTTTATTCATCACAACTCCCTCATCAGTCCATATCCGGTTTCAGGCCTGGGCACAGTAACGTTTCAGTTCGGACGTCAGCAGTCTGTTTCTGCTGGAGACTTTTCTTCAAATTGGTGTGATCTTGCAGCTGGCGTCCCTCAAGGCGTTATATTATCTCCTCTTTTATTCTCTATTTTTATTAACCTCATTACAACCGAGCTTCGAGCTGCGTATCATCTTTATGCGGATGACTTGCAGCTTTACTGTCGGACAAGTGTTGACGACATCTCCATTGCGATTGAGGAGCTAAATCGGGATTTAGATCGCATAAAAAACTGCTCGGATCGATTTGGGGTGGCGGTTAACCCTACTAAGTGTCAGACTATCATAGTAGGGAGTCCTTACAATATGAGGAAGCTGACTGACGTAACTGTGCCACCTGTAATCTTTGACACTTCCAACATCCCGTTTAGCTCCGATGTCAAGAATCTTGGTCTGCATGTCGACACTTGTCATGACTGGCGAAAGCAGGTCACGACTGTCAGTCAAAAAGTCACCGGAACGTTGCGGTCACTCTATCGGTTGAAAAACCTACTCCCATCATACATAAAAGCATTGCTTGTATAGTCCCTGATATTTCCTATAATTGACTATGGCGATGTGTGTTACTACGACCTGAATGCAGATCTCCTCAATAAACTAGACCGCCTTCTCAATAATTGCATTCGATTCGTTTTCAATCTTCGTAAGTATGACCACGTATCCGAGCACCATCTGCTTTTAAAGTGGTTACCCATTCGTCAGCGCAGAGAGTTGAGGGTTCTGACAACGCTGTTCTCTATTCTCGACAAACCCACTTCTCCTTCCTATTTGACCTCCCAAATTCAATATTTATGCTCTGCCCATACTAAAAGTCTTCGTTCCACCTATAATCGTCTTCTACGGTGTCCTTCTCACCGTTCTGGCTTCATTAATTCTCCTTTCTTTGTCCAGGTGGTTTTTCTTTGGAATGCGCTCCCTCTGAACATCAGGACGGCAACCAGTCGCTTATCTTTTAAAGTGATAGCTCATGAACATATCCGTCAGAAGTTGACAGAAACATACCAGCTCTGATTTGCTGGATTCGTTTTCTCCTCTACCGATCGTTAGTTCTCCTGACACAGTTTTTTTTTTGTTTATATGAATGAATGTATATATGTATTTATGTATTAGTATTTATACTTGTATTTTATAGTTGTTTCCGATATATCTATCCCATTTGTTGTACCTGCCATATTTTATCTCTGCACCACCCTAAGGTTGACTGGTAGAAAATGCCTCAGGCATTAAGTCCGCCTTTGTACAGTATTTTTTTTACTTGTGCATAAAGTTTTAATAAAATAAAAAAATAATCGCCCCATCTCTAATATTCACATACCCACAACACAATGCAATAGTTCGATGCACTGTCTTGTTCCCAGTTAAACATATTATGAAATTCAACCTTTTTCTTAGGACCTTTAAGTTGGTTTTCAGTTGCTTGTACCCATAATCTATATATTAATACGTGAAGCGAATACTTTGGATCCCTTTTTAAGAAAATTGGGCGGACGGAGGAGTATGAAATTTCGCACACTTATAGTTTATACAGAGAAGAAGTGACGAATGCTAATATTTTTTTTTTAATTATATGTAAAAATACATTATTTTCAACAAATAACACGTAACACACACTACTATTCATTACCGTGTAGTTAATACACACATGAATAGATATTATTTTGTTTATGGTCCAAATCTGTGGTCCAATCAAGAATATCTGTCTTTAATATTTTTTGTCTATAGTCTTACTGAATGTCAAGTATAACCATAGGTAATAAATTAATTTTATGGATTAACCTATTGAACCTATTTCATTTTTTAAATCTATGATCATATCGAGAATATTTGTCTTTAATATTATTTGTCTATAGTGTTACTTAATGTCAAATATATCCACATGTTACTTTTTTATGTTTATTTTTATATTTATTTTTTCATTTAATAATGTATTTCTATTCAAATGAAGTACGGTCGAATTTCGACCAATGGGCGATCACTAGTTAATAGATAATGAATACATTCTGTCAGCGCGCCTAGTACATAATTGTGAAATGAAAATGTAAAGGGGTGGGATCCTGGTGTCCTGAAACACAGGCCACGAGCCTAACTTAGGCACCAGTCTCCCACAATATATATAAAAAATGAATGGGCAGTGTGTAGCTTTTTTTCTATTTATGGTTAACCTATTGTATAAAGGCACAGAAATAAAATAGCCATACTTTGTAGTTAATTGTGCATAAAGCAGGAAGCTTGCTTAACTAAAATAGGGGAACTTTTGACCTAGCTTGTACATTGTAGTAGAATTGTCTTTAATTTTGCTACAATGTATAAGCCAGGTCAAAAGTCCACAATACTACTATAATTATTTCCACCTCTTCCTTTACCTTTAAAGAAGTGGAAATCATTATAATTGTGGAATTCTTCAACAGGTACGTAGGTAACTGTTCATGAGAACATGTGATCAACGAGACTCCTAAAAATAAGTGGTACTTTTTGCTACTAAAAGCATGTTTTTAAGCGGCTTCATGGTCGATTCAGTCGAATTTAGTCGCCCGAATCGGAACTTTTAAATTACATTTAAAAAAAAAATCGGATTATCGACTTGCACGAAGTAAATTTATATTGAGCAAATTGATCATTCAAGAAATATGTATTATTCAACGTAAACCTTAACGTTTCTCACGGCATGGGTGCTTTGGTGGGTTCCTGTTCAGGATAAAGCGGGAGGAAACGCCCGGGTGTTTCCATTGCGAGGATCGTCTGGAGGACACGGTGGAGCATACGGTGGAAGTTTGCCCTGCCTGGGCGGAGCACCGCCGTGTCCTCGTGGAGGCGATCGGCGGCGGCGACCTCTCGCGTCAGGCCCTGATGCGAGCCATGGTACCGAGCGAGAGGGCATGGGAAGCCGTCACCTCCTTCTGCGAAGCAGCAATGCTCGCGAAGGAGGAGGCGGGGCGTGTGAGAGAGTGGCAGTCTCTGCGCCCTCACGTTCCTAGCCGCCGCAGGAGGAGACGCCCCGGGCGTCGGGAGTCGATCGCAGACTCCGGGCCACCGTAGGCGCGAGCTTGCGGGCTGCGAGCAATGGGTAGCTCGCCGCCCGGTAAGGACCAAGCTCGAGTCGACGGCGCGTAGTGTTCCACGCGCGCCTCGAAGAGATGTCAGCAAAACTGAAGGGGTCTGCTAGGACCGATGCCTGCAAGGGTCGCGAGATTGTTCGAAAGAGATACCGTAACCCTGACACATGGGCAACTGAAGGAACACGGGTGGGTTTTAGTCAGTAAAAGACTGACACGCCCTCCCGCTCCGCCCAGAGCGAGAGAAGTCATTTGATGATTTCCCCTCCAAGAAAAAAAAACCTTAACGTTTTGTTTAAAAAGTGCCAACGTTTTGAATAAAACATTGCCCGTGATTGAGTAACCATCTTTACATACCAAGACCCCTAGAATGTTTTTCGCGTCAAAACAACAGGGATACTTCTTTAAGTCATCATCTGCTTTTCCTAACTCTGTCGGTTTCCAGTCTTACCGGATGCAGCTGAGAACCAGTATTTTACATGGAGCGACTACCTATCCGACCTCCACAACCCAGTTACTGGGTAATACGATACCCAGTAATAGATACTTCTTTAAGTACAGATACTTATGATGAACAACACAGATGTTATTCTGATGCGAAGTACATTCCTACTACGAAGATCTTTTGGCACCTGCATGACACTGACAGGGGGGCGTCGTTACTCTGTCCACTCACTTGCCTCAGGGAACACGGTACTTAGTCGCGTACTGCCTTACTACGCGTGCACTATTGCCGAGCTTTTCGGGAAGACCCCTTTATGGTTTCTCCATAGATGTGCCCTAACAGGTATTGCGCAAAGGGGGCTTCGGATTTGTGTAAGGTAACGGCGACTTTTCCATGTGGTGACCACCGGAGTTATTTAAGTGAAGTTAAAATCTCTCAACAAAGCAACAGCATTACTCCCGATATTGGTCTCTCGCAAACGAATTTTGTAGGGCTGTTCTTAAAATTTTACCACCTCTTGAAACAATTTTCAAATCGCTTAATACCTATGAACAGTCCAGTAATTAATCATACAAAATAAACATCTATCAGATCCTGAGAATTGACTCTGATTGATGATGGCTTATATTCTAGATCCATTTCGATAAACTTTTTAATAGCTCTACTTCTAATAGCATTCCGAAAACGTATCAATCTTGATTAACAAGCTAAGAAACATTACTTAAAATCATAGATCAATGTGCATTCAAAAATGCTGGTTGTTTACTTGTCTCTCTCTTTGTTATATCTCCAGTGTAAAAGTGAAAATATCTTATCTTTTAAAGCACTGCAAAACCAGAATTTGACGAAGTGTATAACCGATATAGTGGGAACATACTTTTCTGATGAAAGGACGCTAACATACGTTGATATGAACTCTGAGGATGACGAGATCCTAAATGCAATTCACTTATCAACCGTCACAACGATTGTATTCAGACATACAACTACACAGTCATATTTTAGACACCAAGGATATCTTTTAATCGCACAGAATGCAACTACCTTCACGGATTGTTTTAAATACCTCCTTGAAGATCCAACATGGAACCCGTCCTCTCGGTTCATCATCGTGATGAAATCGCTGGAAGACGACGAACTCAAGAAAATTTTCGACGAAATATTGAAGTGCCACGTGATCAACGTGCTGGTGGTAAACGGCACTGACGACGCTCACCTCTACACCTACAATCCCTTCGACAACTATGCCTGTGGCAAATATTATAACAACGTCATACGTTACGGGTCTTGCTTGAATACAACACGTAATCTATTCCCAAACAAACTTGTCACTGGTCTACGGAACTGCACCTTGCTTGTTACCATCCCGCATCGACCACCTTACTCTATATACCCTGAGCTTGCGGAAGATAACCGAATGACATTAGGAGCTGAACAGTATTTATTTACACTGCTAGGAGAACTAGAACATTTCAAAGTGAATTTTAGCTTCAATTTAACTAACGAAGTATTTACTACAATATCCCCTAACATGAAAGTTCTGGGACCCATGGCAAAATTGCAAAATAATGAATCTGATGCAATATTGGGGAATACTTTGCTAGTTTCGAGCCGGGCAGATGCATTCACATATTTGCACGGGTACCTAGATTATTATGATGACTTGCGTTTTTTTGTAAGGAGGGCGTCATCTATAGCTGTATGGAAAAACGCTTATTTGGAATTCTATCCATTAGTGTGGTGCCTGCTGTTGTTAATTTATATGATATATTCAATATTAATGAACATACTCCTCCACGCTAAAGACAAAACTAATACAATGCTGAAATTGTTAACATTTTTGCTATCTAGTGGCTGTACTATGCCCCATCAAATGACAAGTAATGTAAGGTGCATCTTTATAATATGGGTGTGGTTCGGGTCTCTAATGAACTGTCACTATCAGTCGAGCTTAGTTAGTTTGATTAGGAAACCAATAAAAGAGCACCAAATTTCTAGTGAAGCAGGGATAATTAAGCACAACCTCAAGTCTTGTACTATTCCTGCAATGCTACAATATATGCAATCTGAAACGAATATATCTACTGCGATAAATTATGATTGTCTAGATCCGTTGCTAAGTCTGAAGAAAGTTGCTCAATCAAAAGGCTTATTTACGATTCTGGCAAAATCAATTTATTTATACAACAAAAAAAAGTACTACGATGAATTCGGTCGATCGTCTGTCTATTACTTCAACAAACCCTACGTCAAGTTTATTTTTGGTACATTTTTCTATAAAGGCTTTCCGATTTCCGACAGAATGCGACAAAACGCACTTCGTTTAAGGGAAATTGGTTTGGTAGATAAAAAGTTCAAAAATTTTTACTATGCTAGGAAGATTAAGTTTCATTTTCGTCAAAAGGAATTCGAATCTAGGATTATAATTCCATGGCATATTTATGTAGCAGGCTGCTTTTTGGCTAGTATTGTTTTTATTTTTGAATTAGCAACTACACGCAACGGCACCGCCTGCGGAGTACGGACCTCGGCTTAGGGCGTCGCTGGAAGAGGGTAGCAAGGAACGGGTTGAATAGGAGTAATTATTATTTAAGGACGATTTTAAAACTATAAGCTCAGCGGCGGGACGGCTCGACCAAGAGCCCTCTCCTGGGTTGAGCGGACATTGATTGAGTCGTCGCGACGGGTTCCGGCGGCGAAGACGGAATTATTTACTACTCTTCTGGCTATTGTTGCCGCAGCAGGGGATTGAGGTGCTTTATAGCAAAGTCGAAGGAAGGTTTGAAAAGACGTTTTATGAACTGCTGAATGGTGGGCAATCTGAGATCTAGATGAATAATCTCAGTACAGACATAACAGGCGGCTCCCAAAACCTTTCTAAGGAAACAGTTTTGAAGGGTCTGCATGGAGACGGTTTAACGTGTGCGAAAACGATACACCCATAAGTCATGACGGGGTGGATATCCGTAAACGCGCAATTTTCACTTAAGGGAGAATTTGCTGCAGGTGGTGAACAAAGAACTGAAGCCTACTCAGAATGAAGCTAAGGTGGCGTACGGACGAACCATCTTTATGTACTCACTGGAATTCAGGTAATCAAGGATTTTTTTTTTTTTTTTCAGGATGGGAAATCATCAAATGACTTCTCCCGCTCTGGGCGGAGCGGGAGGGCGTGTCAGACTTTTACTGACTAAAACCCACCCGTGTTCCATCAGTTGCCCATGTGCCAGGGTCACGGTATCTCTTTCGAACAATCACGCGACCCCGGCAGGCATCGGTCCTATTAGACCCCTACGCTGCTGCTGACATCTCTTTGAGGCGCGCGTGGAACACTGCGCGCCGTCGACCCGAGCTTGGTCCTTACCGGGCGGCAGGAGGCGTTTGGACCCCCCAGATTGGGCAGGAGCCGCTTTAATGCAGCCCCAGCCCGCTCCAGTCTGGGAGCCAAACGTCGGAAATGTTCGACGAAGTTCCACCGGCTGTCGAGGACAAGTCCCAAGTACTTCATCGTCGACTCGACGCCGATGTGAACCCCTCCTACCGTGAGTTGGGAACCCGCAGGTGGCGCGTTCCGAGGACCATGAAAACCCATGGCCTCGGACTTGTGCAAGGCCACCTCGAGTCCCAATTGCCGGATCCTCTCAACGATTATCGCAACCCCGCGTGTCATTATGTCGGCCGCCGTCTCGTACGACCTCCCCTGCGCAAGGACGAGCGTGTCGTCAGCGTAGCAAACCACGCTGACGCCGCTAGGGAGGTCGGCGCGCAGCACCCAGTCGTAACCGATGTCCCACAGATGCGGCCCCAGGACCGATCCCTGTGGGACACCGCACGACATCTCTCGCCGGTTCCACTCTCCCTGTTGACCGGGGTAGATTACGGCCCTATCCGTGAGATAGGCCTCGACCACGCGACGGAGGTAGGTCGGCATCCGGTGATACCGGAGTGCCTCCCTAATGCAACTCCAGGGTAGGGTGTTGAAGGCATTGGCGATGTCTAGAGACACCGCCAAGACGACCCCACCCCGGGCCACTGCATCCCCCGTCGTGAGGGCTCGCACGCGCATGATGGCGTCCACCGTTGAGCGCCCCTTGCGGAAGCCGTACTGGCCGTCCGACAAGTCCGGCCCCTCCCGCACCAGCCACCCGACGAGGCGGTCTGCAATCACTCTTTCAAAGAGCTTGCCCACCTCGTCGAGCAGCACGATGGGCCGGTAAGCGGACGGAGAGTCCGCTGGGCGCCCAGGCTTCTTAATGAGGACCAGTTTCCCCGTCTTCCAACGAAGTGGGAACTGGCCCCTCTCCAAGCATGCGCTAAGGAGCCCCCTGAGTCGAGGCCCGAGAGCCTCTGAGGCCAGGACCCATGCTTTGCCAGGCAAGCCGTCGGGTCCTGGGGCGGTATTTTTGGCATTTAGCCGACGTACCGCCACTCTCAACTCCACCCCGGTCACTTCTGGAGCATTGTCGTCGTCATCGGTGGTGTGGTCCGCAGCATCGGGCACCGCAGGAGGCGGAGCCATGGGCGGGGGACTATGTTCCCCTCGCGAGGGGAACAGAGCGCTCACCACGCCCTCCACGAGTTGGGGCCGGAGACTCTGAGTCAGCGGGGGAGCCCATGGGCGGAGTTTCTCCCGGACGGCCTTGTAGGGCCGTCCCCATGGGTCCCTGTTCAGAGTCTCCAGCGACTCCTTGCGGGCCAGTCCTCTGGCCCGCAGGATCTCCTCTTGGAGGGCGGTCTTCGCCGCTCTGTACCCCTCATATAGCTCCGCCTGAAGGTAATCAAGGATTACGATGACTCTAATTGGTTTCATTGTTACCGCAAAGACTCCACCAACGACCACAAAACAAGGTTTGACAAGAACCATTTTACATTTCTGCGCGAATATCTAAGATTTTAGTCGCCTTATTTACCTCTCATCTCATCATTATAAATACTCTGGCATTGACGAATACATGTAAAAAATAGATCAATCTTTTGTTTTGTCACTTTTAGTAGAACATTTACAAAAACTTGTTTGTTTACTTTGTAGTAATTAATCTCCCACAACTAATTTTCGTAAAAATCAGCGCAGGGTCAATTTCAGACTCCTATTTCTATCATTAATATGTAGAAATTTGAGTAAAACAAATACACAAAACAACAGACATATAATCTAGTTGTTACATTTAGTACAAGAATATTGATTTTTAATAACATTAATTAGTAAAAAAAATTAAGTCTTATGGCAATTTTTACGATTTATTCGCAAGTTTATCGCGTTTTTTTGGTTTGAATAAAGCATAATTACATTAAAAAATTCATGTCAATATAAAGTATGCTCTATAACAAATCGAATTCTCAAGTTTTATTTAAATCCGTTTATTTAATTAGACATAATATCGTTTTTGAAATCACTCTAAATTAGAATAAATTACGATGCACAAGCGGGCAGCGTTTAGTACGGCGCAAGCGCCCAACGAGGAAGGACCTGTGCCAGTTTTTCCCGCGTCTTAGTTTTCGGGTACTCGTATCGTGAACGCAAAAATATACTACGACTACAGCATTTTGCTACTCTTCGCATTTTATTTTTTTGTATAAGATAAGAGTTTCGTTTATTATCAATGAAAGCATTATTTTAATATATTGTAGAAAAATGTTGACTAAAATAATTTATTTTGACTAAATCTAACTATTTTTAATCGCGATTAAAAACGTGTGGAATAAAACTAGTGGTCATGAACAAAAATTCACACCAACGCCTCGCCTCACGTGCAAAACGTACTGTATTTTTTTTTTCTTTTGCTCTCGAAAATGGCGTGTCCTATCACAAAAATAATGAAATTTTCGGCCCCCTTTATAAAACCCCACACATATAAATCTCAACACGTGGGTAATATTTTTTTGATATTTTTCAAACAAAAAATGAAAAATCTAAATATATAAAAGGCAAATCTGACTGACTCATCTATCAACGCACAGCCGAAATTACTGAACAGATTTCGCTGAAATTTGGCATATAGATAGTTGTAATGACGTAAGCATCCGCTAAGAAAGGATTTTTGAAAATTCGTCCCCTAAGGGGGTGAAAAAGGGGTTAACATTTTGTATGGAAGTCCGTCATTTTTAGAGCTAGAAGCCTGAAACTTTGTATTTGTAGGTTAATGATTAGAAATAAACAGTTAAATGTCCTAGGGTTTTTGAAAATTCAACCCCTAAGGGGGTGAAAAAGGGCTTGCAAGTTTGTATGGGGAAACAAGATTAGTTAAACTATTTTATTCGAAACTTCACAGGAGTACTCCTATCAGTAAATGAGTAAACAAGTGTTTCAGGCTTTTTCAGAATTCAATCCCTGAAAGGTGGAAAAGGGGTGACAAATTCTGAAAATCAACATGGGTATCGTTTTTATGGTTTATCGGGTCGCTGATTACGAAAACAGCAACTATTTCACAAAAATGCACAAAAACGTAAAACAAAATAGAAAAGAAGATTTATAAAAAAAAAATTGCACAAAATTACGCCTGAACAAAAATGCATAATTTAAAAAACAACGAAAATAAACAACCAAACCAAAATTCTTTTTTTTTTTTCAAATTAATAAAATGGCAAAACCAAAAGAAATACTTAGGAAATACTTAAATACTTACACAGTAATTGTGTACAAAGAAGTTTTGTAGTTTATTAGCTTTTGGTCGCGACTTCGTCCGTGCAATTCTACTTCCTTTCTTAGCGCTCGCCTACGCTACGTTACGCTACGATATAACAGAACCCCACGCGGACGACGTCGCGGTCAAAAGCTAGTTCCATATAAAACACGTCCAGGCTGCACCCTTGCGCGCGCCTTCGTCTCTCAACAAGTTCATTGCGTAGCGCACACGTCGCAATTGTCAAATTTGATTTTAGTCGTATCAAAATAATTTTTAAATTTAGAGATTATTTCTAGCAGAATATCGTAACAATTCTCATAGCTAAAAGTAAGGAATTATAGAGATAGTTTAGTTAGTTTAGTTCGGTGTACAACAAAATGGGCACCAATATGTAAATGTTTTAATTTTGTTATTTTTATTGTATACTTTACAAAACATACATTTGTATTTTTTTATTAGTCTAGAAATCTTTTCTTTCAGACTGGATAAATAAAAGTATTTTCATAAATCTCTAAATACCGCATTATAATTCTAACGGCTCAAGATTGTTTAGACCGGCTCGGCACTCGCGTTACACTGTTTGTATTGTGCATGTGTGAATAGCTACGCACACATACATAAGGTTGCCGTCTTTTACCTAAACTCGAGCGTTCAAATTTTGTAAAATGGCTCTTAAAGAAATACACTAAAAACGCCGCCTTGTAAAAGGCGGCTATTGTTTGAAAAGTGACGTAGTCAACGAATACGTAAAACCTTAGGGAAAGCGTAATGAAACCACGCGGCGCGTTGGCAACAGCGTTGGGTCACGGCGATGTAGCGAACAGGTAGCGGCATGACCGTCTGCGGCGAGCATCGACCGGTGAGTGATTTGCGAAAGTCTTTAGAAGACGATGAAAAATTAAAAAATTTAGGATTACTTAAATACGTCGGCAAAGGAAAGAACGAAGCTAAAGCTTTTGTCGGTAAGGTACGCGAATACGGCAGATACAATTTAATACGAGAAATCCAAGCAATTTAAAAAATAGGTGCGATTGGTGTTCCGTATTGGAATCCGAATATCCCATATCATCAAATCATTGACACATAAAAATATTTAAAAAAAAAAAACGGATATGTCGGAAATAATAAATTATCCAAGAAAAATCGTGCCTATTAGCCTTCCATAAAAAAACTATTTTATGAAAAGAGATTGGAATCTGAGTAATGATGCGTAACTTTCTAGATCCATTATGATAAACTATTAAGTAGCTTTATTTCTCTTGGCATTTTAGTTTAAATAATGAAATCCTATTGTTATAACGTATTAATATTTATTAACAAGCTGCACAGCGTTCCAAAAACATAAACCAATACCTGACCAAAATGATGGTTGTTTACTTTTTGTTCTCTATGATATACTCCAGTTGTAAAAGTGAAAATGACTTGTCTTTCGAAGAACAGAAAAATCCAAATCTCATGATGTGTGTATCTGATATAGTAGGAAAATACTATTCTGAGGAAAAAACGTTAACATATGTTGATATGAACTCTAATGATTACGACATCCTAAATGCAATTCACTTATCAACCGTCACAACGATGATATTCAGACAGACAACTACACAGTCATATTTTAGTCACCAAGGATATCTCATAAACGCACAGAATGCAACCACCTTCACGAATGGTTTTAAATATCTTCTCGAAGATCCAACATGGAATCCGTCCTCACGGTTCATCATCGTGATCAAATCGCTGGAAGACGACGAACTGAAGAAGATTTTCGACGAGCTATTGAAGCGCCACGTGATCAACGTGCTGGTGGTAAACGGCACTAACGACGCTCACCTCTACACCTACAATCCCTTCGACAACTATGCCTGTGGCAAATATTATAACAACGTCATACGTTACGGGTCTTGCTTGAATACAACACGTAATCTGTTCCCAAACAAACTTGTCACTGGTCTACGGAATTGCACCTTGCTTGTTACCATCCCGCATCGACCACCTTACTCCATACACCCAGAATTTGCAGCAGATGACCGAAAGACATTAGGAGCTGAACAATATTTATTTACAGTGGTAGGAGAACTAGAGCATTTCAAAGTGAATTTTAGCTTCGACTATAATTCTACAGTATTTTCTACAATAACCCCTAACATGACAGTTATGGGACCTATAGCAAAATTGCAAAATAATGAAACTGATGCAATATTGGGTAGTGAATTGCTACTATCAAGCCGAGCAGATGCATTCACATATTTGCACGGGTACCTAGATTATTATGATGAGTTACGTTTTTTTGTGAGCAAGGCGTCATCTGTAGATATCTGGAAAAACGCTTATTTGGAATTCTATCCATCAGTGTGGTGCCTATTGTTGTTAGTTTATCTGATATATTCCATATTAATAAACACACTCCTCCGTGCTGAAGACAAAATTAATATAATGTTGAAACTGTTAAAATATTTAGTATCCAGTGGCTGTACGTTGCCCCATCAAATGACTAGTAATGTCAAATGCATCTTTATAATATGGGTGTGGTTTGCGTCTCTAATGAGCTGGCATTACCAGTCGAGCTTAGTTAGTTTGATCAGAACGCCAATAAAAGAGTACCAAGTTTCTAATGAGGTCGATTTAGGTAAGCACGACCTGAAGTCTTGCATTGGTTTCAGAATGCTGGAATATGTACAATCAGAGGCAAATTTTTCTGCTGAAAAAAATAATGATTGTCGAGATCCGTTCCAAAGTTTGAAGAAAGTTGCTCAATCAAAAGATTTATTTACACTCGTACAACTATCAATATTTAAATATCACAAAAAATTCTACTACGATGAATTTGGTCGCTCTCCTGTTTATTACTTCAACAAACCATACGTCAGGTTTATTATGTGTACATATTTCTACAAAGGGTTCCCACTTTCGGATAGAATGCGACAAAACGCGCTTCGTATACGAGAAAATGGTTTGGTTTGCAAGAAATTCAGAGATATTTACTATGCTAGGAAGATAAAGTGTCATTTTCGACAAAAGGAGTTCAAATCTAAGTTTGTAATCCCGTGGCTTATTTATGGAGCAGGATGCTTTTTATCTATTATTGTTTTTATATTTGAATTAGTATCTACACGATATACATTGCTACAAGGCTCTTCAGCGTCTAGAATGACGTTTACGGGGGGCCGCTGTCGGTAATCATTACTGCAATCATTCTGTGGAAAAGTAACTCATTATTATTTCAAATATTTTATATGATATTTGAGTGATGATCATGTAAATAACAATATCTGGTTGACCGAGCTTTGCTCGGTATTTTTGGTAAATTGCGTTTAAAATAATAAGTTTATGTTCAAGTTGATTATCGATAAAGTTGGTCATAGAAAACACGAATAAAAAGACAATTAATAAAAATGAATCCTAGCTAGATCGATTTATCGCCCCCGAAACCCCTTGTTTACTAAATTTCATGAAAATCGTTGGAGCCGTTTCCGAGATTTTATTATATATATATACAAGAATTGCTCATTTAAAGATATAAGATAATGTGTGAAGAGAGCGTTACCTAGATATCTGTATTAAATGATTTAAGTACTTGATACCTAGTTTTTCATTACTCAATCACTCCTCAACATCATTTCATTCCATGTTTGCAAGGGTCAAACAAAATTACGAGTCCTACCTACCCTTTTCTACTCCATTCCTTTCCAAACGAAACCATATTTTAGAAGAGGCAATTTTAATTCAATTCCATTTTCATGGATATTTCGACTCTCAAAATTTCCTGTTCCAAATAAATATAAATAAATATTTTGACTTTGAATAACATCATACTGTGGCTCCGGTAATATAACCAAAGACTTTAAAATGGGTCATGGAAGAACTAGAAAAAACACATAAAAAAACAAGTATAAGTCTTGATTCCTTGTCCGATCTGTGTAATACAAGGGGAAGTGAAGAAGGAGTAGTAATGGAAGCTACCTAAACCGTCGTATTTAAAGTCAGTTACAAAAATGTTACAGTTTATTTTTATGGTATTGTTATTTAACCATGTCATGTCGACGCTTTCCTGATGATCCTTAAAGGGCAGTGAATTATATAATTAACCAGTCAATCACCGTAATTACAGACACAATTAAAAAACCATTATGTCTGTACCAAATGTGGTATCTCATCTCAGGGACTTAGAGGTTAATATTTAAAAAAAATCTTATCTTCTGGACAAGATGGATGGTGCGAAGTGCACGCAGGTAACCAGTGGTCACACCACATATTTCAAACCAACCAATTCCTATTCGTTATAATATTTTTAACGAGGGAATACCAACTTTCATAAATTTTGTGGAATCACCTTTGTAAAGAATACAGTGTAACTTAAGTCAAATGTACATAGTTTGTTATTTTATTTCTGTAACCCCAATGGTATAGAATATATCAGAGATAGTCACAGTTCCGAAGCCTGGTAAACCCCAGCATCTTGTGTCTTCTTACGGGCTAATCAGCCTACTACCAACTTTATCGAAATTGTTTGAGAAGATCATCGTACGAAGACTAACACTTGAAGAAAACGACCTCATCCCTCAACATCAGTTCGATTTAAGAATTGGCCATTCCACAAACAGAATAAGCATAAGAGTTGTTGAGAAGCGAAATGCTCTGCTGTTTTTCTCGACGTACAAAAAAATATTCTGTAAAGTTTGGCACTTGAGCTTGCTTTTTAAATTGAAGAATTAAGTTCCTCATAACTTTTACCTGCAATTAAAATCAGACTTGGAAAAAAGATTAGAGTTAAAATCAGTGACAACTACTCTGCCTTTCATAATACAGCAGGGGTACCTCAAGGATTTTAAGCCCTACGCAGTATCTCGTTATGGGTATATACGCAGTGTACATAATACAGCACCTATATCCACAACGAATAATGTCCTGTCTGCCACATTCGCTGATGATACCGCTGCTCTTTGCAACCATTAAAACTCTAGTGTCTTAGGTCTACAGAGTCACCTAAATAAAGTCAACAAAAGGATGGAAAAGTGGCGAATCAAGGTAAGCTCCAACAAATCATTGCATTTCACTTTTTCTTTGAGAAAGGACAATTGCGCCGCAGTTAAACTTCGAAACGACGTTCTATCTCATCAATATTCCGCATAATACTTAGGCATGCATCTTGATAGGAGGCAAACATGAAAAAGTCATAAAAAAGTCAGAGTTAAATAAACGACTCTGAAATCTAAACTGGCTAATAGGTAGAATAGGCACGGCACCGTGGAGAGTAAGATTCTTATGTATAAAACTATAATCAAGTCGATTTACATATGGGATTGAGTTATGGGAATCAGCAAAAAACTGTAACGTGGAAATTTTGCAGCAGTTCCAGAATAAAGCACTCAAAATGATAACTAATGCATCTCTTTTTATCAAAACCAGTAAATTGTATGTGTACACGGAAACGAAAACCTATAAGGAGGAAATCAAACACAGAGCAAAAGCATACAACGTCAGAAGGCTCAAGCGACGACACATATGGGACCTTGTTCAATAAAATAAAAAAAGAGTTAATTTAATAAGAGATAGCTTCTTCACTGAACGAACAGTTCTCTCCTGTCAATACTCCTACAGCAAATCTGTTCATGGCATATCAGGCAGATCGCAAGATGCCAAAATAGTTATTTGTTATACAAGAGTGCAAAGTTGAATCCTGAGCGTTAGCGAGGGAATCAAAAGAGCACGAGGTGAAAAATCTTTGCACTCGAGTGCAACACGTAACTTTTCATTCCACCTCAGCGAGGAAATGACTAAATGCAAAAAAAAAAACCTTTACAATCACAAGATAGGTACACTTTTATTTCAGTTTTCATCTTTATTGTTGCTTTTAGCATCGAATACGTACTCCATAGAGTGCTTGCTTTCTTGTTCTCGGATATTTCTATAAAATATGCCAGCAAAACGTTTTCTGAGAAAGTTTTGGCTCCTTTTGCTAGTCGCCACGTGTTGAACATATCGTACTGTTTTAAATACCTACTTCTCGCGTGATTGTTGAGGGAGAAAGCTCATTTGCGCATTATCAACAGTTTCAGTCGATTCTGTTGGCGTCAAGCAAACTTCCTCGTCGCTAGAATCACTCATTTTAGTTTTTTCACTTGTTTTCAAGTTTCTTGTTTTTAATATAAGGTTTAACAATGACGTGAAAAAATGCCGCGTAAAGAACCGCGTACAAAGCAAATTGAAAAAAGAATACCAAGAAGGTTCCGAGTCTGAGTTTTTAACAAATTAAAAAAAAAGTTGTATGATATATTCGGCACCATAGAGGTAGCAGTACATAGGTTTAATGTTTTTTTTAATTCACAAACTTAGTGCACACGATGTTCTAAATTCAATTTACTTTATCCTCTAGAGAATAAAAACGGCTTTTCCACTCAGATAATGAAGCTTAAAAATACTCTTTCCGAGATGGTGGGATGAAAAAAACTTAATAGTCAGGCACTTTTTTGTTTACTACGGATATTTAAAATATGTTATAATCAAAATTTTATGCCATTTGTTTGTAAGAACAATAAGTCAAGTTGTATTTTTAGGGTTCCGTTGCCAAATGACAAAAAACGGAACCCTTATAGATTCGTCATGTCTGTCTGTCTGTCCGTCCGTCCGAATGTCACAGCCACTTTTTTCTGAAACTATAAGAGCTATGCTGTTGAAACTTGGTAAGTAGATGTATTCTGTGAACCGCATTAAGATTTTCACACTAAAATAGAAAAAAAAACAATAAATGTTGGGGTTCCCCATACATAGAACAGAAACTCAAAATTGTTTTTTTCATCAAACCCTTACGCGTAGGGTATCTATGAATAGGTCTTCAAAAATGGTAATGAGGTTTCTAATATTATTTTTTTCTAAACTGAATAGTTTGCGCGAGAGACACTTCCAAAGTGGTAAAATGAGTGTCCCCCCCCCCGTAACTTCTAAAATAAGAGAATGATAAAACTAAAAAAAATATATGATGTACATTACTGTGTAAACTACCATGGAAAATTGGTTCGAAAGAGATCGAGTGAGTAGTTTTTTTTAAAACGTCATAAATCGTAAGCCGCGATTTACCTTACATTTCATATCCATAACATCCCTAGTAAAGACTATTGAGTGCCTAAAACTTACATTGGCTGAAAAAAAGTCGTACAACGCGCAACGTCGTCTATTAAAGCCTGGGATACACTAGGGGACAAATGAAGAAACATGTTGCGGAACATATCCCTCAACAACTACGTGAAGTGTCCCGAGACAATTGTCGCGGAACATTTTGCTGACCACACTAGTCAGTGCTTATAGAAATGTCGCCCGAGGAGGTTGTGGCTATTAGTGCTGCGTACATAGTTTATATCGAGTGTGTTGAAACGTAAGAGAAAGAGAAGGTGGTGGATGCTGAATTTCTTACTACAACGAGAAAAAAGAGTTAATATTCTAAGTGATCTCCGAAGGTGACAAATGGCGCGGCATGGCGCGGAACACATGCGCTCGCTCTCGAGGCGGGAGCAAGCAACATGCCCCGCGTCACGTAAAACGTTGCGGGGCATGTTGCGGGACACAATGCAACGTTGCAGCGTCACGTATATTGAGTGTCACGCGTCATGTTGCGGGACAAAATGTTCCCTAGTGTATCCGGCGCTCTGAAGTTCACCAAGACGAAGTCGCGTGCAATTTTTTAATTTCATAAGCATGTAATTATCTCCGCTTGTTACATTTTTACGCCTTTCCGGCTGAACAGATTCGGATAAAAGGGATAAACCATAACCTTGCCCTAACCCTAATTGCGTAACACATTATTAATCAGAATCATTTGGAAGCTAATTTGTCTTTCATTATTTCATATGTTCGAATGAATAGTTTACTTAGCAACGTAAACTACGCCATGAGTGTTGCAGAATGGTCAAAGTGAAAGCGATTCCTACTGACAGTGTATTGCGTAACTACCCCTCTGGTATTAGAGTACTTTTTATACCGGTAGTAAGTTCCCATGAGATAATTTGCGACATGCATGCGGGTGAAGCTGCAACAAAATATAGTTTCCTATTAGTACTATGAAGACTGTTTTGATATAATGACCGACACCAGAGCATAATTACTAATGTGTCGAAAGTGTTTAAGTAGGTATATCAAATGAGACCTAACATCGAAATGAAAAAAACAACTTATAAACAAAATAATATGGTAATGATGGGCCGATATTGACAAAACTATCGAATATATTTTATGTAATTTTTGTATGCAGACTGGGACAGGTATTTCATTTAATGTCATAATTGATGAAACCCACATATTTAAATTATTCATCAACCAATTAAAAGCAGCTATTAACCGTCCATCAAATACCATTTTAGGAGTACAGATTGAAATCCGAGTAAAAATCCATAACATACTAGATCCATTACGATAAACCATTTCAATTTCCTCTAATTCTAACGACAACTTACTTTTATTATCATAATAAAAGAAATCATAATAAAAACCGTATTAGCTTCATTATATATAGGCTACCCTACGTAACCTGAAATATAGATCAATGTGCATTCAAAAATGTTGGTTGTTTATTTATTGCTTTCTTTGTTATATCTTCAGTGTAAAAGTGAAAATGCTATATCTTTTGAAGTACAGCAAAACCAGAATTTAAATTTGATGGTGTGTATAACCTATATAGTGGGAACATACTCTGAGGATAAGACGCTAACATACGTTGATATGAACTCTGAAGATTACGAGATCCTAAATGCAATTCACTTGTCAACCGTCACAACGATGATATTCAGACAGACGACTACACAGTCATATTTTAGTCACCAAGGATATCTCATAAACGCACAGAATGCAACCACCTTCGCGGATAGTTTTAAATATCTTCTCGAAGATCCAACATGGAACCCGTCTGCACGGTTCATAATCGTGATCAGATCGCTGGAAGACGACGAACTGAAGAAGATTTTCAACGAGCTATTGAAGCGCCACGTGGTCAACGTGCTGGTGGTAAACGGAACTGACGACGCTCACCTCTACACCTACAATCCCTTCGACAACTATGCCTGTGGCAAATATTATAATAACATCAGAAGTTACGGGTCGTGCTTGAACACGACAAATAATCTATTCCCAAACAAATTCGTGACTGCTTTGCGGAACTGCACCTTGCTTGTTACTGTCCCGCATCGACCACCTTATTCTATAAAACCTGAACTTGCGGAAAACGAGCGAATGACATTAGGAGCTGAACAATATTTATTTACAGTGCTAGGAGAATTAGAGCATTTTAAAGTAAATTTTAGTTTCGATTTTACTTACGACATATATACTACAGTAACCCCTACCATGAAAGTTGTGGGACCCATGGTGAAGTTGCAAAATAATGAAACTGATGCAGTATTAGGTGATATTGTGGTAGTATCGAGCCGAGCAAATGCATTCACATATTTGCACGGGTACCTTGATTATTGTGATGACTTACGTTTTTTTGTGAGGAAGGTGTCATCTGTGGCCAAATGGAAAAACACTTACTTGGAATTCCATCCATTAGTGTGGTTCCTGCTGTTATTAGTTTATATTATATACTCATTATTAATGAACATACTCCTTCGTGCTGAAGACAAAACTAATACAATGTTGAATTTGTTAACATTTTTGGTATCCAGTGGATGTACAAAGCCCCATCAAATGACTAGTAAAGTAAGGTGCATCTTTATAATATGGGTGTGGTTTGCATTTCTAATAAACTGCCACTACCAGTCAAGCTTGGTAAGCCTAACCGAGAATCCAATAAAAGAGTACCAAGTTTCGAATGAGGCAGATTTAGCTAAGCACAGCTTTAAACCTTGCCTTGTTCCAGGAATACTGGAATATATGCAATCGGAAGCGAATGTATCTTCTGCAATCAATTATGATTGTCTAGCTCTGTTGCCGGGTTTGACGAAAGTTGCTCAATCAGAAGACTTATTTACGCTTATGCAACATTCTATATGTAATGTACTACGATGAATTTGGTCACTCTCCTGTATATTACTTCAACAAACCATACGTCAAGTTTATTTTTGGTATATTTTTCTACAAAGGGTTTCCACTTACAGATAAAATGCGACAAAATGCGCTTCGTTTGAGAGAAAATGGACTGGTTCAAAAGAAGTTCAGTGATTTTTATTATGCTAAGGAGATTAAATTAAATTTTCACCAAAAAGAGTTTGAATCTAGGTTTGAAATTCCATGGTTTATTTATGTAACAGGCTGCGCTTTGGCTAGTATTGTTTTTATTTTTGAATTAGCGTTTAGGCGATATAAAATCTCTTTTGGCTGATCTCGTGAATACATTTTGAGCATATCCAGATAGGGGCGTTTTCCAGTAAATGGAAACGTCGTTTTCTTAAGAGCCAACGGGCAAAAAGATGCTCGTATCTGTCTGGATACGGATGAGTGAATTAACGTTCTCTTGTCTTTATCCCAATTTGTTTAGGGTCGGTGCAACACGTTAATTTTCTTCCATAATTCTCTATTGGCATCTCGGTAGCCACCTTCTTTCTAATCATATTAGCATTCACACAGTCCATCTATCGAGTCTTTTGTCTTCCCCTACTCTTATAGCCATCAATATTCATACTGAAAAGTTTCCTCACGACATTTTCGTCATTTCTCCGTATCACATTACACCATGACAACCGATTTCCATATAACTTTTCAGTTACTGGTACCACTTTCAGACTTCCTCTTATGCACTCATTTCATATACCCAGTCGTGCAACACCACACACATATTCAGTCAAAAAAATTGGGATTGGATGATACTTTCTTGTTTTTTATAGTTGTTGTTAGATTGGCTCAACTGTTTTCCATTTTGACGCGGAGTACGAGTTACATCTGTTATTTAGATCAAATATAGTGCTGTTTTTAGTTATATCGACTCTAGAAAGTATTGTGAATTTCATAATGGACAAAAATATCGAATAAAGAGTTTCTCTTAAATTTTGCATCGCAAATAATTCCATCGTATTCAAAGTCACTGGAAAAGTTACAGAAGGCTTACGGTGAATCGACTTTATAAAAAAACACGTGCTTATGAGTAAAGACCGTTCAAAAGCGATCGAGATGTGGTGAAAGATTTGCCTCGCTCTGGTCGGCCATCAACGTCCGCAACTGGAGTTAACATCGCAAAGTGAAAGAAATAGAGACTGTATATCCTCATTCAAGTTTGAGAGAGATAACCGCCGAACTTCTGTGACGACTCGGTCCGTACCATTTTAAATAATCACTTGGGTATGAAACAAGTTACCGCTCGGCTAGTCCCAAAAGACCTTGAATTTTCTCCAAAAACTTAATCGCATAAGAGTTGCTGAGGACATACTAGAACGAGTCAATTCTGACCCAACACTCATGAGACGCATGGTTACTGGTGATGAGACGTGGGTTTACGAGTTTGACATGCAAACTACTCAACAAGCTTCGGAGTGGCGCCTTCCAACTGAACCGAAACCGAAAAACGGAACCCTAAAAACCACGCCAACGTTGATCAAAAGTCGAAGTTATGTTGACTGTTTTCTTTGACTATTGCGGTGTTGTGTTGTGACAGAGTAGTATGTACATATTGAGGCAATAACAATAAATTTCAGTTACAGTAGACTAAGTAAATATTACGAACAAAAGGCAGACACTTATGCTACTCGTGACGAGCAAATTTTATTATGCCACAAGCCTACCATAAAAGTTAATTGCTTTAAATACTACTAATCATAGCACCGAATGCTGACAAACCATGCCTAATTAGAAATAATGTCAGAAAAATTACAACCAGCGTCAGTTTTGAAGAGTAGACCTACACATAAGCTTTGATTAATGATGAAAATAAAAGTTCTCTTGTTTCAAAAAAGACGAAACCATACGAATATCAGTTCCACGTCTCAAAATGTTGGTCGTGTACTGGCTAATTTGTCTGTTATACTACAGCGGGAACTGTTATAAAATACCAATACCTGAATCACCGGACAACAAGAAACTAATACAGTGTATTACCAATATAGTCAGAGAACATTATGCCGAAAAAAAAGTCGTAACATATCTTGGCAATAAGGCTGAAGATGAGAGTCTCTTAAAGTCTATAAATACTGCAAAAACTGTTTCTATATTATTATCTTCGAAAAATTCTAAAAAAGTTTTGTTTATTCAACACGAAGTTTATCTTTTATCTAGTAAAAATGCATCTTTCATCGCTACATATTTTCCTAATGTAACTAAAGAAGCATCATGGAATCCATTGGCGAGATTTTTGGTCATTGTCAAAGATCTTAAAGAAAGCGACCTGAGAATCGTCTTCGATACATTTCTGAAACTGCACGCAAGGTACGTGGTGGTCGTGAATGCAACCGAAGAAGCTCATTTGTATGGTTACAACCCATTCGATAACTACGGTTGCGGTAAACGCTACGATGACATCATCAGCTACGGAGAGTGTTCACAATCATGGATATATGACCTATACCCGAAGAAAATGGTCACCAAACTACGGAACTGTACACTTGATGTCATTATAACCCAGTGGCCTCCCTATACAATATTATCTACAAATGATTCAAACTCGTCACATCCACTTCGTTATGGGGCGGAGCCATACCTATTCCAATTAATTGGGAGAATGCAAGGCTTTAAAATAAACATTATAAACGATTATAACGCTGTTGAAGAGTTCCCGACGGTATCAACTAATATGGAAGCAGTTGGATCATTGAAGAAGATACAAGACAATGAAGCAGATGCTGCGCTAGGGGGGATGTTACTGACACCGTCTCGTGCCCTGGCGTTCTCTTTTGTGTACGGTCATCTGGCTTACACAGATGAGATACGGTTTGTAGTGAAAAAAGCCCCAGAGGTGCCTGCATGGAAAAATGTATATCTGGAATTTGGATCGACTGTGTGGGCGCTTTTGGTACTGAGTCTCATATTTTACTCTTTGTTAATAATACTTCTGCTTCGCACGGAAGACAAAAGCTACGTTGTCTTAATTCTATTCGGTAATCTTGTGCTCCACGGGCACAGCATTCGAAGTAGGTTACCGGTGAAGTGTGTCCTCATATTTTGGATGTGGTTCGCGTACCTAGTCAATACTTTCTACCAGTCTGGTCTTTTCAGTCTCACTACTAACCCTGCTCAAGAATATCAGATTTCAAAGGAAGAAGACATAAGTCAGTTCAAACTTAAACCCTGTTTTAGTGCAGTAATGGAGAAGTATTATTTGGAATCAGTAACATCAGATAATGACTATAAGAGAATCAATGGCTGCAAAGGTATGATAGAAAGTGTAACTACAGTAGCGAATTCGAAAGACCTTTACACGATCTTTATGAATGGACAATATCAGTACAATAAGCAGGAATTTTTAGATAAATATGGTAATCCTCGGGTTGTAACATTACCGAAGCCATATTCCAAGGTTATTTTCTCGATTTTCTTGTATAAAGGATTCCCTTTGATTAACTATTTACTTCATAAAGCGCTTCGTCTGAGGGAGCTTGGGTTGGTGGACAAAGTTATGAATGATGTGAACTACCTAAAACAAGTCAAGCATAATTATCACGAAAGAGGCTTTCAGGTGCGTTTCGCTATTCCATGGCGAATTTATATTTTTGGATGCTCATTGGCGATAGTGACATTTATCATTGAAGTTAATATGCCTAAATGAATATTGTTTTTGAAATATAGCATAGTTAAACAGTGACTAAACCATTTTAATGCAAATGGACTAAGTATATTTGCGTTAAATATAGTTTAAAGATTGCACTTTTTTGTATATAGATAGGACATGCTCTTGACCAACGCAATCTGCTTCAAGAGACTGCATCTATCACAAGACTTGCCGTCCCAAAAAGTTGAATGTACGGGAATGAATCTTACGAATAACGATTGAAGAGCACTACTTACAACAAACAATAAAGTAAGTTCAAAAACAGAACCCCACTACTGAAAAATCATTCTCATATAAGTATGAAACAAAACAATATTCGCATCTGAAACCTGTGGTCGTACGCCACATTGCTCTTAAGCTTATGATCGTTTACTGCTGTTAGAATATATTCTACTAGAGAAATTCATATCTCTCCTTTATGCTTCGTCGTAAATGGGGCAAAAAATAATGAAGTACGTATTATGCCGCTCAGATACACCTTCTCAGCAATGAGGTTATCACCTTGCATAAGTCCAAGCAGGCTCTTTACTTTTTGCAAATTGTTTCATCACCACTGCTCCGTTTTGAAACGGTGAAAGAAAACATCGTGAGGAAACCAGTATGTCTTAGAAGCGACAATTCGATGACATGTGACATTTACCAACGCGACTACGATTGGGCCCACGTGGTGGATTATGGCCCACTCCCTCTCACCGAGAGGAGGACTGACACAGTCCTCCTCTCGGAGTGCCAGCAGAGGCTGATGACGATAAGTCATAAACATAGGATACTTATTATTGTGGCAGAACAAGTAGGTATGCACATATCCATGAAATTTTATGTTATGAATAAGATTTACGACAGGGAGGTATCATTTATGAAATGTTGATACCTAATTAGGGAGCTGTACAAAAATACCCTTGACAAAATAACCTTTGATTGATGTAACATCACGAAAACATGTAACTTAGAAATAAATCACTGTAATGATGTTACGCCCACTTCGTGTATTGATACTGCTATGGCACCAAAATTATTTTTTGATATTTGTAGAACATCTTAAGTCAACAGTCATTAGGGTGTAATTAGGACATACTTAACAAATATAGGAGAAGATCAGAGCCATTCAAAATATTGAAAACAAAACTAGAATAACTGAGATATTGATTTTTAAACTATAATATTCACGAGTATATTATAACTAGCTTTTGGCCGCGGCTTCGCCCGCGTGGAGGTCGTACTACCCGCGGGAACGTACTACCGGGACAAAAAGTAGCCTATGTCCTTTCTCAGGCTCTACGAGACAGACAGATACACAGAGTTACTTTTGCATTTATAATATTATAATGTGGAAGTGTGGATAAACGATGATGCGGATGATCGGGAAGAAGATCATACTTACATAAAAAATGAGAGAGAAATTATATGAATGAAAAACTGGGTGAAAGAAAACTCGGCAGATGATAAGAGAAAGAATGGAGGATAAATACTATTTGCGCTAGCAGCAACGAGTCGCCTTAACGAGTCGACGGCAAAATTAACTCTAAAATATATAGCTTTGTAAAGTTCGGCTCAAAATTCTGCAACACGAATACCGTTTGCTGATGTAGCCATTTGGTCCTCGCGTGTGCAGGTGACAGGGCATGCGGTGTAAGATGGGAGCTTAGCCATTATCTGTAGAGGGAAGCAGCATACACGCCGGAGATTTGAGCCGTCCATAACTCCTCCCTTGTAGAGGTTGTCATTGCTGCGGCCTACTTGGGTACAAAGTCTAACGTTATCCAGGTTAGCCACGGTATCATGTGTCCGTATGGAAGGCTCTCTGATGGTTTAATAAAGAAGTGAGGAGGTTTAAGCAGCTCTTGCTAAAAATCACATCTTCCTCTGGCGGGGTTGCCATCGGCTGGACTCGTATCCAAGAAAACATTTGCGGCTTTCCAGCGTCTGTGCCACTAGAGTAAAATTGTGCATTGGGTGACGTCTATCATCCTATAGCTTCGCCCTCTCAATCCAGCTGGTTATTGTTCTGTAAGTTTCGGAAACCGCGATGCCGGGGGAGGCCTATATCCAGCTATAAATGTCTTTCGGCAGAAATGATGATAATGATTTGATGATATCAATTGTGTTGTGCTTCTTTTCGTGTGGACGGTACTTTGATTAATTTATATTGTTTTAGCCTTGTATATGGCCACGTTAACGCTGGTGTACATGTGGCATCAGTGGCATTCTTGTAATAATAAATCGTGTGTTGTTGTTCAATATTAATATTTAGGTATAGCACTCAAGTTAAAATAAAGTTTTCTGCATGCACAACATAATCACGACAATTGACTTAGACTTAAGGTGGGTGCGCTAAGGTAGCCCGCGGAATACAAAAATGTTCTTACATTTTTGTTAATTTTGCAGATCAGCGTCAGGTGTATGATGGTTAAAATATGAATCGAGACCGCAAAAAAAAAAATACAAAATTATAATCACTAAAATCATTAATACAACCCTCTTAGTTTTTAATCCCATTGAATGAGTTTTTCATGAAATTGTGAGAATTATTAACATTAATATCTTAGGTTGTATTGACGATTTTCATTATTATAATTATGTACTTAAATAAAAACCTGTTACGGTCGCGAATCATATTTTGATCAACGTATAGCCTGACACTTACAAGTAAATAGCAAAAATCGGAAGAAAATTTAGATTGGGGGGGCTTCCGTGGCGCTCCACCGTAATCTTATACCTTTAAACGAGCAATTCTTGTATATATATATATACAAGAATTGCTCGTTTAAAGGTATAAGATTATTATATATACATATATATATATAATCTGAATCTCGGAAACGGCTCCAACGATTTTCATGAAATTTAGTATACATAGGGTTTCGGGGGCTATACATCGATCTAGCTAGGATTCATTTTTATAAAATGTCGTTTTATTCGTGTTTTCAATGACCAACTTTATCGATAATCAACTTGAACATAAACTTATTATTTAAAACACAATTTACCAAAAAATACCGAGCAAAGCTCGGTCAGCCAGATATTACTACCTTAATTATGCACCTGCAGTGCACTAACTATTATCATAATTAGATGTACACTTTAATATTAATGTTCCAACAGTCATTAAATGTAATAAAATGCATTAACAATTGCAATTGTAACTAAAAAAAAGCACCATTGTATTACTTACATAATTTTCGGCTTAAATAAAATATCACAAGAAAACCTGTTTTATTTTCTGTCCCCAATGAAGTTACATTCAAAGCAAATTAAAATGATTAGGTTCTTTATTACAAAATAATGATATAGGTGTAAGAAAAATATGGTGAATTACTTAATAAAATAATAAAGATGTCTGATAATGACTTAGTCGACGTACACAAGAATGTAATAATATCGCAGCCAGATTTTTTCATGCCCTGGATCTTCAACATACTGCATAGCACCGAGAGTTCAAAATCAAGCGCTGTGTTTTTTTTTCGACTCTCTGAAATGCACTTTGTTGGATTCTAAATGCTCAGTTCAACATAGAGAGTTGAATGCGCGATAACATCCCACCGAAATATTTTTACGTCCATTGGTACGCCGGCTTTCTTTGGTATGACAAACTGTATTATCTATAATAATAAAGTCATTAAGGACTGAGAATTAGATTACTTACTGTTTGTATAAAAATGTGATTCGAACCAGTAATTTGACACATTGGTAACAGCACCTGAAATAGAGTGCCTGCCTATGTTAATACAACAAAACATATATAGTATTTTATAAATTTTCATCTATATAGCTCAAGTTATTTTATACATAAAGTGAACAAAAACTCATCGCTCTAATTCATTGATAACAAAAGCGATGCACGCGACCACGGAAACAAAGCACGTAAAGGTAATGAATATCCTTATCATTGCGGTAATCAATAAGCGTCAAATGTGAAATCACTCACTGAACACTGACAATTTCACGCCTCAAAATGTTAGTCTCGTGGTACTTGATGTTCGTGTTCTACGTGGGTGGTCATTGCCAGATCACATTGCCACCAGATCATCTTAAAGAAGAACAATTGATTCAGTGTATAGCCGGTGTACTCAACAAATATTTCACTGAACTAAAAGAAGTCACGTATGTCAGCATGGATACCGATGATGTAGAGCTACTGAAAACTATACATTCAACAAACAACTTTTCGCTGGTTACCAGAAATATGACTTACCAGTCATTTTTGCCTAATCAAGGATATTTGATGAATTCAAAGAATGTGCTTACTTTCGTTGAGTATTTCGAGTACCTAATGACGGACCCGACGTGGAATCCATACGCGCGCTTCTTGGTTGTTATCGAATCGCTGCGTCACGAGGAGCTTCGCGTAATCTTCGATGAGTTGCTGAGACTGCATATCAACAACGTGGTAGTTATGAACGGAACTACAGACGCTCATCTCTTCACTTACAACCCATTTGATAAGTATGCGTGTGGCAAGTACTACGACGACATCCTCAGTCTCGGGCTATGCTCACAGGCTTCAGAGAACCTGTACCCAGAAAAATTCGTCACCGGACTCAAAAACTGCACCTTTAAAGCATCACTCGCTCACCGACCACCTTTTACCATCAACCCATTAAGACTTGAAGAAAAGAAAACCATATTAGGCACAGAAGAATATATCTTCAAAGTGTTAAGTGAAAAAGAACAGTTTAACGTAATTTATAACTACAGTTACAACGCAGACATATATTCTTCGGTTTCTCCAAATATGACAGTGAGCGGTCCCATGTTCATGCTTCGGAATAATGAAACTGATGTCATATTTGGGGGCATGATGATGGTATCAACAAGAGCACAAGGTTTAACTTGGCTCTGTGGTTATCATGATTACAATGACGAGCTGCGATTTGCAGTAAAGAGAGCATCATTCGTTCCTATTTGGAAAACTGTGTATATAGAATTCGATTCCACTGTGTGGATGTTGTTACTGCTATCGTTTATAGTGTATTTTGTAATGATGATATATCTACTTCGAGCAAAGGATAAGGGCTACGTGGCCTTGGAACTGCTAGAAAACCTGCTACTACACAGCCGCGATATTCGTTGCCCCATGACTATAAAGTATATCCTCATAATTTGGGTGTGGTTTGCTTATCTTATCAATACTTTCTACCAGTCCAGTCTGGTCAGTCTAACTACTGACCCGAGCAAAGAATACCAAGTTTCAACTGAAGAAGACATATTGCAATATAAATACAAACCATGCTTCAGTCCTGCATTACGGAAATACCTATCGACTGAGCATAGAAACGATTCGTCAAGGAAGAGCACCGTGCCCCTAACCGCTCCGGAGATAGAAGGATGCAGCAACGCTCTTGCAGCACTAATCACAGTTAGTCAATCTAAGGACATGTATTCACTCATACCATATTACGTGTATTTATATCACAAGAGAAGCTTTAACGACAAGTGGGGCAATCCTTTAATTTATTATTTCGATAAGCCTTATACAAAGTTTTTGTTCGGGTTTTTCTTTTACAAAGGTTTTCCGATTACACGCACGTTACAGATGAACGCTCTGCGGTTGAGGGAGAATGGGTTAGCAGACAAGAGCCTGCATGACCAATACTTTTCAAGATCACTGAAACAGAGATTTTCCCAGAAAGAATTCGAAGTTCGGTTTACTGTCCCGTGGTGCGTGTACGTGGTGGGCTGTGCTGTATCTATGGTCACTTTCTTGATTGAATATTTACTTAAGCATCGTGTGAAGCAGCCTTAGTGTTTTCTGCAAAGTGTTATTTAATGCCGCATATGTCTTGCTCTTTGTACAGTAACACATGCACTATGGAAGGTTTTTGAGAGGCCAACGATAACGCTGTCAAAGTGGCTGAATTCTGGTCGCAGCTTATTTAAACCCAACAAGTGGAATCCTCGATACGACGAAGAAGAATGCCAAATAAAATGAGTACAGTACAAGGTCCGTGGTAAGGACTCAAAACGATCGTGGTCTCAACAACCTTGGCACAACAGAATCTTAATTTGGTTCTTATATCGCTCTGTTAAGTAAACAGCTTGCATTTCAACAAAAACAATAATACACGTATTCTCCAAAGGGATAAGCAGTGCTGTACTTAGAATACAACCACATTTTGCCACTTATATTTGGAGTCCTATCTAACAAAGGGCGAGCCTCTTGCCATCAAGTTTTCTCAGTAGCAGCCCGGAGTCTGGATTGGAGCCAATCAAGACTCCGGATTGCTACTGAGAGATTCCAGATGGAAGCACCCTAAAGTTATATTTTCAAAAGATCTAGAGTGAATTTGTATTTTAATATTCCGTGCCAATATTTACTATGTCATTAATTATTTCTTATACCTTTAGCACTTCGATAACTAGAACACTTACTGCTTGTGCACGCCCAAAGACTCATACTTGCTTTTATAAATTAATTGCAGTTATTACAATGTAACAGTGTACTTACCTTTTTTTACCACACGCCTAAGCCATTACCACCATTTTTGTAAGTGTCAAATCACGGCACTAAATATGGTCGAGTATGGTAGAGATATCACATGTCAGTCATATCACACACATAATTATAGCACCTAACAGCTAATTGGGTGTAATCACTTTCGTATTTGACATAAATAAAGATATTATCCAGTTTACCATAATTTATGAACAAAAGGCAACCCTACGTTCATGAGAATGTTACTTAATGCCATATCCCAAAATGTGGGCCGTTTACTTGCTTGTGTCACTAATATATAGTGGGAACTGTCTACAAATACCAATACCTGAGCCAATACACAGTAAAGAACTTATTACATGTGTAATGGATATTATCGGAAAATATTTTACAGAAGCAAAAGAAGTAACTTATGTCGGGAATAAAGTTCGAGATGAAGAACTTCTGAGAGCGATAAATAACGCGAATATTGTATCATTGGTATCGAAACGGACAACAAGCAAACTGCTCATCCCACACCAAGCATATCTCATATCTTCACATAATGCCAGTTCTTTCATCAGTCATTTTACTGATGTCATCAAGGAATCAACATGGAATCCAAGGGCTCGTTTCTTACTTCTTATTAAGGATCTAGAAGAGAGTGAACTCAAAATTATCTTTGACAAATTTCTCCAACTGCACGCGAATAATGTGTTGGTAGTTAATGGCACAGCAGACGCTCACCTCTACACGTACAACCCTTTTGATAACTACAATTGCGGTAAACGCTATGATACCATTATCAGCTTTGGTAAGTGTTCACAAGCACGCTTACTTAACATGTTCCCAGAAAAACTTATAACTGGACTACAGAATTGTACATTTAATGTACTCATAACCCAGTGGCCTCCATACACAATACTGACTTCCAATGAATCGTCTATCTCATCACCTGAACTTCGGAATGGAGTGGAGCCATATTTTGTGAGTTTAATCGGGGAAATGCTAGGATTTCGTATTAATATTGTAAACGAGTATGGCGATGCGGATGATTTTTCCACGGTAACACCCGAAATGCAAGCAGTAGGAGTATTGAAAAAGATACAAGACAATGAAGTGGACATGCACATATCAGGTATGATACTGACACCGTCTCGTTCAGCCGCATTCTCTTATGTATACGGTCACCTAGTTTACACAGATGAGATACGATTTGTGGTGAAACGAGCCAGAAATGTGTCTCCCTGGAAAAATACTTATCTGGAATTTGATTTTACTGTGTGGGCGCTCTTACTGCTGGCTCTCGTGATTTACTCAGTATTAGTAATCGTTCTTCTTCGCACGGAGGATAGAAGTTACGTTGTGTTAGTACTATTGGACCATCTTGTTCTTCACGGGCGCACTGTCCGAAGTCGGTGGTCGGTGAAGTATATTCTCATACATTGGGTTGTGTTTGCGTATTTGGTCAACACTTTCTACCAGTCCAGTCTTGTCAGTCTCACAACACACCCTGCTCAGGAATATCAAATTTCAAAAGAAGAAGATATTGCTAATTATCAGCTTAAACCATGCTTCAGTTCAATAATGGGAAGGTATTATTTAGAATCGATACAATCAAGCGCAGCATTTGACAATGACGATGTTTGTCATCGTCTAATGGGAAGTGTCGAGGCAGTGGCGAAATCTGATAACCTATACACGCTTCTTTTGTATGGCTTATATTTATATAACGAACAAGACTTTAATGATGCGTTTGGCAATCCTCGGGTTATGTCACTTCCTAAGCCTTATTCCAAGGTGATTTATGCTATGTATCTATACAAAGGATTCCCTCTGATAGATAAGTTATGTTTTAAATCTATTTTGTTGAGGGAGAACGGTTTGGTGGAAAAAGCGATGCGTGACATGATATACCTTAAAAAAATTAAGTATAGTTTCCACCAGTACGAGTTTGTGGGACGTTTGGCTATTCCATGGTTCGTTTTTTTTATTGGGTGTGCGATGTCTGTCATAACATTTATTATTGAAGTTATTTCAAAACGAGAGCAAAAACATCAACTGTCATCAAATATTCCAAAGTGAAGAGATTGTTATCACAATTTAAAACTGAATAGATAGTTCATTCCACTACGACGCGCTCTACGTCTCTTTCCTTTGTTTTTAACCGCTCTCGGTACAATTGTCAAAGAGTGGGGCGCGTCTTCATGGATTGAACTATCTATAATTGAGCAGAAAGCACATTTCATTATAATATATTAGCAACTCACTGTACTCGATTTTAATTATGAAGGTTTGATGAAATCATTGTGTGTGTGTGCTTTATCAATAAAGGATTCATTTACCTGAGTATTCACATCTTGTTTCTTTTTCTTATTTATAAATGATTCTCGTTCTAACGTATCCTAGCCAATTAGTTCAACTCACTACTTTATATAAGTCACCATCTACCTAAACTTTTCCCAACTATATTAGGGTCGGCTTCAAGTCAAATCGGTGCTGCTAAATACCAGTATTTAACATAACGATGGGTCCTATGTATAAGGGCCAATGTGTAAATTGACAACTTTTCAATAGAGGCTCTCAAAGTTTCGATTTGATATATTTTTTACATGCGTCTACTGATGTTTGTAAAACTTTGCATAGTTACTATGACACATATTTTCGTTATTCTAGCTACATAGATTTATTTGAATATATGTTAGTTTTTTAATTAGTTTAGATATGCCTATGTACGTGATATTTTTAATTTTAATAATACTGAAAAAATACGAGTAAAAAGGTCGAAGTGTCACTTTGGACCATTTACTTGGCATATGCTAACTTTGAAAATACGTGTATTTTAGAGTTTTGAGTAATCCATATTTATAAAAAATATTTAAAATAAACGAATAATTTAAACAAACAATAAAAAATATAATTATTTTATGTCATAATTCACATTGACACTTATACGTTATCTTACTTGGTGACGTTAATATACTTTTAACCTTCAGTTAGGTCACAAAAATAAAAAGAAATAAAACAATTTAACTTCTTTTTGTTTTTCTAAAGAACTATCAGACTTTTTGTAATGGAAAAGGAATCAAATAATCAATACAACTACTACTACTTTTTTCTTTTTTTCATTTCTCATGCTCTAAGACTCTTTATGTTTAATAAGGTTTATTAAAAAATAATTATTATATTTTTTTTAAATAATAACTACCTAACCTAATTTACCAACCTAGGTCTAATGTGATTTCGGGAGGTTTTTAATATTCCCCGACATTGCATTGGATCTAAGTTGGTAGTCAAAGTTTAAAATAATGTTTTTTTTTTTAAATAACATAAATAATAAACATTTTCAAAAATAAAACAGTTACTCATTGTCATCATTATCATGTCAGATTAAATTATCATTAGATGCTAACAAATTTTCGTAATACTCATGATAAACAGGTGGAATAATATTTTTGCGGCATAAATCAATTTTTTTTTTTTTTTTGGGTGGATGTATTGGTACCAACTGATTGTAACATAGTCCTAAGGGTATTTCCGTAGATCTATCAGCCGTTTGACTTCTTGTTCTAACAGAAAGATCAGAAATGTTAATGTAGTTTTCGAAAGCATCTTCAGATAGATGCAATTTGTAAAACAAAATGTATGGTTCATGTTTACTGATACGAATTTGTTTGATTTTAGACCAAGGTACTTTTTGTCCCTCTGAATTTTTAGTCCAGTTAAAACAAGCTCTCGCTTGCATCTTTTTGAAGTCGAAAACCATATTTTGAGATACATCTATAACATAAGGAGCTCCTTTTACTTTAGCCTATCTAATACTTAACTATAAGTTACGTAAAAATCAATGTTATTAAAATACGACACTACTGTAAAACAATTGAATACTTACAACTCGGTGTGTGTATTTTCGTCGTTTTTATAACCTAGTTCATCACTCGAGTCACTATTATTTACATTACCAATTGCTAAATTGACAAAATTTCGACTTCTACTAAACTTAGAATGATATTTGGACGTAATGTTTCACTTACAAGGAGAGGTCACACTGTGTGGGTCACCGATATGGCTGATCGTTCGCCTATGTAAAGAGATTCACTAGTGTAGTAAACTCCTAAAGCCCTAAGATGCAACACTCGGAAATAAAGGAGAAATTATTTCCCAAAGTTTGAGTTTTTGGGACTTATACTAATGGGCTGACGACCATTAGTATGAGTCCCAAAACCTCAAACTTATCAAAGTTATCTTGGCGAAGTAAGCAGCATAATTTTATTTTTTCTGTCTCTTTTCATAAAAAATATTCATTCGCTACCAGTATTCGGGTTAAAAATAATATTCTTACAGACCTACGCTTTTTTAATAGTAAAAATGCAAAAGACATTTGGAGATAGGACAGTTATTTTTATTAATTATTTATTAAGGAAACTGTACAGTTTCTTGGATGATAATTATCATAAAAACATACCTATAAAGCGTAAATTTTAACTGGCATCTGCTACAAAATAAGATTGCAGAATTTGAGCAAGCAGCGTTGGTGTATCACAATGTCAAGGCTTTAGGAATTTACTACACTAGTGAACCTCTTTACATAGGCGGAGAATCAGTCAAATCGGTGATCCACACAGTGTGACCTCTCCTTGATAGTTACATCTATAATAACTTATTATAATATTATAAAAAAATAGGTAATTATCATAGAGCGACATCGTTCCGTTTTTCAAAAAAAGTGCTCAACTGATTGGCCGTTGACGTAAACAAAGACGCGGGATGTCCCCGCGTACAAGTCTCGAATAACCGTTTGGCCTTTATACGTTTAAAATTGTGCCACATAGGCCTTTTTACTGCAGTGAAAAATTGCATTTCCACCTATAAATGTGTATTTTTTTTTAATGCACGTTATTAACCTTAGTAAAAGGAAGCATTTTACGCAAAAAACCGAAAATACTCAAATTGTTGCATTGGCCCTTATACGTAGGACCCATCGATAAAGCGATTGCTTATCTGACAAGAAATAAGATACCCCATAGTAAGATTGCTTGTCAAATCGGTCTTCTGACGACCCATAACAAATGTCAAAGATTCATAAACGACAGCCGGGACCAACGGCTTAACGAACTTACGGGCGGTCTTGGTATGTAAGATGGTTACCCATCCACGTACCAACTGCGGCACGGATAACATAACCTGATCGATCGTCCCGTACTGCTGTTATTACTTAGTCACAAGCCACTAATTTACATATTATACTGGAAAAAAATTAACCAGTGCGCTATTTTTTTTTGTGGTTCAGTATTAGTGATAGAACACATTTCAACTATGTTTTCGATACTTTTTTTATTTTTATCCGACCTTAAATCAGTAAACTGTGGACCCCTACATATTTCGTACCTAATATGATATCGACAATAGGAATAGGTCAGTAACCGCGTGCCGGCGTAGGTACTTCAAACTTCTTAGAATTTTGACCGATCGAACAGCTGGTAAATACCTACTTGTAGCTACGCTCGGTCGTTCACCTTCGCCGCCGCTGCGCGCAAGTTACCATAAAACCCAGTTCCAAAATAAACATCTTTCGTTAATGATAACTTATTTTTTTTTTGTACTAAGATATATATCAAAATAAAAATGCATGGTTATTATCACTCGTTTAAGTTTAATTTGTTAAAATTTGCGCATTGGTTAAAAACTTATCCTGTATGACTATTGTATGGTTTGGTTATTATTCACTTATTTATTCTAATTCTAAGTATCAGGTACTACCTACCTACCTGATACTGGGTAATTACTAAGAGAAAAACTAAATAACTCTTTGTCCGACCTGGGAATCAAATTGAAGATCTCATCTTCGGTCACGCTCTGTACGAACAGAAGAGATTGCAACACACCGCTCAAGCTTTCGCTATACTACAGAGAGCGCGAACTGTAGTTCGTGTTACCGCGACAATGTAGCCGTAGCATTTAAACGTGATGAGGGTCTTTATGTTATTGAAAAACACAGGGTTAGGTTACCTGTCTGTTCTGAGGTCGAGAATAAAGATAGATGATCCTACCTACATTTTAAACTAAGCGCGCATCGGGCCGCAGCGCGGAATTGCGATGCGGCCCGCCTATAGTGTGCAATCTGAAACAGCTTGAAATATCAGTAATTTTGAGAACCGGTACCATTGGCCTCGGTGCGATACCAGTTCTCGAGTAGTGCCTGCACTATTAGTGCCAACCATACCAGGTTCGTTGTACTAATATGAGATTTGTGGTAGACACCGGGCACCTGAATATGGAACAGGTAAATAGGTACCAAAATGGCAAAGACCGCTAGGTAGATACTTGTACAGAATCTGTATTACTGGAACCGGTTCTAAACCTTGTACCTGCTGGGCACGCCACAATTGCGGCGGTAAGTCCCCTCTTTGAGGAGTGGATAGAGAGGCGTCACGGCGTCCTCACCTTCCGCCTGACGCAGGTTCTCACCGGGCATGGGTGCTTCGGTGGGTTCCTGTTCAGGATAAAGCGGGAGGATACGTCCGGGTGTTTCCATTGCGAGGATCGTCTGGAGGACACGGTGGAGCATACGGTGGAGGTGTGCCCTGCCTGGGCGGAGCACCGCCGTGTCCTCGTGGAGGCGATCGGCGGCGGCGACCTCTCGCGTCCAGCCCTGGTGCGAGCCATGGTACGGAGCGAGAGGGAATGGGAAGCCGTCACCTCCTTCTGCGAAGCAGTAATGCTCGCGAAGGAGGAGGCGGGGCGCGTGAGGGAGTGGCAGTCTCTGCGCCCTCACGTCCCTAGCCGCCGCAGGAGGAGACGCCCCGGGCGTCGGGAGTCAATAGCGGACTCCACCGTAGGCGCGAGCTTGCGGGTGGCGAGCAATGGGTAGCTCGCCGCCCGGTAAGGAGGACCAAGCTCGGGTCGACGGCGCGCAGTGTTCCACGCGCGCCTCAAAGAGATGTCAGCAGCAGTGTAGGGGTCTACTAGGACCGATGCCTGCCGGGGTCGCGTGATTGTTCGAAAGAGATACCGTGACCCTGGCACATGGGCAACTGATGGAACACGGGTGGGTTTTAGTCAGTAAAAGTCTGACACGCCCTCCCGCTCCGCCCAGAGCGGGAGAAGTCATTTGATGATTTCCCATCCTGAAAAAAAAAAAAAAAAAACCTTGTACCTGTACCACCGAATGCTATAGGGTTATACATATACATATTAACAGAATACATTCCTAAAATACACTTACCTACCTATCTTTAATTCTAGTACCGTAATTGTTATAGTTGACTTCTTTATTTAAAAGTAGCTTCTGCCCGCGACTTCGTCCGCGTAAAACTTTTGCTCTCCTGTCCCTTCCCGTCGCATCGAATTGCCTTCCAGTTTTCGTCCATTTTTCATTGCTGCTCCGCTCCTTTTGATCGTAGCGTGACGTTATATAGCCTATAGCCTTCCTCAATAAATAGGCTACCCAACACAAAAAGATTTTTTCAATTCGTCCAGTAGTTCCTGAGATTACCGCGTTCAAACAAACAAACTCATCGGCTTTATAATATTACTAGCTTCTGCCCGCGACTTCGTCCGCGTCAAATTTTTGCTCCCCTTACCCTTCCCGTCGCATCGATTTGCCTGCTAGTTTTCGTCCACGTCGTTTTGAGTTATAGTGAGTCAACCTTAAAAGATAGGCATATGCTCTCGCAGACTTTTTTTTAGAACTTTTTAAAAGAAGCAATTCCGTCATACATGATTTTTGCGCTACATTAACCGTTTACGCAGCGCACGCAACGGAAACTCTCAAAAGGAATAAATTTTCCCCGTCTTTGCAACTTTTTTCATTACTGCTCCGCTTCTCTTAGTTGTAGCGTGATGTTATATATCCTATAGCCTCCCTCGATAAATAGGCTACCCAACACAAAAAGAATTTTTCAATTCGGACCAGTAGCTCCTGAGATTAGCGCGTTCAATCAAACAAACAAACAAACAAACAAACTCTTCAGCTTTATAATATTAGTATAGATAAGTATATAAGTATATTAGTATAGATAATGGTGTATGTAGCTACACCTGATATTTAAATAAAAGCCCAGTACCTTTCTAAACATCGTTTTAAAATTGTAAATTTCGTTTAATTGAGCCTTAGAAATAGGTAGGCACGTGTAAACCCGTTAGCAACAAATTAATCAGAAAAATCAAGTAAACAACAATGTTAACAACCGAGGTAAGAACTTACGTGTTAATAATATACCTACTACTAATAAGTAGGTAAGCCAATCAACTCTACATATAAAATGACCTTTTTCACCCGGTCACAGGTTACAGCGGTAGTGGACTTTATTCAGGGAAAATGAAACAAAGGAATGACGAATGATTCAAATTTACGAATTTCGAATCAACCGTTATTTTTGTATTACTCATGTAGGTGAGCAACTACATGACTCTTTTCCAAAATAAGTAGAAAAGTAAATACCTAATAGATATACTCCGTATCTTTCTAGCCTTTCCCTAACCATATTGTGGTCGGCTTCAAGGGTAACCCGATACCGCTGAACACTAGTATTTTACATGGAGCCATTGCCCTGACCTCCATAACCCAGTTGATGGGTAAAGGATTCTTCAGACAGGTGCGACGGCGCCACCCGAATTTGTAGAACAATTTCGATGAAATTTTCATAGAAATTGTTCCACGAGAGTCGCCTTTCGACGATACCCGATGACAATAAGGACTTGTTGAAAGACTTTCGGGCTCCTGGCCACTCGTATTTCTCAAAGATCTATGAAAATTGGACCTTAAAACCTACTGCTGCGAGCAATTTTGAAATAATTTGTAGATACTGTTCATCATTCAACCGGTCAGGATTTTATGTACTGTATATATCGTTTGCTTATGACCTTACGATTGTATGAGCAGGTTATAATAACTTTAATACGTTCGAACTATCAAACTAATTTAGACAGAAAATATGTAGCTGAAAAAACAATATGACTGAGATCGCTGACAAGCCGAAAGAAGTTATGAAAATAAGATTTGTAGAACGACTTATTGAAATAATTATTATCGAATATCACAACCAAAAGTGATTTAAGATGACACCCGGTGCACCTAAGGACCTCAGGGTTCCTAGACTACCTAAGTACCTGGTACAAAATTCTGTTTGATAGTTTCACGCCCCGAAACTATAGCTAATAACAAAGGCTCCCGCAAAATGGCGCGACACGACTCTAGTAATAAAGTAATTTCCACGAAGTGTTCTTAGTAATTCTCTATTGGAGTCGCGTCGCGTCTGTCTAGGAGGGCCTTAATGTAATGCCCTATTTTGCGTCGTTTCACTTCTATAAGTACGGACCTTACAACACATATCACTTTACTTATTTGAATAACAGTATATTATAGTCATACATTCTTTTTTTAAATGCGTTATTGTTTTTTTGTAATTGGCACCTTGACTTTTCTTTACATTCATTTACTTAGTAGGTACGACGTAGGTACATATCATTTAATTGTTGGTTCTTTGTGTGCACTAAAAAAAAACTATCGGTACACAAATTTTAGTTCACCTACGTTTTATACTGACCGACAGACCGACACAGAGTCCAAATACCAATTACTCAATTAAATATATGAGCACGAAAATGATTTCCTTCCTCTTATACCTACCATCTAAAAATGATGAAATAATAGCCTCGTTACAAGCCTTTTGCAAATTATGATCATGATGGAACCTCGAGGTAATTGCGTACCACAGATTAGCAATGCCTAAAGTTTTGACATTTCAACCGCATACATTGCATGATTTACGTTGTCAAGCAGAAGAATTTTGCAAACATATGCAGTAATGGTTTGTAATTTTCCTTAAAAATCCCTCGGTTGTGTTAGGCAATTGGGATGAGCGTCACACATGGTTTAACAGCAGGTCTTACAAAGTTACAATAGGTTATGTGCCAATGTTTCTTCGCCTGAGTGCTTAGGTACGATAGCATAACATCCCGGATGCGAACGCAAGCGCATCTGATTGACGCTAGCCGATAATAGATAGCTATTACTTAGCACACAGTTGAATGGCTCGGCCTTGTGGAAAATTGTTCTTTTGGAGGGATGGATTTTTACAGTTGGCAACTGCAACATTGTGTTTTATCTGTACAAGTTATAATTTGATAGTTGGCAGGCAATCGTCAGATCGTCTTGCTGACCATGGTTTTTGTTATTGTTATTTGTATTAACTGTTATTTTATTGTATTCCGGAGGTCCTAGTTTAACTATTGTAACTTCAACTTAGCTATATGCATCAATGTACGTATATGTATCATTTTGCATCGTTGAATATGTAAGCGGGCACGCCCTTTATGCCTGGAGGCTTTATTTAGGTTTTAAGTTCTGTTTACGATTTTGTTTTACTATTTATTTCAGCCTGAGTTTAGTTTTCAATATTTTGTTGGTATATTGGCGTGTGCTAGCTGACATATGGCGAATAATGTATGTTTTGTTTTACAATATTAATTCCTTACACAATATTGTACAGAATCAAGTTCTTCTAACTTAACAGACAGCTGTACTGCTGGGGAGTTTGTTCCGCCACTTCTTCAGTTGTAGAAATAAAGTTTTTTTTTTCTACCCAGCTAAAGCACTAGGAAGTGTCAAAGTGTCGAAGGGCGAGCGTTTTGGGGGGACTGTCTTATGTAACTTTGACGTTCAAAAAGTGCTGACTCTCAACCTAATTTGAATAAATGACTTTTGATTTTGAATCAAAAATGCAATTTCGCAGGAAGCTTGCAACCCATATAACTGTTTTTTAGTTGGAGTGAAATCCAGTGTATTTTTTTTTTATTACGGTAATTTCACAGATAACATGTATTCTTGTAGACCCTCAGCACAGGCCTAAATATTCGGAATAGTACTTATTTTAAATCTTGATATTGGTACTTAGGGGCCGTCCATTAATCACGTGATGTATTTTTAGCATTTTTGATCCCCCTTGGTGATATTTCGTGATTTTTTATGGAACCCCCTCCCCCTTTCGAGCCTTACGTGATTAATGGACAGCTCCTTACCTATATTTGACTGCGATGTATACACGATTCTTTTTATCGGTATTATTACAAAATAGAAATTCATCTTCTATTTTGTTTTCATAACATCAAGGACGGATTGCAAAAAAATGAATTATATTTAATAAACCATTTATTTAAAAAATATATAGGTACAAAACATCATACATTCTATAACCATTACATCTAACCGTATCAATAATAAATTGGACCACAATATTTATCTAAATAATTACATCACTAAGTACAATGTATATAACCATGATCCCTGAATGCGTAACGTATAACTATTTACTAATGGCAATGGTGATTTAGAAATATCTGAAGTTTCTAGTTGACCAAGGTAATTCGACAAATGGGAGAAATGATCGTCTTAGTACAGTTAAGCACATGTACAGTCATCAGCGTCGTCAGATATAGTAGAAGTTTATTAAGAAACATATGGATGTTTTAAACTGTTTGTTTTCTATTAATTACATTTTATGATCTCTTTTGGTGACCGTACATTTTAACAATTTGTCACTAACAATGCACTGTTGATTGTATCTTTGAAATCCGTAAAATAAGAGCAGACAAATGTTGAACTAGCTTGGTCGACAAGTATAAATGAAGATTTTTAAATAATAATTTATAAATCCGATCCAGCCCGGCCCTAAGCCGAGGATAGTAAGTGGGGCGTCTTCGCGCTAATTTAAGTTAAAAGTTAAAGTTAGCTACTTAAGTTTTTAAGCCATGACTGGAAGCCGCACAAGCCACAGGTACCAGCCCGGTTAAACAGTCAGGTAGACAAGCGAGATGCCACAGCAAAAAAATCTTGAAAAATATAGATGAAATTGTAAGAAAATTCATGTTAACATTATATAAATAAGAGAGAAATATTTCTTATAACAGAGCAGTCTTCAATAATTGTAAGAAATAGTCAAAAATCTAAATTACCATTGCCACAGTCAAAAATTAGGTCTATCTTTGATATAAATTTAACGGCAAGCCCGTAAGGCAAGAAATATGAAAAGTTTATGAGCAAATTAATCAATTAATTTAAAAATTAAAATGTTTTTGCAACTTTAGCATCGGATGGTTTCAGATCTTACTATTGTATAGAATGATAAAAAAAATATGCATTAAAATCACACTTTATGAATGGATATTTTAAATATGTTATTATAAGTTATATGTTGTTATTTTAAGCATTAAGAAAATAAGGCCACTGTGCAAAGTTAATCAGTTATTATTTAATATTATAAATGATTGTATAAAACTGTAGGAATTTCTATAATTTTGTGAACATTTTCCATTATATCACACACAACTATCACAATTACTAGCTTTATTTTGCTCGTAATTAAAAAACAGTAAACAAATTGAATTTTTAAATAAATGTAAGTATGTTTGTAATATAATTAGGTCTTTTCTCGATTTCGAAGTCCTCACGAACTGATTGTCATGAATAATAAAATTACAATAATTAATTAAATGAATGGTTTTTCGAGAGCACGCTAGGACTTTTCTTTGTTAGATAATTTCATTTATTTTATACATTTTAATTACATTATTTTGTGAAATATGAATATTTTTGTGAAATATGATTACAGGACGTTTGTTTACAAGTTAGACCTCTAATTGACACGGAATTTAAGGATCCATTTTCTCATAACATATTCGAAATGTACAGTCCCGTTTGAGTTTTAATTATTATAGTATAGAACATACTGCGTATCACAATAACTGCGTAAAATAACTACCTAGAGCGATTGTAACTTTGTCTTAAATATCAATATATTAGAAACATTATGAAAACTGATCGAGTTAAATGAGCGAATTTTAAAAGGAATAATTAGTATTGTTACTCCAATTCCTAAATAAGGAATTATTAGGACCTTTGGTATAAATTCGATTTAGTATAAACATCTATCGCTTTTAAAACTGCTTTATAAACTCAACCTGCGCCATAATAAGTCAACATCACATCCATGCAATTTTGTGTTCTGTGACAAAGTGACAACCCTAACTTAAAATAGCTTGTCGTTTGATTTTCTAACCTACTTAGGTTGACACAAGGTCTATTTTTGCTTATCTGGTGGCTTTGAGCTTCCAGCGTAGGAAGAGGAACGCAGATATACGCAGGACCACGAAGATGAGGCAGAGGGCCGCGATGTCCAGGGTGAAGTCTGCGTTCAACATGTCCAGCTCTTCCAGGGTGGTTTCTGGGTTCTTGAAGTGGCAGTAAGTCTGGAAGTGGAAAATATAATGAGTTTAGGTCACTCATATGAGAGGCTGAAGAATAGTGGAGTGCTAGTATAGGTTTTTTTTTTTGGATGGGAAATCATCAAATGACGTCTCCCGCTCTGGGGTGGAGCGGAAGGGCGTGTCAGACTTTTACTGACTAAAACCCAC
This sequence comes from Aporophyla lueneburgensis, assembly GCA_932294355.1. Lineage (NCBI taxonomy): Eukaryota > Metazoa > Arthropoda > Insecta > Lepidoptera > Noctuidae > Aporophyla > Aporophyla lueneburgensis. The sequence continues at coordinate 6,295,250 of OW028746.1, forward strand.
CCGTTCCTTCAGTTGCCCATATGCCAGGGCCACGGTAACTCTTTCGAACGAATCTCGCGACCCAGGCAGTAGTATAGGCTTATATCAATTATAATTCTTCATCATCATCATCATCATCATCATCATCATAATTTCAGCCAAATGACGTCCACTGCTGAACATGGGGCTCCTCCAAAGGGGTTTGCAATAATCGCCACGCTTGGTAGGCGGGTTGGCGATCGCAGTATGGAGGTAAAATGCATAGAGAACGCTGTTGCCGATTCTCTAGTAAGTCTCTTAGGCGCGGGACAAATACAAGAGGCGTCGGGCGGAGGCGAGGCGCGGGCGCGGCGCGGGCGTGGTGCGGGCGCGGCGCCGGTGCAGCGCAGAACAGGCGTGCTAACGGTGTCGGAAAGGCGAGGCGCGGTGTTTCTCGTTAAATTCTATATCGTCACGCATTTTCCGGGTGCGCCGAAGGCGAGGAAGCGGCGCCCGCGCCGCGCCCGCGCCACGCCCGCGCCGCGCCCGCACCCCGCCGTCTCAGTATGTCTCGCGCCCCACCTCTTCTATACATTTTGTATGAAATATCAAAGAAGTGGCGCCACGCCCGCGCCGCGCCCGCGCCGCACCTCCGCCCGACGCCTCTTGTATTTGTCCCGCGCCTTAGTCGCCTTTTACGACACCCACGGGAAGAAAAGGGGTGGTGCTATTCTTTACGTCCGCCAACACACGGAGCGTGAGTACGTATTGTGTTTTGGGACTTATTGACTTGCTAAATCCACACAATCCACACTTTAATAGTATAAATGCAAAAATAACTCTGTCTGTCTGTCTGTCTCGATTTCCTGCTAAAACCACTGAACCGATTTAAATGAAATTTGGTACACAGATAGTTTAAAGCCTGAGAAAGGACATAGGCTACTTTTTATCCCGGTAGTATGGTTCCGCGGGATACTTTCCGACCTCCACGCGGGCGAAGCCGCTGGCAAAAGCTAGTATTCAAATAAAACTATGCCCGTCTCTTACCTGATGGCACTTCAGCTTGGGCCTGTCAAAGGAGTAGGTAGCGAGCGCGGTGCCCTCGAACCCATATCTGATGTAGGACAGGTATGTGATCCATCTCAGGTACACAGGTATCGCGTTGAAGGACACGAAGAAACCGCTGAACAGCAGGAACGGAACTGACATCACCGGGGCCAGGAATACACCATTCTGTTGGAGAAAGAAAATTGATAAATGATTTTATTATTGCAAGTAGGTTTGTACAAACACTTTTACACGTCAATCATATTTTTTTTAAACTAGATGAGGTCGGCGTTTCCTAACTGATTACTCTGAGAAGAAAGGCCGAAGCTAACGAAGAGGTCACTGTCTCTTTTAAAGTCCAAACAAAATCTTGGTCAGGTTACTTTATATTTTTTTTAGCTATTTATATTTATTTTTAGGTTGGTTGGTTGGTTTGGTTTTTTTTTTTTGGGGTATTTGTTTTTTAGGTGGGTTATTTTATATGTTGACTCGCCCGCCCGCGCTATTACTTCGTTTACACTTAGCGTTCTTTCTGACTTTTTTTTTCATTTTTCTCAGCTTATAAGGGTCGTAGATGATGAGCCTATACCCTTCCTCAAGAATTGGGCTATCAAATGCAAAAAGATTTTTTTCAAATCCAACTGGTAGTTCCATAGATAACTTTCTAGAACCAAACTCACAAACTTACACAGTTTACCTCTTTATAAGTAGTGTAGATGACAAAGCAGTTTAGGGTCTGGATGTGGAAAGAGCTTAAATATATAATATATTTAGCCTGTATTGTCCCATGGCAAAGGCCTCCCTTTCCTTTTTCCACTCAACTCTATCCTGAGCCAATAAGGACCAATCCCTTATGTAGGCCAGCTTCTGTGGTCTTCTACAATGCCGTTTAACGTTTTAGGAGAGCCATATTGTGATTTAAAAAAAAAACAATCGCAGTTTTATGACGTGAGGGAGCGTTGATTCTATAATCCATGTGATTCTTAAAATAAATTAAAAATAGGCCCTATTTAAATATATAGAAAATGACTATTTACCTGAACATTCATAGCAGCGCCAACAACGAGACCAACGCTCTGTGCCACGAAGGAGATGAGCAGACAGGATGAGAGGAACATCGCGAACCGGAACCAGACGGGCGGTTGTGACGTCAACAGGTACACTATCACCACGTAGATTACGCAGAATATCGCCTGGAAAGAGATGATTAATGTTTTAATACATATTGATAAAATGAAAAAGGAAAAACTTTTTTTTAATAAATGGAATTTCACGTTTCACGTTTTACTGCCTCGTTGGTCTAGTGGTAGAATGCGCTACTGCTGAGCATGAGGTCCTGGGTTCGATTCCCAGGTCGGACAAGTGTTATTAGGTTTTTCCATCTGGAATTTCTCAGTAGCAGCCCGGAGTCTGGATTGGTGCCCGGTGGATGGCAATAGGCTCGCCCTCTATTACATAAGGGACTTAAACATAACAGGCGAAATGTGAGTGTACTAAAAGGTACACCTCTGCCTAACCCTTCGGGGAAACAAGGCGTGATGTTATGTTATGTATGGAATTTCACTCGTGTGACGGGCAGCCCTCCTTGCTTCAGAAACCACGTTAAGCGACAGTAAAAACCTGGTATTCAGGTTGGACTGGAAGCCAAACCCAGAACACTTGGTAAAAACGCAGGGTGATGATGACGTGAACAGAGGTATTTTATTTATTTTTAAGAATGCTCACATTCCTACCTTCGTCTCAATCTGACAAAAACACTCTAATTTCCCTACATTTCTGACATTGATTGACGCCGAGAAGAAATTGCGTACAAAGTGTAGCTTAACCTTATCAATCGAACGGACGGCTTTATTGATTTAATAGAATAGAATAAAATTTTATTGTATTACAGCTAGTAGTAGGTACACACATACACAAAACTATAATACTGGAAGCAAATGGTTTAAACTTCAGCATTATGCTTAGCTCTTGCAGGTTTCCAAGCGCTGATTTTCAGCTTAAACCCTTGGCTCCTGTTTACAAAAAATAAATTAAATTTAGTAACAACTATTGCTTCTGTTCTTGTATTAATATAGTCCTCCAGACCGTATTTCGGCCACGGCGGCCAATCTCAACGGAGACTAGCCATCGGCGCGGGAGATATTATAGTGCTAAGTGTGTGCGCAGATACAGGGACACTCACTATTCTCTCACTCTCATAGTCCGATGGGACGGCAATCCGACACGACGGGAGAGAGATCAGGCGCAGGACCAACTACTTAACGTGCTTTCCGAGCCACGGGGGTATCGCACCGCCAACTTCCAAACGCCGGGCTGCTACTAAGAAATTCCTTATGGAAAAACCCAGTAACACTTTGGCCGACCCGGGAATCGAAACCAGGACCCCACGCTGAGCAGTCGCGCTTGCGACCACGAGACCAATAGGGCAGTTAAGTTCATGTGTTAATAACTCTACAAAGCACTTTTTCTACAAAAAAATGAACCATAAATTACCTGGAAAGGTATATCAGACACGGTGATCGCCAAATAGTAGGACCGTAGTGAATACCATCGATTGAAGTGTTCTTTTATCAGCACAGGCATCTCAAGGGGAACTAGAAAACAAACATATACATTTATAAACAATTATAAAACTAGTAAATAGAACTAGATTTGAAAAACCACTTTAATGAATTTTCAATTTTATTCTCTGAATGTTAAAGTTCAAAATCGAATGATCGTTTGCTAGACCAATTTGGTTTGGATACATTTTTTTTTAATAAAATACCGGATCTATCTATGACCTTATCAGTGATTTTTGACATTACTTTGGATCAAGAGGAAATGATTCGAGCATTAATTTTCAATTCGATGGAATAAATAAAAACCAGTTTTGCTTGAAACACAATATTTTATCCTCAAACATTACATTATTTTGTTATTTGTAAGATATTGCAGGTAAAATTCATTTGGAATTTCTCTTGAGAAGGAAAGATAGCGTCCTTTTCCCCATGCAGGCAAGTCAATGAATCATTCCATTACTGGGATAAAGTTTTCTTATTAAATCCCATTGCCTTATTAAGTATTAAATACAACTCATTAGGGCTATGGCCTAACCTCATACAATGAAGGCAAGAAGGCATTAATACTGAAAGTTTCTTGAACCAGCACTAGTTCAATAAATTTTTACAGGTTGAATTCAGAGTCCAAGCTTTTATTTTACATACTAGGTTCAGCCCGCGACTACATCCGCGTAAATGTCGGTTACCGTGGACGCAGACGAAGTCGCGAAATAAAAAGTACCCTATGTCCTTTCTTGGGGTTCAAACTTACCCCGTACCCAAATTTTGAATGTTTTTTTTTATGCTTTCAAACCAAAATGTAAGGTTCAGTCCATGGTCGGAAGCGAGAACGCGTGTAATGCTGTCGCCTCTTTTTGTGAGAAAGTTATGCATGCAAAAGAGGCAGTCGAAAGGGAGAGAGGGCGCTATACGATCTCAACCGAACAACCATTAAGAGGACCCTACGGGTGGCGAAACAGGGGCTGTGTCGTTGCCCGAACAGTCAGGCCCAAAGAGACAATGTACAAGTATCTCCCTGACCCCCGACTTTTGTAGTTGTTTTGCCGATTCAAAAATCGAATGGAATACGTTAACATTAGAACGTTCGAACTGGCTATTTCAATGCAACAAAAGATTTTGATACTCACAACTAAGAATAGTGATGGTCATCGAGGTGTACATGAGGAACAACATGTTGAAGAACAGGAAGCCGAGGTTGGAGAGTACTTTGGAGCCGTCGTCGCCGATGTCGTAGTACAGTGCACCGATCAGGAAGCCGACCAAGATATGCGCGAAGAGACGGAGGTACATGAGAGTCTGTGGGAGAAAAGGTGTACGTTAGTAAATATCAAATTATAGACAACAGATACAATTAGCTAGGCCTTTAATTTTTGCAACTGCTATAACGAAAAGGAATTGTTTATTCATCAGAATTTTTTTTTAAACTTTTGTCTGTCTGTCTGTCTGTTTGTTCCGGCTAATCTCTGAAATAGCTGGACCGATTTTGACGGGAATTTTATTGGCAGGTAGCTGATGTAATAAGGAGTAACTTAGGCTAATTTTATTTTAGATTTTTTTTTTTTTTTAGAAAAATACCTGCGTTAATTTCCGACAACCACGCGGGCGAAGCCGCGGGCAAAAGCTAGTCGGTCATAATAAATAGTTTACCAATATTATTTATTGTTATAAGTATAAACTGTTAATAAGACCATTTCTCCATTAGAGTAATGGAGAATTGCTCTTAATAACGGTCGCATTCTTTCAATCAAAACTGATTGTCAATCATATCATTTCCAAGACATTGCTTTAATATAAGCGCATTTCTTCAATTGACCGGGGGTTTGGATAAGTGCTGCCAAACCTTGGTCTACCTTCTAAGATCTTTGTCGAATAAACAGGAGAAGTGCAGATAAACCCTGGTCTACCTTCTAAGACCTTTGTCGAATGATAATATTGGTATAGTTTCTTTTTGTACCAATATTGCGAGTGTAGGTAATTGGAATCTTCACATATAACGACGATTTTTAACACTTTTTATAGCATTGAAAGTCATCATGAGTACGTGTGAAAAATAAAAGTAAAGCATGACAGAGACCGCATTCGACTACTTTTAGCATGACCTAGATATGTAGCATGTCTACACTCATACGCAAATATAACCTAAATTAACCAATTATTGCCTCGTTGGTCTAGTGGTCGCAAGCGCTACTGCTAAGCATAGGGTCCTGGGTTCGATTCCCAGGTCGGACAAAGTGTTATTGGGTTTTTACATCTGGAAGTTCTCAGTAGCCCGGAGTGTGGATTTGTGCCCGGATAAAGGAGGCAATAGGCTCGCCCCCTATTACATGGGACTTAAACAAAACTGGCGAAATGTGGGTTTACTAAAGATAGGTAAAGACCTATCTTTAGTAAACCCACATTTCCCCCAAAGGCCAAACGCTTCGGGGAAACAACGCGTGATGTTACGTAACCAACATGGTTGAAATCAGAAAACGTTATAAAATTTACTTAGTGTTATTTCAATTTAAATAGATTACTTATTCCATAAATACATATGTATCATATTTATATACATTTATTACTTTATATTCAGCCTATTTTTATCATTTAATTCCTGACTTTTATTTTGACTTCATACTTTCCACAAAGTGTATGAGAGTAACGGTAAACAAAAGTTATATTGACAAAGTAATTTTTGTGCTCTAATACGTGGGCAGCGGGAGTCACATAAACATGGCCGCCAGGCAGCAACGACACCTTCAGATTTGGTATGTGTTGTCGGTCATATAGTCCGAAAAGACCTGAATGGAACAAAAGGTGTCGGACACATAGTCCGATATCGCAGTTAACGTGTTAATACGTAGGTAACATAAGAATCTTCAACAGAACTTTTGTTATATGTCTAAAAATCATATAATTAATGCTATATAGACCCGTTACTTTGAACTTGCTCAAAACCACGGTCATTAGCCCGTGACTGTATTTTTTCTGATATCTGACATATTATTTAAAGTTCATAAGCGCTTCTAACAAAAAATACTAACGGTTATAGACATTTATGTAAATTGACAGAAAATATTTAAATATTTACTGTGTAGGTATGGTTGTAACAATGGATGACTAAATAATGCGTTGTTGTTTAAAAAACCAATGACCGTCAATAATAAGCCCTAGCTAGTCTAGAATTTTCTCAAATAATCTTTTAATTTTGTCATGCTATACTAGCTCTTATACGCAAGGTAATAGTGACCAGAGATTTGAACTAAAACTAAACTTCTATAGATCAACTGCTAACATCATCATCTGCCTAGCCTTCTCCCAAGTATGTTGGGGTCGGCTTCAGTCTAACCGAATACAGCTGAATATCAGTATTTTACATAGACTGTCTTTCTAACCTCCTCAAACCAGTTCCTGGGTACCTAAGGGACCATCCATAAATTACGTCACACGTTAATGGGGGGAGGGGGTCGACGAATTGTGACATTGTGTGACAAGGGGGTGGGAGGGGCCCTGAATTTTGTGACGTCACATTTCAAAATTTATATACATATTTAAAGTCATTTCAGCCGAAAGACGTCCACTGCTGGACATAGGCCTCCCCCAAGCACCGCCACTTCGACCTGTTCTGTGCCTCCCGCATCCAACGCATTCCTGCGGCCTTCACCAGGTCATCGGTCCATCTTGTGGGAGGCCTTCCAACGCTCCGTCTTCCAGTACGCGGTCGCCACTCCAGAACCTTCCGGCCCCATCGGCCATCCGTTCTGCGAGCAATGTGCCCTGCCCACTGCCACTTAAGTTTGGCAATTCTTCGGGCTATGTCGGTAACCTTGGTTCTCCTACGGATCTCTTCATTTCTGATTCGATCGCTTAGGGAAACTCCAAGCATAGCCCTCTCCATTGCTCTTTGGGTGACTTTGAGCCTTCTTATGAGGCCCATTGTGAGCGACCACGTCTCAGTGCCATATGTCATCACTGGCAACACACACTGGTCAAAGACTTTTGTCTTGAGACACTGCGGTAAGTGGGACGAGAAGATATTGCGTAGCTTCCCGAACGCTGCCCAGCCGAGTCGGATTCGACGATTGACCTCTTTCTCGAAGTTGGACCTACCTAACTGGACAGTCTGTCCTAGGTACACATATTCGTCCACAACTTCGAGTGTAGTGCCTCCAATCTTCATTGGAGTGGGTATCACACGAGCATTGGACATGACCTTTGTCTTGTCCATGTTCAAGACCCACTCTTTCGGAAGCTCTACTGAGGTCATCGAGCATTGTACTGAGGTCCTCCATAGTCTCAGCCATGACTACTATATCGTCGGCAAATCGAAGGTGAGTGATGTACTCGCCATTGATGTTGATGCCAGCCCATTTCCAGTCCAAAACCTTGAAGACATCCTCCAGTGCAGCGGTGAACAGTTTCGGAGAGATTACGTCTCCCTGTCTCACCCCTCGCTGCAGAAGGATAGGTTTCGAGGCTTTGTCCTGGAGCCGGACTGTCATAGTGGCGTTTTCATACAAACACTTCAGCACCTCGATGTACCGATAGTCAATCTGGCACCGTTGAAGAGACTGCAATACAGCCCAGGTCTCGATCGAATCGAAGGCTTTTTCGTAATCCACAAACGCTAAGCAGAGAGGCAGGTTATACTCTTCGGTCTTCTGTATGTATAACCTGCCGCAGCGTATGTATGTGGTCTACGGTGTTAAAGCCTTTACGGAATCCGGCTTGTTCGGGAGGCTGGAAGTCGTCGAACCTGCGCGCGAGACGATTCGTGATGACTCTTGAAAACAGCTTGTAGACATGGCTCAGAAGTGAGATGGGCCTATAATTCTTAAGTAGGGTATTGTCACCCTTCTTAAAGAAAAGTACCACCACACCTCTGTTCCATGCCTGTGGCGTTTTTCCCTCGAGTATGACGGAATCAAATAGCTTCTGAAGGGCTTTTAGAACTGGTTTCCCGCCGGCCTTCAGGAGCTCAGCCGTAATTCCGTCATCACCCGGTGCCTTGTTGTTTTTAAGCTGCTTCAGAGCCAACCTAATCTCGTACAAGCTGACGTCCGGAATATCTTCAGTGTAGTGTCGAGTCAATCTAGCTCTCGGGTCGTTAGCTAGATTCATAACGGGGTTTCTGGTGGACGTGTATAACTGTCCATAGAACTTCTCAATCTCTCTTAACAGCTCAGGTTTGGCGGACACAATTCTGCCATCGTCGGTCTTCAGTTTTGCAAGCTGACTCTGCCCAATAGACAGATATCTTGCAAAGACTTTGGAGCCCTTGTTCCGCTCTATCGCGTCCTTAATACGTTCCGTATTAAAGAGGCGAAGGTCGCTTTTTAATGACTTAGAGATCCGTCTATTTAGCTGCCGGTACTCGAGTGCAGCTTCTGAAGACTGCAGGATCATTCCGCGCCTCTGTTCCATGAGCTGTAATGTTGGATCTGAGAGTTTCTTTTTTCTATTCGTACGGCGGGTCTGGAAGAAAGCCATATTTAAAGTAGGTACTATTAAAACACGAAATATGAACTATGAAAGAAAAATTTTAAAAAAATTCAATGTCTAGATGTAAAATTGCAAAATTTGTGACGTCAAACTAGGGAGGGGGTCGCACAAATGTGACCAGCTGTGACAAGGACGGGTCAAAAATCACGAAACATGTGTGACGTAATTTATGGATGGCCCCTATTACGATAGCCCTTGGTTCAGACTGGTTCAGACTTTCGGCGACAGACGACCCATAACGACTGTAAAAGATTCACAAATGATAGCCGAAACCAACGGCTAAACGTGCTCTCGTTGGTTCCCAAGGGGTTTTGGTATATAAAGATGGTTACCCATCCACGGTACAACAGCGGCAAACGAAGCTTAACCTGATCGATCGACACGTGCCGCTGTTGCTTAGCCACAAGCCCCCTGCTAACAATTATTTATCATTTATTTTCTTGAGACCTTTGTAACGGAAACACACTTTGACACATGAGGTCATACTGTTATCTGGTACAATAATGTATTCTTTATTGTCGTACCCAAAACATAACTATCAACAAAAATATTAAACAATCTGAACCGAACATCCGTGTAATTTTAAACCGCGACTCAGAACTGTGTCAACTCATTGGTCACAAAACATGTCCGAAAACCTCATTTAAATAATGCAACTTTCATGATTTGTATTCGTGGATAAAGTGTACAAACGAAAATGGATTAAAATTACCATAATACATCGAAAAAAAAATAGAAATAAATTGTATTAAAGACAATAGTTTTTTTTTTGCATTTTACGGCTTATATAAGATCCCTCCCTGTATTTAAAACATTATTATAACTTTACATTACGTGAGAGTATTTTGTAAAACAATAATGATGGCTAATTGTTAATTGATGTAGTTGAATAAAAGGACACCCTTAGTAAAAAAACGCTTCATTGAAGAAATTTTGTTTTTTTGTTTGATTTAAAAATATATAAAATAGTTATTACATCCCCCTTTTTTATTTATCTTTTGTCGGTGAACAACGGTTTAATTTAACCCATTTTCATTTGTGCACTTTATCACAACGTATATCTATACTAAATCTGCCGCCATTATGTCAAAACATTAATTTTACAATTCCATGTAAAGGTCCCAAGATAAGGTACGGCTGTTGCTATGGTACGTGAAACGTAATATGACGCGCCATGACAGTCAGATGTCAATCTCAATCGACATTGAAGTTCATGATTTGTTTCTATCTGTGACGGACGACCCTGCCTAAATGTCAAAGGTCTGCACTATAGCAAACGCGATGAATCACTATAAGGCGCTCCACCCACTGCACCGCGCCCCGTCGCATAACGCGGGATGGCAGATTTTATCATTGTATGCAAGTATCTCAATTTATATAGAAATCACGCCTAGCGCAACACACTGCCGACACGGAAATGCGCGGGAAGGCGCCCCGTGAGTTAAGGTGTCTTCACACAGCGGGCGGGGCGGGGCGTGACGTGACGGCGACGCGACGCTGAGTAGTTGTAATGTACTAGATATTACGGACGCCTTCACACAGAGCGCTCGGCGAGACGCGGCGTGGCGTTACGGTTCTGTATGAAAGCGGTGCGTTGCCGTCACGTCCCGCCGCGCGCCGCCTGCTATGTGAAGACACCTTTATACGTCGCTCCGCGCACCGCGGCGGGACGCATCTTCAGTGGGTGAACCGCCTAATGCGGCTGTTGTGTTATTTTGTGCAGCTCTCACACAAGTGACAGAACATAAAATTCGATATTAAACTTACACACATACATAAAATCAAGCCTTTTTCCTACGGGGATAGGCAGAAACTCCAAAACGCTACCTGCTACGATCCTCACGTACCCCTTTTGCCTCGTTTGAGTTCATACATCTGGCCATACATGCACGCTGGTTACTAGTACTACGCACCTGATCCTTCCGATTTATTACAATCGAATCTTATTTGATAATTTTACTTTACTATGTAAGTAGTTATTTCTAATATTTTAATTCTTCTTTGAATAACACTGTTGTTTAATATGTGACGTATTTACACAGTATAAAGACTCGTGATAACCTATTGTTACTATCCTTCTAAATATGTTGATAGTGTACCTTGTTTAATAAATAAATAAATTTAGTACAGTCGGTGCCCTGCATTACCTGACCCCTCCTACACAAAAGAAACGAGGAAAAGGGGTCAGGTAATGCAGGGCACCGACTGTACATCACAGTAGCATTTAGTACATGACTGGTACTCAGAAAACTTACCCAATCTCTTCTGCTGAATAACAGTGTCCTTTTCAGTACGACCCAGAATTGTGTGAGCTCTGACGTGGCATACCGTCTTGGGGAAGCCTCGCCTCCCAACAAGGCCACTTCCACGTTGTCTTGCTTCTCTGTGTCCATTTGGACTACCAGCGGATCACCTGGAGACAAAAGTGTAGAGGTTAGAAATGTAACGATGAATTATTATTATTAATTATAACTAGCTTTTGCCCGCGGCTTCGCCCGCGTGGTTGTCGGAAATTAACGCAAGTATTTTTCTAAAATAAAAGAATTTTTCTAAAATAAAAGTAAACACATCATCATCATCTATCTGCCAGTGAAAGTACCGTCAAAATCGGTCCAGCCATTTCAGAGATTAGCCGGAACAAACAGACAGACAAAAATTGAAAAAATGTTGTTTTGGTATATGTACCGTGTACACATCCATATACACTTAGTAAAAAGTGGTTATCTTAATATTACAAACAGACACTCCAATATAGATGTATAGGTAGGTAAAATTCCACACAACGCCTTAGGGCTAGTAAGGGACAGGCAGAGGTATTTCATACACTGACTTTTCGTTAGTTAGGGCATGCCTCCATTAAACGGACTCAAATCTAGACTCCGGGGTGCTACTGAGAAATTTATTATGGAAAATCAAATATAACTGTCGACTCGGGAATCGGACCCTACGTTTAGCAGTCGTGCTGGTGACCATTGAACCAACGAAATACGTATTTACACTTTATGCGTATTACTGTCCCGCTAGAGATGGACTTATGTGACCAATAGTAGCCATTAAATCATACATTTTGCAAACGACAGCTACGATTCGACCAATTTCATTATTTTAAGGTCAACTTTAGACGTAAAATTGCAATTTAGAAATGTTGCTTTAAGAATTACATCATCCATCTTCCATGTATACAAAGTTTTAAAACCCGTTATCAGAAAACAAGCTTTAAAATTGTTTTTACGCATAATTAAGTAGGAAATAGGAAATAAATGTTTAATAACACGATAAAAGCGTTATCATATTTAAATATCCTCTGTTTCGACAAAAGTTCAGCGAATCAGTCCTTATAATGGCAGCCATACATTATTAGCAGCCTATAATGTTCCCACTGCTGGGAAACAGGCCACCGTTTTGAGAGCAGTGGTGATGAAATTTTTACACAAAGTGTCTGCTTGGGTTTGAACCCACGACCAACACTGCTCCACCAGCCATGCAACCGCCATAAAATGAAAAGAAAAATGAATGAGGAAATTGTACACAGCCTTCGCTCAGTTACGGAGACAACGCGATGGGGTCAAATGTCAAGGCACGGGACCCATATTGCTGTCACGTGTAAACAGCATATATTAAATAGATGTATTTATGTATTAGCACGTCGGCCATTTAATAAAGGATAATAAAGTAAGAACAAAGTCCGTGTGCAAAAAAAAAAGTACAAAAACTACCAAACGAGTATTTACCTGGCTGCGTCAGAAGATGGGTTATTTTACAATACAGCTTTTGGTTACAATATTATTAATATCACAATATATTATAAGATCACGACTGTATTCTCCGAGGGGTTAGACAGAGGTATACCTATAGTACACTCAAATTTCACCAGTTATGTTTAAGTCTAATTTAATAGGGGGCGAGCCTATTGCCGTCAACCGGGTACAAATTCAGACTCCTGGCTATGTAGACAAAGTGGCAAAAACCCAATAAAATTTTACCTGACCCGCGAATCGAACTTAGGACCTCGTTAGTTATCAGTAACGCTGACCCGCGAATCGAACTTAGGACCTCGTTAGTTATCAGTAACGCTTGCAACCAATTCACCATCAAAAACCAGGAGTATAATAACCTGCCAAGTACGGTGAGTTTAAAGTTCATAATAACCTTTATCTGTGATTATTTTTTTAGTCCGCCACATAAAACAATGACACATTAATTTTCGCAAAATTTTATCAAAACAAAACTACGTACATAACAAACTATGACTCATACACATAGAGATATATAATACATAACAAAGGCAATTCGTCACGCATACATAGGCACAAATTTTTCGTAAATCGCTGTGACAGAATAATAAAAAAAAAACATAATCCTTCCGGCGCAGTCGGATAATAATACAGAATCAAATTACGTATTATTATCAAATTATTTATTAGGAGGGGTTCGTGGGTAAATATTAACAGCCGATGGATCGAACGTTAAGCTACACCTGCCGCGCCCGGTTCGAGGATGGGTGACCATCCATTGCATATTAAGACCCCTCCGTGCCTGGGAAAGCACGCCTGGCTGTCAATCATCGATGTTGGACAGTCAGAAGCACAAAAGTCTGGCAGCCATCTGACCAAGGGGTATCGTATAACCCAGTTACTAGGTTGTGAAGATTGTCGCTGGAAGCCAACCCCAACATAGTTGGGAAAAGGCTACGCATGACAACAGTATTAAATTACAGAACTAATCTTATCTAGCTGTTGCCGGCAACTTCGTCTGCGTGTGTTTTGCATTTTTAATACCAATATTCATGATGAAAAGACGCATATTGCCTTACCGATTTCACATATTTCTTAACTATCGGCTCAGTGGATTAGGTATGAACAGGTAACAGAGAGGCAGATTCAGTTACTTTCGCATTTACAATATTATAAAATAAACATTAAAGTATGTATTTAGCTCATAAAACTCTTCTTTAGTTACTAAACTATACATAATACAATGTAACATAATATAATTTGATATTATTATACGAACCGGTTATGTCTGTTATGCGAAAGTCATTAATTTAATTACTTTGTTGAGGCATGTTTCATTCTCGGTTGACGCACGTGACTTCAGCCTTAGCCTTCATAAAAACGGTATATTAAAACAATAATAAATGCGACCTGTGGCATTTGGACATGTATTGAAGAAATTGACGAAATGTGTCGACCCCAAATAAATTAGGGCAAGACGGACGTAAAACTATAGCGGTGGGATTTCTTAGCGCATCGGATTTGACTGCTTAGGGCCGAACAGTGTGATTTTTCGAAACGCTAGATGCTCTGTTGGATTGTCAATGTTCGGTTTAACGCCGATAGTTCAAAATCAAGTGCACACCTAGGAGAAGATGGCAGGACGCTCTGATGGCTTCCCATAAAAATTGGTGAGAAGAAGCATAACGAAAGAACTGGGAGAAATGAACGGAGGCCTTAGTCCACAAATAGGACAAACCAGACTTGTAAGAAAAAACTTTGTAAGATACCTTAGGTATGGTATTTTTGCCGCCAATTATTTCGCTTTGTACTTGTGCTAACATAATCCTTCCAAAAACCCAGAGTCAAATATCCCGGGTAAGTACTTTTCAAAACATTTTTCTTCTAGACACATTTTCTAGCCTTGTATAGAATTCTAACTACACAGTTAATTAAAACTAAACATACAAGCATTATTTTATCGCCGTTCAAAGTTCATGTTATGTATTGTGGACCGTTATCAGGGTCCCGTGGAAGTTGGTTGTGTAACCCAGCCATTCCCGTGGGTAACCACAGTTTGTAGTTTGTACTACCTTGTCTCCTTACTTCCCTTTTTACCGGATAGGAACATTTATCGGTTTACGTAATAACGCTGTTGAAAACATGTTTTCCATAACATGTGACTCAAAACAATTGTTTTTATGGTATTGTTTGTGGATAATGAGAAACCTCACAATCAAATTTCAATTGATCTCTCAGTTTATATTTATGATCTATGCTTTCTTAAAAACCATTGTCAATGCCTGTTTTAGAAAATAAATGACAATAATCAGCCAGTATCAATCTACCTAGCTGTTGCGAACTCCGGCTTCACAAAGGCATATCAAAGATCAATAGCGATATCATAAGGCTAAATCAGAATCAAAAGTCATTTATTCAATCTAGGCTGCACATTTTGAAGGTCAAAATTATAATAGACTAAAACACCTGGAAAACAGCAGGAAACAATACCACACGCTACGTCATACCTATATCTCAACCATGATTGGTTTTCATTTAAAACTAATGGTCCCCACACGCCTCTCCTTGAATATTGAATGTAAGATGGCGAATACATAATTTGTAATACATCGTTTTTCAATATAAAATCCTTAACAGAATCTATCAAACTTCAGGGTTTTCACCGAACCCCACCACTGTTCCTACACTAGCTGTTTCCCAACTGTGGTCGGCTTCCAGTCTAACCAGATGCAGCTGAGTATCAATATTTTACTAGGAGCGACTGCCCATCTGACCCTTACAACCCATTTACTTGGTAATACGATACCCCTTGATAAGACTGGTTATCAGACTTTCTGGCTTCTGACGACCCGTAACGACTGCCAAAGATCTACAAGAGACAGCCGGAACCAATGGCTTGGCGTGCTTTCCGAGACACAGAGGGGTCTTGGTATGTTAAGATGGTAAATATTAACACAAAGCATTTATTTCTATTAAACCAATTACGGGCACTTCTGAATTGTCAAAACCACCAATTAGTGGGAAACTTGAAACTAATATCATTAAATATTAGGCCTTCATTCATAAAGGTTTTATTAATTTATACTAATATTATGAAGCTGAAGAGTTTATTTGGTTAAAAGCGCTAATCTCAAGAACTACTGGTTCAAACTGAAAAAATCTCTTTCACGGATAGCCCATTTATCATGGAAGGCTATATAACATCACGCTAGGACCCTTAAGAGCCAAGTAAAAAGAAAAGTGAGGAATACGAAGTATCCGCACGAGCAGGCGATTCGATACGACAGGGTGGGTCGGGGAGCAAGAAATTTGCCGCAGAGAGAGTCGCGGGCAGAAGCTAGTGTAGTACAATAGACAAGACATTATTCTAAACATGATTAGCACATGAAACACAAACAGGATGCATCGTTACCTCTGATCTCTGTTATCTGACAGGCGCAAACGCATACCCTTGTATCATTCCATTATAAATGTTGCTAGCTTCGATGCATGAATATAATTTCACGATTAGGAAACACGTGAAAACGGATTATCTCATTGATAAGAACATTTCTATAATGAGTAATCCATAGTATCTAGATTAATACAAAGTAATATTTATACCTGTGAAGGTCAAATAAAAATAAGGACAGCGATGTTAGCATAGTGATACTATTATTTTAAATCCGCACTATCCACAATAATATTATAAATACAACCCACACTATTATTATAAATGCAAAAGTAACTCTGTCTGTCTGTTTGTCTCGCTTTTCTGCTAAAACTACTGAACCGATTTAAATGAAATTTGGTACACAGATAGTTTAGAGCCTGAGAAAGGACATTGGCTACTTTTTATTCCGCGACTTCGTCTGCGTCCGCGATAACCGACATTTACGCGGACGAAGTCACGGGCAAAAGCTAGTAAATTATAAAGTTAATGATTTTATTTCTGTAAGTTAGTCTGTACAGTCAGCGTCAATAATATCGGGACGAACAGACTGTTCAGTTGAAATGATCTAAACAACTATGAAAATTATACATTAACTCAATGACATACGGAATGTTTCAGAATGAAGACAGTTCACGACAACTGTCATTCTAACAAGAACTTTATCTAACTGAGATAAAGTTAAATTTTCTTAGTTGTTGAGATCATTTTGAACAGTCTGTTCGTTCCGATATTTTTGACGCTGGCTGATCAGACACTTTTACACGTCAATTATATTTTTTTTAATTTGTTGAGTCGGCGATTCCTATGTGAATACTCTGAAAAGAAAGTCCGAAACAAGCTCGGAGGTCACAATCTCTTTTAAAGTCCAGACATAATCTTGGTTAGATCATGTAAAGACCATGTGGATTGGTGCCTGAAATGATTAAGAATTAGAACTGTTTGTAGATTTGTCAGTTTGTCTTTATTGTATTCTAGTTATTTTACTTATAACAGCGAAGTGTTTGCAACCAAGATAAAGAGCACTGCGATGCTCCTGTGGTAAAATAATTATGAAAGGTCTGTACAGTTATTTTGAACAAAGGACTCCAAATAGCTCGAGGTGACAGACTTTTCATGGACTATAGAATAGGGTGTACTATAAGGTATACCTTTGCCTACCTCTTTGAAGATTACAGGTGCGTTGATATGTGTTATTTTAAATAAAGACCATGTTTGCCACAATACTCCTACATGGCCGATATCTCTATATCGGCCATCTTGTCAAAATATCGCGAATTCTGAGTGTGTTGCCGTAAATGATAGTGAAGTTAAAGCCAAATCTTTGTGTAGTATAGAGGAACGAAGCGGTCACACAAACAGACACGAAAAGCGACTCCGTTTTATACTATTTTTAGATATTCTCTTATGTTAAATATTCTCTATTTTAATTACTGGTATTCAATTACTTAGACTGAAGTTCCGGTTGAACTGGAAGTCGACCCTAACATAAATACCACCGCAAAAGGACCAAACCAGTTTTCAAAATGCCTACCAAGTAACATCTCTGACGTACTTCTCTATGGAAAGCAATAATTAATATTATGTAAGAGCGAGCACGCAATCTAACACGCGGGAAATAAATTAATTCACGACTATATCTATCGCATCCGGAAGTATTAAATATTTATGTTTTGATGACATCATCAACTATGTCGAGGCTGGGCATGTTATAGTTGTCTGACGGAAGATACCCTTTTACCCGTGAATTTAATCTAGTGTGTTCTAGGCTAGTTAGAAAGAAGAAAGAAAAGTTGTTTTTCATCCCACCATCTCGGAAAGAGTATTTTTAATCTTCAATATCTGAGTGGAAAAGCCGTTTTTATTCTCTAGAAGATAAAGTAAATTGAATTTAGAACATTGTGTGCACTAAGTTTGTAAATTCAAAACATCATTAAACCTATTTACTTCTACCTCCATGGTGCCGAATTTATCATACAACCTTTTTCTAATTTGTTAAAAACTCAGACTCGGAACCTTATTGGTGTACTTTTTTTAATTTACTTTGCGCGCCCCATTTTCTTTTCACGTCACTAACAAAAATATTACACTCTACTTAGGCAGCTGTAGCAACTTTACTTTAAATTTTTCTTAATTATACCTAAGTATTATTTGCAATAATTCAAAGATAATTCTGTAATACTTACCTATCACAATGTAGTACCTGATAAATATTAATACCTAAACTGAAATAAAAGTATCTTGTGATTGTAAATGCTTTTTTTGCATTTAGTCATTTCCTCGCTGAGGTGGGATGAAAAGTTACGTGTTGCACTCGAGTGCAAAGATTTTTCACCTCGTGCTCTTTTGATTCCCTCGCTAATGCTCAGGATTCTAATTTTTGAATCACTCGCTGCACTCGTGATTCAATTTAAGAATCCTTCGCTTGCTCGGTCAACAAAATTGAGCACGCGGTTAAAAAGCAACTTTGCACTCTTGTATAACAAATAACTATTATTTGTCACACGTGCATAATCATGCTCCTGCCAATATCCCTATTGAAGTTTGGCGTTAACATGTCTTTTTTAACCCCCGACGCAAAAAGAGGGGTGTTATAAGTTTGACGTGTCTGTCTGTCTGTCTGTCTGTCTGTCTGTGGCATCATAGCTCCCGAACGGATGATGCGATTTCAATAAAAAAAAAAATGTATTAAAGGTGACTTATCTGCGAGTGTTCTTAGACATGTTTGATGAAAATCGGTTGAGCCGTTTAAAAGTTGTGGGGGGGAAAGTGGGGAAGAGTAACCGAATGTCAGCAAATATACTCGAGTGGGGTCTCAAATGAAAGCGCACTGAAAGAGAATATTGATGAATTAATCGAAAGTATTCTTAGCTTCGTTTGATTCTACATTATATTAAGTATATACCTATAAAAAGTACAAAATAAAAAATTAAATTAAAAATTTAAAAAACCCCCGACACAAAAACCTAATTTCCCTTTAAAAAGTAAAAAATAATAAAAAATAACTCAATCTTAAAGTACCTAAGAATGTATTAATAATTCAAAAAAAAAACGTCGCGTTGGGGGACCGCTCCGCGAGTGCAGACGTCGTTGACTGCTTAGTTAGGTAATAAGACTATTGGTAATTAAATTGTTAGGTTTGAAGCGGTCCCCCAACGCGGCGTATTTTTTTTGAATTATTAATACATTCTTAGGTACTTTAAGATTGAGTTATTTTTTATTATTTTTTACTTTTTAAAGGGAAATTAGGTTTTTGTGTCGGGGGTTTTTTAAATTTTTAATTTAATTTTTTTCTTCCACACTTCTCTATTAGTCGGTATCTCGGTAGTCGCCCCCTTTCTACGCATGTCATCTTACACACAGACTATCCATCCTCCACAGAAACATCATCACCTGCCGAGCCTTTTCCCAACAATGCTGGGGTCAGCTTTCAGTCTAACCGGATGCAACTGAATACCAGTATTTTACACTAATATTATAAAGCTGAAGAGTTTGTTTGTTTGTTTGTTTGTTTGATTGAACGCGCTAATCTCAGGAACTACTGATCCGAATTGAAAAATTATTTTTGTGTTGAGTAGCCTATTTATCGAGGAAGGCTATAGGCTATATAACATCACGCTACAGCCACGAGGAGCGGAGCAGTTATGAAAAAGGTTGCAGAAACGAGGAAAATCGCACGGGTAGGCGATTCGGAACAAGAAATTTAACGCGGACGAAATCGCGGGCAGAAGGTAGTTTTACATAAAGCGACTGACTATCTGATCTCCACAACCCAGGGACTGGGTAATACGATATCACTTGGTAAGACTGATTGTCCGAGTTTCAGGCGTCAGGGTAACGACTGTCAATGATCCACAAATGACAGCCGGGACCAACGGGTTAACATGCTTTCCGAAGCATTGAGCGGTCTTGGTATGTAAAGATGGTCACCCATCCACGAACCAACCGCGGCAAGCGTAGCTTAACCTGATCAATCGCTCCGTACGGTAATTACTTAGCCACAAGCCCCTCCCACTCTTCACAGAAACACGTGCAAATATAAAAAGATACGTTGACTCTACTTAAAAACAAAAGCGATTTACAATTACGAGCATCGTAGGTTTTATTTAATTTGCCTAGAAACTGACAATGATATTAACTTTAATAAATAGTTTAACTTCGAAGTGAGACTCTTTGAAAATCTGATGGGACGGAAAACCTCATCATGTCTTTCATTTCGTAAAAGTACCGCAATCAACATTTAACTAAAATAACTGGTTGGTATAGCAACATAGGCAGGTCATCAATTTTAATCATACTTATCAACTCTTTCATCCGATTATGACATAAAACGTGTAACATATTTGAGTTGAAAGCATGATACAAAGACCAAAACTTTTTTTTTAAGCTTACTGTTATTTTTAAGAAAATGGTGTTATTTATGGTTAATTAAAACGGTACAACACCAATTACATTAATTAACATAGAAACACATATGAGGCTGACCATCTTTATTATACAACATTAATTCTTGTTTATGCGAAACCCGAAACACGGGTCTAGTATTTTTATGTAAAGAATCTATGAAAAAAATTTCAAAACTGTATCATTAATAATCACAAAGTTATAAGCTTGATAAGTTACCTGGTTGTCCACGCAAAAAACATATGCAGATCACCACAAACAGCTAGTGTACGTACCATCTCCGTGTAATGGACGTTTGAGTTCGAGAAAGACATGATAATTTTAAAATCGAAACAAAACACTAAGGCCCGCGACTTGAAAGCGTAATTAAATATTTTTGGTACAAAATAAATAACATGGTGTAAAAATTATTGGAATCGATTCAGTTACTGATTCTGAACAAACTATATTCAGGTTTCGCATATACTAAAAATAATCTTGTATAATTCTACTGTACGTGTGTATGTCACTGAACTCCTCCTAAACGGCTGGACCGATTAGAATGAATTTTTTTGTATGCGTTGCACCCTAGATGGTTTAGATTCACTATTAAACCCGGTAGGTAGCGCTGCTATCGAGTTCTAGGAAACAGGACAACGTCTGTACGGTCAGCTAGTAATTATATAAAGTTAAACAATTACCTAAATTAACAACTAATATGGAACAGTGGACTCCCTTGCATACTTTCTCTCACTGATCACCAGACATGTACGCATCCTTTTATTCCATTTATCCACAAACATCACATTCAGGGTTGGCAGTCAGGAAGGCATTTAGCATTTTTAGGGTGTGACAAACTGGGGATTCAGCTCTGGCTAGTCTTTTTTTTTTTTTTTCAGGATGGGAAATCATCAAATGACTTCTCCCGCTCTGGGCGGAGCGGGAGGGCGTGTCAGACTTTTACTGACTAAAACCCACCCGTGTTCCATCAGTTGCCCATGTGCCAGGGTCACGGTATCTCTTTCGAACAATCACGCGACCCCGGCAGGCATCGGTCCTAGTAGACCCCTACACTGCTGCTGACATCTCTTTGAGGCGCGCGTGGAACACTGCGCGCCGTCGACCCGAGCTTGGTCCTTACCGGGCGGCGAGCTACCCATTGCTCGCCACCCGCAAGCTCGCGCCTACGGTGGCCGGGAGTCCGCTATTGACTCCCGACGCCCGGGGCGTCTCCTCCTGCGGCGGCTAGGGGCGTGAGAGCGCAGAGACTGCCACTCCCTCACGCGCCCCGCCTCCTCCTTCGCGAGCATTACTGCTTCGCAGAAGGAGGTGACGGCTTCCCATTCCCTCTCGCTCCGTACCATGGCTCGCACCAGGGCCGGA
The DNA here is from genome assembly GCA_932294355.1 of Aporophyla lueneburgensis. Lineage (NCBI taxonomy): Eukaryota > Metazoa > Arthropoda > Insecta > Lepidoptera > Noctuidae > Aporophyla > Aporophyla lueneburgensis. Next base: position 6,317,227 of record OW028746.1, read on the forward strand.
CGCGAGAGGTCGCCGCCGCCGATCGCCTCCACGAGGACACGGCGGTGCTCCGCCCAGGCAGGGCACACCTCCACCGTATGCTCCACCGTGTCCTCCAGACGATCCTCGCAATGGAAACACCCGGACGTATCCTCCCGCTTTATCCTGAACAGGAACCCACCGAAGCACCCATGCCCGGTGAGAACCTGCGTCAGGCGGAAGGTGAGGACGCCGTGGCGCCTCTCTATCCACTCCTCAAAGAGGGGACTTACCGCCGCAATTGTGGCGTGCCCAGCACTGGGTTGCGACAATCGTACCCGCCATGTCGCCATGAGATCACACCGGAGCTCTGTCCGCCGTGCCGCGATTTGTCGCGGCAGCGGAGTTTCGCCCCGGCGTTTCGCCTCCTCGCGCCACTCCCACATGTGGGCGAGGACCTTTGCCTCCAGATCCCACGGCGGCACTCCGGCAAGGAGGCTCGCTGCCTCGCAGGAGACCGTGCGGTATCCCCGGATTAACCGGATGGCCATGACCCTCTGGGCCGCAAACAACCGGCGCGCTGGGCGCAGCCTCAGTGAGGGTGCCCACACTGGTGCCCCGTAGAGGGCCATGGACCGCACGATCCCCGTGTAGAGCCTCCGGCAGGAGGCGTTTGGACAGCTCTGGCTAGTCTTAGATGGCAGTTGCATAAAAATATTGAGCCGGCGGCTCTGACGGTGTCCAATGTATTTATCGGGGACAAATAATCGACCCTTGGTATTATGTCATGCATTTGAAATTGAGTCTTATTTGCCTTAAGAGCCATTTTACATTTTTGCGCGAATATCTAAGAGTTTAGTCGCCTTATTTACCTCTCATCTCATCATTATAAATACTCTGGCATTGACGAATACATGTAAAAAATAGATCAATCTTTTGTTTTGTCACTTTTAGTAGAACATTTACAAAAACTTATTTGTTTACTTTGTAGTAATTAATCTCCCACAACTAGTTTTCGTAAAAATCAGCGCAGGGTCAATTTCAGACTCCTATTTCTTTCATTAATATGTAGAAATTTGAGTAAAAAAAATACACAAAACAACAGACATATAATCTAGTTGTTACATTTAGTACAAGAATATTGATTTTTAATAAAATTAATTAGTAAAAAAAATAAAGTCTTATGGCAATTTTTACGATTTATTCGCAAGGTTATCGCGTTTTTTTTTTTTGGTTTGAATAAAGCATAATTACAATAAAAAATTCATGTCAATATAAAGTATGCTCTATAACAAATCGAATTCTTAAGTTTTATTTAAATCTGTTTATTTAATTAGACATAATATCGTTTTTGAAATCGCTCTAAATTAGAATAAATTACGATGCACAAGCGGGCAGCGTTTAGTACGGCGCAAGCGCCCAACGGGGAAGGACCTGTGTCAATTTTTCCCGCGTCTCAGTTTACGGGTACTCGTATTGTGAAGGCAAAAATATACTACGACTACAACATTTTGCTACTCTTCGCATTTTTTTTTTTTTTTGAATAAGAGTTTCGTTAATTATCAAGTAAAGCATTATTTTAATAGATTGTAGAAAAATTTTGACTAAAATAATTTATTTTAACTAAATCTGACTATTTTTAATCGCGATTAAAAAGGTGTGGAGTAAAACTAGTGGTCATGAACAAAAATTCACACCAACGGCAACGCCTCGCCTCACGTGCAAAAACAGTACTGTATTTTTTTTTCTTTTGCTTATATCTCGAAAATGGCGTGTCCTATCGCAAAAATAATGAAATTTTCGACCCCCTTTTATAAAACCCCACACATATAAATCTCAACACGTGGGTAATACTTTTTTTTTTCAAACAAAAATGAAAAATTCCATATAAAACACGTCCAGGATGCCCCCTTGCGCGCCTTCGCATCTCAGCAAGTTCATTGCGTAGCGCACAAGTACTAAGTTGCGAAGCCAAAAGAAAAAAAACCGGCCAAGTGCGAGTCGGACTCGCGCACCGAGGTTTCCGTACAAACCTGTATGTATTCTCGGTTTATGCATAAGGTTTATGTTTATGAAATTAAATGTTTTTTTTTTTTACATTTGAGTTGATTGAATGAAAGGTAAATTGCGGTTTACGATTTATGACGTATTAAAAAAAAATACTTACTTGATCTCGTTCAAACCAATTTTTGGTGGAAGTTTACATGGTAATGTACATCATATATTTTTTTAGTTTTATCATTCTCTTATTTTAGAAGTTACGGGGAGGAGGACACACATTTCACCACTTTGGATGTGTTTCTCGCGCAAACTATTCAGTTTAGAAAAAAAATATATTAGAAACCTCAATACCATTTTACCCCACACGTATGGGTTTGATGAATTTTTTTTTTTTGAGTTTCAGTTCTAAGTATGGGGAACCCAAAAATTTATTGTTTTTTTTTTCTATTTTAGTGTAAAAATCTTAATGCAGTTCACAGAATACATCTTCTTACCAAGTTTCAACAGCATGCTCTTTTAGTTTCGGAGAAAAGTGGCTGTGACATACGGACAGACAGACAGACAGACATGATGAATCTATAAGGGTTCCGTTTTTGCCATTTGGCAACGGAACCCTAAAAATACCACGTTGAGTCGCGATTGTCAAATTTGATTTTAGTCGTGTCAAAATATTTTTTAAAAGAGATTATTTCTTGCAGAATAGCGTAACAATTCTCATAGCTAAAAGTAAGCAATTTTTAGAGATAGTTTTGTTAGTTTAGTTCGGTGTACAACAGAATCGGCACCAATATGTAATTGTTTTAATTTTTTATTTTTATTGTATACTTTAAATAACATATAGTTGTATTTTTTTTATTAGTCTAGAAATCTTTATTAGACTGGATAAATAAAATAAGTATTTTCATAAATATCTAAATACCGCATTATAATTCTAACGGATCAAGATTGTTTAGACCGGCTCGACACTCGCGTTACACTGTTTGTATTGTGCATGTGTGCATAGCTACGCACACATACATAAGATTGCCGTCTTTTACCTAAACTCGAGCGTTCAAATTTTGTAAGAGGGCTCTTAAAATAAGATTGATTTTCTTTTGCTCATCGGAGGTAGGTATGATAATCTATATTTTTTCAATTTTAAAGTGACTTGTAACTTGGTTAAGAATTAAATACCCGTTTTCTCTAACAGTAGACAACACCGGAATGAATTCCTTAAATCGCGTTGTTGGATTTTCAACTTTCGGTGCTCAGCCGAAAGTTAAAAATCCTACAGCACAAATACTTTATTTTTCTTCAATCAAATTAAAGGAATAAAATAGGTACAGTACGTTCAAAACAAGATTATTTTATTACACCTACTATTTGTGACTCCCTGGTTCTGACTGCAACCTTATCTGCCTAAACTTTTTCTCCTACAATGTTGAGGTCGGTAGTTTAACCGGTTGCAGCCATCATTTTATATGATCTTAACCAAAGAATAAGGTAGATAAAGTATCCTTAGAGTTTCTTGCCCATTCATCTCATAGGAACCTACTACGCTTTGATAATCCACTCGCTTCATCTTTCTGACTCCTTGATAGTTCAAAACTGCCTCTACATAGGTTAATTATAAGTAATGACTGCCTCGTTGGTCTCGTGGTAGCAAGTCGCTACTGCTGAGTATGAAGTCTTGGGTTCATTTCCCGGGTTGGCTAAAAGTTATTGTGATTTCCATGTGGAATTTCTCAGTTGTATCCTGGAGTCAGGATGTACGCCCAGTTAATGGCAATTAGCTCGCCCCCTATTACAAGATACTTTAATAACATAACTGGCCAGATGTGAATGTACTATAGGTACAACTCTGTCTAACCCCTCGAAGAATACCAAATTACGCATATGAAATTATATAAGTGATTTTTGTTTGTGTATGTCCTAGTGAGTAAGTCGTTGAAGTACCAAATAAATACGGTACTTGTAATCTTCGAAACGGCTGAACCGACCCTGACGGACATTCACTGACAGATACCTGATGTTATAAGGAGTAACAAAGGGTTTTTATCCCGGTAGCACGTTCCCGTGGTATAATATCTGATATCCACGCGGGGGAAGCCGTGGGCACAGATAGTGTTAAAATCAACACTAGGAACCATATTATTATTTCGATATTTAGGATTTTAATTTTTAACCATAGAGCCTGATTTTGAAATGAGAACTTAACAGAAATCGAAATACAGTTCTTTTTACAAAACTCACAACTTAGTCAGGGGCACCTAACTAAGTTGTGAGTTTAGTAAAAAAAACTTTTTGTATTAAGGACTTTATACTAATCGAAATAAAGTTGAAAATGCAAAACACTTACTTAGAGCTTTAGGGTGGAACTAAATAGACCGTGTTTTATAATAATAAGGTTTGAGTTTGTTATAAATCTTTCTTACCTTTAGCAATTTCGCTGGCAGCATACTGCAAGATCCCGTTCTGCAGGTTTCCATTCCCGTTGGTATTGTTCCCGTCTCTGAACTTCTCCTGCACTTGTGACAGGTCGTTCTTGTTCCACTCCTTGTTCAGGGACTGTTCCATAGCCTTCTTGTTGTTGTAGTCTGGGACTTTGCTGTCTGGGAAGGGCTGGCCGTTTCTGTGCAGAAATTGAGAAAAATGTTTGTAAGATTATAGTTTTAAAATTAAACTGACTACTTCAATTTATATGTGTTATCTATAGGATTCTATTCCTAGGTTCGATTCAGGGGTTGATAAGTAATTTTGAGTCTTTCCATCTGGAATCTCTCAGTAGCGCCCGGAGTCTGGATTTGTGCCTTGTTTAATGGCAATAGGCTCGCCCCCTATTACATGTGACTTTAACTATACACAAAGACAGATTGCATGCAACTTGAGTTAACTACATATTATTTCAAAATGCGTCACAAGAGACTGCCTAGGCAGGTCTCAGAGTAAACAATGGCTCACACAATACATCAGTGCGTTCTCCAGGTGCATTAATCACGTACGAAGAAATCCGTATCTAGTTGTTTTGTAATACCTACCTTAACCATTATTCTTCCCCTGCATTGGCAAGAGGTCGATTAATAAAACTTAAATAATAAAAATAAAAAAGTAGCTGATACATAAGATCATAATCGAAATGATCTTTCACCAGGTGCATTAAACCTTAAAGGAATATAGTGATTTAAATGTAAAATCACGTAAATCATATACGGCCCTTTAGATTGACCCTGTATGGAGCAGCATAGCAACCGGGAGTTACCCAGGAAGTACCAATTTACTTTTCGTCTCACCTGATATCATTCTTGCCGTTGTCGATGGCTCGCACTAGCTTGCCAGTGTTGTCTCCGTACTCCCCACATGACACTTCAATGATGAACGAAGCTGGGTTGTGGTACGAGGGACACTGCAGGCCTAGACTGCCGAGCCATTCCACTGTTGGGAGAAAACAATATTGTGTTAGAGGTTTATGACGGTATCTGTAAGGATACATGCGAATTACGCATCAAACTGAAGTGACGCAAAATCCTGAATCGCGCAAGCTAAGTTTTCCGCGCAACTATAATATTTACAACGTCCCGTTTTGATTCTAAGACATGCCGGTTTCCTCACGATGTTTTCCTTCACCGTTTGAGAGCAGTGGTGATGAAATAATTTACACAGAGTAAAGCGCCTGGTTGGATTTAAACTCACAACCTACTAGTCGTAAGTCATGTACATTACAACTGGGCAACCACTGCTCATGGAAATTTAAAATCGAAGTCAAAAATTTAAAATCGAAGTCGAAAATTTAAAATCGAAGTGGAAAATTTAAACATAACATAGCGAAAAGTATAACGTACCAAGTCTTCCCGTGCTGCCTTGGTAGACACACTGTCCATCAGCCAACGTGTACAAATGATCAAACATCTCAAACAATCTCGCAGACGGCTGGTGAATAGTACAGATGATGGTTCTGCCTCCCCTCGCCAAGGTCGCCAGCAGCGAAATACATTGGAAGCAGGAGGAACTGTCCAAGCCAGAAGTAGGCTCGTCGAAGAACATGATAGGAGGGTTGTTGACCAGTTCCAGGGCGATTGAGAGACGCTTCTTCTGCCCTCCAGAGAGATTCGAGGTCATTGTCTTGTGGTGCTCCGACAGACCAAGTGTTTCGAGAATTTCGTGAATCTGGAAGAAAAGTTGTTCTGTCATTGGATGTCTTGTAAATATTGTTGTTATTATTAAATCTGCCAACAAACTGTTGATAAAAATGACTCAAATTGAAAAAAGTAAATAAGATAATATGGGGTCATTATCTTTTTCTATTTTCGTCACGGAGATAAATAAACGCATTTGTTGGATAAAATGACATCGGAGTCTATGTGTCGTGAAAGGAAACATTTACAAATAAGCCTATACTGTGAAACCGACTTTTTCTAGTCCTGTAGTCATAATGTTTTATATCACCTATGTTTTATCACCTATTTCCAAAATTGCTGGGTTTTTTTTTGTGGGTGGCAAAAACATCTAATTACGTCTCCCGCTCTTGGCGAAACGGGAGGGCGTGTCAGACTTTTACTGACTAAAACCCACCCGTGTTCATTCAGTTGCCTATACGCCATGGCCACGGTATCTCTTTCAATCGAATCTCGCAACCCTGGTTAACCTGTAATTGGCGACTATAACCATAGTGCATATTATTGATTTTACACAGAAGCTAGGTGTACCTTTAAAAAAAAATACATAGAAGTACCCTACTAATGTACCGAAAAAACAGATTTTCAAAATATGCATACAATGTTGTTGCTACGACCCTGTGTTATGTCCATGAGAAAAAACCGGCCAAGTGCGAGTCGGACTCGCGCACCGAGGGTTCCGTACAAACCTGTAGGTATTCACGGTTTATGCACAAGGTTTATGTTTATGAAAATAAATGTATTTTATAAAAAAAATATATTTCAGCTGATTGAATGAAAGGTAAATTGCGGTTTACGATTTATGACGTTTTAAAAAATAACTACTTACTCGATCTCGTTCAAACTAATTTTCGGTGGCAGTTTACATGGTAATGTATATCATATATTTTTTTTAGTTTTATCATTCTCTTAGTTTAGAAGTTACGGAGGGGGGACACACATTTTACCACTTTGGAAGTGTCTCTCGCGCAAACTATTCAGTTTAGAAAAAAATGATATTAGAAACCTCAAGACCTATTCATAGATAACCCACACGTGTGGGTTTGATGAAAAAAAAATTTTTGAGTTTCAGTTCTATGTATGGCGAACCCCAAAATTTTTTGTTTTTCTTTCTATTTTAGTGTAAAAATCTTAATGTGGTTCACAGAATACATCTACTTACCAAGTTTCAACAGCATAGCTCTTATAGTTTTGTAAAAAAGTGGCTGTGACATACGGACGGACGGACGGACGGACAGACAGACATGACGAATCTATAAGGGTTCCGTTTTTTGCCATTTGGCAATGGAACCCTAAAAAGGAAGGCAAAAGAGGACACTCGAAAGTTCCCTGACTGAGCTGAAAGCTGAGAGTTTGTCATGCTCACTCAAATGTCTCGCTGGTGGTGGCGTGTGTGTTGGATCATTGAGTTCCCTTCAAAATGGTTCAGCTAAATGGTGCTGATCCATACGTCATGTTACTTGATTCGAACCTACGTTATCTCCATGAGAAAAAAAAGGAAGGCAAAAGGAAACTCCTTCTTTCAGTGTTTTCTTTTGTCTTCCTTTAACCACCGATTAGACAATGATGTCGTCATATTCTTCCTTTCAATGCCATAGAGGGGATGTCTTATGTATCTACATACCACTTCTTCCTTATCAGCGCTGGTGGTGGCACTGGGCAGTTTCAACGCTGTAGCGACTGCCATGGCTTCTTCTACCGTCAGGTTACCATGTAGCTGATTGTCCTGCATGATGTAGCAGGACAGCTTGCGGAAACCCGACAGGTTGCGCTCCATGCCATTCACTGTGACGCTTCCTTCCAATCCTGAGGTTCTGAGGAAGAGAAAATTATGTTAAAACGGGTTGTAATATGTTGATAAGTTTAATTGTGATTGTAAGTGCCTTTGGCGCATAGTCGATTTTTTTTTTGTTTTAGATTAATTTTTTAATAGCTTATTCTTCTAAATTTCTTTTTGCTCGATCCACCCGTCACATCACATTGTTTAGGTCTACCCGTCTACTCCGTTTTCGCTTAGCGTTCTTTCCGACATTATTCTGTTTACTCATCCCCAAATTGTGGTCGAATCTCAACCACTGGGCGACCACTAGTTATAATAAATTTCTATAGGTAAACGAAATATATTTTAAAAATAATTTCCTTACTAAGTGATAGGTTGACTCATATTTAATACTATCAAAATATCAGTATCAGACTGGGGTATCAGCTGATAATCTATTGTGATTTGATCTGACTCATCTAACACACAATCATAACAAAATTCTATCCATCGCAGTATGTGTCATCTAAAGTCATTTATACCCAACCGCACCTACGGGCCTATGCGTAGTGGATTATGGCCTACTCCTCTCTCACAGAGGAAACCTGCGTCCCAGTTTTACACAGGCAGATTCTGTACTCGACAAAGTGGGTGGTTGGCTCTTTTTTATTTTACCTTTGCAACCTTAGACATCTATTTTATCTTTACTACTTTATTTCATGTTCCGTGTGGAGTCGGACGTAAAGAATAGTACCATCCCATTATTTCCCGTGAGTGTCTTAAAAAGCGAACAAGGGACTTACTAGAGAATGGGCAGCAACGTTCTCTATGCATTTTACCACCATACTGCGATCGCCAACCCGTCTGCCAAGCGTGGCGATTATGGCAAACTCCCCATTTTTGGGGGAGCCTATGTCCAGCAGTTGACGTTAATCGGCTGTAACGATGATGACTTTATATCATCGGTACCAGCCAACACTGGGCTTATTAATAGTGGGTTACAACCTAACCGTTTCTCATAGAGGAGTGGCCCTAGTCCAAACAGTACGCACATAGGCAACTGTATCTTTAGTTTGCGTTGGTCTGCGTCATCTTTTGGTATACCTGGTCTGTGTAGTACATTAAGGCCCACTCTCTCTCACAGAACCTGCCTCCTAGCCGTAGGAACACAGGCTGATTATTCACTTGACCTAATTGGACGTTTACCCTTTTTTATTTAAGTACAATGTCATCTGTTAGTACACCTTTTTTCTACGGGAAATCATCAAATGACTTCTACCTCTCTGGACGGAGCCGGAGGGCGTGTAAGCCTTGTACTGACTAAAAGCCACCCGTATTCCTTCAGTTGCCTGTGCCAGGGCCACGGTAACTCTTTAGAAAAAATCCGCGACCCTGGCAGGATCTATTGGTACACCTTGTCTGTGTAGTAGATTGAGACCCACTCTCTCACACGGAGAGGAAGTTTGCGTCTTTTAGGAACTTAGGCTAGTTCTACACGCGATAAAAAAGATGGCTGACCACTTTTTACCTTAATAACCTAAAAATAAATTCAAAACTGGCTAAACACAAACTTTGCCGACTCTACGTAGGCAATAAGAAATAATGTATTGAAAATGACATTGCCTACATCGATTGCAAGCACATGACATTGACATCGTCACCCAGTGGCCTTTTAGCCCGCAGCCCATACCTACTGATGCGATACAAGCCATTATCTAATCGATGCTAACAAATTATATTTATTAATTCAGCTAGGATCGATATGCTAGGACGGTAAAGTTGGTGTTTTATGTATAACTATTTATTTGTTAATGTTAGAAATATGATACGATAGGATCATAAAATTAAATATAATTGTTTGCAGAAATTAAAGTAAATATCAAATGTCACTAATGTTTGCAGTTTTTAGTAGAGCGCTTGCAAGAGCTTGCAAATAATTTTAATTTAATGTTTTTCAGATAAAGTTTTAAATGTACCCAGTTACCCACTTAGTGAGTTATACTGTTATTTATACTTTGCTTATTTAAAACAGGTACGGTATCAATTCTTTTCATATCTTCATCAGGTTTTCGGTGTACAAATGAAACTTCTCCGAAACAACGTTATTTTCCCTAACGTGTATTTAAACAAAGGCCTTTGTCTCTTTCTATATCTATACTAATATTATAAAGCTGGGGAGTTTGTTTGGTTGAACGCGTAATCTCAATAACTACTGGTCCGAATTAAAAAATATTTTGTGTTGGGTAGCCTAATTATTGAGGAAGGCTATATAACATCACGCTACGATCAAAAGGAGCGTTGCAGCAACGTAAAATGGACGAAAACTGGCAGGCAATTCGATGCGACGGGAAGAGTCAGGGGAGCAAAAATTTGACGCGGGCGAAGTCGCGAGGCAGAATGTATACATATAGGTTTAGGTTTACATATATTACAAAGAAAGCAGTTCGTAGTCTGGATTTGTGTCCGGGTGATGGCAATAGGCTTGCCCTCTATTACGTGGAACTTAAATATACGGCTTATTAGTCGATTCTACGAATTTATTCGACTGAGTGGTGAACCTACATTTTAAAATAGTCTATGTGTTATTTTTTATGGGTGATTCACACGAAATTAATTAATAAATGGGCGAATCGACAACTCCAGAAATACATATTAGGAAACTGGGATGTTTTGAATTGTATGCCATAAAGTTAAGAAAGAGCACACTAGGTCACAGTGATGCATAAAATTCAGAACTGCCTAATGCGTATTTCTGGAATTGTCGATCTTCGTGCGAATCGCCTACAGCAAAATAGTATAAGTATTATTTAAACGTCGATACACCCGTTTCGGGCGAGTAGATTCGTGCGTATCGACTAATAAGCCAACATAATTACCGAATAGTGGATGTTAATAGTATAGATACACCTTAGCCCAATCTTTAAGGGAAACAAAGCGATTATTTTATAAAGAAAGCACTTTATGAGCTATTTCATAATATACATTTCAGCACTAAAAACTTTTAATGATATTCTTTCAATGGCTACGAATAAATGTATATAGGTAATCTAAATGGAACTGAAGTTTTCCTCATCGTAAAAATAAGACGCTAAAGACAAAGGGTTCAATAGTCGGTATAAGTATAAAATAAAAATCATTTACTTAGGTAGTGGAATAATATGTAATAATGCTTTAATGCATCAATAAATCTTCCATTCAGTTTTTTTTACGGCATTTTTAATGGAAGTTTTGCAAAACACAAACTGTAGTTTGAACAGAAGCTTCTTTTTGTATTCATTTTCCAAGAAAAACTAGTACGACGTTCATGATTGTAAAAATAATTTTATTCTGAAAATACAAGGCTATAATGCCTTGTATTTTCAGGTACATAAAAAGCAACAAGAAGAATGCACCCAGGATTCTGTAATATCTTGATTTAAAAAATTGTTCTGAGAGTTTCTTGCCCCTTCTCCATAGAGATCTACGTTTTGGGTTGAGCAACTAGCTTTAACTTTCTGACTAACTGACCGCTTCTTTGGCAGACCAAAAGTTCCTGTAAATAGTTTAATCGAAATAAACACTGAGTTTATAAAATATCCTTCCAAAGTGACGCACAAATAAAGCCACCGTTTTTGTGGTAAGTGGGTACGTACCAGTCAAATGTCAACTCAAATAGCTTCATACACTAAATAAAGTTTTTATTCACAACACATAACATTACGCCTTGTTTACTCGATGGGTCGAACTAAGGTACTTAAGGTACACCCCCATTTTTAACACGCTTTTACTAGCTTGGTATGTATGTATTTATATACCGGAATCGATTTGAACGTGTTTTTCACGCCCTTCAAAACGTCGGATTAATTTAAAACTGTGCAGACTTATCAAGGACCGCGATCCAAAGTAAAGCAAAAAAAAAACACGCTTTTGTAGCTAGCCGAACTGAAAGCAAACTAACAAGTAAAAAAAAGTTTTTTTTTTCATTTACTTTCTATTTTGGTTTTCTATGAAAGCGTGTTTTTAAAACTATAGTTCATTACAGTTATGTTCAAGTCCCGTGTAATAGGCGGCGAGTCTATTGCTATCAACCGGGCACAAATCCCAACTCCGGGCTGCTACTTGGAAGGTTTTAATTCTTCTCTCTAAAATCATATTAAAATGACAGACAACTCACTCATTAATCGAGACTATTCGCTTTATCTAAAAGGAAAAATACTTTAATGATGTATTGCATATTATGTAGATGTTGACATACATAATAGGTAGGTAAACATCGATCTGTTGCTACAGGATGTGCCATGTTAACAGAAGTATCAAATGGTCTTGAAGGCTATGAATTTAAATGTACTAAGTACCCCTTTATTTAATTTGATTGATATTTTTTTACCTCATGTGGTATGGTATTTTTATTCTAGGTGATGCAACCTTGACATATTATAAATACAATTAATATAAGTGTAAAAATTATTGCGGAACTGTTTAAAAGAGTAACGGTGGAGTTTTTGCCCATTCTTCTTCATACGAAACTACCTTCCGGAAGGGGCAATCAATCCGTTTTTAGGGTTCCGTTGCCAAATGGCAAAAAACGGAACCCTTATAGATTCGTCATGTCTGTCTGTCTGTCTGTCTGTCTGTCTGTCTGTCCGTCCGTATGTCACAGCCACTTTTTTCCGAAACTATAAGAGCTATGCTGTTGAAACTTGGTAAGTAGATGTATTCTGTGAACCGCATTAAGAGTTTCACACTAAAATAGAAAAAAAACAATAAATTTTGGGGTTCCCCATACATAGAACTGAAACTCAAAAATGTTTTTTTTCATCAAACCCATACGTGTGGGGTATCTATGAATAGGTCTTCAAAAATGGTAATGAGGTTTCTACTATCATTTTTTTCTAAACTGAATAGTTTGCGCGAGAGACAGTTCCAAAGTGGTAAAATGTGTCCCCCCCCCCCCCCCGTAACTTCTAAAATAAGAGAATGATAAAACTAAAAAAAATATATGATGTACATTACCATGTAAACTACCAACGAAAATTGGTTTGAACGAGATCGAGTGAGTAGTTTTTTTTTTAAAACGTCATAAATCGTAAACCGCAATTTACCTTACATTCAATCAACTGAAATATAAAAATTAAAAAAAATATATATTTTTAAACCGAGAATACCTACAGATTTGTACGGAACCCTCGGTGCGCGAGTCCGACTCGCACTTGGCCGGTTTTTTCTTTTTTTACACGCTTTATATTAGCTTCACTTGTATGTTTGTATGTTTGTTGGTTTGTAACCGACTCCTTATAGCGCGATTTTGATCCACTTTAAACGACCAGATTTCATTCACACTTTGCACACCTGTCAAAGACCGGTGACAATACTATAATTTCATAAATTTGTGCCATTATCCTTGCCAGGTTTACCAGGACAGCAAAAAAAACTGTCTTCTAAAATTACGCTGCATACGTCTCAAAATTCGAAACACCCTAAAAAATAGAAAATAAATAATAGTTAAAAAAACTAAAAAACACGCTTTCATTTTACGCTTTTTTAGTTTTTTTAAACTATTCTAGTAAATGTTGACGTTCCCAAGTGCCTTCTATGTTCCAATTTAACAAATATAAATGATTTGACTTATTTAAAACATAATTTATAAAATCTTTAAACAAGACAAACCAATATTTACAATGAAGATCACGGAAATCGAATCACGCGCAAACGATAACATTCAAGTAACTTGACTACAATAAGTCAATAACATCCATTACGACTGCATACATATTTGAAGTTACAGTCGTCATGTATCATTTCATAACATTACATAACATCACGGCTGTTATGCCCGAAAGGTTTGGCAGAGGTGTACCTATAGCACATTAACATTTCGTCAGTTATGTTTGAGTCCCATGTAATACGGGACACCTAACCAGACTTCGCGATGCTACTGAATAAAAAAAAACCCAATATCGCCGCCGAGATTCGTACCTAGGACCAGGACCTCATGCTTAGCAGTAGCGCTTTCGATCACTACCTGACCGACTATTGAGTCAGACCGCGTATGTTTTTACTTAATCACTTAATGCTTTAATAACATCAGATAGCGAGGTAAGTTGCTAATCATAAGAAGAATTGTTAAATGTGTCACGAAACCAGATTTGTTTGATTTCGTGACACAAGTGGCTGATGTCGGAAATATCCCGTACATAAGAGTTCTAGGGTTTATTTACTAAACCCCTAATATGTCACCTTGTGAGGATCACTTCGTTCGTATTGGCGGATAGGATTGGACGGTACTAGTAACGAGTTTAATGTACTGTTCTGTTACAGTACCAACAATAATCCTTTAATTGCAAAGAAAATAACCCAACTACATACTAACTTCTAAATTTCAAAATTGTTTTTTATCTATGTATTGATACTTGAAGCAAAAACTTTGTACCACTTTTAACGGAAATAGCTCGCACGGAGGAATATGAAATTTGGCACATTAAAACTTTATATGGAAAGAGAGCGAAGACAGCCAATATATATTTGTATAATAATTGCATTAGAAGTACAATTAAATTTAAATGAATTATGTTCGAATTTGGATCGATTGCTATCAGACTGCCATTGAAACTACTTTCTTTGCTGCACTGCGTATGTGTGTCATTTGCCCAGCTTTACTAACAACCTTCGTTAGAACTCCAGTCATTCAAAATTTAAATATTTTATTCACTAAAGTAGACTTCTAAGGTTCTAAGTTATTTATATAAAAATAGATGGATTTATCATCTCTCTATATTTTTTTAAACACCTTATTATCCTGATAACTTTATAACATACTTAACCTTTTGAATGTCTTAAGTTACACAGTTCGACATAAGCAATTGTCTTTCTATTGTGTCTCTAATTACGGCATTCGATGAGTTAGTAAGTTCTGCCTCTGAGTTGGTCAAAGAGCGATGAAACGCAGCAATCTGGGTGTAAAAGGACATAATTCGGAATACCATGCTGCGTTCCAAAACGGATATAGTACACGTAGGTTAGAAGGCAGCCAGGCTCATATGGGATTGGGCGGGACACATCTAGGGTTGCCACCTTTTTTTTAGCAATTAAAGTACATTGGTTATTATAAATGAGAAACAAAAGTACATAGTATAAAAATAAAGTACGATTTATTTTTCATTATTATAACAATTTTTTAAAGTATAGAGAACAATTATCTGAAATAACGTACAATACTTTATTATAAAGTACGGGTGGCAACCCTAGACACATCCGCCACATGTAGGATGACAGCCACGCTGGTCTCCACATACACATAATGGGTGCCTGAGGATCTGACAGATGATATAGACGTGTAACGCGAGTGCTGGTTAGGTTAGGTTAGGCACGGGAGTAGCTCGCCGCCCGGTAAGGATAAGGACAGGCCCGTGTCGACGACGCGTAGTGTTCCACGCGCGCCTCAAAGAGATGTCAGCAGTATTGAAGGGGTCCGCTAGGACCGATGCCTGCCAGGGTCCCGAGATTTGTTCGAAAGAGATACCGTGGCACTGGCATATGGGCAACTGAAGGAACACGGGTGGGTCAGTAAAAGTCTGACACGCCCTCCCGCTTCGCCCAGAGCGGGAGACGTCATTTGATGAATTCCCCACCCACAAAAAAGGGGTGGCACGGGAAACTAGTTCCTGGAAGGATTTGGAGGAGACCTTTGTTTAGCACAGTGTACGAGAAACATAAAACATAGCATATTCTTCATAAGGTCAACAAAGTTATGGAAATTGCAGGAATTATTTATCTGCATCAAAGAAAAAAAAAGGAAGAACATACAATTTTGAAGTTACAACAGAACTCGACAAAGTGTTGTAAAATGAATCACAGTGATATGTATTTTATTGATTTTTAATGCACTTATATCAATCCTTCAAAGGTGAATGACCATTTTATACAGCGTCTTGCATTGCATTATAGCATTTTGTTGACGAATAAAAGCAAATAAGTATAATAATAACAATTGAATTTGATACTTCGGAAATTTGAAATTGCAAAACAGTTGATAAATCAGCTACATTTCGCCAATTTTAAGTAGGGATGGGCCGAATGTTCGGTATTCGGCATATTCTCCAGAAATGACTAATATTCTTCCCAATTATATTGCATTAAAAAACTCTATAAGCAAATATGAAGTAGCACAATTATAAGTAGGACATGTGGGCCCTTTAAACATACCTAATCAATGGCGAAATATTGCTGTCACAAGGGCAAGATGACCAACTAAACTAAACTAGAGTACCTATATGATGCAGTAACAGTCCGGGCTGTCCGGGGTAGCGGCTTCAATGGCGTAAAGGTAGTGTCCTTCAACGCACTGGACAAGAACAGGCTAAAATTTTTAAGATGCACGATACAGTACCCAAATTCCATCAAAATATTCGGCTGACATTTAGGCCGAATATTTGATTCGGTTAACTTTTAACCGAACATTCGGCCGTAGGTAATAGGGAGGTGAGGCTATGGTCATCAACTACCACAAATCCAGACTCCGGGCTGCTACTGAGACATTTCTAGTAAACAATAAAATTTATAAAAATCACGTAATAAACAGTCGAATCTTACATTGTTTTACACAACGACCCAATAAAACCCTCGGTTTTAAAAGCAACCAAACTAGGTCTACCAACGAAGCCTTTGATTGGCATTTTTTTTAATATTCTTACATTCAAAATCACTACCTTATGGCGTCAATCGTAAGATAAATGTTCCATCTTCATTAATAACTTGTTTTAGTTCGACAAAAAATTGGAAAAGTGGACCAGAATTTAAAATGGTAGAATAAAAAAAAACCTATCTTATTGAATTCAATTTATATAGCTTATCCAGTATGGTTCCGAAATACATGGAAATACTTAAAAATAGCACCTTAACTATATTATTTTTAACAGAATATATATTTGACCAACTAGACCATTTATTGGATGTTAGGGAAAACTAGTTGTGTAGAAATGTGGGTACATAGGACGCCTCTGCTTAACCCTTCGGGAATGCAGGCATGATGTTGAGTGTGTAAAAAACTCTTAGTAACAATCTTTCTGCTTGGTCATCTAAAGAGAACAGCCCATTTTTTTTTTTTTTTTTCATTTTTCATAGCAACTTATTCTTCGCTCGTCAACGGACTTGCGGTTTGTTCCTTTTACTGTTAAAATTGTTACTACTCATAAGATGAAGGTTTGATACGCAATGCAGTGACGGAGACAGTAGTATACCTCTCTTTCATAATACAAATGTTCGCAATAGTACAGAAACTGCGTAAATGGGCGCGCTCGGACGCTCGACCCACTTTACAACGCTAGCTTTGATAACCAAGTCCGGTTTGATGATGACAACAACATTATTTGTTTTATTCCATGGATTAGTAATAGTACGTTGAATGTTACTGCCCTGTGGTATAGTGGGTAGGAGGTCCTGGGTTCGATTCCAGGGTCGGGTAGTGTTATTGGGTTTTTTCATCTGGAATTTCTCAGAAGCCACCAGGAGTTGGAGTTGGATTTGTGCCCGGTTGATGGCAATAGACTCATCCCCTATTACATGGGACTTGAACATAACAGGCGAAATGTGGGTAATGTAGGTACTATAGGCACAACTCTGCGTAAATCTTCGGGGAATATAGTCGGGATGTTTTGTTAGTAATATGTATGACCATACGACACGAATTAAGAACTTTGTAATTTAAATTGACCAAACAGACCTTTGTCCTACAAGCGAGAACAAAAAGAAAAAAGTTAAAGCCTGTGTTATGGACTTTATGAGGATTAACTCTGTAAAGGTTACACGTAATTGCTTCCTCCACGTTCTTTGATGATTTGAGTGTCATACAGAACGGATAATGAATGCATCGAAAGAATTAAAACAGGATTTACCATTAAGATTTTTGTACCTAAAAATAACAAGAAACGTGTGTCACTTAAAATCAACTTCTGATCTCTTGGAAGAGTCATTGTTGATTTAGTACTTGAAGAAATGTGAAAATGTTTACATTTTTTAATTGAAAGTTTTGAATTTTACTGAAAACAGTAACCAGAGGGGCAATTCCAGTTATTTTAAGAACGTTCTCATTCAAATCTCACACATCTAAATCTGTCAAAAGTACGTCTAATTTCCTTAATTTTTTACAAGTTTTTGACATTGATTATCGCCGATATGAGATTACGACTAGATCTTTAACGTTTTTTAAATACGAGAACTGGCCTTTTTCAAGTTTAGTCATTTACCTACTTAATTAATATCTCCATAACATTTTTCTTTTACGAAAACAACAACATTATTTCTAGATTAATTAAGATAAGACTGACAGTTAGTAATAAATGGGTTCTTGAAGTAATTGCTTAAAGATGTCAATTAAAATATTATTTATACTTTAAGAACCTTATTTAATACTTGCATTAGCACCCATACAATTAGATTGTTGACAATACCATCTGCCTAGAAATAATGGTAATCTATGGCAATTTCGATGCCCATATCCCATGACATCTATCTATAGATTTGAGGAAGAAAGAAGCTGATAATGATGATAACATAAACTGCCTAAGTCCAGCCAAAGAAACTGAGGATGTTCCATCAATTTGGACTCAGGACCCGAAGCTGTGACGTGCCATCACAATGCATCATGAAATGATGAAACTTTTCCATAAACCATAAAAATCTTCTAAAAAAGACACTACAAAGTGAAAAATTACTTTAATTTCTTAAGTCGGTGTCTTTCTGTATTTTAGTTTTTTTTGCCACTAACTTCCGAAGTTAAAAGTTGTGGTTGTTTCTTTTATTTTTCACTTTATAGCTAATAGCAGCTACCCCACACCAATTCGTATACCACTATTTGCTATGTAAACAACAGTAACTGAATGTATGCATCATCAAGTTGCACCAAGTGGATTAAATATGTACGTATTATCGAAGCTACCGAAAAAATTTCCCAAGCAAAGTTAATGAAATATATATGGTACCACCCCTGAAACATATCATATACACTAAAAGAATATTTTACAAATCGATTTACAGTTGCCAGAGATATCGCGGAAAATATAAACAATATGGTTTTTTTTTTATTGTTTTTTTTATGATTCCAATAAACGCATTTTCTTTCTTTCTTTCAATAAAAAAGTAAAGACAAAAAGAGAAACCCCTACTTATTGAAGTAACCCACTTCAATAAGGAGGTTCTCAAAATGATACAAAGCTTGACTTCCGCGTCAAAACTGTTTGTTTGCAAGCCCTTTGACCATCTAGTTATGACATTGAAGCTACATGGCAATGTCAATAGATACAAAATGACGTATACACTTATCCACGAAAGCACGATGATAGCAAAACTTGTGTGTTGTATTTAAACCAGTTTAATTCATCTGATTTAGGTAAAAAATGTATCATATTTCAATAACGCTGCGGACGATTTTAAAACCTTGTTTTTTTTTCTAAGAGAACACTATATCCTTCATTCGCACGAGACGTGAATGTGACAGGCATTGAGTGAAAATTTTTATCTATAAGTATTATAAATTAAAGCCGCTTTTCGTGTTTTTCTGTGACCGCGTTGCTCTCTTTAACTCTATAACACCATAATTTTGAGTTTGTTTGAAGGTTTATGTGCAAAATATACTATACTATGTATTTATTTTAGTGATTGTTTGCTGCACCGGTCGACGTCATCACGTCAGCGTAGGCTGTCGCTGAAAACCAGCGCTGGGCTCTGTCTCGCATAGGGTCGCAGCATTATGCTGAGCGATGGCCGTTTTGGGTAGATGTGACGCATGTTTTTCCCCAGCTTTTTTTTGTGTTTTGGTCTTTCTTTGCGTCATGTTTGACGCAAATAAACATATTTTCTTTCTTTATTCTTAAATACATTGGTATTAAATTTTGATGTTTCATACAATATTTTGATGTTTTGTGAAGTCGTTAAAAACGAACTAAGTAGAATTAAATAAAGCAACTTATGTAGCCAACAGACAGATTAAATTCTTAGAAAGGTGAACTTATTCCAAGTCCTCTAAATCAAGTTAAATGTAATCAAATGGAAGTCAAAATGTTTTAAAAACATAAGAGACATAGGAGGTAATTGTGACCCATACTTTGCATCTCAGAAATTACAGATCCTTGGAGATACTGTCCAGAACAAACCAGTCCTACTATTTATACATTTTATAGCAAATATACAGGGTGTTATGTACGATATCGACGTGCAAACTGTAACCATGAATACAGCTCATGATTCTAGAGAAAGAAAAAATCTGCTGATTCATAAAAGAGTGCACACACAACACAACAAACACCTACGCATTGAAAATGTATGGGAAAGCATTTTTTTTTTTATTACCGACGAAAAATTTCAACGCCCTTTGCGTTGAAATTTTTCGTCAGTCAGAATGTTCAGAATCGTGTACTGAGTTCACGGTAATAGGTTGCGCGTTAATTTTCCTGCCACTATTTAATATTATAAATGTGAAAGTTTGTATGTTTAGATGTCTGGATGGTTGTCACGCAAAAACGGTCGAACTTCGATGAAATTTGGCACACAGTTAATTTATAACCTGAACTAACATCTAGGATACTTTTATCCGAGTATTAAACTTATAAACCCAGTATAACGCAGAACTTATAGAATGACACAGTTTGTCTATGCGTTGAAATTGCGTAACGGCTGTCGCAAATTGTCAACTATCCTAGAAACGATGACAAGGAGATCACAAATGTACATAATAGGTACATGAGTAAGTAGGTACAAGAGGCTTATTTAGTACAAATGACGTAAGTTAGGAAGTTGTGTAACATATATGTATACATGATGAGTTTGAAATTATTATGGTATGACTTCTAGTACAACTGACGTCTGTGGTGGGTTGGTCAGGTTATATCAAACGCCTACTACTAATAAAGACAGAGTATTGTGGTCATTTCATTCATCCTAACTTAGAATAGTGCAAGTCGTGGTGTGTTAACCTCTGTCAGGGTCGCGAAATTGTTCGAAAGAGGTGTGGCCCTAGCATAGGCAAGCCCTAGCATAGGCAACTGTAGGAACACGGGTGGATTTTAGTCAGTAAAAGTCCGCCACGCCCTCCCGCTCCGCCCGACCGGGAGACGTCATTTGATGATTTCCCACTCCAATAAAAAAGGCGTGTTAAGTTTATGTTAGTGGTTCAAAATCTAGAGAAGTAAACCGGACTATCCAGCAGTGGATTGCGATAGGCTGATTTGATTTGAAACCGGACTTATCCAGTAAAGATTTTTGAATAAACTTGGAAAAGCCTTGAAGCACAAAGATCAGCGTTCATAGTATTATTTCGCTTGCATTCGACGCGAATTAACAATACTCAAACAATTTTTTTTTTTTTGCTTTTGCATCAAACTGTATCATGTTATCTACATTGTCAATTAAAATCTTAATTTCACGAGCATTCCGCCATTTTGTAATCAAATTCCGTCGTAAAATGAGCATTGTAATCAATTCGAAACATCAACTATCTGTGTTTACTGATTGTACACAATATTTATGCAGTTTGCATTTACTACTTGACATACTTTATTAGGTATTTCCTGCAAACCTAATGTATTTGTATTTTGTATCCTGCAAGCATTGTTAAGGTGGATGTCCAAGGTACCCCGCAAAATTCAAATTCCCTTAAGTTATTAGCAATTTGCAGGTTGGTGTTAGGTGGTACGTTGATTTGTACGTAGACGACAATATGATAAATATATGACTTTACAGATTTAAAATCAAAATTATTAATGAGTACCTATGAGTACATTTAACTCCATTGAATGTCGTGGAATAGTATTCCATTCATTTTTTTTTATATTGGGCTTACAAAATTGCAGAGATCAGCCGATCTATTCTAAAAAAATCTCACCGTGAAAACTAAGGTGAAGTGACCCAAAAGTGAGCTGTCATTCCATACGATCCTAGGGATTAACACTAATGACAGCTCACTTTAAGCTCACTTCACCCAAGTTATCACGGTGAGATTTTTCCAGAATAGCGCTACAGCACGTAGCCCGAACTTAAACCCAGTAAGGTATATCTAGAACATGCTCAAAAGAAAGATTAAGTCCGCCTCCAAGCCACTGGCGGCTTAAAGACCATTGCTACATTTCTAAGTTGGTTTAGAGCTTCCAGAAGCTCTAAACCAACTTAGAAATGTAGCAATGGTCTCTTGGGAAGACATACTCCAAGTTGATATTAGAAACATCATTCAAAGCATGCCGAATCATATGCAAGAGGGAAAGAGAAGGAAACACCCGATATTAACACGTAGAGATATGTGTTTTTAAATTGATAGTACTAAATATATTTTTTCTGCAAAAGTGCCTAGTTTTGCAGGTGTGGGTCCTTTTCTAATTACTTATTGCTAAAAGCATAAGAAATACCTATAGAGTGTAGATGCACTATTATACTGACTACAATTAATTATTATTGTATTTGAATATATTTTTGCTATCATTATGATAATAACTGATTAATTAAACACATTTTTGGTTGATTACAAAAAAAAAACAAACTAATTATATATTTGTAATCAACATAATTATCGATATAAATAATATTAATTAATACCAAATTTACTTAATTATACGTTTGTTATCAATCAAAAAGTATGGTTAATTATGTATTATCAAAAAATATATATTTATATCTACATATTATTATTTTATTATAATTATGAGTATTTTTGTTTTCAATGAAAAATATGTTTATCATTATCTAAAAATGAAATAGTTAATTATTGTTATAATGACATGTTTTTGTTTTCAATAGGTAGGTACCTATAAATTTATTTAAAAAAATAAACAATACTAGCTTCTGCCCGCGTCTTAGTCCGCGTGAAATTTCTTGGTTCCCCGACCCACCCCGCCGCATCGCATCGCATCGCCGACGCGCGCTATTACTTTGTTTTCGATTAACGTTCGTTTTTACTTTTTGCTCGACTCCTTAGAGCGTAGTCCTAGCGTGATTTCAAATAGCGTATCTATAGAATTAAGCTATCTTGGCAAAAGTGTTTTTTGAAATCAGACTGGTAGTTCTCGAGATACGCGCGTTCATGCAAACAAACTCTTCAGCTTTAAATCAACGTACCACACGTTGATTTGTACGTAGACGACAATATGATTCGCAACTGTAAAAAATATTACAGATTTATAATAATGAAAATTATTAATATAACCCTATGAGTTCATTTAACTCCATTGAATTTCGTGGAATATTATTCCATTCATTTTCTTTTATATTGGGCTTACAAAATTGCAGGGATCAGCACGTAGCCCGAACTTAAACCCAGTAAGGTATATCTGGAACATTGAGCATGTTCCAGATATACCTTACTGGGTTTAAGTTCGGGCTACGTGCAAAAGAAAGATTAAGTCCGCCTCCAAGCCGCTGGCAACTTGAAGACCATTCCATTCCATTTCTAAGTTGGTTTAGAGCTTCTGGAAGCTCTAAACCAACTTAGAAATGTGGCAATGGTCTCTTGAGAAGACATACTCCAAGTTGATATTAGAAGCATCATTCAAAGCATGCCGAATCATATGCAAGAGGGAAAGAGAAGGAAACACGCTATATTAACACGTAGAGACATGTGTTTTTAAACTGATAGTACTAAATATATTTTTTCTGCAAAAGTGCCTAGTTTTGCAGGTGTGGTCCTTTTCTAATTACTTATTGCTAAAAGCATAAGAAATACCTATAGAGTGTAGATGCACTATTATACTGACCACAATGAATTATTATTGTATTTGAATATATTTTTGCTATCATTATGATAATAACTGATTAATTAAACACATTTTTGGTTGATTACAAAAAAAAACAAACTAAATATATTTTTGTAATCAACATAATTATCGATATAAATAATATTAATTAATACCAAATTTACTTAATTATATGTTTGTTATCAATCAAAAAGTTTGGTTAATTATGTATTATCAAAAAATATATATTTATATCTACATATTATTATTTTAATTATGAGTATTTTTGTTTTCAATGAAAAATATGTTTATCATTATCTAAAAATTAAATAATAATTCATTGTGGTCAGTATAATAGTGCATCTACACTCTATAGGTATTTCTTATACCTATAGAGTGTAGATGCACTATTATACTGACCACCATGAATTATTATTGTATTTGAATATATTTTTGCTATCATTATGATAATAACTGATTAATTAAACACATTTTTGGTTGATTACAAAAAAAAAAAAACTAAATATATTTTTGTAATCAACATAATTATCGATATAAATAATATTAATTAATACCAAATTTACTTAATTATTATATATGTTTGTTATCAATCAAAAAGTTTGGTTAATTATGTATTATCAAAAAATATATATTTATCTACATATTATTATTTTAATTATGAGTATTTTTGTTTTCAATGAAAAATATGTTTATCATTATCTAAAAATTAAATAGTTAATTATTGTTATAATGACATGTTTTTGTTTTCAATAGGTACCTATAAATTTATTTAAAAAAATAAACAATACTAGCTTCTGCCCGCGTCTTAGTCCGCGTGAAATTTCTTGGTTCCCCGACCCACCCCGCCGCATCGCATCGCATCGCCGACGCGCGCTATTACTTTGTTTTCGATTAACGTTCGTTTTCACTTTTTGCTCGACTCCTTAGAGCGTAGTCCTAGCGTGATTTCAAATAGCGTATCTATAGAATTAAACTATCTTGGCAAAAGTATTTTTTCAAATCAGACTAGTTCTCGAGATACGCGCGCAAACAAACTCTTCAGCTTTATTATTAGTACATAGATACAATACTACATACAATATTATTTTGACACCTTGTAAGACCATCTCAACCAGTAAAAGGTGGAGTTTTTATTATGCAAAATACCACTCAACTGTCATAACGAGTTTTGGATCAGCATAAACAGAATGAAGCCGAGTCGTTCGCACCGTGACTGCTTCGG
This sequence comes from Aporophyla lueneburgensis, assembly GCA_932294355.1. NCBI lineage: Eukaryota > Metazoa > Arthropoda > Insecta > Lepidoptera > Noctuidae > Aporophyla > Aporophyla lueneburgensis. The sequence goes on from OW028746.1 coordinate 6,342,028, forward strand.
ATCTAAAAGTGGTATAAAATTGGCAGGACTACAATAGAATTCTTTACTTACTTGTATCCGGTGAGAATATTGAGTAGTGTGGATTTTCCGGCACCGGAGGGTCCCATGATGGCAGTCAGCTCGCCGGACCGTAGTCGGCCGGAGACCGACTTGAGGATCGTCTTCACATCTACGAGAAAGAACAGGTTGGTTAGCCAAAAGTTATAAACAAGGATTGTTGGAATTATGCGCAGTGACAACATGGCCAAGAGATACTTAGGTTTTTCGGACCCTTACTCAGCTTTAGACGCCATCTCTTAATTCATAATGATCAGCAGGGCGAGCACGGCCTCTATGAGGCCTTGAGTCATGCATTTTATCACGGTTTTTGCTCCCAAACTGTGATAAAAACGTGTAACACAATCCTATCACAGTAGCCCGTGCTCGCCCCGCAGCAAAATGCTTAAACGTAGTTGTTGTTCAGGAAAATAATATCCTCTGATATTGGATATCCTTAAACAAATGAAAAATGTTGACATCCTCGTTGCTCTAGTGCTCGCAAGCACTACTGCTGAGTATCTGGTCCTGGGTCTGGTTCTACCAGGTCGGAAAAAGTGTTATTGCGTGTTTCTATCTGGAGTTAAGTAGGAGCCCGGATTTGTCCCCAATTGATGGCAATAGGCTCGCCCCCTATTATATGGGACTTATTTACGCCTTATTTTCCCGACCCTTTGGGAAAACAAGGCGTAAAATCTTTTATGCTTTAAAAAATATATTTATAATAACAGCCGGAAAGTGAGATCGGATCAGTCCAAAGCCTTGACTACTTATTTTAGTCTTGAATGTTATTCATGAGAATTGTCGCTAGTCCTTTCAAATTAACCAATTTAGCTACCAAGAGCCTTCAAAATTCAAGTAATTACAGAGCATTAAATTATTAACTATGTTGTTGCTTAGAGGTCGTGTTTTTATACAGTTCACAGACCCGCCTGTGCAAAAAATGTTGTATACGTCTTTAATTTGCGGATGACGTCTTGACTGGTAGGTCCAACAGAATATTAATGTACGAGCTCAGAAAAAGATTTGCCTTCCTCGTTCGACGCTTAATCTGAGGTTGAACAATCATACAGTGTTTTTGACGCATGGACTGACAATTTTGTTTTGGGGGGATTTGGTGGGTCATGTGCTATCTTTCACCTATAGACGGTAATACCTTTCAGTTTTATTTTTATTTTTTTATAATTAATTTGGAATTTGATGATTTTCACACAACAATTATTTTTAAGTTTTTGAAAGCTCGTCAAGTATTTTTTGATGCTTTAGGCTGAGAATTTGTGGTTTATGTAGAATAATCATACATTAGCGAATGCAATAAAAGTTATTTGGTACAAATACAAAACGAAACTAAAAAATATGTCGATCTAAAGACGATGATTCAGGTAATTTTCAAAAACAAACAAAAAAAATCGTATCTTGATTACAGTGACAGTTAGGAGATGGGGTCCATGGATGAAAGATGAAAGACACAACATGACCCCCACAATCCCCCAAAAAATTTAGTCAGTCCATCCGCCAAACACCCTGTATATTAGTTGAATTATGAGTTTTTTTTCCGGGTATTATGGCAACGCTATGTTGTTATCCGACAAATTCTGAAGAAGATGGATTCCATCGTCATCATCATTACGATCATGCTACTAACACAATAACAGTAGAATGACTTTCATTTTGATAGTTCGACAATATTCATTGCTCTATTTACGTTGTTAAAGAGACAATTTTTTCGAACATATTAAGTAATGGATTAGCAATATCCTTAAACATATCCGGATTCATAGTGTTGCCGGGTGCAGGCTTGGCTCATGGATTGGGGATTCTTATGAGAAGTAACATAGTATAAAACAAGGTATAAAGTAACGTAAATAATTAACTAAAGCTAGATCGTCTGAAATACTCGTCTTGCTCAACAAACAATATTTTGTATCTATGACAACGTACGCTTGGCACATATCAAGCTATACTTTACCAGTATAATCTGACTTATCATTGTACTAAAAGCCTATGCAATCCGAGGTCAGCTAAAACTGGAAATGTATAGCTTGATATGTACCTAATCTTAAAGTCAAATGAATGACTACTTGCTAAGCATTTCCCGTCAATTGTTCTTACAATATTAAAATCACACCATTTTGTGCTAATGGTTTCGAATGAATTTAGAACAAAGGTAGGTTTCATATGAGGATAGGCCTGCCAAATTAGCAACTTTACTCAATACTTTTATTGCATTCAACATGTAGGGATCCTTAGGTGGTATAAGCTTATAATTAGATCATATGGACCCTGTCGGACACAGCAATAAGTGAGTTAGGTCATTCACAGGTCAATGACTGTAAGAAGAGAAAATAAAAGTATAAAAAGTGCCAGTTGGACTCGCACACGAAGGGTTCCATACCACTACACAGTGTCAAATTCAGTTTTAAACCTCTAACGCAAAGAGAGGGGTGTTATAGGTTTGACCGCTATGAGTGTCTGTCTTTGTGTCTCTCTATTTTTCTGTCTGTGGCACCGCAGCTCTTAAACGGGAGTACCGATTCATGTGCGGATTTTTTTATTATTACCGACATTCTTATTAAACCTATTCTTTTTTTTACATTTTAGAGATTTTCGTTTTTTGTTGTTATAGCGCAATAGGAATACACACTCCGTGAATATTTCAATTGTTTAACTATTACGGTTCATGAGATTACAGCCTGCTAACAAACGGAAGGACAACGAAGGTTTAGTTTAGGGTTCCATTGGCATCTTTTGGAAACGGAACCCCGCAAAAGTAAGTACGATGACCACTTGATTATGTTTCTTGAAGTTCAAAGACCGTTATAGTCTAATTGTATTCAACATCGTTATTAGAAGCCAATGAAGAAAATGTCGTGAGGAAAGTATTGAGTATGTATGTCGATGGCTTTAAGACTAGTGGGAGACCAAAGAAACGATGGATGGACTGTGTGAATTATGATATGGATAGAAAGGGGGTGACTGCTGAGATGACGACTAATAGAGAAGTGTGGAAGAAAAAGACATGTTGCGCCGACCACAAATAAATTGGGATAAGGGCCGTGGAATGATTAATTATTGTTATTAGAAGCCATAAAGTACTACAAATTCGACTAATGACGGACGTAATGAAATTGAAAGGGGTTTCTCGCTCTGTTTTTTAACAAATACTACTGTATTTGCCTTGAAATATTGCAATTGCAAGACACACTGTGGTTGCTAGGTAAACAATCAGTAACACCATTAGAGCAACCGGTTTCTCTCGCCCGATGTCTCGAGTCTTACTTACTATATCTTAGCTTGGATCTTCTCAGAGATCCGCTTGGATATCATTACTAATTTTTTTTTCTTATTGTGCGTCGTTCTTACGTTTTTAATCTCATCTATGTATATTATAGGACATTTTCCAAAAAAAGAAAGACCTAAGATTTTGCTTCCTAAGAACGACTTACTTTACGATATTTGATATATTCATTCAGCCATATTTGGACGGACAGAATTCGTATCTTATTTCTTTAATCGCGCAAGCCAAAAGTTGTTGTGTATCTTCTTTATGCTTTTAACCACACTCACAGTAAGCAATATACAATGTGTAACATAATTAACGTTAGACCTCATACAACCCAATACAATCACCAAAACATTTTTTTTTTTTTTGAAAGCTGAAAGAACAGAACCGTTTATATTAAGAAAAACATGTTTACTTTATGCACTTCGAATTGAATGTTATTGGCTTCAAAAAGATTGAATTTTCTTGGGCTTAATCGGTGGTAGGTATGACATAATACATTTTTTTTAAATACCCACATTTAAAGTTACTGAAATTGATTTAGTAGTCCATTAGGAACAAACTACTTTCAGGTTTTACATTTATTATGTTACACCTATTGAAAGAGAACGGTATAATGAACCCAGTTGTAATAAAGTATGAATAATTTATTTGATATTAATATCCCATTCATACAGTTTCACACGCATACCAACGAGCTTATATTTGCAAAACAATTCAATGAAAATAGTCAAAACTAGTTTTCAAATAAGATTTACTATAACATGATGATACCAACATGCAAATACTTAACTTCCTCCTTCCTATTTGCTATACGAACTGTTCATTTAAAATTAGATTCTGTTCAACGCCTCAAAAGTTCAGATTTGTATGTATCTGGAATATTAATAGACTGTTTTACAAACGTCACGTAAGCTGGTCCTTTGTTCGTCACTTTACATATTACTCATGCTTCGCAAAGTCCACGGCACATATGGGCTTTAGATTGTATACTATCGATTGTATTGTTACATTCCTTGCTATTTTGTTATTCTAAATTGTACATAATTAGCCTATGATGTTTCCATTGCTGGGACAGAGGCCTTCTCTCGGTGAGAGGGAATGGGCCATAACCATAATCCACCACGTGGGCCCAATGCAGGTTGGTAGATGTCACATGTCTTTGATTGTTTGTTTCTAGGACATGCTGGTTTCCTCACGATGTTTTCTTTCACCATTTTGAGAGCAGATGAAATAATTAAGCAAAGCGCCTGTCTAGGTTCGAACCTACGACCTACTCAAGTCGTTACTACCATTGCCCCCTGCTTCTAATATGTACTGCGTCACTAAAGGACAGTAAAGGACTTGTGTAAAAGTATGAAGAAAATTGAATAAGTAAAGATGACCAAACGAGGAACAAGGAAAACTTTAACGTTGATTCTTTGACATAGTCTCATGCATGGTACCTACCCTAGAGTTATGGGGTATCAAAAGGAACACCTTGTTTACAATTTACACTTCGTTTTTACAATGAAAGGGAAATAAAATTGAAATAAAAATACATTAAAAAAAGTTAGATAATGAAAAAAAAAATGTTAACAATTCTAAAACACATTCAGTTTCAGATTAGAATGGAGTAGCATGTGTGTGGGATACTGAGTTAACTAAGCAGGTACTATAAAAGACTGTTTCACTTTTGCATCTTGATTAGTGTCGTAATCGCCTACTACAATAACATTGCACATTGCAGTAAGTACAAGGGTCGAATGTACACATATACCTAACACGTGCACATTACACTTTATCATCAGTCGCATACAAACCCATCAATTTAAATAATTACACCGCAAGAAATTGCTGAAGACACCGTTCTTTTAATTAATCCTTTAGTCTAGCTGTTAATTCTTTTTGTCCAGTAAAATGATCCTAGCTATTCTTACTGCCAATTAAAGTGTCATTATCGCCTCACAGAGACAATAACGTATTCATTTAATTGTTTCCATTCTTCGTCAATAAACGTCTTTATTGTTCTGTCTTTGGATTACGTTTACAATTGTCATTAGCATATAAATACGGGATTTACATACATACATAAACTCACGCTGTTTCCCTATGATGGTAGGCAGAAACTACAAAACGCCATCTGCTACGATTCTTACATAGTCCTTTTTTTTGGATGGGAAATCATCAAATGACTTCTCCCGCTCTGGGCGGAGCGGGAGGGCATGTCAGACTTTTACTGACTAAAACCCACCCGTGTTCCTTCAATTGCCCATGTGCCAGGGTCACGGTATCTCTTTCGAACAATCACGCGACCCCGGCAGGCATCGGTCCTAGCAGACCCCTTCAGTTTTGCTGAAATCTCTTTGAGGCGCGCGTGGAACACTACGCGCCGTCGACCCGAGCTTGGTCCATACCGGGCGGCGAGCTACCCATTGCTCGCCACCCTACATAGTCCTTTGCCTCGTTTAAGTTCATACATCTGGTCACACACGCACGCTGGCTACCAGTACTACGCAGCTGAACCTTCTGAAGAACATCACCAATAAGGTCGGGATTTATTGGTATAGTCATTCTAAGCATGAACGATAAGTACCTCTGTACAGTGTACATACATAGGTGATACTAGTTCCACATGAAATTTGACGGTATCATCTCGGAGTCTGGATCTGTGCCCGGTTGATGGCAATAGGCTCGCCACGTATTACATGGGAAATTAAACATTACTGGCGAAATGTGGGTGTACTATGGGTACACTGCTGCCTAACCACTATACACTTCTGCTTAACTCTTGGAAATTACAGGCGTGATGTTATTTTAAGTGTGTAGCAACAACAACAATTTCTAAATTTCCTCGACGCTAACAGCTTTCTAAGGCCAAGGAGAGACTGATAGCAATCATAATGTCCCCATAACTCTCCACTGCGCAAACTTCGCATCCATTCATTGTATCAATTAATCAGTGTATTCAACGCTAAAGTTTTCGTCGCCAAGATCATCTACACGATCTTGAAAACTGCATCAAAACCCATCAAGAAGTTTATAAGTTCTGACGAATAAACTGAAACACGGCTGTTTTGTACTATGTAGACATTTCGGAATAAACCAGAAAGATTTCAAATTCCTAAACTGGAATCGAACATATTTTTTGTTGATAACGAATGTTGTATTTGCATCAATTCAAGAGTTGCCGCAATAACAAACTGTGCATTCAAATCGATAAAAGTCACTCAAATCCAAACGTTTATTTTCTTTGCCTACGTCATGTAGACACCTGTAGTACGCACGGCGACAAATCAATTTCCAGTATAAGCTGACTTCTCACTGTACGAAATACCTATACGATGCGAGGTCAGCTTAAACTGGAATTTATAGCTTAACCTGTAGCCGTGTGTACGTGTACGATATCACGCACCAGTCATGCTTCTACGATATTCAAATCAATTTTCCATTATGAAGAGCCGTGGTCCCAAACCACATTTACCTCTTTTATATAAATTACTTTAGATTTAATTAGATGGCGCCAGTAATGGCCTACACGTTTAGATCCATCGAGGTCACATAATAACATGTCAATTAGATATCTTATCTATAAAGCCACATCAAGCCAGCTGATCTATTAATACTTACGGAATAAAACTAATAATTTATTTGAATAAACATGATAATGATATGGAAATGTAATTCGAAAGGAAGGAAATGCAGAGCAATCAATCCTTGGAGCACAAAAATCTATAAGTGGCTCGTTATTGTCAGAAATAAATAATTAAAATATTTATAAAGTCACAGAAAAGGAAAAATATGGGTGCTTTAAAATTATGATTAAAGCCACCATAGATCACAACAATGACAAAAGACATAATTGGACGGTAACAGAAATCTGTTCACCCGGATGAAAGAGTTAGAGTCTTGCTTTTCCACTAAAATTCATTCATAAGAAAAACTAGGGAAAATAAGATGAAAAATAAATTTATAGAGTGCATTTTGACAATCCAGTAGATTAGTGTCTGAAACTGAATAAGGATACTAACTCAAGAAAATATCTAACGAACAAACACTATAAAAGATTTTTGATAAAGATCAGGATTCAAAATCATTATCAGGCTAGCCTTGTCCCATCTATGTTGAGCTCAGCTTCTAATCAAACCGGATGCATTCGACTACCAGTATTTTACATGGAGCGACTGCCTATGTAGCTCCACCACCAGTTACTAGGTAAGATGATACCACATGGTTAGACTGCTTGTCAGACTTTCGGGCTTCTGACGACCCGTAATAACTGTCAATGATCCGCAGATTATAATACTTTCTGAGGCACGGAAGGGTCTTCGACTGTGAATATAGTTAACCATCCACGAACCATAGTACACGGCAAAAAGACACGATAAATAGTATATGTCATCTTAACTGATTGGTCTTCTGTTAATTCTACCAGTAGTTCCGTACTCAAAGAAAGTATTTGCCATTTCCTTATTTTAATAGTTTCCTCTTCCTGGCTCTTCCAAAGGTCGAGATCAACAATTAAAATAAAATGTCATCCATTTCACTGGATTGCCAGTATTATGCAACCTGTTTACCTTCCTTTAAGTCTACATTCGGTCGTTAACCTGAAATCTGCATTAACATTGAACGTTTTCCCGTATCTTTACATAAAATGCCAACATGTGTAGGAAGAAGTATATGGTATTTACTTTCTTGTTTTCCTACCTAGGTTGATTAATGAGTTTGATGATAGAAAAACTGAACTGAAGATTCATGATCTAAATCTATATTTAAAGCTAAAATTTTGCATCCCTCTTTTATTAAAATTACGCAAACGGACCAGTATGAAATTTGATATGTTAAAGTGTATATAAGGTGTATATATTCATACACGAAATATTTTAAGAGGTACACCTGTAGGTGGTAAAGAAGCTATAGGAGCAAAAAGATTTTTTTTTCTAAGCGTTTTTGAATTTTCTTAATTATTATAATTTTAAAACTGCTTGAGACGTTTTGCATAAAACCTTTACTCCAAATTCTATGAATGGCCCACCTGACGCTGCGAGGGCGGCGACCGGACGGCACGAGCATGGCCGTGGTGTCTCGGGCCGTAAAAAATAAGAATGAGCCAGTATTTCTTATGTGCGTCAAATAATTTATAAATATTAAATTTTGAAAAAAATACATTTAGAATTTTTTTTTCCTTTCTTTAGCTTCTTTACCACCTACAGGTGTACCTCTTAAAATATTTCGTGTATGAATAGATACACCTTATATAGAAGAGTGCAGAAAGCTAATATTTTTTAATTATGGTCGATATTCGTATTAATTTATTATGGGCGATTTTCGACTCCTGAAGACTAATAGTAAATATAGGCTTCGAATACATCCTATCTCGATTTAATCTTTCGAGCAGTTCATCACCATCATCATTCTCTTCCCCTTATGCTAATTTATCTGTGTTCCAACATGTATTTTTCTTCCACGCTTCTCTGAGTCGTCATCTCAGTCCGCTTTCTAACCACATCATCATTCAAACATTGTGTCTTTGGTGTTCCCTTACTTTTATAGCTATACACTCCCACATACTCACAACTTGAATCTTCTGAACACTGTATACATAAAAGTAAAGATAATATGTCTAACAAAACAAAAGGTAAGAAACAAAGTGTGGCAACCTCACTGTCACAGGGCTATGCCAGTCGGCAACAAGAAACTACAGCCTTGGTCTAGAAACGCATTTCATTTATCGCTATGAACACGATCAAACTTTTGCTTGGTATAGATAACTACTTGCTAAGAATTAGAAAAGAAAGAATAGACAGAAGGAAAATGCATTTGAAAACAATTTGCGGTAAACGTGACGCAAAGAAAGACCAAAAAACACAAAAAAGGCGGCCACGTGCACGCAAAACGGTCATCGGTCATCATAATGCTGCGACCCTACGCGTGACAGAGCCCCAAGAGCTGGTTTTCAGGTGAAATTTGGCACACGTATAGATTATGACAAAGGATACTTTTTAACTCGATATACGTTCCTTTGAGTTCCGACTTCTACACAGGCGAAGCTATGGTAAAAGCTAGTGCTTAATTTATAAATGTAATGAATAATGGCTAAAATTCAAGCCTAATAATGTGGATGTAGTATAAGTACTTCCTCTGCCTGATCCTTCGGAGATTACAAGTGTGATGTGTGTTAATTCAGACGTTTGTGAATGAACGAAGAGATTTCGGCCGATTTTGGGTTCGGTTTTGATTAATAAGTCATAGAAAGAAGGGTACCTACAATAAAACGATTTGTTTTTAAAAACAACCCATACTGACAAATCGGACTTTTGAGGTTGTTGTCCTACGTGAGGTATTCTATTCAAATTATACAAAAATAAACTATTCCAACTTAATATTGAAGAGGTAATTTAATTATTATTCTTCTCGAACTAATCTGTTTCGTAATGAAAAACAATATTAAGGAAATTCCTAAACTATCCAAAGTTAACTCCTAAATTAATTAAAGGTAAAGCAATGTTAACCATTTTCAAATAAAGGCGAAATGTGTGTGGGTCAGTTACCTACATCTCTGCCCAACCCGTTAAGAAAAGAAGACGAGATGTTATGTGTTATTCTAATAGTTAAGCCAGAACCCAAAATTATAAAAAAAGCGGACATTTCAACCTTTTATGGTTCATGAGATACAGCCCGCTGACAGACAGACGAACGTACAACGGAGGCTTAGTAATAGGGTTCCATTGCCACCCTTTGGGTACAGAACGCTAAAAAGTAATTAATGGTTTGATGAATATCTTGGTTTTATTTCCCTGTTCACATTTAATTTAAGCACAGATACAAGAATGCCATGGCCACTTAGCCATTTAAGTAAGGTGCGGTTTTCCCTATGATAGCATACAGTTTAGGTACCTACAAATACATATCTGATCGTTTTGTATATTTCAGAATCCACAATTTGTTTGTACATGCAATTATCGACATGAGTATAAGTTACATTAGTTGTTTAGCAAAAGCATAATCATCATATAATGTTCCCACAGCTGGGACAAAGGCCTCCTCTCTGTGTGATCCACCATACGATGAAGATGCGGATTCGTAGTTATCATGTGTCTTCGATTTTTTTGGTTCTAGGACATGACGGTTTTCTCACGTTTTCCGTCAAAGTTTTGAGAGCAGTGGTTGTGAAAAAATTTACACAAAGTAAAGCGACTGTCAAGATTCAAACTTACGACTTGGAACTCGTAAGTTGCGGCTATGTAATTAATTAACACACAATTAATTACTACAGTAATAAAATATATGAAATATATATATATTTTTCAACGAGTCTTCTTTAAAGAGCAAGAGTCCATAGGAATCAACAATTTGGAACCGTGCACCGAGTTCTGACCATTCATAAGTGCCCATGTAGATTAATGTGAAATAAAAATATTTTGAAACGATTTGATAAAAAGTCGTAAGAAAACTGCTAATGGTAATTGTGTGGGATATCTTAGTCAAAACTATGTAAACGGTAAACATATCAACGTCCCAAGCAAGACCAAATTTATAAGACACAACAACAAACAGCAACAATTATCATTTATGTTGAGATAAAAGATATAAATATTTCAATTATACCAAATACTATCGAGCTACGCAAGTCATCAATCATATTACTGATCGCTAGCATGGAAGTATCGTAAATATATTGAAATAGGTATATTGTTATCTTTCAAACTACGTAGGGGTAATTAACAAATTCGCTGTTTCTCAACATTCGTACCTTGACTATAACGATAAAAAATTACCTGTTCTTATCAAAAGATTAAAGAATTAATTTAAATCGTGACTGTTTGACTTTAAAACTGCGATGCTTTTGTAGATAAATTCCATAGAGCTACTGATTATGTTTACCTTATCTTCGATGTTACTACATCAGATTTTAGTACAAGCGGTACACCTGTGGGGTAAATGCGTAACACACGGTCTAACGAGTTCATTGTGTGTAATGTTGTCGAGCAGAAATTTTTTTCAAACATATGAGGCAATGAAAAAGGAATTTCGTTCAAAATCCTGCGAAACTGCTCCAAATATAGAGTAGGAACAACCGAGGCTACACGAGTATTCCTCATTTAAACGTAAAAGTAAAACGTAATGAAGAGAATATTCAAAGCAAATGAAGTTCACAAAATCGACTACAAACATTCAACTGTACCATAAATATGCATACAATTTTGAATCCATTAGTACTGCCAATGATGAGTCAAATGTTAAACGATGCATTCAATTACATCAAAATAATTATATCAAAACTGCAGCTAGTTTTCAATTGAGAGTTATATTCAAACGCAACGCTTGTTTGTAACTTAATAAATTGAAAAATGAAGTCAAACATTTGTTTGAGCAACAAGAAAGAAAATCATTCAAAGACTCAGTAGATAAAGCAGTGTAAAGATTCATATTTATTTACGAAGAGCAAGTAATAGCTACTTGGAAAATACTGATACAGAGTATGCAGAACTAGCTTCGGAATTATTTATAACCGATCGCGATACAATACGAGATAATTCTATCAGTAAGAAAACGTATAACTTATGTGATAAAATATAATTTACAATGTCTATCAGTTGTAAATAACTTGAATTCTTTTTCGTTGTCTTCATCAGTGATTCCGGGACGTGAAATGTTTATCTTTTTTATTTTAGGACTTTCTTATAGGATTAGAATAATAATTTGAGTCACTTTTTTCTTTTACTCACGATATGAACCTCACACAGAACTTACAAATTGTCTACAATTCCTAAAATTCATATATTATGGGACTACAACCGTTGCATGTGCTATATATTGTGATAACGTCTATTATTTATGCCATTTATAGAACCAATTAATAAAAAGAAATACTACACTGTTACGCTGTTATAAAATTTGGATATTCACGTGTTTATCTAAATCCAATACTTCACGAGTTATGATAAAATGTTTAGTTTAGGCCAGTGAATTAGTAATATATGCCACTGTTATCAAATTATGGAAGTGAGTCAACGCAGCCATAAAATTAAGCAACTGTTTAGATAAATATAATAATATTGAAAATGTATGATTCAATTGCCAAATCGTCTTTCGCTTTTAGACAAAATAAACCTTTCAAACAAACGCAATAAAGGCATTTTCTTTCATTTTTTCTTGCTATCTTCCTTCTGCGGAACTAAACAGATAGTCACAACCTTTTTATCAATTAGTGTCATGGCTCATGGAAAGATTGCCAATAAGCGGACTAATAGCAACTACACGCCAATTAATCAAGTAGAATATGGAGATAAAATTGCCTAGGATATAATCCCTGTCGTATTATTTTCTAGGAAATAACCTTCAACAATTATCGTTCGAATCAATGTACATAATACAGTGAGAATTGGAAATCTATTCAAGCCAATCATTAACTAAATTTTGCCAGCAGCTTCGCTCCAGTGGAGGTCGTAGACTATCCCATGGGAACTTACTAACAAGATAAAAAGTATCCAATGTGGTAAAAAATTAACTGTTTGCCTAATTTCATCCAAATACGTTCAGCCGTTTTCTCGTGATTGACTAACAAACTTCCAAACAATAGAATAAAACATGGCAAATTTATAGGGACAATTACATATCATACAGAAGCCAGTTAAACAGGTAATGTTCTTAAGAATAAAGTTAATAAGAATATGATTTCAAAACCACAATGTGAAGTTACATGTGGTACCGTACATTATAAAGGCATACGACTGGCCATTACCAATTACAACGGAAGAGGTAAATTGCTTGGTGGACGCCTACCTATACGTACCAATGAGTGTTTCCTTAGCCGTTTCATTAATAAATTACTAGTCTACTAGCCTAGTTGACGACGAGACCACCATCTATAGGAATTGCAAGAAAACACGTCTCGAATTTCCTAAAGTATTTTTACATGAGTTGGGATTTCAGATCTAGTTGAACTAACTAATAATAAACAATTTTGCAAAGTGTTTGTGGCGTTGCAAGTATGTACGTAAAACTTTGTTCGTGTAAGCTCGTGATGGTCTCGAGACATTAGCGTGTAAGCTTTAGCAACGGACTTCTTTTCATAAAAATGATGTAGGTATGTACGAGATCATCAAACTCTCTAAACGTACTTTCACTTTACCAAAAAAAATACTTTTCAACTGAACCTAGTTACGAACAAACACCGTTAGATTTGCGGCAACTATGTTTCAAATTCAGCTGAGAGTTTTTATTGGGGACCATCCTAACCTTGTATTCGAGGTCGGTCTTGTATTGGAGTAAAGAAAATTCAATACAAAAAAGGAAGTCTATGTAGATATCACAGTTAACAACGTTGAAATAATTTGTAGTAGCACCCAATACCTTAACAAGATTTAATCATTTGTTGCAAATAATGTGGTAAAGGAATAATGTGCATAATTACTGCCGGCGATGGAGCAAAGTCATCTAAACGCTTCAGTCAAGTCAGAGATGTCATAACCTTGACTGACAAGGCTATAGATACCTGACCTGCTGACTGAGACAGTAATTATAGTCATTTTGTTACAAAAGTTGCAATAATTATGGTTGAAGTTAAAACAAAGTTGGAATAAAAAGAAGTAGAAACGATGGATTTGGCTCCCGTCCCAAAAACAAGCATGACAACAGAGCACTGCAGTTTCTGTGGATATTATGCCAATTTTGACTTAAAAGACGTACGAGGTTACTCTGACAAATTATCTCGCATGAACTTTGGAAGTGTCCTCCAAGGTAACAAGATATGCAAACAGTTTTATTACAATCGTGTATTCTGCATGTGAAGAATTATTTATATTTTACATGATCTAACAATGATCAAAGTTTAGTATTTTGTAGGATTCCGTTTCCATACTATATGTTTCGTGGTAGCCGTCGTGCGGAATCCTCGATGGGGCAATAACCATTAACGTAACAGGAAACAATGAAAACAAAGAAACACGATTGGATCCCTTTGATATGTAATGATAGGAAAACGTTCTTGAGGAAATACTTGCCCTAAGTCGTCCTTAAAACAAATTAACTGAAAACGGCAAGCATAGAAGCACTTAAAAGACGGGTTTGGAGATTTTTTTTGCATTATGAAGTTATTAGCATTTACATTTTTATTAATGTCACTTCCAGTTATACCACTGTGGCGAGTCTCTAATTATTGAGCTTAGATTTTTATCTTGTTTCTACTAAGCAAAATCGTATACTTAAAGGAATAAAATATAGCAAGTACAGATTTGTTATGTAGATCGATATTACAAGAAAGACAGGTTATTAATTAATTAGGAGACACAAGCACCACCAGTATAATAGCAGGTATGTTCGAGGTGAGATCAGGGTAACTTGGTAGCCCAAAACTGAGATGGGTTCAAGGGGTGAGAAAAGGAAGTCAATGACGATATTTTTAAGCGGTTCTTCAATTCTGACCTTACGTGTAGTCCACTCGATGAGTGTTGGGTCACCCCATTTCTCATGGTAATGAGGAAATAGAGAATTCAGAAAGGCTCCGAAACGGTGTTTGAAATTGATATCGCACAGTAACTTAGCTGTATGGTAAATTCATGGTTTTTTATTCGCCGGGTTAGTAACAACTGATTGAGGATATGTCTTTGTCGCCATAATTATCTTTACGTTAAGTTTTGCTTCACCTTCCTTTTAAAAGAATGTAATGATAATCCCTAAGACAGATGAGTTTTTGCTTTCTCACGGAAAGCGTCGTGTAGGGTTGCGTGATAGGTTATCCTGATTTAACTCTCTCGAGTTCAAAGTATTGTATCTCTTCCGCTGTGTATATTTGTTTATTATGTGCAGAAACTTGGCCAAGTTTATTATTGTTCTTTGTCATTTTATTATCTCTGTAACATTGTTGAAGAAGGTTGCCACTATTTTGTTTGGTATAACGAGTTTTAATTCGAAACTTGACGACCTATTCAGATTCAATTAGCAAGAATGTTGAAAAAATCTGGCAAAAACTGAACCTTCAAGTTACCAATTTATGCAGAGGATATTTATATGGATTTAATTCTTATGTTAATCAATATAAACATCTAATCGAACGTAATCTTGGAGTTTGAGGAAATATAATCATTGAGGTCATAAGTATATGGCGTCTCATTAACACGGACATAATTAATGATTTAGACATCGTTAGAAACTCATTATCTTTGTTATTTAAATAATTAAAGACACTTATTTACGTAAATGGAATCAATAGTGGCAATCTATCATCCTTTGCCATTGTTTCGAACTGATTGTTTTCTCAAACAAAAGTGAATAATACAAGAGTACTTACTGCTTTTTCTTCCCTCCTGCACTTTGTAGGTGAGATCAGTGAACGCCAAGTCCACTGGCGGTCTCTTCGGCAGATGTGTGAGGGTCTTGTGCTGTGCCGGGGTGATGGTCACCTTCAGGCTCCCTTTCCTGTCGGAGATAATGGGCTTAGTGTCCACTGGGCCCGGAAGGCACGATTCTTTGTCCACTTTCATTTTGAAAAAACACAATGGATTTTATTTAACTAAGAAACTCGGTTGGTCATTCGTACGTCACAAAGAAGTTGATATGTGTAAATGCGATTGTAAAGACGCGCGTTTCGCGCTGAGACCGCGCGCGCACTGCTCGCTGCCGAGTGTACAACTGAGTGGCTCGAGTCAGGGACAGTGCTGCCAACTCCAAATAATATTTTCTGCCAAATCTATATTCAGAAAATGCCAAAAACATGCTAAAATTTTAGGATAATGCTACAAAAAAGTGCCAACACAGAAAGAGAGAGCCTTTATTAAAAAAATATAGAACTAATTTTGTGACACAAATAACATATGAAGACAGTCGTCTGTATCCCCTTCAATAATTGCAACTGGAGTGGAAGATGTAGATATATAGGCCTCATTTGTCCCTATTTTTCGCAACATTGGGTCAGGAACCTCGTAGAAGTGACAGCATTTGTTATCCCTTTTTAATGCGAATCTTACGTATAAGATTGCATTTAAGGTTGAAATTGATAAACTGTTCCTGAGTTTAGTTTTTACCAAATTAACTTGGCTAAATACACGCTCTACGTCTGCATTCGAATGAGGTAATGTTAATAACGTTATTGCAAATGCTGCCAGTTCCTTGAAGGGATTATTTTCAGCAGCGTCCTTGTAGTCTGAGACTTCACACCAAAAACAGTAGAGGAAGTACACTGCCATTCAAGTTTTGGAAATTCAAGTTTAAATAAATCTTTCCGAATAAAATGCTAAATAATATGCTAAATGCTAAATTGAATTTTTGCATGCCAAATGACTAGGGAAAATGCTAAATTTAGCCATAAAAATGCTAAATTGGCAGCACTGGTCAGGGACACTCGCAAGTCGCAACCGTGACGTCGCGCGTCGACTGATTAGCTATACCAGTTTTGAACTTTGGCTTGTAATGTCCACACATCATATGGGCGAATGTTCGCAACTTATGTACTTGTATGTTATGATGAAAGTGTGTGCAGTGGCCATTGATATCCCAGTTTGTCTACCTGCATAGTGTTGAAATAGGCTACTGTGAAGTTGGGTCAGGGGATTCCGGCACTCTAAAAAAACTTTTTAACAAAAAATTAAACCGCCGAAAAAACTGAAAACAAAAAATAATAAACCTTAAAATTATGAGTCGGTGCTTTGAGTGATCTTTGTTCATTGATTTTTCAGCGCCGCACAGTGATTCGTCTAGTACAAGCTAGCGAGACAAAATTATTTTTTTACTTATTTTAATTGTTTACGTATATTTAAGGTGTCTTAAGCCGTTCTGTGTTCTCTAAGTCCAAAGGTGTGGATGCAAGATGGCAGAAGTCACCAAATGTTCTACTTTTGTCTACTGTTTTGTTTATTTGTTTATCGGTTTAGCTGCGTCTGCCTTCTTATTATGCAGGCAAGGCACTATACATACATGTAGTATATAAAAAAAGACTAAAATGACAAAAATGTTGTAGACAAAAATGTCTCGCGGTATTTCAAAATTAAAATCAGAAATATGTGCAAAATAGGTTTTTATTTATTCACTTTATCAAATAAAATACAATAATAGTCCAAGACAACAACAATTATCCATACATATAAAATAACTCTTGAAACAAAATCGTACAAAATTAGTATTATCCGTCTACTATGTTTTATCTAATATACATATAAAATTTAAAACTAATACATTGTTAAAATTACTACAAAATAAAATAGGTAAACATATTAACAATAAAAGAAAAATCTACCAAGCCGAATCTAATACTCATCATCAGAAGATTCCTCATCACCACTCTCCATTTCGCTAGAATCTTCCGATAATGAATAATCCGCTTCACTAAATTCGCAAACTGATGTTGATTGGGATGGTAATGAAGGTGGGACAATCAACTGCAGAACTTCTGGTGGTAATGTAGTGAATTTTTTTCGCGGTAATTCTCTGAATGTATTTATTACAGGATCGGACGTAATCAAAAGCATTCTCAGAAGATCCGTATTAGTGGCACAGCGTGATCGTTTTCTGGTATGTCGTTCCCGAAATCTACGACAGTCTTTATTTCTTGCTTCTTGGGCTTCTTCGGAAAGCTGTCCAATAGGAAGAAGGCAAGATTTAATGACTTCTGCACTGTGTACAAGAATTTTATGCACAGTAACGGGCATCAAGTACCACGAATACAGATCAAGATATAACTTTCTTGTATCACTACAATACTTTTCGAAATCTACACAGTTAATGTCATATCCCGATGACAAAGTTCTTAAAATTACATGAAATCTTCGCATAAGACTAACGTCTAATCCTGTAATTTCACTGCTTAATTCTGCATTAGAAAAAAATCTACGTGCTGTGTTTCCATCGTTCGTATTGCCATACCCAGGTTTTGGTTTATCCACAATAAGGCCCATGCGCTCTTTAAACGCTTTTTGGATCTCTTGTGAGCGTTGCTTAACAATAGCTTTATCGTTGTCTCTCCTAACTTGCCACTTTTTTATTTGTAAACGATAGCTGATATGAAGTAAACATTCAAAAGTGCGGATCCATGCATGTAAAGTAGATAAACCAAATCCAAAGCGTTCTTGGTTGCTGGGATAGTCCTTTGACTCCTCGTTCATAGTAGACGGAGTGGCACCACAAATATAACACTTCTGTGTTGAACGCGTGTCTGTTAAAGCATTACATACTTTGCCGTCAATCATGGTCAACAACAAATCGTGTTTAACAGAGATCTGAGTTCCATCAACGTTACATAAAGTGGGAAGAAGCTGACTTATTTCATCCAAAATTTTACTAGTTTCTTCTTTCGTAAACTCATTTGTCTCCTTACTAAAAATTAATTTAATAGGACGACAATATAAGGTAGAAGAAGGTCGTGGATTTTGCCAAATAACAGATTCGCCGTCAAATAGTCTCAAGGGGACAAATGAGTACACGAACAGAAATTCGTCTGTAGCGTTGATGTTCTCAAATCTCTGCTTATATGTACTATGCCCTGAACTCCCATCACAACCCCATTTGCTTATTAACGTATAATATGAACGAGGTAACACACTTGTAATGACTTTCGACTGAGCTTCAACTAATCGTTCAGCCGTTTTATCTAAAATCGCCTGAAGTTTAATCTCAGCTCGAGATTCAGTCACAGAAATATGTTCGTCAGAAGGACAGCAAGAAGCTTTGGACTTACCTAGGCTATAGAAGGATGGATACACTTGATGTCCCGCATTCATTGACCACTTTCTCGTCTGTTTGTACGAGAGAGAAGTAGATTTAGAGTCTACATAATAAGCTAAAGCTTCGTCTGGACTCAATCGCCTACTCGCTTCAGAACACTTATTTTTTTTTAAACTTTCACCGGCCGCGACACTTTCAATTTGTTTGGCAACACTTCGATGCCCTTCTTTCCGTGTTGCCAATTGTGCTGCAGTAATTAGTTCATTTGCACTTCGCGATTCTAAAAGATCGTCTACTCTCCGTCTTTTTGTTTTTATTGATGACTCATCAAAGGTTTTCTGGGGTCGCCCTACAGAACGAACTCCCGATGATGTTAAAGGGCACGGCTTATTCACACACACTAACATTTCGATTCCGCATCCTTCTAACCAATTTTTATGTTTGATGAGAAATTCATCCTTATTACACTTAGAAGATGTCCACTTTTCGTTTAATTTTGATGATAGGCTCGAAATTTTCATTTTGAGTTTCCTCAGTGAATCTTCAGAAGCATCTAGTAGATTATGTTGTACACATAAATGATCAAAAATGTGACTTGCTCTTTCAGTTTTACTATGTTTTAACCATTCTTCGAAAAACTCTAATTTTCTCATAGCTATGGCTCGTTCTGAAAGAAAGTAAATTACTTTATCTACGGGCGGTTTCGGGAGCCAAAAAATAAATTAAACTGCGCCTGAATGTTTTAATTATGATTATTTCAACATACTTATAAACTCTAATTACGGCAAAAAAGTACATGTATTATTTTAAAATCAAGTCAAAATAGTAAGTACATACCTTCAATAGTAGAATCCATCACAAGAAAATCGTTTCACTTTAATATCAATTATTTGAGATGGTGTCACAAGTGTGTTAAAAATGCAACTTATTTACAAACTAGCTTTTGCCCGCGACTTCGTCCGCGTCAAATTTTCGCTCTCCTTCCCGTCGCAACGAATCGCCTGCCAGTTTTAGTCCATTTTTCGTTTGCTGCTCCGCTTCTTTTGAACCGTAGCGTGATGTTATATAGCCTATAGCCTTCCTCGATAAATAGGCTACCCAACACAAAAATATTTTTTTCAATTCGGGCCATTAGTTCCTGAGATTAGCGCTTCGATAAACTCTTCAGCTTTATAATATTAAGTTCTAGCTTCTGCCCGCAACTTCGTACGCGGTTCCTGTTGCTTATGCCAGCGACAACGGGGTCGTCAAAATCGAAGATTGAAAAGACTGAAAAGTCTGATGTAGTATTCTAAGGCCCGGGGACGGGAAAACAACGGGATGAGCGAGACGATTGGAGTTGTTCCAGATCTTTCATTTTTGTATGTCAATAGGAAATGCCCATCAGACTAAGCAACTTTTGCTAAGACGTCATTCCTTAATATGCTATTAAGAGTTTTACTTAAGATTTCCACAACAGGTGTTCCAGATCTTCAAATGTATTCTCACAGCAGAAAATGCTTCACGTGGAATATTTTTTGCTATGGCACCATTTTTATATCTTTTATATTTACTTAAGCTGGTCTGTTGCGGTCTGCATCAGGTGTTCATTTTCCAAAATAAATAATGTATAGCCTATATGTTGCCCTGACTTAATACCTATACAACAAAAAACTTTTCTTCCCGTTAAGGCTTATTCAGACCGGCGCGACACGACAGCGCGACGCGATTCTTGTAGAACAATTTCCAAGAAGTTCACATAAAAATTGTTCTACGAGTGGCGCGTCGCGCTGCCGCGTCGCGCCGGTTTGTAGGAGGCTTTACTCCGCAGCGGATTCCAAGGGTACACTGAATTAACAATAATATTGCAAATAACTTTAAAAAAATTCTTTATAAACTATATTTGAGGTTTTTCCTTCAGGAGCTAATATATAAAGACCGGAAGCGTTGCTGACCCTTGAAAAAGCAATATAAAGTTGGCCATGAGAAAAACAGTCAGTTGCCAGGTCAACACCAGCGGCTTTAAGCGTCTGCTCTTGGGACTTGTTTATTGTCATGGCAAAGCACGTAGTCACAGGGAACTGTGTGCGCTTAAATTGAAAGGGGAAATTGTTGGGGATGAGTGGTATGCGCGGTATGAACACAGTCTCACCGGCACCACACCCAGTTAGTATTATAGCAACAATTATATTACGTTGTAAAGCGTTGACAATAAGACGGGTTCCATTGCATAGTTTTGGCGGAAATAAATTTCGCATCAGTATTATGGGAACACCGACTTTAAGTCTTATTTTATGAGCAGGGAGACCACTCGCTGTAAGTGAATTGAGAAACTCAACTGGGTAATCATAACGTTCGCGATCAGCGGACAGTCGCGCATCATTTTCTTCACTGGTCTCTAGAGACCTGGATGTAGATGCATAAATACGCTGAGAATGCAAGCGAGCTTCGCGATCCCAAGATGTTTCTACGGAGCGAGTTGCAGCCTGATGTTCTCGAACAGCATCAAGTCTATCCTGACGCTCTTCGGTAGATTCTTGGGATGTTATGGTCCTCAATCTTTTAGATCCTTTGGAACGTTGGGAAAGATTTGACCTCTTTCTAGGCATGGTTATACATTAATTCTGAAGATACCTGATCAATTAAAATCTAAGTGACTGCTCCCCTGCGCTACTGGGTAGGCTACCGTGTCACGAAGATAAATGGAAAAGGAAATTAAACACTCAAATAACATAAGCCCGAAGGCATATTTCTTCGATAATATAAAATAATAAATGGGAGTTTTAGCCAGTAGAGTCAAATTTTCAATGATTCGTAGAATTTTCATCGAAAATCAGTCCTAAACTGTTACTGCCTTCACCGCGTGGAGGTACTCCCAGCCTATGTTATTTTATAATTATACAGTGAAATTAGTGGTAGCTTTGATTTCCACATCAGGTGTTCCAGATCTACAATCTTTATACGTCAACAGAGAGTGCTCATCAGGCTGAACAACTCTTGCTAAGAGGTCATTCCTATATATGTTATAGTGTAGCTGGGCTCTTGGAGTTCCACATCAGCTGTTCCAGATCTTCAAATTTTATACGGCAACTGAGAGTGCTCATCAAGCTGAAAAACTCTTGCTAAGACGTCATTCCTATATATGTTATAGTGTAGCTGGGCTGTTGGAGTTCCACATCAGCTGTTCCAGATCTTCAAATTTTATACGACAACAGAGAGTGCTCATCAGGCTGAACAACTCTTTCTAAGACGTCTTTCCTATATATGTTATAGTGTAGCTGGGCTCATGGAGTTCCACATCAGCTGTTCCAGATCTTCAAATTTTATACGACAACAGAGAGTGCTCATCAGGTTGAACAACTCTTGCTAAGACGTCATTCCTATATTTGTTATAGTGTAGCTGGGCTGTTGGAGTTCCACATCAGGTGTTCCAGATCTTCAAATTTATTCTCTTAGCAGAAAATGCTCATCACGTGAAACAATTTTTGCTACGGTACCATTTTTGTATCTCTTATAGTTTAGCTGGTCTGTTGCGGTTCTGCATCAGGTGTTCACGTTTCCGAGATAAATTATAGCCTATATCTTGCCCAGATTTAATACCTATACAACAAAAAAAAAATCATTCAAATCCGTCCAGTAGTTCCGAAGATTAGCGTGTACAAACAAACAGACAAACAGACAGATTTTTTTTTTTTGGTTTCGTGCTCTATTACTGTTTCTAAACCTCCCTCAATTATTTTTTTTTAATATATTCAATGTACAGAGATATTATATGTATAGATCAAGTCAAAATAGTAAGTACATACCTTCAATAGTAGAATCCATCACAAGAAAATCGTTTCACTTTAATATCAATTATTTGAGATGGTGTCACAAGTGTGTTAAAAATGCAACTTATTTACAAATGAAAATTGCGCTTCCTTTATAATTAACATTAACCCCTCCACAAAATTACTTGTTGAAGTAACAAACAAATGATTTCTTAGAATTCCTTACCTGGGAAGGGTTGTTTACAAGTTGTTGTCACGAATTCCTGGAAATGACGTCATGAATTTTGTCCCGCTAGCTTGTACTAGACGAATCACTGTGCGCCGACTCAAAATTTAAAGGTAGAATTCCGTGCATCGCGATCGATCGCGGCCGCGCGCGGCCTACGACTGTCGTCGATCGCTCGCGACAATAGTCAAATTATGAAAATGTATGGCACCGCTGCCGAGGCCCGCGACAGACGCGCGCGGCCGACGAATGTCTTGAGCCGCGCGCGGCCGTGCGTGTCTTAACATGTTCTAGCGCTTAGTAAGTTAGTAACATCGTGGATTTCATGGCGCAAACATGTCTAGGAACGCAGGAGAAAACTTTTCGGTCGAGGAAGACGAAATATTAATAAATTTTGTGTCTCAAACTCCAATCATATATGATATGCGGCATGGAGATTATCCTCCTCTTCTTCTTCAAGGATGTCAATTAGCACTTCGACCATGATTTTGACTTTGGTAGATACACGTCTAGAGGGAACTGACGACAAACATCTACTAATTTCAAGACACGGCGGCGCGCGGCTCACGACATTCGTCGGCCGCGCGCGTCTGTCGCGGGCCTCGGCAGCGGTGCCATACATTTTCATTATTTGACTATTGTCGCGAGCGATCGACGACAGTCGTAGGCCGCGCGCGGCCGCGATCGATCGCGATGCACGGAATTGTACCTTAAAGGTTTATTATTTTTCATTGCTTTTCAGTTTTTTCGGCGGTTAAATTTTTTGTTAAAAAGTTTTTATTTTATGTTTTTTTGTGGTTTAAATGTACTAATAATACTTGGCAAGGTATACCCCATCCAATGAAAAAAGAATTATCAAAATCGGACTACTCGGTATAAAGTTATGCGTGGTTATACATTACAATCAGTGAGTGAACAATCAATCATCCCCTGTTTTCCGACCCTTAAGGTTCGATTTTGTTTTCCAAATTTATATGGGACCACCTTGGGAGTATTACCTTTCCAATAAAAAAAGAATTGTCACAATCGGACTACTATGTACAAAGTTATGCGTGGTCATACATAAAAAAAAAAAAAAAAATATACGCGTCGAATTGATAACCTCCTCCTTTTTTTTTCGTCGGTTAAAAATAATGTTTTTTTTTTGTATTTTAGGTAATTTGGTAAAATATCAAACTTATACAATATTGCCTACCCGCATAGGAATAAGGGGGCGTCCATTAATTACGTGATGCATTTTTGAGAATTTTTCGACCACCCCTCCCCCCTCGGTGAGATATCGTAAGATTTGCCTCAACTCCCTCCCCCTCCCCTAATCTCACGCAGAAAAATCTCTTCGAAACTTCTATTTGGGCTGTAAACGTGTTAGATTACTGAGAAAAAAAAAACAAAAACAAGAAAATTTTCTTAGACCAAGAATAATTTCTTAACTCAAGAATTTATTCTCTTGAGTCTTTTCTTGAGTCAACTCAAGAAAATCATTTTCTTCAAAATGGTATTCTTGGTTCAAGATTTTGGCTCTTGAGTCAAGTTAATTTTTTTTATCAGTGTCTCAGATTTGGCCATATCTTATTGTAGAAATATTTTTTCACGCAATTTTACACCGTTTTCTGCGAGAAAAATAATTACGTGATATTTGCCAAGCCCCCCCCCCCCCCCCCCTTGGCAAATATCACGTAATTATTTTTCTCGCAGGCATTTTTTTTGGATCCTCTTATTAGATACAAATCAAATTTGGCATCTTTACTTTCCTTGAGCAACTTCACCCATGAGTAGTGTACTCAAATATATCTCAATTACTAAATATCTGTTGCCGCCATTTAAAATTAACGAGTTCACACAAGTAGTTTGAGTATTTGTACAAAACTTTTAGTATCATATTCAAAAGCCAGCATAGCCTTGTGGCAGTGCAATAGAATGCTTGGCAGGAATTGGGGAATCAGCCCCAAAGTCACCCACTGGCTATACACCACAGTTATTCGACCAATTATCACATACGGCTCAATAGTCTGGTGGCCCAGAACAGACCTGAGCACAGCCCAAAAAGACCTTGAAAAGGTGCATCGGTTCGCTTGTGTAGCCATCACTAGCTGCATGAGGACTACACCCACCGCTGCCTTACAGGTAATGCTTGGGCTACCACCTCTACACCTGATCGTGCGGGAGGAGGCTGCCCTGGCTGCCCTAAGACTGAACATAGCAGGGACCCTAAGCAATGACTCGAGGGTCAAGCACTCACGCATTAGGGACGATGCAATCAAGCGACAACCAATGATGGCATCACCCTGCGATAAAACCCCAAAACTACACTTCTTTCAAAAGCACTACGACGTTATACTCACAGAAGAACGAAACGACCACTCGGGCCCGGAAGAGCTAAGAGTCTTCACTGATGGCTCAAAGACCACCTCTGGAACCGGAGTCGGAGTTTTCTCACACGACCTAAACATAAAAATATCCAGCCCGCTGGGAATGCTCAACACCGTCTACCAGACGGAATGCGTGGGCATTATACAGGCGGCGTATGCTATAGAAGCCAGAAGAGTTACGGACACCCATATACGTATACTCTCCGACAGCGCCTCAGTCCTCCAATCCCTAGCCAAAAGATACATAACCTCGAGCCTTACACTAGAATTTCATAACGCATTAGAACGGGTAACTGTTTCTAATCGCAACAAAGTGACACTGCAATGGATAAAAGGACACAGCGGATCACTAGGCAATGATGCTGCTGACGAACTGGCCAGAAAGGCATCCAGCGTCAGTCTGCGGCCCCGAGCCTATCGTGCCCATCCCCTTCAACCAGCTACGCAGGTGGCTGCAGGAATTTACCCACACACAAGCGGAGAGCTGGTGGACCTCGGCACCAAGCTGCAGGCAGTCCAGGGAAGCTATGCCATCCCCGGATGGCAGGCTAACCAGACGCCTGCTACGCCTGGACAGGGATGGTCTGCGTCTGATGACGGGCTCCATCACAGGACACTGCCCGCTAAACAAACACTTTTACACAATAGGCATAACGGACAGCCCCCTGTGCAGGGCCTGCATGGAGGCTGAGGAAACCGTTGCGCATGTACTCTTCGAATGTACAGGCGTCACCCAGATTAGGACAGATACCCTCAGGACACCCAAATCTTACACGGACGTTCTTAGCAGACCAGGAGACATTACTATTTTCTGGAGGGAGGTACGCTGGTTGGAGTAAATACCGACGGCCGCCATGGCCCACGCACAATGGTCCACTCAAAGGACTAAGTGCGGAAACCAAAACCTCATAACATAGAACATAGTATCATTTTCATATTTTGCTCATTAAAGTTGCACATGGAAAACAAAGATGACCAAGACTTTGTCAGTGTATTTTGGCCGCTGACCTGCAGCTTCGCATACCATCGCTTGCCACTACTATTACTTTGTTATCACTGAGCGGTCAATCAAACTTTTGTCTTTTTGCTTGGCCCCTAATGGTTTTCTTTAACTAGTGGTTCTAGAGATTACCGCTACAAACAAACTTAGAAACAATTTTTACTTCTTTATATATGAAGTGTAAATTTCAGAATTGGTTGTATTGTTTAATATTTAAAGTTTTGTTGAGTTAAATATTCTACTAGAATACATCAAGAATTGAAAGGGACAGCATAAGATTAAAATGCAAGTGACTAAATATTAAAGGTCAGGTGCATAGTACATGCATGTATGACAAGATGTATCGCAGATATATGTATAGATCGTAGGTTCTGTAGTTTCTACCTAACCCTCATAGGAAGAGGACATGAGTTTATGTATGTTTGTACGTGTTAATATTGAATTGCAGTATTTAGCAGATTGTGTATTGTGGATATTATAAATGTAATTTGGAGGAGGTTTGAGTTGTAGTGTGCAATTGAAAATGTTCTATGATCAGTAGAAGATTGCTATGCCTTTGATGATGTGTATAGTAGATATTCAACTTCAATCTATACTTATAGAAAAATGTGTGGTAAAAAAGGCAGAAAACATTTGAATCTTGGAAAGGTGTGTTTTTACACTTTGGTAGGACCTGCCATTATGATTCCTTTGAGTTGAAAATCAACAGGTTTGCAAGTCAACTGATTTGATAAAGATGCCCCATAATAATAGTCTTTACCACATAAAGTTAAGTTACTACATATTCCAGTAGTTGCTTACATCAGAATAATTAGGTAGTCAATTGGTATTTCCTGTTTTTGTAATATTGTTCGACTCATGACATACTCAAGACTTTAAAGCACTGTATGCTTTTTGTCCTTTCGACAGCTATTGGTTTACAACTTTCTAGATCATTTCATAATGAGAGGAGTCAGAAAACAAGAAAACATTTTAACTTTCTCCTATGAAGTTGAGTACCCACAAATATTTTTTAAATAATTTTCTTATGAAAATAAGTATGATAAAGAACGTGGTGGTGCATTCGGTGCAATAAACGATAAACACGATATTTAATGGGTCAGATACGTACATAATAGGTATTTAGATACGTTGCAGAGAACAAAGTTGCGACATACGCACTTGTTTCGCAAGTCAACTTACCTCAAATTGTTCAGAATATACGTATTATCCATATTGAACACTTCATATGTCTACCAACTAATCTAGAAATACTAGAAAATCAAAAGGTTTTTAACTAAAAACAAAAGCGAAACACTAACAGTAACAAAACAAAATTCTTGATGTGCAAAAGTAGGCACATGTAATTACGATACTTTCTCCAGATTAAACACACTGAGTGAGATAGATATTACGATTCACACTGAGCGAAACAGAGAAAGATATAAAATGAAAATATGACATTGACAGCTAGCAGCTGTTAGATATGTGGGCTGTTCGTTATCAAGTAGAAATTGTCAATGCTAAGGCTAACGTTTAATTTTAACTATCTTCTGCCTTCTACGGCTTCACGAGTTATTCCACGGGTATTTATCTAGCTTAATATTTTTTATTCCTTACCAAAAGCAAACTTTAAATTTTCATATCCCAGAAATGCTAAGTTTCCTTCAATTTCATTCAAACTTTCATCCCTTGTATCACCATGCCTTTTAGAATTTTTTTGAAACGAAAAGTAGCCTACGTCTTCCTCGAGACCTCAACCGAATAAATATAACAGTAGCAATGGCTTTCATTTGGACAGTTCAACAACATTCATCGCAATATTGATGTTGCTAAGCAAACAAATTTTTCGAACGTATTATAACAATGCGCTGAGGGTGCTGCTGCGGCTGCCTCGCTTCTGCAGCGCATGGGGAATGTTCGCAATGTTGAGATTTTTAAATAAAACAAACTAGTTTCATTTGATAACTGTAATGTGGAAGCAGAGTTTTAGCACAGTTCGAACATCCAGCAGCAGCAGCAGACATAGTGTTATACAGCCATATCAGGCGGGGTGTACACAATTTTAAAATAAGAAATTACAACAATAATAATAGAATACTTTAACACGTAAAAGTCCGAATTTATTGTTTTTGGGTATAATTTAGACGATCACCAAAAATATTTTTAAGACTCTAAGCTGAGGCACCAAAAAAAATAAACAACTCCAAAAAAAATAAATTGACTGTATTAAAAGGGCCCTAAAGTATACAAGATTATTTTTAGTATATGCGAAACCTGAATATAGTTTGTTCAGAATCAGTAACTGAATCGATTCCAATAATTTTTACACCATGTTATATTTTGTACCAAAAATATTAAATTACGCTTCCAAGTCGCGGGCCTTAGTGTTTTGTTTCGATTTTAAAATTATCATGTCTTTCTCGTATTTAAACGTCCATTACACGGAGATGGTACGTACACTAGCTGTTTGTGGTGATCTGCATATGTTTTTGCGTGGACAACCAGGTAACTTATCAAGCTTATAACTTTGTGATTATTAATGATACAGTTTTGAAAGTTTTTTCATAGATTATTTACATAAAAATACTAGACCCGTGTTTCGGGTTTCGCATAAACAAAAATTAATGTTGTATAATATTATGATTCAAAATAAATAAAATAACATCAGAAAAATCGCAAACCTTGCACAAATATTATTTTTGGTTCCCAAAATGGATTAACGGTCACCAAATTCTATCCAACTCCTTGTACGACAAAACTGTACTGCGACTCACAATATTTCGAATGCACGCTTGTGCGATACACTCGAGCTCACATAGTACACTAGGTCAGGTTAGGTTAAAACTGTGACCTCCTATGCACGAGCCGAGCGAGCGAAGCGAGCGGTGCCGCGGCAGCGGCCGGCGAGTGCTAGAAACGACTAGATTCAGTGGTAACATCTAAGTAGTGACAATATATAATATTTGGTCTAAAGTGTATTTTAAAGGCGTCCATATATTTTTTTGGTAGTCAATAATACGAAAAAATGGTTTTATTTAATAACTAGCTTCTGCCCGCGACTTCGTCCGCGTCAAATTTTTGCTCCCCTGACCATTCCCGTCGCATCGATTTGCCTGCTAGTGTTGCTGCTTGCTCCTTTTGAGTTATAGTGAGTCAACCTTAAAAGATAGACATATGCTCTTGCGGACTTTTTTTTAGAACTTTTTTAAAGGAATATTTCCGTCATACATGACTTTTGCGTTACCTTGACCGTTTACGCAGCGCACGCAACGGAAACTCTCAAAAGGAATAAATTTTCCCCGTTTTTACAACATTTTTCATTACTGCTCCGCTCGTTTTAGTTGTAGCGTAATATTATATAGCCTATAGCCTCCCTCGATAAATAGGCTACCCAACACAAAAAGAATTTTTCAATTCGGACCAGTAGTTCCTGAGATCTGCACGTTCAATCAAACAAACAAACAAACAAACAAACTCTTCAGCTTTATAATATTAGTATAGATATAGATATTTTAGGAAACGTTATTTGGTGACCATTTATCCATTTTGGTAACCGTTTAGAATTTTTTTGGTAGTAAAATAGGTACTTTTTTGGGTGGTGTTTAAACACAAGCCATTGTTTTTATGCCAGCATAGAGTGCGGGGACAACAGTCTTCTTATCGTTGTTGCCAACAGGTTAGACGGGTCTTTCTTGCAGCACTGGCAGGCATTACATACAGCTTGGCAAAAAAGAGTCTGGAAAAAATGAGGGCGCCTGCTTAGCAGGTATGGCCACCCTGTATACTAGGACTAAAAGTGATAAGATACTTGTTGTTTTAATCCACAAACAAGAGATCCCGGAAATTCTCTTCAATCAAGATTTCAAGACTTGATAGGCACACAGTCTTTTACTTTTATTGTATTTAGTAGATTGCGCATTATTTCGCTGAAATAACCTTTTATCAAAAGTGCCATCATAATAACATAATGCAAACTTGTTCAGTTTAAAAATTAATTAAATTACACTCAGGGATTGTCGATTGAACCCGATACACAAGACATAATGTTCAGCAATCGCATTTGCGGCCACCATCAAGGGTATTCACAACCATTCAATGGTTAGTATGCCTGTATCAAATTTGAAATGAATTATACTAAACGAATCCTTTTAATGCTGACAGTTTATAGTCGACAAGAAGGCGAGTTACAGCTGCTTACCGTCGGAAACTAATCGGAAGTCAGAGAGTACCTATAATATGTCGCATTCGAAAGGTACGGGCAATATCGAATAAACTTGAACAGTTGACTAATGAAAGCGTCAGGTATGTCTATGTGGGGTACATAACATTATCACTATTCACATGACAATGAAAAAGAAATAACACGCTAAAATTTAGATTTTATTTAAAAAGAAAAACGTGACATAACATCATACTTGTATTCCTTTTCGGTGCTATGATAGATTTTTACCATTAACACTGATGTGTCAGTTTTACATTTCTTATTTATGAAATCTAAATAGTGTAAAAATATTTCCACGTTTACGGCTACCATTACAACCCGTCTCCTCAAACTATAGGTAATATATTACGTAGAATAGGCGCCTGAAAAAATAATAAATATAAATTATACTTTTTTTACTGTGGTATGCGATAATGGCATTAACAAAAAAAAAATTACTTGCCTGTTTCTATAGTGTTGAACTTTTTGTCTAATTGCACACAGATCAAAATCGTCTAATTCTTTCTTCCGCCAACTGTTTTGATGTTTCTCCAGGTGTAGAAAAAATCCTTAATTGTTTTCACCTTCTTTAACAATTTCTCTAATTGTACTGTGAGATTTACCTTGAAAAAACCGGCAGAGTGCGAGTTGGACTCGCGCACCGAGGGTTCCGTACAAACCTGTAGGTATTCTCGGTTTAAAAATAAATGTTTTTTTTTTAATTTTTATATTTCAGTTGATTGAATGTAAGGTAAATTGCGGTTTACGATTTATGACGTTTTAAAAAAAACTACTCACTCGATCTCGTTCAAACCAATTTTCGGTGGTAGTTTACATAGTAATGTACATCATATATATTTTTTAGTTTTATCATTCTCTTATTTTAGAAGTTATGGGGGGGGGGACACTCATTTTACCACTTTGGAAGTGTCTCTCGCCCAAACTATTTAGTTTAGAAAAAAATGATTTTAGAAACCTCATTACCATTTTTGAAGACCTATTCATAGATACCCCACACGTATGGGTTTGATGAAAAAAAAATTTTTGAGTTTCTGTTCTATGTATAGGGAACCCCAAAATTTATTGTTTTTTTTTCTATTTTAGTGTGAAAATCTTAATGCGGTTCACAGAATACATCTACTTACCAAGTTTCAACAGCATAGCTCTTATAGTTTCGGAGAAAAGTGGCTGTGACATACGGACGGACGGACAGACAGACAGACAGACAGACATAACGAATCTATAAGGGTTCCGTTTTTTGCCATTTGGCAACGGAACCCTAAAAACATAAAGACAATCATATTAATTCCATGTAGGTAATTTTTTCTATTTCAAGTATCAAACATCAAGAGTTAACGTACACGCGACTTGTCAAACTAGAAAACATAACCTCAATAATCTATTAGTAAATAAAACAATAAAATGGCTTGAAACTTATAATACCGATAAAACTTAGTATTAGAAAGGAAAAACAATGACTGGCATTGAATAAAAGATAAATTTCTTGGATAAATGCCTGTCGTGTCGGCAGTTCTTTCGTAAACATTGTCAATCGGAGACAAAATTTGTTCCGCTTCAAATTTCGCCAAATTTCTTACGAAAACTTAGTATATCACAGCTCACATCACTATTCCTTATTGTTTTATTCATTTTTTATATGTTCAAAAGCATTAATAATTGATAGTTAATTAGAAATAAGTAAAATACAACTAGGAACATAACACAATGACAGATTAGCTACTTGTTGATGATAAACAAAGCAGTGTTGCCACCAAAAAAAATTTTTAGTTCCAATGGTTACCACGACAGACTCTTTTTTGCCAAGCTATACACCTGTTTATCGGCCTTGGGTCAGGTAAAAATTGTATTTATTAAGTACTAGCTTTTGCCAGTGGCTTCGCCCGCGTGGAGGTCGGAAATTATCCCGCGGGAACATACTACCGGGATAAAAAGTATCCTATGTCCTTTCTCAGGCTCTAAACTATCTGTGTGCCAAATTTCATTTAAATCGGTTCAGTAGTTTTAGCAGGAAAGCGAGACAGACAGACAGACAGACAGACCGACAGACAGACAGAGTTACTTTTGCATTTATAATATTAGTTTAGAAGTTTAGATTTATGTAAATTAAAATTAAATTAAATTAAAATTCATTTATTACAGATAACAGGGATCCATATTATGTTAGTATTACAAAAACAACTTATATTCTAGTGTTAGTAGTAGTTAAAGGTAGGTATAAAATAAAATAAAATACAATGATGCACACTCCACGCAGAGGACGAGCAGGCAAGAAAACATGTTTCCTACCTGATCAACCTCCGGATAAAATGCCGAATAATTGGAGTATAGCTCTCCGCCACAGCTCTTAGGATAGAGTTGCGACTACCCCGCACTCTGCTCAGCAGCGACGCGGTTTTTTTACGGATTATAGCATGAAAGCCATCTGTGTGGGTCTCAGCAAACATTTCCGAAGCGCTGCAGAAACGGGGCAGTCGCAACAACATCCTGAATGCATTATTATATTGTACCCGCAGGGCATCCAGCGATCTCTTGGTGTAAAACTATGGACTAAAAATGATGTCTGATATAAATAAAATAAAATAATTAATTAGCAAAATTCTTCAAAATGATTATGATTGTTACCGGTACTGACTAACAGTGTGTTCCGCAATTAGGGGGCAACAAGCCTCAGTTGCGGTTATAAGTTCCCTCTTTGAGAAGTGGCTGGAGCGGCACCACAGCGCCATCACCTTTCGCCTTACACAGGTCCTCACCGGACACGATTGCTTTGGCAAGTTCCTGTTCCGGATTAGGCGGGAGGCAAGGATCCTTGGCATTTGGAGTTCATAGAGGACCCCAGGCCATCGTAGGCGCGGGCTTTTGGATGGTGAGCTATGTGTAGCTCGCTGCCCGGTAAGGATCAGGCCCGAGTCGATGGCGCGTTGGAACAATCACGTGCACCTCACAAAGATGTCAGCAAAATTGAAGGAGGTCAGAAAAACTGAAGGAACATATAGGTTGGCAAAAAAGAGTTTGTCGTGGTAACCATTGGAACTAAAATATTTTTTTGGTGGCAGCACTGCTTTGTTTATCATCAACAAGTAGCTAATCTGTCATTGTGTTATGTTCCTAGTTGTATTTTACTTATTTCTAATTAACTATCAATTATTAATGCTTTCAAACATATAAAAAGTGAATAAAACAATAAGGAGTAGTGGTGTGGAGCTGTAATATACTAAGTTTTCGTAAGAAATTTGGCGGAATCTGAAGCGGAACAAATTTTGTCTCCGATTGACAATGTTTACGAAAGAACTGCCGACACGACAGGTATTTACCCAAGAAATTTATGTTTCATTCAATGCCAGTCATTGTTTTTCCTTTCTAATACTAAGTTTTATCGGTATTATAAGTTTCAAGCCATTTTATTGTTTTATTTACTAATAGATTATTGAGGTTATGTTTTCTAGTTTGACAAATAGCGTGTACGTTAACTCTTGATGTTTGATACTTGAAATTGAAAAATGTACCTACATGGAAATAATATGATTGTCTTTATGTTTTTTTTTTAGAGAAATTGTTAATGAAGGTGAAAAAAATCAAGGATTTTTTCTACACCTGGAGGAACACCAAAACAGTTGGCGGAAGAAAGAATTAGACGATTTCGATCTGTGTGCAATTAGACAAAAAGGTCAACACTATAACGAAACAGGCAAGTATTTTTTTATTTATGCCAGTATCGCATACCACAGTAAAAAAATTATAATTTATATTTATTATTTTTCAGGTGCCTATTCTACGTAATATATTACCTACAGTTTGAGGAGACGGGTTGTAATGGGAGCCGTAAACGTCTAAGAAAGATTTTTACACTATTTAGATTTCATAAATAAGAAATGTAAAACCAAAACATCAGTGTTATTGGAAAAAAAATATCATAGCACCGAAAAAGAATACACGAATGATGTTATATCACGTTTTTCTTTTTAAATAAAATCAAAATTTTAGCGTGTTATTTCATTTTCATTGTCATGTGAATAGTGAAAATGTTATGTACCCCACATAGACATACCTGACGCCTTCATTAGTCCTGTTCAAGTTTATTCGATATTGCCCGTACCTTTCGAATGCGACATGTTATAGGTACTCTCTGACTTCCAATTAGTTTCCGACAGTAAGCAGCTGTAAGTCGCCTTCTTGTCGACTATAAACTGTCAGCATTAACAGGATTCGTTCAGTATCATTCATGTCAAATTTGATACAGGCATACCAACCATCGAATGGTTGTGAATATCCTAGATGGTGGCCGCAAATGCGATTGCTGAACATTATGTCTTGTGTATTGGGTTCAATCGGCAATCCCTGAGTGTAATTTAATTAATTTTTAAACTAAACAAGTTTGCATTATGTTATTATGATGGCACTCTTAGATAAAAGGTTATTCCAGCGAAATAATGCGTAATCTACTAAATACAATGAAAGTAAAAGACTGTGCCTATGAAGTCTTGAAATCTTGATTGATGAGAATTTCCGGGATCTCGTTTGTGGATTAAAACAACAAGTATCTTATCACTTTTAGTCCTAGTATACAGGGTGGCCATACCTGCTAAGCAGGCGCCCTCATTTTTTCCAGACTCTTTTTTGCCAAGCTGTAGGTAGATATTAGTACGTACAAATCAGACACACCCAAGTCATTTCGTTCGCAATAACAAGGAAGCTATTAAATTTATCTCCTTACCAAACATTGTGAAAATTCGATAGAGTTACTTTCTAATTTGTAATATTAGTATGGATGAGTATTTCGACTTTTTCGTGATTTTTCAAATCTTTTTGAAATAAATCTTATGGGTCAACAAAGATGTTTTACAAATTTTACGGAATTCATTTTCGAAAATACATATAAGGTTAGTGTTAAGTCTTGAACAGTCCTTAAATTCTTAGTTCCGAAGTTTTGAAATTTTGGACAAGAAGCTTACCAAACTTTCAATCATAGCTGAAATCAAAATTAATGTTGCCATACTTAACCATTTTCTACTAACATGTTACAATTCTGAAAGATATACTATTCAACGTGCGACAGACATAAAATTGCACTGGGATTTTTTAGCACACTGTTTCTTCAACGTATTGAAAGGGGTGAAAATTATGTTCAAAGATTCCGTTACATAGATACAAACATATCCCTCTAATAAAAGCGTGTTACACATCGAGTAGTAAAACACACTGTTCGGTTTCCGACGCGCCGAGAGGCACTGTTGGATTCTCAATGCATGTTAAAAATGTATGCGTAAAAATAACGAGAGTTAAAAATGTATGCGTAAAAATTCCTGCCGCGATATTATTGTCTTTATGCATATCGACAAAGGGTCCAGAGTAAGACAATCAACATGAACCCAACACGGGCACAGCAATTTTTACAAATTTAAACGTATTTTTTCGTGATTATGATGTTGATCCGATGGAAAAAGTGGTTCAGTTTGATGCTCTGTAACACACCCTTAAATATAACCACACGTTTCTGATACTTGCTGCTTATTATATTATATTAAAAAAAAATGTTAATCAGACGGTTTTAGAAAAGCTTAGTAAGAATGAAGTTACGAATTTATTAGAAGCACTATAGCAACTCCTTGATCATCATTGATCGTACTTCTATCGTAATGAACTTGCTGCAGACACATAATGTTTTATTCTTCGTTAGTATCGAATAATTGAGGAAGAAAACATTATGTATTATATTTTTACTATGACTACTTCAGTGGATATTTATTATTTTTCTGCTCATTATATAATCGTTCACACAATCCATCCATACTTTTTATAAATATTCATTTTCAATAATCACACGCAAAACGCTTGCAGTTGCTGGTGTTAATTTTACTTCAATGAGTAAGAAGATCAATATTATACCAAAAGAGGTCTAGAGTAAATCTGCATCTTCTGATGAGTAAAATTAACGCTGGGGTCCGATCATCTATTGGGTCCTATTACCTTAATAGGTAGAGATGCAGATTTACTCTAGACCTCTTTTGGTATTATTGTGCTATTACTTATTAAATTTAACGTGTCGTTACGGCTATCTCAATTACTGTTGCAGGATTTTGCCAACGTTACTGTACGAGTTAGGGCTTGTGGATAGAACCGGTTTTTTACTGTCGTGTGGTCGCCTGTCTAACTGGGCTATCCTCAGAAAAGAAAGCGGTTATCGTAGTTCAAGTATTACCACTGAAATCCATAGTAGTTCCATATTGTATATTTTATAGGAATATTAAATGCAAAAGTACTTTTACTTTTCTGTAAAAAATTTACGCCCAAGTCACTGAAC
Source organism: Aporophyla lueneburgensis (assembly GCA_932294355.1). Lineage (NCBI taxonomy): Eukaryota > Metazoa > Arthropoda > Insecta > Lepidoptera > Noctuidae > Aporophyla > Aporophyla lueneburgensis. The sequence goes on from OW028746.1 coordinate 6,378,832, forward strand.
CAATCTTTATAAAATCCATGCGAAGTCCTCAAATAGTAGTTAGCTAAATTGCTCAACATTGTGATGATTTTGGTAGAATTTCGTAATATCAAAACGTCGTCCCAAAATCGTAAGCTACCATAACATTTGTTGATGTCAAATTGTCATTGTGTCACTTTATTTTACGTAAATTTACGTTACGTCAAACAAAATTGAACAAAATAATGTGAATATTTAATTAATTAAAATATTGAATTATGAAACTGTGAAAAAATTTATTCAAACTCAAAATGGAGAGCGTTACAGTGAGTACTATTTAGATAGTGGCTTTGTTATTACGTTGTTGTTGATTGTTCATTGTTCTTGTAATTTATTGTTTCAGAATTTTTCTGTATCGCTTATCAAAGGTTTCATAGACAGCTTACGAGGTGTAACTGTACTCTTATATTTAGATAAAGAGATTAATGAGCGTGCTCTAAGTCGCTCGCCACAAACGGAATTTGAAAACACAAAAAATAAACAAAAGCAACCAAAAGTAAAACAGTAAGTTTCTGTAATCTTTTACTCATTATAAATATTAATTAAAATACCCTAACAATATCGTAGCTTTGAATTAATTCGCGTAAAATAGAAGCATGTAAAAAACAATATTTATACAGGCCCTAATTATTAGGTATGCTTCTCCGTAAAACAGTCGTCATTATTGTAGGTAAATTTTCAGTCATAGGGTATCCTTTAACTCGGTTTCCTTTTGTTCCAGGGAATCAAAAGTACTTACAAGGGTGTTACAATCATGCATTCTTAATGGTTTTATATTTTTGCTCAGTATATTAATTTTCGAATATGTTCTATTGCCTGCGGTAAAGTACTTAGTGACGGTGGTGTTTGGCCACAACCCAGGGGTTGCACATAATGTGTGGGCGTGGATGCAGCCATTCCTGTCCATGACGTTCCGGATGATTTGGGTGCTCCCGTTGTTCTTGTTGAGTAAATTAGTCAACAGTTTGTGGTTTCAAGTGAGTATTTATTTTATACTTGCTGACTGATGATACAAAAATTCTTATAGAACAAAAGGATATAAAGTATTTCCGGAAATTGAACATTTTCCAGATTTTTTTTTTTACTGTTATTATTATATTGTTAACATTATGAAACAAAATTTGCCATATTAGTCCAGCTGTTCACAAATTATGCATTTACCAACAAACAGCAATTCTTCTTTATTAAATAGATTGCCAGGTTAAAATGTTATCAACATACAGCTCTTTGTTGGACCATTTCTGTCAAAAAATAACTCATTATCCTCGTCATTCTCAAACTAAGCAAATCAAGTTGGTTATGCTAGAGCAAGATCTAAAAAAATCTCTTGCAAACCCATTTTATAAGCACAAAATTGTATGTTTCTGTTGCCACGTTACATTATAATGATTATGATTAGAATAAATTCAAAAACTAAATTAGAAACTGATAAGTCTTATTGTAAAAATTTGACTCTTACATCATCGACTATGTTACGCAATATCATTTACATAATTGTATTATTTAAGATAGTTTTTCTAGTTTTATAGTTGTCTATCGAAATAAATTTTATTTCAATAGACAACTAAATGTTGTAAAATTAAGTGCTGTAAGCAGATAACTTAAGAAAGGCTAGACTGAATCCGCAATTTTCGGTATCACATGTTCAAAACAGGTCTCCATATACCTAATATTTGCTATAGTTGCATGACTAGGATATTGACATATCTAAATGAGCTTAGACCACATAAAATTGAAAGAAAATTCATCATAAAACATATACCTATTACGAAAGTCAAATTTTCACTCCTTAAAAACTGAAGATCTGTTACTTTTATCGTTTCCAATGCCATAAAACTCAGTATATTATGTGGCGATGTTCTTACTCAATACATACTAATACCCTTATTTGCATTAAATTCAAGGTTTTTATTGTATGTGTTAATAATTTGTAGTTGCGCTTTGTCATCTTTACTTTAGTTTAATTTTTGGTTTTAAAATTAATTAAATGGGTCACATAATCAGGCTATAATATTCCCACTGCTGGATCACAGGCATGAACTACCACACGAGCCTATTGCGGAATGGTGGAAGTCACACGCATTTGAACTTTTGGTTCTTGAACATGCCAGGTTCCTCACCTTCGTTTTTGTGTTTGTCGCGTTCAGACAGACAGATTTGAGGGGATAATATGTGCTAGTTTCTGCCAGCGGCTTCGCCCGCGTGTTATACATTTAAACCTTCCATGAAATCCGTATTAAAATGCGTTACGTAGTTTAAAAGATCTAAGCATACAAACGCGAGAAACAAGTTTGTTTTATACTATGTATATGAAGATTGTATTCACCAGAAGAGATTATTTATCAGAAGGTTTATGTTTGAAAAAACATTAATTAACTTAGATATAACACAGAAACCTCTGATGTTTTGTGACATGTCGCCCATTGCACCCGTGCAAAGCGAGACTATAGCATACATACCAATTTGTTTCTAGTTACGAGTAGACTAATCATTCAAACTGTTTGTCAGGATATAGCAGACAGCGCGTACCGCCACAGACGCGGGCGACCACAGTTCATGTCGAGCGTCAGCAAAATCATCGCTGACTCCCTCTTCAGTTTGCTGGTGCAAGCGCTATTTTTAGTACAGGTATGTTATCGTGCTATTTGCAATATAATCTGGACTTCTTAGTAAAACAACCCGGAATTTGGAAGTTGACGCCGACGGTGTGATACCCCCGTGCCTCGGAAAGCACGTTAAGCAATTGGTCCTGCGCCTGATCTCTCTCCCGTCGTGTCGGATTGCCGTCCCATCGGACTATGAGAGTGAGAGAATAGTGAGTGTCCCTGTATCTGCGCACACACTTGAGCACTATAATATCTCCCGCGCCGATGGCTAGTCTCCGTTGAGATTAGCCGCCATGGCCGAAATACGGTCTGGAGGACTATAATGTGAAAGTATTTTTAATAGGAATGCAAATCTTAAGCATCTAGCTTAGACATTCAAGTACAAAACTTAAGTTTACTCTAACTTTAGTTGTAGCCTATAGCTCCGAGCCAATATTTGCATTTCCAACTTTATTTCGATTTGGATAAAGGCCTTGTTAGTTTAGCACCGGACTAAGTTGTCACGTTTGTAAATAAACTGAATTTCTATACATTTTGGATTCTTAATTTTAAAAACTTGCTTGGTGATTTAAATCTGATCTAAAGCGTTCAATTTACAGCACATTCCTGAGTTGCACTTCTTAATCAAATTATATATCTTTAACACTGCGCTCCTTATTATTTCAAAGGATTATAAACTATCACGACAGCCCTTTCTCCTTTTATCATTAAATTAATTATAGTAACACTGACTTTATTATACTGAACATAAGAAAGTCAATATACAACTGATAATAATAGGTTTTTTATTTAATATTTTAATACTTCTTCTTTTTAATACTTCGGTTTGTTGTTGAATCTGTTTGTTTACCAAATTTAATAAATTAACTTTTAATTTCAGAGTATGTTAGTAAGTATGCTACCAATAACGTACATAGGCGAGCTGCTCTGCCTAGTGCACATGTGCCTGTTGTACTCGCTGTACTCGTTCGAGTACAAGTGGTTCAACATGGGCTGGGAGCTGCACAAACGGCTGACGTTCATCGAGTCCAACTGGCCTTACTTCCTCGGCTTCGGGCTGCCCTTAGCTGTGCTGACGCAGATACCACAGTCTTATATTATAAGGTAAGACAGCATAATTAGACTATAATTTTTTCACACATTTTTAGGGTTCCGTTGCCAGATGGCAAAAAACGGAACCCTTATACAACATTAATTTTTGTTTATGCGAAACCCGAAACACGGGTCTAATATTTTTATGTAAAGAATCTATGAAAAAAATTTCAAAACTGTATCATTAATAATCACAAAGTTATAAGCTTGATAAGTTACCTGGCTGTCCACGCAAAAACATATGCAGATCACCACAAACAGCTAGTGTACGTACCATCTCCGTGTTATGGACGTTTGAATACGAGAAAGACATGATAAATTTAAAATCGAAACAAAACACTAAGGCCCGCGACTTGGAAGCGTAATTAAATATTTTTGGTACAAAATATAACATGGTGTAAAAATTATTGGAATCGATTCAGTTACTGATTCTGAACAAACTATATTCAGGTTTCGCATATACTAAAAATAATCTTGTAGATTCGTCATGTCTGTCTGTCTGTCCGTGTATGTCACAGCCATTTTTTTTCCGAAACTATAAGAGCTATGCTGTTGAAACTTGGTAAGTAGATGTATTCTGTGAACCGCATTAAGATTTTCAAACAAAAATAGAAAAAAAAAACATTAAATTTTGGGGTTCCTCATACTTACTTAGAACTGAAACTCAAAATTTTTTTTCATCCAACCCATACGTGTGGAGTATCTATGGATAGGTCTTCAAAAATGATATTGAGGTTTCTAATATATTTTTTTTCTAAACTGTATAGTTTGCGCGAGAGGCACTTCCAAAGTGGTAAAATGTGTCCCCCCTCCTGTAACTTCTAAAATAAGAGAATGATAAAACTAAAAAAAATATATGAAGTACATTGCCATATAAACTTCCAAAGAAAATTGGTTTGAACATGATTTAGTAAGTAGTTTTTTTTTTTAATACGTCATAAATCGTAAACCGCAATTTACCTTTCATTCAATCAACTCTAATATAAAAATAAAAAAAAATAACATTTAATTTCATAAACATAAGCCTTATGTATGCATAAACCGTGAATACCTACAGGTTTGTACGGAACCCTCGGTGCGCGAGTCCGACTCGCACTTAGCCGGTTTTTTTTTTGGTGTGACGTTATCAATTGACATCTCCCACTCTGGGCGGAGCGGGAGGGCGTGTCAGACTGTGACTGACTAAAACCCACCCGTGTTCCTTCAGTTGCCTGTGCCAGGGCCACGGTAACTCTTTCGAACTAATCTCACGAACCTGGCAGTCATCGGTCCTGGAAGACCCCTTCCATACTGCTGACATCTCTTTGAGGCGCGTGTGGAACACAACGCGCCGTCGACATGGGCATACCCATCGCTCGCCGCCCGCAAGCTCGCTCCTACAGTGGCCGGAAGTTCGCCCGGGGCGTGTCCTCTTGCGGCGGCTAGGGGCGTGAGGGCGCAGTGATTGCCTCTCCCTCACGCTCTCCGCCTCCTCCTTCGCGAGCATTACTGTTCCGCAGAAGGTGACGGCTTCCCATGCACTCTCGCTCCGTACCATGACCTGGACCAGAGCTGAACGCGAGAGACCCACTATAGGGACAAAGATTTATAATATTCCCACGCGGGCCTAGGTCTTCAAATGTTTGGTTCTAGAACATGCCAGTTTCCTCACGATGTTTTCTTTCACCGGTTCAGGTGAGACTTAGTGGGGTTTATATACTGGGTGTAAGGGACAGCCCTCTACAAACTAATGGGGTGGATTCAGTATATCATACTAAGATGACCAGTACAAGAAATTATTTCAGGACCGTTATGGGAATCCAATAAACCTGATTTGTTTTATTTTCTCACACGCATTGTATCTCGGATCAATTCGGAAAGCCGCCTTTGTGCAATCGCCGACGACGAGCTCAATGAACTCTGTAGTTAGACGGGAAGTGAACAGCTGATTTTACGCGTCGTTCGTTACATTATTTCAAGATTCATTGCTGCTTTTTTGATTTTAGCCGTATTGTGTACATAAATGGAGTGCTGCTTTCAGACAATGTAATTTTACATTAAAATAAAACTGAAAAAGCTGAAAAAAAAAGAAAAAAAAAATGAAAAATCCGGAGAAAAATTCCGGTGGAATATGATTCAAAGTAAGGAGCTGAATGCACTCTGTCAGTTTATGGAGGGCTGTCCCTTACACCCGGTATATTATAAACGTTGCTTAAAGTTATGTAATAATAAGCTACTGTTTAACCATATGTTTTTGACGTTATAACCTCTCTTATCTATAATAAGCGACGTTTATAAATAAAAGGGAAGAATATTATCACGCCCGTATTTCACAAAGGGATAGGCTAATTAATACAAAAGACAAAAATACGCTAAGAATTCTAGAATCATGTGCTTAATTCATGGTCCAGATTCCGCGTCGATGTGTCTCTATCACCCTGCATACATAAGAACCTGTTGACTTTTATTATTATTTTATGTAAAATGTATGTGGAATGGTTTCTTTGCGTCATATTTACTGCAAATAAACGTTCTTTGTTTCTTTTTTCTTTAACACTCTCACCGCCACGCATAAATACAGCTTTCCAAAGCAGCAGGCCATGTGGGCGGTGCGCCGCCCAACCCATTTCTGTCGCAACTCGCCACGCTTAATTTAAGAAAACTTTAGCGACACGCCAAGTGGCACGCCAGCAGGATATGCTGTAAACTTTATCAGCAGGCCGTGTGGTCCGCTGTGACCCGACGAATTCATTTATATTTTTTGGCTTTGGCTTGCCCGATATGGAGTCAACAGTTGTAACGGACAAAAATTGAAAAGTTATAGCGCAAAATTTGTGGGGCGCCGGCCGCCCACATGGTCTGCCGAAACAAATTCAAAAATCAACAACAGCTTGCTGCACTAGAATTTGTGTGGGCGGCCGGCATACCACGTGGCGGTGAGAGTGTTAAATAGGCGAGCCTGTAAAAATTGTGGTTATAAAAGTAGCTATCAATGGTTTTGATTTAGTAGACCAATTTGTTTACAATATATGCCTATATATACCTACTTTTATGTAACTTCGACTTTAAACATTGAGATAAAACAGTACTTCGACGTAATAACATCGATATACTGTGAAATTACGATTGAAACTTTATAATAGGTTCAGGTACAAATTGAATGAATATTTCGGGAAATATTGTAGTTTTAGCTGTGTCGATATTTATTTAAACAGCTGCATTCAAATAAGACACATAATATGATACAGTCTTAATTTATAAGAACGAATGAATTTTTAAATACATGGTTCAAACAGATGATTTGGCTTAGTTGACATTTTTAATTTTGAACTTAAAATTCCTATAATTCCATGTATAGATAAACCTTTTAATTACTGTAGATGATAGGTTATTTTTATTGTTATTTTATGAGTACTTATTATGTAAGTGGAGCTCAGTATTGATAAGAAAATGTGCTAAGAAGGTTCAATGTAACAATTATTGTAATGTCACACAGTACTGCACAAGTACATGTCACGTTTATTCTTTCGTGTTATGGTCACTTCAGAATAAACAAAAATATGCCCTAGCAATTTACTGGATCATTCTGAGTCTTTAAATAGCTCGGCCATTTTTTCCGTACCATACGAACTGACACTTAGGTAGTTTGTAATAACTATTCACATAGGTTTTAATTTTTTTTAAATACCTTTTTATTAACCGCTGACGTTACACTGCTGGGCGTAAGCCTCGTTACTCCCTTTCAATGTCGCTCTGTCCAGAGCTGCCAATGCCCAATCTTTATTAAAAGAGTTCCAGCTTATCCCGCCATCTCTCTTAAAATACTAATTACTTTTCGATCCCATGACGCCTCCAATTGTTATAGCAATAAACTATACAGCAACTTATGTATTACGATTAAAGAATAGGTTATGTAGATATTTAAGTCCACAAATTTCGGTATCTTGGCAACTAGTTAACGTGACCGCTAAAATTAAAGGTCATAGTACACTTAGTCGTAATCTGCACGTTTGAATGACTAAAACGTAATCACAGCATCTTTGAGTACCTATGTAGGTAGGTCTAAAGTCTACTAGACATTATCCCTTATCGACTTCTTATCTGGTGTTAGTACTGGTTTGTGATATGCTGTTTAATTCATGACTTAACATAACTTCACAAATGTATTTCCCAAGACTCAAGCAGAGAGTAGAGTACACTCAAATTTCTCCATTTATGTACAAGTCCCATGTAATAGGGACGAGCCTATTGCCATCAACTGGCACAAATCTAGACTATTCGGTTTTCCATTCCATTTCCTTTTCGCCCGATCTGGGAATCGAACCTTAGACCGCGCTAAGTAGTCAAATCCTAGTGCGATAACTAACTACACTACACTAGATTACGACCAGAGTATAAACGTTTTTCATTTCTGGAATTGGTATTCGAATAGGCAGTCGCTTCATGTAAAATACTGGTTCACTTGATGAATTCAGCTGCACCCAGTGGCGAATTAAAGGCCCAGAGCGCCCTAGGCAATCACTTTATCGGCGCCCCTGTACCGGCCATAAATGGCCATCATAATACTATAAATTTTAACTAATTGTTTTTGCAATTACGATGACGTTGTATCATCAAACCCTAGACTTTAGTAGACCAGCACCCTTGTACTTAGGCTAATGCGCGAATGAAATATGACGTTATAACTGTGAAGAAATCAAGAGGGACGACAGAACGAATTCTATTATAGATCAGCATTTAGTTCTTAATCGTCGATATGTTATTTTCTTTATTTATTTAAAAATTCTGAGCTCGCGCGCCCCTTGTAACTACACGCCCCTAGGCACGTGCCTTGTTTGCCTTACGGATAATCCGCCTCTGCACCCGGTTAACTGAAAGCCGACCCCAACATAGATGGGAAAAGGCTAAGCAGGTGATGTTTTCCCGGTCTTGTAAACCGGACCATTCCGTTTGTACATACGTAAATATAGCAAAAGAAGTACAGACGCCAGCACTTAAAGCTACTATAATCTGTCAAATTTCTTAAATCGATTTTCAACTTTATCGCTAAAGTATTAGGTTCAATATTGATTGGGAAAATTTGACAGTTTCGGGTAGCTTGATGTGCTGGCGTCTGACATACCTATAGTAACGATCGTAGCAAATGGCGTTCTGTAGTTTCTACCTAACCCTATGGGGAAAAGGCGTGAGCTTATGTATGTAAGTTATACTAAGATATTAATAATGTAATGCCTTTCTTATTGTTACAGTGGCTGCGTCTTCTCCATATTCTTCCCCGTATTTATATTAAGTGGTAACGAAGCGACTCCTGTTATAGGAAGGTAAGTTTCACATAATGCAAATTTTCACCTATATTAATCAATACTTGTCGTACTATTAATAAATTCGAGTAATATGTCGAATATATGCTTTGAGTTCGACGTTATAAAGAAATTGTACGTTTTATAACGTTCTCAAAACACACTAAGTAGAAAAAATAAGTATTATTGAAGCTAACTCAAAAACAACCCAAGCAAATTTCAGTAATAAAATTTATATAAGCTCATCTCTGCGGCATATAAAGTCATCAATTAAATGAATAATGATTATGCTACTTTATACAGTCAATATGCAGCCCTTCAATTCATAATTCAGAGTGCAGATAAAACTTTATGTTCATTTCAAAAAGACATGTTTTTAATAAACACGTGAATATAAAATTTTGCCCAATTTGTTTCAGTTAATTTTACTGCCACTAAAAAAAGAAAATCCTCAATTACCGGAGATCGCGTAACATATACGTACAATAAAAATACAGTAGAATTGAGAACGTCTTCCTTTTAAAGCTGGTCAAAAATTAAAAACTAACATAAATATTGTTATTTGGACCTATTGTACTTTGGAGTACGACGCGATCAAGAACCAGATAAAGATAACACAATTAATCATTATGAATAATCCAAAATGGTTTTTCGTTTGGTAATCCCTAAAAGAATTAGGCAATGGGCATCTTTAGTATTTGAAACCTTATAGCAACGAGAATAAAGATCACTGTGATAAAATCAAAGATAAATAAAATAAGTCCACGTTTGCACGGACGTTAAAATATCGTGGCAGGATTTTTTACGCACTGCTTAGCATCGAGAGTTAAAATTCGAACAGTGTTTTTTTCGACGCCCTGGAATACACTCTGTTGGATTCTCGATGCTCGGTTCAACACCAAGGGTTAAAAATCCGGTGCGCGATAAAATCCCGCTGCGATATTTTCAAATACAGCACAAATATGTTTTTAAAGTACATACGCCAGCACATAAAGCTGCCACATTCTGTCAAATTTCTATAATAGATTTTCAACTTTATCGCTAAAGTATTAGGTTCAAGATTGATTGGGAAAATTTGACAGTTTCGGGTAGCTTGATGTGATGGTGTCTGTACATAATACTGAATAAACAACAGTTAGTGTTGCTTTGAAGTCAACCATGTAGCATCTTGAAGCCCCTCGAATCAATATGTAATTGTTTTGGTCAAATGAAATGAAATCTGCCAACTAATATGACAATCTGCCGCAATATTTGATTTTACAACAGAAATCTACTTTAATATCTGACTGATCATAAGCTAGATTTTCAAAATAAGTAAGTTAAAAAACTAAAACCACGCTCTAAAAAGTATGGAACAAGAAAATATTCTCATCGGAAAGCCGTAGTCGTATGCTACTTTGCTCTAAAGTTTATGATCGCTTAGAGGACTCTAAAGGAACCCATATTTTCAATCTATACTAATATTATGAAGCTGAATAGTTTGTTTTAGTTTGGTTGAACGCGGTAATCTCAGGAAATATCGCTCCAAATTAAAAAAATCTTTGTTGGATAGCCTATTTATTGAGGAAGGCTATATAACATCACGCTACAGTCAAAATGAGTGGAGCAGCAAAGAAAAATGAACGAAAACTGGCAGGCAATTCGATGCGACTGGAAGGGTCAGGGAGCAAAAAATTGTCTCGGGCGAAGTCGCGGGCAGAAGCTAGTTAGTTCAATACCAGCGGACGATCAAGACGCTTCCAACGCTACCTCAATTTTCAAATTATGATCCTTAGTTTAGAAGTTAAGAGGTAACAGATAAAAAAGGACCTACATACATACATTTATTTATACTAGTGATCGCCCATTGGTCGAAATTCGACCGTACTTCATTTGAATAGAAATACATTATTAAATGAAAAAAAAAATATATAATAATAAATATAAAAAAATAATCTTACTAATATTATAAATGCGAAAGTTTTTATGTATGGATGTGTGGATGTTTGTTACTCTTTCACGCAAAAACTACTGAATGGATTTGGATGAAATTTGGAACACAGTTAGTTTTGTAACCTGGATTAACACATAGGCTACTTTTTATCCCGGTAGTACGTTCCCGCGGGATATTTTCCGACCTCCACGTGGGCGAAGCCGCTGGCAAAAGCTAGTATTTGATATTCAGTAACACTAGACAAATTTTTGACGCTGTACTACTGTGGAGAGGGTTCGCTGGTGGGATGGTGATGGCTAGGACCAGGCCGTAGGTTTAATGAGTAAAGAATACTTCTTCAGGACTCTCTTCTTTATTTTCTTAATACTTCTTAACTGCTGGATATGGAATGAATTATCACAGGAAACTCTGTTTTTATAGAATTTTTCCTTTTTTTTTTTTTTTTTTTTTTTATTTCCAAAATACTTATTCTACATTACATTGATTTTGCCATACAACGAAAACCTCTCAGGGTTTATCTGTGTGCTGGCGAGCCGTTTACATTTTTTTTTTGACAATCGTTTAAAGCAATTTTAAAAACAATTCAAAAAGAGAAAAAAAAAAGAGAAACATGTTTAAAATAATCTCATTACAATTCATTCTACAGAAAACTTTTGTATAAAGTAACGTTTTGATTTAGGCTTATAACTTTTCGAACTAGTTTTGTATAATTTTTGTAGGTCTTCTGGAAGTTTATTAAGAAAGTAAGGTATTAAATATTCTGCAACCCTCGTACCGTACACATTGTTGGCTTTTGGTAAAATGTATTTATTATTAAGTGTAAGAGATCTCAAAAAAGCCGGTCTTGTTTTTTCATTTAGCAGCTCGGGCCTATTGACTTCAGCAAGGGTGAAAAATTCAACTTTATTGAACACATTCATAACATTACAGTATTTAAATAGATCGCCGTCGCAGTTTTTTAGTTTTTTTTTAAATATGTTTAGGTGTAATGACTTTTAATATTCGCAATTGTAACTTATAAATATCTGACAAGTATGTATGGTAAGTTCTCCCATAGCTGCTGAGACCGTAGTTGATAACAGAGTCTGCCAAGGCCATGTATAACATTCTTAGCGTTTTGTAAGGTAATTTATACTTCAAGATGCTAAGTTTACCTAGAATAGACCTCAGCTTGTTGCAGACGTATTCTTTGTGTGGACCCCAACAGAATCGGCTATCAACCATCAGACCGACATACATGTGTTTATCGACAACTTCTAGTGATGGGCATTTGCAAGTCTTTGGCGAGCTATGCAGGCAAGAATGTTCATGTGCTATGACTGTCGGTGTCGTGGAACATTTATTGTGTGATGAACGTATGTGAACAATTTTTGTTTTAGATGCGTTGATTACTAATCCTACGTCATGAGCCCATTTACACATTTGATCGAAATTAATTTGTAGGGATTTTTGAGCATCAGAGATGTTTTTATTAGCGACCAAAATACACGTGTCGTCTGCAAATTGGTATACGGACCCCGAATTTATAGCGTTGGTCATATCGTTTACATAAAGCAAGTACTCTGTTGGTCCTATAATTGATCCCTGGGCTGTTCCTTGCGTGGATGAAGCCTTTGTACTAAACTCATTTCCTATTTTAACAGTGGTGTATCTGTTTGTGTGATAATTTTTTAGTAATTCTAATAGGGGTCCTTGTATTCCATTTCGTGATAACTTGTCATAAAGTATATCACAACGGAGCACATCGAACGCTTTGCTAAAATCTATAAAGAGAGTCAATACATGTTTTTTTTTTCATTTAGGTGTCTATTGACTTCGTCGGTAAATTGTCGTAATAACTGTGTCGTACTCTTATTTTTCTGAAAACCAAATTGTTTATTATTGATTAAACCGTGTAATTGCAAAAAGTGATTTATCTCATTACCAATATAACGTTCTATGATCTTATCTATACAAGACAATATAGTGATCGGACGATAGTTATTGAAGTCATCACGTGGGCCCTTTTTGTGTATTGGACGTATTACCCCTATCTTTAAGAGATCGGGATATGTACCAGTCTTCAACCCAAGTAGCACAGAACTGCATTATAAATGGTCACTTAAGGCCCACAGCGGTAATCTAAGCATTTAGAAAGACTTATTAGTATTCACCTGTGCTGCAACAGCTGTTTCGAAAAAAACGTGGCCAACTATAATGCTTTTTTCTGTACAGTAATTCTATTAAGCACCACAAACACGCCACAAAGTCACTTATTGAGCGCTTAGTACTGCAGTACCCTATTAGCTGTAAGTTTTCTGAATAATAGCCCACACGTGTACTATACAACCGTTGCATTTTAAGAGAGAACATATCACCCACTATAACATAATCAGTTACTTTGTGAAGTTATTTAATGCTTTATGCTGCATACAGATTCACTTTTCCCCTATTAGTCAGGTGTTTACCATACACTCGAATAACAGCATGTATCCAAGTGTCGGCATGCGCGAATGGAATATTGGACGCGACGGGTTCCGTATGTTATATTTATTAACAAATAAATAAATAAAATGAAATTAATTTATTTCACACATAACCCATATTACAAAAATTAAGATAAAAGTAACAATGCTGCAGCAGAAAAGAATAAAATGTCACTAACAAAATAAAAATATACGTCACATAGTTGAAATAAAATAAAATTTCAAATTTACGTCGGATTTAAATTAAAGCACATATGAACAAAACAATACAAAAAAGCCTTTATAAATAGAGGTCAGTGTGTTTGATGACATTAGGCTGAGTAGGTACAAAAATGCCATGCTACAAAAATCTTCTTATAACCTACCCATTTTCGGGACTAATATGGTTGCGACAAAATTAATATTGTTGTTTTATATGTTTCTGGTACTTACCTAAAAATGAAGAAAATTTATTAAGAGAAATCCAAGATTTTTTTTAAGTAATAAATTAATACCTTTCGAGACTTTTTAAGATTCCAGATTTCGACAATTTTTCTCAGAGGTAGTCAGTTAGGAAATACCGGTACAGCTAGCATCTAAAAAAAAACAACGTAATTTTCTTTATGTTTATTTAATTTTCCCTTTTTAAAGTACAATTTAGGGTGTACCACCCTGGTCCAGGCCTTGAATTTTCATCTTTTTATAATTTCAAGGAGTACAAAAGTACTTCTCGGTGGCCACCATAGAATTTCCTTAGTTTTCCACTGTGCAGGAACAAATGTTAGATCGACAACACCTCTCTCTATAGTCTGAACTATTTTGAATGTCTCGTTCTGTAAAAACAAGAAAAATATACTTATTATAATAGAAGTATCAGTTTCTTAATGACAACATTATCTATACAGTTTTTGAGGAAAAAAAACAAAAGATACAATAACATAATAAATACCTAAACTTAACGTAACATAATGCTATTTCATGTGGAAGTAATTAAATTATTAGGCCAGAAAAATACATTATCTTTAGATAGGCACCGACTAATTTATAGGTATTTTGTCGCATATTGAATAAATCAATAACTTATGTATTATACATATAATTAAATTATAATCTCAGCTACTTAAATTACAATTTTAATTAAGTACTTATCGTCGAATAACAACTAAAAAAGGGAACAAAATGGCTTTAAAAGAACCACGGCGGAACCCTAAAAGCTTGGATCCATAAAGGTACTTATCTAGGTAACTGACGCAAATGTGACCTACTACTACTCTCCTAATCGATCCATGTCTGATTTGTATTTCACAAGTGCTAAACTATTTTACTCTTGGCTGAATTACAGGCCACATGTGAACACCCGTACAGACCTTAGCATTACATTAACATTAAAACTGTTCACCTGCCATCCGCCATATTCTCTGCACTACTGTGTATTATTGTAATATTTTATCTTTTCATTTTGGTTTATTTTATATGATATCAATTGTAATTCATTTGGATTACAAATTATTTAGATTTTTTTTTTTAGCAAACAGTTTTATATCCTTTTTTTTGTACTAAAACAAAAATATTTATTTTATCATCAGCCCATTTTTGTTAGTTTAACTTTAGTATTTAGTGGTATTTCGAGGGCGCGTGAAAATTTTGAACTAAATAAATATGGTATTTGACAGTAAAGTTACTTCCCCAATAAGATTTCAAATATAGGAAGAAATTAAAGTTTTACTTACCTTAAATTTGATATACTTAATTCTCCAAATGGCACGAGATCTTGCACACAACGCTACACTTCATGTTTTACAAACTGACAGTACATAATAATGGAAAAAAAAAAATATTAAGTTATTACATTCCACAATTTCCGTCAGTGTGTAATTTCAACTGTATAAATGTTCACATTTGTCCTTCTTGCTGTATTATAGATAACATGTGCCTCGTTAATCAGGCAATATTCAGCTCTTGAGGTGACTGTTACACTCATAAATGCTGATATAATGTTGTTATAATGCAATTATTTGTCAATTGGATTTCTTATACAGCGATGTGCTGAATAATTTGTGCCCAAATTAGAGTTATATCCTCTGAGGATGCGCTGTCTACGCTATTATTCAGCAACTAATGCATTCACTGTGCACTGTTAAAATGCTGTTATTCAGCACTTTTGTGCTACTTGGGAAGCAACAATTAATTAGATGTGTAATAACTGGAACTAATTTATCAGAAATATACTTGATATCTTTTGCTCGTATCGCGTCGTATCCCGGGCTTTTTCTATCGTTGATTTGTTTAATAATTCGTCCAACTATATCTTCCCGCGCTGGTTTGACTCTTATCGATCTATCCGGAGTAATCTCGTACGTCAGTTTGTCTAAAAGAGGTACATCGCAGGTGTTACTTACTTTCTTAATATTATTATTAAACTCTGTCATGAAAGTGTTAGCTAATGTTAATGGATTTGTTCGAAAAGTTATCAGTAATAAGTGTTCAATAGATTGCATAATTTTACCGGTTAGACTATTCACAATGCTCCATATTTTTCTGCTGTTTTTGAAGTTTTGAGAAACTTCCATCATTATTTGTTTATTTTTTATATGTTGTGTGTATTTGTTTGTTTTATTTCGATATTTATTATATAACAATCTTTTTTGTGGATTATTTTCATCTTTGAGCCAAATATTATATAGTAAATCACGCTTAATACACATCTTTTTAAGTCTTTCATTGGCCCACGTACATGTATTACGTTTACTACATTTACTAACAGTGAATTTACATTTATCATATATTTTATTAAATTTAGTATGTATGAACCCAACAATTTCATTTGGGCAGCTATATTGGAGCGGTATAGTCCAGTCGATATTGTTCAATTCATTGTGCACTCTGCGATTATCTATCTTTGTTATTAATTGACTAGAAGAGTGTGAGTCATTCTTGTTTAGCGCGCTCATTATCGCACAACCGGTTATGCAGTGGTCGGCCGGCGAAGTATTAACAACAGATGTATTAATGTTATGTAAGCTAGCATTACGAATAAACACATGATCCAAACATGACTTTGCTATTTTGTCACCGTATTTTTCTATACGTGTATAAGAACTAACACAACTGATAAATCCCAAGGTGCACAATGAATCTAAATATTGTTTTACTATGGGGTTACATAATTTTAGATCTATATTCATATCTCCCATTATTACACAATCCTGTTTTATAGGACAATTCGATACTATGGACGATAGTTCTTTTATAAATCGAAGTTTGGATGTGTCGGGCGGTCTATACACAGCACATAAGCCGACTTTGAGACTATTTATACTTAGTTCGCCGGTTACATATTCAAATTCTTGTGTACACAAGTTACTATATCTCATAAAAGATGCAGACTTATGAATATACACTAGCACACCCCCACCTCTTCTATTGGTTCTTAATTCTGAATATAAGTTGTAGTTAGGAAATTCAAACAATTTTACCAAATCATTCTTTATGTTTACTTCAGTTAACAACAAAATTTGAATTATATGTTTACTGTTTAACACGATATATTCTATTTGAGCGAAGTTCATCTTGATGGATCGTATGTTTACATGAAGAAAGTATAAACAATTTTGCGGTACCGGTATGCAAGAAGTAAAATCATCCCATGTTTGACAGTTAGTTTCAACTATATTATGGTGTGTTGTATCCAGAGTAAAACTTATTTTGGTTATGTATTTACAATGGCAGTAATGGAAAAAGCATAACTCACCTATTCCTTAACATGCAATGACTTTACCTTTTCAATATCGGCGATCGAGCGAATTATGGTTATTTTTTTATCTTGTTCACTTTTACGCACTAATATATTTCCGTGTTTGCACCATATATAGCTAAACAATCCTTTTAGTTCTTCTTTTGTTTTCCATAACAAGTAGGCCGTAGACGGTGTCAGACACTCTCGAAGATAAATCTTCTCAGCTCCGTCTTGTCCCATGCTAGCAGCAGATATCGTCGTGTTTTTGGTAGCATCTATCCATAGATCTCGGTTTCCCTCTCGGAGAATCACAGTTATCGTAGGCTGGTCTTTCTTTTTCGCTATATTTGATGGGTTTCGTTTTTTCCTGTAGGCCTTAACAACGTCCTCCGGGTTCTGAGTTATGGCTATGGCAACTTTCTTGGCAATTTCTTCAGGATTGTCTTTCTCGGATGGATTGATGCCACATATTTCGAGATGGTTGCATAACTGTGCTTGATCCATTTGATTTAATTTGGTTTCCAGTACTTCATATTTGACGTTCGTGTTTTTGACGTGGTTTTGTAAATCTGTGCACCGGTTTTCCAATTCCTTCATGGACTTCTCATATTTTTGGATTTTAGTCTCATACTCATCAATTTTGTCAGAGTAGAATTTCAGGGTACGATGTAGTTCTTCCTGAATAATTTGTCTTACTTCTCTGCGTAGGTCTCGTAGTAATTGTTGCATTGTGCTGTCAGCGTAGACACTGTGGCTATGAGTGGTAGCGGACTCTGTGTCTGTATTGTCATCGCCGTCGATATCGGGCATGATACAAGACAGTCGTTTAGGCTTACCACCTCCAGTGCAAGCTTTGCATTTCCAGTCCACTGAATCTGTATCGTGCAATACACTGAGTTGGTCGGGTGTTATTGACGCACAGGAGGCATGAAGCCATTTACTACACTTGCTACACTGCAATCCAGGGGACTTTTTGGTTAATAGTTTTACACACTTTGCACATTTGGCCATTATTATTTAGTATGTAGGGTAGAGGAATAAAAAAGTAAACGCTCGCTGCGTATGCGACTACTTTCAATCGGCGTGCGTAGACGACTGATCCTATTATTTTTAATTAATTATGACAGTTCAAAATATCATAATTATAACCAGCCTGTACAATCGTGAGGCATACAACCTCTACAGTTTGCACACGACACTAAGTTTTGTATGGGAAACTTACTAATGCCATACTTGACACTCCCCATAAAACCACAGATTTGGACCATAAACAAAAGAATATCTATGCATGTGTGTATTAAATATACGGTAATGAATAGTAGTGTGTGTAACGTGTTATTTATTGAAAATAATGTATTTTTACGCATAATTTAAAAAAAATATTAGCATTCGTCACTTCTTCTCTGTATAAACTATAAGTGTGCGAAATTTCATACTCATCCGTCCGCCCAATTTTCGTAAAAAGGGATCCAAAGTTTTCGCTTCACGTATTAATATAAATAGATACATACCCACATACATACATACAAACCGTCTCATCTAAAATATAACCCATCTTTTTGCGCCGCCGTAATCGGGTAAAAAGTAGACTATTTTTCCACAAGCTGTATTTTTTTTTTTTTTTTTATATTAGGTAAAAACTAACCATATTTTTTTCTCTTTTCCAGCGAATACCCTCTCCGTTTATTCTCACCGGTTGTGGCGATATCCAATGGGATGTTCCGGTTCGTGCGACAAGGGGCTGAAGTAGTGACGCAACGGAATAGGTGACTGCCAACCCACACCTGATTATTATAGAGCCTACTTAAGGTAGAGGGTAGGCAGGGTTGTGCAAACTTACTCTTGTGATAGTCGACATTTAGATAGGAAATAGGAATTATGTACAGGGCGGGTGGTCATCGACGCACTAACTGAGACCATAAATTCAGCACATTTTTCTAGACTACCAAGAGTATACATTTTTCGTCGGTTATAAAAAAAAATAATTTATATACATTTTGACAGCCTCAGAAGCATGAAAGTCTGACAAACATTCTTTTTTTTTCTTCTAGCCTGCACTGTCACACAACCATTCTTCCCAAGGGGTATTGTATTACCCAGTAACTGGGTTGTGGAGGTAGGATAGGCAGTCGCTCCATGTAAAATACTGGTACTCAGCTGCATCTGGTTAGACTGGAAGCCAACCCCAACATAGTTGGAAAAAGGCTAGGCATATGATGGATGACATTTTGACGGCGTAGGTTGCACTTTTTTTTACAGCTTTTTTATAACCATCGACGAATTTCTCAGCGTGTTCAGAATCATGTACTGAATCTATGGTTACAAGATGTGCGCTGATGACCGTGCTAACCTGTATTTTATTTTTTAAATTCTAAAATTCAACCTAAAATCTAGGAATGTTTTTAAGAATTTTGGGTTTTGGTTTATACTTAATTTGACTGGACAGTGTTTTGGGTTTTTTAAAGCGAAAGGCGCTATACTCGTACTATAGAAGATGAATGCTTTTTTTAATAAGTTTTTTATAATTAAGTTGGGATGGAACTAAATTCCTGTGATGACCAGTTTAGTGAAAATTGTTAGTATTATATGTCAAATCTAAGGTTTTGAACCCAACTCTTAGTGGTTATCTCGCTTTAAAAAGCCCGGCAACACTGCCTTGAACTGTATTTGAAAAAATACTATGTAGTACAATCACTCATTCGTCATCAAACTTACTAGTCAGTTCGAATCATTTATATATTTAGTTTTAAATCATTCGCGACATAAAATCTCAACAGAGAAAATGATTTTAATATTTATTGACTAAGAAATAAAATTGTTTTTACGACAATCAAGCTTCTGCTTATATCATCCTTACAATTTACGAGCGCACGACATGTGAGTTCTATGGTCATGGACATAAGGTTCAAATTGAAATGGTATGAACGCGCACTGGTAAATTGAAAGTACCGTAGTAGTATATTTTTTATAGAAATGTTACAAATTGTTACATATCGTTCAAAGTTCTGTCTTCTAACGAGTTCTCATGCTGTTTTAGTTAGAAATAATCAATTAAATTAAATAATGTTTACTGCCTCATTGGTCTCGCAAGCGCTTTTTTGTGGGTGGGAAATCATCAAATGACGTCTTCGGCTCTGGGTGGAGCGGGAGGATGTGTCAGACTTTTACTGACTAAAACCCACCCGTGTTCCTTTAGTTGCCTATATGCCAGGGCCACGGTAACTCTGTTGAACAACCCTGGCAGTTCGCAAGCGCTGCTGTTGAGCATGAGGTCCTGAGTTCCATTCCTAGGTCGGGCAGTTTTATCGCGTTTTCCCATCTGGAATTTCTCAGTAGCAACCCGAAGTCTAATTTGTGCCTGGTTGATGGTAATAGGCTCGCCCCTATTACATGGGACTTAAATATAACTGACGAAATGTGGGTGAATCTATGGTACACCTCTGCCTAACCCTTTGGAGAATATGGGCGTGATGGCATGCTCTGTATATTTATATTTTTTTAGCATTTTGTGGCATATATTGCAATTTTCGTATTTTATGAATACAAAATAATTAGTAATTAAATATCTTTTTACTTCGAATTCGATAGCCTTAGGCCCGTATCTAACTAGGACACTTAGGCGCCATGGTGTCGCACTGCAAAAAATGTGTGGTTGGTTGCGCAACCGATTAGACGCCTGGTGAGATACCCACCATGAAGTTTTGTATATTTTACTGGCTGCGCGACCATGGTTGCGCCACCACGGTTCCTAGTTAGATATGGGCCTTATCTGCCTAGGAGACCAAGGTGGAACAACCAGGGTCGCGCTTTCAAAAATGCATGGTTGGTTGAGCAACCAAACGGACACCAGAGGAACTCTCCATAGGGCTGCAAAAATTTTGTTGGTAGCGCGATGAGACCAGAGATGGAGTAATCCCGCCACTGGTCTCCTACTCATAAAGGGCCTTGGTCCGCGAAATTTTCTTACTTTTTCTGCAATTTGTAAATCAATGTCAGGTTTTATGTGCATTAAAATATGATTCGCTACCGTAACGAGCATGCATTTACAGAATTAAAATCATTAATCCACAAACGCTCTAAGTTCATACAGCCTGAAACTGACTTGAAAATTGCATAGAACGTGAAAAACTAAATTTGCGGTGATCCGCTTCCTCCTTTAACGGCTCAGTGATGAAACAGGTCCTAAATGTAATCTATTCAGAAATTAATTTGCACAACCCTGTATGTGACGGAAAGGCAAATGTGTTGTCTAAAATATATTTATGTATATTGTGCTCATAAATGTTCGCGTTGCTCATGTTGTTATGAAATGACGAGGAGGGTAGGGTTTGAGCTTCTTTGTCTACTTCGTGGGTTTGAGTGACTATCCAATATAGTATACAGATATTTTTTACTGCGACAGCTGAAATTATAAGTGATCATCATCTGCGATACATTTTTGACACCATACTATTACATTTATGCTTCATATGGGTATACTTCTAAATCTGCAGTGTATAATATACCAAAAGAGAAGTATCCAGGGTCGTTGGAACTACTTGAACTTCAGTAAGAAACCGATGAATATTTTCGAATGAAATCTATACTAAAGTTATAAAGGGGTTGTCTGTTTGGTTGAGCACGCTAATCTCAGGAACTACTGGTTGGAATAAAAAAAAATATTTCAGTGTTGGGTTGGCTCATTTATCGAGGAAATTATAGACGTAAAAGTCTGACACGCCCTCCCGCTCCGCCCAGAGCGGGAGAAGTCATTTGGTGATTTCCCATCCAGAAGAAAAAAAAGGGAGTCTAGAATGATATGCTGAATTCATGGTTACAATTTACGCACTGGATAAAAACTCATCCTGTATAATATCACGCTAGGACCCATAGGAGTCGAGCTAAATGAAAAAAGTCTGAAAGACCGCTATGTGTAAACGAAGTAATACTGTGGGTAGGCGATTGGATACCACGCGACGGGTCGGGGACCAAAATTTCACGCGAACGAACTCGCGAGCAGAAGCTAGTTTAATTTGATTAATTGTTTGTTTTCTGTTCAGTATATTTTAAACATTCATCCGTTTCTTACTAAACTTCAACTACTTATGTATCCGACGACCCTAGTTACTTATATCTTTTGCTGACCGTACTAAACATTGTCAGAATGTCTGTTGGATGAAAATTACAGTTAAATATAAATGCATTTTTGGAATCACAATTGAATTTGAAACAAATAATTGAAATGGCCCAGATGATGGTGGCTCCCTCTATTGAAATGTTTCTTATGATATTAAACTTTTTTAGTATTTGCCAGTATTGGATAGTCACTCAAAATATAAATTATATAATATATCAAAAATGGTGCCTGGAATGATTCCCATTTTTAACTTAAATACATAATTTGAGTAATCGCTTCTTATAAGGTGTAATAATAGTTTATATATTACAAATAATATAATTACAATCATTCTCATTTAGAAATGTCTGAAATTGTGATTGTTTTTTTTACATGACATTATTTATTAAACGGACTGACTGATCTAATGTTGTTTACTTTTGAATCTTTTCTCTATTGCACCTCTTATATTTCAACCAGAAACTCCAATCATAAATAAACCTTTTGACGGCCGACTTCTCATATAACTTGTAATTAAGTAACGTAAACCAACCATGTAGTACCGACACTACATAATGCGGTAAACGTTAAAATGCATGGAAGAGTCGCAGAGAACGCTGTTGTCCATTCTCTAATAACAACGGTATGGTAACCAGGCGCGGTCCGAGCGGGGGGGTTCTAGGGGTCATGACCCCCCCCCCCCCCCCCCCAAAGACAATGATACTGACTTTGTGGGTAAAGTTTTTGATACTACAATTTGTTGCTGCTGCATCAAAATTGTTAAAATATTCTTCAATACTCTTAGTGACCCCCCCCCCCCCCCAAAATCAAAGGCTGCGACCGCGCCTGATGGTAACTTCTAATACAGACAAGTCCTGTATTTAAAATGACTCGAATACATACTAGTTTACTATTGCAATCATTTAGCTATCTCAATGTGTGTTTTTTAAATAAAATCCTTGGTCCCTTCACTTTGACGTTAAAATAGCGTGGCAAGATTCCACTTGACCCATCTATTCACAATAGTGGTCGAACAAGTTCGGGATAGTCTCACTCTCCTCTCGCAGTTTCTCTATTACTTTCATGCATACCTTCATACTATGTGACATGAGCTTTATTCTCTCGATAGTGGTTGCAGTTGTACATCACCTTTATTCTTGAAGATGGGCACTAGCGAACTACATACATCCATCTTCTTTTAAACACTTCCATACTTCTATAGGTATATCATCTGGGCCCATAGCCTTTCCATTTTTCAAACCTTGAACTGCCTTTCTTACTTCATCCATGCTAATTTCCCTCACCGAACCAAAATTTACTAGTACCTCACTGAACACACCATTGCATTATATGATCTTCGTTCATTTCATTTTGTTCAGGCTCTGCCTGGTTTGGGATCAGATAACGGTGTGTTGGTTGTTTTAAGATATTTATTTATTACTTGCTTTTCAAAACAAACCGTCCATCATTCATTCGTTTCATCTTTAGACAGAGCGTTACCGAATAAAACAATATGTCTATTATGAAGTGTAGTGTTAAATAATACAAACGTATTGAATTCACATAAATAATTTATTTTAAAATTTAAATTCATTCATTCGTCAACAAATTATCACAAGTTTATAAACTTTCTAATTGAGTTCATATTATCTGGTTACAGTGTATAGTTACAATATTTACTGTAATGGCGCCACTCGTTAATGTCATTGTTTTTTGTTTAACTAATAGCTCAAAACGACTACGTTTTTACTATTTTTATTTATAGTATGATATAGTAAGTATACTTAGAATGTAGTTCACAAAATTGACTGATAAGTTATCAACGAAAACGTCTGTTTTTTTTCTATACACACGTCGTTTTTATTATACTATACAAATTATTATATTCCCTGTTTTCATGTCATATAACGCAATGAAAATAGAATATCAATTTAACACATACATACATTATCACTTTGTTACTACTACAAACACAATATGTTACTTATACACATCAATATTAAACAGATACATAAATCTATTATGCAGATCGAAGCGTCGGTTAAATATCCATGCACAATATTTATTTCTTCATATATTTGTGGTAACTTGTACTCTAAATCATATGCTACGGTTACTGTAGGTAACCAATTATTTTTGTTTACCGAATTCGGTGAAGCAAGTTCTAGAGTTAAAGAGAATATAAGTATATTTTTACACTACAATAAAAAAATATTTACAAAGTAAATTAAATATTACAATTATGTAAAAAAAAATGTTGAATGAGGATCAGCGACGATTTTAGTTAAATATGTAGAATTACAGTCATACCTAAACCAATTATTTCAGTGAAAGAATTATTAAAATTGGACCAAAATGACGAAGTTAGAGCGGTTTTAATTTTGCATTTTCATAAACGCTCGCCAATACGCACAATTCGTTGATGACGTCATTTTCCACGTTCGCGTCCGCGGCACCGCCGCGCACGTTCTTTCTGTCTATAGTTACGTGACTCGCAGAACATTTAAACGAATAATGTCTTCATAAAATATTGAATCGTGCCGCGATGCGAAAATACAAGTGTTGCTACACCGGACAAATTGTTATTTTGTGTCCCAAAATACCCAAAAAATAGAAAGAAGTGGTGTACTTTCATGAGGAGCGACACCCCATGTCCCCTTAACTAAAAGTACTTTATACCGCATTTCAAAAATGTTGACTATAATAATTTATTTTAACTAAATCTATTTTTAATCGCAATTAAAAAGGTGTGGATTAAAACTAGTAGTTATGAACTAAAATTCACACCAACGAACGCCTCGCCTTCACGTGCAAAAACAGTACTGTATTTTTGTTTTCCTTTTCTTTTGCTCATATCTCGAAAATGGCGTTTCCTATCGCAAAAAAAATGAAATTTTCGACCCCCTTTGTAACCACCTCACATATAAATCTCAACACGTGGGTAATATTTTTTTTTATTTTTCGAAGAAAAAGTGAAAAATTCCATATAAAACATGTCCATTGCGCGCGCCTCGCGCCTTGCCTTCACGTGCCTCGCCTTCATGTGCAAAAACAGTACTGTATTTTTGTTTTCCTTTTCTTTTGCTTATATCTCGAAAATGGCGTTTCCTATCGCAAAAATAATGAAATTTTCGACCCCCTTTGTAACCCCCTCACATGTAAATCTCAACACGTGGGTAATATTTTTTTTTTATTTTTCGAAGAAAATGTGAAAATTCCATATAAAACCCGTCCATTGCGCGCGCCTCGCGCCTTGCCTTCATGTGCAAAAACAGTACTGTATTTTTGTTTTCCTTTTCTTTTGCTTATATCTCGAAAATGGCGTTTCCTATCGCAAAAATAATGAAATTTTCGACCCCCTTTGCAACCCCCTCACATATTAATTTCAAAACGTGGGTAATATTTATTTTTTATTTTTCGAAGAAAATGTGAAAATTCCATATAAAACACGTCCATTGCCGGCGCCTTGGTCTTTCAAAAAAATCATTGCGTAGCACACCCAAGTAAAAGCTGAAGAGTTGTACGTTTAGTGTTGCATAGCCCATTTATCGAGGAAGGCTATAGACTATATATTATATAAGGTCACGCAAAGACCCTTAGGAGCCGAGCACAAAGAAAAACGTCACGCATACAAAGACCTCGCACGGGCAGGCGATTCGATGCGACGGGATGGGTTGGGGGAGCAGGAAATTTTACGCGGACGAAGTCGCGGGCAGAAGCTAGTAAGAAATATTATTTAAAATAGGTAGAGAGGTGCCTACACATTGTGGAAACACGAAAAAGGAACCTGCCAAATCAAAACATTCTAAAACGTAGTACCTAACTGTGCACTGGAATAGTTTTTTTTTTACTTTTCAACCATAAACGAATCAATCTTCGCGAGATTGTCCGACTGGGCCTTGGGTAAATCCGACTTCCATGTTTCCTATCTACCAATATCATAAAACATAAATAAACAAGAAACAACGATTAAACTCCGCAAATCATAACAAAGTAGTGCGGCGCGTGGCGGGCGATCGAGCCTCGTGACGTCATCAGCAGTTTCGCGCGCGCGGCGTGCGTTTTAAAACTCCCTTTTTTTAAAGTTTAATAACTTCGTAATTTCTCGATGGATTTGAGTGATTCAAAAAGAAATGAACTCAGATATTTATATTGTATTCGATGTAGTATTCAAAATTGCTATATCCTTTTGTCGAATTGATCCTCATTACGGTTTTGTATTCAGTTGTTAAATGCTGTTATTAAGGTTCCGACCTTAAGGGAAATTAAGGTCGAAACCCTATTAACAGCATAATTTTACTAAATAATACAAATCGAAGCGTCAGTTTAAGATCCATGCACATTCTTACACACGTAAATATAAAAAGCATTGTAACAAATCTTTGTGGTAACTTGTACATAAAATGATGCTAAAATGACAGTAGTCAGTAGGTAACCAATTATTTTTGTTTGCAGAATTCAGTAAAGCAAATTCTAGAGTTACAAACCATATAAGTATATTTTTCCATAAGATAAACATTTAAAAAAGAAAATTACAAGTCAAAAATATTACAATTATGCTATTTATAGGATTCCAACCTTAAGGGAAATTAAGGTTGAAACCCTAACGATAGAATATTCTACTTTTACACACACATTCTTATAAATAGCAAACGTAAATATAAAATGCATTGTGACAATTTTGTGTGATAACTTGTACAAAAAATCTGATACTACAATAATAGTAGGTTCGGTTTAGAATTCAGTTAAGCCAGTTCTAGAGTGGCAAAGAATAAAAGTATATTTTACACAAGATTATTATAAAAAATATATTTACAGAGTAAAAAAATATTACAATTAAGTAAAAAAAAGTAATGTATTAGTCGGTAAAATGGTGATAAATAGGGTTCCGACCTTAAGGGAAATTAAGGTCAAAACCCTAATAACAGCATTTTACAACTGAATATTAAACTTCTTGGACTGAGCACCTGTAAGGAGATCCTTAAAATTAAAATCAGGTACAAAACTATTTTGTATAATATTAATTTCAAGACAAATCATAATGATTAAAATATACATACATAAATTGCTCTAAATAATTACACACGTAACTATATATTTGAACTACTTAAAATACATAATTATAAACCTAAGTAATTTGAGATCTATAACACATTCGCTAAATTGTATTAAGAATATAATGTCACAAGTAATGTCAAAAATTGTTGTTAACATTTATTGTTGTATAATGTGTTAATTCCAATGATAAGTATGGAGGATGTCTTATTTTCATTATATCCAAATATTTTATACCTTACATATACACTGTGTTCTATAATTATTTTTAACATGATATTTAGTTGTTTGATATTACAGTTATAATTGCTAGATATTTACTTTTCTTAGCTGCGTATAGAAGCATTAAGTCACAGTTAACAAACATCAACTCTAAATGATGAAATTATAACATTATTTCTTAAATAATATCTAAATATCACAAACAGGCAGTAAATAACAATGGGAATGTTCTTGTTCTTTTAGTGTATTACGCATTTAACTTCTAGAATCATAGTGAAGTTACAAAAGAAGAAAAAATGCATTGGTAAGCAGACATAAATAACTCGTTCAAAATAAAGTTGTCGAAAGAAAAAAATTGTAATGATTTCATGAAATCGAAAAACAAAATATACAAGCAAGTACTATTCGGGTATCAGACAAACGAAAAAAAAAAAATTAAAAAAAGTCAAATAGACATCGAAATAGTCTCTACTGTTGTATATGTATTTTTTTTTTCTCTCGAATCGGATTATAGTTTCGCAGCGAAACTTGTTTAAAATGATGGGTCTCTATAATCTACTTGCTCATATATTTTCTTTGTCAAAAGTTTTTTTTTAAACATGTAGAATCATCCCCTTGACGGATGCAGGTATCTTAATCGCCAACTTGTATAATGTGAATTCCAAAACCATACTAAATGTATGGAGCCGACCAAAGAAGGAATGGCGAATAAAATATCACAATACAAAATAAACTTTGTATCTTGCATTTTAGCGTTTAAAATCTGTTACGATAAGTCAATCTTTGATAACATTATGCTTAACAAGTATATGGGACGTTTGATAGAGTAATAATTTTACACATAATATAATAATGAATGTCTTTATAAAGCAAGTACCGCCCGCGGTCTATTAATACTATCGCCTGGTATGTAGTCCAAGAAATAATGTTGTGTTCTTATCTAGTATGGAAAAGGCATATTGCAGTATTACATAGTATTTGTAGCAATGCCATTTAGTTAGCATAATAATCAGATTATAATCATCCCAGTACGTCCCAACACAGGCTTGCTATCAGTGCGGTTTATTTCTCCACTCTAAAACAATAAGTTTGTTCTTTTTAACTTAGAGAGACTTCTTGCCCAGCAGTGGGATAGTATAAACGAAAGTCGTATTATATTTTCTACAAAAATCTTAAAGGAAGATATTTTTCTCTTATTTCTGATTCTCTTCAAATAATTTCGATAAGAATCACTATGATGAGACTACCCACATTTTGAACCATTCAATGAATTCAATCAAGATTTATCTATGCATAATAACCGATCCCAGTATAGGAAAAAAAACGGACTCCTATCAACTTCTTACACTTCCAAAAGAGGTCAAACATTATTCCTGTGACCACATACCTTCCGTCAGATCTCCTACCACGCATAGTCAGATGCCTATAGCAGATGTACGAGTAGCATGCCCACAGCGGCGCCGGCGACCAGGCCCACGCTCAGCATTGTAGCGATCAGACCTGATGCCTTCTCACGTTCATGGAGTTCCACAACCCTGGAAAAATAAATTTGGAATTATTACATTGAGGAAAAAAATACATTTTGTCAAAATCTCTATTATTTTTAACGGATGGAAGTACGCAAAGCGACAAATCAAGCTATACGTTTCCAGCATAAGCTGACCTCTCATTGTAAGAAAAGTCTATACAGTGCATATACATATGTCATTTCCATATCGCCGGGTTAAAGGCAAAACCGACTATCTGCGATTTTTTTAGTTTTTCACTTATAAACCATTCGATTCGCCATTTGATTCTTTACCTAATATTTGCCTTTAACCCGATATTATATTTCAGTAAATCATAATTTATTTGTATTTATGTTGTTACATAAATACCGGCACGACACAAAATCAATAAAGTAAACGTTTTCCTCATTATTTTACTTTTGATGTCTATTCCGGATTTTATTAAGGTGATAATTACTGTAATAAACACCTACATTTGTATCTGGGATTTTATTTTATTCTTATACAGACTATGGAAACATCCATGGATTTTTTATTTTTGGCTGTCTTTATAATGAGTTCTCTTATTGTTTGATACTTTTGTTACTTGCTGTGATATCAGATGTAAGCTATAAAATATGTAACTATGAACAGGTTGGGACCTGGTGACCTGATAACAGGTAACGATAGCTATTTCTTTATTGGCTTGTGGTGAGAAATAACAAAATATAACGTATTTTATCCAATAATGTAGGTATTGCGTAATTTGTTTATTTAACAGTATTTCAAAACTAGACAGACATCAATATTAACGTTTATCACAGAAAAGCAGTGATAACCTCGTTACTAACTATGCTATGCACTGTCAATTCTATTCGTATAGTTGTCATATAGATATATAGTCAGCCACGCGTTAATTAGAGTCATCGGTTATTTTGACTCAGTACTATAAATGTCTTAATGATGCGGTTGGGGAGAATTTTCCAGTCTTGTTCATTGATATAACCCATTACTTACAACCTACTTACTTGTTTACTTGTCTAATCAGCGTCAAAATATCAGGACGAACTACTGACTATCAGACTGTTCAAAATGATCTCAACAACTAAGAAAATAAAACTTTATCTGAATTGGATAAAGTTCTTGTCAGAATGATAGTTGTCGTGTACTGTCTTCATTCTGAAATATGCCTTGTGTTATTGAGTCAATATTTAATTTTCGTAGTTGTTGAGAGCATTTTGAACACTCTGTTCGTTCCAATATTATTGATGCTGACTGTACTTACAATAAGCACTCTGCATAAAAAAGCTAAATACTTATGCACGACATGTGCTGGCGCGGGTGATCATAATAATTTGCACAGAAACACCGACTGATCATTGCACAGAGCCATCGTGATAGTAATAACTTAACATATTTTTACCTGGTAGAGATGATTATCACAATATTAGTGAGATATCCGTTTAAGACTGAACGCGAAGACTATTATAATGACCATATACTCCTAATTAAACGCGAACAAAACGGGCAAATGTTTGCACTGTTGATGGCTGCACAATTTGCACTTGTACAGTAATACCAAACTAGCAATATCTTAACTGGTAGAGTTAATCATGATAATACTATTGAGATATCAATCAGTTGAATGCGAAGACGATCATGATGATAAGAGAGATTTCCAATCCTCGACCGTTGCACAATTTGCATGTTAATATATCTGCATTTACTCGCAATATCTTGATGGCGAAGAACGTCGAAGACAATCATGATGATGTGTGAGACACACAATATTATGCAATGGTCAACTGTGTAAGCATCTACCTTATACAGTTGACCATTACACAATTTGCATGGTAATATAGCCCCTCCCTATTACTAGCAATATCTTACCTAGTAGCGTTGATCATCACGATATTAGTGAGATATCCGTTGGTGAACGCGAAGAAGATCATGATGATAATGTACTCCCAATCATACGCGAACAGAACAGGCAGATGTTTGCGCGGCTGAGCGTTGCACAGCATTAACATCGGCACGCCGACTATACGAAGGATGCTGGCTCCAGCTATTACCCATTCGTTGAGTGGCTGTAAAAAAGGATTTTGTTTGGTTAGTTAAACATTATAATATACAGTCACTTCTGTAAGCCCCGAAGGGTTAGGCAGGTGTACCTTTAGTACACTTACATTTAGCTAGTTATGTTAAAGTCCCATGTAATTGGGGTCGAGTCTATTGCCATTAACCAGGCACTAATGCTCCGGTCTACAACTGAGACATTATTGATGGGAAAACCTACTAATATTATGCCCGACTTGGGTGTCGAACTCAAGGAGGACCTCATCTCAACAGTAGCGCTTGCGACAACTATAACACCATTTTTTTTAATGTGTAGGTACATATATGGATGGCTTTTTGAAAGGACCAGGGCGGGTTTATAGATTTTACTGTTGGTGATGAAAAAAGTAAATGAGGTAATTTATTTTACATTGACTACCGTCTTATCATTTAACTTTATAAGTCCTATAAAAACTGTAGTTTACTAAAGTTCTTTTTATAAACTCAGATGCTAGTTTGACATGTCAAACTCCTATACTTACAAAAAAGAAAAGAAAAACTTGAAACATAATTTTATATTTGGGATTAAAAAATATTTTTATTCTTTATGTTCCTTTATTATTGTGTAACAGTGGTAAGCACTGGGTTAACCACAATCGAAAATATTGTATAGCACTACAGGGTAAAAGTGCAAAGTGCGTAAACCTACAATGACTCATAAAATATAACTTCTAAAATGTCTACAGTCGTACACTACAATGCGTCGCGATAAAATATTTTTAGAAACAATGGATGCTTGTTTACATAATTGATACGCAACGGACACAATACATTTAGGTTTTTATTAAATCTTACTTGACCGTATGAACGGCGTCGTTCGAACGTCAGTTTAAGCTTTAAAGCTAATAGGCATTGTGACTCAGACAATATAAATAGGCAGCCTGTCAACTTAGAAATAATGGCAAAGACTAACGCAATTAAATAAAACGCTGTTTCATTTTATAACTAGCTGTGCCCCGCGGCTTCACCCGTATAAGTCTCGATCCGGCGGAAATATTGGGATTAAAAGTCATATGTCCTAATCCAGGTCACGGCCTACTTATGTGCCAAATTTTATCCAAATCTGTTCAGCCGATTTAGCATAAAAGAGTAAAAAACAACTAGAAAACTTTTTTTTCTCTTTATAATATTAGTTTAGATCAGTGATTTCCAAAGTGGTCCAGGTGAACCAAGGAGTTTACAGTAGACTAGGCGGGGATCTACGTTGGCGTGAAAAACAAAAATCACTGTAGGTAGGCAGAAAACAAACTACACGAAAAAATTAAGGGAACAAAAAAAAATTCCAAGCACTACTGAAGAGTAAAATTTTGAAAGTGGTCTTTGACAAAAAACTTTGGGAGGTTGTGGTTTAGATGATGGTAAATTCAGATGTAGGCTTGGTACAAAGTAGAGAATGTAACGTAATTGTTATTTTTAACGGTAGATACTTACTCGCAATAGGAATCCAGCCACCATCCGTCCCGCGTAATCTCCGCAGTTGAAGATCAAATAATTCACAACGGGAACGAAGTATATGTCTGAAAACATAAAAACAAATGAATAAATCTGTTCGATTTTTCAATACCTTCCTAACTTAACCTATTTACTGTTCATCTTCCTAACGTTTTCTCAAATATGTTTCTTCAGTCTAACACTATCGACTATTAAGGGCAGATTTTACCAACGTCAGATATCTTTTATCCTGGGAATTAAATCGACGTTTGACAGTTTCAGTACTAATATACTGTCAAAAATTCAAAATTTATTCTATGGATATGACTTATTCTAGGTATAAAGTTTGGTGAAATTCGCCCTAAAGAAAACAAATAAGATCAAACTCGTGAAAAACAGTGTTCCGAAAAATATATTAATTTGTCATCATCATCATTTCAGCCGAAAGACATCCACTGCTGGACATAGACCTTCCCCAATCTGGGGGGGTTAGCCCTAATCGCCACGCTTGGCAGGCGGGTTGGCGATCGTAGTATGGTGGTAAAAGGCATAGAGAACGCTGCGCTCATTCTCTAGTAAGTCCCTTAGTTGCCTCTTACGACACCCACGGGAGGAAATGGGGTGGTGATATTATTTACGTCCAACACCACACGGAACAGTCTAACCCTAAGCCTATCCACTGTTTAAGAAAACAAATAAGATCAAACTCGGGCAAAATATATTAATTTGTGCTTCACATTATTTAGACAAGGAGCGGACAAACAGTTCACCACACATCTCACCCCACATCTCTTTTCTATAAACCGGGAAATAAACTAGATATTTAGGCTCACAAATGTATATTTTACTAAACGGAGAAACCCGCACACAACAGCTGCAATTTCCCCGTTAACTGCAATCTGCAAATCACAGCTATGGTACGGATAAAGATCAACGTTTTCTATGATATTATCACTACATTTGTGACACGAACCATGGCAGTTGCTGTTAATTGAAAATTGCTCAAAAAAGTTTAATTTCTCAAAGAAAATAAATACTTAGTCCCACTTCAGAACAAAAGCTCTTCTGATACACAGAAGGCATATGAGCATTGATAACCACGTTTGAGAGAAGATATTTGCTGCCTTTCAAGGTCATCACAAGCAGTGGTAGCTTTTAACAAATAAACGGAAAAAAAATCTTCGTTACTGTTTTATTAATAGATTTGGTATAGGTAACTCTTGCTCCTGCATTTAGCAATATGTTATCTTTATGCGTCTACCTGCACCAGTAGGTATGTTTAGACTTTGAAAATAATAATATTATCAGTATGTGATAGGCCACTTTTCATATTGAGAAGCATTGAGCATATTAATCACTACACATGCTCACTGTGTGTTGGCGATTACAGACCAATTTGACGGAAGTGTCAGTTATCTTAATTATAATAATTACAACCCGGGCGCCTGATAGAATTCCAATCGGAAAAAAATACGAACTTGGTATACCAACTTCTGACCATGCATTCAGACCACATGATTCTGAAACCTGCGCTAAAATTTTCCGTGGGTTATTAAATAAAAGAAAAATAGCTTCCCCATACAGTTTTACCGCGCGGTACACACTTCTACGAAACAGCAGATTTTTCGTTTTGATAACCGACAAAAAATTCTACGCGAATTCAATTTGCGCGTCCATATCCCTGCCACCCTGTTAGGAATATATATGTACAAAGTTGCATGTTTCTAGACCCAACGGTTTAGGCTGAACGATGTCTATCAATGAATATAAGATTTTTATTTAATAGAATAAACAAAATACTCACTATTCCAATCAGTGCCAGCCGTATCCGGATGAGATTCCACCAACACCGTCACAGCTGGGTACACGGCCATACTGATCCCGAACACAGCAAATATACTGAAGGCGTACACCCAGACCTTCTTGATGATGACAGTCATGAACACTTCCCTATGTCTGTTGGCGGCTATACCACCGCTTCCTCGCAGGATATTATATGTGAAGAAGTCAATCTTGTACAACAAGACATATGATATCAGAGAGGTGATCACCATAAAATCGGCTATGACGAAGTATATCAGAGCGCTGTGGAGAGGTGATATCTTGAAGGCTAATGATATTATTTGGGCTACAGCAGCTATGATACCGCCCAATGATTGGCCGCTTACGACTGCGGCCATGTATTCCTTGGAGAATCTGCTTGCAATGCCTACTAGGCCTCCGATGAAAACTGCGCTGGCGGCTGGAAAGGAAAATTTGGTTTTAAAGATCAAATATTTAGACAATGCTAAGGGCTTAGTAGTTCATGGGTTATTTAAGAGAGCCTGATGCCCAGTTGTAGACTGCAATAGGCAAGATTGTGAGAACGCAATTATTTTATACTAGCTTTTGCCCGCAGCTTCGCCCGCGTGGATGTTGGAAATAAACGCAGGTATTTTTCTAAAATAAAAGATTTTTTTAAATAAAAGTAGCTTAAGTTACTCCTTATTACATCAGCTACCTGCCAGTGAAAGTCCTGTCAAAATCGGTCCAGCCATTTCAGAGATTAGCCGGAACAAACAGACAGACAGAAATACAAAAAATAATAAAAAAATGTTGTTTTGGTATATGTACCGTGTATACATCCATATACACTTCGTAAAAAGCGGTTATTTTAATATTACAAACAGACACTCCAATTTTATTTATTTGTCTAGATGTCTAGATTACCGATTACAGTTTGATTCAATCTTAATCCTGATGTCAATAATTCGGGTAGCTTCTTTATTTTCCCTTCAAGACCTTTACGAACTGCTTGGGTCTGTATTTTAACCGGTTCTTGGGATTTTATTTTGAGCTGTCATAATATAACATCACGCCTTGTGTCCCCAAAGGGTTGGGCAGAGGTGTATCTATAGTACACCCACATTTCGCCCGTTATGTTTAAGTTCCATGTAATAGGGGGCGAGTGTAGTGCCAACAACCGAACACATTCCAGTCTTTGGGCTGCTACTGAGAAATTCCAGATAGAAAAACCTAATAACACTTTGCCAAATCTGGAAATCGAACCCAGGACCTCTGCTCTGCAGTGGCGCTTAAGTTGTGCATTATAAAATCATCATTCTCCTGATTTATTTGGGGTCGGCGCAACATAACTTTTTCTTCCACACTTCTCTATTAATCGTCATCTCAGTAGTCACCCCCTTTCTATCTATATCATAATTCACACAGGCCATCCATCGTTTCTTTAGTCTCCCTCGTGGGATGCATCATAAAAAATCAACTCTAAAATCTAAATCACATTTGATTGGTTCTAACAAAATCGGGTTACATGACTCAGACTAGACGGTCGTCAAACCAGATTAGCACCATATCCATAACCAGATTTGGGCCTCATTTATTTTAACTCAGGTATCTGAGACATGTTTTTGCATGAACCTACTCAAATATAGCAACAAAAAAAAGTATAATGAAACGGGCTCTGCCCGCGTGGATGTCGATACCTCAAGGTGACGGGTTTTGACTATATGTCCAATTCCTTAAATCTCTTAAAATAATAAAAATCTTCTGAATACTAAAATCATCCCGAATTTAACCAACTTGTGACATGATTTAACATAAACGCAGAAACTTTTTTTTTTACCAAATCACACGTTTTATTTTCACATTCCTATCTTAAGAAATCTTAAGTTTCCCATACAAACTTTCATCACCTATTAGGATTATTTTTGAGACAAAATGTAGCCTATTTCTATTTTTTTTCTCCTTGCCAAATTTTATGGAAATCTGTTCAGTGGTTTAGGCGTTAAAACAGCACATACACAGTGACTTTCGTAATTATAGTTTATAGTATGGTGTAATGTCAATGGAGTGACCTCCAATTAAAACATAATCAAAATTAAATTATGAACTTATGCTAATGTTTCTGAGAAGACTGATCTTATCATAACGAAGATAAATAAACATATTTAGTTATTTTATTTATATTAGTGCATCATACTTTATGAGATGTTTATACAAGGTGTAACAGAATAAATTGACTACTGTATCGATTTCAGTAAGTTTAAGTGTTGTTCTTCTTTTTTTTTTAAATTATGCTTTTTGTTTATACCTAAACTCGATTGAGCTAAAGATAATTCAATATTATTTCAAGGCAATAAGACCCAATTTTAAATGCATAAATTGACGCGAGGATCAACGACCACGTTTTCCTAATAAAACCTTTACCAAGCTTTATAATATCATAAGTTGTCATCATTAAATGATGTTTTTAACTCAATGCTCTAATTGGGGTGTATGAGGTCGTGCGATAATTATGTTACATGTTGTATTTATCTTTTCATTAGAAAATTATCTCACAACTAGAGTATATTTTTATTCAAGTCGATATGTTCACGTAACATCAAACCCGCTTTCCCTGAAGGGTAGGCAGAGGGTTTTATGTACAAATCACTAGCAATTCGTCATTGGTGACAATTTTCCTCTACTGTAATCTAAATATAAGAACAATTATATCAATGTTTTATATTTTCTTTATTAGCAACATAGCTCATACTCTTCCGACCGTGAAACTTGGCTAGGTCAAGTCTCAAAGTCACGCAACATAGACCAGGCGTGCTGCGACAATTTTGTAAAACCTTTTGATTCCCGAGTGTATTCATTTGCTACGTGTGACTTTGAAATTCATAATGATTCATATAGCATTACCGGCTTTGTTACATTCAGTTTTATAGTGGAAATAATTAGGGCCAGTTTACATAGTGATTTAGGCATTACGGAATGAAGACTGCAATAATAAGAGCAAATATGGGGAAACCTTATCTTTTAAGTTTTGTAATCTTTTTTGAAGTGACGAAAACATGTTTATGAAATAGATAATTATTTAATTCGTGTTTCAAGCAGCACTATTCGAGCGAGATCTTTATCAATTAAAACTTCTTCTAAGTAATGTCACAGTCAATTCTTTTAATACCTACCTATATAAGGTGTATCTATTCATACACGAAATATTTTAAGAGGTACACCTGTAGGTGGTAAAGAAGCTACAGAAGCAAAAAGAAATTTTTATCTAAGCGTTTTTGAATTTTCGTAATTATTATAATTTTAAAACTGCTTGAGACGTTTTGCATAAAACCTTTACTCCAAATTGTATGAATGGCCCGCCTGACGCTGCGAGGGCGGCGACCGGACGGCACGAGCATGGCCGCGGTGTCTCGGGCCGTAAAAAATAAGAAGGAGCCAGTATTTCTTATGTGCGTCAAATAATTTATAAATATTAAATTTTGAAAAACACACATTTAGAAATGTTTTTTTTTCGTCGCTGTAGCTTCTTTACCACCTACAGGTGTACCTCTTAAAATATTTCATGTATGAATAGATATTTATTAACTCCATCACCTGCCTTTGTCGTCTTCCAGTCGAACCAGATGCAGCTGAGTACTAGTATATTAAATGGAGCGATTGCCTATTTGACCTTCACAATCCAGGTACTAGGTAATATGATACCCCTTGGTAAGACTGGTGTCAGAATTTCGGGCTTTTGACGACCCATAACGACTGACAAACATTTACGAATGACAGATGGGATCATCGGTATAACGTGCTTTCCGAGGCACGGAGGGGTCTTGGAATGTAAAGATGGTCACCCATCCACGGATCAACCGCGGCAAGCGTAGCTTAAACTGCTCGAAGACCGTGCTGCTGTTATTACTTAGCTTGCCTGCTTAGCAAACCTACGCTTTATTTTGAGGAATTCATTACAGTAGCATTCACGAGTAAATATCGGCGTATCTTGGGCTGTTAGTAGCCCCCTTACCGAGCATGCTGACTCACGCGAAGTATCAAGGCATGAACTATTC
The DNA here is from genome assembly GCA_932294355.1 of Aporophyla lueneburgensis. Taxonomy (NCBI): domain Eukaryota; kingdom Metazoa; phylum Arthropoda; class Insecta; order Lepidoptera; family Noctuidae; genus Aporophyla; species Aporophyla lueneburgensis. Next base: position 6,417,182 of record OW028746.1, read on the forward strand.
CGTCCCAACAAGAGAATAAAATTACCTAAGTATCGAATTAATGGAAACCGACTATTTTGTCGCTTAGGTCTTACAGTATATCAACGACTAGCACTTCGACCGCGATTTCGAATCGAATTAATGGAAACCGACTATTTTGTCGCTTAGGTCTTACAGTATATCAACGACTAGCACTTCGACCGCGATTTCTTTTGGCCTCCGATCCGCCGCATCGCATCCATCGCCCGCGTTACTATTTAGTTTTCAGTTGGTTTTCTTTCCGACTTTTTCTTCTTTTGCTCGGTTCTTAAGGGTCGCAGCGTGGGCTATGTATTCCTCAAGCTAATTGTCTGGTAGTCGATACTAACAGTATCGGTGTGTAGATACATACAAGCACATTATAATATTAGTATACATGCAGGTCTATGAAATCCCAGTGGTCACTTGAATGGTCAGATGGGTGACCCACATTTGGGAACACTGACATTTAGCTTGCCATAAAGAAGACAGTAGACATAGAAACTCATTTATACGTATTAGTTATCGAGAGCATTACTTACTTGCATTTATAAACATACAAAGTTACAAAGAAAATACATATAAGAACTTGAAACGTGACCTAGATAATATTAAACAAACATTATCAAATGCATCAGCACTCGAGGCACTTAGGTCAAATGCACATCTGCATAACTTTAATGAGTTATTTGCTTTAAGATAAGAAATAATTTGTTTTGCTTATCAAATGGTACATTTGTTTGATCATTTAATTGAACAGTAATGACTTTACCTAAATGTTTATTTTCCTCGGGCAGCATAAGCATAATGAGGGCATGATGTTCCCACTGTTGGGGCACACACTCTCAGTGAGAGGGAGTTTGGGGTTTCCTGTATAATTAGTGTTAATTATTAGCCACTCACTAACTTAATTAGTATAAAGTATAGCAGCATTTCTTAAACCAACCGCGTCTAGGGGAGGGGTTCTGTAATTAGAAACATTTTTTTTTTGCTGGGATTAAAGGTCCACTCTAGTTTCTATCTCTCTCAGTCCAAAGGGGTAACATAGTAACAGTAAGAATGGAATTTATGTAGACAGTTCAACAACAGCATTAAAATATCAACAGGGGCTTAAAGGGGATCAGGGAACTGCTAGGGTCGCGAGATTTGTTCGAAAGAGATACCGTGGCCCTGGCACATGGGCAACTGAAGGAACACGGGTGGGTTTTAGTCAGTAAAAGTCTGACACGCCCTCCCGCTCCACCCAAGAGCGGGAGGCGTCATTTGATGATTTCCTACCACAAAAAAGGGGATCAGGGAAGGGGGGAGAGGATAGATAGTAAGCTACTTATTGGTGATAAAACTCACCGTCGAAAATCACACAGTCATCAATTGCGAAATTAATGTTGATTGTTATCATTATATTAGTACAAGCTGCTGCCCGCGGTTTCGCCCGCGTGGATATTGGAAATTACTTATACCACGGGAACGTGCTCCCGGAACAAAAAATAGCCTATGTTACTTCTTATAATATCAACTATACGCCAGTGAAAGTCCCGTCAAAATTTGTCCAGCCGTTTTAGAGATTAGCCGGAACAAAGAGACAGACAGACAAAAATGTTTAAAATAGATTTTTTGATGTAAGTACCGTATATACTTTCATATGCATTTAGTGAAAAGCTGTTAATTTGGAATTACAAACAGACATTTCAATTTTATTTATCTGTAAAGATGTATAGATAAGTTCTATTTTTAATCATGATTTTCTTCTTGCATTCTTTTAGGGTGAAACACACATGTTTATGATAAATGTTATCATTATCGTTATCGCATCGACTTAACACTAGCAAGTAAGTCAAGGTTTCGTTTTCCGCTTTAGCTCTATTTCCTTCTACACATTTTTCTAACCCAAGTCAGAGGTCGGGGCCCGAACCATACGTAGCAGTGACTAATACAAATGGTATTTTGAGTAGGTACTTATAAATTAATATTATTATGTTTATTTTATAACTAGATTCTGCCCGTGACTTCGGTCGGGTTAAATTATGGCCCCCGACCCACCCCGTCGCATCGCATCGCTTGCCCACAGTATCGCTTTGCTACTTTCTGACTTTTTTTATTTTGCTCAGCTACTGAGGACCCTAGCGTGATGTTAAGTAGCCTATAGAAATCCTCAAGAAATGGGCTATGAAATGGGTTTTTTTTTTAATCCGACAGGTAGTTCAATTGGTTAGCGCGGTTAAACAAACATATTCTTGCGCTTTATTATTAGTCTATAGATAAATAATAGAAAGGTACATGTGAGTCTCTTTTCTTTAAGAAAGATTTACCTACATAGCTAGAACTTTAGTCACCACGCATGATACATATCTGTAGTCTGTGGAAGCTGACGTCATTATGTAAACCACAAGGCAAGCTAGCAAGGAAATACTTGGCATGTTTCAATGTTTGTAACATTTTCATTATGAACTGTTCAACTTGATATTTGATGTTTGCTAATAATGATTCACTTATGTATTATGAATTTTCCTTACAAAGCCAGCTGTTGTTCTTGTTATGTTAATACTGTGATGCATTCAATTTGATGGCTTATCACTACCATTTTAAGATAACTTATTGGTCTAGTGGTAGCAAACATTTCTGCTGACTTGCTGAGCTTGAGGTCCTGGGTTTGATTCCCGAGTCAGGCAAAGTGTTATTGGGGATTTTGCATCTGACATCAGTACCAACCCAGTGTCTGGATTTGTGCCTGGTTGATGGCAATCAGTTCGTCCTCTATTACATGGGATTTAAGCATAACTAATGGCATGTGGGTGTACAGGGCTTACAAACATGATGTCATGTTGTAATATAAATAAAATCTTACATTATTTAATGAAAATACATAACATAATGACTCACCCGTCATAATGACGACAGTCACCATCGTGATGATAAAGAATGTGTTCTGCCATTGGTCAGTGTTCACCTGCACGAATGAGGTCGTCACCAGAAAGCATATGGTCACTACTATCAGGGAGCCTTGCAGACGACCTTTCAGTGGTATTCTGAAAATAAAAATGAATATTCATTATGGGGAAGCAGTTGTGGCCAAGTGGAATCTAGGCAGGTGATTTACTTTGTGTAAATTATTTAATCATCATTGTTCTGAAACTGGCTAATTTGGAAAGAACAACATTCATGTCCTAGAATTAAAAAATACGAAGACATGTGACAGGTAGATCTCGGCCCGGTCCCTCTCAACGAGAGGAGGCCTGTGTCTCAGTAGTAGAAACATTCATTCATTTGTAGCTTCTGCCTGCGACTTCGTCCACATCAAATTTTTGCTCCCCTGACCCTTTCCGTCGCATCAAATTGCCTGCCAGTTTTCGTCCATTTTACGTTGCTGCTCCGCTCCTTTTGATCATAGTGTGATGTCATATAGCCTTCCTCAATAAATAGGCTTCCCAACACAAAAATAATTTTTCTATTCGGACCAGTCGTTCCTGAGATTATGCATTCAACCAAACAAACAAACAAACTGTACAGCTTTATAATAATATTAGTATAGATTATCTGGATTTAAGAAGCATGCATGCATGGTTGTATTGTGTACCCAAATTATTTGGTAAAAGAGAGATTAGATATAAAATTAAACTATGAAAAGGACTAAAGTCAGTATTATTTTACCATGCCCAATTACCATATTGACCACGGAAAAATAATACTAGCAATAGGTACTTGCCAAGAAAACATTGGTCGAAAGAAAATGTATGTAGTTAGAAACACATAGTTCAATTACTACATCATTTCAGTATAATAATTGACTAAGAACTCTGAGATAGGCATGACTCACCAAACCAGTTCAATAGTTAGCAAAAAATATACATTTAAAAAAGTTAAATAAAAAAAGGAATAACCATGTCAGGCTAAGAACATGATTAACAAATAGCTAATGACTTAAGTGAAATGTTTTCAATCTTTATTAAGTAAGAAACATTTTGTTTAGTCATTAAGAACTGTAATCACATATGAACAATTACTCTACTACTAATGAAATTGTTGTTTTGGGCATGGTTTATGGTGCCAATTAGTATAGTTTGGTTAAATAAATCTAAATCTGGATATTCTGCAAAGTATGTGGATTGTAAAAGCTATTTAGAATCGTATCATAGAAATTATAGATAAAGTTGGTAAGTTTTACATATTTAGATCTAATTAAATTAAAACTAGTTTGAAAATGAAAAAATGGGTGGTTATTTTTAAATTCTGGTTCTACTACTTTTGTCTTTGTATTTTATAGATTGATTATACCTAGATTATTATACATTTGGAACTAGGTTATTTTAACATGCTACAAACAATAATATCATTAAGTACTTGGCCTATGTTACTTCAACTTTGTGTTGAACAGAATATTATTTTCTAAAAAATGCTGAAATTATTTACACACACTCATAAAATATTATAATTGAGTAGACAATTTCTTAGTTTCCTCAACCAAATATAGTTGACATTAAACATGTGTTAATTATTAAAAAAAGGATTTTTTTTTTCTAAGAATACTTACAAGTGTCCATACAGTGAGTTCAGAATAAGGAACAATAAGTTAGGAATGGCGGTGGCCACGTTGAGGTACGATGTGAACTCCGCCTGGAACGGAGTCTTGCGTACCACCATTGTGAGGTTATTCGGTGTGACATCCCGGAACTTGTACATCCAATACTAAAAATAACAAAGGCTTTGTGTTTACTTCACTAGCTGTGCCTGTGACTTTTTTGCGTGGATGTCAGAAAACAATAATGTGTTTCTATAGTAATCTTTTTTTCTGAAATAAATTAGCCTCGGTACGGTCTTTTTGATAACATCAGCTATCTACCAGTGATTGTCCCGTCAAATGGGACTAGCCGTGTCATAGATTAGCCCAAATAAACAGACGGACAAATATTTAAAAAAAAAAAAACTGTTTTATGTATGATGTATATTATTGTGTGCATTTAGTTTAAAAACTGTTATTTTGACATTACAACCAGACAGTTCAAGAGTATATTATAAATAAATGTAGTCATTTAATTATAAACAAAGTAAAATTTGAGAAAAGGAAACTAGTTTTATGTTATAAACACAAGTTAGACACTAAGCACGGAAGTAGTTTAAGTTTTCGGAAATATTAATTTATTATTCAACAGTATGCTATCTAAAATGCATTAGTTCCACTTACAATTAGATGAGTTAGGCTCATTCATAGATAACAAATAAGGTCATCATTCCAACAAAAAAAACAAAAATAGGGTCAGTGGGTCGTCTTAGGGGCGGAGGAAGGTCTTGTCCCTTGGTCACAGTTTTGTAAGACGAAAAAAAAATACTCACATCATTGGCGGTGATCAAAAAATTCCAGGGCACTAGGGAAGTTACTCCAAAGAGGTAGAAGAGTATATAAACAATGCGATAATTATCTCGAGGCTGTTCCCCTGTATCCAAGACCTTCGTGGAACATGAGTCAGTCACTAACTCTCTTTCCTCAGAATCGTCAATAACCTCCTCCTCATTTTCGATATTCTCTATAGCTTCAGTATTGATAGACCCTATCGCATCCATTGTTACCAAAACACAGAACAATTATTTCACAAAAAAAAATCAAATACGCACGCAGGTATTTTAGTTTGTTTCTCTTTCAAGATCTATTTTATAACTGATTATTAAACACTAAAGTCTCACTTAATAAACATTTGTTTCAATTAAGGATTCGCAGTCACTTTCCACTTAAGCATAATGAGAAAATTAAATATTATTTAATTCTTATGATCGTACATTATTTGGTTCGATCGAATATTGAATAACAGCTGTCAATTTTATTCATGCTGTCAAATTCAACGTGAACGAACCATCAACCACTGTGCATGACCACAGACTAGCTAATACATCATACATCGGTCGTGAACGAGATAACGAGTTGTTTGGTGAAACTCTGTCTCAGCATCCAACTCATATTCGAACATTATATTCAGTCATGTTACAAATTGGACGTGGTTTATTAAAACGTAATAAATAAATGTGTTACAAATCATACAAACATAAGAAAAATATTTTTAATTCATTTCAAATGACTAATACTAACTACTAACGACTAATAGAGAAAAGTTTTCTCGGAGCAGGTGGAGGAGCCACAATCGACACAATCTATACTATCCATACTTCCATACTTCCATACTAATCCATACTTACTTACTTACTATATATACTATATTACTATATATATTTATTTATATATTATATATATATATCCACACTTCCACACTATATATTATATATTATTATTATATATTATATTATTATATATTATTATATTATATTATATATTATATATATATATATTATATATAATATTATAAATGCGAAAGTAACTCTGTCTGTCTGTCTGTCTCGCTTTCCTGTTAAAACTACTGAACCGATTTAAATGAAATTTGGTACACAGATAGTTTAGAGCCTGAGAAAGGACATAGGCTACTTTTTATCCCGGTAGTATGTTCTGGCGGGATAATTTCCGACCTCCACGCGGGCGAAGCCGCTGGCAAAAGCTAGTTTCGAATAAATAGCATTATAGACGTCACAATCTGTCCGGGCTACAAATTGTGACGACTGTAATAATTACACGTACAGCTGTTCTCGAACGCGTTCAGTTGTTTTATACTTGCGGCCCACCGAAAAGCAACGCTACATGTTTATGGAAAACCCTTCACAGATATTTCTCACTGAGTACTTCGACAGCCACCATGTGTGAGAAGGGCCTAACAACATTTGTAACTTTTACCTCGCTTGGGTTCGATTAGTAAGGAGATAGGAAATAGGAGGTAAGCAAATATTGTGGTGTGGGTCTTCCCTTTATTTCATTAGTATGTATTTGTGTACCCATGAAGAATGACTGAATGAATGACAAGTGACTACAGTATTTTTATCTCACCACGCAACACGCGCTTTAGTTGCGGTAGCTAAGAGTAAAAACACGCTGTCATCACACATCATACACACACACATACGCACCCTTACTTTCAACTTCGCCATTGTCTCGGACGGTACCGAGAGCTCCTGCGCTTACACACATATTCACAGCGTGATTTTGCACACTTGGTAACCACAAGTAAAGCACGCATAGTGGTGGGAGATAAAATACTATACTTGTAAAATTAGTTAGATAGGTGTATGCTTTGTATGCTCATTGGTTACTATACTTGTAAAATTAGTTAGGTAGGTATATGCTTTGTATGCTCATTGGTTAAAGTTTAGCTCATAGTACCTACCTTACCTCTACACAGAAGAAATGAGGAAGAGGGATCATGTAATGCAGGGCACTGACTGCTGTCTGTACTATGATCAGATCACACAGTCACAATGTTTACCAATCATGCAGCAATGGGCTGTTATTTTTTTTTAAAGTCTGAGGTGGTATTTATTAGCATTTTTTTTTTTGGATGGGAATTCATCAAATGACTTCTCCCGCTCTGGGCGGAGCGGGAGGGCGAGTCAGACTATTACTGACTAAAACCCACCCCGTGTTCCTTCAGTTGCCCATATGCCAGGGCCATGGTAACTCTTTCGAACGAATCTCACGACCCTGGCAGGTATTTATTAGCATTAATATGATTTCAGTGATAAATCTTATTTTGACTAAGGGCGAAACCATTAAATAAAAAATATTTCGTGTATGAAAATACTGTGTCAAATTTTATTAATATTTCATCAGATATAAATCATAATTATATTTGTCAGTATCAACTATTATTATAAATTATGATTTACTATTATTCTTGTACAATTTACATTTAAAGCATGAACATTAGGTCATTATATTTTTATACATGTAATCATGTAAATAACTTAGTTAAATAAAAAAGTAAGATAGTAAATAAGATTTAAACATACACATTAAAATCTGTTTACAAAGTTTTTACTGATGTTAGCTGAAGATAAATTTACTCCAATTTAGCGCGTCTTTTACCTTTTAGATTACCTACAATAAAATAATGGCTCTCGAGGGTCCAGAGCGTTAAAATATATTAGGTATAATAATTCAAGAAGTATGGAAAATATGTTAAGAAGTACAAAAATTTTAAAGATTTCAAACATTTGCTGCCAAAATTATGTAGGTAGACGCGTCAATTTGGAGAGGATTATCTCCAAAAAATATAAAAACGATTGAACATAACATTAATAATATTACGATTTAAAAATTACAAAATATAACTATTGTATATGGAAAGACTGTCTCTTAAAACTAATTTACAATAAAATTACATATCATTTGTCGAATAAACATTCTTAAAACGTTTAATAACACATAGGGACGGACGTGCAAAAAAATACGTATCTAATATTGCATCATAATCATTAATTACAATTAAAGTATACGCCTTTTAGGTACTTACCTCCTTTTTGTGATACATGTATTTCACTTTACAAAACTTATTAATAAGGCATCCATTTGTCCATAAGGCGCAGCATTAGAATTTAATTTGTTTACTTCATTATGAGATCGATCACCTCTGGTAATTTGTATAGTCATTATGACCTAAAATACTTTATACATACACATATTAACTAACATTACCTACAGGGACAGAATATAAGAGAAAGTTGGAATGTCAGAAGTTTTAAAAGGCACTTGTTTTGATAATACGCATGAAACTAAATGCAAGAAACATAAAATATCTCGATCAAGACATCATAACTCAGTCTTTTCATTGCTTTTCTACTTCTACGATAGGATAGTGTGATCAACTCCTTTATATTATACCTACTATTTAATTATACATTCAAAGGCCATTTTTAGACCATTGTTAAGTAACATTTGATTTACAAATCTCGTTCATTTTCGAGTTTCTTATGGCTTCCACTACATAGCAGTTTCTAATGGTTGACTGTGTGACCGACTTGCTTCAGACATTGGACTGGACTCGGAGTTCTCAAAGTCGAAATTTGTTTCTAGTAACGCCTCAGACTTAGATCTATGGTGTAATTCGGGTAACGGTGAATCATCGAACTCTCTAGAAAGATCGTGCGGACTGGAATCGTAGCTAGGTATGTTGTCTGATCCAGTTGTATCATATGCACTAGAATATACTGGTGGGTGAGGTGGACTTGGTAGATTGTCTTCGTAATACTGCTGCTGATCTATAAATAATAATAAAAAATATTAGATATTTCTTAGGAACATAAAACACAGTACTTTAAAACCGTTCCAAAAAGAACAGCGTGCGGGATGCACTATTGACTATTTCAGTTCAGTCTTTATCTATCTGTCAAACCAAACTGGCTGGCGCGAAACTATGGTGTCAGTTTGTTCTAGTGACGCTTTCAGTTCACCGTTCACTCCGTTAGGATCAATATGTTCTGTGCAGTTCACTCTTTGGCTGTTTGGCGCCATTGATAAGACCGAGATTATTTTTTTAGGGTTAAAACCTTGGTTAAAACGGATTAGTCCACACAAAATTGACAGAACGTTATATTCATGTAGTACCATGTCGAAATTGTTCCTACATACAAAGAGTTTAATAGCTTTCATTGTACTTTTAAATTACCTGCAACATTGTTCCTTTGGCCAAACGTCGTAGTAGGCACTGCTCCCGCTTGTGGTTGGTCCGGCATTTTCGATTTTAATTCCATCAAGAATGACAATTTCGGCTGTGCACCATAGCTTCCAGCGGGAGCACCATACCCGTATATCTTCCCAGCCCTTTCCAATTGCCTCTTCAAAGTATCACCATCATCAGAGTTATCTCTTAACGGTAATGTATCTGATGTGAAATACTGAGAATCGCTTTGTGGAGACATTGTATATTCATCGGGAGGCGATCTTAAACCTTCCGGATGATGTAATATGGGTATTTCTTCCGTGGCAACCGTATTTATCGACGGTGCCCCACTGGCTGTCCCAGAATTGTCTCTATAACCTTCGTTTCTAAATGCTAAGTTGTATGGCCTCGTATTGTTCTGTGGCACAGAATATTCTGGAGTGATAGGTTTCTTTACAAATGTGGAGTGTTGGAGAGGCATGACGTTTGGGTTGGGGTTGTGAGCCTCGTAAATGTCGAAGCTCTGATTGTCATCTAGAGAGGAATTGAACTGACTCTTTTCCATAGATTCCATTGACGTTGTCGATGCTAACATCTTTCTGTAGTCTGAGCCTTTCGTAAGCGTGTCGGTGGAGCGGGTACTACTCTGTAGACAGGGAAGTTTAAAAGTTATTAGTAAAAACACTTTAAAGAAAGGGCCATAAACATTTCTGGCTTAGAAATCTTGTGCCATCTTACCATTTGTGCCATTTTTCTTCTGTAAGGCGTATCAGGGAAGCCACCATTGATGCTGCCGATAGAACGTACCGAGTGTAAGGACTGCCGGATCGAGTTGCGCCGCTGTAGTCTTTGGACGTGTCTGTGAAAAAAGAAGATTACTGACTGATTTTCTCGTAGCATTGCCAAGTTAGTATCGCAAATATCGATGTCCTTAGTATCGCAAACATAGATGATGAGCTTTTTTGGCTAGAAAGTGGTAGTGGTAGGTACTAAAGTGACAGAGGAAGAAACAAAGGTAACCAACCTGTGCTTAGACTTGGAATACCAGCAGATGAGAGCGGCTCCAACCATCAAAACCGTGAGTAGTAACACTCCGACAAACGCCACTGCCAGAGTATCCCCTTTCCAAGACATCGGGTCGATCATAATTTTCGGATCTGCAAACAAAAGAGACTTTGTAGTAAAACTTGCGGACATAAAAATTGCGTGAAAGAAAGATACAAGGCAAAAGTGGAATAAAATGTGCTACAGATATGTGTAAAGAAAGAAAGCCTTAACTCACCAATTTCGCAAATAAAAGAATTCTTCTGATTACAGTCAGTGACTTCGACGCTCGAGAAGGCAAACGAAGTGCACTGAGTAACATAATCGATATGGTTGACCCACACCCTGTCCCCATACTGGAACCATTGATTCTGTCGGTTGATGAACTCGTAGAGAGCCGCGTAGTTGCCTGTTACGTATGGCATTGATGCGTTGTCCGACTGCGGAGAAAAAGGGAAAGGGGTTTCATAAAAAAAAAGTTGTTTTGGATACAAAAAACTACTAAGAATGGGTTTGGGTTTACAAAGAGATTTTTTAGGAAGATTTGGGGTCCATTTTTTCGATGGTGAGAAAAAATAGGATGCTGGGTGGGTAAATCATGGTCCATTAAGCCCAACAGTGTTAATTTGATTTATGATGCCATATGGTGTAAAAAAGGTAAAAATCATTGTTATACTTAATCAATATTGATAGTCAGTTACGTAATCATGATTTAGGGGGCCCGGCGTTTATAAGTCACATAATTATCACAAGCCAAAGAATTCGAGATAAAGGGATCCAAACATTAAAAGCATCTCCCGACAGTCAAATACCAAAGTTTCTGAAATATCATTGATGTTCTATAAAATATATGTATGTAGTACCGTACGGTACTGCATGGTACCTATATGTTATAGGTAACATTGGCCAGTTTGTATCATGTTTCTCTTAATGACTGTACAAGCCGAGGGAGGAAATCACAAAAATAATAATATACGAATTCCCTTTTATCCACCCCATCTGGGGTGGACAGATGAACACGCGTTTGCGTATCCACCCTAGGGTGGTTATTTTAGGGAGGCCAAAATAAATAAGCCAACTAACTGCAGAGGGGTAACTGCATAATACAATATCAGTAGGATTCGTTTTCATTATAACAGTTCCACAACATTCACGGCGTTAATAACGTTGCTAAGCAGACAATTGTTTCGAACATATGAAAGAATATATTAGCAATAACCTTAAACATGATTGAGATTCTGATTAAAAGGTGTTAGGAGATAGGACAATATGACAATTATGGTACTGGAGTAAAAAAAATAAAATCCTTACCAAACAAAACAGCCTTGCTTCCTCATACGTCATTGGTGCACCGACATACATATAACAGGTCCCTGCAACAGCATCCCATCCTGGAGGGCACTTCCCGCCTTCAAGAACCGTCTGGTTGTTCATATAGAAGGGTCTGTAGTCCACCTCGAGCAGCAGAGGGTTGTCACTCTGGTCTCGTATACGACCGGCCACTGCGAGGGTTTCGTTATAACTCCAGAAATTATGCTTTGCGTCAATTCGAGTACGCCAGAGATCGAGGGCACTAGAATTATGAATGGTACACTATAGTTTTGGAATGTATTAATTTAAGGGAGAACATGCTAAGTGTGAATGATTTGTGCTAGGTGGTAACAGATAGAGGTCTGACAGTGATCACTACAACAAATTACTTAGTTAATTATTAAGTGAAGTTTGTATTGGTTTAGAAAACACGTCGTTAGTAACATTTTAAAGATGCCATTAGTAAATTAGTAAAAATAAAGGGCTTAGTTATCGTGAACACCGCAAGATACAATTAAGATTTCTTCAGACTTGCGCTACGCGACATTTGTAAAAAATATTCGATGATGTGTTCACAGAAATTGTTCTACGAGAGACGCGTCGCGCCTGTTTGTGGGAGCTTTAAATGGGATGTACCTATACTATAAATAAAATATAACAAATAGGTAGGTGTTTCGTATCAAAATACACGCTTAAACGTGATGTTGCGGAAACTAGCCCAAACCTAGGTAGGTGTTTCGTATCAAAATACACGCTTAAACGTGATGTTGCGGAAATTAGCCCGAATTTTCTAGTTAGGCGTTTATTGGTTACTTGATTACTTACATTAAAACGCATACTAATTAAGTACGCAATGTCCATTGAACTATGTACTAAACCGTGCTTCGGGTGCAGTCGAAAAAGCGCGTGAAAGAATAAAAACCAGTTTTAAAATAAACATCTTTCGTTAACGATAACTTAATATTTTTGTACTAAGAAATATCAAAATAAAAATTGCATGGCTATTATAACTCATTTAAGTTTAATTTGTTCAAATTTGCGCACTGGTTAAAAACTTATACTGTATATTTTACCAACGTGTGGGGGATATAAATGTATTGAATAAATAAGCTTCACCTACTTGGTAAATCCTTGACATAACAAAACAAAAAAAGAAAATTGTCTAAGTATACACATTCAAAAATAAACTATAAATCATAAATATTCTCGATCGATTCACAAATATGAAAGCCCTTGTCTTGAGAAATATTATAATGAATTACAAAACCCAGGAGGAATAAATTTATCCCAAATAATATGGTCTGTAGATGGTACTTACTTAGATCTATTGACTGTAATCATTTCGTAATCATTGTCAGGGTTGAAGAAGATGTTGTCGACGTAATTCTGACCAGCTGTACCTGCTACGACTGTAGCTCGACCTTCACGGTCGGTGGCGTAGTTCCTGAAGGTAAAAAAGGTCACATTTAGGAATTACTGCGCAAGGAAGCTAGGAAATGAAAGTTAAAGCATTTATTTAGCACTTAAAAGGCACTTTTGAACGTCAAAATTCACACTAAATAGAATTGACTCAAGTCGCCCCTTCCAGAAGGTAGATTCGTATAGAGAAGAATGGGCAAGACGATGCACCTAGAATGAAATTTCCATACCACAACAGGTAAAAGAACTGAAAGTGAAGCAATTAGAGATACATTAATTATAGGATTGATACATGGTGCTCACATATTAAAGTAGTAAAGGCAAGTATACGAATTTCCTAACATTATAACAAGCTATAAGTCAGTGCGTGAGTTACAAGATTAATAAAAGTTTAATTGAGATACAAGAATATGAACAGAAACAGATGAACTTACTTATAAAAACCATTGTGTGACGTAGTCTGATAAATTGACAGCCTGACTTTATCGAAGCCTGAAACCTCGAGGATCCTCAAGCCAGTGTTATCATGGACGTAGTTGTATGTAAAGTTGGAGACGACCTGGCGTAAGATGATCACGTCACTAAATGGCACTCGATTACGCGTAAAGTAATTACGGTATATTGTGACTTCTTGGTAGATAGACGATTGCGGTGGACGACCTGTAAAAAAATGATACTTTTATAAAACAAGAAGTTAAAAAGTGAAAAGAACATGAAAAAAAAAGAGAAATGAAAAAAGAGCGCATGAAATATGAGAACGGGCTCCTTCTTCTTCATCATGATTTAAGCCGAAAGACGTCCACTGCTGGACATAGGCCTTCCTCAAGCTCCGCCACTTCGGCCGGTTTTGTGCTTCCCGCATCCAGCACGGGCATAAGAAAGAAAAATATTGTTTGTAAATAAGTACCTTCAATTTTGAGACACGGAAGATCGTGGTTAGCAAAAAACAGGTTGTTATGTATCCAACCACGAAGTGATGTGGCTAATCCTCGAGAGCCAGCCTTGATTAACAATCCTCCAACATTATTCATTACCAAGTTATTCTAGAAAAAAAAATTGTTTAGAAACTGCTGAGTACCGCGTAACACACTACTTTTAAGAATAGCTTTGATTTTCACAGTTCAACAACATTCATTACGTTATTAACGTTGCTGAGCAGATGAATTTATCGAGCCTATGACGCAATGAATTAGTTTTGTATTTCAAATTTCGATTGATAGTGAGTTACGCAATCAGAATGCAGGTATCAGTTTGTTTTTTGATTTGTACTCAAAGCCGTCAATTGGATGTGTGGATTACTCACTCTAAATACCAGCGTTTGTGTATTCTGTACATCTATTCTCACAGCCGCTTGACATGAAGTGAAGTTACCATACAATTTTAGGCAGTTGTTCTTGATCTCATTCCTAGTGATAGCTACTAGTGGATTGACTTCACCGACCGATTGATACGAAATTGCCCCATCTCTGTTATTTATAAATTCACTGCTCGATATGTTATGCTGGACATCACGGTCTGTAAAGAAGAAAACTTTATTAGACGAGTTCATTCGTTTAAGGAATTGTTAGAAAAAATCTAAGATGTCGGAGTGAACTTACTGAAACCAATAGCTGAAATCGGTAAAGTAACAATCTCAGCGATAAAGCCATGAACAGCAGACGCTCCGTTTGCGAACAACGACACACTCAAACTGGCACCTTCTGTCTTAAAGAGCTTCTTTTCATCAGGAGAACCATTCTCCAAATAACCAATCATAGGTGCCGTGATATTGTAAATATCACCATCGTACAACGCCAGAGAGTCGCGTTTGCCATAATTCTGGGTATGATTGAAAAGATTGTACTGAAGCAATCTAAACCCAATTGGCTTTACTCTAAACATGCTCTTGAATATCTTAATACAGTTCACAGGATTGTTGTCATATTTGTAGTAAAGCAACACTCGCTCCTCAATAGTGATCATTTTCGTACTATCACAAATGTCGATTAGAGAAAACAAGTGATAGGGAAGATTCAAATCTTTCAGCGGTGTAAAACTGGATTCCTCAGATTCCCTTCCTTCCCCGTTCAACGATATGGCACTGACACCTTCCCCTAATATATCAGTCACGGAATTAAACATCATATTTATTGAATCGGTGGGTGATATTATATTAATGCCATGATGAGCGCATTTTGTTATATTTACATTTTGTATTCTAGGATTCTTCGTTATACTTTGTACAGCAGGAGATTTCTCATTGTGCAATATACCAGCACCAATTATGTGTACGTGAATTAATTCACTTTCAGGCTTTTTCATTGTTTCATGAGTGTGATGGTCGTGGACACGATGTTCGTATAGAGAATATTCAAACTCTGGATTTGCAAACCTTATGCCACCCCAGTATTCTAGATTTTCTTCCAAATTTCTTGTACCACAATGGATGAATATGAAATCAGAATCCCACTTACATTCATGTCTATGACCATAAAGTTGTCCGTTCAGTCTTATTGGGCATTCTTCATAACGGTCCTCAGTTCCGACACATTGTAAGGGCTCTGGCCACGACCAAATCCGCGATAAGGAATTACTATGATATTCCACTCGACGGTCATGTGCAAAGAACACGTTGATTGGATCAAAACCCAATTCTCTACAAACAACTTGAGCATTTCTTTCAGTAAACCGGTTATCACACATGGGCACCCATTGTAGGGTGGTTTTATTGTAATATTCGAGAAAACCTTCGTTTGTTCTTTCTGCTGTATTATCAGTGATAGAACAATTTCTTCCAGTGCACAGTCTTATCGAATTTGGTACAGTCAATGATTCCAATTGACGTCTTTGCTTGTGATGGGTTGACGAATATTGACCAACATCCCTCTTTTCTACTCTGTTAACTTCTACATTACTTCGAATTAGAGGTCGCATTACTATAGGTGCTTGACTGTGCCCTATAGCTTGCAGGTTACCCATGACGAGTATCCCGACATTGGGTGCAAATTCCAATATAACACCGGGATTGATCATTAAAACTGCATCTGGCATAACTGTTATATCCGATTTCACAATGTACGGAGCCATTCTGGATTCAATAGTGAAGTTTGACAATAAACGGCCCCCTAACTCATTCGTATCCACGATAATCTCTGGGCTGAATGAAGCAGATACACTAGAATCTACACTATCTTCAAGCAAGTAAGGAAGATACGTAGCAATAGCGTGGTTATTCCAATCATCAAAATCAAATATCTGATCCCGAATATCTTTTTCCACAGAGCTTCCCCACCAGTTTTCAGTAACATCTAACAGATTATTGATCTTCGCTGTTCTAATTCCAGCTAACAAAGTATACTCTAATACATTGTTCCCGAACAAGTTTCTACTTACTTTTACCTTCTGTATTCCTTTAAAACCTATAACGTAAGTCGGTTCAACATTTCTGATTAAAGCACCTCGGCTGACTTGTGATAGCATATGCCTGTTATTCTTCACTTGGTTGTATATGAAAAGTGCATAAACTAAACCCATAATTTCACTTTGACTGTCCATATGGAATTTCACCATAAACTGCCCATTATTCCTTTCAATAAAGTTACCGTCAATCATCATCTTCTTTTCCATGCCTTGTATGGATATTAACCCAGTTTTACAACTGTTATCAGTGAAAATATTCTTTGTTATGTTGACTTCGGCGAAATGGCCATCTACGACTAACGCAAAGTTTTGATTGTTACGCCAAGTGTTATTGTGCATGTACACGGAATGAGTAAAATTTTCATTGTACTGCCAAACGTACGGTAACCCAACGTCAAAACCACCTTGTTTGTTCCTCTCTATTGTATTGTCCTGAAGAATGTAGTGATACAAATTGTTTGAACTTCTCAAATCTCTAGCGAAGTGAAATATTCCTTTACCATTATCTGTGATCAAACTGCTGTTGACCATAATGGTTATTTCCGTTATGTTACTGTCATGTATATCCCAAAACGGAGTATTGACGTATATAGCTTCTTCTTTGTTGTGTGCTATTTCACAGCTAAATATTTTAATACTTTCATTAGCTTTCCGTAAAAAGTGGTCACCTAATTCATTCAAATAACGATTGTAGTATAAAGCTTTGATTCCTTTTGTGTTTCCTTTAATCTTTGAATTTACTACTTGTAAAGTTGGTACCGGTCCTCTTACTATTCTGTTTCTGAGGTTTTGCACCGGAGCTATGATCGTGCTCATAACTAGGACGACGCCTCCTACAGCATTCGTTCCACTTTCATATGTTATCACAGCGCCAAAACTGCTGCTTGTCGTGGGAAATGTTGAAAGATCACGGTTAAGACACCACTTTATACTCGCTTCGTTAATATTTTGCGAATCATATATACAAATGTTTTCCGTTGAAAAATTATGTATAGGATTGAGAAGTTGAAGCCCAAGAACGTATCCGGGGTTGCATTTGATATTGTATGTTTTTGATATACTTTCTCCTTTGCGCTTTGTGAAAACGATGTGTCTTGTTTCGCCATTTACTAAACTTATGTCCGTTTCATATTCGGGAATCATGATTGGGTGATAATTAGATTCGTCCATGTTAAATCCTGGATCTAAATTAAACCAACCAGCTATTTCTCTTTGCTGCGATCCAGTAATGTGCGGGTTGTGTGAGATGCCAGCTAAGTTGTTATTTTCTATGACGGATCCATATACTTTTAGACCAAGTTGTTTGAAACTAATACCGCTTCCTCTGTTATTGCTGAATTCTGAGTTACGAACAGTATTGACCGCATCAGCTCCATATAAATCAGAATATAGTATCCCCAAACCATCATGGAAATTGTTAGATACTCTGATACTTTCCAAGCTATGTCGAGCAAAATCTATCTGAAGAGCTGGTTTGAAGATATTTGAGGAATAATCTAATAATCCAGCTTTCTCTATAGTGACGTATTGTAAATCAGCTCTTTCTGAAATAACGCTGAATCTGGCGCCAGCCCAGCTTGTTTCGTAACATCTGATACCAACGTCATTTTCATGACTGCAAGAATTCTCGAAGTGATCTTTAGTTTCTGCTTTACATTTGGTAATATCGTTATCGAATTCTGAACATTCAACATTGGATAGAATAATGTCTTCTGTCACACCTGCAGATGGTATTTCGTTAGGTTCTAGGAACCAATCCTCTGGGTTCAAAGCAAGGCCAAGTTGATTGCAAACTAACGCCGCGTTGATTATGTTCCACCTGTAGTTACACACTGTACCCCATTTGTCATCGATTCTCACTTGCAATCTACCTTCATGCTGTGTTCTCCCACCTAGAAGTCTTATAGGCACAATGGGTTCTGTATATCCGGGTGTTGTAGGTTCAAAATCTGTTTCATAAATACTTTCGTTAGTCATAACTACTTCTTCCTTCAAGGTAAATGTAATATCATTGGGTCGTTTCCCTCTCGCGTCTAGTTTTCCGGCAACCATTATTCCTATAGCCGGAGGAAATTTTAACGTGACGCCCGATTGTAAAACTAATTTTCCTCCAGGACGAATATTAATATCTTTATCAACATCATACTCTCCTTGCCGAAGTATTTCTATTCCTTCAACTTCACCACCGACTACGAAGGTACCAGGTACATTAAACTGTGGTACATAAAGTGAATTATAATTAATTTGTGTTGCTCCGGGATTACTACTGTGCAATAAATATGGCATGTAAATTATTTTAGCCAAATTGTACCTATCTTTTCTGTGGAATAATCGGTTGTAAACCTTTTCCTCTTCTCCGAAGCCAAGCCAGTTGTAGGTGCAATTTAATATCTTACTTTGATCTTCGACGTGTGAGCCAATTTCGTATTGAGCTTCTGGATTATTTATAATGTTTCTGTAGACATCGATGTTACTCGACGCTAATACAATTGTAGCGGCGACTCTACTTCTTGGAGTCAGCCTAGATGATATACCTTCTAGAGGTTCATATGGTTCTCTTACTTTATTGTCTCGAAGATAATTTCTAGAAAAGAGAATGTACTGCAGATCGCTGTAAGGAGATAATCCAAGATTCACAACAAAGGGACCCCTATTTCCAAAGAAGTAATTATGTTCTATGTGGAATCGAGCTGGTAAGATTTCGAATTCCTCTAGATATTTCCCTTCTATTCGATTCATTATAACAATAGCACCATAACTGCCGTGTTCAAAATAATTATATTCAACCCTTCCGTTTATATTGAGGGCTGGTTGGATTTTAAGAGGTACTCTTTGGTTTTCGTAAAATCTATTGTGACCTACTTGTAAATTGAGCAATCTGGTTGGATTATTAAATCTCCAACACGTTGATATTTCTATGGTACTTTCAGCGCTTGTATTAAACCAGTTTCCAGTAATATTGACCCAGCTGTCACCACAAAAGTTTCCATGTAGTATTCCTACGTCTAGATTTTTGAATATTTCTGAATATTCTACTGCAGTGGTTTGATTTACTGGAATATATTCGGTTTCTCGAGTATTATTAATCCATACAGCTAAACCATACCCTTGATTGGAACTTAATATACTTCTTGATATATTTCTGTTTCCTCCAGTTACGGTAATATTTATCCCGTCACCTTGATTGAAAGATATTCTACTTTCAGTTACATTTACATCTCCTGCTCCACTCGTGACTTGAAGACCAGCAACATGATTGTTATTAGAAATAGAAGTGCGATGAATGTGAACTTGTGATCTTAAGTTTTCGATTACCACGCCTCTGCCATTGTTATCGGATATAATCGTGTCGGTTACGTTTAAGTCATACGTTTTGCTTATGCCCGATGTCAACCTCAGAAAGCCTGTAATATCCGTTCTTGTGTTGGCTCGGAATCTCACGTACATGCGGTTCCTAGTTGACGTAATACTTTGCGGTCGCGTGTGATTTCTAATGCTGAATGCCAATAAAAGTCTGTCTTCTGTCGTTAATCCGTCGTATATAAATAATTCACCGGTATTGTTTTGATTAGTCAGGAGTTTAATGAAACCTAAAGTTAAAACGTGGTCTGGTCTAGTATAAAACTTCTGATGGCAATCTCTCTCCATATTAGAGTATCTTGATTGTTCAATTGACATTTGAATAGGAAACGTCTGGCTCGGTGTGGATGCTAATGTGCATAAATCAAATATTTCGCTTCTGTCTAGCCTTTCATCGATGTTCATTTCGTGCACCACGTATTTGACCCCGTCGCCGCCATTGTCGTGTATCAAGCAATTCTCAATCTTGGCCATGCCATACGTAGAGTTCACATAGACGCCATATCCTCTATTGTTTTGTATCGTGCAATTGTTTATGACTACAGGAGCGTTAGGCGACGTCACATTTATCGCGTTAAAGGCAGAATTTGATATTTCTATGTCTTCTAAGACCGGTGGGACTCCTATAACATCTAAGGCACTTGTTGCATTATTGTCTCTACCTAGGCCTGCATTTTTAATAGTAACGTGTAAAAGTTTGGACATCGATGTAGGAACGTATAGAGTATTTGCAGCGGTGAGAATTCGTTCGAAGACTGCGTTTTCAAAACGTAGCCCTCTCCAATGCCTCCTAGAGTTTGCAAGGTCAGTGACGTCATGGTAGGGTAAGCATTGAATGGCGAGGTCTGGGTGGTAGTCACAGACGCCTGAGCCGAGTTCTCTTGATTTCCAATCACATTGGAATAGGTCGTATTCCGTTCCTTTGCATTTGGGCTCTTCGAATAATAGTCTTGCTCTTCTGCCGGGCTGACGATCGATCCAGTTGTAGAAGGATCCTCCCATGAAGCCTAATTGTCGGCAGGCCGTCTCCATGTCGTTGACGGTCCAACTGAAAACGTAGAAAAAACAATGTTAATATTTATTTATGAGACTTACCTTTTTCCTATTTTGAATATTTATTAATTAAACAGTTACAATCTTTATGTAAGAGAACTTACTTTCTTGAGTTCGTGCAAACTGATCTCCATTGTCCTCGGTGTAGCAGCTGCACTCTTCCCACTAAAATGGATGGTCCGTCCACTAAACGGATATCTGGTATAGGCTTAGAAGGTCTATCCGGCTCTTCTGTACTCGTGAATGTTATACCCCTTTGATGTTCACCCTGAAATTAAGAGAAAATTCTATTACTACTCTGAATTTCTACATGTATTGATATTTTTTACAATGGATGTGATTAAGTATTTGGGACACAAATAAATCAGTGCGACCTAAACTTTTTTAAATAGTCATATCATCAGGGTATACTAAGCTACTGTAGAGCTGCAAAGATGCTGTGTAGTATGAAAATAGCTCACACTTAATAATAAAGTTTATAGATATGAAGTTATTAAACTACACATAACCACCAATCAGAATCAATTTTATTCTGGTTGGTTCAGCTGCAAACATTAAAAATGTTATTATTCGCGGCTGATTGCCTCTCAGAATTACGGTCACCTAGTTGAAAAGAGCGTGAAAATGGTTTTATGAGATGTAACATTTTACGTGGGTACATAAAATTGCGTGCAGAACCTTACTAAATTGTAATGCTAAACATTTAATGAAAAAAGGAATTAACTTAGAAGCAGAAGACCTACTTGAAGATTATACAATAATCTAGCTGTGCCTGCGGTTTCACGCCTATCACCTTCCTCAAGAATGTGGCTATAAAATGCAAAAATACTTTTTCAAATACAACTATACGGTAATTCCAGCCAGAGATTAGCGTGTTCAAACAGAAACAAAAAGTGTCCAAGCAGATAAACGCTTCAACTTTATAAAATAGATAATACAACCCATACAGGGTTTCAGGTGAATTACTATATAACTATACTAATATTATAAAGCTAAAGAGATTGTTTGTTTGTTTGATTGAACGAAATATTCTTAGGAACTACTGGTCCGAATTCAAAAAATCTTTTTGTATTGGGTAGCCTATTTATCGAGGAAGGCTATAGGCTATATAACATCACGCTACAACTAAGAGGAGCGGTGCAATAATGAAAAATGTTGCAAAATCAATGTTGGAAAATGTTGGAAAATCGCACGAGTAGGCGACTCGACGCGACGGGAAGGGTCGGGGGAACAAGAAATTTAACGCGGACGAAGTCGCGGGCAGAAGCTAGTTTATTATAAGTACCTACTGACTTCTGAGTGACTCCAACATGATAATGTAAATAAATAGACTAGCTAGACAATGGATGAATTTCCTATATGTGAGGACCATATGAAGATGTCCTATATGTGCCTCCTATATGTGAGGACGAAAACAAAATTGCTTTGATACCTAGATAGCCAAGACGTACTTTCAACTACCCTGCATCTGCAGGATAGTTGAAAGTAGGTCTATCTCGATATGGTTAGAAGATGTCATTGAAATGGCATTTACTAAGTGAAAGGCAGGTGTGCAGATATGTGCAAATGTAATGATCGTATTGTATTGTTGTGTATTTCACAAGGCATCGATTAGAGAGTTGGCCAAGCGCACAAGGGGTGAGCCAAGAAGAATAGGCGGATGCGTAAAACGCGTTTAGCAATATTATTTATTGTTCTTTACGAAAACTTTTGTAAGGGCCATAGTAAACGTGGCAGTGCGTGACTTTACTGTTGAAAGAACCACATTTCTGAGGCCCTTTTTTCAAAGCATCCTGTGTAAGCAATATCGCCTTGTCGTCTACAGAGAAAAAGTCTGTTATCTCCAACAAACGGATGGCAGCCAACGATGCGTGGGCGATGATGATAACTAGAGCTTTTTGTAAAAGTGTCATGCTCTATCATTTATGTGCAAAAACTTTTAAGGTATTTACCTAGGTAGACTATACCATATACAGAGTTAACTCGATTCTTCATTGTCAGTATTAAATCTACGTCATGAATTAGTCACGATCATTAAGAACTGCAAACATCTACAAAATCGTATGATTTCAACTAGTGTCATAAATTGATACTCTTAGGTTCAAATTATTATAAAATAAATGATGCTTGCGATTAAATAATTAAATTATTATTTAATGCAATGATAATATCTTATCACTAGCCTGCAGTTGGAAGAACACCAATAAATTAGGTTACCTATACACGAATACATATTTACATAAATCTATCGAACAATGGTCATCGACACCAAAGCGGTCACATGACATCATACTGCGCGCGCGCATTTCGTCGTACGCGCACGCACGATGCGCCCTTGCACTTCGTCGCTATGGCTTCCTGCCTTTTCACACCACCCCATTCATACAGTCACGATCTACTGCTCAACTGTTACCTAACCGTCGCTAAATTGGAATGTGCATGATGTAATTCCGATTAGGGGAACGACCGACAATAGCATGGCAATTATTGACACAAAAAATGGCGGTTTACAAAAGTGCATGTTCGCGAAAACCAGTGAGCTCTACAGCTCGACTTATTTACCGTTCAATGAGGTAGTAAATAGAAAGTTTTTGAGTTATATTTACCTGTCAGATGTATGAGCAGATATTTATGCTAAACTACCTGTGAATAGTCTAGACGTCGTCGTCGGTGCAACACGTAGGCGTTTGTCTAGGTGTTTTGAAATATATTGCCTGCAGCCTAAGTGTCCATTTCACAACATCTAAATATAAGAGGCGAGATTGTGCCTAGGCTATTAAATGTAGGTAAGCCTTTTAGACAAGGACAAAAAAGACAACGAATCTTAAAAAAACAAGTAGGTACCGTATGTGGCACGTGTACCACTTTTTGACCTGAACTTAAAAGAAATGTACTAAACGACTGCGTCGCGTGAGCACGACAAACCGATCCGATACCCAAAAGGCTTTTTTATAATTCTGTACACGTCATCCGGAATATTTTAAGGCAGGTCGCCAGACGTCCGTTAAATCGTTACGGCCGGCTAACTATCTGACTACGAGAGATAAAAAACCCCCACATAAGATCAAAATACCGGTAAAGAAACTAAAGGACGAGGCAAGGACACCGGTTTGAACTGTGAGTCAGCAATAAAGCATAGTGAGCATTAGAGTTTTGTTGTTTCTTTTATTTGCGGCCACTTTTTTGTTGGAAACTCCGATGTAGGTACCTATGCGAGATTTCAAGAATGCAAAAAAGAATTATGCTTAGCATGGGGTAGACTAGGGTTCAAACCTACAGAAAGCATATTCAGATGAGATAACCTTATTTGTATCTGATGTAGGCAATACAATAATCAGCACAGGGACGTCAGAGGTATTAAGAGTTGAAGCCCAAAATGAGAAAACAACTTGAATGATAGGTTATTTAAATATTGTCATGATTACCATGTTAGTGTCTTTAACTTTTTTGCGTTTAAGACGTTGGCATTGGCGATGTGACAAATGATATCAACCGTTGTAGGTTGTTAATTTGGAAGTGTACGTCCATTTTGTCTGCGCTTTTGAAAGGCGAGACCTCCCGTTCGAGTTACCAAGGTTAAAATGTAATAATACCTATAATAGAGTCTGGATGTATAGTAGAGAAGCTTGTGGCTAAGTAATAACAGCTGCACGAATCGATCGAACAGGATAAGCTTTGCTTGCCGCGGTTTGTTCGTGGATGGGTGACCAACTTTACATTCCAAGACCCTCCGTGCCTCGGAATGCACGTTAAGTCGTTGGTCCCGGCTGTCATTTATGGATTTATTACTGTCGTTATGGGTTGTCAGAAGCCCGTAAAGCTCGACAACTAGTCTTACCAAAGGGTATCGTATTACCCAGTAACTGGGTTGTGAAGGTCAGGATAGGCAGTCGCTCCTTGTAAAATACTGGAATTTAGCTGCATCTAGTTAGACTGGAAGTTGACCCCAACATAGTTGCGAAAAGGCTAAGCAGATGATGATGAGTTTGGATGTATAGAGAATATTCAATTAGTCTGACTCAAAAGAACTGACGCAAATCAATTAATGAATAGGGAAGGAGATTCATGTTCTCAATCAAGTTCAAGTTCACAATTCAATAATGGAGGTATGGAGGTCAAAGTCGAAAAAGTAATGCGAGAAGGCGTTACGTGAGCATTTCTATTAGATAATGATACAACATGAGTCGATTTGAATGTATCATTGAAAGACAATGATTGATCGATGTGTAGTCTATTATGATTAGACTACTATCATTTATCGTTCAAAATCTATGTTTTTTTTTGTATGCATATTATGAGCGGCGAAAGCTCTAAGCTTTAATGGTACAGGACTTTTTTTGAACATTTCACTTACTTACAGTATTATACAGGTATACTATACACATACATCGACGACTCATAGGTCTAATCAGCCTAAAATATTCCCACTGCTGAGACACCGGCCTCGTCTTATGACACTGACTGGGCCACAATCAACCACGTGGGCTCGTGGTGCGTGTTGGTGGATATTATCGAATGTCGGGTTCTTGGATGGTTTCACCATTTTGAGAGCAATGGTGAGGAAAATAAATACACTAAGTACCTAAATGATGACCTAACGGCTCGTAAGTCAGGGCCGATACCTTATTTAACATTTAGATGCATATGTTAAATAAGGTTTCGGAACCTCTAAAGTTACTTCTAATAAAATACAGAGAAATGTTGAGTTGATATGCACATAGATAGCCTTGTGAGGGCAGTATTTTATGTACGGTCAGCCAAGAAAGTGGTGTACCAGTTTTGATTTAGTTTCCCGGTCATCGAAAATTACAACAAGGTTCGTTATAAAAAGATATTACTGAAAGAGACAACATTATCATGACGTAAACCTATGTATTTAGTATTCATACGTCATATGTCACATATGACGTTAGTACATGACATTTTAACCTTTAGTATAAATGAAAAGGACATTAGTTTCTACAAAGCAATTGAAATGTTTCCAAACAAAAGTAATAAAAACTATTTAAATAGACAACCGAATTCCATTTGAAAAAGAAAACTGACAATTGACATTTTGTCAAATATATGCAAAAAATCGATATATTTTCCGTGTTTTTTCAATCAACTGCATATAAAATCATCTCAATGCTTGCCAACTTGACCATTGCCGAAAGAGCACAAATAATTGCCCAATTTAATGAGGGAAGCAGTATCAGTGCGATATCCCGGAATTTGAATATATCGAGGCGTTCTGTCCGCTTTTGGATTCGTCGTGAAGGAGAGGAGAGAAGTTTGTTGGATCACAGAAGAAGTGGTCGCCGGCCTGCACTCTCCAATAACGATAGAGAATTCATGAGACGGGAATATGAAATCAATGGTTTTAAGCCCACAAAACATTTTGCGGAGATGTTCGATGTGAGTGCCCAAACAATAAGGAATCATCTACATTACATGGGGTTGCACCACAGGCATTACGCCAAGAAAATATATTTGACGGATGCTCACAGACTTGCTCGTCTGAACTTCGCCAGAGAGCACTTAGAGTTTGATTGGTCTAATACAGTGTTTTGTGATGAAAAAACGTTTAAATCCAGTCAGCATGGACGTCTTCACCTTTGGCGATATAATTCAGCACGGTATAAAGATGATCATGTAATCCCAAATAGAGAATCAGGTCGAATTTTCGTAAATATTTGGGGCTGGATGAGTGCGGATGGTGTAGGAGAATTGTGTTCTCTACCTCCTCGAGCGACGGCTGTAAATTATATCGACGTGCTTCAGAATGCAATGCTACCGACAGTCCGTAATGTTTACCCGGAGAACAAAGTGCCACAATTTGATTTTGTTCAAGATAATTGTTCAATTCATAATGCGAGGATCGTAAGAGCCTGGTTTCGTTCACACACTGACGTAAGGGTAATTCAGTGGTCCTCAAGATCGCCGGACCTCAACCCGATAGAAAATCTTTGGGGCCTTATGGTCCAACGATGGTCGCATCAAAATGAAAGAACCAAACAAGCTCTTATTAGTCACTGTAATTATATTTGGGAGGAAATGCGGGGAACCGATATTTGCTCACGGCTTGTTGGTTCAATGAGGTCTCGTCTTTTAGAGGTTATAGAGGCCAACGGCGGTTACATCCGTTTCTAATTTTAAAAAAAATTCAATATCTTCTAAATATTACTATATATGCTATGTTTTTGTTTGTTATACTTCAACAATCAATTCAAATTTCTACAATCAATTTTAAAATACTTATTTTAAAATTGATTGTAGAAATTTAATAAAAGGATAAATCTATTTTTAGCTTGTTTTTTATTGATATTGTAATTACAAGTTTACAGAAATTGTAGGTTTGTGGATTCGCCTTGTGCCTTTACAATTTTATGTAACTTGTTGATTACAATTCTGAATTTGTAGATACAATTTTGTCATCAAAATCTACAGCCCCCCGCCGTTGATTTTACGACGTCATTGGTTCCATCAAGTTCAAACTAAGAACAGCTGTCACGTTACAAACAGTAATAGTCGTTATCAATAATCAGATAAAGACAGCAATAGAAGTTGTCAGATCGATCTGCAAGCGAAACTAATCTTTATCACCTATGAATCTGCAAGCGATATTCAACCTTAGGGTGGTACACCACTTTCTTGGCCGACTGTACGATGC
Organism: Aporophyla lueneburgensis; assembly: GCA_932294355.1. Taxonomy (NCBI): domain Eukaryota; kingdom Metazoa; phylum Arthropoda; class Insecta; order Lepidoptera; family Noctuidae; genus Aporophyla; species Aporophyla lueneburgensis. Next base: position 6,444,944 of record OW028746.1, read on the forward strand.
AGCTACTATTTGACGTTAAGGCAAATTCCAAGCCTTACGGCAACGGAGACTTCCTGCGTAGTCGTCGCGCGGAATTACAAATGAGTGTTTAAGCCAGGTGGGGGGACTGTTTAACCACATTGTATTTTAAGTGCAAAACAAAAGGTTTTTTATTTCAGTCCTACATTTGTAGTATATGATAAATATTATATTTCAGCTTTATTTTATAAGTAACTAGCTTTTGCCAGCAGCTTAGCCCGCGTATTATACGTATAAAAATTCCTCTTGGATCACTGCCTGTTGATGAAAAAAAAACTACGCATTAAATTCCGTTGCGTAGTTCAAAAGATCTAACCAATCGTGAACCGTTTGAGAATTGTTTGGTTTCTCCATATTCATCTCGTTTTGGCTCCGAAAGCAGTATGGAGAAACCAAACATTTTCTGCGATTTAATCAATTTTTACCTAACAACGTTAACAACATTAAAGCTTCTGGTGCGCTAATTAAGTACAAGGGTTTGATCACTATGTCGCTGATTAAAGGAGAAATTCTCTAACAAAGTGCCTGGACTAGCGGTCCGTGCTTCCGCCGATTTCTCCGTGCACCATGCCAAGCCATGGATCGTGCTCGTTATCCGCCAAGTAATTTATACAACTGCTATTTATGGCTGTCTGGATTCCCATGGATCGGTCACGCTGACTGGTTGAAAACTAACTACGTACCGACTATAAATAGGTAAGTGCTTAATCAAAACAAACATAGGTAAATAGGTTTCTTGGAGGCTGCAGCATAATTTTATTCCTGTACATGATTGTTCCGTGTGGTGCCCGACGTAAATAATAGCACAATCCCATTTCTTCCCGTGGGTGTCGTAAAAGACGACTGAGGGACTTACTAGAGAATGGGCAGCAGTTCTCTATGCATTTAACCACCATATTGCGATCGCCAACCCGCCTACCAAGCGTGGCGATTATGGCAAATCCCCCAAATTGAGGTGAGGCCTACGTCCAGCAGTGGACGTCTTTCGGCTGAAATGATGATGATGACAGGATTAGAAGGTAGAGGATATAAATAGATATTGGAGATGGCAACAGCAACTTCAAAAAGGGTTTACAGTTGCAGTGTGTGGAAGGATGCTGGTATTAATGAGTTGGCTTTTGTTTAAATGCTGATATTAATCAGACAACGTGTGACCATAATTTTCAGAACAGACTACAGGAAACTATAAAACAATGAATTGTATGTAGAACGAGCTGTTGTCCTAGTTGCGAATTGAACCGACACAAGATAAATCATGGTAATTTTAAAAACCATAATTAAGTTAAGATAATAACGATAAGTAACTATGAACGCCAGGCTATGAACCCCAAAGGGAAGTATCCGTTATCTGATCATCAGTGTAATTTGTTAATTTCTGGCCACAATTGCTTAGTATCTACGCATTATTAAAAGACCGGCTATTCTTGTCGTAATTAACTAATTCCAGGGGTTGGACACCTCCTGGTTAGTAGGGACTCAGGGCTCCACAATATCCAAAATAGACGGTAGAATGAATTAGCCCCAACAATATCCAAAATCCACGGTAGAATTAATTAGTTAACGTTGAAATAGATTGATCAATACAGTTATGATGACCTCTATGGTTAAAAGTTCATTGTTCTCCGAACGCAAACCTGCCAAATTGTAATAACAATGTCTGCAATTCCATGCGAATCATTTCGTAAGCATTATCACTTTGAAACAATGAATGTGTTACAATTTCCAGGAAGCTGATTCTAAACTGTGGCCTGTTTTCATTTTTGTGAGACAGGACGGGCTTGATTGGTCAAAGATAAATCTACAAACCGGTGACCAATACCAGACGACTGGCCTCGAAAACCAAGACTTGTCTAGTAAAATCAGGATTGGAGTTGGTTTCTTACCTAACCACACAATTTCTTAACGTGACTACACCATGGGTGGAATAAATATATACTGCAAGTCTGCCGAAGCCGAGAGAAAAATCACTTTAGTAAAGTAAACACAGATTACATTAAACATAGATTGATGAGTTAATTACACAGACAGGCATTAGATCATTGTATTTATGGCCTAGCGTCATACCTTCATAAGCCATTCAATGACCCCCGCCATATATGGCAAACACTCAAACATGTAGGTAGGTATGTACATCTCCAAATAACTTTACATATTTGTAAAGAAGATCCTGTGCCTGCTGTTGTATTACTTAAATTAAAATAAGAGTTATGTTTAGAGATTAATAAAGATGGGAGAAAGTTCAATAAGGCATATTTTGGACGTTCAATTGGGCTAACATATTAAAATTGTCTAATTGATTAGGTACTAAGTTGTGTATAAAATAATCAATAGAGCGACACAAACCTTACTCAGGTGAGCATTATGGAAGGCTCTTGTATAATGGATCACGACATCACGATCCTGACTTGGTAAATAATCGTGCTGCACTGCAAATATTTCTAGGTTGTTCACCTAACAAGCACTTCAACGCGATTTACTCAGGCAGAAGTTTTATAAAATGATCAATTAGGTAACTGTTCTTTTCAATTCTGAAGTGTTGGTGCTTATTTCATTTCAACAGTTTCCAATTCCGCTGGTCTTATTACAATGACATCAATAAAACGTTGTTTTATTTTCCTAGATCTTTTACATTAGGCTGGCGATAGAAATTACAGAAAAAAAGGAAATGTCACCATAACAGTGGCTTTTACCAGTCACGAGCATTTTCCACAGATCAGTGTAAAGCGAGTCCATTTGTCACGCTTTTCACAATCGCAAACAGAGCGGGACGATGGTATCTCCCGTGCCAAATGTTAAGCGACACTAAAACACGCACTATCTTGTTCTGCACTTTTTTCCTGACAGCGTCAGAAGGAAGATTGTTCGTCTTTAAAGGTTAACTGGGAACAATGCTTTGTGTTGGCATAATCTCTCCAAAAGTTTTGGGAGTCTCCTAAATATGGATGGGGGGGGGGGGGGGGGCTAAAACAAAGTTACCCGAACTTAGTTCATGTGCCATGTCGCTGTGCTGTTTTTATTTAGTTTCCAAAGTGGTTTCTAATCAGTTTCATATCAATAGAATAAACAGTTACGATAAATTACTCGCACACTTAATCATTTTCGTTCCGGTAAAGGTGTGGTTTTGATAAACACTCGTTTCTGTTTCATACATTCCTTTGACCACTTGACTTACTGTGATATAACATCTACGGTACCTCTTATTGTCCACATGAGATTACACAATAGCCTTTGTCATGCATGTTTATCCCTGGAGGATTATACATGCACATTGCCATCAGCTATTAATATCCCAAGGCATTTGTGTAATTTCTTAAGTCTTCTTTGAACTCGAGTTCGACCAACACATTTGGGTCACGAACTTTTTTATATGTTGGCTAAATATAACTAATGGATTCTATATGTAGAGTGGATACAGATTAGTGATAGCGAAGAGCTCATTGCTTTTTTTTTGGTTGGGAAATCTTCAAATGACGTCTCCCGCTCTGGGTGGAACGGAAGGGCGTGTCAGACTTTTACTGAATAAAACCCACTCATGTTCCTTCACTTGTCTATGCCAGGGCCACGGTAACTCTTTCAAACAATTTCGCGACCCTGGCAGGAAGAGCTCATAGAGTCATAGCTGTTACAAAACAACTAATGAGATTCGAGATAGTTAGCCCAAACCAAACGGTATCGGAGATTTTTTTGATAATCTTCATATGATATAAAATTTTAAAGTCAAGGATTGAAGAAATATCGACATCATTGCCAAGTTAACAGACTAACTCCTTTATTCATAAACGTTAGTTAAAGTTAAGAGACGTTTAAACGTCAAAAATGTATGGTTAAACAGCAGCTAATCATTACTTAACTTTAAACAACGTTTATGAATAAAGGGGGATACGCACAAGCGCCTGTAACCGTTTTTTTTGTTTAAATAAAAACCCATTGCAGCTTGAACCAAGATCGTGAATGAATGGACGCATTTACGCAAACCAGTGACTCGGACCAGCATCGTCGACGTAACCTCGAGTAAAACATACCGTAAGCTACCTACAGGAAATTGTGTAATCTGTAGCAAATTATAAATATGTATTCGTTATTTCCATAATTAAGAAATTACGGAAACATGAATGGGCTTAGAAAAAATGTCTATCAGTGATTCAGTTATAAATGGGGTCTTTGATACCTCATAATCATAATTTTTTACTTCTAACAGTAGTTAGTTAGGTTGGGAAAATGAAAAAGGGCGAATCCATTCGTTTTGCTTGTCAATGAGTTAATAACAATTTGATAATTTACATCGTTCAAACGCACTCATTTCAAAGGTTATTTTCAAGTAGGTGTTTCATTCATTAGTTTTGCAACGGTAATTATTAGAATATTTCGCATTTGCTTTGAGTCACCAATACAGAAATTTTATACTGGCACATACTACTTAGGGCGTGCGTTTGAATGAATGCACACTGTGCGCCATGCATGCATCTTGCGCAAGTGTTGCCTGCATAGCATTCACTGGACTTAAATATCAGTCCATGTATGTATGTAATAAAAGGCCAATAATATAATAATAATAATAAAACATTTATTTTCAGGTAACAAAGACCCATAGACAAATACCTTACAAACTAACATACATAAGTATTATACAAAAACATGTGTTAATAATAGTACTATAAACTATGTTAGTAGCGTTAGCTTGTCCGTGAGCTGTCCTGTGGCACTTGTCCGCGGAAGCGACGGAACACCACGTCCTGTGGCCAAAAGTCTTCGTCCATGACGACGGGCAGATAGCAATTTGGTACACGTACCACAAACGCCTTGAAGTTGACGTTGCGGTGTGACTCCAGTAACTGTACCCTCGGCATGTACTTCGTCTTCTGGCGTACGTACTCCACAATGTCTTCCGCCTTAGTGCACCTAAGACCTTATGAAATATTGATATCATTAAGTTATCGTTGAGCTCCTTATGTTCCGAGTAGAGCTGCATGATTACTGACAAATGCGTGCACTGATTGGACAGGTCCACTCAATCTGTGTGGTTCATTCCACGAACAATCCATATGGTCTTCACATGATTTGACCACGATTATGTCTGGACTTTAAAAGAGACTGACCTCTGAGTTTGTTTCGGCATTTCTTCTCAGAGTAGTCAGAAAGGAAACACTGACCTCGTCTAGTTTTAAAAATATGATTGACATGTAAAAGTGTACAAACCTACTTGCAGAAATAAAATCGTCTATCATTTATTTTATCAAGAGAAAAAAAAAGTTGCAACCAATAGGCCCATTGAAAATCGAAACATTTCACAACTGAAGGAGTTTTTAGACTAAACTTTCAAATCGTGCAAAACTGATTCGTTGCATAAAATGAAACAAATCGTATTAGAGCAAATATCTTAACAATAACACGCTCGTCAATTTCGAAATGACTCTTGATATTGCAACTGCGAACGGTCTGTTCGTTGAACTTTTAGTTTAGATCAGTCACCAAAAAAGGTATAACGGCTGAAAACTATATATTTGCCAACGGAATAATACAGCTTGGCAAAAAAGAGTCTGGAAAAAATGAGGGCGCCTGCTTAGCAGGTATGGCCACCCTGTATACTAGGACTAAAAGTGTTATGATACTTGTTGTTTTAATCCATAAACACGAGATCCCGGAAATTCTCATCAATCAAGATTTCAAGACTTGATAGGCACACAGTCTTTTACTTTCATTGTATTTAGTAGATTGCGCATTATTTCGCTGGAATAACCTTTTATCTAAAAGATGCGAGTGCCATCATAATAACATAATGCAAACTTGTTCAGTTTAAAAATTAATTAAATTACACTCAGGGATAACCCGATACACAAGACATAATGTTCAGCAATCGCATTTGCGGCCACCATCTAGGGTATTCACAACCATTCGATGGTTGGTATGCCTGTATCAAATTTGACATGAATGATACTGAACGAATCCTGTTAATGCTGACAGTTTATCGACAAGAAGGCGACTTACAGCTGCTTACTGTCGGAAACTAATCGGAAGTCAGAGAGTATCTATAACATGTCGCATTCGAAAGGTACGGGCAATATCGAATAAACTTGAACAGTTGACTAATGAAAGCGTCAGGTATGTCTATGTGGGGTACATAACATTATCACTATTCACATGACAATGAAAATGAAATAACACGCTAAAATTTAGATTTTATTTAAAAAGAAAAACATGACATAACATCATTCTTGTATTCCTTTTCGGTGCTATGATAGATTTTTCCATTAACACTGATCTGTCAGTTTTACATTTCTTATTTATGAAATCTAAATAGTGTAAAAATCTGTCTTAGACGTTTACGGCTCCCATTACAACCCGTCTCCTCAAACTATAGGTAATATATTACGTAGAATAGGCACCTGAAAAATAATAAATATAAATTATACTTTTTTACTGTGGTGTGCGATAATGGCATTAACAAAAAAAAATACTTGCCTGTTTCGTTATAGTGTTGAACGTTTTGTCTAATTGCACACAGATCAAAATCGTCTAATTCTTTCTTCCGCCAACTGTTTTGGTGTTCCTCCAGGTGTAAAAAAAATCCTTAATTTTTTTCACCTTCATTAACAATTTCTTTAATTATACTGTGAGATTTACCTTGAAAAAAACATAAAGACAATCATATTAATTCCATGTAGGCACATTTTTCAATTTCAAGTATCAAACATCAAGAGTTAACGTACACGCGATTTGTCAAACTAGAAAACATAACCTCATTATTCTATTAGTAAATCTATACTAATATTATAAAGCTGAAGAGTTTGTTTGTTTGTTTGTTTGTTTGATTGAACGCGCTAATCTCAGGAACTACTGGTCCGAATTGAAAAATTCTTTTTGTGTTAGGTAGCCTATTTATCGAGGGAGGCTATAGGCTATATAACATCACGCTACAACTAAGAGGAGCGGAGCAGTAATGAAAAATGTTGTAAAAACGGAGAAAATTTATTCCTTTTGAGAGTTTCCGTTGCGTGCGCTGCGTAAACGGTTAAAGTAACGCAAAAATCATGTATGTCGGAATTGTTCCTTTTAAAAAGTTATAAAAAAAAGTCCGCGTGAGCATATGTCTATCTTTTAAGGTTGACTCACTATAACTCAAAAGGAGCGAGCAGCAACGAGCAGGCAAATCGATGCGACGGGAAGGGTCAGGGGAGCAAAAATTTGACGCGGACGAAGTCGCGGGCAGAAGCTAGTAAAACAATAAAATGGCTTGAAACTTATAATACCGATAAAACTTAGTATTAAAAAGGAAAAACAATGACTGGCATTGAACAAAAGATAAATTTCTTGGATAAATACCTGTCGTGTCGGCAGTTCTTTCGTAAACATTGTCAATCGGAGAAAAAATTTGTTCCGCTTCAGATTCCGCCAAATTTCTTACGAAAACTTAGTATATCACAGCTCACACCACTACTCCTTAATGTTTTATTCATTTTTTATATGTTCAAAAGCATTAATAATTGATAGTTAATTAGAAATAAGTAAAATACAACTAGGAACATAACACAATGACAGACTATCTACTTGTTGATGATAAACAAAGCAGTGTTGCAACCAAAAAAATATTTTAGTTCCAATGGTTACCACGACAGACTCTTTTTTGCCAAGCTATACTTTGCAACTAGCTTCTGACATTTCATAAGAGCGCATGTAGATTTATGTGAAGAATTTTTTTTTTAAATCTGAGACGTACCTACTCCTTTGCATTTCATATGAATACTATTTTTCTGTACTTATTGAAAACTTTAAACACCATTGTTTTAAAAAGATTTACTGAATTGTGAAGTCTATTCTATAGACATCAATATCAGGCAAGGGTTAGTAGATTATTTACTTATAATGGCTATCCGATACAAGTCTTACTTTTGCCATTTAAAAATCGGTCAGCAACGGGTTAATCCAGCTATACTCAACCGACAATTGTTACAAAGGATGGGTGTCAATAACCAAGGTATTATAATTTCCCCCATAAATCACAAAAAATAAAATAATACCGTAGAGCCATAGAATACCACAGAGCCATAGAATACTACAAAGCCATAGAGAGGTACCTTTATGTGCGGAACGCCACATTTGTGGAATTTTGGAGTGTTGTTCCCCAAAAATATAAAAGCGTCCCCCCCATCCTGTTTATAAAATAAATAAATAAATAAAAAAAATTGTGTGCGAGTCGCCGAAAAAGAAAAATGAAATACACAAAGAACGTTTACAGAAACAAACTTACAGATTCTCATCTGGATGCTGTTATAGCTAATGCGACAAGGCAGATCTTGATAAAGTTTTGAGAAAGTGTTCACAGTATCAAAAATCGAATTAAAACATATAAACATCTTTGTTAAAAATTTTTTTTCATTAATAAAGTAACTGCATCGTTTTAATTAAGACCTAAATAATTTTTGATTGCGGCCCTCGACACCATGACTGAAACGTGTTTGAGGCCCCTATAAAAAAAAAGGTTGAGTATGGCTGGGTTAATCCAACATGTTCGCACCATAGTCCTCCACCTGTTCAGTGCTCACTGTTCCAAAACATAACTCCACTAACTGGATAACGTAGACCACATATAGACGTACAATCATAGACCAAGTTGTCACTTAAACACATAGCAAAACACAGCGAGACACCATGATACAAAGCATGAAGCGAGACGTAACTGCAGACCCCGTAACGAGATCGCTGTGATATCGCGAGACATTGAACTCACACCCAACACTAAGGTTTCCAGGTCGTTTGTTATACCAGCACACTAATTAGAGCAACTTGAATAACTCGGACGAAAACAGCGATCTCTATTATAGTGCATGTGACGTTTCTTATCGTAAATCTTGACTTGGGAGGTATTATTATAACGAAACGCGTTCAGTTCAGAAAATGTTGAACATATTTCTCCCTTGTAGAGTCCAAGTGCAAAATCTAAATGCTTGTTGAGAAACAATGTGGCAATCACGTTTGCAGAATTAGAAGCTTACTACTATTAATATTGTGGGAACCGTTTTTTTGGACCACAAGAGCAGAAAATTTGCTTCGTATCTGAACGAAGCAATTAACAAATTGAATAACATGTAGTTTAAAATGAATGAGACGTGTAAAGCCGCTTGGCTTGATAGACATCTCACCAAAGTGGGCGAACGTCTTAGCAATTACAAACGGAATTTGCAAGGATTCATTGGTTCACAAGGTCTCACACATAAAGCGAAGGTTTATCTCCATAGAATACTGTTTAATTGTAGCGTTAAACCATCTTTAATCTTCTTCTCACGGTTCATTTCTTATTTCTTTGTTGTCACAAGTTCTTCCGATTTCATAACTGTTTTGGGAATCTTTTGGAAGTTTCAGTATCAGTGATATTTTGCCATGTTTAATATGTTCGGCTCTATATTTTTGTAAGGAGCTATTTATCGTACAAGTAGCTTTCTTTTACCAGATAAAGGTCTCTCTTGTCTTTCTATTCTTCATCCAATAAGTTTATTTTGCTTCTAAAACTTATCAAATAACTATTTCATACTGAGGAGCATGTGGCTAAGTAATAACAGTCGCACGGGACGAACGATCAAGTTAAGCTAAGCTAGCCGTGGTTGTTCCATGGTTAGGTGACCATCTTTACACATTAAAACCCCTCCGTGCCTCGGCAAACACGTTAAGCTGTTGTTTCTGGCTATCATTCGGAAGTCTTTGACAGTCATTACGAGTCTTCGGAAGCCCGAAATTGCAAACCAGTCTCACCAAGTATCGTATTACCCAGCAAGTAGGTTGTGGAGGTCAGCTAGGCAGTCGCTCCATGTAAAATACTGGTATTTATCTGCATCGGATTTAACTGGAAGCCGACCCCAAAATAGCTGGGAATAGACTAGGCAGATGATGAGTGACCTATATCAGATATACTTACCTTCATCCTGGCGTGTATAAATTATAATTAATGAGTTTGGTATTTCCTGAATGGGTAATGTGGCTACTTAAGTATGACTGCCACAAATTGCGTAACCACCATACCAATCCCGACCGCAACCCAGTTAAGCTGCAAAATCAATGGCCTGCTCAGTACTGTTAGCTGAACGTGACCTCGAAAATATTCGAAACAAGATGATTGGGAGAAACTGGTCCGTACCCCAAACAAAAGACTGCTCTTCGCATTCGATTCACTGTGTTATTTCCCAGTAAGTTGTTGGAAACGGTAGATTTGGATGCTGTTGCAGATAGATTAGTTCTCATCCACTTCTTTTAAAGCACATCCTGTTGATATTGATACATTTTATATCATTCTACAAAATGATCTCATAAAAAAATCGATTTTACTATCACCAAACACCAAAATAGAATCATTACTTGAAATCTCACTTGTCTCACCCTGATAAAGAGTTAAAGAGAGACATTTATTCGCTTCGCAGTAAAGAAGTACATAATATCATATGTCATCTGTATCAAAGAATGCTATTGCTAATGATAGTACTTCAACGGTAGCTGATAAGAGTTATGAACAATACCATAACGGAAGTACGGTGACACTTACTATTTCATGTTTAAATTACGAGGTGATGATGGTTTAGGTCTAGTAAACAAACATGGCTAAGTGACTCATCTAGGCCATTTACCCGCAAGCAGATACGTATTATGAAAGAGAGCGTGATTCGTTTAGATTTTTTAGTTGCAACTAAACTTTCACTGAAATTCTCTTTGATGGGATAATTTGAATAAATTACATTCTGAAACCAACTTGCAATGAGAAAGGATCTAATGTCGTTTTAAGAATGGAACCTATTGGAAAAAGTTATCTGTCGTTATAGATCATATTCCAATTCATAAAACAACTATTCTGAAAGCAAATTACCGAGTGCAGTCTAGTTACAGGTATGTTAGTGGACATCGAAACTAATTAACGGTATTTGAACTGCCACCTACAAGATAACAGGATGTGACTCATGCGATCGATGACGACCACTACAAATTAAAAAGTATCAATCAACTAATTCGGAGAAAACATTAGCATACATGATTGTCCACCGAAATTCGTTCTGAACGTTAATCGATGAGTGATGACCTTGTCGCACCATATGCAGTACATGCAAGTTTTTAATTCGTGTCAAGGAAGTATTTTACCTGATTCATCGCAAAATTAAGTACCTACCTACATTGTTCAGCATTAATGTCGAAATGGCAAATAGTCTTGTATTGATTTACTTATACGACTGCCATCTTCGAGGTTATCAAAGGTCTACAAGGACCAAGGAGTAATGAGACAAATGTTTCATTGTGCAATTGATAAGGTCTTGATTAATGATTCAATTTTGACGAAACTGATATAAACATATTTATATATTCAGCGCAGCTAGCATAACGATTACTGCCAATAGTCTAGAGAGGGCTAAGTTTTATGCTTGGGAATGTAGGAATACGGTCAATCAAAATATACGATAAAAATAGTTTTTTATCCACATACCGAGTGAAACGGATTTTCTACGATACAGTGTGGAAATTGCAGATAAGCAGAAAAATAATGTTTCAGGGATCCTGAGAAATTATTCCGTCATTATTTTGTTTGTACAATACATGACTACCTCATGGTAAGGTTTTATGTTGTCGCACGTCATTTTGATAATAAAAGCCACTTAACAGTACCCAAGTGAATCATAAGGGAAAAGCAATCGAGAATGAATCACATATGAACTAAGGACACGTGATAAGAAAACTCATAAGCACTTGACATGGAAAACAAACAATAGGAGACAAAAGATACGTTTAATTCGCTAGTAGTGTTATTCGTTTAGTCAAGCTTGGATTCATTTAAGTGCTGTACCAGGTCAGTACCTTAAACATTTAAAAAGTGTATCATGTTGTAAGAAATACTAATATCTAAATGATCTAAGAACTTCAACACTGAATATATTCAGCTAAGAGTGATACTCTTAGCGCCACAACAGAACAAAGGACCCAGTACATAACGAGTAGAGGCAAGGGTCATTAAATGCAAATCTAATTCCCTATGATTCAGAGAAGGCGCCGCTACATACCTTCAAGGTTGCTGTACGGTATTGAAACAAATAGGTTATGTTAGCCACTCAACCGCGACCGTTGAGCGTCTTTTAGTAACTGTAGTTTTGAACAGATGGATTATAGTGACCGATAAGAGGTCATTAGCTGACGCAAGGTGCAACATGCACCTTTCGTAGCACTTAGAAAGCGATAGCAATGGTAAATTATTATTTAGTCTTCGTCTATGCTATAGGTACTGAGATCTAACAATGCAGGAGTACCATTAATACTTAGTTTATCTTGTTTACAGATCTTGACACAATTTTGATACGAACAGTCTTAAACGCCATGGCGTTTTTGGTAGGTCAGATAAGGAAACTGTTTTAGAAGGTAAAAGTGTTACTAAAACCGCAACAGATATTCATGGTGATCGTTAGCTTGTTCTCGGTAACGAGCTGAGCGTCATCCTTTGAAAACTCGTCTCAAATATTGGTTTCATTGCAAAATTTTTGCTCAGACCAAAATTATCCGAGGAAGTGAAAGTTGTTTTTGCATTTTACTGCATGTAACCAGACATTATTATAAAAACTCGTGGTTTTAAGACGTGGTGTACAGCCGAAACGAATTCGTCGCATAGTGGCAAGCTCTTAGAAAAAGATGTTCTGATGCCTTTCTGATTAGAAAATTTTAACTATGGTAGAATACAATTTCCAAAGCAAAACAGAAAATATGGCTAACAAGACAAATCTGTCGAAAACAACCGTGACAATTTTTATTAAATATTCTTATTCAAGACACGGCGTCGATTTAGGACAAGGACTACTAATTGCCTACAGATACTACTTACGTTGAATTCCATAGCTTTGTTAGTGCGCAGTAAGCCCTTAACGTTGGAAACAATCAACAACTTACAGTTAAGTGCCTGCAATTAGTGTAATTTCTATCCTAATGGTTGAGATGGGCTTATCTAATCACCAAGCTTATAGGGAAAAAAGTATTTATTTTGCATGCACATTTGTATCATTATTTACGACATTCATTTATACCTGACTTACAAACACAATGAACGATCGTGGGATACTTTTCTCCTATCAAATTGCATCTACCGTGGAAGCCCGGATTCCATTCTAGAGAATCAGACATGCGTAATTTAATCTTCCATTCCGTAATGTACGGTAAGGGTAATGTAATGTTCTATGAAATCAAATGTGAAGTGAAAACTAAATTGCGCAGGCAATCATAAATCCACCATAAAGAACACTAGTTTTCCAATTACGGTTTTATGTCTAATAACTTAGTCGCGGTTGCGTTAATTTTGTCACACTGTCCTTTTCATGTATCATTCTGATGTTTTATCGGAAAACTTTGTTTCCGTTAAAATCTTTCATCCCACCCTCTATTTCTGAGATTCTTTTCTTTTTTATTCTTTCAATTATTTGAGAAATGCGCAGTAACACATTTAATATTAAACCTTGATTCAAAAGTATTGAGCCACGCTGAGTAGATGTGGTATTTCCCTATTTTTTTTTACTTTTCCTACTGTGATAAACTGATAAGTCTGCGAATGATTGGCCTGACTGCAGTTGAGCTTATTTGCTATTTCACGCGTGTTTGAATATGGGTTCGGCTTCGACAAATACCCGTAATTGATCAAGATCCAGTTCAAATGGTCTACCTGACCCCGCTTATTCTCAACGCTGTAGTCTCCTGAACTAAATCGAAGAATGCATGTTGCTGCACTGAGGGCATCGCCACCGAATACAGTCACATGTTATGACGTGCTTCAGCCGCGCCATGACTTAAACATAACTCATATCGTAACTCAATCAAAAGTTCAGTAATTTTTAGATTACTGAAATTGTATTATGCTGTCAGATTAACTGTACTGGTACACCGAAGTGTGCCCTTTATACACCCTTTCCTCTACCACGAACTAGAAAGTTCTAGAAAAATTGAGACATTCCACAAAATTACTCAATAACTTAATATTTTCTTAGGGAACCTTTCGTTTGTAAACAGGAATATTATTAACAAGTGATTTCTATTATTTTCCTTCGTTTTGAGTAAATACTGGCTAGATAGGTAGGTAGACCTTCTTTTCTTTTTTTCTGGCAATAAATCATGCCAGCCACGATAAATTATACCAAAGAGGATCATATAAATCCAAAAATAAAAATCTCCGGAACAACACGTCTCCTAGATTATCTAAAGGATGTATTCCGTCGTAAAATATGCGGAGGGGTCAGAGAAGTGATTTGTCTAAGTTGATTGAATTAGCGAAAGGATGTCGCCCCAATCCCGGGGTCGGGACGGGTCAGGTACAGCCGGCGTCTTTAATGCATCAGCTGCCTTCATTAACACGTGTTCCTCATCATAATTTGTTGCATGATTCATTCCTGCTTTGAATAGAAGCATCCTTACTCTTTATGTATACGTTCACACAAAAAGTAGGCATGTAACATTGGAATGTTTTCAAATTGTGACAATGCTGCGGACTATTGAATCTTTCTGATCCATTGTAGATTTTAGTCGTTATGGGTAAGCGAATAATACTGAAAAGTGCGTTGCCCATTGCGTTTAATTCTGAATAAAGCCAGTTTGTGTCAGGCTTTCGTCGCAGTTTCTTTATTCATATTCGAAACATGCGTGCAATTGTAATGAGTCAATAATCAACAGGTTTTTGCCTAGACCAGTATGTATCATGTAGAATACCAGTTTATTCTTATAAAACCATACTGGCAACTTGTCCTTTTAGACTAGAAGCAGAACCACAACTAAGTTCATTAAAGTTCACTACATTACAAATGCGAATCGAACGTGCTCCCATGATGACAAATGGCGTTATAGCAATTTCGGGCACTTATTGATCATACACACGAATGGATAGAATTAGATATGAGTATATAAGAGGCAGTCTGATTGTGGCACCGGTGATTGCAAAGTTGTGTGGAAATCGGATGCCATGGTATGGGCATGTGATGCGGAGATATGAGGAAAATGCCGTGAGGAGAATTTTGAGTATGAATACATTCCATTTATACTCAAAACCCTTCTTGGCTCTAAGGGTAGAGGAAAACTTAAGAAACGATGGATGATACTGGGTGAAAAAAGATAGGCTAGAAAGAGGGGTGACTACCGAGATGACCATAACAGAGAAGGGTCAGTGGGTAGCCTGTATGAAACAAAAAGAAATGTTGCGCCGACCCCAAACAAATTGGGACAAGGGCAAGAGAAAGATGATAACTGGGCTGATTCATCTTTTTGGAATTCTGACACTCACTAGTTACATATTTGCTGAAAAATTGAGCTCAAGATCTTGATGATAGTGCATAATGATTTCGCAATATTATATAAATGTATCAAATATTTGCTCGACACACAAACAGGTGAGTAAATCAATATCAGTTGAATGGGCTCGATACGTAGCCCTTATCAGGGCACACGGGTACGTGCCGTTATCACAAACTTATCAACTGCTTGTTTATCGAAGGATAGCGTGATCAATAATTGTGTTAGACTAATTTAAAACCAAACATTTTGGGGACCAACCTGAGTTGAGTTGAATTGAGTTTAAGCCCCAAGAACCGGTTTTTAGGAAAGGGGTGCAAATTATAGAGTAAGCTGATAGGAACGACTTTTTTTCAAAGGCTGAATGATGCCCCTTGCAGTGGGTTACTGTTAAGTCAGATAAAGTCAGTATGTCAATGTTTCATTCTTTTATTATCATGAATGAATGGAACAATGAAAAAACGAATCATGAGATGACCTGTAAGAAAAAATGGATAAGTTGGACACTAATTAGATGGCAATGTAATAATTGAGGTATCCACTAAGACTATAAGCCGGTTACTCTAAGCAGAATCTAACTCGAACTACGATTAACATCAAGACAGCAAATTGCTAATATCTAAAAATACTGCTGGACTCAGAATTTGTACGAAAACCTGACTAACGGCAACAAACTAACAAGCCTTTATAATTACGTCGCACGCAAGGCGTCGAGTAGGTAATGCAACCAGTTACTAAAAAGCAATATAGCTACCGTTAAAAGTCCTTTCATCAGGTGAGCTTGGATTATTAATAAACAGAAATGTAACTTATTTCTTTATTGAAGATTTTACTTACCACAGCGACTAGCTTCCCGCGCACTGTGATGCCGATCATCGGCGCGAATCGCACTTCGACTCCTGGTTCCACCACCAGCTCCGCATCCCTTTCGATGAGCAGGTCATCGCGCAGCATGTAGGGGCTACCATCAGGCCTCCACACGGTGCGCCCACCGGTCAGTACGCCGCCCGGCAACTCCGTGAGACTTAACGACTTGTTTAGAAGATAAGGGTCCGCCGTTCCCATAGACTCTTGTCCTTTACACTCACAAAGGCAACACAAAACCGTTATACAGAACACCAACACTGTCCTCCACTTATACTTCGTGTCGCTGAACTGACTGTGTCTCTTCTGTACACCCATATCTTTACAGCACTCCATTATTCATTAACTGAACACAAAAATATTCATTTCACTTTTACTGCTGCTCCTCACCTGCTGCAACCTATTTCAACACCTATCCAAACATCGCACAGGTAACTCGATACAATAAGACACCACACATTTTCGTAAATAAACATCAAAGTTTTAAATGAATCTTCACGTGAATTAAAAAATTTGAATCAAAACAATTCATAACGAAACAAAGGTGGGGCTGGTAAAATAAAACAAGCAAAAATGCGCGCTACCGCACGACCGTTGAACGAAGTCGTTTACTCGTTTGGCCGGTTTCATGTTGATTCCTCCTCCCTTCCCTCCTCGGATATTAGCCTCACTCACTTCACTCATTCTATCAAAAGCCTCCTCCCCACCACTGCTACCCTAGCTACGCCGTGTTTGCATGAGCCTGAATGACGTCACAAATGTACGCTAGTGGGACGCCGTTGCTAGTATAGTTCATTCGTTCGTTCTTTCCTCTTGAGTGAACTATTTACAGTATTTTAATAAAACATTGTTATTAGTTTAAAATAAAAATTAAACGTAACATCTTTGTTTTATTTACTACTAATCAATCCATTTTTAGTAAATATTTGTAAAGATATTTTATAAAGTTTGTATTAAGTATATTTTAATTAAGTTGCAACCCTGACTACTATGCTACCGTGGGAATAGTTCGTTCTTATATTCCGTTGAGTTTCGCTAACGATCGTTCATTCACTCATAAATTTCGTCGACTCTTTTAAGTCTTCACAATTTATATTTAAAATAGTTGGAATAAAGTTATAAATTAGGTAATTTTAGGACTATTTTAATTCCTTTTCATTTTTATATCAACGTTACACGTAAGTTTTTGTTAATAATCATGTAATGTACGTTTTATTGTAATTGTTGGCGTGGCGTGGCAATGCTTGTGCAGTGTCGACATTTTGTTTTCTTCATTGTATTTATATATTTATTTCTGTGCGAAGTACGGTCGCGTCGTAGTAACATTTATGATAAATAACTTCTCCTTTACAATTGTGATCTAGTTACATGTGATTGAATTGAAATTTCTTTATTTATAGATTTCAACACAATCATGAGTTCTGGTGGTACTCGCGTGTATGTCGGCGGGCTTGTCGAAGGCATCAAGAAAGAAGACCTCGAAAGAGAATTCGATAAATATGGAAAACTAAACTCCGTTTGGGTGGCCCTTAACCCTCCGGGTTTTGCCTTCATAGAATTTGAGAACTTGCAGGAGGCTGAGGATGCGTGTAGCGCGATGAATGGATTCGAGATGTTAGGCGCGACCCTAAAAGTAGAGATCTCTAGGAAGCGAGATGGGCCCCGCAGGGGTGGCGGCTTCCGAGGAGGACGCGGTGGCAGCGGCAACTTCAGAGGTCGCGGTTTCGGCGGACCACCCGGAGGCGGCAACAGATCCTTCGGCAACTCGTACGGCGGCGGCAGGCCCTACAATCGCAACAACCAACGCGATGAGTACGGCTCCGGCGGCGGCAGCTTCAGATCTAGGTCGCCATTGTCTCGATATTAATTTAGTATTTAGTTTTATGTTAGGTGTTAGTGTTATCGTAATCTGAAGCCTTCTAAGTGTTAAATTCAATGTCTGGTAAAAACTGGGGGTTTGATATTAATACTAGGAGGTGTTCCATTGATGTCTCAAGGAATTAGAGGTAATAGCTTTTGATTTTATCTATCGTGTTATTCAGTGTGACTTTACTAAAATACTTCTGTCTAATAATTAGCATTTAAATGTATGTAACTCGTATCTGTTTGATTCAATAAATTTATGTGAAAACAACTCCCGTTGTTTGCTCACTGATATCCATTACTATTAGTATTGTATTGCAATTCATTTACTATGAATATGTGCAAAAGATTGTAAACTTAAATGTGTATAACCTAAAATGTTCTGTTGCTCGTTCCACGGATAAGTCATCGATTGATCGTCATTGTAAGTTCAACTCTTTACATCAAAACCCTATACTTCTAGTATGTTGATAAGGTCATAACAATGTTGTTTTTGTTACAGTTCCAAGGATGAATACTGATCTCGGGGCAATCGATTTTCGAGAAGTTAATGCAAGAACAATCCTTCAGTGATTACTTAACATTCTGCCTAAGCACCCTAATTGCTAAGTTTCTTTAAAAAAATATACGATTATATAATTCAATTTGATTTTTATTATCAATACAAAATAACCACAAAATTATTCTTATTGCTAGTTCACATAAATAATTATGAAGGGCTGCTAAGACAGGCCATGAGGAGCTCCATCTTGTTCAAAAAGTTCTTGCCTTCCATTTTTTCTAACTTAATTTCTTTGAAGGCTCCTCCAAGATGCTCCCACTTTTTATCTTGAACAAGTTCACTGGTAAAGAAGTCTTTTCTGGGAGATTGAGCTATGTAAACTTGAATACCAACCGATGGCTCACATCTTATTGCAAGCATTCTGTCACCTAAAACAAAAATAAATATTTGTTAAAACAACAGAAACACCTAAACATTTCAATGCAACAAGTTCAAAAACATAATTCAAAATAAACAGAACACTTAAAAAAAACATGTTATTGTAGAAAACAACTCCAATCATAAACCTACCATTAGGAGAGGCAAGAAGACATGAAGAAGCATTTCCCAGTGGTTCTACAGGTCCAGAGCCCAGGTGTGAGCTAATAGCCAGGAGCTGCCAGCCCATGCACCGGCCTACAGCTTGCACCGCAGTCATCTGATGCTGATATATCTGCCAAGAGAAGTTTGGTTATATTCAATTTCTTATCAGTCAAGCTATTTGCTGTTGGCTGAACTCTAAGGCTATTGCAGAAGTAAGTAATCATAATGAGTAATAGAATTTCACAATGACTAATATTAGAAGTTAGTAATTTTTCATTTTCCAATGGTTACATGCCTGCTTATCCAATTAACACATAACCTAACCTTCACTCATACATACAATTAATAAACAGCATGATATGCCCTGATTCTTTATTTTCATATGTTAGCAGTAATGTACATACAAATATGTGTGTAATTAAAGATAAGAAAAGTGAATAAACAGGTTATTACTGTCTATCATCAAAATTCCTAAAATAATTATTACAGCTTTGCACACATTTTTTCTAATTAATCGAATTGAAACAAGATTAATAAGATGGTTTGTACTGGGTTTATTATTAGTAGTATCATATCCATTTTAGATTACCTGACAGTATATGAGATCCCTTAGTTCCTGCAGTTCATATGACAGATGTCTCACTTTACCATCCCGGCAAATACACTTGAGAGTCTTCTCTCCAACATGGACTACCAGAGAAGTTCTGCACACTGCATCATACCTGTATGATAGGATTACTTCATAAAAATCAAAGTGATTCAATCACATTCATAGAACAAGCTATAACAAGGTTGTCAGCGAAACAGCCCATCTTGTTTTAGTTATTGATTTTTACAAATTGTAACAACCAATGACTAAAACATGTTTACAATGTAGAATCACCATGGCTGGTAGGTCCCAATAACCACCATGTGTTATTTATTTCAATAACACGTTATTTTTCTAAATAACACAAGCATGGTAGAGTTCAATGGCCTGTAATATTCCAGCCTTAACCTATACCTACCATGGAAGATGGCAATATCACAATCACCATGATGGGTATAATGGTAAAATTCATTGCCATTTATTTACTGCAAGACATTATTGTAGTTAATATCATCCATTAGTAAACAGTCACTATGCTGAAGTGGTTTAGTAAAAGCACAGCATCATGTTTTGTATTTATTTAACCTCAAATTAGCCTATTTTATGTAAGTAGGTTGATTAGATTTGATGAAATGGTCTTTATTCCACTACCTAAATCAAAGTTGTGGCCCCTATTCAAAGAAAAAAAACATACAGGAAAAAGGTAAGTTAATACCATAGAAATGTTATTGATTTTTTAGGTATTTCCTGGTCCTGGCAGTACGGATTACTTCAAGGGTTCATAATCAAGTACCTCAATTCTATTCTTGACTTGATTGAAAAGGATAAATTATCTATTCTTACCCATAAGCCATAATATTGATCTTCACGCATGATTGTGTGGGACTGTTCAGAGCATTCCAGTGTGACACGATCAGAGGGTCTTTGACCTGTATGGAAGGACAAAAGTGTGAATAGAATACATTAGAAACGCCATTTACAGAACACCCTATTTTAATATTAACCGTCGATGTAACCATTCATAGAAAACATAACTGCTAACCCATAACAAGCCTCTTACATTTGGTCTTCAATGAGTATTTGTGTTGTTTGTTGTTTTGTTTTATCTCACAATATACCATAAAACTAATATACTTATTTTGACGATCATATTTATTACTGCTGTAATATTAACAACTTTTGATTATAAATGAAGCATAATTATTTTAATTTTTGCACCGTCATAAAATTCTTGAAACAGGGTCTGCGAAGTCATAATTTTAATCTGCATAACTCATCATCACTGCTGGACATAGGCCTCTCGCAATTTGGGGGGCGTTTTTGCTGCTATCTGCATAGCTACTACCTCATTATATTACCACATGATGGGAACCAAACGAAGATATGGTTCTTACTGTGTTTTCACCTAAACTAAGTATCCTGGATGATCTTTGTTCAGTGAATAAACCAGCCTCTAACTGTGAGTTCAAAACCACATCAAAATTTTCTATAATTTTCTTTACATAGGATTACAAACCTCTTTAGCAATAGTATCCAGAACATATTCACTTCGTCTCCTCATAAAAAAATGTTGTGCTTGCTGAATGATTTGTTCTAACAGAGACTGTTCTTTACTCATATCAAGTAGTTCATAACGATCAGCTGCCATGGGACCTAAAATGGATAAGAATATTAAACGAAAGCCTTTTACAGTACAACAGGTCAAATAAATGAATGGTACAAGGAAATGTAAGTTCTTATTTATTTTGATAAGATTTGTGCCTGTATCTCCTTTATTTTTGACTTTGTATAGGTCAAAGTTTAGCTGATTATGGACATTTTACATAATTGATGTTAATGAATACACCTTTTCTTTACAAAAGAACAAAACTTCTTCAAGGAGGTTAAAGAATCATAGATTTTATTCCAAATATATCTTTACCTGCCAAACAGCGTCGTTTTGAAGGTCCAAGTGGTCCGGTAGCCGGGTGAGGAAAGGGATGATGAGTATTAGAATGATGCACAGCCCTGAGTAGCTGATGCAATGAATGTTCTAGAACATGGTCATGGTCTGACTTGCCAGTCGCACTTTCAGGCTAAAAAAAATAATATAGTGAAAAAGTATGCATGTTTTGTGACCTTGTTTGTTGTATTAAAAGTGTGTTTTGGTTACAAACCTTGACTCCTTCTGGATTAGCATTGTTATTATTTTGTCCATTGTTATGGCAAAGTCCAATCAGCAGTTGAATGCCGGGTAGAACCTAAAATAAAGGAAACTATTATAAAAATATAGATGATATAAAATGGTCATTTAAAAAAAAAATATCATTGATGCTGTGTTCTGGTACATTCAGTACTTGGCAGATGATGGTTCAGTGACCTTGCGCGGTATGAAGCCATTGCCTCACCTTACGATACTACAATGTGCATCTGGATTGAGGGCCCATTTTTTGAACCCTTGCGTACCGAAATAAGATTTATAGGGAAATTAGTTAAAAATAGTAAAAACTTAAAGCAAAGGGTCATAAATTTCTTAAACGTTAATTAAAACTGTTATGATGAAATAACTTGGGCCCTCAATCCAGATGCGTGCATAAAGTGGCATAGCCTAAATCTCAGTAAGTACTATCTCAGGGTTAATAATTTTTGTTTAAGAATTTAGTTAAGAATTTCTTAAATATTTTGAGAAATTCCCAAATCTGTAAAATATAACATTACCGATTTATGGCGGCATATCTAGGGCCCTCACTTCATTATTGTTTGTACTGAGGAATCTGCAAAACATGAACATATCTGAAGAAATACATAAATAGGACTTTAACATGTTTTACTTACCTACCTATGTGAATTAGTTAAAAAGAAATAAGGACACAAAACTTAATTGTTAAGAAGTAAATGAAAGTCGAGTTTTACTAAAAAGTCTGAACTGAGAGCCCAATATTTTCGGCTTTATTGACTAGGCTCAACCTCATAGATTAACGCAAATTAGAATAAAAGTTTTAACTATTTCTTAATTAAATTGTAACATATCGTTCGTTCTTCTAAATGTCATACTTTAAGAGAAAATTGATTTTCAATTTTTTGTAAGAGAATTATTTGTAGGGTGACCATAATAATCAAAGTAAGTACCTGTACATTTTGTAAAGTGCATTCGGCAAGTCATAATTTGCAGCTAAAAGTACTATATACCTACTAATTACAATTTGGTTTACGTTTGTATTTTATGTGATGTTACTCTTTAAGGTAATACTATGAGCCAAGTGTCCTAAACAAATAAAAAAAAATTGTAAAAAAAAATTAAAAACGAACTGATTTTTTTTCTCATCACTAAAAATTACTTTGCTCTCTCGCAATTTCGTATTTTTAGGATATAAGACTATTTTAAGGTAACATTTATGAGAAGTAAATAGTTTTTTATAATTATACCGACCGTGTTTTATTTATCACAATGAATTTGTTTGATCTGGTGCTACAGTGATTCATAGATACGATGACTACTTACATGTATAACATACTACTAGTCGGTTAGTTTGCCTTTCATTTTATGCAAACACTGTTGAAGCTAAATAAATGTTCTAGTTTTATTTATTTTTATAGAAATTGCATTAAAAATAAGGAAAGCCAAATTGTAATTAGTAGGTATATAGTACTTTTAGCTGCAACTTTCCGAATGCACTTTACAAAATGGACAGGTAAGTACTTACTTTGATTATTATGGTCACCCTACAAATAATTCTCTTACAAAAAATTGAAAATCAATTTTCTCTTAAAGTATGACATTTAGAAGAACGAACGATATGTTACAATTTAATTAAGAAATAGTTAAAACTTTTATTCTAATTTGCGTTAATCTATGAGGTTGAGCCTAGTCAATAAAGCCGAAAATACTGGGCTCTCAGTTCAGACTTTTTAGTAAAATTCGACTTTCATTTACTTCTTAACAATTAAGTTTTGTGTCCTTATTTCTTTTTAACTAATTCAGATAGGTATGTAAGTAAAACATGTTAAAGTCGTATTTATGTATTTCTTCAGATATATTCATGTTTTGCAGATTCCTCAGTACAAACAATAATGAAGTGAGGGCCCTAGATATGCCGCCATAAATCGGTAATGTTATATTTTACAGATTTGGGCATTTCTTCAAATATTTAAGAAATTCTTAACTAAATTCTTAAACAAAAATTATTAACCCAGAGATAGTACTTACTGAGATTTAGGCTATGCCACTTTATGCACGCGTCTGGATTGAGTGCCCAAGTTATTTCATCATAACAGTTTTAATTCACGTTTAAGAAATTTAAGACCCTTTGCTTTAAGTTTTTACTATTTTTAACTAATTTCCCTATAAATCTTATTTCGGTACGCAAGGTTTCAAAAAATGGGCCCTCAATCCAGATGCACATGATACTACAGCCCTTCGCTTTTTATTAGATACTAGCTCCCAGTCGCGGTTTCGCCCACGTGACATGTTAATAAAAAGTAGCCCATGTCCTTTCCTTCCTCATGGTTTTAAGTATTTCCATACTAAATTTCATCAAAATTGGTTCAGCCGCTTCGAAGATTAACCAGAACAAACAGACAGTCAAACAAAAAATTGTTTAATAAAAAAACTATCTTTTAGTAAAAAGCTGTTATTTTGGCTTTACAAACAGTCACTTCAACTTTATTTAAATGTTTAGATTTTCATTCAGATTTTATAAGAGCTACAAGCCACAGTTATCAAAAGAGTTCCTCTCTCCTATCCTTTCGCCCTACAGGGTCCATAATGATCTAAATTATTTATAGTTACCACCTAAGTGCACATTATGGTTAAGCAATAAAGATATTGAGTATTGTGTGATGTTGCTAGAATGTTGATTGTTAAATAATGTTCATTCAAGTAATGTGCATTCATGTTATGTCTTGTCCTTTAGGCTACAGATACTGAATCAATCAGCTCTATTTGAGGTAGCTTAAGTCATGTATAGAATGATTGTTAGGGTTCCGTTGCCAAATGGCAAAAAACGGAAGCCTTATAGATTCGTCATGTCTGTCTGTCCATACGTCCGTATGTCACAGCCACTTTTTTCCGAAACTATAAGAGCTATGCTGTTGAAACTTGGTAAGTAGATGTATTCTGTAAACCGCATTAAGATTTTCACACTAAAATAGAAAAAATAACAATAATTTTTGGGGTTCCCCATACATAGAACTGAAACTCAAAAACTTTTTTTTCATCAAACCCATACGTGTGGGGTATCTATGAATAGGTCTTCAAAAATGGTAATGAGGTTTCTAATATCATTTTTTTCTAAACTGAATAGTTTGCGCGAGAGACACTTCCAAAGTGGTAAAATGGGTGTCCCCTCCCGTAACTTCTAAAATAAGAGAATGATAAAACTAAAAAACATATAATGTACATTACCATGTAAACTACCACCGAAAATTGGTTTGAACGAGATCGAGTGAGTAGTTTTTTTTTAAAACGTCATAAATCGTAAACCGCAATTTACCTTACATTCAATCAACTGAAATATAAAAATTAAAAAAGAAACATTTAATTTTAAACCGAGAATACCTATAGGTTTGTACGGAACCCTCGGTGCGCGAGTCCGACTCGCACTTGGCCGGTTTTTTTTAAACCCATATTGCCACATTTTCATTCTACTTACAGTAGCCATGATCTGATTGCCCACGACCATATGGGGTATAGATGCATCAAGTTGCACGGCTTCTGCAGCTAACCTCGCAAACAACTCCTTACAAAACAGCACATTTTGGGCTGCCTCAAGCTTCTGCTGCCAGTGTAGTTCTGCCCCATCTCCTGTCAGGGACCCGGGCACATTGACAGCGGCTGAACTTAGAGTAGCTGTCACTACATCTTCTTGTTCTGAAACAGATTTGTGTGTGAAATTGGCTGACATTATTTGTGATGGAAGATTTGAGGAAAATTAGATTTAAGTAGAAGTATACTATATTTCATAAATTTTCCTCACTTTCACCTTTAATGTGTTAAATAACAGCAGAATTTCATAGTGTGTAACCTATAGCATTTTACAGCTGTTATCCCAATTACAAATGTTGAATGCATTATGATTTTCATGGGATTTATATTACCAAGCATTGGATTGGAGAGTTCTCTATTGATTGGTAATTTGGTACATGCCTTGAAAAAGGTTCTTTTTATGTGTTTTTGAGTAATCTGCCGCGATAATCAAGAATCTCAAGAAACCTTCGTAACTAAAAAAACAAGTATTGTAAATACTTATTTTTTAAAGGTTTTAGTACTTCCGTTTCTTTACCTAATATAATACAAAGTCGGTTCCCGCGTTTGTACATTTAGATCTTTTAAACTACGCAACGGATTTTAATGCTGTTTTCATCAATAGAGAGTGATTTCAAGAGAAAGGTTTATATGCATAACTAGCTTTTGCCAGCGGCTTCGCCTGCGTTACTACATGTGAACCATCCTCTTGAATCACTCTGTCTATTGATGAAAACCGCATCACTGTCCGTTGCGTAGTTTAAATTTTTAACTTTGAGAGCAGATTAAACTTGCTCACAAGTTGCAGTTTTTGGTTGGTGGTAGTGATTTAGATCCCAAGTTCAATAAGGGTCCAAATTAGCTGCATAAAGTATACCACTTTTCAACAAATGCACCTAACTCTTTAATTACGAATCAACGAGTATACAGTCATTGCATGCATGCACAAAATTGAAATATTGGAGTAAGTAGGTATACCTTTTTGACACAGCACAGATATAAATGCGACGCCTTGCAACTCAGGTGGTACAGTAACGCGCAATGCTGATGGCACAGGTCCTGCGGCGCTCATGGCTTGGGCTATCTGTTCCTCTGGGGCTTTGGTAACCTGGGATAGAAAAGTTGCTATAAGTATTTCATCTACAACACGCAAAAAAATATATATAAAAGCTTATTTTTTAAGTCACATGTAGGCTAAGTAGATACATAAAAACAATGTGTTTCCTCTTCAGTTCAACTCTCCAGTTATAAAGTAGTATAAATCTTCAGTTATATCTACTTGTTCTCAAATGATCTGACCAACATTATTTCTGGGTTTTTATATGATTAGCATTGATGAATTTTAAATACAGTAACATGATTATAAACTTTGTAAAGCACTATGTATATTGTGTTAATCATTATGAATGTGAAAATTAACCTGAGATAGAAAAGTTGTTATTATTATTTTGTCTACAATATGTAGAAAAAAATATAAAAGCTTTTTTTTGAAGTTACATGTAGGCCAAGTAAATACATTAAAAACAACTGTGTTTACTCCTCAGTTCAATTCCTTGCATCTACATGGTCCTCAAATGATCTGACAAGATTATTTCTAGGTTTTTATACATACATTGATATTGATGAATTTTTAATATACAGTAACATGAATATTGACCTTGTAAAGTACTATATTACTAAGTGTAAGTAGTATTGTGAATGTGAAGACTATGTGGTTTGATTTCTTTTTTTCTCAGTTTTAATCATGGTCTGGCAGTTTGAGTTATTCAAATCATTGAGCTCTTTCAGTTCTGAATTGAGCTACATGATAATCTGCCAGGGCCGCGAGTTTGTTCGAAAGAGAGACCGTGACCCTGGCACATGGGCAACTGAAGGAACATGCGTGGGTTTCAGTTAGTTAAAGTCTGACACGCAAGCTACATGATAATTGATAAATACACTGACTGCACTGCACTGACTGGACAGATCCACTGAATCTGTGTGGTTTCAGACACCAATACACAGGGTTTTCACATCATCTGACCCCTCACTTTGTTTCAACCTTTCTTCTCAGAGTAGTCAGATAGGAAACCAACCTAGTTTTTTAAAATATGATTGATACTTACAGAAATAAAATCATTTATCATTAAAGTAGACAATATCTCATCTGATGTCATTTTGTTCTATATTCTCTTAGATGATGTGATTGAGTGTCAAGCATATTTATGGGAGAAAGTATAATAGGAACATAATAAACCACTGCAAACCTCAAACACTCCAGTCTGACTGAATTTAGAGCCTGCAGTACGGTAACTCAGGTCTCCCACAATAGTGTTGGACACCTTCTTCAATCGCCAGTTCTGCCGCAGTCTTAGTAAATCAATGTGGAAGTCAGGCATGTTGCGGGTCATTCTCATGGTTTCACTTGCCCGTAGACGCTCTACACCAGCCAGGAGTACAGCTGCTGCGGCACCTAGAGCTTTCTTCCTGCCATATACTTGGACCATGGGTCTACCTTCTACTTGCTCTGGTTGGACTGGGTCTAAAACCTGCAATGGGACAGTATTTATTAAGATTAGTACTGTAACTAATAAGATGAGGTTTATTATTAGTCAATAGCAATATAAAATAAACATTCTTAAAATGTATAGAATAAAACAATAAATGCACTTTATATTCTAGTCTTTGTAAGACATTAATAAAATAAATGCTTGAACTATAAATGTAAAATCTAAATAGATTCTTACTATTCACAAAGTGCTTTATTTTTTTTTAAATAAAAAATTGATTTTAACTTTCTTGACCTATTCATGCATAATGTCATCATGTCCCTCCCAAAGAGAGGAGGCCTGAGTCCCAGCAGTGGACAGTATAGGATGATTATAAGTTGCTATGATTGTGTATTCCAGTTACTTACCATATATCTCTTCTCCTTAGCAATGCTCAGTACATCAGCCAGTACACAGACTTCAGTCAGAGCATTCTTGAGTTTGTTACGGACAGAGTCCCATGGCCACAAGCTAGACTGATACCCTGGCTCCTTGTTCTCATCCTCAGACTTCGAATCAGAGCTACTCTCACCTTCTTTCTTGATATTACAGAACTCATCTTCAGTTTTAGTGAAATCAATCTTCTGTGCTAGCCGGGCAAGGTTCTCTGACATAGACAGGGGGCTGTAAACATAATCTTATGATTACTGAAGACACTGGTTTCGCAAAATATTTATTTATCTTCTGCTTCACTAGAAGTAGCACAGGTGATCGTGAAAATACTTACGCTTGATATATCTCTTGGCCATCATAAGTAATCTCCTGGATTTGGTTTTCTATAGGTGCCTCTATAGATATATTTACTGAATTGGCCATTATTTTACTTTCTTCCTCTATTCTGATATCTTAGTTTACAATATTTACCATAACATTGTAGTTTAGGTACTGTTGCCTACCAGAATAATGTACATACTTAGTTGTATATTCCTTTGATACTGCTAATACTACA
The DNA here is from genome assembly GCA_932294355.1 of Aporophyla lueneburgensis. Taxonomy (NCBI): domain Eukaryota; kingdom Metazoa; phylum Arthropoda; class Insecta; order Lepidoptera; family Noctuidae; genus Aporophyla; species Aporophyla lueneburgensis. The sequence goes on from OW028746.1 coordinate 6,473,837, forward strand.
GTCTAGTTTCGTGGCAATTGTAATTTGATTGATTTGTGTACATAAACAAATTCTGAAAAATATTTTCAGGGACCTAAAACCGCCACAAATAAAATCACTATTTTGACAGGCTAGATTTCAATTTGACATGTCTTCACTTTTTATTGTTTTTTCTAGAAGTCTTATTATTTTTATTTGGGTATGGGCAGTTTTGCTTCACATGCCAAATTAATGTTGGGAGATTATGGTTTGCTAAACGCAAATTGTCATAAATAACATAAATTCAATACAACAAAATACATGTTTGTTCAAATGCATGTTCTTTATAAGTGCACATAATTTAAATTCAAAAATATGTTTTACGAAAACTGCTTCACTTCGTTTCGTTTCGTTTCATGTTTTGGCTTTCATGTGCACTTCAACGCCCCAACCAATGGTTGTCATGTAATATTTGTTATCGACCTTTTGTAGTTTTGTACGAACTTACTACATTTTCTGTCACGAATTGGACTCGAAATGGAAGTCGTGGTATCGAAATATTGATTTATCTTATGACTATAACTTGTGGCAAAAGTGTGCCAACAAGTCATACAAAGCGATAGGTTCAATCAAGTAATACCACAATAAATTATTCAAACATGACGGATCGAGTCATAGCGGTAAGTGAAACATTCGTAGCCATTCATTAATTTTCATCAGATTCTCACTAAACATTGTAACTCGAACAGATCTTGGCGCAATTCGTGTTTACCTCTACTCATTGCATTGTCGCTTCGCTGGTGATGAGGCGAAAGGTGTTCGAATTTCGGCGTGAGTTCGGATAAAACATGAGCTTTTCTTGAGCCATGTATTAACGCTCACCGATGGGATTATTACATAGTTATAAAAGTTAAAAAATAGGTGTGTTTATTTAAACATTTCCATAATCTATTGAGTCCAGTCTTCCAGGATTGGAATGGTTATTTTCCTTTTTACCTTTAGCTAGGTGCTTAGTAGGGATCCAGAGGCCATACCATGTTTGTCAGTGCATTCCTAAATGTCCAAATCTTACACAGCAAAGAAAAATCAAATCCTTTCATTGGTTCACTCCAAATGAAGACTTTGCATTATCTGCACAATAAGTAGGTATATTTTGTTTTTATTTATTGAATGACCAGAGGCAACTTGGTTTAGTTAGTTTGTGTCAATTAATAATTTGCAGTTTATTACAGTTTATAAAACTATATATTAAACTTTTCCAGTCCCGTCCCAGCTTGGAGCAGGTGTCAGCAATAGTGGACTTTATGGAGAAGCATCCAGCTTTAGCATTAGGTCAGATGAGAGGACTAGAGGGCAGGGATGAGAGTAAGAAGCTGTGGTTCAAATTGACCCGGACTGTCAATAATATTACTGGCCCCACTAGGCCTATGAAGTCTTGGATTAAAGTAAGTTTAGCTGATTTTTCTAGTGTATCCTCCATGCAAATAATGAAAGAAGAAAGAAAGAAAATACATTTATTTAGCACAGTTTAAAAGGCTTACACTGGATTTTGAGTTATATTTGTTGTAATAATGTATACCTGCAAGTCCATTTTCTCCTGTAACTTCTTAATAGCTGACAATTTGTTGCTGCTGAACTACATATTTTATCACTTCATCCTTACCTGGACTGGGGATAAAAATCCTAAAACAAATTGAGTTTTTTTGGGTATTAATAATATATTATATCTTAGGACAACCAACACACTGTTATTTGATCCCAAACTAGGCAGAGTCTGTACTATGGCAATCAGACAGCTGATAAATTATACTTATATATTTCTAAATACATAGATATTATAGATAAATTACACCCAGACACAGAACAAATGATTGTGCTCATCACACAAAGATTTGTCCTGGGTGGGAATCGAACCCACAACCTCAGTCTTAGCAGTCAGGGTCACTAACCACTAGACTAACTGGTCACTCAAAATATATTCATACAGTTATTTCATCTATCTAGCTTATTTAAATCATTATTTGCATCCCTGCTTGTTTCTATCACTTGCTGGGAAAGGCCTTCCTTATTTTAATGTTGGGTAATTCTGAGCTGTTTACGTTAAGCAGCTTCCCATGACCATGCGGTCGTTTTGTTTTACATCAAATATAATATTCTTTTTCTTATTTTTCCAGTACTGGGCTGACAAAAAGTCAACAGTGAGATCCAAGGTGCAGAGTGGAGGTGGTGACCCTAATAACTTGTGTTCCAACGTTGAGAAGAAGATCTGGGACTTATTCCTAGCTGGTGATCAGGGTAGTAAGTATTTTAATTGATAGTAATCATATTTGTATGGTATTTAAGTAACTGGCAAATCACACAAAGTCTTGGAAGGGGCCAATAACAGTGGTTAAAAAAAGGCTTCAAGTAGTCCGTCAGCTAAAAAGCAAGTATGCTTTGACCACTGGTTGCATAAAAGCTACTAGTTTATCCAACTTGTTGCTCAAGTAACTAACCAGTGCCATCACAATCAACACTGTATACTGAACAGAAATGCATTCAAGTTACAGCTGAGCAGCAGGCCCATCCGAAAGTAGTTTGTTGCATAGGAATGAACCCTCATCATCATCAATATCATTCATTCTGATAGATGTTCACTGCTGGACATAGGCCTCCCCCGTCTTCTTCTTTTCGTATTAATAGTACTCATATACTTTATACTATATACATATAGTTAGAGCCCAGTAGGTGGCCATGTTTATTGCGGCATCAGTGGCATTTTTAAGATCATCTGATCATCAAATTACGCCTCTTCGAATTTGGGGGGTTTGCTATTATCGCCACGCTTGGTAGGCGGGTTGGCGTTTGCAGTATGGTGGTAAAAATATATAGAGATCGCTGCTGCCCATTCTCGTAAGTCGCTCCTTAAGACGACATCCATGGAAAGAAATGGGATGGTGCTATTTGTTTACGTCCGACACCACATGGAATGAATCCTACTACCTGTGAATTCACTTTCTCGGACCGGGCAACTACACCACAGGAGTAAGGACAACTGTCAAATCATGTTGTCAACCTTAGTTTGGTGATACGGAGTAGCAACTTCACATTCGTTCCTTCGGATTAAAAACTTTGAGAGTAGACACCAGGCTCCCTTTGATGAACTAGTTTTTATTGGACACTTCTCGCAGCAGTTCGATTCCCAGGCCGGGCAAAGTGTTATTGGGTTTTTCAATTAGGTTTTTTTTGTAACAGCCCATAGTTTGGAAATTGGTGGTGTTATATCCCCGTGCCCCTCCGTGCGCACGTTAAGCCGTTGGTCCTGCGCCTGATCTCTCTCCAGTTGTGTAGGTTTGCCGTCCCATCGGACTATGGAGAGTGAGGGAATAGTGAGTGCCCCTGTGTCTGCGCACACACTAGTGCAGTATAATATCTCCCGCGCCCATAGTCTCTGTTGAGATTTGCCGGCATGGCTAAAATGCGGACTGCGGGACTGACTATATTGAACTCTTATATTTTGGCGATATTTTCTTGTATTTATTACATCATGTTAAACTGGAAGCTAATCCTAGAATAGTTGGGAAAAAGCTTGGTATATTCATTGACAATAGCATCAAGTGGAAAAAGAAAATAACATAATGTGTTTCTAAACTTTCTTCAGGACCTCGTGGTGTCAAGCAGGAGTCCAACTTCATAGATGAGAGTTTCTTCAATGAAGACAGCATGGATCAAAACCATGTGGAGTCCGATCCAGTGCTGACCTTCGAGGAGCCTACCGTGGATGTTGAAGACAGGCAGGTGGCCATCATGGAGAAAATGGTAGGTTAACCCTATCAATCAAGCAATCAAATCATTTATTTACATCGAATGTAGGTTACATTAAATAACAGGTGGAGTGTGATAGGAGTGAGTCAAGTAGGTACATTGTGCCTGGAAATAGGCATGCAAAAATTAAAAAAAATAATGTTAAGAAGCTATATATATTTCAGAAAATATTTTTTTAAATTATGTTCTCGTCTGTTTCAACATGGCTTAAATATAGGTGGATTCATCATCATTTCAGCCATAAGACGTCCACTGCTGGACTTAGGCCTCCCCCAATTTGGGGGGCTTTGCCATAATCGCCACGCTTGGCAGGCGGGTTGGCGATCGTAGTATGGTGGTAAAATGTATAGAGAACGCTGCTGCCCATTCTCTAGTTAGTCCCTTAGTCGTCTTTTACGAAACCCACGGGAAGAAATGGGGTGGTGTTATTCTTTACGTCCGGCACCACACGGTACAGGAGGACTCAGTATTGTTATTTATAGCGTTAGAGACATGTTGCGCAGATCCTAAATAAATTAGGACAAGGGCAAGAGATGATGTTATCAAATCCTGGGTTGTACCCATAGATATCCAGAGATATGCCTTCATTGCGGAATAGTAAGGAGTTCTAGTGTCGCCACTTATCTCCCACCCAAAAAATTACAACATTAACAAATAGTGTACTGACGACACACATTTAAAATTTGAACACGCACACAAAGAAGAAAGCAGCTACACTAAATCAATTTCTAATAGCACACATACATAGAATGGGCGGGGCATTCACTTGTAAATACTTCCTATTTGCGAACATCCAATGCACACGCATGCAAATAGGGAGTCGAAAGCGATGGTCGATTATTTTTATCGATATTTAATTTTAGCACATTCTTGTATTATAATAACTTCGTTTAATTTCCTTTAAATATTTTTTTTTACCTTTCCTAAAATATGGTTAACTTTACTAAAATAAAATGGGCATATTTAAAAAAAAATGTATAATCGGTTAAAAGGGAGTGCTCTCTGTTACTTATCATGCTGTATAAATAAATAAAATAAATAATATATTACTTAACCTTAAAAAAAAACACAAATGCCTACCTACATTCAGGTTTGGTTTAATTCAGTTAGGCTAATGTTATACTCATATTCAAACTCGATCGCGTTAAGACATATTTCTAATGGAATTAAAATAGCGCCATCTAGCAAACTATTTTAAATGCTGACAGGATGGAATTCGGACGATTGTGGTCTTCACGGTGTTTCCACTTCCAGCGGAGAAAAGCGCAATATACAAATGCAAAGCCGCGAAACCACTCTCAGTTTGCGCACTCGCTGTTTACGTCGTTCGTGAGTGTGGAGCGGGTATAATAAAGAGTAGGCTTGAGTCCTAGCAGTGGGAACTGTTATAATAAAAATAAGGAAATACAAAATAAAAATCAAATAAAATTATTTATTGTCCAGTAAAATGTAAATATGGAGAATCATTAATTTGAATTTGTAGATTTGACTAAATAGCGACGGACCGCGAATTCTCTAATTTAAACTTCGAATCTTGGCTGCTCGGCTTTATGATTGACTAAGATGGGCGTGCGATTTAGTGATCAATAAAATAATATTACGCAAAATATATTTTTATTTTCAACAATATTTAACCATCGCAATCTTCAATACTAATCTTACTCGCTCAATAATATTGCGTAATATTATTAATCGTCTATGGCCCACCTTACGAAACCGCCAAATAGACAGATGAAAAAAAAAAAGTTTATTTTGCATATCGAAAACAAATTATTGTATTTTTTTTACCAAATATAAGTAGTTCGATGAAATATAATATTTATTTATCATATTACTTATCATATTGTACTTAAAAACTGTTAATTTGTGAAAATCTTTAGATATAATATTACTTTAGTTTTTACACTTCACGAATAACTATATTGGAATTATAATGTCTTAATTTGGTTTAAACAACATTTAATTAATAAGTAATTTAACTCTTTTACTATACAAGTAATACGAGGATATCCATTGAGTTCTGTAAAAAAATATTCAACAGCAATAATACGCATATCGATAAAATCAGCCGCACGCAAACGATTGCACCACTCTACATATAAAACGTTCGTTTCGTTCGGGAAGATTCGGGCTAGTTCGGGTTAGTTCGAGTCGCTCCGAACGTAAGTTAGTAAATCATTTAAAAATTGTTTTAAAATATAAAACAGTGACTTAATTGTTTACTAACCGGTGGTAGGACACGCCATTTGTCTTCAGGTTGATAGTATTTGACCTATTTTTACAAATAATTACTGCACAACTCGGCATTTTGGTTTTTTACGCACCAATAGTGCACTGTACGCAATCGCAAAGCGACTGAATGATGCGTACAGCCGGCACTCGAACATAAGACCAATTTTATAATATCGAGGCGGCACGTGCCACGCCCCCAAGGCATATCCCTCGATATCCGTGGTTGTACCCCAGCTAGATGGACCGCCGACGTTAAAAAGCTGGGACAGACTGGATGCTTAAGTCAGGGAACCATGTGTTTCAGCGTCAGTTGCTAGAGGCAACAGTGTCCACTGTAGTGGACTACGATCGATTGAGTTTATTAATTGTTGGTTTTTATGACTTATTTTTTTCTTCTGAGCCTGTGTCGACTATTCTGCCAGTGTCACGTACTGACGGCAAAATGAACCGTCGATCTTTACACTTCGTGATAGTTATTTAGTATTATGTTGTAGTTATTTAGTATGTAGCTGAAAGAATGAGACAACTTTTGTTAGTAAACAGAGTACTTTTTAATAATATACGCATGTAACGTCACAAGTCAACATAACATATTTACAAAGTTATTATTATTGCACATCAAATTACATTTTGATATAATGGTATCAAGATTTCGATAAAATTTGGATGAGTTTATTGGAATAGTCAAAACGGTATGAAAGTTAGTAGGAAGGAGGATTTTTTCATCAAAAACATTTGAAATAAAGTTTATTTGGTATTCTTATAAAACGGTTGCATTGTATTATTATGTGTCTTTGTATTACAGTTTAAAGTGATGAGTGATCAAGCCGCGGCCATGACGCAACTGGCGCACGCGTCGCACGTCAACGCTCAAGCCATGGAGAGACTTGCTGATGCATCACAGATACAGGTGAGGTTTTAATAAAAATAAAAAATAGCATTCGTACTTTATGTAAGTAACCTGTAACATAAAGATGTTGATGAATTCAGTCAAATGAATGTGTGGACTAGGTGAACCTTTTACTAAAAGCATAATAAGCAAGTAAGCAATGCATTACGGCAGCTCATAACTAGAGGGTACCACTTTTAAGTGAAAATTTCCTTCAGTGTTTTCGAGAAATAATGGAAAGTAAACATAATCTGGAATTTGCATTAAAAAACGCACAAAAAATATTCTATAGGCATTTTCTACCAGTCAAGCTTTGGATGATGTAGGGAAAAATAGCAGTAAGTGTTGCAGTACCAAAAACTTTAACGCGGACGAAGTCGCGGGCAGAAGCTAGTATATAATAAATACTGGGTGGCAGGGACTTCGAAGTTCATCTTTTTTTTTTTAAATAACTGTTACTAATTCCTACGCTGGTAGAATTATGGTCTAGAATCTTGTGCTGAATTAATTGTTTCAGTTTGTCTGCCACGCTGTATATTCTAACACGTCATGAAAATAATGACGTGTACCTAAACTAAACCATCTTTTGTTCCATAACCACCAGGCGAGAGCGATAGACCGTCTAGCGAACACGTTCGAGACAATAAGCGCAGCGACACACGACGTTCGCAACGCCATCGTCGACATCGACGCGACGATGAAGCGATTCTACTCCACCTCGCCCACTTAGCACAGGTATCTATGAACTGCCGAAGTGTTTCGGTGAAGTTCGTGAATTTGAATACAGACCTTTATTTGGTGTTGCCTTGTCATAAAAATATGAAGAAAAAATATTCTAGAGTTGATGTATCTGTGAACTACCGAAGTGTTCCGCTGAAGTTCGTGAATTTGAATATTGACTGTTATTTGGTGTTGCCATGTCATAATAATAGGAGTAAAAAAAAAAATTGAGTTGATTGTTTTGTAGTCCTTTGAAAGACAAAGCTAAATGTTTAGTGTTTGACAGACTAAATCTGTAAATAGTTTAATGTATACAATTAATTATAAGACAAAATATTGTAATGTGGTTGTAATTATAAGATAGTATATTTCATTATAAGTGCGGAAAGGCTGTCATTGCAAAGAGTTCCGACAAATGTCTACCCGAGCCGAGGCGCAGCCGAAGGCGAGGGTTGACAGTCGGAACAAGTTGCAATGACGGTTCCGCAGGTGTACTGAACGACATTTTTAATACAGTTGCGAAAAAATGAAGCAATTTAATAAAATAATAAAAACACAATAAACTCAACTAACTAATCATTTATTTCTTATAAAAGTTATAGTACACATGTACATTGAAATTGGTACAGTTTTTTAAAGTAACTGGGGAAGTTTTAGGTTGCATATTTACTGTTTGAGACAAACTATTATTAATTTCGTATGATTGTTCATGTATATTTGTCATACAATGGCGATTGCTAGTTGATGGAATTGGATCTGATGAATTATCATTATCAACGAAGGTAGATGGACGAACGTTCTCTTCAACATGTGAAGAAGACGGACTGGACCTTAAATTAATGGATTGTGTGATTTTTTTCCCAGTTTCTAGTTTGTTGTTTAATGAATCACCAATATAGCTTTCTGCAACTTTGTCTGATTTCCAACCTCCTAGTCGCTTTAAGGACGTCAAATTGGCTCCTGAATCTGCCAATAATGTAGCAGAGGTCCTCCTGAAGCTGTGCCCAGTATAATACTCAGCATCCGGCAGACCAAGAAACGTTGCTATTTCTTTTGGCATATTACCAAATTTGTTTATCCCGATTGCTTGAGCTGTACACTTCCCTTTTTGGTAATTTTGAAAAAAACGGTCGGTTTTTCCTTTTTGGGACCGCTGATTCATATATTTTTGCACTATTCTAAGAAAATCTCCTTCAACAACAAAGCTTCTCGGTATCTTATTTTTTGTGTTCGGAATCTTGATTAGTAGCGTTTTTCCACTGGCTTCAATATCTTTTAAAGTAATATTGGCTAACTCCTCTCTGCGGCAAGCTCCAACAACGCCAAAAATCAGAGCAACCTACAAAAAAAGGGATTTGATTAATATTTTTTTAAATAATGTTTTGACTGTATTTTGCGATTTCGTAAACTGAATACTAAAGAAAAATATAAGTACTTATTAATAAATTACCTTTGTGGCTAAATAACGATCATCGGGAGCTTCGTTCAAAAACCTTTCCACTTCATTGGATGTTAATATTTTCGACTTTTTACTTGTAAAACCGTCTTGATTGTCGTTTTAAGAAAGCATTTAATTTTGGGTATTCACTTATATCCACGTTGTTCCTTATTTTCAGCATACTTTTTACCATCGAAAATCTCGACCATAACGTAGACGGTTTTAATTTTGCTGAGAGTTCGGAGAAGTATGCCAACATAACATTTTCTGAAAAACTATTTGCTTTTTTCTCTTCTCTCCACGCAATAAATTCGTCGTATGTAGATATGTAACGACTTTTTGACTTTTCCGGTAAAATGTTCTCCGAAGCATTTTGTGCAATTATACTGAGTTCCGGTGGTGTTAATTAAAAAAAAATAGGGTCGAAATTACTCATTTTGTGCAACAAACAACTAAACTCGCAAAGAAAATTTCTGGAAAATGGCGCCAACCGTATAATATAAGCAGAGTTTTTTTATTTCACCCATTTTGGTAGGCAAAGGGAACTATCCATACAGCTTAGTCTTCAGTAGATTTTTTTTATTGATATGAAATGAAAATGAAATTTAATGAGATGAAATGAAATGAAACCTAACCTAACTCATTCAATTAAATCATTAAATCTGATATTGAAATAAATTAGTAGCTTCTAATATACGTATTTGTATGAATCACAAAAACTCTTTAGTAAAAACTTCATGGTTGGTTTTTCTTTTTAATAGACATTATTTTGACAGTTGGGAAAGAGAACGCACGAGTTCGGGAAAGGTAAAAAAAATGCACTAGTATGTAATAGCCCACATCCCGAACGCTATACGTCCCTTCAATACACCACTTTTTGAGCAACTGTATTAAAAAATATTTTTATTTACCTATCTCTGTTTTGCAAGTTATAAACCCGAGCATTAATGTGGCATATCGAGTTTTAAGGTGCCTCCAAATATGCCTGATTATTTACAAAAACACGTGCATTTAAATCTAGTAAATCTGTACACATCACAAGATCAGACAAGATGTTATTGGTAGACAAAACTCAGCATATTGCAGGACTATAATGATCGTTCGTAAGAGACCTTTAGAAAGACTCGCATATTAAAATTCGGTGTGCCATATTAATGCCTGATTACCACACAAGTGTGATAAAGTGATGATGACAAAGACGATGTTCTACAAAACCTTTTTTTTGTTTTTTGTAAATAACTCGATATGTTATAAATTAACAACAAAATGTGAAGACGGTAATAAATTAAAGTGCGTATATCGAATGACGTTCCCACACTGCGTACAAGAATTTAATCAAACTATAATTCATTTAGCACTTAATGTATGTATATGTTACCGGCCAAACCCGATTTCAGGACAAACTAGTTTTGCCTAGGCAAAACTAGTTCTTCCTGTACGCGATAGGATTAACTAGTATAGCCTAGTCCAAACTAATTTGTCCTAAGCCCGATAGGATAAACTAGTTTAGGCTAGTCAAAACTAATTTTTCCTAAGCCCAATAGGATAGATCAGTTTAGGCTAGGCCAAACTAATTGATCCTGATATAAATATGCACACTCTAGGATAAACTGGTATGGCCCAGTCTAAACATTATAGTAAATCTAGAAAGTGAAAATAAATCGATAAACTGAATAAAATACTCCGTAATTGGAAAAATAATCATTTTTATTAAAACCATACTGATTCGTCGTTAAAAGTTATGGATAATTGGTAATACAAATACTCATATTATTACAAATGATAAGTGTTTTTTTTTATTAGAAGCAATAATCTAATGTCAATTATTAAAGTTGTTATGTATTTTTACATGGTTTGCTTTGGTGGCACTTAGAATTGCAGAGTGTCATTGCCTTCTTGCACTGGCATCTGTTTGTGGAACAGTTTTTGTTGTAGCTGCATCTCACAAAACCTTGGCAAAACAATTTTAATAATTGAGATATGATGATTGCTTCTATATAGTATGATTATTTGTATTACCAATTATCCATAACTTTTAACGACGAATCAGTATGGTTTTAATAAAAATGATTATTTTTCCAATTACAGAGTATTTTATTCAGTTTATCGATTTATTTTAATTTTCTAGATTTACTATAATGTTTAGACTGGGCCATACCAGTTTATCCTAGAGTATGCGTATTTATATCAGGATCAACTAGTTTGGCCTAGCCTAAACTGATCTATCCTATCGGGCTTAGGAAAAATTAGTTTGGACTAGCCGAAACTAGTTTATCCTATCGGACTTAGGACAAATTAGTTTGGACTAGGCTATACTAGTTAATCCTATCACATATAGGAAGAACTAATTTAGTCTAGGCAAAACTAGTTTGTCCTGAAATCGGGTTTGGCCGGTAACGTATATAAAAATATCCACTTTCTTCTCCTTATAAACTTAAACTGTGCCAAATTGCATACTCCTCCGTCCGCGTAATTTTAGTACACGTCGGGGTACGTTCTTGCTTCAAGTTATTATATAGAAGATATATCCAAATAATTTAGCCACTATAGCTAGGCGGCTGATCGGAAAACCCTACAGTTGGCCCAATACTGCTATTTAGTTTGTATAAAAAAAATATTTTTGAAATTCAATGTTAAGATGCAGAAAACCTCAAACTGTGCAAATATTGGAGCCATTCGGAGAACCATTCGGGGTTGAAACGCTAGGGCCGTGTGTTCCGAGTGCACTCACTCGCGTATTTTGGGATTTCGCCAAGCAGTCGGTCGACTCTTCTCGTGAGAGGGCTGGCCTATTTTATAGGTTTAATAATCAGCATCGCCATCCAACGTGGTAATGCTGATAGCCTTTTGAGTACTTTTCGTTTCCCAATGAGGTCTTCCACTTTTTAATTTTCCTTTATATACTTACAAAAATTATAATAAGCATATAACGTTCCCACTGTCGGGACAGTGGTTACCTTTCTGTTAGAGGGAGTGTGCCGTAGTCCAACAGTGGCCCAGTGCGGGTTGGTAGATGTCACATGTCTTCCATTTTTTTTAAATTCTGGGACATCCCAGTTTCTTCATGATGTTTTCCATCACCGTTTTCAAAGCAGGTATTTTTACTTGTGTAGAGGTCTTCTAGTGAATAATAATACTGGTTTACTTCCAAACACGCCTTTATTCTCACTCCGGATCTAACCTACTAATATCTCCCTTTTTGACAGCTATAGAGGTGTCCATCAAACAACTATAAAGATAGAGATGTTCCACACTATAAATCCAACAATCCCTTCCTTTCTTTATAAACAAAATAGCAATTAACAAGCATAATGACTAGCCTTAAACAAAACCAAATTAAGTACGCAATCAACACATCAGTCGCCCACTAAACCAAATGGTGCCTTACATAAGTACACATTCAATAATCAACACCTCGAGCACTAATACAACTAGCCTGAAACAAGAATGCATGAAGTAGGCAACACATCAAGCATTATTATAATTTATCTTTAAACATGTAAATTGAGTAATCAACATAATTCAGTCATTAATACAGTTTAATATTAGGCTTAACACAAAGTCTTTATATTTGGCAGGAGCCCTACATTCTCTTGAAGGTCTGTCTATCTTAGTCCCAATATTAGCATCTGTCAAGTCCAGACTTGCCTTATCTTTGCTTTTCTCCCTCTGCCCTTTATCACTCTCATGGCTGTCTCTTAAATCTGTTTTCTCTTTTTCACATACCCCAGTTTGTTCACTGCTTTGCATGCTAAATCTACTCATATCTCTTCTCTTGATAGGTTGAAAATAGGTAGAATTTCTTCTCAGTATTTTTCCATCTGGTGATTGAGTTGCCATTGAATTTCCTGTTTTCCATATTACTGTATGCTCTGTAGGTGAGAAGTCTGTACTCAGTTTATTCTGCTTCATCTGTTTTACTAATACTTTATCTCCTGGTTTGATATCTGTAACTTTGCTGTGTCTTCTCTTGTCTGCATACTGCTTCTGTATGCCCTTCTGATATCTGTCTCTATCTCTGATTTCCTCATCTTCATAATTAGTTTTTTTCAGTTTTGTTATTTCTGGTATCTTTGTTTTTATAAGTCTGCCTCTAAACAGTTCTCCTGGTGGTACTCCAGTAGTACTGTGGGGTGTTGTGCGGTAAGCAGATAGATGTGTAAGTAGTTCTTCTTTCCAATCCTGTTTCATTGCCTGTGCAATCCTTAATCTTCTTAAAACATTACGGTTCTGTCGTTCAACTTCTCCGTTGGCCTGTGGCCATAGGGGTGTGCTATGCTTAAGCTTGATGCCATACGACTTCAGGAATTGCACAAAACGATGATCAATAAATGCTGGTCCATTATCACAGATTATATTATCCATGATACCCTCTCTAGCTATAATTTTGTTCAGGATATTTATTGTGTTTTCAGCTGTTGGATGTTTCACAATTTCTACTTCATAGAATCTGCTGTAATAATCCACAATAAATAATAGGTAATGTCCTGATGGTAATGGTCCAAGATAATCAATTGCCACTTGTTCCCACACTTTACTTGGAAGCTCAGTTGATACCAAAGGCTCAGGTGGTACAGCCTTCCTAACCAACCTACATCCATCACAGGTGTCTGTCCAATACTCAATATCTTTATCCATGGTCCGCCACCAAACCTTTGACCTTAATTTACTCTTCATCCCATTTGCAGAGATGTGCCCCTCATGTCTTATTTCTAGTATTTTGGCAGTCAGTTCCTTGGGTACTATGATTCTGGGCCCTCTTAAAAGAATTTCTTCCACAACACATAACTCTGTCTTTATAAGTTCATATTTCCTCAATTCCTTTGGCCATATGTCTTTTTCTATTGATTTCTTCACCTCTGTTAACTCTTCATCTATTAAAGTAGCTTCTCTCACTTCGTCCACTGTCACTGCAGGTGTAGTTATTTCAATCAGGCCTAAAAGAGAATTTTCCTCTGTTTTATCTTCAGATGATTCTGGCTTCCTGCTGGTGTTTAATAGTCTTGATAACGGATCTGCAATGTCGTTTTTACCTGGCTTATAGATAACTTTAAAGGTATATGGTTGCAATCTTAACACTCATCTTTGTATCCTAGCGCTTGGCCTTGATCTTGCAGAATAAATTATCTCCAACGGTTTATGGTCAGATATTATTTTAAATTCTTTACCCAATAAATACATATAGAGATTCTCACAAGCCCATATAATAGACAGAGCTTCTTTTTCTGTCTGAGAATATCTCTGTTCAGTTGGTGTAAGAGCTCTACTAATATATTTGATTGGCACTGGTTGTTTCTCATTGTTAATATTTTGGTGTTGGATCAATACTCCTGCAATGCCTACAGGACTAGCATCGGTTACTAATGTAGTACTTGCATCCTTGTCATAGTAGCCCAATGCAGGTGCCTTTGCAATAATACCCTTCAGCTGCTGGAATGCCTGCTGGTGCCTGTCCTGCCATGTAAACTCTGTGTCTTTCTTTGTCAGGTCCCTCACTGCCTCAGTGATGGTGCTAAAATTAGGTATAAACCTTGCTGAAAAATTCACCAGCCCTAGAAAGCTTCTTACTTCTGCTTTACTTTCAGGTGCCCTAAATTCTTGAATAACTTGTTGACTGGTCAGTGTGGGTTCAATACCCTTAGCTGATAAATGGTGTCCTAGGAATGTGATCTCCGGCACTCCAAATACACACTTGTTTTCATTCAGGGTGATGCCATTTTCTTGCAGCCTCTCAAGGACCATTTTTAGCCTGATATCATGCTCTTCACGTGTTTTACCTCCGATTCTGATATCATCCTGGCTGTTTGCCACACCTTCGATGCCTTGCAGCAGTTGGGAGACAATTCGTTGAAACATTTCACTTGCGCATCGAATACCAAAGAACAATCTTTTGTATCTGAAGAGTCTCACACTACAACTGAACACTGTGATGTTCCTGGAGTCCTCGGAGAGTAAGATCTGATGGTACCCCCACTTAATGTCAATTTTAGAAAAGTACTGACAGCCATTGATGTCATCCAGTAATTCTTCAAATGTAGGAAGTGGTACCCTTTCACGCAACACAGCTTCATTTGCCATCCTCATGTCGACTACTAGTCGGTGCTGCCCCTTCTCCTTCTTCTGAACGATGTGTGAAGGTGAGACACAGGGTGTCGATCCTGTCAGATTCAATAATATCGTTGTCAAGTAGTTCCTTAATTAAATCTTTTTCTATCTGTCTCACATTAAATGGTTGTCTTCTGACAGGTTGAGCAACAAGTGGTACTTTAGGGTTAATGGGTATTTTAAGTTCAACATTTTTCAACTTGCCCACTCCTGTGAATATGTTGGGATACATTGCAGTTATTTTGTCCTTGGTTAGATAACTGTTGTTGGGCTCTGTATATGCTGTCATAACCGTGGCTTCAGGCCCTACTCGCAATAGTCCTAACTGAATAGAAGTATCTCGGCTTAACAGTGCTGGCCCCTTGCCATCATACACTAACACAGAAGCTGTTACATTTATTTTTGTGTCTGGTGAATACAATTTTGTTTTAAAAGTTCCTAATTTAAGAATTGCCTTGCCACCATAGGCGCAATATCTTTGAGACTTACTGTTTACTAAATCACATTGTAAACCACACCTTAACAATTCTTTAAAAAGCTTTTTGTCAGTGGCGTGCCTAGGGTTGCAAAATAAGGCAAGCCCAATAAAATTTTAACCGATTTCAAAACAAGAAAGTTCAGTTTATGACTGAGTATGTAAGTACCTACGTATGTATCATCGCAATTTTCTCATAAACTTGTTTGATATAGATAAATAACTCGGCGCCGGTTTGTCACTTCCCTGATGCTGCAATTGCTTTTCTAAAACGACATCGTATTTTGAAATTAACGAGACCAGTTCTAAAAAATTGCCTTTATTTAATGAAGTTTCGGACTAAATGACAAACAATATCAACTTATCTTTGAAATACACTACGGTTGTTATCAACGCGCGTGTTATATTTTGAAATTTCCTCAGATAACTGGTGTGATATAGATGTCTCAATTCGTTGTTTACCAAAATTACCGAAAGAAACCATTGCAAGGTGTTTATGGGAATTTGCGTGCCTTTTAATGGCGCCAGATATGTTATTTAAATCATTATAACCAGATCTATTCCAAACGGAATCTTCATTCGAAAAAAATATGCAGCACAAGCAATACAACTTATTAGTGTGTATTCCAACAATCCAACTAGTTTTATACACTGATCTAGGTATTAAATTTTCGTTTTTGCGATTTACTAGTCTGAGAAATACACAGATTAGGCGTCGGTTTTAATAAAGAAATTAACTGTTTTTTCTGAGCAAAGTTGAAAGATTTTACCTTATCTTCGCCGATTAAAACTTGAACGCATTTTAAATCCTCACAAGGTACAATTACCTCCATTGTTGTAGGTAAGTCACCAAAACAATTGTATCACTGAGAAAATCTAAGAAAACACACAAAAAACTTTAATAACAAAACTTTTCCCACTCAAGCAAATCAAACTGAAGTGAGTTGCACTCGGGTGTCGGGAAAGTAGACATGGGTAGTTCGCGAACGATTGAAGGAAATGAAGTACTTCATTTCACAAAATAAACTTATCTTTCCTTCAGTAGTCATTCAAATGTGTCTCTACTTCATTTAGTTCAGTCTTTCTTTTCGCTCTCGCACCAACTCAGCATTCATTTCGCTCGCATGCATGGCCAAAAAGTATCAGTAAAAAAAACAGAAAACATACTACTTAATATATATAATTACTTATGTAATTTTACTTCTGAAACTGTTAATTTTATATTAATATCTTTTAGTTTTTTTTTAAAGTCGGTTTCTTATTACATGGTTGAAAGTCTTAGGCCCGTAAAGTATGAAAGAAAATTGAGATACCTACGTATAAAAGTGAACTAAGTGAAGTGCATCATTCATTGATTCGTTTTGATTTGCTGAACTAAATGAAGTACTGAACTAAATGAGTGGAGTACTTCATTGAGCCAAAAGATATACTTCATTCATTTCTTTTCACTGACACATTTTGCGCATGTCTACGGGAAAGAGTTGCAGTGTTGTCATTTAGGCAAAAAAAGTCGCCAGGTATATGAAAAATCTACCTAGATGTCGCAATTTTTTATATTTTTAAGATATTGCTTGAATATTTAATTTCGTTATTTTAAAAAGTCGCTAGTTTTTATTGTTGCTAAATCTCAAAAAACGTCTCCAAACTCGTTAACACTAGAAGTGCGGGCGTCCCAAATTTGACCCATTTCGATTTTCTTCCTGCTCTAATTAATATTTTATTATGCATATAATCGTAACTTTTTATGACTTTTCATGAAATATGATGATTATTATATTTATTATATAAACGAGACTTCAACCACGTAATTGCAATATACATTTTTTAAATCCAAATTTACCTCAGTCGGTATGTTCCGCGCTTCTAGTGTTAAAAATCTCCAAGATCTCACAACATCGCTAAAACGGCAACACTGCAGAGTTGGCAAGATGACAAGGTCACGCATCATACGCGTGCAACTTCATACGCATGCACGGCTTAAATCTTCCATACTGATCCTTTTTTAGACGCACAAGGTTCTAACTCGTTATACGGCACATCGCTATAAGTGCGAAAGTGACAGAGATAGTATTTGAAAGCCAGGCAAAAGCCGGTACGTGTAAGCGAGATAGCTATATTTAGATGCTGCAAATGCGAAACTCTGCGCGCGACCAATTGCGATGTGTAGTAGTGTGGCATAGGTAGATATTTTGTGTTATTTTGATAAGAATTAAGCGCGCGAACTTTTAAATAGTTCGGTTTTGATGTTGATCTCTATCGATCATTTTAGTAAGGCATGCCGGGCTTTTGGGCTTATATGAAGGTACCGCCACTGCTTTTTGTCAATTATATTGATCATCGCACCAGAGTCTATAATAAACTTATGATTTTGTCCACAAATCCTAATGTTACATTTATTATCTGCAGCACACATCACCGGAAATACAGACTGCACATAACCTTCTTCATCACATTAACATTCATTGTCTGATTCACTTTCACTGTTTGATTCTTCTTCTACTACATATTTTACATATCTTTTCTTGTTTTTCTTTTCATTCTTCCTTGGTTCCTGTGTCTCGCATTGTTTCTTAAAATGACCTTTCAGCCCACACTTTTCACATTTTTAGTCCATAGCGGGGCATGATGAATCTTTAGCAAAATGCCCTGTATATCCACATCTAAAGCATTTTTGATTTCCCATTTTCGGTTTCACTAAGCTTACTTCCTTCTGTTCCAGCGCTTGAGACTGAGTCTCAGCAGGTTTGCATGTCTCATTAGACATTTGTTTTTCCATTTCCAATATTCTTGCTACTTCTAGCAATTTATCTAGCGCTAACTCTTTCTTTATAAACTTTCTTTTTAGCTCCCTGTTGTTACATTTTTCAATAATTTGATCACAAATTGCTTCTTCCTTGTTGGCAAACTTGCAATATTTTGCCTTTCTACGCAGACGCACGCAAAAACTGTCAATTGTCTCTCCCTCCTCCATATTCAGGCTTCGAAATATCTGCCTCTCATAATTTAGGTTAACTTAAGGTGCAAAATATCGGTTCAATTTGGCAACCGCTTTTTCAAAATCGTCTTTTCCGACATCTTCCTCACGGTCTTCTAAGCTCTCAAATATCTCCTGAACTTCTGGACCAGCCTGATGTAAAAGTCGTGCCACCTTTTGTTTTGTCGACAGTCCGATCTGTCCCTCCAAATAATAGTTAAAATTTCGCATCCATGACAGCCATCTTTCGTTCACGGAATCTGGTTCCAGGTAAGGCTCGAATTTAGGCTCCGCAGCGCCAACCGCATACTCGGCTTTTTTTTTTTTTTTACTCGTCGCGAATGAATCTGTAGAGGTCTTCTAGTGAATAATAATACTGGTTTACTTCCAAACACGCCTTTATTCTCACTCCGGATTTAACCTACTAATATCTCCCTTTTTGACAGCTATAGAGGTGTCCATCAAACAACTATAAAGATAGGGATGTTCCACACTATAAATCCTACAACTTGTACAACCTTTATTTAATTATATTCACTTATTGATTATATTTTTAAATATTAGAAAAACAAAAATAAAAAACATTTGAAAATATAAAAAATAGTAGTTCACCGGTATCGGGAACAGGGTCCAAGCTACCGGCCGGTCAGGGCTCCAGAGAGAGGAACCTACTGACAACGCGAGCCGTGTCCAGAAGTACCGCTTTCTGAATCAAGCCCTTGACCCAGCTGCCTAACGAGAGCCTCCTTAGATGTTGGTCGAGGCTCTTGGCTATCAACCCATTGGCAGTGACGGCTATCGGCACAATTATCGCTGAATCCACATCCCACATGTCGACAACCTCGCGAGCCAAGTCATTACTTGTACATATTATTATATATACAATAATTTACTGTTAGATTGTACATTGTTGACTTATGTTAAGATATATTTGATATTTTCAAAATACTCCTATGCATTAGAATTGCCAGTATATTCATTGATTGTTGTATTGTGGTCTCCACATAGTATATTTACAACCACGTCTGGTACGCACGGCGACAAATCAAGCTATGCCTTTCCAGTATAAGCTGGCTTCTTATTGCACAAAGAGCTTATACAATGCGAGGTCTGCTATAACTGGAAACTTATAGCTAGTTATGTAGACTGTGTACTAGTCTAGTCATAAGAATGTATAAATAACAGAACAAGTACTTATGTAACAATATTAACGTTGTAGTAATAGAAGAGGATATTATTTTGTTTAAAGGGGAAGCAGCAGGGCAGCCCTGTTTTTTTACGATTTTTTGGTATTCTAGATCAGTGTCAGGCTGTATGTTGAAAAAAATCTGATTCGCGACCGTAATATGTATGTATTTACAGAATTGTAATAATTAATATCATCAATACAAGCATTTAAGTTCATATAATCCCACTGATTGACTATTTCATGAAATACAGTGTGTCCCATGGGTTTCAAACTTTAAATTTGAATTAAAAGATTACGGGAGGCGGGAGAGGGGCGGAGCGGGCGGTAACAGGTGCGGGTGCGGAGTACGTGCGGATTGTTTAGTAGCAATGGATCGTTGGTCGGGGGCGCACCGCGCTTACGCTGTGGAAGCGTATATTCAAAACAACGAATCGCCGACTGTGGCAAGGCGAAGATTTTGTGCGCGATTCAATATTCGTCGTATGAGTGAAGCTCCAAGCGTACAGCTTATTCGAACGTGGGTTGAAAAGTTTCGGCAAACCGGATCTACAGTAAATAATCCATTACCTGGCCCGTCCAATGCGATATCAAACGAAGAAAATGTCAATTTAGTGCGGAATGCAGTCATCCGAAATCCACGGCGATCGATTCGGAAACATGCTTCTGCTTTGGGCCTCAGTAAGTCATCCATACATCGGATTATGAAAAAAAAACTTAAGTTCCATCCTTATAAGATGCAGTTGGTTCAGTATGTAAAACCCAACGACTACCGTTTGTGAAAAACATATGCCGAAACAATGCTCCAGCGATTTCGCACTATTCGGACGCTTGGTAACATAATTTTTAGTGATGAGGCTCATTTTCATCTGCAGGGCTCCAGGAAACCCACATGAGAAACATGAACAACAACTTCACAGCCCAAAGGTGACAGTGTGGTGCGGAATGTCTATGAACGGGATTATCGGGCCATATTTTTTTGAAAATAACGGTCGCGCAGCAACTGTCACATCTCAACGTTACTGCAACATGATTGAAACCTTTTTGCACCCAACATTGCAGAACCATCCAGGATACAATAGAAGAACCTGGTTACAGCAAGATGGCGCGACAGCTCACACGGCCAGGGCGTCTTTAGAGACTGTGAGGCAAATTTTCGGAACAAAAATAATCACAAAGTTTGGAACCATCCCGTACCCACCAAGGTCGCCTGACCTCACGCCCTTTTTTTTTTTTTTTCAGGATGTGAAATCATCAAATGACTTCTCCCGCTCTGGGCGGAGCGGGAGGGCGTGTCAGACTTTTACTGACTAAAACCCACCCGTGTTCCATCAGTTGCCCATGTGCCAGGGTCACGGTATCTCTTTCGAACAATCACACGACCCCGGCAGGCATCGGTCCTAGTAGACCCCTACACTGCTGCTGACATCTCTTTGAGGCGCGCGTGGAACACTGCGCGCCGTCGACCCGAGCTTGGTCCTTACCGGGCGGCGAGCTACCCATTGCTCGCCACCCGCAAGCTCGCGCCTACGGTGGCCGGGAGTCCGCTATTGACTCCCGACGCCCGGGGCGTCTCCTCCTGCGGCGGCTAGGGACGTGAGGGCGCAGAGACTGCCACTCCCTCACGCGCCCCGCCTCCTCCTTCGCGAGCATTACTGCTTCGCAGAAGGAGGTGACGGCTTCCCATTCCCTCTCGCTCCGTACCATGGCTCGCACCAGGGCCGGACGCGAGAGGTCGCCGCCGCCGATCGCCTCCACGAGGACACGGCGGTGCTCCGCCCAGGCAGGGCACACCTCCACCGTATGCTCCACCGTGTCCTCCAGACGATCCTCGCAATGGAAACACCCGGACGTATCCTCCCGCTTTATCCTGAACAGGAACCCACCGAAGCACCCATGCCCGGTGAGAACCTGCGTCAGGCGGAAGGTGAGGACGCCGTGACGCCTCTCTATCCACTCCTCAAAGAGGGGACTTACCGCCGCAATTGTGGCGTGCCCAGCACTGGGTTGCGACAATCGTACCCGCCATGTCGCCATGAGATCACACCGGAGCTCTGTCCGCCGTGCCGCGATTTGTCGCGGCAGCGGAGTTTCGCCCTGGCGTTTCGCCTCCTCGCGCCACTCCCACATGTGCGCGAGGACCTTTGCCTCCAGATCCCATGGCGGCACTCCGGCAAGGAGGCTCGCCGCCTCGCACGAGACCGTGCGGTATCCCCGGATTAACCGGATGGCCATGACCCTCTGGGCCGCAAACAACCGGCGCGCTGGGCGCAGCCTCAGTGAGGGCGCCCACACCGGTGCCCCGTAGAGGGCCATGGACCGCACGATCCCCGTGTAGAGCCTCCGGCAGGAGGCGTTTGGACCCCCCAGATTGGGCAGGAGCCGCTTTAATGCAGCCCCAGCCCGCTCCAGTCTGGGAGCCAAACGTCGGAAATGCGACCTCACGCCCTTGGATTTCTTTTTGTGGGGTTACTTGAAATCTAAAGTGTACGACCCGCCGCCAAGGAATTTGAGCCAACTTAAAAGAAATATTCATACCCAAATAAACAAAATCACGTCAGAAACGTGCAAGAAAGTTTTCCTTTCGATGAAGCGTGCGTTGAAGGAGACTACGAGCAGATGGTCGTCATCTCGACAGCATCATTTTTATAACTTAAAATCCGCATGATTGTTTTATTCATTTCAGTCAATAAAAGTTTTCTATAATTACAGACTTTTTTTAAATATTTTTTTAACGTTTGAAATTACCCATGGGACACACTGTATTTAAAGGAATTATATTGATTATAATTCAGCAAAGTCAAATTTGTCGGCCTACCTTAGTACATCCTTCTCAATCCATTAGAATATAGCAACTTAATATTATGTACTTCTTTTAACAAGATAACAGTTTAAAAAAATCGAATTCTTAAATAGTGAAACTATTTAAGAATTCGATTTTTTCTTATAAATAAATAAAACTCCATTACGTAATACTTTGTTAGTATGTACAAGTACATCAGTGAATAAATTAAACGATTACAATATAATATTATTATAAACGCTTATATTTTAATAGTTTTAGAGCCGTGACGTATAATTATTGAATACATCTTTACATGAATGTAATGAGCAAATCAATTTGTAAGGTGGATATTAACGATTAAAAATAACATGCTCATTATTCAGAAATGGTGGAACAGCATCAAGGTTGCCTTTCTGCAACTGCCAAATCGACAATCATTTTACGGTTCTTTTAACTCAAATTTTGCATCATGGTCAAAACCACAGCTATCTTTATTTTCGTTAAAAATAAGAATTTCAAAAACTAAAATCCGACTAATGATAAATCACATTTTGAAAAGTATGAGATCAGTAGATATCGTATGCCACTTTGCATTAAAGCTTATGATAGCTAACTGCTGTCAGAATGTATTGTTGTATTAGGGTAGGTGGCATACGATTACAGTTTTTTATTTAGATTCCTTCCAGCGGCAGCCTACGGTTTACGGCAGCTGAAATATGATTTAAAAATTTCTTGTCAGTGAAAGACTTAAACACTTTGTTCCCTAGAAGGCGCAAAATTCAATTTAATCTGTCGTTACATAACCACGATCAAAACGCAACTAACGATACCTCATTTGTCAAATTATATTAAGTAGTTAAGAAATTATGAGGGAACAAATGAACATACGTACCCACAGATATACCGGTCAAAATGTTAACCCTGCTTTTTGCTTCGCCGTTGTCGGGTAATACAATTGCCGTTGGGTGTTGTCAGAGGTAAAAAAACTGACAAAGACTGCATCTTTATGATATTTTTCATCTTATTTATATATATAAAAATCTTGTGTCACGATGTATGTTGCCAATAAACTCCAAAACTACTGAACCGATTTCAATCAAATTTCACATGTACCTGTATTTTGGTCTAACTTGAAAGATGGGATAGTTTTTATCTCAATTTCTGATCTCAATATTTGCAAATTAAATGTTTTTTATAGAACAATGAGTGCGTTCATTGGTTAGTTTTATGAATTCCTAATAGATGGCGTGGGTTTCAATTTCTAGATAATCTTCTTTTACATGCTTAGATCTTTTAAACTACGCAAAGGATTTAACACGGTTTTCACCATAGACAGGGTGAATCAAGAGAGAGGTTTGTAAGTATAATACGCGGGCGAAGCCGCTGGAAAGAGCTAGTAAATTATAAATGTTATTTCCTTATTGCCGAATGGACCTGCTCTCATGCTTGATGAAAAACAATTTATGAGGTCTGTGGTGGAACGAGCCTGCTCAAAAGATGCCTGTTTACTCATGTTTTGAAGGTAGACGGGTTAAGTGTGGAAGGGAACACAGATGCAGGCGGAGAATTCCACAATTTGGCTGTGTACTTATCTAATTTCAAGAAACTGTCCAGATGTACATAAAAAGTTTACAGTTACGTCAACTGAAGTTGTAATGTGAACAACATGTTGTATGATACCAATACCACCATTAAGGTAATCTCTCTTCTTCTTGTTTAATGTTTAGAATGAAATACATAACTGTTTACATAGTCCAGTATGGCATTTCGTGCGAATTTCACCAAGGAAACTGAATGCAGTCAGCACATACAAACCGCGTTCACGACCTTTTAGTGTCAGTATTACACAGAAAAGGTAGAATCTCTGTGATCTGAACGAATTTCGTTGCTGAAATTCGCCCTTAATTGTCGAAGTCTTGTTATAAACTGGCGCATTGTGTATTATTTTTACTCCTTGTTATAATTAATCGTTGCGTTTTAGCCACGAAAGTATTATTATAAAAATAATTCGCGCAAATTTAATATTGACATATTTCATACGTAAGGTAAATATTGTACATAGGTATGTACCTGTAGTATTTTGTTGTAAAATACATGAATTAAAACAATTTATTATACGTACTTCGTTTTATTTCACATCACAACATAAGTTTAATATTTTTACTTATTTCTTAAGTTCAAATGGGAGTTATTTTAAATAATACTATATTATTTTTGTGGTAACCTTTTAGATAGTACCACAAACAAAATTAATGTTTATTGCTCATACAAATATCTTAATATCTCCAAGTGACCTTTCTTCCACTGATTCTTACTTCTCTATCATCATCATTTAATTATTTTTCTTTGACATGTGTAATTTAATATGTAGGCAATGTTTTATTTAGTATGTTTTTTGACATTGCAATTTAATTATTTTGTTTAAAGTTATAAAATAAGAATCATCATAATCATTACAAAATTTGCATGCCGAATTTAGTTGGCTGAATGTGAAGAACTATTGAATGTGTTATAAAATCTGTAAAATACCATATTTCAGGCAAATAAATGAATCTAATCTAATCATTATTATATTCTATGTAAAACCAGCGAGGTAATTGCATAACACACAAACAGTAGGAATGGCTTTCATTTTGACAGTTCAACAACATTCATTGCGTTATTTACGTTGTTAAGCAGACGAATTTTTTGAACATATCAAGCAATGGATTAGCTATATATTTTAAAATAATTCAGAAGGTGATTAATAGTGTGTTACGGAATTATGGTGATGGTTTATTTCACACACACACACACACTGCTATAATTAACTACATATAATATCAAAAAATATGGCTTCCTCATTTTAATTTTTTTAAATCTTTGGATATCCATAATATGAACAATACTTAAAATTATTTAACTGCCATTAAAACGACACTTCTATACAGCATGTAACAGAAAGGTGTAGTCATATCATCTAACTGAATAACTTAATCTATGGGGAATATACCGAACTTAGGTGGTATGCCATAATCACCTTGCTTGGCAGGCGGGTTGGCGATCGCAGTACGCTGGTAACTGCATAGAGAATGCTGATGTACCATCTTATACCTGTACCTACATTGTTGGCATATAAATATGAATCTGAATCTGCTGCTGCAAGTGCCTTAGGCGCCTTTTACGACACCCACGGGATGAAATGAGGTGGTACTATTATTTACGTCCCGCACCGCAACACACTGATGAACAGACAAATGATCGAATGATGTGATGATCTATATATACCACACCCTAAAATAAGACCACAGGTTTCTGATACACCTGTATAATATTTAAGCCTATCACAATACTGTGAATACTTTATTTTTGAGCCTCTATCTTCTATGACCTCTAGCAACTGACATTTAGATATTTGGCTGTCTTATCTCTATAGCCAATGGCCAGAAGACGAGGTTGGGCGATCTTCATTGAATCATTTGTAGCTTGATAAAAGCAGGCTGTTCTCTTGGTGTGGAAGAAGAATTTTAACCGCTATACCTAACATTGGCTGTGAAACCCGATCAAAGTAAACGAACATTAAAATGTTATATGGCACAGTAACTACATACTTAATTATTACAGAATACTGCTCAATGAATATCAAAATGAACACGCACTGCCTGTTCACTCTACATTAGATTATAGCATAAATATCAAGCAAATGTCCTAATATTATTTTACTTTTTATTAGTTGTAATTGGACATCTTTACATAGTTTAAAACAAAGTCGCTTCCCGCGTCGTTGCGAGTTAGTGATTGAAGAGGAAGGTTCATATGTATAATACACGGGCAAAGCCGCTGGCGAAAGCTACTCTTTTATAAAAAAACATCATTTACACTATCTTTTTTCCATTCATTTATCTTATTCTCAAATCCTTTTTTCCAATCCAATCCAATCTTTTTGTTCAATCCTTTTGCCCAATTTGACCGAAGTGTTCGGACGATTGAGTAAAATGGCGTACAGTTGAAGAGGCATGTCTTGCAGTGGACTTCTTCAATCTGATGATGATGGATAAAGTTTTGGACTAGATTATTAAATAATCGTTAGAAGTATTTCAAGATCTTCATTAGTATGGGGTTTCTCCTAGGCCTCCTCGCTTGAGTTCCGTTTGGTATGGTTCCGTCCGCGCCTAGTCCGTAGGGTGACTCTGGTCGTGTTCGCAGATAGAAGTTTCCTTTGGCTCTGTGGATGTGAAATGTAGGGTTATGGAAGAGGTCAACAATAGAAACTTCGGTCAAATAGTCGGGTCTAATCCAAGTTTTCATTGGTGTCTTTGATAATTATGAGTTGCTTCGAGCATTGTGATAGAATTCCAGCGTCAGCCTTATGCTGGAAATATGGTCGAAAATCGCAAATGCGTAAGGCACTTACTGTTTTTATAGGAAAATGGAGATTTATGCTCATTTGCTCTAAGGTAACCCGTGAATTTCAATCAGTTCAAATCTTACGTTTTTTGCAATTTAATATGATTCGCAAAGTAACAAATAAGGCTTTACAGAATAATAACCATTAAAACCCATCAGTACAACCCTCTACTAATGATTATATATTTTTTTAACATACATGTTACGGTCGCGAATCATATTTTAATCAACATACATCCGACAACTGTCCTGAAAATTGCAAAAACCGTAAGAAAATTTCGCGGACTACCTATATTGACAATTGTTCCTTAAGGGCCCACCTTGAAAGTGGATGATAGTAGGATGGGCGTGGTTTATGGCGGGTCAACCTAAAGTGGCCGGCCGCCACAAACTTATATCTGAACCGTTTATAGAGAATAGGAAAACCAGCGGCCAAAAGTTGAACTAATGACAGAAAATTTCTCGATATAAAAAACGTTACTAACGCATAGCCTTGCTGTAAGCACTATTCCTGTCACTGTTGCACATCTGTCAAACTGCAATAGCAAGGTAGAGACGGAAACATCTTAGAAAAAAGTACGTGAAAGTAGCATTCATTTAGTCGGTCTATGAAATTTTTGCACATAGCGTGCGATGGAGTAGACAAATAATACAAATATTTAATTATAAGCAATAAAACTATCTTACAGCAAGAAATTATCTTCTTTATCTATATGTAATATTATAAATACGAAACTAATTCTGTCTGTCTGTTACTCTTTCACGACTAAACCTTATTCGTTACCCATTAACCCTATTTATTCCGCGACTTCACGTGCGTCCGCGTAACGTAAGATTTACGCAAACGAAGTCGCGGGAAAAAGCTAGCTAATATTTATGTACGGATGTTGGATTATACGAGATTGATTAACTCAACATAATTAAAAATATTTAATAAACAATTTAAGTATTTATTAATTACTAGTGATCGCCCATTCGTCGAAATTCGACCGTGCTGCATTTGAATAGAAATACATTATTAAGTGAAAATATATATACAATAATAAATATAAAAAAAATAATATGGTTAAATTTGACATTCAGTAACACTATAGACAGATAATATTACAGACAAATATTCTCGATATGATCATAGATTGAAAAAATGAAATAGGTTATATATCTATAAAATTAATTTATTACCTATATTTATACTTGACAATATTAGAAACAAATAAGATCTTTATATTTTACCTATATTAACAAATAAATAAACTCAACTGAACTGACATTCAGTAAGACTATAGACCACAGATTTGGACCATAAACAAAAGAATATCTATGCATGTGTGTATTATTAAATATACGGTAATGAATAGTAGTGTGTGTAACGTGTTATTTATCGAAAATAATGTATTTTTACGCACAATTTAAAAAAATATTAGCATTCGTCACTTCTTCTCTGTATAAACTATACGTCTGCGAAATTTCATAATCCTCCGTCCGCCCAATTTTCGTAAAAAGGGATCCAAAGTTTTCGCTTCACGTATTAATATATAGATTTACAAAATGAAATTAAAAATAACGAATTAATCTTCTAGAGCTCTATAAATAAAATATATGATGGTGTTTAAGAGATTAATAAACTTCAATTTCGTTTCACCGATCACTATACATTTATTTGGTAAATGACAATTACAATATTTTACATAGACTTCGTCCATTACGTAATACTAGTTATGATTTTTTTTTCACTTTATTTTACAAGTCATTTATATTTCCTTCAAGGTCAATTACGTATGGCAATGTGTATGATAAATGTCAAAATTACTTGACGTATACATATATATTTTAGTAATTACGTGTGACTGCGGTTAGAAAACCAAAACCGATATTATTGCCGATATTTTGAAACTATGTCTAGATTATATCTTTTTATTTGGGTGTTTTACCCGACTGCTGAGAGCAATGTGTTTATCAGCCTATTAACTCGTATGTATGTTTGTTCTTTTATTATTTTTACTTTGGGGTTAGGGGTAATTGTTCTTCAAAAACGAGCTGTTCGAGCGATTTACCAACTAGGTGCTAGAGTTTCTCTGAGAGATTTGTTTAAAGATATTGGTATTCTTACGGTGGCATCACAATTCATCTTCGCCAACATCTTATATATTAGGCAAAACATACACTTGTACACTAAAAACAGTGATATTCATAACATTAATACTAGAAATAAGGACAAACTACGTGCTCCTTTTCAACGGCTTCATAAGGTTCATAATTCTTTTGTTGGTCTTGGTATTACCTTTTATAACAAGCTGCCCTCTGGTTTGCTAGATTTGCAGTTTAATGAGTTTAAAGCTAAAGTAAAATCCAACCTTTGTTCAAAGGCATACTATTCTATCAACGACTACTTAAACGATAAGAATAGTTGGTCGCTGTGATTAACTCAAGACAATCCCAAGCAGCAAAATGTGGTCTAATAATTGTCCTGGAACCACTATTTCATTAGGACTATAACGGAATAGTAACCAATTATAACCACGGAAAAGGGCCCAATTTATAGGCGTATTTTACCTAATTAAATATGTATAGTAGACTTGGTGAATACCACTTTGACCAATAACGACCTTATAGTTGACCTACGTAAAAGTATTTGCTCCCGCGAAGCTAGCTATCAGCGTTTAATGGAACCAAATACGACAATAACGTACACAGAGAATCTCTTACAAGCTCATACAAAGTGTTGTGAATTGGTGAATGCTGCGCACATTTGTAAAGATTAATATGGATAGGTATTATTCATCCATTTCTTATAAATACGAGTAGTATCTAGAATATCAATTATGAGTTAACAATAAGTCAAGATGTATGATGTGTTTGAATGTGCATGGCTCACGTATATTTTCGGTGAAGTATTATAAGTTTTTTATCAAAATTTTTACACGCCCCTTGAAATTTCCGTTTTTATTAAGTTGAATTTTAAAATAATATTGGTTTCAGTAAGACATACAACGAAAAGTCGCCATTTTGACAAAGTTGGTTTTCCCAAATACATTAACAAACCGTTATAGGCGTACTTCGTTTTATAATGGTAAATATCAGAAACCATTGCTTGGCCATATTGTTTGGAATTAGAGTTCCGCAAATATTTCTATAATCGGACGTTATTTTATATTGCTATTAGGTACCTATGTCTTATTTAAATATTTTTTTTTAGGCGTCAGCATTGAAAATGGTAACGTTTCTGGACGTTGATCACTTTTTGAATAAAACGGATTTCCGAGCTTTAAAAACCTTAAGGTGGCTTTGGAACGAAAAACACTTCTTGTTGTTGTTAAACACAAATGTCGTTGTTGTAACCACACAGTTTCAAAAAATCTTGCAAGACGGCCCCGACACTTCGTTCTAAATAAAGAACACATAAGATCATTGTTAAAAGAAGATAATTTCTGGTGTGAAAAATGCTGCTTCTACTCAGTTTATGACCACTTCACCAGTCACAAATGTGAACTTGGTAACTTAATAGTACCTAATTTCTGTCAGTTTAGGTTTAATTTCTCTGTTTTCTCTTTACCTATACCTATAAGTCATTCATATAAACGGTTTATAAAAATGAAATACTATAGCATTCAAAATATATATTATGTACAATATACACTTACACGCATCGATATTAGTATATAAATATACTATGTCATAAATATCATAAAGTTTGCATTATGATATGTATAATGAATGCACAAGTTGATTGTTAAGAATGATTTTAAAATTAAGTTAGAAAGCAAGTTTGTGTTTAAGGCGTAAATAAAAACCATAATAAACTGATTATGAAACAAACTACCGAACTGTACATTAAAAATGGAACAAGATGCAGCTGACGAAATCCGAGCATACCGCAAGTATAGAGGGCGAAGATACTCTTTTCTTACTGTGGGAATCTTTTGTAATACGAGCAGGTCAAAAGAAATGTTACGAATAGAATAATTTGTATTTTGTGAATTCTTCATATTTTTATTTTTGATATGTTACCTACATTTTATTTAATAATAACTATATTTTAAATTTCCATGTGTTTAATGTTAACAAGGGATAAATCAATAAATTCGCGATTCAATTATGTATAAAAGTTCAAAAGGAATTGCTTATAAAGAGTTAGTAAAATTTAATTTAAAAAAATATTTCTTTTCAAACTTCTTGCTTTTTTTTTTCTCGGCTGTGACGAAGTAGTGCGCTCTAGGGTTTAAGTATATGAATACACTGAGTACTAACTACACGCGGAACCTCCGTTCGATTTAAGGACCCCACACTCTTGCTGTCTCCTTGTTAATATCTGCCCATCAACTTTTATCCAATCCTACTACCTACTTAATAATATTATAAATGCGAAAGTTTGTCTGTGTGTGTTTGTTATATTTTCATGCTTAAACGACTGGATATATTTGGAATGAAGCTATAGCTAATAAGTACTCTGGATATACGTACTATACGTAGTATGCTACAACTCTTTATATTTAAAGTAATATCTTCAGGTGGAATGGGAAGTTGTTGATTTTTTTTTAATTTGGTAACGCCATTATTCCAATATTCCTGGCGCTAAATGAGTAATATGCAGATTTTCTTTATTAGTGTCAAGAAATGTACGGGCATCCTTAGGCAGGACATCTTCAATCTTCTTATTAAAAATTTGTAATATAGAATTTAATGCCGCATGTCGTATATTGTATTCTACAGCCCATTTTCTAAGACCACTATGTAGTTGAAAATTGGAATAGTCTTCAATATCGGTTTCATGTTCTTGCGCAAGTTCCTCATTAATACAATCTTCTAAAAGTCTAAATCAGTTTTTATCGATAATACGTCGAATTATGCAGAATTATCAATATAAACATTTTGTCTAAAATTTTCAAAGTAACTGTTTTGTACGGAACCTTCTCCTATTTTTACGATTCGTTCTTCGCCGGATACAAAGCTAGAACCCGACACCTGAATTATCTGTTTATAGATTTTCTGAACTTTTCCTTTGTAATAACCACTTCTTTTTAGCCGTTTCCATTCATATAGAATAACAGTAAAGCACGTCGGCAATGAATACGATACAAAATAAAAATCAAAATGTCCGTACTGAGACTATAACCGCATTTGCAAGACCATTATAAACCAATGTATTCTTGTACAGGACACCACAGATATAGTTTTGGATACTAAGTATAATATATTAAACCTTTATAATCGTGTTAAGATTATAACAATATTGGTATATACCACTATAAAACCGCTCCATTCTACTTATAATTGTTCTGTAAAGTAAAATGAACTCTTGTAAAACCAAGTAATAAATGTAAATAGTTTCCAGTATGTTTAGTTCTGCTTATCACTCTTATTGGCGTACTTTACTTATAGTAGTTCTATAATGCTTCTTGTTAGCAGTTATAAGTATAGCTTACCAGTTTATCTACTATTGAGTGCATTTACACCCTCGCGATACTTTTATAGGTCACCCAAGCTTATATTGCACCCTTAATTTCTACCTATAAATAATTATAAGTTAAAGTATAAGATCAGATATACTATAAGGTCCAACTTACTCCATGCTTGCTATTATAAGCGAGGCAGCAAATACTAGAACCATTAAGAGAATATTATAAGTGCTGGAGGCCTATATCATCTGCACTATAGGATAATTTTGCTGCTTGGGATGTTTATGTTCTTTCAATCCAGAATTAGCTTTCCTACTGACAGTTTATATGGGTAGTTCATATAATTGTTATTTTTTTATTTTTTTTTTATTAAACTGATTTTGTTAATTATTTTTTATTTTCTTTTAATTTCACTTATTGTGGACATAATCTACTCATTACAATGATTTTAAATGAGTTGTATTGCAACATGTAGTTAGCTAGCGACCTCGTCAGCTGTTCATAATATTCTTGCCTGACCAACCGGCAGCAAGTTCGTCATGCTCCCTTAGATGTCACTGCTTGCGGTAGCGTCGGGGGTCGGGTTACCACCTTCCCTCAAATATGGCGAGGGGGGTAATGGCTGACCTTTGCGTTATGCTCGTGAACGGGTGCTGCTTGTGGTGACTGGTCGACTTGCTGAGCATGGTTTTTGTTATTGTTATTTGTATTAACTGTTATTTTATTTTTACTCCGGAGGTCCTAGTTTAACTATTGTAACTTCAACTTAGCTATATGCATCAATGTATGTATATGTATCATTTTGCGTCGTTGAATATGTAAGCGGGCACGCCTTTTATGCCTGGAGGCTTTATTTAAGTTTTACGTTCTGTTTACGATTTTGTTTTATTATTTATTTCAGCTTGAGTTTACTTTTCAATGTTTTGTTCCTATATTGGCGTGTGCTAGCTGACATATGGCGAATAATGTATGTTTTGTTTTGTTTTATAATATTAATTACTTACACGATATTGTATAGAATCAAGTTCTTCTAACTTAACAGACAGCTGTGCTGCTGGGGAGTTTGTTCCGCCACTTCTTCTTCCCAGCTAAAGCACTAGGAAGTGTCGAAGGGCGGGCGTTTTGGGGGACTGTCTTTTGTAACTTTGACGTTCAAAAAGTGCTGACTCAGCCTAGTTTGAATAAATGACTTTTGATTTTGATTTTGATTCAGAGATTGAGTACACAAATAATTTGCTAAACAGTCTTCATAAGATTATAGAAGTATGTTTAGTGTTATTCAAAACAGAGTAAAACACCATTGTTTTGATCATCCAATCATTTGATTTTGATTAAAATCTTGTAGGAATGAAAAATTATAAATAGCCAATATGTTTTCAGAAAGCACTCTTGTAGACCTTTGATTAGATATCAATTAGATATCGAGAAGCAGTGGTGGCTCAGTGGCAACGGCTACTACTTACGAGTTCGAACCCGAGCAGGCGCTTTACTCTGTGTAAATTATTTCAACACCACTGCTCTCAAAACTGTGAAGGAAAACATCGTGAGTAAACCGGCATGTCTTAGAACCAAAAAATTGAAGACATGTGACATCTACCAACCCGCACTGGGCCCTCGTGGTGGATTATGTCCCACTCTCTCTCACCGAGAGGAGGTCTGTGTCCCAGCAGGGGGAACGTTATAGGCTGCTAATGATTAGGTATCAAACACAGTACATATAGGGTTCGAAAGACCTAGGCCTGGCGTCAGGCCACGTGCCCGACATGGATGGCTTCGTGAAGGTAGAGAGAAGCTTCGTAGTCGGAACCAGTGTGAGACCGCGCTAGCAGGACTCAATATCCTGCTGCGTCCAGCTACACTAACAACGCAGCTCTATGTGTCCCGTCTACATTACACCACGAAGGTTAAGGAGATCGTGGAGTTTGTACGTGTTAAGTCCAACTGGACCTTAAGGGTCGAGAAGTTGGAACCGTGCCACAACACGAACTTCAAGTCATTCGTGGTGCGAGTTCCAACTCATCAAATCGAGACCTTCCTCAAGGAAGAGTTTTGGCCGAAGGGTGTCGTGTATCGGCGATTCCGCGGAAGGCTACGCGATACTACACAGCGCAACACGTCGCCGTCACTTTGTGTACAATAGTTATGTTTACGTGGTTTTTATTTGTATGTATGATAGTCTGTATGGTATTATGATATGGGTCTTTGTAGCCCGAAATAAACTGATTTGATTGATATATGAAATTAAAATTTATATTTTCAATAAAACTTCACATCTGCTATAAATGATAAATGATTTTATTTCTGTAAGTAGGTTTGTACAAACACTTTTACATACCAATGTTATGTTAAAAACATACTAGTTCGACGTTTGACACAGCCTGTTTAAATCATTACCCTTCTTTGGGCTGCTGTCAAGTAAAACCTCACCTTTTTTACAATTCTAATGCTACTCCATTCATTCGTTGTGCTCTTGCATTTGAAGTGACAGTACTTGTCATATAGATATATTGTTGACATAATTCAAACCTAAAAACTAATTATATATTTTGTTTTATTTCTAAATGAATGATTATTATAAGTTATTGGGATAAAACAGACGTTCTTCTCTAGAAAATAATGTGTTTACTCAATATTATTTTACAAAGTGAGAATAGATTGTTGCTGTAATGCTTTAGTGAAGGTGGTGAATTCGATTTATTGTTATCATCATCTTATTGGTATTTCATTCTTGCAAAATGAATAAATTAATTGCCCTGTGCAGGCACTCCTAACCTTGAAGGTACTGTTCAGTTTTGGTTTATGGTTCTTCCCATTTTCATACATAATTTAGGTCGTCTCTAAATGGTAATAGAGAAAGAATGTTATATTGTTCATAGTCACAAAAATAGACACATATACAGACGAAATACAAAGTTATTTGGAAAGCCAACACTTATTATATTAAATAATTACAGCAAAATGCTTAACTACTACCTTTTTCTGTGAACACAAATATTTAAAAAACGTAATTTTGATCGCACCGATTTGTAAAAAAGTGACATAGGTTCGTCGTCGATGAGCCCTACTGGGCGACTGATTTATGAACGAACGAGAGTGATGACACTATTTATGATAGGCAAAAGAAGAGATGGCGATAATGTGTCTGCGCTTGGAATAAAATAACGTATGTGCCAAACCGAATCGCTGTTTTTTATGAATGAAAAGTATTATTAAAACGAAAACTGTTTTACAAAAACTTAGATACAATTATAATCAATGTTTTAAAGTAAACTATGTTTAATAATACATACGCATCGCGCCTTGAGGCTAAAAAAATCATAATCATAGATAGAACTTTGCGATTTTTTTGTATCGAGAAAATTTCATCGTATCATGTATTCCTTTTACAGGATACTAGATCATATAGTCAAAAAACATACACTAAAAGATTAAGTACGGAAGTCATACGGTAAGAAAGGTACGCTAAAAAGAAAAAGCACGTTTATCTCGCTACGTCACCTTAAGCATATAACTTGGTTTCCCTAAGTGCCTTGGCAAAACAAGCAAGGTAGTGGTTAGGTTATTTCCTTCTTTTCATAATAATCATCATGTAATTGTAATTTAATTTAAGTACAGTCACGAGTAATAATATGTATACATATAGCCAAATTCAAAAGCGATTTTCTCATTAAATAACGATTGCAAATTTGAGATATGGCTAATTTCATAATAATGTGGGTCCCAAAATACTATTTTCGTAATAAAATAAAATTACAGTCAGTACAATAGGAGAAAATTCCTTTTAAAAGTTGGTAAGTGTATACATATTCGTGCTCGTGACTGTACATAGTTAAAATTCCCACCCAATACTTGAGTTCGACCATCATCACTCATCATTGCCGACTTCAGATTGAAAAGGTTGAGGTCATTTTTATTTACGGAAAAATTGTTTAAATAACAACGTTACTTGAAGTGCACAATAAAAGCTTTCAAGTGCACAAACATTATCTAATGAATGGGGTTTTTGTCCAATTATGTACGTACTTACCTACTTCTTGTAATTGTACATGAGGTTTATTATTAATCCACTTTATAGACCTTGTTATTCATCCCTACGCCTGCATGATAGATTCGGCAAGTCATTCTTAAGAATTAACTATGCTATTAAAATATTATTATTTGTGTCTGTGCAATTCAATATTAATATATTTATTAAAACTTTATCAACAAGTAAAAAAATACTGTACGAAGGCGGAATCAATGCTAAAGGCATTTTCTACCAGTCAACCTTGCTTAGGGTGATGCAGAGACAAGAAATGGAAGGTGCAACGTAAGAGGTAGATGACTCTAAAAAGAATAAATACTAATAAAAAACGTGAGTGCGAACGCGATGTGAGTGGAAACACCGGGAGGGGACGCCCAAGGAGGACATATAGTGACCTTATTGGTGATGTTCTACAGAAAGGTCAGGTGCGTATGAACCTTAAAGAGGCAAAAGGAGTGTGTAGAGATCGTAGCAGGTGGCGTTCCGTGGTTTCTGCCTACCCCCATGGGAAAAAGGCGTGATTGTATGTATGTATGTGTACTAATACATCCATATAACAGAACTAACTTTGCCTGGAGAAATAACGATAGGTAGAGGAGAAAGCGAATTCAGCAAATCAGCGCAGGGATGATTCAGCCAACTTTTTACAAACATGTTCACGTGCCTTCACTTTGAAAGATAACCGATAGATAACATTGCTGTTTTTGGACTTTCTTTCAATTTATTCCCCGTTATATTACCTATACACTGGCAGTTTCCAATAAATCTTGTGTGTAATGTCTTAAATAAGACTTGAGTCTTTTTTAAGACTTGAATTCTATTTAAGACTCGAGTCCTTTTTAAGACCCTGGTGAGCATACTGAGTCTTGCATAATTGAGTCGAGTCTTTAAAATTACGACTCGAGGACTTGAGTCCTTTGCAGCACTACCTGCAATAGGTAGCTATACTTACCGTGTGCTAGTCAGGGGTCCTAAATATATAGTTTGGTTGGGGTCTCCACCATGGGCGATCCATTCATTGAGGCTCGACGCACCCGCTGCTTGGAAAGCCGTCGGTGATGCGAGGGCTTCCACGAAGTATCTCCATGATAAGTCATGGCTGCATAAATCTGGAAAACGGAGAAATTGAATTATTATTTTTAATGGCGATAAGAGTCGGGGAAGCGTAAAGAAGGCTAGAAAAGAATCGATTATTCGAATTATCGAATCGATATTACCGAGATGACGGCTCATAGAGAAATTTTGTAGCAAAAGACATGTTGCGGCGACGGCAAATAAATTGGGAAAAGAACAAAAAAATGAAGATGATGCTGATTAGGTATCTCCAGTTTTCAAGTCGTGGAACGTACTATAAAAGAATAACGTAGGTACCGTAGTAAAAATATACTGGTACTACTGGTTGTCGTTTCGTCGTTGAAAGATGGTAAATTCGGGCTTACAAGTTCTTTCTTATATTTCTGGCATCGTTCAGTATCAGTAGTAGAACACATTTCAATTATTATTTGTTAAAATTTGCGCACTGGTTAAAAACTTATCCTGTATAATAATATTATAAATTCGAAGGTAACTCTGTCTGTCTGTAACGCTTTCACGACTAAACCACTGAACCGACTTTGATGAAATTTGGTACGGGGTAAGTTTAACTCCAACTACTTTTAATTCCGTGACTTCGTCTGCATCCGCGATTACCGACATTTACGCAGACGAAGTCACGGGCAAAAGCTAGTAATCTCATATTTGAATAATATGCCCATAAAGATAACCTGTAGCTATTGAAACTTCAGTTTTTCTAACATGCGTCGATTAGGTACTAATTAGAATGGTATTAGGTCAATGGGTAATTAGATTGCTGAATTGTATTGAATATGTATGACCCTCAAGTCGCTATCTACTTCAAATATTTCGATCAAGGATGTTGCCAATTTGGGGCAATAGGGGCGTGAACCTTATTCTATCTTAGTTTTAGGTAGATAGAATAATCTTCATTGTTTACATCATTAATTATACAAATATAAATTACAAGGCAGATGTGAGTGGATACGCCGGAAGGGAACGCCCTAGGAGAACATATAGTGACCTTATCGGTGATGTTCTTCAGAAAAGTTAGGTGCGTAGTACTCGCAACCGGCTTTTTTGTATGACTAAATGTATAAACCGAAACGAGGCAAAAGGAGTATTTAGGCATCGTAGTAGTGGTGGCGTTCCGTAGGTTCTGCCTGACCCCTTGGGAAAAAGGCGTGAGTTTATCTATATATAAATGTAGTTATTTTACAAGGCAGCGGAGTGGTTTACAAGGGGTGGCCAACTCGCTAAAAGCGTATTTTTATACATAGACCTTTAATTACGGGAGAACATTTGATTAAGGGAGAAGGTAGAACAATACTGCAGGTCTGTGGTCTAGGTACTACATACTTGGATGAGAGCTTCCAGAGCCCCAATATGCACAATAATCTTTAGAGGGAAAGGTGGATGTCATTGGTATTCTCTGTCACCCAATGACCCAAACAATAAGGCAAGATTTTTTGGTGTTTTAGAAAACCGACTCCATTATATATACCTATGACTAGATAATTTGGGACTATTTTTTATATTTGTACATTTTTAGTAAGGCTTGTACCTAGAGCTGTTTTCATGAAATGGTTTACGGCTATTTATGTATGGGACTATTGTTATGGGCACCGCATACGATCGGGTTTGCCTGACCGGATAGAAATCCGCACCTCATAAAAAATCAACCTTGATATTAATTTATACATTCGATAACCGGTTGGGCTGAATGGTTTCATTAATCAATAGTCTGCTTCGTTGGTCTAATAGTGATCCATAAATCTGACTGACTATAGAGCAGTGGTGGCCCAGTGGCAGCGGCCTTGACATACGAGTTGTAGGTCGCGGGTTCGAACTCAGACAAGCGGTTTGTTTTGTGTAATTAATTTTATCACCACTGCTCTCAAAACGATGAAGGAAAACATTGTCAGGAAACCGGCATGTCCTAGAACCAAAACTTTTAAGACATGTGACATCTACCAACACGCACTGGATTACGACCCACTTCTCCCTCTCATAGAGAGTTGTCCCACCTGTGGGAACGTTATAGGCTGATTGTGCTAAGCCTGACTGTTGGGTTCGATAAAGTTGGCTGAAGGGTTCAGTCCTTTTACGAGTATGCTTGGGTCGGACAAAGAGTGTTCATATATCGCACCTACGCTGCAACAACGTCACTTATGCAAAAGATGTAATATTTCAGAAGAAGCGTTTGAAAATTCCACATCCTCTTATAATGTATGACTAAAGAAATTAACTGGTAATATTTAAACTACTTTGAACTTCATATTTAAGTTAAAGCGGACATTTAATAAAGGGGTACGTTAGCTACTTTTTCTCATAATCAGATCAATTTTGACTTGCTTATGTGACGTTGTTGCACCGTAGATGCGATATTATTTTTCTCAGTGGCAAACCGGGTTACGGGTTCTGGGTTCGTTTTCCCGGATAATGGCAATAGGCTTGCCCCCTCATCATCATCGTCATTTCAGCCGTAAGTCGTCCATTGCTGGACATAGGCCTCCCCCAAGTTGGGGGCGTTTGCCATAATCGCACCACTTGGCAGGCGAGTCGGCGATCGCAGTATGGTGGTAAAATGCATAGAGAACGCTGCTGCCTATTCTCTAGTAAGGGGCCATCCATAAATTACGTCACACGTTAAGGGGGAGGGAGGGGGTCGACGAAGTGTGACATTGTGTGACAAGGGGATGGGAGGGGTCCCAAATTTCGTGACGTCATATTTCAAAATGAATTTTAATCTAAGTGTTAAGTAAAACACATATTCGTATGATAGTTATTGCCCCAGTGTCGAGGCATACTTGTTTAAGCGATCATGTGGCATTTGTGTTCTATATTTAGCATAATAAAGGCCACTAATCAACACAAGCAAATACATAACAAACAACAAGTTTTGCCCATCGTGAAGATTCGTTCTCAAAGAATTTCTGCTAGACGTGCCAGAGAAATTCTTTGTTTGGATGATGACGATGATGCTGTATGGTTCCATGAGAAAGATGTGGACACAACGAATATTCCTGACATTAACAACCCAAACGAGAACGAAGGGGCTGCTATGCCATGCATATGCCTACCTATATGGACTCAAGATGATTAAGTTTGATCTTTAATTAATATAATTAATAGTCTTTTGTTTTGTTAATTTCTTGCAGTGTTTGATTTGATGTTCATTTTATTAAAAAAAAAACATTTAAATTTCGGAATTGCTGCTTTAATTCAATAATTATTTCTAGATGTAAGATTACAAAATTTGTGACGTCACACTAGGGAGGGGGTCTCACAAATGTGACCAGCTGTGACAAGGACGGGGGAGGGGGTCAAAAATCATGAAATTCGTGTGACGTAATTTATGGATGCCCCCTAAGTCCTTTAGTCGCTTTTTACGATACTCATGGGAAGAAATGTGATGGTGCTATTCTTTATATTCGGCACCACACGAAGCATCGCTCGGGGCTCGCGCCCTATTCCATGCAATTAATAACAAATCGCGTTATCTGGGAGAGTTTTGTACATCATATCTTTGTCTGCCTAGCAACCGTGATCGGCGTTTATGAAAAATTTGATCTTATCGAATGTATGGTGACATTTTTGGACTCTGATCGGTAAGGCTTAGTTAGGTAAACGATGGCCTAATTTTTTAATGACTAGCCTAGCTTGATAAGAAACACCATGTGTAGAAGATAAGAATATTGTGTTGCCTAAGTGATTAGAAATGTGCCATGGTCTTTAAAAAAAAGGATTATCGACATCGTATAGATAACTAAAACATGGCAATTTTCATGGTTCGTCTGAATTAATATCTAGATAACAACGTTGTCTATTTGTCAATCGAACTGTTATTAAGATAATATAAACATACATAACATCACGCCATTTTCCCGAAGGGTTGGGCAGAGGTGTACGTACCTATAGTACCTACACCCACATTTCACCTGTTATGTTTAAGTCCCATGTAATAGGGGGCGACCCTTTCATTAACTCATAGTCAGCCTATGTTGTTCCCACTGCTGGGACAGGCGTCCTTTCCGTGAGAGGGAGTGGGCTATAATCTACCACGCGGACCCAGTGCGGGTTGGTAGATGTCACATGTCTTCGAATGTTTGGTTGTAGGACATGCCGGTTTCCTCACGATGTTTTCCTTCACCGTTTCGAAAACAGTGGTGAAGAAATAATTTACACAAAGTAATGTGCTTGCGTGGGTTCGAACCCAGAACCTGCGACACGTAAGTCGAGGCAGCTACCACTGGGTCACCCCACTCATTGGATTGTCTACTACAATTTCAGCCAGCTAAAATTAACGTTCCAGTCTTTCATAATCAAAATCCAATTATACCTTCAGGACTCTGCTGCTCGAAGTTCCCGACGGGGCAGCCCTGCTGGGTGCTTCGCCCCCCGGCATAGTTGGGCCAGATGTCCACAGTGCCAGTAGAGACGTTGGAGCCATAGCCGCCAGGGTCTGTGTGGATGATGTCTACGAATTTGGCGCAGGTGCGGTCCAGACCGCTGTTCAACCCGAATATGCCGTCGAAGAGGGCACGGGCGGGATCCAGACCGGTGATCCTGGAATGATAAAGAACGATCTTTCTTGACTTTAAATATATTTTTGACACATTTTTAGAGTTCCATAAAGGAAAAAAGTTTGAGACTAAAAATATTATTCTTGATTTGGTTAAAGAATACGAATGCAACATCACACCTCTTGTTCTATAGGATGTGCAAATGGCTATATTTTTATGGTGTTTTAAAAGATTAGAAGCAACGAAAAGATGGACTTGTGAACTTGTAGGCGAAAACTTATTTGAACACTAATCCATTAAAATCACTAAACTTCAATCAAAACTATGGACTGTCCAGCACGCGTAGCATGACCGCCATAGAAACGGAATTTGTCGACGGAAGAGAAGACAAAATGATAGATTGTTTCGTAGAAAAATTGTGTAAAACTGAAAAGAAGAGATGTTTCTATTCTTCAGTCGACAAGAATACGATGTCAAGTATTATGACAATTTTTGTGATGAGATAGAAATTAAAAATTTCGTGGTAGAATAGATATAGAATTGGTCATGCTACGCCGGCTGGGTTGAATTTACAGGAATTCTGTATTAG
This sequence comes from Aporophyla lueneburgensis, assembly GCA_932294355.1. Classification (NCBI taxonomy): domain Eukaryota; kingdom Metazoa; phylum Arthropoda; class Insecta; order Lepidoptera; family Noctuidae; genus Aporophyla; species Aporophyla lueneburgensis. Next base: position 6,516,377 of record OW028746.1, read on the forward strand.
ATACAAGAGTTGTCTGTGTCGTAGTAGGAACGATAAACATTTGTCCAAGTCATTTTCATTGTTCATGGTTACTAATTCTTCTTTACTAAAATGTAACACGAACAAGGAATTTGTACCTTGTGTTTAGTACCGAACGATTTGTTTACTCTATGCGCCTATGTTTCTAAACGAGTAACAGAGTGACATCTCACTTGACAATTTGACGTTGACACTTGACAGCTCTGTCGATTTGCCGCTAAAATAGCCCGGTCGCCTGTTGAAGCCCCGCGACGCTTTTGTTGAAATTAATCCTTGTAAATGGATCCGTTTGTGGACAATTTGTCATGATCCTGAGTTTGTTTGTGTAATAACCCCTTTTGAAGAACTAGAACGGGTGTATCTTTGTACTTTGGTTGAAATAGTTTGAAGGTCAAGTCAAAGTGACGCTATTGTGAATGAGTGATTTGAAGACCGCATGCTGTGACCTCCTCCAGCCTAATTGGAAGCGGATTGTTGCCAGGAGAATACTCATAACGTCACGACACGATACACATACACTCACTTACATACATATCTCCAGGTTGGCACCAGAGCAGTGTCCTTCAACCATGAGGTAAGTGCTTTTGTTTGTATATTGTACCTTGTACTTGTATTGTCTGCTCCGCGTACGGCGGACAGTACGCTAGCCACTTCTTGTCTCTAGAGCCCCACGATTATAACTCTTCCACTGCGCACTTGAAATCGTATTGGGAGGCCTAGCCTGGCAGCGTACATTTTGGTATGCAGAGCGCGGTTATAAGACATAACCAACAAATTGGTAATTAACAGTGAGCTAATTACTTGGCAGTCTCTATAAGGGAAGTAGTAATGCGCTGTAAATGTTTGTTAACTATGATTGCTAGTTTATTTGAAATAATTTGTAAATTTGTTGAGACGGGTAACCTGATGTTGCCAAGGTCAGCCGGGCTAATAAAGTGGATTGGATTGGGCTGTGGTGCAGCCCCTTGTTGTAGCCCCTTTTTGTGTCTGATCTGTGTTGTATTGAATGTCAGGAAGACATTAAAATATTGAGTTTGTACCATTGATATGGTTATTTGTGAAAATTAATATTTGAAAAATTATTGGCATTTTTGAGTATTACCATTGTTTTGAGTTGGAATAAAGGTTCATTATTGTTGTACCATTAACAAAGTGGTTTGTGAACTTAACTTTTGGAATTGGATAGAATTTGAATATTTGAATTGAATATCATATTGACAGTTTTGAACGTTGACATTGGTTTGAATTAAAATAAAACTTTATTTTTGTTAATTAAATTAGAACCAGTTATTTATTGTTTGAACTTTGTTACTTAATTATTTTGTTTGGTATATTGAATTGTATTGTTTGTGCAATGGCATACAAAGCGGTGAGAGAGGCAATCAGTGGATTGACCACACAGCTGCGGTGGTTCGCTTCAGCTGCAGCGACCGCTGAGCGCCAGGATCTTGAGGGGATCACTCTTGCTCGGTTCGAGCAGTTGAACTTGAGACTCGGCAACGTTGATGCTCTGCTCACCCGCTACAACCAGTACATTTGTGAAGTGGATTTGGAAGTGCTGGACCAAGCAGCACGTGACAAGGTCCTTGCTGACTACGACCAGATCTTGGACCTGGGGGATGTCATTGGTCAACGTGCTCGGGAAATATTGGAGAGCCGGACACCTGTCCAGGTCAAACCGGAGACCTCGGTTGTTTCAGGTCCCGGACTATTGAGTAGACTGCCTACCTTGGAACTGCCACACTTTAACGGTCGCTTGGACCAGTGGTTAAGTTTCCAAAACCTGTTTGAAAGTTTGGTTGATGCACGCTCGGACCTCAGACCCGCCCAAAAGTTGGCCTATTTGTTGTCTGTCCTGGAAGGTGAGGCCCGAGCCTTAGTGCAGCATCTGTCTTTGACTGACTCAGCCTACCCTACCGCTGTGGAGCTACTCACCCGGCGGTACCAAAATAAACGTTGTTTGGCTGACGTTCATATTGAATTGATTTTGGGGTTACCGGTCATTACTGGATTGTCAGCATTGCGTACTGACCTGTTGAACCCGTTGGTGGCAGCGACCAACGCTTTAAAGCAATTGGACTTGCCGGTGGACCATTGGTCTTACCTTTTGGTGCACGTTGTGCTGCAACGGCTTCCTGCCGATTTGAGGGCTCGTTTCGAGCAAAAGTATGGTGGGGATAGTGTCACACATCTCCCCCCATTTGATGACCTCGTCCAATTTTTGGAGGATGAGTGTCGGTTTGTGGACAACTCTGGCGTTGCCACTGAGTCATGCCAGCCGTCTTCCCGGCCACGAGACCAGGGACGGACTAAGGCTCGCGGGCCTGTTGATGGTCGCCCCGCCGCTCGTTTTGCTGGCACCCAGAGTCGTCCTGGTTGTGAGTTTTGTAGGGACACGGGGCATGGCATGGCAACTTGCGCGGCCTTTTTGAAGTTGCACGTGAGTGCCCGCCGCCGAATTGCCAATGCACGCCGCCTGTGCTTCTCTTGTTTGGGGGCTCACTTCCATCGGGACTGCCCCAACCCCCGCCCTTGTAGAATTTGTGGGGGGTCCCATTTGGACATATTGTGCGCTAACGCGAACCACGCTGGCAGACCAGCCTCTGATGAAGGTTCGCGTACGGGGGGGTACCATGGAGTTGGTCACCGGGCTTCTGCCTCGCCGGTTCAGAACCGGGGAGAGGCCCGCAATTTTGAGCGCCGCACTCCACCCCCCGCGCAAGTTGATCGGGAGCCGCGCGACAGCCATTTGGTCTCCCCGCGTAAAGGCGATTACGCAATTGTTGCTAGGCACCGCTGGCCAGACCAGCACCGCCTTCCCTCCCCTCCATTGGCGGAACGTCCCCGGTTGGAGTCACGCCCCCCGCCATTCGGGCATCCGGTGGGATATGCCCTTCCAGCGATGGCGCGTGGCTCGGGACACCGCGCGGACGAGGAGTTTGAACTCCATCCTCGTCGGGAAAGACTTGGGTCTGGGTGTGGCGATCGGTCGCCGCCCAGACATTGTTAGGACATTGGCGCCTGCCCCGCTAAGGTACCCCTCAGATCGACACGGTTTTGTTGCCAACGGCATCGGTCGGGTCTGGGGGCCCACGGGGAACTCCGTGTCATTTTGGACATGGGAGCCCAGGGTTGCCTTTTGTCTATTGTTTTGTTGTTTGTTTGTATTGTTTTGGGCAAATTGTTTTCTTGAGCGCCTTTGGACTGCGGGACTTGGCTGGGACGAGCCAATTCGGGAAACCTTGTTGGAAGATTGGCTCCAATTTGTATCCGCACTCCCTGCAGTCAACGAGGTCGTGTTACCCCGCACTATCCTCCCCCCTGGGAGCTACACTGCTACCATTGTTTGTGATGCGTCTTCGCACGGATATGCAGCTGTTGTTTGTCTGCGCATCGTCTGCGCAACAGGCCAGGTGAATTTGTCACTGGTCTTGGCCAAGAGCAAGGTGGCCCCCCTCCGGACGGCACTGACCACCCCTAAGTTGAATTGTCAGGGGCGGCGCGTCTTGTGCGTTTATTGAACCACGTTGCTCACACTTTGGGTGGAACTGTGGACATTCGGGTTTCTTACGCCTGGACGGACAGTCAAATTGTTTTTTGTTGGTTGAAGACGTCCGTCCACTATTTGGAGGTCTTTGTTGCGTACCGAGTGTCCCAGATTCAAAATTTTGATACGCCTTTGATTTGGAGGCACGTGCCTGGAGATTTGAACCCAGGCGCCGTGGCCTCACGCGGGTGCATGGCACCCCGCTTGTTTGCTTACCCCCTATGGTGGGGACCAGACTGGCTGACTCACCCCGAGGATGATTGGCCTCGATCGCCAGTCTTGATGTCGGGTCCTTTGCCCGGGCTCAAGGTGCTCGCTGTTGGAACAAAGGACCCTGAGTTTGTTGAGTCGATTTGGCTCCCTCGACAAATTGTTGAATTGTTGTTTTTTTGTTGTTGAATTGTTGGTGACTGATCGTCACATTAAGAACTCGCATGCCGGTTGCAATGCGCTGTTGGCCATTCTGCAGCGAGAGTTTTGGATATTGTCGGGAGCCGTTATTAAGTTGAACCCCTTTTTGGACGATACGGGTCTTTTGTTGTTTGGTTGTTGACGGTTGAGTCACTCTAGCCTTCCTTATGGGGTCCGTCACCCCCTTTTGTTGCCTAAGGAGGGCCATTTGGTTAAATTGTTGTTGTTGTCGTTTGGTTGTTATTGTTGTTTGGTTGTTATTTTTGTTTGTTATTGTTTTGACCCGCCAGCCTGCCCCCATTGGGGGGGTATTTTGAGGCCGCGGTGAAGGTGGTTAGGGACTCTGGCGCAGACTGTTGGGAGACACCGTTCTCACCTTTAAGGAGTTAGCTACGGTATTTTGCCGCATTGAAGCTGTATTGAACTCGCGTCCATTGTGCCCGCTGTCTACGGACCTGAACGTCTTGGAGGCCCTGACCCCGGGCCATTTTTTGATTTGACAGCCACTTGTCGCCCTGCCGGAGCACCCTTTTGTCGATGTGAGCCAAAATTGGCTATCGCGGTTTCAGTTGGTGCAGCAGCTCGCTCAGAGTTTTTGGAAGCGTTGGAGCTTGGAGTATTTGCACATCCTCCAGCAGCGCGTCAGGTGGACTGATAAAACGCAACCTTGTCGGGATTGCCAAGTGATTAGCGGACGGGAAGGCCCGTCCGGGGGGAGTAGATGTTTAGTACCGAACGATTTGTTTACTCTATGCGCCTATGTTTCTAAACGAGTAACAGAGTGACATCTCACTTGACAATTTGACGTTGACACTTGACAGCTCTGTCGATTTGCCGCTAAAATAGCCCGGTCGCCTGTTGAAGCCCCGCGACGCTTTTGTTGAAATTAATCCTTGTAAATGGATCCGTTTGTGGACAATTTGTCATGATCCTGAGTTTGTTTGTGTAATAACCCCTTTTGAAGAACTAGAACGGGTGTATCTTTGTACTTTGGTTGAAATAGTTTGAAGGTCAAGTCAAAGTGACGCTATTGTGAATGAGTGATTTGAAGACCGCATGCTGTGACCTCCTCCAGCCTAATTGGAAGCGGATTGTTGCCAGGAGAATACTCATAACGTCACGACACGATACACATACACTCACTTACATACATATCTCCAGGTTGGCACCAGAGCAGTGTCCTTCAACCATGAGGTAAGTGCTTTTGTTTGTATATTGTACCTTGTACTTGTATTGTCTGCTCCGCGTACGGCGGACAGTACGCTAGCCACTTCTTGTCTCTAGAGCCCCACGATTATAACTCTTCCACTGCGCACTTGAAATCGTATTGGGAGGCCTAGCCTGGCAGCGTACACCTTGTTTATAAGAAAAGTTTCTACAACTAATTCAGTATCCGTTGGCGGGCAGAGGACAATCACTATTGCCTATTATTCTATCGATGTCCTTATTGATATATTAGAGGTCAATGTATCCGTTGCATACCGACGATGTAAATAATCAATGAATTAAATTATCAATTGTAATTTGTAACTAGCTTCTGCCCTCGACTTCGTTCGCATGCAAGTCGTAAGACACCGCAATTATCTACTATTATTAGTAATTCAAGAAGCTGGTTTCTGGGTTGGCTTGCATGTTATAAAACTTCCTGTTTACTACGTTTGTAGTTTTGATTTCAGCAATCAAATTATGAATAGAGTAAGGGCCGGGTCACACCGGAATGGCAGCGGCCGCGGCCGGCAGCGACGCGGCGAGCACTTTCAGTGTGAAATAATTTTAAACTTTAACTACATACTTAAAAGACCACTATCGCTTGAAAAACTTGAAGAGGTCGCGCGGCCACCCGCGGTGCCGCGAGCGGCCTCGCGTCGCCGCTGGCAGCCGCGGGCAAAAACACCTGTTGGTTTTTCAAGCGATACTGGTCTTTTAAGTATGTAGTTAAAGTTTAAAATTATTTCACACTGAAAGTGCTTGCCGCGTCGCTGCCGGCCGCTGCCATTCCGGTGTGACCCGGCCCTAAGGACTGGTGACGCAAGAGCAAGCGGCGTATCCCTAGGTCCGGGAGTAAGTTTGTATTAATCTACTTTGGGAGTGTATTTCTGTTTATTAAGTACCCACTAGTTTTGTAGTAGTATTTTTACGAGTTGGGGCATAGGATAAATAATGTTTGCCATTTACATTTTGCCAGTAACAGTTTAATCAAATAGCCACAAATACAGTACCTAATCTGAAACGGTTAATAATAATCACTGGTCTATCACTTTTAGTTCACTGTTTCGAATTCATCACTGAACTGTCTAGCGGTTTTTTATGGCATCTATTGGTTGACCTTGAGAGGTAGCGACTACTTAACCGGGTCTCCAGCCGGGGGCGAATTACTTACATTACTAAGCGACTGCACGCCAAAGGCACGCCCTGTGGGGTACGAACCTCGGCTTAGGGCGTCGCTGGGGGAGGACAGCAAGTTTGGACAGGCTGGATCAGAAAAATGTATAATACCTAATGAAGCACCAACTTCTGTACCCACCTTCCAACCACATAACCATGTTCCCTGGTCCTTTTGCCAGCGTATGCCAAGAGGTGTGCTCCCAGAGAATGGCCTACCAGATGGACGTCCTCCATCCTCACTCCAGCTTTAGTCAAGTCCATCAGTGCATGGCCCAGATCACTGCCTACCTAGATTGAGAAAGATTTAAGTTAAAACATTATGTGGTAAATAGGTAAGTTCTACGTGTTTTTTTGGTATCAGCACCCTAATGGCGTAACGCATTATTAATCAGAATTTGAATCGTTTTGAAAATTATTTCTAATTCATCGCGTCATATCTACGAAAAAAAAGCTCATCAACGTAAATAACGCAATGAATTTTGTTGAACTGTCAAAATTCATCACACTCATGACAAATTTCATCACATCACACTATCAGTTGGAATCGCTTTCAGCGATTCCTTTCGGCAGATAAGTTTTATTATTCACCAGCTGCGTGGCTTCACCTGCATGGAAACTGGAAATTATCTCACGGGATCATGTTACGGGGAAAAAAGCCTATGTTACTCCTTATAACATCAGCTATCTGCCAGTGAAAGTCACGTCAAGATCGGTGTAGTCGTTTCGGAGATTAGCCGGTACAAACAGACAGAGAGAGACAAAAATTCAAAAGTAATGTTTTTTATAAGTACAGTATTTATACCTTGTTATGATTTTTTTAACCCTCGACGCAAAAAGAGGGGTGAAAGAGAATATTGATGAATTAATCAAGAGTATTCTTAGCTTCGTTTGATTCTACATTATAATAAGTATGTACCTATAAAAAGTTAGGGCTTACTAGAGAATGGGCAGCAGCGTTCTCTATGCATTTTACCACCACACTGCGATCGCCAACCCGCCTGCCAAGCGTGGCGATTATGGCAAATCCCCCTAAAAATTGTACCGGTCAAATTGGTGGTGATTGGGGGAGGCCCATGTCCAGCAGTGGATATCTTGCGGCTGAGATGATGACCTATAAAAAGTATAAAATAAAAAAAAAATAAAAACCCCCGACACAAAAACATAATTTCCCTTTAAAAAGTAAAACATAATTAAAAAAAACTCAAAGTACCTAAGTAAGTATTAATAATTCAAAAAAAAAAAAATAAGTCGCGTTGGGGGACCGCTCCGCGAGGGCAGACGTCGTTGACGGTCGTATCCTAAATGCAATATTTTGAAGTAATTTATAAAAGTTTTCTTTTCTTAATTTTTTTAAAATTAATGTATGTTGCTTAGTTAGGTAATAGACTATTTGTAATTAAATTGTTTGGTTTGGAGCGGTCCCCCAACGCGATGTATTTTTTTTTCGAATTATTAATACTTACTTAGGTACTTTGCGTTTATTTTTTAACCGACTTCAAAAAAAGGAGGAGGTTTCTCAATTCGACCGTATATAGTATATATATATTTTTTTTTATGTGTGTTCACCGATAACTTCGTCGTATATGGACCGATTTTGATGATTCTTTTTTTGTTGGAAAGAAGATATTCCAAGGGTGGTCCCATGATAAGGAAACCAGGATCTGATGATGGCATCCCAGAGAAGTCGAAGGGAACCTTCGAAAATCGTAGTGGCGACTAGTGCGTTTTTTATTTCTTTCATTAATTATCTTAAAGCACTACTATTTAATGAAGGTCTGAAGTTGCTCTGATGATGAAGCCGAAAGACAGTCGAGGGAACTCTTCAACGACTTACAGCAATTACGCGGTGTTTGGACTTAATTCATTTCTATTGATGAGAACTTTGCACCCATATGGGCTATAAGTGCCATTACAGGTCTGATGATGGAGACCATAGACAGTTGAGGGAATTCCTCAACGATTTACAGCAGTTCCCTATTGTTGGGGTTACTTTATACGGTTCAAAGTGCCAATTTTATCACATCTATTTAATTAAGGTCCGGAGTTGATCTGATGATGGAGCCGAAAGACAATCGAGGGAACTCCTCAACGATTTACAGCAATTACCTGGTGTTTGAACTTAATTCATTTGTATTGATGAGAAAGCTCCCATAAGGCTTATAAGTACCAAAACAGGTCTGATGATGGAGACCATAGACAGACAGTCAAGGGAATTTCTCAACGATTTACAGCAGTAGTAAAGTATTAAATTTCACCTGGCGATTAGTGGTATAGGAATTAGTGCGGGTAGATACCATAACTAAAAAGTAAAAAATAAAAACTTTTTTACAAAAAAAAAACCGACTTCCTTAAAAACACTAGAAAGTGAAAAATAACTTTAATTTCGGAAGTCGGTGGCAAAAAACTCAAATACAGATCCTAAGACACCGACTTCCGAAATTAAAGTTATTTTTCACTTTCTAGTGTTTTTAAGGAAGTCGGTTTTTTTTTTAAAGTTTTTATGTTTTTGCTTTTTAAAGGGAAATTAGGTTTTTGTAAAAAGCTGTTATTTTGATATCATAAACAAACACTACAAATTTAATTCATTTGTATCTTATACCTTTAAACGAGCAATTCTATATACATATATATATATATATATATTTATATAATCTGAATCTTGGAAACGGCTCCAACGATTTTCATGATGATTTAGTTTTTTTTTTTGATGAATTTGTATACAAGGTGTTTCGGGGGCGATAAATCGATCTAGCTAGGATTCATTTTTATACAATGTCGTTTTATTCATGTTTTCAATGACCAACTTTATCGATAATCAACTTGAACATAAACTTATTATTTTAAACACAATTTACCAAAAACTACCGAGCAAAGGTCAACTAGATATTGTTTATAAAGAGGAAAGATTTCATTGTTCGTAAAATTGTTTGTAATGGAAAAATTATTTCATCTTTGGAATGCTAAATGATTCCGGAGTAACATGAGCTATAAATGTCACGCAGACGAAGTCGCGATAAAATTAGATGCAGAACTTAGAAAGCCGTGGTTATCCACACATAAATTTTATTTTGGGGACAAAATACTGCGGTTGCATAACTTGTTTTACATACAAAGAAACTAAACAAAGCTATATTGAATACTAAAGAGTACAAGCAGCGTCACTATCATCCATTGTATTCCATTGTTCAAGCGAAGATAAGTTCAAGAACCTTTAATGCAATGAACCTTAAAATATGTCAACAATCAAGTGAAAAAGGAAACGCATTTACATTCTTGTTTGACATACTTGACCAACAAACAAAAGTATTATACATTTGAATTCATGCTTATTGTATTCAATGAATATATCATCAGCATCAGTACCGTGTGGTTCCGGACGTAAAGAATAGCACCACCCCATTTCTTCCTGGGGTTGTCGTAAGAGGCGACTAAGGGACTTACTAGAGAATGGGCAGCAGCGTTCTCTATGCATTTTACCACCATACTGCGATCGCCAACCCGCCTGCCAAGCGTGGCGATTATGGCAAATCCCCCAAAAATTGTACCGGTCAAATTGGCGGTGCTTGGGGGAGGCCCATGTTCAGCAGTGGACGTCTTGCGGCTGAGATGATGATGATCAGAACTATGTTGGGGTTGGCGTCCAGTCTAACCGGATGCAGCTGACAACCTAGCTTAGCTATATGCATCAATGTATATATGTATATGTAACATTTTGCATCATTGTGTATGTAAGCGGGCACGCTCTTTATGCCTGGAGGCATAAAGAGCGTGCCCGCTTTGGGGGGGGGGGGGGGTCTGTATTTATGCTTTTGCGGTTGCACAACGACACGCTTGGCTTGGCTTTGCTTGGTAGTATAGATGCAGGCCTACTCTGCTGCCTCCCTCAGAGGCAGCAGGGTGGCGGGGTCTTGAGGGAGAGCGCTGAAGTCGTGTAGATCCTCAAGGCAAGTCTGGCGGATACACCTTCACGAGGTTGCCACCCCGTTTTTGGTCTAATTCCTTATGAAATAGACGTAACTGAAACCGCCAGGCGACTTTACCTCCCCTATCTTCCCTCCCCACTCCCGCATAACCCCCCTTTTTCCTGTCCCAAACTACCCCTCCTCACGCAATCCCACCCAAATCCTCACTCCCTACAACACCTACCTACCCACCTTCCACTCCGAAACGTGACCACCCTGTGACTGGGTGGTGGCGGGCTAGACTGTCACTAAAAGCAGCTGATGGTGAGTTAGGAGGAAGCAGTCACCTGCGCTAGGACCTGCGCAGTTGAGCGCCGTGAGCGGGGATGAAGGAGTCCTGGGGGGCTGAGCCGAACGGCGCTGGTGGTTATGTGTCCGTGAGGCAACACTCCCCCTTTGGTCTGGATTTCAAGCGAAACGGTGGCCCTACCCACTAGCCAGGGGTAGGGAAATGGCCACAGTGTCCCGTCAGAGGGCCACAGGCGAGGTGCGTGAGGTCCGCGGAGGTTGTCCTCGGATGACCGAAGCGGTAGGTAAAGGTCATGCTGACGGTGTAAGTGAGGGTTGTTCAACTCGTTGGGGGCCAACCCGATCGAGCACCCGATGTCGCACTGTAAACCAGCCTTGCGCCCCTATATCTCTCTGGTAATCCTAACGTTCGAGCTTTTTCATAGCGAGACGTTCCCAGGTGCGGGCTCCATGGAGGGTGGGAGCCAGAGAGACGAATCCTTTTTACAACATTTATTATGTATAAAACAATAAAAACCAACCATCCCGGAGTGGAGGCGAAAGCCGATGAAACTCCCAAGAGAGGTGCCTGCACTTCTCTTGCCCCTGGTCACCTTGCAGCTAACGCCGCGGGTACCAGCGCGGGCGCTGGTGTGGCTGTGGCGAAAGCTACAGGCAAGACCAACAAAAACAAGTCCCAAAAGAAACAAAGGGCGTCGGCGCTGACTGGGACCAGTACCGGCCCTTCCAAAACCCAGGAGAGGACCACGGCGAAGACTAACATCGCTGTCGGTCCAATCCACCCCAAACTAACACCGGTGCCAGATATTACTGGCACTGTGAAACACCCTCCCACATCTGCGGCTCCTCAAGCCTCCTCCCATAAGGAGGACACCACCAACCAGGTGGTAACAGACAGCCACGAGGACGCGATTTCTCGCGTCTGGAAGGTTGTACAGAAGCGGGGCAAGGGCAAGGGTAAAAGAACTCAACAAGCCCGTTGCCCTTGTACAAACCCCTCATGCGCTCCAGCTGCCACAACACAGCGTATGACGCGTAAGGAGCGCCGCCAGGCTCGCAGGAGGCAAGGTAAAGGGCCCCAAAACAACCAGGCCACTGCCGCTAGTTCGGTCAAACCGAGTAGCGGGCAGCTAAACTTTGCCGCTGGAAAACGGTCGCAGGCAGAGGCTGGCCTAAATCGTCCCACGACCAGCCGACCCTCATCCAGTGCGCCGGTAAAAACACAGCAACCCGGAGAGAAGGATCAGGCTGCGGCTAAGCGAGCTCTCAACGAGACCATTACACCTCGTGGAGAGCATAAGCGGCCGCGTCTTGATCAATCCAAACGGGTTGCTCAAAGAAGCTACGCCCAAGCTGCCAATGCCACCCTCGACGTAGCGGTCACCTGTGACCGCACCGGGGTCATCAGCAAGGACGTATCGGACCAGGTGCTCGCTGCTATCCAGAAGCAGATTTTACTCGAGGCCTGCTCCCCCAAACAGGACACCAAGGCGCCGACTTTCAACGCAAAGCCGTTATTCGCCGGTGGTGTCCTTAAACTGTGGTGCGAGAACGACCACACCTTAGCCTGGCTAAGGAAAACAGTCTCCGATATGACTCTCCCTACTAACTTAAAGTTGGTAGTCAAGAGTCAGTCGGAGATCCTAAGACGGGCACGATGTGGCATCGTGATCCCCGACGAGCAGGGGGTCCTCGGAGAGCCGACCAATATTGGCCGTGCTCTCAGTTACCAGAACCCCTGGGTCGACATAAAGCGCTGGTTGCTGCTGCATGCCGACAAACAGGCCTCCGCATGGTTCGTGGTGGTCGGTGTCCCGGTAGACCAAATCCCGACCCTGATGGGTGCGGGGCGCCGTCTATCTTTGGGGGCAGGGAAGGTGTACCTGCAGTTCCAAGGTAGGAATGGTAGGTTCACCGACGTCCCCCAGGGATGGGACCCCGCCACCGGCACCATCTCCGAGACTCTGGTGCAGCAGCCAGAGACACCAGCGGGGGAGTTGACTCCCCCAGCAAACAACCCGGAGGCAGTCGTGGCCGAACCCGCTGCAGCGGAATCGGCTGCTTCAACTGCCGCCACCCTGGACGCTAGCCCTCCTTCGGGCGCGGAATCGGACGACATAACCCTGTCCCCGGCTTCGCGCCAGGGGGAGGATGGCTTCGACGAGGGTGGCCTGTTTGCCGGGCTCAACCTGGAGGATGACGGTGAGGAATCGACCAGCAATGGCGTCCTCTTCGTCAAATTGTAAAATCCTCCAGGCAAACCTCCACCACAGTCAGACCGCAACGGCTCAGCTCCGGAAGTGGTTGGAGGTTCAACACACGGCCATCGCCCTGATCCAGGAGCCGTGGATTAGAGCGGGCCGCATACAAGGACTCTCCAATCTTGGAGGTAAGCTCCTGGTCACTACTGATCATGACCAACCCAGGTCGTGTATCTATGTCACAGGTAACCTTAAAACACAGCTACTAACTGAATTCTGTTGCAGAGATATCTCTGCAGTGAAGCTGCTTATACAGCGTGACGGCGCCATGGAGATGGCAATCGTCTTCGCATCGGTCTACATGCCTGAAGCGGAGGCGCCGCCCCCGCATGACCTCGCCCGCCTCGTGAGCCATTGCGAGAGATCCGGGCTTGAGGTCATCATCGGTGCTGATGCCAATGCTCATCACCAGCTGTGGGGTATGGACACGCAAAACGAAAGGGGTAAGGCCTTGGTTGATTACTTATTCTCGACTAACCTATCCCTACTAAACACTGGCTCCGAACCGACTTTCGTAACCAGACGAAGCCGCACAATCATAGATCTCACTCTGGCAACAGAGGCCGCGGCGGAAATTACCACAGGTTGGCAGGTCTCCAGGGAGGCTTCCTGCTCCGACCACATATGGATCCGCTTCGACATCCAGGCCTCTGTCCCGCCAGCAGCTCCGCGCCGCAAACCGCGGAACACAGATCGTGGTACCTACACACGCAGCCTAGAATCCAGACTTGCGACATCAAGCGATCCGACGCCATTTGCGGACACTACACAGATTGAGGTACAAGTCGAATACCTCACTAAATCAATAATAGACAGCTACCGAACTGCCTGCCCAGAGACGACTCCTCGTAGTACACCGGGCAAACAGCCCTGGTGGGGTGCTGATCTGGAGCGAAAACGCGGGAAGGTAAGGAAAGCTCTGAATAGAGCCATGAATACATGTGCGGATGAGGACTGGGATGAGTACTACGCAGCCAAATCCTGCTACAAAAAATGCATCAGGTTCAGGAGCACCTCGGGATGGCGAAAATACACTGGTAGCAATGAGTCCTGCCAGGAAGCAAACAGGGTAAGGAAAATACTGGCACAACAAACTACAACTGGGCCTACCACCCTTCGAAAACCAGACAACACACTCACATCCTCGCCAGAAGAAACGAGACGCGTCCTTATTGAAACACACTTCTCTGGATGTATTTTCTCGCAAGTAATCGACTGGCAAGAAGCAACTCAAACACCATTAGATAATGACTGGTCTTATGCTAGCAAGGTGATCACGTTAGAGAAACTCCAATGGGCCATCCGGAGCTTCCATCCGTTTAAGGTCGCCGGACCAGATGGGGTGTTCCCCGCCCTACTACAGTGGGGTGGTACCCTCATCGCAGTAAGACTGGTGCCTTTAATGAGAGCGTGCCTGGCCTTTAGATACGTTCCCAAAGGATGGAGGGAAGTGAAGGTAATATTCATCCCTAAACCAGGTAAGGGCGACTACACAAACGCCAAATCCCACAGACCAATCAGCCTGACTTCTTTCCTGCTAAAAACCCTGGAAAGGCTGTGCGACAGGGAGCTGAGGGACGGCGCTCTGAAAACCCTACCGCTGCACGGTAACCAACACGCTTACAGCTCAGGTAAATCCACCGAATCGGCACTTCATCTGGTAGTTAGCCAGATAGAGGAAGCGATTCACCAGAAAGGGACCTGCCTGGGTACCTTCATAGACATCGAAGGAGCCTTCGACAAAACAAATTTCTCCAGCATCAGCAGCGCCCTCTCCAGACATGGAGTTGAACAGGTACTCATAGACTGGATCACAAACATGCTAAGCAAGCGCGTGGTTCGCCTAGAGGATGAGCAGCAACTGGCCATGATTGCCAGAGGCTGCCCCCAGGGAGGGGTACTGTCACCCCTTCTATGGAATTTGGTGATTAACGAATTAATCGCCAGACTCAATGCCAATCACTACTACACAATAGGTTATGCGGACGACCTCGCCATCCTTGTCTCAGGGAAGGTGACGAGCACGATCTTTAACCTCACCCAACAAGCACTACGTATCGTAGAGAGATGGTGCAGAGAATATGACCTCTCAGTGAATCCCACTAAAACTGAGCTAGTCATGTTCACCCATAAGCGAGCTTTAGGCCCCTTCCGCCTACCGAAATTGTTCAATACAGAACTTCAGCTGGCCAACGAAGTCAAGTACCTCGGGGTCATTCTTGACAGTAAGTTAAACTGGAGTAGTCATTTAGACAGCAAACTAAACAGGGCCTGCATCACATTCTGGCAATGCAGGAAAATGATAGGTAAGAAGTGGGGCCTATCCCCCAAAATCATACTTTGGCTGTACACCGCAGTGATCCGACCCATGATCACCTACGGGGCCGTGCGTGGTCTGGTGGCCCCGCACCAAGCTTGTTACAGCCTGCAACAAACTGCAACGCATGCAGAGACTAGCCTGCATGGCGGTCACGGGCTGCATGAGGACTACTCCGACTGCAGCCATGGACGCCATGCTGGGACTACCACCGCTCCACCTGTTCATACAGCAGGAAGCCACGATGGCGGCAGCGCGTCTGGACGCAACCAACCTCTTGAGAAAGAGAGGCACACAACACACCGCGCTACTTAAGGAACTCAACAATGAGTTCCCCATCACCAAGGCTATAAATGACCGGGTACCCAAACAGTTCATTTTTGATAAAAAATACAGAATCCAGCTTCACGAAGATCGCCGGTGTGAGGGTCTGCGCCCCACTGAGCTGCGCATCTTCACGGACGGATCAAAAACAGACAGTGGCACAGGTGCTGGAGTCTTCTCGCAGGACTTGAACATACATATAGCCATACCATTAGGAGTCCACAATACAGTGTTCCAGGCGGAATGCATTGGGATCACTCTTGCCGCCTCAGCCATCATGGCCAGGGCAGTTAAAGACCACTCGATCCGCATACTCTCAGACAGTATGGCTGTTCTGCAAGCGCTGGACAGTCACTCGATTGACTCTGGGCTAATATACGAGTGCCACCAGCGCCTCAACCAGGTGGGTAGCCTCAATAATATAACTATTCAATGGATAAAAGGACACAGCGGTTCGCTAGGTAACGATGCCGCCGATGAACTGGCCAGAGGGGGTCTAGCATGACACCGGTGGGACCAGAACCCATCGCGCCACTCCCCTTTGGGTTCCTACGCTCTCTGGTAAGAAAACGTACCAGGGATCTACACTGTAAGCTATGGGTGGACCAAAGTGAGTGCAGGCAGGCCAAGGAAGCACTTCCTACCATCGATGCCCGCCTCACTAAACAAGTCCTCCGGTTAGACAAACGACAGCTGCGTATGGTTACGGCAGCAATAACTGGCCATGGGTCGTTTAATAAACATCTATTTGTCATAGGAGTTACAGACAGTCCGCTGTGCAGGGCCTGCATTGAGGACGACGAGACAGCAGCGCACGTGCTTCTAAACTGCCCGGCGATCGCCACATACAGGGCCAAGTACTTCGGTAACCCAGGTACCCTACGTGAGATAGTCAGCAACATCAAGGCGTTGCTGGCCTTTCTCGAGGAGCTGGGGTGGATCGAATAACCGATTTCCCACCCGTACGCAAAATACGCGCTCAGACGTGGAGTTGCGGACACCAGCCCGTTCTACCTATTACCTATTACCTATGCCTGGAGGCTATTATTTAGGTTATGCTATTTACGGCTATTTACGGTTTTATTATTTCAGCTTGAGTTTAGTTTTCAATGTTTTGTTGGTATATTGGTGTGTGCTAGCTGACATATGGCGAATAATTTGATGTATGTTTTGTTTTATAATATTAATAACTTACATAATACTGTATAGAATCAAGTTCTTCTAACTTAACAGACAGCTGTGCTGCTGGGGAGTTTGTTGCGCCACTTCTTCCCAGCTAAAGCACTAGGAAGTGGTGAAGTGCGGGCGTTTTGAGGGGACTGTCTTATGTAACTTTGAGGTTCAAAAAGTGCTGAGTCTCAGCCTAGTTTGAATAACTGACTTTTGATTTTGAACCAGTATTTTACATGCCTATCTAATACAATACCCCTTGGTATGACTGTCAGACCTGTGTATAAAGGTTTTCACAAATAGTTTATGCGATTTAAAACTAATCTCTATAAGTTATGGATCACAAATAGGCCTACATTACCTTCTTAGCATTAGGCACAGCCGACAGCGCGTATCCCAAGGAGATGCCAAGCATTCCAGATGAAGCCTCCTGCTGCCAATCCAAAAGTATGACATTCCTTTTCCTCTGAGCTAGGTAAGCAGTCAGGACAGCTGTGGTCGCTGGTCCTGTACTCTTGCCTCGGAAGCCGAAGGTGTAGAACACGGTGGGAAGGTCTGTGTTGATGCATGGGACCAGGCCGAGCGGCTTGTTCAGTGGTGTCACGAGGTAGTTGTTCAGGGATCTGGAAAGGATAGACTTTGTTGCTTACTAGCATCCACACGCGAAATTATCCGCGTCTTTTATTATAAAACTTGTGGTGTGCTGGATATCCGTACTCGTATCCGCGGATATTCGAGGGAGAAGAAAGATCCGTATCCATTACTTTCTTGCCGGATGTTTTAACTTATTAATTTTCAATACATCGATAAAATCTTATATCTTTAAACGTGCAATTGTTGTATATATAAGGTGTATCTATTCATACACGAAATATTTTAAGAGGTACACCTGTAGGTGGTAAAGAAGCTATAGCAATGAAAAAAAAATTTTTTCTAAGGTTTTTTTTAAATTTATTTTTATAAATTATTTGACGCACATAAGAAATACTGGCTCCTTATTTTTTACGGCCCGAGACACCGCGGCCATGCTTGTGCCGTCCGGTCGTCACCCTCGCAGCGTCAGGCGGGCAATTCATAGAATTTGGAGTACCTAAAGGTTTTATGCAAAACGTCTCAAGTAGTTTTAAAATTATAATAATTACGAAAATTCAAAAACGTTTAGATAAAAAAATTCTTTTTGCTTCTATAGCTTCTTTACCACCTACAGGTGTACCCCTTAAAATATTTCGTGTATGAATAGATACACCTTATATATATTCTGAATCTCGGAAACGGCTCCAACGATTTTCATGAAATTTAGTATACAGGGGGTTTCGGGGGCGATAAATCGATCTAGCTAGGATTCATTTTATTAAACACAATTTACCAAAAAAATACCGAGCAAGGCTCGGTCATCCAGATATTCCTATATTTAAGTGATTATTAAGCATGAAGTGTTTTTTTGTAATTTTTTGTGGGTAGCAATGAAAATGCAAAATTAGAATGCTTATAGGTGCATGCAACGGTACCTATAGGGGTTTTGAGGAAATTTAAAGTAGTAACATGAAAAACTCATCATCATCATTTCAGCCGGAAGACGTCCACTGCTGGACATAGGCCTCCCGCAATTATTATCACGTTTATAGATTGAACGGAAGATCTGTAACGGAAGTTACAGAGATACATACCAAGCTAACAAAAGCGTGTTAGGTAATTAATAAAAGGGCGATACATTGGGCGGTTCTGTTGCAATCACTGATTTCTACCGGACAATCCGGATCCTCAGTATGACCGACAATTTAGTAGCAGCAGGAAATCAACAAAATCAAGGTCTCTTTACAGCATTATCAGATAGGTGGGTTTCTATTTCAGAACATCAAACTGAACAACCTGAGCAGTGGTGGCTCAGTGGTATCGTCCCCGACTTAACCCATTTAATGCGTACTCTACATTACGCCGATTGGCGTGGTCCGAATCCGAGTAGAAAAAATAATACGCCAATCGGCGTGCGCCACATTGAATGGGTGTTTTATATTTTACGCGAAGATTTAATAATAAAGTATAGACCAATGTGGAAGTGAAGAGAAGAAGTGCTGAAAAAGCCGATTGTTGTGTTATTTTTTATTCGTCAAGTGCGAGTCACGCCGATCGGCGTTACGCCGCATCTGGGTAGCGAGAACAAAATTAGTTGTCGCAATGAATGGGTTAAGTTAATCCCGACTTAGGTAAGTTGTAGGTCGAGGATTAGAACCTAGGTAGGGGCTTTAATTTGTGTAAGTAATTTCATCACCACTGCAATCAAAACGGTGAAGGAAAACATCGTGAGGAAATCGGCATGTCCTAGAACCGAGAATTCAAAGACATGTGACATCTACCAATCCGCACTGGGCCCGCGTGGTAGATTACGGCTGATTCCCTCTCACCGAGAGGAAGCATGTCTCAGCAGTAGGAATGATATACGCTGATTATGCTAAATTGAACTACTTTCCCCATGGGACCAACATCGTATTCGCGAAAAAATAGTCACAGTATTTTGAGACAAACCAACACATTAGGTAAATCATAAAAGTGCCAAGTAGTTTTAAGGACCTAGGTATTACAGCCGGCGTAGCATGACCAATTCTATATCTATTCTACCACGAACAAATACAGTTCCTTAGGGTTTTTAATTCTGTAAAAATGTTTCTATCTCATCAGAAAAATAGTCATCATACTTGACATCGTATTTTTGTCGACTGAAGAATAGAAAAATCTCTATTTTTCAGTTTTAGACAATTTTTCTACGATACGATCTATCATTTTGTCTTGTCTTCCGTCGACAAATTCCGTTTCTAGGGCGGTCATGCTACGCGTGCTGGTGTTATTGTTTTTTTTCTATAGCATTACGCTATTTAACAACGTTGATTGCATTATTTACAGTATTGAGCAGATGAATATTTCGAACAATGCATGAATAATTAATATTTTGAGCATTGAATTAGCAATATCCTACAAAACGATTCAGATATTGAATAACAGTGTGCTACGCAATTAGGGTGTTTGTAATCAACTCAGATCCGATACATAGAGAAGGTCTACCTATTTTTATTTTTGATTTTTGCAGACAGGAAAGAATGCCAAGAGAATGTGCAACAAGCCAGCATGCAATCAAAATGTATTACGATATTTTAATTTATATTTGACTAGACTGCATAGCGTTGCATACAAAAAATTTGCGCAGACTACGACCGATTGCACAAAATTAATAATTCATTGTTGCATTTATATGCCACCGCCAAAATATCGCATGTGGAAACAGGGCAATGACCTTTGAGAATGTCTGGTCGGTTGATTTAATTTATTTTTAAGGATGTTTAGCTTACTGTTCTGTGTACCAATGGGGAGGTAAAGTAATCAAATAACGTACATATCCAGTAAAACTTTGTAAAATCAAGCAAATACCTTGTAATAGATCCTACGTAAATAATGATACTACTAATACATAGGTAACATGATGGTACTTGAGTTCACCAATGACCGTTAAACGGGCACAAAGCCAGATAAATTTCAAAATATTTTATTCCACATAAACCTACATGGGCACTTATGAAATCTAAAAAGCAAGGTGTACGGGATAGAGAACAAGAATCGGCAAGCGTTGCGTGGGACGCCCCCCATCTAGATAGACCGACTACCGAAAGAAAGTGACTGCGACGAACTGCATCGTGACGATGCGGTAGGCGGAGGAAAGGATGTTGTGGCGCAGCTTGGGCACCCCCAAGCGGCTTATGTATAACAGTGGACCGGTAGGCTATTGATAGGTGCACAGTTCCAATTAGTCATTTCTTAAGGAGATGAGCCGGAAAGAAACGCCACAAAGGCACCTTCTAAAAGAAGATTGGCTTATTATAGTGCGATATAACACGCTAATATACATACGTACTAACAGGAAGGACAGTATAGGCCTATCAACAAGTGCACCTGACGCTTTTCTAGGCAGTAGGTAATTCCAAATGGAAAACCGAATACTGCCCTACCTGCATGCATAGCATGACCACCGTAGAAAGGGGTTTTGTCGACGGAAGATTAGACAAAATTACAGATTGTAGAAAGATTAAGGACAGAATTAAAGATTGTAGAAAGATTTGTACAGTTTTATGCTGACGTAGCATGACAGTTCTATCTCTATTCTACCAAGAATAGACAAAGTTCTTTCTATGGTAGTGGTCATGCTACGCGCGCTGGAGATCAAACTCATGACCTCATGTTCAGTAGTAGTGCTTGCGCCCACTAGACCAACAAGGCAGCGAACTCTAGTTTTTTTTAAATAGATTCTTCACACGGACTGCCAATCGGCCATGGGTCAGACCTCAACAATATAGGAAAAAACATTCTCTTCATCTAGATGTTTTGGAGGTTTTATCATTTACCTCTGACATTGAAGTTGTTGGCGAAGTTTGTATGCAAGGTATGGAGAGTCTAGAAAAATGCTAGTGATTGATTTCAAGGTTGACTCTTCCAGAGGTTTCCTTTTATTTTAACTACACCTTGTTCTAGGGACAATTAATATGTTAAAGTACCTTTGTCTGAAACAAACATGAAATCAACATTTTCTTCAGTCGAATACAGAAACAATTGTAGATAGTGAAAAAAATCTTTAAGGATTTACACTACTCTAAAGCTACATACTTAATACGAAAATATAACTATGTTACAGATAATGAATTACAGTATTAATTTAATTATTAATCTTAGGGACTCGGGACCGCCTTTATATAACGGACCCAAGCGTGCGTCGGAAAGCACATTAAGACGTTGGTCCGTGCCAGGGTCGCGAGATTGTTCGAAAGACACCGTGACCCTGGCACATGGGCAACTGAAGGAACACGGGTGGGTTTTAGTCAGTAAAAGTCTGACACGCCCTCCCGCTCCGCCCAAGAGCGGGAGACGTCATTTGATGATGTCCTACCCACAAAAAAAAGACGTTGGTCCCGGCTGTCATTCGTAGGTATTTGACAGTTATTACGGGTCGTTCATCGTCATTTCGGATAAACACGTCCACTGTTGGAAATAGGCCTCCTCCAAGTAATGGGGGTTTTGCCATAATCGCTACGCTTGGCAGGCGGGTTCACGATCGCAGTATGGTGGTTAAATGCGTAGTGAACGCTGCTGCGCATTGTCTAGTCGTTACGGGTCCCTAGATGCCCAAAAGTCTGATAATTTACAAGAGCTATCGTGTTACCCAATATGTAACGGGGTAGTGAAGGACAGTTAAGCAGTCGTTTAATGTAAAATACTGGTATTTAGCTACAACCGGTGATATAATATAATCTATACTTATAATAAAACTGTAGAGAGGTCAATTCTGTACATTAAATATACATTCAAAATTAATATTGGAGGATGAATGGTGATCGATACTGATGCCAAAAATGCAATCAGTAAATTTTTTGTCTGTCTGTCTGTCTGTATGTGCACGCATGGGTTAAAAACGACTGAAGGGATTTTAACCAAACTTGGTACGACTGTAGTCCATACTCCTGGGCAGGTTATAGGCTATATAACATAACGCTAAGACACATAGGAGCTGAGCAGTGACGATACCTGCGGGATATATTTCGACCTCCACGCGGGCGAAGCCGCTGGCAAAAGCTAGTCTATACTAATATTATAAAGCTGAAGAGTTTGTTTGTTTGATTGAACGCGCCAATCGAAAAATTCTTTTTGTGTTGGGTAGCCTATTTATCGAGGGAGGCTATAGGCTATGTAACATCACGCTAAAATTAGGAGGAGCGGAGCAGTAATGAAAAATGTTGCAAAAACGGGGAAAATTTATTCCTTTTGAGAGTTTCCGTTGCGTGCGCTGCGTAAACGGTTAAAGTAACGCAAAAATCATGTATGACGGAATCGTTCCTTTTAAAAAGTTCTAAAAAAAGTCTGCGAGGGCATATGTCTATCTTTTAAGGTTGACTCACTATAACTCAAAAACTTTTTAACAAAAAATTAAACCGCCGAAAAACTGAAAAGCATAAAATAATACTTAAACCTTAAAATTATGAGTCGGCGCTTTGAATGATCCTTTTTCATTGATTTTTCAGCGCCGACTCAAAATTTTAAGGTTTAAGTATTATTTTATGCTTTTCAGTTTTTCGGCGGTTTAATTTTTTGTTAAAAAGTTTTTATTTTATATTTTTTTGTGGCTTTAATGTACTAATAATACTTGGCAAAGTATACCCTATCCAACACAAAAAGAATTATCAAAATCGGACTACTCTGTATAAAGTTATGCGTGTTTATACATTACAATCAGTGAGTGAACAATCAATCATCCCCTGTTTTCCGACCCTTAGGGTTCGATTTTGTTATCCAAATTTATATGGGACCACCTTGGAAGTATACCCTTTCCAATAGAAGAAGAATTGTCACAATCGGACCACTATGTAAAAAGTTATGCGTGGTCATACATAAAAAAAAAAAAAAAAAAATATACGCGTCGAATTGATAACCTCCTCCGTTTTTTTTCGTCGGTTGAAAAGGAGCGAGTAGCAACGAAAAATGGACGAAAACTAGCAGGCAAATCGATGCGACGGGAAGGGTCACGGGAGCAAAAATTTGACGCGGACGAAGTCGCGGGCAGAAGCTAGTACCAAGATAATTGGTAAAAGTCTACGCAGATTATAACAGTATTAATCATATCTCGAATTAGTTTGAACCGACTAAGACTATTGCAATATGCAAAATTAAAATGCATAGGTGACTGACCTGGCATTTTAATTCCGAAGGTCTAGACTAGCCTTTGGCGCGGGAGATATTAAAGTGCACAACTGTGTGCGCAGACATAGAGGCACTCACTCTTTCATCACTCTCATAGTCCGATGGGACGGCAATCCGTCATGACCGGAGAGAGATCAGGCGCAGGACCAACGCCTTTACGTGCTCTCCGAGGCACAGGGCTCACACCGACGAACTTCCAAACTTTGGGCTGTTACTAAGAAATTCTTAATGGAAAACCAATAACACTGTGTTCATCATCGTCATCATCATTTCAGCCGAATGACGTCCACTGCTGGTCATAGGCCTCCTCTCGGTGAGAGGGAGTGGGCAACAATCCACCACGCTGGGCCAGTGAGGGTTGGTAGATGTCACATGTCTTCGATTTTTTGGTTCAAGACATGCCGGTTTCTTCACGATGTTTTCCTTCACCGTTTTGAAAGCAGTGGTGATGAACTAATTTACACAAAGTAAAGCGCCTTCTTGGGTTCGAACTCACGACCTACTACTCGTAAGTCGCGGTCGTTACCACTGGGCCACAACTGCTCACAGACACTAACACTGTGTTACTTAGAAGTATTCGCTTCAAGCACTAGGTGACAATGTTGAGGGTGAAAATGTAGTTACTATTCTAATTGTAATAGACTCTAGTACAATTGATTTCGTAATATAGTTTCAAGTTATAGGTAAAGTAGGCACTATAACAGGTCTTCGAAACACCTGATATTACAGATTTCCGGTCCGCAATTAAAAATGTGAAGCAATGGCAATCTGTTTCAATTGCAGTGGACTTGGCTCACACAAACCACATTACTGTTTTACTAGTTTAGGATCTGATCCATAAAACTATCCGATTTACGACGTAGATACTTTCCAAAACTAGGCCGAGGTAAGTACACTTACATTTTACTAGAATTCACACACTATCAAATACAATCTGAATAATTTTGAAGGATATTGCTTCATACGTTCGAAAAATTTGTCAGCTCAGCAACATAAATGAAGCAATGGATGTTTTGAACTGTCAAAATGAACGCCATTCCTACTGTTCGTGTGGTACACAATTATCGCGCTGGTTTACTATTTATTATTAAATCTAAATATATAAAAGGCAAACCTGACTGACTCATCTATCAATGCACAGCCGAAACAACCAAACGGATTTCGCTGAAATTTGGCATACAGATAGTTGTAATGACGTAGGCATCCGCTAAGAAAGAATTTTTGAAAATTCCCCCCTTAAGGGGGTGAAAAAGTGGTTAAAATTTTGTATGGATTTCCGTCATTTTTAGAGCTACAAACCTGAAACTTTGTTTTTAGTTTAACAATTAGAAATAAACAATTACGTGTCCTAGGGTTTTTGAAAATTCAACCCCTAAGGGGGTGAAAAAGGGCTTGAAAGTTTATATGGGGAAACAAGATTAGTTAAACAATTTTATTCGAAACTTCACAGGAGTACTTCTATCAATAAATGAGAAAACAAGTGTTTCAGGCTCTGTCAGAATTCAACCCCTAAAAGGTGGAAAAGGGGTGACAATAATAGCTTTTGGCCGCGACTTCGTCCGTGCAATTCGCTACGCTACGATATAACCGAACTCCACGCGGACGAAGTCGCGGGAAAAAGCTAGTAGGTTTATACAATTCTATGTGTAGGTCAGCGATTAGTGGGAATTTAAGATGTACATATAAGAATTTATCGTGGTTTTAAAAATTGATCTGCGCCTTGTCAAATAAAAGTGTTGTAACTTTAATTTCAAAACATTTAATGTTCTGATTAAAATAAAACGTATGAGATTATAATTCATACAATTTAAAAAGATAGATTGGCCAAGGTAGACTGGTTATAGTTGGTCACTTTCTAATTAGGTCATTTTAGCATAGCGTTTTATCAACATCTAAATTAACCATTGTGTTGTATTTTGTGCAATTAGTTCATTTACTTTTTGTTTTTTTTTGTTGACCAAAGAGTCAACGAAGGAGAACACAAGATGTAATGTCTAGTTGATAACTTGACATAAGACGCGTATTTTTCAAAGGAAGTCAAAGGTGTTAGTGCCAAGAAGGCGAGTCTTTGCATATTAGCTCTTCTTTTATCATAACAGTCAGTTTAAAAATAAGGAGTAAACCACTTGTGGTTTACTCCTTACTTTTTAATCGACTTCAAAAAAAGGAGGAGGTTATCAGTTCGAATGTATTTTTTTTTAATGTTTGCTACCACATAGCTTTTGACTGGGTGAACCGATTTTGATGATTCTTTTTTTATTTGAAAGCTGGTTCCCGTGTGGTCCCATTATAATTTGGTTCCATTCGGACAATGGGGTGCATGTGAAAACCATATAAGTCTTAAATTTGCATTAAGTATTTGAATCTATGTTCGTGCCCGATTAGTGGCAACAGGCTCACGTCCTATAACATAGGATTTCAATATAATTCGCGAAATGTTGGTGTAATATAGGTATACTTCTGCCAAACCCTTCGGAGAAACAAGCCATGATGTTATAATCATCATCATCATCATCATCATCATTCCAGCCGTAAGACGTCCACTGCTGGACATATGCTTCTCCCAATTTGGGGTTTGCCATAATTGCCACGCTTGGCAGGAGTGTTGGCGATCGCAGTATTGTGGTAAAATGCATAGAGCATCGTTATTCTATCCATTCTCTAGTAAGTCCCTTAGTCGCCTTTCGACACCCACGGGAGAAAATGGGAATGTTATGATGTATAAATAAAAAACATCCAGTTGATAATAATACTAAGATCGTAGCATACTGTGTGAGTCAGCCAATCGCTACTCATCCGTGTCGTTAAGAAAGGCGCACGCGCGTAATACCGTTGCGTTTGTCGACACCGACACCCAACAAGGTCACTGCTTGAACTTGGGCTCATCTATTTGTTTCACTAACTAGATTAGATTTCTGCCAAGGTTATGGCCTAATATTTCCTGAAAATTGTAAAGTAGTATCTAGGCCAAAATTTGTTTAGGATTTCAAACTACCTACTTTTTTAAATAAAATAAATAAATAAGTGCATTTCATTTATCTTATTTGGCTTACATTGCAGGTCGAGGAGTCTGAAAATTCCTGTAGTTGGAGGCTCCACTTTTGCCTTTTATTATAAACGTACGAGTATAAACAGGTATATAAAGAAACAAGGAAAGGAAAAAATTGAAAAATAAAAAAAATACGATATATTTTTATGAGTGTATGTTTGTGTATGGGGGTGTGTGTGTGAGAGAGAGATTTTCAGGATTTATGAGTTAGTTCTGCTCTCAAAACGGTGAAGGAAAACATCGTCCGTCAACCAAAAATTCGAAGACATGAGATATGGCCTGGACTGGGCCCACGTGGTGAATTATGGCCCGCTTCCTCTCACTAAGAGGAAGCCTGTGTCCCAGCAGTGGGAACATTATAGACTGCTGATGTATGAGTTAGTTGACATTAAGAATACCTTATTCTTAATCTCAACTGACTGAAAGACATTTTATGATTTTCGTTTAGAAAATATTCTCCTTTACTTTTTGTATAAAAACTTTTGCATATAATATGATGTCATACGAAATGTATTTATCTATATTCTCTACATTATATTTAAAGAGTGAAATATTCAAGCTCATGTATTACGGTAGTTAGCTAAAACGATAACAATTATGGCAAAAAAAATCTAATGACTCTATGTCGAGGGACCTTGAAGCTCTATCTTTCATAAACAGCTGAACTGTTGTTTCGAACAAGTTTATACATGAAAATATCTACATTTTGGACACAATGACACTAATTATGTTTTGTGATTATAACTTGTACTGATTAGGTTTCCGTACGGCTTTTTAAGGTAATAACTGAAAATCAATGCTGTGTGGTGGGTAACCTTCTTGTCACAGTCATGTCATGCAGCTGTCGACTATTTCTGTTGTGTGATCGTAATTATATTTCTATTCTGTTATTATATCATCATTTGTCATCATTTCAACCGAAAGACGGCCCACTGCTAGATATAGGCCTTCTCCAAACGGGGTCGCCGTTAGCGCCATGCTTGGGCCAGTGGGTTGGCGATCTGTCTGTTTACCGGTCGCAAGAGTTACTGCTAGGTCTTGGATTCGACTGCCAAATCAGACAGTGT
Source organism: Aporophyla lueneburgensis (assembly GCA_932294355.1). NCBI lineage: Eukaryota > Metazoa > Arthropoda > Insecta > Lepidoptera > Noctuidae > Aporophyla > Aporophyla lueneburgensis. Next base: position 6,543,869 of record OW028746.1, read on the forward strand.
TATTTGGTTTCCATAAGGAATTCCTCAGTAGCAGCCCAGAGTCTGAATTTTTGTCCGTTTGATTGCAATAGGCTCGCCCTTATTACATGGGGTTTAAACATCACTAATGAAACGCGGGTGAGCTGTAGGTATACCTTTGCTTACCCGGCGGGAAATACAGGTGTGCTCTTATGTTTATAGAACAGGAAACAAAACAGAGGACTTGTTTGTATACCTCATTGCACAACTTATGAATCAATAATTTTATGAATTAAACTAGCTTCAGCCCGTTACTTCATCAGCGTGAAAGTTCATGTTCCCACGACCCCTATAATAACGCGTACCCTGCGAGGCGAGTACGGCTTACTATTATGGCTTGAGTCACACATTTTCATCACTGTGATAAAATGCGTGACTCAAGACTACTATCACAGAGGCCGTGCTCGCCCCGCGGCCCGCATTGTTACTTCGTTTTCCCTCAGCATTATTTCTGACTTTTTTTGTTTTGTCTCGGATCCTCGGTCTTACCGTGATCTTAAGTAGCTAATATAAGCGCGTTCCAACAAAAAAACGAACAGAAATCAAGTAAACTCTGTGGCTTTAAAATCAATATTTAACTATCTTTAGAACAATGATCACATTACACCTTCACCGAATTACCAGGAAATCATAGAGGAAGGAAAGCATTAGCCTTCCTCTCTTCCATGACGTCTTGGGATTATGCGGTCTGACAGTAACCAGTAATAAATTATATTTATTTAGTACCTAAATTGGTTATATTCACTTTCTCTCGTGGAATTGTTTTATAAATAACAACTAGAATAGTTCGGTGTTCTATTACGTCTAGGTGTCAAGGTTTATGTCTAGACATAAGAATTTCAGAACAGAGCGAATGTTGTAATTTGGCACGACTCACTTATTCTTGATACTTGCAAATACGGCACCCTGATGGTGTAACACAAAAATCACAATTTAAATACTTTTGAAGGATAATGCATATTGCTAATCTAATCTATATTTATAGATCTATACTAATATTATAAATGCGAAAGTAACCCTGTCTCTCTGTTACGCTTTCACGACTAAACCACTGAACCGATTTTGATGAAATTTAGTACAGGGTAAGTTTGAACCCCAAGAAAGGATGACTACTTTGTATTCCGCGACTTTGTCTGTGTTCGCGATAACCGATATTTACGAGGACGAAGTCGTGAGCAAAAGCTATTGCTTCATATTATGTTCGCAAATTTGTCTGCTCAGCAACGTAAATAACGCAATGTATGTTTTAAAGCATCAACATTAAAGTCATTCCTTGTAGGAGTTTCTTACACTTAGTGATATGATAACGGGGTGATTCTATTGGGGTGATGAAATAAAACCGACCACCGTGAATGTTCGTTAAACACTGATTTATTGAAATATATTTTTACATATTATTTGCAATAATGGATATAAATGCTGTGTGTGCAGAATGCACGGAGCGCAAGTCGTTAAAGTAATGTACGGTTCCGTACATCCTGCCCGCCCAAACGGGACAACTAAAATGATTGATAGATAGACAGAGTGTTGTTTTTAACCCCCGACGCAAAAAGAGGGGTGTTATAAGTTTGACGTGTCTGTCTGTCTGTCTGTCTGTGGCATCATAGCTCCCGAACGGATGATGCGATTTCAATAAAAAAAATATGTATTAAAGGTGACTTATCTGCGAGTGTTCTTAGACATGTTTGATGAAAATCAATTGAGCCGTTTAAAAGTTGTGGGGGGGAAAGTGGGGAAGAGTAACCGAATGTCAGCAAATATACTCGAGTGGGGTCTCAAATGAAAGCGCACTGAAAGAGAATATTGATGAATTAATCGAAAGTGTTCTTAGCTTCGTTTGATTCTACATTATATTAAGTATATACCTATAAAAAGTACAAAATAAAAAATTAAATTAAAAATTTAAAAAACCCCCGACACAAAAACCTAATTTCCCTTTAAAAAGTAAAAAATAATATTAAGTAACTCAATCTTAAAGTACCTAAGAATGTATTAATAATTCAAAAAAAAACGTCGCGTTGGGGGACCGCTCCGCGAGTGCAGACGTTGTTGACTGCTTAGTTAGGTAATAAGACTATTGGTCATTAAATTGTTAGGTTTGAAGCGGTCCCCCAACGCGGCGTATTTTTTTTTTGAATTATTACAGACAAGTTGATATGAATGAATAATAAAATAATAATAGATTGATAGATAGCTAAATGCGGTAAAACATAAATTTAAAAGACTATTCTAAGATACACATGTCCTTAATCATCGCGGTCTTGTGAGTGCACTGATCGCATAAACGTTGGCGAGGTGGCCCTATCTACACCGCTAATTGTAAACACTTCACTACACTTTCTCACTGAATCCAGTAAACGTGATGTTACCGGCGCTGTGTCCGCCGTCGCGCCTGTCACTGGCCCCACCCAGCCAACCTCCTGGCCCTGGGGGGCCGGCGACGCTGCTACTCTATCCGTACTTCGATGTTTTCTGATGAGGTACACGACAACGCCACCCAAGATGATAACTGAAGCTACACTGATGTACAGCACAGTATAGTGATGAATGTCGTGAATGCTCAGGTCTGTCGACGACTGTTCCTTAACCTCGTCAATCTGAGCCCTTAACCGATTCCAAATGAGATGATGATCTTCGGCTACTGTGAAGTTTTCTGGTGTAGATGTTTTCATGATTTTGTTTAGCATAGACACCTCTGGGACTTCGATGTAATGATGAACCACCCAAAACATAAATGTGAAATGAAAGCCAAGTTCAATATTATGATATATGCCTTAGTTGTTGACTTCAGGGACAAAAGAAGTGAGATCTAAATGGGTGCCAAGTTCAATGGTCAGTCCTGAAATTTATTTATAACTATCATTTATTCTTACAACTTAGGATAGTATATTGTAGCCTAAGGTATGATTTGGCTAGTTCTCATATACGAATTATTATGTTCAATGGCTAGTATCTACCAGCAAGCCAAAATTTAGGAATAATAAAATAAGAACCGACAAGTAACAGGTTTAGAACTTGCGTAGGCTATAATATAATTCGTATATGAAAACTAGCCAAGTCAGACCTTAGGCTACAATATATTATCCTAAGTTGTAAGAAGAAATGATAGTTATAAATAAATTTCAGGACTGACCATTGAACTTGGCACCCATTTAGATCTCACTTCTTTTGTCCCTGAAGTCAACAACTAAGGCATATATCATAATATTGAACTTGGCTTTCATTTCACATTTATGTTTTGGGTGGGATATCATTACTTTTTGTACATAAATTATTAGTAGGTACTTATTTATAACAAAATTAATACCAAATGGTTTTTATTACAAGTGTTCCTAATAGAAACAATTAAGTGAAAAATTATAGTAAAATTATAAAAATTTACCAGTTTCTGATTGGTTCCTTTGTATTCACCTAATTACCTATCTGCATGCCAAATTTCAACTTTCTAGGTCACCTGGAACTGGGTTAGAGTTTTGATCTATAGGTCAGTCAGTGATAAAAATGACGATTTTTGGACGTTAATATCTAAATAACCGTTTGAGATGTGTTTATGAAATTTGGAGCACATATGTATCTTACAAGTTTCAATATATGAGCCAAATTTAACACGTTTATGTGAAATAGTTTTTGAGTTATGAGGGGGTCAAAAGTGGCTCCAAATGGTTCGTACACACGGTGCTGCTCGCCAGTTCTGTTACTTGAACTTGGCTTGACACGCTCCCGCGTGTCTAGATATTTACATGATTGATGAAATTATTATGAGCATAAATACTAAATGTATCCCCTTTCAATGTGCAACCTTGACCTAGGGTAATAATCGCGTTGCCGACAAGGTTGACCATTGTAACTCCGTTGGCGCAAATTATGCGCACTTGGCATTCCGAGCAGCATGTATGATTTTACGGAGTGGCATAATTGTTTTTTATTGAATATTTCGATTTCACAGATAGACTGCTTTATGTTTACATCGTAAATGGGCATGTTTAATGAGCATAACAAAATATTGCTGGGAACATGTGTACATAATTGAAGGTCGGCTTCTGATAGAAGGAATGCCTTTCTTTTGCGAAACAGATATAGTTTTGTTTAGCTCAAACAATTCACTGCTTAGGAGGGGAAATATGATTTCGATGATTAAGTAATTTGAGTAGACATTAGCTGATACTTTAAGCAATCGATACAAGTCCTTGATATTTTGCGATTCTGCTGGTAACGTAAGTTTACCATTCAGTTGGCTAGAGATGACGCTCAGCTGGTACGATAACTGTTCCGGTGACAATAACATGACAAATAGTAATAAGAAACTAGTGAACAGTCTCTTCAATGATTATTGACGTTATTGCGAGGGAGTTGATTTCTCTTGCTTCGCTTGGGTAAATTGTCTTCATTGTCATTTTGATCCTGTGTCGTGTCCTCGTTTACTGGTAACAACACAAGTCTGGTGACAGGGCGTTTTATGATATTATTCTTCGTTTTTAAACTAACTACCCTTACATAGCCATCCTTCCCAGGATGTACTGCTTGAATACGTCCTAACGCCCACTTGCCGGGTGGCAAGTTTTCGTCCTTGATAAGAACGACGTCATCGATTTGGAAGTTCCTACTTGGCTTACGCCATTTTGATCTAGCCTGCAGTTGTTGAAGATATTCGCTAGACCACCTTTTCCAAATCTGTTTGTTGATTGATTGAGTGAGTTGCCACCTTGTTGATTGATTTATGTGATCTGGATCCGTCTGCGGCCTAGATAGAAGTGTGCCACCGATCAAGAAGTATCCTGGCGTAAGAAAGTCGTCATCAGGGCTCTCTGTCAACTGACAGAGTGGTCTTGAGTTCAGACATGTCTCGATTTGGTGTAGTAGCGTAGTAAACTCTTCGTAAGTGAGTTTCTGATCGCCGATGATACGCTTTAGATGATATTTAAGGCTTTTCACCGCAGCTTCCCAGAGACCACCTGCACTTGACCAGGAGCATTGAAGTGCCACTTTATGTTCATGTCATTGATATTATTGAAGAAATCGGTGTTGATGGTGGCTATGATCTCTTGATACTCCTTCTTAAGGATACGATTGGCTCCTACGAAATTCGTGCCATTGTCACTGTATACGTGACTTGGCGTTCCACGTCGTGCCGAAAACCTACGAAAGGCTGCTAAAAATGCTGGAGTACTCAGATCGGAAACTAAGTTCCAGATGGGTAGCCTTGGTACACAAACAAACAAACACTGCAATATACCCTTTGACGGTTTTGATTCCACGTCCCTTATTGGCCTTCAACTCGACATGTCCGATAAAATCAACGCCGGAGTGAGAGAAAGGTCGTGACGGGATAACTCGTGGCTGTGGAAGATCGGCCATGATTTGCTGATATTGTGTTTGACTGAAGCGCTGACACTTAACGCATGTTCTCAACTTCCTCTTGATGGTACGGATTCCACTGATTATCCAATATCTGTCTCTGATGTATGAAAGTGTCAGTCGCGGACCTTCATGCAATGTGATGATGTGAGCCTGATCAATGATTAAATCGGTGAGACGACTATGACTTGATAATATGATGGGATGTTTTGATAAGTCGCTCATACATGCGTTTTTGAGTCGTCCACCCACTCTAAGGATCCCGTGCTCATCCATGAAAGGATTAAGACATGATATTTTGCTTCTAAGGTGCACGTGCCCCTTTTGATTGATAAATAAAATATCTTCATGAAAGTGGTGTAACTGATCATCTTTGATAATGATGTTCAATGCACCGCCCATCTCTGATGACGTCAATACATCCGTTCTTGAATTGTGTTTGCCTCGTGATTGCGTAATGAAACGCGATATCCAAGCGACTATTTTTATAATGCGAGTTAATGAGCTGTAATTCTGCAATAATTCGTGTATGATTGAAATATGATCTGGATATAAGGCTGTGTTTACACTAAGTTGCTTGGTTTCCAAATCTGGTGATTGATATGAGGTGATAGGAAGGGTCCTATGTTCGAAATTGGTTATCCATTTCGGACCCTGCCACCACAACGGATGGCTTGTTAACTTCTGTGATGTCAGACCCCGAGTAGCACAATCTGCTGCATTCTCTTCCGACCTCACATGATGCCAACAGGATGATGGAATGATACTACTTATTTTCATAATTCTATTAGCTACAAAATGCTTCCACTTCTTCACATCGCCTTTGATCCATCCTAAAACTATCATGGAGTCCGTCCAGGCATAAATCTCTACATCCTGGTTTGATAAAGATTCCATGACTTTCTTGATAAGTTGAGCTAGCAGTAGCGCACCGCATAGCTCTAGTCGTGGCAATAATACCTTTTTCGCTAGAGGTGCTAACTTCGTTTTTGCTACAGAGAGCGTCGATGTGTACTCGCCCTTATTGTCTTTTGCTACTACATACACAACACATGCGTATGCTTTTTCAGAAGCGTCACAAAATCCATGAATTTGGTATGATTGATTTGTGATAAATGATGTGTCGAAATCATTCTTAAGCTGAATCCAATCATCTTGAACAGAAAGCGAAACTTTTTCGTCCCACGATACATGTGATGACCATGCATTTTGAAATAGCAGATTTGCTCTGATTGTTAGTGGTGAGAGCCAGCCCAAGGGGTCATATAGTTTTGAAATTTCCGAAAGCAGCTGTCTCTTTGTGACGCGTTTGTCATGATGCTGTAATTGAGTTTGAAAGCTAAAGCTATCCGCTGAACACTTGAAGTCTAATGGGTTATTGAGTTGGTCAGTATTGGTGGTTGATTGGTGGTTGGATTTTGATAGATCGAATAAGTCATTTGTGACGACATGACAATTAAATGTGCGAATGTTGCCAGACAGGATCCATCCGAGTGCTGTCTGTTGCGCAATCGGAGCCTGTGCTGGTCCTTTGATGAGACCATCCATGATGATTTGTGAATAGATACTCACATCCAAGAGAATATCAATAGGTTTCGATACGTTGTATTCTGGATCTGCTAATTGAAGATGCTGGATATGAGACCACGATTGTTTTTTGAATGGTATACCAGGCAAGCAGTTAGCGACCTTTGTCAAAACCAGTGCTTCTGTAGTAAAGTGATAGTCGCCGTAAATAGATTGACAGTCGATTGATACCCGTCCTTTGCTTTGCCTAGCACCAGCACCTATTCCTGATATAGATGCGTTGTATCTTCGCCGCTGCAATCCTAACCGCTGTACAGCGTTTTCCGATATTAATGATATCTGTGATCCCTGGTCTAGAAGTGCCCTAAGCGTCACGTAGCTGCCATCAGAACACCTGACATTGATCGAAAGCGTGGTCAACAATAACTCTTCATCATCACCTGCGACATGATTGACATTAGATTGCTTATTTGATGATTTTGATGACGAATCAGCCATTTCGGAAGATGATGATGAAGTTGCATGAGGAGCTGATTTTGATGATGGAACACACGCTTCATGCAGTATTGAATGATGATCTTCTTGACAGGTTTTGCAACGTTTTTCTGAAGTGCATTGACTTCCATCGTGACTGAATAGGCAATTTCGACAAATATTTGAGTTTGTCACCGTCTTCAATTGCACGTCCGGTATCATATTCATGAATTTTTTGCACAAAAACAAGTTGCGTGCGTGACTAGAATTGCATACTGAGCATTTTGAAGTTTGAGTAATGATGGCTTGATAATTTTTGTTTGTGTAACCTTTATAATTGTTTTGCTTATTAAAGTTACTTGTGGATTTTGAATGATTTGGGTTCCGCTTGCTTGATGGTGTGGGTTCCTTATCGTTTTCATGAATAGGTTCAAGAGCGGTAAACTTATTCTCGAGGAATGCCATTAACTCGTCCAACCTTGGTAAATCACGAGGTGTCCTACGTGCTTCCTTATAGTCAGCATAAGTTTCTGGGTCCAATTTCTTGCACAATAAATGTACCAACAACGGATCCCACGTATTCGTATCAACGCCGAGATTGTGAATAGCATGAATACATTCGGTTGAGGTATCATACAACCTTTTAATTTCAAACGATGTTTGCTTTTGTACGTTGGGTTGATTGAGAAATATTTCGATTTGATTCGTGAAAAGAACTTGAGAATTATTGTACCGACGTAATAAGATCTCCCACGCAGTATCATAATTTTCCGATGAAATATTTAGATGATAGATGAGACGTTCTGCTTCACCCTTAAGTTTTCCCTTAAGGTGTTGCATCTTCTGAGCTTTAGTGATGGAGTTATTGTTATGAATTGTCTCCGTGAACAAGTCATAAAAGGTTGGCCAGTGTGTGTAGTTCCCACTGAACGATGGTATTTCAATGTGCGGAGTTGATTTTTCTAAGTGAGTCGTTGATGAGATTTTCTTATTCAACTCACGTTTGATAGATTTATAGGCCGATTCATGATGATTGAACTCCTCGTCGTATGATATATCTCCACCAGCAAGTATATGATCGATTTGCAAATGTTGAGCATCAATAAATGTCCACTTAGCTTGAACGTTCCTGAGCTCATCTTCTAGTTCCCATTTATCTGTTATTTGATCAACTTTGATACCCTTGATTAGCCGATTAAATGCCCTAAAATTTGTGCATTGCAATGATAACAATTCGTCTAACTTTCCATCTGGTTGAGTAGATTTTGATGATTTGCCGTAAGATGATATAAGATTACGAGTAGATTGATAAAGTTCTTTACCCTTTTGATATGTATTGTCAAGGAAATACTCAACCGATACATTTTTATGCTCAGATATTTTTTCGTGATTTTGCTCGAACTCTCCTCAAAGGCTGTCTAACGCTTCTAAATGTTTCCTCAAGTATTCGAAATTTTTGCGAGAATCCGAGTCCTTGTTGAAGTTCACCTTTATTGTAGTGAATTTGGTGATGATTTCAGATTGACGGGCAAAAAGAGCTTCCATGATGTAGGTAAAGGAACAGTCTTACTTGGTTAAATGATGATCCACGTAGCTGCTCGCACCTGATGCTGCTCCCACGAAGGTTGATAGCGCACGCTGAACCCTTGCGCTGCCCGATGATGAGCTCCAATGAGTTTGATGATGTTGATGTCACGCCGTGATACGACCGTGCTGTTGACCTAAGCTATATTAGCTCAAGTCAAGGATGCAGTGTGTTTTTCCCTATATTGAGTCCACACTGGTTTGATTTACAGAACCTTGAGTCCGAACCGTGCCTCTGACCAGTACGCGCGATAGGTCAAAGTACCGCGACGAAGTCCTGCAATGCTCGAAGGACCAAAATAAATGTAGGAGATTCCTACACTTAGTGATATGATAACGGGGTGATTCTATTGGGGTGATGAAATAAAACCGACCACCGTGAATGTTCGTTAAACACTGATTTATTCAAATATATTTTTACATATTATTTGCAATAATGGATATAAATGCTGTGTGTGCAGAATTCACGGAGCGCAAGTCGTTAAAGTAATGTACGGTTCCGTACATTCCTACTGTACTGTGACACTATTATCTCGCAGGGAAGCATGGCACAAAGGGGAGGAAGCTTAAACTCACAGTTGCAGACTTATTCCACATCATAAGTAGTCTATAACGTTCCCACTGTTGGGACACAGGCCTCCTCTCGGTGAAAGGGAACGGGCCATAATCAACCATGCAGGCCCAGTGCGGGTTGGTAGATGTCACATGTCTTCGAATTTTTGGTTCTAAGACATGCCGGTTTCCTCACGATGTTTTCCTCCACCGTTTTGAGAGCAAGCAGTGGTGATAAAATAATTTACACAAAATTAAGCGCCTGCTTGGGTTCGAACTCACGACCGTAGGTCACGGTCGTTACCACTGGGCCACCACAGCTCTCAATTTTACAGTGGGTGGCATAACGTAGCCAATTTCCAAACCGGCATGTCCTGGAACTAAAAAGTTGAAGACATGTTAGATCAACCAACCCGCACTGGGTCCGCGTGGTAGATTACGGCCCACTCCCTTTCACCGAGAGGAGGCCTGTGTCCCAGCAGTGGGAACAAAATACGCTGTTTTGAATGAATGAATGTGACGTGAAATATTGCAAACGGCTCGGCTATCCAACAACCAGATTCGCATAACCTCAATGTTTACTGTTTTTGTCTAATGTTTTTTGTATCGGTGTAACTTTAGACCATGTCTAAGGTCGATTAAAATTTGACCTCTCGTTAATTGCTAAATCACCAATCCTTAAAGTTAATTGAAGCAAGTTTTTAAAAAAATTGTGAATGCTGCGAACTTCTTTTTTTCCAGAGTCCATTTGGCAATTTGAAAAATATAGCGAAATTATTTCTTAATGTGGTCGTTTCTATGCATGCAGATTTGATGTTGGTATGTATTTAATGGGATTCGTTTTGAATCTAATAAAACATTCATCAAAATTAGTTGCCAAATGTCTAAATATTGATTGCGTACCTATCTACCGTTATATATGAAACCTAGTTAATATATGCGCCATATACCTACAGGGTCAAATTTTTGCCAGGATCTTCAACAGAGAATGTATTTTTGCAAACTCGTTCTCATAATTTAATTAAATCATTTCTTCATCACCTAGGGTCAATGTCACTTGGACGTCATAAATATTCATGATTGTTTTGCCTATGTGACTGTTAGATAGTTTAAATCTTTAACACAGTTAGTAGAGTCAACCTATAATGTTGCCACTGCTGGGACACAGGCTTCTTCTCTTCGAGAGGGAGTGGGCTGTAATTACGCGGGCCCGTTGTGGGTTGATCATCATCATCTCCGCCGAAAGAGGTCCACAGCTGGCCATAGGCCCCCTCCCCTTTGTGAGTTGATAGATTTGTTTTTTTTTTTAAATAAACCTGTAATAAGACAAATCGCACCTACGGTGCAACAACGTCACTTATGCCAATTTTGACAAAATTGATCGGAGTATGAGGAAAAGTAGCTACCTGCCGGGGTCGCGTGATTGTTCGAAAGAGATACCGTGACCCCGGCACATGGGCAACTGATAGAACACGGGTGGTTTCAGTAAAAGTCTGACACGCCCTCCCGCTCCGCCCAGAGCGGGAGAAGTCATTTGCCCCTTTATTCATAAACGATGTTTAAAGTTAAGTAATGATTAGCTGCTGTTTAACCATACATTTTTGACGTTTAAACGTCTCTTAACTTTAATCAACGTTTATGAATAAAGGGGTTGATGATTTCCCATCCAACAAAAAATAATAAAAAATAGCTAATGTACCCATTTATTAAATGTTCGCTTTAACTTTAATATGAAGTTAAAAGTTGTAATTTTAATATTACCAGTTAATTTCTTTAGTCATATCAATACATTATATTAGGGTGTGGAATTTTCAAACGCTTCTCCTGAAATATTACATCTTTTGCATAAGTGACGTTGTTGCACCGGAGGTGCGATATGTATAAAGGGAAAAAAGATACACATATTTTCGAATTTCTGGTTCTAGAACATTTTCCAACCCGGTTTTGAGAGCTCTGTTGATGAAATGACACAGATAATTAAAGTCATTTACGCCATTAAACCCACAATTGGTAGGTCGGGGTCGTTACCACTGGGCCTTTTTCAGATTATCTGGATATAGGGAAAGGGTCCCTGAATATCGCAGTGTAGAAAGGCTTTAATAAGTGAACATTTATTTCACTGGTAATTCTTGTCAGACGTGGCGAAGAAATTATCAGGTAGCCAACCTAGTGACAGTCGGTGACTTACTTAAAATCAATTGGTGATGCTTGTCACCAAACGTAGTGTTTCGAAGTTAATTATCATTCTGTATCGTACCTCCTTACATTGCTTAAGTATTGCGTCGTTAAGACGTTGCTATTGTCTTTAATTCTGATCCATGATTCTGGATTTCCTGTTACGACTATTGTTATCTTGTATGGCCGAATTACTGATGAATTGATATAAATATTAAGTAGGTTGAACACATTTGTCCCAAATACTACATAACATAATTTTGTTAAAGGTAGTGGCTGTTGACCCTCATGAGATCCTCCTACGATCTGTTTGCGTATGAATGGACAAACATCTTATTGGCAAGTTAGGAGTACCTACAGGAGTGATTCATGAACGTGAGCCTCCGCTGTCCGTCTGTTAGAGGGCTGTATCTCATGAACTGGTATAGGTAGACAGTTGAAATTATCACAGAGTGCCTATTTCTGTTTGCTGCTATTACAATAAATAAAGTTAAAACTAAAGGTACACCACCACCTTTTTTCCAAATAAGGAAGTATTATAATTTACGGTGGTACGGAACCCTTCGTGGGCAAGTCCGACTCGCACTTGGCCGGTATTTTTTTTTTAAATTTTAAGTTTTTCTTTTATTGTCAAGTGTGAGTATTTAATTTAAATCTTTACGATTTTCTCTTTTAAGTGTGTTTGTCTTTAATGCCTGTACTATTTAGTTTTTAACCGTATTAAATAAACTTAATGCATAATGGCTCCAGATGTTAGAACTTTTTGTGTACCAATATCGTTCAAAGCATCTTTAATTATTTATTAATTATAAATAAAAGAGATGTCCAAAAATCGTGAAAGACGAACCTTATAATAAGCAGAATAGGAAGGTCAAAGGTCCAATTTATATTCCTGTTCCAATAAAAATTAACGGAACCCAAATGCAATAAGACGGAGAAGCGAAGGCAATTTTTTGCTGGTCAACAATAAGATTTTTAATTTCTAAACCTCTAGTTAAATAATTGAACTTAACGCAGCCAGATAGATTACAAAATAGGGTATTGCAAGCATGTTATTAAAAGTCACTACCGAAAGTGCAGCTGAGAAATTGTTTTGTAAAAAGAATAAGATATTTTTATGCAGACACATACATAACTATGTGTAATGCTATTGTCGTAATCGGCGTAATGTTCACAAACTTGTATTTTGTTACTGGACAACCAAGCAGACATTTTCTACCTATTATTTTTACAATCAACCAAATTAGTAATTCAAATACAATTTGAACTGAGTGCTAAGTAACTATAAAATTGAGAAATGTTACCGACGTTCAAACGTAAGTCATAAAATCGCGATGGTATTTTTTCACTCACTACATTTTTAACCGACGAAAAAAACGGAGGAGGTTCTCAATTCGACGCGTATATTTTTTTAAATGTTTTTTTTTATGTATGTCCACGCATAACTTTTTACATAGTCGTGCGTTTGTGATAATTCTTTTTTTATTGGAAAGGGTATACTTCGAAGGTGGTTCCATATAAATTTGGAAAACAAAATCGTACCCTAAGGGTCGAAAAACAGGGGATGTTTGATTGTTCACTCACTGATCGTAATGTTTAACTACGCATAACTTTATACAAAGTAGTCCTATTTTGATAATTATTTTTTTATTGGATAGCGTATTCCTTACCTAGTATTATTAGTACATTAAAGTCACAAAAAATTATAAAATAAAACTTTTTAACAAAAAATCAAACCAAAAAACAAATGATTTTTTATTAAAAAGTTTTTAATACTATAGTCCTAAATTGATTTTAGAGGTTTTCTGGGCTTTTAAATGCTCCGTGATAGAAGTATCTATTATAAATTATTTACAATTTCTTTTCAAAAGAGTTAAGTCTACGTAACTTAGCGAATATTGCTTACACATTCATGAAGAATTTCAGTTATTTAGAGAAATAGTTGTTTTGCGAACGACAAGTACTTTTATACGTAACACACAATTCTTACTGACTTGGTAATAATCCACTTTTTATAACCTTCCATTATGTGTGTAATTTCTCCTGTTTGTTTAGTTTCGCACTCTTGTTACTTAATACTTAGGTATATCCTATTGTCTAGATAATTATTCGGTTGCTCCATTGGGCTAAAGGTAATTCTAATTATACAGCGTCTAATTAAATTTGCTTGCTTTACCTACGTGTTGGTTTTTGGATGGGAAATCATCAAATGACTTCTCCCGCTCTGGGCGGAGCGGGAGGGCATGTCAGACTTTTACTGAATAAAACCCACCCGTGTTCCTTCAGTTGCCCATGTGCCAGGGTCACGATATCTTTTTCGAACAATCTCGCGACCCTAGCAGGCAGCGGTGCTATCAGACCCCTTCAGTTTTGCTGACTACCTACTCTTTGAGGCGCGCGTGGAACACTACGCGCCGTCGACCCGAGCTTGGTCCTTACCGGGCGGTGAGCTACGTGTTGGGTACTTGGGTATCGATACCAAAAAATAATGAAGTAAAAAATAATGTTTATTCGTTTTTCCAACTTGGTTAAAAACTTTCAGCCCGGAGTCTGGATTTGTGCCCAGTTGATGGCAATAGGCTCGCCCCCTATTACATGGGACTTAAACATAACAGGCGAAATGTGGGTGTACTGTAGGTACACCTCTGCCCAACCCTTCGGGGAAACAAGGCGTGATGTTATGTTTTGTTAAAAACTTTAAATGACACTGTCATGTACATTAAGGTAGCCAAATGACTGTTATGTTATGGTTTAAAAAAATATCTATATTCCATGAAAATTTAACTACGTGTTACGTCGATAAGAAGTAGGGTTCAAAATCAGTCCAGATATTTCGTAGATTGGCTGCAAGCAACCAAAAGACTGACAGACAGACAAAAGAGATTTTTTTGCTTGAAGTAGGTTACGTATTACTTCCACGCATTTAGTAAAATCGGACACTTCAATTTTAGGTATTTGTACATAAATATGTTTAGATAAGGAAAAGAAACAATCCCTGCAGGGAGAGAAGAGCATGTGGGACTGCCTCACTGGTCTACTGGTCTGCCGATCTGCAATTCTGCTAATATGTCGCCGTGAATACTTAGATGAAGTTAACTTCAAGTTACCTATTAATAGTGTGAATTCCTAGCATCAGGTGTAATGACAGCCGTACGATATACAAAATAGTTCGGTTATAGGAATTTGCGCACAGATTTTGGCAATGGTTCGCCCACTATTAGGAAGATATGTATGAATTTATGTTTGTAAATGCCAGTTTACATACATAAGAAACTGTATTAAAATGCACAGGGTGATACTTTAATTTAAGCGTGTAAATAGCCTGGTGAAAAAGAAATTACCAATGTCCCCTATGCTAGGAAATATGCAAAATGATAACCGCCGAAAAACTGAAAAGCATAAAATAATAAACCTTAAAATTATGAGTCAGCGCTGAAAAATCAATGAACAAGGATCACTCAAAGCGCCGACTCATGCTTTTCAGTTTTTCGGCGGTTTAATTTTTTGTTAAAAAGTTTTTATTTTATATTTTTTTGTGGCTTTAATGTACTAATAATACTTGGCAAGGCAAGCCCTATCCAACACAAAAAGAATTATCAAAATCGGACTACTCTGTGTAAAGTTATGCGTGTTTATACATTACAATCAGTGAGTGAACAATCAATCATCCCCTGTTTTCAGACCCTTAGGGTTCGATTTTGTTTTCCAAATTTATATGGGACCACCTTGGAAGTATACCCTTTCCAATAGAAGAAGAATTGTTGCAATCGGACCACTATGTAAAAAGTTATGCGTGGTCATACATAAAAAAAAAAAAAAAAATATACGCGTCGAATTGATAACCTCCTCCGTTTTTTTTCGTCGGTTGAAAAAGATTTGGTGTACTCTTTTCATTAACTGTAGGTATTACTGTATTGTTACTTGTTAGCAAATTAGCTATTAATTTAATTTTGTTATCCGAAAAATTTGCGACAGGATTCCGTAGGTCTGTATTTTAATACACATGACTCTAGGAGAGACAGGGATGGAAGTTTAGGATATGAATGAGACCATGTCGTAGAATTAATTGGAATATATGATTTTAAATGTTTTAATTTTTCATACAAAATAATTTGACGTTACGATTATTTATGTAAAACAACTCCCTTACGTGAAATATGATAACGTCGCATTTCCTTAAGGTTCAATTTAATTATCAGTTTGAATGAAAATGATCTACTCGCATATTGACAATTACTAAAAAAAACGTTATGGTTCTTTTAGTAATTGTCAGTATGCGAGTGCCTTACGTACTAATTAAAAAAACCAGTTTATTCTTTGACATGGTTTTATTAATACCCTAGAGTCATGGGATGTCATACACGAAATTAAACTCAATATAACTTACCCGTTGTAGCATCGTAAAAATGCCCCTTGTGATGATCCGAGCAAACCTGAAATTGTTATAATTTGATTTAAGAAAAAAATAATTTTAAGAAAAATTAAACATAACAAAATTCGCACTTTCACAATGTTTCGTTCGTTATTTAAAATTTTACGTTCATGAGCTAATGACCACTGCCTTGTTTGACATTTATTTGCAGTTGGTAGATATGTAAGAATAGAAATAAGACATAATTCATCATCATTGTCCTACCCTTAAACGAATTTATTTTTAGAAACAGAAATAAGTGAAAAAAAGAAAAAAAAAATTGACACATTTCTTTTAGAAAAATCTTATAAAAATTAAGTCTCTTTTTACAAATGTACAAACCATAATAGGTACATACCTGCCAACACTATTCCAAAAAATATCCTTAACAACAAGAAATTATTGACACTACACATTTTTTTTTAATTATTTTCTTTAAAACACACACATGTATTTATATTCCGTTTTATTTCATGCCGGGTACATTTTTTTATATTTGTTATTTATGTAGCCATGCGTATTCTTTTTTTAAATAACTTTTCCCGCGATTGTCTGCGTCCGCTCGCACGCGTTTGTGCAAGGATGCGCGCGCAGCGGTCTAATATTACGTTAGAACTGATCGTGGAGCTGATAATACAATCGCTTCGAAATGAACACTCGCGGAAGTTAGACCAAGACCTTGAAGCAGCTGTCTCTGTTTATTTATTTTACTTGACACTGTAACTGAAATCTATGTATGTATAATGCTCCTGTAATTAAAAAAAAAAACTTTAATAGATTAATAAAAAAGACAGGTGGCGAGATGACTGGGGCCTGGACGCGTGCCCGGATGGTTAGAAATCGTTTCTGGAAGGTCTTGGGACCCTTTGCCCAGGCACAGTATACATAATAAAATCAGCCTTTTTTTTTCTGGTTGGGAATTCATCAAATGATGTCTCCCGCTCTGGGTGGAGCGGAAAGGCGTGTCAGACTTTTTATTTATTTATTTATAGGAGAACCAAAAGCTGTAACATATGTATAACAATTGTATAAGAAACATAAAGCCAATTACAGGTTCGCACGGATAAAAACAGAAAAAGTAATAGAGATTTTAAGATCACTAACAAGCACGATAGAAAAGATTACATATTATATAAGGTACAATAAGCATTATAAAGTTTAAAAAAAGTCGGTGTTCAGCCGAGCCCGTGCCGAAGAGGTTTTGGTGGTAAATGGGTCAAATGAGAACTCTTTACAAAGAATATTAAAGTCCTTACTCGCTCGCACCATGTAAGTATGAGTTATGGCTGTAGTTAGAAGCGGAAAAAGGAATGGAGATAGGTGGATGAAATCTAACTGATCGCTGAGGGACGTTGAAAGTCCTCGCGCACATGTGGGAGTGGCGCGAGGAGGCTAAACGCCGGGGCGAAACTCCGCTGCCGCGACAAATCGCGGCTCGGCGGACAGAGTTCCGGTGTGATCTCATGGCGACATGGCGGGTACGATTGTCGCAACCCAGCGCAGGGCACGCCACCATTGCGGCGGTAAGTCCCCTCTTTGAGGAGTGGATAGAGAGGCGTCACGGCGTCCTCACCTTCCGCCTGACGCAGGTTCTCACCGGGCATGGGTGCTTCGGTGGGTTCCTGTTCAGGATAAAGCGGGAGGATACGTCCGGGTGTTTCCATTGCGAGGATCGTCTGGAGGACACGGTGGAGCATACGGTGGAAGTGTGCCCTGCCTGGGCGGAGCACCGCCGTGTCCTCGTGGAGGCGATTGGCGGCGGCGACCTCTCGCGTCCGGCCCTGGTGCGAGCCATGGTACGGAGCGAGAGGGAATGGGAAGCCGTCACCTCCTTCTGCGAAGCAGTAATGCTCGCGAAGGAGGAGGCGGGGCGCGTGAGGGAGTAGCAGTCTCTGCGCCCTCACGTCCCTAGCCGCCGCAGGAGGAGACGCCCCGGGCGTCGGGAGTCAATAGCGGACTCCCGGCCACCGTAGGCGCGAGCTTGCGGGTGGCGAGCAGTGCCGTAGTACCGAGCCCGGTAAGGACCAAGCTCGGGTCGACGGCGCGCAGTGTTCCACGCGCGCCTCAAAGAGATGTCAGCAGCAGTGTAGGGGTCTACTAGGACCGATGCCTGCCGGGGTCGCGTGATTGTTCGAAAGAGATACCGTGACCCTGGCACATGGGCAATTGATGGAACACGGGTGGGTTTTAGTCAGTAAAAGTCTGACACGCCCTCCCGCTCCGCCCAGAGCGGGAGAAGTCATTTGATGATTTCCCATCCTGAAAAAAAAAAAAAAAAGGGACGTTGAAACGAAGTTTATGCAGGAGATCAGGACAGTCAATCTCGTTAGATATAATTATTAAAAGAAAAGTGCAATCAGCTAATCGACGACGATTTATAAGTGGCTGTAAATGAAATTTCTTGCAAAGATTTATGTAATTAACGGAATGGTATGGTATACGCAGTCGAAAACATAGAAAACAAATAAATATTTTTTGTATGTTCTCAATACGATCGATGTACTTGCCATAACACGGGTTCCATATTTGTGACGCATATTCCAGATGACTTCTCACAAAAGAACAATAAAGACTCTTTAGGGTTTTGGCTTCCTTGAAACAGCTGGCGATTCTCATTACAAAACCCAGTGACTTTGAGGCTTTGGCAACTATTTGCTCTATATGCACGTTAAATAAAAGTTTAGAATCATGGAAAACGCCCAGGTCACGTACACCGTCACATCTGTGTAATAGTTGCCCTTTAAGTTTGTAAGTCGTAGGCAGAGGAACGCGCTTTCTACTAAAAGAGATTACTGAACATTTGGCAGGGTTCAAGTCAAGTTTATCAAGCAATAATCATTTTTTTTCCTGACTAAAACCCACCCGTGGTCCTTCAGTTGCCTGTGCTAGGGCCACGGTAACTCTTTCAAACAAATACGCGACCCTGGCAGACATCGGCCCTAGCGGCCCCTTCAATTTCCGCATAATCAGCCTAACGACATTATACAATGTTCCCACTGCTGCGACACAGGCAGGCACAGTATAGGGAAAGTGAAAAAAAAAAGCACGAGTATGGAATACCAAATAGGACTAGGAACTAGGCACTAGGGATGTAACGGAGGCGAGTTTACCGAAACCAAAATAGGAGTTTTAAAATTTGGTTTATCGGAATCAGAACCAAAATCGAAATCGGAGGCGGAGCTGGAGGCAGGTGAGAGGCAATCTGATAACATAATACTAATAACATAAAATCATATTCAGGATTCCCTTAAGATTTAACCTCCGTTTTAAAAGTGTCCGAACCGAGGTTGAAATTGGACACGTAATTTCAGTCGGAAGCTCCGAGTTATCGCAATAAAAATTTAATATCTGTAACATCCCTGCTATGGACAGTCGCAAACTCGTCGCTAAAAATAATTAATTAAAGGCTCTGTTTCAATGATTGTTCGAGGTACATAATGCCAGTTATGGTTTTTTTTCTTTCCATGTTCTCGTAGTTTACTTTTATCTATCACTTTAAACTCGGGTTTAAAGTTATTAAAATATTCGCTATATCATTAAAAAATATTTAAAAAATATTGCTTCGTTGGTCTAGTGGCCGCAAGCGCTATAACTGTTGAGTATCAACTCTTGGGTTCGATTCCCAGATCCAGCAAAGTATTTTGTTTTTCACCCAAGAATGACTCAATAGCAGCTCGTAATCTGATTTTGTGCACAGTTCATGGAAATAGGCTCGCCTATTAGTAAATGGGAGCATGGAATTTAACCTCGTAAGGCCCAACCTAAATATAGGTCGATAAAACTTACGGCCCCATGTACCTACTAAAAAAAGACGCAAGTAGTTGCGGCCCAGAACTTCGATCTAGTAAAAATGTGTTTATATGAAAAGCTCTTGATTTAATTATTTTAGGGAGTATTTCCCCGGGGGTACTTTATATTTATTAGATGTATTCAAGGTTAATGATTTTTTGGTGACAGATTTAAATTGGTGGGATTATTTAAACTAAAAAATAGGTTTAAATATTATGTCATAATTTTAGGTCGCTGGGCCGTAATATAATGATTTTAAAAACTGTCTTGGGCCGGAATGCCTACATATTTTTGTCATTAAATTAGGTCGTTGGGTCTTACGAGGTTAATCATATGTGGTAAAATTTTAAATAAAATAAAATATAATATTGATTTATAAATATTTTATTTTCACCTTAAAATAATATTTCATGAAAAAGAAAAATCTCTAGATATATTTTACAACGATTAACATTACATTTTCGCAACCAATTAAAATGTAACACTGGGATACATTGAAAATAAACATAAAACATATCTATACTAATATAAGGTGTATCTATTCATACACGAAATATTTTAAGAGGTACACCTGTAGGTGGTACAGAAGCTATAGAAGCAAAAAGAAAATTTTTATCTAAGCGTTTTTGAATTTTCTTAATTATTATAATTTTAAAACTGCTTGAGACGTTTTGCATAAAACCTTTACTCCAAATTCTATAAATGGCCCGCCTAACGCTGCGAGGGCGGCGACCGGACGGCACGAGCATAGCCGCGGTGTCTCGGGCCGTAAAAAACGAGAAGGAGCCAGTATTTCTTATTTGCGTCAAATAATTTATAAATATTAAATTTTGAAAAAAATACACTTAGAATTTTTTCGTTGCTGTAGCTTCTTTACCACCTACAAGTGTACCTCTTAAAATATTTCGTGTATGAATAGATACACCTTATATGTATATACTAATATTATAAAGCTGAAGAGTTTGTTTGTTTGATTGAACGCGATAATCTCAGGAACTACTAAGCCGAATTGAAAAATTATTTTTGAGTTGGGTAGCCTATTTATCGAGAAAGGCTGTGGGCTATATAACATCAAGCTACAACCAAGAGGAGCGGAGCAGTAATGAAAACTGTTGCAAAAACGGGGAAAATCGCACGGGTAGGCTATTCTACGCGACGACGGGAAGGGTCGGAGGAACAAGAAATTTAACGCGAACGAAGTCGCAGGCAGAAGCTAGTGAGTTCATAAAATGACCGGGCTCCATCAAAATGGTTTCTGGTTGACGTCATCTCGAAAATGCTCAAAAGTGTACGCTATTTTGGTCTGTGTTATCTAGTTCTTAAATATAGTTTTCGATGCAAAAAGGCTCGTTCAGACTAGCACGACGGCGACGCGATGGTCGCCCCTGTGTGAAAGGTCGCGCGTTTTCGTAGAAATTGTTGTACGGATATAAATCACCGATTCGCGCGCGACTATCGCGAACGAGCCTTAAGTCTTGTATCCTGCCTTGATGGGGGACAAAATGACGAACATTAACAAGACTTGACCTTGACCTTACCTAATTCCAGCAAAGCTGGGATAGAGGGCAAAATTCCCCAATAGTGGTGACCGGCGCTCTGATTGTGTAACACACATTTTCGATCCGAGAGTTTTTAACAATGTTGCTAATCCATTTCTTCATGGAATTAAAAAAAAACCGACTACTCAACAACATAAATACCGCAATGTACATCGGTGAACTGTCAAAATGAAACTCTGCGATCAATTGTTCAATTTATGTGTTTTTTTTTTAAATCTTTATTTATTAACGAGGGTTTGATCACATAGTGAACATGCCACCCTCATAGGAAACCTTTGTTACATGCAAATCTTAACATCTACGCTTAATTCCTAAATTAACTAATTTATACAATATTCTAGCAGCCTTGGATGCTGGAAAAGCTAAAATAATATTGCATTCTCCTAACTGACAAATGTTCATATTGAATTGGTCTTGAATCAAATATCTTTCCACTCCGTTCCGGACACACTCCACCATAATATGAAAAGCATCCTCGACCACATTGCATTCCATACAGTTGGGAGACGTTACTTTGCCCATCAATGCAGCAAAACTATTCAATGGGATGTGTCCGGAACGAAGTCTCATACTCGTCACGATTTCTTGTCTATTCATATCGGCGTTATCAAACCAAGGATATGAATGGTGGGCTGCATCGTCCGATACCAAATATCCTTTGTCAATGACTTCTCGTCGAAGTATTCTTTCCAAAGTTCGCAACATTTTAATCTAACTAAACTTAAAATATCGGTCCAGTAAGGTTTATACATTACTGGAACACCTTCTTGGCACGCTGCTTTGGCTTAGTTATCAATTACTTCGTTTTCTTTAATACCGATATGGGAAGGCACCCATTGTAAAACAATATTTTTATTTTTATGTCTTAATTTTGTATGCTACCGGATAGCCACGAAAATTTCCTGAACACCTCATCAGATGTTGGAGTGCGCTTTTACAGTCAGAATAGATTACAGAACTTTGAAAATCTATCGATTCAAGGTATGAAATGGCTTCGAAGATAGCGATTAACTCGGAATACATGGCAGAAATGTTTGAATTTAACTGGAACTTAAAGGAGGTATTACTTTGAGGATCAAAAAACGCTGCTCCAACATTAATTTATGTGTGATACGATACGCAATTACCAGTTGCAGCAACGAACGTTGTTGTTGTTGTCGTAATTAAAGTGGCATTGTGCCCTGCCCGGGCACATTGCTTGCAGAACAGATGGCCGATGGGGCCGAAAGGTTCAGGAGTGGCGACCGTGTACCGAAAGACGTAGAGTTGGAAGGCCTCCCACAAGGTGGACCAATGACCTTGTGAAGGCCGCAGGAATCCTCTGGATGCGGGAAGCATAAAACCGAAGTGGCGAAGCTTGGGAGAGGCCTATGTCCAGCAGTGGACGTGTTTCGGCTGAAATACAAAACCCATAAAATGCCATTTGCTCGAAACTCACACAATGCCAATTGCACAAGACACATACTATGCTAGTTGCACAAAACACATACAGTGTTATGTTCATTGCGTTATTTATGTTTTGAGCTGACGAATTTTTCAAGAGGGCGCTCGGATGTGTATTTCGGACCAGAGAATGTAAGTAAAATAGCAAAATTATTTTAAAATAAGCATACATTTAAATTGTACGTTGGTACATTGAAATTTAAAACAACGCACGTGGATGATATTATTATCAGAAATAAAGGTTCGCGCAAACAGGCGCAACGCGACTCTCGTGGAACAATTTCTATGTAAACTTCATGGAAATTGTTCTACAAAGAACTGAAAACCAAAAAATTATAAACCTTTCAGTCATTTTGAGTTGGCACTTTGATCTTTGTTCATTGATTGTTTGGCGCTGACTCAAAATGACTGAAAAATTTATTATTTTTTGCTTTTCAGTTTTTTCGGCGGTTTAATTTTTTGTTATAATCTATTAAGTACTACTTGCTTGCGGACATGTAAAATCGGACTATTCTGTAAGAAGTTATGCATTACAATCAATGAGTGAACAATCAATCATCCCCTGTTTCACCCTTAGGGTTAGAATTTTCTTTCCAAATTTACATAGGGCCACCTTCAAAATATTACCTTTCCAATCCATATCCATACTTCCATACTTCCATACTCCATACTAATATTATAAATGCAAAAGTAACTCTGTCTGTCTGTCGGTCTGTCTGTCTGTCTCGCTTTCCTGCTAAAACTACTGAACCGAATTAAATGAAATTTGGTACACAGATAGTTTAGAGCCTGAGAAAGGACATAGGCTACTTTTTATCCCGGTAGTACGTTCCCGCGGGATAATTTCCGACCTCCACGCGGGCGAAGCCGCTGGCAAAAGCTAGTAAAACAATAATTATTAAAATTGGTTCAATCTGTAAAAAGTTATGCGTGGTCATATACATATACTATATACTAATATATAAATACTATATACTATATATACCTACTCTTATACTATATACTATATACTTATACTTTATACTTTATACTTTATACTATTATACTTTATACTAATATTATAAATGCAAAAGTAACTCTGTCTGTCTGTCTGTCTGTCTGTCTGTCTCGCTTTCCTGCTAAAACTACTGAATCGAATTAAATGAAATTTGGTACACAGATAGTTTAGAGCCTGAGAAAGGACATAGGCTACTTTTTATCCCGGTAGTACGTTCCCGCGGGATAATTTCCGACCTCCACGCGGGCGAAGCCGCTGGCAAAAGCTAGTAAAGAAATAATTATTAAAATTGGTTCAATCTGTAAAAAGTTATGCGTGGTCATATACATATAAAAAAAATATACGCGTCGACTTGAGAACCTCCTCCATCGGTTAAAAGCGCCTCGCGGCTCTCTGACCAGCGTTCGCCTCTGACGTTTTCTTGATGTGGCCGGTATCGCACACATACCTAGTTAATTTTTATGCCTAAATATGGTCCGTGTGAAAAGACTTTTAATTTTCATGCAAATTAGCATTCGTTCACATGGTGTCATTGTGGTGTGGTAGTGTTGTTATGGTACGTGTTATCGGGCCTTTAGTGAAGTTTCAATTTAGTGGGAGTTGCAGTCGAAGTATAAAGCAATTACGATCTCTTTTTACATAACACACTATCAATAAGAATCTGATTCATTTTGAAGAATACGACGAATCCAATGAACAACTTTATCTATACCTATCTATATCTATCTATATCTATACTTATAATAAAACTGTAGAGAGGTCAATTCTGTACATTGAAAATATATTCAAAATGAATATTGGAGGATGAATGGTGATCGATACGATACCAAAAATGCAATCAGTAAATTTTTTGTCTGTCTGTCTGTCTGTCTGTCTGTCTGTATGTGCACGCATGGGTCAAAAACTACTGAAGGGATTTTAACCAAACTTGGTACGATTGTAGTCCATACTCCTGGGCAGGTTATAGGCTATATAACATAACGCTAAGGCACATAGGAGCTGAGCAGTGACGATACCCGCGGGATATTTTCCGACCTCCACGCGGGCGAAGCCGCTGGCAAAAGCTAGTGAGTAATAAAGTTGTTCTAAACCCATTGCTTTATATGTTCAAAGAATTTGTCAGCACAATAACGTGTGCGTAACTAAATGAATGCCTATTCTACTGTGAGTAACGCAATTATCCCTCTGAGATTCCAAAGAGGGACAGAGTTACAGGTCTTTCAGGATAAAGAAGAAACAAAACAGAGATTCCACTCAGAGCACTGAAAGCTGTTGAGGGGTAAAAATAGGGATAACACAGCAAAATTCTTGCTGGTTATTAAAACAAAAGATTTTTAAATATTGCATTTTATTATTTATTTGTATCAAGTCAAGCCATTTCCTTGCTAAATGAAAATATTCACAGCACGTACTTGGTATACCTAGCCATTTCTCACAGAGTGGTCGAAATGGTACAGTTGTGATTCGAGGTATTTAATTTTATGAAGATTTTAGTCCGGTTTCATTTAAGCCATATGGATACTGCCCGGCAGTGACCATATAGAAAGTTCCATTTAATCTGTGAAAAGAACAAGCTAAATTATTAAAGATTTTTTATCTTATATCTTTAAACGAGCAATTCTTGTATATATATATATATAATCTGAATCTAGGAAACGGCTCCAACGATTTTCATGAAATTTAGTAAGTATACGGGGGGTTTTGGGGGCGATAAATCGATCTAGCTAGGATTCATTTGTATAAAATGTCGTTTTATTCGTGTTTTCAATTACCAACTTTATTGATAATCAACTTGAACATAAACTTATTATTTTAAACACAATTTACCAAAAAATACCGAGCAAAGCTCGGTCAACCAGATATTTATCCTTAAATAGATATAGGGAAGAAGCCTATAATTTCTTTTACAATTCTTGAAATCTTTGAGTTCAAGATACAAGATTGTGATCTTCCAACAAATTCACCCCTTTTTTGAATTTGTTCGAAAGAGTTACCGTGGCCCTGGCATAGGCAACTAAAGGAACATGGGGGGGGGGGGTTTAGTCAGTAAACGTCTGACACACCCCCCCGCTCTGTCCAGAGCAGGAGACGTCATTTGACGATTTCCCACCCCAAAAAAAAGCTAATTCACTCTAGCTTTAGTTTCTTAAGGGGAAGTACCAGGGTTGCACGTAAAGTCTTTCTTAGGTGTTTTGCAATTTGGAGGTCAGTGTCAGGCTGCTAGCACGTATGGATTTACAGAATTGTCACAATTAAAACTAAATTATCATTATAACCGTCTAAGTTCATCATCCCATTGAATGAAAATTTCATGATAAAGGCGACCTAAGCACATTTTTTTTGTGGGTGGGAAATCATCAAATGACGTCTTCCCGCTCTTGGGCGGAGCGGGAGGGCGTGTCAGACTTTTACTGACTAAAACTCACCCGTGATCCTTCAGTTGCCCATGTGCCAGGGCCACGGTGTCTCTTTCGAACAAATCTCGCGACCGTGGCAGGCATAATTGAATACATAATTAAACATAGAATTGAATAAAGAAAAGAAGCTGTGTTAATAATCTACACGGAATTATATTTGTTAAGAAGAAGTTGTCGTTTCTGCGTTGTTTCACAAGTTGAGTAAAAACCTATCTGTACAGAGTCAAATTAAATTTAGACTCATACTGTGTTATATTCCCACAGCTGGGGCACAGGCCTCCTCTCAGTGCGAGGCAGTCGGGTATAATCCACTACGCGGTTTGGTTTATGTCACACGTTTTCGGATGTGTTGTCAACCGGTGGACTTTCTTAAAATGTGAATTTAGTAAATAAGTTTTAATTTAATTTGCCACAGTATAGTTTCAAATATATCAAGATAATAAACAACATGTTAAGAACGTACGTTGTGTCGATATCTACTCCGATGCAAGCGATTACGGTCGGAACAAAGTCAGGACTCGCCCATTCCGTTTCGTTCGCAGCCTTGGCAGCCAGTAACTGACATTTATATCTCAGCGAGTCTATATACAGGTTTAAGGAGAAGCGGTGACTGCAAGCATCTGAGAACAAAGATTAACTCCAGTTCAACACCAGTAACGGCAATTGCTCCATCTAAAATACTGTCTCAACTGTATCCAGTTAGACTGGAAGCCGACCTTAAGGCTCTAGACAGACGGACCGCATTTCAACTGCAATCCAACCGCAAATTGCAGTTCGGATGCAGTTTGAATGCAGTTGACACGACTGCAATAGAACTGCAAACCAAACGTGCATTTCGGTTGCAGTCGGTGTGCAGTTCACACGATTGCACGCCGACTGCAATTGAACTGGTTTACAAACGGTTGGTTTGCAGTTCTATTGCAGTCGTGTCAACTGCATTCAAACTGCACTTGAACTGCAATTTGCGGTTGGATTGCAGTTGAAATGCGGTCCGTCTGTCTAGCGCCTAACACAGTTGGGGAAAGGCTAGTCAGATTATGTGTTGACAAGCTTAGTGTTGTGTGGTTAACAGTTCAATAAAATCAGAATTACTTAATTATTAATTATAGCGATATTATTACATTAGCACCCATAATCTACTTTGCCTTTTTTCTATGTTCAGGAAAGGGTCAGCTTCCAATCTAGCCAAAATATAAAAAAAAATATAAAAGCATCTACATAAATCCTTACTAATATTATAAATGGGAAAGTCTTTGTTCGTCTTTCACGGCAAAACGGAGCGACGAATTGACGTGATTTTTTAAGTGGAGATAGTTGAAGGGATGGAAGGTGACATAGGCTACTTTTTGTCTCTTTCAAACCCCCCACTTCCCTAAAATGGGGGGTGGAACGCGCTAATCTCAGGAACTACTGGTTCGAATGGAAACATTCTTTTTGAGTCGGGTAGCCTATTTATTGAGGAAGGCTATAGGATATATAACATCACACTACGGTTACAAGGAGCGGAGCAGCAACAAAAAAATGGACGGAAACTGGCAGGCTGCGATGCGACGGGAAGGGTCAGGGTAGCAAATATTTGACGCGGACGAAGTTCCGGGCAGAAGCTAGTGATATATAAAAAGTTGATTACGGAACAATAAATCAGGATAAATATGACAGGTAAAACGATGATAGCTGCATAAATAAGTAACCGCAGAAATACCAGTATTCATAAACAACTCAGTTACTGGATAATGCCATACCCCTTGGTAAGACTGGCTGACAGACTGTCGGGCTTCTGACGACCAGTAAAATAAATGAAGACGACGAGTAAATGAGTAAATGTAATGTTTACGATGAGTAAGTGTACGTGTGTGTAATGAGTGTGCGGTGCAGTCTGAAAGAAGATGTAGTGACAGAAATTGAAAACGGTATGCTTAGATGCTCATCTTATGTGTTAATAGGATGAACGCTGTAATTTGAAACCATTGTAAAAACCAATTATTTTTAAAAGAGTGGAGTGGAGTTTCTTGCCGGCTCTTCTCCATAGGAATCAACAACTTGGAATCGTGCACCTAGCTTCTGACGTTTCATAAGTGCCCATGTAGGTTTAGGCTAAGTTCAGATGAACGCGCGACGACGCGCGCTGCCGCGCGATTCACCTGTTCAGATGGCGGCGGCTTGCGCGCGACAGCCTAGCGTGAACATTCAGTGAGAATGGACGTGGAGGAGGCAATTTGCACCTACCTAATTTATACCGCAAACTGCGACGTCGCCGCTGAAAGCAAAGACGATACTGGGTGCACCCTATTCTAAGTCAAAGACTTTCTTTAAAACTGTTTGTGACTTTATATCCCATACTAAGACTACACGACGATCGATTTGTCAACTATTTTAGGATATCGATTGCAACCTTTGACTTTTTGTATGATTGCGAAGAAAAGGATTTGCAACGTACATATGATGCTGTAAGATATTGCATATCACCAAAAGAAAAACTTTTTCAATTTCGTCTAGTAGTAAATCCATTGATATGTCGTCCTCCATTTTTTCGTCGCTCCTTGCGACCATCCGCCTTAAACCGCGCGGGTCAACTGAACAGCTTGATACAGGAGTGTAGATCTTAAACCGCGCGTCACCGCGCGGTGGCGCGCGTGTCAACATCTTCCGCGCGGTGCATGGCGGTGCGCGCGGGCACGCGCGGTGACGCGCGGTCATGTACACAACAACATTGATTTGTTACAATCTTAAACCGCGCGCCGAGCCAACCGCGCGTCGCCGCGCGTTCTTCTGAACTTGGCCTTATGTGAGATACAATGATTTGATTTGAATTAAAGGCAGTAACCAAAAGGTACGACAGTGTAAGTGCACGACGGCAGATGGGCGTGGAAACTCCGGGAGGTGACGCCGACTACGACTTATTGGTGATTTTCTTCAGTAAAGCCTCGGTCACACACAGCGATTAATCGCTGCGAATGCCTACACACCGCGACTATTCGCTCTATGTGACAGGCTATTCGCTGCGAATAGATTCAGTCGCCGCGAGCTGAATTCGCCGCGATTTGAATTGAGCATGTTCAATTTTGCTCTCGGCGAATGCGCATTCGCCGTGTATTCGCTGTGTGTGACAGGGTACTCGCTGCAAATAGTTATTCCGAGTAGACGACATTTTGAATTTGCGCACCGACAGACTGTCGAAATTCTCGTGTAGAACTCGCTGTGTTGACAGGCAGGCATCGAATTGTCGCTGCGATCATTATTTGCAGCGAATGCCCTCCCAGCGAGTATTCGCTGTGTGTGACTCTCATAATTTTAACATCGTTCACAGTCTGACCTAAGTCCCAATCTGTCAAAAATATCTCCAGTTTCCAGTTTCCATAATTTTTTGACAAATTTTTGACATTATCTTGTCGCTGAGATTATGCGTCTAGGTTTTGAACGTTTTTGATAACGAGAATTGGCATTTTGCACCCTAATTGTGAAACTCAGAATCTGAATCACTTTGAAGTTTATTGCTAATCCAATCTTTCGTATGTTCGATATATTTTTTTTTTGCTTTGCAACGTAAACAACGCCATGAATGTTGAGGAACAGTTAAAATGAAAGCGATTCCTACTGATACTCTGATAGCGTATTATGCAAAATACCCCTCTTATGTATGAACGTAAACGGTGCGAAATGAGTATGTAATGACTAATGATCGTAGCTTCTGGCGATCCGTAGGTTCTGCCCCCCATGGCAAGAAAACGTGAGCTAATGAATGTGTATAAATGTAGAAAATTTAAAAGTGGTGACACAGTGCACGGTGATAGCCCTAAAAGTAAATACTTATAGTATTTACTTTTTACTTATAGCATTAAAACACTTGTCTTCAGGTTTTAGATCAAAAATTTGTATAATATTTATCACGTAGCAGAACTTAGAATAGTTATGGTCTATTAAGATTTTTAGATTAATCAAAACTCAGAACACAATTATTTAGCTACCAAGTTATAATCGTACCTTCAGGTGTCAAAGCTCCATTAACGAGAAGGTTAACGGGCGGGCATTTCGGCTGGACACCATCTTTTTTGTAGGTGATGATGTTGGGGTAACAGTCTACATGACCCACTGCTGTTGCCATGCCGTATCTATTGGTATCAGTGTGGATGATATCAACGAAATCTGCACAAGTCTTGTCGATACGCTTGTTAAGTGGGATAGGTCCGTCAAAACCGGGCTTCGCAGGGTCGACACCGGTGGCCCTGCAAATTATAAACAACTCATAAAAATTATTTCTTCGTTCGTCTAGTGGTCGAAAGCGCTATCACTGAACGTGAGGGGTACGATTTGCCTGCCGGGGTCGCGTGATTGTTCGAAAGAGATACCGTGAACCTGGCACATGGGCAACTGATGTAACACGGGTGGGTTTTAGTCAGTAAAAGTCTGACACGCCCTCCCACTCCGCCCAGAGCGGGAGAAGTCATTTGATGATTTCTCATCCTCAAAAAAAAGGGGTACGATTTCCCGGAATGACAGTGTTATTTTTGTTAATGGGCCTGCTATTACCTAGATCGTGGCAGATAGAAAGCGCTAAATAAGGTGTATTTTGGAACGATTATTTCCAGAAGATGCCTGTTCACTCTTGCTTTGAAAGCAGCCAGATTAAATGTGGAAGGGAACACAGGTACTACCTGAAAGTTCCTCACTTTGGCTATAGCTACACATCCATTAGGTTTTTTCCTGTAGAATTTCTTATTAGAAGCTCGAACTCTGGATTTGTACCGGGTTGATGGCAATAGACTCGCCCTCTATTACATGATGGAAATAGCCAATAACACTTGGCTCGACATGGGAGTCAAGCCCAGGACCCCATGTTCAACAGTAGCGTTTGAGACCACTAGAGCAACGAAATAGTTACCTGTTATAATAGCTCGTGTAATAGCAACTTAAGCCTACGGACGTAATAAAATGGCGTGATTTTTTCGCGTACTGTAACTTCATCTCACTGCTTGGCACTGAAAGTTGAAAATCGAACACTGTCTTGCGCGCTGAGACTCACTCGCGCTGCACTCTGTTGGATTCTTAATGCTCAGTTGACCACAGAGAGTTCTGCCAGGGTCGCGAGATTTGTTCGAAAGAGATACCGTGACCCTGGCACATGGGCAACTGAAGGAACACGGGTGGGTTTTAGTCAGTAAAAGTCTGACACGCCCTTCCGCTCCACCCTAAAGCAGGAGACGTCATTTGAGGATTTCCTATCAAACAAAAAAAAAATAGCAGTACGCGAAAAAATACCGCTACGGTTTTATTTCGTCCGTGTTTCTGTCGACTTTAGGTATACCGTGCAACTGTCATGTTGGTTAACTGAGAGAAGGTCCTGCCGGCATTCCCAATCAAGTGTGCGCCCAAAGAGAACCCGAATAATTGCACAAGTTTTGGGTCCAGGCCATTATCCCGCATAATTTTCAATGCTTGTGCCAGCTGTGCCTGAACCTGGAATATGAAAATAATTCTGATAAATGTGATATTTTTTAAAGTTATATAATGAAGCCTGATTAAATTAATCATTAGTGCAAAATTAAATGTACTAAAAAGTAGCGGTTAATTTAAAACGAGGGTATCAGATGAAAGCACAAAAATGTTATCCTTAAATAACTTTCGAAAACGAAAAAAACACTTTAAAACGATTAGGCGTAACAACAATCGACAAAAAAGCGTGAAGCTAGTTTTTCTTCAAACGTAAATACCATCACGTGGTCACCGAGAAGATTAGTCAATTTGCAAAATAATTTACTCGCCCATGGTTAATTTATTTGTAGGCGACAACTCCAGAAATATGTACCCACCAAAAATTTGCATGTAAAATGTCGCCAAGACAAGACCATGTGGCTCGCACTGTCAAAAAGTTATCTCATGTTAGTTTATCTCATGTATAGTCAAGCTTGTCAAGAGCCAAGAGCCACATATTTTGAAACGTCAAAGCGCGATGAAGGTCGCAGTTAAGGTAAGTCTTGGCGGGGGCACTACCAAGCCCCCAGATTAGGCAATTGGTTTTTAATTTTTGCAATATTTTATTCATTTCGTGCCAATTGCCTAATACGTATTTCTGGAGTTGTCGAATGGCCAGTTTCGGGGGAATCATCATCAGCCTATATTGTTCCCACTGCTGGGACACAGGCCTCCTCTCAGTGAGAGGGAGCGGGCCATAATCAACCATGCGGGCCCAGTGCGGGTTGGTAGATGTCACATGTCTTCGAATTTTTGGTTCTAAGACATGCCGGTTTCCTCACGATGTTTTCCTTCATCGTTTTGAGAGCAGTGGTGATGAAATAATTTACAGAAAGTAAGGCGCCTGCTTGAGTTCGAACCTGCGACCTACACTCGTACTCGTCAGTCGCGGCCGTTACCAATGGGCCACCACTGCTCTTCGGAGGAATATTTTTTTTATAAATCGATTAATAAGTATTTAAAACAAATTTAAGGAGATAATTAAGCAGTAAATTACTTACCACGTCAGAAGCAGCGATAACCAGAGGAAAATTGGCTAATGGGATCAAGCCTAAGTTCGCTTCCGTGGCCCAGTCTACAACACACACGTTAATGCCCATTCGCTCTAACAGAGCCTCTGTGATCACGTCCGTGCCCTCAGTTGTCGTGGTACCCCGGTACCCGTAGGCATAAAATACTCCGGATTTGTTTATATCATAGTATCCACTCGTTATGAGGTCTGCTGCATTTTCATACGAAACCCTTTTGAAGTTGCTTAAAGTGCTAAAACAATCAATAATAAGTATAACATTTAAACCCCCGACAAAACAAAAACCTCTATAAAGTAGATACGTATTTATTGGCCCTTTAAGTTTAACCTCTAAGTCCCTGAGATACCACATTTGGTACAGACATAATGGTTTTTTAATTGTGTCTGTAATTACGGTAATTGACTGGTTAATAAGAAGTTGTAGGTAATATTTTGATCAAAGGATCTTCGTGTGGAAACTGAATCGATTTTGATAAGACACGTCTAAGATACACCGCTGGAAAGCCTACATTTAAATTAAAAAACCGCACCCAAATCGGTTTACACGTTTAACCCATTGAATACCGTAATTACAGACACAATTAAAAACCATTGTGTCTATACCAAATGTGGTATCTCAGGGACTTAGAGGTTAAGAGTTACGGTGCCACAGGCAGACACACAGTGATAAAACGTATAACTCCCTTTTTTGCGCCGGGGGTTAAAAAGAAAAGACGGGCTGGTTTGCTGTCGCAACTATGCATGTACTTATGGGTAAGTATAATGCTGTAGGTACAGTACAGTTTCTGATAATTTTACTCAAAGAAAAGTTGACATCTTTTTTTTTGTGTTGGAAATTATTTTTTAATAATTTTAAAAATGGCTTTAGATTATTTGTGTTTTCTTTTAAAGTTGTCACGTAGCTTGTCTCTGTGATCGTGATGTATTTTTATTGTAATTAGGCCAATAAAAATAAAATCTAAATATTTTATTTGACATAACCTTACATGGGCACTTATGCAACGTCAGAAGCTAGGTGCACGGTTCCAACTAGTTCATTCCTATGGAGAAGAGCCGGCAAGAAACTCAACGGTTTCTCTTTTAAAAATAATTAGCCTTTGCAAAGGTTTCAAATTACAGTGTTAATAGGTATGAGAGGACAGTATAGGATTGTCAACAAGTACCAGGTACTTAATATAATAGAAAATGATCTATATAAGGTCTAGGTACCTATCTATTATGGTTACCACGGATATAGATGGTAACAGAGAGAACTCGGAGGCCGCGTCCTAACCAACGCGATCGTCACGCGAGTCTGCAATCGCTGCTCTCAGGTTGCTCTGCGAATTCAAACGCGTGGTCACGTCGACTGAGGGCGCCTTCTGGTTTTTCGAGCAAATAAGTGACATATGAACGCGACGATCGTGTATTTGCGCGATCTTGGTTACGAAATCGGGATAGAAAATAAAAATAATACCAGCATGCGTAGCATGACCATCGTAGAAAGGTGTTTTGTCGACGGAAGAATAGACAAAGAGACGTTTCGCGTAGACAGTACGCTCTCCTATAAAATCGTGATTTTGTAGATAACCATATATGCTTTGTGGCCGTCGAGTAAAAAGTTTTCTACTGTCTTTAGCATGGCAAAAATAAAATCAATTGTTTTCCCTACCTTAGGCGACTGATATTTGTCAGTGTGATTTTTACAGTTGGGATAGAAAATTTTCTACTAAAATTGTCTACATCAAAAAGGACCTAGAGAAGGATCTTTATAAACGAAAGGCAAAATGACAGATTGTAGAAAGATTTCTACGATGAGATGTCAAAAATGAAGAAACAAAATGTCACATTGTATGAAAACAGCTGTGTCTATTCTTTGTAGAAATAGAAAGCGTCATGCTACGCCTGCAGGTAGTCTGTCAAATAAGTATACCTATAGTTAAAGGTTTTACAGAAAGGATTAATAGCTACTTACCCATTATAACACACCAGTTCCCATGCATATGTGATTTGGAAAATTACTGCGAAAGTAAAATAATTAATTAGGTTAATATTTGTTCAAAATTGTAACGTAAAATAGGTTAAAGTTGTAATTGTATTGTTGTGTGTGTGCCAGGTGACAGCAGAGTGTCGGATAGCCGAATGTCATGATTTCCAAATCTTAATAACATTTGTATTTGATCTTGGATCGAATACAAACGATCAATCGATCGATCGTTTTGTGTCGATCTTACGGCGGTGGATACGACAGCACGCAGTGAAGTAGACATTCCCCAGGATCGGCGTGCCTCATTTAAAATAAATATTAATAACAATAGTTTATATGTTTTCACTGTTATTAACACGTAAGAAAGATATTCTGAAATAACCGTTTATTTATTGGTTTTAAATACTAATTATCAAATTGAAAGTATATAATTTGCCACAATAAATTACCTCAGGGCAAATATAATATAATTTTCCTAGAAAATCTATTAGATTGAAGTGCCAGAAATCCTCGTATAAATAAAAATAAAGTGCAGTAGATATTCATTGGCGAAGCGAATGAAATAAAATCATTTATTGCCAATTGTTTCAGCTTTCTTTCCAATACACGTTCTTTTTAACACATTTCTTTTTTTTTGTTGGTGGGAAATCATCTAATGAGGTCTCCCGCTCTGGGTGGAGCGGGAGGGCGTGTCAGACTTTTACTGACTAAAACCCACCCGTGTTCCGTCAGTTGCCCTGGCCCACGGTATCTCTTTCGAACAAATCTCGCGACCCTGGCAGTCGGCACCACATGGCAGAATAAATTAAAAAAAAAAAAGAATTCCAGATCGGTTACCGGCTACTGACCTTCGCCCATCGAATGACGAAAACATATCTATATTTTTCATTAGTTTCATTAGTTATAATATCAATACCAAACACGTGCGTAAAGTATTGACAGCTAATTTTATTTGACCCTGTGTAAAATACGCTGAAGCATTTGGGATTTCAAAACTTCCTTTTCAATCGAAATAGGTAATTGTAAATTGGTAAGTGATTGTTCCTATTATAATATAACAATGACATAGCGTATGCTATCTCGGAGGGCTAAGGAATAGGTGTACCGTGTATAGTACACTCAAAACCTATTCGTTTGAAGTCATTAATTCTGTGTCGCAGCTGTGGTGACGTTCACCACAGCTGCGACACAGGCAACCTCTCTGTGAGAGTGCCTGTTGTTTCTGTCAGCTTCAAACAAATTAATGACTGACAAAATCATCATCTCGCTAGCCTTTTCCCAACTATGTTTATGTTGGGGTCGGTTTCTAGTATAACAGGATGCAGCTAAAGACCAGTATTTTACATGGAGCGACTGCCTGACCTCCACAACCAAAAGTTACTGGGTAGTACTGGTTCAGCAGTTTAAATACTTGGGTCGCTGGGTCACAGACAAACTGGACGATGACGTTGACATTGAGAGGGAGCGGAGGGCATTGTGTGTGCATTGCAACATGTTGGCCCGTAGATTTGCACGTTGTAGTAAGCAAGTTAAACTGACGCTTTTTAAAGCGTATTGTCAGTCCTTATACACGTGTAGTCTATGGGCCAACTACACGCAGCGTGTGTACGCAACTCTGCGTGTACAGTATAACAACGCGCTTAGGGTGTTGTTTGGGTTGCCTCGTTTTTGCAGCGCGTCGATAATGTTTGCTGAGGCGCACACTGATTGCTTCTATGCAATCATTCGTAAGCGTAGCGCTTCGCTGCTGAGACGCGTGCGGGGCACCGCAAACGGCATCCTGGACACGTTGGCGAATAGGTGGGATTCTCCACTGTTGAAGCAGTGGATGAGTGTCCATGCAAAGGGCGCTCAGTCCGGTGCATGCTTAAATTAATTTAATAAATTGTAATTACTAATATTAGGCTAAGTTTATTGTTACTAACACCTATGGATCTTTTAATTCGAAATAAATTTATTTGATTTGATTGAATACGATACCCCTGGTTACGATACCCCAGACTGGTTGTCAGACTTTCAGGTTTTTGGTATCGAAACGACTATCAAAGAATTACGAATGACAGCCGGGACCCGCGGCTTAACGTGCTTTCTGAGGCACGGAGGGGTCTTGGTAGGTAAAGATGTTCATCCATCCACGAACCAACCGCGGCAAGCGTAGCATAACCTGATCGATCGGTCCGTGAGGCTGTTATTACTTAGCCACGCGAAAATATATATTCAAAATAGTTTTAATAACGTAGTAATAGCGTTTGTTTGAGTACATTGAGTAGTCGTACAAAATAACAACTTACCAAATAATGTAAACGTTGTTTTCCAAACATTTTGCGACATCGTACTGAGTTTGACTATTCTCCACGTTGAATTTCGGTTAATGAGTCACATAACGCTACTTATATACTGAAAA
Source organism: Aporophyla lueneburgensis (assembly GCA_932294355.1). Classification (NCBI taxonomy): domain Eukaryota; kingdom Metazoa; phylum Arthropoda; class Insecta; order Lepidoptera; family Noctuidae; genus Aporophyla; species Aporophyla lueneburgensis. The sequence continues at coordinate 6,581,039 of OW028746.1, forward strand.
AAACGTGCCCAAAACACTTGTGTTTAATTAATGTAAGGTAGGTAAATAGATAAATAATGTACATTTCATTTATCATGCGACCAGACAATTGTACATAAGTACGTGTCTTATCTCATTTATTTTTCCAATTGTATAGTTTTTTGTTATTTAAAAACTCCATGGATATCCATTATTGATAATTAAATGGATCTATACTAATGTATCTAATCAGATATTGATATATAAATGATTTATATAAATTATCAGAACTTATTTTGATTTGCAGCCATTTGAATGAGTGAAAATAATCACAATGATTTAATTTCAGCATCATAATTTCGGCCGGAGTCGTCTGCTACTGGATGTAGGCCTCCCGCAAGCTCCACTGGTTATGTGCTTACCGCATTCAGTGGATTCCTGCGGCCTTCACAAGGTAATCGGTCCACCTTGTAGGAGGCCTTCCAACTCTACATATTGCGGTACGCTGTCGCTACTCAAGATCGTTTCAGGCCCATCCGATTAATTCAATTTAGTTCGAATTAAAGCTTCTAATAAGAAGCATTAAATAAATATTTTATAGGATAGGTTTTTATCTATCCTATAAAATATTTATTTAATGCTATGGAAAAATATTGTTCACTGTTCCAGCTACAACCAAATAGAAAATATCGTAAACGTTGAAGATTATCACAATAACTTATTAATTTGACTAATATAAAATTAAATGCTGTTCGTTGGTAAGCGTATCACATTCCATGGTACGGAGCGAGAGTGCATGGCAAGCCGTCACCTCCTCCTGCGAAGCAGTATTTCTCGCGAAGGAGGAGGCGGGGCGCTTGTGAGAGAGGCAAACATTGCGCCATCACGCCCCTAGCCGCCGCGGGGGGAGACGCCCCGGGCGTCGGGAGTCAATTGCGAACTCCCGGTCACCGTAGGCGCGGGCTTGCGAGCGGCGAGCAATGGGTAGCTCGCCGTCCGGTAAGGACCAGGCCTCGGCGCCTCAACGAGATGTCAGCAAACAGAAACCCCGGGCAGGCATCGGTCCTAGGGTACCCCCCTAGGACCGATGTTTGCCCGAGGTCGCAAGATTTGTTCGAAAGCTATACCGTGGCCCTGTCATATGGGCAACTGAAGGAGCACGGATGGGTTTTAGTCAGTAAAAGTCTGACTCGCCCTTCCGCTCCACCCAGAGCGGGAGCTGTCTTTTGATGATTTCCCACCCAGAAAAAAAAACCGTATCACTTTAGAATGACTGGGTCGATTTGGGTACTTTTTAACCGACTTCAAAAAAAGGAGGAGGTTTCGAGCGTATATATTTTTTTTTATGTGTGTTCACCGATAACTTCATCATTTATGGACCGATTTTGATGATTCTTTTTTTGTTGGAAAGGAGATTTTCCAAGGGTGGTCCCATGATAAGGAAACCAGGATCTGATGATGGCATTCCAGAGAAGTCGAAGGGAACCTTCGAAAATCATAGTGGTGACTAGTGCGTTTTTTATTTCTTTCATTAATAATCTTAAAGCACTACTATTTCATGAAGGTCTAAAGTTGCTCTGATGATGAAGCCGAAAGACAGTCGAGGGAACTCTTCAACGACTTACAGCAAATACCCGGTGTTTGGACTTAATTCATTTCTATTGATGAGAACTTTGGACCCATATGGGCTATAAGTGCCATTACAGGTCTGATGATGGAGACCATAGACAGTTGAGGGAATTCCTCAACGATTTACAGCAGTTCCCTATTGTTGGGGTTACTTTATACGGTTCAAAGTGCCAATTTTATTACTACTATTTAATTAAGGTTCGGAGTTGATTTGATGATGGAGCCGAAAGACAATCGAGGGAACTCCTCAACGACTTACAGCAAATACCCGGTGTTTGGACTTAATTCATTTCTATTGATGAGAACTTTGCACCCATATGGGCTATAAGTGCCATTACAGGTCTAATGATGGAGACCATAGACAGACAGTCAAGGGATTTCCTCAACGATTTACAGCAGTAGTAAAGTATCAAATTTAAAGTAAAAAAAACTTTTTTACAAGAAAACAAAAACCGACTTCCTCAAAAACACTCGAAAGTGAAAAATAACTTTAATTTCGGAAGTCGGTGGCAAAAAACTCAAATACAGATCCTAAGACACCGACTTCCGAAATTAAAGTTATTTTTCACTTTCGAGTGTTTTTGAGGAAGTCGGTTTTTTTTTTGTAAAAAAGTTTTTTTATTTTAAAATGTTCATAACAGATTTCTTAGAAAAACCGGTACAGTTCAATTTATTATTTCCCTAAAAACCGTCAAGTTAGGGTATCGGTCAGAAGTTATTATGTTGTAGAAGGGTTGGTATAATGATGGAGGGATTGAATAAAATAAAGATATTGTTTAAACACAAACATATGAGAAGAGGGGCAATTCTCCACAGTCTTATCTGTCTCAATCTGTGAAAAATACCTCCAGTTTTCATCCATTTTTTACTAGTTTTTGACATTAATTTGATCGTCGCCGAGTTGAGACTGCGACTGGATTTTGAAAGTTTTAATAACGAGAATAGGCCTTCTGGTCGATTCTTAATATATTTACTTGGAGAGTTTCAGCAAAATACGATATAGTTTAATTAAGAATATATTTCGGTTGAGTAAGAAGAGTGCTGTCGTGTTTGGGAATAATCTTGCAAGGGAGAAAAATAGCAATGCATTCCGGAACCAAATCCATAAAATAGTATTAAAAATGCATGAAAGTACAAATTGCACCGATTTTATTTTAAAACAATACAGTTACACAAATACACAACACGTTTATTTATAAAAATATTAGTAGTAATAAATTAGCCTTATTACTAAACAACACTAATCTGGAAAAATAACATCGCTGTCCTTATTTACTAAGTTTCTACAAACTTTATATTAGGTATTACTAGCTTATGTTACGCTTAACTGTAATTCAACTGTACAATGGCTTATACATTTCAGAGTCTACTGCAAGCGAGGCGAATTTCCTACCTTTACTGAGTGCGATATGGCCCGAATTATACAAGGCACGTTTTGAAAATAAACCAAGAAAGATTTTACACTATGTTACATCTTCTGTACTTAGTATAATAGGATAATAATATATAGGCATATAATGTTCCCACCGAACACAAGGAGGCCCCCTTCCTGTGAAAGGGACTGTAATCTTCCACTCAGGCCCAGTGCAAATTCGTGGATGTCATAATGTCTTGGTTTTTTTTTACTCATGGACCTGTCGCGTTAATTTTGAGAGAAGTGGTGATGAAAAAATACACGAAATGCCTAGCTGAGTTCGAATTTACGCCCCATAACTCGTAAGTCGGCCATTACCACCAGGCTACCACGGCTCCACGCTTTTGTATTTGACCCTTACCAATTAATTTTCAATATTGATGACGGGTTTTCTTTTGGAGTGAGATAACTGATAATAAACTGATAAATAAGGTGATAATCTGCAAACGTTAACGCTAGTCGCTCAACGTTAGTCACGTGGTTAGAACAAACGAATAGAAAATTCGTAGCCAATTTCACATTGTTCAAAATGATAGATTTTTTTTTATCGTTTCTACAATGTTCAACGCTACATGCTTTGTTATAATGTGTCGTTTTTCTAAAGACATTGTAGAACGAGCGGCCGACTCTTAACTTATCGTTTTCTACAATTGCTGACACCGAGGCGTTACCGATTGGAGAACGGAATTTGACATGAAACAGTTGTAACTTGGCTAGGGGGGCTGGCTACTTCCGGCTGCTGACAGGCTCTATTCCAAACCTTTATTATAAAACTCATTCAAAAAGAATTTGGCTGAGCAAGTTTAAAAAGAGATGCCAACACTATATTTTCTACGTTGTCTCATTTAAAGAGATCTTTCGATGATGATTTCAACGATCTATGTATAAAACTTCACTAACATAAATTTCTTTGTTCGCCTGCTTGCAGTGAACTCCTTCGTAGTACATAAAAAGATACTAATGGCATAATACACTGGTTCTTCTGACACATAATTGAATCTTCACTTTGTTCGTACACTATTTGCCACAGATAGCATGATTACCTGTCCTAATTTCAGTTACAAAAATCTATTCTAAGAGTAAAATATATTTACAAAATGTCTCGTCAAAACCGAGTAACAATGTTGGAACCTGACTAGTTTTCAGCCAGTTTTTCCAGTCAAATCTTGACTCGAAGACTTTCGTCTAGTATATTACATTTGTACACTGAGTCCCAAAAGCGTGTGGCTTTATATTCAAGGAGGAGCGGCGGATATATTGTTCGCAATGATTTCCGACACGTTGTCAGCCGAATCTCCTTCGTTCTCCTTGTTGATCGGTTCGTCTGGCTCGTCTCTCATCAGAGCTCGGTACTTCTTGGCGATGACCTCCCAGTCCACCACGTTTTCGATCTTCGTGGCGTTGCTGATGCTCAGCTGGGAGCCCAGAGGACTGAGATGTACCACGGAGAGTCGCGTTGAATCTAGGAGTTAGAAGAATAAATGTCAAAAGAGTATATGCTAAAATCCTTGAAGAAGGTGTTGTGATTAAAGACAAATTAAGTGTTCGAGTTTGGTGTTCTAGAATAAATCCTTGTATTTATTGATAAGTCTATATTACAGAGAACGAAAACAATACAATTTGGTGGAATATTAAGAACTTTGAGGAAAACACAAGTTTGTTTTATCGATTAAAAACTTTGTAGTGTGTGTTTAAAAAAAAATGTAGTGTGTATAAACAAGTATTTCTAAGTGATGACTATGATAAGGTGCTTTAGATATCTTCCATGTTTTAATACCAGAATTACCCACGTTCACAAATGATGTCCATCCTAAATGATCTGAATGAAATCGCTGTTTGAAATAGAACAGCCCATTGTTTCACCCTGGTTATTAAATTTTGTCCGTGTCTTTTAGGTAAGGTGTACATTATAGAGAATATCAACTATGTATAACTTACCCTTCGGCACAACCTGTCCTCTCTTCACCTTGGACAGCCACTTGGCACCAGCCTTGGACCGCGCGCTCATCTGGTCCTGTCTCTGCAAACCGATCATATGCACCAAGCTAGGTCGCTTCTTTTTGCTTATGCGGTCCTGGTGCGAAATAGTTGGGTTAAAAATGGAGTGTAATGCTGTATAGTCAGACCAATATACCTTGTGGTTGAATGTGGGTCGATGTGTATGATGTGTGGGTTTTTAAGATAGCTTAGTGCTTAGTCTACATGAATAGAATTTGGATTTTTTTTATTTCCTGACCTTTATAATCTAGTCCATATTTAAGACGGTGTCTGATTGGATAATTTTGATTGAAAGCAGAAGTAATGTGTTAGTTGAAATGTGCGTTTATAAGATGCTAATGTCACATAATTGTAGAATAACGAACAGTTTTCCGAAAAAAGCTTTTCTACTATGGCTTTTTTCGGGAATGACGATAAAATAAGTGATAGATAGAGGCTCCGTGTTTATAATTTTAAAGCTAAATATTGATTTTTGTAACTGAGAAATTGGAGTTGGTAAATATTTTTACGCATTAAAAGTCAGAATATGTGTATTTGAAAAAAATTGTTTGTTCGTGTGTTGTAATAATTTGACGTGTAGCAGTGGAGTCTTCTAAGACTAGGCTTAATATTAATTATGATAGGTATCATAGGATGTCCTGTTGTTCCTGGAGAAGTTTGAAAATCCCACATCTTCAGTAGTTCCGTAACAAAAGCAAGAATCGAATCACTTTTGTTGGAACAGGCAACAGTTGAGGCTCGACATTATATTTATTTATTATACTGACAATATGGCTCATAGAGTTTTATTTAATTTTCACTTGTAGAGCGTCGCGTCTGTCAGTCATTTCGGTTTACCAGTTTTTTTTGAAGATCGATCTGATATACAACCCAATACCTCACTGAAGCAATAACTGGCCTGAATCTTGCAGATAGATTCGCCTCAGATTTTGCCTTGCAATGGGACAAACTCAAAAACCATCCATTATTCCGCTGGCAAAAGTAAGGTAGTATCAAATAAATATAAGATGGAAGTACTGTCTCACCTTACAACGGTGGATGATCCACATCAACCACGTCGTTACCAGGTTGAGAGGAGATGGCGCGGTGCTCGTCCGGTGCATGTTGCGGATCAACTTAGAGAGCCCATACTTCCACTCGATGTCGGATTGTGCCTGAAAATTGTTGGTCGTTGAAAGAGGTAGATAAAGTAGGGGTTCTTGGAGCAAATAGTTTATGTCAACCGTAGCGTACGTAAGTTTGTAGGGAGCTAGGGTTAATCGAATGAACGATTTTCCCACCCGTACGTAAAATATGCGTTATGACCAGAGGTAGAGTTATTTATGTACTTGCATTGATTTCATACAACGAAAGAATAAAGGGGATATGCCCCAAATCCCGGGATTAATTTTGAAAAGCAGAAAAATCCCGTGGTCTATTTATAAAAAAGCCGAAGTATGAGAATTTGCTTTAGACTATTAATAATTTGTATTGTGAATTTAATACTAATAAAAATTGAATGTTAATTATTTATTTTTTTGTCTTATCAATCTCTGATGTTTTTATTATTATTTATTTGTAATATTGTTGGTCACACGGAATTATCTATTAGGAATCCGGGGAAGATCCATATTAATATCAACATTTCGATGCAAGTACATAAATAACTCTACCTAATTCCGACCTCTGGTTATGACATATTGGGCGCTTTTGGAGTTGTGGATACCAGTCCATCGAACTAACTCCACATTCTCACGGAAATATAAATATCTAGGCGGGATTTTGTCGCCCACTGGATCTTCAACCTACTGCTTAGTGCCGAGAATTGAAAATCGAACGGTGTGTTTTTTCATTGCGCTCTGTTGGATTTTTAACCGACGAAAAAAACGGAGGGGATTTTTTTTTATGTGTGACCACGCATAATTTTAGTACATTAAAGCCACAAAAAATTATGAAATAAAAACTTTTTAACAAACAAATTAAACCACCGAAACAATTGAAAAGCAAAAAATAATAAACCTTAAAATGCGTCGGCACTTTGAGTGATCTTTGTTCATTGATTTTTTAGCGCCGACTCAAAATTTTAAGGTTTATAATTTTTTGCTTTTCAGTTTTTTTCAATGCACGGTTTAGCACCGAGAGTTGAAAATTTAGTGCTCGATGAAATACCGCCGTGATATTTTTACGTCCGTAAGAACGTGATCCAACACTACTTAAAATACGATGGCAACAAACAAATGCGTGTGATTGCCATTGGAAAATAGATCGTAGTAAGTTGTAAATAGCGAACTTAAATTAGTAACCATTTGGTTGGGCTTAGATTTTAATATAAAAGCAAATCTTATTTGATCCTCAAACCCCACTCAATTTCAAGACGTGGTAAAGAGTACTGTGCTTCTTATCATGGAATAAGTCGATACAATACAAAGTCAATAAGTCTGATGACTTTGTTAGTCAGCAGACTTATTGGCTACTTAAAATGGAGTTTCGTTAGAGTTTATAGTCGTAAAAATTCAAATATTGAAACTTTGAAAAATATTGTTTTCAAAGTAGGAAAAAAAAGACATTGAATAGTGTTGACGGTGAGTAAATAAGTTACACAATATTATGTACATAGGTGATTTCTAACTTTGACTATCAGAAAGTAACTAAAAAATCAATTCTTTAGTTTGCAAATTAGGCTACCTGGGCTAGGCTTATCGTATTTATATTGTACTACTAGCTTATGCCCGCGACTTCGTCCGCTTTAAATTTCTTGTTCCCCCGACACTTCCCGTCGCGTCGATCATTACCGCTCCGCTCCTCTTGGTTGTAGCGTAATGTTATATAACCTATAGCCTTTCTCGATAAATAAGCTACCCAACACAAAAATATTTTTTCAATTCGGATCAGTAGTTCCTGAGATTAGCGCATTCAATCAAACAAACAAACAAACTCGTCAGCTTTATAATATTAGTATAGATTATTTAACAAACTACCCAATAATACTATAATTTTAGTACACCAACTGTCTTCGTATTAATATACAATTTTAATGTGCTGAAATTGCCTGATAATTTTAATTACAAACGTGTACAATTGTGCGAGCGGGTCAAATATCCTAGTAATTTGATGTTAATTTAGCGAAAAACATATTAGTTCAATGTAATTAATTCCAATTTATTATCTACAACATGCTGACAGGCGTCATTTAAGTATTTATGTAGCTGCTTTATCATTGGTTTAATTTATTTGTTTGTCTGTGCCAATATGTGCACAACGAACGCCATGTTTAATCTGTTCACGTGTTACCTGGATCCTCTGGTACGTGTCTGACATCATAGCGATGAGCAGATTGATGAGTACCACCACCGACACCAACATGTAGATCCCAAACACAATTTTAAAGAGGTAATTGGTCCATGCCGGCTGTATGTTACTATCGTTACGATGCACCCGCGTCTGGTCCGTGGTCGTCTGGCCGAACACCGCGAAGAACAGCAGCTCGAACGAGTACAGTGGGTTCATAGTAACTGCGAACAAAAGATCAGAGTTCTGGGGACACGTAGTTACCTGTATACGTTGGTAAGTGTCCGACATCATCGCAATGAGGAGCGTTATGAGCACCACGACCGACATCAGTAAGTACGCCCCGAACACGAACTTGAATATGTTCTGCGTCCATAGCGGCCTCACGCTGGACACGTAGTTAAGGTCCGACAACGTTATCTGTCCGAAAAGCGCGAAGAACAGTTTCTCCAACGTCTCGACCGGTGACAACGTCGCTAGAAGACAACACTCAACATGGACCACGGTCTGGTAGCTCGCGGCGAACAGAACCGGGGTAGGTTGATGCATGGCTCACTATACCTATACTTTGTGACAAGTACTTCGGTGACTTTGAATATTACGATTTTTAAAAGTATTGTTTGATCTACTCCTGCATCAATCTTCCCGCAAATCTAAAGATCTAACACGGCTAGACACCTATTTGTGTGGAAGAGATAGATTGATACGGTTGTGTTTAAAGTATTCTGTACATTGGTATAAAGAAGTGTAGATGTGTGTCAAATTAAATTTTGATTTTAGTGTCTATATAATTTAGTGTTCGTGTGCTAATTATAGAGAACAGATAGCTTGATTTCCACTTATTATACCAGTGCATCAATCCACCCCGTCCTGACTACGGCTAGACATTGAGAGCGCAGGACAGACGCCACATTGACGACAAACAGCCAAACAAATCCGAAACATAAAATGGTACCTCGGAGTGGTGAAACAAACGCAGGACATAAGCCAGCCGCGGCATGCGCAAATCAAACTTGCTCCATCAAATGCGGTGAGGTCGGCCACTCATTCCACTAAAACTAGTATTGTGACGCGCAATGCATGTTCTGTGTCCACATCTGGAAACCACGATTCTCATAAAGCTGTGATGCGATGCAGAAAATGCATTGTGTACTTAATAGACATCAAGGTTTCTAACCACCAACCACTTACACGTGCCATAATATATGAAAATAAAACATTGAAATTATGGCGAGGCGAAGTGTAATTTGTATATTACAGAGACCTAACATTCCACATTCTTAACGTGATGGCAACAGTTATCTAATGGAATGTAACGTATAAAACGCCAACGATGATAACATTCTCGATGTGACAAACACTGAAGCTTGCAAGCGGATGCACATAATTATTGTTTATAACAAAAAATAACAAGTAAAACAAGCACATCGAGTAGTAATGCGATCATCGTAAGGAAAATGGCATTCATATGCACATAAACTTAAACAGTCTGGTTCGTGTGTTGTGGACTTACGTCCTGTTGGACCTTGTTTCCTCCTGTACGATTCCCCGTTTAGTGTATTTTGCCATTGTGTATCATACGCTTGTCGTTTCAATCGGAGTGTCTCTATTACGACAAGTACAACATTTAATATTTGAATGAACACACATGATCTACATACATGAATGGACTATATCTATGGTAGATGTTATGGTAGGCAACATTGTAAGTATAATGGATTCACACTCACCGTCGGAGAACAGTCTCTTCCTCGCTTGTCTTGCATACTTATTGTCTTCCGCCTTGTTGATATTCCTGAACGGCTGGTTTAATGCAACGATGTGCATCGAGAAGCCGAACACGAATATCGCTAATACAGCGAGGAACCTCCCCAGATCCTTCATAAGATCTCCTATAATAATAGCCCACGGACCGAATAGGTGGTGGAACGATAAGAAATCTAATATTTGAACGCACGCTAATAGAAATGATAAGGCAAAACATTGATTCCTACAATACATAAGCGTTGGCCAATACTTAGGTAATACGAATATCCAGCCGACGACGTGTGTAGCCACGCCGATCATGCCGCATAACAATACTGCTATCTTGATCCACCCTAGACCAGATTTATCACTGGGGTTGGTGAGCTCAAAGAGTAGGAGACCGCTCAGACAAATGAGCAGCATCCATTCATACCACCTTGGTATTAAACTATCCCTAAATATCGAATTATAAATAGGCGTTATTGCTACTAAGGCTAACAATACCATCAGGTAAATGTGTGAAGTTAAATACGACATAAACTTAATTATTGGTATCTTATTATATCTATGGCCTAATGGAAGAGAGAACACCACCCATACGGGTGGACATACTATGAACGCGACAAAAAGGAACATAATTTTGATGCCAGTCCATTTGAGGCTCCCTCTCCAGAGTTCCTGTAAAGAAGCGAAGTAATGAACATCATCATATGTTTGTGGAGTCAAGTTTCTGTGAAGTAGGGAAGTTACCTATTTTTTACCTGAAGATATCTCTGGACCACTGTGTGGGCTATGACCTCCTTTTGTTCGTTCTCTATTAAGACGTCGAGGAACTCGATGTTCCTGTTGTCGGTGGCGGTGAGGATGTGCCCGGCGGACTCGGCGCCGGCCGCCAGCGCCAGCAGCTCCGTGGCCATCGCTTCACATTGTTTTCCTGCCGCTATAAGGTCTTTGGCACGCTCCTTTTCCTGTTACGGAAAACAACGCGCGATGAATATAAACTCACTGATTAATCACAAAGCGATAAATTTGTGATGCATACCTTAGTGGATAGAATAATGTAAATGTTGGACAGTTTAGCTGCGGTGTCGACGGGCGCCGGCGAGACCAACACGAACTCCTCGATGGGAATGTTGTTGTGGTTCTTCGAGCACACCATCAGGTTGTACACAAACCTCTTATCGTCCATTAGGGACTGAGTGTCGTGTTCTTTATGCAGTAAGTACTCTAGGACATCGTTGTGGTTTTCCGATGCGGCAAACCAAATTGGAGCACAATTTAGATTAGTCTCGCTTTTTGGTGATGCTCCTGATTCACATAAGAGCTTCACCACGTTGAGGTGACCAGCTTTCGCTGCACAATGCAGAGGTGTCCATCCATTTTTATCGGTGGCGTTAATCTCAGCTCCTTGGCCAAGTAGAACTTCTACCATCTGGTAGTGACCGTGCGTTGAGGCTATATGTAACCCCGTTTTTCCGTGTCTGTCTGTACTTTGAAGGAGCTCTGCTGATCTACTGAGGAGGAGACCCACAATAGACATGTGTCCTCCAAAACACGCGAGATGTAGTGGATTGAAACCCTGGAACGAAAAAAAAAACAAAGTTGTAATTCATGTTAAGAATTTTGTATGAAAGTTATGAGTACTTACATTTTCATTAGTCGCGGCGTCGACTTGCACTCCAGCAGAGTTGAGAAGTAACCGCACGACGTTTTCGTTACCATTGTAAGCAGCTAGATGTAGTGGTGTTAGTCCAGACTCGGCACCCAGCTCCGGAACTAGTGATACTCCAGTAGGAGCTTCTGATTTTACTGTTCCTGGTACATGGGACAGGAGTTCTCGGACAGTTTCTGTAAAATAAAATATTGTGATTCAAAATTATGTTGAAATGTAATCCTTAAACTAATTGCTTATAAAGTTCATTTTATTTACCAGCTTGCCCATAATACGCAGCTATATGAAGAGGCGTCAATCCTAATTTCTTGCTTGATATCCTTAACGTGTTGGTCGATCGCATCACATCTAATACATTAGTATGTCCGTACTGTGCCGCTAAATGCACAGCTGTCAGACCTGTCCTGTTCTCATCGGTACATGACGCTCCTGCTCTTACTAAGACTCTGACAACATCTGCATGACCACCTTCGGCAGCCAATTGAAGAGGTGTCGAGTCATTCAACTTATTCCTAGCAGATATAACACCAGTCCTGTCAAACTTCATGAGTTCTTCAATCACTTTCACTGAACCCTGAATAGCCGCTATGTGAGCACACGTGTTCCCGTCCTTCGTAGTAGCCATTACCAAGTTTGGATGTGATTGTAAAAAAAGTTGGACCACTTCATTGTAATTATTTTGTGCGGCTGCATGAATAGGCTTCTGTCCTAATTCGTCTGTCGCGTCGATGTTAGCTCCGAGTTCTAGTAAAAGTTTACACACTTCTATTTGACCGCTAGCTGATGCTAAATGTAGAGGAGTCTGCTTTTTTAATGTGAGGACGTCTATCATGGCGTTGTGATCTCGTATTAAGAATTTTACTAGATGCGCGTAGCCATTCATAGCTGCTAAGTGAAGTGCCGTTCTGCCGTTTCTTGCTTTGGAGTTTATAAATGCTTTGTTTGTAAGGAGAGCGTCACAGACTTGTAGGAAGCCATGTTCAGCGGCGAGGTGGAGAGCTGATCTACCTTCCGTATCGAACACGTCCACTCTCGCGTGATTCGACAGAAGCGTACTTACAAGTTCCATGTGCCCTCTATTACAAGCTATTAGTAAAGGTGTCCAGCCTATTGAGTTCTGTTTGTTCAGTGCTCTGCTCACGTCAGCAGGAGATATGTGCGCGATCATCTCAGTCATGACGTCATTGTTACCGGCAATAGCACAAAAGTGGAATGCCGTTTCTAAATAATGTTTCGTTATTAACGTGACGTCGGCGCCATTTTCTATGAGGCATTTGACAACTTGTCTGTCAGCTGTTGGTATCTTGACCTCTTCTTTGGTAATTTTGCAGGCAAAGTGGAGTGCACTCGCACCATCTTCATCCACTGAGTCGATATATGCTGTGGCGACGTTTTCACCTTTATGATCTTTGACGAACTCTATCAAGTGTCGCACAACATCTGGTTTACAACTTCTACACGCCATATGTAGAGGTGTTTCTCCACTCTATAAAGAAAAACGGTATAATATCGATGCGTTACTAAGCAATTATTAATTATAATAGACATTAATATGTCTATTATTTGACGAAGATAATAGAGTGCAATACAGACTAAACATATTGTGTTAGTAGAAATAAGTACCTATATAATTTCTTACGTGAGTTAACATTTATCTAAAAATAATCCTTTAAAATAATTATTTCAGCGTATGAATACTTAATTGGAAAAATTCCTTAAAAAAACAAACAATATATACAAAAACCTAAAATGGACCTTGAACTGAACCCTGGAGAACACCAACGTTGACCAAATACAGTCCACATGGGTTCTCGTGGACACTACTAAAATAATCTAGTGCAAATGTTAACGAATTCATAACAACATGTCGAAACGCAATATGCCACATTAATCAGCTATATTACCTTGGTTTTCCTCAGCGGGTCTCCTCCATCTTCTAACAATAGTACAAGCGTGGCGAGGTTGCCGTACTTGGCAGCCACGTGCACTGGGGTTTGTCCGTCTTCTGTCGCCTTGTTAGGACCCGCTCCTGACTTTAATAGCATCAACGCGCATTTGTCGCCTGGAATAAATATATTATTATTTTAAATATATTTACAACAATAGATAATGTACGCTATTATTATCGGCAACTTGATGGTACGTTTCATCTTCTGCCTAAAATGTTTTCTTGGTATACCAGCATATGGTCTAATTGAAAAGATGAAACGCACCATGCGTTTCATCTTCTGCCTAAAATGTTTTCTTGGTATACCAGCATATGGTCTAATTGAAAAGATGAAACGCACCATGCGTTTCATCTTCTGCCTAAAATGTTTTCTTGTAATACCAGCATATAGTCTAATTGAAATTTATGTTACTCATAACCATCATTCATAATTATTTCAGGCTAAACACGTCTACTGCTGGACATAAGCCTCGCCCAATTTGTGGGGCTTTGCCATAATCGCAACGCTTGGCAGGCGGGTGACAATCGTAGTATGGTGGTAAAATGTATAGAGAACGCTGCTGACCATTTTCTAGTTAGTCCCATAGTTGCCTCTTACGACATCCGCGCCAAGAACGGTATGGTGCTATTATTTACGTCCGGCACCACACGAAATGGTTAAGTTACTTTTTATAAAATCGATTTTTTTTTAAATTATTATTTTGACATACATAAATTGACGTTTTAATAATTCCAGTTTCAAATATTTTTAGTTAATATTTTTTTACCTATGTTAAAAAATAAATAAACTAAACGAAAACTTCAGCCACTGATTGACAAATTAATATCGTATTATTGTGCTTACCATCAGGTATCCTGGCAGCGATGTGAAGCGCGGTTTCTCTTTGTCTGCCGCCCCTCACATGGACATCAGCTCCGTACCCCAGCAGGGTCTCTACGACAGCAGGCTTACACGATTCGACAGCTATATGTAATGCTGTGTAATTATCCTGTCAACAAAATTTCAGTAATTGTACTTCTGCAAAACTGTTTCTGAAAACTTCATGTTCTCTTTGTAATTTTATTATAGTACAGTATAGTAGTATAATTTGTAGATAGAATGATAGAATAATTGTCCCGTTTGGCACATTTCCGTGGGAACGTTTGTCCCGACATCCAGCAGCAGCTAGCAGAAAATAAAAAGACATACGTTGGTGGTGACGTCGACGCTCTCTCCCTTCTGCAGCAGTGTGTTGATGATTCCGACGTGCCCGTAGCGCGCCGCCGTGTGGATACTGCGGGCGCCATCCTGAAATCATATGATAATGCAAATGGTAGTATCATTAAATTAATAATACTTTCCCGTCAATCTACATCTACACTATAATATGCTAATTATAAAGAGGTAAAGTTTGTGAACTGGTTTGTAGGAAATAATCTCTGGAACTACCAGTTGGATTTGAAAAAATCTTTTTGCATTTGATAGACCAATTCCTGAGGAAGGTTTACGATATTTAAAATAACGCTATGATTCTTACGAGCCGAGCAAAAAGAAAAAAAAAAAGAAAAGGGAAAATGCTAAGTGTAAACGAAGTATTATGGTGGGTGAGCGATGGGGTACGACGCGACGGGTCGGCCGCGAAAGAAGTCGCGGGCAGAAGCTAGTAGTTATGCTAATAATGATGTATGTAGGAAAAGGACATGCTGCGCTGATTCCAAATTAGTTTGGACGTGAGTATGAGGAGTATGATGCTTCTTCATCAAACATTCTCTGATACAATAATTACTTAAGGGCCAGGCGATAGTCAATGTTGTGTTCCTTTCGCATGTACGCGGATAGAGGTACGGCTTTTCTCAACAATAGTGTTGCTAGCCTGGAGTTTATTACTTTGCTTAAATCAGCACACGAATTGTGTAGCGCAAATTTGACGGGTATTACTAATACATTGCTTCATGTGTTCAAAACATTTGTCTGCTCAACAAAGTAAACAATGTATTCAAAATAAAAACCATTCCTACTTCCATTGTATTACGCTCTACAGAATGGTATTGACATCAACGCGTAAACTCAACGCTTGGATTCAATCCATGATTCTGAATCCTCCTAGTAAAAACATTTATCATCAGTTATATTTTTTTTAAATCTGCTGTTTTATGGAATTCATTTATCATTTATCATTATAGAAAATATGGAGTTCAATACCTACGCGGTCAAAATGTTTGGAACACTAAATATATATATTTTTATAACTGACCAAAAATATATACAGGGTGGCACATCGACGCAAAGGCTTTATTATTACATAAGCGTATTGTTGTTTCCTTTTCCTCAAACAAATCATTACAGCCCTAGTGTCTTCAGTTACAGGAAAATCACTCGTGCCTGCCAGGGTCGCGGATTTGTTCGAAAGAGTTTCCGTAGCCCTGGCACAGGCAACTGAAGGGACAAGGGTGGGTTTTAGTCAGTAAAAGTCTGACATGTCCTTCCACTCCACCCAGAGCGGCAGACGTCATTTGATGATTTCCCACCAAAAAAATAAAATAAAAAGGCAAATCTTAAACGCGCAAACTCTCCAAACAAAATATTGACTGCATAAACCAACTTTCTTAACAAAAACATTCAGAAGCGTAAAATGCAAACAAACATTTAAATGGGTACGGTATCTGTAAGAAGGTTGAAAAAAGTCAAAAAGCCCATAATGTTGTTTGAAAAAGGGTAAAAATTCAATTAACGGAACCACTTGTCCAAATATGCACATATTAAAAAAGTCACCTTTCTGTGATCCTTTAATTTAGCCGGTGTATGTCATAATAAATTCTCAAATTGTCTTTATTCGATTCCACTTGGTTCAATATTTGAACGACAAAAACAAAAGGTGAATAAATGATAAAAACAAAAGGTGAATAAATGAAAAAAACAAAAATAGAATAAATGACAGAAAAAAAATGAATTAATGATAAAGTATCACTAAAGTATGTACTTTCAAGTAAAATGCAAATTAATGAAATGAAATGCTTTCATATTAATGCGTAACATTTTCCTACTTTTATCACTGCGTACAAAGGTCGCCCCCTAGTTTTACATCCGGCACGTGTAGAACCGTGTATGCTGACCTTTATCCGCAACCCGCAGAGGAAATCCGGGCACGTCACATATAACTCAGTAGATAATGACATGCTAGGTACATATGTTTTAATTCCAGCAAGGTTGATGACACTGATGTTTGAATGTCAACCTTATAGCGATGATAAGGAAAATAATGTGAAGATAAAATAGAAGGCTGATCTAGTATTTGTAGAATAAAATAGTTTTTATTAGCAATGTGTATAAGTAAAACTAATGACAAGTGGTACTTTTGTTCTGCCAGGGTCGCGGATTTGTTGGAAAGAGTTACCGTAGCCCTGGCACTAGCAATTGAAGGAACACGGGTGGGTTTATAGTTAGTAAAAGTCTGACCCGCCCTCCCGCTCCATTAAGATTTGAGAAGTCATTTGATGATTTCAAACCCAGAAAAAAAATAGGTACTGTTGTAAATGCATCTGTGTTAGTAGCTATTTATTTATTAGTAAGTAGGCATTGTTCAGTTCAGAGTCGTAGATGGTAATGATAAGAGAGAAATGTAGTGTGACACCAAGTGAAAGAATAAAAAAATGGTACACAACACGAAGTTTGACAGTGGCACAGGTAACATTAAAAATGTGTGAAAATCAATTGTCATAGTATATGCATATGTGAAGGAATTCGGAAAATGCCGGGAGAAAAGTTTTAAGTATAAATGCCGATGGCTATAAGCGTAAGTAAAGGGGAGACCAAAGAAACGACGTATAGACTGTGTGATTGATGATTTGTGGGACGATCAGAAAGCGAGTTATTCAGGTTCCCTATCCATTTGCATAAAATTTTAAGACCTAATATAACTTGGCATACTTTTTTTCTCCTAATTATATTTTCGCATAACAGCGTGCGCATAATATTTTTAAGCATAGTTTCTATAATCATATTAATGATTAAGCAAAACATTCTAAAACATAAAATATTTAGGTACGCATAATGATATGAAAACATATTTTGTTAAGGCATAATAAAGAAGCATAATAATTAACTCCTAAAATGTTAGACACTAATAAAAATGTAAACATTCATACACCATGCATGCAAGCAAGCATGCAGCAGGAATGCAGCATGCATGCATGCATCCAACAGGCATGCAACATGCAAACAAGCATGCAGCAAGCATGCAAGCAAGTATGCAACATGCAGCAGGCATGGTTTCTGTCACGGCTCCGGCGCTACGGGGCTCCGGCGGTCCCACGCGAGCTTATCGTCGCAGATGTATTTTACGCTCACCACCGCAACTTCGGCAGCATTTTTATTAGTGCCTCGCCCCTCCGCGCCTACGCGGTTTTAAATTACACTCTAGGGGTAGGGCAGATAAGACTACGTGCAGTCGGTTTTGCAGCGATTCGTTTCTGTCACTGTGTAAATTTGTAGCACAACATATTGAATTTATAAGACAATACTTTAACTTTAATTTGGGTTAAAATTGAATTTTAAAAAGTATGCCTAATTACTATTATGCTAATAGTAATTAAATTTAGTAACATTATACGAATTAAAATTATGCCAAAACAAATTAGCCTTAAAGATCATTATGCCAACATAAACTGTATGCTAAAAAATATATGGCAAAGTATTATTATGGCAAACAAATTATGCCAAAATAGGTATGCGAAAGTACATTAGGAAAAACAACATTATGCGAAAAGAAGGGCGGGCAGGGCAGTTATTCGATATCCTATTTCAAACTAAGAAAGTTGTATGTTTAGACGTTCTTTTATTTTTACTGTCACGCAAAAAAGGCCGAATTTCATTTCGGCACACAGATAGCTAATATTCGTAGAATATTTATAATATTTATTATAATATAATAATACATTGTTTATATTAATAAACAATTTATTATTATATTATATTATTATTATAATACTTTTTTAACACCCTTGCTCGTAAAGCTGATGTAATTCCACCGGTTTTAAATATGTAAAGCGGGTCATAAAAAACGCGTGTGTTACCAAAGCAAATAGTTAAGTTATAGTCCATACAAATTCCATAACAGTATTATTTGCCATTTCAAATATGGAACTGATCGCCGCCGCACGACTCCAGCTAGTGAGCAGCGCGCTATTGCTATTCAAAGAACTAATCGCCGCGCGGCGCCAGTCAGTAGGCAGCGCTAGCGCGCTGTTAAAATGGCGGGAAAGCAACAGTGTGCATTCACAGATTGAGTTTATTTAAAATAAAAAAAAAACCAGTTTATTCGGTAATTTTAAAACGCAGCCACGGCAGAAAATAATCCTCGCGCCATTTTTCTCAAATTTTCTTTTCTTTGTACTTGTATTGTGAATATCTAAAAATGACAACTTTCAATAATGAAGATGAGCAATATATTACTTCAACTCCACCGGATATACTAACAGAAGCGCGAACCGCATGCGACAGCTTGCTGCCGTCAATATCAAAGGACAGATACATAACCAAGTATGAAAATTTCTTGAAGTGGAAAAAGTTTATTTTTTCTGTTTCCTCGCAAATGTGTTAAAAAAACGTCGTACGATATACGTGCGTATTGGTTATAACATGCTCGGCTCAATTACGCCCTCGCCTTCGGCTCGGGCTGAAATTCCGAAGTTAAAGTCTCGCATGTTATAACCATCATAACGCACTAATATCGTATTGTACTATTATTCCGGTAGTACGTTCCCGTGAGATAATTTCCAAACTCCACGCTAGTGAAGTCGCTGACAAAACGTAGTATTAGGTTATTACTTAAAATTAGGACTCTTTCAAAACTTTCCACTGAGTACTTATAACAACTCTACAATTACAATTTGTATGTAAAACTTCTCCTAGCTTCGAAATAAGGCTAAGGTTGAACAATGTGAAAATATATTTAATTACGAGTACGAATGCACTGGCGATGAAATTAAACACGCAACGATTTACGGCTGGTTCGTGTGCAAGGAGTACCTACGGAACCCGGTACAATGGAGACAGTGTCACGGAATGACGGGAAGTTACGTTCATTTGTTTGATTTTATTAAATTTTTCGTTATTATCATTACTCATAGCTACTCGTATCTGTTATGGTTTTGGGTAAATATTAAGCGCTTTAACAAAAAAAAAGGTTCTGTGTTAGCCTCGCACGTTCTCATGTGTTTGTGGCCTCAAAAGGTACCTCAATACCTTGTTTCCGTACCTTTTTTTTCCAGAGTGAGACGTTGGGCTGTCAGTTATTCAGTGTTGTTACAACTCAAGAAACTAAACTGCCCGGTGGTCTTTACATATAAAGCAATTACTTAGGCAACCCAGGTACCCTACGTGAGTTTGTCCGTAACACCAAGGCGTTGCTGACCATTTTCGAAGAGCTGGGCTAGATCGAATGACGGGTTTTCCCACTCGTACGCAAAATACGCGGTTAGATGTGGGGTTGCGCACACCAGCCCGTATTAACTCAAAACTAAAGAACTAATTCTAGTTATATTTCAGTAAAAAACTGTCCATGCAAGCGGAACCGGGGGCACAGCTAGTACATGATATCTAATTCAGACGTAAGAACTCCACTGCTGGACATAGGCCTCCCCCAATTTGGAGGGCTTTGCCATAATCGCCACGCTTGGCAGGCGGGATGGCAATCGCAGTATGGTGGCAAAAAGCATAGAGAATGCTGCTAACAATTCTCTAGTAAGTTCTTAGTCGCCCCTTATGACACCCACGGTATAAACATAAATATGTTGTATTTTTTTTTAATACTTTATTAGTAAGAACAAAATTCTTAGTAATTAATTACGATCTAGCCAAAAAGGCTAATAAGCAATTTAACTCTAACTTAATATGTTACGTAATAGATTATGTTAAAACTAAGAATAGTGTCCAATTGCACTTATATATACAAGTCCGTAGCACTTTCTTAGAGTCTCATACAATTTTTAAAACACTATGTTCATGTGTTATATGTATAGCACAATACTGTTACTATTTTAACTCACTTTGTAAATAAATATGTTGTATGATAATATAAATATGTTGTATGATAATTTTAAGTTGCAAAAGAAAACCATTGTTAGGTAACACAATGCTATAACACTTATCCTTCGCTTCTAAAGCTGAATATATTTACAATGTCTTTGATAATAATAAACTATAATGGTGAAATAATCCATGAGTTCTATTATTATTGTTCACGTAGTTGCAATAACGTTCAATGCTAGCTGGAAACAAAGAAAACTGGAAGCCTAAGACTAGCTACCTACAATATTATTGTCAACCAATTGTAATTGTACTCAAGGCCAATTTTAAAGAAACCAAAAAAGTGTGTAGGAAACAAAATATCATAGATATTTGTCATAAATAAGTATACTCATTTTTATTTGGATAAATAAACAAGGCAGTCAATGCAATTTAAACTTAAATTCAAAAATTGGCGAAAATATTCCCAGTATGAAAAAATGCAATATGAAGCATTAATTACAATATCTGGATGACCGCGCTTTGCTCGGTATTTTTTTTTTAATGAATCTTAGCTAGATCGATTTATCGCCCCCGAAACCCCCTGTATACTAAATTTTATGAAAATCGTTGGAGCCGTTTCCGAGATTCAGATTATATATATATATATACAAGAATTGCTCGTTTAAAGGTATAAGATAAGATAAAAACATACAAATCCAGAAGTTTATTTTTTAATAGCTTTTAGTAATGTTTGTTGCCAGTACGCACGATAATTACAATAGGAAAAATTAAACCTTCTTATAATACACATGGACAAAAGGGGAACCCCTTTTGTCCATGTGTATTATTATTATTATTATTATTATTATTTCCTTTATTATATTTAAATACATATTAATTACATTTTTAAATATTAAAATATATAAAAAAAATATAAGAAAACATTTAAAAATATAAAAAATAGTAGCCCACCGGTATCGGGAACAGGGTCCAAGCTACCGGTGGTCAGGGCTGCTGAGAAAGGAACCTCCTAACAATACGCGCCGTGTCCAGGATGACTGCTTTCTGGATCAGGCCCTTGATCCAGCTGCCTAACGAGAGCCTCCTGAGATGTTGATTGAGGCTCTTGCCGATTATGCCATTGGCCGTAACGACTATCGGCACAATGACTGCTGTATCCACATCCCACATCTCGACAACCTCGCGAGCCAAGTCAAGATACTTCATCTGCTTATCTTGTTCAGCTTTCACGAGGTTCTCGTCATGCGGGACTGCTATATCAACAATCATTGTGCGACGCTCTAATCGATCTATCACCACTATATCCGGCTTATTGGCAACAATAGTCCTATCAGTGACGATAGATCGATCCCAATACAACGTGATATTGCCATATTCGAGAACTGGGTCGGGCACATACCTATAGTATGGTACTTCTGATTCCACAAGGCCGTATTTCAGAGCAAGTTGCTGGTGGATAATCCTGGCTACAAGGTTGTGTCTATGCAAGTAGTCTCCGTTAGCCAGACGAGAACAGCCAGAAATAATGTGTCGGATTGATTCACCCGGACGGTGGCATGCCCGACAGATGTCAACCGTGCCATCCTTCACAATATATTTCCGGTAGTTGTTCGTCATCATAACTTCGTCCATAATCGCAAAGACAAAACCTTCGGTTTCTCCAAATAGGTTTCCGAATCGTAACCAGGATACGGACGCTAAGAAGTCTACATCGGGTCCATGTAGGACCCGGTAAAAGCGTCCGTGAAGCTCCTTGCTTTGCCATACCTCCCTGCGGTCATTAGTATCTAATACTTTAGGTTTGCGCCAGTTCTCGGTAGCCAAGGAGAGCGGGGTGAGGCTCTTGTCCACTGAGACCACATCTCGGTGCATCCCCACGTCGGCTTCTAGGAAGTATTCCCTGAGACTGCATACCTCACGGTTGTGCAGGGTCTTAGCATTTAAAAAACCTCGACCTCCGCACTTCCGCGGGATATACAGTCTCATCACCGATGACCGTGGGTGATGCATTCGATATGCAGTCAGCAGCGTACGGACCCTCCTATCCAGGGCGTCAAGTTCCGTTTGAGTCCATTTGAGTATGCCGAAAGAGTACATCAAAACCGGCATGACCCAACCGTTGAAGGCGCGCACCTTGTTTGCGCCTGATAAAAGACTTTTTAATACTTTATTCAAGCGGCCAAAGAAGCGCTCCCTCAACGATTGTTTCATGTCAGCAGTGTTGATGCCTAACGCTTCCGACATACCCAAATACTTGTATGTGTCGATTGAGGAAAGGGATCTTAGATGTATGGAATCCGAGAGTTGGGTTCCCACGGATTCCACAATCTCCCCTCGCTTTACATGCATGACCGCACATTTGTCGACACCAAATTCCATCCTGATGGCGCTACTGAAGGTTTCAGTTACTTTCAGTAGCTCCATCAGTTGCAAATTGCTGGGGGCAAAGAGTTTTAGGTCATCCATGTAGAGGAGGTGAGATATAACTTGACCACCTCTCCTCAATCGATAGCCTATACCTGAATCCTCCAGCAGTGTGCTAAGAGGATTCATGGCTAGGCAGAACCAAAGTGGACTCAAACTATCGCCCTGGAATATACCTCGCTCGATCCTTATCGGTTCGCTGTTCCTCTGGATATTTCGACATCCTGGATAGCGAAGGACTGTCCTCCACTGCCCCATACATGATATCAAGAAGGTGCGCAGCGTTGTATCTACTTTGTACAATTCCAGCACCCTCTTGAGCCAGGTATGTGGCACCGAGTCATAGGCCTTCTTATAGTCTATCCAGCATGTCGACAGATCCCTTCGGGAACGACGAACCTGTTGGCTAATGGTCATATCGATTAGGAGCAGCTCCTTAGTACCGCGGGACCCGTTCCTACATCCATTTTGAGAGACAGACAAGATCGAGTTTGTGTCAATATGATTGTAAATTTTAGCTCTCAAAATGGATGTAAGTACTTTATAGACCGTCGGTAGACAAGTGATAGGTCTATAATTTTTGGGTTCCGCGGTGCTACCTGATTTATGGAGTAGGTGGGTTATCCCTGTTGTTAAGAACTGGGGCAACGACCCTGACTCTAAGGCTGACTGGAACTGAGATGCCAAGCGAGCGTGCGACTTTTGGATCCACTTGATCCAAAAGTTGTGCAGTCCGTCCGGCCCTGGAGATTTCCAGTTAGGCAACGGACGGACTGCACAAGCGACATCTTGGGGGCTGATGGTAATTGCCCCCATTTCTGTTATTTGACCGCACGCTCGCTCGATCTCCCTAGTCCAATCACCTTCGGTGTGATTGACAGGCACCGACCAGATGTTTCGCCAGAACGAAGACATGGCGACATCATCCGGAAGGGGCGCGTCAGCCACACCTTGGTCCGGTCGCTCCCAAGCTCGGTAAACCCACCTTTCATCACTTTGGAATGTGTGATTCTGGGTGTACCGCTCCACCCTCCGCCGGTACCGACGAATACGGTTTGCCCATGCACAGATCTTCTGCTTCAGGAAGTCGATGCGCTCTGTGACGCGGGGCAAATAATCTCGAGGACTAACATCCGTCCCGGAGAACGCCCGCTTCACAAAGCGCATCACTCGAGGGCGAGTATTGCCCTCCCTGAAGCAGATTAGCTTACCGATGAGTGCTCTAGCCTCACCGATACGACGCTCAATCCTGCACTGCCAAGCTGGTACGGCTGGTTTTGGTCGTGTAGCTCTGTCACTATTAGGAAACTTAACACGAGCTACACGACAAGCCGCTACAGCTGCACAGTACAAGATCGAGTGGGTATCGGCCAGGTCTTTGCTGCCGTCAAAATATGTTGACAGTTGTGAGTCTAGAGCACACACCAGCGCCTTGTTTTTCTTATGCATGGGCAAACGAGGTAAACGTGGTCTAAGTTCAGGAGGAGTAGAGCGATACTCCCGGAAAGCATCATCCAAAGCGCTCCTCAATCGTGCATTGCATTGGGTACTCACGGATATAGCCCCGTCATCATCCTCTTCACCAGCGCAGTTGGGTCGCGGTGAAACACTGGGTAAATTTTGCAGTTGTACCGCGACCAGTGGCGAAGCAGGCGTAACATGGCTATTCCGTGATTCGAGACAAAGTCGATCAAGCACGGTGGCATCCAGCATATGGTTACGCTGGATGACCCGTACCTGATCCGACAGTCGTTGCGATGATACGTTGACAGCGGGCTCAAGCACCTGGAACAGAGAGAGCATCCGACCACGGTACGCAGTCAAGTTAGTTCCCCCCTCTGTAGCCCTTAGTATGCGCGCATGACATTTTCATTCACAGCTTGTGTCCACTTCATGCGCCGCACACTTCCACCGGGAGCGGGGACCCTGTCAGAGGCCGGTGGGCCTCGGAGTCCCAAGCTGGCCGGTGGTCGGCCTCTTCCACGCCGACGTACTGGTGGTGGTGTCGTCGGCGGCGAGAAGTATTCGTCGCTCGAGCTCGACGCAACTGCAGCAGCCGGTGTCACTGGACTCACGTCTGGAGCAGGATCCGGCAACTGCGAGGCGGAGCTGAGCGACGAACCCGAAGATCTTGGTTGTGTGGTTTAAGTAAGTCGGGCCCGACTTCGCGTCAGCATCGTACTTTCAGTCGGTTTCTAGTCATAATATTCGCATGATTCTTTAGCATATTGTTGTTATATGTTGCCATTTTTGTTTTTCAATGATATTATGGTGGTATATTTATCAAAACATTGTTAAATCATTTACGTTTAAAAATTCTAGAAAATAAAAGCACGGACAAAAAATTTTTTTGACCGTCAGCTTGACAGTCGGGCCACAGATTTATTATTATTATTATTATCCTTTATTCCATTTAAACATTCTTATAAATTATATTTTTAAATATTAGTTAAAAAAAAAACATTTAAAAATATAAAAAATAGTAGCCCACCGGTATCGGGAACAGGGTCCAAGCTACCGGCGGTCAGGGCTCAAGAGAGAGGAACCTCCTGACAATGCGAGCCGTGTCCAGAAGTACCGCTTTCTGAATCAAGCCCTTGACCCAGCTGCCCAACGAGAGCCTCTTCAGATGTTGGTCGAGACTCTTGGATATCAAGCCATTGGCTGTGACAACTATCGGCACAATGATCGCTGAGTCCATATCCCACATGTCGACAATCTCGCGAGCCAAGTCAAGATACTTGATTTGTTTATCTTTTTCGGCTTTCACGAGGTTCTCGTCATGCGGGACTGTAATGTCAACAATCATTGTGCGCCGCACTGATCGATCCACCACCACTATATCAGGCTTATTTGCAACAATAGTCCTGTCAGTGATGATGGATCGATCCCAGTACAGTGTGATATGTCCATTTTCGAGAACTGGGTCGGGCACATAACTGTAGTACGGCACTTCCGATTCCACAAGGCCGTATTTCAGAGCAAGTTGCTGGTGGATAATCCTGGCTACAAGGTTGTGTCTATGCAAGTACTCCTCGTTAGCTAGACGAGAACACCCGGAGATAATATGTCTGATGGATTCGCCCGGACGGTGGCATGCCCGACAGATGTCCACCGTGCCGTCTTTAACAATATACCTCCGGTAATTCTTCGTCATCATAACTTCGTCCATAATTGCACAGACAAAACCTTCGGTTTCCCCAAAGAGGTCACCGAAACGCAACCAGGCTACGGACGCTAGTAGATCTACATCGGGTCCATGTAGGGCCCGGAAAAAGCGTCCGTGGAGCTCCTTACTCTGCCATACCTCCATGCGGTCATTAGTGTTAAGCACTACCAGCTTGCGCCAGTTCTCGTTAGCCAAGGAGAGCGGGGTGAGGCCCTTGTCCACCGCGATCACATCTCGATGCATCCCCACGTCGGCTTTAAGGAAATATTCCCTGAGGCTGCATATCTCGCGATTGTGGAGATTCTTAGCGTTTAAAAAGCCTCGACCTCCACACTTTCGCGGGATATACAGTCTCATTACCGATGAACGTGGGTGATGCATACGATGTGCAGTCAGCAGTGTCCGGACCCTCCTATCTAAGGCATCGAGCTCGGTCTGAGTCCATTTGAGTATGCCGAAAGAGTACATCAAAACCGGCATGACCCAACCGTTGAAGGCGCGTACCTTGTTTCCGCCTGACAGAAGACTATTTAATACTTTCTTCAGGCGGCCAAAGAAGCGGTCCTTCAACGATTGCTTCATGTCAGTAACATTGATGCCCAACGCTTCCGACATACCCAAATACTTATAGGTTTCGGATGCTGAGAGGGCTCGAAGGTTTATGGAATCCGAGAGTTGGGTTCCCACGGATTCCACAATCTCTCCTCGCTTTACATGCATGACCGCACATTTGTCCACACCAAATTCCATCCTGATGGCGCTACTGAAGGTTTCAGTTACCTTCAGTAGCTCCATAAGTTGCAAATTGTTGTGGGCAAAGAGTTTAAGGTCATCCATGTACAGGAGGTGAGAAATAACCTGACCTCCTCTCCTCAACCGATAGCCTAAACCTGAATCCTCAAGCAGTGTGCTCAGAGGATTCAAAGCTAGGCAGAACCAAAGCGGACTCAAACTATCACCCTGAAATATGCCTCGCTCGATCCTTATCGGCTCGCTATTCCTCCGAATATTTCGACATCCTGGATAGCGAAGGACCGTCCTCCATTGCCCCATACATGACATCAGGAAGGTGCGCAGAGTTGCATCAATTTTATACAACTCCAGCACCCTCATGAGCCATGTATGTGGCACCGAGTCATAGGCCTTCTTATAATCTATCCAACATGTCGACAGATCCTTTCGGGAACGGCGAGCCTGTTGGCTAATGGCCATATCAATGAGGAGCAGCTCCTTAGTACCGCGGGACCCGTTCCTACATCCATTTTGACAGACAGACATGATGGAGTTAGTGTCTATATGTTTGCAAATTTTAGCTCTCAAAATGGATGTAAGAACTTTATAGACCGTCGGCAAACACGTGATCGGTCTATAATTTTTGGGTTCCGCGGTGCTTCCTGATTTATGGAGCAGGTGGGTTATGCCTGTTGTTAGGAACTGGGGTAACGATCCGGACTCTAAGGCTGACTGAAATTGAGATGCCAAGCGAGCGTGTGACTTTTGGAGCCACTTGATCCAAAAGTTGTGCAGTCCGTCCGGTCCTGGAGATTTCCAGTTAGGCAACGGGCGGACTGCACAAGCGACATCTTGGGGGCTGATGGTAATTGCCCCCATTTCTACTATTTGACCGCACGCCCGCTCGATCCCCCTAGTCCAGTCACCTTCGGTGTGACTGACAGGCACCGACCAGATGTTTCGCCAGAACGAAGACATGGCGTCATCATCCGGAAGGGGCGTGTCAGTCACACCTTGGTCCGGTCGTTCCCAAGTCCTATAAACCCACCTCTCATCACTTTGGAAGGTACGATTCTGAGTGTATCGGTCCACTCGTCGCTTATACCTACGAATACGGTTCGCCCATGCATAAACTTTCTGCTTCAGGAAGTCTATGCGCTCTGTGACACGGGACATATAGTCCTGAGGGCCAATATCGGTCCCCGAGAACGCCCGCCTCACAAAGCGCATCACTCTAGGGCGAGTGTTGCCCTCCCTGAAGCAGATTAGTTTGCCGATGAGGGCTCTGGCCCCACCAATACGTCGCTCAATTCTGCACTGCCAAGCTGGTACGGCTGGTTTCGGTTGTGTAGCTCTAGAATCATTAGGAAATTTAACGTGAGCTACACGACATGCCGCTACAGCTGCGCAGTACAGAATCGAATGAGTATCGGTGAGATCTTCGCAGTCATCAAAATAATTTGACAACTGAGAATCCAAAGCCGCCACCAGCGCCCTATTTTTATTATGCATGGGCAAACGAGGTAACCGTGGTCTAAGTTCGGGTGTCGTGAACCGATATTCCCGGATCGCACCCTCCAAAGCACTCCTCAATTCATCACTGCACTGGGTACTTACGTTTGTAACCCTGTCATCACATCCCACGTCAGCATAACTTGTTACAGGCTGCGGTGGTACTACAGCATTCTGCGGCGTGGGGGCGATGACTTGGCTACTCCGCATTTCATTTTGCAAGCGATCAAGTACGGTGTCATCCAACATACGATTACGTTGGATGACCCGCACCTGATCCGATAGTCGTTGGCTTGAAACGTTGACACCTGGCTCAAGCACCTGAAAAAGAGAGAGCATCCGAACACGGTACGCGGTCAGATTCTTTCCCCCCTCTGTAGCCCCATAGTATGAGCGCATGACATTCTCGTTGATGGATCTTGTCCATCTCATGCGCTGCACACTTCCGCCGGGAGCTGGGACCCTATCAGAGACCGGTGGGCCTCGAGGTCCTAAACCATCCGGTGGCCGGCGTCCTCCCCGTCGACGAGCAGGTGGTGGCGTCGTGGGCGGGGAGAAGTACTCGTCGCTCGAGCTCGACGCAACTGCCACGGCCGGTGTCGTCACAGCGCCCGCAGTGGGGCTGGGTACCGGCGGCGGCGAGGCGGAGCTGAGAGACGAGTCCGGAGGTGGTGGGCGTGCTCGTCGTGCTGCTGATCGGGTCAACATTGTCTTCACATTCCTTGTTGTTTTAATTC
Source organism: Aporophyla lueneburgensis (assembly GCA_932294355.1). Taxonomy (NCBI): domain Eukaryota; kingdom Metazoa; phylum Arthropoda; class Insecta; order Lepidoptera; family Noctuidae; genus Aporophyla; species Aporophyla lueneburgensis. Next base: position 6,610,254 of record OW028746.1, read on the forward strand.
GTCCATTTTATTGTTATTTTAATCGGAGATGACATGACAGATGTCATGTCATCATCACATTATTATTATTTCCTTTATTTAAATTTTTACAACATATAAATTACATTTTTAAATATTAAAATAACAAAAATCATAAAAACATTTAAAAATATAAAAAATAGTAGCCCACCGGTATCGGGAATAGGATCCAAGCTACCGGTGGTCAGGGCCGCTGAGAGAGGAACCTTCTCACTATACGTGCCGTGTCCAGTAATACCGCCTTCTGGATCAAGCGCTTGATCCAGCTGCCTAACGAGAGCCTCTTTAGGTGTTGGTCGAGGCTCTTGGCTATTATGCCATTGGCCGTCACGACTATCGGCACAATGACTGCTGTATCCACATCCCACATCTCGACAACCTCGCGAGCCAAGTCAAGATATTTGATCTGCTTATCTTGTTCGGCTTTCACGAGGTTCTCGTCATGCGGGACTGCTATATCAACAATCATTGTGCGACGCTCTGATCGATCTATCACCACTATGTCCGGCTTATTAGCGACAATAGTCCTATCAGTGATGATAGATCGATCCCAATACAATGTGATATTTCCATTTTGGAGAACTGGGTCGGGCACATACTTATAGTACGGTACTTCTGATTCCACAAGACTGTATTTCAGAGCAAGTTGCTGGTGGATAATCCTGGCTACAAGGTTGTGTCTATGCAAGTAGTCTCCGTTAGCCAGACGAGAACAACCAGAAATAATGTGTCGGATTGACTCCCCCGGACGGTGGCATGCCCGACAGATGTCAACCGTGCCATCCTTCACAATATATTTCCGGTAGTTGTTTGTCATCATAACTTCGTCCATAATTGCAAAGACAAAACCTTCGGTTTCTCCAAATAGATCTCCGAATCGTAACCAGGATACGGACGCTAAGAGGTCTACATCGGGTCCATGTAGGACCCGGTAAAAGCGTCCGTGGAGCTCCTTGCTTTGCCATACCTCCCTGCGGTCATTAGTATCTAATACTTTAGGTTTGCGCCAGTTCTCGTTAGCCAAGGAGAGCGGGGTGAAGCCCTTGTCCACTGAGACCATATCTCGGTGCATCCCCACATCGGCTTCAAGGAAGTATTCCCTGAGACTGCATATCTCACGGTTGTGCAAGGTCTTGGCATTTAAAAAACCTCGACCTCCGCACTTCCGCGGGATATACAGTCTCATCACCGAGGACCGTGGGTGGTGCATCCGATTTACGGTCAGCAGTGTGCGGACCCGTCTATCCAGGGCGTCCAGCTCCGTCTGAGTCCATTTGAGTATGCCGAAAGAGTACATCAAAACTGGCATAACCCAACCGTTGAAGGCGCGCACCTTGTTTCCGCCTGATAAAAGACTATTTAGAACTTTATTCAGGCGGCCAAAGAAGCGCTCCCTCAACGATTGTTTCATGTCAGCAGTGTCGATGCCTAACGCTTCCGACATACCCAAATACTTGTATGTTTCGATTGAGGAGAGGGATCTTAGGTGTATGGAATCCGTGAGTTGGGTTCCCACGGATTCCACAATCTCCCCTCGCTTCACATGCATGACTGCAGATTTGTCCACACCAAATTCCATCCTGATGGCGCTACTGAAGGTTTCAGTTACTTTCAGTAGCTCCATCAGTTGCAGATTGTTGTGGGCAAAGAGTTTTAGGTCATCCATGTAGAGGAGGTGAGATATAACCTGACCACCTCTCCTCAATCGATAGCCTATACCTGAATCCTCCAGCAGTGTGCTAAGAGGATTCATGGCTAGGCAGAACCAAAGTGGACTCAAACTATCGCCCTGGAATATACCTCGCTCAATCCTTATCGGTTCGCTATTCCTCTGGATTTGTCGACATCCTGGATAGCGAAGGACCGTCCTCCACTGCCCCATACATGACATCAGGAAGGTGCACAGCGTTGTATCTACTTTGTACAACTCTAACACCCTCCTGAGCCATGTGTGTGGTACCGAGTCATAGGCCTTCTTATAGTCTATCCAGCATGTCGACAGATTCCTTCGGGAACGACGAACCTGTTGACTAATGGTCATATCGATTAGGAGCAGCTCCTTAGTACCGCGGGACCCGTTCCTACATCCATTTTGAGAGACAGACAAGATAGAGTTTGTGTCAATATGATTGTAAATTTTAGCTCTCAAAATGGATGTAAGAATTTTATAGACCGTCGGTAGACAAGTGATCGGTCTATAATTTTTGGGTTCCGCGGTGCTACCTGATTTATGGAGCAGGTGGGTTATCCCTGTTGTTAAGAACTGGGGCAACGACCCTGACTCTAAGGCTGACTGGAACTGAGATGCCAAGCGAGCGTGCGACTTTTGGATCCACTTGATCCAAAAGTTGTGCAGTCCGTCCGGCCCCGGAGATTTCCAGTTAGGCAACGGACGGACTGCACAAGTGACATCTTGGGGGCTGATGGTAATTGCCCCCATTTCTGGTATTTGTCCGCACGCTCGCTCGATCTGCCTAGTCCAGTCACCTTCGGTGTGATTGACAGGCACCGACCAGATGTTTCGCCAGAACGAAGACATGGCGTCATCATCCGGAAGGGGCATGTCAGCCACATCTTGGTCCGGTCGCTCCCAAGCTCTGTAAACCCACCTCTCATCGCTTTGGAATGTGCGATTCTGAGTGAACCGCTCCACCCTCCGCCGATACCGACGAATACGGTTTGCCCATGCACAGATCTTCTGCTTCAGGAAGTCGATGCGCTCTGTGACGCGGGGCAAATAATCTCGGGGACTAACATCAGTCCCGGAGAACGCCCGCTTCACAAAGCGCATCACTCGAGGGCGAGTATTGCCCTCCCTGAAGCAGATTAGCTTACCGATGAGTGCTCTAGCCTCACCGATACGACGCTCAATCCTGCACTGCCAAGCTGGTACGGCTGGTTTTGGTCGTGTAGCTCTGTCACTGTTAGGAAACTTAACATGAGCTACACGACAAGCCGCTACAGCTGCGCAGTACAAGATCGAGTGGGTATCAACCAGGTCTTTGCTGCCATCAAAATATGTTGACAGCTGTGAGTCTAGAGCACACACCAGCGCCTTGTTTTTCTTATGCATGGGCAAACGAGGTAAACGTGGTCTATGTTCAGGCGGAGTAGAGCGATACTCCCTGAAAGCATCCTCCAAAGCGCTCCTTAATCGTGCATTGCATTGGGTACTCACGGATATAGCCCCGTCATCATCCTCTCCACCAACACAGTTGGGTCGCGGCGAAACACTGGGTAAATTTTTTATTATTATTATTATTATTATTCTTGGCTGATGATTTTATCGGTGTACCGATTTCTTTGTTTACCATCTGTTCATTATGATAATGTATTTTAATGTGATGAGTAATTATTCAATTAAAATAAACACATACACTGTCATATAAAGTCTGTATACCTACCGTATTTTAGCATTGCAGAGAACATAAAGAAAAAAAATAAGCCTATACTAAAAGGGACTTATTATACAACAGTCGAAAAAAATGAAACTAGCACTAAAGTGTGCCCCATGGTTGCGCCAAAAAGGCCCACTTCAGCAAAAAAAGCTGGACAATTAGAGCCTGACGCTGGTTGGAACTGGACCTGAAGTGTGAGATGATGGGTGTAAATCAGTCTTATTAAATACCAATACTGCAACGTGACGTGTGTATGCCTAAAGGAAATGTTCACCACAAACGTGTATTGCAGGTTGCAGGAATACCAAAATTTTTATAATTTTATGTTATCCTCGTAAGGCCCAACGTACAACGTATTGAACAAAGTGACATGCAGCATTCCGGCCCAGACTTAAAAACAAAATCTTCTCTTAAACACCCAATGTACTTTTAAATAAACTTGAAATATCAACTTAAAAGTAGTTGTATTAAACTTCTTTCGAAATAAAATTACCCAGATAGTTAAGTTGTTCCTAAAGAAAACAAGTTGAATGTGCTTGGGCCGGAACCATGTTAGACGATATTGTTCATTGTATTATACATTGGGTGTTTTAGCTCATCATACGAAACTTAGCTTGGGCCTTACGAGGTTATCACATCAAACATTGTCTCATGCTACTTTAGGAAAAACAAGATGTTATGTCAAGTTTCAATTTATCTGCTGGTAACTGCCTATACGCGAAGTTAAACTACTTCCCAGAGATGTGCTTAGGTGCGTAGCGATGGATGTATATAATATCATACAAAGAATCGTTTGATAGTCAAAGCGTATCTTGACTGAAATCTGTTGGAAAAGGGTAACGAAGCAATATTCTTTACATACGCACAAAGCACATCTTCATACTAAATCTTACTCGGTCCGAGACACTAGTTCACTCTCGTGGAAACGGACACGCATAGTTTCATGGCTTAGCTTCACCGTTCAGCTACCTGGTACAGCTGTTGGGATGGTAGTCTTCTTAATCAGTCGGTACCTATATCTATAAAACTGTACCTTATTCGGCATATGCAGGTAGACTCCCTTCTTGAACAGCATCATGGCACAATCGGCATGTCCGTTGAGCGACGCTATGTGCATCAGCGTGCTGCCATCTTTGGTCCTCTCGAAGATGGAAGCCTTGAATTTGTCTGCCAGCAGCTCGATGATAGCTGCGTGGCCGTTTTCTGCCGCTAAGTGCATTGGTGTCCGGTCTGGAAGAGGCATGGAAGAATCATCAGAGCAGGCAGTGATTTAGTGGGGATTTCTAGTCTGGCAGATTCTAAAAGAAGTACAGCTTGAGGGGGCTGCAATTTTCGAATTGTTATTCAGAAATTAGGAAGCTTGGATTAGGAAGGAAAAAATAAGATTTTGAAACAAAAAGTTCGGTAGAAAATTGCCTTCAATAATGTGATTTATATGATTTAAAAAAAGGTAGTTAAGACAAAATACACGATCGAAATAATACTTTTTAGATACGTTTATTATTTGCCGTCCCTAAAGAAACTGGAGTTTCGTCCTGGCTCTAATTCATAGAGATATACTGATAATTGGCCCATGAGCCTAACTTCTTACGTTTTACAAATGCCCATGTGAAATAAAATATTTTCAATTTGATAGATGTAGCAATAATATAAGCTCACCTTCATTATCAGCAATAGCAGCATTCGCTCTGACTCCATAGAAGTACTTGACCAGCGGCTCGTCACCTTCTGCGGCCGCGATATGCAGGGAGGTCTGACCAGCGCCATTAACCGCATCCACAGCGGCGCCATAGTCCACCAGGATGCGCGCCATGTCCACGTCGCGGCGCCGCGCCGCCAGGTGCAGGGCCGTGTCCCCCGCGGGGGTACTCGCCTGGGTGGCACACGGGTTGTTAAACTACTGGGATTAGTATCCGTGTCACTCTGGTCAATGGGTGGCGAAGCAATACCCGATGTCCTAAACAAAAACATCGTTCGCGCGAATTTGCGATCGTCGCGTTCGGAGTTATGACATTTATTATGTCAGAGGTTTTCTTCCAAATAAATGAATTTGAACGATGCTTTTGATGAGGACATGGGATCACGATGTTGGCAGAAGCGATGGTTGATGGAAAAGTGGGGCGTTTCGTCATCAGTACTTCATATTTTATGTACATAATAGAATGACGCTACAATTATAGCACACTATTTATCAAAACTAAAATACCAACTTATAGCTTCCTTTCTACATTACAACGTGAATGTTACAGGTTACCTACTGAAAAGACGACGAAACGCTTATGATAAGTGCACCTAATTACTTAAACTAACAACAAATTGTTAGGTTAGAATCAGAAAAGTTTATAAATACACAAGGAAAAATAATCTATGCAAAAAATATTCACATAACAACCTACTTTGTTAAAGCTTCACGTAAGTTAATTTATTTACAGAAAGCTATGAGTAAACTCTCAATCTACATAAAAACTGTTAAGTACAAGTGTTTCAAGTATTAAATTATTCGTCCGATGATCTCGTGTGCAGTTGCATAACACTACCTATACAGCCTACTATATATACTATACGACGACGCGTGTCACGCCGTGTGTGACACATAAGGGCGACACATACCTTCAGTTGCTCGGCGGTCTGCGCGCTCAGCAGCTCGCGCACCATGCTCTGGTTGCCCGCCTCCACTGCCAGCAGCAGCGGGATCTTCCCCCTCTGGGAACACACCAGGTCGCGAATTAGCTTTTTCCATTCTTTCTGTCTGGCGCGCTCCTTGTTGAGTTCAATGAAACTGATCTCGAGTTTCTGCAGGTCCTTTGACTGCTGGTTGGCAGGCGGGCTGCGCGGCCGGCTGCGGCTGGCACTGGCGGCATCCCGTTCGCTCATCGTGCCCGCTCAGCGCCCGCACCGCGTCCATGCGCCGCCACCACAGACAACTTGCGCCCTGTACACCGCGGTGCAACTGCACGAATCGCTTTTAAACCGTAACACCACAGACAATAACAACTGATTTATTTGCATCGCAGTTTTCGCAGGCGACGACACAATAACGTATAATCGATCGTCTATCGTGCTTCTCACTGAATACCGATGCATTCGAAATTGCCACGATTTCCGAAGCACTAAGTTTCGCCCGTCACGCTCCGAGCCAATGATACGTACTTGATCCTCCATGAGTACTAAGTACTAGCTACACGAACGAAAGTCGGAGGCCATGGCAAAGCTGCCTTCCTCTAGTCGTGACGAAGGACCGACTGAGACGTATTGTATTAAAATTAGTAATTTTGAATTTCAGCGCTGACGTTGTAACTAATATTCAGCGGGTGATTTGCATTGTAAATTCGCGCTGTGACGTTTACTCGGCAGCTAAAGCTCGACGAATAATTAGCTAGTTTCTATTCGTACAGGGTGGCTCGTTCCTGCTATCGGAATGTCCTTAGCACGTCAGTCTCGGATAGGCACGCGGCACGCGCCGCGCGGCGCCGCGGTTTGCTCGAATTTAGTCATAATTAGTGATTGTCGGATTATTTTTGTCAGTTAATGCGTGTTGCGTCAAACGATGGCACGATAAGTTTGAAAGTTTTATTAGTTGGCTGGCTTAGCGTTGATTCAGCTCACAGAGTAAACGTAGTTTTGTTTACAGGTTGTGTTTTAGGGTGTTTTCGGGGGTAGTTCCTGAACCAGGAGGATGGCGGTGCCAGGCACGCGGCTGCACGCGATGCCTGCGACGACGCTGCATCCACGCCCGTTCACTACTCTTGTATTTACAAATCATAACTCTAATAACAGCGCTATAAAGCATAAGATTTATTGTACAGAATTCGCATCGGTCGTTTAGTTTTACTATTTCCAATTTGCATACATTTATATATTTGATAAGTATAGGTATAGTTGGAGGTAGGCTCCGGTCGATGTACTAACGACAGACAGTAAATGACCTTTTTGCGAAGATGAATAAAACTTTTGAATGGGCATTATTTTTGTACCGTGGCTCTTGACTCTTGATTATTCCGGCAAAATTATGTTTTTGTCACGTCTTGTACCTAATGCTTTAAGGAAAAAACAAGCAATATTTGCCATACTGCTTACCCCATCAACCCTCAGCCTGATGTCCTTCCCAGCGGCAGTAAGCAGCGCCCTAAGTATGCTGGTGGCAGTGCCGGTCTGTCTGCTAGCCACCAAATGCACAGCTGTTTGTTGCCGGCTCTGTAATCAACACGCTATGTAAAACAACAATTATTAATAAACGTAGCTGGGCCTGCAAGAAATGAAATACTAATACTTTTTTTAAGTTAAAAGAGAATTAAAGTTAATTGCAGACCTAGTTTTTTCTGTGTTAAATGCTTTTCTTCGTTCGCATTATATTAAAAAATAAAAAAACCTGGAAATGGTAGGGATTGAGATTCAGATTTCTAATAGATTAGAAATAATAACCTTTTCAAACCATTGTACTTTCGTAAGTTTTATAAATAATGCATATTTATATAATAAATTATGTTACAGTTCCAAATACTTAAGTGACTAGTGTTATGTAAATTAAGAACAACTTTCACCTGCCATGGCAAATTCTTTTAACATACATACATACATAACTTCACCCCTGATTCCCTTGGGGGTAGGCAGAAACTACAGAACGTCACTAGCTGCGATCTTTATATACTCCTTTTGCCTCGTTTAAGTTTATACTTCTGGTCATACACGCACGCCGGTTACCCAACTGATCTTTCTGAAGATCGTTATCTATAAGTTCACAATATGTTCTCCTAGAGCGTCCCCGTCAAGCGTGCCCAGTCACATCTGCCTTGTAAATATCATTTGTTAGCCACACTTCGTTCATCCTTTCAACATGAACAAACCATCTAAGCTCTTTTCAATTTTTGTCACTACACCTTCTTTAACCTTTTCATATTATATTTCATTAAAAATATCCCTAACCAAATTTTATTAGCTAAGATCTAAAAAAATACAACACTATTCTTTAGGTGGTTTTCTTAAAAAAAAGCAAACTTTTAACTTCAACTGGCAGAAGAAATACTCGTAGGTATTAAAATAGATTATTATTATTAAAGACAATTGCAGGATATTTTAATATTGATTATAATCTCACCCCTCCAGTGGCGAATGGATCCACCCCTCTCTTGGACAGCAACAATTTGACGATATCTTCTCTCGAGTACATGGCTGATATGTGGAGCACATTGTAGTTGTCCTGGGAAGTGGAAGAAAATTGTTACATATACATCATAAATAACATAGCAATACTCTTTTATTATCTGAAAGTACCTATTTCTTTTCGCGGGTGTCGTAGACTAAGGGACTTACTAGAGAATGGGCAGCACGTTCTTTATTCATTTTACTAACATACTGCGATCAGTGGGATGATGATGACTTGAAGGTATAAGCAGAGATGTACCTGTGGTGCCTGTCGCTAGTTATGTTTAAGTCTTATGTAATAAGGGCCGAGCCTATTATCCTTTATTCATTTGTAAATACTTATAAATTATATTTTTAAACATTAGTACATAAAAATATAAAAACATTTAAAAATATAAAAAATAGTAGCCGCCGGTATCGGGAACAGGGTCCAAGCTACCGGCAGTCAAGGCTACCTCCTAACAATGCGAGCCGTGTCCAGAAGTACCGCTTTCTGAATCAGGCCCTTGATCCAACTGCCCAACGAGAGCCTCTTCAGGTGTTGGTCGAAGCTCTTGGCTAACAAACCATTGGCTGTTATGACTATCGGCACAATGATCGCTGAGTCCACATCCCACATGACGACAACCTCGCGAGCCAAGTCAAGATACTTGATTTGTTTATCTTTCTCGCGAGCCTATTATTATTAGTGGTTCCCTATCCATTAGCATAAAATTTTAAGAACTAATATAACTTAGTATACTTTTTTTCTCCTAATTATATTTTCGCATAACATTATTATAACAGTTTACGCATAATATTTTTAGCCGACCAGCCTCAGCCGCGGTGGCGAGCGTCAAAACCACCTGCTCCTCAGCTCGCGGGCCGCCTCACCCCTCCGCGCCTACGCGGTTTGAAATTACACTCTAGGCGGAGGGCAGACAAGATAAGTGCAGTCGGTTTTGCAGCGATTCGTTTCTGTCACTAAATTTTTTAGCACAACATATTGAATTTTTAAGACAACACTTTAACTTTAATATAGGGTTAAAAATTGAATTTTAAAAAGTATGCCTAAATACTATAATGCTAATAATCATTATACCTAGTAACATTGTGCGAATTAAAATTATGCCAAAATAAATTAACCTTCAAGATCATTATGCCAACATAAACTGTATAGCAAAACTGTAGAGCAAAACAAATTATGCCAAAATAGGTATGCCAAAGTATATTAGGAAAAAGAACATTATGCGAAAAGAAGGGATCCCATTATTAGTATACAGGATCTTTACCCATAATTCGTTAGATATTACAGTCTCTTATAAAATGCCTCTTGCCTTTAACCAGGCATAAATCCAGACCTCAAGTTGTTACTGAGTATCCTTATATAATTATATTAATATAGAGATGTAAGTTTGTGGTGTGTATTAAAAATGTATGACTCACTTACGTACATGTGTATCTATTTTATTTATACTTAATTTAATTAATAATTATGATGTGTTTTTGATATTAGTTTTCATTGTTCCTCTCTACCAAAGCACCTGCCATTGAATCTATTCATCATCCTTGGATGACTGATAGAGAATGTCTAAGGTGTTAAGTTCTATGCCAGGGTCGCGAGATTTGTTGGAAAGAGTCACCCTAGCCCTGGTATATAGGCAGCTGAAGGAACACGGGTGGGTTTTAGTCAGTAAAAGTCTGACACGCCCCCCAGCTCCGCCCAGAGCGGGAGACGTCATTTGATGATTTCCCACCCTCAAAAAAAGGGAAGTCCAACTTTGTACCTTTTTATTTGCGGAAAGTTTAAATAAACGTTAATTATGCAAACCCAACACAAGTCCGTCCCGGGAATCTAACCATGGCCTACAGCAACAAGTAGGTTTATACATTAGACTAGCGGCTAGTATTGACAAGTATACCAATAAATTTTAACAATAAGTCGCTGTAGGTTTATTTTATATATGTATACTGCATTATTTTAGTACAGATCAGTCAACGCTGCAGCGGCAAAATCAAATAAATATTTTGCCACCCGGCTAAGCCGCATGAAAAACCGACTCGATGAAATGTGTAGCATGCCAAATACTCAATAGTAGGTACAGGTCCCGCCATCTATACCACAAACGAAGAATAATAAGTAAGACCCACTTGTTTTACAAGTTCGTACCTATGCCGTTCTTGATAGCGAATTCAAGCAAAAGATGGAGTTCACCATTTCATTGAAATTTTCACGATACTTTCATAACGATCTTATTTTTACAAAAAATAGAAGTTTGAGCTAAAATATTACCTTGTATCGTCCATAATAAGATACAATCTACATTATTCTGGTAGAAGATTTTTAATGAGATTCTTATTTCTAACGACAGACGGCCTGGTACGAATCTAGATCGACAACATTAGCCCCGAATAGCTTTTATTGGCAAAAAATGAAATAGAAACGTAGACGCCATAAAAATATGTTTTAAATTTCAGGGTTAGTTCCTCGGCGTCGTATTATTGCGACCATAAATACTAGCTTGTGGGGAAACTGAGCAGTTTTCTAAGAATTGCTTCATTTGCAAAAGTTATGTAAACTTATTACAGTATGCCGCAAGCATGTTTGTAGCATAGCGCATCTACGCCGTAGCATGGACTACGAAAACTGCTACGCAGCGACGACGTGTGCTGTATTTACTACGCGGTTTTGTTTTCCCAGTTACGAAAATAGGCTACAACATTTTTAAACTGTATTTACCTGTATAATGTATTATAATATGAAATGTACATTTTTATTAAAACTTTAGTGTTTTAATATTTGTACTGATACTCAATGCTGTCGCCTTGTGTACTGTCGCTGTGTGTACTGGTAGATACGTATGGATTAAATGCTGATTTCGTTTAAAGTACACAAATTATTTATTTTTAAAAAGTTCACAAAGAAGTTACGTAGAGTTGTTTTAAATCTGAAATCTGCGTCCTTGAGCTAAGCAAGCGGTCTCCACTAACGGTGTCACCAAATTACTGTACATAAATTATACAGGCACAATTCCCCCTACATTCCCATGCGTAGTAAATATGTCCATACATAATTACATATATATATACATACGTATACATATGTATGTTTGTTTGCTGATAGATCGCGTGCTTCAAGTACAGGACCTGGTAAGACATTAGCTTACTTAATCAATATGTATGCAAACTGTATGTACATATGCTACATATAGGACTTTAATTATTGCTTACATTTTGTTCTGCACGATATTATTTCACAGTATAGCTAGAAAAATATAGTATATACAGCCTAGGCAGATGTTTGAGTGATCTATGAAGAGTTGGATGAGGTTCTTACGACCAAGGAAGCATGACACGTATTGGAGGTCTAAAGTCAGCAGAGCAGTAGCTGGTAAAGGCTTCCAATCATGATGTGATCCTGTTAATATTATTAATGTGAAGGTTTGAGGATGTATGTTTGTTTGTTACTTAATCACGCGAAAAGGACTGAACGGATTTGGATGAAATTATATTGGCACACAGATAGTTTTATTCATAGGATACTTTTATTCCGGTAGTACGTTCCCTTGTGGTAATTTTCGTGCCCACGCGGGCGAAGCCGCTGGCAAAACATACTTAATATTATAAATGTGAAAGTTTAGATGTATGTCACTCAATCACGCAAAAACGGATGAACGGATTCGGATGAAGTTTGGCTTACAAATAGTTTATAAGCTGGATTTACACATAGGATACTTCTTATACCGGTAGTATGTTCAATAAATAGAACTCTAAACTCTATGCGGGCGCAGCCGCTGGCAAAAGCAAAGCTTTGTCTCACAACGCAGTCGTGGTTTGATAGCATCGAGGGATGGATAGGAATCAACCAAAAAACTATTAATTCAACTTGCATACGAAAGAGGGCATTTTATTGTACTGTACTACGTGTTGTACAGACGCCAGTACATCAAACTACCCGAAACTGTCAAATTTTCCCAATCAATCTTGAACCTAATACTTTAGCAATAAAGTTGAAAACCTATTAAAGAAATTTGACAGACTGTAGTAGCTTTGTGTGCTGGCCTCTGTACTAGTTTGAGAAAGAGCATAGCATAATCAGCTAATAATATTTATATTGCTGGGGCACACGTCTCCGCTCTGCGAGAGAGAGAAAAAAAAATAGAATACCTTATCTTGTCAACAAGAAAATAACATTAGTACTTGGTTGTGACTAACATGGTTAACGATCGTAGAACGCTATTCAAGTTAGATTCAGAACTTTGTTAACATAACTAGTGGTTTTAATTGTAGATCCAACAGCCTTGTGACCTTCCATAGATATAGGTATATATGGAAGATCACGAAATAACCAGCTTTTTATCAAAACCAAGAAACCTGACGTCATTAACCACGTGTCGTGAAAAACGTGAAGTGAGTAAGTTGCGTAGAGTAGTGTGTCGGCACGTGTAATTCGTGGATTGCGTGCTGACGTGGCACTTGCGGTACTAGTGGTCACCTCGCGCCATTTGTTGCTCTAATGTCACGGCCCATTGACTCATACCTGATGAGTCTATTGGGCCTGCTTAGTGATTCATTAGAAACTGTAGAAAGGAGATTACTACCTGACAAGACGCCATGGAAATGCGTAGCAGAGATTTGTAAATTACTTTTAAAAAAATATGAGGTTATGCATTCAGCGAGATTGATTTTCTCGTGCAGTTGTGCTCATCGATTTCTCTTCACTATGATTATGAAATATATGATTTCTCGGAGTAAAATAATGAGGGACTTAGATCATAGACCTAAACTTATATTATTTTCAGAGGAGAGCAATGGTAGCCAAGCGGTATAGGACCCGACTCACGAGTTCTAGGTCGAGTGTTCGAACCCAGGCAGGCGCTTTACTGTGTGAAAATAATTTCATCGTCACTGCTCTCAAAACGGTGAAGGAAAACATCGTGAGGGAACCAGCATGTCCTTGAACCGGAAAATTCGAAGACATGTGACATTTCTACCAACCTGCACTGGGCCAGCGCGGCGGAACACGAAACATTATAGGCCGATTAGGTATGTATGTAATAGGGATTTCAAAATATTTTAATATGGTATCTGGTCGTCTATTCAAATGAATAATTATTAGTCTTGTAAATGCAAACTGTCGCTTACTATGTATCTACACAATTCTGTGATTCACAGGCAACATTCCTGCAGCACGTTTTAATTACTATAAGTTTATTTTGCTACTTACATTGTTTTATTGCTTTGCGTAGGCTTAGCTGAGTACAATCGTTTTCAACACGAGATTGCTAAACATTAAAAATACTATGTACAAAGAATTTCATACAAAAGTGTTCTTTCACAGGTCAGTCAACCGTACAAAGAAATCCTTTAGTGAAACTCACAGAATCACCATATGGCAGTTTTTTATATTTATCATAAGTAGGGCCAACATATCTTTAATTACTTATTATGTAAGAAGTTTGTGCAAGCGGCTTCGCCCGCGTGAAGATCGGAAATGATCTCACGGGAACCTACTGCCGGAATAAAAAGTACCCTATGTGTTAATCCAGGTTATCTGTGTATATAGTATTATTACAAAAAATTAAAAAAGGAGCTACATCTACCAACAAACTGCCTTGCAGTTTGGTAGAAGTAATATATTGTATAAAAACAACCTAACATTGTGAATAAACACTTTTTCATTTTTTTTTTCCAAATTTCATCGAAATCTGTTAACCCGTTAACAAACATCCAAACATACAAATTGTCACATTGCCACAATCATCACACACACATGATATTTATTACACAATATGCCGATATCTAATATATAAAATTCTCGTGTCACAGTTTTCGTTGCCATACTCCTCCGAAACGGCTTGACCGATTTTGATGAAATTTTTTGTGCTTATCCGGTATCTATGAGAATCGGCCAACATCTATTTTTCATCCCCCTAAATGTTAGGGGTAGTCCACCCCTAAATTATTTTTACACAAAATTTTTAATTTCTATTTTTTTATGATACAACATACAAAAATACATATAATCCTCAATTTTCACCCTTCTACGATCAACCCTTATTTTTTAATAGCCATTTTAGTAATTTAATCATTTTTCCTCTCCGGTCGAAAACTGATCAATCGTCATTTAATTAGTTATCCCCGCCTAGGAAATTATTTATATGGCAAAACAACGTTTGCCGGGTCAGCTAGTATTCTATAAAACTCTCTATCCGAATTTCTCTTTATCAATATTGCCGGTGGCGACACTTCTGGCAATGTCAGATGTGATATGAGAAAACGTGCGAAGGAGGAAAATCTAAATCCAATACTAAGTTAATAAATAATTGAATATGACGTGAACATTGTTGATAAACAAGTTTAATTAATCTTATCAATATGTACTACATAAATGTTCGCAAAACAAAAATTTATGTCACTGACGCGGATAGCACAACATCAAAGGTGTAGGTAGAGACAGGGAGGAAAATAAGTTGAGAGTGTTGGGACAAGGATCTTTAATTTGACATCCGTCGCCCCCTATTCCTTAGGACCCGAGATGGTGGCGCGTAGTGCTTCACACGCGCCTCTCTGTGATGTACGGGGGGGGGGGGGGAGGGTTTGACACCTCACTCTCCCCCTAACGTGAGGGTGCCCCCAAAGGCGGGCCCGCACCAGTCGGGGATCGCGGAAGACATATTTGTTCCCGTGGTCCCGACGTAGGTGTGGGACGGAACACCGGGGTGGTTTTAGTCAGTAAGAGTCTGACAGACCCCTCCGCTCATCCTAGGGCGGAGGACAACCATGAGGATTTCCACATCGAGATCAAAAGAGAAAGGGATCTTTAATTTAGGGAGATGGCTTTACAAGTTATGGGCTGGGCTATTATTGGAGCAGTTACGAAATTTGCTCCAAAATACTAACATCCTTCCACACTCGCAGAGCGATGTGTCTCCGACCCGGATATTTTTAAGGAAAACCAGGGAATGTGAAAACCCCACCGTGAAAACTTAGGTGAAGTGAACTCTGCTAGGATCACGAGATTTGTTCGAAAGACTTACCGTGGCCCTGGCATATAGATAACTGAAGGAACACGGTTAGGTTTTAGTCAGTAAAAGTCTGACACGCCCTGCCGCTCCGCCCAGAGCGGGAGACGTCAATTGATGAATTCCCACCCATAAAAAAAAAAGATGAAGTGATCTGTTAATAGTGTCAATCCCTAACATAAGATGGAATAACAGCTTACTTCTGTGAATTGGCTCATATGAGTGAGTGCAAAAATAGCACAAATAAGCAACAAATCATATTTTAAGGCCAATCGACAGCATGAAATAAAAATAAATCAGAAAGTCCAAGAAGTAATTTACTTTTGCTTATCGTGGGTACGGGTATGCAGCAACTAATGCGGAAAAATAAAGCCGATTTGCAAGTTTCTAAGTAAAGATATGAATCTAAAGAAAGGAAATCTAGCCCATTTTGTAGACTTAATTAAAAGATAAAAGTATAGACCTTGTGCAAGTTTTCGGACATGAAATGTCTGTTTACTGTAGCGATTTTTATTTGGTTTTAATTTTAGATTCCGTGTGTTGCCAGACGTAAAGAACAGCATCATCCTATGTCGTCCCGTGGGAAGAAGTACGGACCGACTAAGGGCCTTACTAGAGAGTGGGCAGCAACGTTATTTGTGAGTGTGGAGATTATGGTAACCCGCCCGCTCCTCTTTTGAGGAGACCTATGGCCAGAAATGGACGTCTTATGGCTGAAATGATGATGATTGAATTATAGACTACGTTCGCATGGACGTACAAACAACGCACTGGATTATCAACTCTATGAGTTGAACCGAGAATTGAGAATCCAAAAGAGTGTATCTCAACGCGGCAAAAAAAAAACACGCCGTTCGATTTTGAACTCTCGTCCCTAAGCAGTGCGTTTGAACATCCAGTGAGCGAAGAAATCCCGCCTCGATATGACACGTCAGTGTTACGTGAAGGGACTTACTAGAGAATGGGTAGCAGCGTTCTCTTTAACCACCATACTGCGATCGCCAACCCACCTGCCAAGCGTGGCGATGGGAAACCCCTCCAAATTGAGGGAGGCCGATGTCCAGCTAAGGACGTAATTCGGCTGAATTACTGACGGACTGATTACGTGGATTTAAACGCAATGTGTTTTAATATATTTTTTTATTATCATAATAAAGCGCGGTTATACTGGGTGACATTTTTTAACGTCTTGAAAAAAGAAAATGGGTGTAATAGGTGAACGGAGTAGAAGCCTTTGGCATAGAATTTTTTATTTTTGAATAACGTGTAATGACATTGATCTAGGAATAAATACTACACATTTAAAGTAACATTTTCATACTAGAACAACAAAAACAGAAATTTGGAAAAATAAAATAAAAAAATCAATTAAAATCTATTGAAACTGAAATCATACGCACACTACTCAATGCGCGGCATGTATTAATGATTTTGTAGCGCGGTCCTACCCTTTGAAGCCGGCCGATAGGCGGCAAAATTGATCTTTCGCAGGCGCACAAGCCGCACACGCATCCCCGACAGCCCGCGTCCTGCGCTCCTTTAATCACCTGCGATGAATCTGAAGGCCTTCCTGCCTTCTATTCTAGTTACACAGCACACCCTATGAAGGTTGAGACGGTAAAAAATGTCATTCGGTATAAAAGAAAGATAAAAGAGTGCGTTGAATGCTAAGAAAACTGATGTGGTAATTAATAAACAATTCTAAAATGTGTTCTTATCTATATCAAGAGAAACGATACAAAAGAAACCCGATAAATATATCATTATTTAAATGTACGCAAAAATATCACAAAGCGTCAATAAATTCTGCCCACAACAGGCATTTTAAGCTCATATTCTGTTAACATTAAACTTGCTAGTCCATAATGCATTTTCTAAGCCGGTCCGAGCCGAGCTTGAGTACTGACCTATTACAGGTTATGAGCATAAATTGCCTGTGGAGGGTGTTATCAGGCAATCTGTGACGGTAGGCATGAAACCCAAGTTATAACTTAGCAAAATTAGCCATGGGTCCTACTGCAAGCGAGTCAGATTTTATTTTAAGTAGTAAGTAACTTTTTAGTTACAATTTATAAGTTACTAGCTTTTGCCCGCGGCTTCGCTCGCGTTAAATTCGGGGTAACATGGTTCCCCTTTCCTGATTTAGAACCCAGAAGAGAACTCGGAACAGAATGTTATTTTAATACGCTACTGTAGACGATATTAAATGTCTTTCCATTTGGGGATAGAATGTAAGGATTCTGGGCATTGGACACACGCAAACATGCTACATACAATTGTCCATGGGAAAAAAACGGCTTATCTAAGTTCACCAAAAAAGAAAAAAAGGTACCCTATGTCACTCTCCATCTCTTCAACTATCTCCACTTAAAAAATCACGTCAATTCGTCGCTCCGTTTTGCCGTGAAAGACGGACAAACAGACACACACACACTTTCCCATTTATAATATTAGTATGGATTATAAGTGCACCTGCCTAAACCTTGGAGGAAGGTGGGCATGATAGTATGTGCTATTTGCCTGGAAAAGAGCACAGCCTCGTTGAACTGGATGGGGTTATATTTTCGTTTCTATTATAGAGTTTTTCTTTTACTTCCATAGCAACCAATGGTAAAATGCTTGTCCTTTATTACATGCGACTTTAACATAAATGGTAAAGCACACCACTAATATACTCTATTGAAGGATTTAGTATAAGGATGGCCGGTGGAGTAGACAAGTCTTGGTGTGGAGACTGCGTATTTGCAAGCGTAATGTGGGACGCCATTTTGTTAGATGGACCTACGATCTTAAGAAGGTGACTGAGACAGACTGGATGCGGAAGGCAGAGGATAGGGCGTTGTGGCGCAGCAGAGATGCCTATGTCCAATCATCATCATCATCATCATCATCAGCCTATATTGTTCCCACTGCTGGGACACAGGCCTCCTCTCGGTGAGAGGTAGTGGGCCGTAATCTACCACGCGGGCCCAGTGCGTGTTGGTAGATGCCACATGTCTTCGAATGATTGGTTCTAAGACATGCCGGTTTCCTCACGATGGTTTTCGATTGTTTTTTTTTTAATGTCCAGTAGTGAACTGCTATAGGGTGAGTTGACTCTGTGACACATTTGAAGCCATCTATCAATTTAAACATTTATCACAGATATTGTCGAAGTATTATAGCTCTATGTGGACGCAAGCCCTTTCCAGTGGCAGCTTGCCACGCCTCGTAGGAAATTACCCCCTTCGTTCCAGTTTGCTTTGTTTCAAGACGCGAACCCACTTACAAGCTGTTAATTATTATTGCACCTACACCTTTGTCCAGGGTGTCATATGCTTTAAATGATTATTTGGGGACTAAGATTAATCAAGTAAGAAATATATTAAAGCAGTTAGACATTATCAACTGTGATGTACCTACTAGGTCAAAATCAAGCACAAAAGATAGTGATCGTACACTAGCATTGACAGACTACTGAAAGATGTGTGCACTCATTGGACAGTTTCACTCGATCTGTGTGATTGTTTCCTGAAAACACTATTTCAGAAGCCAATCTATTTGGTCTTAACATGATCTGCCCAAGGTTATGTCTTGACAGTTGAAGAGAGCCTTCTTCTTAGAGCAATCAGAGAGAAAGCACCGACCACATCTAGTTTGCAAAATAAAATATTTATACAAACTTACAGAAATAAAATAATGTATTAAATAAACTAGGTACCTATTAACAGTACCTCGTCCTCTGTGTGGACGAGGTGACTTTAAGTTTTGTAGCTCAAACATTGATTTACTATAGAAAATAGTCTCAGTATTTCTCAGTAGAAACCTGGAGTCTAAATGATATATGACTTTATTTTTGCAAGTAGGTTTGTACAAACACTTTTACACGTCAATCATATTTTTTAAACTAGATGAGGTCGGCGTTTCCTATCTGACTACTCTGAGAAGAAAGGCCGAAACAAACTCAGAGGTCACAGTCTCTTTTAAAGTCCAGACATAATTTGGTTAGATCATGTGAAGACCATGTGGATTGGTGTCTGAAGTGGTCTTTTAAGGAAAGAACCACACAGATTGAGTGGACCTGTCCAATCAGTGCACGCATTTGTCAGTAATCATGCAGCTCAACTCAGAACTTAAGGAGGTCAATGATTCGACGAACAATACCAAAGAAAGAACATTTGTGTAGGTCGCATAAATTACTCAAACTGCCAGACCATGAAATAATAAATAAAATAAATAAAAATTTAATGAGAAGAAAAGGAAACCAAAAAAAACACCCACTTAGTCTCCACATTTAGAATAATTAAAACAATGTAATACTTTAAAAGTAAATATTCATGTCATTGTATAAGTAAAATTCATCAATGTCAATGTGCATATAAAATCAAGAAATAGTCGTGGTCTGATCATTTGAGGACCATGTACAGGGGTGTGTGAAATGGTCTTTTGAGGAAAGAACCATACAGATTGAGTGGACCTGTCCAGTTAATCTGGATTTGTACCCGGTTGATGGCAAAAGGGTGACCTCCTATTATTACACGCTTTATATTAGCTTCACTTGTATGTATGTTTGTTTGTAACCGACTCCTTATAGCGCGATTTTGACCCACTTTAAACGACCAGATTTCATTCAAACTTTGCACACCTGTCAAAGACCGATGACAGTGCAATATTCATAAATTTGTGCCATTATCCTTGCCAGGATTACCAGGACAGCAAAAAAACTGTCTCCGAAAATTACGCTGACATACGTCACAAACTACGCTGACATACGTCTCAAAATTCGAAACACCCTAGAAAATAAATAATAGTTTAAAAAACCTAAAAAAACACGCTTCCATAGAAAAACAAACTAAAAATTAGAAAATAATGGAAAAAAAGCGTGGGGTGCCTAATCAATAAAAAAATACCCTATGAAGCACCCCACGCTTTTTTTCCATTATTTTCTACTTTTAGTTTGTTTTTCTATAGAAGCGTGTTATTTAGTTTTTTTTTGAACATGACTTATACATAACTGGCGAAATGTGAGTGCACTCTACGCACACTTCTATCCAACCCTTTGGGCAATACGTTAATAGTCTACATGCCCTTTAGGGTGCCCTTTTGTTTAAGTTATTCAAGAGCATCACTTAAAACACGATTATTCTATCGTGAATCAGGTGCTTAAAATATTATGACTCACATTGTTTCTAGCGCCGACATCGGAGCCGAGTTCAATGAGTCGCTCCACGAAAGATGTTCGGTTGTCCTTCACGGCGTACATCAGCGGTGTCATGCCCGTCGTCTGGAACAAAACAAAGGGTTATAATACTACATCTGTAGAGTATACACGAGTTAAGTAGAATGCATAATCAACCTATAATAATCTCACTGCTAGTACGCGGTGAGAGGCAGTATGCCGAAATCCTCCCTGAAGATTGGCAGTGGCATAATATCTTACGAAACATTTTTTTTCATCCGCCATTTTGATTGTATGCAAACGAAACCTAGTTTTTAACCATCGCAGGACCTAGACAAGGCGATGAACATCAAATTCGCTAAAATCACTCCAGCCGCATCGATGCTAAACATCCCTCATACAAACATACATAGGTTGAACTTAAAAATTCGTTTACTTTCAAGTAGATTGAATTCCTAGGATTCCCTGTGATGTGAGATCCAAGCTCTTTCGTTCCGTTAACAATTTCATATTATATTTAGGTACATTTAAAACAACTCAAATAGAACAGATGCAAGACATGCAACAGTAGCCAGTCACCAACTGCAAAATGCATTTTCACAGCAATTAGTACTAAACTGTGACTACCGGTTATTAAATGCACGGCTACAAACAGGAAGCCAAAATGCGGACTGCATAAATTTACTCAACCTGCTGACCGCATACCGAATTAAATAAACAACGACTCCCTTGAACTTTATACAACCTGTTTATTATAAATAGCGATAACTTAAACACATTAAAGTAATAAGGTACATTTTAAACTCGTTATAAATCACGGTTACTTTGAAAAGACTTCAGGGATAATTGTCCGTTAAGGTCTCTTGAAACTGTAGCTTCGTGCCGATAAATAGTCAAGCCTTTGGGCGTGGTCCAATTCATAGAAGATTGCACCTCTAAACGGTTAAAATAAAGTGCTACAGCGAAAGGAATTATCGTGGTTTAGTTTTATTTTTCTTTTTTAGGTGCTAAAGTGTTTTGTTTATGTGTCAGGGAGATTTTACTTTACCTGCCTTCATAAGCGAACTTCTTGTAGAATTCAGGTTTGTTATTAATTTTTGTTTTTCTTATTTCGTTGTTATGTTTGTTTGTCAGGAATACGAATCATTCACCACTTGATACGAAAATAAAACAAATTTTGAGCGCATTTTACAGACCGTGCGGTTTTTTTTATTTATTTTTTATTTTACAGAAGAAAAGATTGAAAAAAAAAATATTTGAATGTGAAACAAAAAAAATGCCAGTGGCATTGAAGCAGATTAAGAAAAGAGGTTTCAATGCTGTTTAGCACGTATTATAATCTCTTGGGTTGGATCTCCATGCTCCTGTGAATGTGTGAATGTTTAAATGATAACTAAACTAATACGAAGTTCGTCGAAATTAACGTTCGAAAAGTGCTGATACTCAGCCTAATTTCAATAAATGACTTTTGATTTTCTATATCGTCGATTTTGGACTATATTACAAATTAATGATTATTTATGATTTTTATTGTATTACAAAATATAATGATAATAGTGAGCGATCATAAGCAACACGACAAAGTGGTATACCCATATACTTTCAGATAAGAATATTTTCTTGACTCATACTTTTTAGAGCGGGGTTTTAGTTTTTGAACTTATTTTTTATCTTTTGGCTCTTCTAGGGCTTTTCGGAATTGGGCAGTGAGCTTTTCTGTGTAACGTTCATACTAAAGTTATTGTGCGTTAAGGTGTTATTTTATTTCGCCTATCGCTTATGACTTATGGCTGCCATAGCTGGATTGGCAGTCATGAGGGTAGGAGCACCCTCCAAGGAGTAATTAGTGAAGTACACAAGCGTGACCTGTTCTAATTACCTTAATGATCTGTTACTCAATTACTGATATGGTGAACTTGCACTTCATGTTCCTCATTAATCTTCTACCGTCACGTTATTATGTATTTTAAATACGTGATTGTTTTCCTGGTAACCTTGCCCATGGGTAAAGAATTAAGCCTGATTTACATGGTACGATTTGATTGTCTGTGGAATAGGCAACATAATTTGAAGCAACAATTAAAATTGAATCTTTGTGTAGACGTGTGTAGGCTATAAAACATAGTCATTGACATTCCATAACTCTAAGGTAATAATGAGACCTTGTCGAAGAAATAATAAATAACCATCGTTATATCAATATTTTGTATGAAAAATGAAAACGAAAAAATGTTATGCCGTTTAGTTGATATTTAGTTATGGGAAATCGAAAGAACACCTAGTATGCCACAATAAACTAGTATGGTGTGAATGGGCTTATAGAAAATTAGGTCTGATGCTTTTTCACTTCTTGTTTTCATTGCATCCAAATACGTATATATTCAGTAGGTAAAGTTAAAAAATGAATATTCTGCTAATTATTTAGCCCTTGTTTCTTATTTTTAAATTCGAAGGTGTGAAAACGCGGTATTTAGTACCGTAAAGTAACGACAGAAGACATTTTTATTGAATGTTTGTTGGCTTTTACTTTTGGCGGGTTTCACTTGTTACGCTTTATTGCTTCGGGCGGCATCTACTGCCGATACGAAGAAATGAATGAAAAATACTACCAACAGCTGATCGCAGATGGCGCTGAGAATGTCTATTTGTTCTTGGTTTACCCATTGTCTTACAAGATGATTTTTAACACAGTGGGTGTTTCAAGCCAGATTTAGAAACTGGAACGTAGTGTGTTCCCCGGAACAGTATAATAAGATTATAACTTGAATTGTCATGTCATTTTCCTACTATTTACAAAGCAAGAAGTTTTAAAATTTGCGGGCGCTTTTTATCTTTGGCTACATAAATACAGATGGGTCTACGCTGCTACGCCGTAGAGGCTGCTACGCTACATGTTTGTAGCTGATGCACGTATCGTAGTTTTTTATCGATGAAAAACAATAATATAAAATGACGTCTATTTTTCCCACAGGGTTAGACAGGGGCGTACTACACTTCTCCCTAACGCTTCAAAACAATAAAATACAAAAAAAAAAACAATCTTAATGCATATCAATAGTCTTATGACGTAAGTTGGTTTGTACAAACACTTTTACATGTCAATCATATTTTAAAAACTAGATGTGGTTGACTCAGAGGTCACAATGTTTTTTAACAAATAAACTTGGTCAGATCGTGTATAGACTATGAAGATTGGTGTCTGAAATGGTATTTTTAGGATTGAACCACACAGGTTGAATGGACCTATCTAGTCGGTGCACGTATTTGTCAGTAACCATGCAGTTCAACTCGGAACTTGATGAGCTCAACGATTCAACGAACAATACCAAGGAAAAGACATTTCGGTAGACTGCATAAATTACTGAAACTACCACACCATGATTAGTACTAAATGAGAAAAACAAAAATTTACCACATAATTTTCACTTTCCCAATAATTAAAATAATGCATATTTATACTTTAAAAAATAAATATTCATGTCATTGTATGTATGTATGAATTAATTCATCAATATCCAGTGTATTTAAAAATCCGAAAATACATACCTAATTAAAGTCAGTTAAAATAAGTTTTAACATGTGTCTTGTGTGTATGTGTTGTGTGTGTGTATGTGTTGTGTGTTTTCTTAAATATTGTTTAAAAAGCAAAGGTAGGTTAAAAGTTAAATCATTCTACAGCCACTAAAGTAATTGGCTTGTCGTTATTTAATGCTAAAACAAATGTACTTGATAAATGTTCGCGAAAATTGAGGTTACACTAAGGTGAAATAGTTTATGTAAATTAGAAGATTAAATTATAGTAATTCACTACAAGTAGGCACAACATAAATTTATTCGCTGTCTGCATCGAGCTTAGCTTAGCTTACCTAACTTAAGTGGACTGCAATGTTATGCTTTTATTTTTTGTTGGATAAGTTATTTTTAACGTTAATATGATTAGTGTAATATGTCAAAAGTAATTTGTGTAATGTGTTGCTTGTTTTAGTTAAATGTTATTTACGAGTTTTTTAGTGTGTACTAAACCTTATTAATACTCTTCCTAGATAATTACAATATTTTGAGACACCAATCTATATGGTCTTAAATTGATCAGACAAAGATTATATCTAGACTTTAAACGAGACTGACTTCTGAGTTTGTTTGGCCTTTTTTCTCAGATTAGTCAGATAGGACAGATAGTTCCATGTGGTTCAGTCGGGTTGGTGATTGCAGTATGGTGGTATTTTGCCAAGCGTGGTGATTATGGCTAGTCCCCCCAAATAAGGGGAGGCTTGTATCCAGCAGTGGAAGCATTTTGGCTGAAATGATGCTGATGATGAGTTAGATAGGAAACGTCGACTTTATCCAGTTTTTTTACATATGAATGACGCGTAAAATGTTTGTACAAGTCTACTTACAGAAATAAAATAATTTACTATTCGTTTTTAAGTCAACACGTTCTGGTTTTGTGGCTCATACGCAATAATACTTGGTTATTTTTCTTCTTAGCGTGTCGAAGGCAAAAATAACATGAAAACATATTTCGTATAGTTTTTTGCAGCTATGTACATTTCTGACGCAGCCTCACCGCAGGTCCTCACGTGTGTAGGTACAGGGCATGCGGTGAAAGATGGGAGGTGAGCCATTGTCTGCAGAGAAACGCATCGTCAAAAATACATCGTCTACGAGGTGTGAGCTGCCCATGAACCCCGACTTGTGGAGGTTGTCCTTTCTGCAGGCAAACTTGGGTACGAAGTCTACTTAAGTTCTTCCACGGAGTCATGGTAGACCAGGTACTTATACCAGACCACGGTAACTTGTACCTGATGATGGTTCAGTATAGAAATCAGGAGGTTTAAGCATGTCTTACAAAATATCATAATTTCCTGTGACAACAACAAATAATTAAATTATATTAAACATTAAAGGAAGTCCCCATACAAGAAACGACTTTTGTTTTTAATATGTTCCTAGAGTTAAATATTGTTTGTAGCTAGGTGCGAGTCGGTTTTGGTTCAGACTAGATTCGCTTACATATTTTTCTCATTACAAAACATTTAATAATAATGCCTCTTTTAATAACTACCTATTAATGTCCTTAAAAACTTAAAAACTTTGCCGTTTATAGCACAGGGTGTGTCTAATAACGAGTTAGTACTCTTACGTATGAATTACTTCCCGGTATTTGGCACACCGTACGTTTAGCATACACCATGTATTATTTAAGGCGTGTTCCTCCAGTAATGGTGTATGTAATTAAGGGCAGATTGCATGAAAGGTATTTCGAAACATTTCAGTCTTTTATTTTAATGTAATTGAAGAGTTATGTTCGAATGTGTTTTCCTGGTATACTTACATATTTTTACTTGTAGCAATAATAGTAATAATAATAACAGTCACACGGGTCGATATATTAAGTTAAGCTACGCTTGCCGCAGTTTGTTCGTGGGTGGGTGACCATTTTTACATACCAAGATCCCTCCGTGCCTCGGAAAGCACGCTTACCCGTCCCGGCTGTCATTTGTGGACGTCAAGTAGGCAGTCGCTTTATGTAAAATACTAGTATTCTGCTGTATGACTAGACAGATCCTGTTCGACCTGTTTAACTAGATGCCGACCACAATATAGTGAGGAAAAGGCTAGGCAAATAAGATGACATATTTATAACAATACTAGTGATCGCCCATTGGTCGAAATTCGACCGTACTTCATTTGAATAGAAATACATATTAAATGAAAAAATATATATAATAATAAATATAAAAAAAATAATATGGTTATATTTGACATTCAGTAACACTATAGACAAATAATATTAAAGAAAAATATTCTCGATATGATCATAGATTTAAAAAATGAAATAGGTTATATATATACATAAAATTAATTTATTACCTATGGTTATACTTGGCATTCAGTAAGACCTAGACACAAAATGTTAAAGACAGATGTTCTCGATTGGACCACAGATTTGGACCATAAACAAAAGAATATCTATGCATGTGTATATTAAATACACGGTAATGAATAGTAGTGTGTGTAACGTGTTATTTATTGAAAATAATGTATTTTTACGCATAATTTAAAAAATACATTAGCATTCGTCACTTCTTCTCTGTATAAACTATAAGTGTGCGAAATTTCATACTTCGCCGTCCGCCCAATTTTCGTAAAAAGGGATCCAAAGTTTTCGCTTCACGTATTAATATATAGATAACTAATGATATTATAAAACTAAAGATTTGGTTTGCTTGAACGCGCTTATCTCAGGAACCACTGGTTCATGTTGAAAATTATCTTTTAGTAACTCGATGCGACGGGGTGGGTCAAGGAAGCAAGAAATATGACGCGGACGAAGTCGCGGCAAGAACCTAGTTTTAAATATGTGCTAGCATTCCAAACACGTATATTTTTCATCCAAAGCAGTTGTGCCAAACCAGCACAATCGTTACGCGATTAGCTTCTGCGCTTCCTTGGTCGCGGGTATGATGCGCGCAGAGAGCCAATATTTGAGACATACCTATCATTTTTCCGGGTTGGAAGCCGCTCGAGGTGTTTTTAAAAGGTAGTTTGCATAAGCAAAAGTACTCACAATATACTTGAGATACGTGTCTGTAAATTCACTCGCGACACATAAAAATCCGGTGAAGGAAACCATCCTGAGGAAACAACTTGTCCTAAAATCAAAAATTCGAAGACTTGTGATATCTAACAACCCGCACTGGACCCTCAAAGTGTATTACGGTCCACACCTTCTCCCCAAGGAGGCCTATATCCCAGGATTGGAAACTATAGGCTGGTTATGATGATGACGGTTACCTGGAAGAGATCGCAGTAAGCGATAAGGCCGCCCATTGTATATTTTGTAGTATTAATTGTTTTTTTATGTATTTTTGTATTGTACAATAAAGTATATATTAATAAATCATAATTAACATAAAAGTCGTAATTTTTGGGTAAAATAAAAACATTCTGTTACTCCGCAAAGACTCCTGAATTTCGTTTTAAAATTCATTTTCACCCTTTCAGATTTTTATTTGCAATTCACAGAATCTGGTGAACTAATTTACTGCTTTATGAACGGATAACTTTCGACCTATGAGTCGGAAAGCACGCGAAACTTAGTGATGACGTCACTATACTGTAATGTCTTTATTACTTCGCTTGATCTATTTAGTAATGGACATTAAAAGGGTCTTTGGTTACCGTTTCATGATGTAGGCAAATAATTACCAAAGTTTTGAAAATATTTTGAAAATAGTTATGATGTACAATATTAGGGTCCGAAAATCCATTTCTATAAAAACATTTACTATCCACTAATATAATTTCTATAACGACAGGACAACGACGTCTCCATCCATATGTGCATATTTATGTATCATGTTACACATGTTTATACAAATAAATGCATCTTTATCTTTATCAGCCTGTCTTTAGCGATAGTCAATCTACAGACTCGTCTTAGGTCTGCGCACACGGTAATGAACTGTAAAGGTTGTCTGCAAAAGTCGACCGTATGTAGTCCAGACTGGCAATAAAGTTACATTAGCACATTCAAGCAGATTTAGAATAAGCTTTAATATTTTTTGGATTAAGTTTTTGTTTAAAAAATAGTAAAAAGATAGGCGAGTCGATGTAAACATGAACGCTTGAAAAAAAAAAAAATTTAGTCCACGTTTGCACGGATGTAAAAAATAATATTACGGCGGCATTTTTTCACGCACTGGATCTTCGACGCACTGCTTACCACCGAGAGTTTAAAATTTAACTGTGTGTTTTTCGACGCACCAGGGTGCACCATGTTGGTTTCTCAATGCTCGGTTCAACACAGAAGTTGAAAATCGAGTGCGCGATAAAATTACGTCGCGATATTTTTACGTGGTAAGATGTTCTTTAATGGAATCAAAATCAAAATAAAAAGTCATTTGTTCAAATAAGGCTGAAGATCTCAAAATTTTCGAACCTCAAAGTTACATAAAGACTGTCCCGCCAAACGCTATAGCTGTGAAGAAGTGGCGCAACAAACTCCCTAGCAGCACAACTGTTTGTTTAGTTGGATAAACTTGATTTTATAAATAGTAGGCAGACAAATTGCCATTACGAGACACAGAACATTAACATAAATCATTTGTCATATGTCACCTAGCCGAGAATCATTCCAGTACTCTGAGAAAGCTTTCACAGGACCTACTTTATTTTAAATAAATTCTGATTAACTTGCACTAATTTAATACATAGATTTTACTGAAAGAAATTCCTTAAACGCCTACTTATACGCCCAGGCAAAACAATGAAAAATCCGTGTCCCATTTACTTACCTATTTATGTAAACATTTTACTACTGACTAGGTCATATAACGTCGCAAAAACTTACCATAAACATTAATCAGCAGCTATCCAATTTCCTGATATCCTGAAATTCAGGTCGATTCGCTTTTCATAGGAACTTCCTGTAGTTTGCAATATCCGGCGATTGAAGGCTTTCAGTCGATTAATACTCATCATGCTAACCTGCTGGCTCACATCCGGTGGTACGTTTGTGACCTGCTAGGTGGCGCCACCTCCGCGGTGATGAAACCTTGTGTAATTCTATGGGACTGCATGACCATAAAAGGTAGTCAGAATGACGGTGTGTCACTTTGAGTGGGTATGTTGGTCATTATTCAAGGTCAATGGTCAAACTCAATTG
The DNA here is from genome assembly GCA_932294355.1 of Aporophyla lueneburgensis. NCBI lineage: Eukaryota > Metazoa > Arthropoda > Insecta > Lepidoptera > Noctuidae > Aporophyla > Aporophyla lueneburgensis. The sequence continues at coordinate 6,639,645 of OW028746.1, forward strand.
ATGTGAAGGTTGAACTTTTGTAGGTATCGCTATGACTGCTAAGCTAATCTACGAATGAGTTGGCATGAAGTATAGAATTCTCGTAAAATATAATCCGTATTAAACAAGTATGGTTGTATAGTTATACTGCTACCCCTCAAAATGTTCGCTAGAATTAACAAAGTTTTTCAAGGTCAAGTTTTCGTTTAAGAATTAAACGCATCAACAGTAAGTATATCTAATTCTACACTAATATTGTAAAGAGGAAATATTTGTATTTTTGTTTGTTTGTTTGTAATGGATAAACTCAAAACTACTGGACCGATTTAAAAAAATTCTTTAACCGTTAAAAAGCTACATTATCTGCAAGTAATATAAGCTACATTTTATTTTAGAAAAAAATAAGGGTCCGTAAGATATATGGGTTTTTCGGACCCAAGGTGTAAAAAATCATCCAAAAAAGTTCCTTATTAATCAAATAAACACAATATAAAGAAAGGCCTTCGAAGTACCAGGTGATCATAACTTGGTAGGAGCTCATCTAAAATGGGTGTGTGGTAGCTAGAAAACGCCTATGTCTTCGAAGCACCAGGTTGGCATAACTTGGTAGGAGTTCACCTAACATGCGTGTGTGGTAGCTAGAAAACGCTCTATGTCTTAGAAATACCAGGTTGGCATAACTTGGTAGGAGCTCACCTAACATGGGTGTGTGGTAGCTAGAAAACGTTTTATGTCTTGGAAGTACTAGGTTGGCATAATTTGGTAGGAGCTCACCTATCATGGGTGTGTGGTAGCTAGAAAACGCTTTATGCCTTCAAAGTACCAGTTTGTCATAACTTGGTCTAACATCGGTATATGGTACTTGGTGCTCTTTGCTTTGTGTTGGTGGGATCTGATAAGTTAACACAACATTTATTGATTCTCAGGCGGTACGAAGTTCGCTGGGTCAGCTAGTCTCTACTAAAACTATTAAGAATCTCTCGGTTTTGTGAGTCATTGCAATTATTTGAAAAAAATCACTTAAAGATTTGTAATGTTCTGGTGACTTTTCTCTAAAACTAATATTGTTAAAGTTAATGTAACATAAAATGACGTTTACACGTGTACATAACATGGATGGCTGTATACATGCGAAACCAATCAGCCAATGAAACCAACCCCGGCTTTACAAGTGGTAGCAATTTTATTTTAAATGTTTTGAGATTTTGACATTTTCTACAATACTGAAAACAATAGTATTTAAGTAAACACAAAGGCACTTATATACACATCAAATGATCTGAGCAAGATTATTTTCGGATTTTTTTATAGGTACACCATTTTATATGTTTAGACCTCATCTAGATTTCAAAATATGATTGACTTATATAAGTGTTTGTACAAAACTACGCACAGAAATAAAATCTTTTACTATAGTCTGTGCCAGATAAGAAAAAAATAATAGTCGTTGACTCCTGCCTTCCAATGTATTCAAATATTTCAAAACGATACGAAAAAACTGTAAAGAAAGTGTCACTAGCCAGTGCCGGATTAGCCATGTAGCAGGAGGCAGCAAATGCTACGGGCTTCGCACATTGGGGGGCCCCGCGCCTGTGCAAAAAAACCCTACAAATCAAAGAAATTGTAAGCCATAAGAAAATAGCAAAATGCTGCTGCTTCATTTGATGTGCCTAATTCAACAATTACATGAGTTTATTTTCTTTTAGGAGTGTTTTTATTACTGGACTGTTTACATCGTGTTAAAGTTTCTTAGTTTTTACGTGCTTGCTTTTGTGTTAGGTATTATTTCTGTTTTGCCGATCTCCGTGGACTTATAAACAAACTCATTATAATATTACTGTTTTTGTACAAGATATATATTACGTTCATTGCATCTCTGTTCACGATAAAAAATATCAAAGATTTATGATAGTTCAGCATACAGTTTTCCTCTTGCGGCAATTAGGGGCGTGAAGTCGTGTAGCTTGCCTCCACCGTATGCTCCACCGTGTGGTGTGCCCTGCTTGGGCGAAGCACCGCCGCGTCATTGTGGAGGCGATCGGCGGAGGCGAACTCTCGCGTCCGGCCATGGTGCGAGCCATGGTATGGAGCGAGAGGGCATGGGAAGCCGTCACCTCCTTCTGCGAAGCAGTAATGCTCGCAAAGCCGAAGGCGGGGCGCGTGAGGGAGTGGCATTATTTGCGCCCTCACGTCCCTAGTCGCCGCAGGAGACGCCCCGGGCGTCGAGAGTCGATAGCAGACTCCCGGCCACCGTAGGCGCGGGCGGCGAGCAAGAGAAAAGCCCAGGCACATGGGCAAGTGAAGGTGGTGGGTTTTAGTCAGAAAAAGTCTGACACACCCTTCCGCTCCACCATAGAGCGAAAGACACCATTTGATGACTTCCCATCCACAAAAAAAGGGCCCCATTACAATTTTGCTACGGGCCCCGCGCTGGCTTTATCCGGCACTGTCACTAGCACGGTCAAAACGGTAATTTGAATACATTGGTAGGCAGGTGTCAACGACTTTTATTTTTTTCACATCTGGCACAGACTATAGCTTTTGCCAGCGGCGTCGCCCACATACATATAAACCTTCCTTTTGCATTACTCTGTCTATCGATGAAAACCGCATCAAAATCCATTGCGTATTTTAAATTTAAAAGATTTTAGCGTACAGACGCAGGAAGCGACTTTTTTTTGTAAACTACTGGATTTTTCCAGTGGCTTCCCCCACGTTTTATATTATACATATAAAGCTCTTTCTTGTATCATTCTATCTATTCAAAAAAACAGCATCAAAATCCGTTGCGTATTTCTAAAGATCTACATAGGGAAAAACAGAGGGAATCGACTTTGTTTTATACTATGTAGTGATGTAAAGATCATAATGTACCTACACATTAAATACAAGGCTATATACTTGTTAATCCTACCCTCAAAACAACCAATAAGTAAGAGATGTATGCCACTAACGTTAATTACGTCCGACGCGCGACTGACACCTACACATTCTCCCCGACACATCGACCCATCACATCGCTAGTCTGAAAGACATCAACGACGTGACAAGATCCGCATTTGACGCCATATTCGGAACAAGTTTACTGAATAGTCTGGTAGCGTTGACACGGTCTGAAACTTTCTCGATTTTGTTGTATTAAATTCGAAAAACCTTGTTTTAACAGGTGTGAAATAACATTTAATTTATAAGTTTACATAATTATAATGATTAAAGTCATCAGTGCAACCTTCTAAGTTCATTTAATTCCACTGTTCGTCATGTTCATAAAATAGTCATTCAATAGAATTAAATGAACTAAGTGGGTTGTATTGACCACTTCAATGATTATTATTTTGTAACGCTCGCGAATTATATTGTAATCAACACACTTAAAAATTAACTGAATTGCTACCCATGCAGAAAAGACGAAAGAAACAGCATGTACAGCCTACTACAGTTCAAAAATAGCGATGTAGTTTCAAGTATCATTCCAATTTAAAACTAACCGTTGTAAACTGTTACACATAAATACGTCATTATGTTGATGAGAAGGGAGAACTGGTTTGGCCTAGGCAAAACTAGTTAATTGTAAAATCGGGTTTAGACGGTAACATATAATATAACTCCTTTTGCCTCTTTAAGGTTCATACAATTGGTCATACACACACGCCGGTTGCGAGTACTACGCACCTGACCTTTCTGAAGAACGTCACCAATAAGGTCACTATATGTCCTCCTAGGGCGTCCCCTCCCGGTGTTTCCACTCACATCTGCCTTGTAAATACCTTTTGTGAGTCGTCCTTCATTCATCCTCTCAACATGACCAAACCATCTAAGCATACTTTTTTCAATTTTTGTCACTACATCTTCCTTTAATCCACACCGTTCTCTTATCACATCATTCCTCAGCCTATCATTCATAGTCACACCACACATGCTTCGCAAGGAACGCATTGTATGAACCTTAAAGAGGCAAAAGGAGTGTGTAGAGATCGTAGCAGGTGGCGTTCCGTGGTTTCTGCCTACCCCCATGGGAAACAGGCGAGATTGTATGTATGTATGTATATAATATAACTTTAGAATTCAAAGATAACTACTAAGGTGCACTTAATAGCATGGTCGCAGAACATAAATACATAATCAGCCCAAGTGTGCCCACTGTTAGGACACAGTACAAGCTACGTTACCATTTTTCCAACCAGTTTGAACCGAGTGACGTCGCTTGCTGTCTCGCCCTTGCACAGTCCTTGACTTGCTTAGTCAGTTCCATAACTTTCACGTAATTGAAAAATTCGCCGGTCTAATGCATATAGGCTACGGCTAGATATGACGTATAGTTAAGCTGTGGCCACACCTACTCTACAGGGGCTATGTAGATTATATTGCCATTTATAGCAGCTAACGGCTTGCTAAGGTAAGGTCTAATGACAAATGCAATCGTTGGTTGCATTATGTGCTTTACAGATTAGAAAAAGAACTCAAATTAATGTATACTTTCTCCTAAAGCACAAGCTTTTGGCCTAGTTTAAGAGGCATCAGTTTGCCCTTTAATGTGACTCTATTGTATAATTTTTTCCTTAATTCTTGTGTACGTATATAAGATTTTATGTCTGTACAAACAAACATTTTTTTTATAAATAAAAATGGCATTAAAATAATGATTTTTTTAACGATTTTGTACTCCTACGTATATAATAATAACCGATACAGGTTGTTTGGACATGGGCTGACCAATTTTTTTTGGGGATTGGGTGGGTCATGTGCTATCTTTCACCTATCAACCCCATGTCCTAAGTGTCATTGTAAACGAGATCCGATTTTTTTTGTTTGTTTTTGAAAATTACTTCAATCATCGTCTTTAAAACGAGATATTTCTTAGTTTGTTGTTGTATTTTTTAGAGGAAACTGGAGGAAACTGTATTGTACTGTATTACCATATTACTTTGTATCTCATTATAAATGGACTGTAAGTTCTTATGGGAAATAAATTCTTTAAACCGATTTGCACCAAATAATTTTTACTGCATTCTCTAATGTAGAATTATTCTAAATAAACATAAATTATTCGCATAGATAACAAAAAATACTTGAAGAGTTTTCAAACTCTTAAAAATGAATTTAATCTATGAAAATCAGCGACACTTAGGGGTCTAATCTATGAGTGACACTTAGGAGTTGGGGTCTATGGGTGAAAGATAGCACATGACCCTCTAAATCACCCAAAACATTTTATTGGTCCATGCGCCAAACAGCCTGTATATCTAAGCTGATTCCATCCTTATTATAAAACAAAACATTTAGTTTTTTGTCTATCCGTTAGAACTTGACAACCACTAATTAAAGGAACTTGACAACCACTAATTAAAGGTATGTTTGTAAAGAAAAAAATAATGTAAATATACTATGAGAACATCTAAGCGGATTCAGTAGACATACTTATTTTTCTTCAAAGAATGACTATCTCCCGTTAACGCACAGAAAAGTCAATGAACCCAATAATTTTGTATTATAAGTAAAATATCACTGAATGAACCAATAATATCGGATTGATATTGTCGAATCACGTGACTTTATGATGGAAATTGTCTGACTTTTCCTATTAAATTTGTAAAGTAACTGTTGCCGCCTTCCTGGCGACTAGTTAGTTTTACGGAATAATGATACCTTTGTGATGAACTCCAATAATGCTTGTCTAAAATTAACAAAGTCAAGGACAATCGAGAGATCTATGCTTGGAAATTCTTTACGTGATCGCATCAGAAATTAAGAGAACGGCAGCCGCAGAAGAACCAGTGTAATCAACATAGCCCTAAGAATTGGCAAAATGTAATATTAAATATGCCGTTTTCATTTTGTCAAATCACGGAGTCATTATGTTATCTTAAAACTGCATGACTTATTTGCATATCTCATATTTTAAGTGAACTGTTTATGTTCTTTATTAGATTTTTTTTTAAACCGAAATCGAATTTCATTGGCAGTGGGCAAAGCACTTTGCTCGCAGAACAGATGGCTGATGGGGCCAAAATGTAGGAATCTGTATGTCTTTCGGCTGGATTGATTACAAAGACTGACATAGAGTGCTTGAGTGCAGATCGTACTAGTAAAGTGTGTAACGAAACGTAAGTCGACTGAATATTATGTGACTCACGGGACTCTAGTAGATTGGTCACTAAGGACAAAATAATGACCACGAAAATATGATGACTTCGTCACATTGGATAAGACTGACTAACTTTGTTTTTCCAGATTAAAAGTAATCGCCAACTAATTCAAATAACATTCAATTATTACGCATGACTTTCGCCATGATTGTTTTCTAAGAAACACGACTAACTTTTGATTTGATTGTTGCTTTGTAAATTACACCAGGTCCTTGGCAGGGCGGCCTTGGGACTTTCCAAAGTTAGAAGAAAAGAAAACTCTATTTAATGAAATTGCAATCACTGTTTTGGCAAAGCAATTTCGATTAAAAACCTCTTCTTTAGTATGTATGTAGGTTACTTTTTTGTATTCATTCCATTCACTAATTTACCCTACTATTATTAACATAGTGCATTAATTTAATAGTAACTGGAAACGTATTAAAATAACGAGTTGTCCAAAACATGGAATTTAGAACACATTTGCATTTCGTAGGTGGAACTGAGGAGTACGTAACGGGTTCAACGGAGTGCATGTGATTTAAACTGAAGAATTTTGGCTTGTGTGAAATAGTAAAGTTGATAAAATATATATTACTAGGTTTTTCCAGCGGTTTTTTTTTTTTGGATGGGAAAGCGTCAAATGCTCTTCTCCCGCTCTGGGTTGAGCGGGAGGGCATGTCAGACTTTTACTGACTAGTGGTTTTACCCGCGTATTATAATAATATGGAGCGTATAGACCTTCCTCTTGAATCAATTTGTCTATTGATGGAAACCATATTAAAATCCGTTGTGTAGTTTATAAGATCTATGCGTACAGATGCCGGAAGCGACTTTATACGTACTATGTAAAGATGATATCACTACTTTTTACAGCCGTTTCTAGGCTCTGCTAATCTAGTACCAAGATATAACAGGTAGGTTTTAGGGACGCGCAAATTATTACTGGTCCTACATATGATAATACTAGATATCTTCAAACACTGTACCAGGAAAACTGACGGGCTTAAGGGTCCCATCTTTGGCCATGCTATGGGAAAGTCCTGATTGGAACAAATAGAGTTTCCCACACACAATAGGATAGTTTGTCTACTGACTGTTGTCTCTTTGAAGAAGCTGCTTTTTTGCTTGCACCAATATTTGTGTTACATCGGGGACATGAAATGAATATCGCATATCGTGTCGATTTTACTTGTTGATAGATAGAGCTTCCGCTGTTTAACTTTGAACGCCATAACCCAATAAATCAAGCAAATAAATATTATCTAAGCTGAGGACTTGGCAGTTTTCCATTAGATTCGTTTCCGTGAGACAAGACAAGGCTTCAGTGGTTACATAAAGTAAAGAACTATCAACGTTGCAAGGATGGTTTGCAAACAAAAAGTATACTTAACGGACTGACAACAAATTATAAAATTGTGGAGCAAGTTTAAAACGTATTTTGGATATTTCTGTCTTTTTAGGTCACGGCCATGGTTGATTTTTAACTGAACAACAGTCTGAAAGTTTAGTATGTGTATTTACTTTAACAAACGACTAGGTTGGTCTACCAACTATTGTGTTCAAAACAGTAGGTAGACCATTACATTTCATCATGTAAAAATGTATATTCTTTGCTAATAGCTGTGTTTTACAAGCTTTTATTTAACTTGCAATGTTTGTATGTATGTGTTTTCGGCACGAATCTTGGAAGCTAAATTAGAACCATTTCCCGATGTCCGATTAGGCCCAAATTGGGTGTACATATGTATATTCAGTGACAATACAATAATATGGTACCATGGGGCTTCTGATGATGGAACTGGAAAACGGCCATAGGAACTTCTTAACTAAACAAGATAAACCCATTTGAGTTTCCGCTCATTTGTTTTGTTTGGTGAGTTTTTTTTTTTGGAAAAGCTAAGCTATGAAAATCTTGTTTTAAAATATATTTTTTTATTCAATAAATATTTTGTTGAATAAAAAAATAAAAAACGCGCACTCTGTTATCATAGACTCAGGCGATGATTCTGAATCCCCTTGCGTTACACTTTTTCGTCGAATATTAAAAAGGGGGTCACTATGTGCAATCATACCCTGGATATATGGTTCCAGTTTGAAAACTAAAACCGTTACTGACAGATTGTAACTATAGACTAACAGCACCGCATAGAATTATTAGTTTTCGATTCACAGAAGAGTACCTTAATTTTATTTTTATGGGTTCCGTACCTCAAAAGGGAAAAACAGAATCCTTATAGGAATCACTTTGTTGTCCGTCTGTACGACTGTCTGTCTGTCAATACCCTTTATCTCGGGAACACGTGGAGATATCGAGTTGAAATTAAAACGATATACTAAAGTCTCTTGAGGCTGTGAAAATACCAAACTTCTAGGTTAACGTAAAAAAAAGATATGGCCGTTTATGCCGCAAAAAACGTATATTTCGACACTCTCAAGGAAATCAAAATGTATAGGGTATTTCTCGTTAACCTAGAGCTATGAAATTTGGCCAGGAATACCGTCCTATACTACAAGTATAGGAAAAAATCTGAAAACTTATATTTTTGTAATTAAATCATAATGAATTTGATATTTAAGTAATTAAAAAACTATTTTTGATAATATGTACCTACAAATTTGTACGGAACCCTCGGTGGGGGAGTCCAACCCGCACTTTTCCCGTTTTTTTTTAAATATATGCCACTGCTTTAATTTACCCACCACTTAGGCGAATATAAAATTGCACAATCAGCACAGTCTTGCTAGCACCACTAATTAATCGTCGCAGGGAAGTAGTTAATATTCATTCGTTGCAGGCTACCGTGACCTCCACACCACACTATAAGTACCTAAATAGTACACTCACGTGCAAAAATATATGCAAACCTAAAAACGAACGCTTGGGGTTCTTCTGAAAACTGTTCTGTCTTACAACGCTGTAAAAACGTATAAGACCACATTCCAACGGACTTAATACAATCGCGCTGGATCTTTAACGTACTGCTTAGCGCCAGAAATCGAAAATCGAACACTGTTTTTTTTCACTCTGTTGGATTTTCAATGTTCGGTTTAACATCTAGAGTTGAAATTCCAGTGCCGACAAAATCCGTGTGGACGATGACTTCTATATGGATGCTTATAACTTCTGAAAAACTGTCTCCCTAGGTAATTCCTACTTAGAGACCGTTTTCGACACTGCACACTGGAATGGTAAACATCAAACGTCATAATGCGGATGATATAATGAAGAGACCCAAGATTTTTGCGTAACTTAAAAAAGATTATGTTCTAACGAGTTATTTGCAATTGTGAAATATTAAGAAAACATGAATGTGATTGTTGAGTAAAGACTTTTAAATATCTGTCAAAAGTCTAATAATTTTGTTCGGTAATTTAGGACCAAATTACTTTTGAATGTCCCTAAGTGTATATACTTTTGGTCGTGACTCTACATCTGATAATAAAGTATCGAAGAAATTTAAGACTAACCAACTTGAATTAAGTACGGCAATTTTATTGAGTCAGCCGATGTAAATAATTCATGATTCTAGTATAAAAGCTGCTATTAAAGTGACGGTGGAATTCCAAAGGGGATATCGAAAAAACTAAGCAGGGAAAGTTTTTTGCTTATGTTTAGAAGAAAATAGCTTGAAATATACATATGAATATTATAGGCCTTTACACAGACTGAACTATTTTCCTGACAGATAAAGATTACTTAGGAACTTAAAACATGAAGTTGAAACCCGGAAGCTGTAATAACTGTTTTTCGATTTATCAGTATAATATTATCATCACTATTTTTTAAACAGGGTGTTTTTGTCACCGCATGATTGTGAACACCGTTCGTTTATAATTTACTAGCTTTTGCCAGTCGCTTCACGCACGTGGAGGTTTAAAATTTTCCACCGGGATAAAAATTATTCTATGTGGTCTTCCAGGCAATAAAATATAATATGACTGCTAGATTTTATCTCAATACATTCGGCCGTTTTTGTATGATTGAGTAACAAACATCTAAACATACAAACTATCACATTTAGTAGGAAGTAAGAACTCGCTAGATTGTAAACTGCCGATATTTATACAGTACGGTTGGCTTACAATATAACGTATTTAATAGTTTATAATATAACTATGTCAAACCGTCTAATCGTGAACAAACCTGCACTTGCGTGGGTTCACAATCTGTCCGATTTTGTCACCCTCAAAATTGTGAACCGTCCCAAATTTGGTCGGTCTTAGCGAAAGTGGTAGCAGTAACGGTTAGATTGGACGTGAAACCAACGATGCGCGAGCCGAACGAGCGAAGCGAGCGGTGCTACAGCCGTGGCCGGTGAGCGCTACATCAAAGTTGGTCGCTGCAGTTAGTTGGGTATGTAGTATTAGCACAAGGTGCGATCTGAAGCAAGCAAGTTCGATACCAGTCCACAATTCTTCGGCATTTTATAATCTCGCTAAATAGATTATAAACTAACTAAAATCCATAATTATACGGTGACATAAATAAACCACTAAAATGTATGCATTCCTGTCTACACCCCTTCAGATATTCTTTTGAACGTCCTTGAAAATTGCGGTACTTACAATCATAAAGTTTTGTATGATCACATTCAGTCAGTAAATATGTATTCCGTGCAATGTTTTTTAGAGAGCTGTAAAATGTAATAAAAATGTTCTTTAAAAATCGATACACCATAAAGTTGGGGTTTTCATTCCAAAAGTGGAGTGATATAAAGTATGTAATACCTCCCTTACATGTATGGTGGAGGGACATCGTTGCAGAATATGTTCCTATGAAATCAGCATTGTTGCAGAATATGTTACTATGATTATATACAAAAGAAATCTGCTTTTTCCTGCAAAAGTGCAATACCTCATCATCTGCCTAGCCTTTTCCCAACAATGTTGGGGTCGGCTTCCAGTCTAAACGGATGCAGCTGAGTACCAGTATTTTAAATGGAGCGACTGCTTATCTGACCTCCACAACCCAGTTACTACTACGATACCCCTTGGTAAGACAAAACAATACCTATGCGGTCAGAATGTATGAAACAGCAAAGTTTTTCCAGAGTCAAGTACTGAATCTATGGCAACACGTTGTAAGTGTATGCCACCCTTTATTAGTTTACTGTTCAATATAAAAATCTTTCACCCGTTATTAATCAGATGTGACCAAATACACCAAACGACTAACACCTACATAATCCATTGAGCATAAATACTGGGAATTTTCAATCTAGTGAAGTTTCCTAAAACGTAAACGTACTAACATTTGTGTTACATACTTCCCAATTAGTTCAGTGCCGCAAGCCGCATAGCCCAACAAAAATCGAGGAACTCGGCCGACCCACACCAAACTAATGTAATAAAACACACAAGAATTTCAGTGTTTTTACGAGTCTTCAACTTCCCCCATTCCACCAAACGGCATTCAAATAACGGTGGCCTTAAGTATTAGACAGGTCAGCAGTAGCCAAGGATGTGGTGGACCCAAGGTCGAAAATCTCCCATCGATTACGGGCAGGCAAACACGCAAAACTCCTAGCATTTACCCTTGACACAGAAATGGTCAGTTGGCGGCTTATATTCGATTTACACCTTAAATGTAGGCCGGGAGGTGAAAATATCGCTTTTAGGCGGAAATAGGGGTCGTTTGGTTCGCCGCCTTGGCTTACGAATGGCTGGTAACTCTTTGACAGTTATTGAGACGACGAAGTCTGGATATTTATGGAATGTTGGAGACTGACATTAGTCGTTTTGGGCTTAGTTAGTAGGCAATGAAATGGCAGGAAACTACCTCATTTCTCGGCATTTTACTGCTTGGTCATAATGTTTTTTTTTAGAGTGAAATCATTTTCATATTCTGTTATCTGTAGGTTTCATATTCTGTTACCTATAACTTCTTAACCTTTTGACACACAGCTAAATGGTTAATTTTTAGCGTAAACCTCACTTAGTACCATGTGTGAATTTTCACATACCAGTTATGTGACTGTGTCGTGTGAACATTTTAATTAATGTATCCTCTTTTACAAGAAACTGAAATAATATCCTGGACACCAGTGCAACAAAACCGTGAGAAAAACTTATCATTTCAGCGGGACAACTTTCTTTCCACTCATATGTATAAATCAACATGTTATCTTGTTTTAACAGAGTCCTGTAACGATTTTCCGTTGAATCCGTCAGCAATGGCGCGGCCCGCCGTCTGGCTTACTTAGAACACGCCAAGCCACCGCTCTATTAAGATTTAGCCTGTAATTGACCACCACAACTTCAGTAGCACGCGGCCATATCGTAAACGCGCCACCAAAAATAGAATATCTTGTAATTTCTACACTTGAATGGTTTGTAACCAATGTTTTTCAAACTATGTGACCTGAATGTTGAATCAAATTTAGAAAACAAAATAAAACACATTCTTAAGCCCATTTGCACGAATTTTAAAACACTATTCCGTTTCTGTGATCTTCGAAGGTTTGACTGGATAAAACAATGATTTAGTATTTACTTAACGATTTTTCGTGCTTCTAAAGGTCCATATGGTACCAAACGTAAAGAATAGCATCACCCCATTTCTTCCCGTGGGTGTCGTAAAAGGCGACTAAGGGATTTACTAGAGAATGGGCAGCGGCATTCTTTATGCATTTTACCACAATAATGCGATCGCCAACCCGTTTGCCAAGTGTGACTATTATGGCAAAGCTCTTCAATTCGGGAGAGGGCTATGTTCAGCAGTTACTGCTGGAATTATGGTGCTAATGGACCTTAAAGTATTTTTCTGCTTGACATGGTTTGGCTGGGTTTTGAGTTACAGGTTTTTTTAAATGCAGACTTAATTTGTATTCTTATCAGCAATTAGGCACGTAAAAATACATATAGTAGCCACATCGTAAAAAAATGATGAAATATTAAATATCTGCGACAATATTCTATTGAAAATCACTGTACCACATAAGTTTAAGTCACTGTGGTATTATTTCACATTGGTACATGTTCACAAAGACCTTCAAAATCCCAAAACATGCACATCGTCTAGGAAGTCGCTGCCACATAAAGCACAACCAAACGAATATTGATTTATGCTTACAGAGACAAGAATTCAAAATGGAAAGCGGACTATCTCACGCGAATAGCAAAACAAATCATATATGGCGATAGTTTTGATCGATCCGGCTGTACGGCATCCCCAGTAGAGGCAGTAAAAACGTAGAAAGATGTCTCGTTGAGCGACAGACAGGCACGCGATCCGTTGCCAAGATATCGAACAGACAGACCGACCCTCCACAGGAACCAACACAAAAATGAACGTGAACCTCCCCTGAACTGCGCTACACACGATACTATTTATATTAGCTTCGAAACACCATAATTTTTGAGAATTAGGACAGGAGTCCCCTCGCTAATGTTGGTATATTTTTCAGGGAATTATGTCGATATTTTATGTGATTTAATTCGTACCAAACAAGCGATTTATGATAGTCTGTAGGAGGCTTTGTTTGTTTACATACAACAATCATTATAGAAACGGCAAACAACAATGAAATTTAGATAACTTTTTAGTCTTTTACTAGGTACATAGAAAATTATATAAGTGATAAATGAAAAAACGGAAGAGATGTAGTTTTAAACCATCTTCTTTACATAGTAGAAGAGCTTAGATCTTTTAAACTACGCAACGGATTTGAATGCGGTTTTCATTAAAAGACAGAATGATTCAAGAGAAAGGTTTATATGTATAATACGTGGGCTTTATGTGTACGGGTTGAAAGAAAACCACCAATAAAAAAGATTATAATCGTAACAAAAAATGTATGAAGCTGTCTGAGATATTGAAACCGATTTTACATTACACAAAATGATAAAACGAAAAGTTTTTGTTACTAAGACAATCAAATATTTCTATGAAAAATGCACGAAGCTAAATTTACGATTGTAAAGATGCTTTTTTGGTAAAAAGAAGAAACCGATACCGACTTAGGTTTTTGAACCAGTTGCTATGGATGAGCGATAGTGATATGACGTGATTGAAAGCTATTCAATAAAAATTCAACCCTAATCGCCATGGATCTGCCATGTTTCAAATATACGGGTGGTATCTGTGGTAGTGGTTGTTCTTATATTTTGGAAATAGGGAACTTTCAAGCACGTTTTTATAGTTAAATATTACATTACATTACAACGTTGACATAGAAATCAAACGTTTGATAATACTTAGTGATAAAATGTTTACATATTATGATCGATGATTCTCCATCACTTTTGTTCGGACTCAATATATCTAGCCTTTTCCTAACTATTTTGATGTTGGTTTCCGTCTAACCTGCACCCTAATTGCGAAACGCACAATTTATCAGAATCTGAATGGGATTGAACATTATTTCTAAACCATTGCGTCATTTGTTCGAATAAATTGTGACTCAGCAACGTAAATAACGCAATGAATGTTGTTTAACTATGAATATTAAACCCATTCCTACCGATAAAAAGTTCCGCAATTACCCCTCTGGAGTGACTGCAAACTCAAATTCAACTCAACTTCCTTCATAAAAGAATCTTGTGACAAAGCTTGGTTACTTTTCATGAAAGAGTCATTTAATGGGATTATATGAACTTAGAAAGTTGTACTGCTGATTTTAATGATTATAATTCCATTATGCGGGCCATCTTACCGTATCCTCCTTAAGACAACACCACCCTAAATTATTGCTACAGTAACGTCTATGACGAATCTATTATATTTTATCATTTATTTTTAAAATTGGGCCCATGTGTATTGATCAGTTTTTAAGAATTCATATCTTTAAACCTAGAACTAACATGGAATCAATTAAGACGATCACTAAAACCTGAGCATCTTTAGAAAAGCATCATAATATTAATTATTTATGTGTGTGTATGACCTGATGTATGAACCTAAACGAGGCAAAAGGAGTGTGTACGGATTGTACCAGGTGGCGTGGTCCGTAGTTTCTGCCCACCCCCATGGGAAGAGGGCGTGAGTTTATGTATGTATGAATGTATCTTATACCTTTAAACGAGCAATTCTTGTATATATATATATATAATCTGAATCTCGGAAACGGCTCCAACGATTTTTATGAAATTTAGTATACAGGGGGTTTCGGGGGTGATAAATCGATCTAGCTAGGATTCATTTTTATAAAATGTCGTTTTATTCGTGTTTTCAATTACCAACTTCATCGATTATCAACTTGAACATAAACCTATTATTTTAAACACAATTTACCAAAAAATACCGAGCAAAGCTCGGTCATCCAGATATTGTATTTATTAACGTTCACGTGATCGGCAAATAAAAAAAATATAAATTTAGGGATAAAAGAGTTATCATCGTTCTATATATTTCATTCAGGGCAGACTTTACCAACGTCAGATATCTTTTATCCTGGGAATTAAATCGACGTTTGACAGTTTCAGTACGAATACCTAAACTGTCAAAACTTCAAAATTTATTCTCTGGATATGACTTATTCTAGGTATAAAAGTTTGGTGAAATTCGCCCTCAATCGTTTAAAGAATATTGGAATTAAAAATATGTTTTCTGTTAGCTGCGTTTATTAAGTTCCCTCTGGGAAACTAACGAGTAGGCCTACTCGTTAAGTTCGTTAACGATGATACGAGCCTGTTCGAAAGTACATATAGTAAGTAGCACATTTTTAAAATTGTAGTAACTAACGAACATAAAAAACTAACTATATTTTTTTCTAACATTATATGGATTTATATCTGAAATTAATATTTTTAATTTGAATTTCTGAATTTGAAAGGTACACAAGATACATTATCGACATAAAAAGGATTACAAAAATGATTTAATTTTTAAAACGACGCCCTTCTTTTAAAGAATGGCTGCAAATAAAAAAAAAATAAAAAATAAACCTGTATACACTCAACAAAAATATTATCTCTCTCTCTCTCTCTCTCTTCATTCCAAAAACTACGTTCCAAAACAAAATATATACAGTCGAATTGAGAAACATCCTCCTTTTTTTTAAGTCGGTTAAAAAGTGTCGTTAAAACTTTTTCTCTTAATTCCGTCTAGCCCCCTTTCGCAACGCGACATAAGGAATTTCGTTCCAAAACTCTCCCTACTGACTTTTTTTGTTTTTGTTTTTTTTCTCACATTTGTCTCTTGATCGATGAATTTTATTTAAAAAGTCAAGGTGACACCATGTAAATTTTACTTATCATGCCTCTTACCTGAAGAATGTGCATTTTCTGGAACTAGGCATCAGTATGCATCGTACTGCACGAATGGTGTAAGAATGGTGGGTGTGTCATTTAGAATGGTCCCGCAGGTGAAGCGAAAGTACGAAGAAACTAGGAACTAGCTGAGGAGACCTTCTAATGGCAGATCCAGGTGCACTACCACCTGAGAACACCGCTATATTATATACTTTGTGCTGAGAAATCGTCATTTCAATACAGTTGAAGTACAGCAACAGTTTCATCAGGCCCAAAGAGACTACATTCAAAATCAAAATTCATTTATTCAAACTAGGCTGAGAGTCAGCACTTTACGAACGACAAACTTACATACGACAGTTTCCCAAAACGCCCGCCCTTCACCACTTCCTAGTGCTTTAGCAGGGCAGAAGAAGTGGCGCAACAAACTCACCAGCAGCACTGCTGTCAGTTAAGTTAGAAGAACTTGATTGATCGTTAGTGACAGTACAGTAAAAACAAGACTTGCTGAAGCTAATCTGAACCCCCAAAGGTCAGTAAGTGGCCCTAAACTCGAGAGAGGCCATCGAGTAGCAAGACTGTGCTATACCCGTGAATACAATAAAGTGAAGAAGAATGGACAAGAGTTTTGTTCACTGATGAGTGTCGATTCACACTATTCACTTAAGAAGTCCCTACGAGAACTTCTTATTTTTCTTAAAGCTAGTCTTAGCTATTAGAATCGTAGAGTTAGTTGGACAGTAGTAATGGTTTAAACTGTTCCAAAGTTTTTACGCATGATTACATGACATTATCAGATCAAAATGGCTTGAGTAGGTAGGTAATAACATTAGTTGAATTCAGTATAAACTTAGTAAATGACGATCGTCAATTCTTTCTGTGTCAACTTTTTATTGAAGTTTATGTTTCCGGAAAAGACGAGGAAAATTAAAAGTTGCGCAGAATTTATAGTACTTCTTTTTAAGTATAGGATGATCTGCAAAGTTTTTATTTCATTTTGTGATAAACTATCTTTTGCCCGCGGCTACGTCAGTGTGAATGTAGGAAATTATCACAAGGGGACGTACTACCAAAATAAAAACATTATATGTGTAAATCCAGGTTATTTTTTATCTGTGTGTCATATTGGATCCAAATCCATTCAGTCGTTTTTGTGTGATTGAGAAACAAACATCCAATCTTTCACATTTATTATATTAGTAAGTATTGAGGATACCCTTAGTTTGGATGTGTCAGTTTACAAGGGAATACAACCACAACATTAGTAAATAGATTCTATTATTAACAAAACACAAACACAAAATTGAAAACAAAACAGCTTTAAAAGACATTAGATATAAAACGCTATGCAACAATGAATAAAACAAGCAACTACTAGTTATAATGAGCAATTCGCGAAACGTTGTAATGTTTTATGTATATTGTTGCAGGCGTTCCGTACTTGTTTATATTCGTGGTTCTATACAATAATATTATACAAGCTGTGTGCCTTTGGATTTCCAACCAGCAAAAAATACAAATTTTCAAACAAACTGTCGTAGATTCAAACCTAGACACAAGCTTTACTTTGTGAAAAATATGTCATCACCACTGCTCTTAAAACGGTAAAGGAATACATTGGGAGGAAACTGGCATGTCCTAGAACCATAATATCGAAAACATGTGATATCTACCAACCCGCAGTGGGTCTGTATGGAGGATTACTCCCTCTCACAGAGGGGAGGCCTGTGTCTCAGCAGTGGGAACGTTATAGGCATATTATAGGCCATTATTATACATGTACTGAATCCCTTGCCCTGCCACTTAAGGACCGCTTGAGCAAAATTGTATGCTTCCAAAGCCAGCAGAATTGTCTGTTCGTGAATAAATATGTATAAAGATTTTTAATAATTTTTAATATTAGTATACAAAATAGTAAATTCTGGTTTGGTTTCCACTGACTTAGATCAGTGTTTCTCAAGTTTTTTTTTGATGAGAGACCACTATGTATCATTGTGTTATTATATTGTTTAATTGTATGTTATTAGTAGTGTAATGACCATAAGGTTCAAGAAAAGTAAGGCAGTCTTAAATACACTTTAAGAAAAGAAAAATGAAACTGTAGGTAGATACTACTCTACTAGAAAACACAACATTTTGAAATAGATAATTTAATTCAGTACTAAATGAATTAAATTTTCTATTTAATATAGAAAACGCAACATTCTAATGAATATTGTGTCTGAGTACCAAAATCTTGTAATTGCTTTTTGAGAAATAAACGCAACACTTTTTTTTTTAAATAGAAAATTTAATTCAGTAATAAATGATGTAATAGAAAACCCAACATTTAAATGAATATTGTATTTGAGTACCAAAATATTGTAACTGCTTTTTGAGAAATAAACGTAATACTTTTTTTATATAAAATTTAATTCTATTTAATTTAATAAATGATGTATCAGAAACGCAAAATTTTAAATGGAAAAATAATTTAATACTCAGTACTTTTATTTAATTCCACGTGGTATTCTTAGGTGGTATACTTATAATTATTAATTTAGTTTTATCATCGTTTGTTTATTCAAATGTCAAATAAATACATTTTAAATTATACCCGGGCCTTTTGGTCTTGCCCACTGGTTGAGATCCAATGAGTAAGATGGATCGACTTCACGATGGAACATCTTTTTTAATGACTGCTGCCTCTTTTGGCTGCCTAGAATAGGAGCAATCACGTTTCGTATTTCTACGACGACTTGTAAGGAGGATGTGGTAAGGTAGCCCCCGAAACTAAAATTTTCTTACGGTTTTTGCAATTTGCAGTTCAATGTCACGTTGTATTATATATTGATTAATATATCATTCGCAGACGTTACAAATATAGGTTAAGAGACTTATAATAATTAAAATCATCAATACAACGTTCCCCTTAATATGACTATTTCAAAGTCATTCATATGGGTTATATGAACATAGAAGGTAAATCATCATCATAATAATCAGCCTAGATTGTTCCCAGTGCAGCGTCACAGGCCTGCTCTCTGTGATAGAGAGTTGAGATGTGATAGTGATAGATAGTTGGGGTTGAGGCTGTAACACCACGCGAGCCTAGTGCGGGTTGGTAGATGTCACATGTTTAAGAATTGTTGCTTGTTGGACATTTTTTGGGGTTGCTCAAGATGTTTTCCTTTGCCGTTTTTAGAGCAATGGCGATGAAATGGAAGAAATTAAGTAAATTGTAACTTGTAAGTCTCGGGCTATAGCATTGGGCCACCATTGCTCTCAAAAGGGTTAATACATTTGTGTTATTGTCGCAAATTATATTTTGTTCAACACAGAGCTTGATACTGACCTGCATATTGCACAAACCGTAACAAAATTTGAATTTCCCGGGCTACCCTGGCGGTTCCCCCTTAACCGAATTGACAGGTTTTCGTTAGCTCCTCCACATTTTATAGATTCTATCATCGTTATCGCTAATTTAATAAAACATCCCTTTGTCAGGTCAATATTCAGATGTCTATTCCTATACTCGTTTGCTGGGCTCATTTGGAGTCCAGTAACAACTTGGACTAATACACGAACATAAAGTGATGATGAATTTGGAGATGAACTGATCATTTCCATGCCAAAAACCGCGCGAAAAAATTATAAGAGAACCAAACTGGTCTGGCAGTTTGAGTAATTTATGCGGCCTAGACAAATCTCCATTTCCGACACCAATCTACATGTCTTCACATGGTCTGACCAAGATCATGTCTGGACTTTAAAAGAGACTGTGATCTCTGAGTTTGTTTCTGCCTTTCTTTTCAGAGTAGTCAGATAGGAAACGCCGACCGCATCTAGTTTTAAAAATATGTGTAAAATTGTTTGTACATAGCTACTTGCGGAAATAAAATTACTTATCAAACAATATTCTTTACTGAGCTATATCGTTATATCGCTCATTAGTCAACATATCAGAAAATGTATTTTTAAAAAGGGCGCAGACCAAAAATTCGAAAAATAATAGTTATGATGATAAGATTGCAAGCAATAATAATAACTGTAAAATTAATATAAGTAATGATTATGAAGCAGCCATAATTGAGTAAACCAAGAAGGTTGAAGGTTTCGCTACGACTAAGACCTTTGGCGACCACGCGGCTAACGAAAATATGAAGGACATCTGTAATAGGTGTACCTGGAATTAATTTGGACTTAAAACAAGGCCACTGTTATGTGTAATAAAATACAGTGTAGGGCTGGTTTCTTACTTTTATGGGGTAGTCAGAATTATTGGTTGAAATATGTGTAACGCGCTTGATGACAAAAAGCTTTGCCACGAGACAACGCAACACGCATGAGGAGCTAAATTTCCTAACAGAAGAAACGTGGAAATATGTGTAATTTTATACAATAGGTAGGTACCTGCTAATCTTAGTAACATGAAGACCAATTAAAAACTCAACATGAATGTAGCTACCAACTAACTACATAAACATAGGAAAAGCGCTCTCGACGTTTCCCGAATTCCTTAAACGCGAAGGTGTTAAAAATTCTCCTCGCATTCCCTGCACGATATTCGGACGGCGCTCGGTCACAGAAACAAAAAGTAAACCAAAGCTGTCCGACTTCACTATACTACAAACAAACAATACTCGTGAAAATATTGAAACTAATTTTCAGGTAAGTACAATTTTGTCCTTTCATAGTTCATCATCTCCACCAAAATCTTAACTACCCATCAGATCAGTTTAAGAAAACGTGGGATCCTCTATCGGATGTTTATAGGTGGATCCATTCCAGTACCTAACTACATAGCGTCATCCAGAAACCATAGAAACCGTTACTCCGTGATGCCTACTTCACCGAGATTAAAGATGCCCAATTTTGTAACCAGTCCTACAAAAAACGCTCTGATAGATTTCTGAAATATATATCACTAACCGAAAATCGGAATTTAATCCAAAATAGTGTTACAGTTCTAGAGCGTTTCGTAACAAAACAGAGTTGACAGAAGGTTTACTGTAATAAGCATGAAATAGAACATTACCGGGTCCAGGATGCCTGCCATGGGCACGGAGACGGCATCCTCGCCTCCAGCCGCCACCAGCTTCTCCAGAACCTTGAGGGTCTGTTCCACTGCCGGCCATTCTCCCTTCTGAGCCAACGTGAGGATCCTCGCTGCCACCTCCCGGATGTTAATCCCCGCACTCGGAGGCTTGACCACGCTCTCCGTTCCATTGAGCTCCTTAACTTCCTTTTTATCACCATTGTTAGAAGAAGTCTCATCCTTAACCTCGTCTGCGGCCTTAACCGGCGGGATCTTGTCTTCGTCCACATTTTTCTTAGGGGGGCCCTTGCCTCCCTTCTTGCCGCCGGCGGCCTGCGACATCGTCACATAACAGTATCACATTTACGAAGCACTGCACAGGGTATCACGGACGGCCATGGCTCGAGCTTTCCGAGTATGTTATTCGTTGGGCGGGCGGAGCATGACTGCGGCACGATTGCGTAGCGCCGGCCGACTTCTTGCATGATTCGAGTAAATAAAGGCGACGGTGCGCCCGGCTGGATTTACAAACAAACTCCTGAGCGATGTCTCAGAACGTCCCATGCATTGACCCATTTATAACATGTCGCGGGACCCCTGCTTGTTGCTGTGGTGAGGGATTATCCTTCAGAAATACCTCTTTTTTCATTATAATAGTTCCAACTTAGAAAAAAATAAAAAGACTTTATTTCTATGTTGAAGCTATTGGTTTACATACAAATCTCCACAGTAGTTACAAATTGCAAGTATGGCGGGAATTCAATCCCTTCGACGCCTGCAATTAGCATAATTCTGCAAGGAATCAAACATAAGGAGAAAATAAACCCGCGACATGCAGACAAAAATAAAGTGAGTCATCAAATATAGAAGCTCTAACTTAAAATATTTTTATTTCTTTTTACGCCAATTTTAATTTCGCTAATAGACTGATTTAGTAATTTTTAATCTTTTAGCGAAAACCGAGTTCAGTATTCTGTACAGTGGAATTGTTCCTTTTGACATGATATGATACACTCGATATATTGAAAGGTGTTGCAATTTAGTAATGAAATTAAACAGCCAAGTCAGTGCTCGATGAGTTAACAGTTTTTTCAGCGGGCATTCCGTAAGAATGTATGTATATTTTTGGAAGAAACAATTACTTAATTTTGTAAGGTATTTGAAATTACATTTCTTTAAAATTTGTAGTGGAACAAGGAAAGTGAGGCCTTTACCCTGCAGGCCAATATAGGCTGTTGTGTTTTATAAATAATATTTTGAAAAATAAAAAAAAACTGCTTGCCCAGACGAAAATACATTAAAAACATGAAAATGATTTTCACGTCCAATCATCTGGGTTGAAGCTCTTAGGGCTTTATTTTCATAATAAACTTCAGAATAAGGTTAATATCGGCGTAATTATGAATTATATATAGCAAAGGATCACCTAGATCTTTCACCCCACGACCTTGTTAGAGAGAACAGGAAGGCGGAAAATACATTTGTAACGCATTTTCACCTACCTAGATCTGTATCGTGGCCTTAGGAGGTCGGGGAAATTTGCATGTTTCGTCACAGAGGGCTGCGGGGCGGCGGGGGCGTGGGGGGCGCGGTGGCGTCGCGTGCGCCCCACGCGCCACTTCCGGTGCGGGGCGAGGGGGCGCGCGGGCGGCGGGCGAGCCGGCACTCGGCCTCGATTCAGCCACCGCCAAGATCAGATACCAAAAAGAATACAAAGACTTGACCGTGGTCCGTTATGTTACGTATATAATTTGTGTTATTAAGTAGCGGTGTCCTTATGTAAGTGCAAAATATGGAGTTCCATAACATATCGGATCAAGCAAACCTTTGCGGCTCAAGAAGTCTTGTTTGACGTTTTTGATGGATTGAGTAAGTTATACTTTGTTTGTTTGCTTGTTTCACATTCAATAACGTTACTGCCGTCGGGAACGTACCCTTTTGCTCAGTGGCCTTGTACTTCGATTAGACTTAACATTACGACGTGTTCTGTTCTTGGAGCTGGTGTTCGCGGAGTAAATTCTCTTTTCATCACTGACGATGTCGCTTGGCGAAGTATAGAACTGACTGGACTTTTAATTTTATTTCTTTTTGGGGAAACTAGTAGTGCATACCTCTTAATTGGTTCACCAGCGCGACTGCTGAGCGTAAGGTCCAGGGTTCAATTCCAGGGTTGCGTTGTGTTATTGGTTTATTCTAGTCTAGATTAGTGTCCGGTTAATGGCAGTAAGCTAGCCCAATATTTTTGTGTGAGCCTTCCTCGATAATTGTGGGAGTACTTTAAGGAATATAGATACCAAATTGTTATTATAATTTCTGACCATGGAATAGAATATAAAGCAGATTATTATTATTTTCTTTGCGAGCCGGAAAGTGGTATCACACAGCATAGTTGCCTCAGTTGGGTACCTGAAGCTAGAGACTCCCATGCTCCCACATCCAATAAGTGAGCACCCTCAGCAGTATTGGTAAGATATTATTCCGTACCAACCTGCAGAGCGGCTCATTTCACTGTCTCTGGGCAGACGGGCCGATCTGTATCCGGGCAAGTCGCGTTTCCAGGCGTTCACAGCATCAGTCAAGCACTGCGCTTCTTTGTCAATCAGAGATGTTATTTAATTACTGTAGTGTTCTTATCCTACTCAAGAGAGCCGGTAAAACGAAAATACCCGAATTATGGCAACCAGTCTTAGCAAGGGGTATCATGTTGCCCAGTAACTGGGTTGTAGAGGTAAGATAGGCAGTCACTCCATGTAAAATACTGGTTAGCATAGTTAGGTAATTGTTAGGCAGATTGGTATCCGCTTGTTTAAAAAGTTTAGTTGTACCTGATTTATTTATTTATTGGGAATAACAAACAGTTACACATTAAATCTTATAAACTATCTTATAGAATAAGTACAAAATACAAATGTGCAACTCACACCGTTATCCACAGCATACAAAAAAAAAAATATTGTTCATGAGTTGAACGAGTTTAAAGAAAATTGAAACAATCGACAACTGCTTTAATTCATCAAAATTCTTTTAAGTTTTTAATCGTTTCAATAAGAGAATTACGAAACTTGCCAGTAGGCTTTGTAAATATGTCTAATTCTGTGGATATTTTATTAAAATTATTACTGATACGACGCAGGGGTGCGCGGGCGCCAGCGTTTGTTCGACAAGAAGAAACTGCAAAAAATGGGCGCACCTCTCGTCTCATTACAGTTCTAGGTATAAAGAAATTTATTCTGTAAATTATTCTGATTAAAATGCAAACAAACGCATCAGAAAACGGACCTCTCTATTTTTCTTAAATGTTGTGCTTTGAATTGTTTTTCGTTTGACATTTTAGGTTAATTTGAGTAACCTCAATTTTCGCGATGAATAATAATTACAATTCAAATAGTAAATTTTCAGACGCCAACACATCAAGATACCCGAAATTGTCAAATTCTCCCAATCAACCTTGAACCTAATGCTTTAGCAATAAAGTTGAAAATCTATTAAAGAAATTTGACAGATTGTAGTAGCTCGATGTGCTAGCGTCTGTACCTATGTACGTTCCCGAAAAATAAACTTCATAATCAGCCTATATTGTTCCCACTGCTGGGAACCAGGCCTCCTCTCCGCGAGAAGGAGTGGACCGTAATCTATCACACGGGCCCAGCGCGGATCGGGAGATGTCAAATTATGTAGCTTATTTTAAGAAGAAACTTAACGCACTTAATTATCTAAAAAAGTTTAAAAAATAAAAAACAGCAATCGACTCCTAAAGAATAACAAAATCAAACGACTTCGAAAAAAAAATTACAATTAGTATTATTGCCACAGACTTCCAAAATTAAAGTTATTAAGTAGACTTTCTTTATTAGAGTTATTAAAGAGAGTATTTATTCGTTGTCCGATCTTCCATTAAAAAAATAAGATTATATAACACTAGCTTTTGCTAGCGGCTTTGTTTAGAGCCTGAGAAAGGACATAGGCTACTTTTTATCCCGGTAGTACGTTCCCGCGGGATAATTTCCGACCTCCACGTGAGCGAAGCCACTGGCAAAAGCTAGTACAATATATATTATCGAGGCTAACTCAAAAATGACTGCCGAAATCAGTTAATACAAATTATTGTATATGTGACCACCACGCAAGGATCTCCTACCAAACCATTTTCGAAATCAGTCCACAACTGTCAAAAATATCGACAAACATGAAAAACAACACACAGAAGAACATTTATTATATCTTCCTCCTTTTTTGAAATAATCAATCAATACACTCAGTGAAGGACACACTATACTAGGACAAGGTAGACGTTGAGACACAAAACCACTCTTGCGCACTAAATAGTCGATACCTGTTACAGAATCGAGTAAAACTGGTATCGTACCAATCGGTAATTAAGCTTAAACATTGACTCCAGAAACTGTTTTTAACAATTAAAACGGATTCAATATTAGTTTTACTATCTCATGAGTGATAAGAATGTTTATGAGATAATGTTTATTGTATGCTGCTGACGGCTTATCAGTGTGTCTGTGCGTTTCCGCAGGAGTGGTTGTGTCGTGATAATAATATGTGGACCAAGAGTGCGATCCATGCTACGAGGTTCAGGACCGTTGTCAATGCAAGGTTTGTTTTTTGTTCGTTATTTTAAGGGCCTGATTCACCACTCTCTAAGGTTCCATTTACTTTATGCAAGTTTCTTGACTGCTATACAATATATAATTGAACCAACATATGACTTCCATCATTTGATCATTGTTTACATGGTGCAACTTTTACTAACAGACTTAATTTATATTCAGATAAAAATTGTTTTTTTATTTGAAAGGGTAGATTTATCGAATATTCCCATATAAAGGTGAAGTTCTGATTTGCAGTTTTTGAGTTAGCTTCAATAATGCATATTTTTACAGCTCGGTGTGCGTTGATGATGTTAAAATGATAATTTCCTGTTGCGTACTTAGCAGAGCTGAAGATATAAGAAATAGTGCGGGGTAGGTACCATAACTAAAAAGTGAAAGATTAAAGTTTATTAAAGAAAACCGACTTGCAAATCCATTTTTTTTTAATAACTGTTATAGTGAATGTCAGTGGTAAATAAACGTAAATACAATACAAAAGACACCAACTTCCGAAATTATTCAAATAATAGAGTTTTTGTGGCTCCTACTTATAGAATACAACAAGCAATTAAATCCACACATCAAACTATACAATTCCAGTATTCACTAACCTTTCATTTTACGAACAATGTATACAATGCGAGCTCAGTTAAAACTAGAAATGCATAGCTTGATATGTAGCCGTTTGTACAACACGCTTAATAGGCCTTACAAAACAGATCAAGTTAACACTGGAACGGAATTAGATAAATGTTTATATTAAGAAAGAAAGAAGAAGAAGCAAGAAAATAATATTTTCATCCCACCATCTCGGAAAGAGTATTTTTAATCTTCAATATCTGAGTGGAAAAGCCGTTTTTATTCTCTTGAGGATAAAGTAACTTGAATTTAGAACATCGTGTGCACTAAGTTTGTGAATAAAAAAAAAACATTAAACCTATTTACTTCTATCTCCATGGTGCCGAATTTATCATTCAACCTTTTTCTAATTTGTAAAACTTGGACTCGGAACCTTCTTGATATACTTTTTTTTTTTATTTGCTTTGCGCGCGCCATTTTACTTTTCACGTCACCAACATTACAGTACCTAACAAAAATATTACACTCGACTTAAGTAACTGTAGCAACGTTACTTTCAATTTTTCTTAATTATACCTAAGTATCATTTGAAATAATTTAAAGATTATTGTGTAATACTTACCTATCATAATGTAGTACATAATAAATGTTAATACCTAAACTGAAATAAAAGTATCTTTTGATTGAAATGCTTTTTTTTGCATATTTAGCCATTTCCTCGCTGAGGTGGGATGAAAAGTTACGTGTTGCACTCGAGTGCAAAGATTTTTCACCTCGTGCTCTTTTGATTCCCTCGCTAACGCTCAGGATTCTAATTTTTGAATCACTCGCTGCACTCGTGATTCAATTTTAGAATCCTTCGCTTGCTCGGTCATCAAAATTGAGCACGCGGTTAAAAAGCAACTTTGCACTCTTGTATAACAAATAACTATTATATGTATAAAAAGTATAAAGTGCTATGTCATAAAATATCGCGTACGCATTACGGACCTTCACTAATATGTAAATAAAGAAAGGAATGCTTCAAAAGGAGTCAGAACAAACAAAACTGTTTCACAGAATGCGAAGTTTCCACGATGTAACACACTGTCATAATAATTTACTTATCCATGCACTTCATTGCATAATATGCTGCAAGCAGCCGAGCACGACGGAGTATTCACGGACAGATTGCAACTTTTTTTTTTGTTTTAAACTTGATCTATTATTTGATCCAATGTGCCGATATAATATATTTATAAAAGTCAGCTAAATATTTTGGCGGATTACTGCCATAGAATCTGGAGGCAAAAGTTCTTACGCATATGTGGGAGTGGTGCGAGGAGGCAAAACGCCGGGGCGAAACTACGCTTCCGCAAGAAATCATGGCACGGCGGTCAGAACTCCGGCGGGATCTCATGGCAACATGGCGGGTACAATAGTCGCAACCCAGTGCTGGGCACGCTAAAACTGTGGCGGTAAGTCCCCTCTTTGAGGAGGGGCTAAAGAGGCGCCACGGTGTCGTCACCTTCCGCCTTACGCAGGTCCTCACTGGACAACGCTGCTACGGGAAATTCCTATTCCGAAAAAGGCGGGGGGAA
The DNA here is from genome assembly GCA_932294355.1 of Aporophyla lueneburgensis. NCBI lineage: Eukaryota > Metazoa > Arthropoda > Insecta > Lepidoptera > Noctuidae > Aporophyla > Aporophyla lueneburgensis. Next base: position 6,667,723 of record OW028746.1, read on the forward strand.
ACATTTCTACTGTGTGGATCGCCTGGAGGACACGTGGAGCATACGTTGGAAGTCTGCCCTGTCTGGGCGAAGCACCGCCGTAGCCTCTTAGAGGCGATCGTCGGCGGCCATCCCTCGCATCCAGCCCTGGTGTAAGCCATGGTACGGAGAGAGACTATGGGAAGCCGTCACCTCAGCAGTAATGCTCGTGAACGAAGAGGCGGAGCGCATGAGGCAGAGGCTGTCTCTGCGCCCTCACGCCCCTAGCCGCTGTAGGAGTTGCCCCGGGCGTCGGGAGGCCAACTGTTTTTTTTTTTTGGACGGAAAATCATCATATGACTTCTTCCGCTCTGGGCGGAGCGGGAGGGCTGTCAGATGTCAGACTTTTACTGACTAAAACCCGCCCGTGTTCCTTCAGTTGCCCATGTGCCAGGGTCACGGTATCTCTTTCGAACAATCTTGCGACCCCGGCAGGCACGGGAGACCACCTCAGGCGTGGGCTTGCGGGCGGCGAGCAATAGGTAGCTTACTGCCCGGTAAGGACCACGCCCGGGTCGAAGACGGCGCGTTGTGTTCCACGCGCGCCTCAAAGACATGTCAGCACTTATTGAAGGCAATAAAAACACAATTATGACCAATGCAATTTCAATTATCTCCCTATTACGTTCATGAGATATATCATGCTCGCTGACGGACAGACGGACGGACAGCGTATGCTTAGTGTCGCAGCGTAAGTATAGTGTCTCGTTGGTGTCATTTGGGTACTAAACCCTAAAAAAGATTTATTGATAACTAACTAACAGTGATAATCTCGTAAAAGTGTACAGGTTTTAAGTTATTTTTCATACAATCTATGGGTTTAACTTGGGCTTTTGGTTTAGTAACTAATGCTAAATTATGTATTTTACAAGAATGTTTCTTCCGAATCATTTGAATTCCAACCGGTATTTTCAAGGCCGATCGTATGATAGTGCCTTTTTACCCGACTGCGCGACGCAAAGGAAGGTAATGTGTTTATTAAACTTCTGCAGTGCTGTTGTTATTATTTATGTACGTAACAGTTAAGATAATGGTTGTTAATAGACACTGCAATTAACTAAATAAAACAAATATACATTTACACAAACAAATACAGTGTAAGTTATAATTATCAATATCAAATAAATCCACAATTTAAAGATAACAATGTTACACAAACCAGTGGCGAGGTGTAATTTTTTCTAAAAGAGAAGCCGATGCGAAGTCGCCTTTAACTTACTGACTCATCAATAAAGAATACTTACTATCATTCTAAAATTAATATAGGAATGTAATGAATTAAATACAATTAAATTGAACAGCTGAAAACCGAATAAAATAAGCAATATTCCTCTATCTCGTTCTCGCTGACGCATTTTTCTATACCTGTCTCTGTCATAACCCGTTGTACAGCGGCTTGCTCTCGTACATATCAAGCGGTGCCACGTGACCTAAAGTGACATCATTACGGGATCGCTGTTGTATGAATTTTTAGTTCCCGATTATGACGTTTCGGCGCCGGGTTAATTTAGAACATTTCTCTTTTGTTGTAATACAAAGCTATAAATAACCTTTTTTGTTGTTTGAATGTTATGGTGAATTAAATACCCGTAGTGTAACTATATTTATTGACAATAGTAGCCACTATTTACATACTATTGTATTTTTAATAGTGATAGAGTTACCAATGCGAATCCCCGAAGGCAAGCCGGTAGGAATCGTGTTATATGGTGCTTTCGCCACTGACACAAACAGGATAGGTAGCATTTTTGATTTTGTACTTCATTCTTATTCCATGTTTCTAAGACTCTGGTTGTTTATTTTCCCAATGGAATGTCAGCTATGGGTTCTGAAGTCTAGAATTGAAATGTCATTAGTTTCATAGTTAGGATGCGTATGTACCAAACCAATACACACATTAAACACAATACATGCATTGTCATATAGCGTGTTATAAGCCTTCTCATAGTGATAGGCAGAAACTACTGGAGGCCACCTGCTACTATACTTACATAATCATTTTTCCTCGTTTACGTTCATATACTTGTGGACCTCGTGTGAGTTTCTTTTAACCATCTCGTCACATCGTGTACCATCAGTGGCCACTGGTCATGCCTTTACCTGCCTTTTGTTAGTGGCCCTTCATTCATCCTCTCAACATGCTGAAACTATATAAGTATTAGAATATTTTTTTCTCTCCATCTTTTAACCCGCACCGTTGTCTTAGCACATCATTCCTCAGCGTGTCATCCACAGTCACACCACACATGCTTTGCGAGGAATGCAATCGCATAGAATTTATTCAATTTTCATATTTCTTTGCCATACCCAACATTCACTATTGTGAATAGCTAGTCGGGCGTTTTTGAACATCACTGGCTGGTCACAATCACAGCATTATTTACTTTATTTCCCGCATTTACTGTCTTTTCCACATCTTCATTAATATTTCCATCGATTGTAAACAGACTCCTGAAATATACGAACTCATTAACTAGCGGAGTTGCTAACTTTCGGAGCAGTGGTGGCCCAGGCATCGGCCCCAATTTACGACTATTAAGGTCGTGGGGAACCCAGGTATGCGCTTTGGGTACATAAATTCATCACCACTGCTCACGAAACGGCGAAGAAAACATCGTGAAGAAATCGACATGTACTAGAACCAAAAAATTTATGAAATGTGACATCTTTCTCTCAATCCCTCATTGAGCCCGCGTGGTGGATTACCCTCTCGAAGGTAGGAGGTCTGTGTCCCAGCAGTGGAAACATTTTAGGCTGCTATGTTACGAGTTAGTTTAACGTAACACACTGCTACATACTGTTCTGTTCATGGGCCCTTCCTCTTATTCACAGTTATATTCATTCCCTTTCTCTTATACAGGATAAGTTTTAACCAGCGCGCAAATTTTAACAAATTAAACTTAAACGAGTTATAATTAATAATTATGCAATTTTTATTTTGATATATCCTAGTACAACAAAAATTAAGTTATCGTTAACGAAATATGTTTATTTTGAAACTGGTTTTTATGGTAACTTGGACGCGGCGCCGGGGCAGTGGTGAAGGTGAACAACCGAGCGTAGCTACTAGTACCTACCAGCTGTTCGATCGGTCAAAATTCTAAGAAGTTCGAAGTACCTACGCCGGCGCGCGTGGTTACTGACCTATTACTATTTCGATATCATATTACGAATTATGTAGGGTGTCCACAGTTTACTGATTTAAGGTCGGATAAAATAAAAGCATTGAGAAAATAATTGAAATGTGTTCTATTACTGATAAAAAAAATCCTGTATGCTTCGCTCACAGTCACCAAGTCTTGCAAGTTTTTTGTTATCATTATTTAAGTCTTTGTCCTTGAACTTAGTACATACGCATGTACAAGGTTATTTCAAATCTTATCACTCCCTACCTCTGGTTTAGGTACTTAATTAATAAAAAGTTGATAATGATTATTATCACTTACATGTGCAATAACGTATTATGTTTATAGCTTGATTTGCTGGCATGAAAGCAAATAAAATCATAATTATAAATTACTAGCTTCTGCCCGCGACTTCGTCCGCGTCGAATATTTGCTCCCCTGACCCTTCCCGTCGCATCGCAGCCTGCCAGTTTTCGTCCATTTTTTTGTTGCTGCTCCGCTCCTTTTGATCCTACTGGTTCGAATTTTTCAATTCGAACCAGTAGTTCCTGAGATTAGCGCGTTCCACCCCCCATTTTAGGGAAGTGGGGGGTTAGAAAGAGACAAAAAGTAGCCTATGTAATTCTCCATCCCTTCAACTACCTCCACTTAAAAAATCACGTCAATTCCTCGCTCCGTTTTGCCGTAAAAGACGGACAAACAGACACACACACTTTCCAATTTATAATATTAGTATGGATTGCATTTATTGCAACATAATTTGAAATTATTTTGATAACAGCCGCACGTGTCGATTGATCGATGATTGCAGAATTGTTGAAGTTACGCTTGCCGCGGTTGTTTCAGCGAATCCCCTCCGTGCCTCGGAAAGTATTCATTGGCTGTCATTCGTAGGTCTTTGATAGTCGTTTCAGATAGTCAAAAGGCGAGTCTGACAATCAGCCTTACCACCAGAGAGTATCGACTTACTCAGTAACTGGGTTGTGGAGGTCAGACAGGCTGTTGCTCCATGTTAAAAACTGGTCTACTGCATCCGTTTAGACTAGAAGCGCCACATGAATGTTAGTAAAGGGCTAGACAGATTGATAGATGTTGTAGTTTGTAAGTAGGTAGGAAAGTACTTTACTTTTGGTCCGCGTGTTGTCGGACGTTAAGAATTTATTTCTTCTATTTATATCGTTTCTTCCGTGGGTGTTGTAAGAGGCGACCAAGGGACGTACTAGAGAATGGGCAGCAGCGTTCTCTATACATTTTATCATCATATTGCGACCGCCTGCCAAGCGTGACGATCATGATTCGCCCCCCTAAATTTGGTGTGGCCTATGTCCAGCTGTGGAGTTCTTTTGGTTCAAATTATGACTTTATAACTCCTATCTTTGATCATCAAAGAAAATTATGTTAAAATTGTGTAATTATAATGCCAGGCAGCCTACTAAAATGCTACTACTTATCTGCCAGGGTTGTGAGATTTATTCGAAAGAGTTACCGTGGCCCTGGCATATAGGCAACTGATGGAACACGGGTGGGTTTTAGTCAGTAAAAGTCTGACACGCCCTCCCGCTCCACCCAGAGCGGAAGAAGTCATTTGATGATTTCCCATCCAGAAAAAAAAAGAAAGGCAGCCTACCTACCTACCAAGGAAAATAGCGCAATTCCTTGCTACTTTTCTTTCACAAAACATACTATACTCAACCTTACTTTTTCAGAATAAGGTTTAATATAGCTTTTTGGCGAAGCTGGATTTATGATGCAATTAAAAAGTACAGGGCGTAGGAATAAGATTAAAGTTATTTAGTCTAAGTTATTGTATAAGTTATCCTTGTATGCACTACTATTTTCTGATAACATCGTAATTTGTAAGAGCGGTAAAATAGCCGGGTTTTTTATGTTATGATTAAAATTTGATTGGCCTGTTAGTCTAGTGGTTAGTGACCCTGACTGCTAAGACTGAGGTCGCGGGTTCCATTCCCACCCAGGACAAATCTTTGTGTGATGAGCACAGTTATTTGTTCTGTATCTGGGTGTGACTTATCCATAACTAGCTTTTGCCCGCGGCTTCGCCCGCGTGGATGTCGGAAATTAACGCAGGTATTTTTCTAAAATAAAAGTAGCCTAAGTTACTTCTTATTACATCAGCCAATAAAATTCCGGCAAAATCGGTCCAGCCATTTCAGAGATTAGCCGGAACAAACAGACAGACAGACAGACAAAAGTTTAAAAAAATGTTTTTTTGGTGTAAGTACCGTATTTACTTTCATATGCATTTAGTGAAAAGCTGTTAATTTGAAATTACAAATAGACACTTCAGTTTTATTTATTTGTATGTATACTATACATAGATATGGATGTATTTAAAATAAATCATCTACATATAATTGTCAGTTGTCTGGTTGCCATAGTACAGGCTCTGCCTAGTTTGGGATCAGATAATGATGTGTTAGTAATCCTAAGATATTATTATTAATTCACTCTCATATACTAAGTGCGAAATGCCTCAAACGGTGCAAATATTCCAACCTAATTGGAAATTATATGTTCAAGCCGTTTGGGGTTGAAACTCTAGGGCCATGGAGTCCGAGTGCCCACATAGTATTGCCAAGCGGCTGGTTGACTCTTTACGTGACCAATGCGCTGGCTTATTTTTTGCAAAAGAATCAGCATTACCTTAGAACGTGATTAATGTGATTAATGTAGCATAGGAAATAGTTAACTCCAAAATTACCTTCTAACATGTAAAATCAGTTTCACTTACATTATTTGGACCTCGGAGATCGGGGTACTCGGGGAATAACCCAAAGGACTTAGGGTGATGTTAATTAGCATCCTTGCTCAAGAATTGGGCTACCAAATGCAAGTTTTTTTTTCACATCCGACTGGTAGTTCCAGAGATTAGCGCGTTCAAACAAACAGAAGAACAAACGACCTCTTGAGTTTATTTTTAGTGTATAATATAGATAGGTGTTTATAAAGAAGCTGAATAGCTTGTTTGAACGCGGCAATCTCTCAAACAACTTACCAGCCTGATTATGAAAATATATTTTGCATTTGATAGCTCTATTTTTGAGGAAGGCTTATAGCAGGGTTACTCAAAGTGGGGTTCGCGAACTCCCAGGGGTTCGCCATGTGACGGTAGGGGGTTCGCGACAAAATTCACGTAATGGCGGCTACAGAAATCGACTTGATGCTGAGTCAGAATTAAGGCTTAAATTGTCCAATATTATTCCAAAAATTTACTCAATTTGTGACAAGAAACAAGCCCATCCACCGCATTATATTTATATGATACTAGCTTTTGCCAGCGGCTTCGCCCGCGTGGAGGTCGGAAATTATCCCGCGGGTACATACTACCGGGATAAAAAGTAGCCTATGTCCTTTCTCAGGCTCTAAACTATCTGTGTACCAAATTTCATTTAAATCGGTTCAGTCGTTTTAGCAGGAAAGCGAGACAGACAGACAGACAGAGTTACTTTCGCATTTATAATATTAGTGTGGAAGTGTGGATGTGGATTTGTTTTTGGCCAGTATTTGTTACCTTTTATTCAATTAATAAACTTTATTTTATTATATATACAATGTTATTATTTTCTTGTTTCTGGAAACTTGAATGGGGGTACGTGGAGCCAGAAGTTTGAGAAACCCTGGCTCTTAGGAACCGAACACAAAGTCAGAGAGAACGCTAAACGCAAACGAAGTAAGGCCGCGGGTAAGTTATATGGTTCGTCGCGATAGGTTGGTAAAAGGGTGGGCAGTATTGTATAATCCAGTAGACCGACATCAGTAGTAACAAAACCCTATAAGGTAAATGTACCTATTATCTACTTTAACTGGCCTCTTAGCATAATCAGACTATAGTGTTCCCACTGCTGGGGCACAGTCTTCCTCTCTGTGAGAAGGAGTGAGCCATAAACTACTGGGCACGCCACAATTGTGGCGGTAAGTTCCCTCTTTGAAGAGTGGATAGAGAGGCGCCACGGCGTCCTCACCTTCCGCCTGACGCAGGTTCTCACCGGGCATGGGTGCTTCGGTGGGTTCCTGTTCAGGATAAAACGGGAGGATACGCCCGGGTGTTTCCATTGTGAGGATCGTCTAGAGGATACGGTGGGGCATACGGTGGAGGTGTGCCCTGCCTGGGCGGAGCACCGCCGTGTCCTCGTGGAGGCGATCGGCGGCGGCGACCTCTCGCGTCCGGCCCTGATGCGAGTCATGGTACGGAGCGAGAGGGCATGGGAAGCCGTCACCTCCTTCTGCGAAGCAGTAATGCTCGCAAAGAGGAGGCGGGGTGCGTGAGGGTGTGGGAGTCTCTGCGCCCTCACGTCCCTAGCCACCGCAGGAGGAGACGCCCCAGGCGTCGGTAGTCGATTGCGGACTCCCGGCCACCGTAGGCGCGAGCTTGCGGGCAGCGAGCAATGGGTAGCTCGCCGCCCGGTAAGGACCAAGCTCGGGTCGACGGCGCGTAGTGTTCCACGCGCACCTCAATGAGATGTCAGCAGCACTGAAGCGGTCGGCTAGGACCGATGCCTGCCGGGGTAGCGTGATTGTTCGAAAAAGGTACCGTGACCCTGGGACATGGGCAACTGAAGGAACACGGGTGGGTTTTAGTCAGTAAAAGTCTGACACGCCCTCCCGCTCCGCCCAGAGCGGGAGAAGTCATTTGATGATTACCCATCCAGAAAAAAAAAAAACATAAACTACCACGCGGACCCAGTGACAGGATTGGTAGCTGTCACATGTCTTTGAATTTTTGGTTGTAGGACATGCCATTTTCCTCACGATGTTTTACTTCACCGTTTTGAGAGCAGTGGTGATTAAATAATTTACACAAAGTAAAAAGCCTGTAAGGTTCGAACCTGTGACCTAGAATTCGTCAGTCGCGCCCGTTATCGCTGGGCCACCACTGCTCTAGCCGCTAATCCAATTGATACTCCGTACGGAGTAGTCCAGCGTGCTTTAGGTATAAATTACTAAATTGACGTGCGGCTTACTGTACCTCAAATTTCGTCACTTATATTTAAAACCTATACAATAGTGTGAGACCGTGTTGCCATTGACCTGGTTCAATTCCAGACCATTTGTTGCGTCTGAGAAATTCCTGATAGAAATGCCCACAAACACAGTCCTACGACTGAGGTTCAGGGTTCAAATTCATCTGGAGTTTGAACCCTGGACCTTAGACTGAGCAGTTGCTTTTGCGACCGCGTGATTAACTAGACAATCCTGTTCAATCCCTAATATAGGATGGCGAAAACATCGAAGCACTGTCACCATTAATTCAACAGATCATTCTAGATCCTCTAGAGTAGACCATTTTTCGTCGGTTATCAAAATAAATCTACTGTTTCAAAGAAATGTGCAATAACTTCTCGGTCAAATTGTATGGGATAGTTTTTTTTAAATAACGGACCTAATATTCCGCAGCCCGTTCAAAGACATGTATGTACTGAACCCATGGTTACAGTTTGCGCATCAAAATCCCAGTCACCCTTTATTACCTGATAACTCATAAATGTACTGATAAGCTATCTCGTAAATAAAAACTATATGCAAATACCCACGGAGATCGTTCGTTGAACTTTCATCTTGAAGTGTATCATTGAGCCTACAAGACCATTTCTTCGAATTAAATACGCAGTTTTGACACTAGACACGAGTTTTGACCCTTGATTAACTGGAGTACCAAATTAACATCACAGCACTATCTCTTTTGTCACACACAGCTCTTACTACTACCCTTTTAGAGTTTCATGCCCTAAATATCCGCTGTCCGACCGTCCGTCCGTCTGTCTATCAGTGGGCTGTCCCTCAAGAATCGTAATAGGTAGGTAGGCAGTTGAAATTTTCACAGAGTGAGTATTTCTATAGCCGCTACAAAAAAAAAAAAAAAAGATTTTTTTATAAATTTTGTGTTAAATATTGTACGGTGGAACCCTTCGTTTGCGAGAGCAACCTCCACTTGGCCGGTTTTTCCTAAATAGTATTGCGGTTAAAATCTTCGGAAAACAGACCTATCTCTCTGTTCGATGTACTCATTAATAAAATAATCCATTTCAAAAAGCCTTTTCCCAACTATGTTGGGGTTGGCTTCCAGTCTAACCGGGTGCAGCTAATCACCAGTATTTAACATGGAGCGAATGCCTATCTGACCTCCACAACCCAGTAACAGGTTAACACGATACTCCTTGGTAAGACTGGTTGTCAGAATTTCGGGCTTCTGACGACCCGTAACGTCGGTCAAAATTCCACAGATGACGGTCGGGAGCAACGGCTTATCGTGCTTTCCATGGCACGAAGGGGTCTTATGTAGAGATGGTCACCCATCCATGGACCAACCGCAGCAAGCATAGCTTAACCTGATCGATCGAACTGGGCGGCTGTTATTCCTTAGCCACAAGCCACTCTAGTAGTAATAAATACTTTCTAATTTTTAATATTAAGTATGGATTTTGTAAATTTGAACAAAACTATTCTGATTGAAATGGCTACAGAAGTAACATTAACACATTTTACTATCTTATACCTTTAAATGAGCAATTCTTGTATATATGTATATATATATATATAATCTGAATCTCGGAAACGGCTCCAACGATTTTCATGAAATTTAGTATACAGGGGGTTTCGGGGGCAATAAATCGATCTAGCAATATTCATTATTCATTTTCATAAAATGTCGTTTTATTCGTGTTTTCAATGACCAACTTTATCGATAATCAACTTGAACATAAACTTATTATTTTAAACACAATTTACCAAAAAATACCGAGATCATCCAGATATTAAGTTATTATATGGACAGCTAAAAAGCTGTTTATGAAATCATTTTGTGTAAATAATGTTGATAAATATAATGGACTTCTGCTGGTGACTAGAACTACCCAAAAAAACACCATAATGTAAATTCAGAAAAATGATGTCATCTGGCATAGGTGCGGTTTAAAAAAAATGTAGTGACTAAATCTGAAAAGAGTAGGTATGCATACTGTACCTATGTAGAAAATCGGCAAGGCAGATGTGAGTGGAAACGCCACTCCGCGCCGGGAAGGACGCCCTAGGATGACATAAAGGGACCTTATTGGTGATATTCTTCAGCAAGATCAGGTGTGTAGTAGATACTCACCACCCTTGGTTGACTGGTAGAGAATGCTTAAGGCATTAAGTCCGCCTTTGTACCATTTTTGTGTGCGAGAAGTTTAAATAACTAAATACTCTCAACCGGCTTGCATGTATGATCTGATCATCATCATCATCATTTCAGCCGAAAGACGTCCACTGCTGGACATAGGGCTCCCCCAAGCACCGCCACCTCGACCTGTTCTGTGCCTCTCGCATCCAACGCATTCCTGCGGCTTTCACCAGGCCATCGGTCCATCTTGTGGGAGGCCTTCCAACGCTACGTCTTCCAGTACGCGGTCGCCACTCCAGAACCTTCCGACCCCATCGGCCATCTGTTCTGCGAGCAATGTGCCCTGCCCACTGCCACTTAAGTTTGGCAATTCTTCGGGCTATGTCGGTAACCTTGGTTTTTCTACGGATCTCATCATTTCTGATTCGATCACGTAGGGAAACTCCAAGCATAGCCCTCTCTGTCCTCTTCTGTCATATGTCATCACTAGCAACACACACTGGTCAAAGACTTTTGTCTTGAGACACTGCGGTAATTGGGACGAGAATATACCGCGTAGCTTCCCGAACGCTGCCCAGCCGAGTCGGATTCGACGATTGACCTCTTTCTCGAAGTTGGACTTACCTAACTGGACAGTCTGTCCTAGGTACACATATTCGTCCACAACTTCGAGTGTAGCGCTTCCGATCATCATTGGAGTGGGTATCACATGAGCATTGGAGATGACCTTTGTCTTGTCCAAATTCATCCTAAGACCCACTCTTTCGGAAGCTCTACTGAGGTCATCGAGCATTGTACTGAGGTCCTCCATAGTCTCAGCCATGACTACTTTATCGTCGGCAAATCGAAGGTGAGTGATGTACTCGCCATGATCAGATGTGTAAACGTAAACGAAGTAAAAGGAGCATGTTAGGATCGTAGCTGATGGCATTCTATAATTTCTGCCTACTCCCATTGGAAGACGGCGTGAGCTGATGAATATTTGTAATATAAACTCGTAAGGGCAACCATACCCACAAGGATTGCGTAGATGTGCCATTTTACTGACTCTAATAATCGTATCGATCAACGTATTTATCTACTAAACTTGTTTTGCCACTAAACCAATGAGAGAGCAAACGAAAGGATTAAGTAATGTAGTTTACAATTCTCGTATTTACAATTAAAAAACAGATTACGAAGCGGTACGAAAACATTGCTTTAAAGATTAATTATAGGGTTTCTTTGTTTAGTTGTATCTATTTAAAATTTAAAAAAAAAATCCTTCATTTATTGCCAGATAACGTGCAGCCTAAGGCACAATGGATCTAGAAAAGTGAATGAAATGTTGAATAAACAATAGCACAATATGCGTTTTTCTTATATTGTTCCCAGTCTGCATACTAAAATTAAATTTAGCATATATATCCAATAGCCCGAAGACCAGACTTAAGTGCAGAACAGGTTACCGATGGCGCCGAAATATTCTGGGGCGAAAATCGTGTACTGGAAAAAGTGGAGTTGGAAGGCCGCCCACAAGGTGAACCTATGACCTGGTTAAGCCCGCTGGAATCCGTGGATGCGGGAAGGACAGAAGCGGAAGAGGTGGTGGGGCTTTGGGGAGGCTTATGTCTAGTCGTTTGGCGCCCATATGCTTATTGTTCCCCGAGGTGGTCACGGCGTGTTATGTGTTCATGCGCGCCGTGAATGGGGGTATCCCCCAGAGGTGGGTCCGGCGACGAACAGCCGCGGCGGGTTCGCAGAAGAGTTCTTTCGTGCCCGTGTTCTCACCATAAGCGGTGTAGAAGGACACCGTGGAATTTTAGTGGGTTGGAGTCCCACATAACTGCGCTATTTCCCCGTGGTAGCGCAGTATGCATGAGCATTTCTCCACGATAGAAAAAAAAAGATTTAATAAGAAATAATGATTATGGCCGTCAATAGTTTAGCCACTATAGCTAGTCCAAAATTGGCCAACCGCAGTCCCCGAAAACGCAAAGTTGGCACAATTTTATTAGTTTCTCTGTTTCTTTAGTATTGTCAAAGTTTTAATTTACTGTTGTATTGCTGTCTCCACATTGTATAACGAAGGTGAGCACTTAAGATGTTTGAAAATTCTTCTTCTAGTGAGGTTCAATAGGGAATGAAAGTTTGTATTGAAGTTTGCCTTTTATCTTTGGTAATACTTGGTAAGGCTTTCGGCAGTGCACTTACAGCTCCTTTTGTCTTCACTCATTTCGGCTTGCGGTGAAATACAGCATGGCTGCCAATTATACATCGTACAGTCACGAGCAATAACATAGAAACGCCCTTAAAATTCAAATTTATAATAATGTTAATAATGTTAAAATTTAATGTTGCTAACATTAAATCGCAAAAATAAGCATGCTAACTGTGCCCAAAAATTATGTAAACATTATATCGTGTCAAAATTTACTACACATTTTTATCAAATTTTCGTTAACAATAGATTACCAAAAAATAATATTAATTTTTAGTTACGTAATTATGAATCCAAGGAAATTTCAAAAACATGTTTACAGTACAGTTTCGAAATTATGTAAACAATTACAAAACATCAGTTTCAAGCAGCTTGAGCTCGGAAATAAGTCGCAATCAAATTTTGGAAATAACCTAACCTAATTGCCAAAATCAGAGTACATAAATAGTTATAGGACCTTATTGTATTATTTATTTTTAGATTTTTTTATCATTAATTTGCGTTATATGTAGATTGTACGCTGCCAGGCTAGACCCCGTACAATAGGATTTCAATTGAGTAGGTGGAAGCGTGCTAACCGTGGGGCTCTAGAGACAAGAGTGGCGAGCGTAACTATCCGCCGTACGCGGAGCAGACAATATATAAGAGAACAACTCACCTACCATACAACAAAACAACTTACCTGTTGGTTGAAGGACACTGCTCTGGTGCCTACCTGGAGCTATGTATGTAAGTGAGTGTATATGTATTGTGTTGTGACGTTATGAGTAAGTATTCTCAGAAACAATCCGCAACAATCCGCCAGATGTCTTCATGGCACGCGGTCTTCAAATCACTCATTCCCAATAGCGTCACTAACACTTAACCATCGAGTCATGACAGATTGTCCACAAAACGACCGGTTCTCAGGGATTAAGGGATTACTTTACAACAGGGTCGCACGCGCAATTTGGACCGCCATCCCTTTACAAGAACTTCAGTTTTAACAAACGTAACCCGTATTAGTACGTCAAATTAGGGGTTATTAACAATCAAACAACTGGATCACGACTAATTGTCACAAGCGGATCGATTTAAAAGGATTAATTTCAACAAAAGCGTCGCGGGGGTTCCAAAACGTGACGGACCTATTTTAGCGGCAAATTAACAGAGCTGTCAAGTGTCAACGTCAAACTGACAAGTCAGTTCTCACTCTGTTACACGCGCATTCCGTTAGGCGCACAGATAATAAACGGGACAGAACATCTACCCCCCCCGGACGGGCCTTCCCTTCCGCTAATCACTTGGCAATCCCGATAAGGTTGCGTTTTATCAGTCCACCTGACGCGCTGCTGGAGGATGTGCAAATACTCCAAGCTCCAACGCTTCCAAAACTCTGAGCGAGCTGCTGCACCAACTGAAACCGCGATAGCCAATTTTGGCTCACATCGACAAAAGGGTGCTCCGGCAGGGCGACAAGTGGCTGTCAAATCAAAAAATGGCCCGGGGTTAGGGCTTCCAAGTCGTTCGGGACCGAAGACAGCGGGCACAATGGACGCGAGTTCAACACAGCTTCAAGACGGCAAAATACCGTAGCTAACTCCTTAAAGGTGAGAACGGTGTCTCCCAACAATCTGCGCCAGAGTCCCTGTGCCGCCTTCACCGCGGCCTCAAAATACCCCCCCAATGGGGGCAGGCAGGCGGGTCAAAACAATAACAAACAACAAAACAACCAAACAACAATAACAACAACAATTTAACCAAATGGCCCTCCTGAGGCAACAAAAGGGGGTGACGGGCCCCATAAGGAAGGCTAGAGTGCCCCAACCGTCAACAACCTGAAAACCAAACAACAAAGACCCGTATCGTCCAAAAGGGGTTCAACTTACTAACGGCTCCCGACAATATCCAAAACTCTCGCTGCAGAATGGCCAACAGCGCATTGCGACCGGCATGCGAGTTCATAATGTGACGATCAGTCACCAACAATTCAACAACAACAAACAATAATTCAACAATTTGTCGAGGGAGCTTTATCGACTCAACAAAAAATCAGGGTCCTTCGTTCCAACAGCGAGCACCTTGAGCCCGGGCAAAGGACCCGACATCAAGACTGGCGATCGAGGCCAATCATCCTCGGGGTGAGTCAGCCAGTCTGGTCCCCACCATAGGGGGTGAGCAATCAAGCGGGGTGCCATGCACCCACGTGAGGCCACGGCGCCTGGGTTCAAATCTCCAAGCACGTGCCTCCAAATCAAAGGCGATTTAGAATTTTGAATCTGGGACACTCGGTTCGCAACAAAGACTTCCAAAGAGTGGACGGACGTCTTCAACCAACACAAAACAATTTGACTGTCCGTCCAGGCGTAAGAAACCCGAATGTCCAAAGTTCCACCCAAAGTGTGAACAACGTGGTTCAATAGACGCACAAGAAGCGCCGCCCCTGACAATTCTAACTTTGGGATGGTCAGTGCCGTCCGGAGGGTGGCCACCTTGCTCTTGGCCAAGACCAGTGACAAATTCACCTGGCCTGTTACGCAGACGGTGCGCAGAAAAACAACAGCTGCATAACCGTGCGAAGACGCATCACAAACAAGGGTAGCAGTGTAGCTCCCAGGGGGGAGGATAGCGCGGGGTAACACGACCTCGTTGACTGCAAGGAGTGCGGATACAAATTGGAGCCAATCTTCCAACAGGGTTTCCCGAATTGGCTCGTCCCAGCCAAGTCCCGCAGTCCAAAGGCGCTCAAGAAAACAATTTTGCCCAAAACAATACAAACAAAACAAAACAATAGACAAAAGGCAACCCTGGGCTCCCATGTCCATAATGACACGGACCACAACAGAGTCCCCCGTGGGCCCCCAGACCTGACCGATGCCGTTGGCAACAAAACCGTGTCGATCTGAGGGGTACCTTAGCGGGGCAGACGCCAATGTCCTAACAATGCCTGGGCGGCGACCGATCGCCGCACCCAGGCCCAAGTCTTTGCCGACGAGGATGGAGTTCAAATTCCTCGTACGCGCGGTGTCCCGAGCCACGCGCCATCGCTGGAAGGGCATATCCCACCGGATGCCTGAGTGGCGGGGGGCGTGACTCCAACCGGGGACGTTCCGCCAATGGAGGGGAGGGAAGGCGGTGCTGGACTGGCCAGCGCTGCCTAGCAACAACTGCGTAATCGCCTTTACGCGGGGAGACCAAATGGCGGTCGCGCGGCTCCCGATCAACTTGCGCGGGGGGTGGAGTGCGGCGCTCAAAATTGCGGGCCTCTCCCCGGTTCTGAACCGGCGAGGCAGAAGCCCGGTGACCATCTCCATGATACCCCCCCGTACGCGAACCTTCATCAGAGGCTGGTCTGCCAGCGTGGTTCGCGTTAGCGCACAATATGTCCAAATGGGACCCCCTACAAATTCTACAAGGGCGGGGGTTGGGGCAGTCCCGATGGAAGTGAGCCCCCAAACAAGAGAAGCACATGCGGCGTGCATTGGCAATTCGGCGGCGGCCACTCACGTGCAACTTCAAAAAGGCCGCGCAAGTTGCCATGCCATGCCCCGTGTCCCTACAAAACTCACAACCAGGACGACTCTGGGTGCCAGCAAAACGAGCGGCGGGGCGACCATCAACAGGCCCGCGAGCCTTAGTCCGTCCCTGGTCTCGTGGCCGGGAAGACGGCTGGCATGACTCAGTGGCAACGCCAGAGTTGTCCACAAACCGACACTCATCCTCCAAAAATTGGACGAGGTCACCAAATGGGGGGAGATGTGTAACACTATCCCCACCATACCTTTGCTCGAAATGAGCCCTCAAATCGGCAGGAAGCCGTTGCAGCACAACATGCACCAAAGGGTAAGACCAATGGTCCACCGGCAAGTCCAATCGCTTTAAAGCGTTGGTCGCTACCACCAACGGGTTCAACAGGTCAGTATGCAATGCTGACAAACTAGTAATGACCGGTAACCCCAAAATCAATGCAATATGAACATCAGCCAAACAACGTTCATTTGGTACCGCTGGGTGAGTAGTCCCAAAGCGGTAGGGTAGGCTGAGTCAGTCAACGACAGATGCTGTACCAAGGCTCGGGCCTCACCTTCCAGGACAGACAACAAATAGGCCAACTTTAGGGCGGGTCTGAGGTCCGAGCGTGCATCAACCAAACTTGCAAACAGGTTGTGGAAACCGTACCAGTGGTCCCAGCGACCGTCAAGTGTGGCAGTTCCAAAGCAGGCAATCTACTCAATAGTCCGGGACCTGAAACAACCGAGGTCTCCGGCTTGACCTGGACAGGTGTCCGGCACTGCAATATTTCCATTTGTATGCCATTGCACAAACAAAACCATTCAAATAAACAAAACAATTAAATTATCAAATAACAAAGTTCAATCAATAAATAACAAGGAAATCCAACGCAAACAATCAAATAAAATAAACCAAGCAAATGGTAATTAAGTAACAAAGTTCAAACAATCAGTTACAAAATAACTACAAGCAAACAATCAAACTACCAAACTGACTAATCAGCAACTCAAGAAATAACAATATTGGTTTCAGTTCAATTCAACAATAAACTTTTATTTTAATTCAAACCCAATATCAACGTTCAAAATTCTATTTCATATTCAATTCAAATATTCAAATTCTAATCCAATTCTAAATGTTAAGTTCACAAACCACTGTGTCAAAGGTACAACAATTATAAACCTTTATTCCAATTCAAACAATGGTAATACTCAAAAATGCCAATTTCAAATATTAATTTTCACAAATAACCATATCAATGGTACAAACTCAACATTTTAATGTCTTCCTGACATTCAATACAAGACAGAGGTCAAATAACAACAACAAGAGGTTATAACATAGCTCAATCTAACCAACTCTGAAGCATATGCAAACCTGGTTGACCCCCGGCAATATGAGTTACTCAACTCAATTAATTCCAACAAATTATTTCAAATAACAATTAATTATAGTTATCAAATATTTACAGCGTATTACTACTTCCCTTATAGAGACTGCCAAGTAATTAGCCTACTGTAAATTACCAATTTGGTGGTTATGTCTTATAACCGCGCTCTGCATACCAAAATTGTACGCTGCCAGGCTAGACCCCGTACAATAGGATTTCAATTGAGTAGGTGGAAGCGTGCTAACCGTGGGGCTCTAGAGACAAGAGTGGCGAGCGTAACTATCCACCGTACGCGGAGCAGACAATATATAAGAGAACAACTCACCTACCATACAACAAAACAACTTACCTGTTGGTTGAAGGACACTGCTCTGGTGCCTACCTGGAGCTATGTATGTAAGTGAGTGTATATGTATTGTGTTGTGACGTTATGAGTAAGTATTCTCAGGAACAATCCGCAACAATCCGCCAGATGTCTTCATGGCACGCGGTCTTCAAATCACTCATTCCCAATAGCGTCACTAACACTTAACCATCGAGTCATGACAGATTGTCCACAAAACGACCGGTTCTCAGGGATTAAGGGATTACTTTACAACAGGGTCGCACGCGCAATTTGGACCGCCATCCCTTTACAAGAACTTCAGTTTTAACAAACGTAACCCGTATTAGTACGTCAAATTAGGGGTTATTAACAATCAAACAACTGGATCACGACTAATTGTCACAAGCGGATCGATTTAAAAGGATTAATTTCAACAAAAGCGTCGCGGGGGTTCCAAAACGCGACGGCCTATTTTAGCGGCAAATTAACAGAGCTGTCAAGTGTCAACGTCAAACTGACAAGTCAGTTCTCACTCTGTTACACGCGCATTCCGTTAGGCGCACAGATAATAAACGGGACAGAACATAGATATTGTGTCATAGTAAGGTAAATGTAGCTATCAGCGAGTGGCATCGACTCGTCCGTCGACTGTTTTTATTTCCGTGTACCGTCCTAAAACTATTATGCTATTAGATTCCTACTATTTAACCGACAAAAAAAAAAACGGAGGAGGTTCTCAATTCGACGCGTATTTTTATGTTTTTTTATGTATGACCACGCATAACTTTTTACATCGTAGTCTGATTGTGATAATTCTTTTTTATTGGAAAGGATATACTTCAAAGGTGGCCCCATATAAATTTGGAAAAGAAAATCGAACCCTAAGGATAGGAAAAAAGGGGATGATAGATTGTTCACTCACTGATTGTAATGTATGACCACGCATAACTTTTTACAGAGTAGTCCGATTTTGATGATTATTTTTTAATTGGATAGGGTATACCTTGTCAAGTTTTATCAGTAGTTTTTTTTTTTGGGTGAGAAATCATCTAATGACGTCTCCCGCTCTAGGTTGGAGCGGAAGGGCGTATCAGACTTTTAATGACTAAAACGTGTTTCTTCACTTGCCCATATGTCAGGGATACGGTAACTCTTTCCGAACATATCTCGCGGCCCTGGCAGATTAGTAGATTATAGCCACAAAAAATTATAAAATAAAAGCTTTTTTAACAAAAAAATTAAACCACCGAAAAAACTGAAAAGCAAATAATAATAAACCTTTCAGTCATTTTGAGTCGGCGTCAAACAATCAATGAACAAAGATCACTCAAAGTGCCGACTCAAAATGACTGAAAGGTTTATTATTTTTTGTTTTTCAGTTTTTTCGGCGGTTTAACCCGTATTAAATTGTGATTTAAAATAAATTATTATTCCATCAAAAACATAAATGTGAAATGAGAGCCAAGTTCAATATTATGATATATGTCTTGGTTGTTGACTTCAACGATAAAAGAAGTGAGATCTAAATGGGTGCTAAGTTCAATGGTCAGTCCTGACTTGGCTAGTTCTCATATACGAATTATTATGTTCGATGGCTAGTTTCTACCAGCAAGCCAAATTTTCGGAATAATAAAATAAGAACCAACAAGTAACAGGTTTAAAACTTGCGAAGGCTATAATATAATTCCTATATGAAAACTAGCCAAGTCAAGACTGACCATTGAACTTGGCACCCATTTAGATCTCACTTCTTTTATCGTTGAAGTCAACAACCAAGGCATATATCATAATATTGAACTTGGCTCTCATTTCACATTTATGTTTTTGATGGAATATCATTACTTTTTGTACATAAATTATTAGTAGGTACTTATTTATAACAAATTTATAACAAAATGAATACCAAATCATTTTTGTTATAAGTGTTCCTAATAGAATCAATTAAGTGAAAAATTATAATAAAATGATAAAAATTTGCCAGTTTCTGATTTATTCCTTTGTATTCACCTAATTACCTATCTGCATGCCAAATTTGAACTTTCTAGGTCATCTGGAACCGGGTTAGAGTGTTGATCTATAGGTCAGTCAGTGATAAAAATGACGATTTTTGGACGTTAATATCTAAATAACCATTGGAGATATGTTTATGAAATTTGGAGCACATATGTACCTTGCAAGTTTCACTATATGAGCCAAATTTGACACGTTTATGTGAAATAGTTTTTGAGTTATGAGGGGGTCAAAAGTGGCTCCAAATGGTTCGTGTAATATTACACACGGTGCTGCTCGCCAGTTCTGATACTTGAACTTGGCTTGACACACTGCCGCGTGTCTAGATAATATTACACACGGTGCTGCTCACCAGTTCTGATACTTGAACTTGGCTTGACACGCTGCCGCGTGTCTAGATACAACATGTCCAGTAATTAACGCACACCGTCTTAAGGGGTCATTGAACTCATCATTATGAACAACTTTTATTATGGGACCTGAAATCGCGAAAAAAATCTACTGTTTCATTCAAAAGTTCAATACTTACTCGATCAAAATGTATAATTTTGTAAGTTGTTTTGTAAGTTTTGTTTTATTGCAGTAACCAACCCCTATTTGTTTATAAAACTGTAATTATTACTGTAATAAACTTAACAAAAACAGGAAAAAGTAGGTATACACTTTCAATATCATTTTAATGTATCCATGACAATTCCTATAACACGTATACAATTGTATATATGTTATAGAAATTGTCATGGATAGTTAAAAATTACATTGGAAGTGTAAACTTTTTACTGATTTTGTTTCGTTTATATTACTGTGAAACCAATGTATACCAAGTTTTGACACAGTTTGATGGTTAGGTCATTTAGAAAAAAAATATCGTACACATATTTTTTTAATGTTAGAAGTTAAGATGTTTTAGAAAATGTGACAATGTATATATATTATTGCTCGTGACTGTACGTACAGTCAGTCAAGATATTAAGTAGGTACATATATTGCTAACTTTTAAACAAGGTTAGGAGTGTACTGCTAAGTCAATTCTTTTACATTAGTCTCTTATCTATCTTTTATATCTTCTAATCTCTTGAACTCATCATCATCATTATCTACCTAGCCAGTATTTTACATGGAGCGACTGTAATCTCTAGAACTACGAGTCGCATATGTCAAATTATTTTTGCATTTGATAGCCCAATTTTTGAGGAAGGTTATAGGTTATTTAACACCATACTAGGACCCTTAAGAGCAGAGTAAAAATAAATAAAGTCAGAAAGGAAGCTAAACGAAGTAGGCAGGTGTGTCGGGAAACAAGAAATTTCACGCGAACGTAGTATCAGGCAGAAAATAGTTATACAATAAACAATAAAAAAGAATATTAGCAATGTTACGAAAAGGTGTAAATATAGCTTTCGGCTGTACATTTAAGTACAGTGAAATGGTGGCGATTTGAATCCTACCTACTATTATTAGAAATGTGAAAGTTTGTGAGAATATATGGATTTTTGTTAGGCTACTTTTTATCCCAGTAGTACATTCCCGCGGGATAATTACCGACCTCCACGCGGGCGAAGCCGCTGGCAAAAGCTATTGTCTATAAATCCGTCTCGCCAAAACAGCCAGATTACACTCAATGCATGTTGATGATAAAAGGCGAGCTAGATAGCTTAGAAATTACTGGATTTTACCTGAATATCAGCCAGTAAAAAAATAGGTACTAAAGTAATATTAACGGTCTAATCAGATAAAACCAGATTATACTCATAATTGCAAAAAGATATTCAACCGCTCCTACATTTGTGAATATTGTTATCGTTTTTAATTATAAATACGTAAGAAACATATTATATTTGTATGTGTAGGTATTTCTTATCAGTGATACTGTATTAATCATAATCTGATTATTAATTAAAAACGTATTGTTATGGCGCTGTCGACAGAAGACGTCGCACAAGATTTATTTTTCAATACACTTGCTTGTAAAGTGACTCTTTTGCTAAATAATTTAGGTTCAGTATTCAGTTTATTATACACTCGTGCTTTTTGGTTTACATTGCCACACTAGTGTTTATTACTTTACATTTTTACTAGTCTCACGGCTCAATTTCACGTAGGGAAGAAGAGCAATGAACAATGGCTGTTTATTCCACGCAAGTGTGTTGAAAAAATCGTATAAAGTGCATTGATAGAACATAGCACATTTCATAATGTACCATTGTTTGACACACAAAACCACGCACAATATTCCCCGAAAAGGTGAACATTTCGCCAGTTGTATTTCAGTCCCAAATGATAAGATCTATGATCATTAACTAAGACAAACCCGGATTCAAAGCGTTACTGAGAAATCTCTTGATTCGACTTACACATAATATTAGGTCTTTACCTATGAAATTGCCGTTCTGCAGTACTGGCCATTTCAAATCAAAATAATTTTTGTTTGTCTAAGAATTCTAATTTCAAAAATTAATTTTATTTTAAAAACATGGAATTCTTTTTCCAAAAGTAGTCATGTGTTTATTGATTAGTGTTACATTTTCATCGCATTTCAATCTTTTTCGTCATCATGGATATGTTAAAAATTCGAGTAATTATGGAATATGAGCACCGTCGTGGCAGCAACGCAGCACAAGCGGCACGCAACATCAACGACGTTTACGGAGCTAACACTACAAACTAACGCACCACCTGTTATTGGTTTGCTCGCTTCCGTTCTGGAAATTTCGACCTGAAAAATGAACCTCGCGGTCGTCCGAAGACTTTGATCGACAATGACGAATTAAAGGCGATTGTGGAAGCTGATGATAGACAATCTACGGCTGAATTAGCAGCAGCTTTCGACGTTAGCGTCAAAACAATATTGGTCCATTTGCGTCAAATTGGCAAGGTAAAAAAGCTTGACAAATGGGTGCCCCACGAACTCAATGATCGCCAGCGCGAAGTACGTGTCGAGACGTGCCTTGCACTGCTCAACAGACACACAAATGAAGGAATTTTGAACCGCATTGTTACCTGCGATGAAAAATGGATTCTGTTTGATAACCGCAAGTGCTCAGCAAGTTGGTTGGATCCTGGTTCAGCACCTAAACAATGCCCTAAACGAAAACTTACCCCTAGAAAAGTGATGGTCACTGTTTGGTGGTCTAGCGCCGCCGGTGTGATTCATCACAGCTTCTTACCAAACGGGGTGATCATTTCTGCAGATGTGTACTGTGAAGAACTGAACTCAATGATGGAGAAGCTGGCACATCTTCAACCAGCATTGGTCAATCGCTCGTCTCCGCTGCTCCTGCATGACAACGTGCGACCTCATACTGCACAGCAGACGGTCTCCAAGTTGCAAGAACTAGGGTTGGAAGCTCTCCGTCATCCGCCCTACTCACCAGACCTTGCGCCTACAGACTACTACTTTTTCCAGAATTTGGATAACTTCTTGGCGGGAAAAAATTCAATACCCGAGAGGCAGTACAAAATGCCTTTGAAGAATTTTTTGCCTCCCGTCCAGCTGATTTTTATAAGAAGGGCATCAATAAACTGCCACTGCGTTGGCAAAGATGCATTGATTGCATGGGTGATTATTTCGATTAATACAAATAAAAAATACATGAAAAAAATTCGTTTATTTTTTTTTCATACAAAACGGCATTTTCATAGGTAAAGACTTATTAATAGAAACACCAGCAATGTCCGACCCATGCCGGCCGGGGTCACGTGATTGTTCGAAAGAGATACCGTGACCCTGGCACATGGGCAACTGATGGAACACGGGTGGGTTTTAGTCAGTAAAAGTCTGACACGCCCTCCCGCTCCGCCAAGAGCGGGAGAAGTCATTTGATGATTTCCCATCCTGAAAAAAAAAAATGGTGGCCCAATGGTATCCCCTAACTTACGAGTTGTAGGTCGTTCGAGCCTTCGCAGGTGCTTAATTTCATCACTGTGCTCTAGAAACGGTAAAGTAAAACATTGTGAAAAACCAGCAAGTCTTAGAGCCAAGAAAAAACCGAATACATAACATCTACCAACCGTAATATACCCACGTGGTGGATTACGACCCACTACTTCTCATACTTCGCAATAGTGTGAAAATTTTGTAAAATGCTATACAGTCGTATAGTGCCATTGTGCATTGTGGAGATGACTATAATTTTAGTATATTTAAGACCATGATTGCCTCGCTGATGTATTCCGGTTCTGTTATTTGGTACTTGAACAACAGCGGTAATTATATAAAAATGGGATAGCGTCCTTAATCTTGTACTCCAAATATTTTCAGATGGAGTAGCCAACTTCAGGCGGCAGCTGGTCAAAGCTACTTGCACAATCCGGGATCCGAGCCCCTGTCACTGGAAACCCTCGGTGATGTCATCGCGCAGACGGTGGACAAGTACCCAGACAGGATTGCCGTTAGATCTCCGCATGAAAACATAACTATTACTTATGCAGAGTTATTGAAACAGGTATACAATACACACACACATATAAATACCTACAATGTAAAGGATAGGATCACCCCATTTCATCACGTGGGTATCTTAAGAGGCGACTAAGGACTTAATAGAGAATGGGCAGCAGCGTTCTCTATGCGCTTACAACCATAGTGCGATCGCCAATCCGCCTGCCAAGCGTGGTGATTATGACAAACCCCCAAAATTCCGTAAAGCTACGTTGACATGTTTTTCTGCTGAAATATACACATGTTAATATCCACCCTTTGATACGGTTAAAACTAAAAACTGTAAAAAAAAAGCGTGTGGTATATTTTTCCGTGTAGTTCCAGTACTAAATCATGTTTCCATTTCCTTCCAAGTTCCTGCCTTGAAGCAACTTGCACTGTCTATACACTGTTTAGACGGTGCAACTTTTATTGTTGCTTCAACTTATTGTATACTAGCGTTTGCCAGCGTCTTCACCGCGTAGAGTCGGTAATTATCCCATAGGAGCGTACTACCGGGATAAAATATAACCTGTCTATTATAAATTTTCTGTGAGGCAAACATAAAAAACAGTTTGGCTGTTAGCGTGGTGGAGTGATTGAGTAACAAACGTAGTTTACTTGACAATTTGTAAGGGACCTCATTAAATCTTCATGTATGGTTATTATTATTTTTGTACAACAAATGGTTAAATTATGCTATTGCGTTATATTTGCTGTGTATCATGTCACTTGGCTTAATATAAATGACTATTTTTGTAGTCAATAATATACCTATAAATAAACTACTTAACTCGATAAAAAACTCCGTTGAATACACGTGAAAGTAATAAAGAAACGTTTTAATATACATCATGACGAAGTCTTTTATTATTTACATAGCGGCCATACCTAACTTCAGTGAATCTGGACAATGCTATGAATCGAGCTAAAATTTTAAAATATGATGAAGTTAAGCATACGCTCCTGGGTTCGATTCCCAGGCCGAGCGAAGTTTTATGGGGGTTTTGCATTAGGAAGTTCGCAGTAAAAGCCCGGAGTCTAGATTTCTCGCCCTCTATTATATACATGCGACTTCATAGCTGGTGAAATGTAGGTGACTTTATGGGTCACCTCTGCCTAACCCTTTTTTTTATTTTTTGTGGTTGGGAAATCATCAAATGACGTCTCTCGCTCTTGGGCGGAGCGGGAGGCGTGTCAGACTTTTCATGACTAAAAGCCACCCGCGTTCCTTTAGTTGCCCATGTGCCAGGGTTTCGGTATCTCTTTCGAACAAATCTCGCGACCCTGGAAGGCATCGGTCCTAGCGGACCCCTTCAGTACTGCTGCCATCTCTTTGAGGTGCAAGTGGAACACTACGTGCCGTCGACACGGGCCTGATCCTTAACGGAAGGCGAGCTACCCATTGCTCGCCGCCCGCAAGCCCGCGCCTGCGGTGGTTAGGAGTCCGCGATCGACTCCCGACGCCCGGGGCGTCTCCTCCTGCGGCGGCTAGGGACGTGAGGGCGCAGAGACTGCCACTCCATCACGCGCCCCGCCTCCTCCTTCGCGAGCATTACTGCTTCTTTGCCTAACCCTTCAGGGAAGATCGGTGCGATGTTACGTTTAATTATATCCTTGTATTATTTTCAGGCAGACTCCCTAGGATGTGCCCTCCGCACCCAGGGTTTGCAGAAGGGTGACACCGTGGGGATATGGTCACACAACAGTGCTGCTTGGATTGTCACTGTAGTAGCAGCCGCTAGAGCAGGTCTAATATCTGTGAGTGTTTTGCCTAACTACAGGAAAAAAAATGCCTGTAGTGTATTTTACGCCATTGTGAAGTTTTAGGCATGGAGAAACACTCGCTACTCTTCTATTGCCGCGTTAATATTAACAGAAGATTAAACTTACTAACTTGGTGTGGTCAATCTTTTCCTAAGCTAGTTAATTTGTAAATAGGTAATAGGTAGAATGGGCTGGTGTCCGTAACTCCACATCTGAGCGCATATTTCGCGGACGGGTGAGAAATCGGTAATTTGATCAACTCCAGCTCCTTGAGGAAGGCTAGCAACTCCTTGGTGTTACTGAATAACTTACGTAGCCCAGATAGGGTTTCCGAAGTACTTGGCCCTATATGTGGCGATCACCGAAAAGTTTAGTAGCACATGCGCTGCTGTCTCGTCGTCCTCAATGCAGGCCCTGCACAGCGGACTGTCTGTTACTGTTATGACAAAGAGATGTTTATAAAATGACTCATATGGCTAGATATAGCTGTTGTACCTGTACGCAGCTGTTGTTTTTTTTAAGCGGAGAACCTGTTTTGTGAGGCGGGCATCGATAGTAGGAAGTGCTTCCATGGCCTGCCTGCACTCTGTTAACTTGTGGAACCGCCATCAATTGCCTCTTTTGTATTGAGAAACTTACAAGAGTATTATAAACGAGCTATGACCTTATTTTTATTAATATGGTGTTTCAGGTTCTTATAAATCCAGTATATGAAAAGAATGAGATAAGCTTCTGCATAAAGAAGACTGGGATGAAGAGCTTGCTGATAGGTAACCGATTGCCGAAACGGGACTATTACGACAAGCTGTCCCAGATGATACCAGAACTACAGAACAGCATGCCAGGCTCGTGGAAGTCTAAAGAATTTCCAACTTTGAGCTCTATTATTACAACTGAAAAGGAGAAACTGCCGTAAGTGCATACATATTACCAAGTATTGAAATTAGGGTCCGATCAATCCTTTTCACTATTTCCAAAGACGTTAAAAAGTTAGTATCTAAACCTTACACTTTTACCACTTCCAAAGTGCAAGTAGAGCATTTATGTTAAATAAGCATTTAAGAGGTACTTTTGGGCGTCAAAATTTACATTAAAACACATAGAATGTATTCTAGTTGCTCCTTTCAAAAGGTAGTATCGTTTGAATAATAATGGGCAAGAGAACTCCACCGTTACTCTTTTAAAATGTTTTATCATCTTTTGTATACATTAATTATGTGAAAACGCACCTGGATAATGATGCACCTTGAATAATATAACTATACCGCAATACGTAAAAAGAATTTCAAATATTTTAATGACTGATAAATTAATTATATGATAAACTAGCTTCTGCCCGCGACTTCATCCGCGTTAAATTTCTTGTTCCCGTCGCGTCGAATTGCCTACCCGTGCGATTTTCCCCGTTTTTGCAACATTTTTCATTACTGCTTCGCTCCTCTTGGTTGTAGCGTGATATTATATAGCCTATAGCCTTCCTCGATAAATAGACTACCCAACATAGAAAGAATGTTTAAATTCGAACCAGTAGTTCCTGAGATTAGCGCGTTCAATCAATCAAACAAACAAACAAACTCTTCAGCTTTATAATATTAGTATAGATATGTACATACATGATTGATGATTATGGTACTCATTAATTTACAAACATTGTAAAATTTAGAAGAATCACGGAATGTAAATCAATCAAATCAAAAAAAGCCAAGCCGCAAAACGTCTCTTTTACAAAATATCTACTAGTAGTAAAATGTCTTACGCTTAGTTCCCTAATATTGGACAACATACTCAGCCTATATTGTTCCCAGTGCTGGGACAGAAGTCATCATTCGGTGAGAGAAATTCGGCCATTTTACACGCAGATCCAATACGGGTTGGTAGATGTCACATGTCTTAAATGTTTGGTTCTAGGAGATGCCGGTTTCCTCACAATGTTACCCTTAACTGTTTTGAGAGCAGTGGTTATGAAATAATTTACGAAGTAAAGCGTCTGTCTGGGTTGGGACCTACTCGTTACCACGGGGCTACCGCTGCATATTTGACAACGCAAACCCCAAAAGAAGCACACGTCGACAAACCAGACCATTTGCTTTGTATTATTAATTCTGTTAATTCCTTGTCTTTGTCAACAGAGGTGCGACTTCCTACGATTCCCTGATCAGTGGAACAGGCAGCCAGATCTCTCAGTACGGCAGTGAGGTCAAGTCTGCCGACGGCTGCCTCATCCACTTCACTTCGGGCACCACTGGTGAGGGTCCAGAGGTACTTACTATGACAGTGCCTTGGTCTAACGTTACGAATTATTTAAAGCTTTTTTACTTAATCTGTTGTCAAGTCTTATTTTAATTGATTTGACTGGGTCTTGTGATTTCGACCAATCACAACATTGATAGGCAAACACAGTAGGTAATAGCAAGCTTGAAAATGCCTTTTCGAAAATCAATTGTTTCCAGCAGCACGGACACTTTTT
Organism: Aporophyla lueneburgensis; assembly: GCA_932294355.1. Taxonomy (NCBI): domain Eukaryota; kingdom Metazoa; phylum Arthropoda; class Insecta; order Lepidoptera; family Noctuidae; genus Aporophyla; species Aporophyla lueneburgensis. The sequence goes on from OW028746.1 coordinate 6,696,057, forward strand.
TCTCCATAAATAATTATAATATATATTTTTAGTTCTTTAATTAATCAGCCAACATTTCTGTATAAGTGTTCTCTTTTAAAATTTAGTTTTAATAACAATTTAAAAAAAGGAACAAGCGAGTGGAACTGAAATAAACACTTTACTTGTTTGGAAACCCCCTTTAACTTTTGTTGTTATAGCAGCAATAGTAAACACACTGTAAACATTTCAATTTTCTACCTACTATGGCTCATACAGCCTGCTGACAGACAGAAGAACGGTCAGCGTAGCCTCAGAAATAGGTTTACGTTGGCACCCTTTGGGTACGGTACCCTAAAAAGCAACTCCATCAATGCCAACTATTTTAAAAGCTCACGAATATTTTGTTATTTTCAGGTGACCCAAAGGCAGCTCTAGACTCTCATCTCGGCGTCGTGAACAACACTTACTTCGTAGGCAAGAGGAACTTACTAGACCAAGGACATCACAACATTTGTATAAAGGTTGGTATATAAAATAGAACTTCCTATTAATTTTTGGTAACAATCCATTGTAAAAAAGAAGAACCTACAATTTGGTGGGTTAGCAATAATCGCAACGCTTGGCAGGCGGGTTGGCGATCGCAGTGTGGTGGTAAAATGCATAAAAAACGCTACTGCCTATTCTCTAGTTACTCCCTTAGTCGCCTCTTATACACCCACGAGAAGAATTAGGAAACAGATAAAATCTTTTCATTCACTATATTCTTTTGAGGAACGAGTGGGGTCGCCGTAGGACTTGGTCAATATTGAAATCCAAATAAGTACTAAAACCTCTTTTCCACAACATGGAGTAGTAATAAAAAAATGTTTAATTCAAGTCACATTACTCATATTCAGACAAATACATAATAAAAGGATACAGACAGGATAACAAACACAGACAAAAAGAAAGAAGAACACTTACAACATAGAAACATGTCTACTGCAACATTGCCGGACATATAGTTGTGGATGTTGTCCATGTTTTACAGCATATTCTGCACTATGATTGTTTCTTGTTTGTTTGCAGGTGCCGTTGTTCCACGCTCTTGGTTCAATCGTCACATTCCTGGGAGGCATAAGACATGGCAGCAGCTTGATGTTAGCAGGCCCCGTCTATAACGTGGATGATAACATCAAAACATTGTTTGCTGAAAAGTAAGTTGTATTATTTCAACTGTCCAGAATATGAATAGAAAATTCATAAAGAATTGGACCCTAATTGCGTAACACGCTACTAATCAGAATCTGAATCATTTTGAAGGATATTGCTAATGATTGACAGTTACTCCATGTAAAATACTGGTATTCCGCTGCACCCGGTTAGACTGGAAGCTGACCCCAACATACTTGGGAAAAGGCTAGGCTATGATGATGATTAGACCCGTTACGAGGGAGTGGCTGGTGAGACGGCATGGCACCCTTTTTTTCTTTTTTTTTGTTGGATGGGAAATCATCAAATGACTTCTCCCGCTCTGGGCGGAGCGGGAGGGCGTGTCAGACTTTTACTGACTAAAACCCTCCCGTGTTCCATCAGTGGCCCATGTGCCAGGGCCACGGTATCTCTTTCGAACAATCACGCGACCCCGGCAGAGGCATGGCACCCTCACTTACCGGCTGACACAGGTACTGTCCGAACCGAACATAGATGTTTCGGTAAGTACCGGTGCCGCATAGGCCGGGAACCGACACCTGGTTGCCACCATTGCAACTGCCTTGACGACACGGCGCAGCACACCCTTGAGGAATGCCTTGCTTGGGCAGTGAGGCACCGTGACCACGTCATGGCGGTTAGTGCTGAGGATATAATCTCGCTTCCGGACATGGTCCTGTACATGGTCGGTAGTGAGAGAACGTGGGACGCCGTCACTTCCTTCTGCGAGGAGGTGATGGTCGTAAAGAGAGGGAGGACACAACCTTCCTTCCAATCCGCAGAAAGGTAACCGGGCGACGGAGGGCGCGAAACGATCTCTGGCCACCTTAGGGTGAGGCCTGTGGGCAATAGACTTGGGGAGTTTGTTGCCTGAACAGAGAAAGGCCCGTGACGGCGGCGCGTCGTGTTCCGCGCGCGCCTCTCTCTGAAGGAATTGCGGCCATTCGTGGCCGTTAGGGTGACGGGGTCCGCATGTAGTCCAGCACCCCGGCTAAAGGTAGCTGCAGAACACCGTGTGGATGTAGTCAGTAAGAGTCTGACAGACCCCTCCACTCACCCCGGGGTGGAGGACATCCATGAGGATTTACAAACGATAAAAAAAAGAAAAAAAAGCCTATGATGATGATTGCTAATGACTGCCTCGTTGGTCTAATGGTCGCTAGCGCTAGTGCTGAGCATGAGGTACTGCATTCGATTTCAAGGTCGGGCAAAATGTTATTAGGTTTTTCTATCTGGAATCTCTACAATAGCAGCCCGGAATATGGACCGGTTGATGGTAGGCTCGCTCTTCACTATATGGCACTTGAACATAACTGGTGAAATGTGGATGTACTATAGGTACATCTTTACCCAACCCTCCGAAGACGTGATAAGTAATAAGGTGTGATATTACTAATCCATAGGTGTACATGATCGAGAATAAATTCTGTTCAACAAAGTAAATACGCAAAAAATATTGTTGAACTGTCCAAATGAAAGCCATTCCAATTGTTTGTATGTTACGCAAATACCTCTGTTTTGCTTGATAAAGAAGAAGTGGCAGTGTGTTATAAGGCAGAATCAGTAGTTTCAGAAACATGTCAGGCTAGGGCCACTCTTTCAACCTACAGTCGTTATCTTGCTGTAACTGCTACTGGTTATCGCTGCATGTCCGCGTGAACAGCGTGAATCAGGTGTGATCCAATGTAATGGTGTAGCGTAGACCAACAAATGGTCAGTTTAACTTTTACCATGAGACCAATATAGTGTGTTGTACTTCGTAGCACGACCATGAATATAATAATCGATACAAAAATTTGCCTGACACTGACCTAGACATTGCAAAAAGACCTTATAAAATTAAAATTTCGTAATTTTACCATCGGCAATCTATAATGTTCCCACTGCTGGGACAAAGGCCTCCTCCCTCTGAGGAGGAGTGCGCCATAATCCACCACGCACGCCTAGTGGGGACTGGTCGATGTCACATGTTTTCGAATGTGTGGTTCTAAGACATGCAGTTTTCCGCACGATATTTTCCTTCACCGTTTTGAGAGAAGAAGCGGTTTTCCGAAAAAAAAAAAAGCGACACAAGGAACTAACTCCCCTATTTCATGTACTTTCCAGATGCTCAATGATAACTGGAACCCCAACCATGTTCCTTGATATGCTGGCGAAGATCAAAACCATGGGGGACGTCCCTTCTAAGTTGAGGATAGCACTAGCCGCCGGCGCACCGTGCAGTCCACAACTCATCAGGGAAATGGAGAAGTATCTTAAGACAGAAGCTGTTAGGGTAGGAAGCAATATTACATTTCCAATTATAATTGCCTTGGTCATCAACATCATCATTAAAACCGAAACATGTCCACTGCTGGACATAGGCCTCCCCCAATTTCAGGGGCTTTGCCATAATCGCCACACTTGGCAGTCGGGTTAGCGCTCGCAGTATAATCGTAAAATGCATAGAGAGCGCTGCTGCCCATTCTCTAGTAAGTCCCTAAGTCGCCTCTTACGACACCTGGGTACGGGAAGAAATAGGAAACAGTTGTAAAATCGTCTTGCTGATGGTGGCACATGTGTTGGGTCATTCACCTTGGTTCCATCAAGATGGTTGACTTGAGTGGTGCTAGACATACATACGTCATGTTCGTAAACAGGTGGTACCAGTAGGGACTAGTCATCTCTTAACTCCCACGGATGTAGGTACTATGGACGCTTTTAACGTACTGAAGGAACACGGAAGGGTCTTAGTCAGTAAAAAGTCTGACACGCCCTTCCGCTTCACCCTAGAGCAGGAGAAGTCATTTGATGATTTCCCATCCACAAAAAAACATGCTGCATCGTTCTCACGTCCATAATCTAAATGTATGATATAACCATATTTTGATTTAATATAGTGTCTGTGAAGGTTTTTGCCCATTTTGTAGGTACCCCACTACGCTAAGACATAAGCAACTATAGTCTGTGCCAGATGTGAAAAAAATAAAAGTCGTTGACACCTGCCTACCAATGTCTTCAAATTACCGTTTTGACCGTGCTAGCGACACTTTCTTTACATTTTTTTCGTATCGTTTTGAAATATTTGAATACATTGGAAGACGGGTGTCAACGATTTTTATTTTTTCACATCTGGCACAGACTATAACTTCTGATTGACCAACCCCTTGACAATTCAAAAGTGCCTGCATGAATTGGTCAATTTAAAATGAATGCTTTGAGTTTGAGTTGAATAGTATGTAGAGTTTTCAGCTGAATGCGTCTAGCCAAAAAGATACAGGATGAGAAGTCAATACGGAGATTTTAACTAAGCATGTTACCAGTGTGCAAAAAAAAACTGTGTCAGCTCCAACGCAGGACTAGAGTTTGCTCTTTATATGCATATAATATACATACATATTTGTTACGAGCTGGGGTTCGAGATAAATCAATTTAAACCAATTTTACCAATACACACAAATACCGCAATAATTAAAAACGTTAACCAGAATTACTTGTGTCGCGCGTTCGTAACCGAACTGTCCGCCTGTCCAACATTTCGCAATTCGATAAATAGATGGCGTTAGCGTGTCGTTTTAAGTCTTTACGATCTGCGTCACCGTAACTATGCTTACATGAGTCAGCTGTCGCGCAACACACCTTTAAATTAACATTACCATATTTATTTACATACATAAATACATAGTGACAAAAATTTGAAAAGAGTATGCTTAGATGCTTTGGTCATGTTGAGAGGATGAGTGAAGGTTGGCTTACAAAAGGTATTTACAAGCAGATGTGAGTGAAAACGCCGCCAAACAACCAACATCGCAAGTTATATTACAGCTTGTAATTTGAAAATGTGAAGTCTTAAACTAAAATATACTTTCACCAATAAAAAAAAAACTAATTATCTTATACGTAAATAAATACGTAATGCTCAAATATATAAATAAACACAAAAAAAATATATAGGTACTTAAATAAATACACTCAGTTAAGCTGAAAGGCTCTCTTACTCGTGTTTCACTATATTTGAACAGGTCAAAAGTCAAAGTCAAACCATTTATTTCAAATAGGCACATAAGGCACTTTTGAACGTCAACATACATAGTATTATACTATATACTGCATACATACATAGTATAAAACAAAGTCGTTTCCCTCTGTCTGTCCCTATGTATGTTTAGATCTTTAAAACTACGCAACGGATTTTGATGCGGTTCTTTTTAATAGATAGAATGATTCAAGAGGAAGGTTTATACGTATAATACGCGGGCGAAGCCGCTGGCAAAAACTAGTTTAAATCAAAAAATAGAATTGATTCTGGTCACCCCTTTCAAAAGTTATATTCATATGGAGAAGAATGGGAAAGAGATTCCACCGTTACTCTTTTAAGCACAGAACTGGACGAAGTGGCGGAACTTACGGAGGCCTATGTGTCCAACAGTGGCCGTCTTATGGCTGAAATGATATAATAATATAATAGCTCGTCTGCTCTGAGCTGATTGGGTTGAACCCATAGTTGGGCCATCTAATACTAATTAAAATGTAAGTTTTTTTTATGTTGATTCCGTCAAAATACTCTCATACACTAGTACTGTCCTGCGATTTCACTCATTGTCATCCCGACGTGGTATAACCATCATACCTACCTGAAATTATCCATGCTGTGATTTAACTTTGGTCTGACTTTTGTCGATGCAGTTGCAGTAACATGAGTTGTTTCAGGTTTGTCTCTAAGGTGGCAACGCCCCTTCAACCCTGGATTTGTGGATTGATTATAAGCAGATGAACTAGTTATCATTAGATGTATTGGCTGCTTTTTACCACTGAAATATGCCACCCGCTTAAATGGAAAGGGCATTTCTCACCTTATTGTTGCCGTCTTTTTCAGGGTCTATACGGAATGACAGAGACAACAGCGTGCATATTCCAGAGCCTTCCTGGTGACAGCATTGACGTGGTGGCGGAGACTGTTGGCTACATACAGGACCATGTGGAAACTAAGGTACCTTTTTATAATTTGTATACCGACCCCCTGACTTTGAAATTAAGAATATAAACAACTTTCACTAACGAACCAACATTGAAATAGCAAAAATTACCAGTTTTATAGTTATTGATTTTAAATAATTCGTTTTTCGAAAGTGTCTGCTATTACACCGCTTTTAGGTTCACAATGTAGTATTTTAAATACGTGCGCTTTTTACTAGGCTTTCTCGGACTAGTGCGTAAAAGTACGCCATAGATAATATTGGTGCCAGTCAGAAATGTGCGATTTTTTCCTCATCTCAGCAAAAAACCATCAAAATTGGCATGTTAGTAAGGAGTTGCTTTTATATTGATAATATAATTGGAGGCACTATCGTTAAGTTGGAAAATACCTTAAAGGTGGCATACAGGCCTTCGGATTTAGTGGATCTTTGACAGTCGTTGTAGGTCGTCAGAAGCCTGAAAGTCTGACAACCAGTCTTACCAAGGGGTATCGTATTACGCAGTAACTGGGTTATAGAGGTCAGATAGGCAATCGCTCCATGTAAAATACTGGTATTTAGCTGCATCCGGTTAGACTGGAAGCCGAGTCCAATATAATTGGGAAAAAAGCCAGGCAAGTGATGATGATGACGACTGGCCTTTGGATTCCCCTTTCCTCATCAATCCGTAGGTACCGTACATGGCTCTTATAGCCACAAGATTGTCCCACCTGCGATGATGACCAGAGCGAATACACTCTAAAGCGAATCGTTCAAAATCGTTAAATAGTTCAATGATTCATGTATCGGACAGTCCGATCCAGCGCCCATTTTTCTGTACCTACAGTAGAGATGAGATATACCTGCCAATCTCCATATGTATGGGTATCGCCAAATACCTAGTACAAAAACCGGGTTTCAAAATACCTGTAAGTATTTGGGTGTGTTATGATTTCGAAAAGTAAACGTATGCGATAAGTATGGTATACCTACAATATTATGTAGGTACGACGTTTTAAGTAAAAGATAAATTAGGTTTTTAGTGAGTGCTAAACATTATATGCAAAATAACATTATGTAATTTTATTTAAACTGACTAACTGGAGTAGCTGCGTAGTTAAAAATCACTTTATTAACAGACAATATATTTTTAAGTAACTCTTTGATTTGATAAGAAAATGTAATTCGTAATATTTTTTTATGCAATAACATTATTACGCAATTATATTCCTTAAGAACGTAGACATATGTATTTTTCTTTTTTCTAACTGAATTATATCGTCCGACCGTTCCTAAAGCACGAATGACGCATCGGGTCCTGCTGTAAGCGGTCGGGTAGCTTCGGGTGGTTTCGGCGGACCGATGCTGCACGAACTGGCTGATACCTTGTGGTAGCGGTTCGTTTCGTACTACCCTATACGTATAGCATCATACCTTCAAGGTATTTACCCAGTATTCCGGTCTGTACCCGGGCTACGTACTGGGAAGCACATACTTGGTATATATACCTGTGCCAGTATATACGCCTCACCTCTAACCTACAGATCGGTGTATGATTTCCTTATTCGATACTTTTATTCATAGAAAAAGATATAAAAACTGCAATTTAATAACGTAAAAGACATTGCCAGCAAAAACAAGTGTATACAATACACATTCAAAGATGTCAAAGACTCATTACCGTGACTTGGAAATCTCTAAACAGACTTCGAACCCAAGTCGGCCACAGCAAAGATAATGTCCACAGAGGGGATTCACGGATGGTTCAGATCTCAAGTGTGTATGCGGCACCACTTTTTTTGTGGGTGGGAAATCATCAAATGACGTCTCCCGCTCTTGGGCGGAGCGGGAGAGCGTGTCAGACTTTTACTGACTAAAACCTACCCGTGTTCCTTTCATTGCCCTTGTGCCAGTGCCACGCTATCTCTTTCAAACAAATCTCGCTACCCTGGCAGGCATCGGTCCTAGCAGACCCCATCAGTACTGCTGACATCTCTTTGAGGCGCGCGTGGAACCGTCGACACGGGCCTGGTCCTTACGGCGGTGAGCTAATGTGCCCTTGGCCTAACTTCCATTCTGCACCACGTGTCCCATCACCTGTGCACTTGATGATCTTATAAATGCGTTAGTGAGTGGAGTTCGTGCAGCCGAACTTTAGGGCCAAAAATGTTTGACCTTCTTGCCATCGAGACGCTAACGAAAATAATGAGTCATTGAAATCATAATTGCTAAAGAGAGGTATTATGCTGAATATGCAGGTTATTTAAATGTTAACTCAACGGTAGACACTATGTTTTGTTGTTGTACCCATGAATTTGAATAGGTAATTTCTCGGTCTCTTTTGTACCTAAGGACAAATTTTACGTTGCTCCATCATCATCATAATCAGCCTACATTTTTCCCTCTGCTGGGATACACGCCTCCTCTCTGTGTGTGGGAGTGGGCCGTACCACGCGGGCCCAGTAGGGATTGGCAAATGTCACATGTCGTCGAATTTTTGGTTCTAAGACATTCCGGTTTCCTCACAATGTTTTCGTTTACCGTTTTGAGAGCCGTGGTGATGAAATTATTTACATAGAGTAAAGCGCCTGACTGGGATCGAACCCACGGCTTCGCAAGTCGGGGCCAATTGGCCACCACTCCACCCTCGTCGACACGTCAACGGCAGTGACGCGTCGACGCCAGCAGTTACCTGCCGTCGGCAACATGCCGCTCGTGTGTAACAGCTCTTAGTCGAATTCCAAATGGACTTAATAATATCATGGCGGGGTTTCATTGTGCAATGGATTTTCTACCGTTGGTGTTGGACCGAGCATTGAGAATCTAACAGAGTGCATCTCAGTGCGTCTAAAAATCACAGCGCTGGATTATCAACTCTTGGCTCTAAGCAGCACGATGAAGATCCAGTGTGCGACAAAATCCTCCGCGATTTTATTACGTCCGTGAGCACATCGATTTACTCATCTCCTACATCTATACTTAATATAATAAAGCTGAAGAGTTTGTTTGTTTGTTTGATTGAACGCGCTAATCTCAGGAACTACTGGTCCGAATTGAAAAAAATCTTTTTGTGTTGTGTAGCCTATTTATCGAGGAAGGCTATAGGTTATATAACATCACGCTACAACTAAGAGGAGTTGAGCAGTAATGAAAAATGTTGCAAAAACGGGGAAAATCGCACGTGTAAGCGATTCGACGCGACGGGAAGGGTCGGGGGAACACGAAATTTAACGCCACGGGCACAAGCTAGTAACAAATATAATGCATATAATAGAAAATTTTATATATAAGTATTATATTATATATATATATATACTAGCTTTTTTTGCTAGCGGCTTCGCCCGCGTAGAGATCGGAAAATATCCCGCGGGACAGACAGACAGACAGACTGAGTTACTTTTGCTTTTATAATATTAGTATGGAGTACGGCTTATTTACTGTGTATGAAGGTTCTTATGAATATGGTTTGTTGGGAAAGGGTTTCACTAAGTAAAGCACAGAAAGACAAGACTAGACATTTATTTCAATTAGGCTTGTCAGTAATTAATCAGAAAGCTAGTTGTCCGTTCCAAAACTAGGTCTTCATGGAGAAGAAGAACAAGAAACTCCATGGAAACAGACCCTTTATAAGGCAGAGGTAATATTTTTCCCACCAACTTTTTCCAATATTTTTGGCTTAGATTGTAAAGGTACGGTTTTTATTCGTATGGCAATATTTCAATTGACTTTTAATTCAATATTTTTAGGTAAGATGTTATTATTTCTAAAGACAAATGTTTATTCAATTAAAATTTAGGCATATTTTCAACTTGAGATTTCGCATAATTTGATTATATGGGTTGGTTGTGGTGGGAAAAGTATTCCCTTTGCCTTGGCACATGTAAATGTTATTTTTTTGTTTCTTGTAGATTTGTTCGAAAATGAGTAGAAAGATACTACAAGATTTGGATATAATAAACGAATTAAATGAGCTTTATGGTTTACCCGACGATCCCGAAGTGTCAGATGACAATTTAGAATCTGATGAAGAGACTATCCACATAAGTACCGCAAAACTTCAAAGTATCTTAGAAAACTTTGATGAGCCTAACGATGGACCTTTACCACCTACACCCGATCTACCTAACAGCCCAGCATCCCTTGAAATTCAACCCTCTGTTGAATGTCAACCTAAACCATCAGTCGAAAATGATCGCCCTAGACGAGTAGCAAGAGCCCTTGATTTATACAGTTCCTCTGGTACGCAGCAGACTTCAAGGACAAGACCAGAATTACCAGTAGATAATACTCATACAGATAGCCCAGAATCCTTTGAATTTCAACCTTCTATTCAAAATAATCGCCCTACACGAGTAACAAGATCCCAAGCTTTACCCAGTTCTACTAGTACGCAGCAGACTACTTCAAAATCAGCATCTCCAGTAGATAATACCCATTCAGATTCAGAAACTGACGATTCAGATGGCGAAGAGGAAACATGGAAAAAGACTAAGTGGACCACCTTTCGACCGGACCCTAGCGTTTACGATGAAATTCCATTGCACCCCGAAAATATGTTTAGCAGCCGTATTAGACCTGTGAGTTTGTTTGAAAAATATTTTACTGATGAGGTATATGATTTGATAATATATCAAACAAACTTATATGCAGAACAGAAGAATGATGCAAATTGGACACAATTAGATAAAAAGGAACTGAAGGCTTTCTTGGGTATTTTTATAATAATGGGGTACAACATCCTGCCTTCGATGGACCTTTACTGGTCTACAGACCCTGGATTCCGAGTAGACGAAATCGCAGACACTATGACTATAAAACGTTTCAAGAAAATATTGCAACATTTACATCTAAACGATAACACCCAACGTCCAGAAAGGTCAAGTGAGAACTATGACAAACTTTACAAAGTTCGCCCGTTGTTGGATCTTATAAATCACGCTTGTCAAAAGAATGCCAAAGATTCCTCATCTCAAAGTATTGATGAATCCATGATTTTGTTCAAAGGGCGGTCTTCGATGAAGCAGTACATGCCCATCAAGCCCATCAAAAGGGGTTACAAAGTATGGTGCCGATGCGATAGTAATACTGGCTACTTATACGAATTTTACATCTACACTGGAAAATTAGAAGTGGGTACAGAAGAAGGATTAGGATTCAAAGTTGTGAAGATATTGACAGAGAAACTGATAGATAAAGCATTGGAGGAATTTCATATCATTGTGACATTTGATAATTTCTTTTGTGACTACAGTATAATGCAATGTCTTTATGAGAATGGCATCTTTGCTACAGGAACCGTACGAAGGCACAGAAAAGAGCTGCCCAAACTTGTAAAATCTAACCCGAAGCTTCAAAAAGGGCAGTACAAATGGAGAGTCAAGGGCAATGTATCTTGCCTGATTTGGAAAGATACTAAAGATGTCCTTCTGATGAGTAATGCATTCCATCCCAAGTCTGGCAAAACGACTATTTTACGGACTCAAAAAGATGGCACCAAAACAGCAATTGACTGCCCTTTAGCCATAAAGGAGTACACGAAAAGAATGGGAGGGGTAGATCGCTTCGACCAGCTAAAAGGTACCTACTCAGTTGGCAGACGGAGTAAGAGATGGTGGGTCCGCATCTTCTACTTTCTTTTAGATACAAGTATAACTAATGCATACTTGTTGTATTGCCAAAACAGAAATGTGACAAAACTCTCCACTCTTGAATTCGGAGTATCTGTTGCTAGAGGACTAGTCAGTGGATTCTCGAACAGAAAACGACGTTCTGGTCCGGTAAATTACGTCTCCAGAAAGAAATCTTGTTTATCGGAGAACCGTCAAAAGTCCTTACACGTTATTGCCGAAGAAATTCGCTACACCAACGTTGGGGACCATATGACGGTGGAATTGCGCTACAAGCGCTGCAGAATGTGCAGCACTAAAGAAAAGGGCAAGCGTTCCAAAATAATGTGCTCAAAGTGTGGAGTTGCCCTTTGCATATTACCATGCTTTACTGCGTTTCACAAGGAATAAGTAATACCACATCAATCCGCTTCAATCAGAATAGGTGCTAATTTAATACCGATATTTGCGGGAGCAGGGCGGGTAGAGGGAAGTGACATCCCACCATGTTTTTTTTTTCAGTTTTTTTTTTCATTTTATTAAAAAGCATAATAAAACTAATGTAAAACCATATTTACTTTTATTTTTCCGCCCCTAGATGCTTATGCCTTACAAAGGGTTAAAGTATTATATCAACACACTTCTTACATTGCCATAAATTATCATTATCTTAAATACATTCAACTCTACCGCCCGGACCAGTGTCCAAAAGCATAACCTGCTCTAATACCTATACGGTACACTTGAGATGAAGATGAATAATAGATTAAAATATGTTACATTTCCAGGTTGTAGATGAGAACGGCGACATGGTACCGTTCGGTAGTCCCGGCGAGCTGGTGGTGCGTGGTTATAACAACATGATCGGCTACTGGAACGACCCGGAGAAGACCAGGCAAACCCTCAGCGAAGACGGCTGGTTGAAGACTGGGTAAGGTTTCTTGAAGGTCTTTTAATTACGTCTGCAATATCCGAAAGAAAGGACACATTTTTCATCTCCAGTTAATAGTAAATGCTATAGCATAATAGGAAGGAACTTTTGTTCAGCTTTTTTATGAGAAAAGCACGCAGACGTGGGTAAAATTGAGGAGACTATGGGGTCCTATAGTCTCCTCTATTTTACCGAACAAAGTTCTATAGGTCTTTATTACCAATCCCAAGTCTGGACTGGTATATAAAATTTTCTAAAGGGGAACCCTGATCCACAAGTGAGTGGGATATGAGGTTGAGATATGAATATTCCCCGAAAGAAAATAGCATTCATAAAGTAGTAGAAAGATCTTCTTGCCTGGATGCCTGTTTCTTCAAAATAGCCTGATTTAAGCGCGGCTATAAATTGAAGCAACAAAAGAAAATTGCACCGTCTAAAAAGTACTCAGACGATGCAAGTCATTTGTTGCTTCAACTTTATTGCAGATGCAAAAAACTAGCATTGTAGAAATGGGCTATTATCGCCGTAATCAAATCATGTCAGGACTTTTGGGAACACTGTATTTTCAACCCTCGGTATTGAACTTAGCAGTGAAAATCCAACAGAGTGCATCTAAGCGCGTCGAAAATCGAATATTGTGTTTAGGATAGAATCAACAAATTTTCTTCCTTTCTTTTCTTTATTTTACTGTTCGATTTTCAACTCTCGGTGCTAAGCAGTACGTCGAAGATTCAGTAAGCGAAAATCCCATCGCGGTTTTATTTCGTCAGTGGGTACGTGCGCTTGTTGTTATGCAAAACAGTGTGTAAGGATGTCAATCAATATAAATTGATGGTTCTTTGACCCAATATTTTGTGTTGCCACTAACATTATATTAACTAATGAGGTAATTTGCTAAAAGGTGTGTAATCGACTGATCGTTTACCCTTGATGTAGGTTTACCTATAATTTTAATACAATACCTCGGTTAGAATATTCGTGTTCTTTTTTTGAATTTGAAAATGAGGAGTACCTACTTGAGTTTTTGTACTGCACAATAATTTGTGATTTTCACACAAACATTATTAATAATTTATTTTTTCTGGTTAATTTACATTATTTATTATTCATTTCAGAGACAAGTTCACGATAAGTGAAGATGGTTACGGGCGCGTTGTGGGGAGACTGAAGGACATCATTGTTAGAGGGGGAGAGAATATTGCTCCGAAAGAGATCGAAGACTTGCTGATCACACACCCTGATATCGAGGATTGTCAAGTAAGAAAATAATTGAATCATTCTGGCAGAGATACATGGAATTAGTGAGTGCATATAAGGAAGGAGTACTTACTAATACCATGAACTGCAGAGATATTTCACAGAGAGGACGCCTGTGTCTTATTTCCCAGCAGTGGGTCTGGTTATAACTATAAGACAGCGCACACTTGAATCTATATAGTTTTTTAACCGACGATAAAAAGGAGTAGCAACCTTATTGCATAACTCACTATCAATCTCAATTTGAATAATTTTGAAAGAGATTGCTAATCTATCGCTTCGTATAATTATATAAATTGTCTGCTCTACAACGTAACACAAAGATGTTGAACTATGTCGTTTTAAACTTTAAACAGGGTCGTCGAATATAGTTGAAATTTAGTAAGAAACCGGTCGATGGTTTCGAATAAAATGTAATTTAAATCATTAAAAAACAAACAATTCGATTATTAAATTAAAATTTCATTCGAAGACATCCACTATCAGTTTCTTACAAAACTTCAACTACGACTACTACGAGTATATCCGACGTTACTTATTTATATTGCTGATTATACAAAATTGTGTAGCCTCTGTTGGAGATCCTATAAATTAATTAATTTAAAACAAACTTGGTGCTATTCGTGGTTAAAACAAGTTATTACACATGGCTTTACCTCCAAATGTTCCTATACCCAAAAATTTTGATTCGAGTATAGGAACCTCGGATTGGTCTAGAAAAAGAAAACTTTCACAGCATGATAGATGACGTCAAGAATAATGCCATAAGAAAGTATGATTTTAGGATAAGAAAGGAGTTCCACGATCTCCTTGGCAGTATTATGTTCATCTTAATTCAGTGTGAGAAAGAGATGAGGCTATACATCAGTGGCGAGGTGTAATTTTTTCGAAAAGAGAAGCCGATGCGAAGTCGGCTTTAACTTACTGACTCATCAATAAAGAATACTTACTATCATTCTAAAATTAATATAGGAATATAATGAATTAAATACAATTAAATTGAACAGCTGAAAACCGAATAAAATATGCAATATTCCTCTATCTCGTTCTCGCTGACGCATTTTTCTATACCTGTCTCTGTCATAACCCGTTGTACAGCGGCTTGCTCTTTGTTGTTGTTTGAATGTTATGGTGAATTAAATACCCGTAGTGTAACTATATTTATTGACAATAGTAGCCACTATTTACATACTATTGTATTTTTAATAGTGATAGAGTTACCAATGCGAATCCCCGAAGGCAAGCCGGTAGGAATCGTGTTATATGGTGCTTTCGCCACTGCTATACATCCTATATAGCTTCATCTCTTTCATACGCTATAGGAAGTAGCGGAAAACCCCCTTATACCTACTGAACTTGAAATCAACAATGTTTTTTTCTATCCAGGTTGTTGGAGTACCAGATGAGAGATTAGGCGAAGAGTTGTGTGCAGTGTTGAGAGTCCGTGAAGGTGTTTCTGTGTCCGTTGATGAGATCAGACGTCACTGCGACGGGCATATCGCCCGGTTCAAGATCCCCAGGCTTCTGAAGGTCATCGACGAGTTCCCTAAAACAGCCTCCGGCAAGATACAGAAGTACCGCATCAAAGAAATGATAGAATCAGGGAAATTGTAACTTTGTAAATAAATTTTATTTATTTTTGTACATTTTTCTGTGTTTTATTTCTTCTTATTTACCGAATTACCTTTTTGTATCTGGTAGCATACCTACGTACTGGAATATGAAGTAACACAATTGCATTGATTTTAAATTACGACGACCGACGGAAGTGTTAGGCAGCGGGGACACTGTCATGACCCGTCGCAGGGTGACGAAGGGTGCCCTACACGGGGTCGTCTGGCGCCCATGTGTTATTTGGTCCCCGAGGTAGTCACAGCCAGCGTGCTATGTGTTCTTGCGCGTTGGTGATGGGGCGTGTCCGCCAGAGGATGGTCCTGTGGCGGAGAGACGCGGCGGGTTTGCGGAAGAGTGCTTAAGCGTGCCCGTGTGTGTTCCTACCAAGAGGCATAGGAGGACACCGTGGAGTTTTAATGGATTGGAGTCCCACACAACTGTACTATCCCCCTGTGGTAACAAAGTATGCATGAGCATTTTTAAACGTTAAAAAAACTGGTTGTCGCCTGTGGGTAGCCACAGGCGACAACCAGTTTTTTTAACGTTTTAATACATTAAGGCCTCGAGCCAGGGCTTAAAAACTTATAGCTAAGTGACTACACGCTAAAGGTTATAGCACATTATACCGGCACCGCAACAGCACAGCTACAGCACGGCGTCTCGTCGAATTTATGCTACGGCTAGCTGCCAGCGCGCTAACTACGCGTCAGCCGCGAGGTGCAATCTCGCAGTCCGCGCGCTGGATGCGATATGCAAGCTCGCAGGCCGCGCGCTGGCCGCGAGGTGCAAGCTTGCTGTCACTGCGAAAACAATTGTTATATGGCATTTATGATTAAACACGCCTAGGACTGTGTTAAATCTGATTCGAGACTAGAGGGAGTATGCAGCGAGGCGCGTGAGGCGACGGTGGTGCGCAGACGACGGCGCAATGAAGTTGTGTCGCTGACGACTCGGAGTCGGCGCGTAGTAAGCATGCGGTCGGCGCGCTGTAAACTCATGGTCCACTCGCTTGCAGCACGCGGGCTGCGAGTCGAGTTGTATGGTAGCGGCAAGCGCGCTGACTGCCCGCCGTTGGCTTTTTTATATTGACATTATAAAATATATTTTACTACACACGATTTAATGCTCTAAATTGAATGACAAGTTAATTCCTGGTTTGGAGCGGTGCCGTTGCGGTGCCAGTATAATGTGCCATGACCTTTAGGCTGCGTCCCCATCATGCACGGAGGATTAATGGAGGAGGGATTAATGAAGGCACGTCCAGTGCTCTAGGATAAAACAAATAATCCTTTGTTTTTTTTTCATTCGTCGTTTTAGTAACAACAAGAGAATAATTCTTTCACGATCCATATCCACGCTCCAGCACGTTCGAGCACATCAACAGTGAAATATCGACTGAATACTGAATAGAAGCAATGGACGGCGCACCGTTCGCGGCACCGTGCTGCGGCGCGGCGCCGTGCCGTGGCACTGCGGCGGCGGCGTCGTGACGTTGCACGGTGATGGCGGCGCCGCGCCGTGCATGATGGGGACGCGGCCTTAGGGTACAGCCTGTGGAGTATGGACCTCGGCATAGGGCATCTCTGGAAGAGAGTAGCAAGGGACAGGCTGGATTGTATAAAAACCGGCCAAGTGCGAGTCGGACTCGCGCACCGAGGGTTCCGTACAAACCTGTAGGTATTTTCGGTTTAAAAATATATATATTTTTTAATTTTTATATTTCAGTTGATTGAATGTAAGGTAAATTGCGGTTTACGATTTATGACGTTTTAAAAAAAAAACTACTCACTCGATCTCATTCAAACCAATTTTCGTTGGTAGTTTACATGGTAATGTACAGACGCCAGCACATCAAGTTACCTCAATCTGTCAAATTTCTTTAATAGAATTTCAACCTTATATCACAATAATGGAAGGTTAATTTTCGATTGGCAAAATTTGACAGATTGGGGTGGCTTGACCTGCTGGCGTCTGTACATCATATATTTTTTTTAGTTTTGTCATTCTCTTATTTTAGAAGTTACGGGGGGGGGGGACACACATTTTACCACTTTGGAAGTGTCTCTCGCGCAAACTATTCAGTTTAGAAAAAAATGATAATAGAAACCTCATTACCATTTTTGAAGACCTATTCATAGATACCACACACGTATGGGTTTGATGAAAAAAAAACATTTTTGAGTTTCAGTTCTATGTATGGGGAACCCCAAAATTTTTTGTTTTTTTCTATTTTAGTGTAAAGCGGGAGGATACGTCCGGGTGTTTCCATTGCGAGGATCGTCTGGAGGACACGGTGGAGCATACGGTGGAGGTGTGCCCTGCCTGGGCGGAGCACCGCCGTGTCCTCGTGGAGTCGATCGGCGGCGGCGACCTCTCGCGTCCGGCCCTGGTGCGAGCCATGGTATGGAGCGAGAGGGAATGGGAAGCCGTCACCTCCTTCTGCGAAGCAGTAATGCTCGCGAAGGAGGAGGCGGGGCGCGTGAGGGAGTGGCAGTCTCTGCGCCCTCACGTCCCTAGCCGCCGCAGGAGGAGACGCCCCGGACGTCGGGAGTCAATAGCGGACTCCCGGCCACCGTAGGCGCGAGCTTGCGGGTGGTGAGCAATGGGTAGCTCGCCGCCCGGTAAGGACCAAGCTCGGGTCGACGGCGCGCAGTGTTCCACGCGCGCCTCAAAGAGATGTCAGCAGCAGTGTAGGGGTCTACTAGGACCGATGCCTGCCGGGGTCGCGTGATTGTTCGAAAGAGATACCGTGACCCTGGCACATGGGCAACTGATGGAACACGGGTGGGTTTTAGTCAGTAAAAGTCTGACACGCCCTCCCGCTCCGCCCAGAGCGGGAGAAGTCATTTGAAGATTTCCCATCCTGAAAAAAAAAAAAAAAAAAAAAAAAAAAAAAGGGTACAGCCTGTGGAGTATGGACCTCGGCATAGGGCATCTCTGGAAGAGAGTAGCAAGGGACAGGCTGGATTGTATAAAAACCGGCCAAGTGCGAGTCGGACTCGCGCACCGAGGGTTCCGTACAAACCTGTAGGTATTTTCGGTTTAAAAATATATATATTTTTTAATTTTTATATTTCAGTTGATTGAATGTAAGGTAAATTGCGGTTTACGATTTATGACGTTTTAAAAAAAAACTACTCACTCGATCTCATTCAAACCAATTTTCGTTGGTAGTTTACATGGTAATGTACATCATATATTTTTTTTAGTTTTGTCATTCTCTTATTTTAGAAGTTACGGGGGGGGGGACACACATTTTACCACTTTGGAAGTGTCTCTCGCGCAAACTATTCAGTTTAGAAAAAAATGATAATAGAAACCTCATTACCATTTTTGAAGACCTATTCATAGATACCACACACGTATGGGTTTGATGAAAAAAAAAACATTTTTGAGTTTCAGTTCTATGTATGGGGAACCCCAAAATTTTTTGTTTTTTTCTATTTTAGTGTGAAAATCTTAATGCGGTTCACAGAATACACCTACTTACCAAGTTTTAACAGCATAGCTCTTATAGTTTCGGAATAAAATGGCTGTGACATACGGACGGACAGACAGACAGACAGACAGACAGACAGACAGACAGACAGACAGACATGACGAATCTATAAGGGTTCCGTTTTTTGCTATTTGGCAACGGAACCCTAAAAAGTACCTGTACTATAATGTTTAGATAAGTAAAGTTCAGTGTGATGCCGGACATAAAGAATAGCACCATCCCATTTCTTCTTGTGGGCGCGTAACACGTGACTAAGGGACTTAATGGGCAGCAGCGTACTCTATGCATTTTACCACCATACTGCGATCGCCAACCCGCCTGCCAAGCGTGGCGATTATGGCAAACCCTTCAAATATGAGGGAGGTTTATATCCAGCAGTGGACGTCTTTCGGCTGAAATGATGAAGTAAAGATTATAATTATTATTTCACTTAGTTTCGAGTATTCACTGTATACATACATCGACAGACAGTTGAAACAGATCTCTCCATGTAAGAGCTCTTCACATTAGGTCGGCCCCACAGTTTTATCAGGCCAGTAAACGTGTCGGATTCATATTGGCATATGTATTTCAATAGCGCCGTTCACATTAGGGCAACCCGACAAAACTAACGGAGCCGACACTTTTACCGGACGTTCAGCCACGATTTCTATCGGGTCGGGAATAATATTGGCGTACTAGCAAGTATAGCGCCACATTAGGTCGGATCGGCAGCTTCTAGTGTGAACAGCAACACCCGATAGCCGGTAAACGGTAAAACTGTCGGGCCGACCTAATGTGAACTAAGTCTAACTCTCGCCAAGTGTTATCTCTTGACAAGTTTGCACTTCGAACTCATAATGATAGTGTGTGTAATATCCGTAGTGTGTGTAACCTGTTACCTTATCAGTTATTAACCCTAACCCAGGGATGTTATCGATATGCAATTTCGGATTTCGATGCGGATACGGAAATGCGAATAATATTAAATCGGTTACCACAGTAGGTTCGTAGATTGGTGACCATCCATGATCATCTTTACATACCAAGACCCCTCCGTGCCTTGGGATGCCGGCTGTCATTCTAGGATATTTGACAGTCATTTCTGGTTGTCAGTAGCCCGAAAGTCTGACAACCAAGAGGTATAATGTTAGCCAGTAACTGTGTAAGATAGAAAGAAAATACGTTTATTTACGGCAAACATGACGCAGAAAAAGACCAAGCAAACATTTTTTTTTTAACTGTTGAAAAACATACGTCCCATCCACGCGAAACGGCCATCGCTCAGCATAATGCTGCGACCCTATGCGAGACAGAGCCCTGGCTTTGAGCGACAGCCGGCGCTGACTGATGACCTCGAATGGTGCAGCAAACTATGGGTTAAGCAGTCCATGGAGGACAAGTAAATAAAAATTATAGTAATAAAATATAACTAATATTAAAATAGTAATATTCAGCTGCATCCGATTTGACTAGAAGGCGACACCAACATAGTTGGGCAAAGGCTATGTAGATGAAGAATCCACTAGCCAGTAACTATTAACTAAGTACCATCGCTGTACTTTCTGTTACTAACCCATCACTAAAGAACATATGGATGGAGTATTCGTGTCTCAAATAAAGTTATTTTTAATACTTTTTTAAATAACTTCTTTACTGTTTGAAAATCAATACCGCATTTTTTTTAAATTCCGTATATCCGAATGAAAAAACTAAACCCTTGCAGGATCACTTGTGTGTCTGTCTATCACAGCCAATTTGCTCCGTATTTACTGACTGGACCCTCAGCGCAAGTCCTACTCACACATGTCTGTTTTAATTCCCATATGAACACTATCAAAACTCTCTGTTCTTCAAGTGTAAAACATTGTAGGTATGTTTACAAACAATGAATGCCTTGACACAAAATGAAGAAAAAAAATGCGAACAAATCAAAAATATATGGAGGTAGGTTAAGCGGAACGCATTCTACCGAGTACTGTCAGACGTGCGACGTGACGAATTCGGAATATGAATTTTGTGCATCTGCATCCTAAAACTGCGCTTACATAGGCAATTTTTCTGCAGCAGTAGCCGGAAGCGGTCGAAAATTTTATTTTAATTCTTCAAATTACCATCATGATAACATAAAAATTAGTGTACTATGTGAGTGTGTCGCACAAGCGCGCATTCGAACTATTGTGAGTCGCAGTACAGGTTTGTCGCACAAGTGTTATTCGCACATTCATTTGTCGTGCTCACGTAGTACACCCCAGAAAAATGCGTGTACTGACCGGACAGGTCCACTCAGTCTGTTTGGTTCTTTCCCATTATAAAAAAAACCGGCCAAGTGCGAGTCGGACTCGCGCACCGAGGGTTCCGTACAAACCTGTAGGTATTCACGGTTTATGCATAAGGCTTGTGTTTATGAAATTAAATCCAATTTTTTTAATTTTTATATTTGAGTTGATTGAATGAAAGGTAAATTGCGGTTTACGATTTATGACGTATAAAAAAAAAACGACTTACTAGATCTTGTTCAAACCAATTTTCGTTGGAAGTTTATATAGCAATGTACATCATATATTTTTTTTAGTTTTATCATTCTCTTATTTTAGAAGTTACAGGGGGGGGGGGGGACACACATTTTACCACTTTGGGAGTGTCTCTCGCGCAAACTATACAGTTTAGAAAAAAATGATATTAGAAACTTCAATATCATTTTTAAAGACCTATCCATAGATACCCCACACGTATGGGTAGGATGAAAAAAATTTTTTTGAGTTTCAGTTCTATGTATGGGGAACCCCAAAATTTATTGTGTTTTTTCTATTTTCGTGTGAAAATCTTAATGCGGTTTACAGAATACATCTACTTACCAAGTTTCAACAACATAGCTCTTATAGTTTCGGAAAAAAATGGCTGTGACATACACGGACAGACAGACAGACAGACATGACGAATCTATAAGGGTTCCGTTTTTTGCCATTTGGCAACGGAACCCTAAAAATACCATTTCAGACACCAATCTATATAGTCTTCACATGATCTGACGAAGATTATGTCTGGACTTTAATAGAGACCAACCTCTGAGTTTGTTTCGTCCTTTCTTCTCAGAGTAGTCACATAGGAAACCCCGGCCTCAACTCTCGTTTTTAAAATATAATTGACGTGTAAAAGTTTTTGTACAAACCTACATACAACAGAAAAATCATTTACAATAACTTTTACTTAAGAATCGATTTAAATTAATTAAATTTACACGTGTTGTTGTTGATATTTAAGTTACCATTTAGATGTCCGTGTTAGCGCACCCTAAGCGATACTGATAAATCGAATACCATTGCAAATTAGCAATCAGTATTTGCACGATCGTCGGGACAATAAGAACCACGTTACTAATGTTTCTATTACTTTTGCTTTCATTCTGCATTTTAGTTTTAGGCCTGCATTTGTATTTCCGATACAACTATGGAGGCAGATTAATTTACAAAATTAAAGGACCCAAGGAAATGTTTTTATTTGGAAATGTATTCGACATATTTATAACCCCTGGTAAGTGCATTTTTCATTTTATTTTCTTTTATGTTAGTAAATATTGTGGTTTGTCTTGCCTCTGTTGGTTTGTGGATGGGTGGCCATCTTTAGATACTGAGACCCCTCCGTGCCTCGGAAAGCACGTTAAGTCGTTGGTCCCGGCTGTCATTTGCGGATCTTTGACTAACTTTACGTTTTGTCAGAAGTCCGAAGTCTGACAACCTTTCTTATCAAGGGATATCATATCTATACTAATATTATAAAGCTGAAGAGTTTGTTTGTTTGATTGATTGAACGCGCTAATCTCAGGAACTACTGGTCCGAATTAAAAAAATATTTTTGTGTTGTGTAGCCTTTTTATCGAGGAAGGCTATAAACTATATAACACTACGCTACAACCAAGAGGAGCCGAGCAGTAATGAAAAATGTTGCAAAAACGGGGAAAATCGCACGGGTAGGCGATTCGACGCGACGGGGAGGGTCGGGGGAACAAGAAATTTAACGCGGACGAAGTCGCGGGCAGAAGCTAGTTACCCAATAAATAGGTTGTGGAGGTCAGATAACCAGTCACTCCATGTGAAATATTGGTATTTAGCTGATGTCGGTTTGACTGGAAGCCGAGCCCGACATAGTTAGGAAAAGGTTACAGACTGATATCCGTTTGTTCCGAAAATTTAGTTGCACCTGATTAAAATGTAAACGAACGCGTCAAAAAACGTTCCTGTTAGTTAGTACTGCCACTTTCGATGTTTTCTTAAATTTTGTGTATTGATTCGTTTTTCATTTGATGATAGTAGTAATCATTATCGATAGAGATAGATAGAACGTTTATTTGATGCACAGAAAAGACGCAACACAACATACAAAGCACGACGCAACAATAATTGATTGGGATAACAAATTAACAAACTAGATACAAAATGCCAATATACAAACATAAAAAAAGAAAACAAGACATGATACACACATGATAACATGATGATGATCGCAACATATGACAAAAAATATATATTAAAAAGAAGAAAGGATATTATTGCGCAAGTCCCACAATCTAAAACCAATTTTGCTGCCACACAATATAAAATCCAATCGGCACGGTTATATAATAAAGTGAATAAATACTTATACATTTACACTGAACATCTTCATGAAAGTAAAAAAATGCTAATAGAATGGTTAAAATCACGCACTTATGCAGAAACTGAATTATTGCTACAATAAGTGAAAATTAGTTATACTGGCACCACCACACCCACATCCACATCACCTTCACACATCACACACTACACACACTACACACCACACACACTACACACCTCACATACCCCACCACATATCACACACTTTTTTTTTTTTATAATAACTGGGTTTTCATAAAATGCAAATAGTTTTTGCGTTCTGTAAGAGTTAAGTAATAGATGCCAGCGTAATTAGGTATCATCTCTGTTATTCAAATGGTATCGTTGAAAATAATCATATCACTACTAGCTAACCGCACAGACGTCATCCTGTTTTCTGGAACTCGATCGTAGTGCCAATTACTGGGTCTAATATTGTTTTTAAATCATGCATTCAGCCAATACAAAACACACACAAAAAATGGCATTAAAATCGGTGCAGCCGTTTAGGAGGAGCTCAGTGACATACATACGTACAGAAGAATTATACAGGGTGACTTTGTAATTTGACGTACTCATGTTCCTTCCAGCAATTGATAATGTGATCCATTTGCAACAATTTAGCACCCATAAAGCCTATGCGAAAATTCATGGGACTTGAGAAAATCCACCACGTGTTTATTTTTGAGCATTTCCCAGAATTCGTCACTTAGTATACATTTTCTCTGAAATCCCGAACTGAATGGCCGTCATTGCTATTTCATTAAACCTTTCGAAAAAACCAATTTATTTTAAACATCCATTAGTTAAAAGTTCTGACGGAAGAAGATTATCAAACATTTTCAGAAAATCATCTACATGTACATGAACTTGGATACCTCAATTTTTTAAGTTACCTCAAAATTTTATTATGGCTTTAAATGAATGAGAATTGAAGAGTTGTATATTTAGTAAATATACAACTCTTCAAAACCGAATTTTCTGTTGCTATATTTACTTCATCCCGAGCACTCAGGTAGCAAACTACCGTGCCCGCGATTAAGTTACTATGGCTTATAGACAATTAGTGATGGTAAATATATATCATTATATAGAACAGAAGGCCGCGACTTACTTGTGTAGGTCGTGTGTTCAAACCCAAGCAGGCACTTTGTGTAAATTATTTCATTACCACTGCTCTCAAATGATGAAGGAAAATACCGTGATGAAATGTCTTAGAACAAAAAATTCGCAGACATGTGACATATCTCAACCCGCTTTGTGCCCGTGTGGTGGATTATAGCCCACTCCCTCTCACAGAGTGGAGGCCTGTGTCCCAGCAGTGGGGTCATTATAGGCTGCTGATGATGATTTAAAACACAAAAATAAGGTAATACGAATATAAGGAAAAAAAACTGGTCAAGTGCGTGTCGGACTCGTACATCGAGCATTCGGTACAAACTTACCTATGTTAGTAATGGTACTAACTTACCTATGTTAATAATGTAAAAAAGTATCGAACATTCCTTTAACGGAGAGATAAATAATTGTACTGAGGAACAAACTTAACTTTGCCGTTGGAAAATTGTTGTCTACATACATAGACATAAGTCGCGGTTAGATTACCAACTGCAAATCAGTTTATAATAGCAAAAAAGTAATTATTTTATGATAAACAACTAATTTACGGTTTTCGAATTTTTCCTTCACTTGTGCTACCTATATGGCATTGCTTCTTGCCAAATTTCATGATTCTAGGTCAACGACCAAGGAAAGTCCTCTATAGGTTTTGATTCCCTTGTGAGCGTCAAAATATGCGCAAAAACGGAGCATTAACGAATTTAGATTGCGTTGACTTAGAAGTTTGATTTTTTGGCTGCTCCAAGGGGTAGCCAATTTGAATATTTGATATTTATTTCAGCTTGATACCTTGACGCGTTCCTGAGAAAAAGGGTCTTGACAGACTGATAACAAAGTGATCCTATAAGGGTTCCATTTTTGCCGACTGAGGTACGGAACCCTAATAACAAAAATTCTATAGGATCTTGTGCATCTCAATACTACACTACAAATCATTGTTATGGTCGTATCCTGACCTTACCTAACATTGACAGGGCATTGAGATAGACTGAGAAATATGAGTTCATTGATAATACACAAAAGTGATTGTGCGATGTTTGTACCTAAACCTCATAGGCTCATACATAAACATTATATGCATTCATAATATTGAAATCATGCATGTATACAGTAGTGCGATCAACCAAAACAGATAAGGATATATCGTGAGGAAACCGGCTTGTCTTAGAACCAAAACTTCGAAGACATGTGACATCCAACAACTCGCACTAGACCCGCGTGGTGGATTTCGACCCACTCCCTCTTACAGAGATGGCCATTGTCCCAGCAATAGGAACATTGTAGGTCTGGTATGCATGAATACTCTGGTGAGGTACGCAGAGCTGTATAAGGATTTAAACATAACTGGTAAATTGTGGGTGCAGGAAAACCATATTTCGCCATGTACTACGGATACTACTGATAAATGCGTGCACTGACTGGACCACACAAATATGCATGACTCTTTCCTCAAAAGACCATTTCAGACACCAATCTACTTGATCCTCAAATGATCTCACCACAAGTTTATTTCTAGATTTTTATTCACATTGACATTGACGAATTTTATTCATACAGTGACATGAATATTTAATTTGTAAATTATTTTAACTTTTGTTAATGTAGGTCATTGTTTTCTTTGTCTCTGTTAGTTTTCATCATGGTTTGGCAGTTTGAATAATTTATGCGGACTCAAAATGTATTTTAGTACTGTTCGTCGAATCGCTGAGCTCCTTTAGTTCTGTGTTGCATGAATACTGGCAAATGCTTGCAATGACTAAAAAGGTCCACTCAATCTGTGTGGTTCTTTCCTCAAAAGACCATTTCCGATAACAATCTACGTGGTCTTCACATGATTTCACCAAGATGTCTGCTCTTTAAAAGAGACTGGCATGTCTGAGTTGGTTTTGACCTTTCTTCTAGTAGTACTCAAATAGGAAACGCCGATCTTATTTAGTTTTTAAAATGTGATTGACGTTTAAAAACCTACTTACAAAAATCCACACTTCCACACTATCCATACTAATATTATAAATGCAAAAGTAACTCTGTATGTCTGTCTCGCTTTCCTGCTAAAACTACTGAACTGATTTAAATGAAATTTGGTACACAGATAGTTTAGAGCCTGAGAAAGGACATATGCTACTTTTTATTCCGGTAGTATTTTCCCGCGGGATAATTTCCGACCTCCACGCGGGCAAACCGCTGGCAAAAGCTAGTAAATCAATAAAAATACTTAATGGAAAATTCTAAAACTTTTTTCTCGACCGGGAATTCAAGGTGGAGGATCTCAATTCATCTGTATAAACAGGGTGGCACGGTCATCGATGCACAAAATCTACCGTCGCGAGATTCGTTCGAAAGAGATACCGTGGCCCTGGTACATGGGCAACTGAAGGAACACGGGTGGGTTTTAGTCAGTAAAAGTCTGATACGCCCTTCCGGTCCACCCAGAGCGATTGATCGATTGATTTGATGATGTTCCACCAAAAAAAAAAAAAAAACATATTTAAAATCCATAGCGAAGATATTAATCATCGATTTTTTTAAATCAGCCCACAATTTAATACATCGAGGAGCACTTCCCTCGGTAATAAAAAAAACCATACATTCTGACCGCCCTTTTCTAAAAGTGAGAAAAAAAGTATCTTTCTTAGGTACTGTTTTGTCCTGAGACGAGATTGATAACCTAATTTTTTTCAGTTCAAATTTTCTACTGTCAAATAGAATGGCGCAAAAGCTTTGGCAACATATGGAAACTATGTGGTTTTAACTATCGGGCAGTGTATGTGTATAAACCTGAGGATATTGAGGTAAGCACAAGTGATATTGTCCACTAAATAGTTTACAATTATTTTAAATCTACTCGAGAATTTGTCGAGAGAAGCTAAACTGCTGGCTGCAGGCTGTCTACAATCAGCCTTTGTGTCGATGCTTGAAAGCCAGCTGTTCGACCAGCAATAGAAATCATTCGGTTAAGATACTGATTTATATAAATCATTTTACTTAACTAATATCGATCATTAAAGGGTATTCTTAAATTATCACCTTTCGTATCGACGGACAACATCTAATGGCGAAATGAAATTCACCACTTTAACACGTACAAAATATAGGTATAAATATTTAAAAAATATGCAAAAATAAACGAAGAGAGAGTACGAGGAAACTGAAGGTACTTATATCGATTTAATTAATTGGGATGGTCTAAACCAATATTGTAATTAGTAAAAGAATAATTAAATATTAGGAGTGCCACAAGGCATCTTGGGCCCCATAAAATCTTTCTATTCCTATCAGGAGCGCTGTACGTACTTGTATGCCTTGTAATGAATAAAAAAAATCTATTTATTTTCTGAATTATGCAAAACATTTATTTTCAGGTAATATTGTCGTCAACACGATACCTAGACAAAAGTTACCCATACACGTTCTTGTACCCGTGGCTACGCGAAGGACTTTTGACCAGTTCAGGTAAGTTTTATACATTAGTTTTACATACATAGAACCACCACACACCTTTTTTCCCTTGAGGTAGGCAGAAACTACAGAAAGCCGCCTGCTATGATCGTTACATTCTCCTTTTTACTCCTAGGATAAGTTTCAACAATTAATTCATCTCTTAAAATACAGGTCAGATGGGAATATATTTCTAATTATCATTTCAGCCTAAAAGACGTCCACTGTTGGACACTGCTTTCTCCCAATTTAGGGGAATTTGCCATGATCGCCACGCTTGGCAGGCGGATTGGCGATCGCAGTATGGTTGTAAAATGCATAGAGAATGCTGCTGCCCATTCTCTAGTAACTCCCATGGTCTTACGACACCCACGGGAAGAAATGGAATGGTGCTATTCTTTACGTCCGGCATCACACGGAACCGGATTTCTACCTGTGATAAAATAAATAAAAACAAGATGTAGTGTTCTTTTTCTGTTGTCAACGACTGGTGGTATTATAGTCAATTGGCGCATTAATTGAGAGTTGTATTAACTTTTACAAGTTCAAAAAAATATCGTGTCCGTTTAAAATCATCTGACTGAAACCACGAGCCGACTTGATTTTACCCCGAAGTAAGTCAAACGTCACCAAATATTACTAGCTCAGGTTTACTTCGTAAAGCCCAACTTTACGAAACAGGCCAAATAAAGCGCGACAATTCACGAACTTCTGATTTCGGCTGTGATGAATTTTCGTCTGATTTATTGCGAAAATATGACCGACTCATGAGTTTTTGGTCACTAATCGATACCCAACACGTCTAGGCAGTTTCACAAGCTAATTGATTTTGACTCTGGATACAGTTAAAATGTTAATTAACACTCTACACTGATTACAAAGGCCTTCTAACACAGATTTCTTAATAAGTTTTTATAATAGGTAGGTACAAAGACCCCGATGATACAAATAAACACCTAAATCGTTTTTATTATGTTTCTTTTTTTAGGTGAAAAATGGCAACATCGTCGGAAAATGTTGACTCCTGCGTTTCATTTTCTGATCTTGAAGAGGTTCTTCACCACTTTCTGTGAACACACTCAGGACCTATTGAAAGCTATTGAGAAAGAGGTCGATAAGGACCAATCTGACCTGTTTCCACTTATCAGCAAGGCTACTCTTGGCGTTATTTGCGGTAAGATACTACTTGGATGGTTCAAAAATGTTTCAAGAGCTGATTGAGAAATGTATACTTGCTTATACTTATCTATTATTATCTTAAAGAGACTTAAGGTAATACTTATGCGGCTGTTCTTTTTTCTAGCGTCTCTTTGGTTGGAAAAACATAATTAAAATCTTGTTTTTAAACTAGGCGGAGAGTCAGCCCATTTTGAACGTAAAAATTACATAAGGTAGTCCCTCAAAACCGCCGCCCTTCACAATTTACAAGTGCTTAATGGCTGGAAGAAGTGGCGCAACGAGTCAACGAGAGACAACAACTGGTAGTGATTGTAGGTTACATAAGCGAAGAACTAACACTAACAAAGTAAAGTAAAACGGTCAAATTTGAGAATAGAGAGTAATGGCCCTATTTGAGTTTCTTTTAATCATCTCGATCCCGATACGTTTCATCGATCCCGTTCAGCGCTCCGATTGGTCCTTCACCAAAGCAGGGCCAATCGGAGTGCCAAACGCGCTCGATGCGTTTTTACATAGCATTTGTTATCAGCTTATAATATTCGTACTGCTGGGACAGGGCCACAGGGGCCTCCTCTTTGTGAAAGCGAGTGGGCCGTAATCCCCCACCTGAGTCCAGTATGGATAGCTAGATGTCATATGCCTAGGACATGTCAAAATGGCTTCCTTCAGCGTTTTGAGAGCAGTGGTATTGAAATATTTTAACAAAATAAAGTGACCACCTGAGTTCAAATCTACAACCAACTACTCATAAGTCACAACTGTTTCCACTGGGACACCACTGCTCCCTTATTCTTATATAGTACTAGCTTTTGCCAGCGGCTTCGCCCGCGTGGAGGTCGGAAATTATCCCGCGGGAACATACTACCGGGATGAAAAGTAGCCTATGTCCTTTCTCAGGCTTTAAACTATCTGTGTACTAAATTTCATTTAAATCGGTTCAGTAGTTTTAGCAGGAAAGCGAGACAGACAGACAGACAGAGTTACTTTTGCATTTATAATATTATTAGTAATATTAGTATATTAGTATA
The DNA here is from genome assembly GCA_932294355.1 of Aporophyla lueneburgensis. Taxonomy (NCBI): domain Eukaryota; kingdom Metazoa; phylum Arthropoda; class Insecta; order Lepidoptera; family Noctuidae; genus Aporophyla; species Aporophyla lueneburgensis. The sequence continues at coordinate 6,726,427 of OW028746.1, forward strand.
ATTAGTATAATTAGTATATTAGTATATATTAGTATATTAGTATGGAAATATGGATAAAACAAAGTCGCGTTTTGTATTTATACGCTTAGATCTTTTAAACTATGCAACGTATTTTTTTAATGGACATAGTTATTCAATATGACTGTTTTTATGTATAGTAAACCACAAACGTCTATATTTTCTTTGTTTCAGAAACTGCAATGGGAGCCACGACGCGAGAAGGCGAAGATTCATTAGCCAACAAATATTTTAAGCCATTACATACATTGGCACAGACCGTGCTACACCGAGTTACGAGGATTTGGTTATACTCAGACGCTTTGTTCCAATTTAGTGGGATTGCTAAGACTCAGAACGAAGCATTAAACACTTTGAAGAAATTTACCACACAAATCATTCAAGATAGAAGGAAGTATAGGAGACATAATAATATATCTGAATTTATTGATGGCACTGAAGATAATGTTTATGGCAAGAAACCTAAATTAGCCATGCTAGACTTGTTACTAGATGAAGAGGAAAAAGGAAATATTGATGAAAAGGGAATCACAGAAGAGGTTGATACGTTTATGTTTGAAGTAAGTAATTAATGCTACGCTAGAAATAAACTAGTGTCGATCTAGTCGATCTGTCGTATTGTTTCGACAGATCGACTTGATATATTTGTCCTTAGTCTTTATTTTTAAGAGTAAATTACGGTCAAAAGCTCTTGTATAGAGACAGCCTTTTTCAGGCAGGAGATTGCTTGAATGGCAAATACATATTTTACTTATTACATATTTTTTTTATACATCTCTATGCCATTGGAGATGACCGTTCTTTATTCTTAAAAAACAACCGACTTCCTTAAAAAAACACTACAAAGTCAAAAATAACTTTAATTTCGAAAGTCGGTGTCTTAGGCTCTGTATTTAAGATTTTTGCCACCGACTTCCGAAATTAAAGTTATTTTTGACTTTGTAGTGTTTTTTTAAGGAAGTCGGTTTTTTTTTTGTAAAAAGTTTTTATTTTTTGACTTTTTAGTTGTGGTAAATACTCCGCACTAATCTAATCGCGTTATTCGTTCAATTGTCGCGCAAATACGTAATGAAAATTTAAGACTTATATGGTTTTCTCATGGACCTCGTTGTCCAAATAGAACCAAATTAAAATGAGACCATTCGGGAAGCACAAGCTTTCAAATAAAAAAAGAATCATCAAAATCGGTTCACCCAGTCACAAGTTATGAGGTAACAAACATAAAAAAAAAATACAGTCGAATTGATAACCTCCTCCTTTTTTTGAAGTCGGTTAAAAATAGCGGCAAAGGAGGTTTCAAGAACTCAATATTTTTAAGCAAACCTAAGAAATTTTACAAAACGATTTGTTTTTGTTCCAGGGTCACGATACGACTGCAACAGCACTTTGTTTCATGATCATGAGACTCGCCAATGAACCGCAAATACAGGTATAGTTCAACATTATTACTATTGTATACCATCTATCATGCTTAAGGTGAAGAGTCTTGGTTTTGTAAAGATGGTTAACCATTCAGGAACCAACTACGGTAAGCATAGTTTTATCTGATGGATTGACCCGGACTGCTGTCATTACCTAGCGACAAGCTCAGCCAATCCAGACTCCGGGCTGCTACTGAAATTTTCTGATGGAAAAACCCAATAATATTTTACTTGACCGGAGTATCAAAATCAGGACCTCATGTTCAGCAGTAGTGGTTGTGACTGCTAGACTAACACACTTAATTGAAAATATATGAATTTCAGGAATCGATAGCTGCAGAGATGAGGAGTATTTTCGGTGACAGTCAAAGACCTCCTACAATCGAGGACTTGAGTCAAATGAAGTACTTAGAGTGTTGTATTAAAGAGTCGCTTCGTCTGTACCCCAGCGTGCATTTCATGTCTAGATATTTCAAGGAGGATGTTGTAATTGGTATGTTTTAACTTTTAACCTTATACCTTTGACTAGATTCCGTGATCGTCGACGTAGATGTGGGAGGGAACACTGGCGTGATTTTAGTCAGTAAGAGTCTGATGGACCCCTCCGCCCGCCGCAGGGCAGAGGACATCCATTAGGATTTCTACCTCGAAATCATAAAAAGGAGAGAAGATAATGAGATGTTGGTTGATGTTGTTGGTATCTTATGTTGATTTGAATTGTATTTGTGACCGTAAAAGATAGGCGTATACCTTTAATCATGAATACAACTCCATAAGATAGAATTTACCTCGAATGTCATGATTTCATGAAATCTTCATTCAATTGGTTGACATGAACTTAGAGAGATGTATTGATGATTTTCATCATTATAATTTTATAAATAAATATTTGTAACGGCCTGTTACAAATACTGACCTGCACATTGTACTGACCTGCACATTGCAAAAAAACCTTAGAAAATTTTAAATTTCGCATCACCTTAACAGTACCTACAATATGATTTCGTTAGCCAAGTTTTTTTGTAAGTGTTTTTAAATGCTATTTATACCTGGACCCTAATTGCGTAAAAACTATCAATGAGAATCTTAATTATTTAGAATGTTATTGCTAATTTATTCTTTCATGTGTTCGAAAACAATATTTGCTTAGGAACGTAAACAAAGCCATGAATGTTGTGGAACAATCAACATGAAAGTGATTCTTACCCGTGCCCCTTCACTTCGAGATCCCAATTTAAATAGGGTCGGCGCAACATTTCTTTTTCTTCCACACTTCTCTATTAGTCATCATCTCAGTAGTCACCCCCTTTCTAACCATATCATAATTCACACAGTCCATCCGTCGTTTCTTTGGTCTCCCTCTACTCTTATAGCCATCAACATGATTCTTAGTGATAGTGTATTAGATACCAGTGGCGAGGTGTAAATTTTTCTAAGAGAGAAGCCGAAGCGAATTCGGCTTTAACTTACTGACTCATCAATAAAAAATACTTACTATCATTCTTAAATTAATATGGGAATGTAATTAATTAAATACAATTAAACTGAACAGCTGAAAACCGAATAAAATGTGCAATATTCCTCTATCTCGTTCTCGCTGACGCATTTTTCTATATCTGTCTCCGTCATAACCCGTTGTGCAGCGGCTTGCTCTCGTACATATTAAGCGGTGCCACGTGACCTAAAGTGACATCATTACGGGATCGCTGTTGTATGAATTTTTAGTTCCCGATTATGACGTTTTGGCGCCGGGTTAATTTAGAACATTTCTTTTTGTTGTGATACAAAGCTATAAATAACCTTTTTTGTTGTTTGAATGTTATGGTGAATTAAATACCCATAGTGTAACTATATTTTTTGGCAATAGTAGGCACTATTGACATACCATTTTTAATAGCGATAGAGTTACCGATGCGAATTCACGAAGGAAAGCCGGTAGGAATCGTGTTATATGGTGCTTTCGCCACTGTTAGATACGCAATTACCCTTTTGACCATTTTTATTAATCAATGATCCATTTTTTTTATCCTTAACTAATAATTCAGCCTTATTCTAGTCTGGACTGTTGAGATGGAATTCTCTACATTCTGAGTTACTGTTCAAGCAGCCGCGCCAATATCATGTGGTTGATAGCTTTTTTTATATTAACAGGTGAACATAAAGTCCCACACAAAACGATGTGTAACTTCAACGTGTTTGATATCCATCGGAACCCAGAGATATTCCCAGATCCAGAGAAGTTCATTCCTGAGAGATTTCTACCAGAGAACTGTATCAGTCGCCATCCGTATGCCTACATACCGTTCAGTGCGGGACCTAGGAACTGCATAGGTTGGTACCTCTCATATTCTTTAAGTTCACCATCATCATTTCAGCAGAGAGGCGTCACTACTGGACAGAAGCCACGCTTGGCAGACGGATTGGCGATCGCAGTATGGTGGTAAAATGCACAGAGAATGCTGAACCCATTCTCTAGTCTCTTAGTCGCCTCTTACGACACCCATGGGAAGAAATGCGATGGTGGTATTCTATACTTCCAGCAAAACATGGAATGTTAATGTTCATTGTCTCCAAAAAGATTTTCCCTCCGTATCAAAAAATGCTTAAATCTAAACCAATAGTATAAAAAATGCAAAATAACTCTGTCTGTCTGTCTCGCTTTCCTGCTAAAAGTACTGAACCGATTTAAATGAAATTTGGCACACAGATAGTTTAGAGCCTGAGAAAGGACATAGGCTACTTTTTATCTCGGTAGTATGTTCCCGCGGGATAATTTCCGACATCCACGTGGGCGAAGCCGCTGGCAAAAGCTAGTCAAAAATAAATGCTCTTATATTCCTTGGTTGGATTCACAAGAATAATTTTGTATGTAGCTATTGTACTATAATTTGTAATTTGACTTCCTTGTTCCTTGTTGTTGGTCTAGTGGTCGCGAGCGCTACGGTCGATCGCTAGATCCTGGGCTCGATTCCCAGGTCAGGCAAAGTGTTATCGGGTTTTTCTATCTGGAACTTCTCTGTAGCAGCTCGTGAGTCTAGAGAGGATGATGACTATAGGCTCGCCCTAGACTCAAACATAGCTGTTATTTTTGAGTCTAGTGGGTGTAATATATGTAGGTACATCTCTGCCCTACACTCCGTGGAAACAAGCCGTGATGTTGTATTGTAATTTTGCAATATGCTCCGAGATAAGAGCCCTATCGCTTTGGGATGTCCTGTATTGATAGTTTCTGTTGGCGAATAAACAAATAAATAGTGTATGTTTATTTATAAATTGGCTTTTGACCCCGACCTCTCCAGATAACGTCGCTTCACTAGATGGCGCCTGATACACGATGTATGGGTCATAGTCTCGGCGCCTGCACAAATTATAATGCAATGTTGCATTTCGTCAAGTTAACTAAAATGCGCTACGGGACATATGTACATACATTCGTAAACTCACGCCTTTTTCCTATGGGGGTAGGCAGAAACTACAGGTAGCGACCTGTTCCTGGTTCCGTTGCCAAATGGCAAAAAACGAAACCCTTATAGCTTCGTCATGTCTGTCTGTCTGTCTGTCCGTCCGTATGTCACAGCCACTTTTCCCCGAAACTATAAGAACTATGCTGTTGAAACTTGGTAAGTAGATGTATTCTGTGAACCGCATTAAGATTTTCACACTAAAATAGAAAAAAAACAATACATTTTGGGGTTCCCCATACTTAGAACTGAAACTCAATTTTTTTTTTCATCAAACCCATACGTGTGGGGTATCTATGAATAGGTCTTCAATAATGGTATTGACGTTTCTAATATCATTTTTTTCTAAACTGAATAGTTTGCGCGAGAAACACTTCCAAAATGGTAAAATGTGTCCCCCCCCGTAACTTCTAAAATAAGAGAATGATAAAACTAAAAAACTTCCTAAACTATGTAAACTTCCACCGAAAATTGGTTTGAAGTAGTTTTTTTTTAATACGTCATAAATCGTAAACAATCGTATTCAATCAACTCGAATATAAAATTTAAAAAAAATTATTTCATAAACATAAACCTTATGCAAAAAACCGAGAATAAATACAGGTTTGTACGGAACCCTCGGTGCGCGATTCCGACTCGCACTTGGCCGGTTTTTTAAGTATAAGTTCATATTAGGTCTTTTACCTGTGAAATTGCCGTTCTGCAGTACTGGCCATTTCAAATCAAAATAATTTTTGTTTGTCTAAGAATTCTTATTTCAAATTAATTTTATTTTAAAAACATGGAATTCTTTTTCCAAAAGTAGTCATTTGTTTATTGATTAGTGTTACATTTTCATCACATTTCAATCTTTTTCGTCATCATGGATACGTTAAAAATTCGAGTAATTATGGAATATGAGTACCGTCGTGGCAGCAACGCGGCACAAGCGGCACGCAACATCAACGACGTTTACGGAGCTAACACTACAAACCAACGCACCACCTGTTATTGGTTTGCTCGCTTCCGTTCTGGAAATTCGACCTGAAAAATGAACCTCGCGGTCGTCCGAAGACTTTGGTCGACAATGACGAATTAAAGGCGATTGTGGAAGCTGATGATACACAATCTACGGCTGAATTAGCAGCAGCTTTTGACGTTAGCGTCAAAACGATATTGGTCCATTTGCGTCAAATTGGCAAGGTAAAAAAGCTTGACAAATGGGTGCCCCACGAACTCAATGATCGCCAACGCGAAGTATGCGTCGAGACGTGCCTTGCACTGCTCAACAGACACACAAATGAAGGAATTTTGAACCGCGTTGTTACCTGCGATGAAAAATGGATTCTGTTTGATAACCGCAAGCGCTCAGCAAGTTGGTTGGATCCTGGTTCAGCACCTAAACAATGCCCTAAACGAAAACTTATCCCTAGAAAAGTGATGGTCACTGTTTGGTGGTCTAGCGCCGGTGTGATTCATCACAGCTTCTTACCAAACGGGGTGAGCATTACTGCAGATGTGTACTGTGAAGAACTGAACTCAATGATGGAGAAGCTGGCACATCTCCAACCAGCATTGGTCAATCGCTCGTCTCCGCTGCTCCTGCACGACAACGCGCGGCCTCATACTGCACAGCAGACGGTCTCCAAGTTGCAAGAACTGAGGTTGGAAGCTCTCCGTCATCCGCCCTACTCACCAGACCTTGCGCCTACAGACTACTACTTTTTCCAGAATTTGGATAACTTCTTGGCGGGAAAAAAATTCAATACCCGAGAGGCAGTACAAAATGCCTTTGAAGAATTTGTTGCCTTCCGTCCAGCTGATTTTTTTAAGAAGAGCATCAATAAACTGCCACTGCGTTGGCAAAGATGCATTGATTGCATGGGTGATTATTTCGATTAATACAAATAAAAAATACATGAAAAAAATCTTTTAATTTTTTTCATATAAAACGGCATTTTCATAGGTACCTATTATATCTGCACGCGTAGCATGAGCACCGTAGAAAGGGGTTTTGTCGACGGACGATTAGACAAAGTAACGTTTTGGGTACACAGTACGACAGCAGCAAAGTAGAAAATGTCAACTGCACTTTTGATGTGAAACATCTATAGGCGAGGGTAAACCTAAATTTTGGCGTGGTGAGCGTGGCCACGCACAGTGGCCCATACTGAAAATTAGTGGACTTAGGCAACAAAGTTTCAATATCGATGCGATTTTTTTGATGTGATAATTAACATATTAACATATAATTAATACGTTATTTTTTTATTATACCATATTTATTTCTTTTCGTAAAGCATGCTTTATAAATATTACCTTTACAAAATACTTTTTGTTTTGCCTTGTGTCGCAGGTTCGCTAGGTTCAGCTACACTTCTCAAGGTTAACCCTTGGATGGGTGACCAATTAATTTATGTGTGGCGTTTTGTCGCAGGTTTGCTAGGTTAAGCTGCACTTCGCAAGGTCAGCCTTTGGATGGGTAACCATTTACTTTATGTGTGGCGTTTTGTCGCAGGTTCGCAAGGTTAAGCTGCATTTCGCAAGGTCAGCCTTTGGATGGGTGACCATGTAGTTTTTGTTTTGCCTTGTGTCGCAGGTTCGCTAGGTTAAGCTATACTTCTCAAGGTCAGCCTTTGGATGGATGACCATTTAGTTTGTGTGGCAAAATCTGTTAACCCAGTCGAAAGTTATGAGGTAACAAACATAAAAAAAATACAGTCGAATTCAGAACCTCCTCCTTTTTTTGAAGTCGGTTAAATACAATTCTGAGTCGAATCATGTCGAAGAGTAAATTTTATAAAAAGTGCAGTTGACTCTTTCTACTTTGCTGCCGTCGTACTGTGTACCCAAAACGTTACTTTATCTATTCTTCGGTCGACAAAACCCCTATCTGCGGTGGTCATGCTACGCGTGCTGGTCATATACTCCCGCGGGTTACCAGTACTACGCACCTGCCCTTTCTGAAGAACATCACCAATAAGGTCACTATACAATGTCGCCCATGCGCATGTGACCGCCCGTAATTTTCTGAATATTCATGAAAAATTATCGAAAATAAACTTCAAAAGGGGGGGTCTAACTTTAACATTTTTCATGTTAATCATTTTTTAATTTTTAAGTAGAGTTTGTAGATGTGCTTTCTATTTCTTGACACATCTCCGAAGTTTATGGGTCGATTTGGATTCTATTTATTATTTCCAAAAGCTTATGAGTTATTTTAATAGGTTAAATAAACAGAATCCAAATCGACCCATAAACTTCGGAGATGTATCAAAAAATAGAAAGCGAATCTACAAACTCTACTTAAAAAATAAAAAATTGAATAACATGAAAACTGTAGATAGACCCCCCCTTTTGAAGTTTATTTTCAACGGTTTTTCATGAATATTCAGAAACTTACGGGTGGTCACATGCGCATGGGCGACATTGTATGTTCTCCTAGGGTGTCCCCTTTCGGCACGCCTAGTCACACCTTCCTTGTAAATATCTTTTGTTAGCCGCCCTTCATTCATCCTCTCAATATGACCAAACCATCTAAGCATACTCTTTAGTCCGCGAAATTCTAATTTTCTTCCGTTTTTTGCAATTTGCAGGTAGTGTACTGAACAAAATATGATTTACGATCATACCACGTAGTCTTTTTAGAATATATTCATAATAATATCTTTATTAACATTCCATTACGTTTAAAGATCTTACAATGGCTCACAGCTAAGGTACATTAACGGACCCCGTAGGGCAAAGCACAAAGTATAAAAATAATTCTAAAACCAAAAAATAAATAATAGTAAACAAAACATTGACAATAATTAGGTTAATATTTATCATATATTATATTATGATTAGTTACAGGTTGTGGTATACAAAAATTCTTTGTTATGGTCAATTCAGTTACAAAATAACATCATCTATAAGTTCTACAAACCCATAAGTTAATTTAATCCCATTGAATGACTATGACATGAAAATGTCATTTAATGTCAATCATATATTTAAAAAAGAATTTAAAAAAAAATCAATCAAAATAAAAAAAAACAATTCAATTGCAAATTTCAAAGAAAAGTAAGACAATTACCATATCATTTCTTCCCGTGGGTGTCGTAAGTGGCGACTCAGAGGCTTAATAGAAAATGGGCAGCACCGTTCTGTATGCATTTTACCCCCATACTTACCAACCCACCTGCCAAGCGTGGCGATTATGGGAAAAAATGGGGGAGGCTTTTGTCCAGCAGTGGACGTCTTTGGGCTGACATGATGATGATAATGATGAGTACACTTACACATCGGTAATCTTACATAATCAGCATATTATGTTGACACTGCTGGGACTTGGGAGAGGCGCTCCTCTCTGAGAGAGAGTGAAGGCCGTCCACCAAGCAGTCCAAGTGTGAATTGGGGGATGCTGCATGTCTTCGATTATACGATTTTGGGACATTATGCTGACTGTTTCCGTACGACTGTTTTCTTTTACAATTTTTAGACCCCGACCCAAAAAGAGGGGTATTATAAGTTTAACCGTTATGTGTCTGTCTGTGCAACCCTAGCTCTACAAAGGGTGAATCGATGATGCTGCGTTTTTTTTTTTTGTCTAAGCGGTGGTTCTTAGACTTGTTTTTATCAAAATCAATACAGCCGTTTCGACACATAAACATTACCTACAACTTCTAATTTAACTTAAAGGGCCAAAGGGCCTTTTAGAGGTTTTGCTCGGGGGTTTTTAAAATTTAACTAAACAAGTGGCCATGAAATAACTTGCACAAATTAAAATGCCTACTGGTTTTATTTGTCCTCGGACCCCAGGAATACAACTTATCAGCTAAAACCGTTATCAGTGAAGCAATGTAGCAAGAAGCATTGTAGGAGCAAATAATTGGTAGCCCACCAATTCTTTGCTCCTACAATGCTTCCTACAATTTGACAAATAATATTTTCTAGTTCCTTAACATTTAAACTAACTTTTGTTGTTTCAGGTCAAAAATTTGCCCAAATGGAACTGAAGACTATGATGTCCAGTCTTCTGCGAAGGTTCAAGCTGGAGCCAGTAACGAAACTTGAAGATCTCATCTTCACGTCTGATATAGTTCTAAGGACCACACACCCAATCTATGTCCGCTTCCGCGATAGAAATAATGCCTTATGATTAAGTTAAAAAATAATTAATAGACTAGATTAATAAATATTCATTTTTAACCTTGATAGAGTTAAAGGAAGAATTTTGCTAATATCTAGACAGACAGGAAGTATTAAGCTATTAAATTTTCTTATTAACAGCGCATTAGCATATGAATTCAATTATTGTGAGATCGTTCTCAAGGTGGTCCTTAAAAATTTAATAACGAATTTAAATGCTGACCAATCGCGGAAACGTCAAATAGATAGGGTATGTACTTATATCACACGAATACACATGTAACATAATTAATGCACATAACATAATCTTATACCTTTAAACGAGCAATTCTTGTATATATATATAATCTGAATCTCGGAAACGGCTCCAACGATTTTCATGAAATTTAGTATACAAGGGGTGATAAATCGATCTAGCTAGGATTCATTTTTATAAAATGTCGTTTTATTCGTGTTTTCAATTACCAACTTTATCGATAGTCAACTTACCAAAAAATACCGAGCAAAGCTCGGTCAACCAGATATTGGGACCTTATTGGTGATGTTCTTCAGAAAGGTCCGATGCATAGTACTCGCAAGCGGCGTGTTTGTATGACCAATTCAATGAACCTAAACGAAGCATAAGGCGTGTGTAGAGGTCGTAGCAGGTAGGGTTCCGTGGTTTCTGCTTACCCCCATGGGAAAAAGGCGTGAATGTATGTATGTATAATGAGGAGTATTCCATCTCATAGAGGTGTAATTTGAGTTTAAAGCATAACACAATGACCAAAACTTTTTAAAGCTACCTGTTATTATTAAGACAATCGTATTGATACTATCATTACTTTATGCATTTAAAATTAAGACGGCGCCGACCATACAACGCGCGCGGCAAATAGGTATTTACTACAGCGCGCTAGTCGTGTACGTCGTCACGCACACATTGACAAGTTTGCTGGAGGCCCGCATGCAGTTGCACGACAAAAGGTGGTAACCTAGGATTTTTTAATTTTATTCGTTGTGTTGAGTGACTTGAAAATACGCATATTGATTATTTCAAAGATTTTATGTAGGTGCCTACATAAATCTAGGAAATAAATATTATTATCTGTATTATATAAAAAAATACGTATGTAGTTTATAGAATGTAAATGTAGGTATAGTACAATATAGGAAAATACCTACATTATCCGTTTCTTACTACTCATCCGATAGCTATGAAATGAACAACTTTTTCCAGGGAAGTCAATTTAAATTTAACGTACAAAGTTGCCATAAGCTGACCAAAATTTGTGTGGGGATACAATAAAAAAGCGGAAATTTATATAATTTATTTAAAAACATGATTGATATTTCCAACCATAAGGAGAATTACTATACGTTTATTTGTAATTTGGACTACAGTCTGAATACATCCATCAAAATTCCTAAATAACTTAGGAATTGGTGCATCGTGGCTTGGTTCATGCGATTTATTGCAGTTTTCTTTCGCGTTTCGTTGTTCCTTATAGCGAAATTGAAAGGACTGGGTATTTTATTGCGTTATAAAGAGGTTTCGTGTGACGAAGAGTAAAAAAAAAAACATTATAATTTTAAGATACTAGGAAGTACAATAATTATTAAACACGTGCTAAGTAATTACAACAAACAAATGAACACATTTCTAAGAATTTCATGTTAAGTACGAAATATTTACGACCTTGTGTTTTTGTCAGTATTTGGCTTGATGGTCATTGAAATTATTGGGGTTATTATTATTGGGGTCTAAATAAAAATGTATTGTTTCTCTATTGAGAGTGGTTGATACACTATAAATAACTACAGTGTTTTAATACAAGGGTAACAACGAACAAACCTTAGTAATTTCTGTTTTAAAGAGTTTTTCGTTGGATAGAAGTTTGCTATATTGATTTTATAAAATAAATTCACAATTTTACGAAAGAGAAATAGTTCACCACCGCGTATTCTAAATTTAATGTCAGAATAGCAATTGGCACCCCCAAAAACCTACTACACGATACCCATTTCGAATCTTTGAGAAAAAGTTGGATCCGCTATCTTGGATTTTTAAATGAATGCCAGATTTGAAATCGCCACCCCCCAAAACCCATTACACGACACCCATATTGAACGTTTGAGAAAAAGTTGCATCCGCCATTTTAGATTTTAAATTGAATACCAGATTTGCAAACGCCACACCAAAAGCCACGAAATCCATATCGAATGTTATATAAAAAAAAACAAATTAAAAGGAACTAATATCACAAAATAAAAATACGTAAATTTTTTGATAACGGTTTTTTTACGGAAATGAGCGCCAACTTTTTTCTTATAATATCCGTCCTTACGCTTTCTCATGTTTACTAAAACAAATATTTAAAAAAAAATGTTATAGTGATATGTAAACAGAAAAAAACAACAATGAAAAGTAAAACTTAGGTGTGCCTACTAAAAAGTCATACTAAAAAAAACACAAATGTGATTTACCCTATTTCACTGTTTGTGGCAACGTATATGTACACAATAGATAGCGAATTATCGTTACCGGCGCATCGCTCCACGATGCGACGTGACCACTCTCCGAGCTCTCGTGGACGACTGAATTCAGGGTCATTTCACTTAGTACATTTTTATATAATATGACAAAAAAGGCTCGGGTTATAGTTCCATCGTTGCTCAACAGATGGCCTATCTGTACCATTTTCAAACATACTGAAATTTAAAAATAGCATGAAATATTGTCTGAAGATTTATTATTATTTAAAGTATTTATACTTATTAGAGAGGAAATTAAATAGAATGAAAACAAAATTTATGAAATATTTTTATAGCAACACTGAGCCACACCAAAAGAATGATGCGTTTCTTTCCAAGCATTAAAAAGTAACGCCAAAGAAAAGTGGCATTGTTTATTGTAATATTTTTTGTTTCTTTTCCTCTAACAAAAAAACTGAGCTGTAATTAATATTTTTTTTAAATTGCAGATTTACCGTAAATGTATTAAATGGTTTGCAAATTACAATTCAAGTGAAATATTGGCACTTAATAAACTGTTTGTTAGAGGAACGTCATTGTCAGACATTCCCGGTTCCCGGCATTGTTGTTTTTAACTGTCATTCTTGGTGTTTTGTCGATCGAACCCATAGAATGTGTTTTGGTATTTTTAACTGTGGATTTCATTTACGACCTGGCTATGTTTTTTGGATTATTGTGACTTCATTCTGTTCTGTTTACCCGTGCTCTCTCCTGGACTCCGATGTACATACCGTTTTTCCGTGGACCCTGGCAACGCATATTGGACTCCGATTTTCTACAATGTCTTCAGAAAAAATATGCTGTGTACCGAATTGTGGTAAGAAATTTTGATTTTTCTTTTCTCTAAATAATCGAGATATCCTTTACCTCGAATCAATTTCTAATGAAAAAGTGCCTATGTTTCTTCACGTTAAAACTACTCACAGCATATATAAACCCCTCACAAAAGAGCTTATTTTAGTATTACAAACAGATACTCTAATTTAATTCATTTGTCTAGATAAATATTATCTTCTTTTAGGTTCAGAAAAGGACATTCTCCACAAATTTCCTAACCCTAATAAGGAACCTGAACGCTTCAGAACCTGGATTTACAATATTGGAGGACCCATTCTGGCCTTGGATAATGACACAATTTTTAAACGCCGCCGTGTTTGTCATTTGCATTTTGAGGCTCAGTACCACACACGAAGCAAATTTTTAAGTGTTGATGCTATACCACGACTCTGTTTACCAGGTAAAAATTACAAGTTTAAATAAAAATAATATGTATTTCAATAATTAAAATCAATTATTATTAACTGTATGCCCCATTAGTGCATTAGGAAATTTTACCTGCGATGATAGGCTCTGTGTTTGTGGTAAATAAATAAATAAAGTCAGTTAAATAATAGGTATTTAAAAAAAAAAAACTTGATTTACAGGAATTTCTCTAATTAGAAGACCACCTCTCATGGATGTTACAAACCAGGAAACCAGCAGCACTGCTGCTGAAATTCCACAATATCAAGAACTACCACCTGATCCACAACCTGCAGCTGCTAGTAGCAAAAGAAGTAAGAATTTAATATTCTATTTTGAGTTATTTATCATCTTCTTAATATTCACTCAAGTTACTATGTAAATTGTGTTGTTATAATAAATGGGTTTGAGTACCATTCAGTTTAATCAATGAATTCAATAAAATATTGCTTTATGTTTTATGGAATTTTCACTGCTATAAAAAGTGGATAGAATACAGCCCCTTTGTGGAAATCAAGAATGTGTCTTCTTATGCTGAAGCTTTTGTTAATATTTCATTCATTTGTTTTCAGACACTACTAAGAAAATGGTCAGCAATGAACAACACTTGGCAAAACAAATTAAAAAGTTGAAAGCCAAAAATAATTCATACCAGATGAGATTGAAGAAAGCTCTGAAACTTTCCACAAATACCTCATTTCAAAGGGCATTGAAGAAATTTAAAACATTGGCTGCAATTTTTACAGTTATGCAGTTTCGACAAATAAGTAAACCTAAAATGGCACGACGATTCACAAAAGAGGAGAAAATTATGGCCCTTAGTATGTATAAAATGGGACCAAAAGCATATAGATGGTTAAGCAAAATATTTGTATTGCCATCTCCTGTAACATTAAGCAGAATGATTTCAAGGGCTTCTCTGAAACCAGGGATAAATGAAAATATTTTTGATCAATTGAAAAAAAAAGTGGAGAAAATGAAGCATGACCATAGGTTGTGTACCTTAATTTTCGATGAGATGGCACTTGCTCCACATTTTGACTACAATCCTAAAAAAGATAGAGTATCAGGTTTTGTAAACCACACTGGTCAATCATCACGAAAAATAGCAAATCACGTGCTAGTTTTTATGATTAGGGGTGTAATTAAAAATTATAAACAGCCCATCTATTACTCGTTTTGCTCAGGGAGTACGCCAAAAGAGACTTTGGTAGTACAGATCAAAGAAATAATAAAGAAGCTCCACTCCATTGGCTTTATTGTTTTAGCCACAGTGTGTGATCAAGGCACATCAAATACTAGTGCCATAAATTATCTAATTGAGGAAACAAGAAGAAATTATGCTAGAAGAAATATTAATTTTAATAATAATTCTGTATTTGAAATTGAAGGAAAGCAAATTATTCCTCTGTACGATGTCCCTCATCTCCTAAAAGGGATGAGAAATAATTTGCTTACAAAAAATCTGAGATATTCTATAGATGGTGTTAATAAAGTGGCAAAATGGGAGCATATTCTGCAACTCTATCAAAATAATCCAACATATAAAGGATTAAAAATAATAAAAAACCTTACAGAAAATCATTGTAATAAGGATAAAATGCCTAAAATGAAGGTTAAATATGCTGCACAACTGTTTAGCCAAACTGTTGGGAAAACCATGGGATATTTAGCAGGTAAGTCAATAATGTAACTTCAAAATTATTTGTCTTTTTATTACAAACATCACATCATGTTGGTTGCCATTATGGTGTGCTGGAGGCAAATCTTTTTAACTAGGACCTAACAAATCTCGCGATGCATTTAATGATTATCATCTGTTTGGGATAACTTTGATGAAATAAAGTATTTTTTATTTTCAAAACTCTACAAAGTGTGTACCTAACTAATATTTTTGTTGTCACTTTACAGAGAATGGCATTCTACCAGAGGAAACAATGGATACTGCTGATTTTATTATCTTTATTGATAATTTATTTGACTCCCTAAATGGAAGTATGAAAAACTCAGGTGTCCGGTCTGGGAAAGATTTGTTAAGAAATGTAACACCTAATTCCAAACACAAAGAGATTTGGGTGCAAGCCAAAGTTATTTTAAAATCGATGACATTTATTACATCAAAAGGGAGTACTGGTACTGTACCATCAATAACTAATTGGATAAAAACCGTAGAAAATATGGTCATTTTAAGAGAAAAGCTATTTAGTGAATATAATTTAAAATCATTTTGGTGCAGACATTTTAACCAAGACACTCTTGAAAACTTTTTTGGGAGCATACGCAGTCATGGGGTGAGAAATAACTCGCCCACCTGTGCTGGGTTTGAATCTGCATTTGCTTCTTTGTTAGTGAATAATATGAGCAGCAATTATTCTCCAGGGTCTAATTGTGAAGAAGATTTTTGTTCCAGATTTGAATCTTTTGATAATTTATTTTTTTCGCTAAATAAGAAAGAAGAAGCGCAATGCGAAGTTGATTTTAATGATTTAAATGATAATGTAATTATTAATTATGAATCAAAGAAAAAGGACCCCAGAATAATTGGTCAGCTCGAATATGTAACTGGTTACATATTGCGTAAAGCAAAAAAAATTTACAGAAATTGCAATGACTGCAAAGTATCTTTGTATACAGATGACCCAACCAAAAACAGGTACTTGCAACACAGGGAATTTATAAAAGGTAAAAAATACCTATGCTACCCAAGCGAAAATTTAACAAAATGTTTTTCGGAGATCCAAGATATTCTGCACCATATACTCAGAACTAAAAGTCAAATAGAAAATTTAAAGAACTACATGAAAATCATATTGTATATTCATGTAAATATAGAATTTATTCAGTGCAGCTGCCACAGAAAGGACTTAATCGATTTTTTATTTGATTTTTCAAGCAGGTTCTTTGCCCACAATTGGTGTAAGTGGACCAATAAATTATTGAATGGTACCAGCACAGACAAAGATGTTGATTCAGCTGACGAAATTCAGAATCAGGCTTTAATATATTACAGCAAGAGAAGGAAAACACACAAATTAATTTAAATTCCTTTTTTTCCTTTTAATTTTTTTGTTTTCAAAGACTTAAGTTTTTCATATCCACATTTGACTGTCGCCTTAAATATTTCAATAATATCCTCCAGTTTAAAAATATGGTTTTTTATAAGAATAATAGTTTTCTGTTTTGTGGTACTCAAAATAAGACTAATTAGGTTAGTTTTTCATTGTATTTCTGTAATATTATCCATTGTATTGTATGGTGTTTGTATTGTTTATACATTTAATAAAACTCTGTAATATTCAATTTTGTGTTTCATTTTAACCAAATAAACAATAGAAGTGAAGAAACAAAAAGAAACTGTCATTATGTATAGCTATAGCTAGCTGGGTACGCTGTACATATATATATATATACAGGTGTATCTATAGACGCACATTGCAAGTTGTTTTGTCGTTAGCCACCAGATGGCGCATGACGTAAAGGTCAGCTGAATACTCTATACCCGTATATATAATGTACTCTGTGACTGAATTTTAACCCGTGTACGTTGCGTATGACTCAAAACAGGGCGTGAATCAAAACAAAAATTAATAATAAAATAAATAAGTGACATTCCGAAAATTTAAAAACTATAAATTGTAGTATGATAATTAGAAAGTAATATGAATTCAAATTTGTGGAAAAATTTAACAGTTTACTATCAAAATTCAACTAAACACGAGCATGGTATTTTAAGATTTTTGTTCAACTTTACGAATTTTTGTTTATTAAACTATACAATATTTTTAATGTTTGCCAACTATAATCGGTAAACAAATTCATTGTGGTTTTCATTACATATTTTTATGGTAATTATGGTAAAAGTATTGATTTTATCTCTTTAACAGTGACGGCTGTTTTGAATTATTTTGCACTTCGCCCCCTTAAGTCTAATGACCTCGAATCAAGATCGAATTTTCTTTGGCTCAATTGGCAATAGGTATAACAATAATGATATAAATGAATAGCCATATTAAAAGTTATTGAAATTGATTCAATGGTTAATTATAAACAAACGACTACTGTTATATATTGTGTATTGTTTCTTAAATTTATTACGAAATTGGGCAGTTCTTGACTACAATCTCGCCTGTTCGAAAGTGACAGATAGACGTATTCTCTTATGTAAATACATTTTCCATACCCATTCAATAATTAGGTAAAGGTTACTACAAGCTTTATCCGATATTTTGTATTTTTTATGTAGATAATAGTAATAAATAGTAAATTTATTTTGCTCTGAGAACAACAAAAAACATCTGAATCTATGAATTACGATTAATAAAAACCTTTGATGGTTGTACAGCAGCACAAAAAAGATGATCTACCAACTCTCAAACTAAGTCAAAATTGTATTTTGGAAGTTAGTGGTTCTCAACATCCAGGACTTACATAGACACAGCCTTGTAGCCTGTAATTGGTTTTTAACACTTAATAGTAAATAAACGAAATATACAACATTAGTTTTTGTTTATGCGAAACCCGAAACACGGGTCTAGTATTTTTATGTAAAGAATCTATGAAAAAATTTTCAAAACTGTATCATTAATAATCACAAAGTTATAAGCTTGTTACGGTACCTGATTGTCCTCGCAAAAACATGTGCAGCCTACCGCAGGGCACCACGCCAGCCGCGCGCGCGGCTCTCTCTCACTCATTGATAATAAAATATTATAAAGCTGAAGAGTTTGTTTGTTTGTTTGTTTGTTTGTTTGTTTGTTTGTTTGATTGAACGCGCTAATCTCAGAAACTACTGGTCCGAATTGAAAAATTATTTTTGTGTTGGGTAGCCTATTTATCGAGGGAGGCTATAGGCTATATAACATCACGCTACAACTAAGAGGAGCGGAGCAGTAATGAAAAATGTTGCGAAAACGGGGAAAATTTATTCCTTTTGAGAGTTTCCGTTGCGTGCGCTGCGTAAACGGTTAAAGTAACGCAAAAATCATGTATGACGGAATTGTTCCTTTTAAAAAGTTCTAAAAAAAAGTCCGCGAGAGCATATGTCTATCATTTAAGGTTGACTCACTATAACTGAAAAGGAGCGAGCAGCAACGAGCAGGCAAATCGATGCGACGGGAAGGGTCAGGGGAGCAAAAATTTGACGCGGACGAAGTCGCGGGCAGAAGCTAGTTGATAATAATTTGCCACAGTGATTGTTTATGTATTAGTTGGTGATAAACATTTTCCATCACGCTTGCAGGCTTTGGACTGTCGTAATGGTCAAGTATAGGTAGATATTATTATGTAATTTATTCGTAAATGCAGTAGTAAGTGGTAAAATGTAATCAATGCCATTTGTTGCACCTTATGTCAACAACTTAAAGTTCAAAATGGATGAAAATTGTTAAACATCGCATTACTGAACCACAGCAGGCTGTAAACAAATAATAAATTTGTACCCTTGACTATCTTTGCGTGTTTAAAAATGTTAATCATCACTATCTACAATAATTGACGTAATCACTATTCACTCAAACAAACTGAAGCAACTGTTAAAAAAGGGCCCGTCTTTCTCATAAGCACTGACGCACTGCCACACCACCACAAACAGCGAGTGTACGGACGTTTGAGTACGAGAGACATGATAATTTTAAAATCTAAACAAAACACTTTAGCCAGGGCTACGGCGGTCGCGCGCTCGCGATACGTATGCATCGATCGATGGCATTCGGGCGACTGAGGGGAGCGCCGTCGCCGTCCCGCAGTCAGTGCGCACACGCCGCCTAGCCCGCGCTATGACCTGTCGTGAACTCGTGACCCGTGTGCAAACAGATGATTCACAACATTCGTTGGTTATTTTCATTATAATTTTTTAGCGGATTTTTTTAGTAATTGTGGCTGTTTAGGGGTTTTTAACTTAAGCTTTAGGGGTAAATATTTCTGCGTGTTAGTAACACTGCACAAAATAATAAAGACAGATTTGGACCATAAACAAAAGAATTTCTATGCATGTGTGTATTAGATACACGGTAATGAACAGTAGTGTGTGTAACGTGTTAATTATTGAAAATAATGTATTTTAACTCATAATTTAAAAAAATATTAGCATTCGTCACTTTTTCTCTGTATAAACTATAAGTGTGCGAAATTTCATACTCCTCCGTCCGCCCAATTTTCGTAAAAAGGGATCCAAAGTTTTCGCTTCACGTATATTAACTTTTAAGCGTAATTAAATATTTTTGGGACAAAATATAACATGGTGTAAAAATTATTGGAATCGATTCAGTTACTGATTCTGAACAAACTATATTCAGGTTTCGCATATACTAAAAATAACGTTGTATACATTGAGAAACAAAAAGAGTATTTACATTATGTAAATTGTAAATACTAAAAGTAAGTACTTGTCATATGTACCAAATAATAGAAATAAAATACATAAAATAAAAATGTTTTTTTTTTTTTTTTTGTTTGTACGAGTATAACTTAACAACGAGTGATTGGAGCCTCTTTTTAAGCAAATAAGGCGATATTAGTAAATTTATTTTTATAAAATACCATTTCAAACGATAGAGATTCGACATTTTTCAGCCTTACTAATAAAGAATTATACACGACGTGTAAGGATAGATGATAGTTATAAAGCTTACTCTACCAACAAAAGATATTTGACAGTTCAGTTCTGTACATGTCAGCGTGAAACTGTAAATACCATTATAATATTATAATCTATCTCACGAGACAGTAATCTGTCGAAAAATTGTGAACTGCAAAAACCATATACAATCTACGCTAAGCTACCTACAAATAATTGAAGGCACAAGTGTTTTTTTTCTTATTTGTCTTCTTTTTAATGAAAGCCTGAAAATTAGCAGCAAGATCTCCTCACCTGTTAAGAAGGGTTTCCAAATAAGTACTCATTTAAAACTTAATTTAGACACAAGTTCCTATCACAATCCTATTTATCCTCAAACCAACATTATTTCACGTAATTTTATAGAATTTGCGTGACGTTATTTTCGGCAGGTGAATTGCTTTGCAAAGAAGCATAGTATTCGGAGGGAGACAGATATTCACATAAAAAAAAAAAAAACTGAATGTATTATAATGAAACTTTTTTTGCAGCGGAACTGCAAGAAACCTAGCTTTTTGTTTCCTTATAATCTTGCTTCTTGAATTAGGTATCTTTCGTGATTTCGAAATGATGTGTAAATATGAATATATTTTTTTTTAGTTATTTTTTATAATTTAGTTTTTTTTTTACACTCTGCGTCAAGTTCAAACTTGCTAAAAGAAAATAAAACGCTAACAGGACATTTCACGCGGACGAAGTCGTGGGCAGAAACTAGTAATATAACTGCACACACAGGCCTCCTCTCTGTGACAGGGAGTGGGCCATAACCCACCACGCGGGTCTAGTGCGAGCTCACGATGTTTTCCTTCATCCAGAGGGGAATTGCGTACTACACTATCAGTAGGAATCTGTTTCATTTTGACAGTTGCACAACATTCAAGGCGTTGTTTACGTTGCTAAGCAAACAATTTTTTCGAACATATGAAGGAATGGATGACAAGTAAGCTTCAAAATTATTCAAATTCTGATTAATAGTGTGTTCCGCAATTAGGGTGCTGGACCTGGTGGGGATTTATTACAAAACTCGAGTTTAACTGAAAATAGACGCTTAAAGTTATATTTGCAAATAATTTACCAGCTAGCCTTTTAGTTATTATATTTGGCAGCGGGAAAAATCTTAAGCATCTTGCATTTTTTTTTTGAATGGGAAATCATCAAATGACTTCTCCCGCTCTGCGCGGAACGGGAGGGTATGTCAGACTTTTACTGACTAAAACCCACCCGTGTTCCTTCAGTTGCCCATGTGCCAGGGTCACGGTATCTCTTTCGAACAATCTCGCGACCCTGACAGGCATCGGTCCTATCAGACCCCTTCAGTTTTGCTGACATCTCTTTGAGGCGCGCGTGGAACACTACGCGCCGTCGACCCGAGCTTGCTCCTTACCGGGCGGCGAGCTATCCATTGCTCGCCGCCCGCAAGCTCACGCCTACGATGGCCGGGAGTCGCTATGGACTCCCGACGCCCGAGGCGTCTCCTCCTGCGGCGGCTAGGGACGTGAGGGCGCAGAGACTGCCGCTCCCTCACGCGCCCCGCCTCCTTCTTCGCGAGCATTACTGCTTCGCAGAAGGAGGTGATGGCTTCCCATTCCCTCTCGCTCCGTTCCATGGCTCGCATCAGTGCTGGACGCGAGAGGTCGCCGCCGCCGATCGCCTCCACGAGGACCCGGCGGTGCTCCGCCCAGGCAGGGCACATTCCACCATATGCTCCACCGTGTCCTCTAGACGATCCTCACAATGGAAACACCCGGGCGTATCCTCCCGCTTTATCCTGAACAGGAACCCACCGAAGCACCCATGCTCGGTGAGAACCTGCGTCAGGCGGAAGGTGAGGTCGCCGTGACGCCTCTCTATCCACTCCTCAAAGAGGGGACTTACCGCCGCAATTGTGGCGTGCCCAAGCATCTTGCATTAGGATTTTTTTTCCGATTTTGCTGATTAACGTGATTTTACAGTCGTGCTTTGACGGTTAAAAAATATTGCGTTCCCATAAGTTTTAATGCACAACAAAAAATATCGTTACAGTTATTATCTAATGAATGAGCTCCTTTTTAATTTTTTTCGGGAATTGAAATACAATATTTAAGGAAGTAAGGGCAATACAAGCCCGATGGTGATGCACTTTGTGAGGCGGGCGTTCTCGGTAAATAGTTATTAGTCCACAAGAATATCTATCCCATGTCATAGAGCGCATCACTCAGAATCGTATGTCCCAAAACGATGAAAGGTACCCATCCCCCCCCCCCCCCCCCTGGGAGCTACCCATTCTCACTCAAGGTGTGACTGACGCGTGTCCACCGAATAGCGATGACATGAGTGCTTTTTGGCGGAGAATGTGGTCGGTGCCCGTCAGTCACACTGAAGGTTATTGGATGAGTGTTGTTGAGCGGACGTGTCATTCAATACCAGACATGGAGGCTATTACCGTATGTCCTCTGGATGTGGCCCGTGCAGTTCGTCCGTTGCCTAACATGGAATCTCCAGGACCGGACGGACTACACAATTTCTGGATAAAATGGCGACAAAGGTGACATACCTGCTTAGCCTCGCAATTCCAGTCATCTTTACCGACTCACAGTGTTTTATGAAGACGATTTTTCGGACATTGCTTTTTTATATAAAAAACTGATAGTTTAAGTTATTTCAATGCAATATTTCGTATCCCCATTTCACTAGTATGTTTAGTTTATGAGATATAATTTTTTGAAAATGATGTTTTTTTCAACCAGGTATTTAGAAAAAAAATCATATCTCTGAAACTAAATATGATACGCAATTGTGACCTAAGAAACATCAAAGGAGTTTTTTATGCTACATATTTTAGAGTACAAATAAATCTCTAAACTTCGTTAAATTCAGACTTATACGAGGTTTTCAGTTTTTAGTTTTTATTTTTTTTCTCGGTAATTCCGTCGTATTTGGAAAAGTTATTTATACTAAAATTAGGTCCTTCATCCTCCCTACATACCACAAAAATAACACATCCTAATTGCGTGGAATCTAGAAACCACAACGTTTTTAAGTTCGATCCGTATTCTACGTCGTTAGGGTTGTCACGCGATCATATTATATTAGTTCATATCCGGATCTGAAGTTATGTCTATATTTATACCAAAGTTATCCACACAATCAGAAGAATCGCCAAACTTAACGGGCAGTGGGCAGGGCACATTTATTTATTCATTTATTTATATATGCTTGCATTTTAATGTCATATTTTATTTTCAGAACAACCTCCAACAGAACAATTTAGGGGTTTTTAAAGATCGTATGGAGGAATCTTATTTCTTAGGTTAATAAAATTAAAACTTAGCACAAATAAAAATAAAAATAATGATTGTCATTGCCGATTCTGTTGAACACCGAACTAAACTATCTCTAAAATTCCTTACTTTTGGCTATGAGAATTGTAACGCTATTCTGCAAGAAAAAATATCTAAATTTAAAAATTATTTTGACACGACTAAAATCGAATTTGATAATCGCGACTCAACGTGGTATTTTTTTTTCTTTTGGCTTCGCAACGTGGTACTTGTGCGCTACGCAATGATTTTTTTGAGAGACGAAGGCGCGCGCTAGGATGCAGCCTGGACGTGTTTTATATGAAAATTTTCACTTTTTGTTTGAAAAATATAAAAAAATATTACCCACGTGTTGAGATTTAAATATGCAGGGATATAAGCATTTTCGAGATATAAGCAAAAGAAAAGGAAAATAAAAAATACAGTACTGTCTTTGCCCGTGAAGGCGAGGCCTTAGTGTGAATTTTAGTTCATGATCACTAGTCTTATTCCACACTTTTTAAATCGCGATTAAAAATAGTCAGATTTAATTAAAATAAATTATTAAGTCAAAAAAATTTTGGTGAAAACCGGCAAACTCAGAATAGCAAAATTGACATTTTCACTAAACTTTCAAAATTCAGTGCAATCTTAGTGCTATCAAACTAAAATATAGTTAAGTTGTGTCACTTTTAGTACCGTTTGGTGCCGGACGTAAAGAATAACACCACCCCATTTCTTCCCATGGGTGTCGTAAAAGGCGACTAAGGGACTTACTAGAGAATGGGCAGCAGCGTTTTCTATGCATTTTACCACCATACTGCGATCGCCAACCCGCCTGCCAAGCGTGGCGATTATGGCAAAGCCCCCCAAATTGGGGGAGGCCTAAGTCCAGCAGTGGACGTCTTACGGCTAAAATGGATGGATGGATGGTGTCACTTTTAGTCTATTATAGAATAGAAAATCGTTGTTTGACAGGGATAAACCAAATTTAACAAGGGGACGGCACGACCTTGGGGAAACGGATTTGAATGAAATTTCTTGGTGCAGAAAGAATTTTTGTTTTGAATGTTTCTATCATAATTATCATTCAGAGTCTTGTAAACCTTAAAATGATTTTTGATTATAGAATACTGTATTTATAGTTGTAGTAATAAATTTAAAATATTTACCAAAACACGCATTTTATTTTGTACCGACTTATAAATTTTAATTTTAAATATTATAATTATGATAAATAATTTATATAGTTTACATAATAAAAAAATAAGACGAAAAAGAAAAAAAAGGTCTAGAACATTGTCGCTTACGCCACGGTACGCTCGAACGGAATATAATGTAACTTATACATACAGTGCGGGCTGAACTTTGTATGCGTTTTTCTCAGCTCCTACTGGGCATTGGACGGAAATATTGTACAGTGGTAGTACCCACATGGTATACTACCACTACACAAAATTTCATTCAAATCCGTTTCCCCAAGGTCGTGCCGTCCCCTTGTAAGTGATTTTTAGTTTCGAGAATTTTGTGACAATAGAATCGGCCCGTTATTCGCTTGTCAAAACTACCACCAAAATTTAGTTTTAAAGGGTGTAAAAGTTTTTATGAAAATATGTGCGAACGAAATTGCTGGCCAAGTATAGTTTCAGTATAAATAACTTATCCCAATACTACGGAATTATCGAGACCAAAATAAATAAAAAACTAAAAACCTTTTAGAAGTCTGGATATAACAAAGTTCCTAGGTTAATAGTCGAAATTTTAATAACCAATACGTACCATTAAATAAAAACTGAGTCATCAAAATTCAGATTAGAAAGTGACAACCCTAGCAAAAACAGTTAATTTGGAATAACTTCTAGATTCCACGCAATTAGAATGTGTTATTTTTGTGGTATTTAGGGAAGATGGAGGGCGTAATTTAAGTATAAATAACTTTTCCAAATTTGGTGGAATTACCGAGAAAAAAAATAAAAACGATAAACAAAAAACCTCGTATAAGTCCGAATCTAACGAAGTTCCGAGATTTATTTGTACTGTAAAATATGCAGAAAAAAAAACGCCATAGAAGTTTCTAAGATCACAATTGCGTATCATATTTAGTTTCAGAGATATTTAATTTTTTCTAAATACCCGGTTGAGAAAAAGACGATTTTCAGAAAATTATATCTCAAAAACTAAACATATTAGTGAAATGGGGATACGAAATATTGCATTGAAATAACTTAAACTATCAGCTTTTTATATAAAAAAGCAATGTCCGAAAAATGGTCTTCATAAAACACTGTGCGACTGGGTCGCTACCACTATTCTTTACGACAGGAATTACCCACCGCCTTCATAAACCGGTTTGGTCTGCGGAACCTAAAAACTATAGACCAATTACATGTTTAACGACAGTCTTATATCCATTCTTAGGTCTCAGAATGGATATAAGAAGGGGTCTCGCGGGTACTAAGGAGCTGGTCATTGTAGACATGGCCATAAACTAACAGTTTCAGGTCCAGGAGGGGTGCACATTGGCGTCGAGTCAACGATGAAGTACCTGGGACTAGTCTTCGACAGCCAGTGGAACTTCGTTGAGTATTACCGAAGTGTGGCTCCCAGACTGGAGCGGATCGGGGCTGCCTTAAAGCGGCTCCTGCCCAATATATGGGCTCCAAACGCCTCCTGCCGGCTAGCAAAGGCTCTACGTGGGTGCTGGTGTGGATGCGCTCCCGGAGGCAGTGACCAGCCCGCCGGTTGAGCGCATCCCAGAGGGTCATGGCCATCTGGTTAGTCCAAGAATAAAGTCCACACGCGCTGCAAAGATGTGTCAGCAGTATTGAAGGGGTCCGCTAGGGCCGATGCCTGCCAGGATTGCGGATTTGTTCGAAAGAGTTTCCGTGGCCTTGGTATAGGCAACTGAAGGAACACGGGTTTTATTAGTCAATTAAAATCTTATATGCCCTCAAGCCCGCCCAGAGCGGAAGACGTGTTGTGATGATTTCTCACCCCATAAAAGAAAGCTATGAGGGCTCCGTCTCAAAGCTTTACTCTCTCGGTCGCCCAAATTTACAACTCGGGGCTGAAGGGCAAACCTAACTTTTTAGTTGTTTTCAGTGGAGCAAATTGAATTAAATAGAGACCTGTAATTTTAAGACAAACTGAATAAACAACTTTGTAGTTTTCGTTAAACTAGTTATAAATTACTAATTTTTTGGACGAGCAGAGAGACGAAATAACACATAACCGTTGTTTTTAGCATTTTAGTATATCCTAAAATTTCAACACGTGACTGGAATCGATTAAACCAATAAAAACAAAGAATATTTTAAATACACGTGACCATCCGCGGGGCTTTAAATTAATTAAGCTTACGACAAGCTATTAACTGCACAGACTATACAGATAATTGGCCAACACATTGTGGCTAGGCTAATAGCCGCACGAGTCGATCGATCAGGTGCCGCCGCAGGTCGCCAGATGCCACTGAAAACCAGCGCTGGGGCTCTGTCTCGCATAGGGTCACAGCATTATGCTGAGTGATGGCCGTTTTGCGTGAATGTGACGCATATTTTCCCACACCTTATATTTTATTTCTGTATGTTTCTGATCTTAATGTGCGTCATGTTTGCCGCAAATAAACGTATTTTATTTCTCCTTCTTTCTCTCTTCTAGGTGAACCTACATTTGCCGCCGTTAGTCCGTGGGTGACCATGGTACCTACTAAAATTGAAAGCATGTTAAGCCGTTGGTCCCGGCTATCTATCATGGATCTTTGACAGTCGTAACAGTTCGTTTGAAATCCGAACGGGACTGCACGGTGTAGCTTGACTTGAACTACATAATTTATTAAAAACTAGCTTCTGCCCGCGACTTCATCCGTGTCAAATTTATTGCTCCCCCGATCCACCCCGTCGCATCGAAACGCGTGCCCATGTAAGGTCTTCGTATTCGTGACTTTTTTTCTTTTTGCTCAGTTTCTAAGGGTCCTGGCGAGATGTTATATAGTTTATAGCCTTCCTCGATAAATAGGCTATCCAACAGTAAACGTAGTTCCTGAGATTAGTACGCTCAACCATATAAACTCTTCAGTTTATATTTTTAGAACTAATCCTAATGCTACTACTACTAATCCTCCATGATTTTAATTTACACAGCGCACAAAACGGATATTCTCAAAAGACATATATTTTCTGAAAACCAGCGCTGGGGCTCTGTCTCGCATAGGGTCACAGCATTATGCTGAGTGATGGCCGTTTTGCGTGAATGTGACGCATATTTTCCCACACCTTATATTTTATTTCTGTATGTTTCTGATCTTAATGTGCGTCATGTTTGCCGCAAATAAACGTATTTTATTTCTCCTTCTTTCTCTCTTCTAGGTGAACCTACATTTGCCGCCGTTAGTCCGTGGGTGACCATGGTACCTACTAAAATTGAAAGCATGTTAAGCCGTTGGTCCCGGCTATCTATCATGGATCTTTGACAGTCGTAACAGTTCGTTAGAAATCCGAACGGGACTGTACGGTGTAGCTTGACTTGAACTACATAATTTATTAAAAACTAGCTTCTGCCCGCGACTTCATCCGTGTCAAATTTATTGCTCCCCCGATCCACCCCGTCGCATCGAAACGCGTGCCCATGTAAGGTCTTCGTATTCGTGACTTTTTTTTCTTTTTGCTCAGTTCCTAAGGGTCCTGGCGAGATGTTATATAGTTAATAGCCTTCCTCGATAAATAGGCTATCCAACAGTAAACGTAGTTCCTGAGATTAGTACGCTCAACCATATAAACTCTTCAGTTTATATTTTTAGAACTAATCCTAATGCTACTACTACTAATCCTCCATGATTTTAGTTTACACAGCGCACAAAACGGATATTCTCAAAAGACATATATTTTCCCGTTTTTACAACATTTTTCATTGATGCTTCGCTCCTTTTCGTAGCGTGTTGTTATACAACGTTATTTTTAGTATATGCGAAACCTGAATATAGTTTGTTCAGAATCAGTAACTGAATCGATTCCAATAATTTTTACACCATGTTATATTTTGTCCCAAAAATATTTAATTACGCTTAAAAGTTAGTATCCGCAATCATCTGTTTGCACACGGGTCACGAGTTCACGACAGGTCATAGCGCGGGCTAGGCGGCGTGTGCGCACTGACTGCGGGACGGCGACGGCGCTCCCCTCAGTCGCCCGAATGCCATCGATTGATGCATACGTATCGCGAGCGCGCGACCGCCGTGAGCCCTGGCTAAAGTGTTTTGTTTAGATTTTAAAATTATCATGTCTCTCTCGTACTCAAACGTCCGTACACTCGCTGTTTGTGGTGGTGTGGCAGTGCGTCAGTGCTTATGAGAAAGACGGGCCCTTTTTTAACAGTTGCTTCAGTTTGTTTGAGTGAATAGTGATTACGCCAATTATTGTAGATAGTGATGACTAACATTTTTAAACACGCAAAGATAGTCAAGGGTACAAATTTATTATTTGTTTACAGCCTGCTGTGGTTCAGTAATGCGATGTTTAACAATTTTCATCCATTTTGAACTTTAAGTTGTTGACATAAGGTGCAACAAATGGCATTGATTACATTTTACCACTTACTACTGCATTTACGAATAAATTACATAATAATATCTACCTACACTTGACCATTACGACAGTCCAAAGCCTGCAAGCGTGATGGAAAATGTTTATCACCAACTAATACATAAACAATCACTGTGGCAAATTATTATCAATGAGTGAGAGTGAGAGCCGCGCGCGCGGCTGGCGTGGTGCCCTGCGGTAGGCTGCACATGTTTTTGCGAGGACAATCAGGTACCGTAACAAGCTTATAACTTTGTGATTATTAATGATACAGTTTTGAAAATTTTTTCATAGATTCTTTACATAAAAATACTAGACCCGTGTTTCGGGTTTCGCATTTGAATGAATGAATTTATAAATGAAGAAATCTTGACTTTTGTAAAATAAGGTTAACAGAACATTATTTTTTGTGAACTAGCTGTGCCCGCGGCTTCGCATTGATATCGGAAATTGTCCCACGAGAACGTGTTGCCGAGAGAAAAAGTGGCCTTCGTTACCCATTATAACATCAGCTATCTGCGAAAATCCCGTAAAAATCGATCCAGCCGTTTCGGAGATTAGCTGGAACAAACAGACATAAGTTTAAAAAATGTTTTTATGTTCTAGTTAGCGTATATTCTTTCACATGCATTCAGAAAAATGCCATTATTTGGACGTTACGAACAGCCACTCGATTTTATTTATTTGTATAGATTAAATGCATGCTCTATTGCGTCTAAAATCTTAGGTAACTAGATTTTCCTAAAATAAAAATCGAGTTTGCCAGTTCTAGCCATTGTACATTAGTAGATAGACGTTGCAATAGCTAACATCTTTTCAGAATGATTCTGCATTTATTTTTTATTATTATTATATTAGTGTTAGTGATACTTGCTGCCTATTTCCGATACTGCCGTGCCGGGAGACTGATGGCCAAGATCCCTGGTCCTGCGAGACTGCCCGTAATTGGACATTTGGTTGCTATGTGGAAAAGTCCTGGTATGTTTTCATTTTAAATACATCTAAATAACTAAATATTTATCAGTATTAGCCTAAAGTCTATTCAAATCCTAATTTCTTATAGATTTTATATACAGAATAGTATTTTAGAATTCAGTGTTCGCTAGTGAGGTCGCGCGTGAGTTTTAGTCCTACACCCTAATTGCGTAACACTCTATCAATCAGAATCTGAATCGTATTAAAGACTAGCTGATGCACGCGGCTTCGCCCGCGTGGATATCGGTTATCGCGACCAAAAGTAATTATGAAATTTAGATCCCGTTCCCGCAACCCATTGGAACCTATTCCAGAAACAAAAAGAAGCCTATATCTTAGTCCAGGCTATAATCTATCCCTGTACCAAATATCAGCCAGATCAGAAATTTTTCATTGATTTTAATTTTTTTTTTCGTGTGATTCTATTTTTTTTTTTTCTAAAATAGCCTATGTTACTCTTTATAATATCAGCTATCTGCCAGTGCATTTACCGTCGAAATCGGTCCACCCCTTTCGACGATTAGCCGGAAGAAAGAGACAGACAAAAAAAATTGTGTTTTTTATACTTTCATATGCATTTATGGAAACGCTGTTCATTTGAAATTACAAACAGATACTAAAATTTTATTTATATGTATTGATTTTTTTCTAATCCATTGCGTCATTTGTTCGAATAAATTGTCGGCTCACCAACGTAAATAACGCAATGAATGTTGATAAACTTTCAAAATGAAACAATTTCCTACTGATAGCAAGTTACGTAATTACCCCTCTGGAATCGAAGCAGATCGAGCAAACAAGATGAGATGGGTTTTTCCAGTATAAAATTTTGAGCAGCGACCTTTTTTTTGTGGGACGGAATTCATCAAATGAGTTCTCCCGCTCTGGGCGGAGCGGGAGGGCGTGTCAGACTTTTATTGACTAAAACACCTCGTGTTCCTTCAGTTGCCTATACCCCAGGGCTATGGTAACTCTTTCGAACAAATCTCGCTACCCTGGCAAATGAGTAGTAGCCTAGAGTTAACTCTACTCTGTCTAATCCTTCGCGAAATACGAGCGTAATGTTACGTGTGTGATTTTTTGCAGAACAACTTTTCGCATATCTGCGAATATGGCACAAAAATTATGGCCGACTGTGGAAACTTGACGGAGTTCATTTACGTGCTATACATATTTATCATCATGAAGATGTAAAGGTAATATTTATTTGAATTCATTTATTATCACCAACAATTCACTAGACAAATACAAACACATACTTAATACATTTAAAAAAATAAAATAAAAAGATAGTCTAACAAAAATCACACTTGCGTAAAACAATGACTCAGAGAAATTCAAATCAAATCAAATGAGAAGTCATTTATTCAAACTAGGCTGCTGAGTCAGCACTTTTTGAACGTCCAATTAGTTTTCTTGCTAAATAAAAGTGAAAATATTTAAAAAGAAATCTTCATTACAAGTGATGTAATTGTGATACAAAATGATATTACTGATGTACAGCGAAACCCTTCTGAACGTTACACAGTATCCGCCTTTTTTTGGATGGGAAATTATTATATGACGTGTCCCGCTCTGGGTCTAGTACCCGCCCTGTAGCGGAAGGCCGTGTCAGACTATTACTGATTAAAACCCACCTGTGTTCCTTCATTGGCCCATGTATCAGGGCCACGGTACTTCATTCGAACAGATCTCGCGACCCCGGCAGGCATCGGTCCTAGCAGACCCCTTCAGTACTGCTGACATCTCTTTGAGGCACGCGTCGACACGGGCCTGGTCCTTACCGGGTGGCGAGCTACCCACCCCATGAGCCGCCCGCAGGCCTGCGCCTACGGTGGCTGGGAGTCTGCAATCGACTCCCGACGCCCAGACACAGTATCCGCATTCAATCGTAATTTATTTTTCCACTTACTTTCAGTTGATACTTTCTACAACTACTCACAATGAGAAACAAGTGCCATACAACTTCTTGCAAGGTTGGCTTGGCGAAGGATTATTAGTCAGTAATGGTAAGTAGAACAATTAAAGTTCCTTGGGTTTTACATCACCGCATCACCATTAATCATTTGCAATGGCGTAAAGCGATTCTGAAACAGCTCTTTGACTTTCGTTTCTCCGACGACAACTCGTCGATAGAACCTTTAACCGGCAATCGCTTCATCGTCTGAACTGTTGGTCTATCCCTGAGTTTAAACTAAGGTGGCATAAAATATTTATTATACAATAGCTTTTGCCAATGTACTGCCGAGATGAAAAGTACTCCCCTAGTAGCCTCATTTATAAACTGTGTGCCAAACATCCAAATCCGTTAAGTAGTTTTTGCGTGAAAGAAAAACAAACTTTCACATTTATAATGTTAGTAGGATGTAGTACTGTTTTCGTTCATTGTTAACACCTTGAACTGACGACGTGACAATAAAAAAAAAATTACTATTCAGTAACATCGAAAGTAATCCTCGGCCTTTATCACGAATGAATGTAGGACATGAAAAAAAAAAAGGATTTCAGTGTCTGGGCGCACAATTGTCAATGAATTGCCTAATTTTATTTTATTTATGTATGATTTAGTAATGAGCAATCCATTCGTGGTCCGTGTGGAGCCGACTGTGAAGAATAGCATTTCTTCCCGTTGCATTGTTGCCGTAAAATGCGACTAAAGGACTTTATAGAGAATGGGCAGCAGCGTTCTCTATGCATTTTACAACCATACTGCGATCGCCAACCCGCCTGCCAAGCCCCGATTATGGCAAAGCCTATAGCCCATATCCAGCAGTAATCGTCCGGCTGAAATGATAACCACTTGACAGTCCTTGGCCACTATAGTTGCCAAAGTAAAACTGCTCTCAGCAGTCCGTGGCCACTTTAGTTGCCAGTTTCAAATTTCACGGCACTGTTCCGATTTTTCCGATTTGTCGATACTATGAGAACAAATTGAACAAACCCTCTATTTCTATGTCACTCTAACAAACCACGGAATGCTTGTCTGCGAACAATATCATACTTCTTGTGAAAGTTGTAGCGAAAAAAGCGCCGGAACGTCAGTCTTGATACGCGGCTGTCGTGTTGTTGTGTGTGCGAAGTGTTTATGTCAATTTTTTTATATTTATCGTGTCCTAAGTACTTGAATTATACAACATTAATTTTTGTTTATGCGAAACCCGAAACACGGGTCTAGTATTTTTATGTAAAGAATCTATGAAAAAAAATTCAAAACTGTATCATTAATAATCACAAAGTTATAAGCTTGATAAGTTACCTGGTTGTCCACGCAAAAACATATGCAGATCACCACAAACAGCTAGTGTACGTACCATCTCCGTGTAATGGACGTTTGAGTACGAGAAAGACATGATAATTTTAAAATCGAAACAAAACACTAAGGCCCGCTGCGGGTGCGCGCGCGCTCGCGTTTAATTAAATATTTTTGGTACTAAATATAACATGGTGTAAAAATTATTGGAATCGATTCAGTTACTGATTCTGAACAAACTATATTCAGGTTTCGCATATACTAAAAATAATCTTGTATACTAAAATGATAATAAATTCATAATAAATTCTTTATTGGCATAAAATGTGTACAAACAAAGTGAAGCCCTGACTCCTGCGCTAGGTAAAACACCTGTGTTACAGGAGCCAGTGTCTTCTCCCAATCAGTAGGTTCGGGAATTTATGCGATATACATTGTTTATATTTAATTTAAGATTAACAAAAAATATAATTAAAATAGCAAAATAATAGTTACATTCATTATTAAAATAAGTTTAAAAAAATGATTATAAAAATAGTTATTAAATACATGACAAAAAAAAAACGAAGGAAAAATTATGATACCAATTGATTATATTGTCAACATACATACATGTGTGTGAGTGGGGAGTGTAAATATGTGTTGGTGTGTGTAGTGTGGTAGTGTGTGAATGGAGGTTAGTGAGAGGTTGTGTACGTGGGTGATGTCTGAACTTGTTGAACTTAAATATACCTTATATTAAAATTGATTCCGTTTGACTGTATGCTTGTGTCGGTAGCCACGACTTAGTTTTAGATTTAGCTTCTCTTGTTATAAGAGGATTGATATTAAGAACATTATTTGTTTTATCATAAATGTGACTGGATAAATACGTGTGTTGCCTTCTAGCAGCTGCGGTGTGAAACTTAGCTGAACGGCAAACATTCCTTATAGTTCGCTTACTCAAAACTTGCTTATTTAATGGTGTGATAAGATGCTGTTTGGTGACTAAATGTAAAACATACATTTGCCGTACAGTGAGAACTTGACATTTGTCATATAAAGTTGTAGTGGGGAATCTAAAAGGCCTAAATGTCATTACTTTAAGCACAGATCTTTGAGCCCTTTCAAGTCGAATCATGTGCGTTTTGCATGCCCAACCCCAGACACCAATGCAATACCCGATCACCGACTGAACCAGTGCGAAATATACCGTGCGTAATAGCTCATAGTCAGCGACATGTCGAAGAGTCTTGAATACCCATATTAGTTTTCTAATTCGCGCGGTAGTTACCTCTATGTGCTGGCGCCAAGTGAACTTTTCGTCAAGTAGTATTCCTAAATATTTAATAGCGTTTGATTGAGGAATAGGTACACATGAGCAGGACGCGCAGTTTTTGGGGGAATTACATACGTGTAATTTAACGCAGATATGGTAGGCTGAATTTTAGAGAAACTAAATTGGATTAGGGTCGATTTTGCAAGGTTTAAGGTTAGTAGGTTAGTCCTTAGCCATTGGCTCACATTAAGCAGGCCTGACTCGGCTCTTTGTTGAACCTCATCCCAAGTCTCTCCATGAAATACGAGTGCTGTATCATCAGCATATGTAAAAATTTTACCATTTTCAAGAGCTAACTGACACAGATCGTTTATGTAGACCAGAAAGAGACTGGGACCAAGAATACTACCCTGTGGTACCCCATAGGTGACCAGAGCATCCAAGCTAACGTGATCTCGTATTTTCACTCTCTGAGTACGTTCACAGAGAAAGTCTTTAAAAAGTTTTAAGGCCGTTCCCCGAACACCGATTCGTTCCAGTTTGTCCACAAGAATAGGTATCGAAACGGTGTCGAAAGCCTTGGCTAGGTCAAGAAAAATGCCGATGCACTTTTTTCGACCATCCAATTGGGATGTAATATGGTCCACAAGTTGCCCGACAGCATCCTCAGTGCTTTTTCCGGACCTAAATCCAAACTGGGCATCCGACAATATCTTGTTGCGTTCTAAAAAGCTAATTAGCCTAGTATTCAAAACTTTTTCTAGAACTTTAGACATTGTTGAAAGGACCGAAATAGGCCGGTAGTTTCTGACATCTTCCTTAGACCCGTTCTTGTGGACAGGTGTAAAGATTTTTTGAATACTCGGGGAAAGACTCCTTGCAAAATACATAATTCGAAGAGTTTTGTTAAATGGGGAACAATTATATGTCTTGATAGTTTGAGGAACTTAGCAGGAATAGCGTCCCAACCGACGGCGCAGTCATTATTTAAATTGAGTATCAATGCTTCAATTTCAAGCTCTTCTGGGGGAAGTAGGACTATCGAGTTGAGATTCGTGGTTATGCCTGGCTTTTGAGATAATATGTTAGTAAAGGAAGTCATGGTGTTAGTAATATTGTCAGCTAGGTGTTTGCCTATATTGGAGAAGTACTTATTTATATCCTCTATCGAGTTGGAATTACTACTCGTATGTCGAATAAGGTTGTCGGCTACTGATTTTTGTTTTTTCTGTTGTATTATAGTTTTAACAGCGTTCCACTTGTCTTTATTATTTTTTGAGTTTTGTAGGAGGGATTTTTCATACTGTCTTTTTAATTGTCGTATTATCTTGTTGCAAAAATTACGGTATCTTTTATAAGATGTTTCGACGATATAATTTTGTGGGTTTAACGAAAACTTTTTATGGAGTTTATCCCTGTGGCGAATGCAACGGAGAAGTCCTGGAGTTAACCAGGGTTTGAGCAATCGTTTCCGGCTAGGTCTATTATGTACAGTTGAATGTGTATCCAAAGTTGCAGCAATTGTATCAATAAAAAGAGCGGCAGCGGTATTTGCTTCAGCGTCTTTATTAATAAATGAGAAATTGACCGACTCCAGATCTTTTACAGCCGCGTCAAAATTGATCCTTGTCAGCGTGGTTACTTTTTAATGATCTTTAAGATTTGGGCTGTGTGTTAATGTTGTAAGATTATAACAACAAATAATTTACTATCGTAATAAGTTGATTGTAAAATTATAAGCAAACTGATGTTTCCAGTGGGCGACATTCATGTGTAAAATTACTTCACAACTCACAAAATAAGATGATTTGAAGTGTTATTTATTTATTACAATGCAGTTAAACAAATATTTTACATTCATAGCAGAGTGCATCATTTTTGAGCGAGTATGTTAGATTTTAAGCACGATCGATTTACGATCCCCAATAAAAATTAGGGTCGACGTTGTCTTTTGTTTGGATAGTTTTGACTTTAAATTAATACCGATACAAATGATTTTGGCACCACCAGATAGAAGAATTAGTCTAGTTTTTACTAAAATAGTTTAATTATAGACTTTACGATATTTTTGTAGTATTATCATCATAAATATAATATTTGTTTATAAAAAATAGTCAGAATGGTTGATTCAAGTTAAAAATACCATATTATTTTATACATTTTGGCTCTTATTCTTATCATTTCCAAATTCTTTATTAAATCAGCTTTCCGATCGTAGCTTTTATTTTGACAAAGCTTATATAGTTTGCGAGATATAAACATTTCTTTGTCGCGACGGCGTCCGGCGATATGCGATTGAATCGTGTCCCGCGGGCGCGGACTGTTGACAGTATATTTTTTCGCGCGGCCGGACTGTCAAGTGGATAATAATGATTCGATTTGTTGTAATTTAATAGCACTATCGAAAGAACTTTCTTCAAACACGAACCATTAATTTTATTTAAAATAACCTAATGACAAGCACTTTTCAGCCCAAAAGTTGAAGCTAGTTGTACATTCCCAAGCGTAGTAGGTACCTATGGAAAAGAACGGGCAAGAAATTCCACGGACACTCTTATAAATCAAAATTTAGGTACAAAAAATTGGTTACATCATTTATGCTAAAATTATACATGTGAGAATGATATAAACAGACATTCACATTAAAAGCTTTCGTAATAAAACGATTCATAAATTAAAATAAGCCGTTGTAGCGGGAGGAAACGCCCCGGTGTTTCCATTGCGAGGATCGTCTGGAGGACAGGGTGGAGCAAACGGTGGAGGTGTGCCCTGCCTGGGCGAAGCACCACCGTGTCCTCGTGGAGGCGATCGGCGGCGGCGACCTCTCGCGTCCGGCCCTGTTGCGAGCCATGGTACGGAGCGAGAGGGCATGGGAAGCCGCCACCTCCTTCTGCGAAGCAGTAATGCTAGCGAAGGAGGAAGCGAGGCGCGTGAGTGAGTGGCAGTCTCTGTGCCCTCACGTCCCTAGCTGCCGCAGGAGAAGACGCCCCGGGCGTCGGGAGTCAATAGCGGACTCCCGGCCACCGTAGGCGCGAGCTTGCGGGCGGCGACCAATGGGTAGCTCGCCGCTCGGTAAGGACCAGGCTCGGTTCGACGGCGCGCAGTGTTCCACGCGCGCCTCAAAGAGATGTCAGCAGCAGTGTAGGGGTCTACTAGGACCGATGCCTGCCGGGGTCGCGTGACTGTTCGAAAGAGATACCGTGACCCTGGCACATGGGCAACTGAAGGAACACGGGTGGGTTTTAGTCAGTAAAAGTCTGACACGCCCTCCCGCTCCGCTCAGAGTGGGAGAAGTCATTTGATGATTTCCCATCCAAAAAAAAAGCCGTTGTAGCTGTTGACCAGTCCCTACTGACGACGCCCGTTCACGAACATGTCATACTTATTCCCTTAGGAATTATCTATTTACTATTCTCAATTTTAAATCATCGAGGAAACTAATGTCGTAGAACTGTTTCAGAATCGCGTAAACCCACTGGTTTTCAAAAAGAGTTAATTCTGTAAAACTATATAACTATATTTATATAAATAGCAAATGCATACATACTTGGATTCGATCAGCACCATCAACTCTCCGAAAGCTGCATGCCCATTACTGCAGGACTTTTATGCAGTAAGCATCCAGCTTATTGCTCGAAATTAGCTGTAGGTCCTGCACTTTTCGTATCATCAGCCAACTAATACATGAGGTGTTTTAAAACCGTTTGATTCAGACAGGTGACAAATGGCAGCAACGTCGGAAAATGTTAACTCCAGCCTTCCACTTCAAAACCCTGAACGAATACTTTAACACTTTTTCTGAACAAACTGAGGTTTTACTGGCCACCATAGCGAATGAAGTTGACACAGAGAGAACCGATTTGGCTCTATTTTTCATTTCTATCAAAAGCAGCGCTGCTTATCATGTGTGGTATGAAAATAATTAATTTATGTGATTATATATAACGCACGCTTACGGCGCTTCTCTATTTTAGAGTCTCTCTTCAATCCAATGCCAGAGGAACTTTGAAAATAAACTAATAAAATGTTGGTTTTTGTATTTTCAGAAACCTCACTGTGTACGAAAGGCACACGAAACTCCTACTTTTGACAGTTACTTACAAGCTATATCTACACAAAATGGGGGAATGTGTGGTAAAACGAATGACTAAGCCGATGTATATAATCGATTCCATTTACAAACTATCGTTGACCGCAAGACGCGAAAAATCAGTTTTGCTAGATTTGCACAATTTCACAAAAGAAATCATACAAAAGAGAAGGGAAAACAGAAACGTTAGTAATGCTATAGACTTTCAAGATAACATGACGTATGAGGACGATAAAAAGCCGGCTTTGCTAGATTTATTGCTGGATGAGGAACAGAAAGGTATGATAAATGATGATGGAATTAGAGAAGAAGTCGATACATTTCTGTTTGAGGTAAGTAGCCAATGATTTGGGAGACTAGCCTTATGCACTATAAAATATGCTTAGAAATCTGTAATTACGTAATTATATATGCAATACTTTGTCTATTCCAGGGTCACGACACCACAGCAACAGCACTTACTTTTATGCTCATGAGCATCGCCAACGAGCCAGAAGTACAGGTGATGACCATACTTATCACGTTTTTAGATTCGCTTTGATTTAATATTTGCTGTATTAACACACTAAACGTGGTTTCTCCCACAAAGGGAGTATTTTTTGGCACGAAAAAATCAAACACTGGTGCTATCATTTTCTTGACCGACATCATTGAAACCACAGAGCAGAAGAGCCGTACCGGCACTCCCTAGAGACGGCAGTACTAATGTCTTGAGCACACAACTTCTGCCACGAACCGCGAGACCACCAAGACGTCTACTTACTCTAGTGCGACTATTATGTGGCAGCATAGAAAACCAAAGCTTAAAAGCATTTCATTTCTGAATTCCAGGACTCTATATGTGAAGAGTTGCATGGCATATATGGAGACTCTCAAAGACTACCAGCCATAGAGGACTTAAACAAGATGAAGTACCTGGAGTGCTGCATCAAGGAATCACTACGGCTATACCCCAGTGTGCCGTTCCTTTCCAGATATCTCACTGAAGAAGTTGATATAGGTATTAAAATGAAATATTATTAAAAACTCCCTGTTATCTTCTAATGTACTATTTGCATTGTGTACACTGTACACTATCCATCGAGTTTAAGGAAAAAATCTGCTTTGAAGAGCATCCATTCGGCTTCCGGTCACTCATAGCTGTGTGACATTCCGTTCTAAAGCTCAATCGACGCTCGATATCCTCAAAAATATAATTATTTTAAGTCGTCCCATATAAACAATGCTTACTCGACCCAAATGTGTGGGATGACTTTTTGACGCGATTACGATGTTATTTGATTGCTGTATATTCGGTGACCCCGAATAACCATTTTACTAACCAAAAATCTTGTTCTTATTTCCGCAGCTGGCTACAGGATCCCGAAGCACACTCTGGTGGATATCCACGTGTTTGACATCCATCGTGACCCAGCGGTGTTTCCTGAGCCTGAGAAGTTCCGACCAGAGAGATTCCTGCCACAGAACGCGATTAAACTCAATCCTTATAGCTACATTCCGTTTAGTGCTGGCCCCAGAAACTGTATAGGTCAGTAATTCAGTATCGTGCACATTTTTGTACGATTTTCTCAATGTGTACCCAGATTACAGTCGATAGTCGTTCGGGCCGTCAGGATCCCGAAAGTCTGACATCGGTATCGTTTTACCCTGGGTTGTGGAAGTCAGATAGGCAGTTGCTCCATGCAAAATACTAATATTCAGCTACATCCCGTTAATCTGAAAGCCAACCCAAACATAGTTGGGAAAAGGTTAGTCAAGTGATAATGAATCGCACACAGATCACTATATGTCTTAGGGCAGATTTTACCAACGTCAGATATCTTTTATCCTGGGAATTAAATCGACGTTTGACAGTTCAGTACGAATAAATAGTCAAAAATTCAAAATTTATTCTCTGTATATGACTTATTCTAGGTACAAAAGTTTGGTGAAATTCACCCTAAAGTAAATTATAATAATCCACTGTTTTCCTTGTTTGATATTTTTTTATCAATCTCTCAAAGTAATTATTTAAGCCATTTTAGAAATTGTACTACAATAGAACACAAAACATCACGCTTGTATTCCCCAAAGGGTAAGGCAGAGCCGCGATTGTATATCCATATTGTGATAGTTATGTTTAAATCCCATCTAGGTAGAGTAGCAGTGGCGAAAGCACCATATAACACGATTCCTACCGGCTTGCCTTCGGGGATTCGCATTGGTAACTCTATCACTATTAAAAATACAATAGTATGTAAATAGTGGCTACTGTTGTCAATAAATATAGTTACACTACGGGTATTTAATTCGGCATAACATTCAAACAACAAAAAAGGTTATTTATAGCTTCGTATTACAACAAAAGAGAAATGTTCTAAATTAACCCGGCGCACAAAGGGGCAGAACCATGAATTCGTTGGCAAAAAGTCCCACGCGCAAAATGTTACCTATTGCTCTGGTTTATAACTCATAAAGAGCAGGTAGAACGAGACGTCCGATAATGCTTCTCTTTCCGCGATTCAAAAGTAAAACAATCGAGACCCGTCAGTCGAAACTTACGCCTCTCACAGACCGTACGATTTTGACAAATTTTAAACTATTTTTATCGTTAAGTTTGAGTATTCATTAAAAAATTATAATGGAAGCCTCGGCAACGGGTGAGTCATATAATTATGCTTTTAAACAATGTATTTTAGACATATTTATTAGTTGGTTATTAGTTTTAACATTGAATTATTAAAATGTTTGACTATTTTGTTTGTTTTTGAGTAAACATAAGGTGTTTGGTTCCACTAGCTGTCACTAGTTGCAATGATTTTAGTCTATTATTATACCCGATACTGTACTCTTTTAAATGATAACAATTTTTTTTTTGCCCATATTTGCCCCTGTTTATGTAAATCACAGATATACTAGCACTCAAACGTAGTAAATTTAAGTAATATTTTTAAGTAGGGTAAATAAGTTTTTTTTTTTTGTTTTAGGATTTGGATGCTCTCATATTTTTATATCACGGATGGATTTATATAACAAAATGGTAGAGTCTGGTCATGAAAAACTCGACGACCAAGTAGCATTTTTGAAGGAATACCTAATCGAACGTACTAGATGCCCGGAATGGAAATATCCAGAGCTGAGTACAAGAATATCTTATTTCACTGCCGATTTCAAGAAGATGGTACATTAAATGTATAAATGTATATTGCATTATTTTGTTTATTTTACTTTATTAAATCCTTATCTATCGCAGTTCATTTTTTTATATTAAAAAAGTTAAGATTTTTTTTTTTAATTAATATTTTTTGTGGAATTTTATATATAAACAACAGTTTTAAAACAGAAATATTCATTGTGATGATAGCTAATATCGAAAAATGATGAACAAAGGGAAAAAATAATTTTTGCCAATTTTTCATGACATCTGCCCCACTGTGCGGCGCCCAAACGTCATAATCGGGAACTAAAAATTCATACAACAGCGATCCCGTAATGATGTCACTTTAGGTCACGTGGCACCGCTTTTTTTTTTTTTTTTTTTTTTTTTTTTTTTTTTTTTTTTTTTTTTTTTCAGGATGGGAAATCATCAAATGACTTCTCCCGCTCTGGGCGGAGCGGGAGGGCGTGTCAGACTTTTACTGACTAAAACCCACCCGTGTTCCATCAGTTGCCCATGTGCCAGGGTCACGGTATCTCTTTCGAACAATCACGCGACCCCGGCAGGCATCGGTCCTAGTAGACCCCTACACTGCTGCTGACATCTCTTTGAGGCGCGCGTGGAACACTGCGCGCCGTCGACCCGAGCTTGGTCCTTACCGGGCGGCGAGCTACCCATTGCTCACCACCCGCAAGCTCGCGCCTACGGTGGCCGGGAGTCCGCTATTGACTCCCGACGTCCGGGGCGTCTCCTCCTGCGGCGGCTAGGGACGTGAGGGCGCAGAGACTGCCACTCCCTCACGCGCCCCGCCTCCTCCTTACGTGGCACCGCTTGATATGTACGAGAGCAAGCCGCTGTACAACGGGTTATGACAGAGACAGGTATAGAAAAATGCGTCAGCGAGAACGAAATAGAGGAATATTGCATATTTTATTCGGTTTTCAGCTGTTCAATTTAACTGTATTTAATTCATTACATTCCTATATTAATTTTAGAATGATAGTAAGTATTCTTTATTGATGAGTCAGTAAGTTAAAGCCGAATTCGCTTCGGCTTCTCTTTTAGAAAAATTTACACCTCGCCGCTGTAGAGTAGATTCAAGCAGGCACAAATCCAAACTCCCAGTCTTACTGAGAAATTAATAGAAATCACAATAATACTTGAAATTGTATAATTTGAGGTAAGAATCCTTGCAGTTAGTAGTCAGACTGATATCTTAACCGCCCCAGTACCATGCAAGCGTTCAATTGATAGTAAATAGTCACGTTCCTTCATTTCAGGTCAAAAGTTCGCCATGATGGAGATGAAAACTGTTTACTTTAGACTTGGTACTGCGGACAAACCATCCTATTTACGTACGGTTTGGACCTAGGGAAAGCCTTACTAAAAAAATGAAATAAAAGTTAGCTAATCATAGTTGTGTACTACGTGAGCTCGACCAATGAATGTGCGAATAACACTTATGCGACAAAACTGTACTGCGACTCACAATAGTTCGAATGCACGCTTGTGTCACACACTCGAGCTCACATAGTACACTAGGTTAGGTTAGGTTAAAACTGTGACCTCCTGCTAGAAACGACTAGATTCAGTGTGTCGCACAAGCGTGCATTCGAACTATGGTGAGTCGCAGTACAGGTTTGTCGCACAAGTGTTATTCGCACATTCATTTATCGAGCTCACGTAGTACACTCGTTGTTTGTTGTCTTATATTAGTTGATGTTGGTTATTAGTTAACCAGACTCAATCAAATTAAATTCCGCTACCCGCTACACACTTACTCACCCAGCCGTACACACACAGTACACACATTTACTCGACTGACCACATAAACACACCTCGTTGTAATTTGTTTTTTTTTTAATGCGTTTGTTTTGTTTACATTATGAGCTCCAAAATCTTACTAACATGATTATTATGATACCCAAATTGGAAGAGGAAACTGTCTCTCCTAAATATAAATTACTCAGTGATCTATTTAGGTGTCGTGGGGCTTTCGAGACCGGGATCGTTATACCGGATTCGACCTATTAATAAAATGAATATTTTTAGTACCTAGTATTTTGGGACCACAAGTAAAATTAACAAAGTTATGTCTTGAAAACTCAAATAAAAATTTGAAGTTATACTTCAATTTTTTTGGTTGACCATAATTTAATTTAACAAACAAATAAAATTATTTTTATAAAACGATTTATTTTTGTATTTTATTTCAACAATGGCAGCCTTCTGTAAGAATTAAACCTAAACCAACAGCAATTACACATAATAATGCAATTCTGCAACCAGGACCATTTAAAATATTTTAGGTATAGTAATTGACAACAAATTGAAGAATGATGGAAGGATTGATGGAAGGAACACGTAGGAGTATGCAGTAAGCTTGATAAGTTTGTATATGCTCTTCGCTAGTTAAGACTAGTGTCCAGTAAAACAGTCCTAAATGCTATGTGCAGTCCTAAATCATGGGTATGTTTCATCAGTATTACATTATAGTGATATAGGATTCCCAATGGATGTGGAAAGAACATACATAGTGCAAAAAAAAAATGTATCAGATTCATGAGTGGAGCAGAATACTTTGATCATTGCAGGTCATTTAAGGACTTAAAAACTCTCCCATTGCTATCT
This sequence comes from Aporophyla lueneburgensis, assembly GCA_932294355.1. Classification (NCBI taxonomy): domain Eukaryota; kingdom Metazoa; phylum Arthropoda; class Insecta; order Lepidoptera; family Noctuidae; genus Aporophyla; species Aporophyla lueneburgensis. The sequence continues at coordinate 6,771,005 of OW028746.1, forward strand.
CTGTATATTTTTGAAACTTTTCTGAATTGGTCAATTTGCCCACACTCATAGCTTTAATCAAATGTGTGTTTAACCAGAATAAATGAATCAACTAAAATACTTTGACAAAATTATGAGTTATTACAGTAATAAAATCATATCACAAAATTATTTATGCAAATTAAAGAACAAATCGCTTAAACATTTAACCAAACAAATTCATGAATGCATGACTTCCTGACACATCAACGACCTAACATGCAATGTGATGTATATTTTTGATTTAACTATTAATATTTTGACATTTAAAAAAATGTACTTTGATGAATCTTAACCTGTCTATTAATTTGTCATTTAAATTATAATCTCATAAACTTAATACAACATTTCGTAACTTTATACAATATTCTTACAATGTACAGACGCCAACACATTAAGCTACTACAATCTGTCAGATTTCTTTGATAGATTTTCGACTTTATTTCTAGAGCATTAGGTTCAAGGTTCATTGGGAAAAATTGACAGTTTCGGGTAGCTTGACCTGGTGGCGTCTGTACCTATTTCTGATTTGCATGTTAGCTTATTATTTAATATTTCTACATCAGCAATGGTAGTATGTGTGAAACAATGTTTATAGTAAGATCTTAATGTACCAAATACCTACTGAAAAACAAATAGAAATAAAAAGTCCATGACTTCCTCGAGTATCTCGGACTTTGAAGTCACGATTCTGCCATCTTCGGTTCCAAGTTTCGTCAGATGGGATATGGGATCCTTGCTGAATGAACACTATCGACCCCGGTTCTGCAAAATCGCGAACTCACGGGTCACGGGTGTAGGGGCACCGAAGGTCGCGTCGCGTCAGTTTTCTGATCTTGAAGTTTCTTTTTGCAACATTACGCCACCGCCTGTATTCACCGGAGAGTTAGACAGTTGTTTTATTTTTTCGTTGTTTATTTATATGACAATATTTATTTATAACAATTTTAACAAACTTACCTTCGTACCTATAAAAGGTAGTTAGCAGTAGAAGGAAATGTTACTAAAAATTTTGTAATGATTTTTTTTTTCAGAATGGGAAATCATCAAATGACTTCTCCCGCTCTGGGCGGAGCGGGAGGGCGTGTCAGACTTTTACTGACTAAAACCCACCCGTGTTCCTTCAGTTGCCCATGTGCCAGGGTCACGGTATCTCTTTCGAACAATCACGCGACCCCGGCAGGCATCGGTCCTAGTAGACCCCTACACTGCTGCTGACATCTCTTTGAGGCGCGCGTGGAATACTACGCGCCGTCGACCCGAGCTTGGTCCTTAGCGGGCGGCGAGCTACCCATTGCTTGCCGCCCGCAAGCTCGCGCCTACGGTGGCCGGGAGTCCGCAATCGACTCCCGTCGCCCGGGGCGTCTCCTCCTGCGGCGGCTAGGGACGTGAGGGCGCAGAGACTGCCACTCCCTCACGCGCCCCGCCTCCTCCTTCGCAAGCATTACTGCTTCGCAGAAGGAGGTGACGGCTTCCCATTCCCTCTCGCTTCGTACCATGGCTCGCACCAAGGCCGGACGCGAGAGGTCGCCGCCGCCGATCGCCTCCACGAGGACACGGCGGTGCTCCGCCCAGGCAGAGCACACCTCCACCGTATGCTCCACCGTGTCCTTCAGACGATCCTCGCAATGGAAACACCCGGACGTATCCTCCCGCTTTATCCTGAACAGGAACCCACCGAAGCACCCATGCCCGGTGAGAACCTGCGTCAGGCGGAAGGTGAGGACGCCGTGGCGCCTCTCTATCCACAATTTCGTAATGATTAAGTTTCTTATTCAATCGCTCTTAAAAATATAGCTACACCACGTGACATTGAATGCGACACGTTATAACTTCCAGAAGACAATTAATAAATTGTAAATCAAAACAAACTTTATACGACGGATAAAGATTGCATTACAATTGATTGCATGACAATATGATACAAGAAATACAATTAAATTCAAAATCTAGCTCTATGCTATCTTAAATTATCGTGTGGCATACACAGCCCCCTACTGCAGTGGTTCAGATCGTTTCCATTCGGGCAAACACAAGGATTGGTGGTAAACGGCTATCGATTTCTGGAGTATATTATGTAATCTCTGGTGTGCCACGCGAATCTCATACCGAGCCAGTTCATAATACAATATAATAATAACAATAAAAGGTTTTATTAATTCCTGACAATTAGACCTACATGAATTTTAATGGAATGTATTTTTATCTTTAAGTGATATAGATCTAAAAAAAAAACCGGCCAAGTGCGAGTCGGACTCGCGCACCGAGGGTTCCGTTCAAACCTGTAGGTATTTTCGGTTTAAAAATATATATATTTTTTAATTTTTATATTTTAGTTGATTGAATGTAAGGTAAATTGCGGTTTACGATTTATGACGTTTTAAAAAAAAACTACTCACTCGATCTCGTTCAAACCAATTTTCGTTGGTAGTTTACATGGTAATGTACATCATATATTTTTTTTAGTTTTGTCATTCTCTTATTTTAGAAGTTACGGGGGGGGGGGACACACATTTTACCACTTTGGAAGTGTCTCTCGCGCAAACTATTCAGTTTAGAAAAAAATGATAATAGAAACCTCATTACCATTTTTGAAGACCTATTCATAGATACCCCACACGTATTGGTTTGATGAAAAAAAACATTTTTGAGTTTCAGTTCTATGTATGGGGAACCCCAAAATTTATTGTTTTTTTTCTATTTTAGGATGAAAATCTTAATGCGGTTCACAGAATACACCTACTTACCAAGTATCAACAGCATAGCTCTTATAGTTTCGGAATAAAATGGCTGTGACATACGGACGGACAGACAGACAGACAGACAGACAGACAGACATGACGAATCTATAAGGGTTCCGTTTTTTGCCATTTGGCAACGGAACCCTAATAAAAAATAAATCCAAAGACAATGACAGAAATAAATAGATTCTAAAATCTATTTATTTCTGTCATTGTCTTGACATTTAAAACGAATATTATTTAATATAATGTATCATAATTTGTTTGGAATGTAGTTTGAAATGAATTAATTTGGATTTATTTTTTATTTAGATCTATACTTTAGAGTCGGATTAATTTAACATTAAAAGTATTTATAACTGACCTTGCCAACTACATCAAACATGCCAAGGTTCCTAATTTGGAGATGTCCTTAAAATCTATTTATTTTATTTATCCATTATGTGTAGGTATGATGAATGGGACGTGCAGTAAGCACTAAATATAGTTAGCTTGATGTTTTTAGAGGTGCGCCTGAATCTGCAGGCAATCATGTTGGCTCTCACTCACAGCACCCGCCGCTCCTTGTCATTAACCTCATTATCTTTGAGGCCAGTGGTGAATAAATGACCCACATATTTAAATTGGTCCACCCTTAAAAGGCATACCGCTTAACTTCAATGTAGGCACATCTTTGTGCCAAAGACCATAACCATACTCTTCTTATCATTATATGCCGGTACATGTAGTCTGACATATAGCTCGCAAGTGGCCACGAATGTCATAAGCCCACAGATTGAAGCGCTCAGCAGAACCATGTCGTCGGTGTAGCTGGTAACACACACGCCATCAATATGACATCAAACACGCATGCTGCTAAGCGCGCCAATTAGATCATTCACGTAGAGGTTGAGTATCGTAGACGAGCATACCCCTCTGCCTCACCCCGAACTCTAGCCCATACGAGCATACACCCTGCCTCACCCCGCACTCTAGCCCATACGAGCATACCCCCTGCCTCACCCCGCACTCTAGCCCATATGAGCATACCCCCTGCCTCACCCCGCACTCTAGCCCATACGAGCATACCCCCTGCCTCACCCCGCACTCTAGCCCATATGAGCATACCCCCTGCCTCACCCCGCACTCTAGCCCATACGAGCATACCCCTGCCTCACCCCGCACTGTAGCCCATACGAGCATACCCCTGCCTCACCCCGCACTCTAGCCCATACGAGCATACCCCTGCCTCACCCCGCACTCTAGCCCATACGAGCATACCCCTGCCTCACCCCGCACTGTAGCCCATACGAGCATACCCCTGCCTCACCCCGCACTCTAGCCCATACGAGCGTACCCCTGCCTCACCCCGCACTCTAGCCCATACGAGCATACCTTCTGCCTCACCCCGCACTCTAGCCCATATGAGCATAGCCCCCCTGCCTCACCCAGCACTCTTGCCCATACGGGAACCGAAGTGAAACTTTGACATTGAAACTGCTCTATAATAGCTTTGTAGGATTTGTAAATATACAATAATATGCGAATATGCTTTGTATGTGTGTGTTTGTATGTAGCGGTGTGTTTGTATGTATTTGTGATTTTGAGCCTAGTAGAATGTATCCATCTCCCGTCTACAGTCCGATTTTATGAGATGTTTGCGGTTTAACACGTTGAGTGCCAAACACAAATTGATGGTTAATCCCATATGGCCACAGATTTAGAGCGCATACAAAATTGTTAGTAGCAAGCACGTGATATCGCGTGATCGGCCATATTGTGCAGAGCCGACGAATCGGCACTCAACGTGTTAACCCATTGAATGCCGTAATTATAGACACAATTAAAAAACCATTGTGTCTATACCAAATGTGGTATCTCAGGGACTTAGAGGTTAAGGACGCTATAACATTTTTGAATCGCTCAAGTTTAGGTATCTTAGTCGCCACACAACAACATTCCGCGCACGCACACATTGAAACCATTGTTTGCTCGATTTTAAACATTATTTAACTAATCTTGATACTCGAAGGTATTATTTATTTTATTTTACTAGCACTGTTGAGTAAAATTAGTAGTAAACTAACTTTACTTTCTGCATTTGGTGACAGTAAATAAGTTTTATTACCATGATCATCGTTATTTTTGGAATAACGTATATAATTTGTCAATTAAAAAAAAATTGGGTTAACAATAAAAAACTATAATCATATTTTTGGTTAATAAACAAATGTAACGGGTGGTGATCGTAGACTATCGGTGAAAATATACAGAATATTCTCTAAATAAAACTAAGCAAAAATTGTGTGACGCCCGAACCTCGCCTTTAAGATTGGAGAACGTATTCAGAATTTTTAATACACAATAGGAACCCTTTATAGGAGGCCTTAATTTTTGTATGAAGGCTGTTTTTGTACTCTACTATGTATTTATAATTTGAAATGTCTTTAACATTTTTAAGAGTTGATGATTAACTAACCTAACATTCGCGTGAAAAATCGATAATTTTATAATCCCTACCCCCAATATGGATAATAATATTTTTATAAAAAACATTACCCACCGTATTTGTATCAAATTTGTATGAAATATTCGTAATCATTATCCTAAAATTACCCAAAGTTGATAGCGATGCCCGCTTTTTATTTAGAAAATTAAAATATTCGTATTTTTGAATAAAAAACTTGTGGTGTCGGTGGACATCGCATCAGGAATAGAAGATACAATCCCGGGATCCCGACCGTTTTCCGGCCCCGAAAATCCCGGGACTGTACAGTCCTGGCTATATACTGGCTAATCCCGGGTTTACCGGTTTTCGGGATTGCCACAAACAAGTGTAATTTGTATTCCGTAGTCCGTTGCGCCTTGATAATAATCTTGCCTAGATTATATGAATAGCATTTATTACATAATGACAAAAAACAACCCTTAGATACGCCGTCGTACGATACGTACCTACTATACACAGTACACACTAAACTGGCACAGTCCTAAAATACATATGTTTGTCGTAGAACTTAGAAGTGACAAAGGAAAAGTTACAGCTGGAAATTAACAAGAGTATGAAATCCCCAGATCCTGAAGTACAAGTACAAAATGAATTGGGGTTAGCAAATATTGTAGTATTAGATGTGAAATGAGCCTGTTCAAAAATGAAGGAGTTCGTGGATATCACTTAGTAACAGTATATAAGTATCTACACTTATTGTCTATTCCTCCAACCAGCGTAGAACCTGAGCGAGTGTTTTCAGCTGCTGCTTATGTTGGCAATAAACTGCGAAGCAGGCTTGGAAGTCAAAGATTAGATGATATTTTTCTGCGATTATATTTTCGAAATTTTAGATACTTTTTTGTGTTGTCTTTTTGATTTCTCGCAAAATTATAGTTTTTTTTTTGTTTTGTCTTTTCTTATTATATGTGTTTTTTCTTGAGCAAAGACATTAAAAAGATTTTTTTAATTATTTAAGTTTTTTTCATTTTAGCCCAATAAGAAACCACATAGTCTAATCCCGAGATAGGCCCGGGATCCCGGGATTACGCTTCAAAAATCCCGTAATCCCGGGATTGAAAAACATGCTCGGGATCGGATCCTCTAGTCAGGATGTATATTCCATAGCCATTTTTTGACTCCAAATGTAATTTGTATGGAGTTTTCGGCTTCAGCACCTTCGAAAATATTGAAAACGACACCCATGATGAAAACTTTGAAAATTTTCGCAACCGCCATTTTTTATTTTGATTTTGACCTCACAATCGGCTTCAGCACCCTTGTTTACCCCTACCGCAAGCTACATTAAAGAATTTCATTCCAAAAATGGACGACACTTGCATAATTTAATTACCACATTGAACATAGATGTGCATAGTTATTAAATTGAATATTTTTATTGAATAATCATCCGCCATCTTGAATTCTTGTAAATGAATTCATATTCATAATCATCATTACTCCATAACTCCCAATAGAATTTGAGTTATTTATTTCTAAACCAAGTTCTGGTAATAAGTTTGGTACTCATACTTTAGGTCCAAAAGTATCAAAATTTTTCAACTACAGTATACAGCGCAGCACTCACTTTATTATTATTTTGATCGTATTTATTTCGTACAAAAAATCGATACACCTGTGCTTCCAAGGGCGCGTCTGAGCGCGGAATGAGAAACCGCGAGTAGAAAATGTATGAAGAAATTTGAGAGCGTTCTTAATTTTTCTCATAAATAAAAAAGTTATGTATTTAATTAAAAAATATGTAGGCAAAACGTAGAAGATTATACTAACCATAATTTCTTACCATTTTAGAAGTTAACATATGCAGTTGATCTCACTATACTGGTACCGTTTCAGACCCCATTATTTTTCATTTTTTTCGATGATTGCGGTGGGGAAAACGTATTTTTGTGAAAATATTGTATGGGACTATACAATTTTTATTATTCCACCATAGAGATGATTAAATTATCTTTAATTTAGACTATAAATGACCTCACAGTTGTGATTCCTCTTGATTTAATTGGTACCGGAAAACCACCGATATTTGTAGAAAAATGTTATAGAGTCCTTAAAGACTACAAATTTTAATGTCCTTATAGAGCGATTACGCATAACGGCTAAGTTACTTCAAATTAGATTCATTGGAGCAACTCAGGGTTCTAAATTAACAAATGTTAGGGTTTGTGGATTTTGTTTTTCTATTCAATTATTTCAATCGATATTTGTATTAAAACTTTAACTATTATATTTTACACTAGCAATTTTACTTTTCTACTGTGTTTGTGATCGCTCTGTGATTGGTTGCTGCAAAATGGTGGAACCAATCAGAGACCTCGCTTTTTTCCCGCGCCGAACTGGTTGCCTGTGGTCTGATAGAAAATTAAGGCGTTAGATTCGATAAGCTCCTTGTGTTGAAAAGATGTATTAATTCTGGTATTCTTGTATGTGCATTTCAAGTAAATTATAAGACCATTACGAATAACCATAGTATTATTATTCAACTACGTCCTGTTCCTGTTGGAGGCGATTACACAAACAACACTTTAGAAAGTTGTAAACGGAATAACATCGACTCCAGATCACATTTACAAATCAACCTAATCGTACCTCGTTATTGTCTTTTCCGTTCCAAGCTTATAGTTAGGGAGGTGGTGAGCAAAATTTCGATATGATCAGCACACAAGGCAGACGTTATTAATAGTGATAATTATACCCTAAGAAACATCAAGGACCTCGTCTGCCACCATAGTGACACTGCGTTGTAAATTTACAGCGTTTCAAAAATGTTTAAAAGAAAAGGTGTGCTATATGTATAAAAAAGAACTCAAAACTGAACTGACCAAAAACGAGAACCCACCTTGTAACGGTTCACAGAAAATTAATTTCAAAAGAGGCGGTGGTAGTAGAAATAGTTTCTATTTGGACAGTGGGCCAATGGGCTTACCGCACTACACAGAAAAATCATACCGAAGTGCGATATCAGCTGATAACGAGATTGCCATTGATCATTTATCCTTGTCGCCCGCGAGTGGCAAGCATGAACCTATCTCGCTCGGGCAACAGCTACCTACACAGATCGAAGCCTCCACCGCTACTACGAAGCAAACTGATACCGTGCAGCCTACAGTGTTAAAGTCGTCGGTGCAATCAATTTCGCAACCGCATATTTCGGGCAATAAGTGCAGTAAACAGGATGATAATGAGTGGACTACTGTAGAGGGAAAGAAGAAAAAGTATCGCTTTTCTGGTAGCAGAGGGAAGGCTGCGTTGGAGCCTAACTCTAAATTCTGAGCAGCCGATATCCAGATTCCACTGTTTATTACATTTATGTCGATAAGCAGGTATCTGAAAGTGACATCACTGAGTACATTCTATCTAAGACACAGACTATAGTGACACTTAAGAAAATAAACATGATCAAACAAAAAAGTTACAACGCTTACAAAATGTTTGTGCCAAAAAACAAGTTAGCGTTGTTTTTAGATGACAGCCTGTGGCCAGAAGGCGTGTCGTTTCGTCGTTTTGTTTACTTTAACAAAACGAATAATTTTATGAATAGTGTGAATGGTGAAAAAACTAAACAATGATTATGAATGTACAGAGCAACACCAAAGCAACGTTTATAAGTTTTAACTGTAAATCTATCAAAATATCAATTGACTGTGTGAGAAGACTGTGTGTGTCGGCGGATATCGTAGCTCTACAGGAGACGTGGTTGCTCCCACATGACATCCCACTGTTGGGCACGATTGACCAGGAGTTCGCGTACACCGGTACATCGGCCGTCGATACGTCTGCAGGTATCCTGAGAGGAAGGCCGTTCGGTGGCGTGGCGATATTGTGGCGCAAAGATAGGTTCAGCGAAGTATCTGTCGTTGAGTGCAATAATCCACGTATTTGTGCGATAAAAACTACGGCAAATAACCGCGTGAGTGTTGTGTTAAGTGTCTACATGCCGACGGACGGGACGGATAATTTACCCGAGTTTACGGATTGTTTCAGCGAGGTATGTGCCATAGTTGAAAATATTTCTGTAGAGGCTATATATGTCCTAGGTGACTTTAATGCACACCCGGGTAAACTGTTGGGAAAGGAGTTAGATAGTCTATGTGAAGACCAACAGTGGATATGTGCTGACATTATGAAGTTAGGATGTGTGTCTGATAACTATACGTTTGTTAGTGACGTGCATGGTTGTACGCGGTGGCTCGACCATTGCGTTGGTAATCGGTCCGCTTGGCAAACCATTACAAATGTGTTTATTAAATACGACACTTTCTGGTCGGATCACCTACCACTTGTTGTTGAGTGCGACTTAAATTTAATTGTAAGTAAAACTAGGTTTAATAAGGTTAGGTGTAAAAAGGTTGCGTGGAGCAATAAAAGTAATAAGCAAATTGATAAATACAGAGACTATTGTAATAGTAAATTTAAGTTACTGGATTTTCCAGAAGAATTTAGGCAATGTAATTTTGATGTTTGTAATATCATGGAGCACAAAAAAAGTTTGGACGCAATGTACGAGAATATCGTCACGATATTATCCGAGGAATGTTTACGCAGTCATAAGTATGAAAATAATACACGTAGAAATCGTACAGTAATTGATTGGAATAAACATGTAAGCGAGGCGCACAGGGATGCCAGACTTAAATTTATTAATTGGGTTGGGCATAAGAAACCAAAAGAGGGTAACGTTTATAAAGACATGTATGAGAGCAGAAATTTGTTTAAAAAAAAGTTGAAATGGTGCCAAGATAACAACGAGCAAATTAAAATGGACATAATTGCTCAACATCGTTCCTCAAATAATTTTAGCGTTTTTTGGAAGGCAACCAATAAGTTGAATCCTAGGCCTGGTATACCTGTGAGCATAGGAGGTGTGAGCGTGAGTAAGGGCATTGCTGAGCTGTTCAGAGAACACTTTAGGGTGAGTTCCCCGCTTGGCCCATCAAATGGGATGCCTGATGGTGAGCCAGTCGTTACCGGTGATTTATTCCGTGTTACAGCCAAACAAGTGTCGGGCATAATTATGAAAATGTCTAGAGATAAGTCACCTGGTTACGACGGGCTCAGCATCGAGCATCTAAAGTATGCAGGCGTTCATTTGCCGCGCGTTCTGGCAATGTTCTTCACTCTATGCATGAGTCACTCATACCTGCCCCCCGACCTCTTACGAACTATTATTGTTCCTATTGTAAAAAATAAAACTGGAGTATTATCGGATAAAGAAAATTACAGGCCTATTTCACTGGCGACAGTAGTAGCTAAGGTGCTGGACGCTGTGCTTGACTCAGAACTTGAGAAGCATCTCAGCATTCATGATGCGCAGTTTGGGTTCCGCCCCGGACTTTCTACTGAAAGCGCCGTTCTGAGCCTCAAGCACACCGTGCAATACTACCCGGAGAGGCATACACCTGTGTATGCATGTTTTCTCGACCTTTCAAAGGCTTTTGACCTGGTGTCATATGACCTGCTGTGGTCTAAACTTAAGAAAACGGGCGTGCATGCACAGGTGCAACGGATCTTCCACTACTGGTATGCCAACCAGACGAATAATGTCAGATGGGCAGACAGCCTCTCCGATGTGTACGGTTTGGAGTGCAGGACGAGGCAAGGTGGTTTGACCTCCCCTAAGCTATTTAACCTATACATTAACGACCTGATAGCTGAGCTCAGCAGCACACATGTCGGATGCTCAATTGATAATGTATGCATGAATAATATTAGCTACGCAGATGACATGGTTCTGCTGAGCCCAGCTGTCAGTGCAATGAGGCAGCTCTTAATGGTCTGTGAAAAGTATGCCTTTAATCATGGTCTGTTATATAACGGTAAAAAAGTGAGTTCGTGGTGTTCAGGGCGGGCCTCTGGCAAGTGTCCACCTAGTGTGCCCGCCTTAAAACTGAATGGTGTTGAGCTAAAACGGGTCTACCAGTTCAAATACCTAGGGCACTATGTCACTGAGGATCTTGATGACCATGTTGACATTGAACGGGAGCGCAGGGCATTGGCGACTAAAAGTAATATGCTGGCTCGCAGGTTCGCTCGCTTCAGTAAACAGGTAAAGGTTACACTTTTTAAAGCTTACTGCCAAACTTTTTACACGAGTAGCCTGTGGGTCAGCTATACTCAAAGATCGATCAATGCCTTCGTGTCCAGTATAATAATGGATTCAAGATGCTGCTAGGGCTGCCCCGCTTTTATAGTGCTTCGGGTATGTTTGTGGAAGCACGTGTTGATGGCTTCCATGCAATAATGCGCAAGCGAACCGCCTCCCTACTAAGCAGAGTGCGGGGCAGCACTAACAGCATCCTACAAGTAATTGCTGAGAAGTATGACTCGGCGGTCATGAAGGCTTTCGTTCGGGTTCTGGTTGGATAGCGTGGCCATCTATCCTGAACTCGTGCGGGAAGTTTCATGACTACATACCTGATATGTAATATTTTTTGTAATGTCTGTACTAACATAGTTTGTAAGATTTTTTTTGTAACTAACAATTATGGACTTTGTCTGAATTAATAAATAAATAATAATATATTATGCGCACACGTCTGCCGCTGGGGCTGATGATCACAGTCATCCTGGAAACATAAAGAATCGAAAAGGTAGACATACAGTGCTCTGACTTTTGTAGTATTCAATTTTTTAATTTATTTTTATGATTTAAAAAACTGTATATAAAGTGCACACTTGGCAGATTTGAATTGTTCGATTAAAAACAATGAGAAGAACCGCGGAAAAATAGTCTGCCAATATGTTGCCTCTGCGTTGTCTATTGACAGTGCTCCAAAAATGTAAAAAAAAGAAGGTATGCTATATTATGCGCACACGTCTGCCTCTTGGACAGATGTTTGAATAACTTATGAAAACCAAGAAAACCGATGAGGCAGACGTTCAGGCCTCTGATATTCCAAAGGCAGACCATTTGATGTACTTTTTTCAACCCGACGCTCGCGCCAAACCAAGCAGGTATAAAATATCCCCATAGATCCTTTCGTGGTGTCTCTCTTTTCTTTGGGAATATGAGTGAGAACGGTATAACTCAGTTCCGACCTTTTCCGTATTGTGAAACTAAATGTATGGAACGTATATCTATATACAGCTTATATCTATATCTATATACGTATTTTACACAAATAAAACGTTATTTAAAAAGTTAAGACTGTTCCTATCCAGATCCTAATCCTATTCAGATTACACACAAGCATGCAATTTTAAAAAAAATACGTTCTAATTAGAGTTCCAAGCGCATTTCGTTTCTGCTTGGCATTGAGAAAAAATATGATTGCATAAATTTCAGCTTCAGAAGTTTAATCGTTACTGTGAGTTTAGAGGATAATATTAAACAAAATTATAAGAATCTTATATATATAAAAATCTTATGTCACGATGTATGTTGCCAATAAACTCCAAAACCACTGAACCGATTTCAATCAAATTTCACATGTACCCGTATTTTAGTCTAACTTACTGGATAGGATAGTTATCATCTCAATTGTTCGCTTATGTCGTGAATGTAAACGAATGAAATGTATCAATTAATTGTTTCTTAAGCAAGTGTTTATTTACCGCCATGTATGAGAACTTCATAAAACTAAAAGATGGCGGTGTACGTTGATTCATCAATAAAATTCTTCAATATTGTTTGACATCTAGGTTACAAATACACCCAATAGATGGCGATGTGTTCTGTTTCTTAGAATATAAATTCTATTACTTTATTTTACGTAATATTTATTTATGTTCACGATATAACCGTATTATTTTAATGGTTTGTGACTGATATTTTTATAATTATACTGCGTATTATGTTACAATATTATTACCATTAATAACAAAAAAAATGTACTATTTTTGTTAGAAAATAAAGTCTTGGCGCCAAATTTTAATCAAAGTTTCAAATGCGAACTAGAACGTTCGGGAAATTCAATGTTCAGGTATAAATACTGGCACCGAGTGTCACCGCAGTACAGTTCCTTTTTAAACGAGTGAATTAATACTATCTCCCGGAAAGTGATAGTCTCAGTAAAATCTCAGTGCAAGTCTTAGTACTACTCTTTGCGTCAGTCTCTACGTAAATATACCTGTCAATTTACCAAGTATATAACCTCTGCAAGTATTAATCAGTGCAAAATCATAACTTTATACACATGTAAGTATTTTTGCTTGCATTTTTTTTATTTTCTTCATGTATTTTGTAAATAAGTCATTGTTTATAAAGATTAGTTAGAGATAAGAAAAATAAAATCTACATTTAAAATTATAGTTTGAAAAATCTAAAAAACACGCTTTTGAAACTAACTGAATTGTTGTACAAAAAGCGTGGGGGGTTTGATTTGCATTGCTGTAAATATTTTAACGATAGTTTAGTATACCTGTAGTAATTATATTAAGCACCCTACGCATTTTGTACGACAATATGAATTTTTCAATTGAGTACTCCAGTTTTATTTTCAATTTAGCTAATGAGGATCAGCGACGATTTTAATTAAATATGTAGAATTACAGTCATACCTAAACCAATTATTTCAGTGAAAGAATTATTAAAATTGGACCAAAAATGACGAAGTTAGAGCGGTTTTAATTTTGAATTTTCAAAAACGCTCGCCAATTCGCACAATTCGTTGATGACATCATCTTCCACGTTCGCGTCCGCGGCACCGCCGCGCACGTTCTTTCTGCTTTTAGTTACGTGACTCGCAGTACATTTAAACGAATAATGTCTTCTTAAAATATTGTATCGTGCCACGATACGAAAATACAAGTGTTTCTACATGGGATAAATTGTTATTTTGTGTCCCTCAACGCCTCGCCTTCCCGTGCAAAAACAGTACTGTATTTTTGTTTTCCTTTTCTTTTGCTTATATCTCGAAAATGGCGTTTCCTATCGTAAAAATAATGAAATTTTCGACCCCCTTTATAATTCCCTCACATATAAATCTCAACACGTGGGTAATAATTTTTATTTTTCGAAGAAAAAGTGAAAAATTCCATATAAAACACGTCCATTGCGTGCGCCTCGCGCCTCGCCTTCACGTGCCTCGCCTCTATGTGCAAAAACAGTACTGTATTTTTGTTTTCCTTTTCTTTTGCTTAAATATCAAAAATGGCGTTTCCTATCGCAAAAATAATGAAATTTTCGACCCCCTTGCGACCCCGTCACATATAAATCTCAACATGTGGGTTATATTTTTTTTATTTTTCGATGTAAAAGTGAAAAATTCCGTATAAAACACGTCCACTGCGCGCGCCTTCGTCTCCAAAAAATTCATTGCGTAGCACACCCAAGTTAAATCTGAAGAGTTAAGTATGTTTAGTGTTGTGTCAAGCCCATTTATCGAGGAAGGCTATAGAGACTATATATATAACGTCACGCTAGGACCCTTAGGAGCCGAGCACAAAGAAAAACGTCATGCATACAAAGACCTCGCACGGGCAGGCGTAGGCGATTCGATGCAACGGGATGGGTTTGCAAATTTTACGCGGACGAAGTCGCGGGCAGAAGCTATCTTATATATATAAAAATCTTGTGTCACGATGTATGTTGCCAATAAACTCCAAAACTACTGAACCGATTTCAATCAAATTTCACATGTACCCGTATTTTGGTGTAACTTACTGGATAGGATAGTTATCATCTCAATTATTCGCTTATGTCGTGAATGTAAACGAATAAAATGTATCAATTAGTTGTTTCTTAAGCAAGTTTTTATTTGCTGTTTAGTTTTATGAAATTCTCATAGATGGCGGTGTACGTTGATTCATCAATAAAATTCTTCAATATTGTTTGACATCAAGGTTGCAAATACACCCAATAGATGGCGCTGTGTTCTGTTTCTTAGAATATAAATTCTATTACTTTATTTCACGTAATATTTATTTATGTTCACGATATAACCGTATTATTTTAATGGTTGTGACTGATATTTTTATAATTATACTACGTATTATGTTACAATATTACCATTAATAACAAAAAAAAATGTACTATTTTTGTTAGAGAATTATTAAAGTCTTGGCGGCAAATTTTAATCAAAGTTTCAAGATCTGGCTATCAAATTCTATCGAGTCGCCATCTCTGGATTGAATGTCCAAAGCTTTGGTATCTCATTCGTTCTCGAGACCTCCTCTGAGAGTAAACAAAGCGGGATCTCGAACCATCGAGACCCACTATTTCGAACAATCGATCAATCGATTCTTCTCGAAGCATGCGAACTAGAACGTTCGGGAAATTCAAGGTTTAGGAATAAATACTGGCGCCAAGTGTCACCGCAGTTCAGTTCCTTTTTAAACGAGTGAATTAATACTACCTTTCTCCCGGAAAGTGATAGTCTCAGTAAAATCTCAGTGCAAGTCTTAGTACTACTCTCTGCGTCAGTCTCTACGTAAATATACCTGTGCATTTACCAAGTATATAACCTCTGCAAGTATTAATCAGTGCAAAATCATAACTTTATACACATGTAAGTAATATTTTTTGCTTGCATTTTATTTTATTTTCTTCATGTATTTTGTAAAGAAGTCATTGTTTATAAAGAATAGTTAAAGATAAGAAACATAAAATCTACATTTAATAAATTATAGTTTGAAAAAACTAAAAAAAAACACGCCTTTGAAACTAATTGAACTAAAAATTTAAAAATAAAACTGGAGTAATCAATTGAAAAATTCATATTGTTGTACAAAAAGCGTGGGGGGTTTGATTTTCATTGCTGTAAATATTTTAACGATAGTTTAGTATACCTGTAGTAATTATAATAAGCACCCCACGCATTTTGTACAACAATATGAATTTTTCAATTGAGTACTCCAGTTTTATTTTCAATTTAGCTAATTCGATTTTACTGGAAGGGTTTTATTTCCTCAGTTGCGATTAGAGAAATAAAATATGGCGGTACAAAGTTCGCCGGGTCAGCTATTAGTATTATATTTTATCAAGTTCTTGAAACATCGTAAGGAAACCGGCATGTCCTAGAAACAAAAATTTGAAGACATGTGACATCTACGAACCCGCACTGGGCCCGTGTGGTATATTACGGCCCACTTCCTGTCACCGGGAGGAGGCCTGTGTCCCAGCAGTGGGAACAATATAGGCTGATTATGATGATCAAGCTCTTCTAAGTGAAGAGACAGTTGAGCTGCTGAAGAGTTTGTTGCGTCAGTTTTTCTTCCCAACTTGCCGGGGGACTGTCTTCTTCCCAACTAAAGCACTAGGAAGTGGTGAAGGGCGGGCATTTTGGAGACTGTCTTAAGTAATTTTGTCATTCGAAAAGTGCTGACTCCAAACTGCAGTCCAATCTACGGAACAATGAGATCGCTTCGGAAAGCCTCTGATGCTCCCAGGAAGCTTCTGCGCTTTTAGGCGGAGCTAGACTGGCTATGTTAGCAAGAATAAAATAAATATAAAAAAGACCCTCATTCGGGGACCCACCCGAATGAGGGTCTAAGTGCGAAAAAGGGAGTCCCATCATAATCGAAAGGGAGTCATAATTATGTTCAAAGTTTCCGTTACATAGGCACATCTATACTTAATATTATAAAGCTGAAGAGTTTATTTGTTTGTTTGTTCGATTGATCGCGCTAATCTCAGGAACTAATGGTCCGAATTGAAAAGATATTTTTGTGTTGGGTAGCCTATTTATCGAGGAAGGCTATAGGCTATATAACATCACGCTACAGTCCAAAAGAAGCGGAGCAGCAAACGAAAAATGGACTAAAACTGGCAGGTAATTTGATGCGACGGGAAGGAGAGCGAAAATTTGACGCGGACGAAGTCGCGGGCAAAAGCTAGTAAAACTATAAACAATAACAATAATCCCATGCAATACTCGCTGTCCCTTGATTCCGTGAATTTCAAACAGTTATACAGCTGAAAATCAGTGAGCAAAGTGTCTGCCACATGTTTTTAGAATCCACAGAGTGATAGTGAATCGAATGGGCGCAATGAGAACCGCGTGCAAATGACTTAGTAGAGCTTTTTTTTGACATTTTTACAACTCGTCGCATGATAATGCAGAGTCCTGAATGTCTGCCTCTTCGATTTTCTTCGTTTCCAAGATGATTGTGACCTGTACTCCAGAGGCATACATGTGCAAATGATTTAATACCCCGATTTTTTTAAGCAACTTCAATCCGCTGTAACGCGAAAACGCAGCGACATAGAACCTTAATTGATTAGACCAAATCGATTCGTAATGATTTAAACTGCAATCCACCTCGACGTCAAACGTGTGCAAATCATATACCGAAATGCTCGCCACCTCCCTAACTATTACCACTAAGACGTTTGCCACTATACTGTGTCGCACAAGCCAGGGCCAGCATGCACCCTTAATTACAATAAAATTATGATTTTTTACAACAGTGCCTGATCAATCGACAGCAATATTGTTATTTTATTCGATAGTCTGCCAATATTTAAATGTAAATTAAATTAACTTTACCTGTAATCAACTACCTACATTAGTCATACTTATTTTAATTTAATCATAAAAATGACGTCTTAATTTAATAATGCGTTCAAATTTAATAACTATTATTCTTTCCATTGAATTTAGTTTAACTAGACTTAGCTACGATACCTGTATTTTATTTTCCTTTAACTTAAATCTTATTGCTAATCATAAAACTAATGCAGGTAGAAGAAAAACAGAAAACAAAAAAATACAGTATGACTATTGCTAGCAAAATTAGAAGCGAGTTTGGTGCATTCCTAAGATAAGGTGGTGGCACAAGTTAAAAGATTTTGCTGTTTTAAATAAAAATAAAAACAACACAGTTAATATTGGGGCGCATGGACGCGTATTTTTTTATCTAAGAGTATACTAAGAATTTATGCTTTATTTATACATTCGATAGAGTAATCGTAGATTATAGATTGCAATTATAGTTTTTTGGTGCAAAAACAACAACAAACTAAATAAATATGTAGTTTTAAAGACGATGATTCAGGAAATCTTCAAAAACAATAATAAAAAAATTGTACCTCGATTACACTGACACTTAGGATATGGGTCTATCGATGAAACATAACACGTGACCTACACAATCCCCCAAAAAATGTTGTCGGTCCATGCGCCAAACACCCAGTATTTGTGTCAGAGCTCTTATCGCCCTTAAATAAAGAAATTCAAGCAGCGACAAGAAAAGCTGCACGTGACTTAGGCTATTAAAAATGTATGGGTATGAGATGAATGAATTCTGGTACGCAAGGCAGACAGACTCTCAGCCAAGCAAGTTCGGAGCACTGATGAAGTTGCTTTGCTTGAATAAACTTAAAAGCCTATACTATCAAAACTTCAGAGGAATGAAAACCAAATTAACAGATATCAGGCTAAACATTCAAACATGCAACTATGACGTCATAATTGGGACGGAAACATGGTAAGATGGTATCAACGACGATGGTAAAATATTTGATTCACAATATTTACTGCAGCTCTGTCCTCATCTACACTCGGTATAAAAAAGGCAAAGGTTGACTAATAGCCGTCCATCGACTCTGCTTGCAAGTCATGTTGGGAAACGAATACAGAAAACTTGTGGGTTAGACTGAAAATTTCTACATTTCTACAGAGCAAAATGTTAAATAATAGCAGCATTTACATTTGTTGGTATTTTTTCCTTATTTCTCTTATTTTTTTTTGTAACTATGTAACTAAGCAATTCAGCCTTCAAAACATTAGTTTGATTTTTATCTTCTAAAATAACAGAACGAAGTATAGATCCCACGACACAGGGTCTCTTAGTGTGGGGTCTAGAGAACAACTGTAATTAATTTTTGAGGCTACTATTACTGTTAACTAAAGTCATTTGTGGATAAGCTCACCGAAAAAATGTATACTACAGGCCACTAGTAGCAGGAGACTTTAATCTCGATTTCGTAAGATGAGCATGACATCACCTCGAAATAAATCGACCTCTGTCAGTAACTACAATAATGATCTTGGCTATGCACTTGCCACACGTTTATGATTTGTACCACACTCCCAAACTGATGTTACTGTAGAACGACGTCTGGCGTGCGCGCGTAGTGAGCGCGGCCACAGATGAGCGAGATCAAAAATCAGAGGTCGTGTCCTTCACCTGCAGGGGTCAACGGCGCTTCTGCATTGCTGCTTCCGCACTATTAAATCACAAGTATAATTTAGTCATAAATTCAAACATCGAGTTTGTTTTCTGCTGCTGTAACAGATTATTAAGCAGATCTGTGTTGCTCAATAATCAGTAGTAAGCTACAGTTAAAATGTAGAAAAACAACTAAACACACGCCTGCTTGCTTCAACCACCGACACTGACTTAAACTTACCTTATCTTTTATTTTATTTTTTATTAGCCTATATTATCCCACTGTTGAGCCAAGGCCTCCCACAAATCCCTCCAGGCATCCTTTTTCAGGGCCACCTAGATCCAACCCAGCAACCTTCGTCGCGCCTCAGAATCAATAAATGTTGTCAAGTTTAACAATCTGGTCATTCGAAAGCATAAAGCGTTTTCTAGCTGACAATAGTCCTATGTTAGGAAGCTCCTACTAAGTTATGACAGCCTGGTAATTCGAAGGCATAAAGCGTTTTCTAGCTGACTCATACCTGTCTTCGGTGAGCTTCTGTTAGGCACAGGTTACTGAAGGAACACGGGTGAGTTTTAAAAAGGTGATCTCCTAACGAGTTTGGACAACCTTGTACTTCGAAGACATAAAGCGTTTTCTACCTGACACAAAAAATGTATGAGAAAATGAAATATCCTCCATTTTTACTCGTGAAATATTCCCAAGTTTTAATAGTTACCTATTTTGCTATTCGGGGCGCCAACAAATCCAACGAATCCTAGATCATAAAAGTCGGTACAGTGGTGCTTGAGTTATAAATGGTGTGTAAGTAGTAAGACTTTGTTTTATTCATATACAGTGGATCCCCGGTAATCCGACAAACATTTTTCAGGGCAGTGTCGCACTATCGAATTTGTCGAATTATAGATTACTGCCTAAGACCCCCTATAGTACGGTTTTTTTTACAAAAGAGTACCTTGTAATCCGACAAATTACAGATTCAATGATAAGATTCTATGTTTTACTCTGAACTACAAATCATACTTCATTATGTATGTCAAGTTTAGTAAATTGTGTTTCAGCAGCAACTTGCTCTAATACTTCCGAAGTTACACTGATTTGTGGATCGTTGCTAGAAGTGGCGACTATATCTGGCCATATTTTTTTCCAAGACGATGTAAAAATATTCAATAATAATAGACATGTCGGCTTACAGTGGTGCCGGATAAGACAGGGGCCGGATTACCGGGGGTCCACTGTACTAGCTTTTGCCAACGGCTTCGCCCGCGTATTAGACATATAAACGTTCCTCCTGAATCACTCTATCTATTAAAAAAAAAACCGCATCAAAATCCGTTGCGTAGCTTTAAAGATCTAAGCATACATAGGGACAGACAGAGGTATGCGACTTTGTTTTGATACTATGTAGCGATACAGATATAACACATATAGAAACAAAAAGACTTGTTGTATGTTTTATTTATCTTAATAAAAACAGGATTAGAGTGAGTAGAACTTGTACCGCAAGCTGTGAAGGTTCCGTCTGTTGTACTTGCTTGGCAGCCCGAATTTACAATTCCGGATTGAAGGGCGAATAACTTTTTAGTTGAACAAATAACTATTAATATAGTGAGAGTGGGCCGAATTGAATTAAATATGGATTAAATGCTAACTATTATAACTGAAAGACAGACGAAAAACCAACCTAACGTTGATGTTGATATACAACTACTTATAAATGACTAATTTACGGACGAGCAGAGAGACGAAATAACTCTATGAAATAGTTTTTACATTTTCAGTATGTAACCCTAAAATATACGAATGAAACCCTAAAATGTCAACACGTGATTGGTATCGATTAAATCATTAAAATCATAATAATAAAGAATATTTACAAAAACGTGACCAAAAACACGTTAAAACCACACCATATTTTTCTAAACCCTGCTTCATGCGGTTTAATCCATTGCCGGGTCATAAACAAACGAAAATCAAATCAGAAAACTGATTATAATTGTACCTACCGATTGTTTGTACCTACTGTGATTTATAAGATACTGGCTGATGGATAGAAAGAAAAAAATGTAACTACAGATGTAATATAATCTAGACATCTAGACAAATAAATAAAATTGGAGTGTCTGTTTGTAATATTAAAATAACCGCTTTTTACTAAGTTTATATGGATACATATACCAAAACAACATTTTTTTTTTTAATTTTGTCTTTCCGTTTGTTCCGGCTAATCTCTGAAATGGCTGAACCGATTTTGACGGGACTTTTACTGGCAGGTAGCTGATGTAATAAGGAGTAACTTAGGCTACTTTTTGGCTTGGCTTGGCTATTTTTTTTAAATACCTGCGTTTATTTCCGACATCCACGCGGGCGAAGCCGCGGGTAAAAGCTAGTATAATACAATAATCGTTTATTCTCTCTTCACAAATCTGACTTACAGTTAGTGTGTACAAAAATAAGGTCTCAGCTGTATTCCACCTTTGTGAGAGTCTGGTAGGTACCTGTTATAGATTTTAGAAAAAAACCTGTGTTACAGGTCACCAAGCCCCTTCAACAGCTAGAATTAGCTAGTAGGTACAGGGATACCGTGCAAGAGTCGCAGGCAAACAATATGCATAACAAAAATCAAAACTAAGTAGGAATTCAAAAAGAAAAAAATGCTTAACACAACTAAAATATTAAGTAAAATTATAAGAAAAAAAAATAAAGATTAAGAAAAGACGCAAGCCACCCAAGCAGGCGCATTACTTTGTGTAAATTATTTCATCGCCACTGCTCTCAAAACGGTGAAAGAAAACATCGTGAGGAAACCGGCATGTCTTACAACCAAAAATTCGAAGACATGTGACATCTACCAACCCGCACTGGGCCCGCGTGGTGGATTATGGCCCAGTCCTTCTCACTGAGAGGAGGCCTGTGTCCCAGCAGTGGGAACATTATAGGCTGCTGATGATGATGAAGAAAAGATCTGCAGGAGTTGACTTGTGTTGTGAGACGATGTGTGAGGCAGTGTTTGTCTTGTGTGAAGTGTTAGACTAGAAGGAGATGTATGTGAGTAGTTTGACAGATGATTATAAACCCAAGCCACTAGAGCCAAAACCCAAGCCACAACCAACACACAGTATTTTATTTAATGCAATGTTGCTTATAATGTGTAGCATTAATTTAAAAAATTAATGCATTAAATTCTATGGGAGACAAACAGGAAAAAGTAGTTTCATCTTTTCATGGTTAGCATAAGTCATTCTCTAGTCGGACAAAATCCTCGGATGGCATCCAATTTCAAAGCACA
This sequence comes from Aporophyla lueneburgensis, assembly GCA_932294355.1. Taxonomy (NCBI): domain Eukaryota; kingdom Metazoa; phylum Arthropoda; class Insecta; order Lepidoptera; family Noctuidae; genus Aporophyla; species Aporophyla lueneburgensis. Next base: position 6,793,594 of record OW028746.1, read on the forward strand.
AAGAGCTTAGACAAAGGTTTGGAAGATTTGAAATCACGTGATATTGCAAGAACTCACGTGTGCCGATGCAAAAGAAAACGACTGGGCTAAACTAGTTTTTACAAAATAATTGAAGACGATACAGTCAGTTTTTTGAACCCGGAAACTAATTTTGACCAGTATAAATGCTATAATGTTAAAAAACTCCTATACTATAAAACCAAATACTTAAAACTCGAAACGTCTTTCACTCAGATCCAGCCCGTCTCTTACTGCCCCCTACCAGCGACGCCCTAAGCCGAGGTCAGTACCCCGCAGAGGGTCCCCTTAGCGAGTAATCACTTTAGTTTTCAAGTTTATTAGCCCTGACTGGAGGCATTAATTTATTAAGGAATTCGTAGGTAAACCCGGTTAAGTAGTCACGACCTCTCAAGGTCAACTACGAGATGTCATGGGTTTGGAATTAAGAAACGAAGTATACTTATTGTTTATAAACATAACATAAACAATTTTTTTGATGAACTACCTGTGCCCGCGGTTTCTCCCAATTATCTCACGGGAACGTGCTGCCGAGAGAAAAGTAGCCTTTGTTACTCCTAATAGCTAGCTAGCTAGCTATCTACGGAGGTCCCGACAAAATCGGTCCAGACAGAAGTTTTAAAATTGTTATTATTATGTTGTAGCTAATATACAGTAACTACAACATAACAACAATTTTTTATACTTTTATATGTCTGTACTTTCATATGCAATTAGAAAAATGCAATTATTTTGATATTAAAGCGTCTGTATATAAGACAAACAGACACTTCAATATTATTTATCCGGTATTAAATATACAATTTAAATATGCTCTTTTGAGTCTAAAGCTATAAACCAGTTATCCAAAAAACTAAACAAAACTGAGGTTTAGCCGTTCTACCACCATCGAACAGTAACATTCGTGAGTGAACGTTGCAACAGCTAACATCTTGTCATAATGATTCTGCATTTATTTTTAATTATTATATTAGTGTTAGTGATAATTAGTGCGTATTTACGATACTGCCGTGCCGGGAGACTGATGGCCAAAATCCCTGGGCCTACAAGATTTCCCGTAATTGGACATATAATTGCTCTGTACAAAAGTCCAGGTACGTTTTCGCTTTTAAACCTTCCAAATAGATATTGGAGTCTATTTAATTTCCTTTTTTAACCGACTTCAAAAAGGAGGAGGTTATCAATTCGGATGTTTATATATATTTTTTTTTTTTATGTATGTTCGGCCATAACTCCGTCATATGTAAACAGATTTGCAAAATTCTTTTTTTGTTCGAAAGGGGTTTACCCCGAAATGGTCCCATATAAATTTCATATAAATCTGATGATGACTTCCGGAGACAGACAACGGAATTCTTAAAAAAATGATTGCAAATGAACCGCGATTTCTGCTATCGCATAAATATGCATTGTTTGCTTGGAATTAGTGCGGGGTAGATACGATAACTAAAAATTTTAAAATAAAAACTTTTTTACAAAAAAAAAAAACAACCGACTTCCTTAAAAACACTACAAAGTGAAAAATAACTTTAATTTCGGAAGTCGGTGGCAAAAACCTCAAATACAAATCCTAAGACACCGACTTCCGAAATTAAGTTATTTTTCACTTTGTAGTGTTTTTAAGGAAGTCGGTTGTTTTTTTTTTTGTAAAAAAGTTTTTTCCAAGTAATGATCAGAATTGTATTTTAGAATCTAGTCTAGTGTTTGTAAGCGTGACAGTCTAGTTCGTGGTCCTAGGTTCGATCCGCAGATCGAGCAAACATTCATAGAGTTTTTCCAATATAAGGATATGAGTAGCATCCTTTTTTTTGGGTGGGAAACCATCAAGTGACATCTCCCGCTCTGGGTGTAGCGGAAGAGCGTGTCAGACTTTAACTGACTAAAACCCACCCGTGTTCCTTCAGTTACCTCTGTCAGGGCCATGATAACTCTTTCGAACAAATCCGCGACTCTGGTAGGCATCGGTCCTAGCGGACCCCTTCAGTATGTGCTAATATCTCTTTGAGGCGCACGTGGAACACAACGCGTCGTCGCCCTGGGCCTGACCCTTACCGGGCAGCGAGATACCCATTGCGCGTCATCCGCAAGCCCGAGCCTACGGTGGCCGGGAGTCCGCAATGGTCTCCCGACGCCCAGGACATCTCCTGGGGTGGCTGTAGGCATGAGGGCGCAAAGATTACCCTCACTGTCACTATCACTCAGGAGCATTCCGGAGTTAAGACTAGTACCTGGTTAATATAACAATAGTTACGCCCCTCTTACTAATCGCCTTAAAGGCATAATACACTTATTTCTTATCCTTCGTGATATACGAGCCTAATGTTACGTGTTTTGTCTGATTTTTTTGCAGTACAACTTTTTGCACATCTTCGAATATGGCACAAAAGTTATGGCCGAATATGGAGACTGGACGGACTTCATATGCGCGGCGTACATATTTACCATCATGAGGATGTAAAGGTATTTTTTATTAATTTTTTTTTTATTAAAATTGTTTAATAAGGTTCACCAACAATTAACTACACTGATACAAACACATAAATGTAGTTCATTTTTAAAAGTAAAATAACATTAGAGTGCAACAAAACATCACAAATGCATAAAACAATGATTGCGAGATAAATGCTTTCTTACTTTTAAAATCGTTAATGTTGAACAATTCTTAACATCGTAAAAAATACATTTAAACGAAACTTTTGTTTAAAATTGATGAAATTATGATACGAAATGATATACCTAATTGGTGGATAACAGTGCTAAAATTGATACTAAGTTAAAAAAAAAAGTTATGGCCGAATATGGAGACTGGACGGACTTCATATGCGCGGCGTACATATTTACCATCATGAGGATGTAAAGGTATTTTTTATTAAATTTGTTTAATAAGGTTCACCAACAATTAACTACACTGATACAAACACATAAATGTAGTTCATTTTTAAAAGTAAAATAACATTACAGTGCAACGAAACATCACAAATGCATAAAACAATGATTGCGAGATAAATGCTTTCTTACTTTTAAAATTACGTTAATGTTGAACAATTCTTAACATCGTAAAAAATACATTTAAACGAAACTTTTGTTTAAAATTGATGAAATTATGATACGAAATGATATACCTAATTGGTGGATAATAATGGTAAAATTGATACTGATTTTATCAATTTACTTGATGTTATTAATTTGATAAAAATTGATCAATTATTGGCAAGAACCTGAACAAAATATTAGCATGATTAAAATAGGATGAATTAAATATGATCAACAAAAATATCTTCATAAAATCTATATATAAAAAGAAAGTTGTATTAGTTACACTATTTATAACTCAAGAACGGCTGAACCGATTTGGCTAAAAATTGGTGGGGAGGTAGTTTAGAACCAGGAGACGGACATAGGATACATTTTATCCCATTCGACCGCGTTCCCGTGTGACGTGACATAAAACGTCAAAGACAATACGAGTCACTATAAAACGTGGTATGACAAAAACGTTGCCTTCGAAGTACCAGGTGGTCATTAATTGGTATGAGCTTATCAAACAGCAGTGTCAGCCAGAAAACGTTTTATGCCTTCGAAGTACCAGGTTATCATAACTGGGTAGGAGCTAACCAAACATGAGTGTCAGCTAGAAAACGCTTACCAGATCACCACCGCGTACCAAGTTGTCAAACATGTTAGGTTTATTAAAACACTAGCTTCTGCCCGCGACTTCGTCCGCGTCAAATTTTTGCTCCCCTGACCCTTCCCGTCGCATCGATTTGCCTGCTAGTTTTCGTCCATTTTTCGTTGCTGCTCGCTCCTTTTGAGTTATAGTGAGTCAACCTTAAAAGATAGACATATGCTCTCGCGGACTTTTTTTTAGAACTTTTTAAAAGGAACAATTCCGTGCTACATGGTTTTTGCGTTACTTTAACCGTTTACGCAGCGCACGAACGGAAACTCTCAAAAGGAATAAATTTTCCCCGTTTTTGCAACATTTTTTATTACTGCTCCGCTCCTCTTAGTTTTAGCGTAATGTTATATAGCCTATAGCCTCCCTCGATAAATAGGCTACTCAACACAAAAATAATTTTTCAATTCGGACCAGTAGTTCCTGAGATTAGCGCGTTCAATCAAACAAACAAACAAACTCTTCAGCTTTTTAATATTAGTATAGATTTATTGAATCTGAGGCGATACGAAGTTCGCTGGGTCAGATAGTTAAAAATCAAATTGATATATACCTATTAAGGGAAATATTTAAAGGGGCAAAGTTAAAAAAAAAAACATGAAACCGTCCTACTGCCATCATCCCACTTGTGGGACGAACGGGAATTTTGTAAATTATACTTTTATCACCGTTGTTTCCCTCTGATATTATAAATGGGACTAAATAATTTTAGTTTGGTTGCTCAACAGTGTTTAAAAAAATCTAACTAATTGTAATTTTATAAAAGCGAAAGTGAGTTAATTTGTTACTCTATCACGCTAAAACAACTGAAAGGATTAAGATGAAATTTGTCACCTTGACCTTGAATTTGTAAACCTTGACCTGGGTTAGGTTTTTTTATCGCATTAGTTCGTTGCATGCATACAAGGCGATATTTTCTGCTCATGACTCTTAAGCTAACCTTACAAAAAGTACTAGACGTGGATGCATTCACAATGATTATCCCCACTTATAGTGAGTACAATTCGAGAGACAACATCTAGATGCTAAAAAAAAATTTGTGTGTCGCATGTTTTGTCCGTTGTTAACTTACTTACTATGTACTTGTGAATCGTCAGACTCTAGGTGATATCCATCCAAGGTGATAACAAAAAATATGAATAAAAAACCTATACCGTTATTTATTAATATTTTTTTTTTTCAAGAAAGTGTATAAATATTAATTTACCGACATGTTTAGGGTCTATAGCGAAACGGCCGGTATCGAAATCCACCGAACATTGAGTTGACTCTTTGATTTTTTTTACAAACCTACTCATTATCGCATTATTATTCACCATCATCATAATCATCATCATCATCATTTCAGCCTTAAGACGTCCACTGCTCACACTACATAGGCCTCCCCCAATTTGTGGGGCTTTGCCGTATTCGCCACGCTTGGCAGGCGGATTGGCGATCGCAGTATGGTGGTAAAATGCATAGAGAACGCTGCTGCCCATTCTCTAGTAAGTCCCTTAGTCGCCTCTTACGTAGAGGATACAATCCCGAGCATGTTTTTCAATCCCGGGATTACGGGATTTTTTAAGTGTAATCCCGGGATCCCGGGCCTATCCAGGGATTAGACTATGTGGTTTCTAATTGGGCTAAAATAAAAAAAAACAACTTAAATAATTTAAGAAAAAATCTTTTTAATGTCTTTGCACAACAAAAATCACAATATAATAAGAAAAGATAAAGACGAAACCAAAAAACGATACTTTTGCAATAAATCAAAAAGACATCACAAAAAAATATTTAAAATTTCGTAAATATAATCGCAGAAAAATATCAAAACATCCAATCTTTGACTTCCAAGCCTGCTTCGTAGTTTATTGCCAACATAAGCAGCAGCGTAAAACAATCGCTCAGGTTCTACGCTGGTTGGAGGAATAGACAGTACGTGTAGATACTTATATGCTGTTTCTAAGTGATATACACGAACTCCTCCATTTTTGAACAGGCTCATTTCACGTCTAATACTACAATATTTGCCAACCACAATTCATTTTGTACTTGTACTTCAAGATCTGGGGATTTCATACTTCATACTTTACATACGTAACTTTTCCTTTAAGTCCCTTCTAAGTTCTACGACAAACATATGTATATTAGGACTGTACCTGTTTAGTGTGTACTGTGTATTTAGGTACGTATCGTACGACGGTGTATCTAAGGGTTGTTTTTTGTTGTTATGTAATAAATGCTATTCATATAATCTAGGCAAGGTTATTGTCAAGGCGCAACGGACTACGGAATACAAATTAAACTTGTTTGTGGCAAACCCGAAAATCCCGGGATTAGCCAAGTACAGTCCCGGGATTTTTAGGGCCAGAAAACGGTCGGGATCCCGGGATCCCGAAACTCGGGATCCCGGGATTGAATCCTCTACTCTTACGACACCCACGGGAAGAAATGGGGTGATAATATTCTTTACGTCCAGCACCACAGGAACTATTAAATTACACGGCATTATTTTTAGTAAGAATTAATTGGTGTTTCTTCACCATTGCACAGAAAACCTCAAATTATTTAGTGAGACCAATGGGTATATCTATATTGGGTATGTTGATTCAGGCCGTCCCACGACTTTCCCACATGGAGGGAAAGTACTTGAAATACTGTAAATAAAAAAAAAAAACTGAATAAAGACTTAATTTTTATTTCAAAAATAACACGAATTATATTCAACGATTTTAAAATAGTCGCCTGTCTGAACCAGGAAAGGAATCCGTCAAATGTGAAAAAAAAAGTTGTAATTTTACTGTACCGATCGAAAGATTCAACCATAAACATTTTTTCTTTTCAAAGAAGACCATGAAATTTACAAAAACGTTACATAATAGATAAATCGTGCGATACTTCCTGGCCGTACCACAGTGGAAATTTAAAAATAAAAAAACTTATTTTTAGATAAATAATTTATCTACAAACACGTTTTTAGGGTTCCGTTGCCAAATGGCAAAAAACGAAACCGTTATAGATTCGTCATGTCTGTAAACAATAAATTTTGGGGTTCCCCATACATAGAACTGAAACGCAAAAAATTTTTTTTCATCAAACCCATACGTGTGGGGTATCTATGAATAGGTCTTCTAAAATAGTATTGAGGTTTCTAATATAATTTTTTTCTAAACTGAATAGTTAGCGCGAGAGACACTTCCAAAGTGGTAAAATGTGTGTCCCCCCCGTAACTTCTTAAATAAGAGAATGATAAAACTAAAAAAAATATATGATGTACATTACCATGTAAACTACCACCGAAAATTGGTTTGAACGAAATCGAGTAAGTCGTTTTTTTTTAAACGTCATAAATCGTAATCTGCAATTTACCTTTCATTCAATGAACTGAAATATGAAAATTAAAAAAAAACATTTATTTTCATAAACGTGAACCTTATGCATAAACCGAGAATACCTACAGGTTTGTACGGAACCCTTTGTGCGAGTTCGACTCGCACTTGGCCGGTTTTTTCTTACAATTATTGTATCATCTATGTACAGTCAGCGTCAAAAATAAGAGGACTAATAGATTGTTCAAAATGATATCAACATTTATAAAAATTAAACTTTATTTCGATTGGAAAATGATATTGTCAGAATGAGAATTGTCGTGCACTGTCTTCATTCTGATCTGAAAAATTCCTTGCCTCATTGAGTTAATTTTTAATTTTAAGTTATGATATCTACCCTGCAGTAATTCGTATGACCACTACTGGCTAGATCAGTAGCAGTGACAGGAAGTATTAGAATATCATCACGATAAACACAATGAACTAATTACGTATTATCGAAGCTAACGCAAAAGCGAAGTCAATACAATTTATACGATTGTCAAAGATCTACGGATGGCTGCCGGGACGCGTATTTACAAAGGCTATACTATTTTAGTCACGAGCCAGACTCTAATCAATGAGCTTTTGTTTATGCATATGACTCAACAATACCTAGTCTATCTCAGTAAAAAAATTGACTCAAATAGACTAGCTTTTTGTTTTTATATTTTCAAAGAAAATGCACGGACAAAATCTAGTTCTATATAATACATATCACTCGAATAGCTAAGCTTTTGGCGAGATATTTTTAAATTTATACTCGCAACAAATGGGTAGTGTTCTTTACCTAATAAAAGTACTTCTCGTTTGTTAATTTGTTTTATTTTTGTTTATCAAATACATAATAGAAACGAGCAATTAAAATGATAACAGTTTCCATGTAACTATCAACCTATTATTGAAGCTTATCTATTTATTTATTTATTTATTTTATTATTTATGTACACACAGTAGAAAAACAGAGTGATAAGGCATATTAATACAATTGAGTACAAAGGTACTGCGTATTTCTTAAGAAATTTCTTCCAGCAGACCTGCGAAAGGAGAAATGAAAAAGAAATGTAGACAATAGTGTGTGAAAACAAGAAGAGAAGATATGAATATGTGAAGTCTTAAACTAAAATATACTTATACATATATAATGCAAGAAATTAACATATACTTAAATAAATACATAAAGCTAAAATATACAAATAAATACGTATACATATATATATATAAATACACACAATTATGAGGAAAGGTAGTTCTATTTGATTAATATGTTTTCAAAATTAATATGTAGGTATGTAACTGATTGCCACCTGCGCTAAGATAGGTTGACGGAGCCCCGCTCTGCGGGGCTCCTATTTCTGGGTGGTTTAAAAAAAAATAACCACGAAGGCTAAGGCGGGAGCTCCGCTCCGCTTCGCTCCCGCCTTAGCCTTCTAACCTAACCTATCCGAGTCGGGGTATTAACCATGGATGGGATTTCGTCCACGCGTGACTGAAATGGTACTAGATTTTGCCCGTGCATTTTCTTTGAAAATATCAAAACAAAAAGCTAGTCTATTTGAGTCATTTTTTTTACTGAGATAGACTAGATATTGGTGCCGATTCTGTTGTACACGAACTAAACTAACTAAACTATCTCTAAAATTCCTTACTTTTGGCTATGAGAATTGTAACGCTATTCTGCAAGGAAAAATCTCTAAATTAAAAAACTATTTTGACACGACTAAAATCGAATTTGACAATCGCGGCTCAGCGTAGTATTTTTTTTTTCTTTTGTTTTCGCAACGTTTACTTGTGTGTGCATTGCGTAGAATGAATTTTTTGAGAGACGAAGGCGCGTGCTAGGGTGCAGCCTGGACGTGTTTTATATGGAATTTTTCACTTTTGTTTGAAAAATATAAAAAAAATGTTACCCACGTGTTGATATTTAAATGTTCCGGGGTATACTAAGGGGGTCGAAAATTTCATTATTTTTGCGATAGGACACGCCATTTTCAAGATATAAGCAAAAAGAAAATAAAAAATACAGAACTGTTTTTGCACGTGAAGGCAAGGCGTTGTTGAGAATTTTAGTTCATGACCACTAGTTTTATTCCACACCTTTTTAATCGCGCTTAAAAATAGTCAGATTTAGTTAAAATAAATTATTATAGTCAACATTTTTGGTGAAAACCGGCAAACTCAGAATAGCAAAATTGACATTTTCACTAAACTAATAACTCAGTGCAATTTTAGTGCTGTCAAACTAAAATATAGTTAAGTTGTGTCACTTTAGTCTATTTCAGAATAGGAAATCGTCGTTTGACAGGAATAAACCAAATTTTAGTGATTTTTAGTTTAGTTTAGAGAATTTTGTGACAACAGAATCGGCACCATTGTCGAGTAATATTCAGAAACAAAAGCTCACTGATTAAAGTCTGACTCGTGACTAAAATAGTATAGCCTTTGTAAAGTCGCTGCCGGGACAAACAGCTTAACGGAGCACTGAGGGTTCTCGATATGTTATACAAGGTGCAGTTTTGGATCTGACAAACATACGACCCGAATCTATACTATCTATACTAATATTATAAAGCTGAAAAGTTTGTTTGTTTGTTTGATTGAACGCGCTAATCTCAGGAACTTACTGGTCCGAATTGAAAAATTCTTTTTGTGTTGAGTAGCCTATTTATTGAGGAAGGCTATAGGCTATATAACATCACGCTACAATTAAGAGGAGCGGAGCAGTAATGTAAAATGTTGCAAAAACGGGGAAAATCGCACGGGTAGGTGATTCGACGTGACGGGAAGGGTCGGAAGAATAAAAATTTTAAAGCGGACGAAGTCGCGGGTAGAAGCTAGTCAACAATTAAATGGGCAGGTATTTTTTAATTTAAAATTGTATCTTATTTACGGGAATCGGTAAGTGTGAACTCCCTTTATTAAAACGCGGCCAGTCTGTACGTGTCCTTAAACTGCGCTTTCACAGACACAAACAAACGCAACCGACATTTCTTTCATAGATCCAAAGCCCGAGGGTTATAAAAATCTAAAATAAAAAGTATTATTGAATAATCAATAATACTTTCATAATCAACAATCAAATCTATACTTATAATAAAACTGTAGAGAGGTCAATTCTGTACATTGAATATACATTCAAAATCAATATTGGAGGATGATTGGTGATCGATACTGATGCCAAAAATGCAATCAGTAAATTTTTTGTCTGTCTGTCTGTCTGTATGTGCACGCATGGGTCAAAAACTACTGAAGGGATTTTAACCAAACTTGATACGATTGTAGTCCATACTCCTAGGCAGGTTATAGGCTATATTATATAACGCTTAGACACATAGGAGCTGAGCAGTGACGATACCCGCGGGATATTTTCCGACCTCCACGCGGGCGAAGCCGCTGGCAAAAGCTAGTCAAAAATAAATCAAATCTAATCATATAACAATACGATACCAAGTCAATAATGACTTGGTATTGTATTGTTATATGATTATTTACGAGTCTCATAACAACTTCCTGAAATGTTTTGCAGGTTCAAAACTGCATCTTGTATATAGTTACCCATCTACGAACTGACTACGGCCAGCGTAGCTTAACCTTGTATCAACCCGTGCGGCTGTCATCCATGTTACATGTATCCGCCTTAAATCCTAATGTATTTTTCTCCTTACTTTCAGTTGATACTTTCTACAACTACTCACATTGAGAAACACGTGCCATACAACTTTTTGCGTGGTTGGCTTGGCGAAGGATTATTAGTTGGTAATGGTAAGCAGAACAATTAAAGTTCCTTGGGTTTCCATCACCGCGCGGACCCTTCCCTTCCCTTTCTTCCTTTCTTTCTGGCGAATGTTTAAACATTTGCCAGAGTAAGAGGCGTAAACCGATTCTGACATAGCTCTTCGACTTTCGTTTTTCTGGCGGACTCTTCGTCGACAGAACTGTTGGTCTTTACCCGCGATCGAAGGCATAAAAGATTTATTATTCGTGTAGTACTGTTTTCGTTCATTTTTTACACCTGAATCAAGTTTTGAAGACTTGTGTCAAATTCTCTGAGTGCACAGTTGTCAATAGCAATCCTTTCATTGTCATTTAATAGCCATGTTTAGGGAACTTTGTTCAAATTCAAACAATTTATTTCAAATTTAAAAAAATACAAGCACTTTTGAATATTCAAGGGGTCAATCACTCAGACAGTTGAAGCTAGTTGTCCATTCCAAGAAGAAGAACGGGCTAGAAACTCTACTGACCCTTGTAAACCAAAATATAGTTACGAAAAAATTGTTACATCATTTACTTTGAAATTAAACACGACGATATCACAGACAGTCACATTAGAACGTCCGTGATAAAAAAAAAACAAAAACGATTCAGAAATGAAAATAAACCGATACAGCTAAGGCCGTATTCAGTGCACTCCTGACGGTCGGGACTGACGGTCAGTCCGTACGCACGCACTGACCGTCAGTCGGCTTTTTGCATTCAGTGCTCCACTGACCACCGCACGGAACAGCAGGGTACAGTCGTGATGGATGTACAGGGTAGAGTCCCGCGTCCGCAATGCACTGAATGCTCTGAAGCATTGCATAGCGCGTTAGTCACCTGACGTACGCAGTACCGACGCGCTCGACTGACCGTCTCTGTCAGTATTGCGTATGCAGACGCGGTCAGTGCTGCTCTGAATGCACGCGTGGTTTCTATGGTGATAGCTACGGCAGACCGACGTCAGTCCTGACCGTCAGGAGAGCACTGAATACGGCCTAAGTAATAACCAGTCCTTACTGATGGCGCCCGTTCACGAATTTGACATACTTATTCTCATAAGAATGATCTATTTACTATTGTCAATTGTAATTCATTGACGAGGCGAATGCCGTAGAAGTTTTTCAGAATTGAATAAACCTAGTTGATTCAAAAAAGTGTAAATTGATCCTCTAAAACCAATTCTATGAATAGCAAATCAATACTTCAATTCCAACAGCATCATCAGCTTTGCTACAGAACTTATTATGCAGTATGTATATGTCCAGCTAATTGTTCGAAATAAACTGTAGGTCCTGCGCTCTCCGTATCATCAGCCAAAGTATACATGAGGTGTTTAAAACGTTTTTTTCCGACAGGTGAAAAATGGCATCAACGTCGGAAAATGCTTACTCCAGCCTTCCACTTCAAAATCCTTAACAAATACTTTAACGTTTTTTCTGAACAAACTGAAGCTATACTAGCCACCATAGAGAAAGAAGTTTACAAAGAAAGAACTGATTTGGCACCATTTTTATCAAAAGCAACACTTCAAATCATGTGTGGTAAGACAATAATTAATTTCTGAAATTATATAAAGCGCGCTTACGACGCTTCTCTATTTTAGACTCTCTTCAATTCAATGCCAGAAGAAATTTGAAAATAAACTAATAAGACTTGAAGCTGAAATAATATTGATATTTGTATTTCCAGAAACCTCACTGTGTACGAAAGCACACGAAACTCCTACTTTTGACAGCTACCTTCAATCTATACACAAAATGGGCGAATGTGTGATAAAACGAATGACCAAGCCCATTTATTTGATGGATTTCTTTTACAAGCTGTCGACGACCAAAAGACGAGAACAATCAATTTTGCTAGATTTGCACCATTTCACAAAACAAATCATACAAAAGAGAAGGGAAAATAGAAACGCTGAGAATGCCCTTGAGTTTCAAGATATCACCTATGAGAAGAAAGAAAAGCCGGCTTTGCTAGATCTATTGCTAGATGAGGAAGCGAAAGGGACGATAAATGATGATGGAATTAGGGAAGAAATCGATACATTTTTATTTGAGGTAAGTAGCAATTGAGATGGGAGACTAGCCTCAAGCAATACAAAATGCGCTTAGAAATATGTAATTACATAATTATATATGCAATACTTGCCAATTTCAGGGTCATGACACCACAGCAACAGCACTTACTTTTATTTTCATGAGCATTGCCAACGAGCCAGAAGTACAGGTGATGACCATACTTACCATATTCTTAAATTAGCTTTGATATAATATTTGCTAAATCAATACACTAAAACCGGTTTCCCCTATAAAGAGGAGTGTTTTGAGACTGAAAAATCAAACACTGATGCTGCCATCATCGCAACTGGCAAAGTCAAGGCAAGGCAGTTCTAATGCCTTGAGTGTACAACTTCTGCCAGAGACCGACTAAACTGCCCTAGTACACCTTCGAACTCAGTTTTTTTTTTTTAAACCGCTTCACTAATTCCGCTTGGAAACATGACTAAATTATGTTGCGCTTCGAGTAGGAAAACTCCATGATAGTAAGTTGAATATTAACAATCGGAGCAGAATGTAATCGGTATACTTCAGCGGAGATTAGCAAAATCACCCGGGAAAGAGATAGAACCATAATCAAATCTTTGTGTTAGACCAGACAGTTTAGGTGGCGAGATCTGTTCGAAAGAGTTACCGTGGCCCTGGCATATAAGCAACTGAAGGAACACGGGTGGGTTTTAGTCATTACAACTCTGACACGCCCTCGCACTCCGCCCAGAGCAGGAGATGTCCACAAAAAAAAGACCAGACAGTTTCGCTTCTGTACCGGTTGTCGTACAACGGACAAGTCATGGAGGAAGTACTGCAGTTTCGCTGCTATGGTTTCGTGGCGGAGATGTGATACCCGCATAAAAGTTGATATATGTATCGTAGTACGTGCACACGGGGACTTTATTAATTTTGCTGCAGTGCCACCTCTAGCAACGGCCGCCGTAACGTCTCCACAGTCTGTAATATCGACCGTTATATGGCGGCCACCGCTGTCATCGGAAACCAAACCTTAAAAGCATTTCATTTTTGAATTCCAGGACTCTATATGTGAAGAGTTGCATGGCATATTTGGAGAGTCTCAAAGACTGCCAGCCTTAGAGGACTTAAACAAGATGAAGTACCTGGAGTGCAGCATCAAGGAATCTCTACGGCTATACCCCAGTGTGCCGTTCCTTGCCAGATTTATTCATGAAGAAGTTGATTTAGGTATTCAATTTAAATATTATTATAAACCACCCTTTTATCTCCAAATACACTATTTATATTGAACAGTGTTCAATATCCATCGAGTTTTAGGAAAATGTCGGCTTTGAAGAGTGTCCTTTCGGCTTTCAGTCACTCAACTGTGTGAAATTCTATTTGTAAAGCTCAATCAACGCTCGGTAACTGTGTTACTACTTTACAATTTTGTTTTTAATTCTTAATTTTCCGGTCTGGCTGTAGTACCGTACGCAAAATACGCGCTCAGACGTGGAGTTTCGGACACCTGCCCGTTCTACCTATTACCTGGCTGTAGTAGTTTCCATTTGATCTTTATAGCCAAATAACTGCATCATTATAGTAACGGATTATTATTTGTTTCAACATTTAAATGTTTATCGATTTATTTTACTAGTATTATAATTGCCCCCAGACGTTATAACAATAAAATTTTCATTGTCTTCAACGGGTTAAATGGCATTTTATTTTTCATTAGCTTAGATATCAAGTAAGTGAGCCAGAGAGTCATTCTTATGAAACGTTTTGTTGAATTGCACCTTCCACTACCGTCTCGAGGGTATAATTTCCTCTTCTCACCCCCTTCGCGCGGGATTCCTTCAGGGCTCCGTGCTATCTCCGCTCAACTTCATGTTGTTTACTAGTGGCATTCCCAAGAACGACTGCTCATAAATACTTAGGGCACATGCTAGCGGCAGAGTAGGCACGTGCTTTATCCATTTCTAATCTGCTATTATATTTCTACTATTATTTTTCCATAGTCTGTGCCAGATGTGAAAAAAATAAAAGTCGTTGACACCCGCCTTCCAATGTATTCAGATATTTCAGAACGATACGAAAAAAAATGTAAATATAAAGTGTCGCTAGCACGGTTAAAACAGTAATTTGAATACATTGGTAGGCAGGTGTCAACGACTTTTATTTTTTTCACATTTGACACAGACTATAGAGTAAATATTCGTATACAGGGTGAATAGAAAGGTGTAGTCTAAATTAAGGGTGTGATACTGAAGTGTATGACCGTCAAACTGAACAACTTTTCTATGGGACCGACATCGTAATCCCAAAAAAATATATCATTCGTCTCATGCGAAATTTATTGTATGTTTCTATACCACACCCTTCAATTAGACCGCATCATTCTTATACAACCTGTATCTATATTGTGTAACCCGTAATAACCACTTTTTTTAATATCCTTTTTTATTTTCCGCAGCTGGTCATAGGATCCCAAAGAACACTATAGTGGAAATCCATGTGTTTGACATCCATCGTGATCCTGAGGTGTATCCTGAGCCTGAGAAGTTCCAACCAGAGAGGTTCCTGCCACAGAACGCGATTAAACTCAATCCTTACAGCTATATTCCGTTTAGTGCAGGCCCTAGAAACTGTATAGGTCAGTAATTCAATATGGTACACATGTCAATACAATTTTCTCACTGCGCACAAATCACTGTTGACAGTCGTTACGGGTCCTCAGGAACCCGTAAGTCTGACATCCAGTCTTTAGTAGAGTGGATACGACTGGGTATTGTGATACCCAGTTACCCGGTTTTGAAAGTCGTATAGGCTGTTGCTCCGCGTAAGCTCCATGAACAGCCTAAAATGTTCCCACTGCTGGGATACAGGCCTCTTCTCTTTGAGAGGTAGTGGGTAGCAATCCACGACGCGGGCCCAGTGCGGGTTAAAAGATGTCTTATCTTCTAGGACATGCCGGTTTCTTCACAATGTTTTCCTTCACCGTTTTGAGAGCAGCAGGTGCAATTGTTCAATTGATAGTAAATAGTAACTTTCCTGTATTTCAGGTCAAAAGTTCGCCATGATGGAGTTGAAAACTGTGCTGTCAGGAGTTCTGCGGAAGTATCGGCTGGAACCCATCACTAGGCCAGAGGACCTGGTGTTTACTTTAGACTTGGTACTGCGGACAAACCATCCCATTTACGTACGGTTTCGACCTAGGGAATGCCTTACTAAAAGAGTGAAATGAAAGTAATTTGAGAAGATTTCTGTGTTTACAAAAACACAGAAAACTTCTAAAATACCTATCTGTGAAATAAATATAAGTTACCAACAATTCTAAGCTCTTGTTGGTTATTAGTCAACTAGACTCAACCAAACCCTGCAGTTTGTTAGAGCGCATTACTGTTAAGGCGCTACACAAAGGTAGGTCACCGTAAACCGCTCAGTTTTTGGCGTACAGTCAGGGATATTGGTACTGGCTTGCAATAGCAAGCCAGTAATAAGTTAAAGGTATAATAATTCAATAAAATATTAAAGAATCATGACAAAACCATCAGAATCAGAGCTCAAAAAATATTTTAGTCGCAGTAATTCTCAAAATGTAAGCATTAACTATTATTTTTTATGTGATGATATTCAAAGGCCAAAAATACAACTGAACAAACAAAACGAATGCAACAACTGCAACGGTTATCTATCTATCTATACTTATAATAAAACTGTAGAGAGGTCAATTCTGTACATTGAATATACATTCAAAACTAATATTGGAGGATGAATGGTGATCGATACTGATGCCAAAAATGTAATCAGTAAATTTTTTGTCTGTCTGTCTGTATATGCACGTATGGGTCAAAAACTACTTACGGATTTTAACCAAACTTGGTACGATTGTAGTCCATACTCCTGGGCAGGTTATAAGCTATATAACATAACGCTAAAACGCATAGGAGCTGTGCAGTGACGTTAAATTTGAAGCAAGTCGGATGAAAATACGCTTTCGACCTCTTATCCTCGCATACGTTGATCATACACCAAAAGTATGTATTACAAAGAGTGTGGTCTTCAAAGATCTACAAAAAAGTCCTCAATAATTATATATCTATCCTACTAAATTCGGAACACAGTTAGTTTATAACGTAGATTAACACATAGGGTACTTTTTATCCCGGTAGTATGTTCCCGCGGGGTATTTTCCGACCTCCACGCGAGCGAAGCCGCTGGCAAAAGCTAGTTAAATATAACAGGCGAAATGTGGGTGTACTGGGTACATTTGGGCGCCAAATTATTATTTGATTTTAGTTTTAAGCTTGATTATTTTGTAATTAATTTGACTTTCATGTTATTTACGAAATTAATTTAATTCAATTTAAATTAATTTAATTTCCGGTTAAGTCTATTTTAAGGTTTTATTTTGATATATTTAAAATATTGTGATTTCCGGTTTAATTTATATTGAAAATTCTATTAAGTTACTTCCGTTTGATCTATACATATAATAAATCTGTAGAAGGGTCAATTCTGTACATTGAAAATATTGAAAAAATAAATAGCGGCGGGTGTTGCTGGATCGATACCAAACCCAAATATCTGATTAAAATTTTTTTTATCTGTCTGTCTGTATGTGCAGGCATCACGTGAAAACTAACAACCGTTAGTTTTCAATGAAACTTGGTACAATTATACCTTATTATCCTGGGCATAAAATGGGATACTTTTTATCCTGGAAAAATACGTAGAAAAAAAAAATCTTATTTTTCAGTTTTATTAGACGCCTACAGAGACACATATAGCAATCATTCACATGGACGCGTTATTATTAACGCGCCCAATAAAATCTGCAGGCCCATTATAGAGCAACACATTGAGGGGTCCGTATTAGCGGGCCACCATGCACCCCTCGCGGTCCGGGAGCTAGGCTCCGACACCGCCCGCCGCGCCCCCTGACGGGGACGCCGCGAATTCCACCGCGCGATGCATTTAAATTCTGAATTTTGATGCGAGCGGACGTGTCCAGTGTGGCGAGCGGTTGTCCGTGGAATTAATATTGTATGCGTGTAATTTTAAACCGTGCTTTTCAGCGCGACCTTTTTGATTACTGTTCCGATCAGTTATTTGTAAATACTTTTGTAAATATTATAGTACGTACGTAGTTTAAGTTTTCATCGTAAATTGGTTTATTTAGGTTGGTATTTTATTTTCTTTCCGGACGAGCTCACTAACAATGTTGTGTATGCTGAAGCTCTCAATTAACTTTCTGTCGCATTGTCACGATCACTTTTTTATTATTGCAAACTTTTCGTCACTGTCAGTAATTTACTGCTACATGCTACTTATCAAGGTCGGAATTACTATGAAAAAAATACTTACTACAGAACGCGAGCTCAACAGCAGTAGCTCAATAGAGGGATCTCCTTAATTATTATAGGCTTAGCCGTATTTGGGTCCAATAGATATTTATAAGATGTCATTGTCAGAGTTACTCAAAATGGAGAAATAAACCATCCACGCGAAGACCGACATCCGCGCGGACGGAGTCGCGGGCGGAAGCTAGTTTGTAATAAAAGTGTATATTTGGATACTGCCTTTTGGTTTATTTATAATATTTTGCGTTTTTGGTGACTTTATTTTTAGATTCTATATTGGTATTAAGTATTTACTTTGAAATATCTGCTTGAATTGTTTAAAATATAATTTCCTTTGAGTTTATATTAGAATTTGTATTGACAGATCAAAGAATAATGATAGTAGTAGAGTAGTGGTGGCCTAGTAGTAGCGGCTCCGACTTACGTTTTGTAGGTCGTGGGTTCGAACCCAGGCAGGTATTTTCCTTCTTGTCAACGATTTCATCACCACTGCTCTTAAAACGCTGAAGGAAAACATCGGCAGGAAACCGGCATGTCTTATAACCAAAAATTCGAAGACATGTAACATCTACCAAGCCGCACTGGGCCCGCGTGGTGGATTACGGCCCACTATCTCTCACCAAGAGGAGGCTTGTGTCCCAGCAGTGGGACAATATAGGCTGATTATGATTGACACATTCGTTTGATTGATATAAATTCTACTTGGTTTAAGTTTCGCGGTAATTTTGTATATAAAAAATTTGTTCGCCGCTCGTGGAATAAAGACCCTGGGTTGAAGTAAGGTATTTTCTTTGTACCTACTTTCTGTCATATCCTTTTTTTGTGGGTGGGAAATCATCAAATGACGTCTCCCGCGCTGGGCGGAGCGGGAGGGCGTGTCAGACTTTTACTGACTAAAACCCACCCGTGTTCCAGGGTCACCGTAACTCGTTCCTAAAAATGATTCCATTGAGCCGTGTATTTTTTTAAATAATTTAATTAACATGTTCATTGCCGATCACGCGATATCCCGTGCTTGCTACTGACAATTTCGTATGCGCTCTAAATCTGTGGCCATATCGGATTAATCATCAATCTGTGTTTGGCACTCAACGTGTTAAAACTGCAAAATTACTTTTTATTTGGTGGTCAATCTATCCAACCCATCCCTGTTTTGGATCTTATTTGTTATCGCCAATCGCTGTTGTCAAATACGTACCTATAAACTTGTTCCTTACCACGCCTTAAAAATAATTTCTAGCAAATTTCATCAATGAAACTGAACGCGTTTAGCACATTTAAACCGCGTTCAAAAGCTGTCAGTGTCAAAAACTTTTTACAAAAAAACAACCGACTTCCTTAAAAAAAAACACTACAAAGTCAAAAATAACTTTAATTTCGAAAGTCAGTGTCTTAGGTTCTGTATTTAAGATATATATATTTATGTTAGAAGGGGAATATTATTATTTTTCTCATCGGTGTGCTGGTACCTACTGCAAAATAATGTTTTTTCCCCGCTGATTCAACAGGTATAGTATGTTTTTGTTTTGCAGATTGCTATGGAATGTAAATATTCCTGTATCCAGATTTCCATATTGAATAAGCAGTTTAAATTCTTTCTTGTATCATCAATACACACTTTCCTCAAACTGCATCTAGATGGTTTTACTGAAGAAAGGGAAACATTCATAAGTTATTTCAAATCTGGAAGTCTCAGGCAACATCTTCACACATTGTGTTGAAATCTTACTGAACAGTTAACAGCACATTATTTTTGATTAAATGCTGTACCATCTTGAAGATTCTATTTTCATTATAATCCTATAAGTACACACATGAAAACTGAAATATCAATTTCGTGCAATTAGAAAGAAACGGATTAAGTAGGTACTCCCTCTCACAGAGAGGAGGCCTGTATCCCAGCAGTGGGAACATTATAAGCTTCTTATATGTATATGTGTTAAGAGGAATAAGAGTATTAACTAAAGCGATTAAAACTCATTGAACTAAAGTAAATAAAGTGTGTTGCTGTCAGTTGACACTTGTCATTCAGCTATGTCAGATAGTGATGCGATTTGATTTTGTTTAACTCGTTACTCGAGTAACTAAAGGCTCGAGATCATTTTATTTATTTATTTACTCACGCGTTGTCACTCAATGTAGTCGTGTTTATATAAGTATCACGGAGTCTTCAACTACACCAATTCATATTTTCAATGTTAATAATATCGTGTAACAAACTCTCAAAATAATGTGATGTACTGAATCACGGATGTTTTAATTATGAGTGAATAATCACTCATAATTAAAACATCCGTGATTCATGCATGAGCATTGCATTATTCTGTAAGTATGAGTCGTCAGTTGATAACGTGTAATTTGTCATCGTATCATCATTATTTATCAGATTGACAGTGAACTGTGAGAAGGAGAAAATGCTCCCCGAACAGCAAGAGTCGATTGTAACTCCAATATTGATCGGATGCCGCATTATGAATTTTGTTATGATTATTTTCTTTTATGTTATTATTTAATGTCTCGTTTTTAACTAACAAAGCTGCTCTAACTACTTTAGATTCAACTTGAATTAAATTGAGAAAATCAGTGCCTGACGATTTATAACAAGTAGTAGTAACATCACTAGCATAACTGACAAGCCACCAAAAACTTCAATCCGTTTCACGAAGATTTTTAAACCACTTTATGCGAGAGTAAGCGAACTTAAAAACGGGATGAAACACTTGCACCGTCAATAGATTGATTTAAATCAAAACAGATTTGGTTACGACCTCGAACTGTAAATAGGTCCATATTATACTAAAGAAAATCATAACATCGTTAAAAACGCTTCAATAAATGAGTTTTTAGGTAAAATACGATTAAAGAAGTTCCCTTCGAGTTCTTAACATAACCGAAAGGTTGGATTTCACAGCTTTAGCTAGCTACGTAGAACGAAACGTTCTCCTGAGTTTTTGTTATTTAATAAGTTAAAATGTTGTATTTTTGTAACAATAAAATATCAGTACAGAAGTATAATTATGGTCAAGATATCTTTTTATATTAGAAAATCCTTTATTGCCACTTATTCGTGTTTAGTAACATTTTTAGATTCAACTTTTTTCTTTATGGTAATAATAAAACATACTATTTGGCATGTTGGTAACACAGGAAGCTCACTCGTATGTTCCCGTAACGATTCAGTTGCGGTTCGGCATAAGTTTAGTTTCTCTTGTGCTTAACAAATAGTAGAATGACTTTATAGGACATTATCGACCTGCGATCGAAATCTAACTGTTGTGAAAACACAATTGAACTTGTAACTTTGCAAATTAGTAGAATCGCCCCCCAGTAGAGGAAATGGCGAAGTCGTCAGCGAATAGAGCAAATTATGGCTTTATACTATTTGGAATATCGGTTGTGAAAAGCGTGAAAATATGGGGAGGTATCACGGAGCCCTGAGGGACTCCAATGCAAATTGGGTGAGGGGAGGAAAGAGAACTGTCGATGCGATAGCGAAAGGTGTAGTTCGACAAAGTCTCGTAAGGTGAGTACGAGACGATCCAGCACATTGAATCGGTAAAGCTTTCATATTAGCCATTATGTCAGACTTTGTCAAAAACCTGCGATATGTCGAAGAAAAATGCGCCCGTCTTAGCATTATGCTGGAAGTTAGTGCTAATGTACTCTACGGTGCGGTAGGTTTGTTGGACGCACGAGTGTTGGGTTCGGAAATTACTAAAATAAATTAATTCTTATTTGTCCGAAGAATAAATATGGCGGTTTCCTCAAATAAAAATAAAATTCAACGATAAGCCGGCACCAGAGGATGGACCTACTAATGACTACTCGAGAAAAAAAAAGAAAAAAAAAATACCTCTACTTTTTTTTAAATTACTTAAAAAAATGGAAATTCTTCGAAAATGTATACCCATTATGACACTTTTAACTACCATGACCACAATTTTTCAAATATTTCAGTTTTTTTGTTTGTATCGGCAACCTAAGTAGTACTACTATTCACCATAATCTTTGAAAATTACAGAATTTTCGTAGTTTTATACAAAAAAACAACCAAAAAAAATTATTTCCCTAAAATTTTGAAAGATTTTAACGTTCAGTACACTTTAACTCATCGTAGTGTAAAAACAAAAATAGGGACACTACTATGGCAAGTTTTTTAAAAAATTTGCGCAACTAACCTAGATTTTAAAATGGTATAATACTTTAGGAAAACTAGCCACAAAAAAAAATAATGACACTTTTTCTAATCAAGAACCAATTTCATAAGTTGTTGTTAATAGTAATCACTTCTGCTATGTGCCCAAAATAGATTTCTTTCGCAAATTCTTAGAATTTAGAAGGGACATGTGCGTAGTCAGTGAAGTTCAGAAGTCAGAAAGAGATAGATAGTATACGTTAGAGAGAGATAGATAGAGAGCGATTATACGTTAGAGAGAGATAGATAGATGTTTGTTGTTAAATAACAATAGGGCAGGTAGGAATGTTGCTGTTATCTACAAAGTACAAAGTCAGTACGCTCTGCTTCTTTGTTTACTGTGCACCGTTTCATATTCAATTGATGTGACTCTCGTACTAACGACTTTTGGCTTGGCTTTTTGGACTGGATTAAGTGATCTGCAAACTGTACTAACCTGGCATTATTTTGAACTGGACTGTGTTTTGTGAATTAGACTTTTGGCGTATTTTGGACTGTTTAGCGTTTATCATGCCGCTACCATACACACCGTTGGAATACGCTAATATGCACCTCATTTATGGAGAGTGCCGATGCAATGGTAGCGCTGCTAGCAGATTATATCGAGAAAGGTACCCAAATGCTCAAAGATACCCGAATTATCGAGTATTTATTAATGTGCATCAAGCGTTTTCGGAGGGCCGTTTACCATCTGACAGGAGAAGTGCTGGAAGAACTAGATCGGAACGCGACGAAGAAGTTCTCAATGAAATTGAAAATGATTCAACTACCTCGGTACGTGCCATAGAAATAGCTACGGGAATCCCAAAAAGTACTGCACATCGAATCCTAAAACGTCACAGACTTCACCCATATCACTAGAGGCGTGTGCAGACGTTATTGCCGCGGGACTATCCACTACGAGTCGCATTTTGCCGTGTGATGCTGCAAAAGCACAGAGAAGATCACCAATTCTTGGATATTATTCTATGGTCGGATGAATCAACCTGCAAGAGAGATGGCTATTTAAATCTTCACAACCTACATAGCTGGAGCAATGAAAATCCGAACCTGATGAGACAAGACAAATCCCAATATCAATTCAAGGTTAACCTATGGAAGGGCATATTAAACGGAAAAGTGATTGGGCCTTTTGAATTACAAGGAAACTTGGATGGCAATAGTTATTTGAACTTTTTACAAAATGACTTGCCAGTATTATTAGAAGACATATTAGTGATCCACAAAACATATGGTTTCAAAATGATGGTTGCCCAGCTTACTATGCCCGTCCTGTGCGAGAATACTTAAACCAAGAGTATCCAGGGCGTTGGATAGGGCGACTTGGTCCTATTTTATGGCCACCCCGTTCACCCGATCTAAACCCCCTGGACTTCTTCTATTGGGGTTGTCTCAAAGACAGAGTCTACTCGAAACCCAATGCAACACTGAACGACCTTCGCCAAACAATCACTCAGGCTGCGGATCATATCAATAGTAGAAGATATGCACGACGAATAAAACGATCTTTTTTAAGGCGATGTCGTGCCTGTATTAATGCCGGTGGTAAACAGTTCGAACATTTATTATAATATTATTAATAATGCTATAAATTTACATTTATTGACACCATTTGTTTCATTCATTCAACATTTTCCAACAACAAAAATCTATTTTGGGCACATAGTAGAAGTGATTACTATTAACAACAACTTATGAAATTTGGTTCTTGATTAGAAAAAGTGTCATTATTTTTTTTTGTGGCTAGTTTTCCTAAAGTATTATACCATTTTAAAATCTAGGTTAGTTGCGCTAATTTTTTAAAAAACTTGCCATAGTAGTTTCGATATTTTTTTTTTACACTACGATGAGTTAAAGTGTACTAACGTTAAAATCTTTCAAAATTTTAGGGAAATAATTTTTTTTGGTTGTTTTTTTTTTGTATAAAACTACGAAAATTCTGTAATTTTCGAAGATTATGGTGAATAGAAGTACTACTTAGGTTGCCGATACAAACAAAAAAACTGAAATATTTGAAAAATTGTGGTCATGGTAGTTAAAAGTGTCATAAGGGGTATACATTTTCGAAGAATTTCCATTTTTTTAAGTAATTTAAAAAAAAGTAGAGGTATTTTTTTTCTTTTTTTTTCTCGAGTAGTCATTAGTAGGCCCATCCTCTGGTGCCGGCTTATTGTTGAATTTTGGGACATGTTGTATATAAAAACTCGACAAAAGCCCATTACTATGGCATTTGTTGTAGACGTGGGCTTACACGTGGAAATAGAACATAGATGCTAGATCTACCTTTTAAGATAGAATCATAATAATCCCCTCATTCATCGCTCACGGTGGCCAATCTCAACGAAGATTAGGCAGGTACGGGGGACTTAGGAGACATTACGGTGGGCAGTGTGTGCGCAAACGTAAGTGCACGCTCAGCTCGCTCGCTCGCTAGTGAGGTGTTAAACTCCTCGCCCCTCCCCCCCCGTACATCATAGAGAGGCGAGCGTGGAACACTACGCGCTGACATCTCGGGTCCCAAGGAATTCGGGGTGACGGATGTTCCCAGATCCGTCGCCCCTGGACCCATTTAGGGGGGCTGGAAGAGGGCGTAGTCCACGTTCCGCCGACGCCCGGAGCGCCTGCTATAGCTAGGGAGGTGGCGAGCATTTCGGTATATGATTTGCACACGTTTCACGTCGAGGTGGATAGCAGTTTAAATCATTACGAATTGATTTGGTCTAATCAATTAAGGTCCTATGTCGCTGCGTTTTCGCCTTACAGAGGATTGAAGTTGCTTAAAAAAATCGGGGTATTAAATCATTTGCACATGTATGCCTCTGGAGTTCATGGTCACAATCATCTTGGAAACGAAGAATATCGAAGAGGCAGACATTCAGGACTCTGCATTATCATGGGACAGAGTTATAAAAATGTTAAAAAAAAAGCTCTACTAAGTCATTTGCACGCGGTTCTCAATGCACCCATTCGATTCACTATGACTCTGTGGATTCGAAAAAACATGTGGCAGACACTTTGCTCACTGATTTTCAGCTGTATAACTGTTTGAAATTCATGGAATCAAGGGATAGCGGGTATTGCATGGGATTATTGTTATTCTTTATAGTTTTATTCTTATAAGTTTGTTTAATATTATTCTCTAAACTCACGGTAACGTTTAAACTTCTGGAGCTGAAATCTATGCAATAATATTTTTTCTCAATGCCAACCAGAAACGAAATGCGCTTGGAACTCTAATTAGAAAGTATTTTTTTTTTATTGCATGCTTGAATGTATTCTGAATAGGATTAGGATCTGGATAGGAACAGTCTTTAACTTTTAAATCACGTTGTATTTGTGTAAAATACGTATATAGATATAGATATAGGTTGTATATAGATATACGCTCTATACATTTAGTTTCACAATACGGAAAAGGTCGGAACTGAGTTATACCGTTCTCACTCATATTCCCAAAGAAAAGAGAGACACCACGAAAGGATCTATGGGGATATTTTATACCTGCTTGGTTTGGCGCGAGCGTCGGGTTAAATAAGTAAATTAAATGGTCTGCCTTTGGAATATCAGAGGCCTGAACGTCTGCCTCATCGATTTTCTTGGTTTTCATAAGTAATTCAAACATCTGTTCAAGAGGCAGACGTGTGCGCATAATATAGCATACCTTCTTTTTTTTACATGTTTGGAGCACTGTCAATAGACAACACAGAGGAAACATATTGGCAGACTATTTTTCCGTGGTTCTTCTCATTGTTTTTAATCGAACAATTCAAATCTGCCAAGTGTGCACTTCATATACAGTTTTTTAATTCATAAAAATAAATAAAAAAATTGAATACTACAAAAGTCAGAGCCCTGGATGTCTGCCTTTTCGATTCTTTGTGTTTCCAGGATGACTGTGATCATCAGATCCAGCGGCAGACGTGTGCGCATAATATAGCACACCTTTTTTAGGGTTCCGTTGCCAAATGGCAAAAAACGGAACCCTTATAGATTCGTCATGTCTGTCTGTCTGTCTGTCTGTCTGTCCGTCCGTCCGTATGTCACAGCCACTTTTCTCCAAAACTACAAGAGCTATGCTATTGAAACTTGGTAAGTAGATGTATTCTGTGAACCGCATTAAGATTTTCATACAAAAATAGAAAAAAAACAATAAATCGTGGGGTTCCCCATACATAGAACTGAAACTCAAAAATGGTTTTTTTCATCTAACCCATACGTGTGGGGTATCTATGAATAGGTCTTCAAAAATGGTATTGAGGTTTCTAATTTCATTTTTTTCTAAACTGAATAGTTTGCGCGAGAGACACTTTCAAAGTGGTAAAATGTGTGTCCCCCCCCCGTAACTTCTAAAATAAGAGAATGATAAAACTAAAAAAAATGTATGATGTACATTACCTACATGGTAATGTACATCATACATTTTTTTTAGTTTTATCATTCTCTTATTTTAGAAGTTATAAATACAACGTGATTTAATTAACTATCACCGAAAATTGGTTTGAACGAAATCGAGTAAGTCTTTTTTTTTTTGAACGTCATAAATCGTAAACCGCAATTTATCTTTCATTTAATCAACAGAAATATAAAAATTAAAAAAAAAAACATTTATTTTCATAAACATGAATCTTCTGCATAAACCGAGAATACCTACAGGTTTGTACGGAACCCTTTGTGCGCGAGTCCGACTCGCACTTTTTCATACAAAAATTATTTTTCATACAAAAATAGAAAAAAAAACAATAAATCGTGGGGTTCCCCATACATAGAACTGAAACTCAAAAATGTTTTTTTTCATCTAACCCATACGTGTGGGGTATCTATGAATAGGTCTTCAAAAATGGTATTGAGGTTTCTAATATCATTTTTTTCTAAACTGAATAGTTTGCGCGAGAGACACTTCCAAAGTGGTAAAATGTGTGTCCCCCCCCGTAACTTCTAAAATAAGAGAATGATAAAACTAAAAAAAATTTATGATGTACATTACCTACACGGTAATGTACATCATACATTTTTTTTTGTTTTATCATTCTCTTATTTTAGAAGTTATAAATACAACGTGATTTAATTAACTATCACCGAAAATTGGTTTGAACGAAATCGAGTAAGTCTTTTTTTTTTAAACGTCATAAATCGTAAACCGCAATTTATCTTTCATTTAATCAACAGAAATATAAAAATTAAAAAAAAAACATTTATTTTCATAAACATGAATCTTCTGCATAAACCGAGAATACCTACAGGTTTGTACGGAACCCTTTGTGCGCGAGTCCGACTCGCACTTGGCCGGTTTTTTTAAAACATTTTTGAAACGCTGTAAATTTACAACGCAGCGCCACCATGGTGGCAGACGAGTTCCTTGATGTTTCTTAGGGTATAATTATCACTATTAATAACGTCTGCCTTGTGTGCTGATCATATCGAAATTTTGCTCGCCAGCTCCCTAACTACTACGGGCTGGGTGAGCGGAAGATATCTCCCGCTCCCTTTCCGCAGCCACAGTAACATGACTGATTCGCAGAAGGATACCACTGCATCCCAGAATTCCGCGCTGCCAACCATCGACTCGACCATGGTCGGCACCGACAGGTCACTGCCTACTCCTGAGAGGAGGGCACGTCGCGGCTCCTCCCAAGCGGCACACTCTGCCAGCGTATGCCGCGCCGTGTCCTCCCGGCAGTCGACGCAGTAGTGACACCGGGCGTTCGGCTCCCTGTTTATGCGACACAGGTACTCCCGAAGCAACCATGCCCCGAGAGCATCTGCGTCGACCGAAACGATAGGGAGCCGTGCCTCCTCCCGAGCCAGTGCCCTAGTACTGGCTGGACTGCCTCGACGGTGGCAAGGCCAGTAGTAGGGCGTGAAAGCCTGATCGAAGAAGCTCGATGTGTCGCTCCGTCAGTCGCTTGCCCCGCTCCGGCGCTTCCTCGCACCACCTATACAGTGATGCGAGGGCCGGTAATTACCCTACGGTAACCTACCTACTACCGGGTCAAAACTGTGTGTTAAATTATTCATTTCATACAAATACGTTCTGCGGTTTTTGGGTGATTGAGTAACAAACATCCAAACATCTAACAATTTTTTACAATATTAGTATCCGTATTTTCTCGAATTGAAACTTAGGTACTAACCTAAGTTTCAATTCGAGAAAATACGGATAAAGAAAACTCTGATAAGCGTAACCGCTTATACAAATACGTAGTAGTTACTTATTATGACTGCTACACAGCATATTTACTTGGATTTGAATTGGAGGCAGTGTATAAGAGTTCTTACGTAGTATTATACAGCAATCAATATTTGACTTATGAACATATGAAACAGCAGCAAAATCGCAGCGTCAATTTATTTCCTAATTTAGTACATTTTTGTATAGATCACGACATAATGACTTTCACACTTCAGACAAAAGAAAACGCTATGTACACAACAGACAACACACAAATTATTATATCTACTTGTCGCTTCATTGTTTGAGATTCACAATTTGGTCAATGTTTATTCAACTTGATAATATGATGTTGACTTTCTACGTTGAGAGTGTGTGCTGGATTCAGATTTTTCGCTTCGTAGATTTCGTTTTCTTAGTTTTCCTTCCCAGAGCTTCTGCAAATATAGAAATAATCTGTTACATAATTGCGTAGGTATATTTGTGTACAGTCACGAGCACTAATAAGTAAACAGTTAGTAAAATTCGATGGGGATTGCGTCATTAAATAACGGCTGACACTTTGATATAAAACCTATTTCATTATAAAGGTTGAAACATGCTAGCTCGTGCATTTTGATGTATTGAACTATTTACGTACCTAATCTAATGATAATACAATTAGTTATTACTGCAAAAAAATACACGTACACGACAAAAAAAAATGTTGTGGAAGGTTCAGAAGACACTCTAGAATCCCCAAATAGTCTCACATTCTTTGTAGCGAGGTAGCATGTTTCTGAACTTTAACCTCGCTTTAAAAAGTTGCTCTGTATACATATTAGTGCTAGTGACTGTACGTAGTCAGATAAGAGGCCCAAAATTCCATCTGAATGTGGATTACCCATCATAAAAATTATATTGCTCAGTCACGAGCAGTAATAATTAAATTACGTTTGTGTCGCAGTGAAGTTCAAGAGATTCTAATAACGAATGCGATAATTATATTGTATTTAAAGATATGTACGAAAATATTTGCTTAACATTTATAGGTTCCAAAAAAATACACTTTATTTATTGTATAGTTTACCTTACACGTAACCATAGACTTTGCTCTCTTCGATATCTCCAGCACCTGGACATAAGGCTTTCCCAAGGATTACCATTACGACAACTGATCCTGCGTTGCCCGCATCCAGAGGATTCCTACAACCTTCGCCAGGTCATTGATCCACCTTGGAAGAGGCCTACACACGCACATACGCACACAATAGTATATTGTTTACACACCTTAAATGATTTCCGGAATTTGGTAGACATGGCACTGAACAGCAATGGGTTCAGAACCGTGGGTAACCAGCTGTTGAACATCGCAAATTTGTGCACCGTTGACCACCACTGCAACAACAAATATATTCGTAAAAATGGTGTCTGTATTGTAGATTCCCGACACTAGTTTACAATGTCCATGAGTCAAGGAGTCAATTCGGAATTTTTATTTCAATAATAAATTTTACTTAGGCACGCTTAAAATAGAGAGCAATGGTGGCCTAAGAGTATCAGCTTAACGTAAGTTCAAGCCCAGACGAGCACTTTACATTTTGTATATTTAATTTATCACTATCAAAACGGTGTAGGAAAACATCGTGAGGAAACCGGCATGTCCTAGAATGGCCCGAGTGGTAAATTTTGTGCCACTCCCACTCTCAGCGTGTTGACCTGTGTTCCAACAGGGGAAAGATTATACGTTAATTATGAAACTTCCAAGTGTGTTTAAGGCCACTTGGATTTTTTATAAACATGCAACTGTAAGTATTAAAAACAATAATAATGTGACATACCCGGTGAAGATGAGCGAACTTTTCATAGTCGACTGCAAACATCAACGTTCTGAGCAGAAAGAATGGAAGCCAGCAAATGACGAATGATACCGTCAGGGCTACTGAATATCAAAACATACAACAGTTTAATAATGACTCGACAATCGTAAACACTACTGTATAACTTACACTGGATAAAAACAAACTTACCAATTAATTTATTGACTTTCTTCCTTTTAAAACCACTATTGAATACTGAATCCTTAAAATATACGTCATTATTATCATTAACTCTAAATGCTATCATAGTGTATACGAAAGTCATTATAGCCAGCGGAACAATGAATGTGAGCACTGCATTCACTCCACTTACAATTCTTCCAAACCAAGATGGCAAAGAAAAACAAATCAAAGTGTTCCCTGTATCGAATATTTCTAACATCCAATATTCTGGCAAGGTCTCAATGATTGCCACCGTCCAAATAATTCCAATAATCTTGCCCACTCTTCGCCACACAGGTGTGCCTTGCAGCATCATTGGATAGCATATTGCGATGTACCTTTCTATCGAGAGAGCCGTCATCACCAGAATGCTGTTGTTCCAAAGGATACTTATAAACAAGAAGTGGATGCATAGGACGAAATTACACGAAAACACTCCGTAGTGGAATTGAAAGAGCTCGTTCCTTTGAGTAAGAAGTTGATAAATAATTAACAAAATAGGAAAGGTGACGAGCAGATCCGAAACAGCCAAGTTGAAGAGGTAACAGTTAGTAGCGGTGTGCATGCTCTTGTCATAGTAGATGACGATGCACGTAAGAGTGTTACCGACAAGACTGGCGAGGAAAATTATAAACAGTGCAACTGAGAAGATCACTTGGGAACTGTAAGGCACATCGGTGAGAGCCAATGTCACGTATTTGTGCCAATCTTCTGTCATATTAGAATTGGTTTCATTCATTATTATGTTTGTTTTTTAGAATTTTAGTAAATTGATTGTTATTTTATATTTATCACACACGTTACACACGGCAAGTTTTATCGAAGTTTCAGTTAATTCACAAGTTTCGCGCGAGGTATTACGTGGTCGACTGAGCTAATGCTGCCGGTACTGGTCAATGTTTATCTAATACTGTATATTACTTATCAACGAAGTAGTGTGTTCAGCAAAGTACATAAACGATTAACTGGATTAATTCTTGGGCCTGATGCGTGGGCGTGGGTTGTATAGTAAATTATTTAGAACATGGTCGAAATTACCAGTAAATATGTGGTAAGCCCCCATTAGAATTTTCTCCAACAGCGTTATTAGAAGTCGTTTATCAAAATAATGTCACTTTAAGTTTCGTTTCAATTAATAATCATGGCAAGAATTTTGGCTCTTCAGCCGAAGAACTTATGAGCCAAATTTGGTGTTTTATTACCCTGCACCCTCCGAAACATTAGACAAATTACTCGATTATTATCTTTCAATTAGGTACTTTGGTCATCTACTTATCTGTTGCCTATTTAGCTTAGAGTCAATAACATAGTATTCGCCTAATGTTCGCAAACGCTACTGCTAAGCACGAGGTCTTAGGGTCAGTTTCAGGTTAGGCAAAGTGATATTGCGTTATTCTATCTGGAATTTCTAATTAGCTGCCTGGAGTTTGGATTTGTGGTCGTTTGATTGCAAGGCTGCCCTTTTACATGAGACTTAAAAACAAAACTAAGCAAAATGTGGATGTGTTATAGCTACAGCTCTGCGTTACCTTCCGGGGAAACAAGGCGTGATGTTATGTGGGTTGTTCTTCTTTTTTACCGACAGTGAAACGAAGTTTTTCTATTTTTTTGTTTGTTTTTGAACTATCCTTTATTATGGTTCCTGTGTGGGATTCAAAAAAAATTGCATCTGTGTTTCCATTAGGACTAATTAAAATTTTCTTTCCGGCGAATATATATTTTTTAATGTTTGTTTTAGAAAAAAAATAAATGTGACAAAGTGGCCTCTGTGGAGACCACATTTCGGCTTATCATTAAAAAAAAGACTTATTAAATATGCTGGTTAGAGAAAATTAAAAACGACATAATATTAATAGATAAGAAAAACACGGATGTTTTTTTGAAACAAATTGAAAAACCGTAAATATTAATACTCCAACGAGATGCCATAACAAGCTGAAGGACAGACCGTTATCGGTAGAAAAGTAGAACGACCCATGTAACAAAGTATTCTTTGAACGTATCTGTCACACAGTATTGTAATGCATAAGTAAAGTTCATCATCATTCATAATTTCAGCCGTCCACTGGAAGACATAGGCCTCCCCCAAAAATGGAGGGGTGTGACATAATCGCTATGCTTGGCAGGCGGGTGTATGCTGGTAAAATGCTTACAGACCGCTGCTGCCCATTCTCTAGTAAGTCCCTTAGTCCCTTTTACGACACCCACGAGAAGTAATGAAAGGAAAAGTAAGTTATAAAAATACAAAAAAAACCTACAGTAATACATTATACACAATACATTCTTCCGTTGATTACAATGCGTTAGGATTACTCCAACCCGCACTGGGCCCGCGTCGTGGATTATGGCCTACTCCCTTTCACCGAGAGGAGGCCTGTGTCCCAGCAGTGGGAACATTTTAGGCTGATGATGATGAGGATTACTCCAACAAAAATTGTTAGTAAAGATGCTCAGCAAAAAAAAGTTGTGTTACACTTTACAGTGTTATTTTTCATACCATATTATTCAAATCACTGTTTCTCGGCACACGCATAGCATTGAAGCAGGAAGATATAAATCAAATCATCCTGTTTATCATCCATCGTCGGCGCTCTTAGATATTTTATTTTTACCGCAGTGTTAGCAAAGTTTGAAGGGCACCATATTGAATGAAACACTTACACATACAAATCATCGGCAGTCCCATTTAGAACGGTATTGTTTACATTCATAAAAATTTATTGTTTTATCTTATGTAGCTTTTATAGTTTTTTAAGCGAGTTACCTACCGAGAGCTAAGCAAAGTTAGTTTTGTGACCTAATCGCATAGTTGATGTAATTAGAAAGAAAGAAAGAAAAAGTATTTATTGGGACACGCACAGAAACAATACAAAAACAATACTTAAAAAACAATGAATCAGTTCTAAACAAAAGATACAATATAAAAACAAAATTTAACAGAAAGAGAAAAAAAAAACAGAAAGTCCTGTGCGAGGCCAAAGGGCCCCTATCTCAGCATGATGCTGCGACATTTAAAAATAAGTGTCGCAGCGCTGGTATTCTGATAGGGCCCAGTGTGTTGTGATGTCACGGACAAATACAGTAATAAATAAAAATAGGATAACGTATAGTGTGTAAAGTAAAATAAAAAAATATGTCATCAATAATGTATTCAGCGTGCCAGTACCCGACTTTTTCATACTTTGGCCGTTTGGGCTTGTGGCTAAGCAAAAGTATCCGCACTGGTCGATTGATCAGGAAAAGCTACGCTTGCTGCGATTGGTCCGTGGATACTTTTTTCCGTCCCACACCTACGTCGGGGACCACGGGAACTAATGCGTCTTGCGCGATCCCCGACTGTTGCCAGCCCGCCTCTGCGGGCTTCCTCACGTTAGAGGGGAGTGAGGTGTTAAACTTCTCCTCGTACAGCTCAGAGAGGCGCGCGTGGAACACTACGCACCGCCATCGCGGGTCCTAAAAAATGGGGGCGATGGATGGTCCCAGATCCGTCTCCCCTAGACCGATTTAGGGGGGCTGGAAGAGGGCGTTATCCGACGTCCGGTGCACCTGCTGCGGGCTGGGTGAGTGGAAGATATCTAACGCTCCCTTTCCGCAGCCTTCTTCTGCGACATGATTGTTTCGCAGAAGGATACCATCGCGTCCCAGGACTCCTCGCTGCTGACCATGGATACTATAACAAGACCGCTCCATGCCTCAGAAAGCACGCCGTTGGTCCCGGCTGTCATTCTTAGATCTTTGACAGTCGAGGGGTCATCAGAAGCCCGAAAGTGTGACAACCAGTCTTACCAAGGGGTATCGTAATATTACCTAGTAGCTGGGTTGTGGAGGTCAGACAGGCAGTCGCTCATGCATAATATGGTATTCAGCTACATCCGGTTGGACTGAAAGCCGACCTCAACATAGTGGGGAAAAGGCTTGGCAGATCATGTTGTACGAATTGCAAACTATGAACATAAGTTTAAAAAATACCTCAGCTATACGAGCTTAGCTAAACAAACTTAGCTTTGCTCTTGGTCTATAACCAGCTTTAGGGCTCCGTAACCAATGGTTCCGTATAGTGCCGGACGTAAAGAATAACACCACCTCATTTCTTCCCA
This sequence comes from Aporophyla lueneburgensis, assembly GCA_932294355.1. NCBI lineage: Eukaryota > Metazoa > Arthropoda > Insecta > Lepidoptera > Noctuidae > Aporophyla > Aporophyla lueneburgensis. Next base: position 6,828,251 of record OW028746.1, read on the forward strand.
TGAATCATAGAGGCGACTAAGGGAGTTACTAGAGAATGGGCAGCAGCGTTCTCTATGCATTTTACCACCATACTGCGATCGCCAACCCGCCTGCCAAGCGTGGAGTTATGGCAAAACCCCAAATTGGGGAGGCCTATGTCCAGCAGTGGACGTCTTTCGGCTGAAATAATGATGATAATGGCTGTGCTGCCAAATAAGTATTTAAGCCGGTTTAATTAATGTAAGCTGTCTGAAAAACAGTTCTGATATAGAATAATCTATAAATTATAATATCAAACACTGCTTCCCCCGTAGCAGATAGCAGTATCTGGACCGTCATGTATCTATAAATTACCACCTACTCCATAAAAATATTGCTTCTGATTATTTTCTTGTTGACGGCGTACCTACAACCTACACCATCAGTCTATAGGGCCAAATTTGGCTATGGGTACCCACGTGTTGGGATATTGAAAACTAAAAGAACACAAAAAAACACCTGGGCTATCGGCTATCTTGCATCAATGCCTGTAATCGATCAGCTGTCTTTATATATTTTCGAGGAAAATAGATACTTTGTACGTATTTCCAAAAATTCAAACATAACAATCGTTTGGTTTCCACAACGACCAAACGATTCTTTTGACCAAACGATTCATTGGTCATTTACAATTTTAACAAATTGGGAATGATGGAAAAATATATTTACTTATTTAGAAAGAAAGAATACCGTTTATTTGACACAGTTTGTAAAACAAAATAAAATAACATAAAAAAATAATAATAAAAAAACAAAAAGTATGTGCCTTTTTTTTCAGGATGAGAAATCATCAAATGTCTTCTCCCGCTCATGTGCATCTGGATTGAGGGCCCATTTTTTGAAACCTTGCGAACCGAAATAAGATTTATAGGGAAATTAGTTAAAAATAGTAAAAACTTAAAGCAAATGGTCATAAATTTCTTAAACGTGAATTAAAACTGTTATGATGAAATAACTTGGGCCCTCGATCCAGACGCGTGCATAAAGTGGCATAGCCTAAATCTCAGTAAGTACTATCTCAGGGTTAATAATTTTTGTTTAAGAATTTAGTTAAGAATTTCTTAAATATTTTAAGAAATTCCCAAATCTGTAAAATATAACATTACCGATTTATGGCGGCATATCTAGGGCCCTCACTTCATTATTGTTTGTACTGAGGAATCTGCAAAACATGAATATATCTGAATAAATACGACTTTAATATGTTTTACTTACATACCTATGTGAATTAGTTAAAAAGAAATAAGGACACAAAACTTAATTGTTAAGAAGTAAATGAAAGTCGAATTTTACTAAAAAGTCTGAACTGAGAGCCCAATATTTTCGGCTTTATTGACTAGGCTCAACCTCATAGATTAACGCAAATTAGAATAAAAGTTTTAACTATTTCTTAATTAAATTGTAACATATCGTTCGTTCTTCTAAATGTCATACTTTAAGAGAAAATTGATTTTCAATTTTTTGTAAGGGAATTATTTGTAGGGTGGCCATAATGTTCAAAGTAAGTACCTGTCCATTTTGTAAAGTGCATTCGGAAAGTCATAATATTTGCAGCTAAAAGTACTATATACCTACTAATTACAATTTGGCTTTCCTTATTTTTAATGTAATTTCTATAAAAATAAATAAAACTAGAACATTTATTAGCTTCAACAGTGTTTGCATAAAATGAAAGGCAAACTAACCGACTAGTAGTATGTTATACATGTAAGTAGTCATCGTATCTATGGATCACTGTAGCACCAGATCAAACAAATTCATTGTGATAAATAAAACACGATCGGTATAATTATAAAAAACTATTTACTTCACATAAATGTTACCCTAAAATAGTCTTATATCCTAAAAATACGAAATTGCGAGAGAGCAAAGTAATTTTTAGTGATGAGTGCAACTATATCTCTGATTAAAAAAAAAACATTTCCATTTTCTTTTTTAGTTTTTTTTTATTTTTTTAGGCAACTTGGCTCATAAACCTTAAAGAGTAACATCACATAAATAGAAATTACATTAAAAATAAGGAAAACCAAAATGTAATTAGTAGGTATATAGTACTTTTAGCTGCAAATTATGACTTGCCGAATGCACTTTACAAAGTGTACAGGTACTTTGAATATTATGGTCACTCTACAAATAATTCTCTTTCAAAAAGTTGAAAATCAATTTTCTCTTAAAGTATGACATTTAGAAGAACGAACGATATGTTACAATTTAATTAAGAAATAGTGAAAACTTTTTTTCTAATTTGCGTTAATCTATGAGGTTGAGCCTAGTCAATAAAGCCGAAAATATTGGGCTCTCAGTTCAGACTTTTTAATAAAATTCGACTTTCATTGACTTCTTAACAATTAAGTTTTGTGTCCTTATTTCTTTTTAACTAATTCACATAGGTAGGTAAGTAAAACATGTTAAAGTCGTTTTTATGTATTTCTTCAGATATATTCATGTTTTGCAGATTCCTCAGTACAAACAATAATGAAGTGAGGGCCCTAGATATGCCGCCATAAATCGGTAATGTTATATTTCACAGATTTGAGAATTTCTTAAAATATTTAAGAAATTCTTAACTAAATTCTTAAACAAAAATTATTAACCCTGAGATAGTACTTACTGGGATTTAGGCTATGCCACTTTATGCACGCGTCTGGATCGAGGGCCCAAGTTATTTCATCATAACAGTTTTACATCACGTTTAAGAAATTTATGTCCCTTTGCTTTAAGTTTTTACAATTTTTAACTAACTTCCGTATAAATCTTATTTCGGTACGTAAGGGTTCAAAAAATGGGCCCTCAATCCAGATGCACACCTCCCGCTCTGGGCGGAGCGGGAGGGCGCGTCAGACTTTTACTGTATGTGCCTCACGGCTGCGCTAAAAAGGTTCATTTCAGCATTAAGGCCAGACAGATGCTGCCTGACGCTTTATCATTATCATTTAGGTATGCTGACATTTAAACAGTAACAACATAATATCTTTCTTTTTTATTTCATTGCTTTTTGATAGCGATACCAGTTAATTCAATTTGACCTGTATTATTATGATAGGTAAATAAAATCTAAAATATCCGATGTTTCTTTTTTGGGAGGTCAATGACCGCTGGGAATGATATTATATTAGGGGTTGAAGGATGAGTTGAGAAACTCTGATTTCTTTTGTTTTATCGTGTTAAGGTATCGATATTTCTGAGAAGTTTACAGAAAATAAATTGAGGTTTCAAGTAATTATACTAATTGCGGTCGATGACCCCACAAAAAAGTCATAAAATTTGTTAATTTGTCTGTTTTATACTATTTAGATATCGTTACCCTCTCGTGTTGCTAGCTAATTTTATTTAACCCTATATAACAGCGCTAAAAGATTCTACAAAACAAAACTTTTAATAAGGGAGAAATCCAAACAATCAAATTACTTCAAATTATTTATTAAACATAAAAAATATTCCGTACACCGCATTTAAGTATTCTGATTATATAACCACTTTCACAATAACTTGACAAGTAACTTAAAATTATAGTATTTGCTAAATGATATAAGCAAACACAGTCTTTGGAGCCTTCGAACAATATCTAAACTTAAAAAATACACTTACTTCATCAAAATCATAATTTTTAGAATCATTTTCAACAAATGACGTATTAAGAACTTAAATTAATTTGAGTAAATTTTATTTATCTAATTTTGTGGTCGAACCAAACAAAAGTTTTAAGCTTTAGGAAATGGAATTAATTTAAAAAAGAATTATAGGCCAGGACCAACTTTTCAATATTGGTCCTTCTTTACGAAAACCATTTTGTAAACCACTGAGGCTTAGTGAGTTGTTACGAGACTGGGGATCTGTGTAGGTTGCAGTCATCTAGCCATTGGTACAAGCTGTATTTACATAGATTGGGATCGATTTGCACGCTTACTTGCAGGCCGAATATAATTACATTTGGGTTTTAAGATCTCATCTTCACCAACAATGTATTTCATGTAAATAAACATTTGATTTCATTTATTCTCAGTAGAATGACTGCTTTCCGCTTTTTTGACTTTCTTATTTTTTTTTTTATAAGTACAAAATTGGACCTATGTATTTCCTTCAGGGAATTTTATCACGACTCATGCTGTCGTAGATATAGTTTAATTATTATATCTGGCTGGAACAGCTAAGCAGGACCGTTCTTTTCTGACCAATATGGCCACCGACTCTAATCCCGCCTTTTTTCCGCCAAAAAATAGTAAAAGATTTAACGACATAAAAGACATCAAAATATTTAAGCAACGTAGTCTAAACTTCTTTAAACTTATTGGTAAATCATATTCTTCCAAGTAGATTTAAATGTAGATTCTTTTAGCCGTTGGTGGGTAAGAACCAGCCGTGTAAACACTTGGGTGCTGGTGATGGAGTTTCGAACGTGGCCCGCGCTAGTTCACACATGGTCTTAGCATCTAGCACCAGCATGGCCACTGACTGAGTCTTGTCCCCGCCCCATACTAACGCACAGAGGAGAACTCCGTCGTCTTCGTCCTAGAAGAAAAATCTTGTATCATTAATGGTTTACAGGAAGTTGAGATACAGTTCTAATTTGGTAAAAAATGCTTGGTCATTAGAGGGGAGGAAGACCAAAGCAACGGTAGATAGATTGTGTTGAAGATGAGCTGCCGGCGTAGCATGACCAATTCTATCTCTATTCCACCAAGAACAAAAAATGTTCCTTATGTATTTTAATTCCGTAAAAATGTTTCTATCTCATCAGAAAAATAGTCATCATACTTGACATCGTACTGTTGTCGACTGAAGAATAGAAACATCTCTTCTTTTCAGTTTTACACAATTTTTCTACGATACAATCTATAATTTTGTCTTCTCTTCCGTCGACAAATTTCGTTTCTATGGCGGTCATGCTACGCGTGATGGGAAAGACCACACGTTTTTACGGCTATATCAAATTCTACTCTCATATCTTCTTACTTCTTACTCCAAAGTAGATGACTTCTTTCAGAAATTTATGAAAGAATAAGACATGCTGATAAATCGGGATAAGGTCTGAAGGATAATCATGACTCATGTTTTTTTTTTTTTGCTACGATTTTTTCAATAGCATCAAAGAAGTTCTTTTACTGTGTTAGTAGGTACTTTCCTAAGAGAATGTTACAAGAAAAACGTGTGCGGTCGGGGACCTCGTCAAGAACGACGTTCTATACGCGAAACTCGCACGCATACACATACTGGTTCATAATAGAAAGAGACAGAGGGTGACAGAAAATCGCAGGCAATCGCATAAAGGCGACAGTATAGCGCTACACGACAGCGCGATGCGAAGAACAATTGATATGAAAACTTCATAGCAATTTTTTCTGCCAGAAACGCGTCGCCCGGCCCGGCCACTTTTCCAGCGTGACAATTTTCCTACGATAAGTCGTACAGAAAGCCGCGTTATGGAATTTTGTCACAAAAACTTTTGACCATGAAATGAAATTTGTTGCCTCACCTTAGCGTTAGGCGTTGGTACGAATATCGGCTCACTGGGGTAACAGTTGAGGTTGCACCACGTCTTGGTCTCACCGGTCTTAGTGTCCACTTTAATGATCTGAAACATTTCATATTCATTTTAGCAACCAACTCAGTGCTATCCTTCTTTTGAATCAATGTTTCTTCTAAATTCGCCAGTCAGGATCAATCTTGATCCAAAGGGTATAGAATGCCATTATAATAATACTTGAGAACTCTATGACCGTTCTCTAGCATAACATACGGTGACCGTTCAGTACCTATGTCTACCTTTTTAAGTAATGTATTACTCTATAATACGGCTATTTTATAGCCTAGCAAGGAGAAAAGCACGTCACCCACTTTATTGTCAGAGATTTAATACGTACTACCTTCTTTGTGAAAACTGATCAAAATCAAAAATCAAAAGTCATTTATTCAAACTAGGCTGAGAGTCAGCACTTTTTGAACGTCAAAGTTACAAAAGACAGTCCCCCCAAAACGCCCGCCCTTCGACACTTCCTAGTGCTGTAGCTGGGAAGAAGAAGTGGCGGAACAAACTCCCCAGCAGCACAGCTGTCTGTTAAGTTAGAAGAACTTGATTCTATACAACACTGTGTAAGCAACCAATATTATAAAACAAAACATACATTATTCACCATATGTCAGCTAGCACACGCCAATATACCACCAACAAAACATTGAAAACTAAACTGAAGCTGAAATAAATAATAAAACAAAATCGCAAACAGAACTCAAAACGCAAACAAAGCCTCCAGGCATAAAGGGCGTGCCCGCTTACACATTCAACGATGCAAAATGATACATATACATACACTGATAAATACAGCTAAGTTGAAGTTACAATAGTTAAACTAGAACCTCCGGAGTAAATTAAAATAACAGTTAATACAAGTAACAATAACAAAAACCATGGTCAGCAAGACGACCAGCCACCTCAAGCAGCACCCGTTCAGGAGCATAACGCAAAGATCAGCCACTACCCCCCTTGCCATATTTGAGGGAAGGTAACCCGACCCCCGACGCTACCGCAAGCAGTGAAATCTAAGGGAGCATGACGAACTTGCTGCCGGTTGGTCAGGCAAGAATATTATGAACAGCTGACGAGGTCGCTAGCTAATTACATGTTGCAATACAACTCATTTAAAATCATTGTTATGAGTAGATTATGCCCACAGTAAATGAAATTAAAATAAAATAAAAATAAATTAACATAAATTAACATCATTTAAAGATATCGATAGAAAAACAGTAATAAAACGAAAATAACATTTATTGCCAGAAAATGCACTTTACATTGCCAGCTCATAAAAACAATTTAAGTTATTGTCTTGCAAATAATAAAGACACCAATAAATAACAAGTGAACTCAAACATACGGGCAAATCGTTGAAATGTATCATTCTAATGGGCATTGTCTAATATTAATATCTAGATCAAAATCAAAATCAAAATCAAAAGTCATTTATTCAAACTAGGCTGAGAGTCAGCACTTTTTGAACGTCAAAGTTACAAAAGACAGTCCCCCCAAAACGCCCGCCCTTCGACACTTCCTAGTGCTTTAGCTGGGAAGAAGAAGTGGCGGAACAAACTCCCCAGCAGCACAGCTGTCTGTTAAGTTAGAAGAACTTGATTCTATACAATATCGTGTAAGTAATTAATATTACAAAACAAAACAAAACATACATTATTCGCCATATGTCAGCTAGCACACGCCAATATACGAACAAAACATTGAAAAGTAAACTCAAGCTGAAATAAATAATAAAACAAAATCGTAAACAGAACGTAAAACTTAAATAAAGCCTCCAGGCATAAAGGGCGTGCCCGCTTACATATTCAACGACGCAAAATGATACATATACATACATTGATGCATATTGCTAAGTTGAAGTTACAATAGTTAAACTAGGACCTCCGGAGTAAAAATTGTTGTAGTAATTGTTGTCTAGTAAAAAATGTTGCAATACAACTCATTTAAAATCACTGTAATGAGTAGATTATGTCCACAATAAGTGAAATTAAAAGAAAATAAAAAAAATAATTAACAAAATCAGTTAAATAAAAATAAAATAAAAAAAAACAATTATATGAACTACCCATATAAACTGTCAGTAGGAAAGCTAATTCTGGATTGAAAGAACATAAACATTGTCTTGAGTTAATCACAGCGACCAACTATTCTTATCGTTTAAGTAGTCGTTGATAGAATAGTATGCCTTTGAACAAAGGTTGGATTTTACTTTAGCTTTAAACTCATTAAACTGCAAATCTAGCAAAGCAGAGGGAAGCTTGTTATAAAAGGTAATACCAAGACCAACAAAAGAATTATGAACCTTATGAAGCCGGTGAAAAGGAGCACGTAGTTTGTCCTTATTTCTAGTATTAATGTTATGAATATCACTGTTTTTAGTGTACAAGTGTATGTTTTGCCTAATATATAAGATGTTGGCGAAGATGAATTGTGATGCCACCGTAAGAATACCAATATCTTTAAATAAATCTCTCAGAGAAACTCTAGCACCTAGTTGGTAAATCGCTCGAACAGCTCGTTTTTGAAGAACAAAAATATTTTGAATGTCCGCGGCTTTGCCCCACAGCAGAATGCCGTAGGACATTATGCTATGAAAATAACTAAAATAGACTAATCGAGCTGTATCAACGTCCGTGTACTGTCTAACTTTCCTTACGGCGTAGGCGGCCGAACTGAGCCTTCCCGCTAGGCTTGATATATGTGATCCCCACTGAAGTTTGGCGTCTACTGTTATGCCCAGAAAAACTGCCGAGTGTACAGTATCAAGCACCTGATTATTTAAAACGACATTGGGTCCCAGATTCCTAACATTCGGTAAGGCGAACTTTATACATTTCGTTTTCTTAGCATTAAGAACTAGGTTATTTGTGGTAAACCAATCCGTAGCCATTGAGAGCGCACTGTTCACGTCGTCAAAATCTTTTCTATTCCTGTCTACTTTAAAGATAAGTGAGGTGTCATCAGCAAATAGTACAATGTCACAGATATTCTTTAAATAGAATGGTAAGTCATTAATGTACACTAAGAATAAGAATGGACCCAGTATTGAGCCTTGAGGTACACCTAACTGAACTAGTAGCCCGGAAGATTTTACACCATTGACATCTACACATTGGTGCCTATTTTGTAAATAAGAACTTATGACATTGAGAGCTTCGTTTTGAACACCGTAATGACGTAGTTTACGCAAAAGTGTGTCATGGTGAACGCAATCAAAAGCTTTGGAGAGATCACAGAAAACTCCGATAGCATTTTGCGAGTTCTCCCATGCGTTGAATATGTGTTTCAGCAGAGCAACACCCGCATCTGTTGTCGAACGACCTTTTGCATACATGTACTACAATCTGTTTCATATAATAAAGAGTTGGGTATATTTTATATTTTCAAGCAAAATTCGAAACTCGGCATTAAAACCTTTCGAAGTATTTTTATTAGCTTGTGCTGACGGAGTTTCATTTTATTGAGTACTCATTGGTCCTGAAGCGGACTCATAATGCGGAGGGCAGGACTTAGTAAAAGGGTTATTATTTTTTCGGATAAAGTCGTCAATAATATAAAATAAATTTTATCTTACCGTTCCTGGATTCTCAGCGTCCACATCTGAGCTGATGGCGTAGAAGTATCTGTAGGGTTTGCCTGCAATGAAAACGTTTTGATTACTCTCGTTTTTATGGTTTTCCCGTCTTTCAAGCGAGGTTATGGAACTTTCCACCCTATTCCTCTTAACTTCAAAAAGATCTTTGGAAGATGACAGACCGGCTCAGTGGTTCAAACGTATTGTATTTTATCTGCTCAGCTCAGGAGTTCAACAGTGAGTTTTAAACCTTTAAATGAGGTTTGAATCCAAAGTGTATTTTTAATACTCCATTTTCTTTTTAGGAATTACAGTCTACGCCTTGCCGAAAATATATTTCCTCGTTGTTATTTTGTTTTTGTTTAAAATTATGTATACAAGTTAGTTTCACCACTGTAAAATGGATTTTCAACGTATTTCAAATAAATATAATCTATATTCCTACCATTATGAAGATCGTAGTGTATCCTCGGAGTCTCGCAGCCGATATCTACCAGGGTCCTTGCATCCACACTGGTCAGGTTGGGAGCATCCAGAGATACTTCCAGCCTCTTAGGCCGCGCTAGGAACCATTGAGCGTAGTCCGCATTACTTTGCATTGACTAGAAATAGGAGTAAAGTGGGGTTAACAAACAGAAATATTAAGGAAAGCAATTACGAAACAATCATGTTGCGTCTTGGCATAATGTCGTAGAGTAATCAGCCTATTATGGACATGGAGAGCCCTAATTCATCTTACGGGTCCAATCCTAAATCCAAAAATTATTCTCTAACTCGATCTTACATTATCTTAGTACCTAGATCACAACAGCTTAACTAAATAGAGATTTCAATAGAAATATCTATTGAAATCTCTTCCAGCATACCTGCAATAGGAGAGAATATACAAAGAGATGTAGACAACGTGTGTAATAGTAGAAGAAAAATAATATAAATGTAAACATACAAAATATTATATAATATATACATACATACAAACATACATAAATACTTCTCTTTCTTTGCTTTCTGTTAGTAAGGTCACAATGACAACTTGAACGTCTGAGTCAGAAAGCTGTAGAAAAATACCCAGCACAGTACCTTTTTTTTGTGGGTGGGAAATCATCAAATAACTTCTCCCGCTCTGGGTGGAGCGGAAGAGCGTGTCAGACTTTTTTTACTGACTAAAACCCACCCGTGATCCTTCAGTTGCCCACATGTCAGGGCTACGGTACCTCTTTCGAACAAATCTCGCGACCCTGGTAGAGTACAGTAGCCTCCATTAGTATTTATCTGATAAAGAGAGGCCCGATTTTTTTATTCAGGGCCCTTTTATGACGCCATTGGGTGGAAGACTACATACAGCTATATATAGACTTTCAAAAATAGGAACTACTTCTAAAAGTTTAAAATACTCAGCGTGGACGTTGAACCTAAAAATATATATCAGATCACACAAAATAATTAACATTTCCTCAATAATTGTTGACTTCTAGGTGTGAATGAGCAATGTGTGATCGTGGATTAATTAGAGAGATTATTTTCAGATCATGGTATGGTATCTAAGTGACAGAAGTATTAGCAAATTCTTATTTACTAGTGATCGCCCATTGGTCGAAATTCGACCGTACTTCAATTGAATAGAAATACATTATTAAATGTTACAATGGGACATTATATTTGACATTCAGTAACACTATAGACAAATTGTTGACGCTGTACTACTGTGGAGACGGTTTGCTGGCGGGATGATGATGGCCAGGACCAGGACGTAGGTGTAATGAGTAAAGAATACTTCTTCAGGACTCTCTTCTTTATTTTCTTAATACTTCTTAACTGCTGGATATGAAATGAATTATCACAGAAATTTGCTCTGTTTTTATAGAATTTTCCCAATTATTTTTAATTAATTATGACAGTTTAAAATGTCATAATTATAACCAGCCTGTACAATCGTGAGGCATACAACCTCTACAGTTTGCACACGACACTAAGTTTTGTATGGGAAACTTACTAAAGCCATACTTGATACTCCCCATAAAACCACAAAAAATATTTCTACTACATCTAAACTAAATTCCTATCGTCGCTAATACAAATAATATTAAAGAAAAATATTCTCGATATGATCATAGATTTTAAAAATGAAATAGGTTATATACCTATAAAATTAATTTATTACCTATGGTTATACTTGACATTCAGTAAGGGGGCGTCCATTAATTACGTGAGGTTTTCAAGGGGGGAGGGGATCAAGCTAAATCTTTCCAAATCTCACTTAGGGGGGAGGGGGAGGTCTTGGCAAATATCACGTAATTATTTTTCTCGCAGAAAACGGTGTAAAATTGCGTGAAAAATTATTTCTACAATAAAATATGGCCAAATCTGAAACAATAGTACACTGATAAAAAAATTTACTTGACTCAAGAGCCAAAATCTTGAACCAAGAATACAATTTTGAAGAAAATTATTTTCTTGAGTGAAGAGAATAAATTTGTGAGTTAAGAAATTATTCTTGGTCTAAGAAAATTCTCAATAATCCAACACGTTTACAGCCCAAATAGAATTTTTGAAGAATCTCGCGTGAGATTAGGGGAGGGGGGAGGGAGTTGAGGAAAATCTTACGATATCTCACCAAGGGGGGAGGTGGGGGCGAAAAATTCTGAAAAATGCCTTACGTAATTAATGGACGCCCCCTAAGACTATAGACACAAAATAATAATGACAGATGTTCTCGATTGGACCACAGATTTGGACCATAAACAAAAGAATATCTATGCATGTGTGTATTAAATACACGGTAATGAACAGTAGTGTGTGTAACGTGTTATTTATTGAAAATAATGTATATTTACGCATAATTTAAACAAATATTAGCATTCGTCACTTCTTCTCTGTATAAACTATAAGTGTGCGAAATTTCATACTCCTCCGTCCGCCCAATTTTCGTAAAAAGGGATCCAAAGTTTTCGCTTCACGTATTAATATATAGAGATTCTAAAGGATCATAATAAAGTACACCTCGTACCATGTTGCAGCAATAATTTTGTGTAACCTGTTTCACAAGAAGACGTGACTTAAAGTCAAAGTATTCCAATTAGGGACATCTTCATCACCATTTCAGCTGAAAGATGTCCACTGCTGGACACAGACCTGCCATTCTTTATAAGTCTGTAAGTCGACTCCTATGTCCCCCACGGAAAAAATGGAATGTTCTATTTTTTACGCGGTAGGCATTTTAAACACATGAGACACTTTTCAACGATAATAGCTCCTAACGCGGCTTGAGGTAAATGTTGAATGGATCGTCTCGCTGGAAACGCTAAATCTACTTTTGCGACTTCCTCTCTCTTTCATGCATGTACGCGACTATCGAACCAATCCCGACCGCACACGCTTTCACATGTAACATTCCCATAGGAAGCGAAATATAGAAAGAAGCGAACAAATGTTGACGTTTCAAAGTATCTTTTATGTGCAAGATACTCATAAAATGTTTGTCCTCACCTCAATAGCATGCACATACATGGCATCTATGACCTTAGCGTCCTTGTAGGCACAGAGGTCTACCATCAGCTTGCCGTCTTGTTCGAACGCGTTGATGATGTGCAAGTAGAACAGCGGGTCGGTGCGAAATCGTTTCACCTCCTGGCCGGTAGAACGGCTAAGGAGGATTATGTGGGTCTGGAAATTGGAATGGCTCTGTTATTTAAAATGTTCTACGGTGATAAAACGAAGGCTTTTGACGACCAGTGTGACGGAAGAGTGAAGTGTTTCTTTTGGTTTTGGGCAAAGAAATTGCGTTTGAATCCATTGCATTTAAAAGTGATATAATTAAAGCAATTGTCATTAAATTTACGTTACGCATTTTGGCTGTTGGTCCCGCGAATTACGGATCATTCAAGCAATACTGTTTGGTAGTATTTGAAATTTTTATTTCTGTAAGTAGATTTTATAAGACACTTTCACACGTCAAAACTTTATTGTCTAAAATTCGTCTAATTATTATATTGCGAAAGTAAGTCTGTTACCATTTCACGCCTTAACGACTGAACGAATTTTGATGATTGGCACACAATAAGGTAGACCATAACCTGCACCCTAATTTCATAATACACTATCAATCAGAATTTGAATCTTTTTGAAGGCTAATTCATTCCTTCATATGTTCGACAAAGTCTGCTCGTTACGTAAATAACGCAATGAATGTTGTTGAATGGAAACCATTCACACTCACCTCAATGGGGTAGGGCACAGTATACTTTATATCCTAGAAATAAGACCCCGTGGGTTCATTTTTGAACTACACATAGAAGAAGCCGTGGTGAAAAGCCAATATCATAGTGATAATATAGAGAAATATAAATTTTAATGGCTATAAATTTTATTATATTTTTTATTTTATTGATTGTATTGAATTTGAATGTTAATGTATTTTATTTTAATGTTGTAATGAACTTTACCGTCTTTGTGATTTGCTTATTGGGACTTTGGGTCTTAGTAAATAAATAAATCTATACTATATAATATTATAACACTGAAGAGTTTGTTTGTTTGTTTGATTGAACGCGCTAATCTCAGGAACTACTGGTCCGAATTGAAAAAATATTTTTGTGTTGGGTAGCTTATTTATCGAGGAAGGCTATAGGTTATATAACATCACGCTACAACTAAGAGGAGTGGAGCAGTAATGAAAATTGTTGCAAAAACGGGGAAAATCGCACGGGTAGGCGATTCGACGCGACGGGAAGGGTCGGGGGAAAAAGAAATTTAACGCGGACGAAGTCGCGGGCAGAAGCTAGTATCATATAAGATGCACAGACCTCATAGCCGGAGTTCCACTGCAGGCTAGAAGAGAGCTTATCGTTGGTCATGAAGCCGCGCATGAGACCCGTCACTGATACCGACAGCGCCTGCTCCACTATCACGAAGTAGTTCTCTGTTATGCCTGGAAAATCAAACATAATATTACCCTTACCATATGTACACCCGGGGTCGCGTGATTGTTTGAAAGAGATACCGTGACCCTGGCACATGGGCAACTGATGGAACACGGGTGGGTTTTAGTCAGTAAAAGTCTGACACGCCCTCCCGCTCCGCCCAGAGCGGGAGAAGTCATTTGATGATTTTCCATCCAGAAAAAAAAACCATATGTATACCGTTGTTTTGTGTGGGGCTGGACGGAAAGAATAACACCATGCCATTTCTGCCCCTGGTTGTCGCAAGAGGTGACTCAGGGATTAACTAGAGAATGGGCAGCGCGTCCTCTACATATTTTACCACCTTACTGCGATCATCAACCCGCCTGCCAAGCGTGGCGATTATGGCATTCCCCCCACCTAAATTGGGGAGGCCTATGTCCAGCAGAGGACGTCTTTCAGCTGAAATAAGGATGGTGACTATAAGTACACATACATACATAAATTATAATATTATACTAGCTTCTTCCCGCGACTTCGTCCGCGTTAAATATTTGCTACCCTGACCCTTCCCGTCGCATCGCAGCCTGCCAGTTTTCGTCCATTTTTTTGTTGCTGCTCCGTTCCTTTTGATCGTAGCGTGGGGTTATATAGCCTTCCTCAATAAATAGGCTACCCGACTCAAAAATAATTTTTCTATTCGGACCAGTAGTTCCTGAGATTAGCGCGTTCCACCCCCTATTTTAGGGAAGTGGGGGGTTAGAAAGAGACAAAAAGTAGCCTATGTCACTTTCCATCCCTTCAACTATCTCCACTTAAAAAATCACGTCAATTCGTCGCTCCGTTTTGCCGTGAAAGACGGACAAACAGACACACACACTTTCCCATTTATAATATTAGTATGGATAAGTATAGATTAAGCTGCTATCTGACATCCACAATTCAATGCACGTTTAGTGGAAACAATATACGTATACATTTATTTAGAGTTTATATTACTTACCGAAAGTGTGCATGTAAGAAGGATTCAGTGTCCATCGAGGCTTAACAGAAGCCACAATATGTGCACTTTTGAACATGTCACCTGGAAAACAAATTTACAATTCATTAGACGATTGTTCCAGAAAAACATGAAAGTTACTTTCCAAATTATCTGCAATCACCAATCTGTTTTCTCTATCAAAGGGGATTGTGTGATACCGAAAGGATAACGGTCTTTTAAAATCATGAGGCATGTCCAGTACGTTGGAGCCGTACGTTAAAAAGCCAGCCAGGAGGCACAGCGAGGCATGGCGATGGATTTTTGTAAGCGGAAATAATTTTGAATCTGAAGGCCAATTCTTGTGATTAAAAACGTTCAAAATCTAGTCGCAGTGTCACCTCGGCGACAATCACATTTCTAAATTATATGGAAACTCGAGGTATTATTGACACATTGAGACTGAGATCAGACTGTGAACGTTCTTAAAATTGTGAGAACTGCCCCTTTTTTTGGGGGTGGCAAATCATCAAATGACGTATCCCGCTCAGTGCGGAGCGGAAGCGCGTGTGAGACTTTTACTTACTAAAACCAAAGAACTCAGACGTACATAGAAGCACAGTTCTTATGGCCGGTTTGAAGACAAACTTAAGGCGACCCAAACAGCCGCTTGGGCAGTGCTGCAGTCGCGCTGCGGTGCGGGGTGCGGGCCGGCATCTGAATTCGTTGCTTGAGTCTACGAGAGTGAGTGAGCGCGAGAATACGAGAGTGAGTGAGCGCGAGAATTATTCTGCCGTCAGCGCCACTAAACGAGAACTAACCGTGGGGACATGTCCCCAGTAGAATCAGCACAAAAAATGCTGAAGAACTGTGCTTCTATGTAGGTCTGAGTTCTTTGCTAAAACCCACCCGTGTTCCTTCATTTACCCATATGCCAGGGCCACGGTATCTCTTTCGAACAAATCTCGCGACCCTGGCAGGAGAATTGCCTCTCAGCTTTTCATAATCACATTTCATTGGTACCATCATACCGCATACCACGACAGGCTGCGGTATGCCGCGGAAGGCTTTGACATGGAGGGTGAAACAAACTTGAATGTTAGGCCATGCCATCCCGCGTTGTGCCGCCTAGTGAGTCGGCCTAAAGAGCTTTTAAACTTATATCACTACCATGCTGTTATTATAACCCGATAATTATAACTGTGCACTTCAAAGTCAACAGATTGGCAAGATTAAATCCTTCCTACCTCATCACTGACGCCTACCAATTCGGTCAACACTGTTATTTTTATTTAAAATACTGTTGTGCTGACGATACCAATTCAGCCGTTTTGACGTTGACATGTGCACCGTTGCATGTAGGTTGCACAGTTACTCAAATCGCGGTGTAGCAGTAATGTATTATTACTGTACTCTGTGGCAGTAATACAGAACTGATACCAGCATGCAAAACAAAAAAACAGGGTTGTTCATTTTATTTTTTGAGAAACTCCTACCCGCGATATCTTTAGTTTACCTATCCGTGAACATCGTGCTTATAACAGTGCCGAAAAATTTGCAACAAAAATTTGATAATGTTCGGTTTTAATTTTATTTCAATGTGAATATCGGCAGCTGATCCCCACAAGTACGTTTTCTGTATATTATTAAAACGTTTTTTTTTTTTACCTTTTTCTGTGAATGGGAATTTGGCAACGACGTGTTGTATTCTGCCTTTCACGATAGACATTCCCAAGTTGTAGACATCCCCTGAAAATACAAAGTTATACATTTAGATACAACAATTCGCTTGTTACTAACTCGTAAGTAATTTAATAATTTTCTAAAGTTTTTGATTGGTGATCTGTAATTTAGACCTATAGCCCATATCTCGCGAGGAAGCCATGGTGGCGCAATCATGGTCGCGCTGCCAGCAAAATATACAACACTATGGTGGGTATCTCACCAGGCGTCAAATAGGCTGCGCAACTAACCATACATTTTCGGCAGTGAGGCACCGTGGTGTCCTAGTGGGGATATGGGCCTTACATGATGCAAGGATACAAATTCCTATGTTGCGTAGATTTCGAGAGAAACCTCTGTAGCACACGGACGAGAAGTAATCTTAAAACGTCCGTTATTCCTTGAAGGTCAGACAATTTTTTGCGAGACATGTCTTACTATTATGTACCATGTTCCTCGCCTGGAGGAGTTCCGCACCTGTAGGAGTTACTCATCCGGAGGAATTCTTGGCTTTAAAATCCGCTGTGGGAGGCATAGGACAAGTTGAAGCCTTTGTAATTTTTGAGGGAGGTCCATGTTGAGAAATCGACGGCTTTCGTCTGAATGATAATGTTAACCGTATCTTAATCAACTTAAAATGTGTCCTCACCATTGGGCATGACGTGTGGGTGCGAGGTGTGGTTGACGAGCGCCACGCAGCTCGTCATGTTCTTCCTCTCCAATGTGTCCAGTGTCACCGTGTCTATCCTGGATACCACATACAATTTGTTAACACATTTTATTTAGGTCAAAACAAATTAGTACTATTAACTCATCAAGTTATCTTGCAGTCCTGCTCTTGCGATGTGAGGAGATGGAGGGGGTTTAGTCAAACACTATGAGGTCCGTGTATCAACTAGTAAGAACTAACTTTAATGTTCAACGGTTCAGTTTATATACATAATATGTACGTGATGTCCTTCTACTTATTCGATGACATATCTATCTTAACTTAAACTACATATGTGCTGATGTACATGTATGTGATGCACGTGTATGATGTACGTGACACCACACCACACTCTCATTCAAATTCGTTTGGTTGTCAGCATGTCTTCATCTTCCATACATCTCTATACAGGGTGAGGGACATCAACGCGAATACTGTAACTATGAATTTAGCAGCTGATTCTAGACCCTTATTGTAGAGATTTTCGTTGACCTACGCGGTCAAGATATATGAAACAGCATTTTTTTTTAATAACCAACGATTGTTCCACCTGGGTTCAGAAACACGTGCTGAATTCATGGTAACAACGCCAGCTAAGTATCGACCTCTTATTTTTTATTTCAGTCTGCAGTGCCAGCCTTGCTACTAGTCCGACATAATTCAGTCCTAGTTTATGGGCCAAACTAAGACGATTATTATTCTGAACCGACTTTAAAAAATATTATTGTTCTCTAAGACCTGTTTCGGTACTTAAAGAAGTTCAAGCACACAATTATTTAATTGAGGTGTCTCATTACAAAACGTGACTGTGACAGGTGGTGTTGCACGTGATAATGCGCAGAACTTAATTACTTAACCACGAAATAAAAACAAAAGCTGCGCACCCTTCGGGAAAAATATTTGTTATACAAGAGTGCAAAGTTGCTTTTTAACCGCGTGCTCAATTTTGTTGACCGAGCAAGCGAAGGATTCTAAAATTGAATCACGAGTGCAGCGAGTGATTCAAAAATTAGAATCCTGAGCATTAGCAAGGGAATCAAAAGAGCACGAGGTGAAAAATCTTTGCACTCGAGTGCAACACGTAACTTTTCATCCCACCTCAGCGAGGAAATGACTAAATGCAAAAAAAAGCATTTACAATCACAAGATACTTTTATTTCAGTTTAGGTATTAATATTTATTAGGTACTACATTGTGATAGGTAAGTATTACAGAATTATCTTTAAATTATTTCAAATAATACTTAGGTATAATTAAGAAAAATTGAAAGTAAAGTTGCTACAGCTGCATAAGTAGAGTGTAATATGTTTGTTAGTGACGTGAAAAGAAAATGGGGTGCGCAAAGTAAATTAAAAAAAGTACACCAATAAGGTTCCGAGTCTGAGTTTTTAACAAATTAGAAAAAGGTTGTATGATAAATTCGGCACCATGGAGGTAGAAGTAAATAAGTTTAATGATGTTTCGAATTTACAAACTTAGTGCACACGATGTTCTAAATTCAATTTACTTTATCCCCCTAGCGGATAAAAACGGCTTTTGCACTCAGATACCAATCGAAGGGCAAAAATACTCTTTCCGAGATGGGGGGATGAAAAAATATTTATGCGTCATCCGGTCGTTTTATATCGTGAGTAATATTAGGAAGGTCGAAATGAATGATCGACCGGTTTGTGGTTTCTTACGTTACGCCTTTTTGCAATAATATTTTGGTAAACCCATTATTCATCAAAGATACAAGCAAGGCACACATGTTATCAAACGTGTGGGTTACACGTGTAAATATCATACTAGAATTGATTTATGTATTTTTAAACCCCATGTATGAAGCTACTTCTCGTATGCAAATCAAAAACTGAAGTTACTCATGATGATTATGTCTCTTCAGTTCACACAATTACTAGCTTCTACCCGCGACTTCGTCCGCGGTAAATTTCTTGTTTTAACATAAAATATATCCTATAGCATGGAACATGAAAAATATAGGATAGTTCCATATTTTCTGCGCATTATACTTGCAATATCACATGTCTGAGAGGTGACATAAAAGTACGATCTTTTGAAGTACATGCGTGCATTTGAGCCAAATAGGAATTAACACGTTCCCTGTCACAGTACAAAGTTATAAAATGTATTCGTACGTCCACCTACAACCTCGCCCTAACTTGACAATAATCATTATAAGGGATTATATTTATACTAATAGGGCCTAAAAAAACTTGCGGGTACAAAGGCTTACTTTTTTTTAGCGTATAGATTACAATCTATGTATATTCAGCCAGTTCAGAATTTGGCTTCGAATTTGGCACTTTGCAAACAGCATCTATGCAGACAACAAAGGGTCAATTCTCGTTATTTTAAGAACGCTCGCAGTCTGATTTTAGTGTCAATCTGTCAAAAATACCTTGAGTTTCTATAGTATATTTTCGAAAAAAAATTGACATTTGATTGTCGCCGAGATGAAACTGCGAATAGATTTTGAACGTTTTTAATTAGAATAATTGGCCTTCAGGTCACATTAGACACGATTTTAAGTGGTCCGTTGTTTGTGGGACAGCATTTTTTTTTTAGGATGGGAAATCATCAAATGACTTCTCCCGCTCTGGGCGGAGCGGGAGGGCGTGTCAGACTTTTGCTGACTAAAACCCACCCGTGTTCCATCAGTTGCCCATGTGCCAGGGTCACGGTATCTCTTTCGAACAATCACGCGACCCCGGCAGGCATCGGTCCTAGTAGACCCCTACAGTGGGACAGCATCACAGTCACATTCCAGGACACATCTACGGATGTTTACCGGAGCATGTTGTCTGCGACGTCTATTTCAACACTACTTATTACTAGGGGATAAAATATTATATTACTAGGTTTTGCCCACGACTTCATCCGCGTAAATGTCAGTTATCGCGGACGCAGACGAAGTCGCGGGATAAAAAATAGCTTTTGTCCTTTCTCAGGCTCTAAACTATATGTGTACCAAATTTCATTTAAATCGGTTCAGTAGTTTTAGCAGGAAAGCGAGACAGACAGACAGACAGAGTTACTTTTGCATTTATAATATTATATAGTGTGGATAGGGAAGAATAGGATGCCCTCTTCCGTTTATATATACGTGTGTCTCTCTGTTGTCCATCAGTATCCCGATATTTATGTAGGAGTGCAGTTTCTTACCGGCTCATAGCCAACGAGTAAATAGAACCTTGCACCTAGCTTCAGACGTTTTTTAAGTACCACAGCACAAGTATTACATCCATATTTTCTTTGTTAATCCACGTGGCATACAACAATTTCCCTTCATCTATACATCTTAGATACAAATAAATAAAATTAGAGTGTCTGTTTTTAATATTAAAATAACCGCTTTTTACTAAGTGTATAGTATATAGATGGATACACGGTACATATACCAAAACAACATTTTTTACAATTTTTGTCTGTCTGTCTGTCTGTCTGTTTGTTCCGGCTAATCTCTGAAATGGCTGGACCGATTTTGACGGGACTTTTATTGGCAGGTAGCTGATATAATAAAGAGTAACATGGCTACTATTTTATTTTTGAAAAATTCTTTTATTTTATAAAAATACCTGCGTTAGTTTCCTACATCCACGCGGGCGAAGCTGCGAGCAAAAGCTAGTCTTAACTAATATTATAAAGAAGAAAGATTTGTTTTTTTGTATGTATGTTTGTATTGGATAAATTCTAAAACTACTAAACGGATTTAAAAATTTCTTTCACCTCTAGAAAGCTATGTTATCACCAAGTAACATAAGCTGTATTTTATCCCGAAAAAATGCACAGTTCCTGTGAGTCACGAAGTCGCGGGCGAAGTGCTAGTCTTCCATAATAAAAAAATCTTAATGCCCTTACCTATGAATAATCGGTCCTTCTGTGAACGCGTACACTTCATCACCGAACGGGTATAGGGATATCATTGCATTGTCCGACACGTGTTCTGAGGGGTTGAAGAATGCTGCTAACCTGAAATATATATATTTATTTAAGTAGCTCTCCAAAGTAAGCGCTCAAAAACGGGAATCCTAGTCGTAGGTAAAACTGCTGCCAGGCTAAAATGAGACTGGGCGGGTCACACCAGCCGATATCGGACGGACGGAACCGCTGGGACTGGTCCAGGAAGAGGTGGCGAGACGACCTAGATGCGTATGGCAAGGGTTAGATCGAGGTGGCCCTGTAATGGGATGGAGCGATTCTGGGTAGGCCTTTGCACTCATCAGTGGGACAGATTAGGCTAATTAAAAAAATAAGTACTATTCTCACTTACTTAGAACCCAATAAAATAATGTTGTAACAATTTCAACACTCAGAATCGCCACTCAAAAACCAATTAAACAAGAATGTACTTCATATTTTGATGCTGTCATATTTTGAGTGATAGGGTCCCACTTTTTAATAAGCAAGGCTCTAGTCGTTACTAGAGCCTTGCTTATTAAAAAGTAATATATTGTAAAATGTAATATATTGTAAAATGTATATTGTAAAATATATTGTCCTTTGCATAACTTGTGCCGTATTCAGAGTCGTTACTCTGAATAAGGCACAAGTTATGCAAAGGACAATATATTAAACTTAAATGTTTCCCTCTGGAATTCCACCAAAGACTAAGTAAAGATATCCAGTCGAATAGCAACGCTGTTGTGTATTTAATTTACTAACTTAATCATTTCGGTCAAGAATTTAGTGCATAGACGCAAAAGGATTTCTCAGGCTTTCCGTCTAACAATTAAGAGTTTAGCAGCTAGCGTAACACTAAATTATATGTAATTACTGCCCGTTAACGTTAGCTGACAAAAATAAATGCCCAAATAAAAGCGCAGTTGAATGCAGTAGTGAAAAAAATATTCAGGCGTTAATTTGGGTTATCCTGATTGGTTCTATTGATACTTTATTTTAGTTCAGGACATTTCTTTAAATGTTACTTGACTCTAGACTCCGAGCATTTTGAGCACACTGAGTCTTGCATAATTATTATTTAAAATTAAGACTCGAGGACTCGAGTCCTTTGCAACACTAATCTCAGCGCGTCGAAAAAACACTGTTGGATAATCAACTCTCAGCCCTTAAATCGTGCGGTGGAAATCCAGTGCGCAAAAATATCCTGCCGTAAATTTTTTAAGTATGTTCGAACATGGAATGATGCTGTATACTTAATCCTATTAACCTTTTCAAACATTACTTACCTGTCAAACATCGAATGGCACGGGTCTGGAGCACATTTAGTACCAAATTCCGAGACAACGATACGATTAGCAGCTCGGTTCTTCATCAGAGTTTTAGTTCTGAGGAACCGGCACTGGTACGTCACGTGGCCATCGTCCATCGCGAACCTGGAATTGCGTAAAAAAAAACTTTTTGAATTATAGTTGATGCTGGAATCTATACTAATATTATGAAGCTGAAGAATTTGTTTGGTTGAACGCTGTTAACGCCATAACTTACTTTGTTTTATATTTCATGCCTAATTAATGGCAACTCTAATAAGTATCTGTGCGACACAAGATTCCTTCCGCTTCCTTTCTCCCTTCCGCGTTCTCTCTCCCTTCCGCAACCCTATAATGCCTGAGCGAGAGCGGAAAGGAAGATTGGCGATGGCGCGTACGCCGCCACCATGAAGAGACCGCCAGTTTTTTTGATCGACATCGCCGCTTGTGGGTCAAAAATAAACCCATAGTCGAAAAAGGACTCATATTTCACCGCAAAGAACAAAGATTGTTATTAAACTGTGCAAGTGTGTGCCTGTGTGTTGTGTAAAGTGCAGATTCTCGTCCGTACGTGATATCCTGGACGCGCCGCCACGTGGCTAAGGAAACTTCTCACCGTGTCTCCGCCATAGCTCACCAAGCAGGTACCATTTTCCTACTTCCCACACCACCAAGCCACCTACTTGTGTCACAGAACCGCCCCTGATACAGTCCACTAAGAAAATTTCGATTTTCACCCTAAGGCTTAGGCCGCCGCAACATTAGTTGGTCCTTCGAGCCGGATACCTATTTCTTTATCCTCGATAACGAGATCCGTATATCCCGCAACTACGTTTCATTTCAATCTTCGTTCCCGAAACTCTTAAAATAAACCGCATTCATTTACTGCAGTGCCTACGTTGTCATCGCGTACATTCACAGGTATTTTGCAACCCGCTCAAAATCATATTTAATTTATGTAGGTAGGTAGAAAAATATATTTCACCTACCGCTCCCTCGCTTCGTCATCGTTCGGTACAATATTCGTAGGTACCTACCAATTCCGCACCGCGCACAGCTCGTTGAAGTTCGCGATTTATTTTAGACTTACCAACAATATAAACCAACAAAATATTAAAAATGTCTAAGAAAGCAACCATTGATATAGATGATCCTATAGAAACCGCCATTCAAATAGCACTGTCATGTCGTAATATGATCTTTGCCCGCATGCAAATCATTTACAATTTAATGGAAAAGGTGAAGTCTGGCATGGAACCGCTAGAGAAGTTCATGTGTGCGTGTGTCAATGTTGAGGCGATGCGCACCGAGTACCTCGAGGCATTTAATAAATATAACTCGCTTCTTCTGAAACAAAACCCTAAAAATACGGTTGATGAACAGTCGTGGATTAGTTTTGAGGAATTATATTGCCGAATTAAATATAATCATTCGAATTACTTAAAATCAGGAGCCACATCGTCACCTACTTTTAGTGGTAGTGGTGTCAATAAGCAATCAGTTCGCTTGCCTCCCATTGAAATTATGTCATTTGATGGCGACATTCGTAACTGGCCCCTGTTCTATGCTAATTTTAAAAGCACGGTACACGAAAATAATACATTGACTGATTCGGAAAAATTATATTACTTGATGGGGAAATTGACAGATAAGGCTCAAACCGCGTTCTCAGGAGTTTGCCCTAATGGCGATAATTACCAATTAAGTTTTAATTCGCTCATAAACAAGTACGAAGACAAACGTATGTTGGCTTCTAGTTACCTTAATCGGATGTTTGAACATAAATCTTTTAATACCGCATCTATTCAAAATTTCGAATCCTTTTCTGATAATTTTGTTTCCGCCGCAAACGCATTAAAAAACCTTAAAATAAATGATTTATCAGATTTGATATTTTTTCATGTCGCTATAAAAAAGGTCGATTCTGAAACCGCTCGACTTTTCGAAATGAACTCAAACGACGAAATCCCTAAATTCGACAGTTTAGTTCAGTTCATTAAAAATCAATCTCGCATTTTACAAAATATTAAAGCTTTAAATAACTCGAGTTCCACTCAGTCTAATAACAATCCTATAAATAAAAAGACATCTAAAACTCCGCAACCGCAATCTTACACTATAATTGATAAATCCGCAAAATGTTTGTGTGATAGCTTTGTCCATGAACATTTATATAAATGTCCTGCCTTTTCTAAAATGACACCAAGTGATCGTTTCAAATCGGCGAAGCAAAAGGATGCATGCATTAACTGCTTAAGTATTAAACACAAGGCTAAAGTCTGTCAATCTGAATCTAGATGTAAAGCGTGTAACAATAAACATCACACGCTTTTACATTTTAATCGCGAATCGCACGCGACTACAGTATCGAACACTGTTGATAATACCGCACATAAACAATCGGATTCAAATGCCACGGCTCGCGCGTGTGATAGCACTGCTGCCACCGCGCAGCTGTCCTTGTCGCAAGCACAGGCTCCGAGCGAGCAGCATATTCACGCCACCACCGTTCAGAGCGCCCCGCAATGTAACGCATCCATTGCTGCGTCGATCTATTATGACTCGAACTCCCGCGCATCAAAGCCGCAATGTAACACGAATACCACTATTTTGTTGTCAACCGCTACTGTAATAGTTCGAGATGCATTTGATAAGGAACATTTTATTCGTTGTCTATTAGATAGTGGCTCACAAATTAATTTTATTACCGCAGAATGCTGCAAACGATTAAGTTTGACTAAATACTCATCTGATACGCCTTCAGTTAAGGGTATCGGTGGTATGGAAAAATCCGTTAAGGGTTCCGTACAATTCGCTTTCTCTTCCCGCTTTAATCCAAACGTTTCTTTTAACGTTAATTCGCTAGTTGTCGATGCAATCACCGACAATCTACCTACCGCTCTCGTAGATACCTCCGCCTTGCCTTACTTAAAAGGTTTGCCGCTCGCCGACGAATCGTTCGGCACACCCGGTCGCATCGATGTGCTGATCGGGGCTTCACTTTATCCGCACCTTATGCTGCCCCGCGTAGTAAGCAGCAACTCCTCCGCGCCGCCCGCCATGCAGACGGTACTCGGTTACGTCATCATGGGCACTGTGCCCGCGTTGCCTGTATCTCGTAATAAGACTTCACTGTCTTGTTGCTCATATGTTTCGCACCCATCTGACAAAGACTCGTTAGAATCGGCGTTGAAAAAATTCTGGCAGGTCGATGAAGCGCCCGTCGCTCTTTCGACGAGAAAATCGCTCGACGAACTTGAGTGCGAGTACTTTTATAGTTCGACCACGGAACGCGATGTTGACACAGGTAGATACTCTGTAGCCCTACCATTTCGCAGTGATGTGTTTTCATTGGGGAACTCACTCGATGTCGCGAAAAAACGTTTTTTCTGCCTAGAAAAGAAACTAGAATCCGCACCCGAGTTACGTACTGCGTATGATGACGTCATCCGCGAATATATTGATAAAGGATATTTATCGCCTGCTCCTCTCGATAATTCAGACAGTAGTTGTCCTGTCTATGTAATTCCACATCACGCAGTTGTACGTTTAGATAAGACAACAACAAAATTACGCTCCGTGTTAGACGCTAGTGCTAAAACGAGTACTGGAATATCTCTCAACGATATTTTACACAGTGGCCCAAACTTACAGGGCGACTTATTTACTATAATTTTGAATTTCCGCTTGTTCGAATTCGCACTCTCGGCTGATTGTCGACAAATGTTCTTACAGATTGAAGTAAGAGAAAGCGATCGTCGCTTTCAACGCATCTTATATCGTTTCAGTACAAACGATCCTCTGGTTCTATATCAGTTTAACCGCGTCTGTTTTGGTCTCAAGTCAAGTCCCTACCATGCGATCCGCACAGTACAACAGTTGGTTCAAGACGATGGTCATCATTTCCCGCGCGCTAGCGCTATCATCGCAGACTCGCTGTATATGGATGACATAGTCTGTAGCGTAAGCTCCGAATCGCGTGCAGTCCAGGTTTCGAACGAACTGATTAAACTCTTTAGAGGAGGTCAGTTCGAGTTGGTCAAGTGGACCAGTAACTCTCAAACTGTTCTAAACAGTATTCCTGCGTCCCATAGGTTGACCGAACAACTAGAATTCGACAAGTTGGTGGAGCAAAAGGTCCTTGGCTTGCGCTGGTGTAAGTCAAATGATTGCTTTGAATTTCTTATTTCCGCACCGCCAGATACGTGTACTAAACACGCTATACTGTCGGCCGTAGCTAGACTGTGGGACATCATGGGTCTTGTCGCGCCTGTTGTTCTCTATGCTAAACTACTTATCAAAGAGCTGTGGCTACTGAAGCTCGACTGGGATGACACTCCCCCGCGTCACATCATAAATATTTGGCAAGCTTTTCACTCTGCCCTGCCGCTTTTAAATGATTTTAAAATTCCGCGCCATTTAGGTATTTTTGAAAATGGTATTCTTCGCCTACTTGGATTTTCCGACGCCAGCGAAGGCGCCTACGGCGCTGTCATCTATGCGCATATCACTCGCAACGACGACGTGGTCGTCCAGCTGGTTTGTGCCAAGTCGAAGGTATCGCCGGTTAAACCATTGACTATCGCTCGACTGGAGCTCTGCGGTGCCGAGCTCCTCGCTAAGCTTCTTCGACGTGTTCACGATACTTATAATCCACGTTATAATGTTACCAATATTTACGCATTCACCGATTCAAAGGTGACTCTTTGCTGGATAAATTCTTCTCCGCATCGTTGGCACACGTTTGTGGCCAATCGTGTCGTTCGCATCGTTGACAACGTCCCCGCAGAGCATTTCTACCACGTAGCTGGTACTGAAAACCCGGCGGACTGTTTGTCACGTGGTTTAACACCTGACAAATTCATTGAGCACCCATTATGGTTGCACGGACCCGCTTGGGCTAAGCGTGACCCTTCCGAATGGCCCATTCATAAGGTTACTGACTTGAATTCGGAACCCATTCAGGAAGAAAAGGTCCACGCGCACCCGATTGTCGCGGATTCAAGTTCGGACAATTCGCTTCTACTCGCACTCGCAGAACGTACGTCGTCGTGGAGCAAGTTGCGGCGTATTATTGTTTTCATATTCCGCTTTATGAAAAAACTCCCGCGTCGAACTGACGCCGTTACCGCTAGCGACCTCGAGTTCGCTGAAACCATTTTGTTGCGTCATGTTCAAAGAAAACACTTCATGAAGGATTATGCCGGGTTACAAAATAATAAAATTTGTTCTCCCGGTCTTATTAAACTCAAGCCATTTGTGGATGGTGATGATTTAATCCGCGTTGGGGGTCGATTAACCCACTCGGCTGAGGCCTATAGTAGTAAACACCCTGTAATGTTGCCCCGGCATGACCGCATAGTTGATATCCTCGTCGACTATTATCATAAAAAATATTTACATGCAGGTCCAGAATTCACTATGTCGTTACTGCGCCATAGGTATTGGATTTTGTCCGCTAGACGAATTATTCGTCATAGAATCCACAAGTGCAACGCATGCCACAGGTGGAAACCACGACCTCATAATCCGCCGATGATGGGAGATCTCCCTAAATCAAGAGTAAATGTTGCTACCAAGGCTTTTTTTCATACAGGGTGTGATTACGCTGGCCCTATACAGTACGTGCCCATACGCACTCGAGGTACTAAGAGTCGCAAGGGTTACTTATGTATCTTCACCTGTATGACCACTCGCGCTATTCACATCGAATTAGCTACAGATCTTACAACTGTTTCGTTCATAGCCGCGTTGAAACGGTTTTTGTCC
This sequence comes from Aporophyla lueneburgensis, assembly GCA_932294355.1. NCBI lineage: Eukaryota > Metazoa > Arthropoda > Insecta > Lepidoptera > Noctuidae > Aporophyla > Aporophyla lueneburgensis. The sequence continues at coordinate 6,856,658 of OW028746.1, forward strand.
CGCCGCGGACCAGTACAATGTCTATATTCGGATAACGCGACCAATTTTAGAGGAGCTAATTCATTTTTACGCGACTTGTATACGTTCATAAATAAAGAATACCGCCCGCGCTTTGAAGAGGAGCTCGCTGAGCATCGCATTGATTGGCAATTTATTCCGCCCGCGTCACCGCACTTTGGTGGATGTTGGGAGTCCATGGTGAAGGCGGTGAAGACTCACCTTTTCAAGACAATAGGTCAACAACTCCTCTCTTATGAAGAATTAGTTACAATTCTTTCTCAAATAGAGTGCCTGTTGAACTCCAGACCTCTTACTGTTCTCAGCGCTGATCCGGGAGAGCCTAAAGCTCTTACCCCTTCGCATTTTTTACATACTGTGCCGCTTAACTCATTGCCCGCCGCGGAAGTAGGTTTATTGAATGACAATCTGCTTCAAAGACACTCTCTTATGGATAAATTAGTCCAGTCGTACTGGAAAAGATGGCGAAGCGAGTATCTTCATAGTTTACAATCCCGCTTAAAATGGAATAAACCTAATGGAGACATGATAAAGGAAGGCACTGTAGTAGTGATTGTTAATAATAATGCGCCTCCTCTATCCTGGCCTCTAGGAGTTATTGAGAAATTGCATACGTCTAAAGACGGTGCCACGCGAGTCGTTTCTGTACGCACTTCTAATGGGATTCTTGTGCGACCTGTGGTCCGCTTGTGCCCAATTCCTACTCAGTAATATCTTATTCGGTCCATTCCCTCTTTAGTTAGATTTAGTGTAATCTCACTGTATATATTATTATAATTATTATACTCTTTAAAGGTGACCCTTTAAGGCCGCGAGGAATGTTAACGCCATAACTTACTTTGTTTTATATTTCATGCCTAATTAATGGCAACTCTAATAAGTATCTGTGCGACACAAGATTCCTTCCGCTTCCTTTCTCCCTTCCGCGTTCTCTCTCCCTTCCGCAACCCTATAATGCCTGAGCGAGAGCGGAAAGGAAGATTGGCGATGGCGCGTACGCCGCCACCATGAAGAGACCGCCAGTTTTTTTGATCGACATCGCCGCTTGTGGGTCAAAAATAAACCCATAGTCGAAAAAGGACTCATATTTCACCGCAAAGAACAAAGATTGTTATTAAACTGTGCAAGTGTGTGCCTGTGTGTTGTGTAAAGTGCAGATTCTCGTCCGTACGTGATATCCTGGACGCGCCGCCACGTGGCTAAGGAAACTTCTCACCGTGTCTCCGCCATAGCTCACCAAGCAGGTACCATTTTCCTACTTCCCACACCACCAAGCCACCTACTTGTGTCACAGAACCGCCCCTGATACAGTCCACTAAGAAAATTTCGATTTTCACCCTAAGGCTTAGGCCGCCGCAACAAACGCGGTAATCTCCAGAATTACTGGTCCGAACCGACTGTTTTTTTTTTTGTGTTGGATAGCCTATCTATTGAGGAATGCTATAGGTTATATAAAATCACGCTAAGATTAAAAGGAGCGGAGCAACTAAAAATGGACGAAAACTGGCAGGCAATTCGATGCGACGGGAAGAGTCAGGGGAGCAAAAATTTGACGCGGACGAAATCGCGGGCTGAAGTTAGTACCACATGACGTCAAGATTGTAATTTCTCGATTTCAATATTTGACTTCGAACAGAGCTAAACGGACATGCACCCTCCGTGGCACACTATTAATCACTATTTGAATTATTTTGAAGGTTATGGTTAATCGATTACTTCATTTGTTCAAAAACATCATCTGATCAACAACATAACACATTGAATGTTGTTGAACTGTGTCATAATAAAAGTCATTCCTACTACCCCACTGAAAAGTAAAAGCTAGGTACGATATATTATGGAGTTAACAATTCCTCTATCGTGATGGCGTACAGGAGCCCTTTTGCTTATTGGCATTCCAATTTAGTAGAATTGTAGGATTTTTTATTTGGTCAGTTGCAAAAGACTGCTTAGCATTAATTGAAACCCATCAATATTCGCTTATATGCCTACATGGTCCCCCGGTCCCATGGTGACCCGAGATTATCCGAGATGCTAAAACATTCAACTTAAGATCACACAAGTAAACGAACTTATTTCACCGCTAAGCACTTTCGTATATATAGTACGAGTAAGACAATAAGTAGTAGTAAGACAATAATATAAAATTTCTGGTAATTTCCTATATAGAAAATTCACATCATAGTAAAGGGCTTCAGGCTGACCCTAATTCAAAATCCCATATCACCTTACCCCACCTGGGTAACGAACCAAGGACACCATGCTCAGCAGCCACGCTTGCTACATCTAGACCAAGGAGGCTCCAATGTTTTAATCATAGTAATAAGACAATTCTTCAGACACAATCTAAAATTAAATTATTTTCTTATCATATTCTCTCAACACGTTTCCCTGATATTGCTAAAACTGGACGATAAGAGACTTATTTGATAAGTCACTCGGACATTGCACTGATATTTAGGCACTAAGATATTTTGCTTCAAGCCAGAATGCTCAATCCATACTAACACGAGCCACAATTATCTCGGCAAGTCAATTAAGGTTATGTTTTGATTCTGATTATTCGTTTAAGCTCCCAATATCCTATTTTATCATACGCCAGAAAAACGTGACACAATCTTAATTTACGCATTATTTTTTGCATGATAAATCTTTAATCTATCTCCGTTCTCTTACATAATGCCATCACGTTGAATTGGCCAAGGCAATTCTGAAGACCCAATAGGCACGAGCAAGAACGCGACCTGAAGCTTGCCGACCATTTCACACACAATCAATCTGCATAGCCTTTATCCAACTATGTTGGGGTTGACTTCCAATATAGCTGGATCCAGCTGAACATCAGTATTTTACATGGAGCGACTGCCTATACAACCTCCACACCCCAGTTACTGAGTAATAATGATACCCTTTGGGAAGACTGTTTTTCAGACTATCAGGCTCCTAACTACCTGTAGCGACTGTCAAGATCTATGAATGACAACCAGGACCCAATTGCTTAGCGTGCTTTCCGAGGTACGGAGGACTCTTGGTATGTAAAAATGGTCACCCATCCGCAGCAAGCGTAGCTTAACTTGCGGCTATTGTTACTTCGCCACAAGTCTCGGCTTCTTCAGACAGGCGCGACGGGATACTGGTAGAACAATTTTCATGAAGTTTTCATCGAAATTGTTCAAATGAAGCCTTTAATTTAATTATTCGCATACGTTACATACGCGAATTATATAGTAGCATAGTAAAGGCTGGGAATTAATGTCCTTTCGGTTAACTTTTACTTGCATCTTGTGATTTTTCCGACTACGTCATTGAACGAAAAAATGACAGTTCGTACTTCGCCCGCTATATAGGGTGGCACGGACATCGACGAGAAAACTGTATGAATTTAGCACATAATTCTAGAGTCCCTGAGCTTAGAAATTTTACATGGGCAAAAAAATCATCAAGCCATACATCCTCTTTCATCTATCATACCAGTAAACCTTACCTGTGCAAAAGTGCGGAGCTGTCGAACAGATGCTCGAATTTCATATCCCCGACTTTCAGAGATCCGGGCCCATTACGCAGCAACGTGCCACAGAGCCATTTCGGGAACTCACCTGGGAAAAAGTGCATGGTTACTAAACTTGACACTAGGAGTTAATACTGAACTGCACTCTAATTGCGTAACATTCAGAATCGTAATAATTGGGACATTGTTAATCCATTGCACCTTATGTTCGCAAAAAAAAAATGTCAGCTCGACAAAGTTAATGACGCAATGAATATTGTTGAATTGCCAAAATGAATCCCATTCCATTTCTACTCGTAGTAGATGGCGCAATTACCCCGCCGTTTTGTATAGTAGGTATACCGGGTGTAAGGAACTTGGACGTGCAAAATGTTACCGTTAAATTGGTAGGTACATGATCCTAGATTTCTTCTGAAAATTATTTATCTATTTATTTAAACTTCTCGCACACAATAAAATCAAAATCAAAATCAAAAGTCATTTATTCAAACTAGGCTGAGAGTCAGCACTTTTTGAACGTCAAAGTTACAAAAGACAGTCCCCCCAAAACGCCCGCCCTTCGACACTTCCTAGTGCTTTAGCTGGGAAGAAGAAGTGGCGGAACAAACTCCCCAGCAGCACAGCTGTCTGTTAAGTTAGAAGAACTTGATTCTATACAATTGTAAGGAGGTAACATTATGAGACACAAAACATTAAATTAAATGATTTGCCATCTGTCAGCTAGCCAACCCAATAATCCAGGAAATAAAATGAAATCTATACTCAAGCAAAAGCAAAAAATATTTTTATCATGTAAATAAAGGTACCAAAATAAAAGCCTCCTGGCATAAGGGCGTGACAGTTTACATATGCAATGCTGAATCACGTTCACATAGCTGTTACGACCCGAGTTACAACTCGAGGCCTCAAAATGATAAACTAGGACCATCGGCGTAAAAACAAACAGGTAGGTAATTAACAACAATACCAACATCAAGGTCAGCAAGACGACCAGTCACCACAAGCAGCACCCGTTCACGAGCATAACGCAAAGATCAGCCATTACCCCCCTCGCCTTATTTGAGGGAAGGGGGTAACCCGACCCCTGACGCTACCGCAAGCATTGACATCTAAGGGAGCATGACGAACTTGCTGCCGGTTGCTCAGGCAAGAATTGAATGACAACTTGTCGAGGTCGCTAGCTAATCATTTTATGCAATACTAATCATTATAATATGTCAAAGCATAGAACATGTCAAAACCAATAAATACACAAAAAAAAAATGACTAACACAGTAAAAAAAATATATAATAAAAATTATATTACAGCTATATAACCTATCACTAGGTACGCTAGTACTGGAGAAAGAACACAAACATTGTCTTGAGTTAATCACAGCGACCAACTAGTTTTGTCATTTAAATAGTCGTTGATGGAATAATATGCCTTTAGACAAAGGTTGGATTTTACTTGAGCTTTAAACGCATTAAAAGGTAATTCTAGTAAATAAGGTGGTAGCTTGTTGTAAAATGTTATACCAAGCCCAACAAATGAGTTATGCACCTTATGAAGCCGGTGAAAGGGAACACGTAGTTTGTCCTTATTTCTAGTGTTAACAGTGTGAAAATCACTGTTTTTAGCGTGTAAGTGTAAATTTTGCCTAATATATAAGATGTTGGCGAAGATGAATTGTGATGCTACCGTAAGAATACCAATATCTTTAAAAAAGTCCCTTAGAGAAACTCTGGCACCCAGCTGGTAAATTGCTCGAACAGCTCGTTTCTGAAGGACAAAAATATTTTGAATATCAGCGGCTTTGCCCCACAGTAGAATACCGTAAGACATAATGCTGTGAAAATAACTAAAATAGACTAACCGAGCTGTATCAACGTCAGTATATTGTCTTACTTTTCTGACGGCGTAGGCGGCTGAACTGAGCCTCCCCGCTAGACTTGAAATATGTGGGCCCCACTGTAGTTTGCCATCCACTGCTATACCCAGGAAAACTGTCGAGTCTACAGTTTTAAGAACCTCTTTATTTAAGACGATTTCGGGACCTAGATTGCTAACATTCGGTAAGGCGAACTTTACACATTTCGTTTTCTTGGCATTGAGAACTAAGTTATTTGCCGTAAACCAATCCGTAACCATTGAGAGTGCACTGTTTACGTCTTCAAAATCTTGTCTGTTCCTATCTACTTTAAAAATAAGAGAAGTATCATCTGCAAACAGTACAACGTCACAAATACCCTTTAAAAAGAATGGTAAGTCATTGATATACACTAAGAACAAGAATGGGCCGAGTATAGAGCCTTGAGGCACACCTAACTGAACCGGTAGCCCGGTAGATTTTACACCATTAATATCTACACATTGGAACCTATTATGTAAATAAGAATTTATTACGTTTAAAGCTTCGTTATGGACACCGTAATGACGTAGTTTACGCAAAAGCGTGTCATGGTGTACGCAATCAAAGGCTTTGGAGAGATCACAGAATACTCCGATAGCATTTTGCGAGTTCTCCCATGCGTTAAAAATGTGTTTCAAGAGAGTAACACCCGCATCTGTAGTTGAACGACCTTTCGTAAAGCCATATTGCTCATTATGAAGGAGGCTGTTTAAATTAAAATGTCTTAACAACTGCTTGAGTATTAACTTTTCGAATATTTTGCTAAATGCAGGTAAGATAGAAATAGGCCTAAAATTAGAAACGTCTTTTTTATTACCTGATTTAAATAATGGTATGACTTTGCTACTCTTCATGAGGTCAGGAAAAGTTCCGACATCAACACATTTATTAAAAGTAACAGCTAAAGAGGGGGCTACGATGTCTATTATATTACTTAATAGTTTGATGGAAATGCCCCAGAAATCACCAGTGTTTTTAGACTTAAGTGTGTTAAAAACATTAACTACATCACGAGGCGTTACATGTTCAAAATTGAATAGGCAACTACTTTTAGGCACACTACTATGCAAAAGGTTTTCAGCTTTAGACGGGGAGGAATTTAAGGAGCGAGTCGTAGTTATAGGTATGTTGGCAAAAAACTCATTAAATGCCTGTGCTACGTCAGCTGCCGTATTTACTAATTTGTTGTCGACCATAATTTCAAGTTGTTTTTCTTGTTTAACCGATTTACCCGTTTCATTGTTAATGATTTTCCAAGTGGTTTTTATTTTATTATTTGAATTTTTAATTTGATCGCTTAAAAATTTAGATTTAGCAAAAGCACTAACCTGTTTAAATAATATTGAATATTTTTTTACATACTCTAGGAAAGGAGTATCAAACCTGTATTTTTTTAAACCATATAACTCGTATAGCCTCGCTCTACTTTTATAAATACCTGGAGTAGCCCATTGGTTAAAGCCGACGGAGGTGCCATTAATGTCAATGGTTTTGGTCTTGAAAGTAGATTTGTACTCTTTTTGCACTACATTAAAGAGGGCTTCATAAATTGCATTAGGATTCTCGTTTTCTACTATGGATGGTGTAATTCTACGAGCTACATTATTTTTAAACTTGGTGCAACGACTAGCTGTATAAGGCCTGCATTCAAGTTTATGTGCCTTTTTAAACAATGACATAGGGAAGCTAGATAGCAAACCACAGTGGTCGGACGTTAAATCAGTTAGCACTAATTTATTTTTGGCGTCACCATCACTAAATATATTATCAAGACAAGTTGACGAAGAAGCTGTGATCCTAGTTGGTTCAAAAAACAAGTTAAATAAATTAAAAGACCTGAAAAGATTGAGAAGTACGAAGAAGTAAGGTACAAAGGCGGACATAATGCCTTAGGCATTCTCTACCAGTCAACTAAGAGTGGTGAAGAAATTACATGGCAGGTGCTTTGTTTGTACAATAATTAAATTGTATAACAAATTAGTCGCTGGTTTTTTTAAATCAGCTGTTCCATTCATTTTGACCGTGTAGCTATTGCACATTTGTATGACACAGGTGATTAAAACTGAAACACACTGAACAAAAATGTAACTGATGAATTTCAACGCAGGGGGAATCAGAATCACATACTGTGTATATTTTATGTAAGGTTCCTAGAAAACCACACAATAACGGTAGGTACCTATACTAGGTATCGTATACAATGCGGTGGCGACCGCTTCATGCGTGCATTCTTGTGGTTTAGCAAACATGCCTTGGATAACAAACAAAGGCGAGCTCACGACTAATGAATCTAGTAAATTACCGTCGCGTGAGGATCAATTCAGTTCATTATTACAGCTGAAAGATGTCCAGTACTGGACATAGGCCTCCCAAAGCCATAATCGCAACGCTTGGCAGGAGGTATGGCGATCGTAATGTGCTGGTAAAATGCATAGAGAACGCTGCTGCCCATTCCCTAGTAAGTCCTTTAGCCTTTTAAGATACAATATCTGGATGACCGAGCTTTGCTCGGTATTTTTTGGTAAATTGTGTTTAAAATAATAAGTTTATGTTCAAGTTGATTATCGATAAAGTTGATCATTGAAACCACGAATAAAACGACATTGTATAAAAATGAATCCTAGCTAGATCGATTTATCGCCCCCCCCCCCCCCTGTATACTAAATTTCATGAAAATCGTTGGAGCCGTTTCCGAGATTCACATTATATATATATATACAAGAATTGCTCGTTTAAAGATATAAGATATGGAATTCAATTAAATGAAGTACTAGAAATATCAGTAAAATAGCACTTATTCCAGTAAGGTTGAGGATTCCATACAAAGAGTGTGTTTACACGTAGTAAGGCACATCCACGCGGAAACTGTCACCACAAACCATCATTTAAAACCGAGGAACGTATCAACGCTGAATTACATATACATATACTGAATTCATCGAGATACGAGTTTGCGCCTCAATATCTCTCACACCATGTTTATGTTCTAGCTTTTTGCGAAACCAGACTAGTGCCGTGATCTTTTATTTATTTATTTATTTAGGATCTCCAACAAAAGACGTACACAATACATTGACACAATTTTTTTTGCATTGACTGTAGAAATTATTCCATATTGTGACATTTATATTTTTTGTTTTATGAATGTATCATCGTTCTATCGTATTAATTTTGACATAGCTACCAAATAATTGATTGTAAATCTGGCATGAACAATATTTTATTTCGCATGCAACCATATTAATACGCCTCTTGGCATAACATAGCGAACTATGATGATTGTAATTTAAGAACTGTATTTACTACCTATGTTACACAAAAAAAAAAATATGATTACATAAATAAAGGGCAACTTCAAGTATTAAGGAAGGAGTACACTTAGTAGTCTTTCTCTTATAGTCACAATAGAGTTAACAACTAAACTAACAAAGTTAAAATTTTAATTTTAAGTAAATTTTGGTAACAGTTTATACATTTTTAAACTCGGTATTTGTACGACAAAAACGCGCTCAGACGTGGAGTTGTGGATACCAGCCCCATATACCTGTTACCTATACTATAATATCGAGTTATATAGTAGCGTGTGGTCAGGGAAACTATTTATAGACGAAGATAAGCAGCAAATGGAATTCAATAAAAATAGAACTATGGGTTGAAGGTAAACTGTTATTTTTGCGTGTATTTGCGCGTAATCTTTCTTGGACAAAAAACTCCTTCTGGTCTTGTATGGTGCCGTGCTGAACGTAAAGAAAAGCACTATCCTATTTCTACCCGTGGCTGTCGTAAGAGGCGACTAGGGGACTCACTAGAGAATGGGCAGCAGCGTTCTCTATGCATTTTACCGCCATACTGCGATTGCCAACCCGCCTGCCAAGCGTGGCGATTATGGCGAACCATCCCAAATTGGGGAGGCCTATGTCCAGCAGTGGACGTCTTACAGCTCAAATGACGAAGATGAGAAATAACTCAGACAAACAATTTAAAGTACCCAAACCTGCACTAGATTAAAGAGCTTGTAGAAGTCTAAGCTTTATACCATTATTTCGTCTATTTATGTATCTGTGCACCTCTGTAATGGATGGATTTCCCACCGCAATGTTTAAAGAATATGGGAAACTTTAAGCTGCAATCTTACAGTTCCTTCCTCAATCTTGATATTTTATGTAAACATTTTCCTTGATTTCTGATCGAATAATAATACTGACGTGTCTTTTTATTTAAAAACTGGACCTGCACACTTACTTAAGAACGCGGCGCCTATACTCGCAAACCACGAGCCGAGACGCAAGGGCAATATTCGGTCGGAATATTGCTGTCTCTGTTTGACAATAGAAGGCCAACGATGACGCGGTATGCAGCCGTGTGTGAGTAAGAAGTTGTACTTACGTTTTATTCATAACGACTCCGAGGCATTTTTATTTACTAGTAATTAGGTATGTTCGTTATTTGCTTTATTTTTGTTGACTACTCTGGGGAATCGTTAGTAAATGTACAGACTAGTAATGCGTTTTGTGGAAATTTCTATACAATGTCGGTATCTCGAATTATTACAATATCTCGAGATCTAGGCCTTTTGTAAAGTCTTACATACCTTTCCTAACTTGGTACTTGTAAACCAATGTATAATTATGTTGTTTGTGGTCTTCTATAAATTGATACATGAACGACGTGAGTCCACCTGTCATATTTATGTAAGTAAGTATTCTTTTTACTAATTTTAAAAATTGCTATCACTACATATTATAAAACAAAGTCCCCCGCTGCGTCTGTCTGCCTACTTGCGAAGAACTCAAAAAATGTTCAACGGATTTTTATGCGGTTTTCACCAATAGATAGAGTGTTTTATGAGGAAGGTTTAGATACATTTTCAATTTTTGTTCCCCTGACCCTTCCCGTCGCATCGATTTGCCTGCTAGTTTTCGTCCATTTTTCGTTGCTGCTCGCTCCTTTTGAGTTATAGTGAGTCAACCTTTAAAGATAGACATATGCTCTCGCGGACTTTTTTTTAGAACTTTTTAAAAGGAACAATTTCGTCATACATGATTTTTGCGTTACTTTAACCGTTTACGCAGCGCACGCAACGGAAACTCTCAAAAGGAATAAATTTTCCCCGTTTTTGCAACATTTTTCATTACTGCTTCGCTCCTCTTAGTTGTAGCGTGATGTTATATAGCCTATAGCCTCCCTCAATAAATAGGCTACCCAACACAAAAATAATTTTTCTATTCGGATCAGTAGTTCCTGAGATTAGCGCGTTCAATCAAACAAACAAACAAACTCTTCAGCTTTATAATATTATATGTACTAATATACTAATATATAAATATATAAATATATATAGTAATATAGTATATATAGTATATAGGATTCAGCTTTATAATATTATATAGTATAGATGAATAGTAGAAAGTGTTACGCAAAATATTAGTAACAGACTAATATACATATTTCAATAATTTATACATATTTACGCGACGTGCAGATATAAAAGAGGATAAATAAAAAACAAAGACTTTTAACTAACATTTATTTTTAATGTACACGTTACTCTCCTAAGCTAAGCTAGGTTTAGAATTAGCACTTTTTTATTTTTGTTTTTTTTTCAGGATGCGAAATTATCAAATGACTTCTCCCGCTCTGGGCGGAGCGGGAGGGCGTGTCAGACTTGTGTGACCCACCCGTTTTCCATTAGTTGCCCATGTGCCAGGGTCACGGTATCTCTTTCGAACAATCACGCGACCCCGGCAGGCATCGGTCCTAGTAGACCCCTACACTGCTGCTGACATCTGTTTTAGGCGCGCGTGGAACACTACGCGCCGTCGACCCGAGCCTGGTCCTTACCGGGCGGCGAGCTACCCATTGCTCGCCACCCGCAAGCTCGCGCCTATGGTGCACGGGAGTCGGCTATGGACTCCCGATGCCCGGGGCGTGTCGTGGCCGGGAGTCCGCTATAGACTCCCGACGGCCGGGGCGTCTCCTCCTGCGGCGGCTAGGGACGTGAGGGCGCAGAGACTGCCACTCCCTCACGCGCCCCGCCTCCTCCTTCGCGAGCATTACTGCTTCGCAGAAGGAGGTGACGGCTTCCCATTCCCTCTCGCTCCGTACCATGGCTCGCACCAGGGCCGGACGCGAGAGGTCGCCGCCGCCGATCGCCTTCACGAGGACACGGCGGTGCTCCGCCCAGGCAGGGCACACCTCCACCGTATGCTCCGCCGTGTCCTCCAGACGATCCTCGCAATGGAAACACCCGGACGTATCCTCCCGCTTTATCCTGAACAGGAACCCACCGAAGCACCCATGCCCGGTGAGAACCTGCGTCAGGCGGAAGGTGAGGACGCCGTGACGCCTCTCTATCCACTCCTCAAAGAGGGGACTTACCGCCGCAATTGTGGCGTGCCCAAGAATCAGCACTTTCCGAACGTGAAAACAACAAACCGCCCGCCCGTCACCAATACCTAGTGCTTTATCTGAGAAGAAGCGGCGCAACAAATTCCCCAGCAGCACAGCTGTCTGTTTAGTTACATAAACTTGATTCTATACAATAATTATGAGGCACAGAATATTACAATACATTATTTACCATATCTGCAAGAGCAGTGGTGGCCCAGTGGTAATGGCCCCGACTTACGAGTTATAGGTAGTGGGTTCGAACCCAGGGACGCGCTTTACTTTGTATAAATAATTTCATCAAAATTGCTCTCGCACCGGTAAAGAAAAACATCGTGAGGAAACCGGCATGTCTTAGAATTAAAATATCGAAGACATCAGACATCTACCAATCCGCACTGGGCCCGCGTGGTAGATTACGGCCCATTCCCTCTCAGAAAGGAGGCTTGGATCCCAGCAGGGAACGTTATAGACTGATTATGTATTTGCCATATGTCAGCTAGCTATGCCAATATACCAACAAATAAATAAAAACTGGTGAAGGATAGTAGAAGTAGGTTTAAATAGTGTGTGTAACACAATAAATGAACATTATGATAATAAATTGTTCAGAATCGTGTACAGAATCGATTTCTGTTATTTTCTATACTGGCAATTGTTTATCCCAGAAATAATTAAAACTACGTTAATTATGGTGAAACTCACGTTCCCACGGACGTAATAAGATCGCATTTTCAACTGTCGGTGTTGAACCGAGCATTGAGAATACAACAGAGTGCAGCGCGGGTGAGTCTTTTTTTTTTTTTTTTTTCAGTATCTGAAATCATCAAATGACTTCTCCCGCTCTGGGCGGAGCGGGAGGGAGTGTCAGACTTTTACTGACTAAAACCCACCCGTGTTCCATCAGTTGCCCATGTGCCAGGGTCACGGTATCTCTTTCGAACAATCACGCGACCCCGGCAGGCATCGGTCCTAGTAGACCCCTACAGCGCGGGTGAGTCTCAGCACGTCGAAGCCCAGTTGGATTTTCACCTCTTGGCGCTGAGCAGTACTTTGAAGACCCAGTGCACGAAAATAACCAACCGCGATTTTATTACGTCCGTGGGAACGTGTGTTATGTCATAACATAATTAACGTATTACATTAACGTAGTCATAACATAATTAACCTATACCTAGATAGGTAGGTAAATACTAACTTATACAAAATATACTTAGTTAGGTACTTGCTACTATTAACCTCGACCCACGAAATAAATAATGTTTATTTCATTGGGCTGAGTTTAAATATGTGTAAACAATTAGTAGCCAAGAAAATATTAGGCAGATAACTTATAATATATCATTGGCTAATAGGTACTTACTGTGAGACACATCCCAACGTTCGGAGTCCATGTTGGCAGCCAAACCGAATCGTAAACAATAAGGCGGGTTGCAGACCAAGAGCTAAGATAAGTTAGTTTAGCTTAGCTCGCATAGCTGATGCAGTTTTCCATACTTGTGTGCAGACCGCAAACTCTGCGATATGTATGGAAAACTGCGTCAGCTATGCGAGCTAAGCAAAACTAACTTAGCTTAGCTCTTAGTCTGCAACCCGCCTAAATCTAGGTCCGTAAACAAAGCAAAGTTCCTGCCAGGGTCGCGAGATTCGTTCGAAAGAGTTACTGTGGCCCTGGCATATGGGCAACTGATGGAATATGGGTGGGTTTTAGTGGGTAAAAGTCTGACACGCCCTCCCGCTCCGCCCAGAACGGGAAAAGTCATTTGATGATTTTCCATCCAACAAAAAAAAAAAACAAAGTTCGTCAGAATTCTACATTCTCATCAGTCATTCAGTCTCTGTACTCGATACCAAATCAGAAGAAAAATCAAAATCCAAGTTCCATAGCATAGGTCAATAATAATGTCAGAAATATCACAATACAATTGAATAAACAAATAAAAGTACGCCCAAAATGCTAGTTGCGCTAGTGTGAATGCATGTCCGAGCGCTACACAACACACGTACTGCGAGCCGCACGACCGTGCACACATTGACATTTTTGTGAGACGCGATAGCACTATTAGCTATTGAAAATTTATGATAATTTGGCTGTGTTCCGTAATACCAAAAATGATGAATGAAAACTTAATGAATTTTAAATTGGTTTTCGTTATTTTGTATCTTGGTAATATAAGCTGTGTTATGGATATAATATTATTACAGATATTGTTGTTTTTAATGCAGAAAAAACAAAAAGAAAACATGTCATTCACGTTGTAAAAATGTGCGAAATGCAATTCGCTCAAACTTCATTTTAGCTCAGTTTTTTTTTAAAAAAACGTCACCATAACCTAGATAAATACTGTCTAAAGCCGAATATCATCTTAAAATGGTGGAAATATGCTCAAATTGCAAACGATTTTGGTATTACGTTTGTATGGACAGATTGACCGTCGCCGGGCCCTTAAGTCTAGATTTTGCTTTAATATCAAATTATAGCTACATTTCAATGAAGATATAATTTTCACGGTAAAAAGAGAAAATCTGAGAGGCAAGTCCGAAGATTTACAGCCCGGGCGTCGAAACAATGCGTTCCTGACACCTCTCAGTACGACAATTCATCATCTGCCTAGCCTTTTCCCAACTATCTTGGGGTCAGCTTCCAGTCTAACCGGATGCAGCTGAGTACCAGTATTTTACATGGAGCGATTGCCTATCTGACCTCCACAACTAAGTTACTCGGTAATACGATATCCCTTGGTAAGACTGGTTTTCAGACTTTCGGGCTTTTGTCGACCCATAACGACTGTCTAAGATCTACGAAAGGTAAACTGAACTAATAAAGATCAAATTCGCTTATTCTTTATTTTATACTGACTCTCTTTTGTATTAAACTGACGGTTCATGAACGCATTCTCTCGACGGCTGGACTGTAAGAGTTTTTGCATTCTAATCTCAGTCTCTATCTGTCAAAAATACCCTTAAATTCTCTACATTTTTCAATTTTGACAATTGTCACTAAGATGATTTTAAGTACAGATTTTGAACATTTTAACGAAAAATATGGCTGTCCCCCATTTTGGCGCTACCTGGGAGAGATTTACATCCAAAAACAGACTGCGATAGTCGAAATTAATTGACTTATTAGTGACCCGCCCCTGTAACGTGTGATTACTACTAATAATCAGGATTTGTCTATCATGCGTTTGTGAAAAATATTTTTTTACATTTACATAAATAAACCTTTCGGAATAAATTCTCTATTTTATGATGAATACCTCATGAAAAACCGTTGCGTATGTTAGAACCACAACGCGGTCACATTGACGGACACGAAAAGTGAGTTTAATTTATAACGTGCATAGATAAACATCAATACATACCTGTCATGTTCCCCTCCAGGGGTTTCTCGACCTCCTCCTCACAAGAGCGGAGCCACACGGAGGCGTCACAGTTCGGATATAACTTCTCTTCTATGGCTGCCATATTTGCTAGAACTATACACTTCAGTTATATCATGCGGCCAAAATAAACACGCGACAAAGGAACGCACGTCATTAGTATTAATTCCACCGGTTGAGTAGTTAATTAGTTGAGGTTTTCATTAAGTTCTCGTGATGAAAATATAAATGCCACTCAAATATTTCAAAACTTCTTTTCATAAATAGAAAGTGTGTGTAAACGCTTTTAAAGAAAATGTTTTTTTCTCGTTTTAAATTTAGATTATTGAAATATTTATCCAACTGAAAATTACAAAATTTAAACAAAAATCCTTAAGTGCTTGCTTATAATTCAAGGAATTTATAATTTATATAATTTATAGAACCACCCAAATATTCGTGAAAACACTTCCAGTAAAAAGTCTAATAAAAAGCTGAATTACAATCATCAAATTTTCAGTAAAAATGACACGTTTACCACTTTATTCCCAAGATGAAAAATCGGGCTGAAAATGTCGAGGCGTGCATGAGAAACTTTAAAAAACTGCAATCAGTGAAAATCTTTTACTTACTTCATTAAATTTCAACCGGTTTCGTTAGAAAAATGCTTATATCTATTCGTCTCACACTATGATTGCGTGATGGAAATTCTGTTGGTAGATCAGATCAGTTAATTAAAATGTGTGTAGAGGCACACGTAAATTTATATTTTGACAGTAAACGAAAAGAATATCTTTTCCAAAAGCGACTTTCAATTTCGACCAAAAATACGCAAGCTTTTGGCCGGCGACCAACAGTTCAATAAATTTTCGCACCACAACAACCATGACCTTCAACGAACGTGCCCAAATACGACATCGTACTTACTTCGAGTGCACAGAAATCCTAAAGTACAACACTAGTTTGAACGCCGAATATTTTTGAACACAGAATAGAATGTTTTTATAGCGGGTGTTGTTTTGACGCGGGTGGTCTCGGTACCCGCAGTGATCAGACTGTAGGGGTTGACTCAGAATCCCGTAGTAACGTGAGTGACCTTCACCGTCGTCGTCGGCTGCGCGGTTCGACGCCTACGAGTTCTAACACTACAGTACATTAAAATATACCTACACCCGGGTTTATATTCGCAATTGCTGAAATTGAGATTATGACGCGCTTGTCGATTCTCGGGGCGATGTTCATGCGAATCCATATTTTGCTTTATAATTATTTTTTATTCGATATTTTCATAATAACACCCATTTTTACCATCCTGTAATGTTGATCAAGGGGATATCCTACTGGAACCAAATATAAACACGACGTATCCACGCGACGTTGGTTTGTACTTAATGTTTTTTTTTTAAATATATAAATATTTCTGAATTTTCACAATACAAATCTTTTTATAGGCATTATAAAAACATGTATATTGAGTTTGCTCTTAAATATAAAAAAGGTACAGGTAGGTATAGGTATTGGTATAGGTAAAATAGGCATCTTATTTTATTTTGATAATTTCATTATAGTTTTCTTCGTCGTTTTTGTCATACTTTTCTCCCGTGTAGTCGCAACTCAATAACGTCAACGGGTGAACAAACAGGGATCTATGTTCCCGTGTTCCGGTTATTATTTCGTCTGAAAAAAAAAGGTTAGTCAAATGGAATTGAATTTTTGGCAGAGTAATTCTTGTCCATGACTTCTATGCCACTTACACAACACACTAAAGTATTCGAGATTGTAAAAAAGTCATCAGTTTTTTCACTTTTTATCCAAACAACATTTTTTTCATCCAAATTATGTCAGCAGTACATACAATAAGACACACGTACAACAGATATCTATAGATTATATTAGTATAAGCTGCTACGAGTAGGTAGTCTCTTAAGTACATGCAATGATTTATTTTAATCAGGTATCAAGAAGGTATCACGTGTCTCAATCAGTAGGTATATTTTAGTAGGCATTATATTAATTTGTTACGATTATGAAATTAAGGTCTGTTTACTTTTTGGAGATTGCAATAAAACGCATCAGTGAATTACCTTTTAAAAACGTATACATGGTTGTTTTTTTTTTTGTATTTGATGGGAAATCATCAAATGACGTCTCCCGCTCTAGGGTGAAGCGGAATGGCGTGTCAGACTTTTACTGACTAAAACCTACCCGCATTTCTTCAGTTGGCCATATGCCAGGGCCACGGTATCTCTTTTGAACAAATCTCGCGACCCTGGCAGAAAGTGTACACGGTGTAAGGACAACCAACGCTCAAACTACATATTACCATCAGTTCATCAAGTTATTCAAGAATAACCTATGTGTAGATATTTTTATTACAAACCATTTGTTCCATACATTTTGACCGTGTGGCTATTGCACTTTTGTATGAAATAGCAGTTCTGTGTGGTGCCGGGTTTACAGAATAGTACAATCCCATTTGTTCCTGTGTGTGTCGGATAAGACGACTAAAGGATTTACTAGGGAATGGGCAGCAGCGTTATCTATGCATTTTACCACCAAACTACGATCGCCAATCCGCCTGCCAAGCATGGCGATTATGGCTAAACCCCCAAATTGGGGGAGTCCTATGTGCAGCAGTGGACGTTAATCGGCTGAAATAATGTTGATGATGAAACAGCAGATTTAAAAAGAAAACCAACGATGAATTAAAACGCAGGGGGAATCAGAATCATGTACTTACTGAATTTGTGGTACCAGTTTGTGTATATTAAACGTAATTATAGTTCCCTGAAACCACACAATAACATTGCATAAACAAGTTATCGTATATATCCCGGGGTCGCGTGATTTTTCGAAAAAGATACCGTGACCCTGGCACATGGGCAACTGAAGGAACACGGGTGGGTTTTAGTCAGTAAAAGTCTGACACGCCCTCCCGCTCCGCCCAGAGCGGGAGAAGTCATTTGATGATTTCTCATCCAGAAAAAAAAAAGGTATCGTATACATTGCGGTTGCGACTGCAGTACGTTCTTGTGGTTTTACAAACATACCTTGAATTGTAAACAAAGGTGAGCTCTCGATTAGTAACCCTCGAAAATTTCTACTCTGATGGATCTAGAATAATTTGTACTGAAATTCATGAGAACTTTTTGCGAGTCGATGTCTTTTACACCGTGTATACTGAGACTCTAGATAGACTTACTGTTGCACATACGTTTAGGGTACCCTGAGCAATCAGCCCTGATTCCTGGCTTGACTTGGTAACCGCGTACTGGAAGACGTAACTTTGGAAGATGGGCCCATAACCTTGTGAAGGCCACAAGAATCCGCTGGATGAGACAAACACAGAACCGGTCGAGGTGGCGGTGCTTGTGATGTCCAGCAGTGAATATCTTTCGGCTGATATAATGACTGGTTAATCTATTCTCCACAACCAACCATGAACTGGTTTTCTTGAAATTCGTAGCGACGTAAGACTACTTATCAATAGAAAAACGAATTCGTAAAACATAGCAAGATGGATCAATAACTTGGTGAAGGCCGCAAGAATCCGCTGGATGTGAGAAGCACAGAACCGGTCTAGGTGGCGGTACTTGGGAGAGACCTTTGTCCAGCAGTGGACATCTTTTGGCTGAAATGATGACTGCTAATGTTTTCACCACAGCCAACCATGGTTGATTTTCTTATGATTTGTAGTAACTTAAGATATCATTTTTTATAGAATTGTAAACCGTATATTTGTAAAACATATATAGGTATTACATACATATCTTATAAATAAGATGGTGCACTAAGTTTTGACAATATTGGAATACAAATAATTAAATAGAACAAAATAAACACTATTCAATTACAATGATATTATTATAATATAACTATAGTAATTTGAGTACCTAAGAAAAATATCACGTTTCAAGTCGCCATAAAAAATTAAGTTGTCGACAAAGTTCATACAAAAATACAGTTTTAATGCCAATTGCTAAGCTTAGATTATAATGTATCTATTTGATTAGATATTGTCTTAATTGATTAGTCCACAGTTGTTGCACTTTAGCACGGCTATAGAGGTCTTTGCCTTTTCCACAATAAACTATGTTGTATGGTTTTCGTAATTGAAACATGTGAAAAATCACGATAGATATTGATTCAGGAAGTTAACGCACTTTATTTCAGTTTTCAGGTGGCGTTCCGTGGTTTCTGCCTACCCCCATAGGAAATACGCGTGGTTGTATGTATGTGTGTGTATGTGAATGATAGAAAGTGTACATAGGTAGGTCAATGACCGCTTGCCATGCTTAAACGAGATAACTATAACTTACACCAATAAGGTTCATTTTCATACGAAAGTCTAAATTCGCTCTATAAATCTCAGTACTTATTATTAAACAGTTAGTTCAGCTCCATAAATAGTTACCATGAACTGGGTTCACTTTCTTGAGAATTAATTCATTAGAGATAATAACAATCAAAAACACCTGGGACCTAATAAAAATAAACAAGCACGTGTTTTGCCTATCTAACGTAGCCTTCACGTGTTCTGGAATCTTAATTTTACAACAACTTGTAACATAATCAACGCAAGACTGAGGTCTGTAGAGTATGTATGAGTACAGTTCGAAAGAGTTACCGTGGCCCTGGTGTATAGGCAACTGAAGGAACACGGGTAGGCAATATAACTTTTTAAGCTAGTCATATCGTCTCTAACCTACTTACTGAATCTAGCAGTAACCTCAGCATTGAATATGTAAGGTGTTCCTTTTATGCCAGGAGGCTTTTATCTTAGTACTAGCTTCTGCTCACGACTTCGACCGCGTCATTTATTTGCTCCCCTGACCCTTCCCGTCGCATCGCAGCCTGCCAGTTTTCGTCCATTTTTCTTTACTGCTCCGCTCCTTTTGATAGTGTATAGCCTCCCTCAATAAATAGGCTACCTAACACAATAATATTTTTTCAATTCAGACCAGTAGTTGCTGAGATTACCGCGTTCAACCAAACAAATAAACTCTTCAGCTTTATAATATTAATATAGATAATACTATGTTTACATTACTTCTTGCTTGAGTAAAGTTTTCATTTTATTTGTTGGTATATTGGGTTGGCTAGCTGACATATGACAAATGATTTAAGTACATTTTCTGTGTCTCATAATGATAATTACTTTGTCTACTTACTATTGTATAGAATCAAGTTTATCTAACTAAAATAGACAGCTGCGCTGCTGAGGAGTTTGTTGCGCCACTTCCTCTTCCCAGCTAAAGCACTAGGAAGTGGTGAAGGGCGGGCATTTTGGGGAAGAGCGAAGTATCTAATGTAATTTTGACGTTCGAAAAGATCTGATTCCTCAACCTAATTTGACTGTTGATTTCGATTCTTGTCAGTAAAATATTTTCTATTTTATTTCTATGTATGCTTCATTATCAGCCTATGGCAGTCCACTGCTGGGCATGGGGCTCTCATCTAGCTGCCACCAGCCACCGTGCAAAAATCGACGCTTCACCTAGCTTGAGGGCGTCCTACATTACGTTTGCCGATTCGCGGTCTACACCCAAGAACACGTCTACCCCTACGGTGATCGGTTCTACGGCTAATATGGCCGGCCTATTGCCACTTCAGCTTGCATATTCTGACTTATACATTCTTTCTATATCGACAACTTTAGTTCTTTGTTGGATCACAACATTCGGATTCTATCCCTCAGAGAGACTCCAAGCATAGCTTCTTCCATAGGTCGCAAAGCGATCTTGAATTTATGGACCAGTTTTTACCTATATATGCTTACATTTTGGTAAATATAAATCCTGTCTAGGTGCAGAACATTAATTACATAAAACCATATATCATTATTATCTTATCAAATAATGAATGCATAGTTTAGTCTCGATTAATGATATAATTATAATAATCTGTGTTACGAAGACTTATCAAGGTATAAATACCTAAGTAAGTACTCTGTGGCTTAAATCAATCTTTAAAAAACTTTGTATACCTACATCTATTTTTCAAGCATTTTGTATTGCGATGTTTTTTTTTTTCATGTCATCTATATAATACCAGGAATAATGCGTTGTTGCTCATGTTCGTCTCCTTTACATCATTTCTCATTACATCGGACTACATAATTTAGCGAAATGTGGGTGTAATAGGCAAATACACTTCCGCCTATCCCTTCGGGGACTAAAGGCGTGATGTTATGTTATACTATATTGATTTTGCCAGCGGCTTCGCCCGCGTGGAGGTCGGAAATTAGACCGCGGGAACATACTACCGAGATAAAAAGTACCCTATGTGTTACTCCAGGCTATAAACTATCTGTGTGCCAAATTTCATCTAAATCGGGTCAGTAGTTTTTGCGTGCAAGGGGAACAAACATCCATACATACAAATTTTCGCGTTTATAATATTAGTAGGATTACTATAGGAATCCCTTCCAACGCTAGCCTACGGTATACGGCAGCTGAAATATGGAGAAAAAATTTCTTGGCAGTGGTAACGAGCCCTACTATAACAAACTCGTTGCACAGACGATTAAGATTAGGTATATGAAAAACATATTTAGGTATTTATATAAACTAGCTGACCGTAGAGACGTTGTCCTGTTTCTCAGAACTCTAAGGTAAAAAAACAAGCATGTTACAATTTTCACAGGTACATAAAAATAAAAGAAAGTAAAAAATTTAAGTCTTTTAATTCTTTTAATTTATTTTCTTTTTATTATCTGTTGTAGTAGCGGCAGTAGAAATACATATTCTGTGAAAATTTCAATTGTCTACATAGACATTGAATTGGCATTGAATTGTTTGGTTCCGTGGACAGCCTTTGGGTACGGAAGCCCTTGAAATAATAAATCAGAAGTACACTTTCATTGGACATGCAGGGTAATTGCATTACACACATAAAATAGCAACGCTCGCAATGCCTTTTACTTGCAAAGGTTGTTTAATTGGAAGTTTTGCATCCATTGCATCGCTTCAAAGGATGAAAAAGTTCGTCAGCTTGAAAATTTACTGAAAATAATAGTAAAAAAAAACTATAAAACACGCTTCCATAGAAAAACAAACTAAAAGTAGAAAATAATGGAAAAAAAGCATGGGCTGCTTTTTGAGGTATTTTTAATTGATACCAAGCTCCCCACGCTTTTTTATTATCATTCTATTTTTAGGGTGTTTCGAATTTCGTGACGTATATCAGCGCAGTTTTCGAAGTCAGTTTTTCGGCTATCGTGTTAACCCTGGCAAGAATAATGGCAAAAATTTAATCCGATCTGTTTTATTTTTTTCTAAAAAAAAAAAAAAAATTATCATATTAAATATATATTATTCATATTATATTATTTTTTATTATTATTATTTATTTATTAAATCATATTTAAAGTGTCCGTTACATAGGCACATACTAACATACGCGGATATGAAGCTATTAAAAGCGCTTAAAAAAAAATGAAAGGCACTGCGAGCTAGTTGCAAACCTTTATGCGTGTCACGCAGTTAATTATCCCACATGATATTGTCCACGGTACTTAAAAAAATATTTTAAAAAACTGATAAACTCACAAACGGTAGCCGTTACTGGTTAGTTTCAGCACAATATTATTTGTTTATAATACCAGTTTAAAATAACTTATCGCATGCTTATCGCTGTTGTATTGTGCAAGTTATGATTCATATAATAGTTATTCAAGAGTAATGTAATGTAACATCTGTTTATCATGTTTGCTTTTTTAATATATTTTTATGCATCCAAATTATCGTCAATATTAAAACAACTCCAATTCTTCCCGTGGATGTCGTAACCCCTTTTACGACATCCACAGGAAGAAGCCCTCTTACGACATCTAAGGGACTTACTAGAGAATGGGCAGCACCGTTCTCTATGCATGTTACCACCATACTGCAAGCGCCAATCCGCCTGCCAAGCGTGGCGATTACGGCAAACCCCCCGAATTGAGGTGGGCCTATGTCCAGCAGTGGACGTCTTACAGCTAACATGATGAATAATGATGATGATTAAAACAAATAATAAAATATGTCTGGTATAATTACATAAAGGCTCGCGCAGACACATGCGACGCAATAGCACGACACGACTTTTGAAGAGCAATTTCTGTTAGGTTTCATAGAAATTGTTCCACGAGATTCGCATCGCGCTGTTGTGTCGCGCCTGTTTAAAGGAGCCTTTATGCTGCTTCATGCTAGTGTTAATATTAATAGCGGCTAGGCTATAGTGAAATAAGTATTATATTCTCTAGAACAAAATTACGTCTAGGCAAGGCTAAAAATATTAGGTCAGTATCGAGCGCGCACTCCCACGCACCCCTTTCGTCTGGGTAAATAAAGTAAATGGAGCGGACACATTCTTATGGCTTCTGTATTTGCGTTGTACTTCAGACAAAGAACTGCAATTTCCACTTTTCCCAGTCAAGATAATTAAACGAAACCCGTTAAGGTACTAGTAGACATGGGGCGGCGTTTGTAATTATTTCAGCGGAAATAAATTGTACCGTGTCGTGCCGGACGTAAAGAATACCACCACCCCATTTCTTTCCATGCGTGTCGTAAGAAGCGACTAAGGGACTTACTAGAGATGGGCAGCAGCGTTCTCTATGCATTTCACCACCATACTGCGATCGCCAACCCGCCTGCCAAGCGTGGCGATTATGGCAAACCCCCCCAAAATCGGGGGAGGCTTATGTCCAGTAGAGTACGTCTTTCGGCTGCGGTTGTAAATTAAAATAAAAACACTGTCTATTGTTAGTATTTATACATAACTAGCTTCTGCCCGCAACTTCGCCCACGTCATATTTTTGCTCCCCTGACCCTTCCCGTCGCATCGAATTGCCTGCCAGTCTTCATCCAATTTTCGTTGCTGCTCCGCTCCTATTAATCTTAGCGTGATGTCATATAGCCTAGCCTCCCTCAATAAATGGGCTACCCAACACAAAAAGATTTTTTCAATTCGGACCTGTAGTTCCTGAGATTAACAGGTTCAACCAAACAACGTTCAGATTTATAATATTAGTATACCTTAATGTAACTATTTGTGAGAGCAGTGGTGGCCATGTAATAACGGCCGCGACTTACGCGTCATATGTTTGATCCCAAACAGGCTCTTTATGTAAATTAGTTCATCACCACTGCTCTCAAAAAGGTGTAGGCATTCATCGTAAGGAAACGTGTCCTGGAACTAAGAAAAGACACGCGCTGTCTACCGGTACTGGGACCGCGTAGCAGATTATAGCCCACTCCCTCTCATTGAGAGTTGGCCCGTGGGTTAGCAGTGGGAACATTCTAGACTAATTATGTTTTGTAACTATATTAACATGTAACATAAATTAACGCAAGACCGTTACAAGCATAATACAACGGTCAAAACTTTTTTTTAAAGACAGTTATTAAGAAAATCGTGTTGAACCTAGCATTACTTTATGCGTTTAAAATTTAGATTTACTGCTTTGAAATTAGATTGAATTTTCTTTGAATCTATCGGCGGAGGGTATGGCTAAATAGTTTTTCTTTCTAAAATACCTATATAAAAAAATGACTGAAATTGATTCAGTAGTCAATTATGAACAAACTACTTTCAGGACTTGCGTCTATTCTGTTATATTTGTATATAAATTTGATATTAATATTGTATTCTTTTGAGAAGAACGCTATAAAAATGTATACTGTTCTCTTTCTAGAATGAAGGCACTCGAACACAAAACTATACAATATCATTCAACATTCTCTAGCCTTTGTTCCAATTTATTTGTGGTCGGTGAAACGTGTCTTTTGATTCTATACTTCTCTAATAACAAACTAATACGTCTTCTAACTAATAAGTTGTCATCTCGGTAGTCTCCCCCTTTCTATCCATATCATCATTTACACACTCCATCCATCGTTTCTTTGGCCTTCGACATTCATACTCAAAACTTTCCTCGCGACATTTTCCTGAAACAGAACATATACAATAGAACGGGATGAAAGCCGGTCGGCCACGGTCGGATCGATCCTGACTGTGACATTGAAACTCGCTCCCGGGGGCACTGTATCTACCATCCTAGGCGTGGCGCAAGTACGAGCGGTAGCGATTTAATAAGAATACTTTGTAAAGTTCAAACAAGTTAAAGTAAATATTTTAGTACAAGCCATGAGGCCCATGAGTTAAAAACAAAATCTATAACAACTTTGATGGCGTATTTAACCGATCAAGTACCGTAATTACAGACACAATTAAAAAACGATTGTTTGCATACCAAATGTGGTTTCTCAGGGACTTAGAGGTTAACCGATTTAGAGGATTAATTTCCAAAATAACTTCCTAAGTGCTCACATTTGGGATGTATAAGGATCAATTATTGTGTTGAAGAATTCATACTTCTAGATTCTTATAATATTTCTTTCGTTTTAGATTCACATTCTTCTAGTTTAGTATTAACATTAGAAAACTGCGCAAAAAAAACCCCATGAAATCCAATATGCACGGGAGCATTGAACTAATCTCACTTTCGTTATGTATAAAGATCAAATATTGTATAATATTAAAAATTCATACTTCTAGATTCTTATAATATTTCTTTCGTTTTTTATTCACATTCTTCAAGTCTATACTATATATACTATAATATTATAAAGCTGAAGAGTTTGTTTGTTTGTTTGTATGTTTGTTTGTTTGTATGTTTGTTTGATTAAACGCGCTAATCTCAGGAACTACTGGTCCGAATTGAAAAAAATCTTTTTGTGTTGGATAGCCTATTTATCGAGGAAGGCTATAGGCTATATAACATCACGCTACAACTAAGAGGAGCAGAGCAGTAATGAAAAATGTTGCAAAAACGGGGAAAATCGCACGGGTAGGCGATTCGACGCGACGGGAAGGGTCGGGGGAACAAGAAATTTAACGCGGACGAAGTCGCCGACAGAAGGTAGTTTAGATAAAAATTAGAATACCGCGCAAAAAAAAGATAATCCCATGAAATCCAATATGCACGCGAACAATGAACAAATCTCACAAAACAGTGTAGAATTATCACAGTGAAATGTGATGTCTACGATTCTTAGACGTCTTCTTATCGCTCAACGACTGTCTAGTGGTCTACGTAAAAGTCGTAGCCCGTAACTGATGTAACAGGTGGTCTACGAATATTCGTAGCTAGACCTACGCTGCCTTTTTGTACATAACATTTTGTTCTGATATTTTTATTCAGATTGACGGCCGCAGGAAGATCGATTAAAAACTCTTGATATCTTTGTAAGATTTTTTTATTTACTTTACTTCAAAACTGACGAGATTTCTGTACAATATTTAAGTTAAGCTTTAACTTTTCTAAGTTTTAGTTTTTATTCATAAACCTTCCGGAATAAATGCTATGAAGTCGTACTTTTTCTTATACTCGAAGTCAGGATTATAGATTAGTAGTATTTAGATTAAATTAATACTACACATTATCATGTTACATGTCGTGAAATTATTATTTTTTTTTTTTTTTTTATTACCTACTATTAACTTTTGCCCGCGACTTCGTCCGCGTAAATATCGGTTATAGCGAACGCAGAAGATATCATGGAATAAAAAGTAGCTTATGCCCTTCCTTGGGGTTTAAACTTATCCCATACCAAATTCCATCAAAATCGGTTGAGTGGTTTAGTCGTGAATGCGTCACAGGCAGAGTTAGTTACTCTCGCATCTTCTATACATATATACAGGATCAGTTTTTATCCAGTGCGCAAACTGTAACCATGAATTCAGCATATCATTCTAGACCCTCCAGCGTAGAAAATTTTCGTCGATTATACAAAAAGAAAAACAGCTGTTCCATACATTTTGACCCCGTAGGTATTGCATTTTTCTATGAAGCAGCTGTTTTTTTTTTTTTGTAAAAGCGACGCAAAATTTCTGCGCAAGGGGGTCTAGAGCAGGGATGTTAGGGAGCTCCGTAACTGTAACCAAAACTATCGGATATCAGATATAAAAAATCATCCGTAACCGTAACCGAATCCAAAATAAAAGTTTCGGATAATATCGGATTCGTTATTACATTTTTATTTTAAGTAGATTAGATAACACTCAATACATATTTAAAATCATTTTTGTTATAAATAGCTGTAATAATTACTCACAGACTGATTGTAATTCCTACCAAATGGTGACTTATAAATAAAACCATTTTATTAGCTATTTGTTTTTTACTTTTGAAATTCCTTAAAAGTTTAATATCCGTAACCGAAATTATCCGAAACTAACGGATAATCCGAAATCATTTCATATCCTTATCTGTATCCGTATCCGGTATAATAATCATTCCTACATCCGTAACCAATCCGTATCCGAAATTTCATATCCATAACATCCCTAGTCTAGAGTCATACGCTGAATTCATGGTTACAATTTACGCACTGGATAAAAACTTATCCTGTATAAAATTCAAAGTCCTGAGTGACTGAGTGACTGACTGATATCTCAACGCACTAGAGACATCAAATTTGAAGGGTGTTCTTTGTGAAGAGTAGGTATCCACTAAGAAAGGTTTTTTTTTTGAAATTCCATTCCTAAGAGGGTGAAATGGGGGGTTGAAATGGTGAATTATTTATCATCCACGCGGGCGAAGCCGCGGCTAGAAACAAGTTTATAGTATTAGTATAGATAGTATAAATTGTCATAGCGACAATAGCAATACACTCTTTGTGAAAATTGATTACGATTTATGAGATACAGCCCACTGACAGCTTAGTAATAGGTTCCGTTGGCACCCTACGTTGTACCATCATCTTCGCAATGATATTGAACGACACTATTATTTACATATCACTTGGACCGCTCACTGCAGTTACACGTGTGAGGATAATCCCCCAGAGAGGGAGAGACCTTGCCCCAACGACCTTCCCGAGGCAAGGCCACGCTTCAAGTTCAGCTGTATAGCGGTACCTATTCGGATCACGACGCCATCTTTTATCTTCCGGGATTTCACCATGGGTACTTAAAGTTAGCCGTTTAATTTTAATATGCGGATATTAAGTTAACGTGATTAGTGATTATGTAATGTAACTTAGCTGTAGCTTTAAATGAAGGCTGTATTCTTCTCTGGTCTCTGTAAGTTAGATACGAAGATCAGCTTATTTTGAATTAAATATTTTACCAAGCCTGCGATATGGTCCCATGGGCGAGTTATTTATTTTGTTTTTGTACTTTATGCTGTCCACAAGAATGTCCTTTCTTTGGTATTGTTTGTCGACTCGTTGAGCTCCTTACGTCCTAGTTACTAACAAATGCTCGCACTGACTGGAGTGGTCCACTAAAATTTCAAAAGACCATTTCTAACACCTACACTAACCTACACGGTCCTCACAAGATCTGACCAAAACTTTGTCTTGACTTTAAATAAAATAGACTGCTTCGTTGGTATAGGTCGCAAGCGCTACCGCAAAGCATGAGGTCCTGAGTGCCATTCTCAGGTCAGCGCAAAGTATAATTGGGATTTTCCATCGGTAATTTCTCTGTGGCAGCCCGAAATGAGGGTTGCTGCCCGGTTGATGGCAATGGGCTCGCGCCCTATTAAATTAACATAACTGGTGAAATTTAGGTATACTATCTCTCACCTAACCTAATCCTCCGAGGAAGAGTAGCGTGATTTTATGTAATATCATGTTTTTAAAGGACCCTATTACTAAGACTCCGCTGTCCGTCCGTCTGTCACCACGCTGTATCTCATGAACCGTGATAGTTAGAGAGTTGAAGTTTTCACAGATGATGTATTTCTGTTGCCGCTACAACAAAAAGTACTAAAAAAACAGAATAAAATAAATACTTCAGCGGGCTCCCACACAACAAACGTGTTTTTTTTTATAATGGTACGGAACCCTTCGTGCGCGAGGCCGACTCGTACTTGGCCGGTTTTTCAGATAGATAAGGTCGACTCCATTTAAATATTTTTTTTTTTACTTGGGCTAAGACCACCACAACATCAACACCCTGAAAACGTCAAACGGCATCGCGGAAGACTCAGGCATAGATGGCAGGATGAACTCGACGCTTACATGAACGATTGGTCGTTATTGACTCAGGATAGAGTTGACTGGAAAAAGGAAAGGGAGGCCTTTGCCCTACAGTGGGACAATACAGGCTGATCATCTGAATACTTACCTACTTGACTTGTTATCATGTTTCTGATGAGTGTCCTATTTACAGAATAAACAATTTAATTTGAAATCCACTGTGGTGTTTAAAAGAACTTTAAATCGTTCACATGGAAAGATAAAAAAATCATTTTTGTTATATACTATGTATAAATAGCTGCATTCGGTTAGACTGGAAGCTGACCCCAACATAAATGGGAAAAGGCTAGGCAGATGATGACTACCTATGTATAAATAGCTCTATCTTATGAGTCTCGTAGAAGTAACTCCTGTAGGGGAAACCTAACATGACCTTGACTATTATTCTCTTTGGATCACATGACTAAGCATTATTACTAAAGGTGGCTTTTATTTAGATAGATGCAGGTCTTTTTTACAAACTGTTGTCATTTTAGAATTAAGAACTCTACGCAATTCAAAAAAAAGTTGGAAATTCATAAAATCAGACCTTTGGCTACAACTAAAGTAGGATGGCGTTTAGTAAAAAGACATTTAAGACCACTTCATGAGGATCCTTAATTTTGTCACCCTTCTTAGCGCCTCATCCACTTTCATACATCTAGTCCATTCCGTTTACGAGTACCTAACTACATACAAACGTACTACGCACCTGACCTTTCTGGAGGTCAGCCACAAATTGGTAATCGATTTAACGTCCCCTCCTTCCGCAAGGAATTAATGTGGGCGTAGAAATGTTTTAATAGACTGAATCCATTTATGAATAACCAGCTTTTGCCAGCGGCTTCGCCCGCGTGGACGTCGGAAAATATCCCGCAGGAACGTACTACCGGGATAAAAAGTAAAGTACTATCTGTGTACCAAATTTCATTTAAATCGGTTCAGTAGTTTTAGCAGGAAAGCGAGACAAACAGAGTTACTTTTGCATTTATAATATTAGTGTGGATTATATAATTATAGTGTGGATAAACCTTAAACCATATAACCATAAACCACAAATAAGCGTGAGAGTTGGAAGGAGGGTGTTCCAAATACGGAAAACTAAGGGATTATGCAGAACTATTGAATTGATGTTTCATGATGGATATTTCATCGGTTATTAAATGAATATTCTTTAGGTTTTGCACAATCAAACAAACTGACCTACCACAGTCCACAGCTGGACATAGGCTTTTCCAAAGTTGCATAACACTTGGTTCTCCAGCTTCGTATCCAATCCGTCTCAGACTCTCAGCTGTTTTTTTCGGGTCGTCGGCAGTCCCCTATTGAAATTATATCTTCACATAATTGTTTTATCAGTGATATTAACTATACACAATGGGTCTCATGGAAAATAAAGGGCAGAGAGGCCTATGCATAGGGTTTCCCTCCGTGATCAAAAGATACGTGACGAAGAGATCCGTAGCCCAAGGGATTGCCAAACTTAAGTGGTAGGTAGTGGACAGTGCACATTCCTCGCGGAATGGATGGTCGATACGGTCGACAAATTCTGGAGTGGCGACCGTGTACAGAAAGACGTAGAGCGTTGGAAAGTTTCCCTCGAGGTGGACCTGGTGAAGACCGCAGAAATCCGCTGGGTTCTCCCAAGCTTCGCCACTTTGACTCGACTTCAACCTCTGGCCAGCGGTGGACGTCTTACGGCTTATGATTAATTCTATCTATGTATTACATTCGAATAGCTACTGCATTTTCATGATTGAAATATTTTATTCACAATGTTTTTATAAGCATTCATAACAACGACGTCTGTGGCCACCAAGAAGATTAACTTACTGTTATAATATGTATCTTAACAAATTGGTTATAGTTGAATGATCCAAGGCTACTTATCGCTTCACGACTATGCCTAAAGATGTCGTTAGTTTTTACGTGAAGAAAAGTGCATTGGCCTCTGTTCATAAATACGTAAAACCGCTTAGACTAAAGACTAGATTAGATAAATACGCATAATGCAAATATCTGATTATTTGACCTGAAACAAAAAACAAACATAATTTGGAATTACAAAAAACAAAGATAATTATAGAACCTTTATTTAATTCGTAAGAACTATTTAAACTAACACTTTCTCGACATTACTATCTGAATTATGTTAACGCTCACCGTTGAAAGTTACGCTGTTAATTGTGTCTTTGGTCTGGCAAGTGTTACTGCGTGGTTAGTGCAGAGAGTGGGTTCTTGGTTCGCTCCCTGGCGAGGAAAGTGTTACTGGGGTTTTCCATTACGAATTTTAAAACAAAAGACTGGAGTCTGTCCTAATTATTTGTGCCCGGTTAGTTGCGATAGGCTCGGGATTAAAATTTCAGTGATGATATTATAAGAACCTGGTATATTATAAAAAAAAAACACGTATTCAGCTGCATTCAGTTAAACTAGAAGCCGACCCCAACATAGTTGGGAAAATGTAAGGCAGATGATGAACCTGGTATATTATGTCGAATGTCGGGACAATATACCATGTTATTTGTAGCATAATGTTATATCGAGACGAATGCTAAAGAAAATCTATAGTTTGAGTACCTTTTTATCAACCGGTACTGCCCTAGATTGTTGGTGTGATTGTGTCTCCAACGCAGCCTTCAAACTTTCATTGTGTGGTGCCTCTTCTGGCCCGAATGTTTCTAAGTAACCACGGCAGCATTTCCTACGCCTAAATAACAATATGAGCAGTAGTGGCCCAGTGGAAGCAACTGCGACTTGTGAGTTTTAAGTTCGTAGGTTCGACAGTCAGACTCGTTGACGCTTCAGTTTGTGTAAATTATTTCATCACCACTGCTGTCAAAACGATAAAGGAATGGTGAGGACACCGGCATGTCCTAGAACCAAAATTTCTATGATATATGACATCCACCAACCCGCACTCAACCCGCGTGGTGGATTATAGCCCACCTCCACTCAAAGAGCTGTGGCCCAGCAGTGGGAACATTATATGATGATTATGCACACATACATACATACATAAAATCACGCCGTATTCCCATGGGAGTAGGCAGAAAGTACAGAACGCCACCTACTACGATCCTTACATATTCCTTTTGCCTCGTTTATGTTCATACATCTAGTCATACACGCACGCCGGTTACTAGTGCTCATTGATGATTATGTATATATGTACTCTCAAAAAGGTAAAGCAAAACATCCTGACTAAACCGGCATTTCCTAGAACAAAAAATTCGAAGACAGGTGACCTGTGAGGCTTCTATCCCAACAGTACATGGTAAACGTCCTCGTCTTCTTAAAATAAGAAGTTTTTATGTTGTTATTTATATTTTAGTAAATCTGCACCGTTTGGGTTATCAAGTGCAAAAGCGCTGATACTGAAAGTAAAACATGCAGAACGTGTCGGTATAAAAAAAAGATAAGAAAATTGGGTAATCAGTCTGCAACTGTGAGATTGCTCGTGCCTAATTTGAGAACATAATCCGAAAAAAAAATAGCACAATACTTTATGCGTGTACGGAATTAGAAAGCACTCGATGAACAACGTGCGCCCTGCTCCCTTTTCTGGCAAAACATGATGAAATCCTACGTTTAACCCTCCAGTATGCCAAAGATATAATTTTTCATATACTTTTTGTTTATTTTTCCAAAATAGAAAGTCATTTATTTAAACTTAGTTGAGAATCAGCACTTTTTGAATGTCAAAATTACATAATTTTCCAAAACGCCCGCTCTTCGCCACTTCCTACTAGTTTAGCTGGCAAGAAGTGGCGCTACCAACTCCCCAGCAGCATAGCTATCTATTCAAAATATAGTCTCTAGTTTGTTGTTTTCAATTCCTATTTTATTCTGAAGGGTCCTAGTGTTGTTTGTCCAAGTACTTATTAAGACGTGTCCTTTCATAGTCTTGGCTATCTTTCGTGGCTTTCGTTGGTTAATAATAATTTATGATACAAAGAACTACATTTTGTGCAAAATTTCTATCGTAGTAGAGCCCATATAGAGCCCTCTATAAAATAGAATAACAAAAATACTGTCTCGTAGCAACGTTTTCTGTATTTTGACCAAAACTTTTTCAATTACTCGTTTAAAACGTTGCAGTTTTTGGGTACAAAATACAGCCTCCATTTCACCCGTTTCCTAATTTTCAGTTCATTAACAGCACACCAGCACCTACACCAGCATATTTCTACGAACTACGCTCATGACACTTCCAGTATGATTGGATTCTATTTCCAACAAAGAAGCCATAAGAAATCGCCGACAATCACGTGAAAAAAACACGTCTAAATCTAGACACCCGTGCTGGAAAACTTGTGCGAAAAGCGTTTCATTTCACGTGAGCCCGTAACGTGCGGGAGTGCTTTTAAATAGAACCATGTTGTTAGAAACGTGCGCCGGACACATGCTCACCTACTTAGGCTTAATTTTCAGGTATTAGATAATGTGGATTGAACGTGACGGTGAAGTGGGATTTGACGCGATCATTGTGTCTTCAGTCTTAGGTAAATAGGATGAAGGGCGCCGATGGGCACTTATCTGGTTACAATAAAATGGATGTGCTAAGGTAGCCTTCGAAATTCAAAATGTTTGCAAAGTTTTTTGTGATTTCTAGGTCAAAGTTATTCCAATTGAATGATTTTTCATGAAAAAGTCATTGAATAGGATTAAATATAGTACAGTTGGTGCCCTGCATTACCTGACCCCTCCTACATAGAGGAAATGAGGAAGATGGGGTCAGGTAATGCAGGGCACTGACTGTACTAAGAGTGTGAATAATTAAAATTGTACAGAATTTTAGTCATATTTTTTACGGTCGTGCTTCATAATATATTTTAATCAACATAGAGCCTGACACTATTATTACCATTATCACCAGGAGTATCGTATTACCCAGTAAGTAGGTTGTGGACGTCAGATAGGCAGTCACTTTGATGTAAAAAACTAGAATTCGGCTGCATCCGGTTAGACTGGAAACCGACCAAAACATAGCTGGGTAATGGCTGATGATGATAATACAGCTGGACACTGATCTGAAAATTGCAAAAAACGTAAGAATATTTGAATTTCTGGACTACTCAGGCCCTTCTCTTTTTAGCGTGGCTTGCAGCCGGTAAATGGGGCTGTGTCGTCACCCAAACAGTCAGGCTCAAAGAGGTGACACGCAGTGTAGAGTGCATGCCTTTATGGGAATACGTTCGGTCGTGGGCTCGGGCACTCGTGGGTTTGCACTTGGTGACGGGGCCGCTAGGCAAAGCGGACTGATACCAATTGGGGGTCAAATGAATATACAAACAAGTTGCTCCTTCGACTCATGCTAGAAGAAGAAACAGTGGGGTTTTAGACGGTAGGAATCCGACATAGCTCTCCTTTCTCTCCAAACATAGAGCATCTATGAGGATTTCTCTTAGAAAAAAACGTTAGTAGAATGATACAAGTTGAAGTTAGGTTCTTATAAATGCATGGCACAGCGTTTGTGTTTTGTTTTCTGTCGATACTTCACAGTGGTAGTTTTTGCTTCATCAAAGATTTAAGGCAATGGTAGTCCGTTGGTAAAGCCTACATGTCCAAGTAGGTACCAATAGTTCGAAGACTTGACTACCACCAACCCGCACTGGGGCCGCGCCCTCCCACGTAGATCTACGTGTAAAATAAAAGTGTATGTTCATCTTTCTCGTACATTTTATTGTTAACGTTTACATTTTTTGAACGTTAATGACTTATTATTCGATTTTTATAACATAGTTTTAGAAACTTCAGTATTTTTTCACTTTTATGCTTTATTTTTTATAGTTTCTATCATCAACTTTATTTTTGATAGATTTCGCTAAAGTCAATTTTAACAGAACAGACAGCAGACATTAGCGGAAAATAATAAACACTTATGAATGACACGACGTGGGGTTGTTTATGCGAGCATATCGAGCTACTTTGTTTCCAGATCCATTGTCCCATCATTGTCCAGTGTTAGCGGTTTTCTTGCAAGGCTGGCAGACCTCGCATGTAGCGCAGCACTTGCAAGGGGGGTAGTACTTGCAAGGGTGCAAGTAATACTCATCGCCAACTGCGAAGCACTTGCCCAGGTTCAACATGTCTTCGAAGTCACACCTAACAATAATCAAATGTTCATTAGTATCCTATAGAATCAGTAGAGTTAAAGAGTTAGTATTCTATTGGTGTTCCGTATGGTGCCAGACGTAAAGAATAGCACCATTCTATTTCTCCCCGTGGGTGTCGTAGACGGTGACTAAGGGGCTGACTAGACAATGAGCAGCAGCGTTCTCTATACATCTTACTATCATACTGTGATCACCAACCCGCCTGCCAAGCGTTGCGATAATAGCAAACCCCCTCAAATAGGGGCAGGCTTATGTCCAGCAGTCGACATTTTACGCCAGTAATGATAGCATTCGAAGGAAAAAATAATTTTACCTATATTCTAATAATTTTACATTATACTTTTGGTAAACAACTTCGTAGCCTAATTTTTTATTGAATCTTGGTAATTAATGCAATAAGTTGGGTATCTTCACACAAAACAGTTTTTGTTCAGGTGTAATTTAGTTCAATTTTTTTTAATTAGTTGTTGTTTTCGTAATCAGCGACCCGATAAACCATAAAAACGATACCCATGTTGATTTTCAGAATTTGTCACCCCTTTTCACCTTTTAGGGGTTGAATTCTGAAAGAGCTTCAAACACTTGTTTACCCATTTATTGATAGGAGTACTCCTGTGAAGTTTCGAATAAATTAGTTTAACTAATATTGTTTCCCCATACAAAATTTCAAGCCCTTTTTCACCCCCTTACGGGTAGAATTTTCAAAAACCCTAGGACACGTAATTGTTTATTTCTAATCGTTAACCTAAAAACAAAGTTTCAGGCTTCTAGCTCTAAAAATGACGGACTTCCGTACAAAATTTTAACCACTTTTCAACCGACGAAAAAAAAACGGAGGAGGTTCTCAATTCGACGCGTACATTTTTTTTTTTGTTTTTTTTTTAGTGTATGACCACGCATAACTTTTTACATAGTCGTCCGATTGTGATAATTCTATTTTTATTGGAAAGGGTATACACCGAAGATGGTTCCATATAAATTTGATAAACAAAATCGAACCCTAAGGGTCGAAAAACAGGGGATGTTTGATTGTTCACTCACTGATTGTAATGTTTAACTACGCATAACTTTAAACAGAGTAGTCCTATTTTGATAATTCTTTTTTTATTGGATAGCGTATACCTTGCCAAGTATTATTAGTACATTAAAGTCACAAAAAATTATAAAATAAAAACTTTTTAAGAAAAAATTAAACCGCCGAAAAAACTGAAAAGCAAAAAATAATAAAGCTTAAAATTTTGAGTCGCCGCTGAAAAATCAATGAAAAAAGATCACTCAAAGCGCCGACTCATAATTTTAAGGTTTATTATTTTTTGCTTTTCAGTTTTTTCGGCGGTTTAATTTTTTGTTAAAAAGTTTTTTCATCCCTTTAAGGGGCGAATTTTCAAAAATCCTTTCTTAGCGGATGCTTACGTTATTGCGACTATCTGTATGCCAAATTTCATCGAAATCCGTTCAGTAGTTTCGGCTGTGCGTTGATAGATGAGTCAGTCAGGTTTGCCTTTTATTTATATACTAGCTGACCCGTGCCCACTTCGTTGGGCGGTAAACATTTTAACTTGTGATGAAATTATGAGTGTGGTTTGGTTAGTACTGACACATAACCCTACCTAACTGTCACCCACCGATCAGAATGAAACTTTGCACATCGATATAACACTAAAAAATATTGAACCCGTGTTTTTTACTTTTCCGGAATCCAATTTTTAGGGGTAGAAACCACTCCCTAGGTTTATAAGGGTTGTAACGGTTTGTGGTTAATATTAGGGTTAAGGTGGGTTAGCCTATTTGTGGTCAAGATCGTAATGTTCTGATTGAAAAGCAGTCGAATAAACTCACTCTACCCAGAGTTACGTGGGTTAGCCTACTTAGGAGTTATTAGGGGTGATTAATATTTTTTCCTTCTCCAAGATTTAGTAGTTAATGCGGAAAGTCGTTATCGTAGTTGTCGCTCAAATAAGCTCTCATGTTTGTTCTTAAATGGAGAGTTTCAACGAAACTCCATAAGATGATTTTAAGCATGCCCTGAACATCGACGCGTGTTCCTTTTGTTAATACAGCCAGTGTTTGCCGAAAATCACCCGCAAAAACAAAACTAATACCACCCATAACAGCATCTGAGTTTCTGAGGTCTTTAAGCGTTCGGTGTACTGCTTCAACATGAGCTCTATGGACTCATGGTACATTCGTCCCAAAATAAAGATGTCTCTTGTAACAGTTTCCCGAGCGGTCCATTTTTACGTATGGAGCATACTGACTGTTGTTCCAATGATACTGTCAGTGGTAGCTTAAAGGATGAGTGTGCTGTTTTCCCATCATTTAATAGAGTTGAGGCAATCCCTGAAGAGGCAACAGCTAGCCTATTTTTCCCGGATTGTCTGACTTTTGCCAATACCAAATTTGCGAGGAATGTTTTCCCAGTGCCTCCTGGGGCATTTAGAAAAAAATATTTTACCCCTGTTATTTATAATACTGTCATAATAGCATCAAAAGCTTGTCATCTATGGTAAATGGATAAAACGTCCGTACAAAGCATGTTCTAATGCGGTTCGTGAATGGACGGCGGCATTTTGCGATTTAGTAATTTTATTTATCTTCGAATCTATTTAACCAATTGACATACTGTTTTGGGCAAATCGTATCTCTATAATGTTCTTGTGATCATAATAATATTTTTTCGATAAGGTTTAATATTTTGTTGTTTAAAAAATCGTCCAAAGGTAAGTACGTCGAAAAATACTTTTTTTAACACATAAAAGCTACAATTACAATTACAATTTATTGTAATTGTATTGTAATTTATTGTAATTTTTTATTGTTTTTTTTTATTACAATTTATTGTTATTTATTTTAGTAGTCTGTATGTATGTATCTATGTATGTATGTTTGTTTGTATGTATGTATCTATGTATTTATGTTTGTTTGTATGTTTATATTCTTATATTATTTGATTAATTGTATTCAGTTATTTATTTATTTTTTGATTATATGTATTCTATTTTGTCATACTGTTACACACGCTGTCTACATCTCTGTATCTTCTCTCCTATCGCAGGTGTGCTGGAAGAGATTTCTTTAGAAATAAGCATCACCTTTGTACAAATTTTTCTGTTCTTTTCTTATTGTCTGTTTATATATGTGTGTACATAAATGGTCAAATAAAATAAATAAATAAATAAAAGCTACTATATCTGCTAAAATATAAAAGATAGAAATATGGTGTTGCGGACTTTTTTGTACAACTATTCAAAGCGGACCAGGTTGCCATACATTGTTTTGAATTATATACAGCTTTTAACGCAGCGCATGCAAATAACTCTATTGTAAGAGCAATTTTTTTCCGCCTGGCTAGACAAAAATTGAGATAGTTCGGCTAATATGCATGATATCTTTATAATTTATAGCCTATAGCACTCAAGAATAATGTAGCTTTCTACCAGTGAAATAATTTTTAAAATTGGTTCAAACTTCCGGAGATTACCCCCTACATACAAACTTACAAACTTACAAACAAATGTTACCTCTATATAATATTAGCATAGATTTAGATTAAAAATAAAGAACATATCGACAGATTATCTATAGGTAGGGTACAATAATTTTAATTTGATCACACACGATAATTTTTGGAGACCGCAATCCATTCAGCTGATAGGTACTTTTTCTTCTCGATTTATGAATCAGGTGTTTTTCTTTATGTTTTAAACAGGCAAGCTAACCCCCTACAGAAATCAAAAGTATCTAGGGATCAAGCACGATTTTTCTAGTTACTATAAAATCTAGATACTATTTCAATTTCATAATCTGAAGAAGGAATATTTTTTTATCAAGTCTATCTAGGTATATAATGGAAAAGAACGTTATAATGGAGAGAAGACGTCATTAGACTCGAGAGAAAAGTATTAGAACCGTGGGAATGTTGGAAACTGGTACCTACTCGACAACGTGCTAGGACAATCGTTCGTGGGACTACGCAGAGTTAGACAAATCGACTTTGCGCACGTTACCGCGTCCCTGGCAGAGAGGCAGAGCAACATGGAGGACGAGCTCGCTCGCATTAGCACACGCAGACAAGATCGCTAAATACAAATTACTGCTCGACCAAATCGTACAATGACCGCGATGATGTTGGTTACGAGGCTTCATAGCTCCTCAAGGATGTTAATTAGAGATCAAACCATAAACAAAATGCAAATATTTTGCTAACCTAGCTAGTTGCATGTAGGGTTGCCATACGTCCGAAATTTTCTGGACATGTCCGGTAATATAAGTCTTTGTCCGGAATGCGGAGGGAATCCTAAACTGTCCGGAATTTATTACATTTAAGTAAAGAGTGAAACTAGAAAGAGAGTACTAGTTATTTATTTTGGTCAGCGAGGGCGAGAGAAAAATAGAAAATTTCCTTCGTTCATTCATATAGACTATGCATAACATCATTAATATTATATTTTATTTACAAGAAAGTAAGGAATTTTCATCAAATGTCCGGAATTTACATCAAATGTCCGGAATTTACTCCGGATTTCGATTTTTTTAATCTGGCAACCCTAGTTGCATGTCCCTTATCCAAGTTCGCGTCAAAACAGAATTTATAGCTAATTCATGCGAACAGATATTTTTATAAACTGCCTTAAATATGACTAGGTATTCAATACCAGCGTTTCTCGATTTAAGCATTTGTTGGTTCTTTACGGAAAAGTAACTGTTTGGTCCAAATGGTTTTATGTTTATTCATGGAAACTTGTAAATGGCCGTCAATTCTATATTGTTTTAGAACACTGTTGCGCCAGCACACATCACGTCTTGTCACGTTACCAGTATTAGAATAATATAAGAAAGCGCTTCTCCGTGAAATGCTGCTACGTAATATAAGCTGACTTTATCATTGTACGAAAAATCTATAATGCGACCTCAATTAAAACTGAACTCTAATAATGGGTTACGTATCATAAGTTCGAAAATATTTGACCGAATTTCATTTCACATAAAACTATTCAACTGTTATCGTTTCGTATTTTTACTTCATTTTTTACTTCAGATCTAATTATCAATTCGACTTTTTTTAGCAAAAAACATGTCGGTCAATAGTTTTGGATCAAATGAAATTCGAACGAAAAACAA
Organism: Aporophyla lueneburgensis; assembly: GCA_932294355.1. Lineage (NCBI taxonomy): Eukaryota > Metazoa > Arthropoda > Insecta > Lepidoptera > Noctuidae > Aporophyla > Aporophyla lueneburgensis. The sequence goes on from OW028746.1 coordinate 6,897,077, forward strand.
TCGGAAAAGTGATCGGTTCTCCTAAAAATGTCGTGTGTTTGTCAAATTCAGGACAAAATCCGCGTGGCTTACTCACTTGGCTTGTGCTAGCAGCTCCTTCTCCGCGGGGCTTAACATAGGCACTACGTACTCAATAATGCCTCCCTTGCCGACCCTGACGGGCGAGGAACAGTACTTCATGCCGTAACACTGCTTTGGGTCGCCCTGCTGCACCAGCGCGCTGTCTATGAGTGCCGATTTCTCGAATAGACCTGAACAGCAAAGAGATAAAGGTATATTGCCCATTTATTACTTCTTATTTATTTTCATTTCAAGTCACAAATATCAGTGTAGTCCTGGCTCTTGTACTAAGAGTTTCTGTATGACAAGAGTATATTATATTATTGTATTGATAAATTGAATCATATAAATCACCATTATCTTAGCGCAGATATTAGATAAAGGTATCATCATCACCTCAACTGCCTCGCCGTTTCCCTCCTATGATGGGGTTAGTTTCCAGATCAACCCATTTACTAGGTTTAACCCGAGACCCCTTTGTAAGATTTGAGTATTGCGCATGTACTTTTTGAATACACAGGCGTCACCCTGATTAGAACAGAAGACCAACACATCAGGGTGATCCCAGATCTTTTCCAGATGTAGTAAACAGTCCAGGAAATCTTATCAACTTCTGGAGGGAAACGGGCTGGTTGGAATAACCACCGATGGTTGCCATGGCCCACGCACAATGGTCCACCTGAAGGACTCGTAAACCAGACCGTCCTGTTGGCTGTTACACTTTCTGACTTCCTGCTACCATACCGAATGTCAAAGGTATTAAAATAACAGTCGGGACCAACGGCTATTTCAGAAGCAGTCATTAAATAAATAATAGTTTAAAAAAACTAAAAAACACGCTTCCATAGAAAACCAAACTAATAAGTAGAAAATAATGGAAAAAAAGCGTGGGGTGCCTTTTAAGGTATTTTTTATGGATCAGGGTGTTTCGAATTTTAAGACGTATGTCAGCGTAGTTTGTGACGTATGTCAGCGTAGTTTTCGAATACAGTTTTTATGCTGTCCTGGTAACCCTGGCAGGGATACTGGCAAAAATTTATGAAATTATTGCATTGTCATCGGTCTTTGACAGGTGTGCAAAGTTTGAATTAAATCTGGTCGCTTATAACTTTTGATTTTGATACCTTTCATTAAATTTACTACAAATCTTGCAGTAGAGAAGCCGATGGAGAGGTGTCCTTGCTCGTTGTTACTCTTGACCGTGCAGATGAGGTCGTCGGCTTCGCGCACCAGTCGCGTCAGTTTGTCCAACTATATGGACATTGAACAGGCATTGTTAAGTCAGGGAAATATAACTGTTAATAACTCTCAAAAATAACTTTCAAACACAAAGCTCACCACCGCTAGGTAAAGTATAGAACTGCCTTCAGTTAGGACTTTGTACGGAAAAAGAACTATTTAATATTAATATTTTCAGAAATAGATTGAAGTTGTGTTTGGCTAAACAAGAACAATAAATCAGTGAGTGTATATTTTTTTTTTTTTTTTTTTTTTGATTTAGTATAACATTTTTTTAGATAGAATGAAATGAATTGCACCGCTCCCAGCGTGGTTTGACCAGACTCGATTAATCGAATGAACCCCAAGATTTGCACTAGCCTTTGAAGCCTCATATTTCATGGTGCTACATGGGCCATTGCATATCAAGAAGTAGCCCGGGGGGCGCTGTATTGGTAGGGAAGACGTGCCCATAGGATAGGAAAGGATTACGAGCCTACCGACTATGCAGCCTTAAGTAAGCATTGGACTGGTGGAGAGAAGGGTGATATTTGTCTATAGGAGGGCATCTTTTCGCGTCGTCGCCGGCATGTTGATCCAGGTCGAGCTTCACCGATGCATCTTTTGGTGGGGTTAACCGTTTGCTTGGCTCTTTTCTATGTCAAGGCTTCGCTATGTTCCGTGTTGTTGTTTTCTTGATCGTCTTCCGAGTTCTCGCTGCTATCAGTTTCTGGTTTTTTGTAGATATCACTAGCCGCTTTTTTGATCTTATTTCTGTCTCCAGCCGTGTCCCTCCAAAACTGGATTTCCTTGTCGAAGTATTTCATGTCCTGTTTTAGGTTGTCATTCCATGTGTAAATAGGCCATCCGACCTTTTTACATTTGGCCTTGTACTGCATTGCTGCATGTAACAGGTGTGGTTAAGAGCGTCTGAAAATGTGTGCTAGGTAGCACATCCTGTGGTTCTTGATGCGTTTTGTTATAGTTTTACCGTCTAAGATTTTCTTAAGTCTCGGTTTGTTCCTAGCATGGTTGATCAAGTCTCTCATGATAACTCTTTCATATCTTCTCAGTCTTGAACGGTTCGCCTTTGTGAGTGCTGATACTTTTAAGCCATATATCATACAAGGTACGATAATCATTCGATACATAAGTGTAGCTAGTTTCCAGTCCATTTTTGAGTTCAATATGAATGGTAGTAATGATTTAGCGTTTCTCGTGGCCTGTTGGCATCGTTTTCTAATTGAGTTTTTTCTGCTTAATGCGGACGTTATGTAAGTGCCTAGGTATTTGATTTCATCTGCTGTTGGTATATTTATTCCGTTGAGAGTCACTTGGGTCGTTTTCTGTGTTTTTATGGGGTCCCTAATTATAATTTTTGTTTTTGTTTCGTTTATTTGAAGGCCTACACTATTAAGTAAGGGTTTTATGTGGTATAAGATGCGTTCTAGTCCTTCTAGCTCATCTGAAATGAGAATAAGGTCATCCGCAAATGATAAGACTAGAGGGAGGGAGATTTCGCGGTCCTGATCTAGTTTGATTAACTGAGTTTCCTTTTCGAGGGTTCTTAGAACTTCATCGATGACCAATGTAAAAAGGCGGGGGGACAGGGGGCAACCTTGTTTAACTCCTTTTCCTTTGATAATCCAGCTGCTTTGCTGGCCGCACCATTTGATGCATGTTCTTTCATTCAAGCATGCCGTGATTATCCTGTTGGTCATCGATTTGTTGGTTCGTTGTAATAATATGTCTCTTAATGCCTTCAGGTCAATGTTGTCAAATGCTTTTTCTATGTCGAGGGCGAGAACGTACGTTCGTTTACCTGCACGCCATTCCTCGTCTAGAACCCTTTTGAGCGTAAAAATGTGGTCATCTGTTGATCTATTGTTTAAGAAAGCCGCTTGGTAACTGCCTAGTTCCTGTTCCTAGTTCTGGTCCTGCCTAACTCTCACATCTACACTTACATATGACACTGACAATACTACACACTATAACCGTGTCTCTTTAATCTCCTCTATTCAGTCCGATGTATCTTTTGTATACCTAATTTTCATCAAGACATTCTCACAGACATCTTTTATTAAAATTCGATAGTACAGGGATTGAATCTATTCACCAAAGTCTCGATTCCTTTGTAGTGGCCAAATCTATTATTTGCCGCTATACCAACAAGTAGTAATACACTTAAAATTCTATGTCAAAACATTAGGAGCATAAAATGTAACATGCCTAATTTTAATACATTATTGGCACGAGCGGGTGTCGACTGGGATATCCTTATCCTAACAGAATGCTGGCTTCAGTCTACCCAATTTATACCTGACCTGGATGGCTATAGTTATACGTCTACAACTTCTCACAGAACCCAAAATGAGGGTGTTGTCATCTATCACAAAAATTGCTATAAAGTAATAGTTGAAGAACCACCTTTCATCGATGCTAATTGTCTATTGTTAAAACTTGACTCAGATACATGTATTGTTGGTATCTATCGTCCTCCAGGCCAGCGGAACACGAGTTGTTTTAATGAGTCATTAGATGCGCTTCTTAAAAATTTATCCAACTACAAAAACATAATTATTGGTGGTGATATAAACATTGACATAACTCCTAACACTAGTGATAAGCGCTCCTTTGAATACCTCAACATCTTGGCTAGTCATTGTATACTTCCGGCTCATACCAAAGCCACTCATGGATACACGTGTTTGGATCATATTATGATAAAAACAAAATTGGAAGCCACTTGCTTCATCGCTGAATCATCTATTACGGATCATGAAAGTGTCGGCATTTCTATTAATCTGGACACAAAACTTTACCTGCCCTCCACGTTGAGACGAATTAATTATACAGAATTAGACAATGCAATTAATGAGATTAATTTTGATCCGATACTTGAGTGTAGTGATGCCAATGCCGCTACCGATCAGTTCATTTCTTTACTAGGCAAGGCCATCCAGAATAATTCTCATGTAGTGAAAGTGTCTAATAGGAAAATAATACACAAACCGTGGATTACTACTGGTTTATTACGATGCATGCGTAATAGAGACAACCTCTACAAAAAACTAAAAAAGAATCCCACCGATGAAGCACTTCAGTTAACATACAAAAGATATAGGAACTTCTGCAATGCTTTATTAAAGAAGCAGAAGAGATTGTATGAGAAACAGGAAATTGAAAAATCAAAAAATAACACAAAAAAATTATGGGAAGTGATAAAAAATGTATGTAGCACTAACAAAAAAGCCGACCATTCTTCAGCCCTTATCAAACCTGAAAATCCGAAAGCCAGTGTTGATGACGCTAACAAATATTTCACTGGTGTGGGTCAGAGGCTAGCTGAAAAAAATTTCGGTACCGTCCATCAGCCTAATAACTGCCTGAACTCTATTCCTTCATCACCCAACTCCTTTGTCTTACTCCCTACTGATGAAGACGAGGTGAAGCAACTCATATTTGACCTCAGAGAAGATGCAGCAGTGGGTGTAGATCATATATCTGGTAAAATATTCAAACGCTACGCTACAACACTTACTCTGCCACTCACTCATATCTGTAATTTGTCATTCTCTACTGGGATCTTTCCACTGGCGCTAAAGATAGCGCTCGTCAAACCTATCCACAAGGGAGGAGATAAAGACTCCATTAATAATTACAGGCCAATTTCGATCCTTCCTACTATGTCCAAGATCTTGGAACGACTAATTAATAAACGCCTCATGAACTTCCTAGAGACTAACAGCCTCCTCTCACCAGTCCAGTTTGGTTTTCGGTCAGGCAGGTCGACCGATGACGCTGTACATGAACTCACTAACCAGATTGTTACTAATCTTGACAGCAAAAATAAGTGCCTTACGGTGTTCTTAGACTTAGCAAAGGCCTTTGACACGGTGCCTATACCTTTGCTTGTTCACAAATTGGAAAGAATAGGTGTCAGAGGTATTCCCTTGCAATTGCTCACAGACTACTTAAGGCATAGGAAGCAACGCGTCAAAATTGACAACTGGATTAGCGATGAACTCTCTCTTCACTATGGTGTGCCTCAAGGCAGTGTCTTAGGTCCTAGTCTCTTCCTAGTCTACATTAATGACTTGTGTCAACTCCAACTATTACACGGGAAGCTATTCTCCTTTGCGGATGACACAGCGCTCTTATTTAGTGGAAAAACATGGGATGAGGTTTTTCAAAGTGCTCAACACGGATTTGATCGGGTCTGCCTATGGCTGAAAAATAATGTCTTGACACTAAACGTAACAAAAACCAAATATATTGCCTTTGCACCTAGGAAAAATCTTCTTCCACCAACAACTCTCAACATTATTGCTCACACCTGTACCGACTTAACCCTTTCACCTTGCCTCTGCCCACCCCTTCAGAGAACGAATATCATCAGATATCTTGGAGTTTACATAGATGAAACACTCACTTTCAAGCCACACATCGACATTCTCGTTACTAGGATTCGTAAACTTATATATATATTTAAGACATTAAGGCATGTAGCGAATCTTAAAACTACCAAAATGGTGTACTTTGCTCTCTGCCAGTCAATTATCAACTACTGCATAACCTCTTGGGGAGGGGCAGGAAAAGTGTACCTTCTAGAGGTGGAAAGGGCACAAAGAGCCATTCTCAAGGTTGGCGCTGGACTACCTTTCCGTTTTCCAACGTCTGATTTATATAAGCGCTGGGATGTACTTACAGTCAGGCAGACCTTTATACTTACTATATTAATTAAAAAACATACACAAATAAAATACGACCCAAATCTCATGAAGAATAAACGTAGAAAAGGTAATGTCTGTCCTACTAACTTCTTTCACACCAGTCTCTCTCAAAGATTTTACTGTTTTCTTGGAGGATACCTGTATAACAAAATTAATTCAACGCTATCAATATACTCTCTTCGTAAGTCAATCTGCAAACAAACCTTATCTCAATGGCTGAAAACTCTGGATTATCACAAAACTGAAAGTCTGCTGATTCCAATGCGCTAACCTACATCTCTTCCATCACATCAACCCCCTTTCATATCCTCAAACACTCGTATACCTTTACTATCTACACAATACTACCCAGACAAACTCACACTCACCCACTTACACTCACTTACACTTACTCACTGGCATACACTCGTACACACACATAAATCTCATAATCATATCCATTATTCAATCGTTTTTAATTGTTTTTTTTTATTTTTTATTTATAAATATTTCTTTTATATCACAAAATAAACAGTGAAAACTCCATCACACATTAAGCTCATACTTGTCTTAACTAATAATATGCAAAGTCTAACTGTAAGAATTGGGGGGCCTGGTGACCCGTAACACAGGTATTCAATACCTTCTTCGGGCACCAGTCTCTCACAAATGTTATTATATATTTTTAATTAGTTTAAGCACTTTATGTACCAACCTGCAACATTTGTGATGAGAAAATAAATCTAATTTTATTAATTTTATTATTTATTATTTATAGTTCCGTTATTATGTCGTCAAGTTTTTTTCTATAGCCCGTGTTGCAAATCGTTATGCGCCGATACTCGTTCACATCTTTAGGATTGTTTTTTTTTTTTGGAATTGGTACCTGTACGGTCTCGAGCCACGTGTACTGTGTTCTCTGACCAGGCTTTAATTATGTGTTTAGTTACGGCTTCCTGTAATGTTTGGGGCATCGCTTTGTACAGCTCGATTACAACTTGATCCGTTCCGGGGGCCGTTCCGTTTCGCATTTTGTTGATGATTCCTATTATTTCGGCCACCGTCGGTTCTTCGCCTTCTGCTTCTGTTATCCGTTTTGTTATGTTTACCGTTGGTATGCGAAGGCCCTTGGAGTTTTTTAGTATTTTCTCCCATTTGGACATCGGTATGAACGCGGTTCTTTTTCGGCGTTTCGTTTGCTGTTTGTTTTTCCTATAAAATGAATAGAGCATTTGCATGCGTTTTGCGGGGTGCGTTTTACCCATTCCGGAGAAGCAGGCTCTGCATTTTTTTTTTTTTTAGTATAACATTTTTTTAGACAGAAGTAATTTATTCCAGCTTAAATTGTCTGTTTATTCAAATCACAACTATCATTCGTTGACAACTGTATGAAATGGCTATTACACGGTAAATTAACGTACGGGTGTGAATTTGCTTAACAATTAATTTCCTGCACCTTTTTTTTAACTGCACTTGCAATCACCACTAAGAAAAAACTTGTGTTAGATCCCACTTATGTCTGGCTGTGGATTGCAATAGGAGAGTAGAATGTATGGAAAAACAACGTAGAATTAGAAGAAGACTGCTAAAGCGAAGGCAGGAAGAGTGATCGCCACTAAGAGTTGCCGCAGACCGGCGCAACGCAATAATAGTTCATCAATTTCCATTATGTTTTCATAGACAATTTATTGTTCGAGAAGAGTCGCGTCGTGCCTGTCTACGTTAGCCTTATCACAAAATTGTACTATTCGAAAAGTATTTCTACTGCTGGGAAATAGCTTAACCCAGCAGGTGATGTAACACATTTACCTACAGAAATAAATTAGTTATCATTTATTTAAAGGTACAACTGGTGCAAAAAGACTGTAATCGACCGAGGGACATCAACCAGTCCTCATCGTATTTTTTTATATCTGAAAATAGGTCCCAAAGGTCATTTTTTAACGTCGATCGAACTCACTCTGGTTACACCTTAAAACTACAGGTCACGGGTAGGTACCAAACTCTGGACTCTGATGTTGAACAGAATTCTTAATGCTTACCAAGCGCGTACTTTTTAAGACAGCCATACAATATAGAACTTTATTTTCGTCTACATATTCGTCATGATGCGTTCACGGAAACAACTGGCCTCTGCAAGAATCGTTGCGTCGCGCATGGCCGGTTGACCCTTAGTATATCATTTCAGCCGAAAGACGCCCACTGCTGGACACAGGCCTCTCGCAATTTGGGAGGGGAGTGTCATAATCGCCACGCTTGGCAGGCGGGTTGGCGATCGCAGTATGGCGGTAAAACGTATGGAGAATACTGCTGCCCGTTGTATCGTGAGTCCCTTAGCGGCTTCTTACGACACCCACAACAAAAAATGGGATAGTCTATTCTTTATGTCCGGCACGGAACCTACCCTTAGTATAAGTACCATCGTTTACTTACTGATGCCTGATCTGGAATTGTGCAGCAGCCAGTAACCGCTTTACCAACAGAGAACACGGGCACTCTTGTACAGCGTCCGGTCCCACAAACCACTGGCAGGCTAGTAGTCGTGGGGTCGCCACCGTACTTGCTACAGAACAGCTGATTGGCTCGCATTGCGTTGATCGAGTTCACGCCCAGAACTCGCCGCTTGTCGTAAACGCGTGACTGCTGTAGGGTCTAAGGGCGAAAAGAGTATAGTACAGTCAACGATACGGTAAACCGCACGTTCATAGATGGCAGCAGCGACCACGAACTCGCTTAATAGAAAATAAAATACCTAGCCTTATAGTAGTTAGCATATGATACGTAACATCTGACGTCTCACCTTCCTAATAAGCAATATTATACCAACCTCTCGGAAAATTGGTTGGTACCTACCATCTGACAGCCAATTCTACTACCGCATGCGCTCATTGGTTAAAGCAAATATCGCGTGTCAGCCCGGTCTCCTGTTCCACACTTTCGTCTCTTTTACGAAATCTCTCCCACAGATTGCAGGAAAGCGAGAGGAAAGATTTTATTTATTTATTTATTTATTTATTTAGTACATGGAGGACTTACAGCTAAATAAAACAGACAAAAAAAATATTAGACATCCGAAAGCCAATTACAAGTCCTCGCGTATAGACTTATATTAATATTATGGTGTGAGCACATAAACAAAAAACACATCATCATAATTAAAGAAAAAGCTGTTAAAGTACTTAGCATATGACTGAAATAATAGAGAAGAAAAAAAAAACAAATAATAAAATCTACCGCTACTTGAAAAATTTAAGGCTTAAGCACCTTCTGGCTGAATTCACACTTGTTGTGAATGGATCAAAATTATATTCCTTGCATATATCATTGAAATTGTTGCTTGCTCGCACAATGTAACTGTTCTGCCTATAATTCGTAGATGTACGTGGTACACGTATGGGTGGATTAAAACGAAGTGTTTTACTTGGCACATTAAAATAAAATTTAGATAATAACTCAGAGTTATCAATATTGTTATTGAGGATTTTCAATAAGAACAAACAGTCTGCAATGTTACGTCTGTCTACCAGTGGTAGCAGATGATACTTCTTGCAGAGTCCAAGATAATCGGTTGATTGATATGGAATCTTTTGATGATAGCAAAGATATTTTATGAACCGTCTTTGGATGTTTTCAATGCGGTCAATGTACTTATGATAACGTGGATTCCATATCTGAGACGCATACTCTAGCTGACTTCTTACAAAAGTGCAATACAATATTTTTAGTGTTTTAGCATCAGTAAAGCTCTTAGAGAGACGTATTATAAACCCGAGCAATTTAGATGCTTTTTTGACAATTGCATCAATGTGTGTGTCAAAAACTAATTTACTGTCTTGATAGACGCCTAAGTCACGAATGGTATTGCACCTTGGCAAGATTTGACCCGCCAAGGAGTAAGTAGTGGCTAGGACTGCACGTTTTCTAGTATAAGTGATCACTGAACACTTGGATGGGTTGAGATCAAGTTTATTAACCCGACAATACTCTTCTAGCCGATACAAATCAGCCTGCAGAGCTAGTCTATCTTCAGGCGTTGAGATGGCGGCAAAGATTTTCATGTCATCCGCAAAGCATAATAGTTTGGATGAATGGAGGCACTGATCGATGTCGTTTACATAGACTACAAATAAAAAAGGACCGAGCAACGAACCCTGAGGGACTCCGCTGGGCACGATTACCCAACTAGACATATAATTGTTGAGTACTACAGCTTGTGACCTGTTATCCATGTAAGAAGAAAACCACCTCAAGAGGTCCCCACGGATACCTATGTAGCTTAGTTTCTTTATCAGGGTGTGATGATCAATCCGATCAAATGCCTTGCTATAATCAGTGTAAACCACATCGACCTGCTTACCATTATCCATAGCATCCGTAATGAAATCATTAAATAGAATCAAGTTAGAAGTAGTAGACCGTCCCTTCAAAAATCCGTGCTGAAAGGAGCTGAACGAGCAATTGAGGGCGGAATATAACTGGTTGTAGACAATCCTCTCAAATATTTTAGCTATAATGCACAGCTTGGATATAGGCCTATAATTAGTAATCTCGGTTTTAGAACCTTTCTTATGTACGGGTGTAATATAAGCAGATTTCCATACTTTGGGGACAACACCTTGAGTCAAAGACTTAGAAAACAAAATTGAGATAGGTAGGGCAACTGAAGGCGCGCATTTAATTAGAAATGTAGATGATATGTTATCAGGGCCAGCACCTTTAGTTGGATCCAAGTTACGAAGTAAACCGGTCACAACATCTATATTCACTTCTATATGACAGATGTCAGATGAAGTTCCAATAGTATCAAAAGGGACAATAGGAGGTGGACTGGGAGTATTAGATGAAGAGGGGTCGAGGAAAGTCGACATGAAGTAAGATGAGAAAGCCTCACAAATAGAATCACCAGTGAGTAATGGTTCATCGTTATAATTTAAGGTATTAGGTATAGCATTAGAAATGTACCGGTTTTTAACAAAGCTCCAAAAGTGTTTTGGGTTAGCTCTAATGGATTTTTCAGTTTGATTAATATAAAATTCATAACAAGAAGCTTCCATAGTCTTGACTCTGTCACGCAAATATTTAAAAGTTAACTCGTCAGATTTATTGCCGTAAATCTTGAATTTTTTTAAATATTTATATTTTTCTTTAATTGCTTTGATGAGTGATGAGCTGAACCAGACTGGGTATTTATTTTTACATACTAGTTTTTGCGGTATATACTTGTTTTGAAGCTTTTTCAAAGTGTCTATAAAGTACTCAACCGACTCATCCTGTGATCGAAACGAAAACTCTTGTTCCCAATTAATGCCAGAAATCTCGTTATTTATGGAATCGAAATCGCCTTTGCTATAGATATATCGCATCCGCGGCGCATGGTCAAGGGGAGGTATTTCAAAGATGTCAAAATTGATTAATAATGCAGGATGATAGGGATCAATAGGTACTAGAGGGTCAATACACTCACTAACACAGGCTAACTTATTTGAGAGGATTAAGTCCAACAGCTTACCGTACCTATTAGCTACGCCATTATACTGTCCAAAGTCCAGCGTACATAACTCGTCCGCAAACGAACATTCGTCACTAGTGGCGGGGTTCACTGGGACTAATGAAAGATTATTAGATGGAGCCCACGTAATTCCACTCATATTAAAATCACCCAAAACTAAAAACACATCTGAGGTATTATTCAGAGCTGTACAGTTCAATTTGGATAGGAAATTATTAAGTTGTTCCGAAAACGAAAACCCTTTGTTTTGTTTACACAAGTAGACAGTGCAAATATATAGGTTCACGTATTCACGTGACTTCGAACTTTTAAGCCGTAATGTGATCCATAGATCCTCCGCCGAGGAGTGCAGGAGCGGTTGCGGAGTGACAGGTAACTCCCTACGCGTTGCTATAAGCACACCACCACCTCTCGTTTGACCAGTCATAGCATAATCCCGGTCACGGCGCCACACTAAATACCGATCATCAAACAACTCTGAGTTTAACACACCATCTATTAACCACGTCTCCGTTAAAACAATAACATCGTAGGAATTCTGTTGAACCTGACGGTAGAACGAATCGGTCTTTAATCGCAATCCCCGTACGTTCTGATAAAATATAGTAAGACACTGTTCACTGTTGTTAGCCATTGCACACACATCCAACAATAATTGTGTAAGCATCAATAACAATGTCATATAATAAAATTAGCCAAATAATTTCGTGACAGTCATTAGTTACGCATGAAAGAGGTATGAATTTATGATGTGGGTAAAAACAAGTTAAGTAAGTAAAAGTGTATAAATCATCCGATGACATGACTGTGCGAGCAAGCCAGCAGCAATACATCACAAGCATATGCGTGAGCGAGACAAATGTATAATTCAGTGTTGGAACTTTAAAACGAACAGCGCGATAAGGAATATAATGGAAGCTCATTAGCGGTGCAGAGGTGCTAAACCTTTTACAAGCATAAAGCAAATAACAATTATTAATGTGCGAACTTCGAAACATTTTAAGAGTAGATAAGCTAGAAATTATCCTTGGATGTAAATAAAAGCGGGTTAAACCATTTTGTTTAAATCAAATTCCTTTCTTATTATAAAGGTTTTGCAATTAACGTCCTTGCGCACGTGAATTTTGCCATGTTTCACCCAGACAAATTCATAGTGTTTCTCTTTAGCGGCGATTTTAGTCATATTCAGAAGTTTTTTGGATTCCACACTTAGATGGTCGTTGACATAAATGCGTTGTGGCGCTCCTTGAAAACCTATATCAGAGGTTGAGAGATCCTTATCAGCACGTGCAGCTGCAATAAAATCTTCCTTCACATACCTGTTGAGGAAGCTCACTATCACTAATTTTTCCTTGGAATTATGTATAGGCACCCTCGAAATGTAGTTAATCTCAGTCTTAGAACAGTTGTACTTTATTTTGCTGCTGATGGCGTCAACGACTGAGAACAAGTTCTCATCCTTCTTTAGAGGGACACCTTTAATCTCCACATTGTTTAGTCTGGATCGCTGATCAAATGCAGAGAGCTCAAGCTTAGTTGAAGTTATTTCTGCTTGCAATAAGGAGACAGTGTCCTGAAGCTTCTCAAACTCGGAGCTTTTTGTTTCTAGTTCAGCAAGTCTAGTATCAAAATCATCCAGTCTACCACTAGAGAAATCACAGCTTTTCTTAAGCTCCGTTAGCTCATCTTTAATCGACCTTATGTCGCTCACTAATGTTGGTAAGCTCAGCAGCTGCTGCTTCAATTCGCGAATCTCACCCAGTACTGTATCCAATGAAGCAGAAGGTTGAGGTGAAAGCGGAGCAGGCGACGATTTACATGCAGGACATTTCCATTGCGCTCTTCGGTCGGGTCCAAGTTTTCTCCAACCCACTTCGGACACATTTGCGCAAGAGAAATCCAAGAATTTCTTGCAGCTTCCACATTGCACCCCGTCGTTAAACTGATCATTGCAAATGGCACAAGTCTTCATGGTGTCCAAAAAATAATGATTTGAAAATATTTATATGTGCAACTATTATGGATTTATGGAAAAGGTTGACGATCTATTTTTTTGAGCGTAAGTGTACTGTACTAGTGCGTGCTCACACGGAACTGACACATCAAAAACAGAATGTAGTCTAGCCGGGGTTAACAAATACTACCTAGACAAATAATTTGAACATTACCGACTCGAAGTAACAGCTAGTCAGCTACCCACTGATATTTGACAAATTGCAATAAAATTACACCGTAGTACCAAAAGATCTGATTCTCTCAGTCTCAAAAAACAGAAGCTCCCATAAAAAACGAAGTTCCTTACGCGAAACTGGCGCGCACAAAGAGAATTTTATATAATATGAAGGAGACTGGGAGAAAGAGAAAGTCGTATGGAGGGGCATAACAATGTTCCCTTTACGATTTCTGCCTGTCAACTCTTATAGCAAGCCGCGGTAAGGAACTTCGTGCCAATAATCTGATCAACTAACGTGAGCGCAAAGCGCGAAGTTGCAGTCAACCGGCGGCGTCTGGACCGCCACGATGGCATGCGGGCAGAACTCTGCGACCGCGAGTGTCGCTGTGCGCACATGCTGCATGTTGCGGAAGAAGAGGTCACGGTCCAACATGTAGCAACATGGCGGCGGCAGGTAGGAGCCGCCGCAGATCAGCACCACGTCTGCTTCCTGTAGGTCACAAACACACAATTAAGTATCCATACCGCGAATGATAAACGCACTCAATCCTCTCCTTGAATCTAGTTTTGGACTAGATGTATTCACTAATGAATGGAAGGTGATATTATTGGAACGTCTGGCGATTTGTGAGAAGAGTGAGTGAAAGGATTAATAAGAATTTAATTTAATCATTATGTTATTTATATTGTGTGTGTTACTATTTGTAATGTGGGATGTGTGAACCACGAATGGCATCTGAAAGTGGCACCGGTAACAGAAACGTTGCGTGGCAATCAGTTGTCTTGGTTTGGGCACGTGATGCGTAGGAATAAGCAAAATGTCGTATAGAAAGTTTTGGGTGACTACCGAGGTGACAAAATAGAATGAGGTAATAGAGAAGTGTGAAAGAAAAAGATGATATTGCGCTTACCCAAAATAGGTTGAGATAAGGGCTAGAAAATGATGATGATTAGGCAGGCTTACTGCGTGTATTGAGCTTTGTGATGCGTCCTATCAATTGATATGGTCCGATTGATTCTTTAGATCTTACATGCAAAGCGTCCTTGAGGAACATGCGTCCCTGGAAAGCTGCGACTACGCAGCTAGTGTCAATGTGCGCAATATCGGTAGCCACACCCAGGACTCCCGACTCCGCAGATTCCTCGTACATAGCCAGGAACTTGACGACTTTCTGTTGCTTCAAGAACAGGCAGACGATGCGGCCCACATCGCTGCCGGCACCAACCACGGTCACCTAAGAGATTACAACCAGGCTGGATTTTGTTGGATGCCTATCTAGTTGTTTGGAAAAAGTTCAAGTGACAAAGCCTTTGGACCCTTAAAATTGTTAGCAGAAGTATGTAAGTAGAAATAGCGCCTCAGTATCTGCCACTTATCTGCAGCTAGTCTAAGGGTCGGTTCACATCTAAAGGAAGATGCGTCGCGTATCATCGGTCGCGTAACGCCAGAACAGACAATTATATGAGAAAACTTTCAACCTTTCACACTTAACCGATGATGCGTTAGTGCGTCGTGCGTACAGCGTCTGTTCCGTTTCCGTCAACGCATTGTCGGCCGACGTAAAGGGCGGCACCGTCGTGCCACGCGTATATTGACTGATGCATTCAGACTAGACGTAACATCTGCGGAGATATTTGTGTACTGACCGTTCGAAGTTTTCTTGCATTGAAAATGTTTGATATAGAACGATTTATCACGGAAATGCAAAATTACGCCCGACGCATCTTCCGTCAGATATGAAAACACACTATTTGACCGAATAGACGCGACCGATGATACGCTGACGCACCTTCCGTCAGATGTGAACCGCCCTTAGGTGACTTTACAACGTTGCTTGTAGCACTAAGGTCAAGTCATATACGTTATGTTGTTGGTAACCATGCGTGTGGCATCGGACTTAAAGAATAACATCATCCCATTTCCTCCCGTCGACATCATAAGAGCCGACTAAAGACTTACTAGAGAATGGGAAGCAGCATTCTCTGTGCATTTTACCACCATACTGCGATCGCCAACCCGCCTGCCAAGCGTGGCGATTACGGCAAACCCCTCAAATTGGGTGAGGCCTAAGTCAAGCAGTGGAGGTCTTTGAGCTTAAATAATGCACATTGTCATTAGTATATACTTGCTTTTAAACGAGAATTTGCCACCGGGAAGGGCGGAAATTATTCCACGGGAACGTTAAATGCTGCTGGGGTGCAAATTATCTTTTGCCTTGACCCAAGTCATGGTCTACCTACCACTGTACCAATTTTTAAATAAATCAGTTCAGCCGGTAAACAATGAAGAGATAACGAATAGATAGGTAAAGTTACTTATGCATTTATAATATTACGACAAATAATAATATATAACCACAAAGCTATCATTTATCAACCACAAACCTTCTGTATCGGGAACCGAGGTACCGGACAAAACCTCTCACAGTCTTTCTCGAGCTGCGCCAGAGTATTATTCATTACAAAGTTCTTGTACCCTCTTGTCGGCGGTTTTTGCCGCGCCGGATGTATCGGCTGCATCAGCTTCGTCACCACGAAGGGCCTCCGAAGCCTTCCGATGGTACAATAACATGGACGGAACATAATTACTTGCGATTTCGTGAATTAAAATTGCTTATGTGAAAGTTATGTTGCATTCGTCTTCTTAAAGTTTCTTGTTCATTTACTTATATCTAAGTATATTTTCAAAATTGAATTTGGGTTTAAAATTTTGCATTGTTTTTGTCACTGTCACACCTATTTGTCAACTGACATGTTGACATTTTACAGGGAATCATAGCTCAGAGAGGAATGAAGGCTAGTTTCTGGTTCTTCTAAGAAAAAGTTTTGTTCAAAAATAAATCGACGATACTTAAGTTCTCGCGATAAGACAGACGATAGCTAATTCAACACGTTAAATTACCCATGACCAGTTATAGCTGCTGTAACTGTACGTAGCTGTTGTTTAGTTAGATGGAGAACCTGTTTCGTGAGGCGGGCATCGATAGTAAGAAGTAGTTCCTGCATACATGCAAGGTCCGTCCTTGGTCCAACCATAGTTTGTGATGTTGATCCGTCGTTGGTTTCCTTACCAATGCTGTAAGTACCCGAAGGGGAGTAGCGCGATGGGTTCAGGTCCCACTGGTGCCAAGCTCGATCCCTTTTTGGCAAGTTCATCGGCTGCATCGTTGCTAACAAAACCACTGCGACTTTTGTTCCATTTCATGGTTATATTATTAAGGCTACTCACCTGATTGAGGCGTTGATGGTACTCGTATATCAGCCCAGAATCAACTGTGTAACTGTACAGTGCTTGCAGAACAGCCATCCCGTCTCAGAGTATGCGGATCGGGTGGTCCTTAACTTCCCTTGCAATAATGGCTGAAGTGACAAGATTGAACACTGTGTCATGGACTCCCAATGGTTCACACCATTGGGAGTCCATGACACAGTGTTCAATACTATGTGTAAGTTGATCCAATCCTAACCCAGCACCTGTGCCACTACCTGTTTTCGATCCGTCCGTGAAGATGTGCAGCTTTGCGTAAACCGTCGCATCAGCGAACATCGTGAAGTTAGATTCTGTTTTTTTTTTATCAGAAAGACACAATTTGTAAAACACAAGATATAGTAATCTATACTATAAATATTATATATTAAAATTAATATCTGGATGACCGAGCTTTGCTCGGTATTTTTTGGTAAATTGTGTTTAAAATAATAAGTTTATGTTCAAGTTGATTATCAATAAATTTGGTCATTGAAAACACGAATAAAACGACATATTATAAAAATGAATCCTAGCTAGATCGATTTATCGCCCCCGAAACCCCCTGTATACAAAATTTCATGAAAATCGTTGGAGCCGTTTCCGAGATTCAGATTATATATATATATACAAGAATTGCCCGTTTAAAGGTATAAGATAAGATAAAGCTGAAGAGTTTGTTTGTTTGTTTGGTTGGACGCGGTAATCTCAGTAACTACTGGCCCGAATCGAAAAAATATTTTTATGTTGAGTAGCCTAAATATTAAGGAAGGCTATAGGATATAACATCACGCTACAATCAAGAGGAGCGAAGCCGTAATGAAAAATGTTGCAAAAACGGGGAAAATCGCACGGGTAGGCGATTCGACGCGACGGGAAGGGTCGGTGGAACAAGAAATTTAACGCGGGCAGAAGCTAGTTAATATTATAAAGCTGAAGAGTTTGTTTGTTTGGTTGAACGCGGTAATCTTGTAACTACAGGCCCGAATCAAAAAAATATTTTTACGTTGAGTAGCCTAAATACTGAGGAAGGCTATAGACTACATAACATCACGCTACAATCAAAAGAAGCGGAGCAGCAACGAAAAATGGACGAAAACTGGCAGACTATTCGATGCGACGGGAAGGGGCACGGGAGCAAAAATTTGACGCGAATGAAGTCGAGGGCAGAAGCTAGTATGCAAATAAAAATAAAAAAAACAACAGTGTGGGCCTCACGGCTGCGCCAATAAGGTTCATTTCAGCATTAATGCCAGACAGATGCTGACTGACGCTGGTATTCTAATAAACCTATAGGGACAAGTGACGAGGAGTACAAAACAGTTTCACAAACATTATTTTATACTCATAAACAAATAAACTAACCATAAATCATATTTACTCACAAACACAAAACAAAACGAAAAGAAAACTAAAGCAAAACTTTTTTCCGTTCGCGATGCAGTCACACATATAGCACCATAACGCCGCGGATGGCACAACACAGCAGCGCCATCCAGTCGAGGACATTTGAGAGAACTACGGATAAAAACCGGGCGGCACAACAGGAATTATGATTAACGTAGTAAAACATTTCATAAAAGTGAAACATTTACGGCGACCACAACAATTTACCGTTGCGGATCTATCAGATACTGCCGTAAATTATAGGTTAGCACCGCATGCCCCATAAAAGTAAGAACTATGATACAAATTTATAATAAGCTATAAATATAAGCTTAAATTACATTTAAGAGACATAAAAACCAAAAGAAAATGAAAACTTAATTAAGATTAAAACAAAATAATAAAAATAAAACAAAAATAATATTCAAAGTATATGAAATAAATCTACACATTGCTGACTGTTGCTCTGTGGAACTTGCCAAATGAGTCAAAATGCACATCAACTAGGTCGCTGTAGCTGTTTAACAGTTTACAAAGTCGAGGAACGATAGAGCCAGAGCCCAGTACTGTTCTACGAGGAGGTGGGTACAAGGGAGTAATAGGAGCACGAGGAAGTCTAGCAGGAGTCCGAAACCGAAATTTTGCTAGTAATTGGGGACAATCTATTTTAGACCGCAGTATTTTGAACAAAAAAATGGAATCAGAGATTTTCCTACGTTTCTCGAGTGTAACCATCCTGAAATACGAGAGTCTGGCCTCATATGACCGCTTTCTTTTAGCGATTCCGCTGGAATAAGCGAGATGCCATAGAAATCTCATAATGAGGTTTCCAGATTGTGCTGCAGTATTCCAAGATACTTCTAACAATACTGTTGTACATTAAGATCTTGGTACTACTGCGCTTGAAGCCAGCAACATTCCTTACAACAAAACCCAGCATTCTAGAGGCCTTTTTTATTATTATTATTTTTAAGTGTACACCTAGACTTAAGTTAGCAATTAAGCGGTAATCTGGCGTGCTTGTAGTCAATGCTGTGTTTACCTGTAATTGGCATATATATTAGAATATTACCTTATGGTTTAATGTTTGTATGTCTATGTATGTGCTGTGGGTGAACTTTTAAGTAAATAAATAAACGTGTTCTGAACGTGTGGATAGTGCCCAGAACCCTAAGTGATGGTGGAATATTATTCCACACCTTAGATGCAGCGTATAGGAAAGTGCCTCTGAATGCCGCTGTCCTATCAGATTGTGTTGAAAGCTGCTGTGCACATAGCCTGGGTGCACCATCCCGTCTACTAGCCATTCAATTAAGCTTGTAATACAAATACATCGACTTATCGACACCAAAGAGTAGGCACGTTAAGTGTAACTTTCTTTTCAACTTCATCTTGAGAATAAAGTGTTTGTTAAGAAACGGGGTAACATGAATTCTAGGGGGAACAGAGTAACGTAGAAGCGCGCACGTGCGTTTTGGTCATTTATGGCTTTCGAAATGGGGAACTCATGTTGAGTCCCTGGAGCAGCACGGTCGGCTATGTAACGTATATCTGTTACTCTAAAGATTTGTTGCATGCAGACGCACTGCCACCATCGTCGATTCTTGTACAGATGGAGCAAATAGACTTCATTGGCCAACTTAAGTTCTGTATTAAAAAAAAAGGAGGAGGATGGAATTCGTCTAAGAATTTTTGTTCTACATATATTCATGTTCTGCAATATTTCCAGTTCTTAGTTTTGGATGAATTCCAACAATTATTTTTTAATAGATAGGGTATACCTCAGTGGAGGTCCCATATAAACTTTTTTTACTTTGCATGGGTATTTTTGGCTTTAGAATCGATAATACATTTTTAATCGACTTTTTATTTCTACATAACATTCTACTGTTTCCTGTCACTGTTGCTTTCTTGAATTGGTGTGGCGTAGGTACATACCATAACTGAAAAGTGGAAAATAAAAACAATTTACAAAAGTGTTTTTTTAAGTGTTTTTGGGTCCGTAAAAATCTAGTTGTTTTGTTGGGGTTCTCTGATAGTTTTTAAATTTTCTACACCTAGGTTAAAGATCGTTCCCGTCACCTTCCCCGGTGCAAGGGTTGCGAGCTCGTCTGCATAATAACCTATTATAAAATAGTAGTTGACGTTAAGTTTAGTGATGAGGTCATTAATCACCTGACTTCTTAGAAGGCCCCGGACAGCACACTTCTCTGGGGACAGCAGAAATTGTTCTCAGTATATTGCTTTAAATATGTGATATGATTACTAAGTTTGAATTAATATAATTAAAGAAGAACAAAGAGATTTTGTTCGTTTGTTTTTTATTTGTAATTCAATCAAGTACCCCATATTATAGAAAGTTATTTGCGAAATAAAAAGCTTTGAATCATATATTGTTTTTATTTCATAAACTTATAAAAGAGAAACACATTTACACGTCAGTCATATAATATTTTAAAAACTAGCCGACTACTCTAAGAAGAAAGGCTGAAACAATCTCAGAGGTCAGCGTCTCTTGCAAAATCCAAATGTTAGAACCATGGAGAGTAACTGTCTGAAATAGTGTTTTAGGAAAGAATTCAGTTAGAAAGAAATAGCCACTTAGTACACAAATCACAAACAAAAATAATATAATTATTGCATTATAAAGTATATAATTATTGCATTTGCGCTTACATTGCGAACGCTGGCTGAACCCCACGAAATAGACAGGCCTGTTGGTCTAGTGGTTAGTGACCCTGACTGCTATGCCGAAGGTCGTGGGTTCGATTCCCACCCAGGACAAATGTTTGTGTGATGAGCACGATCACTTGTTCTGTGTCTGGGTGTAATTTATCTATAATATGTATGTATTTAGAAATATATAAGTATGTTTATCAGTTGTCTAGTACCCATAACACAAGCTCTGCTTAGCTTGGGACTAGATGGCGTGTGATAGTTGTAGAATATTATATTATTATTAAAGTAAATATTCATGCCATTGTGTATTAGGTATTATGTCAATGTGTAGATACTTAAATAAAATATTGCGATGCGCTGTTAAAATGTACTTAATATTAACTATCTTAAAATGTCTGTATCACAATGCCTGCTTTGGGCACTAACTACTAGGTACCTATAGTAAACTGAATCTTATCTGGAGTTTGTGAATCGGAACATACTTTCACGAAACTTAATTAAGGACCAAAAATAAATCATCGTCATCAATTCAAACGAAAAACGTCCACTGCTGCACATAGTCCACTCCTAAGCACCACCACCTCCTGTGCACACATCCAGAATATTATTTTGGCCTATACCAGGACATCAGTCTATCTTATGGGAGGCCTTCCAACGCTATGTCTTCCGGTACGCTGTTGCCAATCCAAAACCTTTCGACCCCTGGCCCCTGCCACTTAAGTTTGTAAATTCTTCTGGTACAAACAAATCAGTGTCAGTAATAGCAGACTACGCAGTGTTTGTTCCGAATGAGAGTAGGTATAAGACAGTACTATCAAACATTTTCAGAAAGTTAAGGCCCTTTCACAACATTCGGAGAAGTTCCAGTTCAACCTTGACACTCAAAATCAAAATAAAAAATCATTTATTCAAACTAGGCTGAGAGTAGGCACTTTTTGAACGTCAAAGTTACATAAGACAGTCTTCCCAAAACGCCCGCCCTTCAACACTTCCTAGTGCTTTAGCTGGGAAGAAGAAGTGGCGGAACAAACTCCCCAGCAGCACAGCTGTCTGTTAAGTTAGAAGAACTTGATTCTATACAATATTGTGTAAGTAATTAATATTATAAAACAAAACATACATTATTCGCCATATGTCAGCTAGCACACGCCAATATACCAACTAAAACATTGAAAACTAAACTCAAGCTGAAATAAATAATAAAACAAAATCGTAAACAGAACTTAAAACCTTAATAAAGCCTCCAGGCATAAAGGGCGTGCCCGCTTACATATTCAACGATTCAAAATAATACATCATACATTGATGCATATAGCAAAGTTGAAGTTACATTAGTTAAATTAGAACCTCCGGAGTAAAATAAAATAACAGTTAATACAAATAACAATAACAAAAACCATGGTCAGCAAGACGACCAGTCACCACAAGCAGCACCCGTTCACGAGCATAACGCACACGACACTATGAAACAGGTGATTAAAAATATCATCATCATCATTTCAGCAATGAAACGTCCACTGCTGGAAATTGGCGTCCCATAATTTGAGGAGCTTTGCCATAATCGCCACGCTTAGCAGGCGGGTTGACGATCACAGTATTATGTTAAAATGAATAGAGAACGCTGCTACCCATTCTCTAGTAACTCCCTTATTGCCTCTTACGACACCCACGGGAAGAAATAGGATGTTGCTATTCTTTACGTCCGGCACCATACGGTACTAACAAAGACATATTAGAAACTTCAAAAATAAACTCGGTTGTTGAGGTGAGATAGTAAGTCCTTGTAAGATATTAATAATAATATATATATTAGGACAACCAACACAACGTCATCTGATCCCAAACTAGGCAGAGCCTGTACTATGGCAACCAGACAACTGATAAACATACTTATATATTTCTAAATACATACATATTATAGACTAGCTGTGCCCGCGACTTCGTTCGCGTAGATGTCGGAAAACAGCATTATGCCGCTTATAGCAGATTATAGCAGATGTAACACCTCCTCTATTGATCTATTGACCAGGCGTGGTGACTTTTTCTAGTAAAAAGCTGCCACAAAACTTGTATTTTTTAGGGGAGCGTAAACAAAAAGGTTGCTAGGATTGCTCATAGGCGAAAGAGCTACATAAAGTTGGCCGTGGGAAAAGCAACCAATACTAAGGTCCACCCCCGCAATAGATAGTGTCTGGCCCCGAGCTTTGTTAATGGTCATGGCGTAACATAGGCTGACCGGGAATTGTACACGTTTAAAACTAAATGGGAAATTATTAGGAATGAGCGGAATTCTGGGAATAAATACAACATCACCAGCGCCACAACTTGTTAAGATTTTGGCTTCGATGACGTTATGTTGGAGATAGGTGACTATGAGCCGAGTACCGTTGCAAAGTTTGGGAGGATATACAGTTCTGAAAAGTATTATTGGCACTCCGACTTTAAAAAAAATGTTGTGTGCTGAAGACCGGGTATTAAAGGAATCTAAGAACTCTACTTGATAGTGTGTGCCATCTTCTTCTTCCGTAACCGTGTTTATGGAAGTATATTGCTTACTTTGCCCAAAATATTTGTGTATTTATTGCTGCCGCTTGGTCGTTGCGGGGGTTCAAAATAGCTCGTTGACACAGCTAAGCAGTGGCGTGGTTACTGATATCAGAGGGATTCCCATACACAGAAGAAATGAGGTCCAGCTGTGAAGTAACGTTACAATATAGGTTCCCTACCAAAATTACGTTACCATCTTGTGTGGGATATGTGCCGTCACCAATTTTTTATAGTAAAACGAACTCTTGCGCGTTTGGAGTTTCTCCCTGATGAGCTCGCATATTTAAACTTAAATGAGTTAATACGACATTGTGCCATAGAATTGAACTTTTCAGACAGGCATTAATTTCATCGGCTCTTGATCCTCGGGGTACAATCGGTAGTGTCTGCCTAAAAGCACTGCCGAAAAGTAGCACAGACCTCCCATCGGCCAGTCATTTTGTTTAACGTCCCGCAAAGCTCAGTCAACTGCTTCTATAGCCAAGCGGTTTGCCATCGTGCACTCGTCCCAAATGATTGTGACGCATCGCGTAAAACTCTAGCTTTATCGTAATTGCGTGACATATTGCAAACCACTTTGTTTTTGCGGTTTTTCCTCCGGGCAACAATGGGGCTGCTATACCTGAGGAGGTGACAGCAAGAGCAATTTTATTTTGGCTCCTTATTCGAACCATAATAACTTTGGTAAGAAAGGTTTGCCCGTTCCACCGGGCGCGTTTAAAAGCAAGATTTCTCGCAAAGTATTATCCACACTGTAGCACACTCGATCAAATAATTGACGCTGTTCCGGTGTCAAATTTGAGCAACCAGTTCGCAGAGTTTCTACCAATTCTACGGGATCGTAACTAATCGCCGAAGCGTACTCCCTGTTAATAATACGTTTCCCATCGGCTGTCGGTGAAGGCAGGCCGTATTGAGTAAGCGGGTTTCCTCCTATACATATAACTATGTCTTGAATAGCCAATAACGATCTATTATTACAGATTTCACGCACTCGGTCTGATATTTCTAAACTGTTTTGCCGTTGATGCCTCAAAAAATCTTTAGCAAACTTATCTTGGTATTTTTGCCACAACTGCCCAGCATTCGCTAATCCACATAAGGTCAGTAAGATGGCAAACAAATGACGCAACCGATAAGGACTATTGCTGACGTATGCCTCGGCTAAAGCATCATCCCTATGTTCATCTCCATGAAATAAATGTTGTGCGCGGCAAGCGGCTGGTACCTATATGGGATATTCAATATCATCCACTTTACGGAGCTCCGTATAGGAGGTAGGCCCCCGCACCATGTGCAGAAGGAGGCGTAAATAATAAAACTCTGGATTATTTGGGTGCACAGTGTACAATCGTCCAATCACGTGTTCCTTGAAAACGCCTGACTCGACTTCCACAGCAGTTCCACGTCTTTTACGGTTAAAAACACCTTGCTGCTTGTACATGTAATAAGATGGAACTTCGTTATATAAAATATTTTTGGCGTAATTATCTGTTTGGCAGAGGTGAAAGAATGCCATTAAGGTGGTTTGTCTCGGATTGTCTACCCTTTTTGTGACATTTTCAGATTGAAAATATACTCGTTGTGCATCTTAATGATGGCATGCAAATTTGGATCTTCATTTTAGTCTGGAAATTCAGCGCTTATGACATTGTCAACAGCGTCAGGACGAATTTTGTTTTCCAACCATAGGAGGATGTGCGCGTGAGATAAACCACGCTTTTGCCACTCGACGCTGTACATAAAACAAAGAGCTGGGCCGAATAGTTTCTCTTTGGTAAGGATATTTATCATTACTTTGAGCTTCAAATGAAAAACCCTTGCAATAATTATGTCATACCTATCATATGACGCCTGTCCTGAGAGAAGTTCCTGACAAATCTCGGTCCACTTTGGATTTGTTGTGAACGTTATGAAAAGGTCCGAGCGGCCGTATTTACGGACGTAGCAAAACGCATCTTGTGTTTTTTCGTGCATGTATTGTGGACCGCCGAAACTGGATGTCAAGTTAACCAATCGCCCCAAGTTTTCATCGTTATTATCTGTTTGCATCGCGTCCCGCAAATGCACGTATTCTTCAGCGCGTAAACGACGTTGAAGTGTACGAACGTAAACTAAACGTTCCGTTTCTATTTTTGCATACATATCCCACAATACATTGGCTAAACAACCCCCGAAATCATTGCAAATAGACGAAACGATTACTGCTTATTTGTAAAAGATATGAATAACGTGAAGTGTGCAAAAATAATTAGGTGTTTTGACCTCGAAAACCTACTTGATTTTACGTTAGTATCATTTTGGGTCAGTAGATGTCGCTACGTGTTGTTACATTACGTAATAGTGAAAATAAATAAATAAATATAACTTTTGATAGAGCGAAGCGATTGCGATGAAACGAAAACTAAAATATACTCCTCGTGTAGATTTAATACACTTTGAAGAAATCCCTAACGATTAAATACGTTATTGTGGCTAATTTAAAAAAGATAGATATATACTATTGATTACTTTTTTGTAGATTTTTTGACGACCATTATCTTTCTAATACATACTTTTGGTGTATGATCAACGTATGCGAGGATAAAAGCTCGAAAGCGCATTTTCATCCGACTTGCTTCAAATTTATCGTCACTGCTCAGCTCCTATGTGTTTTAGCGTTATGTTATATAGCCTATAACCTGCCCAGGAGTATGGACTACAATTTTACCAAGTTTGGTTAAAATCCCTTCAGTAGTTTTTAACCCATGCGTGCACATACAGACAGACAGACAGACAGACAGACAGACAAAAAAATTACTGATTGCATTTTTGGCATCAGTATCGATCACCATTCATCCTCCAATATTAATTTTGAATGTATATTCAATGTACAGAATTGACCTCTCTACAGTTTTATTATAAGTATAGATAGATAAATTACACCCAGACACAGAAAAAATAATTGTGCTCATCACAAAAAGATTTTTCCTAGGTGGGAATCGAACCCACGACCTCAGTCTTAGCAGTCAGGGTCACTAACCACTAGACTAACAGGCCAGTCAAGAGATATTGGTAAGTATCTGCATCCGATTAGACTGGAAGAAACCTCAACATTCCTAATTGCGGAAACACCAGGCAGATGATGATATTACAAACTACAATGTTAACGGCACTATTTTGAAACATTATCAGTTTTATAAAAACAATATGTTTTACTTATTTACGAGCAGTGTCTCCATGTACACGGTAATTACCGTAGATGCACCGTAATCTGGTATTAATCTACCGTCAAGGTAATAATGTATTACCGTGTCATATATTTACACGGTACAATTTTAGCAGATTCACCGTAATTTTGTCTAGAAACACCGTATTTTTACCCTTGAAACACGGTAACTCTCGATTTACATATGGAGACACTGTTTGCGTGGGATGTTGATATTTACAATTTTAAACGCATTATTTTCATGCCAAACCCTTTGAAGAAAGTAAATGATTTTTATTTTACCGATATAAGTTACGAATATTTTTAACTACCACTTAAACTAATCATTAGTTCCTAATGTAACCTCAATTTTGTAATTAATTTTATTCTGTCAAATGTACAAGGGCGATGAATCATAACAGAACCACTTTAAGTAGTACTTAATTTTTCAGTGTTATTACCAGAAGATTTGCTGAGAGCCAATGTTTTATATCTACTGAGGACTCCAAACACATCTTCCTGTGCCTCAATCTGTAACTCACGTGGTAGGTTTCCTAAAATTGTTCGAACTTGAGTAGAAAAAATTTATAATTCATCATCCATTGATTTGTCTTCGTTTTGCCGTTGTTGAGGGCAAAACTGTGGCTTTGGCTTAGGAGTCGGGAAGTTCTCGTGGAACGACTGTTGGGAGTCGTCATTACTCTTTGAGCCAAGATTTATTTCAAAGCCACTGATGTTCAATTGGACAGGCGGCATAGTATTTTGTAATGCATGACCAGAAGGCGATACTGCATACTTGGCTGGTGATTTCGTTGTTGAAACAAGTTTTATTTCGTTGCCTTGTTGCTTGTTTACCGCTTACCCTTACAAAATGTTCGTAGCAACCTACTCAGATCATCCACAAAAGTAAATGTAGCATAAATCAAAATCGTTTCAGAATTAAATATCTAGGTACTGAAATATGTAATGAAAAAATATGAAACTACAAGCTTTCGATCACGCTATGATCGACTTAAATTGTATTCGAACAGAAGCAACTAATAAGAGATTGAAAATGACCAAGTATGGGTAGATAGGTAGGTACTTTTTAGTACGCTCATAGGTATTTATTCCACAACAATTGTTATCCAAATTCTGGTCACAGTAATTTGATACTTGTATCTAATATCCGAAAACTAGTAAAAAAAAACCCGTCGACTAACATTTTAAAAGCCTTTTTAACCAACGAAAAATACGGAGGAGGTTCTCAGGTAAACTCGTATACTCGTAACTGTGGCGTTTCGCGCATAAAGGTACCAGTAGGGAGGTACCTATTAAGTTAAGGCCGGGTGTAGAATCTAGAAGAGTCCCTTTATTATGCTACTAGCTTTTGCCCGGGGCTTCGCCCGCATGGATGTCGGAAATGATCGTAAGAGGACGACGTACTACCGCGGTTAATGTATTAAGAATGCAATAATCCAGGTTATATAGGTAATAAGAGAGCAGTTGAGTGAGAGCGGTGGTGGCTCAGTGGTTGATATCAGCCCCGACTTACGAATTGTTGGTCGTGGGTTTGAACCCAGGTAGGCTCTTTACTTTGTGTAATTATTTTCATCAACACTGCTGTACGCTGCCAGGCCAAAGCTCACAATACGATTTCAAGTGCGCAGTGGAAGAGTTATAATCGTGGGGCTCTAGAGACAAGAGTGGCTAGCGTACTGTCCGCCGTACGCGGAGCAGACAATACAAGTACAAGGTACAATATACAAACAAAAGAACTTACAATAACGAACAAAGGAACTCACCTGATGGGCGACAACCACCTGCTTCTTGGGATTACCTGGATCTGTGTATGTAAGTGAGTGTATGTGTATCGTGTCGTGACGTTATGAGTATTCTCCTGGTAACAATCCGCTTCCAATTAGGCTGGAGACAATCACAGCATGCGGTCTTCAAATCACTCATTCACAATAGCGTCACTTGAATGACCTTCAACTATTTATACGAGATATTTCCAACAAATAAAACCCGTGATATGTCAAATTAGGGGTTATTAACAATCCAAACAATGGGTCATGACCTATCGTCACCAAAACGACCGGGTAAGGGATAACTTTACAAAAAGATCGCGAGACTCAAACGGCGACATGCTTCCTGGTTTCCCACCGAAAATCAAGAGAAAGTGTCAAACGTCAAAATCAAACTTGACAAGTCAGATGTCATTCCGTTACGCGTTGCGTGCGCATAGAGAAACTATTTCAGGACGCAACATCTACCCCCCCCGGACGGGCCTTCCCGTCCGCTAATCACTTGGCAATCCCGACAAGGTTGCGTTTTATCAGTCCACCTGACGCGCTGCTGGAGGATGTGCAAATACTCCAAGCTCCAACGCTTCCAAAACTCTGAGCGAGCTGCTGCACCAACTGAAACCGCGATAGCCAATTTTGGCTCACATCGACAAAAGGGTGCTCCGGCAGGGCGACAAGTGGCTGTCAAATCAAAAAATGGCCCGGGGTCAGGGCCTCCAAGACGTTCGGGTCCGAAGACAGCGGGCACAATGGACGCGAGTTCAATACAGCTTCAATGCGGCAAAATACCGTAGCTAACTCCTTAAAGGTGAGAACGGTGTCTCCCAACAGTCTGCGCCAGAGTCCCTAACCGCCTTCACCGCGGCCTCAAAATACCCCCCCAATGGGGGCAGGCTGGCGGGTCAAAACAATAACAAACAACAAAACAACCAAACAACAACAACAACCAAACAACAACAACAACGAAGCAACAACAATTTAACCAAATGGCCCTCCTTAGGCAACAAAAGGGGGTGACGGGCCCCATAAGGAAGGCTAGAGTGCTTCAACCGTCAACAACCAAATAACAAAAGACCCGTATGGTCCAAAAAGGGGTTCAACTTACTAACGGTTCCCGACAATATCCAAAACTCTCGCTGCAGAATGGCCAACAGCGCATTGCAACCGGCATGCGAGTTCTTAATGTGACGATCAGTCACCAACAATTCAACAACAAAACAACAATTCAACAATTTGTCGAGGGAGCTTTATCGACTCAACAAAACTCAGGGTCCTTTGTTCCAACAGCGAGCACCTTGAGCCCGGGCAAAGGACCCGACATCAAGACTGGCGATCGAGGCCAATCATCCTCGGGGTGAGTCAGCCAGTCTGGACCCCACCATAGGGGGCAAGCAAACAAGCGGGGTGCCATGCACCCACGTGAGGCCACGGCGCCTGGGTTCAAATCTCCAGGCAAGTGCCTCCAAATCAAAGGCGTATCAAAATTTTGAATCTGGGACACTCGGTACGCAACAAAGACCTCCAAAGAGTGGACGGACGTCTTCAACCAACACAAACCAATTTGACTGTCCGTCCAGGCGTAAGAAGCCCGAATGTCCACAGTTCCACCCAAAGTGTGAGCAACGTGGTTCAATAGACGCACAAGACGCGCCGCCCCTGACAATTCAACTTAGGGATGGCCATTGCCGTCCGGAGGGGGGCCACCTTGCTCTTGACCAAGACCAGTGACAAATTCACCTGGCCTGTTGCGCAGACGGTGCGCAGACAAACAACAGCTGCATAACCGTGCGAAGACGCATCACAAACAAGGGTAGCAGTGTAGCTCCCAGGGGGGAGGATAGCGCGGGGTAACACGACCTCGTTGACTGCAGGGAGTGCGGATACAAATTGGAGCCACTCTTCCAACAGGGTTTCCCAAATTGGCTCGGGCCCAGCCAAGTCCCGCAGTCCAAAGGCGCTCAAGAAAACAATTTTGCCCAAAACAATACAAACAAACAACAAAACTATAGACAAAAGGCAACCCTGGGCTCCCATGTCCAAAATGACACGGACCACAACAGAGTCCCCCGTGGGCCCCCAGACCCGACCGATGCCGTTGGCAACAAAACCATGTCGATCTGAGGGGTACCTTAGCGGGGCAGGCGCCAATGTCCTAACAATGTCTGGGCGGCGACCGATCGCCACACCCAGACCCAAGTCTTTCTCAACGAGGATGGAGTTCAAACTCCTCGTCCGCGCGGTGTCCCGAGCCACGCGCCATCGCTGGAAGGGCATATCCCACCGGATGCCCGAATGGCGGGGGGCGTGACTCCAACCGGGGACGTTCCGCCAATGGAGGGGAGGGAAGGCGGTGCTGGTCTGGCCAGCGGTGCCTAGCAACAATTGCGTAATCGCCTTTACGCGGGGAGACCAAATGGCGGTCGCGCGGCTCCCGATCAACTTGCGCGGGGGGTGGAGTGCGGCGCTCAAAATTGCGGGCCTCTCCCCGGTTCTGAACCGGCGAGGCAGAAGCCCGGTGACCAACTCCATGGTACCCCCCCGTACGCGAACCTTCAACAGAGGCTGGTCTTCCAGCGTGGTTCGCGTTAGCGCACAAAATGTCCAAATGGGACCCCCTACAAATTCTACAAGGGCGGGGGTTGGGGCAGTCCCTATGGAAGTGAGCCCCCAAACAAGAGAAGCACATGCGGCGTGCATTGGCAATTCGGCGGCGGGCACTCACGTGCAATTTCAAAAAGGCCGCGCAAGTTGCCATGCCATGCCCCGTGTCCCTACAAAACTCACAACCAGGACGACTCTGGGTGCCAGCAAAACGAGCGGCGGGGCGACCATCAACAGGCCCGCGAGTCCTAGTCCGTCCCTAGTCTCGTGGCCGGGAAGACGGCTGGCGTGACTCAGTGGCAACGCCAGAGTTGTCCACAAACCGACACTCATCCTCCAAAAATTGGACGAGGTCATCAAATGGGGGGAGATGTGTGACACTATCTCGACCATGCTTTTGCTCGAAACGAGCCCTCAAATCGGCAGGAAGCCGTTGCAGTACAACGTGCACCAAAAGGTAAGACCAATGGTCCACCGGCAAGTCCAATTGCTTTAAAGCGTTGGTCGCTGCCACCAACGGGTTCAACAGGTCAGTACGCAATGCTGACAAACTAGTAATGACCGGTAACCCCAAAATCAATCCAATATGAACGTCAGCCAAACAACGTTTATTTTGGTACCGCCGGGTGAGTAGTTCCACAGCGGTAGGGTAGGCTGAGTCAGTCAAAGACAGATGCTGCACCAAGGCTCGGGCCTCACCTTCCAGGACAGACAACAAATAGGCCAACTTTTGGGCGGGTCTGAGGTCCGAGCGTGCATCAACCAAACTTTCAAACAGGTTTTGGAAACTTAACCAGTGGTCCAGACGACCGTCAAAATGTGGCAGTTCCAAAGTAGGCAGTCTACTCAATAGTCCGGGACCTGAAACAACCGAGGTCTCCGGTTTGACCTGGACAGGTGTCCGGCTCTCCAATATTTCCCGAGCACGTTGACCAATGACATCCCCCAGGTCCAAGATCTGGTCGTAGTCAGCAAGGACCTTGTCACGTGCTGCCTGATCCAGCACTTCCAGAGCCACATCACAAATGTACTCGTTGAAGCGGGTAAGGAGAGCATCAACGTTGCCGAGTCTCACGTTCAACTGCTCGAACCGAGCCAGAGTGACCGCTTCAAGATCCGGGCGCTCAGCGGTTGCTGCAGCTGAAGCGAACCACCGTAGCTGTGTGGTCAATCCACTGATTGCCTCTCTCACCGCTTTGTGTGCCATTGCACAAACAATACAATTAAATTATCAAATAACAAAGTTCAATCAATAAATAACAAGGAAATCCAACGCAAACAATCAAATAAAATAAACCAAGCAAAAGGTAATTAAGTAACAAAGTTCAAACAATCAATTACAAAATAACTACAAACAATTGGTTTCAATCCAAACTGACTAATCAGCAACTCAAGAAATAACAAAATATTGGTTTCTTTTCAATTCAACAATACACTTTTATTTTAATTTTAAACCAATATCAACGTTCAACATTCAACTTCAAATTCAATTCAAATATTCAAATTCTAATCCAATTCCAAATGTTAAGTTCACAAACCACTTTGTTAATGGTACAACAACAATGAACCTTTATTCCAATTCAAACAATGGTAATACTCAAAAATGCCAATTTCAAATATTAATTTTCACAAATAACCATATCAATGGTACAAACTCAACATTTTAATGTCTTCCTGACATTCAATACAAGACAGAGGTCAAATAACAACAACAAGAGGTTATAACATAGCTCAATCTAACCAACTCTGAAGCATATGCAAACCTGGTTGACCCCCGGCAATATGAGTTACTCAACTCAATTAATTCCAACAAATTATTTCAAATAAACTAGCATTCATAGTTATCAAATATTTACAGCGTATTACTACTTCCCTTATAGAGACTGCCAAGTAATTAGCCTACTGTAAATTACCAATTTGGTGGTTTTATAGGTTAAAACCACGCCTCTGCAACCAAAAAATGTACGCTGCCAGGCCAAAGCTCACAATACGATTTCAAGTGCGCAGTGGAAGAGTTATAATCGTGGGGCTCTAGAGACAAGAGTGGCTAGCGTACTGTCCGCCGTACGCGGAGCAGACAATACAAGTACAAGGTACAATATACAAACAAAAGAACTTACAATAACGAACAAAGGAACTCACCTGATGGGCGACAACCACCTGCTTCTTGGGATTACCTGGATCTGTGTATGTAAGTGAGTGTATGTGTATCGTGTCGTGACGTTATGAGTATTCTCCTGGTAACAATCCGCTTCCAAT
Organism: Aporophyla lueneburgensis; assembly: GCA_932294355.1. Lineage (NCBI taxonomy): Eukaryota > Metazoa > Arthropoda > Insecta > Lepidoptera > Noctuidae > Aporophyla > Aporophyla lueneburgensis. The sequence goes on from OW028746.1 coordinate 6,930,442, forward strand.
TAGGCTGGAGACAATCACAGCATGCGGTCTTCAAATCACTCATTCACAATAGCGTCACTTGAATGACCTTCAACTATTTATACGAGATATTTCCAACAAATAAAACCCGTGATATGTCAAATTAGGGGTTATTAACAATCCAAACAATGGGTCATGACCTATCGTCACCAAAACGACCGGGTAAGGGATAACTTTACAAAAAGATCGCGAGACTCAAACGGCGACATGCTTCCTGGTTTCCCACCGAAAATCAAGAGAAAGTGTCAAACGTCAAAATCAAACTTGACAAGTCAGATGTCATTCCGTTACGCGTTGCGTGCGCATAGAGAAACTATTTCAGGACGCAACAACTGCTCTCAAAACGGTAAAGGATAACATCGTGAGGAAACCGACATGTCCTAGAACCAAAAATTCGAAGACATGTGACATCTACCAACCCGCACTGGGCCTGCGTGGTAGATTACGGCCCACTCCCTCTCACCGAGAGGAAGCCTGTGTCTCAGCAGAGGGAATAATATAGGCTAATTATATATAGGTAATAAATACTATCTGTGTGCCATTTTCGACTCAGATCCAATGAGCCGCTTTTGCGTGATTGTGAAACAAACATCCAATCATACAAATGTTCACATTTATAATATTAGTAGTAAGTAGGTTTATAATTCATATTACTTCGGATTCATAGTTTATGAGAATATCATGTGTGTTTGATGAATAGTATTCAGAGTAAGAAGACTGAAATAGGGTTGGATTGAATTGATATAAGTCATCCTGGTTTTTCTTAACGCTCGTTCGTATTCTACCTATACAGACACTCAATCATTTACCAGACACCAAATCGATCATAGGAATTATAGGAATAGTACAAGCTCGGCAGCGCGAGTAATCATTCGGTAAAAAAAAAATGATTTGGAAGAATTTTTTTGTCATTTAAAATAAATTCAAAGCATATTTTTTGTCTCATTTTGCTGTTTTCACCTTCTTTTTAGTTAAATAAATAGTTTTAATAGCGCATACGTACTCATAACTAGTAATTCTGGTAGAGATTTAGTTATTATTGCATGTTATCGGTAGCACCTGCATTGTGATTGATGACTCATTTGTTTGTGCACGCGGGTAAGCGCATAACTAATGAGTCATCGAAAAATGCTCGTCTCTGATTGGCTGAATAATTTTCACTCACTGTTATGTCCACTACTTGAGTAATTAACACTAACTATAAATATAAAGACATTCATTAAGTCCATCTAGTTTCGCTCTTGTCGCTTGTTTGTGAACACAGTGAAATATTTGTATTTTTATATTTACATTAGAACTATGGCTGGATTTTGTACCAACCTAGATCTTTTTGTGAAATTAAGAAGTGGCGGTGATCTGAAAAATTAGTTTCTGTATGAAAGTATCATTTCTGTCTTGACTACCGAAGTTTCTGAAGAAGACAAGAACCGAATCAAGGAGTTCTGTCGACTTTTTTGTGTAAATTTAAATAAAAAGTGGATAGAGTCAAGTAGAAATCAAAAAACTTTTATGAATCGTGTAATTAATCGCAAGTGGTTGGAAAAAAACATCAACTGGCCTGTTTGTGACAGTGTTGATCTGAGAAGTGTGATGGGCTTTTCGGACGCAGCCTTATCTGAGCTTGTGGATATAGATTGCCATGTTCCTACTCTTGCAGTATGTACTGTGGAAGCGGGAACATCTACAGAAAAGGAGCACAGAAAACCGTTCGAAGAGTTAAGTAATAAGCAAAAGAAAAGACGTTCTACTTCCATAGTAGAAGAAAATTCCGAGGAAGAGTTGCAGCACTGGTACATAACAAAATTGAAAGAAAACGGCAAAACGAATCTGGCAAAAGTGGTCGAATACCTTTCCAGTAATCCAGATGCGCTATCCGAAGTAGAAGAGAGACTATTCAAAAAGCAGAGCTTAAGTACTGTCTCTGAAGATAAGTGTTTAGCTCTTTATACATCAGTTGCGCTCTCGAAATGGAAGTACTTAGCTCTTCGACAATTTCTGAAAGAAGAAAACTGTGCTGCCTTTCCATCTTATCCAAAGCTTGTAAATGCCAAGAAAAGATGTTACCCACCACAAGAGAGTATGGAGATTACCGAAAACGGAGCTCACATTAAATTGCAAGCGCTATTGGACCACACTGTGGAGAGGATATTACTTGATATAAATACTGTTGATAGGTCTCAAAATGAAGAACTCAAGTTGACCTGGAAATGGGGACTTGATGGTTCTTCGTCGCAGAGTAACTATAAACAGAAAACGTCAAACACAGCTACAGAGTTCGATGATTCATCAGTAGTCATGATAAGCATCGTCCCTCTTCGGCTAGTGTCTACTAGGCCATCATCTGGGAATGAAAATCTAGTTTGGGAGAACCCCACGTCTTGCTCAACTCTGTACTGTCGACCAGTGAAGTTCACTTTCACTTCGGAGACAGCTGACTTTATAAAGTCTGAAGAGTCTGAGATGAAAAAACAAATTGATGAACGAATATCTACACAGTGTGGAAGTATTATTGTATCACATGAATTGCATATGACCATGATTGATGGAAAAGTGACCAATATTATTGCTGGAGTACCATCATATGCAACGTGTCCCATTTGCTTGGCAAAACCGAGTGAGATGAATAATTTAGACGCTTTGACTTCTAAACCACTTCGTGAAGAAATTTACAAACAAGGAATTTCTTCACTGCATATGAAGATTTGGTGTATGGAATGTCTTCTCCATATATCTTATAATCTGGATTTTCAACGATGGACTGCTCGCGGCGAACATAAGGCTTTGAAACAAGCTAAAAAAAATACCACACAGCAAGAGTTTCGTGAGCAAACTGGAATGCTGATTGATATAGTCAAACAGGTATGTATTTAATTTTCGCTCTCTTTATGTTGTTTGTGAATTATATCTCTATGTATTGTATATTACAGTATTGTTTTCCCATTTTAGGGTTTTGGAACTACAAACGACGGGAATACAGCGAGGCGCTTTTTCCAAGATTACAAAAGATCTTCCAGAATAACGGGAATTGACGAAAATCTGATTTTCAGATTTTCCGTTATTCTACAAGCCATATCATCAGGCAAAAACATTGACTGTGAAAAATTTAGAAGATAATGTAGAGAAACAGCTGATGTGTACGTGCAACACTATTCGTGGTACTACATGCCAGTTAGTGTACATAAACTTCTAATGCACGGTGCAGAAATCTGTAACCACTTTGGTGTTTTGCCAATCGGTAAGTAAAAAATAAATATAGTTTGATGTATTATTTGACTCGATTGCGTTTTGAAATTAAAATGTATGTACTTATTCGTTTTAGGTACCTTATCTGAAGAAGCTTCGGAAGCCCGTGATAAGGACTTCAGAAACGTCAGGGAGAGGCACACTCGGAAAACGGGGAGAATAGCAACAAACGAAGACATCCTCCATGGACTTCTAATAAGCTCTGATCCCCACATATCCTACATAAGGCCTAAAATAATGAAACAGGTTCATAATGAGTTGTTGCCTGAAGCAACTCAGTTGTTACAGACTACTGAGCCTCCCTGTGACAGTGAAATTATGAAGGAAGAAGAATGCCTCATAGCAGAGTCCGAAAATTTGCCGGACCCACTAGCACTTCTGGAACAAGAAATAATGTGATCCGGCTCTAAATTATTCCCACAAAAGCCCATCAGAGTTAGGAAGATGACAAACAGCCCTTTTCAGGGCTACAATTACTTCACAGTTTCATATTGATCATACGTACGATAACTTATACTATAATAATATACATACAGTTGATTATGTAGATAATTATCAACGACTTGCCCATGCCCGTACAAATTTAAATTATTTCACCTATCATTAACAAAATTAGAATAACCTGAAACATTACGATATATTTATTCAACAATAGATAACGTGCAGTTAAAAAATAACACAGCCAATCAGAGACGAGCATTTTTCGATGACTCATTAGTTATGCGCGCACAAACAAATGAGTCATCAATCACAATGCAGAGCACCTGCATTGTGATTGATGACTCATTTGTACCGATAACATGCAATAATAACTAAATCTCTACCAGAATTACTAGTTCTAAGTACGTATGCGCTATTAAAAATATTTATTTAACTAAAAAGAAGGTGAAAACAGCCAAATGAGACAAAAAATATGCTTTGAATTTATTTTAAATGACAAAAAAATTCTTCCAAATTATTATTTTTTTACCGAATGATTACTCGCGCTGCCGCAGATGGCCGGCGCTGATTTTTTTTTCGTGGATAGAGAATGACCCTAGCTATCATATACTCACGCCACACACCTAACATATTAGTACAATTGAAGAAAAAAAAATAAACGTGATTCGCTCCATACAAAAAATCTAATAAATTTTTTTCAAGACAAACTATCAAGTTTAGAAGAAATTTTTATAAGAATAAAACTTGTCAGGAATATTATAACACGTCATATAAAAAAAAATCGCATCGATATGGTAACTTTGTTGCCTAAGTCCACTAATTTTCAGTATGGGCCCACTGTGCGGCCGGACACGGAACGGCCCGCTAGCCGCTCTGCGGCTATAATTTCGTTGCACTTGATGATGAACCTAATGGTCAATTGTAATGAGTTACGTATGTTTGTGAATACCATTGATAATGTTTGATTGAATGTTAAAACAAGCGCTAATCCTGCCGACAAACTGTTACGCAGTTTGGCAGGTTTATGATATGTAGCACTAGTTTGGTCAAAATAAATGATTTATTTATTATTATTATTATTATTTTTTATTACAATCTCTGATATCTTCTAAAATATTCATTTTAATGATATGCTGTAAAGGGCAATTTTGATCTACATAAAATGCACAACGTATCTAATGTATTTAATTGGATAAGGATTAATGCTGGATTGCTTAAAATTCGCTTCGTAAATAAGCCACTATTTCTCGTAAAAAGTAAAGGATAAAAAAAAGTTATTGTGGGTTATCCCAAAGAGATAGACATATACGGTATATGTCTATCTCTTTGGTTTTCAAAAAGTCTGCGATGGTATATGATATACCATCGCAGACTTTTTGAAAACCTTTTTAAGGTGTACAATAATGTAGTACATTATTTTGTTCTATTATATAATAATAATAATAATAAATAATAACAATAAATAATAATAATAATAATAAACCCGCAGGGCAGCATGTGGCGTGCTGTTGGGCAGTAGCGACCCCACGGACCCGATCTCCTGGGAGAATTCTTGTTCCTCATCTCTGGCTTGCCTTTATTGGCCGGCTGGAGTGAACACTGACGAGGTTCAGAGCTCCCACCTCATTCTTGCCTTTATTGGCTGGCTTGAGTGGAGATTCGCAAGAGCAAACGTGCTCGGGGAAAGGAAGTATTCCAGTAAGTGCTCGTAGGGACTTGACCATCTTCCGGGCTCTGGGATTGTTACCTCAACCATCAAATACCTCTCCTCTTCTCAAGCACCTCAGGAAGTGTTGCCCCCTTGTTGTTGCCTCACTATGTGCTAGCGACGGTTTCCGGGGGCCCATTATTGAGTGTGCAAGTCACCCCCTGCCATTTAATCCGTGTAAATACAAACATTGATGCGGCAGGGGCCATAGACCTTCCATAGTTCTTGGTAACCAGTCCATTTAGCGATCCAAATACATAGTCCAACATCTTTGTTTCCATATCCTGCAATAGTCCAACACCAGCCGGAGGTTGTCCTTGGGTGCACCTGCACAGTGTATACAGGGATAATCGTCGGTTGGTACCTCACTCCATCTAAATTGTCTAGGGGCCTCTGCGAGTTGGCTTCGGCCCCTCGTACGCCTTCCAACGGACCGGGATCCCAGAATCCCGAGATATATTAACATATAAAAATAATAATAATAATAATCTGTGGCCCGACTGTCAACCTGACGGATCAACATTTTTTTTCACTGTGTATTTTTCTAGTATTTTTAAAGTCTAATAATGCAAAAATGCTTTATAATATATTTAAACAACAGCAGTGGATTGCCAAAAATTGGTACTGTGATAAAAATCTGCATAATGCAAGACTAGACAAAATAACAGTCGGGCACGACTGCTGCAAAGCACACACCCAACATCTTCGGGTTCGTCGCTCAGCTCCGCCTCGCAGTTGCCGGATCCTGCTCCAGACGTGAGTCCAGTGACACCGGCTGCTGCAGTTGCGTCGAGCTCGAGCGACGAATACTTCTCGCCGCCGACGACACCACTACCAGTACGTTGGCGCGGACGAGGCCGACCACCGGCCAGCTTGGGACTCCGAGGCCCACCGGCCTCTGATAGGGTCCCCGCTACCGGTGGAAGTGTGCGGTGGAAGTGTGCAGTGTGCAGCGCATGAAGTGGACACAAGCTGTCAACGAAAATGTCATGCGCGCATACTATGGGGCTACAGAGGGGGGAACTAACTTGACTGCGTACCGTGGTCGGATGCTGTCTCTGTTTCAGGTGCTTGAACCAGCTATCAACGTGTCGTCGCAACGACTGTCGGACCAAGTGCAGGTCATCTAGCGTAATCATATGCTGGATGCCACCGTACTTGATCGACTTTGCCTGGAATCACGGAATAGCCATGTTACGCCTGCTTCGCCACTGGTCGCGGTGCAACTGCAAAATTTACCTAGTGTTTCACCGCGACCCAACTGCGTTGGTGAAGAGGATGATGACGGGGCTATATCCGTGAGTACTCAATGCAATGCACGATTGAGGAGCGCTTTGGAGGATGCTTTCAGGGAGTATCGCTCTACTCCGCCTGAACTTAGACCACGTTTACCTCGTTTGCCCATGCATAAGAAAAACAAGGCACTGGTGTGTGCTCTAGACTCACAGCTGTCAACATATTTTGATGGCAGCAAAGACCTGGTCGATACCCACTCGATCTTGTACTGTGCAGCTGTAGCGGCTTGTCGTGTAGCTCGTGTTAAGTTTCCTAACAATGACAGAGCTACACGACCAAACCCAGCCGTACCAGCTTGGCAGTACAGGATTGAGCGTCGTATCGGTGAGGCTAGAGCACTCATCGGTAAGCTAATCTGCTTCAGGGAGGGCAATACTCGCCCTCGAGTGATGCGCTTTGTGAAGCGGGCGTTCTCCGGGACGAATGTTAGTCCTCGAGATTATTTGACCCGCGTCACAGAGCGCATCAACTTCCTGAAGCAGAAGATCTGTGCATTGGCAAACCGTATTCGTCGGTACCGGCGGAGGGTGGAGCGGTACACCCAGAATCACACATTCCAAAGCGATGAAAGGTGGGTTTACCTTGGGAGCGACCGGACCAAGGTGTGGCTGACACGCCCTTTCCGGATGATGACGCCATGTCTTCGTTCTGGCGAAACATCTGGTCGGTGCCTCTCAATCACACCGAAGGTGATTGGACTAGGGAGATCGAGCGAGCGTGCGGTCAAATAACAGAAATGGGGGCAATTACCATCAGCCCCCAAGATGTCGCTTGTGCAGTCCGTCCGTTGCCTAACTGGAAATCTCCAGGGCCGGACGGACTGCACAATTTTTGGATCAAGTGGATTCAAAAGTCGCACGCTCGCTTGGCATCTCAGTTCCAGTCAGCCTTAGAGTCAGGGTCGTTGCCCCAGTTCTTAACAACAGGGATAACCCACTTGCTCCATAAATCAGGTAGTACCGCGGAACCCAAAAATTATAGACCGATCACTTGTCTACCGACGGTCTATAAAGTACCCACATCCATTTTGAGAGATAAAATTTACAATCATATTGACACAAACTCGATCTTGTCTGTCTCTCAAAATGGATGTAGGAACGGGTCCCGCGGTACTAAGGAGCTGCTCCTTATCGATATGACCATTAGTCAACAGGTTCGTCGTTCCCGAAGGGATCTGTCGACATGCTGGATAGACTATAAGAAGGCCTATGACTCGGTGCCACATACCTGGCTCAAGAGGGTGCTGGAGTTGTACAAAGTAAATACAACGCTGTGCACCTTCTTGATGTCATGTATGGGGCAGTGGAAAACAGTCCTTCGCTATCCAGGATGTCGACATATCCAGAGGAACAGCGAACCGATAAGGATCGAGCGAGGTATATTCCAGGGCGACAGTTTGAGTCCACTTTGGTTCTGCCTAGCCATGAATCCTCTTAGCACACTGCTGGAGGATTCAGGTATAGGCTATCGATTGAGGAGAGGTGGTCAGGTTATATCTCACCTCCTCTAAATGGATGATACATGATGGCTACTGAAAGTAACTGAAACCTTCAGTAGCGCCATCAGGATGGAATTTGGTGTGGACAAATGTGCGGTCATGCATGTAAAGCGAGGGGAGATTGTGGAATCCGTGGGAACCCAACTCTCGGATTCCATATATCTAAGATCCTTCTCCTCAATCGAAACATACAAGTATTTGGGTATGTCGGAAGCGTTAGGCATCAACACTGCTGACATGAAACGATCGTTGAGGGAGCGCTTCTTTGGCCGCCTGAATAAAGTATTAAAAAGTCTTTTATCAGGCGGAAACAAGGTGCGCGCCTTCAACGGTTGGGTCATGCCGGTTTTGATGTACTCTTTCGGCATACTCAAATGGACTCAGACGGAACTTGACGCCCTGGATAGACGGGTCCGCACACTGCTGACCGCAAATCGAATGCATCACCCAAGGTCATCGGTGATGAGACTGTATATCCCACGGAAGTGCGGAGGTCGAGGTTTCTTGAATGCTAAGACCCTGCACAACCGTGAGGTATGCAGTCTCAGGGAATAATTCCTAGAAGCCGACGTGGGGATGCACCGAGATGTGGTCTCAGTGGACAAGAGTCTCACCCCGCTCTCCTTGGCTAACGAGAACTGGCGCAAACCTAAAGTATTAGATACGGATGACCGCAGGGAGGTATGGCAAAGCAAGGAGCTTCACGGACGCTTTTATCGAGTTCTACATGGACCCGATGTAGACTTCTTAGCGTCTGTATCCTGGTTACGATTCGGAAATCTATTTGGAGAAACCGAAGGTTTTGTCTTTGCAATTATGGACGAAGTTATGATGACGAACAACTACCGGAAATATATTGTGAAGGATGGCACGGTTGACATCTGTCGGGCATGCCACCGTCCGGGGGAATCAATCCAACACATTATTTCTGGCTGTTCTCGTCTGGCTAATGGAGACTACTTGCATAGGCACAACCTTGTAGCCAGGATTATCCACCAGCAACTTGCTCAGAAATACAGTCTTGTGGAATCAGAAGTACCGTACTATAAGTATGTGCCCGACCCAGTTCTCCAAAATGGCAATATCACATTGTATTGGGATCGATCTATCATCACTGATAGGACTATTGTTGCTAATAAGCCAGACATAGTGGTGATAGATCGATCAGAGCGTCGCACAATGATTATTGATGTGGCAGTCCCGCATGACGAGAACCTCGTGAAAGCTGAACAAGATAAGCAGATTAAATATCTTGACCTGGCTCGCGAGGTTGTCGAGATGTGGGATGTGGATACAGCAGTCATTGTGCCGATAGTCGTGACGGCAAATGGCATAATAGCCAAGAGCCTCGACCAACACCTAAAGAGGCTCTCGTTAGGCAGCTGGATCAAGGGCTTGATCCAGAAGGCGGTATTACTGGACACGGCACGTATAGTGAGGAGGTTCCTCTAATTTATATGTATGTAAAACGAAATAAACGAAATAATAATAATATTAATAATAAACGGCAACACCGTATCAACAGGACGTCATACATTTCAATCAGATACAGTTTAAATAGTAAACATAATTTTGACCCCATTTTATTATAAGTTTCCAGTTTTACAGTGAATTCAAACCTACAAAATCTCAAAAATCATCAAAAAGAGACTATAAAATAGCAAAATGCAAAAATTTTATCAAAAACTACAGAAGAGGAGGTGACATGACAGATGTCATCTCCGAAAAACAATAACTCAAAAAATGAAAAATCCATGACGAAATGTTGACCAGAGCCGCAGCACGGAATGCACGCCCACCACCACCGGACTCCTCGCTCAGCTCCGCCTCGCCGCCGCCGGTACCCAGCCCCACTGCGGGCGCTGTGACTACACCGGCCGTGGCAGTTGCGTCGAGCTCGAGCGACGAGTACTTCTCTCCGCCCACGACGCCACCACCTGCTCGTCGACGGAGAGGACGCCGGCCGCCGGACGGCTTAGGACCTCGAGGCCCACCGGCCTCTGCTAGGGTCCCAGCTCCCGGCGGAAGTGTGCAGCGCATGAGATGGACAAGATCCATCAACGAGAATGTCATGCGCTCATACTATGGGGCTACAGAGGGGGGAAATAATCTGACCGCGTACCGTGTTCGGATGCTCTCTCTTTTTCAGGTGCTTGAGCCAGCTGTCAACGTTTCAACCCAACGACTATCGGATCAGGTGCGGGTCATCCAGCGTAATCATATGTTGGATGACACTGTACTTGATCGCCTTCGAAATGAAATGCTGAGTAGTCATGTCATCGCACCTCCGTTGCAGACTACTGTGGTCCCACCACAGTACGTCACAAGTCAAGCTGACGAGGGGAGTGATGACAGGGCTACAAACGTAAGTACCCAGTGCAATGAGGAATTGAGGATTGCTTTGGAGAGTGCGATTCGAGAATATCGGTCCATGCCACCAGAACTCAGGCCACGTTTGCCTCGTTTGCCCATGCATAACAAAAATAGGGCGCTGGTGGCGGCTCTGGATTCGCAGTTGTCAAATTATTTTGACGACTGTGAAGACCTCACTGATACTCATGCAATTCTGTACTGCGCGGCTGTAGCGGCATGTCGTGCAGCTCACGTCAAAGGATAATGCCCAAAAATATATGGAGCAAAAACCCAGAATCGATTAAAACGATTTATGTGTGGCAAGGTAGAGTATACATACTATATCCCAAATCCAATAATAGTTTTCGATTAAACCATCACCAAGTAATACAAAAATCGTACCTGATTGACTAAACTTTTAAAAATCTATGATATTTAAAGCAGTTTTACAAACGATATTGTGACGAATTGTACGTAATATTGAGAGAGATTTGAGAGTAAAGAACATTATACGTATCTACTGATTATACAGGGTGTCCAAGAACCTGGCGTCCAACTGGATTCCCACGATGCCCCAAGTTCTAACAGTACTCAGAAAAATATTTTAAAAAATCCACCCCATGTACTTACAGAATTATACTGATTTCAAAAAAAAAAGGGGAAATGAGCACCCTGTGACATACTTTTGAATGCTGTGACTGCTAATGCTGATAATTTCGATATTTCTTGGAGGTTTTGTAATCTAGGGTATTGCTGTGTCTAAATAGAATGTAAAAATAAAGTACTTATTGTACCATTTTAAAATAAAATATTATTTTAACTAAAGGTGATATGGAAAACTATTGAATTTCGCAACTTTGACCGACTGTAGTGTAAAAAAAATGTACCAAAATAGTGTGGCAAGTGACGACAAATTTTGACGCGTTTATTCCTCTTTTTAAAAAGGTATAATACTTACACATTAATTTGAAAAAAAAAATTTTTGATAATATTTTTACTCAACAACCCAATTTTTACGATGTCTTACAGAATTCTTAGAAAGAAAAATTTACGACGAATTGAATCTAACCTCTAAAGAATTACTATTGTATGCTCATAAAAATAACAACAGGCCTCTCAAAAAACATGTTAGACCGTAAGGGACGGTATGTGCATGCATCTCACCATAGTGATTCGTTATTACAACAGGAGGGAGCAAGACAGAAACTATCTTTGCGATTTGCTGGTTCTTCTTTATGGTACCCCATTATTCAGGTAAGAGTGAGGGAGAAAAAGGTTAGAGGTGCGAGTGAGATAGATAGTGACGCTATCTGGGATCGTGCTATTTAGGATAACAGTACGGTCAGTACGCGTCACTGCCTCCTGCCGTTACTACGCACCTCTCTCTTATTGTTACCATTGATCACGTACTACGATTTAAAGCTTTGTTTATTGGACTCGATTACTCTTTGTGCTCTGGACTTTGAAACGAACTCTTTACGACGACCTTTGCCTGTGTTTGGACAGTTTGTGTTTTGTGTGTGCTACCATGGCGACCTACACTCCGCAAGAATACGCAAATATGCACTACATTTATGGAGAATGTAGAGGTAATGGACGAGCTGCAGCGAGACTTTACAGAGAAAGGTATCCGAGGGCTACGCGATATCCCGACCATCGAGTTTTCATTAATGTGCACAGATCACTATGTGACGGGCGGTTCCCCAATCAAGTAGCTGGTGAAGGACGACCCGTAAATGACTTCATACGCGATGAAGTTTTAGAGGCGGTGTCGGCAAATCCAAGCATCTCTGTGCGAGGAATAGAAGCTGATACGGGGATACCGAAGAGCACAGCACACAGTATTCTCCAAAAAGAAGAATATCATCCGTACCACGTACAGGAGTGCAAAGTCTTTTACCTCGAGACTATCCGAGCCGAGTCGCGTTTTATGAAACAATCCTGCAAAAACATCGAGAAGACGAAAACTTTATCGACAAAATTTTGTGGTCAGATGAATCAACATTTAAGAAGGATGGCTACATGAACCTACACAACTTGCACGAGTGGCATGTGGAAAATCCGCACTTGATGCGAGAAGATAGATCCCAGTACCGGTTCAAAGTGAACATGTGGACCGGTATTCTCTGTGGGAATATTATTGGTCCATTTGAGATGCCCGAGAATTTGACTGGCGAATCATATTTAAATTTTCTTCAAAATGATTTGCCAAACTTACTAGAAGAGACCCCACCAGATATGTGGTTCCAACACGACGGCTGTCCAGCACATTTTCGCGTATCCGTTAGAGAGTTTTTGGACGAGCAATACCCGAACAGGTGGATTGGGCGATCAGGAACAATCCCGTGGCCAGCCCGCTCACCTGACTTAAATCCGCTGGATTTTTTTTTCTGGGGAACTATGAAGGAGCTCGTTTATGCGAAGCCCATTAATGACATCGCTGACCTTCGTGAGAAGATAACACAAGCAGTGCAGGTGATACGTCAAAAAAGTTACTCGCGAAACATAAAGCGGTCCATTTTAAGGAGAGTGAGAGCTTGTATTGCCGCAGGTGGTCAACATTTTGAACATTTATTGTAATAAAATATCTTTAAACTAACATTCTTTGCTTTTATTCTACTGGGAACCCATCTACCTGTGTGTATTTCCTTCTTGCTCACTCTTGGAACCGAAGTAAATAATAGTAGTAACATAACAGTTTCTAAGATAAGAAAGGGTCCGACAGTTACCGTTAGTAGGTAGGCACTTCGTAAAAATTGGGTTGTTGAGTAAAAATATTATCAAAATTTTTTTTTTCAAATTAATGTGTAAGTATTATACCTTTTTAAAAAGAGGAATAAACGCGTCAAAATTTGACGTCACTTGCCATACTATTTTGGTACATTTTTTTTACACTACAGTCGGTCAAAGTTGCGAAATTCAATAGTTTTCCATATCACCTTTAGTTAAAATAATATTTTATTTTAAAATGGTACAATAAGTACTTTATTTTTACATTCTATTTAGACACAGCAATACCCTAGATTACAAAACCTCCAAGAAATATCGAAATTATCAGCATTAGCAGTCACAGCATTCAAAAGTATGTCACAGGGTGCTCATTTCCCCTTTTTTTTTGAAATCAGTATAATTCTGTAAGTACATGGGGTGGATTTTTTAAAATATTTTTCTGAGTACTGTTAGAACTTGGGGCATCGTGGGAATCCAGTTGGACGCCAGGTTCTTGGACACCCTGTATATATGTATATAAATATAAAATATTATTGATATACATATAAAAGTGATTGCGGGTTATTATATGGCTATTAACTTAATAAATGAAAACAACTGAATAGTTATATGGTACGTTGTTTTATTGATTTTAAAAATGTTACATATTTTCTAAATCTAGGAGAACGCTATCAAAAAAAGCCGCTGGCTGTTGAAGCCCTTCGTGTCTTGCAAATGCAAGGTAGTATAACATGCTTATTATATGAGCACAACTGCCTAAAGTTCGACGACCATGAATGCATGAACAAACGTATTCTACAATTGCGTCTCTGCTGTTGTGACCCGGTGTGTACATGATGTATGTATAGTACGTTCTGGATCGAACATGCCGCGACTGTATGCGTCCTCTTAATAAAGTTTTCTCACCTAAGTCACCAATATTAATGTAATGAGGATATCGGTACACATCTATTTCGTAAGTGCCGTTCTCTCTTACATGCTCCCAACAGTACGACCGTGCTATCTTTAAATGGTAAGTGCCTGCAGCGAACAAAATCAATTCGTGGTATGAAAGTCTTGGAAAATCTTTTAGGTTTGGGGGGTTTGCTTGTAATCTCTCAAACGCTACTCTTTATATTTATTTATATTTAAAATACAAGTGACAATGTCTCTCTCTCTGACTCATATTTTGTTGTTCCACATAATCTGCCAACAGGTTCGGTTTATGCATGTTGGTATTAATTATGTTGATGAACGCGTCAGAATATTGGCTGTCAGCATAAGGTTCTTGGAATGCGTTTATAAGAGCTGCGGTAATTCTGAAATCGGTCATGGCAAATGCAACATGATGCTGTCTTCGTGCCAGTGAACGGTCACAACTAACACAATGGTTATTTCTATCCATATTCAGTCCACAAAGCACAAATCGGTGTCCATAAATGAAAGCCAAGTTCGTCACAATAAACAGATTCAGTACCTAAAGGGAAATGCAAGTGGTCGTCGTAAAAATAGAAATGAGATAATTAAAAGTAATACGGTCGCAACGAAAGCTTACGAGGGACTGCGTGCGGGACAGGGTCGGTCACGGTTTCGCTACCTGGATAACAACAATGGCGCGAAGACTTATACATCTGCTATCTCTTTCGTTCTCGTAAATGTAATTCCTTATCTATATTCTCCATCTCTTTCACGAGTGAGCAACAAACACAGTAACAAAACAATAAAACAGTTATTCAACGCGACTTGTTACACAGAATTGTTATATGCTGCCGGGCTGTTTGGTTATGGTTTTATGCAAAACGAATAGCGTATTTATGACCTCTTACTTAAGGTCTATTTTGATGTTCATAAATTATTTTAATCGACTCTGGGTTTTTTTTGGGCATCCTCCTTTGCTAGTGACTCTAGAGCTACACGACCAAAACCAGCCGTACCAGCCTGGCAGTGCAGAATTGAGCGACGTATTGGTGGGGGCGCGCATCACTCGTCCTAGAGTGATGCGCTTTGTGAGACGGGCGTTCTCAGGGACTGATACCAGCCCTCAGGATTATATGTCCCGTGTCACAGAGCGCATAGACTTCCTGAAGCAGAAAGTGTATGCATGGGCAAGCCGTATTCGTAGGTATAAGCGGCGAGTGGACCGATACACTCAGAATCGCATGTGAATCTGGATTGAGGGCCCATTTTTTGAACTCTTCGTACCGAAATAAGATTTATAGAGAAATTAGTTAAAAATAGTAAAAACTTAAAGCAAAGGGTCATAAATTTCTTAAACGTGAATTAAAACTGTTATGATGAAATAACTTGGGCCCTCAATCCAGACGCCTGCATAAAGTGGCATAGCCTAAATCTCAGTAAATACTATCTCTGGGTTAGTAATTTTTGTTTATGAATTTAGTTAAGGATTTCTTAAATATTTTAAGAAATTCCCAAATCTGTAAAATATAACATTACCGATTTATGGCGGCATATAATAGGGCCCTCACTTCATTATTGTTTGTACTGAGGAATCTGCAAAACATGAATATATCTGAAGAAATACATAAATACGACTTTAACATGTTTTACTTACATACCTATGTGAATTAGTTAAAAAGAAATAAGGACACAAAACTTAATTGATAAGAAGTAAATGAAGGTCGAATTTTACTAAAAAGTCTGAACTGAGAGCCCAATATTTTCGGCTTTATTGACTAGGCTCAACCTCATAGATTAACGCAAATTAGAATAAAAGTTTTAACTATTTCTTAATTAAATTGTAACATATTGTTCGTTCTTCTAAATGTCATACTTTAAGAGAAAATTGATTTTCAAGTTTTTGTAAGAGAATTATTTGTAGAGTGACCATAATGTTCAAAGTATCTGTACATTTTGTAAAGTGCATTCGGCAAGTCATAATTTGCAGCTAAAGGAACTATATACCTACTAATTACAATTTGGATTTCCTTATTTTTAATGTAATTTCTATTTATGTGATGTTTCTCTTTAAGGTAATACTATGGGCCAAGTTGCCTAAACCAAATAAAAAAAATATAGTAAAAAAAAACTAAAAACGAAAATGGAAATGATTTTTTTTTGATCAGCGATATAGTTGCACTCATCACTAAAAATTACTTCGCTCTCTCGCAATTTCGTATTTTTAGGATATAAGACTATTTTAAGGTAACATTTATGTGAAGTAAATATTTTTTTATACTTATACCGATCGTGTTTTATTTATCACAATGAATTTGTTTGATCTGGTGCTACAGTGATCCATAGATACGATGACTACTTACATGTATAACATACTACTAGTCGGTTAGTTTGCCTTTCATTTTATGCAAACACTGTTGAAGCTAAATAAATGTTCTAGTTTTATTTATTTTTATAGAAATGCATTAAAAATTAGGAAAGTCAAATTGTAATTAGTAGGTATATAGTACTTTTAGCTGCAAATATTATGACTTTCCAAATGCACTTTACAAAATGGACAGGTACTTACTTTGAACATTATGGTCACCCTACAAATAATTATCTTACAAAAAGTTGAAAATCAATTTTCTCTTAAAGTATGACATTTAGAAGAACGAACAATATGTTACAATTTAATTAAGAAATAGTTAAAACTTTTATTCTAATTTGTGTTAATCTATGAGGTTGAGCCTAGTCAATAAAGCCGAAAATATTGGGCTCTCAGTTCAGACTTTTTAGTAAAATTCGACCTTCATTTACTTCTTAACAATTAAGTTTTGTGTCCTTATTTCTTTTTAACTAATTCACATAGGTATGTAAGTAAAACATGATAAAGTCGTATTTATGTATTTCTTCAGATATATTCATGTTTTGCAGATTCCTCAGTACAGATTTGGGAATTTCTTAAAATATTTAAGAAATTCTTAACTAAATTCTTAAACAAAAATTATTAACCCAGAGATAGTACTTACTGAGATTTAAGCTATACCACTTTATGCAGGCGTCTGGATTGAGAGCCCAAGTTATTTCATCATAACAGTTTTAATTCACGTTTAAGAAATTTATGACCCTTTGCTTTAAGTTTTTACTATTTCTAACTAATTTCCCTATAAATCTTATTTCGGTATGCAAGGGTTCAAAAAATGGGCCCTCAATCCAGATGCACATCAGAATCGCACCTTCCAGAGTGATGAAAGGTGGGTTTATAGGGCTTGGGAGCGACCGATCCAAGGTGTGGCTGTCACGCATCTGCCGGATAATGAAACCATGTGTTCTTTTTGGCGCAGTATCTGGTCGGTGCCTGTCAGTCACACCGAAGGGGATTGGGCTCGAGAAGTCGAGCGAGCCTGCGATCCAATACCAGAAATGGGGGCTATTACCATCTGCCCCCAAGACGTAGCTCGTTCAGTCCGTCCATTGCCCAATTGGAAGTCTCCAGGGCCGGATGGGCTGCACAACTTCTGGATCAAATGGTTCATTGGATCGCATTCTCGCTTGGGGGCTCAGTACCAGACGGCTTTGGAGTCTGGTTCGCTACCCCAGTTCCTAACAACAGGAATTACCCACCTGCTCCACAAATCAGGTAGTACCGCGGAACCCAAAAATTATAGACCAATCACGTGTTTGCCGACGGTTTATAAAGTTCTTACATCCATTTTGAGAGCTAAAATTTACAATCATATTGACACCAACTCCATCATGTCTGTCTCTCAAAATGGATGTAGGAATGGGTCTCGCGGTACTAAGGAGCTACTCCTCATTGATATGGCCATTAGCCAACAGGTTCGTCGTTCCCGAAAGGATCTGTCGACATGTTGGATAGATTATAAGAAGGCCTATGACTCGGTGCCACATACATGGCTCAAGAGGGTGCTGGAGTTGTATAAAGTTGATGCAACTTTGCGCACCCTCCTGATTTCATGTATGGGGCAGTGGAGGACGGTCCTTCGCTATCCAGGATGTCGAAATATTCAAAGGAACAGCGAACCGATAAGGATCGAGCGAGGCATATTTCAGGGTGATAGTTTGAGTCCACTTTGGTTCTGCTTAGCCCTGAATCCTCTGAGCACACTGCTTGAAGATTCAGGTATAGGCTATCGGTTGAGGAGAGGTGGTCAGGTTATATCTCACCTCCTTTACATGGATTACCTTAAACTCTTTGCCCACAACAATTTGCAACTGATGGAACTACTGAAGGTAACTGAAACCTTCAGTAGCGCCATCAGGATGGAATTTGGTATGGACAAATGTGCGGTCATGCATGTAAAGCGAGGGGAGATTGTGGAATCCGCGGGAACCCAACTCTCGGCTTCCATAAACCTCCGAGCCCTCTCCGCATCCGAAACCTATAAGTATTTGGGTATGTCGGAAGCGTTGGGCATCAATGTTACTGACATGAAGCAATCGCTGAAGGAGCGCTTCTTTGGCCGCCTGAAGAAAGTATTTAATAGTCTTCTATCAGGCGGAAACAAGGTGCGCGCCTTCAACGGTTGGGTCATGCCGGTTTTGATGTACTCTTTCGGCATACTCAAATGGACTCAAACCGAACTTGACGCCCTGGATAGGAGGGTCCGTACGCTGCTGACTGCATATCGAATGCATCACCCACGGTCATCGGTAATGAGGCTGTATATCCCGCGAAAGTGTGGAGGTCAAGGCTTTTTAAATGCTAAGACTCTCCACAATCGCGAGATATGCAGTCTCAGGGAATATTTCCTACAAACCGACGTGGGGATGCATCGAGATGTGGTCGCGGTTGACAAGGGCCTCACCCCGCTCTCCTTGGCTAACGAGAACTGGTGCAAACCTGTAATACTTGACACTAATGACCGCATGGAAGTATGGCAGAGTAAGGAGCTCCACGGACGCTTTTTCCGGGTACTACATGGACCCGATGTAGATATACTAGCGTCTGTAGCTTGGCTGCGTTTCGGTGACCTGTTTGGGGAAACCGAAGCTTTTGTCTGTGCAATTATGGACGAAGTTATGATGACGAACAATTACCGGAGATTTATTGTGAAAGACGGCACGGTTGACATCTGTCGGGCATGCCACCGTCCAGGAGAATCAATTAGGCACATAATCTCCGGGTGTTCTCGTCTAGCTAACGAAGAATACTTGCATAGACACAACCTAGTAGCCAGGATTATCCATCAGCAACTTGCTCTTTAATACAGCCTTGTGGAATCGGAAGTGCCGTAATACAGGTATGTGCCCGACCCAGTTCTCGAAAATGGAAATATCACATTGTACTGGGATCAATCCATCATCACTGACAGGACTATTGTCACAAATAAGCCTGATATAGTGGTGGTGGATCGAGTAGAGCGGCGTACAATGATTGTTGACATAACGGTTCCGCATGACGAGAACCTCGTGAAAGCCGAGAAAGATAAACAGATCAAGTATCTTGACTTGGCTCGCGAGGTTGTCGACATGTGGGATGTGGATTCAGCGATCATTGTGCCGATAGTCGTCACAGCCAATGGGTTGATAGCCAAGAGCCTCGACCAACATCTAAGGAGGCTCTCGTTAGACAGCTGGGTCAAGGGCTTGATTCAGAAAGCGGTACTTTTGGACACGGCTCGCATCGTCAGGAGGTTCCTCTCTCTGGAGCCCTGACCGCCGGTAGCTTGGACCCTGTTCCCGATACCGGTGGGCTACTATTTTTTATATTTTTAAATGTTTTTTTAATTTTATATTCTAATATTTAGAAATATAATTTATAAGTTTGTTAAAATGAATAAAGGGAATATTAATAATATTCCACAACTATCACACAACGCCATCTAGTCCCAAGCTAAGCAGAGCTTGTGTTATGGGTACTAGACAACTGATAAACATACTTATATATTTCTAAATACATACATATTATAGATATACAAGATTATTTTTAGTATATGCGAAACCTGAATATAGTTTGTTCAGAATCAGTAACTGAATCGATTCCAATATTTTTTACACCATGTTATATTTTGTACCAAAAATATTTAATTACGCTTCCAAGTCGCGGGCCTTAGTGTTTTGTTTCGATTTTAAAATTATCATGTCTTTCTCATATTCAAACGTCCATTACACGGAGATGGTACGTACACTAGCTGTTTGTGGTGATCTGCATATGTTTTTGCGTGGACAACCAGGTAACTTATCAAGGTTATAACTTTGTCATTATTAATGATACAGTTTTGAATTTTTTTTCATAGATTCTTTACATAAAAATACTAGACCCGTGTTTCGGGTTTCGCATAAACAAAAATTAATGTTGTATTACACCCAGACACAGAACAAAATGATCGTGCTCATCACACAAACATTTGTCCTGGGTGGGAATCGAACCCACGACCTTCGGCATAGCAGTCAGGGTCACTAACCACTAGACCAACAGGCCTGTCTATTTCGTGGGGTTCAGCCAGCGTTCGCAAAGTAAGCGCAAAAAATTGAGTTAATTTATGACATCACATTAGAAACCTCTAAAATTATCAGCGTTTCTTTACTATGTTATGTATGTTATATACATATAAACCTTTCTGTTGAATCACTCTATCTATTAAAAAAACCCGCATCAAAATCCGTTGCGTAGTTTTAAAGATATAACCATACATAGGGACAGACAGACAGCGAAGTGACTTTATTTTATAATATGTAATGATAATGATGATGATGATGAAATGATTACAAAAAGAAAACTAAGTGTGCTTAGAAATGTTGTCTGTCGATGTTAATTGTACCAAATTGTAGCAAATTTGTTGTAGAACAATAATCAGTAAAATCACAAAATGCCATATTTTCACCCGATTTTACAAAAACGCAAATAACTCGGAAACGAAATGCCGACTATGCGCGGAACGCCGCATATTTTTTTAAGAACAAAGTTTCTACTTACCATTTTTATTACATTTAATCGCAATTTCATCCCATATTTTGGCTCGCCTGTTTTTACTTTTAAAATAGGGGCTATTCGGATCATACAAGTCAGGTTGTTCAGAGATCAATTCTACAAATTGTAGAGCACTTTTTAGGTTGAACCTGATCATGATAAACCGTCACAAATACGCTTCACACAAGAGCGAGTATGTAGGTACGCTCTGCACAGCAAACTAATACGCAATAGATCGAAGAATAGTGATTTAGAACACTGGAAGTAGGAAATATCCTAGGCTAGGCTATGAATATAATTGACTCATGATAGAAACAATACAATGTAAAGCATATTACTAAAGCACAGAATGATAACACCCGAGTGTTTAAAACGTCAAATAGTAGGTATTGCTGTCGACAATATTATTAATTGTCATCAATCCCTGCTGCAGATAATAGCAGGAGCAGCTATTATGTGCTAGAATAGTTATAGTAGTTAGCAAAATATTATGTGCTACAATAGAATTTTAAGTATAGCGTTTTCTTTCTATAGATATCACTGTATGAATATTTTATGAGCGTTAAATAGTTTAAAATCAAAATTCTTTCTCTATCATCTAAAAAACAATTGACAAGGATATCTAGAACCACTGATATTTATAACTCAATGACTAGAACGATGTTTTAAATTCGTGTGAAGGCTGTGCTAGTAGCCGCGGTGCTAATAGAGCGTGAAGTATTGATGTGTAATATGGAACTTGCCGATGACGAAATGTTAATAGGCCTGCAGGGCTATCTAACATATCAAGGGCGAGAAAGCTATCTCTCACGATTTGTCGCGTCAATTCTGACATAAGTATGTCATATCTTTTCTATATATTACTACGTGAAGCGAAAACTTTGGATCCCTTTTTACGAAAATTGGGCGGACGGAGGAGAATGAAATTTCGCACATTTATAGTTTATACAGAGAAGAAGTGACGAATGCTAATATTTTTTTTTTAATTATGCGTAAAAATATATTATTTTCAATAAATAACACGTTACACACACTACTATTAATTACCGTGTATTTAATACACGCATGCATAGATATTCTTTTGTTTATGGTCCAATCGAGAATATCTGTCTTTATTTTGTGTCTATAGTGTTATAGTTAGGGAGCTGGCGAGCATTTCGGTATATGATTTGCATACGTTTCACGTCGAGGTGGATTGCAGTTTAAATCATTACGAATCGATTTGGTCCAATCAATTAAGGTCCTATGTCGCTGCGTTTTCGCGTTACAGCGGATTGAAGTTGCTTAAAAAAATCGGGGTATTAAATCATTTGCACATGTATGCCTCTAGAGTTCATGGTCACAATCATCTTGGAAACGAAGAAAATCGAAGAGGCAGACATACAGGACTCGGCATTATCATGGGAAGGAGTTGTAAAAATTTTAAAAAAAAGCTCTACTAAGTCATTTGCACGCGGTTCTCATTGCGCCCATTCGATTCACTATGACTCTGTGGATTCGAAAAAACATGTGGCAGACTCTTTGCTCACTGATTTTCAGCTGTATAACTGTTTGAAATTCACGGAATCAAGGGAAAGCGGGTATTATATGGGATTATTGTTATTCTTTATAGTTTTATTCTTATAATTTTGTTTAATATTATCCTCTAAACTCACGGTAACGATTAAACTTCTGGAGCTGAAATCTATGCAATCATATTTTTTCTCAATGCCAACCAAAAACGAAATGCGCTTGGAACTTTAATTATAAAGTAATTTTTTAAATTGCATGCTTGATTGTAATCTGAATAGGATTAGGATCTGGATAGGAACAGTCTTTAACTTTTTTTAATCACGTTTTATTTGTGTAAAATATGTAGATTTTGAACCAAGACGTGTAACAGTGCCTGAGAGCGAGAGAAAGGAAAACCACAAAACGGAAAAGGGCGGAACGGAAAAGGTCGGAACTGAGTTATACCGACCACACTCATATTCCCAAATAAAAGAGAGACACCACGAAAGGAACTATGGGGATATTTTATACCTGCTTGGTTTAGCGCGAGCGTCGGGTTGAAAAAAAAAATCAAATGGTCTGCCTTTGGAATATCAGAGGCCTGAACGTCTGCCTCATCGATTTTCTTGGTTTTCATAAGGAATTCAAACATCAGTCCAAGAGGTAGACGTGTGCGCATAATATAGCACACCTTTTTTTTACATTTTTGGAGCACTGTCAATAGACAACGCAGAGGCAAAATGTTGGCAGACTATTTTTCCGTGGTTCTTCTCTTTGTTTTTAATCAAACAATTCAAATCTGCCAAGTGTGCACTTCATATAGAGTTTTTTTTTTTTTTTTATCATAAAAATAAATGTAAAAAATGAATACTACGAAAGTCAGAGCCCTGGATGTCTGCCTTTTCGATTCTTTGTATTTTCAGGATGACTGTGATCATCAGCCCCAGAGGCAGACGTGTGCGCATAATATAGCACACCTTTTTTTTTAAACATTGTTGTAACGCTGTAAATTTACAACGCAGCGCCACCATGGTGGCAGACGAGGTCCTTGATGTTTCTTAGGCTATAATTATCACTATTTATAACGTCTGCCTTGTGTGCTATTCGTATCGACATTTTGGTCGCCAGCTCCCTAACTATTACTGAATGTCAGGTATAACCATAGGTAATAAATTAATTTTATAGATATATAACCTATTTCATTTTTAAAATCTATGATCATCTCGAGAATATTTGTTTTTAATACTATTTGTATATAGGTCTATAGTGTTACTGAATCTCAAATATAATCATATTTTTTATATATGTTTTTTTCATTTAATAATGTATTTCTATTCAAATGAAGTACGGTCGAATTTCGACCAATGGGCGATCACTAGTCATCATAATGGCTTCAAGTCCGTTCAAAGTTATTTTAAATCTGACACCAACAACCCAAAAACAACCTTATCAAAACGACAATAAATACCACTATTTTATTGTAACTTGGTGGCAGCATCCCAGAAACAACCTTATTGAAACGAGACCAAAAATCACTTTGATTTTGAAAGTGACGCAAAGTCGGAGGTAAAATAACTGTGAGGAACTGTAACATGAACACCCAAGCAAAAAAAGGCAGCAAATAGAGAACATTACTGTTCTCTATTTTGTCACGAAGTTCTTGTATCCTCGTGTCAGCTGCATCGGATTCGTAATCACGAAAGGCTTCGGAAGCTTGAAAGCTTGTTTGTGCTTCTTTGAAGTGAACATTTTCGTTAATAAAAAAAAACAATTTTATCGTACCTACGTCGATAAGTCCATGCGATAAGCCTGATATATAACTGTCGATATTCATAAAATTTTCTCCTTTAGGATATGGTAATCGGTTTAAAGAATTTATTTCCCATAAGAACTTACAGTCCACTTATAATGAGATACAAAGTAATATGGTAATACAGTACAATACAGTTTTCTCTAGAGTGTTAGAAGTTACAATTTACATACATGTTTCTTAAGCTTAGTTTTAAATGTGTTTATGTTATAGCATTCTTTTATGTCGTCCGGCAAATCATTAAACAGCTGTGCTCCTTCGGACAGTATGGTTTTTTTACCATAATTAGTGCGTACGCTGATAACTTCAAGCTCAGACCAAATAAAAAAGGTAGACGGCGCGTACGCCAACAAAAGCGTTCGAAAAGTGAAGCACCATTTAGAGAATTGTGTGCGTAACCTTAGTGTCGCAACACTTGTATTGCGTCTGTGTGCGAAGGAAAAAATGTTGCCACCAAAAACTTTTTTCCTCATTTCTGATTAAATAATTGTGATTTTTTATGACATAGAAATACTTTTAAATAAAACACTTTTTACGATTGGGTACTTTTAATAAAAATAAAAGAGACAAATTTTAAAAACCTTTGAGTTGCATTAATTTCCGGTAATACTGCCTTTTTTATCCCGACTTCTGGATATAGTATCTAGTTTTTAAATATGGTGGAATCTTATATTTATACATGTTTCAACAACAGTACGTATTAAATTTACTTTGTGATCCATGCCGGCGAAATTGTGTTCGTTTTCCAAATCAAAAATAAATATATTTTGCCCATATAAAAGTTTTTAAAATTTGAGAAACGACATATAAATGTTGTCTCTCTGACTTTATTATTATGTCATCTTTGATGATTCTTTTTATTACGATTTCACAAGCGGAACAAATTGCAAAAATATCTTTTGACGGAAAATGTAAACCACCTTTGTCCCTGACCGTAATTAACTTATGAAAATAAAGTCTCTTAGTGGATAAAAGTCTCAAGATACAAGATTCACATTTTAACTTTTTTGATAAGTAATGTACGACAGCACCAGCAATATAACCAACTAGCTTTTGCTCGCGACTTCGTCGGCGTAGAGTTCGGTTATATCGTAGCGTAACGTAGCTTTGGCGAACGCTAAGAAAGGAAGTAGAATTGCACGGGCGAAGCCGCGGCCAGAAGCTATTGTTTATTCACTTTATATTAGTTCGAAAAAACACAACGTTACCGCGTTCTAAAACGATACCAACGCGATCTATTGGTAGCGATTGGAACTTATAAGTAGGTTCTTAGGCTTATTTCTTTTGGTTTTGCCATTTTATTAATTTGAAAAAAAAAATTGGTTTCGTTGTTTATTTTCATTGCTTTTTTTTTTGTTTAGGTGTAATTTTGTGCATTTTTTTTTTTGTATAAATCTTCTTGTCTATTTTGTTTTATGTTTATGTGCAATTTTTGTGAAATAGTTGTTGTTTTCGTACTCGGCGACCCGATAAACCATAAAAAACGTCAACGTTTTCAGAAAAGGCAATATCAATAGCATTGCCAGGTTGGTCAATAAGAACCAAAAAAGAATATTGATCGAATATTAGAAGGTACAAAAGTGTACAAAACATATAACATAGTCTAATAGCAACATGGGTTCATCCTTGTTTTGGTATTGTATGTTTCATCACACGACGCAGCCCACATTTAGTAACATACAAATCATTATCTGTAAAATGTGTGGAACACACAACACTAAATTTTGATGGCAACCAAGTTTCGTTATTTCGGCTAAACCTAATAATCTCAATCTAATTTTGTTTCCACTTTAGGTCTCTTGGGAAACTAAAATAATAAAAACACTTTGTTTTCAAATGCAACAAATGAAAAGGTTGAGAAATAAATTAATCCAAAACTATATTTTACATAAAACCGTTTTATATTGTACTTGTATATAGAAATAATTATCCTAATAATCACATACTTATAGCTTATCGTATTGTATTCATGTTATATTACAAAATATTTAAAACCGAGTAATTTATTAATGCTTACTCTGTTTATTTGACGTCGAAAATAGATAATAATAATTTTCGTAGTAATTAAAAAGATTTAACCAATACACAAACAATTTTAAAATTAATAATTCTTAAACTACCTGCATTTCGGGGAGTTTTGTTTACGGATATACTGGTCACACCGAAGATATTATGCGAGGTTTCGTGTTCCAAAAACGTATTACGAAATATTTTTGTATTTTTATTTCAAATTAAACAAAATGAAACACTTACTTGTGAAAAGTTATCCCACATGGATTTTTTTGTATTACAGAATTGTTTTTACAAGTTTTTACGACACAGGAAGGCATGTTACAATAATTACCAATTTTAGGGTTATGACGTGTAGCGTATTCGGTGTCGCGCGACGCACTGGAACACGATCGGCTTCCTATTTCTAATTTGGCTTCCTTTACCCTGCTTCACTGCGAGAGCGCGGCGCTCCGTCTACCTTTTTTATTTGGTCTGAGACTTCAAGTTTGTTTTTGTATCTGTTTCTCAGATTATATGACATTGTTTTTTTTTAGCTGTATGTTGGTTTGTATTGAGTTAGTGGTTATGTTTTTAACAAGAATGCAAGTGTAGTAAATGTATAGCTGTCTAATATTTAGTAGTCCCGTTTTTTCGTAAACCGTCTTTGTAGGAGTGAGATAGTGATAATGGAACAGAGTTTTAATTATTTTATTTTGAACTCTTTGAAGTGAATTTAAATTAGTTACTGCTGCAGATCCCCACATCTCAATTAAGTATTCTAAATGCGATTTGACTAACGAGTTATAAATTAAAGTACGTACTTTATGTGGAATACAGTTTGCTACTTTCCGTAAGGCTCCCAATAACGATGTTAATTTATTTCGCAGGTGGTCAATATGTAATTTCCACGTTAGTTTTTCGTCTACCCTTAATCCAAGATATTTTTCGTTGGTTGATCGTTTGATTATCTCGTTATTTATTTTGAGAGGCGCAAAGTCCGGTACACGCTTATTTTTAGTGGTAAAAATCATGAATGAAGTTTTCGATGTATTAATTGTCAGTAGGTTGTGTTTTAGCCACTCGTTTAATATTTCAAGGTCATTTTGAGCGTCCTTTATGATGTCATGAATTGATTTGTCGAAGTATAAGAGACAGGTGTCGTCGGCATATAGTGTAAGGTTTCCGGTTAACCCTATTTTATTAATATTGTTAATGTAGATTAGGAAAAGCAATGGACTGATAATTGAGCCTTGGGGACAGCCGTATGAAATATTTTGGACCGAGCCTGATTGAAAATTTCCTATTTTAACAACTTGACGCCTGTTCTCCAAGTACGATTTGAACATTTTATGTGCTGATAAATGATAAATGATAAATGATAAATGACTTTATTTTTGCAAGTAGGTTTGTACAAACACTTTTACACGTCAATCAATTTTTTTTTTTTAAACTAGATGAGTTCGGCATTTCCTTTCTGACTACTCTGAGAAGAAACGCCGAAACAAACTCAGAGGTCACAGTCTCTTTTAAAGTCCAGACATAATCTTGATCAGATCATGTGAAGACCATGTGGATTGGTGTCTGAAGTGGTCTTTTAAGGAAAGAACACACAGCTTGAGTGGACCTGTCCAATCAGTGCACGCATTTGTCAGTAATCATGCAGCCCCACTCAGAACTTAAGGAGGTCAATGATTCGACGAACAATACCAAAGAAAGGACATTTGTGAAGGTCGCACAAATTACTCAAACTGCCAGACAATGTAAAAAAAATAAATTAGAAGAAAAGGAAATCAAAAAAAAAAAAGAACACCCACTTCGTCTTCACATTTACAATAGGTAATTAAAACAATATAATACTTAAAAGTAAATAATCATGTCATTGTATAAGTAAAATTAATCAATGTCAATGTGTATATAAAATCAGGAAATAGTCCCGGTCTGATCATTTGAGGACCATGTACATGGGGGTGTCTGAAATGGTCTTTTGAGGAAAGAACCATACAGATTGAGTGGACCTGTCCAGTCAATGCACGCATTTGTCAGTAATCTTGCAGCTCAACTCAGAACATAAGGAGTACAAAGATTCGACGAACAATACCAAAGAATGGACATTTTGGTAGGCCGCATTAAGTACTCAAACTGCCAGATTATCATTAAAATGGAATGAGTATGAGAGATATAAAAAAAAAAACTAACATCACCTACATAGTCCTCACATTCAAAATCACTTAAATAATAATAATAATATTATACTTCTGAAAGTATATATTCATGTCATAGTGTAAACAATAATCAAATGTCAAAGTGTATAAGCAATAATCAAAATGTCAAAGTGTATAAGCAATAATCAAAATGTCAAAGTGTATAAGCAATAATCAAAATGTCAAAGTGTATATTCCCAATTGTTGCCATTCCCAATTGTTTGCAAACTGTTCCTGTAACGCCTATGTTGTTTAGCTTCTGAAGCAGTTTTTGATGACTCACCGTATCGAACGCTTTTTTTAAATCAATGAAAATACCTAAGGCATAGCCCCCTTGATCTACGTAGGTTTTAATTTTGGTAATTAGATCCGTTGCAGCCGAGAGAGTACTTGATTTCGGGCGAAATCCATATTGTTCGTCTATTAGAAATTTTTTATGTGATAAATAGTTATTTAAGCGACTATATAATATGCGTTCGAAGATTTTGGACATTACAGGTAACACTGAGACTGGTCTGTAGTTGTTTGGGTCAGTTCTATTTCCAGATTTGTAAATAGGATTGACCCTAGCCACTTTGAGGGTATCGGGAAAAGTACCATGTAGTAAACAGGCGTTTATACAGTTAGTTAACTGCTCAACGATTATATTTTTTAGACATTTTATTGCTTTAGTACTAATACCATCTAGACCAGTGCTAGTATTACTATCGAGGTCGTCAATGATTTTAATTATTTCCTCTGTGGTGCATGGCGTTAGTTCGTTAAGTGTAATGTCGTGTGTATAGTTATGATCATACATTAGAATGTTTCCCGTATCTGTGTGATATGTGTCTGGTATTTTTTTTGCTAAGTCTGCACCTACAGATGAGAAAAAGGAATTGAACAAGTCACATATTGAGTTACCTTCTGTTAGGAGTTGCTCGTTTGACATCAGTTTGGGAGGAGCAACATTGTCTTTAATTTTATTTAAACCTAAGTTATTAATAACGTCCCACATTTTTTTTGGTTGATTGCTTCAGTTTTGAAATAAATTATAGTAATAGGTTTTCTTATGCGTGTTTGTTAGTAACTTTACTTTTTGTTGTTCTTTCTGGAATTTTTGTCGTAGATCGACGTTTTCTGGGTCTAATTTGGTTTGTTGCCAAAAAATATTTCGTAAGTTGATTGCGTTTATTATGTTCTGATTAATCCAGTCTTTTTGGGGTGGGTTTAGAATCTTAATCTTGTCTATTTGGTTTTTGTCTATTTGTTCTGAGATAAATGCCTCTAGGTGGTTGTACTCGTGGTCGTCATTAATGTATTTTGTTTCTAGTGTATTATTTTTCATAATCTAGTGCTTTATAATGTTTCTTTTTGTTATGTTGAGGAGACAAACTTCCTATTTGGAGATATATGATAATACGGTCCTATTTTCAATGGAGTCAGTTCCGTTCTGTATGTATGTACTGACTTTAAATCGCATGGTTCAGCTTTGCTTGGTTCAGTTTGACATTCATAGCGCGTTTTATTTCGTAGCGGTAAGAGCGGTCTTCGTACTTCAAGTGATGGTATTGCTCAGATATGGTCAAATACTACTGAACTACTGACGAATCGTAGACCATATCATTGGTTTTACTAGCTACATATGGTCCCCTCCACGGTGGATTCCCACATTGTCGAGGTAGGGGCTTCAGTAGGCGGGTCTTGGTCATCCACGGTGAAGCGAAGAGGAATTTGAGGGCCGCTCGTCAAGGCTTTTGCCGATAAGCAGACGACGTAGCCGCCAACACGTAGGTTGCGATTTTGTAGTACCTGAGGCATGCCGCGGCTGAGGATTGGAGGCCGCGGCGGGAGAGGAGTGCCGGTATTGAGGTGCGCCGCTCTCCCTACCTTCCGCGGCCTGAACAGGGTTGCCACTGTCCGATGGCGGAAACGGTGGGGCCGCAGGGGAAGAGTGTTGGTTTAGCGTTGGCCGCTGTCCCTATCACCTGCGGCCAAAAAGTGGCGGCGGGGCCACTGTCCTAACCCGTCGCAGGGAAGCAAAGGGTGCTGTTCGACGCCAAGCCAGGGCCTCACCATACTTTTAAATAAGCGCAGTGGAAGATATGATTGTGGGGTCCTGGAGCAAAAGTGGCGAAGCGAATTGTCCGCCGTGCGCGGAGCTGAACAATATAATATTCAAATAACTCACCTGATGGTAGAAGAACACCTGCTCTGGAGCCTATCTGGATTTATGTATGTGAGTGTATATTGTATTGTGTAGTGACGTTGTAAATGGGTTTTCCAGGATACAGGCCGCAACAATCCGCCAGATGTTTTCATGGCACGCGGTCTCCAATGATATCACTAGCACATGGAACTAATTTCTATTTCAAACAAACTGAACCCGTATTATATCGTCTGTTGCGTCCTGTT
Source organism: Aporophyla lueneburgensis (assembly GCA_932294355.1). Lineage (NCBI taxonomy): Eukaryota > Metazoa > Arthropoda > Insecta > Lepidoptera > Noctuidae > Aporophyla > Aporophyla lueneburgensis. Next base: position 6,961,426 of record OW028746.1, read on the forward strand.
CGATTAGTTACTCTATGCGCCTACGTTTCTAAACGAGTAACAGAGTGACATCTGACTTGTCAGTTCGATTTTGACACTTGACACTTCTTGCTCTCGATTTGGCGGCTGGAAAAGGGTCCGTCGCGTTTTGGGACCCCCGCGACGCGTTTGTTGAAATTAATCCTTTTAAATCGATCCGTTTGTGACAATTAGTAGTGATCCAATTGCTTTGATTGTTAAACAACCCCATTTGACGTAATAATACGGGTTACATTTGTTAAAACTGAAGTTCTTGAAAGGGATGGTCGGTCCAATTGCGCGTGCGACCCTGTTGTAAAGTAATCCCTGAGAATCGGTCGTTTTGTGGACAATCTGTCATGACCCAATTGTATTGATTGTAACTAACCCCAATTTGAAGACTTTACACGGGTTTAGTTTAGTTTCTTGACATTGGAGAACTTTGAAGGTTAAGTGGAAGTGACGCTATTGGGAACGAGTGATTTGAGGACCGCATGCTGTGATTGCCTCCAGCCTTATTGCAGCGGATTGTAACCTGGAGAATACTCATAACGTCACAACACGATACATATACACTCACTTACATACATAACTCGAGGTAACCCCAAGGAGCTGGTGTTCGTCTACCCACAGGTAAGTTCTTTGTTGTATTGTAGGTGAGTTACTTGAATTGTACTTGTATTGTCTGCTCCGCGTACGGCGGACTAGTTTCACTAGCCACTCTTGTCTCTAGAGCCCCACGGTTATCACACTTCCACTGCGCTATTGAAAATCTATTGTAGGGGTCTAGTCTGGCAGCGAACATTTTTGGTTTTTGGTATTTGAAATGAATTGTGAAGTTGAATGTTGAACGTTGATATTGGTTTAGAATTAAAATAAAAGTTTATTGTTGAATTGAATTGAAACCAATATTTTGTTATTTCTTGAGTTGCTGATTAGTCAGTTTGGTAGTTTGATTGTTTGCTTGTAGTTATATTGTAATTGATTGGTTGAACTTTGTTATTTGATTATTTGATTTATTTGATTTGTTTGTTTGTGCAATGGCATACAAATGGAAATATTGCAGTGCCGGACAGCTGTCCAGGTCAAGCCGGAGACCTCGGTTGTTTCAGGTCCCGGACTATTGAGTAGACTGCCTACTTTGGAACTGCCACACTTTGACGGTCGCTCGGACCACTGGTTAGGTTTCCAAAACCTGTTTGAAAGTTTGGTTGATGCACGCTCGGACCTCAGACCCGCCCAAAAGTTGGCCTATTTGTTGTCTATCCTAGAAGGTGAGGCCCGAGCCTTGGTACAGCATCTGTCGTTGACTGACTCAGCCTACCCTACCGCTGTGGAACTACTCACCCGGCGGTACCAACATAAACGTTGTTTGGCTGACGTTCATATTGAATTGATTTTGGGGTTACCGGTCATTACTGGATTGTCAGCATTGCGTACTGTTGAACCCGTTGGTGGCAGCGACCAACGCTTTTAAGCAATTGGACTTGCCGGTGGACCATTGGTCTTACCTTTTGGTGCACGTTGTGCTGCAACGGCTTCCTGGCGATTTGAGGGCTCGTTTCGAGCAAAAGTATGGTGGGGATGGTGTCACACATCTCCCCCATTTGGTGACCTCGTCCAATTTTCGGAGGATGAGTGTCGGTTTGTGGACAACTCTGGCGTTGCCACTGAGTCATGCCAGCCGTCTTCCCGGCCACGAGACCAGGGACGGACTAGGGCTCGCGGGCCTGTTGATGGTCGCCCGCCGCTCGTTTTGCTGGCACCCAGAGTCGTCCTGGTTGTGAGTTTTGTAGGGACACGGGGCATGGCATGGCAACTTGCGCGGCCTTTTTGAAGTTGCACGTGAGTGCCCGCCGCCGAATTGCCAATGCACGCCGCATGTGCTTCTCTTGTTTGGGGGCTCACTTCCATCGGGACTGCCCCAACCCCCACCCTTGTAGAATTTGTAGGGGGTCCCATTTGGACATTTTGTGCGCTAACGCGAACCACGCTGGCAGACCAGCCTCTGATGAAGGTTCGCGTACGGGGGGGTACCATGGCGTTGGTCACCGGGCTTCTGCCTCGCCGGTTCAGAACCGGGGAGAGGCCCGCAATTTTGAGCGCCGCACTCTGCCCCCCGCGCAAGTTGATCGGGAGCCGCGCGACCGCCATTTGGTCTCCCCGCGTAAAGGCGATTACGCAATTGTTGCTAGGCAGCGCTGGCCAGACCAGCACCGCTTTCCCTCCCCTCCATTGGCGGAACGTCCCCGGTTGGAGTCACGCCCCCCGCCATTCAGGCATCCGGTGGGATATGCCCTTCCAGCGATGGCGCGTGGCTCGGGACACCGCGCGAACGAGGAATTTGAACTCCATCCTCGTCGGGAAAGACTTGGGCCTGGGTGCGGCGATCGGTCGCCGCCCAGGCATTGTTAGGACATTGGCGCCTGCCCCGCTAAGGTACCCCTCAGATCTGCCGGGGTCGCGTGATCTGCCGGGGTCGCGTGATTGTTCGAAAGAGATACCGTGACCCTGGCACATGGGCAACTGATGGAACACGGGTGGGTTTTAGTCAGTAAAAGTCTGACACGCCCTCCCGCTCCGCCCAGAGCGGGAGAAGTCATTTGATGATTTCCCATCCTGAAAAAAAAAAAAAAGGTACCCCTCAGATCGACACGGTTTTGTTGCCAACGGCATCGGTCAGGTCTGGGGGCCCACGGGGGACTCTGTTGTGGTCCGTGTCATTATGGACATGGGAGCCCAGGGTTGCCTTTTGTCTATTGTTTTGTTTGTATTGTTTTGGTTAAAATGTTTTCTTCAGCGCCTTTGGACTGCGGGACTTGGTTGGGACGAGCCACTTCGGGAAACCCTGTTGGAAGATTGGCTCCAATTTGTATCCGCACTCCCTGCAGTCAACGAGGTCGTGTTACCCCGCGCTATCCTCCCCCCTGGGAGCTACACTGCTAGCCTTGTTTGTGATGCGTCTTCGCACGGTTATGCAGCTGTTGTTTATCTGCGCACCGTCAGCGCGACAGGCCAGGTGAAGTTGTCACTGGTCTTGGCCAAGAGCAAGGTGGCCCCCCTCCGGACGGCACTGACCATCCCTAAGTTGAATTGTCAGGGGCGGCGCTTCTTGTGCGTCTATTGAACCACGTTGCTCACCTTTGGGTGGAACTGTGGACATTCGGGCTTCTTACGCCTGGACGGACAGTCAAATTGTTTTGTGTTGGTTGAAGACGTCCGTCCACTCTTTGGAGGTCTTTGTTGCGAAACGAGTGTCCCAGATTCACAATTCTGAAACGCCTTTGATTTGGAGGCACGTGCCTGGAGATTTGAACCCAGGCGCCGTGGCCTCACGTGGGTGCATGGCACCCCGCTTGTTTGCTTACCCCCTATGGTGGGGACCAGACTGGCTGACTCATCCTGAGGATGATTGGCTTCGATCGCCAGTCTTGATGTCGGGACCTTTGCCCGGGCTCAAGGTGCTCGCTGTTGGAACAAAGGACCCTGAGTTTTGTTGAGTCGATACAGCTCCTCGACAAATTGTTGAATTGTTGGTGACTGATAGTCACATTATGAACTCGCATGCCGGTTGCAATGCGCTGTTGGCCATTCTGCAGCGAGAGTTTTGGATATTGTCGGGAGCCGTTAGTAAGTTGAACCCCTTTTTGGACGATACGGGTCCTTTGTTGTTTGGTTGTTGACGGTTGAGGCACTCTAGCCTTCCTTATGGGGCCCGTCACCCCCTTTTGTTGCCTAAGGAGGGCCATTTGGTTAAATTGTTGTTGTTGTTGTTTGGTTGTTTTGTTGTTTGTTACTGTTTCGTTCCGCCAGCCTGTCCCCATTGGGGAGGTATTTTGAGGCCGCGGTGAAAGCGGCACAGGGACTCTGGCGCAGATTGTTGGGAGACACCGTTCTCACCTTTAAGGAGTTAGCTACGGTATTTTGCCGCATTGAAGCTGTATTGAACTCGCGTCCATTGTGCCCGCTGTCTTCGGACCCGAACGACTTGGAGGCCCTAACCCCGGGCCATTTTTTGATTTGACAGCCACTTGTCGCCCTGCCGGAGCACCCTTTTGTCGATGTGAGCCAAAATTGGCTATCGCGGTTTCAGTTGGTGCAGCAGCTCGCTCAGAGTTTTTGGAACCGTTGGAGCTTGGAGTATTTGCACATCCTCCAGCAGCGCGTCAGGTGGACTGATAAAACGCAACCTTGTCGGGATTGCCAAGTGATTAGCGGACGGGAAGGCCCGTCCGGGGGGGGTAGATGTTGCGTCCTGTTCGATTAGTTACTCTGTACGCCTACGTTTCTAAAGGAGTAACAGAGTGACATCTGACTTGTCAGTTCGATTTTGACACTTGACACTTCTTGCTCTCGATTTGGCGGCAGGAAAAGGGTCCGTCGCGTTTTGGGACCCCCGCGACGCGTTTGTTGAAATTAATCCTTTTAAATCGATCCGCTTGTGACAATTAGTCGTGATCCAATTGCTTTGATTGTTAAACAACCCCATTTGACGTAATAATACGGGTTACATTTGATAAAACTGAAGTTCTTGAAAGGGATGGTCGGTCCAATTGCGCGTGCGACCCTGTTGTAAAGTAATCCCTGAGAATCGGTCGTTTTGTGGACAATCTGTCATGACCCAATTGTATTGATTGTAACTAACCCCAATTTGAAGACTTTACACGGGTTTAGTTTAGTTTCTTGACATTGGAGAACTTTGAAGGTTAAGTGGAAGTGACGCTATTGGGAACGAGTGATTTGAAGACCGCATGCTGTGATTGCCTCCAGCCTTATTGCAGCGGATTGTAACCTGGAGAATACTCATAACGTCACAACACGATACATATACACTCACTTACATACATAACTCCAGGTAGACACCAGAGCAGTGTCCTTCAACCAACAGGTAAGTTCCTTTGTTGTATTGTAGGTGAGTTATTTGAATTATATTGTCTGCTCCGCGTACGGCGGACTAGTTTCGCTAGCCACTCTTGTCTCTAGAGCCCCACGATTATCACACTTCCACTGCGCTATTGAAATCGTATTGTGAGGTCTAGTCTGGCAATGAACATCGTCAAAGGGGGTTAATTACACAAACAAACAATTGGATCATGACAAATTGTCCCAAACGGATCGATTTAAAGGGATTAATTTACAACTGGTCGCGAAATCAAACGGCGACGATGCTCCCCTTTTTCCAAGCCCAAACCAAAAGTGAAAGTGTCAAAGTCAAACTGACAAAATGACAGATGTCACTCTGTTACACGAAATAATGCGTTCACAGAGTAACCAATTCGAACGGGACGGAACAGGTGCAATACACGGGGTCGTCAGGCGTCCATGTGCTATTAGGTCCCCGATGTGGGTCACGGCGTGCTGTTTTCTGGTGGAACTGGCCCACCAGTGGGGGGTTCCCTCCAGAGGATGGTTCGGTGACGGATAGCCGCAATGGGCTCGCTGATGAGGGCTTACGCGAGCCCGTGTTCTAACCACAAACACACCGTGGAGTTTTAGTAGCCTGTACTCTCACATAGCTACACTATCTCCCGTGGTAGCGCAGTATGCATGAGCATGTCACTACGGAAAAAAATGCTACATACGGTCCAACTCGACTCCATTGTGGACGGACTTACACATCTGCTACGTATCATTCGAGTGTGTGTCTTAGCAACTAGTTAGAGCACAAATTTTATACATTTTGATCATTAGTATGCAGACGTCTAGACAGAGAGTCTCAAGTTATTTGTTCATTAAACTTTTAGTTCACGATTGAGAGAAAGTGATCTATGGACCTTTGCTTCAAGTGTTTAAAATTGACTAATTTCCCTATAAGCCTCAGTTATTGTGATGAACAATGGTGTTACCATTTTTTCAATATTACCGCTTATTACTTATAACGCCATAAACATGATCTTGTAGTTTGGCAATATTATTTAAGTGTACGATATTGAACCGCACTGAGGTTTGATTCAAAACAAGAAATAATTTGGGTACCAATAATAAAACACCACATAGAACAGACATCAATTTAATAGATATAAGTTTCACCTATATATTATGTTTAACATTCATATTGATTATTATTATATTGTCTACCCATATACAGGCATACTTGTTTATGTATAGATACAACACGGAGGAATTAAAAATGACTAGAACTATTAGAGAATGCAAGCCGCCAGACAACTTTACGTATCAACAGTATTGCAGGTTACTTCTAAGTACGTGGCTGATCGGTCTCGGTGAGTACCTGCGGCCGAGCGTTACGTTCAAAGGCATTCAGTATTCTTATAATTGATAATGACACATCTATAACGGTAAGGTCAAAATTCACCAGAACACAAACATGCAAGCTTAATTCCTACATGCGCCTGAGTTGATACCAGTCCTCCAATTCTTAATTCATTTAATAGTTAACGGTTACGTACACTACGGCTACATATCAAGCTATGCACTTCCAGTATACACTGATCTCACATTGTATGGGATTTCCGTATAATGCGAGGTCAGCTTAAACTGGTAATCTATAGCTTGATATGTAGTCGTGTGTACTATGGCTCACGAGATTAGTTTTGTACAAAGCATCTTATGCCGTTTGAATGTAACATCAGTTTTTACCCATTTACTGTTATTTTATGACACACAATTCCTAAAGTAATCTATTGCTTAATTGCAAACAGCTGACAACGTTCCAAATAAAATCTATAATAAATAACTACTAAAACGGGACTTAATGTCTGTGTAAAACAAAGTGGCAGAACAATATCAATACCGCAAACTATACACAGTAATCGTTATTATCACACTAAATTGATACCATCACAAAACTTTCGGGTCGAAATCACATCATTAAACATACCTTAAAAGATAAACTTTATTGATATCATTTTCTGGCACACAATTTAAAATATAAAAAAAACTTTTTACAAACAGATCTTTGCTAAGATTCAATAAGTGCGACTAAAATCTAGAAAAATATTAAATCAACAAACAAAAATTAACAACAACATCCTTTTAAACATTCCTTTTAAATATTCAAATGATTCGCACAAAACATTACCTATAGTTACTTAAAAATGCCCACGACACTTTTCAGTCGGTTATTAAAATTAAATATTTGAGAGAGAATAAACATGTCGTTAAATTAAACAATATAATTAAAACACAAACTAATTTACAATTAACTGTCTTAAATAGTTCGAAAAACAGAACAATACTCGTGTCTCATCTTTAAATTGACAAGGTGCCAAAGACAAATTTAAATCATTCTGAAACTCAAACATGAATGCTAACAAACACAGAATGCTGATTAAAATTATAAACTTATTTAAAATCACATTATTCACACAAAAGCATCGTTTTATTCTGAATGTTAAGACTTTTGTTTAATTAAAGAATATAGCTACCAAACTATTGGTGACATAATAGGCGAGTCATTTACTTCAGAATGATAACACAAAGTGGTGCTCTTGAGATATCAGCAAAATGGACTTTACCTTAAAACAAACAACTCTACGGGTACTCAATTATAACTAAATTAAAAATAAACTCGTTAATTTTACATAACGCTTGCATGCTACAATTAAATAAATTACCTAGTAATGTAATGAGCTATATGAGCCAAAACTAAATGTCAATCCGACCTGTTGTTGCATTCCAATCAAGCAATAGTATTATTATATTATTATTCCAAAACTTCGCTGTACGTTATTTGGTTGATTTGAATATTGCATTAAAATTATTGTGACCATATTGTAAAAGTAATCGCAACCAAAGGGGTTATTGCGTAATGACTTCGTCAGTTTGACATCATTCATTGCGTTATTGACGTTGTTAAGCAGACACATTTATCGAACATATGAAGCAATGTATTTTCTTCAAAAGTTTTAGATTGTTATAAATAGTGAGTTACGCAATTAGAATACAGGTTGGATAAAACTTTTCGACACATCCATAATTATTGCGAATTTGATTGAAATTTAACCATAGCGGTTTTAAACTAAAATATACAGGGGAATGCCATAAAGACTTGATTAATCAAATAAAAATGTATCGAAAACATTGAAAAATATGTTAACAATACTTGTAATGCCATATATCGACCGATCAATAACGTAGCGATGTGGAACCACCCAGCAGTGGCAGACGGCTCTCTACGGGAAGTGAGACAGGGTTCTAAACAGTCACCCACTGCAGCTCCGAATGTCGAACATTTACAGCTACCTCTCATAATATTCACAACACAACCCGTCGCTAACGACGCTTATTAAGTAGATCATAAGAAATGTGCCGATCACTTGATTCTACTCCGCTTGACAATGTTTGTGCTAATACAGGGTAGACCAGGACGCTAACGCGGGGCAATAACGTCTCTGTTGCCTTGCGTTATAAAAAAAAACTCTTCTTCGTTCTTCTTCTTAAATAGAGTTGTTTGATTTTTTTTCCCTTTTTTTAAAGAAGCTGCCTGTTACTTGTTCTCTGCGTTTAATATTAACTTTACCCAAATATGGTAAAATATTTGAAGGAACATGATGCGGTTGGAAATAGATGCACATGGGATGAATGCTATGGACACAATGCAACCCATGCAATTATGATCTTTGGCGCCATCTAGTTTGTTCTGTACTCCGAGTGTTAGTGATGCTCACCGTTTTATATTTTCTGTACATTTAAATGGCAAAGAATTTGAGGAGTGTCCATCCCAATATTATATTTAACATGCGATTTGTAACGATAGTTTGGCAATCAGAAAAAAATTTTAAAACTGACAAATTTATCTTGCGCATGAATCTTTGCTGTTTATAAATTTGGAGAAACGGTTACTCAACGGCAAAAAGAGGTCGAGAAATATGAACTCGTCAGTATGAATCACTTTCTTAAATTACCCATTAGCCACTATGAAATCAATGAATTTATTTTTGTACCAGAACCTCATCTGTCAAGATCTTACACAAAAATATATTATTAAAAGTCAGTTAAGGAAATATTCAGAGACACGAAATTATCAACTGATGCTGTAAGACCTAGCTTTCTATCAAACATGACCGGTATCTCCTTCAATTACAGTTGCAGACAAAGAGTAAAAGTGTATATTATACCGCGAATAAGAAGTTTTATGCACGTCTTAAATTCATTCTCATAAAGTAACGTTTTGCCTAAGACTTTGACAGATGGAAGCCCTAAAAACAAAACATGTCAAGCGGAGTCATAGTACATACCTATCCTTAGTAACTAGCTAAGTAAGAATATTACATTTTACAACGGCATGACCCCATAACGCGATTGAAGAGTTATTACGTAATCTAGATTTATAGTAGACATAATTAAAATTTGTAAATATGTAGGAAACAACATCAAAAATATAGATTCTAAAATTAGTTTGAAAAATATAGGTTAGTCTGACATCTGCATAAAAATATGGAAGAACAAGCCAAAAGAAGAATACAGTTAATATTGAGTCTTGTATAGTTACTTAGAATAAATAGTCGATACAAACAGATACGCAGCAACTGTGAATACGTGAACTATGTAAACTTTTCTAAAAATCGACAATATATAACATCGAAAACCTATAACGTATAGAAGCCAAAAGCAGGAAGGACCAATGAGAGTAGATTCAGTAGAAAATATGAGCAAACAATTTTAATAGCGTAACTTATTAATTATGTCGAAGCAATTAAAGAATTAAATACATCGAAAAACTAGAGAACATTCCGAATTATGCCATAATCGCTCACACCAATGATTTTCGTTCTTGTTTACATGGCAGAATCGTAATTTTTGACAGCAGGTGATTATAGTTTAGAGAATGGTCGGGCTTTATTGCAAGATTTTCATGACATCATTTATGTCGATTTAAGGGACATCATTATCGAGCTCACAGTAATTTGGAACGGATGTAAACGTTCAAATCGATTACTGTGCAATTCGGAATGTATCTCTAATCCGTGACAGGCACAGAGGCCACGATAGGGAGACGACTCACCACTATAGAAGCATCACGGCACAAAAGTTGACGGCCCATACTATGGTCGCCACACTACAGGTACTATGACAGTAGCTCATCGTCCCGAATCTTTATTCCGTGTCTGTACTGAAGCAACTCCAGGAGCTTTATGGCTCCAATAGATTCTCGTTAATAATATAAACCGCAAAAGCAAGACCAAAGCAGAGTAAATACAGTAAGTCTTTGTATATTTCATCGCAGCTTAACTTACGAACTCACTCCACTTGTAATATTATGATAATAGAATAGTCTAGAAATATAAATATATATTCTAATATTTACATAATCAGATAACTCTTTTAAAAATAAATAGTCAATATAAAATGTAACAAGTATACGAGTTTCACTTAAGGACTATATAGTGTTACCTAACACCAACCTAACAGAATGATACGAAGAGAACACTCCGTCAATCATCAGTAGAAATCGGATATTCGGATCCAAATTGAGATGTTGGTTAATATGGAATGCGGTTTTGTATCGCTAACGTCAGATTGCTTTGACCAACCCGGACTAAACTATAGCGACGACCGAAAGATAGTGATTAAAATTGTTGTTGCAACCTTACACCCTACAGACATATTTGCATCAGGGTTAAATATTAATTTTAAATAACTATGCATGTGAATAGTTAAGCAATCCATGAATCCGGGGTATTTAGAAGTAAATATTTTTTAGAAGTCGCTCCCATTCTATACACCCGACTAGTTATGTATTCCCGGTGTTCCGGGCATCACGGGATTTTAAGAACCGCTTTCATGTTTCAAAGAAACAAATTACCTTTAGGTAAATATTGATCCGAATATCCGATCTCTGATCATCAGTGTCACGCTATCGAAGCTGCAGTCGGATTACAATTAAACACTACGAGATAACTCTTATAATCTAGTTGGCAGAATCACACGAACTTTTAATAATGTAAGTATTAATATTATAATGCAGCCAATTACGGAGACCACAGCGATAGAATACACAAATAAATATTTTTAAGCAGGTTTGATAATATAATTTAGAATAAAATATATTAATATATCCTTAAATAGCACATAAATATATTATATAAAAATATTGGGGCAATTTGGGGCAAACATTGTACCCGAGTTTAGAGAGTTCAGAGACTTCACAAAGGTAATACAAGATAAATAGAAAAATACATGAACCATTGAGAATAATCTTTAAAATGAGGAAAAGCTTAGGCCTTCTTGTGAAATGAAAGACATTACAAGTGCAAAGCTGCTATGGTTCTAATACAGAACAGACATGACCTACATCTTAAGACAATAATTTAATTACACAAGGCAAGAACAAGTCGTGTTTCACTTTAAACATCCGTATATCTACTCATTACACTGATATTAGTCTATCTACTATCTAATTCAATCATTTGTATCAACGAACGGGGATAACAATGCCAAAAACGGGTCATTAGAAGAGATATACTTATTAAAATTTAGTTGTGGACGTCGGGAGAACGTTAAAATCGAGCTGATAAATTCAAATATCCGCCAAAACCTCAATCATTCGTCAGACTGTTGCGTCATCCCCACAGTGCGCGGGAGACCTCCGCACAGTGGGGACACCGCGTCCCCACTGCGAACAAGAAAGGCCACTTACTAAAGCCGCGTCAGTGCCCATACACACACGTACAACATAATATTGTGATACTTTCCACATCTAGAACGACTATATCCAATATTGTAGACTGTAAGATCGTTCCTAAACTATACTTCCATGTGCCTAACGCCCTAAAAACAAATAGACTTCGTATTTACCACTGACTCTAAACTACAGATTTAATTTACTAAGTGTAGAATGTCTCATTTGTGCATTTTAACGTACCAGTTTATTCATATAGGGCGATTTAATACCGCATATTAAGCTCATCAGGTCGTGTCAACCTAAACGAATACTATTCCGAGCTACCGCGCACTCAGCCATCCATCTCAGTGCTGCCAGGGAAGTGCCTAAACGTTACCAACCTAATCATCACAAGTTCCCGATGGAAATTTTATTATAATTACTATGATTAAATCTAAACACATTGATATTACCTCACACTCCTCTATATTAAATTTATCAACTATTGTGACAAATACATACAACATAGCAAAGACAGATCGATAAATATAGTCGAGAGATAGTCAGAGGTTCCCTGTTTCCATGTTTTACTTTCTTTGTTAAATTAGAATTATTTGTGACGTCAAAACACCTTTTGATCTGATTTAGAGGAATATTGTGTTAGAATATACGACGTTAAAATGCTGTTACAGAATTTCTAATTTATGATTAAGACATGTCACAAATAATCCTAACGGTCTTTAAAATTTAATTTTAACAATAATAAATGTATCATAAAGTAGATTTAAAAGTTAATAAATATGTGAGACCAAAAAAAACATTATACTCATGGCACTTATACGATAACTAGATTTTTGTACAAGAAAACATTCGGATAAATACAATAAAAATAATGGCCACTCTCGTACCTCGCTGACTAACGGCGAGTAAAAATATATTGAGAGCATCGTACCATAGACGAGATAATTATAGCATAGTTTTACCTCTAGCATAAAGGAAAACAACCGAACGGCTTTATGATAAAGTACCTAAGTAGATGCGGAAGAATGGCCAATACTTCTGGTTCAAATCGTAGAAATCCGCCCATGGCAAGATGCACTTTTAAAATGTATGACAAGGCAAGTACGACAGGTGAAGACTTGAAATCTTACTAAAGATTAACCGTCTAAAACCGAGAATCGACTAACGCAACTACACCGTATTACCGTAGCTTTAAATCTAAACGAATTTACCTAAATTTTGGCAACTATCATATACCACTTAAACGGTACGGAGAGTGCATAAGTCAGTATTTTCAAAGACAGCCGAGTCATAAGTTAATATTGCACTATTTAGTTAGATTAAGTGTTCATTTTGGATACTTTCCGTATTGTAACAAAATAATATTACACATAGAAATCTTGATAGAAGCAAATTTGATCAAGAGGTATTTTAAAGTTCATTCTTTATAAGTTCCAAGTAAAATGTATCCAAATGAACACTTGCCTTAAACCTATGTAAAGTAGTGAATATCATTTAATATTATTTATTGCAAGTTTCGTACTGAGGAGACGGATGTAAATACTATTTTATACTATATTATTGCTGGTACTTATTGATCAATTCGACTCGCAAAAATGAAATTTACTATAAACAACTACAGGGCAGGATAATATTAATGAAAAGATCCGCTACGTTATTGTATCTAATCTAGCTCTATTCATTAAACGAAACGAAATTGTGACGAATGAAAATCTTACTCTCTACCGTAAGTGGTAAAATTCAGTAATATTAAGTACTTTGAGCCAATGAGAAAGCACCATTGAAATATAACTCACTCTATTATTATAAATTAAACCCGTAATACAGTTACATATTGTTCCTCTAAAGAAGCCATGTGTGGATTGTTAACTATTTGAAGAATTTCTTTACTAATATATCCCTCATTGTCGGACAATTTTTTTCTTTTTGCTACACAATTACGCTAACCCCATAAATGAGAGAGTCAGAGAGGTGTAACTTTAGGCTGTCGTACTCTTACCGGTGCTAAAAGCACCTTTATATCATCATACCCAAAAATTGCTATTTTTCGAAAAGAGCAATTTTTAGATATGGTGACTATGTCAAGCGTCTAGCAAAACAATAACGAACGATATTAGTGATGATTCCATTGTACACCAACTAAACTTGATGCAGGCTATTGCTATATTTATACTTCTAATGAAACAAAAAAGAGACGAAAATAAATTAGAGCTGTCAAATTCAAATGAACTAAGATTTACTTAGGCGGCCCCTAAACGATCAATTAAATTGTGCAATATTACGAATTGTGCAATATTATTGACCGTATAGGGTTAATATTGAAGATTGCGCAATGATTGAATGAAAGTTTGAGCATGTTTAATTTTTATTGCACCATATTTTTCCATTGTATCGTGTAGGGTCAGTATTGCGCAATATTTTTTAGTATGATTTTGTCTTGAATGAGGAGTACACAGAAATTTCTGGCAGGAAATCAGACGCGTCGCTTGGGTTTTTGCTAAAATTTTCCAAAAACTGAATTGTGATGAATTTTACGGCAGAAAGTGGTGTAGTTTTGTGTTGTAAACTGTATTAATACTATTCTCCGACTGATCACGAAACATTGCGCGGTTCGTATTATTGTGCAATATAATTGATCGTTTGGATTCAAAGCGCCTCTCAATCTTATTGTACAATAAAATGTATTGTACAATGTTATTGTAGGTCTAGGGGCCGCCTAAAAGCTTAAAATCACGCCAAATTGAAGGGGACCGAGACGTAAATTAGGTTGACAGTTCTAAAACGTCACTTGTCTTTTTCTTTCGCGGTATGTCAGTAAGAGACAGCAATACACTTATTTTACTTTAGGTGGTGATCAAAAGAATCGGCAGCGAAATGGGAAACAAAGTGAAGACTTCTTTAACGATAACTCTATTTAAACTGCGTTTTAAGAGGTTTTTCTATGTACTTTAAACGTGTTTATATGTCTATTTCCTTAAGTATACGATTGGAAGTAAATATGATCTGTGGAACCGATCGCTCGTTGCTAATATCTACTGGAGGCGCTTGTCTAAGGCTGCAATTATTCTACAAGACACAAGCCTCTGATAATACTATTGGCAGTGAATTGTAACTTAAATATCTTAGAGGGTGTTACTGTTGGCACATAAATCTTTAAAAATTATCGGAATGAACGTGACAAGTGCCAAACGTTTTATTTAATACTTTCGTCTAGAACTTAGTATTAAAGGAGGATCTTGTATCAAAATTCGACCTTTGAAGGCTTGCACAGATTCCATTTGGTTGTTGTAATATCAACTATTGCTACCTTGATTGGAGACGCTTGTAAACTACTGTAATTCTAATCTATAGTCTAAGGTTGTATTGTCTATCAGTAGAGTTTGAAGTTTGTCTTTCGTGACTGACTAAATATATTTGGAGTTTCCCCACTAGATCGGATAATCAGTGCAATGGCTCATTATTACTACGTAATACCTAAACATTATTGGCGTTTTAATGACTAAGCGAAAAATGGAATGTTAATCTACAACCTACTGTTACTGACATCTGTTAGTACGATTAAACGATGCAAAACAAGCCATTATACATAATAATATAATATTACACGATACTCATAAATACTACACAGATGCTATATAAACCCACGTTAATATATTAATATATTGTGACAATCGGTAAAATGCACGTGAAGTATTATGTTCGTACCTAATTTGTAACGAGTGCATTACAAAAATTTAATTTCAATTCCAATAAATCAACCACAATTATTTTGAATATTACAAATAAATAAATTTAAACTCTTCGCTCGAAACGCGTTCACTAACCAGAAAATATTGGAATAACCATCATAAGAATCAATTTCATAATAATTTTATTTTTACAATATACGGAATTAATAATTAATAGCTACATCTACAAACATGTATATAAAGGAAGATCTATTAGTGAGATTGTACGAAATAATTAGGTACGAGATAAATTACCCACTGAAAAACCAGCATGTTGTGCATTAGATATGTATAAAGTTACACGGCAGGGCGGCGGGCGGGCCGCGTGACGTCATCGGCACAGCGCGCCATCCCGCTCACTCGCGTGCCGTGCGCGATGACTAGGACGTCGTGAAAGCGTTAATCATGCAAAACCGCTATCGACTAATTCAATTAAATGCAGTAATACAAAGTTTCCCAAGACACACTTCTTATGATAAAAATAGGTACAATACGAGGACTATCTTAACGTTAAACGAGAAAGACAGGCGAGCCGTCGAATACTCGCGCGGGACAACTAAAACTATGAGATTGCAAACGTAGAGAACAATACTGTCGAGACTCACGATCCGGAGACGATACGAGCGCCGGCCGTACGGTTTGCTCCTTAGGCGATAATATCACAGATTTCTAAATGAAAATGAACTCCGACGAGAGAGGCGGCCGAGAGGCCGAGAGAGGGCGAGGGCATCCGAGCGCTGCCGAGCGCAGCCGAACGTAGCCGAGCGCTGCCGAACGTAGCCGAGCGCTGCCGAGAGCTGCCGAGCGACGTCGCCGCACACTAGCCCTCCGGCGCGCCGCCGCACATGTTCTCAAGCTCCAGCAGCTCCTGCAAACAGGAACTGTACTTGGACGGATGCCTTGGACTTACTTTCGTCACCTTAGTGGCGCATGTCACATCACATTTATTAATAGAACTAGCGACTCGCTTTACCGGTTTTTAAGATTTATAAAACATGTAGATTTTGCAGTTTCTGCCTACTCCCATGGGAAAAAGGCGTGATTTTATGTACGTATGTATGCAGATTTAGGGTAGATTTTTGAGACGGGGCAGTCTGGGTCCCTTAGTCCGGGTACCTTTACGTTGTGGTTACAGAAAATCGGTTTCAGGACACCGTCTTCGTTTTTTGAGGAATTTATAATCCTCATTCAAAATTTCAAACTTAGAAAAGAAAGGAAATGGCTAAAGATTTTGAAAACAATAATGAAAATGGGTATAACAGAATCTTTTTTTGATGACATTTACCCCTGTTTTTTAAATGGATCAAAAAATTCAATGGGACCAACTGAGATGAGTTTTGGGTACTAGAAATGTCAGAAATCATTATTATTTTCCCACATATTTCGTAGGAGGAAATGAGACTCCCACTTATCTTTCTTATGACGGATAAAGTGGCTCATATAAGTTAATGGTTATCTTTACACCGTGTGGATCATCATCATTTCAGCCAAAAGAAATCCACCACTGGACATAGGTATTCCCCAATTTTCGAGGCGTTTCTCAGTATCGTCACGCATAGCAGGCTGGTTATCGGGCGCAGTAGAGTGGTGGAATGCACAGAGAACGTGTTGCGCATGCTCTAGTACGTCCCTAAGGCGCTCCACCCACTGCACCGCGCCCCGTCGCGTAGCGCGGGATGGCAGATTTTACCATTGTATGCAAGTGTGTCAATTTATATAGAAATCACGCCTAGCATGTTGTGCTGCACTGCCGACGCGGAAATGCGCGGGAAGGGGCCCTACGTGTTATACGTCGCTCCGCGCACCGCGGCGGGACGCATCTTCAGTGGGTGACCCGCCGTAGTTGGCTGTTCCGCCAGGCACTTAGGACATACCTGGTCGCGATGCTTGAGCAGCAGCTGCAGCAGACGGTCGTGCGTGCGCGCGAGTGTCTCGCGGCGCGTGGCGTACTTCTGCTCCAGGCGGCAACACTCCGCCACGCCGCGCTCCACCGACTGCACAAACCATTGATATATATGTTACACTAGATTAGCAATTACCGCGTCAAAGCGTTACCAGTGGACATATGGCCACAGCCATATGCGTAGCTAATGTCAGTTCAAAATGGACCCAGTGACAGGCGACAAAAATATTCGCCAAAATGGGTAAATGCGTAGTGAAAGAGTGCGATTCAAGATTACAAAAATACAATAAATTAATCTGTATTATTTTCCACACGTAAGTTTATTGTTTCTGTGTCTATATCAACGTAAAAACGCAATAAAATAAACAATATGTATTATTTTGTCATTTAGGCTCAGTGTTACCACTAAAAACTTAGTTTTATTTTCCCATATTTGTGGGAGTTTTTAATTTATAGAATAAGTGATTTCAAATATTTTTTTAACAATAACATCGTTGCAGGGTGCCTAAAGATGGAGCACGCTGTGATAAATGGGTTGAAATAATCCGATTGCTGAGAAGAGAGACTGACTGGCTGCTTACTAAATCTATTGACATTTGTTCGAAGCACTTCCAATACAAAAAATATTCAAAAAGAAAATGTCTTAATTATTTCCATTAGTGATAAAATTCTAATACACATCCAATAAGAAATACATAATTTTAATAAGTTAACGTTTAACATTTTTTTTTTAAAGTTTTTTTAAGGCTTAAAAAATGGGTAATTTGAATGGGTAGGCAACCCTATCCTGTCATTGCATGTTTATATTGCGGTCTTTGTCTAATCTAAGCGACGGCATTATTCTTGGGACTTGTGTGAGTGAGACAGATATATGTTTACGTTTAAATGTTTACTGGTTTCAAAGCTACGTCGTCGCGTTTCAATAGTGGTTACACTTTATTTGACACATTTGAATGAGGTTTGCTTCTCTAGTTATTTAACTCCATGGCACAAACACGCTACTTTACTAAAACATCTCGGAACACAAGTTTCCTGCAAGGACTCGACTCACGGGATGTCACCGAGACACAAGATTATTCGAACCGAACGATAATACCCAGTAATGGCGATCGTATGTCCACCGCAACCGAACTCGGCAGCATATGGGTCGTTCTACTTTTCTACCGACATCGGTCTGGCCCTCGTCTTGTTCTGGCATCTCGTTGGAATATTGATATTTACGGTTTTTTAATTTGTTTCAAATAAACATCCGTATTTTTCTTATCTATTAATGTTACGGCATTTTTAATTTTCTCTAACCAGCATATTTAATACGACTTTTTCCCGTAGAATGCCGTGACAGAGTGGTAAGCCGAAATGTGGTCTCCACAGAAAAATGCCACTTTGTCACATCATTTTTTTTTTTTCTAAAACAAATATTATAAAACAATATTAGCCGGAAACAAAATTTTAATAAGTCCTAATGAAAACACACATGCAATTTTTTTTAATCCGAAACAGAAACCACAATGATGGATAGTTCAAAAACTAAAAAAAATTAAAATATTTGTTTCATTGTCGGTAGAAAAGTAGAACGACCCATATAATATACAAAACAAAAATTAAGCGAAAATCGCGGTGCGACGGCAGTGTGTTAACAAAATAAAAATGTTTTTTGTATTGCCGGCATCGATTCGTAACATTGTCAAGCCTAGTTGTAGCGGTGAAGTTGAACCACTCAAAAATCAACTGCTGCGATGACAGAAACGGTGACAGACGAGCGGTGGACACGCGCCCATAGTTAATAGAGCAAGAGCCCACGACGCACTATGGGACCAACCGCTATTTTCCATCTCAAAAATCGATAACTCTGTTGTTTTGTGATTTATCTCCTTGATTTTTTTTTGACGTATTTGTGAATATCTAGGCAATAAAAGAAATTAAACATCATCATTCTAAATAAAATATTTTTTCCGAAAAAAAATGACAAAGATAAAGTTATACGAAATTTCATACAAAAAATTATACAGTTATATTAAAATAGCAATAAAAGTTACACTTATGCTTAAAATAAGTTTAAAACTAAATTATTATTATCAAGCAAACAGTTACATGACAAAAAAAAAATTCGCGCTAATCCTACTCATCACTTTCTATTTCCAACAATTCTTTAGCTTTGTCAAATAATTCTTTGGATATTAGAAAACTTGGTTTATATAAGCTAGATATATAAGGATCAGATGTATATAACAAAATATGCAGAACGTCTTCTTTTGTTGCTGATCTGGAACACTTCCTAGCCTGATGTAACCTATATTTCTAAGAGTATCACTCACACTTCCCAACACACACACACACCCTCCACTCACACACACTCATATTCACTCCCACACACATACACCACTTCCCTTACACTTTCACATTCAGACCCTAACACACTACAACTAACACGTGCGAGCGCATACTGCCGGGCGGGCATAACACTTTCAGTAAAATATTGTGTCGTTTTTTTTTATCGCGTCGAACACAAACGAATTGTTAGATGATGATATGTTTTTTGTGCGTTAATTGTTATTGAAAAGAAGTATCTGAACACTTTGATGATCGTATGCTGAAACACGGGTATTTAAAGGACTAATATTTTAGTGCCTTGTGCAAAAACTATGGGACAATTGATTATAACAGTCCTCATCGAAATAGTGTAATCTGTACTGATTGTAATTAATTACCACAACAGATCAATAGAACTTCCGCAGCAATATAGTTTATCATACTTGTGGTTAAGGTCCACCCCAAACAAAAGTGCCATGAGAAGATTCTTTCAAATATAATAGCAGTTTATTAATTTGTAAATGTATGTTATTATCATAGAAATAGAAAAAACAAGATAGACATCAAAGGATAATAACTAAATATATTTCATAATAAAAAAGATGAACCGTAATTTTCGAGGATTTTTCCCCGACTGACATTATTGATTCAAAATCACCTCTTGCGCAAAAAACGCGCAAGGTTTTTTTTTAATCCTCATATTACTGACTAAATAAGGTCTCTAATAGAGTAATTAACTTGACACCGGCTGCTTTCGGCAACAACGAAAACTCCAATTGAAATTAACAAAAACTAAATTTTCTTTACTTCACTAAAAAAATATTAAAAAATTAAATGAAAATATTATTTTCACAAAAACTGAACGTGGTTGCAAAGTGTATATTCTCAGCTATCTAATGATGTATAACACTAATATGTTTCCTTGGAAAACTTCCGAATAATTTTGTGTTGAACTTCCTTAACGGTAATTTAATTGGCATGAAAATATTTATGCCCAATGTTTGAGGTTCATTTTATAAACGTAAAACTTTATTTTTTTTAATATTTTGTAATTTATTCGTAAGTTCCATCTTTTGAGAGTATAAAACCATAAAACAATCTATGGATTTACGACTTTCGACAAAACCATTTTTGAGATGGAAAATACTGTTTGGTCCCATAGTGCGACGGCCAGACCTTCGTTATTTTATAAAAGTTGAAAGTTTCTCTGTACATGTCTCTTATACAGGTAAGAACGACCAGCGACTATAGAGTTTGGGTTGTGGTTACCTGGGCAGGTAACAGGTAGTAAAGGTGTACAAAATAGTACTTAAAATTTGTTAGAGTATAAAGCTCAATTTTTTTATATTTTCTTCGGGATAACTTTAGAAATCACGTCACCCATTGCCAGACACTTATGACGGTGGCTACCCCCTGCCAGACACCCCTAAACTTTAATAAATTACAATTATACTTTCGTTATAGTATAAAAGCTAAATTTTATATATGTTATTTGGGGACCTACAAAAAGATGTTACCTCAATTGCTGGACAGTTTTCATGGTTTTTACATCTTGCCAGACACATCGAAAGTCCACTGTAGGTGCGAGCGCGATGTAACAACTGTTCAAGCGAGTGCGAGTAAGATAGAGCGCTTAGTCGAGTGCATTTTTAGGGTTCGTTTGCCAAATGGCAAAAAACGAAACCCTTATAGATTCGTCATGTCTGTCTGTCTGTCCGTCCGTCCGTATGTCACAGCCACTTTTTTCCGAAACTATAAGAGCTATGCTTTCGAAACTTGGTAAGTAGATGTATTCTGTGAACCGCATTAAGATTTTCACACTTAAATAGAAAAAAAACAATAAATTTTGGGGTTCCGCATACTTAGAACTGAAACTCAACATTTTTTTTTTTTTTCATCAACCCCATACGCCTTGTGTATCTATGAATAGGTCTTCAAAAACGGTATTGAGGTTTCTAGTATATTTTTTTTCTAAACTGAATAGTTTGCGCGAGAGTGCAATCTTCCAAAGTGGTAAAATGTGTGTCCCTCCCCCGTAACTTCTAAAATAAGAGAAAGATAAAACTAAAAAAAATATATGATGTAGGTACATAACCATGTAAACTTCCACCGAAAATTGGTTTGAACGAGATCTAGTAAGTAGTTTTTTTTTTAATACGTCATAAATCGTAAACCGCAATTTACGTTTCATTCAATTAATCCAAATATAAAAATTAAAAAAGAAATACATTTAATTTGTTAAACATAAACCTTATGCATAAACCGAGAATACCTACAGGTTTGTACGGAATCCTCGGTGCGCGAGTCCGACTCGCACTTGGCCGGTTTTTTTATCTGTCATTTAGTGATGTATTGAACTATTATGCGTAGAGACAACCAATGTTTTATCTACACTAATATTATAAAGCTGAAGAGTTTGTTTGTTTGTTTGTTTGATTGAACGCGTTAATCTCAGGAACTACTGGTCCGAATTGAAAAATTCTTTTTGTGTTGGGTAGCCTATTTATTGAGGGAGGCTATAGGCTATATAACATCACGCTACAATAAAGAGGAGCGGAGCAGTAATGAAAAATGTTGGAAAAGCGGGGAAAATTTATTCCTTTTGAGAGTTTCCGTTGCGTGCGCTGCGTAATCGGTTAAACGCAGAACGCAAAAACGCATTTTAGTAACGCAAAAATCATGTATGACGGAATTGTTCCTTTTAAAAAGTTCTAAAAAAAAGTCCGCGAGGGCATGTCTATCTTTTAAGGTTGACTCACTATAACTCAAAAGGAGTGAGCAGCAACGAAAAATGGACGAAAACTAGCAGGCAAATCAAATCCATGCGACGGGAAGGGTCAGGGGAGCAAAAATATGACGCGGACGAAGTCGCGGGCAGAAGCTAGTTATTGATATTTGTGCAGTTTTTTGTGAAATAAAAGTATGATTTTAGTAAAAAGTGTTATCATGGGAGATACATTAATTTGTTTCGTTTGTAATAAAAGTGATGGTAAAAGAATATTGTTTTCGGAGGAAACATATAGCAAATTATATATGTACCATTTGGAATAATGCTCATTTGAAAAATCCAGCCACATATCAACCAGACAATAACGGCTGGGTATTGAAAGATGACAATTAATACCAGTTCATATGGTTTGAAGGGGATCAACTACCGAGTTATGTTAGTGATTCGCTCAAAACTCAATCAGGTATGTAATTATTATGACAAATTATGATACATAATTTTTTAATTATTCATAATTGTATTAACTTGCTTATTTTTCTTTCAGAAACGGACGAAGAAGGTGATATTGAGGACGATCATGCCATCGACTGGAGTAGTAGTGATGAAGAAAATGAAAACATCGACGACAATGCTTAAATTAATAAAAAGTTTAAATATTTTTTTTACCTGTAATCTTCCTTTCTATATTTTTATGATATTAAACTAACATTTTTTACTTTATACAACATGGCTATGAACGTAATAATTTCTTTTTTTATTAGATATCTTAAACAATAGTAATCGACTAAGCATTCGCGCTCGCACCTACAGTGGACTTTCGATGTGTCTGGCAAGATGTAAAAACCATGAAAACTGTCCGGCTATTGAGGTAACATCTTTTTTTAGGTCCCCAAATAACATATATAAAATTTAGCTTTTATACTATAACGAAAGTATAATTGTAATTTATTAAAGTTTAGGGGTGTCTGGCAGGGGGTAGCCACCGTCATAAGTGTCTGGCAATGGGTGACGTGATTTCTAAAGTTATCCCGAAGAAAATATAAAAAAATTGAACTTTATACTCTAACAAATGTTAAGTACTATTTTGTACACCTTTACTACCTGTTACCTGCCCAGGTAACCACAACCCAAACTCTATAGTCGCTGGTCGTTCTTGCCTGTTTAAGAGACATGTACAGAGAAACTTTCAACTTTTATAAAATAACGAAGGTCTGGCCGTCGTGGGCTCTTGGGCTAAATGCATGTCTACTGCGGAACCGTCATCTAGATTTCCATGACGTCCCGGTGATGGCCGCAGTGGATAAAGGCGGGTTCCAACACGACTGTACAAGAACAGTTCAGATAGAATTTTGTTGGACAGGAAAATAAGCATTCGTGGATAAATTACCTGCGAATGTATCTCTCGCTTTATTCTATTGATCTCGTCTTTATCTCTATTGGTCTTCTTGGCTAACGCCTTAACGTCTTCCTTTCGCGAGTTCGCCAGCCTTGTCAGAATTTCCTTCTTCTCCGCTTCTAACAAATCCTGAAAACAAAATATAACCTTAATTACATATTTTCTTATTATAATGGTTTATTTAACAATATCTTGATTCTATATAACCCAGCGTAAGAATTAATCACCAGTTTTTTTTTTTTTTTTTTTGTTCATCTGGCTACTTGAAACTGTTAAAACAATTTTAAAAATCAATGAGAACATTAAAAATTTGATAAGTACCGAATATGAAGTATTTGACTTTGTTGAAAATTTGAGTAAAATAATGTCTACTTTTTTTACTAAACATCCCTCAATCGCAATTTCGCGGCTATACGGACCGTACAATTTTTTTATCGAAAGCATTATGGTAATGTGTGGTGTTGTCATCACGGTCTGTTCCAAAAGTATCTGACGCAGGTGTAAACAACAAACCCTCAGGTTGAATTTTTACTAAAAGACACATCATCATCCATCAGACTGCCGCGTTGGTCTAGTGGTAGCAAGCGCTACTGGTGAGCTTGAGGACCTGGGTTCGATTCCCAGGTCGGGCAAAGTGTTATCGGGTTTTTCCATCTGGAATTTCTCAGTACCGGAGTCTGGTACCGACTGTCCGGAGTCTGGATTTGTGCCCGGTTGATGGCAATAGGCTCGCCCCCTATTACATGGGACTTAGGGCTGGGTCACACCGGAATGGCAGCGGCCGGCAGTGACGCGGCGAGCACTTTCAGTGTGAAATAATTTTAAACTTTAACTACATACTTAAAAGACCAGTATCGCTTGAAAAACCAACAGGTGTTTCCGCCCGCGGCTGCCAGCGGCGAAGCGAGGCCGCTCGCGGCACCGCGGGCGGCCGCGCGACCTTTTCAAGTTTTTCAAGCGATACTGGTCTTTTAAGTACGTAGTTAAAGTTTAAAATTATTTCACACTGAAAGTGCTCGCCGCGTCGCTGCCGGCCGCTGCCATTCCGGTGTGACCCGGCCCTTAAACATAACAGGCGAAATGTGGGTGTACTATAGGTACACCTCTACTCAACCCGTCGGGGAATCAAGGCGTGATGTTATGACTCATCATCATCATCATGATTTTAGCCGAAAGACGTCCACTCCTGAACGTAAACCTCCCCTAAAGGCCGTAGGGGTATAAGCATAATGAATTTGCCCTTAAAAGATATCAGCACGATACTTAATGGATTTTAGGTACTAATAAGATAATAAGATCCTGAAAAATTCAGATTTGGTTTTTGAGAAAAAGGAAAATATATAAAAATCTGACAAAATCAGAAAAAATAATTATACAGGAACGCGTGAATCAATTGATTTGAATTTTGGATATGTTTTGGGGGCTGATAGTAGCTTCTAGAAAAAAAAAAATAACATCTTTACCGGTTGGTAAGATCCTTGAAAAAAATGCGCTTTTGTTTTAATTTCGATTTTTAACCATGATACAATTCTGGCACAATTATGAAACTATTTTTTTTTCGAATTTCCCTTTCATTTTTCTATAGATTTACAAGCTTTTAATATTTTTAAAAAAGGTACGCCATATTGCAAAAAATTAAAAACCTTTTTTATGCAAATATTTACTTTATGTATTTTAAGCCTGCATCTTTATTTGTGTCGCTCGTTTATGTCTTTTAATCTTATTTAAAATAATCAGGGCAAATCCACTATGCTTATACCCCTAGGGCATTTGGGGGGTTTGCCATAATCACCACGCTTGGCAGGCGGGTTGGCGATCGCAGTATGTTGATAAAATGCATAGAGAACGTCGCGTTGCTGTCCATTCTCTAGTTAGTCCCTTAGTCGCCTCTTATGACACCCACGGGAAGAGATGGGGTGGTGCTATCACTAAATCACTCACTAACTACTAACACCTTTATATGTATTTAGAAGATTTCAACTTTACATGTCACTACTTTTATATTTTTCGCGCCGTTTGGGGTTGAAACAAGGGTTGCCACCTTTTTTCATACAATTAAAGTACTTTGGTTATTATAGATAAGAAAAAACAAAGTGCATGGTATAAAAATAAAGCACGATTTATTTTTCTTTATTATTATATTTCAAAACATATTTTTATTGCTTTTTGCAGTTTGCATCAAATAAATTTCGTTTAACGAAAAAGTATTTACGACTAATCTTTTCAAAATCCCAAAGAAATCAAATCTTGCAAAATAAAGTATTTTCGTGTACTTTATTTTTCTAATTAAGTGTAGAGTACATTTATGTGAAATAACGTACAATACATTATTATAAAGTACGGGTGGCAACCCTAGTTGAAACCCTCGGTCCGAGTGCTCATGGCCTCTTTAAAGAAACGGCTGGTTTACACTTCCGTGACCCGTGGGCTGGTTGTTATTTTGGCCAGCGGTTAAGCATTGCTATACAACGTGGTAATGCCGCCAGTCTCTTGACACATAACCAATTGACAGCAATGTGGATGAATTTTTCGACGCTTTATTTTAGTTTGTATAAAGTTTTAGTTAAGAGCCCTCTCACAAAATTTGAATGCTCGAGTTTAGGTAAAAGACGGCAATCTTATGTATGTGTGCGTAGCTATCCACACATGCACAATACAAACAGTGTAACGCGAGTGTCGAGCCGGTCTAAACAATCTTGAGCCGTTAGAATTATAATGCGGTATTTAGAGATTTATGAAAATACTTACTTTTATTTAGTCAGTCTAATAAAGATTTGAAGAGGAAAACGATATTATGTCTAATTAAATAAACGGATTTAAATAAAACTTGAGAATTCGATTTGTTATAGAGCATACCTTATATTGACATGAATTTTTCAACGTAATTATGCTTTATTCAAACCAAAAAAACGCGATAAAATTGCGATTAAATCGTAAAACTTGCCATAAGACTTATTTTTTTTACTAATTAATGTTATTAAAAATCAATATTCTTGTACTAAATGTAACAACTAGATTATATTTCTGATGTTATGTGTATTTTTTTTTACTCAAATTTCTAAATATTAATGATAGAAATAGGGGTCTGAAATTGACCCTTTTTTTTTCAGGATGGGAAATCATCAAATGACTTCTCCCGCTCTGGGCGGAGCGGGAGGGCGTGTCAGACTTTTACTGACTAAAACCCACCCGTGTTCCATCAGTTGCCCATGTGCCAGGGTCACGGTATCTCTTTCGAACAATCACGCGACCCCGGCAGGCATCGGTCCTAGTAGACCCCTACACTGCTGCTGACATCTCTTTGAGGCGCGCGTGGAACACTGTGCGCCGTCGACCCGAGCTTGGTCCTTACCGGGCGGCGAGCTACCCACTGCTCGCCACCCGCAAGCTCGCGCCTACGGTGGCCGGGAGTCCGCTATTGACTCCCGACGCCCGGGGCGTCTCCTCCTGCGGTGGCTAGGGACGTGAGGGCGCAGAGACTGCCACTCCCTCACGCGCCCCGCCTCCTCCTTCGCGAGCATTACTGCTTCGCAGAAGGAGGTGACGGCTTCCCATTCCCTCTCGCTCCGTACCATGGCTCGCACCAGGGCCGGACGCGAGAGGTCGCCGCCGCCAATCGCCTCCACGAGGACACGGCGGTGCTCCGCCCAGGCAGGGCACACTTCCACCGTATGCTCCACCGTGTCCTCCAGACGATCCTCGCAATGGAAACACCTCCCGCTTTATCCTGAACAGGAACCCACCGAAGCACCCATGCCCGGTGAGAACCTGCGTCAGGCGGAAGGTGAGGACGCCGTGACGCCTCTCTATCCACTCCTCAAAGAGGGGACTTACCGCCGCAATTGTGGCGTGCCCTGCGCTGGGTTGCGACAATCGTACCCGCCATGTCGCCATGAGATCACACCGGAGCTCTGTCCGCCGAGCCGCGATTTGTCGCGGCAGCGGAGTTTCGCCCCGGCGTTTAGCCTCCTCGCGCCACTCCCACATGTGCGCGAGGACCTTTGCCTCCAGATCCCATGGCGGCACTCCGGCAAGGAGGCTCGCCGCCTCGCACGAGATCGTGCGGTATCCTCGGATTAACCGAATGGCCATGACCCTCTGGGCCGCACTCAACCGGCGCGCTGGGCGCAGCCTCAATGAGGGAGCCCACACCGGTGCCCCGTAGAGGGCCATGGACCGCACGACCCCCGTGTAGAGCCTCCGGCAGGAGGCGTTTGGACCCCACAGATTGGGCAGGAGCCGCTTTAAGGCAGCCCCAGCCCGCTCCAGTCTGGGAGCCAAACGTCGGAAATGTTCGACGAAGTTCCACCGGCTGTCGAGGACAAGTCCCAAGTACTTCATCGTCGACTCGACGCCGATGTGAACCCCTCCTACCGTGAGTTGGGAACCCGCAGGTGGCGCGTTCCGAGGACCATGAAAACCCATGGCAACGGACTTGTGCAAGGCCACCTCGAGTCCCAATTGCCGGATCCTATCGACGATTATCGCAACCCCGCGTGTCATTATGTCGGCCGCCGCCTCGTACGACCTCCCCTGCGCAAGGACCAGCGTGTTGCCAGCCGCTAGGGAGGTCGGCGCGCAGCACCCAGTCGTAACCGATGTCCCACAGATGCGGCCCCAGGACCGATCCCTGTGGGACACCGCATGACATCTCTCGACGGTTCCACTCTCCCTGGTGACCGGGGTAGATTACGGCCCTATCCGTGAGATAGGCCTCGACCACGCGACAGAGGTAGGTCGGCATCCGGTGATACCGGAGTGCCTCCCTAATGCAACTCCAGGGTAGGGTGTTGAAGGCATTGGCGATGTCTAGAGACACCGCCAAGACGACCCCACCCCGGGCCACTGCATCCCCCGTCGTGAGGGCTCGCACGCGGGCGCCCAGCGGACTCTCCGTCCGCTTACCGGCCCATCGTGCTGCTCGACAAGGTGGGCAAGCTCTTTGAAAGAGTAATTGCAGACCGCCTCGTTGGGTGGCTGGTGCGGGAGGGGCCGGATTTGGCGGTCAGCCAGTTCGGTTTCCGCAAGGGGCGCTCTACGGTGGACGCCATCATGCGCGTGCGAGCCCTCACGACGGGGGATGCAGTAGCCCGGGGCGGGGTCGTCTTGGCGGTGTCTCTAGACATCGCCAACGCCTTTAATACCCTGCCCTGGAGTTGCATTAGGGAGGCACTCCGGTATCACCGGATGCCGACCTACCTCTGTCGCGTGGTCGAGGCTTACTTGACGGATAGAGCCGTCATCTACCCCGGTCACCAGGGAGACTGGAACCGGCGAGAGATGTCGTGCGGTGTCCCACAGGGATCGTTCTTGGGGCCGCATCTGTGGGACATCGGTTACGACTGGGTGCTGCGCGCCGACCTCCCTAGCGGCGTCAGCGTAGTTTGCTACGCTGACGACACGCTGGTCCTGGCGCAGGGGAGGTCGCACGAGGCGGCGGCCGAACTGATGACACGCGGGGTTGCGACAATCGTCGATAGGATCCGGCAACTGGGACTCGAGGTGGCATTGCACAAGTCCGAGGCCATGGGTTTTCATGGTCCTCGGAACGCGCCACCTGCGGGTTCCCAACTCACGGTGGGAGGGGTTCACATCGGCGTCGAGTCGACGATGAAATACCTGGGACTTGTCCTCGACAGCCGGTGGAACTTCGTCGAGCACTTCCGACGTTTGGCTCCCAGACTGGAGCGGGCTGGGGCTGCATTAAAGCGGCTCCTGCCCAATCTGGGGGGTCCAAACGCCTCCTGCCGGAGGCTCTACACGGGGGTCGTGCGGTCCATGGCCCTCTACGGGGCACCGGTGTGGGCGCCCTCATTGAGGCTGCGCCCAGCGCGCCGGTTGAGTGCGGCCCAGAGGGTCATGGCCATCCGGTTAATCCGGGGATACCGCACGGTCTCCTGCGAGGCAGCGAGCCTCCTTGCCGAAGTGCCGCCATGGGATCTGGAGGCAAAGGTCCTCGCCCACATGTGGGAGTGGCGCGAGGAGGCGAAACGCCGGGGCGAAACTCCGCTGCCGCGACAAATCGCGGCACGGCGGACAGAGCTCCGGTGTGATCTCATGGCGACATGGCGGGTACGATTGTCGCAACCTAGTGCTGGGCACGCCACAATTGCGGCGGTAAGTCCCCTCTTTGAGGAGTGGATAGAGAGGCGTCACGGCGTCCTCACCTTCCGCCTGACGCAGGTTCTCACCGGGCATGGGTGCTTCGGTGGGTTCCTATTCAGGATAAAGCGGGAGGATACGTCCGGGTGTTTCCATTGCGAGGATCGTCTGGAGGACACGGTGGAGCATACGGTGGAGGTGTGCCCTGCCTGGGCGGAGCACCGCCGTGTCCTCGTGGAGGCGATTGGCGGCGGCGACCTCTCGCGTCCGGCCCTGGTGCGAGCCATGGCACGGAGCGAGAGGGAATGGGAAGCCGTCACCTCCTTCTGCGAAGCAGTAATGCTCGCGAAGGAGGAGGCGGGGCGCGTGAGGGAGTGGCAGTCTCTGCGCCCTCACGTCCCTAGCCGCCGCAGGAGGAGACGCCCCGGGCGTCGGGAGTCAATAGCGGACTCCCGGCCACCGTAGGCGCGAGCTTGCGGGTGGCGAGCAATGGGTAGCTCGCCGCCCGGTAAGGACCAAGCTCGGGTCGACGGCGCGCAGTGTTCCACGCGCGCCTCAAAGAGATGTCAGCAGCAGTGTAGGGGTCTACTAGGACCGATGCCTGCCGGGGTCGCGTGATTGTTCGAAAGAGATACCGTGACCCTGGCACGTGGGCAACTGATGGAACACGGGTGGGTTTTAGTCAGTAAAAGTCTGACACGCCCTCCCGCTCCGCCCAGAGCGGGAGAAGTCATTTGATGATTTCCCATCCTGAAAAAAAAAAAAAAAAAAAAAAAAAAAAAGGGCTCGCACGCGCATGATGGCGTCCACCGTTGAGCGCCCCATGCGGAAGCCGTACTGGCCGTCCGACAAGTCCGGCCCCTCCCGCACCAGCCACCCGACGAGGCGGTCTGCACTCACTCTTTCAAAGAGCTTGCCCACTTCGTCGAGCAGCACGATGGGCCGGTAAGCGGACGGAGAGTCCGCTGGGCGCCCAGGCTTCTTAATGAGGACCAGTTTCCCCGTCTTCCAACGAAGTGGGAACTGGCCCCTCTCCAAGCATGCGCTAAGGGGCCCCCTGAGTCGAGGCCCGAGAGCCTCTGAGGCCAGGACCCATGCTTTGTCAGGCAAGCCGTCGGGTCCTGGGGCGGTATTTTTGGCATTTAGCCGACGTACCGCCACTCTCAACTCTACCCCGGTCACTTCTGGAGCGTTGTCGTCGTCATCGGTGATGTGGTCCGCAGCATCGGGCACCGCAGTAGGCGGAGCCATGGGTGGGGGACTATGTTCCCCTCGCGAAGGGAACAGAGCGCTCACCACGCCCTCCACGAGTTGGGGCCGGAGACTCTGTGTCAGCGGGGGAGCCCATGGGCGGAGTTTCTCCCGGACGGCCTTGTAAGGCCGTCCCCATGGGTCCCTGTTCAAAGTCTCCAGCGACTCCTTGCGGGCCAGTCCTCTGGCCCGCAGGATCTCCTCTTGGAGGGCGGTCTTCGCCGCTCTGTACCCCTCATATAGCTCCGCCTGAATGGCTTCCGTATCCGGAGGTCGGATATGGAGCCTGCGGTGCCTGGTGTACCGGCGACGTGCCGCAACGCACGCTTCGCGCAACGCTGTCAGCTGCGGCGACCACCAGTACACCTGGCGCCAAGCCCGTCCTGGCTGGACTCGGGGCATAGTCACGTCACAGATTTCGGACATGGCCTCCCGGAACCACTCGGCCTCGTCGTTGGTGTCAGCAGGCCTGTCCGGTGGTGACACCCAGGCCTGCACGATCGAGGCTTCCAGGAGAAGCTCCCGGTCCAGCTTCTTCAGCGCCCACCGCGGACCACTCAGGGTCTGCCGGATCGGCGCGCTTGAGTTCTGGGCGGAGACGTCAAACCGGATGTACCGGTGGTCGGAATACGTCTCCACCCCCTCCAGGACGCGCCAATCAATAACCTGTGGTGACAGAGCGGGGCTGGCGAACGAAATGTCCACCACTGAGTCGCCCCGCATCCGTCAGTCTAATAAAGATTTGAAGAGGAAAACGATATTATGTCTAATTAAATAAACGGATTTAAATAAAACTTGAGAATTCGATTTGTTACAGAGCATACCTTATATTGACATGAATTTTTCAACGTAATTATGATTTATTCAAACCAAAAAAACGCGATAAAATTGCGATTAAATCGTAAAACTTGCCATAAGACTTATTTTTTTTACTAATTAATGTTATTAAAAATCAATATTCTTGTACTAAATGTAACAACTAGATTATATTTCTGATGTTATGTGTATTTTTTTTACTCAAATTTCTAAATATTAATGATAGAAATAGGGGTCTGAAATTGACCCTGCGCTGATTTTCAAGAAAATTAGTTGTGGGAGATTAATTACTACAAAGTAAACAAATAAGTTTTTGTAAATGTGCTACTAAAAGTAACAAAACAAAAGATTGATCTATTTTTTAAATGTATTCGTCAATGCCAGAGTATTTATAATGATGAGATGAGAGGTAAATAAGGCGACTAAAATCTTAGATATTCGCGCTAAAATGTAAAATGGCTCTTAAGTTAGGATATTATTTTGTTATTTTTATTTATTAATGAATAAGTTATAATGTCAATTGTAATAGCCAGGGCAATTAAAGAGTTTCATATTGATATATAACAGTAGAGGGTACATACGGAGAGCGCCTTCATCTGGTGGTGCTGGTCGCTCCGCACGTGCTTCTCTAGCGCGGCGTACACAGCGTGGTGACACTTGAGGCGCAGCTCGCGCTCCAGCGACAGGAACTCGCCGCCCGCCTCGTCCGCACTCGCGCCCGCCTCACCACTGTGAGCAATACACGGACAAGTCACACACTTGTCTACAAGCTCTACATGTGACCTCTGAGATTTTGCCGGTCTTTCTTAGAGTAGTCGGGTAGGAAACAACGAACTCATTTCATTTTAAAACAATGTATATTTCACGTGATTTCGTGTTTTTTTTTTTCAACCAATTTACAGCAATAACCAGTGCGATACTGAATGGCAGTCTTTTGTATTGAAGCCGTGTCGTTGCGTTGCCTATATATAGGGTCAAATTAAATTACAACAATTATACAGCTTCTTGCCCATTCTTTTCCATATTAAACTACCTTTCGGAAGGGGCCACTAGAACCTATTCTGTTTTTTTTGTAAATACTGCACATTCTAAATGGCCTCTGAGGTGCCTAATTGAAATAAATTATTTCTCCTTACATAAAACATGAAAACTCGCTGCTGTGTGGGTGGAACGCTGCGGAGCGGTTCGCATGTTTTCATTAATAGACACTTATGCTCGTGTGATACCTACAGCTTTATCTACGTATTCTAAGTTTCAAAATGCAATATGGACAGTTAATGAAATCATCATGAGTTTTTTGGTGATGAATTGTTGGTACCGAAATTGTAGTGTAAAGATGCTCATTAACTTCATGACGAAGGCACGGTTATCAGAACACAGTTACCAAATATTTTGAATAGAATGCAGAATGTTTGGAATTTATCTTTCACATTCTTTTGTAACTGAATACGGAGACTTTATGCGAGCTGTATTTTATGTTCGTGAGTCATCTGAAAAGAAAAGACCCGTAAAACTAATACTTACATATTTTTATAGGACAATCTTTTAACCAATTTATTGGTGACGTAGAACTTGGATGTTGGTGGTTTCTTCTCTTTGTCGAACTTGCGTCGCAGTGCGTCCAACTCTCGCGCGAGTTTCGATTGTTTCTCGCGAACCACTTTCATCGATAGCAGAGTCTCAAGCGTTTCTGCTAAAGACTCGTCTGTCGTACCATTTGTTTTGACTTCAGCGTCTAAAATTAATAAATTTGTCATCATCGTTCTTCTGCCCTTATTCCAATTTATTTGGAGTCGCCGCAACATGCCTTTGAATGCATTCAATGAAATGAATGAATGTCTTTGAATACGGTATTGGCGAGATTTACAAAGTAGAATTTGTGAATTTTAGCGCGTGATTCAGCACGCGCTAAAATTCACAAATTTCTGATTTTCAGCTTGGCCAAAACTTTAGTCGGTATTTTTATGGCCGAAAAAGAAAATAAGGGCGAATCATGCCTTTTAGCCGAAAACGAAGCTTTGGTCGGTCATTAAAATATTTAATATGGTTTAAAATTGGGTTTGATAACAATGACTGGCGAACCAAATAAATGGGTAGTCGCAAGATTCCTTAAAATACCTACACTAGAGAGGTTGCCCAGAAACCAAAGTAATAACATTCAACTTGCAATAGAACGCGATTTCTTCGTGTCGCTTATTAATTACAGGCCTAATAGGTTACGTAGATCGTAAAGTCTAGAAACGACACGCTCACTCCATTTATTATCAAGTAGCAAGCACTACACGAACAATTAAACGTACACGCCACCGCCATCTATTAACAAATAGCGGATTTAAACAGATGTCTCTGGTAGTATTTGGAAGCTTCTACACTACCTGTGAACTGTAGCGAAGAGTCGCGATTGTTCGAGAATGTCCTGCGATGCATATAAATAGCGATTTGTTGGATTGGGAGGACAGTTCGATCGACTGCGATCAAATGCGATTCAAGCGATACAGTACAAGCGAGACAAGTGATACTGTTTGACGTTTCAGATTACTGTGGTATTTGTAATTAGTTAATTAACACCTACCGGCGCGGTCCTTTATTACGGAAAGACAGTAGAATTTTTCATACAAAATCACAATACTGTCACAACCGTACTTACAATATCACGGAAAATCAAATCGTCTACATAGGGCGGAAGACGGCTACAACCGTATCCGTATATAGCCGTACTGTCAGGGTC
Organism: Aporophyla lueneburgensis; assembly: GCA_932294355.1. Classification (NCBI taxonomy): domain Eukaryota; kingdom Metazoa; phylum Arthropoda; class Insecta; order Lepidoptera; family Noctuidae; genus Aporophyla; species Aporophyla lueneburgensis. Next base: position 6,995,972 of record OW028746.1, read on the forward strand.
GTATGAAATAAAATCTTTGTTATTCGTCAGTACGGGTACAACCGTTTAACGGTTTAAGCCGTACTGACACAACTGTATGCAATATTACATATAGCACGCGCAAGTACGGCACCAGCAGTAACACATCTGTGGCCGTACTGACCATCTCAAGTGACAATCTGCAAATACTAATGATGTAGGGTGCTTCCCTAACATAAGTAATGTCAATGCAGATGTAAAATGTCAAACTTAAACTTAAATGCAGAAAATGTCAGTGAATGCATGAGGGGATGAATCTAAATAAAAATGCAAGTTGTCCGACTCAAACCACGTCTAATTGAACACTAAAATGTAATTTATGTAAAATGCATAGAACAATGCAGTATGTCAGTGTCAGTGCACTGCCAAATGTAGGTCGCGTTCAAAGTGCAAATACGCGAGCCTACTGGCTAACTTATTGTAATAAATATGTTTTAAAAACCATGTACGTGCACCGTACAAATTGCCACAACACAGAAAGAGAATAACTAAATAAAACAATCCCAAAATATGTAAAATAAGAATGTAAAAATAATGTAAAAAATGTAAAAATGCAGGACTATAATGTAAATATGATTGATCTACGACTACTATGAAGAAATATAACCAAAGTCTATAAATAGAATGTCACCATAATAATAAATTAGCACATCTCACTATGTTTTTCAGTGTCAAATTTCACTTCACTTGAGGTAGGGTTAGCACACGACACTTTATTCACTTTTGAGTCCCGTTTGTCGATCTTGCTGTTCCTGTCCTCGATGTCATAATCTTCTTCTCGTCTGCTTCTGCTTCTCGCGTCTTGCGGACCCTCCCCCTGTCTTTGGGTGGTCATCTTTCGCCAAAAGTACACCGATGTTACAAACAGTGCAATGCTAATCGCAACAACCACATAGATTGCAATGTAGTGATGAACGTCGTGAGAGGATAAGGTGTCTAGCTTAGACTGTTCATCTATAGAGCGTAGTTGCGTGTTAATCTTCTTGAATGTCTCTTCGTGCGTTTCAATATGCAAAGATGAGTTACGAATCGAGGTATTGATTATGTTGTTGATTGGAGAGATCGTGGGTACGATCATCGCATATGGTTCATTGACTAAAATGTCACTTGTATGTTCCATATATGCGTGCAATGTGAATGAGTCGCCTTGCAAGTTGCATCCTTGTTTCAGCGTTATCAGACCCGAGTGACGTAACGTCTCCGATGTCATTTGAGTGCCACACACTAATTGTACTTCGCACGTGTCACAAGAATAATAGAACCAGGTGTTTTGTTTATGTAATTTGACCCATTTGTCGGCGCATATTTTTATTTCCATATGGCAATAAGCGCATACAGTAGTCTATCTTCATACAAACGCTCGGAACGCAAGTCATACCTACGCGCCTCGAGTCTGGTACACTCCGAGTACATCAGCAGTCGCGTACGCACCGCTTTGATAAACGGATGGCGAGCGGTGTTATTGATGGTTTTGTTTGTAAGCAGTTAGCGTGCGATTTGTGAATATTTAATCATTATAATCAGTGCAAGATGATTACTTAATATGGCAAATAGAACTTATAAACTATATTATGCTGTTTATGGTTGCTTGAATTCTTCAATAACGCACCCAGAGATACATTTTTTAAATAACCCTGGAAACTCCGAAAGGAAAGACTAGATTTTTTTTACATACCTACCACTACGAAATTTGTTTCTTATTTAATAGGTAGGTATTTCGCTTTTTACACCAAGTAAAATACCAGGATTATTAAATAAGTAAGTGGATAGGGTGAAAAAAGTGACAAACGAAGTGATCGCTGAGTGCTGAGTGCTACTACTACGAGCGTAGGTAGGTACCTACGCTAGTAGTAGTAGCAGGTAGTTTCCTAGCCTAGGGTGCCCGATCATTTGATTTGAATCGATCTTTTCGATCGTAAATCATTGAATCGATACACGATCTTGATCGCAGGATTTGAATCGGTCCAGCAAAGATCGTATCGTAATTAAAAATGAATAAAAGTTGATATAATTTACATCTTCCACCCTTGTCACTTTTAATAAAAAACGGTCCAGTGTTTTTTTTAAATAAAATATAATATTTACAATCAAAGAAACTCAAGTAGGTTGATGAAGTCAAAATGCTATAAGCGGGCAGCCCTACCGCGTTTACCGCGTGTTTACTTACCGCACGTGCTGTAGGTAATTATTTCTAGGATAGGGCCGAGTCAAAATACTGTATAGATTATCTTTACTGTGGCTGTGTTCTTCGTTGTCTCGAATCAGCTGTACATCGCAAATAGATTTGTGACGATCACCGGTGTTGTATACAACATTAATTTTTGTTTATGCGAAACCCGAAACACGGGTCTAGTATTTTTATGTAAAGAATCTATGAAAAAAATTTCAAAACTGTATCATTAATAATCACAAAGTTATAAGCTTGATAAGTTACCTGGTTGTCCACGCAAAAACATATGCAGATCACCACAAACAGCTAGTGTACGTACCATCTCCGTGTAATGGACGTTTGAATACAAGAAAGACATGATAATTTTAAAACCGAAACAAAACACTAAGGCCCGCGACTTGGAAGCGTAATTAAATATTTTTGGTACAAAATATAACATGGTGTAAAAATTATTGGAATCGATTCAGTTACTGATTCTGAACAAACTATATTCAGGTTTCGCATATACTAAAAATAATCTTGTATAGGGTGATTTAGTTTGCACAGTAGAGATTGGTCATGTAATTTTTGGCATTCATCAAGGTCATATTGTTCTAGGGGTATAAATGAGTATTGGTTGGCGTTAAATGCTATTAATGCACAGTTGGGAATAACGTACATTACCCGATTTATGTCAATACGTTGAGGAATGCTGATAAGTCTGTTAAGTTCGTATAGGGCATCACTCAAGATCGGTACTTTTATTTCCATCAACAGGTAGTGCTGTGTTATGCGTGCATGTATTCTGAACAGCCTGTAGATGTCTCTTATGTCATTACGGACTTCAGGTAGTGTAGAATCGCGAGGTAGTAGTCGAGCTACTCTATCTAGTTCGCTTTGCATTTGGGTTGGTGATAATAGATGTACGTCCATATGTCCTTGGTACATATTTGTCAGGGTGCTGATGAGTGATACTTGAATATCTTTTAAGTTTTGGCACATTCTTTCTGCAGCTATGGCCGATGTAATGATGTAGAATGCATTTGAACTCTCAAGTTTATCTTTGAGCGACTTGTTTTCTAGGGACGTGAGGTGATCGTTGATTAAAGTGAACTGCTTCATCATTGTTGCTTTGTTACGCTGTACAATGTTGTTTCGGTTTCCAGAACACTTGTCTGGTTTTTAAGCAGTTGGAATAGGTGATTTTCATTATGTTGGATTGTGTCGATATCCTGTTCATATTGTTCTGCAAAATGTTGATCTAACACTCCAAATAACGAATTTGCAACATATCCTACTCCATCGATCAATCCTCTTTTGAACCTGTGTTGAATTATCCGCTGGGACCTCCGTAATTCGTTGTAATAATTTAGTTCACTCGTGCTTTGTTCAAGTTGGTTAATCAGAACATGAAATTGCATCATCCACTCTTCGCAACGAGCTTGCTTTATATGAGATACGAATACTTGCAGAGTGTCCACATTGCGCCAATAATTTGTCATATTGTAATAGAATACCAGTTTCCATTCATCTCTAATTTCTTGTAGATCTGCAATCTTGTCAAAGTAAAGTGTTTGATTTTTTGTCAGTTGAGTAAGTTTCATATCTTGCTGGACAGTAGGTGTTATCAATGTCATAACTAGCATCAGCATATAACATACCAAGCTGTTCCAGGTAAGCCTTTTACCTCGGTTTCGCCTGTTTTTGGGAAGTTTGTCAGTGTCAGGGTTGTTTTGTTCCTCAGCCTCCACTAGTGGTTCAGTTTTTTGTAATAGGTGTTTTAGGACTCTATGATGAGGTAAGTAGCATGCCGTGTTGCAGCCATGTTTGCTCTCCTTCATATGTCCCATTTCCAGGTACTCTTGCATAAATTTGATGTAACTATCTGATAATTTGTCATCTCTGCCTAATCTCCTTTCTAATTGCATAAACTGTGCTACAGCTCGTGGCTTTGACTTGCCCAGCAGCTGATTAAAATTAGGCTTCATTGGCAAACGAACTGCATATCTGCCATCACCTAATCGCTTGGTTGTTGCAGTGTAGAACTCCTCACAATATCGTTCCTCTGACGTCATAGAATTGCATGTGTCTCCATTGATGTCTTCCACTTCCCAGTATTTTGACAAGTCGTTAACTTCATTAACTACGACGTTGCAATTAAATGTTTTGGTGACATTGCCTGACAATATCCACCCCAACCGTGTTTGTTGAGCTATGGGTTCATTCATCTCCCCTTTGACTAAGCCATTCATGAGTATTTCGGAATATACGTGTGCATCCAGAAGTATGTCAATGGGCCTAGATAAGTTGTAATCTGGGTCGGCTAGTGTGATATCTGTCACATGAGCCCAAGGTTTCTTTGCAAATGTAGCGTTAGGCAGACTGTTTACTACCCGTGTCATGATTAACGCTTCCGTTGTAAACTGGAAGTCGTTATGTAAGGACTTGCAGAATAGATGGACCTTTCCTTTACTCCTGTTGTATAAAGTACCGATGCCGCTTATGTTTGCACTCAGCTGTTGACGCTTTATGCCCAATCTTTGAGCTGCATTCTCCGTTATCAACGTAATTTGTGAGCCTTGATCAACTAGACCCCTAAGTGTAATGTAATCACCTCCAGCTGTGGCTACTTGCAATAATGCTGTTGGTAATAATATTTCATCATCATTATTTGATGCGAAGTTGTTTTGCAGATTTTTATTTGACCTAGTTGAAGTCGATGACGACGGTTTAGGTGCTGTTTGTGTTGCTGAGGGCGTTTGCGCTGACTTCACAATATCGCTGTGCAGAAGTGTGTTATGTTGTTCGTTGCAATCTCTGCATCTTTTCTGTGACGCACAGTAACCCTTAGTATGCACATACAAACAATTTTTGCATATTTTATTGTTTTCTATAAATGCCATTTTTTCCGGACTCGGCATGTCAGCGAATTGAGTACATTGAAATAATGCATGATTCGTTTTACAAAATGGACAAATAATCTTGCTGAATTGTCCAGCGTTTGACGCATGGAAATTGCGAGAATAGTTTGCTGAACTTTTATTGGGTTGTGACTTGGATTTTTTTCCGAACGGATGTGACGTGTTAAAATGTGGTTTTGATGCAGGTTTATCACCGTTTTCTGGCTTTTTCCTGTGCAATGGTTCTAATGCCATAAACTTGTTTTCGACGAAATCCATAAAATGATTGTATGTTGGTATCTCGCGCGGATCCGACCTGGACTGCATGTATTCCGAATACGTTTCGGAGTCTAATTTTTCGCACAACACGTAAACTAGAACTGGATCCCATGAGCTTGTATCAATGCCCAAGTTGTGTATCGCGTTTATGGTTTCGTTAGTGGTGTCATACAACCGCTTGAGATCGAACGCAGATTGTTTTTGCAAATTAGGTTGACGCATAAATACCTGGAAATTTCTGGTAAATAACAGAAACTTATTATTATACCTATGGTTCAAAATTTCCCAACACGTGTCATAATTTTCTGGTGCTATGTGTAAATGCTGCACGAGCTTTTACGCTTCACCGCGAAATCTACCCTTTAGATGCTGCATTTTTTGAGTTTGTCCAATCGCCGAATTATTATGAATCGCTTCTACGTAGAGATCCATAAAAGTAGGCCATAAGGTATAGTTGCCGTTAAAGGTAGGAATGTCAATTTTAGGCAATGTTTGCTGTTGATGTATAGAAGCGTTTAATTTCGTGTTCAGCGCCCGTTTCATGTTTGTAAATGCATTTTCGTGACGGTAGAACTCGTCATAATAGTCCTGTGAGTTCCCCTCTAATATGCCATCAATTTGTAAGTGTAGTTTGTCAATCGCAGTCCACCGAAACTCTACAGTCTTAAGCGTATCCTCAATTTCCCATTTCTCGTTAACCTCGTCTAGGCTTCGATTTACTAACCTAGTGAATGCACGGAAGTTAGCTTGTTGCAACTGCTGTAACTCGAGTAGCTTGTCCTCTGCTCCTACCGATGTCTCGAACAGGGTTTTGTCAAACTCGATGTTTAACATACTATGGCTGGCGTTACTGGGTCCAGTAAGAGTCTTGATCTCGAACGCTGCAATCTCCTGACGCGTTCCATGGTACCAGCTATTAATCACCTCAAAAATGTTACCGGTGAAATACTCATGCTCTTTCTTCTCTACTGCACTCAGCTCCCGGTTCTTCTCTTTACATTCCGCCCATAGAAGATCTAACCTCTCAAGCCTTTCACGAATGTAATCGGTGGTCTTTCTGCTCGCTGAATCCTTCTTAAAATTTGAATGGATTCTCTTCAGTTCCTCGAGGATCTCCGCTTGACGCACGATAAAACCCTCCATTGTAAAGCCGTAAGATAAATAATGAACGATCTTACTTGAAATTCAGGAACTCTCCCTGTATGCAAATGCAATGCAATGCTATGTGACGCTCTGGAACCTGGACAGCTGCTACCTCCCCGAATGCTCCTGCACGGCAACACACGTGGCACGGTATGACACGACACGACACAGATCCCGCGCGGCGACTTATTAACCGACGGATCGGACTGTATGGTACTTGCAATAGTTTCGAAGGACCAAAAAACTATGTAGGGTGCTTCCCTAACATAAGTAATGTCAATGCAGATGTAAAATGTCAAACTTAAACTTAAATGCAGAAAATGTCAGTGAATGCTCAACGGGATGAATCTAAATAAAAATGCAAGTTGTCCGACTCAAACCACGTCTAATTGAACACTAAAATGAAATTTATGTAAAATGCATAGAACAATGCAATATGTCAGTGTCAGTGCACTGCCAAATGTAGGTCGCGTTCAAAGTGCAAATACGCGAGCCTACTGGCTAACTTATTGTAATAAATATGTTTTAAAAACCATGTACGTGCACCGTACAAATGACAATACGGCTATGACCGTTAGAGGTTAGACTTTAGTTTTTATGTACTGTCTAGCTGCTATGGCATCAAATGGTGTTTATAATTAATAATACATTTCAATTCAATCAAAGGTTTTTTATTATTAGAAGTATGTCATACATAACTTATCAAATTAATAACGAATAAAAATCTTTTACAAAATATTGTTTTGTTTTAGCTTAATTTTACATATATTTTAATCAGTCTCATTTGTTTGGAATCAGTTAAATCAGTCTTATGCAAAATGTTAAATCACAATTTCAATTATCTTTGGCATCCTCTATAGCATGCCACTCTTCGAAGCAATCAGGGCAAAGAGGAGTATTACTTTCACAACCCTTGCACCTATATCTTGTTTCACGTCTAACTTTTTTTTTGGTGCAAAGCTTGCAGTTCAGAAACTTAAACTTTCGTTTAACGCCTGCAGAGCATGGAATCAGTTCAGGCCAGTGTCCGCCAGAAATGACTTGTGACTCTGCTGAGGTTTCTGGTTGTGCAGTATTTGTTTTTCTGCTAGCATATATACTGCTAAGTCTCACCAAGTCCCTTCCTGAGAGTTTTTTGTCAACTTTGGTCATTTGTTTTATCAAAGCGTCTCGGAAGTCAAGGAATTCGTACCTGCCATCCGGTTTGAAGTATTTCTTATAAATATAAAAAGCATTGGAATGCTTTTTATTTTGTTGTCACGTCAAACATGTGAAAAAATACCTTCTTGTACCACCGAATGGTTTTTTGTGGTGACGAATAATAAGAAACCATTTGGTCTTTGCGGTCTATTCCGCCCATGAACTGATTATATTTAGCCACTTCTGTAGGCTTATTTGAATATTTGCCAAATCGGTTGGACACCCATTGCAATTTTGGATGGTTGATGGTAGTAATTACATAAACAGGCCTTTTGTCTTTCCACACAGACACGTAAACATTCCCTTTACGACGCCATAAATGTTCGCCCTTCTTCAATTTAGCATTGGTAAGAACCTTTGGATTAGGAACTCTGCTTTTTCTCAATGTACCGCAAGTATGAGTTCGCAGTCTTAAAATTTTTTGGCTCAGCTCAACGTCATTATAGAAATTATCCATATAAACGTGATGTCCTTTCATCAGATATGGGTTTAGCAGCTTCATTACTATCTTTTCGGTTTTCTTTGTCGTCACATCTGTGTCTTCCTCCTTTCCACTGTACATTATTATGTTCAGAACAAATCCATCTGAAGATATCAACTCATACAATTTGATTCCATAACGAGCCTTCTTGTTTTTGATGTACTGACGAAAATCGAGTCTACCTCTGAACAGGACCAGGGACTCGTCTAGGGACAACTCTTTATTTGGTTCATACACCCTGCGAAAGTTGTTACACAATGCCTCGATAAAGTCCACAACTTTCTTCTCCCGCTGTGCGTCAATTTCACCTATGTATACACATCTCAAAATGTGTGCAAACCTCCGTTGAGACATTGTGTAAGAAAAATACGGATGGTAATATAGGGCATTCGAGTACGAAAACAGGGACCTCGTATTCGGAATGCTGCATTGCCCTTGCAAGAGGCATAGACCAAGAAAGGCAAGCATTTCCTCCTTATCTACGTGACGAAAAACTTGTTTTCTACTATTTCTTGTATGCGGTCTTTCCGTGAAAGTCAAGTTTAATCCATAAGAGTTTGTCTGTGATACCAGATACTCCAGCAGTTCGTCAGAAAACATTAATTTGAACATATCAAGTTCTGAAAGATTTTCGTCAATGCCTACGCGAAGACCGGCAGATAAATAGTCAAAATCAAATACTGGAATAGGTTCCGTAGTCTCATGCCATATATCATCTGATAGAAGTATAGGAGATACACCTCTTCTAGTGGCTGGTAGGGCTGCTTCACTTTCTTGTAGACATGTTTGTTTAGATGAAAGTTGGGGCTCATCGAAAACTTCAGCTGCAATTGTACTAATTTCATCGTGATTAGACGATATTCTGGGATTCTCTGCAGGTTGATTATCGCTAGTTGTTTTCTCGTACTGAATATCAACTGAGCTACCTAACACATGGATGAAGGTTGGTAACTGCAAAGACTTTTCCACACTTTGGCTTGAGGTGGAGTTTTTATTCGGCTCAACATATTCTGGTCTATGTACTTCGGCAATAACTATATTTTGCTGTATATTTGTTGGTGACAATACAGGAGTAAAATTTGTTTGGTCAAGCGAAGTTTGGCTGTGAGCTGGGTTGTAGTCTGGGATTAGGGTTCTGTCGACAACAGGAATATAGTCATCCAGTAAACCGGTATCAACATCAATCACCTCGTCTTCCACATCTGTATCAGATTGCCCTGTTATTTCATGTCTGGTTGAATGCTGCACACTCAAATTTGCACGGCGCTGTCTCTTTTGTAGGCCGTCCGAATCGGAAGAAAGCTCGTTGTAATCCGCCTCAAAATCTTTATCAGAGCCACATTCTCCATCGTCACAATAAGGGTCTTCTTCTGAACAAGATACTTCAGGCGTAGACGTGTCATCTAAAAGCTTCATAATGCGATCATCATCAACTTTGCGCCAACTCATCTATAAAATAACAGATTTCATGTTGAAAATATGCAACACTCACGTAAAATGAAGCATCTAATATCAGATAAAACATAATAATGCAAGTATTTGCCAATGTTTAGGCTAAGAAGTTAATAGTTATCACTTACCGCGAGCTTTGGTTGTCGGTAGTTTTCCCGCGCAAACCGACGCCCACCTCTGACCGTCGCTAGCGTGACACTGACTTTCCAGTAGTATGACATTTCATAGTAACCAACCCGGTTGTAGCCGTACTAGCATTGTGGATGAAATCTGTTTATGTGAGGGTATGGCACACATTGAGAGCACGTAAACAACTTGTTTTAGACAATAAATCGACGTGATTTCAGCCTTATTGCATTAAGCATAAAGTCTATACAATAAGCAAATAAATTTTACACTGCGGCAGCTGTGTTTGACGTAAAAAAAGTAGCTAACTATACGGCTGTGGCCGTACTGTCAGTCCACGAACTTTTAAAATACGGTTACAGCCGTTACCGCGCCGGAATGTGTTAAACTGTTTTTTTTTCGAAGCACAGAGCGCAAGAAACAATTTGGTTAGCTATCATACTCATAATGATAATAATATGGTAACTTAACACGTGGATTAATTCTTACCGTTGTTTGGAGGTAATGGTGGGGGTATGCTTTCGGTCTCGATGAAGTTCTTGGTGGCGTTCGTAGAATCCTTTAACGGACTGCCGTCTGGCGCTTCGTCTGCTTTAATCTGCGAAGTTAGTAAAACCGTGTTAAGTGCGTCCGGCCATTAACGATTTTGATCAAGATTTTTATACCAGATTTCAATGATGGGTTGAGTTGAAGTTGAGAACATGTGGGAGGGCAGCGTGTCGCTGGGCACGTCGGTGTGACGTCACGAGTCTCGCTCGCTCTGTATGTGACGCGTGTGTACGTACAGGGTGTGCGGGTGTGCGGCGCGGGACGTCTCGCTCGGGCGGGTCGCAGCCGCGCGGGGGGCGGGAGGGCAGCGTGTCGCTGGGCACGTCGGTGTGACGTCACTAGTCTCGCTCGCTCTGTATGTGACGCGTGTGTACGTACAGGGTGTGCGGGTGTGCGGCGCGGGACGTCTCGCTCGGGCGGGTCGCAGCCGCGCGGGGGCCGGGAGGGCAGCGTGTCGCTGGGCACGTCGGTGTGACGTCACTAGTCTCGCTCGCTCTGTATGTGACGCGTGTGTACGTACAGGGTGTGCGGGTGTGCGGCGCGGGACGTCTCGCTCGGGCGGGTCGCAGCCGCGCGGGGGGCGGGAGGGCAGCGTGTCGCTGGGCACGTCGGTGTGACGTCACTAGTCTCGCTCGCTCTGTATGTGACGCGTGTGTACGTACAGGGTGTGCGGATGTGCGGCGCGGGACGTCTCGCTCGGGCGGGTCGCAGCCGCGCGGGGGGCGGGAGGGCAGCGTGTCGCTGGGCACGTCGGTGTGACGTCACTAGTCTCGCTCGCTCTGTATGTGACGCGTGTGTACGTACAGGGTGTGCGGGTGTGCGGCGCGGGACGTCTCGCTCGGGCGGGTCGCAGCCGCGCGGGGGGCGGGAGGGCAGCGTGTCGCTGGGCACGTCGGTGTGACGTCACTAGTCTCGCTCGCTCTGTATGTGACGCGTGTGTACGTACAGGGTGTGCGGATGTGCGGCGCGGGACGTCTCGCTCGGGCGGGTCGCAGCCGCGCGGGGGGCGGGAGGGCAGCGTGTCGCTGGGCACGTCGGTGTGACGTCACTAGTCTCGCTCGCTCTGTATGTGACGCGTGTGTACGTACAGGGTGTGCGGGTGTGCGGCGCGGGACGTCTCGCTCGGGCGGGTCGCAGCCGCGCGGGGGGCGGGAGGGCAGCGTGTCGCTGGGCACGTCGGTGTGACGTCACTAGTCTCGCTCGCTCGCTCTGTATGTGACGCGTGTGTACGTACAGGGTGTGCGGGTGTGCGGCGCGGGACGTCTCGCTCGGGCGGGTCGCAGCCGCGCGGGGGGCGGGAGGGCAGCGTGTCGCTGGGCACGTCGGTGTGACGTCACTAGTCTCGCTCGCTCTGTATGTGACGCGTGTGTACGTACAGGGTGTGCGGGTGTGCGGCGCGGGACGTCTCGCTCGGGCGGGTCGCAGCCGCGCGGGGGGCGGGAGGGCAGCGTGTCGCTGGGCACGTCGGTGTGACGTCACTAGTCTCGCTCGCTCTGTATGTGACGCGTGTGTACGTACAGGGTGTGCGGGTGTGCGGCGCGGGACGTCTCGCTCGGGCGGGTCGCAGCCGCGCGGGGGGCGGGAGGGCAGCGTGTCGCTGGGCACGTCGGTGTGACGTCACTAGTCTCGCTCGCTCTGTATGTGACGCGTGTGTACGTACAGGGTGTGCGGGTGTGCGGCGCGGGACGTCTCGCTCGGGCGGGTCGCAGCCGCGCGGGGGGCGGGAGGGCAGCGTGTCGCTGGGTACGTCGGTGTGACGTCACTAGTCTCGCTCGCTCTGTATGTGACGCGTGTGTACGTACAGGGTGTGCGGATGTGCGGCGCGGGACGTCTCGCTCGGGCGGGTCGCAGCCGCGCGGGGGGCGGGAGGGCAGCGTGTCGCTGGGCACGTCGGTGTGACGTCACTAGTCTCGCTCGCTCTGTATGTGACGCGTGTGTACGTACAGGGTGTGCGGGTGTGCGGCGCGGGACGTCTCGCTCGGGCGGGTCGCAGCCGCGCGGGGGGCGGGAGGGCAGCGTGTCGCTGGGCACGTCGGTGTGACGTCACTAGTCTCGCTCGCTCTGTATGTGACGCGTGTGTACGTACAGGGTGTGCGGGTGTGAGGCGCGGGACGTCTCGCTCGGGCGGGTCGCAGCCGCGCGGGGGGCGGGAGGGCAGCGTGTCGCTGGGCACGTCGGTGTGACGTCACTAGTCTCGCTCGCTCTGTATGTGACGCGTGTGTACGTACAGGGTGTGCGGGTGTGCGGCGCGGGACGTCTCGCTCGGGCGGGTCGCAGCCGCGCGGGGGGCGGGAGGGCAGCGTGTCGCTGGGCACGTCGGTGTGACGTCACTAGTCTCGCTCGCTCTGTATGTGACGCGTGTGTACGTACAGGGTGTGCGGGTGTGCGGCGCGGGACGTCTCGCTCGGGCGGGTCGCAGCCGCGCGGGGGGCGGGAGGGCAGCGTGTCGCTGGGCACGTCGGTGTGACGTCACTAGTCTCGCTCGCTCTGTATGTGACGCGTGTGTACGTACAGGATGTGCGGGTGTGCGGCGCGGGACGTCTCGCTCGGGCGGGTCGCAGCCGCGCGGGGGGCGGGAGGGCAGCGTGTCGCTGGGCACGTCGGTGTGACGTCACTAGTCTCGCTCGCTCTGTATGTGACGCGTGTGTACGTACAGGGTGTGCGGGTGTGCGGCGCGGGACGTCTCGCTCGGGCGGGTCGCAGCCGCGCGGGGGGCGGGAGGGCAGCGTGTCGCTGGGCACGTCGGTGTGACGTCACTAGTCTCGCTCGCTCTGTATGTGACGCGTGTGTACGTACAGGGTGTGCGGGTGTGCGGCGCGGGACGTCTCGCTCGGGCGGGTCGCAGCCGCGCGGGGGGCGGGAGGGCAGCGTGTCGCTGGGCACGTCGGTGTGACGTCACTAGTCTCGCTCGCTCTGTATGTGACGCGTGTGTACATACAGGGTGTGCGGGTGTGCGGCGCGGGACGTCTCGCTCGGGCGGGTCGCAGCCGCGCGGGGGGCGGGAGGGCAGCGTGTCGCTGGGCACGTCGGTGTGACGTCACTAGTCTCGCTCGCTCTGTATGTGACGCGTGTGTACGTACAGGGTGTGCGGATGTGCGGCGCGGGACGTCTCGCTCGGGCGGGTCGCAGCCGCGCGGGGGGCGGGAGGGCAGCGTGTCGCTGGGCACGTCGGTGTGACGTCACTAGTCTCGCTCGCTCTGTATGTGACGCGTGTGTACGTACAGGGTGTGCGGGTGTGCGGCGCGGGACGTCTCGCTCGGGCGGGTCGCAGCCGCGCGGGGGGCGGGAGGGCAGCGTGTCGCTGGGCACGTCGGTGTGACGTCACTAGTCTCGCTCGCTCTGTATGTGACGCGTGTGTACGTACAGGGTGTGCGGGTGTGCGGCGCGGAACGTCTCGCTCGGGCGGGTCGCAGCCGCGCGGGGGGCGGGAGGGCAGCGTGTCGCTGGGCACGTCGGTGTGACGTCACTAGTCTCGCTCGCTCTGTATGTGACGCGTGTGTACGTACAGGGTGTGCGGGTGTGCGGCGCGGGACGTCTCGCTCGGGCGGGTCGCAGCCGCGCGGGGGGCGGGAGGGTAGCGTGTCGCTGGGCACGTCGGTGTGACGTCACTAGTCTCGCTCGCTCTGTATGTGACGCGTGTGTACGTACAGGGTGTGCGGGTGTGCGGCGCGGGACGTCTCGCTCGGGCGGGTCGCAGCCGCGCGGGGGGCGGGAGGGCAGCGTGTCGCTGGGCACGTCGGTGTGACGTCACTAGTCTCGCTCGCTCTGTATGTGACGCGTGTGTACGTACAGGGTGTGCGGGTGTGCGGCGCGGGACGTCTCGCTCGGGCGGGTCGCAGCCGCGCGGGGGGCGGGAGGGCAGCGTGTCGCTGGGCACGTCGGTGTGACGTCACTAGTCTCGCTCGCTCTGTATGTGACGCGTGTGTACGTACAGGGTGTGCGGGTGTGCGGCGCGGGACGTCTCGCTCGGGCGGGTCGCAGCCGCGCGGGGGGCGGGAGGGCAGCGTGTCGCTGGGCACGTCGGTGTGACGTCACTAGTCTCGCTCGCTCTGTATGTGACGCGTGTGTACGTACAGGGTGTGCGGATGTGCGGCGCGGGACGTCTCGCTCGGGCGGGTCGCAGCCGCGCGGGGGGCGGGAGGGCAGCGTGTCGCTGGGCACGTCGGTGTGACGTCACTAGTCTCGCTCGCTCTGTATGTGACGCGTGTGTACGTACAGGGTGTGCGGGTGTGCGGCGCGGGACGTCTCGCTCGGGCGGGTCGCAGCCGCGCGGGGGGCGGGAGGGCAGCGTGTCGCTGGGCACGTCGGTGTGACGTCACTAGTCTCGCTCGCTCTGTATGTGACGCGTGTGTACGTACAGGGTGTGCGGGTGTGCGGCGCGGGACGTCTCGCTCGGGCGGGTCGCAGCCGCGCGGGGGGCGGGAGGGCAGCGTGTCGCTAGGCACGTCGGTGTCTTCTGTCAGTTTAGCGAGTTGGTGCTCTCGCTTGTCGAGCTCACTCTGGTACTTGATCGGGTTCGCCAATGCCTCTGCTAGTTCCGACAGCCGGTCTGGCACGTAATCCTGGTGAGAAAAGAATTTGTATTATTATCTCAATTATCCGCAAGGTGCAAAAAGACCCATCTCATAGCTATTATCGCAATCGCGCAATCAGTAAATCAAACTAAGTAGGTAGCCATAAAATAAAACTGGTTTTCATGAAAAAAAAAACTAAAAAACAAGTTGAAACTTTGTCCTTTAGCTAGAATGTCTGCTAGTATCGTCCAAAAAATATTATTGGACTCGACTAATAGACACGTATGGACGAGAAAAATATGTTGCGTAGACCCCAATTAAATTGGGATAAGTGCAATAAAAAGATGATATTGTTACCTTGACGACGACGAGTAGCAGTAGGCTGGCAGGGAGTGGCAGGCCCAGCTCGGTGCGCAGGTTGACGGAGCGGTAGCCGGGACACAGCCCCAGCACCGGCAGCACGCGGTGCCCTAACAAACGGCCACTCTCTTCGTGAGCCGCGATGCGTATCATGGCCAGCTCGGGCAGCACTACCTGCGACCAATGATCAATGATTTTATTTCTGCAAGTACGTTTCTACTTTTACAAGTCAACCATATTTTTAAAACGACATGAGGTCAGCGTTTCCTATCTGACTACTCTGAGAAGAAAGGCCTAAACAAACTCAGAGGTCACAGTATTTTAAAGTCCATACATAATCTTGGTCAGATCATCTGAAGACGATGTGGATTGATGTCTGAAATGATCTTTTGTGGAAAGAACCACACAGATTGAGTGTCCAATCAGTGCACGCATTTATCAGTAATCATGCAGCTCAAATCAGAACTTAAGGAGCTCAACGATTTGATGAACAATACCAAAGAAAGGACATTTGTGGTCGCCGCATAAATTACTCAAACTGCAGTTTGTATGGTACGTTAATTGCAACTTTTATGAGAAGATTTGTGTCAATTATGGACACTCCCACTTTTTTAGGAAGAGGAGATCCAAGATCTTTCTTCGGTTCGTTAGACTTACAAGCTTGAAATGCAGGGCATGGTCCTTATACGACTTAGAACCTTTGCTTTGTTATTGTAATACGCTAGGTGATGGGCGAATTTTATCTGAATTCTTTAACTTGAGAACGATGTTCTAAATTACTACGAACTAGCTTGTTATATAACATTATTTTCACTTTATTGGACTTGAATGGCTTTGTGGTCTTCAACACAAAACCCATCATTTTGTTGGCATTACCTATTATTTTATCTATATGGCTATTAAATGTTAATTTGCTGTCTAAAATGACGCCTTAATCACGTACATGGGAAACTTCCTTTAGTTACACACCAGAGACAGTATATTTAGTATCAAACACGTTTTTGTTCATCGTAAACTTTATTTGTATACATTTTTCCGTGTTTAAAACTATATTTTCTTTACACCATTTGACTAATCTATTTAGGTCACATTGCAGTAGTTTCGCATCATCCGCTGACTTATTATGTAAAATCTATTTAAGGTCGTCAGCGAACAGAAACGCCTTTGCAAGATGAAAGCTCTGGGTAATAGAATTAATGAAAATGTTGAATAATGGTGGCCCCAAATGCGATCCCTGTGCCACACCAGACGTTACGTTGAACTCCTCAGATCGGATACCATTCACCACGACGTAGCATTTACGTTTACATAGATAGGATTCAAACCACTGAAGTAGTGGGCCATGAACACCGACAGCTGCAAGCTTTGTTACTACGAGTTTGTGGTCAACACTATCGAAAGCCTTGCTAAATAAAGTCAGTGTACACCGCATCCACCTGTGCTTCCCACGGTCACCAGTCTACGTGCTTCCCCAATGAGATTTTCAGAGAATTCAAACAAGTTACTTTTGGTTGATTTGCCTTTAAGGAAATCGTGTTGTTCACTTACCATTACGTTTATTACGAGACAACACAATTTTTTATTTTACAAAGTAATAGCCAAAAAAAAACTAACTTCCTAACTTTTCCCTCCGAACCCAAATTACAATACAAATACACAATAGTAGTCACAAAATTCCATTACAAATGTGAACGCTTATTACTCCGTTTGATATCCATATAATCATGATGGCATATACATAAATTATTAAACCAATAGATAGAGTCATTAAAAATAACCTCGACGATTTTGTGCATTTTTTGCTAATCGAATGACTAACGCCTCAAAAACCAAGTTTATTTGTATGTACAAAGTTTTCAATAGAAAACATACGCGATCCGTTGTCTCTCGCCGTACGTTTAAAATGTTTTCAATTGTACTGAGAACCAACACCGGAAAAACTAGACGAAGCAAGGTTAATGATCATTGTAGTTAAAACCGAACCACCGGTACAGTCCAAACACCTGTGAAATGCACAATTACTCGCTTTTTTACTGAAACGAAACCATTGATAGATATTTCCGGTTAAATTGGCGTTAATAATCTAATTGAGTTGTACGTGTTTAATTATATCTCACAAATAAATTATAAGGTATTTAAACTCTCATATGTTTAAATATCTAATATCTGGATGACCGAGCTTTGCTCGGTATTTTTTGGTAAACAGTGTTTAAAATAATAAGTTTATGTTCAAGTTGATTGTCGATAAAGTTGGTCACCGAAAACACGAATAAAACGACATTTTGTAAAATGAATCCTAGCTAGATCGAATTATCGCCCCCGAAACCCCCTGTATACTAAATTTCATGGAAATCGTTGGAGCCGTTTCCGAGATGCAGATTATATATATATACACATATATACAAGAATTGTTCGTTTAAAGGTATAAGATTTTAATATTGTTTTGTTTATTGCTGTTGTTTTTCCCTAAATCATGTTACAAGTCACGTTGGGTCATTCAATGCTTTAAAATTAGAGGTTTCATATTATGTGACGGAAGAATTTCTTCATCATCATTTCAGCCCATAGACGTCCACTGCAGGACATAGGCCTCCCCCAGTTTTCTGATGACGATGATGTTGAGTACCAATCGGTTTCTGCGACCTAAATCATAGATTATGGTTTAAAATGTTAGAGCGTACTTTTGTAAGATTAGTATCTGTGCAACGCACCCACGCGAAGAAATTCATAATGCAAGATCAATGTTTTTAATCCAATAAAAACTGACCTTGTTGCTCAGCTGATCTCTATGTAAACAAGCATAAATTCACACCTAACTGAACCACAGCACCTATTATTAGATTTATTATCCCTATACATTATTAGTGGGAAGATTTCAAACAATTCTTAATTGCACTCAGTCGTTAAGTCAATCAGTGGAGCGTTTGTAGTAGCGCTAACTATCTGAATGCCATTGTGCCGGCGTCGGCGTCGGCGTTCAGCGGAGTGACGTGTAAACAATCTGTCGCGCAGTGACACGGCCCATATGGCGGGAGTCAAAGAGATGCGCGGCACTGTACCACAAAATAAATAGGTACAGAAACTCGGCTATATACATCGAGCGAAAACAAACGCACATGTAGACACGCTTCACGTAGAGCAAGCATTGTATTCTAAACTAATATTCTATAGAGTAAATATTTGAGTTTTTGTATGTTTGTTTTTTACGCTTTCATGGTAAAACGGTAGAACGGATTTCGATGAAATTTGGCATATAAGTTGACCACGACTTGGATTAGGACTTGGAAACCTTTTTCCAGATATTCCCTCGGAATAAAGACTTATATGGATGAAACCGCGAGGTGCAGCTACTTTTCGATAATGAGCGTCTTATTTGTACAAAATAAACAAATTTTCTTTTTTCGTCTTTCTTTCTTCAAGCGCACTTGCGACTGGCAAACGAGACTGCAGTACCGAAGCATCTAAGTGTGCGTGCGCCTGGTAACGTTCGTTGTATGGAGCTATCCTTACCTATATTATGTCTGTTATAGGTATAACTTAACCAACTTCTCGAATGAATTTGAAATTATTTTCTACCATTCTGTTTTTTTTTTTTAATTTTCATTTATAGCAGATTTTCAATCGTACTTGTATCTGAAGAATAAATATGGCATTTTGACGGCGATTTCTTCTAAACAAAATCTGTCAAACCGCAATTTGATAATTCACTCATTTCACATCATTCGTCAGGTGAAAGTTATCTGATGATTTCAAACTCGAACCTTAGTGAAATAATAGCAGTTCATAAAACTATTGCAATACGCGGCAGCGTCAAGTAGGTACAAAAACTTATCAATTGAACTTGAAAAAAAACTTCATCATCATGATTTCAGCCATAAGTCGTCCACTGTTGGACATACGCCTCCAATTTGGAGGTTGAAGGGGGAGGATTTGCCTTAATCGCCACGCTTGGCAGGCGGGTTGGCGATCGCAATATGGTGATAAAATGCATAGAGAACGCTGCTAGCCATTTTCTAGTAAGTCAACTTCTACGACACCCACGGGAAGAAACGGGATGGTGCTATTCTTTAAAAAAAAAACATATAAATAATTAAAAACTTTTTATTTTATGCCAACTGTACCTACCCTCACCATTTACGCCAAACTGATTAGTTAATGTAGATACGATTGCATATTAATTGCAAATATTACTTTGCGCGTAAGCGACAGAAGACGTCAGGGCAAATGACGTTTAAATTGCATTCGTCATTTCAGTTACTTACGTTCACTTTAACACGTAATTATTACGGTTAGGTTAAAGTTTATTATTATTACACTTTACGTCGCTACATTGAGAAATATCCTGTTTCATTTAGTTAGTAACGTAAACTGGAAACCGCTAAAATTTAAAACATATTTACGCAATTGATATTTGAAAGTAAGTAGGTAGGTGTGTAGGTGCATTTACTTTTTCCGCTTGGTAGCTACTATAGTGTTTTAGTAAATATTCTAATACCGTTAAGTAAAAGAGAACGCCAACGCAAAACGAAATTATACTGACGAAAAAAAAACGTCTAGGGTAGTCTAACAGGAACGAAGTTCAAAATAAAAACCAAAAACGGGAGCTGCATGGTTTCAAAATGATGAAAAATTTGGACATTTTCTTAGCTAGCATCTTCAAATTTCGTCAATCATATGTATATCATCAGTCTGAGCTCTAAACAAAAGCGTTAAGGTGTAAACCAGAAGGCTGTCAACCAACGTCGCCTGTCACCACATATTTTTCATGTTTGCTCTTACTTTTGGTCCTTACGTCCTGACATATTTTATACGATTCAAGATTGTGAATAAATATAGCTTAACTAAGTAAGCTGGTATAGTGTGGCCATTAGTGCTGTGCACTCCGTGAGGTATGCGTGCGGCGAGAGGGGAGGGAGAATCGGCTGCTGCGCTCTGTCAGTGCGCCGTTAAACGCTCGTGGCGGCAGGTAGTGTTATCTGTATCGGACTGTCTATGTCAGACGCACATGGGATAAATATTCAAAGATGGGTCGTGCGTTATCTCGTGATACGAAGACTGTCATTTTTAAGGTGGCTGAATATTTTAAGAAAAGAAAAGCCGACAACGAAAGCTTTGAATTTAAAAATGATGTGAATATTGCCAAAATCGTTGCGGAGGCTACGGGGTACAGCAAAAGAACCGTGCATAATGTGATTTCTGCGGGTTATTTATCAATCAAAAATTCAAGCCAATTAAAATTTCAATCGTCAAAATAACCAAAAGTTCTAAAGAAAAAACACGTTGTGGATGATTTTGACCTCGGAGTTACCAGAAGAAAAATTCATCAGTTTTACGAAGTTGAAAAAAAAAATACCAAGTGTCCGTAAGTTACTATCAAGTTTGAGAAAGGATGGCATATTGAATTGTGGACGGGAATATTTAAGACAGCTTTTACACAAAATAGACTACCGTTTCAAAAAATGCAAATCAAAGAGACATCTCCTTATAGAGCAGCCTAATATTACAGTGTGGCGGAAAAAATATCTTACACAAATCAGAAATTACAGAACGCAAAACCGCAACATATATTTTCTTGATGAAACATACATCAACGCCAGTCACCATGCCAGCAAATGTTGGCAATCATCGTCAGAACCCGGAATTCATGCTGATATTGGGAAAGGACGGCGATTGGTAATTCTCCACGCTGGGTGTCGAAATGGCTTAGTAGATGATGCATTGACTATATATTCAAATCAGATGCTAGAACCGGTGACTATCATGGAGATATGAGCGGACCTACTTTTTATAAGCGGGTAGATGAAAAGTTAAAAGATAAGTTGCTGCCGAATTCTGTGGTTGTAATGGACAACGCGTCTTACCACAGCGTTCAGGTTGAGAAGAAACCAACTATATCAAGCCTCAAAAGTGAAATGCAGAACTGGTTGCTACGCCATAATGTAGAATTTTCAGGAACCATGACAAATGCTCAACTACTACTTTTTATCAAAAATACACAACAAGAACCCGTGTATAGAGAATTGACGAACTCCTGAAAGCCAGTGGACACACTCTATTCTGCATTTACCTCCAAACCATCTAGATTTAAATCCAATTGAGTTGGTCTGGGCTGATATTAAAAACAACATAGCCCAAAACTATATTAATTCTTCTCTAGGCGAAAAGATAATCTTATTGGATAAATTGTTTTCGGAATTCACGGCGGAAAAATGGCAGAGATGTAGTGATGGGCAGGGGATAAATACTCAGAGGATAAATACTCGAGTTTTTATCCGAAACGGATAAATACTCGTTTTTACTCATTTTTATCGGATAAATACTCAAAATGATGGATAAATATCTTTTTTGCGCGTCGGATGATTATGTTATAATGTAAATTGGTTTTATTGTTATAAAGGCTTTTCAAAATACTACGTTATTATATTATTTAGTTGTAATGTTTATTGTCAGGACTGTAATTGTGTCAGGAGGCCAAACGTCTATAATAGAGCATGTTCTTTAGACACAATTTTAGAATCTTTCTTTGTTGAGAGTGTAGAGAATTGCTACATAATTGAAGATCTCTGTGAAGAGCTTCTAAAAGTCAAGAAAAATGCGGCGAAGACAAGTTCATTGTTGTTGTTTGCCAACGCTATAAACATGCTTGCTTTGCGCTCTCACCTGCACTCTCGGTGCAGGCGGAACGTGACAATGAGTTATGCATTTTCGTGCGTGCTGCCAGCGTTCATCGATTCCACGCGTGCCTCAAAGAGATGTCGGCACATATTGAAGGGGTCCGCGAGCACCGATGCCTGCCAGGGTTGCGGATCTGTTTGAAAGAGGTATTGTGGCCCTGGCATAGGCAACTGACGGAACATGGTTGGGTTTTAGTCAGTAAAAGTCTGACACGCTTTCATATTGGCGAAAGCAATGGTGGCCCGGTGGTATCAGCCCCGACTTACGACTTGTAGGTCGTGGGTACGCACTGCTCTCAAAACTTTACATTGATCGCTGAGTCCACATCCCACATTGTCGACAACCTCGCAAGCCAAGTCAGGATACTCGATTTCTTTATCTTTCACGAGGTAGTTTTCCTTATGGCGCGTTGCGAAAGGGGCCTAGACGGAATTAAGAGGAAAAGTTGTAACGACACTTCTTAACCGACTTAAAAAAGGAAGTTTCTCAATTTGACTGTATATATTTTGTTCTGGAACGGAGAGAGAGAGAGAGAGAGGGAGATAGAGAGAGGGAGAGAGGGAGAGAGAGGGAGAGAGAGAGAGGGAGGGAGAGAGAGAATGGGAGAGGGAGAGGGAGACAGAAGGAGAGAGAGAGGAGGGTGGTTCTCCCTCTCGGGAGAATATTTTTGTTGAGTGTATACAGGTTTTTGTGCATAATAAATAATAAAAACAATAATGAATCCTGGAAAGGAACTTCGTTCCATCCGGGTGTCCCTTGACCCCTCTCAAGTTTTTTATTATTACAATGATTTAAGCGTTACTTAACCCTTAAATACATGATTTTTACTTTTTAACCAAATTAAATTTACTTTTTTGTAATGTTTTGGTGGAAATTTACATCTTTATGTAATCAGAACAAACCTACTGAGAACAAAATGTGTAGTGAGATAATAAACCACTTTTTTCCAATTACAATAACAAAAAATGGCTGGAATGATAACGAAAAAATTACATTGAATTGGTTGATGGAAATTTCCATCACAATGCATTTGAGGGTTAAATAGTTTCTGCCTACCCCCATGGGAGAAAGGCACGAGTTCATGTACGTATGTGAAAGAAAAAAAATGTAAAAAATTAAATGTATAATTTTATCTAACTTTGACAGTTATTGACGAATTGTATTCATGATTGAGTGAAATTCTTGTCAAAATCAGCATTTTTTCATTGTTAAAATGATTAATAAGGTACGATACCAATCTGCATTGTCTGTTTTTCGTTAATTTTAATCCTTTTGTTAGTACAATGACAAAATTTACGTTACGAAAACTTAAAATAGTATTTATCCGCTGTTTTGGATAAATACTCAGTAAAAACGGATATTTATCGAGTATTTATCCATTTTGAGTATTTATCCGGATAAAATCCCAACACTACAGAGATGCGACGATCATGTCCAGAAAAATGAAAATTTTTACTGGAGTCGCTATAGTAGGTTCGATAATGTTATCGATTCATCTATATATATATAAAAATGAATCCCTATTTCCCTTGGTCACGCTATCACGCGTGAACGGCTGGACCGATTTCACTTTTTTTTGTTGTGTTTGTTATTGTCAGGAGAAGGTTCGTAAGAAAGAAAAAAAATTGCGCAGAAAATTAGAAAACTTAAAAACACTTATTAAAGAATACAAAGTCACCTAACATGGGTGTTTGGTAGGTAGAAAACGCTTTACGTCTTCGAAGTACCAGGTTGGCATAACTTGGTAGGAGCTCAACTAACATGGGCTTTATGTCTTCGAAGTACCAGGTTGGCATAACTTGGTAGGAGCTCACCTAACATGGGTGTGTGGTAGCTAGAAAACGCTTTATGTCTTGGAAATACTAGGTTGGCATAATTTGGTAGGAGCTCACCTATCATGGGTGTGTGGTAGCTAGAAAACGCTTTATGCCTTAAAGTACCAGTTTGTCATGGGTACATGGTATTTGGTGCTCTTTGCTTTGTGTTGGTGGGATCTGATAAGTTAACTCAACATTTATTGATTCTGAGGCGGTACGAAGTTCGCTGGGTCAGCTAGTTTTTAATAAAATATGAGTGTATTTGGGTTACATTTTAATCAACTAAGTAAGTATAATATATTACAAATAGATAGCCTCCGACCATCCTCCCGCCACAAGTCTTACCTTAGAAATGCAAACTGATATCGTAAGATCTGTCCGACATGTATCGATCTCATGTGAACTCATGCACTTTTTTCTTCGCCTCCCACCTCGCCGCGCATACCTCAGGGAGTGCACAGCACTAATGGCCACACTATAGTGCAGCCTGTAACTTTAACTAAGAAGAAAACATACCTTTTTAAACATAAACGGCTCCTCTCCATACACGGGATTGATCCCGTTATTAGGTGCGACCCGAGTGCGGAACTTCTTGCGCACAGTATCGGCCGGTAACCCGAACATGTCCACCTCGACGTAGGTCCCACACCGCTTGTCCGTTAGCAGCTGGCCAGATAACACGGTCACTGATAATGTACCAGCTATGATACCATCTACTGTGCTCTCTGCAAACGGATCCAGACGACGGTCCTGGAAAGGGAAAGGAACATGTTATTCTTGTATATACATTCTAACTTTTCCTCATGGATTAGCCCGCATGGACAATAGGTTATGCGGACGACCTCGCCATCCTTGTCTCAGGGAAGGTGACGAGCACGATCTTTAACCTCACCCAACAAGCACTACGTATCGTAGAGAGATGGTGCAGAGAATATGACCTCTCAGTGAATCCCACTAAAACTGAGCTAGTCATGTTCACCCATAAGCGAGCTTTAGGCCCCTTCCGCCTACCGAAATTGTTCAATACAGAACTTCAGCTGGCCAACGAAGTTAAGTACCTCGGGGTCATTCTAGACAGTAAGTTAAACTGGAGTAGTCATTTAGACAGCAAACTAAACAGGGCCTTCATCACATTCTGGCAATGCAGGAAAATGATAGGTAAGAAGTGGGGCCTATCCCCCAAAATCATACTTTGGCTGTACACCGCAGTGATCCGACCCATGATCACCTACGGGGCCGTGGTCTGGTGGCCCCGCACCAAGCTTATTACAGCCTGCAACAAACTGCAACGCATGCAAAGACTAGCCTGCATGGCGGTCACGGGCTGCATGAGGACTACTCCGACTGCAGCCATGGACGCCATGCTGGGACTACCACCGCTCCACCTGTTCATTCAGCAGGAAGCCACGATGGCGGCAGCGCGTCTGGACGCAACCAACCTCTTGAGAAAGAGAGACACACAACACACCGCGCTACTTAAGGAACTCAACAATGAGTTCCCCATCACCAAGGCTATAAATGACCGGGTACCCAAACAGTTCATTTTTGATAAAAAATACAGAATCCAGCTTCATGAAGATCGCCGGTGTGAGGGTCTACGCCCCACTGAGCTGCGCATCTTCACGGACGGATCAAAAACAGACAGTGGCACAGGTGCTGGGGTCTTCTCGCAGGACTTCAACATACATATAGCCACACCATTAGGAGTCCACAATACAGTGTTCCAGGCGGAATGCATTGGGATCACTCTTGCCGCCTCAGCCATTATGGACAGGGCAGTTAAAGACCACTCGATCCGCATACTCTCAGACAGTATGGCTGTTCTGCAAGCGCTGGACAGTCACTCGATTGACTCTGGGCTAATATACGAGTGCCACCAGCGCCTCAACCAGGTGGGTAGCCTCAATAATATAACTATTCAATGGATAAAAGGACACAGCGGTTCGCTAGGTAACGATGCCGCCGATGAACTGGCCAGAAGGGGGTCGAGCATGACACCGGTGGGACCAGAACCCATCGCGCCACTCCCCTTTGGGTTCCTACGCTCTCTGATAAGAAAACGTACCAGGGATCTACACTGTAAGCTATGGGTGGACCAAAGTGAGTGCAGGCAGGCCAAGGAAGCACTTCCCACCATCGATGCCCGCCTCACTAAACAGGTCCTCCGGTTAGACAAACGACAGCTGCGTATGGTTACGGCAGCAATAACTGGCCATGGGTCGTTTAATAAACATCTATTTGTCATAGGAGCTACAGACAGTCCGCTGTGCAGGGCCTGCATTGAGGACGACGAGACAGCAGCGCACGTGCTTCTAAACTGCCCGGCGATATCCACATACAGGGCCAAGTACTTCGGTAACCCAGGTACCCTACGTGAGATAGTCAGCAACATCAAGGCGTTGCTGGCCTTTCTCGAGGAGCTGGGGTGGATCGAATAACCGATTTCCCACCCGTACGCAAAATACGCGCTTAGACGTGGAGTTGCGGACACCAGCCCGTTCTACCTATTACCTAGCCCGCATGGAGGTCTTAAAAAAAACTATAAATTCCCTCCGTGAAAAAAATTGTGCCAACTTTCATGGTCTTCTTTACATAGTAAAAAACAATGTCGCTTACCGCGTCTGAACTCTTAGATCTTTCTCTTAAACTACGCAACGGATTTTAATGAGGTTTTCATCAATAGACAAAGTGGTTCAAGAGGAAGGTTTATATGTATGATACGTGGGCGAAGCCGCTGGTAAAAGCTAGTTTACTATAAGCTTTTTGGAATTTGGCGATCTCATATTTTTTATCTCTCATCATTTTTTTTGTATATCTGTTATCAATGACCGGTAGACAACTAAAGAATTCGAATGAAATTGGGCACACAGATAGATCATGTTTCTAATCCGGTGGGTAAATTAATTTGTCACCAAAAAAATGTTAGTGTCGTATTCGAATTAAAAACAAATATGGGGAACCCCGTTATAAAGTAAATAGTAAGGCGCCCGCGACGCGAGTGACGTATCCGGGAAAACTGTTTAAATGTAAGCAGATTTATAAATTTAATGAAAACTAACACTTCACACTATTGAATCAGACAGGTTCCCCTTATAGTGGGAACCCGGTCTGAAGCTGTATGTTGCAGTATAAAATGCAGTTAGAATATGCTTTATCATTATCATCATCATCATCATTTCAGCCGCAAGACGTCCACTGCTGGACATGGGCCTCCCCCAAGCACCACCAATTTGACTGGTACAATTTTTGGGAAGATTTGCCATAATCGCCACGCTTGGCAGGCGGGTTGGCGATCGCAGTATGGTGGTAAAATGCATAGAGAACGCTGCTGCCCATTCTCTAGTAAGTCCCTTAGTCGCCTCTTACGACACCCACGGGAAGAAATGGCGTGGTGCTATTCTTTACGTCCGGAACCACACGGTACATCCACCACACGGTTATCATTATAATCAGCCTATATTGTTCTCACTGCTGGTACACCTTTCGGTGAGCGGATATTTCCCGTAATTTACCACGCGGGTTGGCAGATGTCACATGTCTTCGAATGTTTGGTTCTGGGACATGCCGGTTTTCTCACGACGTTTTACTTCACCAATATGAGAGCATTGGTGGTGACATTATTCACAATAAGTACAGCGCCTGCCTGGGTGCGAACCCACGATCTACAACTCGTAAGTCGGGGCCGATACCAATAGGCCACCACTGCTCGCTGCTCGCTCGAATATGCTTTTATGACCATCCATTTTTTTTATATATTTGCATCTACGATCGTGATTGCTGGATATCTTTCATTTCAACGATAATTCAATAAAAACAGTCGAGAAGCTTATTTAATAGTAAACGTTAATGGGATAATGTGGTATATTTACTGAGTAATAATGTTTGAATGGTTTATGTTGTTTAATGGCGCTTGTTGCGTCTGATTTATTAACTAGCTGCGAGAATGAATACTCCCGCGTTACTCGTGACGTTTTAAAACTTGTTTTAAAGACTTGTACACTACAATGTTTAAAATTAAAGTCTCAAACATATATAAACATTCAACTTTCTTTACACAGTTTATTTGTATCGCAAATGAGATAAGTAAATATTTCCGTCTGTTTCCTAAACACGATTAGGAGGAATTATTGAATTGTGGGTAAACGAACTTTTCACCTTATTGCAAGGATGTTTTTATTCATTCGATGCGTCAATGATATTGTAATCAATAGTACAGTACCCGGCCGTTGATAGTGGCACATCTAGTTTCGGGCCCATATTACAGAACCTCAATCAAAACTCATACATTACTTTTTTTTTCTGGGTGGGAAATCAAATGACGTCTCCCGCTCTGGGTGGAGCGGAAGGGCGTGTCAGACTTTTACTGACTAAAACCCACCCGTGTTCCTTCAGTTGCCCATATGCCAGGGCCACGGTATCACTTTCGAACAAATCTGGCGAACCTGGCAGTTACTACTTAAAACTAGTTTCAACCAATCAAACGGTTTCTATGAAGCTCCAAACTAGCCCACGAAATTCAAATTTTCTTAACATTTTTGAAATTTCAAAATGCGTTCTAAAAAATCTTTCGCTACTAATATTATAAAGCTGAAGAGTATGTTTGTTTATAAAATTACGCTACAAGTAAGAGGACCGGAGCAGTAATGAAATATGTTGCAAAAACGGGGAAAATCGCGCGGGTAGGCGATTCGACGCGACGGGAAGGGCCCGGAACAAAAAAATTTCCGATTTTGGACGAAGTCGCAGGCAGAAGCTAGTACTTAATATTATAAAGCTGAAGAGTTTGTTTGTTTGTATGTTTGTTTGTTTGTTGGTTTGATTGAACGCGCTAATCTCAGGAACTACTGGTCCGAATTGAAAAATTCTTTTTGTATTGGGTAGCCTATTTATTGAGGAAGGCTATATAACATCACGCTACAACTAAGAGGAGCGGAGCAGTAATAAAAATGTTGCGAAAACGGGGAATATCCCACGGGCAGGCGATTAGACGCGACGGGAAGGGTCGGGGGAACAAGAAATTATATGCGAACGAAGTCGCGGGCAAAAGCTAGTAACTGATATTACTCGAGAAGCTGCCACTTCCGCTGCATCTGCCGTATGTCAGATAATGAAAACCCAGAAAAAAATAAAATGGGCCCCAAAATGTAATGGGCCAAACTT
Source organism: Aporophyla lueneburgensis (assembly GCA_932294355.1). Lineage (NCBI taxonomy): Eukaryota > Metazoa > Arthropoda > Insecta > Lepidoptera > Noctuidae > Aporophyla > Aporophyla lueneburgensis. Next base: position 7,024,795 of record OW028746.1, read on the forward strand.
ACGACCCAGTGGGTTTCGATTAAAGGCAAAAGACATCGCGGCAGGCCCAGACGGAGATGGCGGGATAAACTGCACCTTTTTAATAAAGACTGGTCCTAGGCAGCTCTGGACAGAGAGACGTGTGTCAACAGTGGGACATTATTGGCTAATAATAATAAAATTGCAATTTGCAGGTCAGTATCAGGTTGTATGTTGATTAAAATATGAAGTTCAAATCGGCCACGGTCGAGAATTATATTTAGGCCACCTTACTGCATCCTCCTTTAACGAAGCTTATCGGTAATGCTTGGGTTTTGAATGAGCCCGTGTAATAAGGGCCTTCGACTCTCATGTGTGACAATCTCATTCTATAGGTAGTCCGATGAATCTAAGGGAATATTAACTGTAAAAAATCTAAAACTCACCTTTTTCCGCATGAATTCTGGCTTAAGTAAATACCCGCAACGTCGGTTGTACTCATAGGTACCCAAGTTCAGTTGCATGGCCAGGTCTAACGTTTGATAGTTCAGAGCCACTAGCTGACAGCCAGCGTTCCAGAAAACCTGTCGAACACATGGAGTTATTACAAGAATATTGATACTCGGAACTCACTAAAAATAGATACATTTCCTAGTAAAACATCAGTAGAGAACCGAGCGGAGTGGTCGGGAAATTAATCGAGCTAATAGGCTATTATCGATATGCTTTAATTTAATAACTTTGTTCAAATACACAATGTTTTGTTCTGGTGTCTTCATCAGTAATGGGTTCGCGTTTCACCTGATGGTAAGCGATAATATCGTCGACGGAAATCTACACTTGGACAAACTATTTTCGACCTGAAAATTGGGTTATTATTTATTTATTTCATGACCAATTTTTACATTGTGTCATCAATGGGTATCGAAATGTAGGAGAATTAATGTAGAAACTTTGAGAATACCTTATTACCTCAGCATCTTAATTATTATTACCACATTTAAAAATGACCGTACTGCGTTATTCGTCTAGTGGTCATAAGCGCTATTGCTAAGCATGACGGGACCTCATGTTCAGCAGTAGCGCTTACGACCGGTTCGCTCCCAGGTTAGGCAAAGTGTTTTTGGGTTTTATTATTTGGATTTTTTCAGTAACAGCTTGGAGTCTGGAGTTTTTCGCCCGGTCGAAGGCAATAAGCTCGCTCCCATATTACATGGGACTTAACCATAACTGGCAAAATGTATATGGGTCGTTCTTCTTTTTTACCGACAGTGAAACGAAGTTTTTCTGTTTTTTTTTTTTGTTTTTGAGCCATCCATGGTTTCTGTGTGAGATTAAAAAAAAATTGTATCTGTGTTTTCATTAGGACTTATTAAAATTTTCTTTCCGGCTAGGTTTTTTTTAATGTTTGTTTTAAAAAAAAATATTGCGACGGAGTGGCCTTTTTCTGTGGAGACCACATTTCGGCTTACCACTCTGTCACGGCATTCTACGGGAAAAAGACTTATTAAATATGCTGGTTAGAGAAAATAAAAATGACATAATATTAATAGATAAGAAAAATACGGACGTTTATTTGAACCAAATTAAAAAACCGTAAATATCAATACTCCAACGAGATGCCATAACAAGACGAAAGACAGACCGTTGTCAGTAAAAAAGTAGAACGGCCGATATGTACTATAGGTAAACCTCTGCCCAACCTTTGCGCAAAAAGACGTGATGTTATGTTATTTAAAAGTGACTATGGGACTTACATGATGTTTGCAAAGGGCACTAGGGACCCACGTAATAGTCAATATTATGGATTTTCTATCGAATAATATGTTGAAGGTAAAGTATTAATTGATTACCTGCGGCATAAAGTTGGAGGAGTCGAAGCGAGTCCCGGCCGGGTAGACGCGCGACAACTGATGCTTGTTGTAGTTCACGAACTCGATGGGACGCTCCTTCAGCAGCGTCGTCGCTTGCTTCTCGTCGAACGAAGACATCTCGTAGAAACGTTTCTTTTCTACACATCACACTCAGTTCAGTCGTGTAGTTCAGGACCAGTTTCACGAACGAACATAATCGCAAGCATTCAACCAAGTAGTCTACCCGCGCTTGACAATTTGCCACATTCATTTTGCGATCATTTTCGTTCGAGTTACTGGCATGACAGAATAGGACAGAACAAGATGAAAGATGACAGAGATTAATGCTAAAAAGTTGTTAACAAACCAGTGTTTGGGGCTCAGTAGATGCGCTAGTACACTGCACAGTTTGAAAAAAAGAAGCATGAAACAAAAAATGCCAAATAAAAAAAAAACAAAAGTAATACTAACTGTCAGCATTCTCGAAGGAGCTGAAGTGTACAGGTTGCACGTAGTTGACTATGGCAGAGATTTCTGCGGCCGCGTGCGTCCTCGGGCGCCCTCCCCGACCTACACTTATAGCAATAAGAAGAAGCTGCTCACTCTCGGCGTAAGGGGGAAGCGCCTCTCGTCCAGCTTCCCCTCACGTCAGCCTAGCTGGAAGTTATAAGTCTTCCAGCCACATGGCGGACCATCGACGGAGATATTATAGTGCACATGTGTGTGTACACAGGCGCACTCTCTCTTCTTTCACTCCCATAGTCCGATGGGACGGGAACCTAGCAGATATAAAGACGGGAAAACAATTCTGACCTATTTGTAAGGCGGGAACTTTCGGCTCACCAGCCACGAACTCGCTATAAAAGATACAAAAGAGGACATTCGGGGGAGGCCTAGAGCCGACTACGCTACATGAGACTACTGTATAACTCACTCTCGGAGTTCTCGAAGGAGCTGAAGTGAACGGGCTGTACGTAGTTGACGAGGGCTGATATCTCTGCGCCGGCGTGCGTCTCCCGCGCGTCTTCGCCGACCGCGCTGTCGACGCCGCCTGCCTCCTCTTCACCCGAAGAGCTTTCTGAGTCCGACGATTCAGATGAGCCCTGACGTGTCAACTGAATACAAATGGTAAAATCATTGACTGAAAAGACAGCTTTAAACTTTATAGCGATCCTGAAGTGGTCTACTCACGGCGCTCGCTCCCGCGGTTACATGAAAGTGTTACTGCGCTACAACTCGCTTGGTACTCAGAGCCGCCATAAAGTATGCGTCGGGTTGGACACGACAGTAAGACCACGGTCGCAAATATTTATTTAATCATTTTCGTTTCAATGAATTCTCAATTTCTGGTTATCATAACGGATTTTTGTTGGCTACTCTGGCTCAACAGTAGCTATAGCCAAACCAAAATATACATAGATGCACTTCAGTAATCTTCGTGTTGCTGGATGCACGCACGACGCACTACAGTAACCTACAATACAAGCTAAGCTTCTAAGGTTTGTACTGCAGTGCATGGTAGGAATGCACTCCCAAAAACAAAATGAAACCTTTTCAGAACTATGTCAGACATTCAGCAGAGCCAAATGAAATTCTTTTTGAAGGTTTTGTGCATTTACCGTATAACATTCTGTGTTTTATTTTCCTAACTAAATAGTCGGTTACTGTCTGATGTGGATTGTCTTAGTCGGAAAGGGAGTGTTTACGTTCTACGTTATTGTAAAAAACACGCTCAGTCGGAGGTGGGCAGGTTTGGATACGCGAGACCCCTTTTTGCGCGGGGCCCGTAACAATTTCTACTTTTGCTACGTAGTTAATCCGGTACTGGTTTAGGCCGTGGCCACTGACAGATCAATGAGAAGTTAGTACTACCCAATTCGAAGGCAATCATATCGCAACAATGTTTATGTGAGTAAGGAGTACAGTCGACAAACAAGAAACCTGATGCGGAAATGTCAACAGTCATACAAGAATACTTACGGTACCTATAATGCACATTCATTTAACAAATTATAAGTCAACTCACCAAAGAATTTAGTAGCAAAGAAACGGGTGATAATTATAGTTTTCTGACGTTATTTAACGACATTGAGAATTTGCACCAACATAATCATTTATTTATACCTCTGTAGATCGGAATGGTAGGAAGGAAAACATTTGTAAAATTCTTTCATTGATTCCCTAATTCATAAATTGAACGATTAAATAGGATACGGACGGAAATGTGTATGATTAAACCATAAATATTTTTCAATAAATCGTTAGGGAAAAAAAACTAAATACTCCGCCTACTATTCTAATCTTAAAGCACGCAAACGATTTTCACATTCATATTATGTTTGATACGCAGCCAAAATCTGGCTTTCGTTAAATAAATAACCCGATATTTTTATGTTGATAGCAATTACGTTTAATGGGTTAGAATAGGTTGTGACATTATCTCGTTAAAATGTAAAGGAAATGCAGGTATAATCATGATTTTATCATTAAGGTTACTCGAAAGCTAGGCAAGCAAACTTTCTCGATATAAATGGTACGCCATGGTAGGCCGCGAAATAAAATAAGAATATTTAAATTTTGTTGACTACATTAGCGCATTCTCATTAACCCTGCAGTGGTCGCGCGGATTACAATTGTAATCTAAGGTTAATTTGTAATATATAAACAGCCTCTCCAGGGACAAAGCACGCATCGGCAATGCGCAAGCGCTACTGAGTGGGGGCGGGGACTATCGAACTTAAAATACATGGAATCTCGGCTAACACACTTGCATTGTTTTTGAAATATTTAATTTTTTTTATACCCTGGATTTCAATTGTAGGTAATCCGCGCGACCACTGCAGGGTTAACAAGTAGGGTTACCATCCGTCTGGACATATCGACCTATTTGGTCTCGCGTCCGAACTGTGTCCGGCCCTGTCATTTATTCGAACTATTCAACATTTGGGGATTTTTTTAAGAAAGTAGAACAGTATATAGGTACTAAAGGAAGACAGATGAATAAAAAAATGCCCAGACTTGGATTTTCGCAAATGTCCGGCTTTTATTTTATATTTCGAAATAGGTAACCCTAAGCACAGGTTATACACTCCCCTATTTGATTACCATAAATGCGAAAGTGTGTTCATTGGTTTGTCCTCCTTTTACGTAGCAACAGAGAAACGTATCGGAGTGGTTTTTTTTTGCATAGACAAAGTTTTTTGTTCGGAAGAGTGATATACAAAATGCATTGTAAAAGATATCCCTTTTTTTTCAGGATGGGAAATCATCAAATGACTTCTCCCGCTCTGGGCGGAGCGGGAGGGCGTGTCAGAGTTTTACTGACTATAACCCACCCGTGTTCCATCAGTTGCCCATGTGCCAGGGTCACGGTATCTCTTTCGAACAATCACGCGACCCCGGCTACAGATATCCCTTACATAGAATACAGCTGTGCTCACCGTGGCGGCGGTCACATCTCCGTTACCCTGTGGAACTTCTGGTCGAGGCTCGCTCTCCTCAGAAGCAATGGAGTCTTCTTTCTTGTGGTGGTGATGATGCTTCTTCTTATTCTTAATTATGATCTTGTTGCGCAGCAGGGATGGCGGCGGCAACTCCTTTCCTTGATGGCAGAAACAATAACACATCAGAACGTGGAATGTACAGTCACCAAAAGAAATAAGTAGACACCGATCAATGTTTTCGAATAAAATTGAATTTAGTAAAAGGAAAACCGATTGTCCGTTAATCAAATAACATTTCATCCGAAAACATCCTTATGTTTCTTACTAAACTACAACTATATACGACGACCCTGATTACTTATCTTTTTTGGTTACCGTAAGTACCTAATTATTTTAAAGCAACAATCCCTCAATACGTTGATCATTGAATTCTCAAAAATAATTTATAGCTTGTGTGACCTAAACCCCATCTTAAGTCAAGTCTTTCTGTGACTTACATAAGTGGTCCAATTTTACACATAAAAGCGTGACTTATTTATTAAGTGTGGGTTTAGGTCACACGTGCGACTTACGTAGTCTGTTATCGCACGGCGTGCAATTAGCGCCTGAGCGTAGCGACAGTGCTAAACGCGTACCTAAGTCGCACGTATCGTAATTTATTTTTAAATGAAACGATTATACGAAGCTTAGATATGAGTAAATCAGTCTATTTTTAGTGTTGTATAAATGTTGCGGGGAAACAGAACAAATACTATAGTATTGTAATGAGACTATGGTAGTCATAAAACTTGAGGGATGTTATCTTTTCAAATACATTTTTATCGAACTAGATCAGTAGCGCATTACTTTTGTTTTTAAACGCTTCATTCTTGGCACATTTTGGTGTTAAAATCACAAATGCAAATCCTTGTTCAAACAAATAAAGCTAAAAGGTCAAAAAACCACGGTCGGTTATAATAAAATTCTAAAGCTCCATCTAACGGAGATACATTTATCGACCAATGATTTATATCTTTTCACACCAAATTCTATAAACGACGACGAAAATACGCATGTCCGTCGACTATCGTGTTAAATAGTAGAACTATTACTCGGTTGGCAGTTCGACCTAATAAAACGGAAGCATGCCTTAAAAGTCAAGGACTATTAAAAACAACATACAACGTGGACGTTTGAATCCGTACACGAGTTCGTGAGCAGTGAAAACAAACTGTCTCATTATGTTTACATGTCATAAGCATACGCTTGATCGCAGGCCAACGTAAATACTGCAGGTATACCGACTTCAAAGTATCGAACCCTGATCGTCTTACGTCAATGGGCCCCGACTAGACCATCACAATATTTATAATAGGTACGACTTGATTATGATTATTAATAACCACCGAAATAGCGCTGACCATAAAGTCAACGTCCACACGACATAATAAAATCGCAAAGGGTTTTTTGACGCATTGGATTTTCAGCTCTCAGTGTTTAACCGAGCATCGAGAATCCAACAGAGTGCATATCAGCGCGTCCAAAATCGGGGGATTTTACTGATAAATTTTCAACTCTCACCGCTTAGCAGAGCGTTGACGATCCCATTCGCAAAAAAAACCAACCAAGATTTTATTACGTCTGTGAAAACGTAGACTAAGCCATTGCGTCATTGATACGCTAGATAAAAGTTCCAATATGCTTCAGAATTAATCTGTACTCAACCCTGCGTTGACAAGAACCTGTCGACTGATACGTTGTACGTCATTTCCTTTCATAAAATCAAATGAAAATCATCTGGCCTTTATAAGCGTTCAATAAAGTTTGATGCACTCCTGATGTTTGGATGGTCGGTTGAAAGATTAATAGGCATTGAACGCAAACAATTTATCTAATCTTAAACAGCGTCTTTAGTATCGGAGGTAACCGGTGATCGTTTACCTTATGACCTACCTCACCTACCGTATCGATCGTACTCGTAATTGTTTTATACTATTCGGAAACAGTAGTTTGAAATTTTATAAAAAGTAAACCATGAATTTATTAATATGGGATTTTTGTTGTCAATGATTGCTGAAAACAAAAATCCCCTTAAACTTAAGGCTGCATTTTTTTTTCCAGAATTCGTCACTAAATATCCCTTTTCTCTGATCTCTTGATTTTTGCAAATGGTTAATACATTTCTTCCTTTTACTTTTGACTGCAATGTACTAGACAATGATGTTACATCGAAACTTTTTTAAGTATTAGCTACGCAACTTACCAGGTTCCAATTGATGGGTATCAAGCGGTTTATCAAGGAGCATGTCTCCGAATATTTCTCTACAATAGTTGGCAATCTTGGCTTGCTGTCTCGGATTGCAATGGTTCTCGAAGCTCAGTATAACGGGGTAGTCAGACGTCTTGAAGGCGCTCTCTGCTATCGCTTCCAGTACCTCCTTGGCGCTGATCTCTGGCACGAAAGTGTAACCGTGCACGATCACTGGCTCGTCTGTGCGGCCGTTCCAGAAATCTAGCTCTACGCATCTGTGTGGAGAAGGAGAGAGATTAGAAATGTTTATTTATTATTTTATTTTGCTAATCATTTCGCCCGGGCGAGGTAAGAAATTATCCCGTGGGAACGTACTACCGGGATAAAAAGTATCTTATGCGCTAATCCACGTTGTAAACTTCCTGTGTGCCAAATATTATTCAATTCCGTATCGCCATTTTTGCGTGATTGAGTAACAAACATCTAAACAGACAAACTATTCTAGCATTCGTTTTTATTATATTGATAGAAAGTTTATAGGTTGTATGTTGCATTCAACTATTAATGGTATGTCTCCACTATCAACAAATTGTAGTTATTTGTTTATTTTATCAGTACAAGCCGTGTGAGCGATGGGATTTGCATTCGGCAAAAATTACGATCTTTTATGCAAACTTTCACCCCCTGTTCAACCCCCTCTATAGGGAGCGTATTATCAAAAATCCTTCCTTTGTGGTCACTACCGTTATGAACGGAACACTGGTCCAAAATGTCTTGCGACTAAATGCGCATTTAGTCTGGGCGTAGTCTATTAGTGAATTTAAAAAGTACTCGCAGAGTCGAACGAAACAGTCTTTTACAGCTATGCAAGCTCAGTTATCCCAAAATATGCTTACAATTCAGTTATGAAACTGAAAACAAGTGTGCTTCAAACTTTTAAAGCGCGGCATACGGAGAACGTTAGCGAAATTCGTTTCCCTAGAACAGATATTTATTTATTACTCGCCTCTTTAAAAATAAACCGCTTACTCATACATATAAGTGCACGGCCATTATGTCATAAAATTTCAAATTTAGATATACAATTTATCGAATAGGTAAACTAGTAGACATGAATATAAAATCGAGCCAAAATTAAGGCACACATGTGAAGCGCGCTATAAAATATGTTTTCCAAATATTTACATTTATTTTCATACGCTAACACGATAATTAAGGTCGGTTCACACCGATAATATCGATAACTAAACGGTCGATACCGCACTAATTGGATTTATTATTAAAAACGCATCGGAAATATTAGGTGTAGATTTTTATAAACAAATTAATATCGATAACGCAGTAATGAGCGCTCAACGAGTTCGGGCGGGTATGCGACAGGTTATACCTACAAAGAACACCATTCGATCAGGTTTACATACAATACGTTGTTTTTTACACAAGCAGGTTTTGAATTTTTAGAGCTAGGTAAGTGCGGCCGTTCTTTAGAATACTACAGAACCGGCAAATTGGATTTCCTACTTTTAAATGCCAATGGTATTTTCGCAGATTGTTCGATAAAACTTTTAAAACAATGCAGAAAATGTGGATATTTTTGTTACCTCGTACAAATAGCTGGAACAGAAAGTTGGAAAGAATTTGTATTTCGGAATGTACGAGTCGCGCGCCCGTATTGTTTCTTTGGTCGTTAACATAATAGCAGGGTTTATGAGGTAAGCATTTTAGAGGCATAACATTCAATGATTATATTTCGAAAGGTCGTAGTACAAAAGCGTGGTTGCTAAACAATTATAATAGCCGAGTCTCGGATTGTCAATAGAACAAGTCGGCTCAAGGTCACTTGCTTGAGTCATCGCAGAAAGTGACAGAACCCCTCTCCACACCTTTGAACACAAGGTCAAGTTTGGAGGCTTGCGCCGTCGTTCTTGAACTAGACATAATGCTATCACTAACCGCATTCGTCACGCCTATGATTCCGGCTTCCTGTACATGGCACTCATTTCTGTTAAGTAATATTATAGCCAGGGTACGAATTACGTCACGAATGTCTATTAATTGGTAGCAAGGACAAACTGATGGCATTTGAAAGTATACTATGGATTATACTATGGATTTTGACGGCCGTACCGTATCCTTTTGTAGGATAATTTAATTATAGGATAGGTTAACAGGCAGCGCACAATGTTCGAAATCGTTACATACACTTAATGTCAAATATTGACCTGCTTTTTGTCAATTATAGAATAGAAGAATGGAAATACGTTAAATTGTGTTAAAACATAACGCAAATGCATGGTCACCCTCTTGTTAAAAGGTAAAATTTCCGATGACATAGTTTAACTGACCTGCATCCAGCCAGCAGGCTCTGTCTGTATATCTCAACGCTGGACTTCCCGGTGATCTGGTGACCGGTCAGGTAAGTATTATGCGAGCTATTTATAAAGTAATGCGCCAACGGCTGCTCCATATCGTCGCATAGGTCCATCTTACTTGGCGCCACTATTGGGTTGTCCTCCGACATGATGAATCTGAAAGACAAGACACATGTAGACGTCTAGTGGTGAAACTGAGTGACTTAAACGTAAATATTTAAATTGCCTACGCATTTTTTTCCGGGCTGACGTTGTCAACACAATTATAAGACACACAGACAAATATTTAAAAGAAATCAAGCGTATTACGTTTTAATAGAATTATGTATTTTTTATTACATTTCAGCGTTTAGGAACTTTATTACGCAAATTAATCATCGTTTAAAAATGTTTAAACACAAGTAAAAAGAGTACATTTTTATTATATTACTGTCTGGTGGAGAGTTTATTAAACACTCGTTTTATTATAAACCTCTATAGTAATAAAATTACAAATCTTTTCAGTTTAACTGTTTTATGTTGTAAAGTGATTCATGGTATAATACGATTACTAGTAATAAAAAAGAGTTACTTTCTGCGAACAGGGTCTGGCCCGTAAAACATAATTGTAGTACAAACCTTAAAAATCCATCAAAGGTGAGTTGTGATCTTTGCTGGTGATACTTGTTGTGTTCATAGGTTTTGATGAGATCCTTGGCTCGCTGGAGATCGGCGTAGGGATGCAGAATCTCATTCAGCCTGGGGTCCCGCTGGATCTCGTTCAGGAAGTCCACCAGCTGGTTGGCAGACAGATGCGGCTTGTTGTCCGTACTATAAACAAATATTTCGTTATCACCACTAGCCTTGACCCACTGATGTCATCCGTTGTTGAGCAAATTTCCTGTGGGTATTTTGCCCTTTCAAGAACTTTAGGTACGTGTCCCGATTTTTAATTGACACGTACACTTTGTATTCCATTCATGAGTTAGGGATGAGGTATGTCATGCATATGACACATTTCATTCAGCCGTTTTTCCTCACCTTAATATCATACCTACATGCAATATTAATGTTTGAGAAGTCATATAAATACAGTTAGTTATTTTAATACCTTCCTAGGAGAAAACGTCTTAACGTCGATCAACAGCTTAATGTATTAAATGCTTAATTGATTGCTGCCGTTTACTACCCTCTGGAAATACAGGTTTTCGCAATTAACGGAGTAACTAGAAAGGTCTCTCAACCGACAGGTAGTATGTAGATGCCTAGATTTGCCTAGAGTTTGCCCACGTTCGCACGGTTGTAAGATACCGCGGCGGATTTTATCGCTCACTGAAATTTGAAAATTCGGCTAAGCGCCGAAAGATCTAAGTCCAACAGTGTGTTTTTTCAAACCGCTGGGATGCACTTTGGATTCTAAACGCTCGCCTCAATACCGAAGATTGAAAATCCAGTGCACGATAAAATCACGCCGCGTTATTTTTACGTCCGTTTGATCGTCAGCTTATATACTCTGTAGCTTGTAACCGGTCTGAATAAACGCAATATTGCGCAACGTTATTCGAAATGAGAATCTCGAAAAACGCGGAAGCCTTCTACAGTTCCACTATTAAAAATATCATCGCATTCGCGACCGAATTTATAATTATATCGCATATATTTACGTAAACCAGGCGATAACCTGAATTTCTTCTTTTCGTCTTACTAGGGTACCTCCTACCTACGTAAGAGATAAAAACTTTTGTATGATAATGTTGACATTATCTATATGGCTTTACCTATTATCATTACCGGTGCAACAGTATTATTATATTCAACAAAGGAAAACTCCAATTCCGCATCGCATTAATCAATAATTATTCAAATCGTGGAAAACCACAAAACAAAACCGCATAAGTAGTTAGGCAGACAGGTCACAGTGGTGGGTTCAATTGTGATTTATGTCCGAGTCAACTGGTTGATGAGGTTAACGCGGCCCGGCAACCCGAACAATTATAACTAATTGTCGCCCGCTCCAACCCGCGACCTTTTTAAAACACCAATCACAGGAGCTGATTCGCTCTATTTATAGTACGGCGTATATTTACCTGTTCTATATTATATTTACATGAGCAACGCTAATCTGGGAGGTGGAAAAAAATGGCATTATCAGCTTTAAATAATCTGTCGGACGTAAATGTCGACCGGGAAAAAGGGGTTATTAGTGTACAGGCAGATGGCGGGGCGATGGGCTGGCAAAACGGCAACTGACACTGTATTAGTACTTTATTCACAGTCCAGCCTTAACAATAGTTGTATGGATTCCTAGTCACTACTATGTTTAGAGTGAACTTAAGTAGGTGCCTATCTACTGTTCTAGAACTTAAGGCTCTCGCAGTCAGGCGCGACGCGTCTTTAAAGAATAATTTATACAACTTCAAGGAAATTGATCTACTAGAGTGGCTATAGCATCGCGTTATCGTGTCACGCCGGTCTCGGGGAGCCTTTATTGTACTTTTTATCCCGTTGCCAATAAACTATAATTACGATAAAGTGTTTCCCTTTAAATTACCTTCTCTTTAATAATAAATCGCCTACAAATAGTTTGTTTTTAATCCCAGAGACTAATCTGACATTTGAAGTCTTAAATGTTTGTATTTTTATTAGAGGAGTTTGAGATAAGTTTGACCATACATCTGTCAAATTATTTTCTGGAATTAAAAAGCGAACTATTTGTAGGCGATTTATTTTTAAAGAGAAAATAATTGAAAGTGAACCACTTTATCAACATGTCGTGAGTTTGTACCGCGCGACTTAACTTATGCTTCGTTCACAGATACTGTAAACAATTTACTCATAACGAAGCAGATGGCTCGATAAACGAAACTGAAGCGTGAAAAGCTTACAAATCAATAATTTATTAGAGTTTTTGAATTCATCAATTGAAGCAATTAATTCAGTTATTCTGAATTCCCTTTACACTATTAATGAGAAATCTATACTAATATCATAAAGCTAAAGAGTTTGTTTGTTTGGTTGAACGCGGTAATCTCAGGAACTACTGGTCCGAATTGAAAAAATATTTTCGTGTTGGGTAGCCTGTTTATTGAGGAAGGCTATATAACATCACGATACGATCAAAAGAAGCGGAGCAGCAACGAAAACTGGCAGGCAATTCAATGCGACGCGACGGGAAGGGTCAAGGGAGCAAAAATTTGACGTGGACGAAATCGCGGACAGAAGCTAGTGATGTAATAAGGCAACGGTGCGGTTAAAAACTTTTTTACAAAAAAAAACGACCGACTTCCTTAAAAACACTACAAAGTGAAAAATAACTTTAATTTCGGAAGTCGGTGGCAAAAACCTTAAATAAAAATCCTAAGACACGTTTTTAGACAAGTTTTTAAGGAAGTTGGTTGTTTTTTTTTTTGTAAAAAAGTTTTTTTTTTTAATTTTTAGTTATAGTATATAGCATATATTTATGCGATAGCAGAAATCGCGGTTGATTTGCTGTAATTTTTTAAAGAGTTCCGGTGTCTGTCTCCGGAAGTCATCATCAGATCTATATGAAACTTACTAGCTGACCCAGTGAACTTCGTATCGCCTCAGATTCAATCAATGTTGTAATAAACCTACCATGTTTGACAACCTGGTGGTGGTGGTCTGGTAAGCGTTTTCTACCTGACACTCCTTTGTTTGGTAAGCTCCTGTCAAGTTATGATAATCGGGTACCTCGATTTTGAATTCTTTTATAGTTTAGGCGGCGTACGCCAAATAAGGAACTTTTTTGGATGATTTTTTACACCTTGGGTCCGAAAAACCCAAATAGCTTACGGACCCCTATTTTCTCTGAAATAAAATATATGCCTATGTTACTCGCAGATAATGTAGCTTTTTAATAGTGTAAGAATTTTTAAAATCGGTCCAGTAAATTTTGAGTTTATACATTACAAACAAACAAACAAAAATACAATTTTTTCCTTATATTATACATTTAAACGAGCAATTCTTGTATATATGTATATATATAATCTGAATCTCGGAAACGTCTCCAACGATTTTAATGAAATTTAGTATACAGGGGGTTTCGGGGGCGATAAATCGATCTAGCTAGGATTCATTTTTTATTCGTGTTTTCAATGATCAACTTTATCGATAATCAACTTGAACATAAACTTTTTATTTTAAACACAATTTACCAAAAAATTCCGAGCAAAGCTCGGTCATCCAGATATTAATATTAGTATAGATAAGGGACCATTTCGGAATAACCCCGTTTCGAACAAAAAAAGAATTTTGCAAATCCGTTTATAATATATGACGGAGTTATGGCCGAACTTACATAAAAAAAAAATATAAACATCCGAATTGATAACCTCCTCCTTTTTGGAGTATGCTAGGATAGTTTGGTCATGTTGAGATGAAGAATGAAAGGCGACAAAGAAGGTGTGAGTGGGAACAAAACATAATAAAAAAAGAATCAAATTATATGTCACGCGGCGCTATCTTGAGGTTTACACAAATCTTTGAAAATAACCAGCGATTCACATAGCTCACTTGCAAACATCAGACGGATGAAAGCTGAAAATATTGGATCGCAGCTACAGTTACCAGCCGTCAGGATTTGTCCGGATACGTCCGAGTATTTGGCCCCCAGTTCAGATTTTATCCGGCCTTGTCATTTGTCCGGATTTTCAGCGAACGAAACATTGTTTTATAGTCACAAAAACACGTGTTTCGACTTAGGGATTTCAGAACTAAACAGAAAAAAGGTTAAATGAATTGAAGAGTACTGAAAGATAGAGATTTGAAAGTAGAATGCTAGTCAGCCTATATTGTTCCCACTGCTGGGACACAGGCCTCCTTTCGGCGAGGGGGGGTGGGCTGTAATCTACCACGTGCGGTTTGATAGGTGTCACATGTCTTTGTGTTTTTGGTTCTACGACACGCCGGTTTCCTCACGATGTTTTCCGTTACCGTTTTGAGAGAAGTGGTGATGAAATTATCTACACAAATTAAAGCGCCTGCTGGGGTTCGGACCAACGACCTACAACTCGGTGAGTTGGGGCCGATACCACTGGGCCGGCACTGCTCCCCAAAAGGTAGAATGTCAAGTCTTTTCTAATTTCGAAATGGTAACCCTAGTCGCGTCTGAAATGGATTTTCAGACAATATCAGCGGTATCGACAACCGGCTAACTGCGCGTATTGAAAGGTCATGAGTTGTCAGAATGTCAAGTCTCAATCCGGAGCGAAGTTTGTGATTAACTCCTCGAAACATTTAGCTGAATAGACCGCTCCATTCAACGGGGGAAGAAATTTTTAATTGAGTTGATCGAACTTATGCATGCTGAAGCCGTTCTTATAACAACGCACTTCGTTTATAAAGTTTTCTTGTTTTGTCGGTCAAGTATGTACGACCTTATTAATGGTGCGGATGTGCTCAAACTTAATATAAATGATCTTAAAAGCTTTTGTTTTGCATGATAAGCAGTGCGATATGAGCAAAATTATTTCATTTAGTTAGACCACCCTGAAGGCTTTGTGGCTAAGTAATACCAGCAACTAGTAACACCACCACGGGTCGGTTGATCAGGTTAAGCTACGGTTGTCGCGGTTGTTCTGTGGATGGGTGACTCGACAATTCCAGAAATACGTATCAGGCAATTGGCACGTTTCGAAAAATTTCCTGAATTTAAAATCAAACTGGTTAACTAAACTTTGGGCTGCATAAGTAGCAGATCAGAAATAATCTAGAAATGCTCGTGCTTTTCCGAACGTATCAACAACAATTTCATTAGCATGCAAATGGCACATTTACATAATAGAGCAGGTAATAAGTACTAATCGGAGACACATTGATACATTCTAAGTAACAGCTTGGGTTCAGGTGTCGTTACAAACTAAGTGATCGTATCATTAACCACGTTTTTCCTGTAGGTAGGTTCGTTTTGTATATATAGATACCCTCCGCATAAGAAGAATGGAGAGTTATATCGGACTCCTACCGACTAAAACCCAACTGTTCATTCTGCCGGAATATTCTGTAAAATATCACCGAGAAAAGTTCTGTGAAATTAGTTTTGAAGTGATCTGTCATTCCACCTGATGTTTAGGATTGACACTATTGACAGCTCAATTCAATTTCACTTCACCTTACTTTTTACGATAAGATTTTTACAAAACAGATTGGCTGATAAGTAACTAATAGGTAGTTTTGTAAAACATCCCAGATATAATTTTCCTCAAATTGTATAAATACCACAAAAGTCGCTCGGGATTTTACATACATTCGGTAGGAAAATGTAACTTATCATCAGGTATCAGAATAGGTAGACTATATTTGACTAAACTTCAAGGAAGTAAGTAACAGAGAGGGATTTTTTTTTTTTAGATGGGCAATCATCAGACGACTTCTCCCGCTCTGGGCGGAGCGGGAGGGCGTGTCAGACTTCTACTGACTAAAACCCACCCGTGTTCCTTCAGTTGCCCATGTGCCAGGGTCACGGTAGGAGAGGGTATAATACCAGTTTCGGAATAATTATCTTGACATTTTTCATTTTGTAACTAATACGTAGTTTTGTAGAACATCTGAGAATTAATTTTCCTTAAGTTGTGAAAAATACAAAAGTCAAAACGTGAAATAAAAAAAATACAAAAGTCGCTCGGGATTTCACACAAAACCGGTCAGAATATGTAACTTATCAACAGGTACCTAGATAGACTATATTTGCCTAAATTTCTAGGAAGTAAGTAACTAAGAGGGTATAATACCGGATTCGGAATAATTAATTATCTTGACCTTTTTCATTTTGTAACTAATAGTTTTGTAGAACATCCGAGAAATACTTGGAATTTTCCTCAAATTGTAGAAATACCACAAAAGTCGCTCGGGATTTTACATACATTCGTTAGGAAGATAAAACTTGTCATCAGATATCAGAATAGGTAGACTATATTTGACTCAAGTTCAAGGAAGTAAATAACTAAGACTGGATAATACCGGATTCGGAAATTCCGGAATCATTTTCTTGACCTTTTCATTTCGTAAATAGTAGGTAGTTTTGTAGATCATCCGAGAAAATTTTTTGCTCAAGTTATGGATAAACCACTAAATTCGCTCAAGATTTCACATCAAATTGTTTGGGAGATGTAACTTATCAACAGATATCAGAATAGGTAGACTATATATGCCTAAACTTCAAGGAAGTAAGTAACTTAGACGGTATAATACCGGATTCTGAAATCCCAGAATAATTATCTTGAACCTTTTCATTTCGTAAATAGTAGGTAGTTTTGTAGAACATCCGAGAAAAATTTTCCTCAAGTTGTGGAAATACCACCAAAGTCGCTCGGGATTTCACACAAGATCGGTTGGAAGATGTAACTTATCATCAGAGATCAGAAAAGGTAGACTATATTTGCCTAAACTTCAAGGAACTAAGTAACTTAGCCGGTATAATACCGAATTAGGAATAATAATCATGACTTTTTCATTCCGTAACTAGTAGGTAGTTTTGTAGAACATCTGAGCAATAATTTTCCTCAAGTTGTGAAAACACAAAAGTAAGGTGAAAAAAAAATACAAATGTCGCTCGGGATTTCATACAAAATCGGTCAGAAGATGTAACTTACCATCAGAGATCAGAATAAATAGAGAATATTTGCCTAATGCTAAGAAAGTAAGTGACATAGAGTGGAAAAATACCGGATTTTGAAATCACGGAATAATAATTATGACCTTTTTAATTTCGAGATAATAAGAAACTCGAATTATTTATTGGACGTTGAATTTGAATATATTGGGAATGAATTATCGCTTTGAGGAATTATAAAATTACATTTTTTTAGTTCGAAATACACTGTACCTATTTCTTTTATCTCTGCTTACCACAATTAGTGTTTCAACCAAAATTGGAATGATGAAAAATTTATATTTATCTTTTCTTAAATTTCTTTTTACAAATGTAAGAAAAGATAAATCTGTCTATATATTATGATAACTGATAACTTTGGATCCCTTTTTACGAAAATTGGGCGGACGGAGGAGTATGAAATTTATACAGAGAAGAAGTGACGAATGCTAATATTTTTTTTTTAATTATATATATTTTTTCATTTAATAATGTATTTCTATTCAAATAAAGTATGGTCGAATTTCGACCAATGGGCGATCACTAGTATACAGGATAAGTTTTTATCCAGTGCGTAAATTGTAACCATGAATTCAGCATATCATTCTAGACCCCCTTGCACAGAAATTTTTCGTCGATTTTACAAAAAAAAAAATCAGCTGTTTCATAGAAAAATACAATAACTACGGGGTCAAAATGTATGGAACAGTTGTTTTTTTTTTTTTGTATAACCAACGAAAATTTTCTACGCTGGGGGGTCTAGAATGATATGCTGAATTCATGGTTACAGTTTGCGCACTGGATAAAAACTGACCCTGTATATAAACTCGTAACGTCGTTCGTAATTTGTATTACGTTTTCGTAACGTCCCTTTGTCTATCTGTTTATTAGTAAAGTTTCAACTCGAGAACGACTAAAAATAATTTTATTTGAGTGTACAGGTGTATAGGGTGTGTGAGGGCTAGTGAGTGCTCTATTATTGTTACTAGCCGTACTGTTCCACTGCTAGGAGAGACCTCCTTCTATTCGTTCAATCGGTCAATTCTAAACAAGAAAATATAAGCTGTCGTTGATTATGTGACGTCGATATAATCTACGGGTGATCAAGACGCTTCCAACGATACCTCATTTGTCAAATTATGATTGGAACTTTAGAAGTTATGAGGGAACGAATTAACATACATCATCATTTCAACCCTTAGACGTCAACTGCTGGACATGGGCCTCCCCCAATTTGGGGGGCTTTACCATAATTGCCACGGTTGGCGGGTTGGCAATTGCAGTATAGTGGTAAAAATGCATAGAGAAGTCGCCTTTTTCGACACCCACAGGAAGAAATGAGGTGATACTATTCTTTCCGTCCGGCACCACAAGGAAGAACAGACAACCCACATACATACATACCGGTCAAACTCATAACCCTCCTTTTTGCTTCGTTGTAGTCAGATTATAAAATATGAAGAAACTTACAGAGTATTAAATATCTTCTGGACCTCGGTCCTCTGCGTGAGGTTCTTGTAGAACGCGAAGAAGTCTTCGAACTGGAACTTGCACTGGCTGATGGTGTCGTTCTTGCCGGTTGGTAGTCCCGACTCGCTCAGCGCCTTCTCTACACGTTTCTTGTCTTCTTTGTTCTGTGCTAGCAGCTTCACGATACTGCATTAAAATACACATTAATATCTAATAACATACGGCCGTTTGACCGAATAATGGCCAAAAATAAAGCGCCAGGATACCCCGCAAAATCCATTTTTTTGACAATTGAACAAAATATGACTCGTGACCGTAACAACGTCATTACAAAATTATAACATGATTTTGACTTTATCATGAAATAGTAATTCAAAGGGGTTAATATACTCAGAGAGTTGTAGTGATGAATTGGAATGACTATAAATCTGTAAAAGCATATTCGTTATGGTCGCAAATCATATTTTAATCAACATACAACCTGACACTGGCTTGTAAAAACTGCAAGTAAAAGAAGAAAATGTTAATTTCGCGGGCTAACACTTAGCCCATCCACCTTAAATAACTTAATGTTTTTCGTTTGTTGTCCACAGAATTATTAATTTGAATTTAGCTTAAAATAAATATTGAAACTTTTAAATTTATTTTAAAACCTAAAACATAAGTGTTCTTAATTATCTATGCGTAAAGCAAAATAGATATGCGCTTCGGTTATCTTCGTGTTTCTGAGTTAGTGGGAATGCCGACTAACCAAGACCCCGCCCCCCTCCCCACAGAAGCTGGCAAAGCTTAGTAAGTTTCAAAGTTTTGTACTGCGGCGCTTTGAAGTACTGCACTTATAGTTGCACGTTACCTACCACATTGTATGCTCATAAATTATTTTGATTGGATTAATTACCTATGTCACAAACCTAATACGTCCAAAACCACTTTCGACTGACGATATCGTCAAAGTCATAACACACCAACACCATAATTGCATAACACACTAAATTACAATCTGAATCATTTTAAAGGCTATTGCTTCGTATGATCTAGAAATTAGTCTGCTCAATAATGTAAATAACGCATTGTATGTTATTGAACTGTCAAAATTAGAGCCATTTGTACTGTTCGTCTGTTAATCAATTATTTCGATGGTTTAGCACAATGATGATGATTACGACGAAAACATTTCAACTATTAAAACATATAACATTTACTTTCTAAGCAATCCATAAACCATCCACAACATCATACGACTTGCCAAAGCTTAGCCGACCTTTTAAACTCCTAACCTATAAACAAATTAGGGTTGCTCGAGGCTCTTCATGGGAGTCAGCGGGTCTCAAAAGGTTAAAGATGCAGCAGTAAAACTATTAAATCAAATCCAAACACGCCCATAAAACATCAAACTGCCTGTTCCATTGACATAGTTGGCATGGTATCTTTGACCATACTATTGGTGAAACTGTCAAATGTCAGCTAAACAAAACGTGGCTCTATTCTACTAAACATGTTCCGACTACAAATGACTGTTGCCCCTTGACATGATAAAAAACTATGTTTGTCTACACGGGCCATTAGTGAACTTACGAGTCGGGTATGTCATCGCATTACGCAAGAATGGTATAATAACTACGTTTAAAAAAATCTTGTGTATCTGAGTGCATCTGAGCAGGTTATTTCGGCTTTCAGAATAACATAGCGCCGCACACTGGTCCCAAATTAAAAAAAAGTGGACATTGATAGTAGACCGCTGATATTTTTTTTTATTGTTGATATAATGATAACAGATAAGGCAAAAAAATATTATTGTCCTACTTCAAATACTTTTCTCTATAAAAAATATTTCTTTTTTTTTTGTATGGGAGTGATTACATTTTACTCAATTTCTCAAAAACCTTAAGCGATGTCGAGATGGCATTCACATATGTTAGAAAACTAATAATTCTGAGTATTTGGCTCGAAAAAACTTATTGCTTATCTCTGCGTACTTTCGAGATAATAGTGACAGAAAATAACAATTTTTTTTAACGTTAATTGTTCGCTTTTTTTTAATCATAGCCTTACTCATATCGCAATAGGTCCGCTGGCCAGCAAAATGGAGCTTCGACGCGAGTTTTCCGGGATAACAAGATGGCCGCCTCTCATGACGTAACGTAATACGGTCACGAATCGCGCGCGTACACCTCACTCAGTGTACAACTAAATGTGGTTGCGATAAGACGTGTCCTTATTTTTTCTGTGCGCTTGAAGAAATGCTTGTTGTTTGTTTGTTTTGTTATTGTTGTATTTTGAATCTTTGGATTTTAAAATCAAATAATTTTTGTTTGTCTTTCTTTCGTCGAATTTGTTTTCGTTATTTTTTTTGTTAAAATCAAAGTCACTTTGTCTTTGATATCTTTGATTCTAATTTGTTTTCAATTTTCCTTAAAATTATAATATGTCCGCATTTGTCACCAACTTAGACTTATACGTTGTTCTTAAATCAGGAGGTGGTTTTAAAAATGTCGAATTTTTATTTAATGCCCTTATTGAACGTATTGGTGTTGAATTGTCTTCCGAAGATTTGAGTAATATTAAATTATTTTGTCGTAATTTTTCAAGTAATATCTCAAAAAGATGGTCTGCTTCCAGTAGAGCTCAAAAGACCTTTCTTAACAAAAATTCAGACTGGTTACAATCCCAAATAGTTTGGCCAAAATGTCAAAATATCGATTTAAGCAGCATTTTTAAAGTTGCCGAGGAAGTAATTCCAAATTTCGAAACGCAAGTGGATACTCATCAATTAAGTTATGGTACAAGTAAAAAACCATTTGTTGATATATCTGATAAACAGAAGAAAAGGCGTTCTCTAACACTTCTAGATCACACAGAGGAGGAATTAGTTTATGCTTTATGTGCCAAATTAAAAGAGTCTAAAAAAACAAAATTAGCAGCTATATTAAACGAACTCAGCCAAAACAAGGAAAAATGTGAGATGGTACATGATGTACTATTCGCTAAAAAGACTGACAAACCGTGTTTACCAGATGATAAAACGTTAGCGCTTTACACCTCAACAAATTTGTCAAAATGGCAATATCGAAATTTAAGAACTATTCTTGCTTCAGAGAAAATGTATGGTCTTCCATCCTATCAAAAGCTCCTGGAAGCTAAAAAAACTTGTTATCCTCCAGAGTCAGACATAACTGTAACTGAATCTGATGCTAAGATAAGACTTCAATTGCTTCTAGATTTGACAACTAATAGGATATTAAAAACAATTCAGCACAACTCTGCCGACAAAAAATCGCTAAAACTAATAAGCAAATGGGGTTTTGACGGGTCATCTTCTCAAAGTAATTATAAACAAAAGTCACACTCCGACACTAAAATTGACGATTCTTCAGTTTTCATGATTAGTTTGGTTCCGCTTCGTTTGGAAGAAGAGAGTGGTACTATCTTGTGGCAAAATCCTGCTCCCTCTTCAACAAACTATTGTCGTCCAATTGGCTTTATATTTGCAAAAGAAACAAATGAATTGATAAAGAAGGAAAGTGCATCCTTAGAGGAAGAAATTCGTAATCTTGTTCCCACAATTGTAGATAATTTTGATATTAAACATGATTTGTACATGACTATGATTGATGGGAAAATTTCTACTGTGATTTCCAATACTTCTTCTGCAGCTGTTTGTAATATTTGCAATACCCCACCTAGCAAAATGAATGACTTGGACTTTGTATCCAAAAGACTCATCAGAGAAGATATGTATAAATATGGTCTGTCTTCGCTTCATATGTGGATAAGATGTATGGAATGTATTTTACACATTTCGTACAACTTAGACTTCAAAAAGTGGGCTGCACGAAAAGAAGATAAATTGTTAAAAGAAATTAAAAAGAATTTGACACAAGAAGAATTCCGGGAAAGAACTGGTTTGTTAATTGACATAGTAAAACAGGGATTTGGTACAACCAATGACGGTAACACGGCAAGAAGGTTTTTTGAAAATTATGAAGTATCTGCTGAAATAACGGGTATCCACCCTGATTTAATCAAGAGATTTGCAGTCATTTTACAAACAATTTCATCTGGTCAACTTATTAATACCAACTTGTTTAGGGAATATTGTAAAGAAACAGCAATGCTATATGTAAACTTATATCCATGGTATTACATGCCTTCAAGTGTCCATAAATTGTTGATACACGGTGCTGATATTTGTGAAAATTTCTCCTTTATTCCGATAGGCATGCTTTCCGAAGAAGCTTCCGAAGCGAGGAATAAAGATTTCCGGAATGTTAGAATGGCACATACAAGAAAAATCGGTAGAGTTCAGACTAATTTAGACATTATCCACAGCTTTCTAATTAGCTCAGATCCTTACATCAGCCATATCAAACCAAAGTTTGCTCGTTTACATAAACAGTTGTTTCCAGAGGCTAGTGCTTTGATCTTGAACAATGAATTGCTTTCGTTGGAAAACGAGGAAATAGAGATTTCTCAAGAGAATATAGACCCAAATATTAATCTTTCACCATAATATTTTTTCAGAATCGTTTGTGAACATATTCAACTTTATGTTTGCAGCTTAATATGTCTTCATTTTGATTGTTTTTTAGAACTGATGAAAGTACTCCTTCAGAAAGGTCATAGCTTTTCAGTCATTAGTGAGCCCCCATAACCTCTTTTACAGATAAGTCTCTTTTTACTTATTTGACATTACGCATACATTATAATTGTGCTAAAGTAAGGCTATGATTAAAAAAAAGCAAAAAATTAACATTAAAAAAAAATGTTATTTTCTGTCACTATTATCTCGAAAGTACGCAGAGATAAGCAATAAGTTTCTTCGAGCCAAATACTCAGAATTATTAGTTTTCTAACATATGTGATTGCCATCTCGACATCGCTTAAAGTTTTTGAGAAATTGAGGAAAATGTAATCGCTCCCATACAAAAAAAAAAGAAATATTTTTTTTACAGAAAAGTATTTGAAGTAGGACAATAATATTTTTTTGCCTTATCTGTTATCATTGTATCAACAATAAAAAAAAATATCAGCGGTCTACTATCAATGTCCACTTTTTTTTAATTTGGGACCAGTGTGCGCCGGTTAAAACGTAATATAATAAGGTATAAGCGACAAAAACCAAATTGGTCAGTAGAGCCGTTTAAAGTTTGAAATTGTAGAAAAATGGACGTATTTTTTTTGTTTACTGTCATATCGTGAAAATGGAATAACATAGTAAAGCCATGGGAGTAAGCGCATTCAAAAAAGCAGAAAATTTTATTTTGGCAGAGGTAAATATGTGCGTAAAATTGAGATCAACACGAATAAACACTTTTTTTTTTCATAATTCATTTACGAAATGAAATTGCTCTTATATTATTACCTATATGATAATAATATATGATATTACCTTTTAACCGTCGATAGGTATTAAATAATAATAATCAATATGTATAAAAGGTCACAGACGTTACCCAGAAAGATGTTCAGCTTAAGTAGGACTAGGCTGGACATGTCTGCCGGTTTTCAGATGACAAATGGGCTAATAGAATCACCACTTGGGTGGGCGAAACATGACGACATCGTGGCAGGCTGAGACGAAGATGGCAGGACTAGCTTGACTCCTACCGAAATGACTGGCTAGCACTAGCAAAAGACAGAATTCCTTGGAAAACGCAGAGGGAGGCTTTTACCCTGCAGTAGGGCAATACAGGCTAGTTAGATTAGATAAGATGTATAAATTCTTTAACGTAATAAGTATATACAGAAAGATATAAATATCCTGTGAGAGTTTTCAATACGTTGTGTTGCTAGTGTATCTATAATGAACTGTATCTATTATGCAGCTATTGTTTTAATGTGAAAACAATCAGCCGGTGTTACCACCTTTCATTAATTCCCAAGGAAACATTTCTTCAACTAACAAAATAAATAATATTCCGAACGTCTATTAGTTAGTACTCTTAACGTATATTCCTTGTTCTAATACTAACCCGCCATTTCGTCCGCGTGAATTTCATCCGGGCAGGCGATGCGATACGACAGGTGGGGACCCCATCGCATCGCGTCGCCTACTTCGTTTTCGTTTAGCGTTAATTCGGATTTCTTTTTATTTTAGTGTCACGCCTAATTACCGTAGTGTAACCTTAAATGGCCTTTAGCTTTACTCGAGAATTTGGCTATAAAATGCAAAAATTCTTTTTTTGAGTATGACTGCTAGTTCCAGAAATTAGAGTGTTAAAACAAACAAAAAAATCAACTCTCTTAGTATTGTAGATATAAAACAACAACTAAACTTTTTAACGCAATAGCATTTAACAATAAACGAATAGGACGATCGAAGCAAAAACCATGTAAAAATTAAAAGAAGTTTAACAAGTTTCAAGGCGAACTGCCCTAATAGGTCTTAAAAGTATAATTTCTGATAAATTATCATAACCGGTAGAGGTGATCACTAGGAGTTATTTAACTAAAATATTCACACAGGAATGTGCTAAAGAGTTGTGTAACTTGGCTTCGAAGTACGACACGTGCGGTAAAATAATACAAGTAAACACGTAGCTCCCACGTAAATAAACAACACATACATTAACTAACGCTTTTTTCCCATAGGGGCAGGTAGAAACTACAAAACGCCACCTGCTATGATCCTGACATACCCCTTTCGCTTCGTTTACGTTTATACAGCGAGACTTTATACACGCACGCCGGTAACGAGTACGACGCACCTGACCTTTGTGAAGAACATCACCAATAAATAAACAATACTTGTTCAATATTACGACGACGCGGCGAACAACAGGCAGTCGACAACCTTCATGCGTTTGTTATGCGTGAACGGAGAACATCTTACACTTTAGGGATCCCTACAAACAACATTAAAACGGAAAATGGGAAAATTCATGTTTCAAGTTGACTTCTGTGGAAGGCAAGTTAAAAACATTTCATTTTGGGTGACAATTTTATTGCACAACTAGATATATCTTCAAATCTCTTCGACCGCCGTAATACAGGAGCAAGCAACGAAGAAAACGCGCTCATGTGTTTTCCTAAACTCCAGCGTAGACGCCGGACGTAAACATCGTAAACTGAAGTTAAGATCTGTGAAACACGTAACTGAGTTTTGGGTAAATATATTAACATCCGATAAGTTTGTCACCGGGTGTCAGCGGTAGATTGACGAAGGTTTATACTCAACACAGTCCAATGAACCGCTCGTGTGGTAGATGACAATGACAGATAGCGCAACTATCACTAACATCACCTGACAACCAGAAACAAGGAAATCGAACGGAAACAAAAGAGAGAGAGAACGTATCGGTTAGTAAGCGAAAAGTAAACGGTGCTACTCTAAGTTTTATATACGGAATCGCTATCGCAACGACCAACAAATACACCTAGAGGAAAATAGCAACCACTGAACAATACCAACATTGAAGTTTACGCGGAGCAAATAACCAATCATATTCATCAACTAAGTCCATTACATTCAGTCATGATTTACAACATTACATTTTAAGAAGCGATTATTTAATAGTAACAGTAACGATTTATGGCAAGTCCGTCTTGAGCACGACATAAATACATTAAATCAGCTGTTTATCTTCGCGTAAGTCATAAAAGTCAAAGGGTTAGTGTATTGCTAACTGTTCATCTGGGTCTATTAATGCAACATCGTTACACTGAGAAAAATGTCATTTTGGCATAATCTTAAAATATCGTGACGTTGGTTTAAAATAGATGCGTTGTCTTATAATATGTTGATAATAAGTAAATATTACGCTAGAAGTGAAATGTGTTAAGATGGAATCGAATTTTTTGGGTAAATAATGCAATATTATGATACTTGTCATCGTAAAAATTTGTAATTATGAAATAACATTGTCTTCTTCAAATAATAACACAATGTAATAGAAAATGGTCCACTGTCCCATAAATTAGTATGATAATTATAAATAAGATTCTAATTAAAAAACACAATGACAGTCACCGTAATATAAATAGATTTCATAGTTTAATATGAAGAAGTATCTCTAAAAATACGATGACCTCCCCCTAATGTACTATATTAAATGATAATGCTTTAAACTTATATTTTTAAAGTAAGCATCATTTTTTAATATTACAGTCATATTATTTTATGTGAATCCTATGATAATACGATTAAATAATCTCATATTTTTAGAGTAAGCATTAAAGTTCAATAATATAGTCATATTATTTTATGTGTATCCTACTAAATTATGATTACAGAGACCCATTTATGAGTAGCATTTGAATGATGTCCTACAAATTTAAGGTGACGGCATTATATAATGAGGTCTCCCTCTCTCACTTCATTCCGCCTAGAGATGTGTCAACTCGAGTTTCTAACTCGAGTTAACTCGAGTTGTGCTAAATTCGAGTTTACTCGAGTTGAATTCTCCCTAACTCGAGTTTGGGCTGGCCGTAATGAACAAATCAAGCGAAAGAGCAATCGTTTTCAGTATAGTAGTAGTATTGAATAATTGTTTTCTTCTTTATTTTTCAAACAAATTGACAAAACTTTTATTTATCTTTATTAAGTACATTTTTTATCTTACATTATTATTGTTACAAAATGTAACACCAAGAAGATACTTTACTTTTTTTTTTTTTTGAGAATATTTTATTTAACTTATGTATTACGTTAACTAACAAGAAGTTATGTTATATACTTTTCAGAACTAAGTTATGTACACAATAACGTGATGTTTATTTTTTGAGAATATTTATTGTTGAAAAACCTGAATATTAACTTACAGGAAAATATTTTTAATTTCTTGACTTTAGCATTGTATTTTTTTTGTGATAAATAATTTTATACTTCGAGTAGTATTATATTTGAATAAAAGTTGTTATTGCAACATTTGATTGTGGCAACCAATAAACAAAGTAAGCAAAAGTATTTTATAGTAGATCATTATATATTTAAAAAACTTTTTACACAAAAAAACAACCGACTTCCTTAAAAAAAAACACTACAAAGTCAAAAATAACTTTAATTTCGGAAGTCGGTGTCTTAGGCTCTGTATTTAAGGTTTTTGCCACCGACTTCCGAAATTAAAGTTATTTTTGACTTTGTAGTGTTTTTTTTTAAGGAAGTCGGTTGTTTTTTTGTGTAAAAAGTTTTTATTTTTTTACTTTTTAGTTGTGGTAGATACTCCGCACTAATCTAATCGCGTTATTCGTTCATTTGTCGCGCAAATACATAATGCAAATTTAAGACTTATATGGTTTTCACATGGACCCCATTGTCCAAATGGAACCAAATTAAAATGAGACCATTCGGAAAGCACCAGCTTTCAAATAAAAAAAGAATCATCAAAATCGGTTCACCCAGTCAAAAGTTATGAGGTAACAAACATAAAAAAAAAAAAAAAAAATACAGTCGAATTGATAACCTCCTCCTTTTTTTGAAATCGGTTAAAAATAACAAAGTTGTTTAAGAATATTTTCATTGTGATGATTAAGTTATTCATAGCCTAGTACCTGTATTATAAAGTCAGACTGATATTATTCTGTGAAGACTGCTAATAGGTACCTAACTTGTTTTAATGTTAAATATGAGTATTTACTATACCTAAGATAAGACTAAAACCAAAAATAAATGAGTAAAACTATAAAGACCTTTCTAATTGCTACCTACGAACTATGAAGTTTACCAATGATGTAAAAAAGTAATTTGTAACAAATCATACACTCAACTTCTTTTAGCTAACTCGAGTTAACTCGAATTAATTCGAGTTAGCTGAATTTCAACTCGAGCTAACTCGATTTGTGTTTTTTCCGAGTTGGCACATCTCTAATTCCGCCGCCGCGCCATTTCGGTCGGCCATTTGTATTTCACCGGCTACAGCCGGCAAGTCACGACTCACGACTCGTTTAATTAATAGCAATAACAATTCCATTAGTGCCAGTGAACGTGTTTGATCAGTGCAAAAATGGATATGGCTACGCGTGATCTTTTGAAGAAGTGGAATTTGGAACGCTACATCGATCGTTTTGAAAGTAAGTTGACAAACCTACCTAGTAAGTTGCTAGCATGAGCTCACACATTACATTCACACATTCTAATTTCTAGCAAGAATAGGGTCAGAGTGTCGTCTTAGAGGCACTATGAAAATATACTTAAAAAAATTTCGCGACCAATTTCAAGGTCACAGTTCTAACATAACCTTACCTATGGATCCCTTCGACATCGTTTTTACGACAAACGGTTGGTCGGAGACAAAAAACACCCAGACACTTTTAGCCTTTCTAGGTGTTACATAATATAGAATCGAGAAAATAAACGATTTGCGAAAATAACACTTTTTGGCCGCTGTACACTCCAACCAAGAATAGTCTTGTCGTATGGTACCTACCCACCTACCTAGATATACGTTCATATTTATATTATACACTAGATTCGATGTGCAACTGCAACCCAAAAAAAAACAAATAGGTAGAGTGCGTCTAAACTAAAATGACGCGCCCCACTACCGCATTTACCGTAGTGTACGTATACAAATTTAAGTATTGGGGCGCGTCATTTCAGCTTAGACGAGCTCTACCAACCTACATTTTATAAAGTCGATGCGACGTAGTGCATTTCACAGCTGCAATTAGGGCGCTGTTAAATTTACCTTTTTTTTCAGCTGAAAGAATTGATATCGCAACAATGCAGATGCTTAGTAAACAAGACATACATAGTATGTTCCCTCAAATAGGGGACAGACTCCGGTTTGAAGCAGCTCTGGCCATGTTAAAAAGCGACCAACCAAAAGATATGGTTTGTTTTCATGTTAAATTGTATTTCAAAAAAGTAAATTTTGTTTTAAACTTTTTGCTTACACATGCCCTGCGTCGCTTAAATGCACATTCTCCTACTTGCATGTAGGTAGGTAGGTACCTACTTATTAACTTTTATTATTTTAAAGTCTTCTTAAGATACCTAACAATTTAACCGGTGCAGTATTTATTTAAAAAGTGGAATAAAATCATAACTTTTCATCAGTCTTGTTAGTTTACCAACTAAGTACATTATTATTACCTTTTTAAATTTCTTGTTAAATTTCAGGATAACTCCTACAATTCATCACTCTTTGAAGAGGTCCTGAGGAATGACTTGTTAACTAGTCTACCTTGTAACTTAGAGCCTCTGCCACCGTGTGAAGGACTGCAAAGCTCAATCCTCAACCAAGACTGCGAAGCAGGACTTAACCAGGAAAATTTGGTAAGTTCTGCAAAATTGTAGAAAAGTACTCGTACTTACTGTTTTTTGGTTCAAGAGCAATATGTATTAATTTGTAATTACATCCATACTAATATTATAAATGCGAAAGTAAGTTTGTCTGTCTATCTGTCGGCTGGGGCAGGACCTTTTCACATTTTCATACCTAAGACACTGAACCGATGCAAAATTTGGTATAGACATTCTTTGAGACCAGGATCAGTCCTGATCTTGATCGATTAGTTTTTATCAGGGCCGGATCAAGGGACGAGGGCAGGACCGTTCACACCTGCAATGCTGAACCGATTACTAGTAAAAAAATATAACACTTCCCTTGAGTTATCTCCGGCTAGGGCTAGCTATAGCCTGTTAGTTAACGGTCGCACTCGGACACATTTAGTGATTATTTCAACGATTATTGAGGTTAATTGACCGTACATACTCATATTATCACACCTTTTTGTTACATGTACTATTATAACATTGTCTCAAAGTAAATATTATTTTAGGATGGTGACATACTGGTGATACCACTGGACTCGTCGTCGTCAGTGGGTGAAGCAGTTAGACAAGAGTCCACCGGGAGCAATTTAGTAAGTTATTGCCTATTATCCTGTACTTTTGATAAGGAATTTAAATTGACATTCAATATTGTTAACCCCCGGCGTAAACAGATAAGTTTAACGTCTGTACCTGTCCTGTCCTGTATGTGTGTACGGACGGCCGTTTAGGAGCTATACTATATGTCACAAAGATCAGTAATATATTTGGAGTTGGTGACAGCTATAACTAACAACTAAATGCATGATGCCTAGACTGGCACCGACTCCAACTGATCATTATACTGAATGGAAGGTAGGTATTGAACCTGTATTTTCAACATTTTAGTGACATTTTTTTTTTTACTTTTACCTTGCATATTTAGTTTGTAATGCCATACTTATACTATTTGTGTTTCAGGTGAATACCATACTGAATTCATCAGTCGAGGGAAAACAAATAATAGCAATTGGGCAGAAAACGGGCACCTTACCCTCAAACGTGCGTGGGCGTTTATGCAAGCTGCTTATGGAGAAGCTCATTACGGCCGAAAACCCGGTACTTCTGACAGATTCGCAGCTGCTTGCTCTATCCTACGACATTGGCAGATTATTTAAAGAGGAGTCACCACCCCTATACTACGCGCCGTACCTGCCGGCTGATGCTTACCAGGCTAAGCGCAATATCTCTGGCTGGTTAGTCACCGCCAGAAGGGCTCGACGGCAGCATTTAGTTTCGTTGGGCCTTATTGAAAAGCCCAAGTCACGTTCTCGCTCCAAGTCCAGTCCTAGGCTAGACACCCCTCCACTCGCTGGAATCGACCTGACCGGACTTAAAGAAGGTAACTCCTTTTCAAGAAATTTTATGTTTTCAGATTGAATTAAATTATCAAGAACAAAATTATTGAGAAAAATATCTGAATTAGTATAAATTTTCGTTACAAATTACAAAATATCTGAATCTAAGAACCGTTATTGTCATTGTACTAATTATTAATCGTTTTAATTTTTGTGTGCAGGTGAAGTGGAGGACGTAGCGTCAGCATTAGAGCAGCTGTCAAGTCCTTCAGCTGGTCCGTGGCAGGAGGTCAGTGCCCTGTGGCGGGAGACGGTGCGAGCTCGCCTCCGGTACTTGTACTACGAGGAAGGGACATTACAGGAGTACTTCAATAAGTATCCTATCCTGAAGTCAAGTGATGGATGGCGACTCCTGACTCATGACTACGAAGCACTGTTCCCTGATAAATCCGGGGGCCTCGACGCCTTGGATGCTTCATCGGAAAACATACTAAAAGCTGCTCAGCAGAAGCTTAACACCACAAAGGACTCGTTTCTTCGTCGAAAAATAGCTGATACATTGGCAATTTGTGACGGTAAGGAAATGATTCTGTTATATAGTTCTAGGTGCTCGACCTCCCTGGGTCGGTGAACCCGTTATAAAATATATAGACAAAAAAGAATTTAAAAATTATCTAACATGGTGCAGTCGTTCAGAAGTAACGGGCGGGCGGACACACATTTCGGCAATTCATTTTTACTTATATAGATAGATTTTATTTTGTTCTGATACTTTTCCCTATTTGCTCAGTTAATGATGATGTGTTGTGTCAAATATACTATTATTATTTTCTTTCCAGATGAACAACCGGAGACAAAATTAATAGCAGCGATATTGCTACTCGGCTGTCTCTTTAATATTCCTCCTGCCCGTCGATCTAGAAAAGACTGGCAAGCTTCACGAGCGGAGATATTGGATGGATTTGTGACCATCGTGGATGATGACGCAGACGTGCAAGTGGTAATTGAGGAGC
This sequence comes from Aporophyla lueneburgensis, assembly GCA_932294355.1. NCBI lineage: Eukaryota > Metazoa > Arthropoda > Insecta > Lepidoptera > Noctuidae > Aporophyla > Aporophyla lueneburgensis. The sequence goes on from OW028746.1 coordinate 7,057,274, forward strand.
GTCGCCAAAAGCTTCAAAACCTAGGTATTAGCCTCCAACCATTTATAATTTGGTGCCGCCAGTCAGGTGTCTCCTTCACAGTATGTGACAATACGTTTTACAAGTTCACAACACTAACTGAGGCTGTTGATGTGACTTTTAAAATATTTCATGCTACTGCGGCTAAATATCCTACTGAAAGCTATAACATTTGGCTTATTATCCAAATTGGTTTTTACAAAGTCAAAACATCGTACGATCGTATGTCACAATCTGTGAAGGAGATATTAGTTACTCTCGGAGTCACAATTTAAATTAAGATGAAGTGTCACAGTTGTAAAAGGACTTTTCCCACGTTTTCTTCACTTATTACCCACATAAGGAAAGAATGTGAAAAAATTGATATTACTGGAGTTTATAAATGTGGTGAAGACGCATGCTACCGGTATTTCACGGACGTTAGACAATTTAGAAAACATGTTAACTTAAAACATTTGAATAAAGTAAACACTCGTTATTTGCCATCCACCTCAAACGAGGCTTGCGTAGTTCCTATGTGTGAAACAGAGACTACCAAAGTAGCAACTGAGCACATATACATTGAAGCTGATAGTGAACCGGAAGTCCTTGATAATGCTGATAGTATTATTCATAAAGAAGTTTTGAAATTTATTTCAACGCTCTATGTAAATCCCTCTGTATCTCGATCGTCTGTACAAGCTATGGTTAGTCATTTGCAAACCCTTCTTGACAATATCGCACCGTCTTTAATGTCCGTATTCGGCCCTGTGCTAGCTGATGAGGAAAGCATGTCTGGAAGCGAAATTAATAAACGACTTCATAAGTTCAACACAGCTTTGAAGGGCATCTTTTTTCCGTTTCGTTCAGAATATTTGAGATTCCGAGAATTGAATTTATTAGGTTCTTTTATACCACCACATGAAGTAATCGTTGGTTATTGTCCTGACATTTCACAAAGGAGTAACACTTTAACATTACACACCAAGCCACGTACAATGCAAGTAATTCAACTTCGCCAGGTTTTGAAGAAATTTTTTTCCATTGACACTATTTGGAAAGATGTAACGGATTATTTGAACCACCTAAGGGGTAATTTAATAATCCGTGAAGAAAATCCGATGAGGCCAATGTGTCTAGAAAATGTAATGCAGGGATCTGTATGGCTGGCAATGTGTACACCGCAGGCGTCGGACATTATTCTTCCTTTAGTAGTATACTATGATGATTTTGAAATTGGAAATCCTTTGGGGAGCCACGCTGGGGTGCATAAGCTTGGTGGTGTATACGTTTCCTTGCCAGCACTCCCACCACATTTATTTTCATTGTTGAATAACATTTTGCTGTTAGCTATTTGCCATTCTGCTGACAAAACTAAATATGGAAACAAAGCTATTTTTGACCCTGTTATTGAGGAATTGAATTACTTGCAAAACAAAGGAATTTTTATAGAAAATAAGTTTTTTAAAGGAACCGTAAAATTGAAGGTTGTTGCTATAACTGGCGATAATTTAGGCCTGAATTCAATTCTCGGGTTTACTGAAAGTTTTTCAGCTAACAAGTGTTGCAGAATCTGTAACATTGACAAGAAAGGTTTGCAAACTGCTCTATATGAAAACAGTAACTTGCTTAGAAATATGACTTCATACCACGCTCAATTGCAAGAAAACGATACACCTAACACGGGCATTAAAGAATCATGCTGTTGGCTTAAGGTGACAGGATTTGATTTATTTCAAAATGTAGCAGTAGACCCAATGCATGATATATTAGAAGGTGTAGCTCGTTATGTAATGACCTTTGTCATAAACCACTTCCTTGCCGAAGGTCTTTTAAAGATCTCAGTATTGCAACAAAGAATAATTTCATTTGATTATGGACCAGATAGGAATTCAAAACCAAGTAATTGTTTAGTTGTCCAAGGTTCGAAAGTAAAATTGAAAACTTCAGCATCAGAAATGCTTACCCTTATTAGATACTTCAGCCTAATAGCCGGGTTTTACATTCCTTTAGAAAATAAAGTATGGAAATTATACATTATGTTGCGGCAAATCACCGACAGGTTATTAAGTCATAGGGTCTTCAGTGACACCAATATTCAACTCCGGGTTATAATAGCAGAATTTAATCAATTGTACACGGAGCTAACAAAATCACCCCTGCAGCCAAAGTTTCATTTTCTGACTCATTATCCTACCATGCTAATGAAGTTCGGCCCCGTACGTAACATGTGGGCTATGCGTTTTGAAGCCAAGCACAGGGTATCTAAGTTAGTGGCTAGATCATCTTTTAATCGAGTCAATGTTTGCAAGACTCTAGCAATAAAATGTCAACTTATGCTCAATGACTTGTTTGTGAAAAATACAATACCTACAACAAAAATACTAGGAAAAAAATCTGCATTAAATTCAGGAGACACTGTCAAGTTTTCTCTCGGCACTGGCGTTGTCCTCAAATATTCGGTTACTTCCGCTACAATAGCTGGTGTTATATGGCAGCGGAACTCTATTGTTACTGTAGATATAGATGATGAACAATTCTTACCCACTTTTGGCCAAATTGATGCAATTTTGGTGACAGATACTGAAGAGGTTTTTTTCCGTTGCTGTATGTTTGAAACTATTGAATTTAATTCTCATTACAATTCTTATGAAGTTAAACGTGGTAATGATTATCTGTGCTTTCCTTGCCAAAATGCCGTTTCTCCGTGTCCTAACACGCTCACTCTAATGCGAGGTAACACGTCATATATTACAAGTAGATGGTACCTAGAGTAAAAATTTCAAAATTCTGTAGGTATTCTAACGGCTTACGGTCGCTGCTATAATACCTTGAAAATGCGCAAACGAGTTAACTCGTTTGCTCATTTTTAAGGTGTTTTTATTTTGAATCCAGTAATATCAATTTTTTTTGGAAACGTTTACATAATTATTAATTATGTACTTATACCGTACGCGGCGTTGCTAGTTTGAGGCACTGCAGAGTCCAAGGGCAGTTATTTTTTTATAGCAGAGTGCGCTCAACTAGTAATCTACCCTTAGTTACGGTATTTATCGGATATCCCTTTAGGATATCCTATAAAGACGGCCCGATAACGGTGTCCGCATAAAGTAATGGTATGAGCCAGCACCAATAGCTGGTTTAAGGTGAACGCACACTTATCAGAGCCGAAGGAGGCGAAGGAATCAAATTTTAGAATTACTTAAATGAAGTCCAATGTAACTTCGCACACTTATCCGCACCGAATCGTACGACCTTATTCGTCCGATTCGGTAAGTGTGCGAGGTTCCATAAGATTTCATACAAGTAATTCTAAAATTCGATTCTTTCGCCTCCTTCGGCTCTGAAAAGTGTGCGTTCACCTTTAGTAATAGATTTTAAAGTAAAGTATTTGTATGAGGGATAGATTAATCTCATCGGAGTGTTTATGGTAGCACTTTACTTGAAAATAGATATTTACTATAATAATATACCTAACCAATTTATTGTATGCAGCTTTAAGGTGAAAGCGTCAGGGTAGCCCGCGAATTGATGCAATTTTGGTGACAGATACTGAAGAGGTTTTTTTCCGTTGCTGTATGTTTGAAACTATTGAATTTAATTCTCATTACAATTCTTATGAAGTTAAACGTGGTAATGATTATCTGTGCTTTCCTTGCCAAAATGCCGTTTCTCCGTGTCCTAACACGCTCACTCTAATGCGAGGTAACACGTCATATATTACAAGTAGATGGTACCTAGAGTAAAAATTTCAAAATTCTGTAGGTATTCTAACGGCTTACGGTCGCTGCTATAATACCTTGAAAATGCGCAAACGAGTTAACTCGTTTGCTCATTTTTAAGGTGTTTTTATTTTGAATCCAGTAATATCAATTTTTTTTGGAAACGTTTACATAATTATTAATTATGTACTTAAACCGTACGCGGCGTTGCTAGTTTGAGGCACTGCAGAGTCCAAGGGCAGTTATTTTTTTATAGCAGAGTGCGCTCAACTAGTAATCTACCCTTAGTTACGGTATTTATCGGATATCCCTTTAGGATATCCTATAAAGACGGCCCGATAACGGTGTCCGCATAAAGTAATGGTATGAGCCAGCACCAATAGCTGGTTTAAGGTGAACGCACACTTATCAGAGCCGAAGGAGGCGAAGGAATCAAATTTTAGAATTACTTAAATGAAGTCCAATGTAACTTCGCACACTTATCCGCACCGAATCGTACGACCTTATTCGTCCGATTCGGTAAGTGTGCGAGGTTCCATAAGATTTCATACAAGTAATTCTAAAATTCGATTCTTTCGCCTCCTTCGGCTCTGAAAAGTGTGCGTTCACCTTTAGTAATAGATTTTAAAGTAAAGTATTTGTATGAGGGATAGATTAGTCTCATCGGAGTGTTTATGGTAGCACTTTACTTGAAAATAGATATTTACTATAATAATATACCTAACCAATTTATTGTATGCAGCTTTAAGGTGAAAGCGTCAGGGTAGCCCGCGAAATTCAAATTTTCTTACGTTTTTTGCAATTTGCAGGCCAGTGCTAGGTTTTGATTGAAATGTTAGACGCGGGTGTAAGACGTATGTAGTACAACTTATGTACTTACACCCGCGTGCAACATTTAATTAACATACAACCTAGCACTGGCCTGCAAATTGCAAAAAACGGCTACCCTGAAGCAATCACCTTAAGGGCAAAAATGTTTTAGTTATAGGTACATTAATGTAAAGTTTGTTATTTTTTGTAAATTAAATTTCTACTCGTCTCAACCTTTATTTTAATTTGTAAAAACTAGAATTATTGAACATAATGTATATAATGATTCTTTATAATGACCGACAAATAGATACTGTAATCATTAAGGCGAGGATGTTTCTAAACAAAACAGTCTTCTTTTATACTGAATATAAATGTTTAGAGTATATAATAATTATTCATTCATACTATGGAAATAAAAATACCATTCAATTTTCTGTTTAATTTATACATACATCCCTTTTCACCTTCTTACCATTCTTGCCAAGGTACTTTTTTCTATTTTTTTTACTTACTCTCCATTTTTTTAAGGTTCAAGTTTAGGGTTCTTCAGTTTTTTTTAATGTTGAGCTCACACCTAATAATATTTAAAAGGAAAGAACCAATATTGGATACTTAAAAATAAGGGGATCATGTAAGTCCAGTGGCGCCCTCAATTATAGGAGGATTGTGATTTCTAATAATCCAAACAATTTCTGTGTAATCCACCAGTATTTAGTTGTAGTCCTACTGATGGAGAATGAGTAGAACTACAACTAATCACTGGTGTATTATAGAGATATTAATTGGTTTATTAAAAAACACAATCCTCCTATTGAGGGCGACCTCCGTAAGATAATAGGCTATAACCAGAGATATGAGGAAATAGTAGGAAAAGTAAGAGGACCTAACCTAAAATACGAGGAGGTTACCGAAAAATAGTAGGAAAAATAATAGGATATAACTGGATATATGAGGAAGGCACCGAAAAATAGTAGGAAAAATTGTATGACATAACTGAATATGTGAGGAAGTCACCGAAAAATAGTAGGAAAAATAATAGGATATAACTGGATATATGAGGAAGGCACCGAAAAATAGTAGGAAAAATTGTATGACATAACTGAATATGTGAGGAAGTCACCGAAAAATAGTAGGAAAAATAATAGGATATAACTGGATATATGAGGAAGGCACCGAAAAATAGTAGGAAAAATTGTATGACATAACTGAATATGTGAGGAAGTCACCGAAAAATTGTAGGAAAACTAATAGGATATAACTGGATATATGAGGAAGGCACCGAAAAATAGTAGGAAAAATTGTATGATATAACTGAATATGTGAGGAAGTCACCGAAAAATAGTAGGAAAAATAATAGGATATAACTGGATATATAAGGAAGGCACCGAAAAATAGTTGGAAAAATTGTATGACATAACTGAATATGTGAGGAAGTCACCGAAAAATTGTAGGAAAACTAATAGGATATAACTGGATATATGAGGAAGGCATCGAAAAATAGTAGGTAACTAAAACTAAATCCATGGTGACACATCATCTTAAATACTGTTATCATCAACATCAGTATTATCATCGTTCTTTTTGGTGAATCACTATGCTCCGTCCTTTGAGTGAATTCATCATACTTTAAGCTGAATTCACCTCTTTTATGATTGTCAGTTTTCTCAGTGTACAATTAAAATAAATGTTTTTGCTTAATGTAATTCAAACGCTCACTAGCGTCAGGGCTCCGCTCTTGGAATGAGGTCAACAAATGTTACCCTCGCTCTTATACATCTCAATCTCATTCAACTTCCTATTGTTCTTTAATCCTTTAATACTTCAGTCTGAAAGTTTTAATGCTATTTATTGACCCGTTACAACCCATTAAATTCCGGAGAAAGATAAAAGAAGAAGTAAAATAAAACAGTTCTTATCACAGAACGTTAAAAAACTATAAACATGTTAGATAACATAAAAAGACGTAGAGACTTACTTCTTGACGAGAATTTTCCCCGACTTGTCAGCTTTGAGCGCGATCTTGGTGTGTAACTTCTCGAGGAACTTGATTGTTGGATTGTTGAGCTGGTTCAGGTTGTACGCCAGCGCAAATAACCCCTCGGTCCAAAGCTGCCAAAAACACCAAATTACTATCAACCGTCTTCAGACGAACAAAATCAAAGAAAGTTTAAACCTAACTCCAACATAAAAGTCGGCTGAAACTTTAATCTTAGAAGGAATCGGTAATTAATTACTCAAGATAAAGAAACTATTACCGATTAATTCAAGAACATTAGATGCTACGTTACGGAATAAAATATCATCTCTTGGTGAACGAGAACCTTATATCTACATGGGGCGCTACATTAAGTGAGTAGTCATAAATTTAAAAGCTGTTATGTGTCGTAAGGGTACCACACGAGACGCATCTCCTGATAAAATGTAAGTAACTATGACAGCAAATAAACATGACATCGAAATTGACGGAGTCACTTAAGTGCTTTCAAAGTAAGGGACTTTAACAATTTTGTCAAAACATTCAACAAGTCCTATTTACACATGGAGGGTAGACAATCGAGACACTGTATAATGTTAAACAGTAGTCTCGTATCAAACAAAGTTTCCTTGTAGAATGTAATGAAATGACATAACATTAATTCACATGACAATTCTAATCATAGAAGTTATGGTTACTATACTTTATGTAGTATAACACTAACAATATGCCACACGCAAATACAAACTTACTGATATCAAGACATACTATCAGTGATACAGTTGTACTCCATTAATTTATTCATGTTAAAGAACATGTACGGTCCACTATCCTATTAATTAGCCGCTCAAAAGCTCACAACTTAACGGATTAACCCAATTTAAGAGACGTCACGATGACTTTACATTTTTAAACAGACACAATGGTTGTCAAAAAAAGATATAAATAAATAAAAGCAGCGTTCGTGCTTATTCGCGGAAGCCTTGACCCCGGCGGATGTAGTCATATTATTATCGTAGCATCAGACATCATCACTACGTGTAATCTCGTAGCCTGTTTCGTCACTAAATACACGACTGCGCACATATATCACTGACACCACGAAATGCTGTCACGGAGACATCAGTTTTTCCAAATAATATCCGTGAATAACAACACGTTTAATATGATGGGCCATGATTGTATGTTCGGCCTCGTTTTACTAAAATAAAACATTTCAGTTTAATCATTACCGGGTATTGTGATTGGAGAGAAAAGAAAGGGGCCGAAGCGTCTGGCAGTAGGAATTGTCGTTGCTGGATTCAACATTTTCATAGCCAGTATTACAGCTGTTTCTTAGTCATGTTCCTAGGAGTAGCTGTATATCTTAAAACTACATATAACTATTAATAATATGGCTTTCATAGCTGACTAGCCGAGGTATTTATTATACGTATCAGTTACAGTGTAGTTACATAATTTACATGCAAAGACTAAATGACTAGTGCAGTCTATGTTTATTACTGAATACCAACATTAGCATTTCCTGAAGTATTCAGAATGTAATAAACAGCCATTCCTTGCCTGTTGTTTTCGAGGTCTCGTTTAATAACCATCTTTAATATAATCGGTTTTCAAATTCTATTATTATATGGTCTTATGAATGCGTGCTGTCTTGAACAGGTTTCGCTCGCTTAAAGCGTTTCATCACCTGCCAGAACACGTCCACTGCTTGATACAGGCCTCCCCGACAATCGCCACAACTACGGATCCCCTGCTGCCTACATTCAACAGATTCCTTCCACCTTCACTAGGTTGTCGGTCCGCCTTGTGTAAAGCCGTAAGCCAAAGCGGATACATAAAAGAGATTAACACGTCGCATCAAAGGGCTCTACTCTATAACCACCAAGTTTTCTTTATCCACCCAAGAGAAACTATCTCGCTCTCCCATTAGCATTTGCCATCCAGATAAAGTTTGAAGAACATCGAACGAAGAGATCTTTCATCGCCATCCGGAATGATATTGCATAATGTACCGAAAACTTTCTAAAATTCTATTAAACTCAGATTTTTACATCCCCTATATCTTCTAAGATCGTCTTTATTTGACGCAAGACAAACATATAAATCTTCTTCTTCTTTATGTCCTTCATGTGGCTTATCTGGTTATGGACCTCGCAATTACTGTTTGAGTTCTCCTTGAGTGAAAAAGGCTCTTGGGTTACTTTTGTAATTCAGGAGATTGTTATTCTATTTGTACTGACTTGATAAAATCTCGAACACGTGAAGCTTGTAAATTGGACCGAAGCCGCACTCAATCCATTTAATCCGAATAAAAAGGTTGCTCACAGTCACACATGAAACTGTCTGTAGCTTTCCGCAACTAATGAAATTGAATTCAATCACGGAATTGGTGCAAACTGCAAAGTATGCCAATACGCGAGTGCACCACAACATACATTCAGCATCTACGAACATAAAGCAATAGGAAAAAGTTTTCATCCGGCACCGGAGCGTTACCTACGCCTGCGGATACGGATTTAGTCCGCTCCGCTGAGCACAGGTATCAGAACCATCAGACAACGTGAAATCCGCACTATTGTGTGGACACCTTTACGAGCAACTCGTCTACGTGCACCTGTTTGTTATTCCAATGGCGTTGTCCCATGTTGTGTTAACACCACTCATCACGACTTTCCATCATACTGCGTTAACGAAATACTGTTAGCTGATTTGAATAAATTGAAAATACGCCAAATTTTGTGTCCAATTGAGTGTTTGACTTAGTTTAGGGAATGACGATAAATAGCTGAACGATTTCTACGGGAGTCATAATACCACGTAGAAACATGACCGATTTAAACCAATCTGCTGATTGAAGCATTAATAGCCCAGCACCAGCCCCCGCCCCTTAGCGGTGGGTTTTAATGTATTCGCTATGTTAGTTAGATAGTTAGCTAGCTGCTCACAGCTCACCTGTGCAATTTCCCTTCTAGTACAGCAGAAGTTGATGAACATAACATTGACGAAGTCGGCGCCATGACACACGGTGACAGTTTTTTCCTCTAGAGATCCTTGAGACCCAATCAGCACTACATTACGTATTTTCTGATCCTGCAAATAAAGTTACTTTTAAGTCAATATAGAAGATTCGTGTTCAAAAGAGAATCTCAGGTAAGACGCATGTAACATTAACATTAAGACAGAGTAGAACTTTTGCCAAGAATACTGCAAAGTTAGAACTTGTTACATTAGTCAGTGATAAATATAAAATGAAGTATCGATTGAACTTTATTAGCGGGCGAATAATGGCGCTGAACAAGAGAACGATTTATTGATTGTAACCCGGCTGAATACGATGGATCGCTAAACCCAGCTTATTACAGATGTGTTCGCACTTTTCCTCGCCACCATATCGTCGAATCAGGCCTCGCGTGATCAAACTCCACAATAACGATAATTTGAGTTGAACACCGGCCGACCTCGAACACAACACAAATTATCAGATAAGTTTAACGATTTTACGGACAAATTGGTATTATCAAAATATGTAAAAATCTTAAGGAAAAACATGTATTAGAGTTATTGAAAGAATAACAATGACATAATAAGCAGTTCTTATGCTTGCCCGTGATATGTAATAGTAAGTTTGTATGTAAAACATATTTTTTCATTCCCACGTTTCGATCATTGAGGTTTATTTTTATTCATGGGCCTAGCGGCTGCGGTAGCAACATGCCCCAGAGCGTTTTCCGTGTTTTCGCTTATTATCAGATGGAGCGGGAGCGAGTTCATCAATAGGAAAGTACCGAACAGGTTGCTTTGAAGTTTGAAACTTTAAAGTTTAATTAAAATCTGACGAAGCTGTACAACGACCCCAGGAGCGCTAGGCCAAAAGTCATTAAATTCTTGAATGGTGATATGAGTCTCGAATCGAATGTCGATGAAACAGAATCGCGCGCGCGTCGTTTTGATTACAATGTTGAACATTCGGAGAAACGTTGCGGTCCTCGTTTTGATGTGCTAGATACTGCACCGACTACAAGTGTCGACAAGTTCAAATTATGTAAGTTTACTATACAAAGGTACATAAATCAGTAGGAACTTTTGAAAACCAGTTTTGAACTTAACGCATTTTACGATAATTATTTAAATTCGACGGCAGTTAAAATTAGAAAGTGTGCATTACTGTCCATATCTTTGAAAATTCTATGTTCTGACCGTATAGATAGTCGAGCGTCCCATAGCTCCCCGCCGTAGACGTCAATTAAAATGACATGACAGTAACAGTACACGTACCCGGAGAAGTAGGTCACCAGTTAGGTTCGGGGAGATTTTAAATTTTGTAATATTTATGTGCTGATATCTGACAGCTTGAGGCATCCAGCGAAATGAGATGTTTTGTTATTCCAAATAGTCTGAAGCAGAGCGTCAGTTACCGGAAAATGCAGCTTTGGTAAATACATACAGTAGCGCTCAAAAATATTTTGACAAGCATATTTCCGTTAATATCTCATTGTCGCGTACCCCTAGGTAAACAAATTTTATTCTACACTAATCTTTCCAAAGAGCCTGCAAATATTAATGAAAACAAGTTGTAACTTGTTTGTTTACTTTCCGTATATTCTTAGAAATGTGTTCATGTTCAGCTCAAAAGTATTTTGACAAATATTGTGTTCTTATTATTCGCTGACAGAGTTAGCCCTAGCTATTATTTTTTTATATTCATAATATCGTTATTATATATTAAACATATCTATGACAAAAGAATATTAAAGTGATTTTAAAAATGCTGTGATAAGTGCTTTTTCAAAAGTGAAAAGACGCAAGCAGAAGATGCTCGAAACTTTAATGTGTCTCGGCAGCTAGTCAGTGCGTGGAATAAGGTTTATACTAAACGTAAGACAGTAGAAAATAAGCCTCGAAGTGGCCGTCTCCAAAAAACGACTCCCCATGAAAACCATTTAGTAAAAAAGTTATTGAAGAGTGATGTGCAAAAATCGGCAGTGCAAAAAAAAAATAACTTCAAGAGTACTATAACGTGAATGTACATGTTTCTACTGTGAAACGTCGGCTAAAAGCCTTCGCACTACATGGACGACGTCCGGCCAAAAAACCTCTGATTTCTGAAAAGAACAAGAACCTGCAGCTTGCATTTGCAAAACGGCATAGATCCTGGACTAGCTCAGAATGGTCCAAGGTGTCGTGGAGTGATGAAAGTAAGTTTAATTTGGTGTCATCTGATGGAATACGGTATGTTCGACGTCCGACAAATAAAAAATTTGATGTTCGATACCAAATACCCACGTTGAAAGATAGAGGTGGTAATGTTATGATTTGGGGATGTTTTTGTCGTCACGGAGTTGGACCTTTATTTAAGATAGATGGGACTATGGATCGTTTTAAATATGCTGAGATATTAGACAAGCAAATGCGACCGTACACTCGAGATAATATGCCTCCTGGTTGGTACTTCCAACAAGATAATGACCCGAAACACAAATCTAAGCATGTTAGTAACTTCATAACTCTCAAGAAAATCAAATTACACTGAGAAAAATGTCATTTTGGCATAATCTTAAAATATCGTGACGTTGGTTTAAAATAGATGCGTTGTCTTATAATATGTTGATAATAAGTAAATATTACGCTAGAACTGAAATGTGTTAAGATGGAATCGAATTTTTTGGGTAAATAATGCAATATTATGATACTTGTCATCGTAAAAATTTGTAATTATGAAATAACATTGTCTTCTTCAAATAATAACACAATGTAATAGAAAATGGTCCACTGTCCCATAAATTAGTATGATAATTATAAATAAGATTCTAATTAAAAAACACAATGACAGTCACCGTAATATAAATAGATTTCATAGTTTAATATGAAGAAGTATCTCTAAAAATACGATGACCTCCCCCTAATGTACTATATTAAATTATAATGCTTTAAACTTATATTTTTAAAGTAAGCATCATTTTTTAATATTACAGTCATATTATTTTATGTGAATCCTATGATAATACGATTAAATAATCTCATATTTTTAGAGTAAGCATCAAAGTTCAATAATATAGTCATATTATTTTATGTGTATCCTACTAAATTATTATTACAGAGACCCATTTATGAGTAGCATTTGAATGATGTCCTACAAATTTAAGGTGACGGCATTATATAATGAGGTCTCCCTCTCTCACTTCATTCCGCCGCCGCGCCATTTCGGTCGGCCATTTGTATTTCACCGCTACAGCCGGCAAGTCACGACTCACGACTCGTTTAATTAATAGCAATAACAATTCCATTAGTGCCAGTGAACGTGTTTGATCAGTGCAAAAATGGATATGGCTACGCGTGATCTTTTGAAGAAGTGGAATTTGGAACGCTACATCGATCGTTTTGAAAGTAAGTTGACAAACCTACCTAGTAAGTTGCTAGCATGAGCTCACACATTACATTCACACATTCTAATTTCTAGCAAGAATAGGGTCAGAGTGTCGTCTTAGAGGCACTATGAAAATATACTTAAAAAAAATTCGCGACCAATTTCAAGGTCACAGTTCTAACATAACCTTACCTATGGATCCCTTCGACATCGTTTTTACGACAAACGGTTGGTCGGAGACAAAAAACACCCAGACACTTTTAGCCTTTCTAGGTGTTACATACTATAGAATCGAGAAAATAAACGATTTGCGAAAATAACACTTTTTTGGCCGCTGTACACTCCAACCAAGAATAGTCTTGTCGTATGGTACCTACCCACCTACCTAGATATACGTTCATATTTATATTATACACTAGATTCGATGTGCAACTGCAACCCAAAAAAAAACAAATAGGTAGAGTGCGTCTAAACTAAAATGACGCGCCCCACTACCGCATTTACCGTAGTGTACGTATACAAATTTAAGTAGTGGGGCGCGTCATTTCAGCTTAGACGAGCTCTACCAACCTACATTTTATAAAGTCGATGCGACGTAGTGCATTTCACAGCTGCAATCAGGGCGCTGTTAAATTTACCTTTTTTTCAGCTGAAAGAATTGATATCGCAACAATGCAGATGCTTAGTAAACAAGACATACATAGTATGTTCCCTCAAATAGGGGACAGACTCCGGTTTGAAGCAGCTCTGGCCATGTTAAAAAGCGACCAACCAAAAGATATGGTTTGTTTTCATGTTAAATTGTATTTCAAAAAAGTAAATTTTGTTTTAAACTTTTTGCTTACACATGCCCTGCGTCGCTTAAATGCACATTCTCCTACTTGCATGTAGGTAGGTAGGTACCTACTTATTAACTTTTATTATTTTAAAGTCTTCTTAAGATACCTAACAATTTAACCGGTGCAGTATTTATTTAAAAAGTGGAATAAAATCATAACTTTTCATCAGTCTTGTTAGTTTACCAACTAAGTACATTATTATTACCTTTTTAAATTTCTTGTTAAATTTCAGGATAACTCCTACAATTCATCACTCTTTGAAGAGGTCCTGAGGAATGACTTGTTAACTAGTCTACCTTGTAACTTAGAGCCTCTGCCACCGTGTGAAGGACTGCAAAGCTCAATCCTCAACCAAGACTGCGAAGCAGGACTTAACCAGGAAAATTTGGTAAGTTCTGCAAAATTGTAGAAAAGTACTCGTACTTACTGTTTTTTGGTTCAAGAGCAATATGTATTAATTTGTAATTACATCCATACTAATATTATAAATGCGAAAGTAAGTTTGTCTGTCTATCTGTCGGCTGGGGCAGGACCTTTTCACATTTTCATACCTAAGACACTGAACCGATGCAAAATTTGGTATAGACATTCTTTGAGACCAGGATCAGTCCTGATCTTGATCGATTAGTTTTTATCAGGGCCGGATCAAGGGACGAGGGCAGGACCGTTCACACCTGCAATGCTGAACCGATTACTAGTAAAAAAATATAACACTTCCCTTGAGTTATCTCCGGCTAGGCCTAGCTATAGCCTGTTAGTTAACGGTCGCACTCGGACACATTTAGTGATTATTTCAACGATTATTGAGGTTAATTGACCGTACATACTCATATTATCACACCTTTTTGTTACATGTACTATTATAACATTGTCTCAAAGTAAATATTATTTTAGGATGGTGACATACTGGTGATACCACTGGACTCGTCGTCGTCAGTGGGTGAAGCAGTTAGACAAGAGTCCACCGGGAGCAATTTAGTAAGTTATTGCCTATTATCCTGTACTTTTGATAAGGAATTTAAATTGACATTCAATATTGTTAACCCCCGGCGTAAACAGATAAGTTTAACGTCTGTACCTGTCCTGTCCTGTATGTGTGTACGGACGGCCGTTTAGGAGCTATACTATATGTCACAAAGATCAGTAATATATTTGGAGTTGGTGACAGCTATAACTAACAACTAAATGCATGATGCCTAGACTGGCACCGACTCCAACTGATCATTATACTGAATGGAAGGTAGGTATTGAACCTGTATTTTCAACATTTTAGTGACATTTTTTTTTAACTTTTACCTTGCATATTTAGTTTGTAATGCCATACTTATACTATTTGTGTTTCAGGTGAATACCATACTGAATTCATCAGTCGAGGGAAAACAAATAATAGCAATTGGGCAGAAAACGGGCACCTTACCCTCAAACGTGCGTGGGCGTTTATGCAAGCTGCTTATGGAGAAGCTCATTACGGCCGAAAACCCGGTACTTCTGACAGATTCGCAGCTGCTTGCTCTATCCTACGACATTGGCAGATTATTTAAAGAGGAGTCACCACCCCTATACTACGCGCCGTACCTGCCGGCTGATGCTTACCAGGCTAAGCGCAATATCTCTGGCTGGTTAGTCACCGCCAGAAGGGCTCGACGGCAGCATTTAGTTTCGTTGGGCCTTATTGAAAAGCCCAAGTCACGTTCTCGCTCCAAGTCCAGTCCTAGGCTAGACACCCCTCCACTCGCTGGAATCGACCTGACCGGACTTAAAGAAGGTAACTCCTTTTCAAGAAATTTTATGTTTTCAGATTGAATTAAATTATCAAGAACAAAATTATTGAGAAAAATATCTGAATTAGTATAAATTTTCGTTACAAATTACAAAATATCTGAATCTAAGAACCGTTATTGTCATTGTACTAATTATTAATCGTTTTAATTTTTGTGTGCAGGTGAAGTGGAGGACGTAGCGTCAGCATTAGAGCAGCTGTCAAGTCCTTCAGCTGGTCCGTGGCAGGAGGTCAGTGCCCTGTGGCGGGAGACGGTGCGAGCTCGCCTCCGGTACTTGTACTACGAGGAAGGGACATTACAGGAGTACTTCAATAAGTATCCTATCCTGAAGTCAAGTGATGGATGGCGACTCCTGACTCATGACTACGAAGCACTGTTCCCTGATAAATCCGGGGGCCTCGACGCCTTGGATGCTTCATCGGAAAACATACTAAAAGCTGCTCAGCAGAAGCTTAACACCACAAAGGACTCGTTTCTTCGTCGAAAAATAGCTGATACATTGGCAATTTGTGACGGTAAGGAAATGATTCTGTTATATAGTTCTAGGTGCTCGACCTCCCTGGGTCGGTGAACCCGTTATAAAATATATAGACAAAAAAGAATTTAAAAATTATCTAACATGGTGCAGTCGTTCAGAAGTAACGGGCGGGCGGACACACATTTCGGCAATTCATTTTTACTTATATAGATAGATTTTATTTTGTTCTGATACTTTTCCCTATTTGCTCAGTTAATGATGATGTGTTGTGTCAAATATACTATTATTATTTTCTTTCCAGATGAACAACCGGAGACAAAATTAATAGCAGCGATATTGCTACTCGGCTGTCTCTTTAATATTCCTCCTGCCCGTCGATCTAGAAAAGACTGGCAAGCTTCACGAGCGGAGATATTGGATGGATTTGTGACCATCGTGGATGATGACGCAGACGTGCAAGTGGTAATTGAGGAGCGTCGCCAAAAGCTTCAAAACCTAGGTATTAGCCTCCAACCATTTATAATTTGGTGCCGCCAGTCAGGTGTCTCCTTCACAGTATGTGACAATACGTTTTACAAGTTCACAACACTAACTGAGGCTGTTGATGTGACTTTTAAAATATTTCATGCTACTGCGGCTAAATATCCTACTGAAAGCTATAACATTTGGCTTATTATCCAAATTGGTTTTTACAAAGTCAAAACATCGTACGATCGTATGTCACAATCTGTGAAGGAGATATTAGTTACTCTCGGAGTCACAATTTAAATTAAGATGAAGTGTCACAGTTGTAAAAGGACTTTTCCCACGTTTTCTTCACTTATTACCCACATAAGGAAAGAATGTGAAAAAATTGATATTACTGGAGTTTATAAATGTGGTGAAGACGCATGCTACCGGTATTTCACGGACGTTAGACAATTTAGAAAACATGTTAACTTAAAACATTTGAATAAAGTAAACACTCGTTATTTGCCATCCACCTCAAACGAGGCTTGCGTAGTTCCTATGTGTGAAACAGAGACTACCAAAGTAGCAACTGAGCACATATACATTGAAGCTGATAGTGAACCGGAAGTCCTTGATAATGCTGATAGTATTATTCATAAAGAAGTTTTGAAATTTATTTCAACGCTCTATGTAAATCCCTCTGTATCTCGATCGTCTGTACAAGCTATGGTTAGTCATTTGCTAACCCTTCTTGACAATATCGCACCGTCTTTAATGTCCGTATTCGGCCCTGTGCTAGCTGATGAGGAAAGCATGTCTGGAAGCGAAATTAATAAACGACTTCATAAGTTCAACACAGCTTTGAAGGACATCTTTTTTCCGTTTCGTTCAGAATATTTGAGATTCCGAGAATTGAATTTATTAGGTTCTTTTATACCACCACATGAAGTAATCGTTGGTTATTGTCCTGACATTTCACAAAGGAGTAACACTTTAACATTACACACCAAGCCACGTACAATGCAAGTAATTCAACTTCGCCAGGTTTTGAAGAATTTTTTTTCCATTGACACTATTTGGAAAGATGTAACGGATTATTTGAACCACCTAAGGGGTAATTTAATAATCCGTGAAGAAAATCCGATGAGGCCAATGTGTCTAGAAAATGTAATGCAGGGATCTGTATGGCTGGCAATGTGTACACCGCAGGCGTCGGACATTATTCTTCCTTTAGTAGTATACTATGATGATTTTGAAATTGGAAATCCTTTGGGGAGCCACGCTGGGGTGCATAAGCTTGGTGGTGTATACGTTTCCTTGCCAGCACTCCCACCACATTTATTTTCATTGTTGAATAACATTTTGCTGTTAGCTATTTGCCATTCTGCTGACAAAACTAAATATGGAAACAAAGCTATTTTTGACCCTGTTATTGAGGAATTGAATTACTTGCAAAACAAAGGAATTTTTATAGAAAATAAGTTTTTTAAAGGAACCGTAAAATTGAAGGTTGTTGCTATAACTGGCGATAATTTAGGCCTGAATTCAATTCTCGGGTTTACTGAAAGTTTTTCAGCTAACAAGTGTTGCAGAATCTGTAACATTGACAAGAAAGGTTTGCAAACTGCTCTATATGAAAACAGTAACTTGCTTAGAAATATGACTTCATACCACGCTCAATTGCAAGAAAACGATACACCTAACACGGGCATTAAAGAATCATGCTGTTGGCTTAAGGTGACAGGATTTGATTTATTTCAAAATGTAGCAGTAGACCCAATGCATGATATATTAGAAGGTGTAGCTCGTTATGTAATGACCTTTGTCATAAACCACTTCCTTGCCGAAGGTCTTTTAAAGATCTCAGTATTGCAACAAAGAATAATTTCATTTGATTATGGACCAGATAGGAATTCAAAACCAAGTAATTGTTTAGTTGTCCAAGGTTCGAAAGTAAAATTGAAAACTTCAGCATCAGAAATGCTTACCCTTATTAGATACTTCAGCCTAATAGCCGGGTTTTACATTCCTTTAGAAAATAAAGTATGGAAATTATACATTATGTTGCGGCAAATCACCGACAGGTTATTAAGTCATAGGGTCTTCAGTGACACCAATATTCAACTCCGGGTTATAATAGCAGAATTTAATCAATTGTACACGGAGCTAACAAAATCACCCCTGCAGCCAAAGTTTCATTTTCTGACTCATTATCCTACCATGCTAATGAAGTTCGGCCCCGTACGTAACATGTGGGCTATGCGTTTTGAAGCCAAGCACAGGGTATCTAAGTTAGTGGCTAGATCATCTTTTAATCGAGTCAATGTTTGCAAGACTCTAGCAATAAAATGTCAACTTATGCTCAATGACTTGTTTGTGAAAAATACAATACCTACAACAAAAATACTAGGAAAAAAATCTGCATTAAATTCAGGAGACACTGTCAAGTTTTCTCTCGGCACTGGCGTTGTCCTCAAATATTCGGTTACTTCCGCTACAATAGCTGGTGTTATATGGCAGCGGAACTCTATTGTTACTGTAGATATAGATGATGAACAATTCTTACCCACTTTTGGCCAAATTGATGCAATTTTGGTGACAGATACTGAAGAGGTTTTTTTCCGTTGCTGTATGTTTGAAACTATTGAATTTAATTCTCATTACAATTCTTATGAAGTTAAACGTGGTAATGATTATCTGTGCTTTCCTTGCCAAAATGCCGTTTCTCCGTGTCCTAACACGCTCACTCTAATGCGAGGTAACACGTCATATATTACAAGTAGATGGTACCTAGAGTAAAAATTTCAAAATTCTGTAGGTATTCTAACGGCTTACGGTCGCTGCTATAATACCTTGAAAATGCGCAAACGAGTTAACTCGTTTGCTCATTTTTAAGGTGTTTTTATTTTGAATCCAGTAATATCAATTTTTTTTGGAAACGTTTACATAATTATTAATTATGTACTTATACCGTACGCGGCGTTGCTAGTTTGAGGCACTGCAGAGTCCAAGGGCAGTTATTTTTTTATAGCAGAGTGCGCTCAACTAGTAATCTACCCTTAGTTACGGTATTTATCGGATATCCCTTTAGGATATCCAATAAAGACGGCCCGATAACGGTGTCCGCATAAAGTAATGGTATGAGCCAGCACCAATAGCTGGTTTAAGGTGAACGCACACTTATCAGAGCCGAAGGAGGCGAAGGAATCAAATTTTAGAATTACTTAAATGAAGTCCAATGTAACTTCGCACACTTATCCGCACCGAATCGTACGACCTTATTCGTCCGATTCGGTAAGTGTGCGAGGTTCCATAGGATTTCATACAAGTAATTCTAAAATTCGATTCTTTCGCCTCCTTCGGCTCTGAAAAGTGTGCGTTCACCTTTAGTAATAGATTTTAAAGTAAAGTATTTGTATGAGGGATAGATTAGTCTCATCGGAGTGTTTATAGTAGCACTTTACTTGAAAATAGATATTTACTATAATAATATAACCAATTTATTGTATGCAGCTTTAAGGTGAAAGCGTCAGGGTAGCCCGCGAAATTCAAATTTTCTTACGTTTTTTGCAATTTGCAGGCCAGTGCTAGGTTTTGATTGAAATGTTAGACGCGGGTGTAAGACGTATGTAGTACAACTTATGTACTTACACCCGCGTGCAACATTTAATTAACATACAACCTAGCACTGGCCTGCAAATTGCAAAAAACGGCTACCCTGAAGCAATCACCTTAAGGGCAAAAATGTTTTAGTTATAGGTACATTAATGTAAAGTTTGTTATTTTTTGTAAATTAAATTTCTACTCGTCTCAACCTTTATTTTAATTTGTAAAAACTAGAATTATTGAACATAATGTATATAATGATTCTTTATAATGACCGACAAATAGATACTGTAATCATTAAGGCGAGGATGTTTCTAAACAAAACAGTCTTCTTTTATACTGAATATAAATGTTTAGAGTATATAATAATTATTCATTCATACTATGGAAATAAAAATACCATTCAATTTTCTGTTTAATTTATACATACATCCCTTTTCACCTTCTTACCATTCTTGCCAAGGTACTTTTTTCTATTTTTTTTTACTTACTCTCCATTTTTTTAAGGTTCAAGTTTAGGGTTCTTCAGTTTTTTTTAATGTTGAGCTCACACCTAATAATATTTAAAAGGAAAGAACCAATATTGGATACTTAAAAATAAGGGGATCATGTAAGTCCAGTGGCGCCCTCAATTATAGGAGGATTGTGATTTCTAATAATCCAAACAATTTCTGTGTAATCCACCAGTATTTAGTTGTAGTCCTACTGATGGAGAATGAGTAGAACTACAACTAATCACTGGTGTATTATAGAGATATTAATTGGTTTATTAAAAAACACAATCCTCCTATTGAGGGCGACCTCCGTAAGATAATAGGCTATAACCAGAGATATGAGGAAATAGTAGGAAAAGTAAGAGGACCTAACCTAAAATACGAGGAGGTTACCGAAAAATAGTAGGAAAAATAATAGGATATAACTGGATATATGAGGAAGGCACCGAAAAATAGTAGGAAAAATTGTATGACATAACTGAATATGTGAGGAAGTCACCGAAAAATAGTAGGAAAAATAATAGAATATAACTGGATATATGAGGAAGGCACCGAAAAATAGTAGGAAAAATTGTATGATATAACTGAATATGTGAGGAAGTCACCGAAAAATAGTAGGAAAAATAATAGGATATAACTGGATATATAAGGAAGGCACCGAAAAATAGTTGGAAAAATTGTATGACATAACTGAATATGTGAGGAAGTCACCGAAAAATTGTAGGAAAACTAATAGGATATAACTGGATATATGAGGAAGGCATCGAAAAATAGTAGGTAACTAAAACTAAATCCATGGTGACACATCATCTTAAATACTGTTATCATCAACATCAGTATTATCATCGTTCTTTTTGGTGAATCACTATGCTCCGTCCTTTGAGTGAATTCATCATACTTTAAGCTGAATTCACCTCTTTTA
Source organism: Aporophyla lueneburgensis (assembly GCA_932294355.1). Taxonomy (NCBI): domain Eukaryota; kingdom Metazoa; phylum Arthropoda; class Insecta; order Lepidoptera; family Noctuidae; genus Aporophyla; species Aporophyla lueneburgensis. The sequence continues at coordinate 7,078,718 of OW028746.1, forward strand.
TGATTGTCAGTTTTCTCAGTGTATTGGAGTGGCCAAGCCATAGTGCTGATTTAAACCCGATAGAACATCTCTGGGAGCAGCTGGATCGTCGCGTGAGATGTTGAAATTATTCAAATAAGGAGGCTTTATATGAAGCACTATGGCAGGTATGGAGCAAAATCCCCATCTTCCAAAAATCAACTTACAAAAATTTGTAGACTCAATGCCGAAACGATGCGAAGCTGTCTTAAAGGCAAGTGGATATGCAACTAAATGCTGATTATTAAATGTCAAAAATATTAAAAAATAAAATCCACAAAATTTTTTTTTTTCGTTGTCAAAATACTTTTGATCCACACAAACAACAAACAATCAGAGAAAAATGTAATATTTCTTATTCTTAAGCAATTCCTAATATCAAAGTGTTCCAATTTGTAAAACATATCCTTATTATGAATAAATAATTTGATTCAATTCAATATTCTTTTTATTTTGTTTTATTTTTAATAATTTATTGTTGTCAAAATACTTTTGAGCGCTACTGTACATTGTGAGAGAACGTGCACAAATCTGTTGAGTGAGACTAAATATCGCAAATCATCGTTGATGGACGAAGAGGGCAAGATCATAAAAATGTCAACTAGTTTAAACTACGTAATCACGTTGACAAACTATAAAAGCTCACAGACGCTGATGTAGTTCTTAAAATCGATAATAAAATCCCATCTGGAAATGTGAAAGATTCTAGTTCAAATACGCCATCATTTATTTCTGCAAGCTCGCGCCATTAGCGCAGTGCCAGTGGCCAGGACTTTGAATTATACATTCTGCACTTTCAATAGTGACACGATTTATACTGCACTCCCCTCAGATGCGACTTGCTCTGAATTCTTTCAGGAACGGTTTTACATATGTACATAATTTATCTAAGAATTTACGTATTGTGTGCTGTGAATATGTGTCATGTTTTGTGTGTTGTACCTAAACATACATATAGAAGACTCCCATAAATTCACATAGGTCCCCCCTTATGCATATATAAATAGTACCTGCTATGTGGTTTTGTATTCAAATGTAAGTTTCTAAGTTTCGTAGGACATTACCGAGATCGGTGAAAGTAAACATCGATCAAGTTAAGCTACGCTTGCCGCGGTTAGCCCGGGGATGGGTGAACATCTCCACATACATTCAGAGACAGACCCGTTAAGTGCGTGCCTCAGCAATCACGTTAAACCGTTGGTCCCGACTGTCATTCGTGGATCTTTGACAGTCGTTACGGGTTGTCAAAAGCCTGAAGGTCTTACCAAAAGGTCAAAAGAAGGGGAAAGAAGGGGGTCTTATCGTATTCCTACCGCTACATGTGAAATACTGGTTTCGGTTAGACTGCATGATGATGATGTTATAACTGCAATAATCGAAAACAAATAAACCAAAAAAGACAGTGTTTTTTTTTCAGCAGTTAGCTTTAGTACTGGAAGCAATAGGCTAGGTAGATTGATGTGAGGACTGAAATCAAGAGCGTCCAGACGCCCATACAAAAATTACAGCTCTGTCCTCCCGAATCACTCTTCAGAATTCACGATATAGCGAAGGATGACGAATATGACGATTATCATAAACAGATGGTCACTTACGCCGTGACGTCTGCCATGGACGTTTGCAAACCAAATTAAAAGGAAGTTGGTTAAAAAAGTGGCCTGTTATACGGGACGAATCACAGTTTATAGTTTATGCCTGGCGTGGGAACGACGGAAGCTCATAATCATGCAATAAACCACAACTGATATGTCGCTATGATATGGAACACGTTTAATAAAACCTACGCGAATAATACAACACTCATTATGTTATTACCTACGGCTACTGAAGATCTCATGCTCTTGAATGAAGGAGTATCTAATAGCTTTCACTTTCCAGGTGGCTGTCACTTAACTCGTCTTCAACTGAGGGTATAACTTCGCCTCTTGCCCTGAGTGACGTAAAGCGTCTAGTTCATGGAGTTCTATCTAAAAGTATAAGTGCAGATAACTATGTATACAGCGTCCAAATAAATTAACGAGCAATTATTTATTTTTTTCATCATTTTACTTTGGTCAAAGCTTTATGACACTGACACGTACATTTAGGGAACAATCGTATGTTATAGTTTTTAGAATTTCGTAACAAATGTGTTACGAAAAATTTGAAAAGCAGCTGGCCGACTGCGTTCATTGACCTTCGTCCATGAAATTATTTTTTTTTCTTAACCTTTCCTTTTTCACATCGATACCCAACACCCAGGACGAATTCAGCCTGCTAATTCAGTTAGCTACCTTAATTTAATTTTAAATATTTGAAAAAAACCTACATACCTGTAAATTTTTTAGATTTAGTTCATAAGACTGATAAGCAAGTTTCTCAATGCTCTCTCTCTCTCTCCTACCATTTTGCTGTACTCCACAGGGTCCCCAATGATCACATTTAATTTCAAGTTTACACCTAAGTACTCTACGTGGAATGAGTAAACTATTGAGAACATATTTCCACTAAGTACTAACTGAAATGATGTTATAACTATCAATCAATCAACTCATCGTAGATTACGTCAAGCTGTCAACGGATTGCAATTAGGACGTTTACTATTATCTCGTCATGGAACAAGATGTTGAAGATCTATTGTGGAATTTTATTCATTACTAGCTGTGCCTGCGGCTTCGTCTGCGTTGATGTCGGAAATGATGCCACTCTGACACTGAAACACTGAACTGAAACGGAAACTGGGACAAAAAGTAGTCTATGTAACTTCTTATAACATCAGCTATCTGACAGTCAAAGTCTCGTCAAAATCGGTCAAGTCGTTTCGGAGGTTAGCTGGATCAAACAGACAGACAAAGTTTTTTTTTTTGCTATGAGTAACTACCGTTGTATACTTTCATATGCATTTAATAAAAAGGTGTTATTTTAACGCTACAACAGAAAATTCAATTTTATTTATTTGTAGGTATAGATAGCATCTGTTCATAAAAGCTTGTTCTTTTAAGATCAACATTTAGTTGACCCGCTGAGAATGATTAGATTCAATAAAAAACACTAAACAAGACATAAAAAATCAAAGGTGTTTTTCGTCAATATTTAGGCAAAAAGACTCTATATAATAGCTCTCTATCTCATTAATGTTTTTAACACGTCAATCATAAGAACATACCAAAAACAAGAGTAATCCTCTTTGATTGTACAAGAAGTCTTTGTTTGAATTCCCAGTAAACGCATCCACTTCCAGAAATTCTCGGGTAAATTAACGGCTCTTAAAAATATGCAGGAAGAAGCGCGAATGGAATTCAAAAGATAAACGACGCATGAGATTTGCGTTAAATATACACAGAAACGTATGATACTCCCAACTGTCCTAAATAATAAAAATGTATCTATTAATACAAGGCAAAAGAACTGGTCGCGTCGGTGTCGAAGCTATAATTTATAACATAGATTTTTCTAAAATTAGTGCATGACACGGAATCGATAACGATCGGTCCCGGCGGTAATGTTGGCCGCCACACGGTCTGTGCATATAACAACTGCTGACACCTCGTTAACATATCGTTAATTGTGTACATAAGTCCCACATACACGTTGATGCAGATAACTTATACATACAATTAACAAAAGAAAAGATTATAAGGAACCTTGAATAAAGCATCTATCTACCTAAATTGTGGGAAACCCTAACCCAAAAAAAATTGACAAGGATAATGTGAAACTGGTATCCAAAGTTGAAATTATTAATGGAACACAGTATAGGTTAATCTCTTCCACAGAAACTCATGATATATATCATGATACTGAGATGAATATAGAGTATGTGAGGATTAACTCGTACGTGGGGAGCGTACTACGACACCGCACGTCCAAACCAAGACAGCTTTAGGGATATAACCTGCTACTCATATACCAATATCAACATCTGTCGACATAGGTACATCTTCTTAAAGAATAATATAGAAAGACTAAAACCCGAATACTGAAAAATCACGCTCTAAAAAGTATGAAACGAGCAAATCGCATCTGAAAGCCGTAGTCTATAAACCAGAGAACAATCCAAGACGCTTTCAACCATTCCCCTATATGTAAAATTATGATAAGTAGAAGTAATGAGGGACATACATACGTAGATAGATTAACACACATACATATCGGTCAAAACCATAAGTCTCCTTTCCGGCTTCGCTATAGTGAGGTAAAAATCATTCATCCACTAATTTAAAATACCTATACGTATTTTCATCTACATATGCATGGACATAGGGGAGGAAAAAAACAAAGAATTGATCAAATGGCCCGAGTGCACACCAAATCAGTACCTACATTTATCTTTTTATAGATTAGAGAGACGAGGTAAGGTCACAGTCAAAATATATCCATTAGGCGTGTCTGAACTGATGTCGGAAACAAGGTGTATATTACTCTGAAGAGTAAATAAACTTGATATCACTACGATCACCTAGATTGTCCTTTGCCTACTGAAATCTCAAGGTAATTGAGTAGGATTCGTTTCGGTACCAAACTGAAGCGCCATTTATAATCTACGTCGCCGCGAATCGAACTATGTAAAAAGATAAACACCTTGCCAATAAATTTATGAAAATATGATGTATGTAAGAAAAAAAACTAAAGCCGTGGGTGAATACCACCTACCGTAACAATACATACTAACAGTAGTAAGCTATCATAAGCTTAAGGGCAAAGTGGCATACGACCACGGTTTTCAGTTGACAATATTTTCTTGTTTCATACTTTTCAGAGCATGATTCTTCCAGTAGGCCGGTTATAGTTTTGTTTTTTTTTTTTTTTCAATGTAAATGTTGACTTTCAAAAGTACCTATTTTGAAATGCTTTGACTTTAAGTTTATATAGTTGCAACATAAAAGCACAACTTCTACAGAATTATAATTTACAATATCTACATACATACTTCGATAAGTAAAGTTGCGAAAAAACAAAAGAACAAAGAAAAATATAAAACGTGTTACGATCAAATCGAGCACGCTTTGCACATGCAGTTTGCATCTGCTTAAGAACATCAAAATGGGAAATAAACCAATTGAAAGATCCCTTACAAAAAATAGTTTAAAGTGACGACATACGTTATTTCCATCGCATAATGCATGCGTAATGTGCTATGCACGTGACCTCGGGATAAAAATGGGTCATCCCACTTCATTTAGTGAATGTCGTAAAAGACGACTTAGAAATTCAATCATGCTAATGTTCTAACATCGTGAATTTAAATTCCCAACCCCCCACTATCGTGATAAGAGTATTAAGGATTAGTCATCTGCCTTGCCTTTTCCCAACTATGTTGGGGTCGGCTTTCAGTGTAATCGGCAGCTGCAGCTAAATGCCAGTACTTTACGTATTTAACGTCCACAAAACAATTAGTGGGTTTATACGATAACCCATGATAAGACTGGATATCAGCTTTTTTGTCAATGATCTACGAATGACAGCCGCGACCAATGGTTTAACGCTCTTTCCGAGGCAAGGAAGGGTCTTGATGTACAGATCAGACATCCACGGAACAACCGCGGCAAGCGTAGCTTTACGTGATCGATTGACCCGTACCGCTGGTATTACTTAGCCCCAAATATTAAGGATTAATATTAGAGAACTAGTTATAGCAAATACCTAAGCTATTTTACTAGAGAATCTGGACTTGTGGGACTTACTGGCAAACAAAGATCTAACCAAGTTTGTTAGCCATTCCCACAGTATAGCATACGTGAACACAGGCGTCAAACACGCTAAAAGTATTTTTTTATGCGTCAGCGACGATTCCATCAAAATGTTAAAATATACTAATATCGATTATACCAAAATTATGGTAAAAACATTCAGAATAAATGGAAAACGCCGCATATAATTTAAATCTACTGAAAACATTAGCACAGAGCGACTAACTTATTTTGTCGTAAAGATGTTTGCTGTTTCTCATCACGACATTACACACCCATTAAAATGTCAACGTCAACCTGGAACGAAAGCGGTGTTACTTGCACTGAAATACTTTCAAGATTCCTAAAAGTAACAACTACGGGCTGTTTTCACCAATGAAACTGAACGCAGTTCAGATGACCTGATCGTTCAGCTCATCTAAACCGCGTTCAAGAGCTGTCAGTGTCAAAACTGTCGTGGAGTATTGACACTGATAGCTCTTAAACGCAGTTTAGTTGTGCTGATAGCGTTCAATATCATTAAACAGCACTAAATCTATACTTCTAATATCTATCTATACTTATATAATATTATAAAGCTGAAGAGTTTGTTTGTTTGTTTGATTGAACGCGCTAATCTCAGGAACTACTGGTCCAAATTGAAAAAATATTTTTGTGTTGGGTAGCCTATTTATCGAGGGAGGCTATAGGCTATATAACATCACGCTACAACTAAGAGGAGCGGAGCAGTAATGAAAAATGTTGCAAAAACGGGGAAAATTTATTCCTTTTGAGAGTTTCCGTTGCGTGCGCTGCGTAAACGGTTAAAGTAACGCAAAAATCATGTATGATGGAATTGTTCCTTTTAAAAAGTTCTAAAAAAAAGTCCGCGAGAGCATATGTCTATCTTTTAAGGTTGACTCACTATAACTCAAAAGGAGCGAGCAGCAACGAAAAATGGACGAAAACTAGCAGGCAAATCGATGCGACGGGAAGGGTCAGGGGAGCAAAAATTTGACGCGGACGAAGTCGCGGGCAGAAACTAGTAATATTATAAAGCTGAAGAGTTTGTTTGTGTAAAATTCTTTTTGTGTTGGGTAGCCTATTTATCGAGGAAGGCTATAGGCTATATAACATCACGCTACAACCAAGAGGAGCGGAGCAGTAATGAAAAATGTTGCAAAAACGGGGAAAATCGCACGGGTAGGCGATTCGACGCGACGGGAAGAGTCGGGGGGACAAGAAATTTAACGCGGACGAAATCGCGGGCAGAAGCTAGTAGAAAATAAAAGCTGAAAGATACACATCATAAAAACATACACATATATGGGCGGTGACCGTATAGGTAAAAAATATCGGGGCACGCCACTTCACGGACTTCACCACTGTTTGCTTTGGGCCACCTTATATAATGTTGATACTGGGCAATGTCTACAGCGCACACCCACTGTGCGGTACCCGTAATGTAGTTAACGTGAATGTGTGACACGTTTGTTTCCAATAAACCATTACCTATTCTTCTACGGTGTTTTGGTCTTCAAAACCTTTTCGAAAGTAAAATACTACCGCTTTCGGTTTCCAGGCTTGGCTAAAAATCTGTCTCTAAATAACCCTACACAGGACTCCTGGACCTAACTGACGCAAATTTGAAGACTAGGGTCCCTGAGAAAAACGGGCACTAACTCTACATGTAGACTAGCAATACAACATCGACACACAAAATGGAACCATGAATTCAGCGCATGATTGTGGACCGCCTAGCGTAGAAATTTTTCGTCGACTATCAAAAAACCAATCAACGATTTGTTTAAATAATCGACCAAAAATTTCGACGCAAGGAGTTCAAAATCATGAACTGAATGAATACGTGGTAAATGTCTCTACCATCCTGTATGTAATTTCATACTTTCACAATCGTCAATAGGGTAAGAACATTTGGTAGACTAAATCACAGCTACAAGCCTAGATAGCATTTTTAAGTTAACAAGACTAACATCTTCTCATAAAATAGAGAATCATTTATAAATTCTCTTGTTAAACCGAACCATAAATTCAAGCTATAGATTTCAACAAAACATGACTTTACAACACATCATATTGTGTACTTACTCAATTAACAAGCTAGCACACATATCTACACCTGATTCTGTGTATGTACTATGTAATACCCATTAATTAAGTTTGAAAAATGGCTTATAAACCACATAAGCTATTACACATAATGTGATAGGGCCACAACGCCAACGCTAGTCCGTAATTAATTGCAAGCGATAAGCGAATGATATTAATGTTCTAATTTTGTCGCTATGTTTTTTTTTTTGTAAACATAGCTGAAGTGTTTTAAATATAACGAGCAAAGTGATAGCTGATTCATTAGAGTTTACGTTTGTGATCAACTGAATAAGGAAACAACAAAATAATAGAAATGCCTGTCTACTGTTACTCGGAAAGCGCAGATTAGTCACCACCACGTTTGGCAAGCAGACTGTCGGCCACAGTGCCAATATTCTTCTCGCGTCGTTTAACGCTGCCCGACACCAAATGTAGAGCTTTAGTAAGTTGTAAGGTGATTTGTCTGCTGTAACTAGGGTTGCCAGGTCTTAAAACCGAAAAGCCGGAGAGACCTGAATTTTGGCCAAATATTTCGGGTAAAACGGTCGGTCACCCTTAATTTTTTAGTCTTAGTTTATTCTACATTTTTTTTTAAACTAAAACAAGGCTTTTTTAATCAATAACCATAAAATCTTTTTACATTCTAATGAAACAATAAAATTGAATGAATCAGTCTTCTTGATTATGGACGGTGCTAGTCCGCTTGCTTGTGCTAGCGATACAAGGTGAGGCGGGTGAAGCGGAAACCATCACATGATAAATGTAAAAAAAAAACAATGCTCAAATTTAAAAAGCCTAACAAAAGCCGGACACCTTCTAGTTTGGCTGCACACGCAAGCCTGTGTCCGGCTTAATCCGGAAGCCTAGCAACGCTAGCTGCAACCATGGTGCCTGTCACTCATTCAGAGTTTCATTAGTCAGGGGCAGGCAGATCAATCTTCAGGCAGTTTAGTTGACAGCTGAGGAACCTGAGTGCTTTCATGTTTCCATGTATAGATAAGTCTTAGCAGGCATCGAATTGATATGTCTAAACAGAAAAGATTAGACTTTTTGTATCATTTAATACACTTTCACGCATAAACATCTAAACAGATTTAGATGACATTTAGCACATGGACCACGCAGCTAGTTAGCTATGTATGTATTTGATCACGATCTCAAAGATCACGTGGTAGGTGTCGTAAGAGGCGACTAAGGGACTTACTAGAGAATGGACAGCAGCGTTCTCTATGCATTTTACCACCATTCTGCGATCGCCTTGCACCAGGTCATGATGATGACCTGGTAGTTGATTAGTTCACACCAATGAGAGCTAACACAAGTAATTTATGACATAAGAACTTCCTACTTAGTCTTCCTACAATTTTACCACATCAAATGATTAAAATCAAATAAAGCTTTGGCAGTCTTTCATTAGTGAACTGACACTCGTAAAAGAGGGTAGTTATTAGGTGAGGGAAGCTTCGACGGGCAGCGTATAGTGTTAGTTAAATTACAAGTTACCGCGCCCTATAATTTTATGTCCCGTCACGGCAACACATCACAGGCCACGCCGCGGCCGCTATGTACACGATATTGGCACTTTATGGTTTCATAACACGAAACGTCTTAATGAATAACCTGGCTGACAATATTTATATCAACAGCTTACCTGATGATCACTTTATGTAATCGAAACTAATCTATATACTATATAAAAGAAAGTTGTGCTAGTTACACTATTTATAACTCAAGAACGGCTGAACCGATTTAGCTGAAAATTGGTGGGGAGCTAGCTTAGAACCAGGAGACGGACATAGGATACTTTTTAATATATAAAGCTGAAGAGTTTGTTTGTTTGATTGAACGCGCTAATCTCAGGAACTACTGGTCCGAATAAATATTTTTGTTTTGGGTAACCTATTTATCGAGAAAGGCTATAGGCTATATAACATCACGCTACGATTAAAAGGAGCGGATCAGCAACGAAAAGTGGACGAAAATTGGCAGGCAATTCGATGCGACGGGAAGGTTCAGGGAAACAAAACTTTGACGCGGACGAAGTCGCGGGCAGAAGCTAGTATTATAAAGAAAAAAGATTTGGTTTTTTGTGTGTTTGTTTGTTACATTTTCGGAGGCTAGGGACATGTAGCTAAGTGATAATAGCGGCACGGTTCGATTGATCTGGTTAAGCTAAGCTTGCCGAAGTTGGTCCGTGACCATCTCTACATATCAAGACCGCGTCGTGCCTCAGAAAGTACGTCAAGCTAGGCTAGGCTGATGATGTTTGTTACGCTCACACGCTTTAACAACTGAACGGATTTGGATGAAATTTGGCACATGGGTAGACCATTACCTGGATTAAGACGTAGGATTTTTATCCCCATATCCTCACAGGATAGAGACTTATGCGGGTAAAAACGCGGGGCGCAGCTAGTTAATTAATAAAATACGTTTAGTATAATGTGTGAATATGCGTGCAAATAATTTGGGTGGATAGGCATATTTGAAAGCTAAAGTTAGAACAACTTCATTGTTCAAATAATGAAGTTGTTCCAAGTTTAGTTTTACTTTTCTCGCATTGTGTAGAAGTTTCTAAACACTAGAATTACCTTAAGCACATTCAGGATAAAGAACAATGCATAAGTTCCTACGCAAATATGTAATAGCAGTACCTATGGGCTGTATGAGGACTCCGAATCCTGAAACCTACAGGGGAATTTAGAACTAAGGCGATTTAATCACTCCAATTAAGTTCATCAAAGTTGACACTGCCCAGACGATCCGATACTAAAAAGAGATTACTTTGCGGACTACGGTATAAAACGAACGAAGATGACGACGTTAAATCTCCACAAGCTGTACACTGCTACATACATACAGCAACGTGAGGCTACGGAACTTTTTAAAAATGTGTACTTTCAGAAAGTTCAGGAAGTTTTACTATAAATGCTAAAATTATGTGAATAAGTTAGTCATCTGACCGAATATAGGAAGGTCGCGTGCCGGATGATAGGTACATATTATTTTTAGCGGTGATCAATACCGGAATTATTATTAAGAATTCATTAGGTATTACCTCCCCAACGTTAGAGCACATTGTGGGAAAACGTCGCGGAAAATAGTGTTATTTTTCTTTTAAATTAAATAAAAATAATTATCTTAATGTAAATATAATTAAGACACTTGACAAAGTTTCAAGTGTGCAATTATTTTAGTTAATTGCTAGACGGCCGCGGGCCACTCAGTCTCCACTTCATCGTATTTAAATCGGACAGAAGTAGAACTCGAAATCTGAGTACTTGTGAGCATTGCCAAGTTTGTGAACCACTGGATACGATGGAAGATATCGATGCCATTCGAACCCCGCTCAAAATATAAAAGTAACGTGAGTTTGTACTACAATATTTAAGATTTATAATAATTTTATATATATTATAAATATTATAATAATTTGAGTTCAACCTCAGTAGCTTACTAAACCTTTGGTCATAAATATTGCACACGTTTGCAATTTATAAGGTTAGATTTGATCCTCGAAAGTCAGAAGAGCATTATGTATCACACTATTTATCTTTATTAGAAGTTGCTACAAGAAAGCATCTAACGAAACATTTAGGGTAAAAGCCAGCCCCACTTTTCAAAACAGGTCTATTGTAGAAAAATATGTTATAAATTAAAGTAATACATGTATATCAAAACAATGGTCTTTGACATATTAGAGTAGCCGAGTTTTGTGAACAAAAATAATAATGGTTTTGAGTAAATAATGTTTTAGTAGACCTCTCAAAAAAGGGATAGTTGCCTACTCTAGCGGATAAAATTGCTTCGAAGGATAGTTGCCTCGTACGGGGATTGCCTCATTATGTTTTTTTTTTTAATAAATAATCTCAACATTTTAAAAGATAGTTTTAAGTTTTATACTTAGCTATAATACCCTCCAAACTTTAAGTTATATAAGTCTAAACTAATATTATAAAGAGGAAAGATTTGATTTTTTATATGTATGTTTGTAATGGATAAACTCGAAAACTACTGAACCAATTTTTAAAATTGTGTCAATTATAGAAAGCTACATTATCACTAAGTAACAAAAGTTATATTTTATACCGAAAAAATACACAGTTCCTGTGAGTCACGCAGACGAAGTCGCGGGCGGAGTGCTAGTTATTAATTAATAAAATATTATCTACGTCAAATCTTAGCCAATTCATACATACATACATACAATCACGCCTTTTTCCCATGGGGGTAGGCAGAAACTACGGAACGCCACCTGTTACGATCTCTACACACTCCTTTTGCCTCGTTGATGATAAATGATAAATGACTTTATTTTTGCAAGTAGGTTTGTACAAACACTTTTACACGTCAATCAATATTTTTTTTTAAACTAGATGAATTCGGCATTTCCTATCTGACTACTCTGAGAAGAAACGCCGAAACAAACTCAGAGGTCACAGTCTCTTTTAAAGTCCAGACATAATCTTGATCAGATCATGTGAAGACCATGTGGATTGGTGTCTGAAGTGGTCTTTTAAGGAAAGAACACACAGCTTGAGTGGACCTGTCCAATCAGTGCACGCATTTGTCAGTAATCATGCAGCCCCACTCAGAACTTAAGGAGGTCAATGATTCGACGAACAATACCAAAGAAAGGACATTTGTGAAGGTCGCACAAATTACTCAAACTGCCAGACAATGTAAAAAATTAAATTAGAAGAAAAGGAAACCAAAAAAAAGAACACCCACTTCGTCTTCACATTTACAATAGGTAATTAAAACAATATAATACTTAAAAGTAAATATTCATGTCATTGTATAAGTAAATTTCATCAATGTCAATCCACATCCACACTATCCACACTAATATTATAAATGCAAAAGTAACTCTGTCTGTCTGTCTGTCTGTCGGTCTGTCTGTCTGTCTGTCTGTCTGTCTCGCTTTCCTGCTAAAACTACTGAACCGATTTAAATGAAATTTGGTACACAGATAGTTTAGAGCCTGGGAAAGGACATAGGCTACTTTTTATCCCGGTAGTATGTTCCCGCGGGATAATTTCCGACCTCCACGCGGGCGAAGCCGCTGGCAAAAGCTAGTGTGTATATAAAATCAGGAAATAGTCCCGGTCTGATCATTTGAGGAACATGTACATGGGGGTGTCTGAAATGGTCTTTTGAGGAAAGAACCATACAGATTGAGTGGACCTGTCCAGTCAATGCACGCATTTGTCAGTAATCTTGCAGCTCAACTCAGAACATAAGGAGCACAAAGATTCGACGAACAATACCAAAGAATGGACATTTTGGTAGGCCGCATTAATTACGACTCAAACTGCCAGATTATCATTAAAATGGAATGAGTAAGAGAGATATAAAAAAAAACAAACATCGCCTACATATTCCTCACATTCAAAATCACTTAAATAATAATAATAATAATATACTTCTGAAAGTATATATTCATGTCATAGTGTAAACAATAATCAAATGTCAAAGTGTATAAGCAATAATCAAAATGTCAAAGTGTATAAGCAATAATCAAAATGTCAAAGTGTATATTCCCAATAAAAAAATTAATAAAAAAAAGGAAAGTAATTAATAATAAAAATAAAAAATATAATTCAGTACCTACAATAATAATTTTAAAATAAAAATTAAAAATTGGAGCAGCTTAATCCCAAGCTTTTTTGTCCTCAATATAATCTCTAACAGTGTAAAAGGCTTTCTGGCACAACTTACGTTTAATGAATGATTTAAATTTATTGAGACTTAGTGTGCGGGTACGAAACTTGCGACGGGCGGAGCGACGGCGGGGCGGCGCGACGGCGATGTAATCAAATGCATAAAAACATTAAGCGCTGTGTACGAAACGGGCGACGGCGGAGCGGCGCGATCGAGCGATGCACGAGCGGCGGTAGAGCGGTGGCGGCGCGGAGCGACGAGAACAAATTAGTTTGGTTTCGCCGCTCGCGCGGGTACATAGTGTTGCATTTTTATCACAGTAATAATATGGAAATTGACAATGAAGAGTTACTATCTTTTGTTTTATCAAAACCGGTTATATGGGACAGTAAAAACGTACACCATAAAAACAAAAGAGTTATAATAATATTACGTGAGCGCGACTGCGCGGAAGTTTGTTTCGTACACACGCAAGACACCGCTATCTCATCGCCCCGCGCCGCGCCGCCCCGCCCCGCCGTCGCTCCGGCCGTCGCAAGTTTCGTACCCGCAGACTTAGATCTTGAACATGGCTTGGAAGTTTATTATAAAAGCGTATACATTGACATCTGAATGAGCCACCTATTTTCTTGAGCCTTGTTGAAGGTACAATAAATTTGTGTTTATTCCTAGTATTTATATTATGGATATCACTGAATTTTTTAAACAATTTAATATTCTTATGGGCATATAAAAGATTTTCAAAAATATACTGTGAAGGCACAGTCATTATATTAATTTCTTTAAATTTCTCTCTGAGTGAGTGTCTCGGGCTTAATTTATAAATTGATCGAACAGCCCTTTTCTGCAAGACAAAGATAGTCTGAATGTCGGCGGCATTTCCCCACAACAGAATACCGTAGGTACGACATTACACTATGAAAGTAGGCAAAATACACTAAACGGGCTGTCTTTATGTCAGTTAAATTCCGAATTTTTCTAACAGCGTATGCAGCGGAGCTTAGCTTTTTCGACAATTTATCTATATGCGGGCCCCACTGAAGCTTGGTATCCAAAGTTAGGCCCAAGAATACAGTGCTATCTTCAGGATTCAATTCTTCGCCCTTCACCAACACATTCGTTTTCACTTGCCTAACGTGAGGTAGCGTAAACTTAATGCATTTGGTTTTTTTTTCATTAAGAAGCAAATTATTTACATTGAACCAGTGAACTACTTTTGAGATCGCGCTATTACTTTAGGTTCATACAATTGGTCATACACACACGCCGGTTGCGAGTACTACACACCTGACCTTTCTGTAGAACATCACCAATAAGGTCACTATATGTCCTCCTAGGGCGTCCCCTCCCGGTGTTTCCACTCACATCTGCCTTGTAAATACCTTTTGTGAGCCGTCCTTCATTCATCCTCTCAACATGACCAAACCATCTAAGCATACTTTTTTCAATTGTTGTCACTACATGTTTTTTTAAACCACGCCGTTCTCTTATCACATCATTCCTCAGCCTATCATTCATAGTCACACCGCACATGCTTCGCAAAGAACGCATTTCCACAGCATTTATTCTACATTCATGCTTCTTTTGCCACACCCAACATTCACTTCCATACATAAGCGTAGGCACCAGTACACCATTGTGAACAGCCAGTCGAGTCTTATTGGACATCAGTTGGTTGGTCACAATCGCATGTAAGGCACCATTTACTTTATTTCCCGCATTCACTCTTCTTTCTACATCTTTATCAATCTTTCCATCCCTTGTAAACAAACTCCCCAAATATACGAACTCACTTACTTGCTCCACACTCTTATCATTTATTTTCACATCACACACAGATACTTTGTAAGCAAATGCTAAAGTTCCTTCTGTATAGCTTATGATGTTCGGAATTTATGCTGAGACATGCGAGGCATGTTGCTCACCTAAAATAAATGCATGAAACAGTTTATTATAGTTTATTTGCTAAGTTTATAAGCTAAGTTATAGTCACAATGAGTAAAAAAAATATAAAAAGACAAAAATCTGTCTTTGCTCGTTAAATAATTTATAGTTAAGGATAGCTTCCGCTAGGGCGACTATCCACGAAAGTAACTAGGGCGACTATCCTTTTTGATATGGATACTTGCCCTTTTTATTTTCTAAATAAATAAAAACAATTCACCAATAAAATCTAATAAACAGTGTATTTTAAACTCCAGTGCGTGTAAAGAAACAAAAATTTGACTGACACCACAATCAGTAATAAAAATATTCAATTGAAATCACCTACCAATATAATTTCGACGCTTGTTGAAGTTACGCCGCGGAAGATTTTCGCCCACACGAATGAAACGTGTGCGGATATCCTGACGGTTTACATGACATTAAGGTCTGCGAGAGAGCCACTTACAATTACAATAAAGCACTAATGCCACTAACATCCCTAATACAGTGTATTTGAAACCGGGGCAAGTATTCCGCTGGGGCAAGTATCCCGCTGGGGCAACTATCCGGATTTTACCCTAAACGTCCAAAACTTCTGCCCAAAGTGGAAGTTTTAATCGCAAAGTGGGCCCGTCTGGCACACATCCAGGACCCTGGTCCAGGTTAACAAGAAAAATTAATTCTGTTCAGACTTCTTCATCTTCTTTGTCCTGAGACTTTCCGGCACTGTGCCAGGATCCGATCTGCTTGATAGAACTTAGTTTAGAGCATGTCACGAATAATAAGCGAACGTAATTTAATTCTACGTTACGACAGCCAAGACTTTTCCGTTGAAGAAGCTGCACAGAAGTATAATTTGACCTATCAACGAAAGCTAGCGGTCGTTTTGAAGACCGAAAAAACAAATTGCATTTTATCTTCAATGGGACTTTTTCGGACGCAAACTTTTTAGCTGTAAGTATCGTTTTCGGTGAAGGAAAACATCGTGAAGAAACCGGCTTAGCATAGAACCAAACATTTGAAGAGTAACATCGATCCACTCGTACTGTGCCCGCGCAATGGATTACGACTTTTTTTTTGGATGGGAAATCATCAAATGACTTCTCCCGCTCTGGGCGGAGCGGGAGGGCGTCAGACTTTTACTGACTAAAACCCACCCGTGTTCCATCAGTTGCCCATGTGCCAGGGTCACGGTATCTCTTTCGAACAATCACGCGACCCCGGCAGGCATCGGTCCTAGCAGACCCCTTCAGATGGATTACGGCTTCACGTTCCTCTCACCCAGAGAACATTAAATGGGAACATTATAGGGATGATTATGATGAATAGTTTTCATTTTTAACTGACTGAATGATACTGTTCAGTGACAAGTAAAAGATAAGCCACTTGTTGGTCGTTTTTTTTGTGCCTATCTGACGTCGCAGCGTAACGCCAGCCAAGACAGATAAGGACGTCAATGCTGCAATGGAAACCCAACTAAACGAAGGGCTTGCAGTCCAAACAGGACTTTTAGGGAATGCTGATGTCGATGTGAAAGAAAAAGAACTTCCGTCGGTAACAACGGGTCTGCGACGTTCCTGTATTTCTTGTGTAAGGTGGGCCAAATTGTGACGGTTATATCAGCTGATTTTATGCGACGATGCGGTCGATGACTGTGCCCATTAACAGTAACCTAGATTTGACTTGATTTAAGCTTTTTTGGAGGACTGGAGCAAGAAATTCCACTATCCATCAGGATGCATAATAGACGTACCTATTAGGTACAGCCGCGGACACTAGCGGTGGATCACTTTTCGCAATAAGATTGCAAAGTGGTCGACCACCAGTGTCCGCGATGGTACAGACGCCAGCACTTGAAGCTACTAAAATCTGTCAAATTTATTCAATAGGTTTTCAACTTTCATGCTAAAGAATTAGGTTCAAGATTGATTGGGAAAATTTGACAGTTTCGGGTACCTTGATGTGCTGGCGTCTGTACCTACTTATACGTCGCGGTCACACGTGAGCGTGACACGACATGCGAACAGTACCTACATAGTTTTAACCATGTTTATACATATTATGTACCTACTTTCCATTATAGCCACAAGTGGTTCAAAAGGCGATGTAACATGTTTATGTAATAATAATAAGTTAGTGTTATTGCAGAACAAAGGGCTACTCTATTCAATTATACTTTTAATGAAAACATGCAGTAGGTAGGTGTGCATATTGCACATTTCAAAAATTGAATGTTATTTGTGGTATCATAATACCATTATTGTCTAAATCTTACTATAGACACTTATACCGTTACTGAGGACAACCATTTGACTGGTAAATTTTATTACTTTGTTGAATTGCAAGAATTATTTAAAAGAACCTCTCCATATCTCCAGACTAAGTTAGATGTGAATGTTGGAGAAATATAAATAAGTATAGAATAGAATAGAAGAGAACAGAAAAAGAGTTGAACTTACCTTTGGGACTTTAGCATGTCCTCCAGTGCGGACATCCCTTATAGTGGCAATGTCCAGCATCTCCACCTCCATGTTCTGGTCGGTCCAATACAAGAAGAACCCCTTGGGGTCCACCCGCAGGGTGACCGGCAGACCAGTACCGGAGTCCTACACAAGCAAATACAAATTGAGTTAGAATTATATTGTATTGAAAATAAAAGACTTTATGCAACATAAAAGGAACAATGGTATCCACCATTCTACCTTTTATGTAGTTCTATCTGTCTATTCTATATCTATCTATTTTATTTATATCTTTTTTATTGACTGCAGTTTGGGTGCATTGATTGATAAGATAGATTGTTTTGTTTACAATGAGGTTATCACAATAAATAAACAATAAAGGAATAGTACACCACATGGCAACCAACTTATTTATTAGATAATTATTATCTTGTAACAGAACTGACAAGTAATTAAAGTGATAAAAGATTTTAAATTGTTAAATTTCCATTAATATTCTAACTCATTAAAAAATACTCAAGTTTTCTATCAATCAATCAACTTCATCTTATCTTAATTATATTTTTTTTTCTAAATGATGTTACTAATAACTTGTTACAAAAGTTATTGGGAAAGAATTGCAAAATAATCATACATTTTCTTATCTGTAAAAATGTCTATTCACTACAAATGTGTAAGATATATACCACAGAAAAAAAATAGAAACTTTGATAAACAAATAAATGCATATTATAATAGGCAGTTGAAATAGATTCTAATTTCTAATCAGAAAATATTACCCTAAATGTAATTATATTGCAGGGGCACATAATTACCTACATGTTATAGAGCAGACAAGTGTCAAATTTAATGAAGGTATTACAAAGTAGTCAAAACTAAAAAAATATATTAGCAAGTAAAAAATACCTCATCCCACTTGATGAACTTCTCTCCCTCCTGTAAAGCCTTCGGCACTTCAATCGGCTTCAAACTGACTTTAGCAGACCTCGTAATTGTAGTCATCATGAATAATAAACACAATTATGCGGAAATAATATCACTATTGTAGATGAAAACCGTCATCTTCCTCTCTGTGCACAGATCTATCTGAGAAATCTATGAATGGCACGCTCAACAGACGAACACCGACTGAATGCAGACAAACTACAATTTGATATTAAACCAATAATGACTAACATATTAGAACATTATCCGCGATAAATAACACCTGCCTAATTACTAACAAACAATAATTTTTCCCACATACTCTATCTCGACGAGACCACCAAAAATCCAGAATGTCAAAATGTACTAAGAACCATAGTGATGTAGCAAAACTATATCGATAAAAACTTCTACACTTCGCGGTTTAAAGAGACAAAGTGCTGAGTGGAATCGATAAAAAACGCATTTATTAAATAAATAACAAGTTATACAATATCATCTAAGATTATCAATATCTAAATCTAGCATAAGGAAGAGAGTTCATTATTTTGTATTTTAGGGGATAGGTACTGTTTTTGACAATTGGTCCAAATTTTAAAACAATTATGATGTTTCATACTTTGTGACTTTTCATATAAGTACGTACTTCTTGAGAAAAGGGATAATAACGATTAAAGTTAAAGCGCAGTAATAACTTTAATACGCTTTTCATAGCTGTTGTTGAAAAATATATTAAAAACAAAATTATTTGCCGGAAATTAGTAAATCTTCACTGCGGAACTCATACTGTGCATGATCCGAGACGCACTCTGTCGCTTTTTTGTGGTTATTATTGAGAACAGTAATAGATTTTAAAATTGGTAAAAAAAGAAACGTAGTTTTTTGTGTATTTCTACTGCACTCAAAATTTTATCCGGGCTGTATCTTTTCATTATCTTTAATAACAATTCAATTTTCCAACTGCTTTTAATATTCATTTAAAACTTCTCGATATTAAAACGTAACATGACTAGTAACCGTGTGGCTGTAAAAAGTACAATGTTGCCATTAGTAAAATAAATAGTGTGGTTTATTGAAATCACCTAAATCATTTTTTGTGTTTTCCTTTTTTGGTGCCAAAAAGTCTAATATACCAGTTCGTAGCATGGTGCACATGTTTTGTCCACATTTTACGACCATGAGAGTGTTCTAGAAAATTCAGGTCACTAGTTGGCACCACTTTGACAAGAGGTCTTCCACTTCGACAATGATTAAAAAACTATTTCGTTCATTCAGTTACGACTAAGGAAAATAAAGGCGCTATGACACTTTTGACAGGTTCCCGGACCATTTCAGAAAACCCTCATTGAATGAACTTTTAATTAGACTTTGACACATTTGATTTGTGCAACATTTAGTGTGCACAAACATACAGCGTAAACCTAGGTTTAGTGTGTCGTATGGACCGGGTAAAAGCTTCTAGCCAATTTCGAGTGAGTCCAAACCAGGCTGTTTTAATATTCTAGCTCGAGGCGTTGTCTATTACATTCGCATTAAAATTATATTAAAAATAGAACGTATCCAGAATGATTATCGAGCGCTGTTTGCCCGGTCTTGAATAAAAGCTTGACGAGTGCGAGTTAGGATTTACCAATTTTATAGATTCATTCGCTCTTGCGTTCTCTTAGTATAGCCACAGGATACTTAAATTAACTACTAGCTTTAGCCCGTTACTTTATCTGCATGGATTTCATAATTGGATCAGTACTATTAACTGGGACAAAAAAAGTAATCCGTTATAAACGATCTGCGTGCTTTTAATCCAAATTTGTTTTTCCGTTTCGTTTCGTGATTCACTACAAACATTCTAACAAAAAAACTTTCTCATTTATAATATTAGCAGGATGAGACGTCTTGAGGTAATGTTGAGTGAGACGCAAAGAGAACCTGAAAAACAAGAATCTTTGAAGTCAGTCTCAAAATCAACGACCATGGAAATGAAAATCACGGTTGTTTAGGGGCAACAGGATAGACATAGGTATGTGATGAACTGGGTGGAACAGAATTTTAAGATCTATATATATTTTTTAAGATCTATATATATTTTCTTGTCGAAAATAAAATCTCGATTTAAATCGCCTAATTCATTTGATTGAAAACAGCATTTATCAATCTGCTGTCAAAAATGACGTTGTCAAAGTTCGCAGTTTGGTTTGCAAAATATCGTCGTTCCCGCGGCCAAAGGAGCCAACAGATTACAGTTTGTAGTAATTACTTGTGTTGAATATAGAACTCAGTATATAAAAGTAACAGCAGCGAATTCATACACACTGTGTCGCTGAAAATAGTTTATATTTGCTGTACCATGTCGGAGTCGGAAACTATCGAAGTTGTCGATCAAGAAGCAAAACATGAACACAGTCCTAGAAAACGAATACGGCATCGTAAGAAACAAGTATACGAGAATATTCAGAAACAAATGGAATTCTACTTTAGCGACGCTAACTTAACAAAGGACAGATTTTTGGGAGATCTCGTGAAAAAAGACCCTTATGTGCCTATAGAAATGTTTCTCAAATTCAATAAAGTTCGGTCGTTGACACAGGATGTTAACGACATAGCGAAAGCTATGAAGAACTCCACGCTCTTGGATTTATCAGAAGACAAATTAAAGGTATAATTTATGTTATAATCTGTATATTTCATTGGGAGAGTCTGTCTGCCTATAATCTAAGGGGCGTCGTCTGTGCGACTCATTTTCATTATCTTGACATCTCACTCTTGCAGACGTGATAGATATGATTTCATCAAAAGGTAACAGTGAAATTTTAAATAAAAACTATTGACAGTTCATTCCACAGATCAAAACACCATTTCATTTTTATGATGTCCCTCTGCCCCTTTTCTGTATAACCTCTTGAGTGTATTACCAGTTTTTCATTATTATTTATACTTTTCTAGGTAAAGAGGAAGACTGCAGTTCTACCATACGATGTAGACTCTAGGACAGTGTATGTGGAGTCTATACCAGTGACGGCCAGCAGAGAGTGGCTGGAGCGAGTGTTTTCTGATTATGGCCATGTTGCCTACATATCACTGCCTAAGTTTAAAAACTCCCAGAAAATAAAGGTAAACCTACATTATACATTATGTATTTTTGGTACCGTGTGGTGCCGGACGTAAAGAATAACACCACCCCATTTCTCTCCGAGGGTGTCGTAAAAGGCGACTAAGGGACTTACTAGAGAATGGGCAGCAGCATTCTCTATGCATTTTACCACCATACTGCGATCCCCAACCCGCCTGCCAAGCGTGGCGATTATGGCAAAACACCCCGAATTGGGGGAGGCCTAAGTCCAGCAGTGGACGTCTTACGGCTGAAATGATGATGATGATTTTTGATAGCAACAAATTGCTAGACAATTTAGGTCGTTCTCATTCAACATTAATGCCCCCTTGTGGGCATTTGTGACATTCTTCCTTAAACTCAGAAATAGGATTCAAATCTTATCTTACTCCTATATAATATTACACTTACAAATATAATCTCTAATCTAGAAAAAATAATATTGTCAAAGTAAAGGGCTTAGATAATTGTGTACTGAGAACAAAACAGATTAATTGGTTGACAAAAAAATTATGTTCTTGAACAACAAAAAAAGGGAATCTTCTACATCAGATTTCTCAAACATTGTCAGATATTTATACCATATCAATTTAACCAACATTACAGGGTTTTGCATTCATAGAATTCAACAGGCCAGAGGATGCTCAAAAATGCATTAACACATTTACAAAAATGGGTTGCAAGCTTCCCACATGCATGCCCCCTGAAGATCTGTCTTCCATAAAAATGTTCTCAGTAGATGAACCCTCAGATGAGATCCCTGAAAAGAAGATTGGAGAAGAATGTGAACCACCAAAGAAGAAGAAAAAAAAGGACAAAAAGATACCACAGAAGAGTTTAGAGTTAAAGCTGGGAAGTGAGTCTGATAGTGAAAAGAGGGTTGATACTCCTACTGTAAGTATACTTGAGATTGAATATAAGGTTTCTTTTACTTTTTTTTACACTCTTTATATTAGCTTCACTTGTATGTTTGTTTGTAACTGACTCCTTATAGCGCGATTTTGACCCACTTTAAACATCCAGATTTCATTCAAACTTTGCACACCTGTCAAAGACCAATGACAATGCAATAATTTCATAAATTTTTGCCAGTATCCTTGCCAGGGTTACCAGGACAGCAAAAAAACTGTCTTCGAAAACTACGCTGACATACGTCTCAAAATTCGAAACACCCTAAAAAATAAATAATAGTTGAAAAAAAAAACACTTTCATAGAAAACCAAACTAAAAAGTAGAAAATAATGGAAAAAAAGCGTGGGGTGCCTGATATCAATAAAAAAATACCTTATAAAAGCACCCCACGCTTTTTTTCCATTATTTTCTACTTTTTACTTTGGTTTTCTATGGGATGTGATTCCAAAGCCAAACTGTAGGCAACATTATGACAAATATTACGTAGATCGATCATACTTATTTTGCTAAAAATAATTTTTTTTTTTCCTCAAATTTTTTTTTTTTTTTGGCTATTATTAGTAAGTTCTAACAGAGTGACCACTTTCAAAAAAATCCCTTTAAATTCACTTGCGAATCGTTTATTTTCCTGAAATGATCAGTCATATCAATAACGATATTGTTTCGTGAAGTTTTGCTTATAATGGTTCGTTATTGTTCAGGTGCATATATCGTATCATTTTTTCGAAGCACTTTTTCGATTCTCCCAAAATCTCGATCCAAATATGAATGTCCCACTTCAGGAAATTTGTGGTCTATGATTTTAAAATATCCATTTAAGTGAAAGTGATATGTGCAGCACATAACACCTTCATTCACTGAAAGTGCAGGGCAATGCCACATAGCTCCTCATCCACTGCAGAAAAGTTATCTTTTTACTTTTTAGCTATCTATAAAAATGTTAAGTGCCCATACCATATTCATTTAAAACAATAGTGTACATGACACCTTCATCAAGTAGTGAATTTCTAAAATACCTACAAACACAGTTGTTTTAAGGTTTGAAATTGTTTATATGCACATAAAACCATCATTCATGCATAGAACAGCAAAAATCTGAAAATGCGACATATCACCTTCATCCACTCATGTCTTCAATTACAAAACAGTGTTTTTCAAACAAGGAAACAAAAGATAATAAGATTGTTTTATTTTAATTACTTTACACCTCTGCCCAACCCATCCGGGAGATAAGTCGTGATGTTATATTATGTTACTTACTTTTTCAGAAGGAGAATAAAAGCATAGCAAGTGTAACTACACCAACTGAAGTGAGTATTCAATGAAACATCATGTTGTTTTAAAAAATGAATGGTTTTTAAATAAGCCTAATATTCTTTCAGGAAAATAAACTATTAGACCTAGAATCAAAGGATGAAATGACTAGTCACGATGAAGGCAAGGAAAGTGGCGGTTCTCCTAGAAAAAAGAAGACTCGGAAGCGTACTGCGAAAGAGCGAAGCAAGGCTAAAAATAACCTGACCAAAAATGAGGCCCCCAGAGGCGCCCTGTGGGGATTACAAGTGCTGTCCAAGTCAGAGTGGAAAGCACTGAGGAATAAATATTTGAACCTCCAAAGAAAGTATATGAAGGAGATGAAAACTAATTTACACAATAATAAACATCAGTACTCCAGTATTCCTGCGCCCGCTGCGCCATCTGTTGAAGTTGAACCAGGTGAATAATACTTGTTTTAAACATTCTCCTTGTTTATTCTACTAATGTTATTATGTATGTGAAAGTCTGGATGTTTGTTACTCAATCATGCGGAAACAGCTGAACAGATTTGGATGAAATTTGGCACACAGATAGATTATAACTTGGATTAACACAAACAATAGTTTTTAACCCAGTAGTATGTTCTCGCTGGATAGTATTTGACCTCCACGCGGCAAAAACTAGTATTATAAATGAGAAAGTTTGGATGTTGTTGCTCAATCACGCAAAAAAATGGCTGAATGGATTTGAATGAAATTTGGAATTTTTTATCCCAGTAGAAGGTACGTTCCCTAGAACAATTTTCGACATCCACGAGGGCTAAGCCACTAGCAAAAACTGGTATTGTCATAATAATGCAGCTCGTAAAAATTTATAATAAGTCATTTTATTCAATAATAACATGCAGCATTTTACCCACTTTGTCATAGGAATCAAAAACTTACCAGCTAATAAAATGTTTTAAAGCGTGATTTCAACTGATTACAGCTTTGCCTTCCGGTCAAGACGCTCCTAAAGGCATAGCCTCTATAGAAAAAGTTCCAGGTCTATTTGTTAAAGAGATTCTGCCGGAACCATGCTTAGATGTGAGGCTCACAAAAAGAACGGTAAGTGGTTGATTTGACACTAATTATGGCGAATTAGTATCCAGGCCTAAATCATATTTGTTTAGAAAGAAATAACCAGAAAAGCATTAGTAACAGAGAAAATGGTTCCCAAAGCTATTTTTCTAAGGGGCCCATTCACACATAACGACTACCACACCACATTGCAGCAACAAAATCAGTTGCTTTGTGTTATCTACAAATCAAATCAAATGGTTGAGGCACCGTTGTGTGTGCGGTCTCGCTGGTGGTTTTGTTGAGCCTGCGACGTGGTCGGTAGCGTGACATGCTTGATTTTGACGGCAAAATGTGGTCCGTGTCAATAAACTGTTCGTTTTCATACAAATTAGCGCCGAACCACGTATTGTCGATATGGTACGTGTGTTGGGCCCTTAACCAGTCAATTACCGTAATTACAGACACAATTAAAAAACCATTGTGTCGATACCAAATGTGGTATCTCAGGGACTTAGAGGTTAAACTAGCAAGCACCCAGCTTATCTGCCCGAAATTGTTTATATATTTTTGTGTAATTATTTGTTTGAATGTTCATGTTACAGATTAGGAGCAATATACACGCGTTACACGTAGATGTGAAAGAGGGACAGTCAGAAGCAATTATCAGATTCGATACTCCGAAATCAGCAGAAGAGGTAAATAGTAAATTTAACTTAGACTTAACTATGATAGAATTAAGTTCAAACGGTTTCAGGGCACCAGTCTTGTCATGCTTACGAGGAAGCGACTAGCTATTGATTTATTTATTACAAGCTTTATTTAAGTTGTATGTTTGTCAAGCTGAAGAGTTTGTTTGTTTGTTTGATTGAACGCGCTAATCTCAGGAACTACTGGTCCGAATTGAAAAAATCTTTTTGTGTTGGGTAGCCTATAGGCTATATAACATCACGCTACAACTAAGAGGAGCGGAGCAGTAATGAAAAATGTTGCAAAAACGGGGAAAATCGCATGGATAGGCGATTCGACGCGACGGGAAGGGTCGAGTTTCAATTACATAGAATTCTTTGACATACATGATTTGGAGATCACCTTTTAAGCATATAGATGCTTCTGTTAGGTGACTCCGCACTTCTACTAACGTAACACAGAGTATGCAATTAAAAATAAATAAATAAAGAAAACAGAATAAGTAATAAAATAAAATACAAATAAAAATCAGAAAGGAAGGAGCGCACTTGTGTGATATATGCGAGTGGGTTTGAGTGTGTGTGTGTGTGTGTGTGTGCGTGTGTTCGAGAGTGTGCGAATAAAAAATAAAAATAATAAAAAATAAATTATATATGAGTGAAATTCGTTCACCTGCATATACACACATCAAAAGTGTCTAGGGATCAACATATATTTTTGCAATAACTTTTCTCCTGATTGATATTAATTAAAATTTTCTTTAAGGATTCATCAAATAAAGTGTTTTCGTTTGTCACAGTAACGATAAACCAAGTCACCTTTGCATTAATGAAGAAATTTGCCATTTTCCTAATAAAGGGATTTTTGACATTTGAACCACTAACACAAAAGTTCGAAAAAAAGACTGAAATAACAGTTTTCTTTAAAATTTTATTGGGTAACTTAAACAATTAATAATCCGTGTTTCTACCGCGAACACTAACAACACAAGAACATCGGTTTGGCATACTCAAAATGAGTTCATCCAAATCACGCTGTGGAATGGCCGCCCATGTTCGTTGCAACAACAAAAAAAGGTCTTCTTGCGACTGGATACCCTCCATATTCGGCAGAACTCTTCTCTGTAGCATATCCCATGCATGCTCAATCGGATTCAAGTCTGGCGACTGAGCAGGCCAGGGCAGGACATTGATGTTAGCTGCGGCGAGAGTCTGTCTTACAACTCTTGCGGTGTGCGGTCGTGCATTATCATGCATTAACTGAAATAAGGGACCGATTTGCACTTGTAGAGGAACGATGACGTCTGATACAATCGTCTCAGCATAAATTTGAGCGTTGAGGTTGCCTCTGATCCAAATCAACTCAGTTCTTCCGCCGATCCAAATACCCGCCCATACCATGATGGTTCCACCACTATAAGGATGGACTTCCTGGCAGGATTTTAATCGCTGTTGGCGTCCAGGGGTTCTCCAGTGTCGTATACGTCTTGTATCCGGTCTCATACCAAAACGAGACTCATCAGAAAAGCACACGAAACGCCATTGTTCTTCTGCCCAATTTCTGTGTTCAAGAGCCCATTGATATCGAATCCTACGATTGTGCATTGCTATAGGTGGTACCCGTAGCGGTCTTCGGGAATGAAGGTTCACTTCATGCAAGCGGTTTCTGACTGTTTGGTCGCTAATTAAGTTCCCTGAAGAGTGATGAAGCCTCACGGCTAACATCATGGCGGTTATTGTTGGAGCTCTTCGAGTTAAGATTTGAATGTATCGGTCTTGTCTCCGTGTGGTGCAGCGATACCGTCCTCCATGGCGCTCAGCCACGGTACCAGTGCTTCGGTAACGTGTCCAAAGTCGACTGATAACACTCTGACTTGTATTCAGAGCTAAAGCCACAGTACGTTGCCGGGAACCAGCTTCTATCATTCCCACGGCTCTGAGCATTTCTTCCCTGCTTAAATGACGTCGCCGCTCCATAATAACGTTGGTTTTAATCAGTAGTAGGGAAACAGTAGCACTAATAATGTCTTCAATGCGTTGTCTGTTTTTATAGGGAAAATATTGACAGCTGATTTTCATCTTTTACTCGAATTTGATTCACAGTTCCTGATTCAAATTATGAAATGCACCAAAAAGGATCCATATAAATTTATAAAATCATAAATTTATTACAAAGCCACATCTCAATCTCAAGAAATCCGCATAAAATGCTTGATCCCTAGACACTTTTGATGTGTGTATTATGTAGCTATATAAGTTTAGGAATCGGGTAGATTTAGATCTACGTTCAGGTTAGCCCTGCGACAATGTCTTGGTATCGGAAGTAAGCAGGAACAGTGACCTCCGCTAACTATGGGAGCGATGTTACCATGGCCTCAATGTCATCGTAGGTTTTCGTTTTAAGCCATTCAGTCACAGCTAGTTTACAGTCACGGAATTTCAGAGGATAAATGTTGAGTTCTTTATTCAATAGGTTATATAAATGGGAAGATTGTCTTGCATAATGCCTCTTAGCAAATACAGATCTAGCTGGGACAGTTGGAGCGACTACGTAGCTTCTGCTATTCATACTCGGCTTTTTGGGATCATACGGTAGGGATTTGTGTTTTCTGAGGATAAGATGGAGAAGGTAAAGTTTTCGTACGGACAGAGTGTCAGAGGTTAGGTAAAGGCTTTGGGTTGGGAATCTATAGGGTTTGAAGAGTAAAACTTTGAGTAGAGATCGCTGCGCCCTTTCAAGTTCTAAAAATTTAATTTTTGTTGTTCCACCCCAGCATGGTAAACAGTAGGTAAGAATCGATTGGGCCAGTGATACGTAGACTTTCAACAGAAGGATTTTTGAAGCTATGCTTCGCAATGTCTTAAAGGTCCAAATTAGTTTCCTAACTCTTTTCATGAGCAGTTCAGTATGCATGTGCCACGACAAGCGCTGGTCAATCATGATGCCCAGGTACTTGGTATACTATAACCGTACGATTTTTGTACAAGAGCAGTCAGGAATTGAGGGGTTGGCACAGCAATGTATCTTTATTTGGAGATCCAGTGGTGGCTGAGTGTGTTTGCATACTTGGTGAAGCATATGTAATTAGACTTGGATGCGTTTAATGTGAGGAGATTACGATTTAGCCAAGCTGCAATTTTTAACAGGCCGGTTTCGGCTAAACTTCTAACTTTTGCCCAAGTCTTATCAGCAAACACTATGGCGGTATCGTCCGCGTAAGAGATAATGTGACCCCCGTCAATACTCATATTGCAGAGGTTATTTATATAAATAAGGAATAATGTCGGTCCAAGGACACTCCCCTGCCCGACGCCGTATGAAATTGTTTCTTCTGAGCTAGTGAAATCCCCTATTTTTACTGTTTGTTTGCGTTTAGTCAGGTAGGATTTGAAAAGCTCGAGAGGGGGGCCCCTTATGCCGATGCTTTCGAGTCTGTGCAAAAGTATGGGGACAGACACTGTATCGAAGGCCTTTTTGAGGTCAAGGAAAACTGCCAGGCATTTGCTACCTTTATCCACTTTGTCAACTATAGTAGATGTTAGTGACAAGATCGCATCCTCAGTAGACCTTCCCTGCCTGAACCCAAACTGAAAAGGGGAAAGAATGTTATATTTAGAAAGGTATTTTATTAAGCGTGAGTTTAACAGTCTTTCTAGAATTTTAGAGATAGAAGGTAGAACTGAAATTGGCCTGTAGTTTGACGGATCTGAGCTGTCTCCACACTTGTACACAGGGGTTATTAGAGCTACTTTCAAGGCATCCGGGAAAACTCCCTGCTCAAAGCATAGGTTGGTCAAGTAACTTAAGATTGGGACAACTTGATCTTGTGCAGCTTTAAGGAATTTAACTGGAATGTTGTCCCAACCAGGAGCGCTGTCCAGTTTCAAGCCCATTAACGTAGCATGAACTTCGCAAGGGTCTGTGTCAAGGAGAGCAAAAGAAGAGGTAGATGATGTGTTAAAGTCGTTATTATTACCAGTGGAAGACTGAGGTGGTGTGATATTATCCGCAAGAAGCTTTCCTATGTTAGAGAAGAAACTATTAACCTTATTAATAGAGTTCTGTGGAGTATTGGATATTTCCAAGAGATCCAGGTTATTTGATTTTTTAGGTTTTCGTTGTGTAATGTTATTAAGTTCCCACGTTCTTTTAGGATTTTTGTATGCTTTAGCAAGTAGGTCTCTGTCATGTTTTCTTTTTTGTTTTTTTATGATGCAGTTACAGTAATTTCGGTACCTTTTATATGTAATTTTTAATACCTCATTGAACGGGTCGAGTTTCAATCTTCGTTGCATGTTATTTCGGTTGTGTATACAGCGCAGTAATCCAACAGTCATCCACGGCTTCAAGGCTCTACTTTTTAACGGGATCATCTTAGTGATAGTACTAAGCGTGATGCACTTGTGAAGAATTTCGATCAAATTATTAGTAAGTGTGTTAGGGTTCGTGAGTTTAAGCAATTCTGCCAGGTAACTATCTTTTAAGAGGCTGAGTCCCTTCTCAAAATTAAAAATTGATTTAATTTTTGTAGGTTTTATTGCGTTGGTATGGTTTGTAATTTTTAGGAAAGTCATGAAGTGATCTGTAATAGTTGTGTGAATAATTGCAATGGCCGCAGTTTTACTAGTAGGTTTGAGCTTCATAATAATATGGTCAAGACAATTTTGGTCTCTCGTGGGTAGCGAGTGACCGGGGAGAAGCCCATGCATTGCCAGCATGTTAAGATAATTAAGTCTATTTGTGCGTGCATGTGATTGCTCGCCTTGATTAAATATCAAATTAATATTAATGTCACCAGTGACAATTATATTTTTAGTTGATGCAATGCTAGTGAGGTAATTATTTAAGGATTGTATGAATTCGTCGGCGTTTGTGTTAGAGGGTGATCGATAAATCGCGATTACTGTAAGGTCAGGAGAGATATGGGCCTCCAAGCATGACGCGTGAGTTAGCTTTATTTCTCTTATTTTACATTTATGTGTGTTTTTAACATAAACGACCACTCCATCAGCTTTGTTAAGATGATTTGTTGATTGGTAGGAATTATAGTTGGTTATTTGAGGTATTAGTTTATTTGGATTTAGTCTACATTCAGTTAAGATAATCAGATCGATATCTGTTTTAAGATTTAATATGTTTAGTTGAAGGTCATCGAAGTTAGAGTAAATGGATCTAATATTTTGGGAAACAATAGTAAAGCCGGGGGAGTTAGGCTTTATATGGTTAGTAAACTCGTTAAGTTCACAGTCGAACACTTGGGCTATTTCGTGATTGTCTAAATCATTCAATGTTTAGAAGGTACTATCCATAGTTATAGGTTTTGCAAGTGCAGAAGAACGAGCTATACAGACATTTCGTGTGTGGATGGAAGTAAGTGTGTTTGTTGTGTATGTGATAGATAGTCTGAGTGAGTGCGGAACTGAGTGGTTAATGTGTGTGAGTGTGCGATAGATTAACATGATATATGGGTTTAAGAATAATAAAACTAAAATAAAACAAGAAATTTAACGCGGACGAAGTCGCGGGCAGAAGTTAGTTTATTATACGTTTTTAGTTCTAAGCAGCTGGATGCTATACCAAGGGTTGAGTCCACTCGAGGGAACACCTCAACAGTTAAAAGTACAGACAAGTAATTTTAAATTCGCATTCGAATAAGATAGCCCGTTCTAAATTCCACTGTGATCTGGCTGCTGCACTCAGTGATGACTCCATACGATGAACTTCTAAAAGGTCAACAGTACAGACATAAAATTTTATCTACGTATTCATTCACCATGACCTGTCTGCTGACCCAGGACTGGGTGCAAATGAAAGATCTCAGCGGTCAACAGCACAGGCACGAATTTTATATAAGTATTCATTGAATTATGATAGCTCATTTAAAGTTTGGCATGACTTGGATAGTGCAACTCGATTGGCTTCACACCATTACTTGTGTACCTTTCAAGTGACAGTGGCGAAAATGGATACAAAATAATTAAATTCTAATGCTAATTTTTTTAAAACCTTTTTAGAAACAAGCTCGTACAAAAGTCACGTATTGATACCGGAGAGAACTCTGGCAAACAAACAACTCGTTTTTAGTTCCTAGCTCTTATCGCTGGCGGTGGAGCACGTGCCTAACTGCTGCCACACCATATTTCTAAAGAATTTTAAAAGACCTTAGGGAAGAAAGTCTTTACCCTACCATGGGACACCATAATAATAACAAATCATTTGATTCCAGTACTGTGCAAACGCCGGCAGCCACACGCGCGTGCTGTCGGGTCCTGAGGAGCTGGAGCAGTGGGCGCGCGCCGAGAGTGCCATCGCCCACCGCCGCCCGCGCGGCCGCAGCCGCCTGCTGGCCCAGCGCGACACGCAGCCCGCGCCCAGAGCGCTGGCACCCGCCTCGCCGCAGCCCACACACACGCATATACGATTTGAAGATGAATAACTCTGTTAGTACTGTTTATCTTCATGCTACGCTCGGGTCCTAGCCAAATCGTTTGTCGCGCGAACACGCATACGTTGCGTACATTTTATTCGAACCCAAAAGGAGTACTGCGGGGCGCGTAAGGCCTCTGTGTTAGGTTTAAGTCACGCATTTTATCACGGTTTTTACTCCAAACTGTGATAAAAATGTGTGACTCAAACATATCACAGTAGGCCGTGATCGCCCCGCAGTACTCCGAACACATGGGTGACGTGAATGTAACGGTCGTTATTAGTCCGATCGATCATTTTCAGTGCAGTCATATTTCGAAAGCGTTAGTAAATATGGATTTTTATATAAATTACGACTGCATAAATCTTCCCTGAACGTAGTGTGATAGCGGCATTAGTATAAAAAAAAATTGTAGTACTTATTATTCATGTATCTAAATAAATATTTTTTAAAGTTATGACTTGTTTTATTTAGGGAAATATCAGTTTTGGGCTTCTAATGATGTACAATTTTTTGAAAATAATTTAGCCGCTGTTTTACCTTTGGCCTTTTCTCGCAGTTGGGCGTAACTAGCAAAGCTAGGATACCCCCTTCGAATGGGTTAGCAGTGTGACCAACCACACGCGAGCCCAATTGGTCGCGGTGACTAAAATAAGATTGGATAAGAACTATGACAGTTAACGAGCGAGCGCTGCCGCAGGGCGAAATTGGCCGGCGAGCTACATCCAAATTGGTCACGGTTATAGGTATTTCATGGTTATAAACTTCTGGAGGGAGGTGGGCTGGTTGGAGTAATACCGACGGCCGCCATGGCCCACGCACAATGGTCCACTCAAAGGATTAAGTGCGGAAACCAAAACCCCATAACATAACATAACATAACATAGGTATTTCATATTTCTTTAACCACAAAATAAGAACTTCACAAAAAAGGCGCATTATTTATAATTGAGTATTCAATAATACGTATTTTTAGGAAAGCCAAATACGAATTATTTGAAGTTCGACATACCTACATGTCTTTCACTTAAGGTCCTCCAAATCTTGTAAAACAACTTGGTTTTACAAGATTTGGAGGACCGCTCCCTCTCACAGTAAATATTTCTCAAATGATCATCACCTGTGTCGAATTAAAACCACTAGAATGTTACAAAAGAAAATTTATTACATCAAATAAATGCCAACATCAAGTTCAGTCTTAAAAATAAGTTTGCTTATCTTAATAATACAGGAGGCACTGGCACTTAAGTTTTTTATCAAAAATTAATTTATATATCGTCTTATAAGCTAACACAGAAAATACAACATATAAAACTTACGTATTGCTAATAGACCTGTATGATACAACCTGAATTCTGTTTACCTTAGCATACTATTTCTATCAATGAGCTGCCAGTAGTAGGATAAAACGCGATAACTTAATACAACACTTCAACAAACTAACTTACACTCTGTTATTGTTTGAACTAAATGAGGCCATTACAATCAAGTAGTAAGATTATCTTGATAAAGATAAGATTAAGTACCCAGTATTTAACAAATTATCTATTTTAGACCAAAATAATTTTATACATTTTCTGCTGCAGATTAGTTTATCATGGAACATCAATAGTCAATAATAATTATATCATCATAAAATTATAAAATTATTCTTAAAACGAAGTACATGAAGAGCACCAAATATTTAAGTAAAGTTACTAACTGTATCATATTGAACAATTATTAAAGCTAAGTACTTGATCAAGAAAACTGGAAAATATAAAACTGTTAGCAAATAAAATTCATCACAATAAAAAATTAAACACATTAATTAATAATTATATTATATACACAGAGGTAGATTATTTAATGGACTTAAATATTACGACGCTTCCATATGTCTGTGCACAGTAACAGGAGCTATTATGCTGTTCTTACCACATGGCAGGACAGTTATATTAAAATCATTAGCTTTTAATCTAGGTTTTATCTTTGCTGGAAGAGGACAACTAACATCAGACTTGGTGTCATCTGACAACACAATTGGTTCATTCACTGAGAACCCAGTAGCCTCTGAATCTTCATGGGGAGTCATGGTCGAGTACCCATGATCAGAACCACCAGCCGTGTGTGGCCTCCTATATCCTGTGATAACCCTGTATGGTGATATAGGAGCTTCTATCTCCATGGCTGGTAACAACTTATCTTGACCAGACTGGTCATGCATGTCGTCAGATTGTAAGTGACT
Organism: Aporophyla lueneburgensis; assembly: GCA_932294355.1. Taxonomy (NCBI): domain Eukaryota; kingdom Metazoa; phylum Arthropoda; class Insecta; order Lepidoptera; family Noctuidae; genus Aporophyla; species Aporophyla lueneburgensis. Next base: position 7,113,149 of record OW028746.1, read on the forward strand.
CATTTGAACATCTGCATCATGCCAGGTCTCTGCTGGACCATCAACATATAAATTATGGCAACTGGCTGTGGTATTATTCTGCCTGTAGCAGTATATGGCAACAGCTACGACTAAGCTCGCGGTGACTATACAACCGGCGATCGGGCCAATAGCCGAGTAGTTGCCGAACGCATCCCTATTGATATGGCCAAGAGTACCCTCACCATAGGGTGTGACGGCGCCTAATACGCCATTGAAACATGTTGATTGAGAAGTACAAAACGGTGCCGACAGTGGTGTTCTTCCATCGGCGTCTATTTGACACCATTCACAACCAAGAACTCCTAAACAGGAAGAATGCGACAGATAAGTTTCGCACTGAAAATCAAAACAGGATTTTAAATTCTCTGCAAAGTTGTGGAAGTAATGCGACTTGTGGTTGTTGTTCTCTAGCATCATGCCACAAAGAGGTATCTCTAGATTGAAATGTGATACGTTTGAGTTGGGACACTCGTAAAGTTCTGAGCTGCATTCACATGGGCACTCGCACTCAGTCTGTTCCATACGATTGCAATTTAGACACAGGCGGTCGACCATACTACAGGGGCAGAAAGCGCCCACGCTGCACGACGCGTTGACTAGGCCTATGAATGCATTGGTGCCTGGAATGGCAGCAATATAATAATGAACACAATGATCGCCGGATACGACGTTAGAGAGCACATTAGGTAGAGAAGTATTAAATTCGTAAAATCGCTGTATTGTTTTATCGTAGAAATTATTACACAGTCTTTTTGTAACGAAACCCTTATGATTCAACATGTCAATTGCAATCATGGATTCCTTATGAGTGATATGCTGTTGTTCAATGGGACCTGAGCTATTTGGATCCATAAGTCCAGGATGTGACACTAAATAGCCCTTATTATTCATGATAAAACATTTAACATAAGACATGGCACAAAGAGGCATACTATCTATGAGAAGCTTGTACAGAAAGCCCATAGTAACATCCATTGACACAACCATAGTAGGATAGAAGGAACTTTTTACTGCATATGATATGGAAACAACATAGCCAGCTCCACCAACATCTAAATTAGGAGGTGTTAGAATAATTTTGTCAGGATTCTCTAAAGCGTATGTGTACCATGGCCTCCTCACTGGCTCATAATCATACTCTAAAACCGTGCCAGGGAACATCACCAGGACACCACTCTCTGTCACGGCGTACCTTCTGACTATGTATTTTGAATAAGGCCCATGCAAATGTTGCCTTTTATAATATGACAAAATAGAATTCAAAAATCCAACATCTTGCTGAATTTCATTCTTTAGCCCAGGATTAGAGAGTAAGCCATGGGCAACACTTTTTAAATAAGCTAAATAGTTCTGCATGTATGTGACAGCCTCCTGACCATCACCCATGTCATATAAATAAGTAAAAGGTGATTGGAAGCTTGATGGACTTAAGTACACAGTACCTTGATCAATTGTAGCTATTTGTTTGAAATGCCTGCACATTTTGCCCATTTTAGGAGGGAATAAATCCAACCTGTGGAACAATATCTCCTTGTTACTTCTAGTAAAAAATATGTTTGTTTTGTTAAATACAGCAGGTTCTGTCATTTCAGATACAATACAAACTATATACAGGTTCCCTATCCATTTCCAAGAGTAAATAATTGATTTAGTAGAGTTATGTTCAGACATAGTTAAATTTCCTGAATTATTAGCTAACATTTCTTCCTTTACAGTTGTGATAAATGTGTATGTCTCTACGCTTTCTAGTTTTGTGAATTTAATTTTATCGGAAGTTGATTCTGGCCTTGGGAAGAATGTGTGCATTAACACTGCACCTGAAAAATCCATCACAAAAGCTCTCTTTCTTTCATTTGTGCCCTTGAAATACACAATGTCTTCTGCAAGATCTGACCAATACAGGTCTAGTCCAAGTACCCCACTGGTTGTTGGTAGCACTAAAGATATCATGAAGTCTCTTTCTGTTGCCTCCCACACGGGACCTTCAATTTTAATTCTTTTACTTCCATAGTGACCAGGCAGTAGAGATATAAATGCAGAAGCAACTTGTCCAACCACTCCACTATCATTTATGTGCAGTCTCATAACAGAATGATTGTTTGTATGTGTGTGCCACTTGTCAATGTGCAATATACCCAGTGAACTGTTTTTATCTGCTTGATTCTCATAAATTAATCCAATAGCAAACTTTAAGCTCTCATCTTTGTTTGAAGAGTATGGAAATATTTTGAGCCATGTTTCATTCTTCAAAATCTTTGTGTCCGTTAGGAAAATGAATAGCTTGTGTTTTGGTAAATCCCTCTGAAGGAGTAACTTTTTTAGCTCTTTGTTAATAGCTAGAGGAGACACATTTGTAGGAGCAATATCTAAAGAGGTTAAGTATTCTTTCAGCAGTAGTTTGTTGTTTTCTGTGGCATTCCCCAGGTCAGACATCCCATCTGCACTACAAGTATCTTCAAATTTAAGGAATTCTGTCATATTTGTCATCTTCAATGCTATCATGTCTGAGTCTTGCAGAGCGTATACAGTTTCTTTAGCAACATGCACAGCATGTTGCAATGAGTCTTCTTTCATATTATTATCAATTATAAATACCACTAATTTAGATTCGGGATGCACAATCTTATGATAGAGGTACCTCAAATTAGAGTGGGGCATCGTAGCACAATCCTTATCAGTGGCATAGTCCATGTGAGATAGGAAATACTGTCTCTTGACTTTTAAATCCTTAAAGCGACCCAGCATATTATTTTTAGGATCCTGTGAAGGCAAGCTGTCGTATACATTGGAATTTTTAATAAACACAGACTTACGAATAGAGTTGAATGGGCAAGGATGTGTGAAGGACGGAGTACTGTTGTCGCTTATAACATTATTCATGTCGCGAAGTATGTTTGTAGCTGATGACAGTTTGTAGCTCAGCTTGTCAGCGATACTGGTCAATACATCGTTGTCTGAGGTTTGGTAACGGCTCACTTTATAAGCGGTCCGGATTTCAAAGCGCGCCGTATACTCGCTGCCCAGTTCTTTGATCACAATTTCACTAAATTTACTTGCTAAAATATCGGATAGCTTGCGAACACATAGTTTATAATCACCACGACTGTTAGTTCTAGTACAGTTATCGCTTTGAGCGAGGATCACACAGACGCCGCAGCTAGTCGTAATCATAAATAACAACGATAAAACCTTCATCTTGTCGGCATTATCTTTGATCCGCACTCACACTATAATTGTCATCACGGTAGCATATTTCTGAAGTAAGACGTCCTTTTTATTATACGCATTGAAAAATTCACATAGTTTTCTTTGATAGACTTCATCGATAATATAGGAAACAATTGTTTTTATTAAAAAAACAAGTAACAATTCACAGCACAACCCAAGGTGATATTGAAAAATGACATTTACAAAATAAACATGGCGGGCGGCAAAACGCGTTTCGTTTTGCATTGCGTTGAGTTTGTGCTATTTATGTTATAATATATTATTTTAATTAAAAATACTTAATCAATAAATGCGATATTGATGTTATTTTATTCACAAAAGTTAAAAAAATATATTATGTTCAATGAAACAAACTGGTTTACGAGTAAAGAATTTGAGATCCTGCCACACAATTGTGAAAAAATCTATGAGATGCCATTTTAATCATGAAAAACTAAAACATTTTTTTTTATTTATCTCTTCTTGCTTTTTATAGCGTCTTAAAGATTTCTCTAAGATATCACCAGCTCTATAATTGAAACCTACATTAACATGACATATTCATAAAAACTCGTTTCGAAACTCTGATTTACTTTTACTTCTCACTGCACGGCCCACCAAGGCGGTGTTGGGTAGGTATGTACATGCTAGGTCAGGCATGTTGTACTTACCCAACACCTTGGGTCCATCTATCACAGAAGTTTAATGTAGGTACCTATTGAAAGCTAAAAACTAAAATACAGATATACTAAAATAAATAACTAACTATACAATTAATAAATACAAAAACAAAGGTCACTTATGCGTCGAAGTACTCTTTCGCATCACTGTCATCTGGAAACGTGCCCAGAAGACTGGCAGCATTGCCACGTTGAATGGCAATGCTGATTCTTTGGCCAAAAAATGACCCAGCCCTCTGGTCACGTGAAGTGTCGACCAGTCGATGAGAAATTTCCTTAAAAAGGAGACGCGTACTCGGGCCAAAAACGGCTCAAAACTGTAGTTACCTATAGGTATGGTTACAGTATTTGCGCCGCTTGAGGGTCTCAGCAGCCGCAGCAGCGCCGCCAGCACAGCCCGCCGTGCTAGGAACATGAGATGGCGCAAGGGTGTTGACAAAGGTTGCGTCCCACACAAGAGGCCTACCCACTTTCCAAGGCAACAACGTCATGCCGTCTGGTCTCTTCCCATCGTCACGTACCAAGTCGTTTGGTTCTAATACCGCTGGTACGCCGGCGGTGACAAGAGCTCGACGAATAATATCGTTTATGCTGGCGTGCTGTGCTATGCGGCCTGCGCTCCTGCAGCAGGACAGGACATGGTGCCCTATACTGTCGACAGCTTCACCGCAGTGACAACGGTGCGGAGCAACACAAGGTGCGCCCAAGCGGAGACACGTAGCGAGCCGAAACGATGAGTCATCCATCATAGTACCTATGGTGGATGATGGGAGCGCCTGAAGCCACAAGCCTGACTCCCATTCTCCCACAGCCAGCAGACGGGCACGCTCAACAGTATTAGGTGACGTGTTTACTAGGGTATTCCGTATAATTCTGCAGAGCGGCACGTCCCACTGTCTCTGGGAGGACGGGTTGTCGGGCAAATCCGTATTTGGACAAGCCATTTCCCAAGCATTCAACGCATCGGTCAAACACGGTATTTCTAAATCGACCAGTGTGTAAAAATAAAATATTCCTGGTTATTTGGCTAATTTATCGGTACTGTGGACCGAGGAGAGGAAGGCCAGTAAACTTATACCTGAAATTTTGCGGCGCCGAGATTATTCAGGCGAATGGGAAGTGTAGTTTGCTGCCATGCTCGGTCGTTCAGGCCCACATTTAGTATCGAAGTTAGAGTGTTTCTAATAATTTGGTCTACTTTTCTAAAAGTTGTGGGTGCTTCCATAGATGGGAGGAGCGAAGGCTATATTTGAATTTTGGTCCATAACAACAGTACCGAATGAGTGTGAAGGGCGAATGAATGTTAATTTTGAAAAGTCTTGCCGAGACATAGAATTTTTTTCTTTTAATAAAGTTAAATCTTTTAATACTATGTCTAGATCACCTCCTAGGGTTCCGTCATTTCAAATACCATATGTTGAATTTAGAATTTAGTTGTCGAATAATTGGATTTATTGCCAAACTAAAAATGACTGGCCCAAGAGGGTCGCCATGTTGACATCCAATCCAACGGCTGATTTCAAAAGGTTGTCTTTATAAAGTAATTTAGAGGGGTGCCAGTAACATTGATAGAGAAAACTGTAGATATTGGGTATTTCTTTTTGGACTTCTGTCAACAAGGTGTCCCTGTATATGGAATTGAAAACATTCTTAATATCAACCTTAAGGATGACCTCATCTTTATCGTTATTGAGGTATGTGGTAAATGCTAATCTTTTAACCCTCAATGAATCAAAAACAAACTTTATCTGCTTTACTCCTAATCAGAGGACACAGCCAGGTGCCGATTTTGGGATCGTGATCCATGAGTGTGCAAACTCCCACTATCCATGCCATTGTCAAAGCATACAACAAGTTAGATCCATTAAATATCTTGGTATAACAGTTGACCAAAGATTGTCCTGGCACATCCATATCTATACATATCTATACAAATAAATAAAATTGGAGTGTCTGTTTTTAATAATAAAATAACCGCTTTTTACTGAGTGTTTATGGATGTATACACGGTACACATACCAAAACAACATTTTTTTACAATTTTTGTCTGTCTGTCTGTCTGAAAATACTATGGCCAGGATCAGAAAACTTATATGGATTTTTAAAACGTTGCGGCATGTGATGCCGCCTCGGCTACTTAATAAAATATATATTGCTCTGGCACATTGGTCATTACATACTGTTTAGCAATCTGGGGTGGGGCCACCAAGACCAAATTTTTAGATCTAGAAAGGGCTCAAAGGGCTCTCATCAAAGTTATGTATTTTAAGCCCTTTTGGTATTCTACAGACAACCTTTACAAGATTAGTAATCTGCTCACTGTTAGTAAATTATACTTATTGAACATAACTATACATTTGCACAAGACCCTCTCATTTGACTCATCAAAGCTCGATAAAAGACGCAAATATATTGTTGCCCATTCTCCACGGGTCCGTACGGCGTTCGCCAGACGTCAGTATACTACCTAATCAACTTATATTTACAATAAATTGAACCTTAAATTGAGCATCTACCCCATTTTGCAGTACGAATGTAAAAATAAATTAACGGAATGGCTAAAATCACAAACATACGATGAAATTCAATTTAAATTTACCAGAATATTCTAATGAAGAACCTGTCCCCAACCATAACATACATCAGCTATTCAACCATTAACACACACACATACACACACCCACTCACTCCACACATCCACCCCCAAACATACACACATACATGAAGACTACATTATATACCTGACCATACTTCAACAATTTTGTAAAATCCTAATACCTAAACTTTTTATTTTAATTATGTCTCAACATTTGTAGCTAGTGACACATGGGAAGTTGCGACGTAACCCCATCACAAGTATTCTTATAACTTATCGGGGCTGCCTCAATTATAAGTTATGTAACAATTGTATGAGAAACAATAAAACTTTTTGATTTTTGTTTTTTTTTTTTTTTTGATCTGGATAATGCATGTACCGCAGCCTCACAGCCCCCTTTGGAGCCAAACCCCAGCTGTAGGGGCTGGAATTTGCTAGCCAGTGTTTCACTGTAGAAAGCACAGCCAATTTTGGCTGCGATACGCCGGTAAGTGGACCCTACGGCAATGGTACGTATACCGCCATCCTTCTTGCACAGGGCACATAGATTTGCGCCATACAGAATGTCAATGACGGATTCGTTCACATTGCCGGAGAGCATGAGATTGATGAGGGCCGACAGCTCCTTCAAAAGGGACCCACCAGCCTCCCCGGCGCCTGAACACGTTAAGTCCTTCAAATGTTGAGGCTTCAGGCCGTCGAGGCCGCCAGCGGAGCCACTTCGGAAGGAGCACACGGCCGCACACACTTGTTGAGCTGTAATTGTAAGTGAGTTGGATTCGGGATCGGGTGTGTCAGGGAAGGAGAGGTCATCTGCCAGGGCGGGTCGTTTACTCTCCAGAACTGTAAGTGTCTCTGGAGAGTACGGCGCAACCACATCGCTGCTAAAGATAATCCTAACTGCACTTCTGATATCACCCTCGCCTAGTTTAGACTCCACATGGTGCAATAAATCTCTTTGTGGTAGGTGAGATGTTAATTTAGGGTCGAAACTTTGAGCCGAAATGTTACAGTTATGTACCTACTTTTGCTTTTTTGACAATGTTGGGTTGTTGGCGCGGGGCTTACAGAACGAAGACGACGACGTCACAATTTGTGCTGAACTGCTGAGATTTCTCGATGTATGCCGCTACGTCGTAGTGATCGTAGCATACGCGCGAATGGCCAGCAGCTACGTCGTAGCACAGTATTGCAAACTAAAAGTCAATGTTCGTGATTCTGTAGCCAAGTAGCGCTTATCAATGTCGTTATTGTGTATCCCTGAAGGGATTTTTACCCGACTGCGCGACACATATTAGGGTAATGTGGTTATCAATCTATGTATATTTGTGTCGTTGTAGCAGTATAGAGACCAAACGCATGGGCTGATATTGATGACTCTTACGTTATTTGTCTTAATCTTGCGAGGGTCCCATAAAACATGACAGTAATCAAAATTAAATATGGCAAAAACCAGATGGTACCCATATTGTGAAAATGCCCTTAGCCCTAAAGTGCCTAGAGCTGTACGTACCTCCTGTAGGTAACTATTAGTTTGTACCAACACTCAAAATAAGAAGTTATTATTGAAACAACCTTTACTATCAAGCAGCACAATGTCAGGATTTTTATGGTGTCCTAGAATATTTTTTTTGATCTCGAAGTGGACATCCTCATGGATGTCCTCCGCCCTGGGGTGGACGGAGGGGTTTGTCAGACTCATACTGACTAAAACCACCCCGGTGTTCCGTCCCACACCTACGTCGGGGACCACGGAAACCAATATGTCTTCCGCGATCCCCGACTGGTGCCGGCCCGCCTTTGCGGGCCTCCTCACGTTGGGGGGGAGTGAGATGTTAAACTCCTCCCCATACATCACAGAGAAGCGCGCGTGGAACACTACGCGCCACCATCTCGGGTCCTAAGGAATAGGGGGTGACCGATGTCCCCGGATCCGTTGCCCCTGGACCCATTTAGGGGGGCTGGAAGAGGGCGTTGTCCGCCCTCCGCCAACGCCCGGTGCACCTGCTGCGGGCTGGGTGAGCGGAAGATATCTCCCGCTCCCTTTCCGCAGCCTCCTTCTGCGACATAACTGATTCGCAGAAGGATACCACCGCGTCCCAGGACTCCTCGCTGCCAACCATCGACTCGACTACGGCCGGCAGCGATGGTGTCCTAGCCTGCTCTAACTACGATAACAGGAGAGATAAAAATCTTCAATAACAGAAACTCATGGTTTTCTCGTTCTTCGCCTTTTTGGTTTTCTATAAAACTTCTGCATTCTAGCAGGAATAAGGCAGCATGGGCTGCCTTTGAAATCTTTAAAATTAAATGAAATATTTGTTCTGTAATAAGTCATTCTTCCGGACCTGCATCTTTAGTCTAGTAGGCGCAGTGCTAGGTACTTCTGAGCGTGGGGTCCTGGGTTCGCTTACAGGGATAGGCAGTGTTATTGGAAAGTGCTTCTATCAAGAATGTTATGGCTGCCCGGAGTGCAGCTTGAATGTATGCCTAGTGGATGATAATCCGCTCTCACTTATACTCGGGACGGGACCTAAACATCAGAAGATATTTTTATATAGCACTATGTGATTTATCCTCACAATTAAGTCACGCTTTTCTGTGACTTAAGTACGTCATTTTTTCACTAATTAAGTAACAGCAAAGCATCACATTAGTGCGGGTTTATATCACATGAGCTATAAAATAGTCTACTTACGATACGTGTGACTGTGGCGCAGGTAACTAATAAGCCGATTCCTGTCGGCTTCCCTTAGGAAATTATGACAGTCAGTAGTTCTCAGCAGTGTTTAATAATCACACTGAATGCATTTAATTTTATACCATAAAATTAAAGTGGTCTTTACCTACGAAAATGCCGTTTTGTATGAAAAAAATTAAACGAATTTTTTTCATGTATTTTTTATTTGTATTAATCGAAATAATCACCCATGCAATCAAGGCATCTTTGCCAACGCAGTGGCAGTTTATTGATGCCCTTCTTAAAAAAATCAACAAATTCTTCAAAGGCATTTTGTACTGCCTCTCGGGTATTGAATTTTTTTCCCGCCAAGAAGTTATCCAAATTCTGGAAAAAGTAGTTGTCTGTAGGCGCAAGGTCTGGTGAGTAGGGCGGATGACAGTCCCAGGTCTGGTGACTGGGGTTGAGAGCTTCCAACCCCAGTTCTTGCAACTTGGAGACCGTCTGCTGTGCAGTATGAGGTCGCGCATCGTCGTGCAGGAACAGCGGAGACGAGCGATTGACCAATGCTGGTTTGAGATGTGCCAGCTTCTCCATCATTGAGTTCAGTTCTTCACAGTACACATCTGCAGTAATGCTCACCCCGTTTGGTAAGAAGCTGTGATGAATCACACCGGCGCTAGACCACCAAACAGTGACCATCACTTTTCTAGGGGTAAGTTTTCGTTTAGGGCATTGTTTAGGTGCTGAACCAGGATCCAACCAACTTGCTGAGCGCTTGCGGTTATCAAACAGAATCCATTTTTCATCGCAGGTAACAATGCGGTTCAAAATTCCTTCATTTGTGTGTCTGTTGAGCAGTGCAAGGCACGTCTCGACGCGTACTTCGCGCTGGCGATCATTGAGTTCGTGGGGCACCCATTTGTCAAGCTTTTTTACCTTGCCAATTTGACGCAAATGGACCAATATTGTTTTGACGCTAACGTCGAAAGCTGCTGCTAATTCAGCCGTAGATTGTGTATCATCAGCTTCCACAATCGCCTTTAATTCGTCATTGTCAACCAAAGTCTTCGGACGACCGCGAGGTTCATTTTTCAGGTCGAAATTTCCAGAACGGAAGCGAGCAAACCAATAACAGGTAGTGCGTTAGTTTGTAGTGTTAGCTCCGTAAACGTTGTTGATTTGGGTGCCGCTTGTGCCGCGTTGCTGCCACGACGGTACTCATATTCCATAATTACTCGATTTTTAACGTATCCATGATGACGAAAAAGATTGAAATGCGATGAAAATGTAACACTAATTAATAAACAAATGACTACTTTTGGAAAAAGAATTCCATGTTTTTAAAATAAAATTAATTTGAAATTAGAATTCTTAGACAAACAAAAATTATTTTGATTTGAAATGGCCAGTACTACAGAACGGCAATTTCATAGGTAAAGACCTAATATTACAAAACCCCAACCTACATAAACAAAATTGTCTTTATATTTCAACGAAAACAAGACATTTAAAGTGCGTGCGAATCTACCGCGCCACCGCGAGCAAACATTCCTCTCCAGTATAACTCGATATTCACCCCGGCTTATGAATACATAAATTTCTATACAAAATAATCTCGTCATGACGTCACTTCAGGTCACGTGATACGCATTTTTTGAGGTAGTAGGTAAGCCGAAAAAAGTCGAGTTATGATAGAAACAGTGAACGAGTTGTAGGAATAGGGGACTAGATGGCGCTGCTGTCTAATAAACACAAGAATAAACATCAGTGTAAACAAGCTCCGTATATTTTTCTTGATTAAAAATAGTTTAGTGTTCTTTTATAACTAATTCTGCTTAAAATAAAGTATGTTCCTAACAATCTGGACAAGTGTTAATTATCTGAGTGTAATAGTGTGGCATAGTGAACTTTTGGGAAAAATAACATTTCCATAAATACATCTAATAAAGTGCATAAATACGACCTCGGTATTGTGTTCACGAGGTGCCGTGAGTTCATACCTCAGAAACTACTTCACCTTTTACAAGATCTTTTTAGGATGGCGCGGGCGGCATTAATAGTTTTAGATTGTTGTGTGACAGATTATTTGCTTCGTGAGGAAACATTCTTTTCAAGGGTATGTTTTGAAAATAAGAAACACATAATTAGGTAAGGTCGTGCTGGACCAGATATGACTTTAAACTACAAACGTTGCGATGGGTTTTTCAAACAGTTTAATGTTTCCCTTTACGATAAATATCAATGGCTGACTGGTAGTTGTAAATCGAATAAGATGTTTTGTTTTCCATGTTTCTCCACTTTTCTCAGATTTTAGTAGTTTATGGAATAAAGGGGGTTTTACCAGATATTAATAATCTGACGAATTCATCAAAAAACCATGTGCATACTGAAAAGCATATTCGTAGCTGTTTAGATTTCCATGACTTCGGGAAGATCCGCGGAGAGGTCGTTTTCGGCTTTGAAGCGAATTCATACGTAATACGCGTAATTCTCAAAAACAAGAACGATTATCTGATCTAGCCATTTTTTCTATAGAAAAGCATTTATTGCTAAAAATTAAGAATTATCCCGGCTTTTATGATAATGTCTTAGCGCACTTTGTACGAAAGAATAGACGAATAGCTTTAGAGTATAAGTAGTATTATAAGTAGAACTAGCTTTTGCCAGCGGCTTCGCCCGCGTGGAGGACGGAAAATATCCCGCGTGAACGTACTACCGGGATAAAAAGTAGCCTATGTGTTAATTCAAGTTAATTTTTTTAGCTCGAAAGCGCATTTTCATCCGACTTGCTTCAAATTTATCGTCACTGCTCGGCTCCTACGTGTCTTAGCGTTATATTATACATATAGCCTATAACCTGCCCAGGAGTATGGACTACAATCGTACCAAGTTTGGTTAAAATACCTTCAGTAGTTTTTGACCCATGCGGGCATATACAGATAGACAGACAGACAAAAAATTTACTGATTGCATTTTTAGCATCAGTGTCGATCACCATTCATCCTCCAATATTGATTTTGAATATATTTTCAATGTACAGAATTGACCTCTCTACAGTTTTATTATAAGTATATAGATAAGTCAGTAGTCTTGTAGTTAAGTAGTTTTTTCTAGTAGACATCATACGTCAACGTCATCACACTGATCACACCACAAACGGCTTTTTTCAAAGCCACTTTTATTATACTTGCAAGACACTGTTTCAATCTATCAGTGCTTACACGTATAGTAAAGGTGGACTGAAGATATCTGCTTATAGAAGACTGAAGCCAGGAAGTCAGTCACAGATTTTAAGTAACTGGATTACGTGCGCCACGTCCGGCCTAGGTAAGCATTTTTTTTTGCTCCGGCTTACCTCTCTAATAAAATCACCCTTCGCCACTGGTGACTTACGGTGTCCATTATTGAGTGACTACTTAAATCACACGTATCGTAAAATAAAATAAAGTTTAATCGAAAGTATTTAAGTAACAACATATTTCATTCGAGTAGTTCACTACCAATGGCGAAAAACACAATCGGTGCGAAAGAATTAATCGTAAATTTTTAAGCAAGTTGTTGTGCATTGTTTTGTAACGCACCCCAAGGCCTTCCTTGAGGTGTACCTAAATACGAAGGTCTTGGCCTTGGTGTCAAAATGACCTGAATTCTTATCAAATGGATTGATATAAAGACTTACAAAGGCTATACAGAGCCATAAAAAGCAATAGGCCCATATAGTTGCCTTTTTCAACTTATTTATTGCGTAGGTTGCTGAGAAATTTGAATAATTGGATCGGTATTTAGGTGACAGTAAGTAGGTAAACCAAATCAACCGTTTTGGCATCCGGGGCATTTTGTACAAGGTGCCCTACTAAATAATTATATTACCTAATTATATCCTCACTATAAACCTGATCTGCATTCCACATTTCATATTATTATTACGTAAACTAAGTACATACAAGTTTGATAATTCTACCCTCTAATCTGTGTATACGTGCAGCTAAGAAATTCATAGAAGAAGTTCTCTCCACGTTTAGAACTTTTCAGTTTCAGTAATAGGCAGGTTAGCCCAAGTAATTATTATTTATCGCCTGTAAACTTATAGGCAACGGAACAGTTTCGGCGACTTGAGTATTATTCTATGCAAATTAGTATTATGCTAATGACCCAGTATTATTATGTTGCAATTGCGCGTATACGCGAATGTGTACGTGTGCTCGTAGCCGTTACACGTAGCTATGTGTTTCCATCGATTGGTCAGGGGCGGCGTGGCTTACCGTCCGACCATTAACCCAGTTGTGTGGCGCGACGCGGCCCGGCCGGGCACGCGAGCCCTCGCCGTCAGTCCACCACCATGCAACTGCCCGAGACACCGCCGCCGCCTCTGGCTCCGCTTTGGGACCGCGTGCTGCGGGCGCGCGCCCTGCCGCCCGACCTTGACGTCGAGCTGCTGTACGTCGCGATAAGGGACCGCCTCACGCACCCCGAGTGGGAAGTACGTCTTCACGCGCTTCGTGTCTTAGCTGATCTTCTACCGCTCTCTGGGAACGCGCTATCGTTTCCGTTCGATCAAGTCGTCGACAACCTAGGACACAACTCACCCAACGTCCGGAAAGCTGCGCTGGATGCACTAAAAGTATTCTGCACGCATTGTGAAGATGTTGAATGTGCGGCGCGAGCAATTTTAGACAAATGTTCCTACCACAACATTAGGCCTCATTCCGCGAATATTGACACAAAAGTGAATGTTATTACTGGCCTCATATTGTCGATACCTTCCGTGATGGGTATATTGAAAAGAAGACACTCACACCTAGATATGTTACCAATATTTCAAGTTCTAGGCGAGAAGCTCTTCGACCCGGTGCATAGAGACGTCGCGCAGAGGTCTCTACTGAAACTAAGAAGAGCCTGTGGACCGCGGGATTACATGATATATCTTTCTAGATTAGATCCCAAAGTTCAGGAAAGATTTCGACATTTGTGTGAAACTTACGATGAAGATTCAATGGATGTTTATTACGCGCCGAGAAAAACTACCTATAGATATAATAACAATCAACCTTTAGTAAAAATCAATCACGTTTTTAATAATAACCATACGGGCCCTATTCGGGTGTCGACTGATTCATCTTCTGAAGATTCTTTTGGACCTATACCTTTTTACAATAATAATTTTGCAAAAGTTATAATTGAAACAGAAATAAAATTTGATTCTGATACAGCGATCACAATGACCGTTTTAGAAGAGAATGAGACTGAATCTGATAAGAATACTGGAAGTGAAGACGATTATGATAGCTCAGACAGAAACATGTTAAAATATAGTGATGGTGAATCCGAGGACACAGATGTTGTGGTTAAAAGAGTGCGTTTTGGTGGTGAGAGTGTTAAAATACGGACTCCTGACAGCGATAATTTATTAACAAGCGAAGATGATAACAACATTCAAGAACAGCAGATAAGAAAAGATAAATATAAGGAAATAATGGCACCTGTAACCCCTGGTATAGTTAGTAGAATGAATGAAATAAAGCGGGAGGCGTTAGAAAGAGAGTCACAAAATATGCAAGGAAAAAAGAGCGGTATACCACTACCAGTTATTCATACTAAGGTACAGAAGCCGACGTACGTAGCGAAATATAATGGAGTTAAAGTAAAATCGAAATCTTTGAGCGAGTTGTACGATTACTTTAAATCGAAGAACGATGAAGAGGAAAGTAAAATGCCTGAAATGTCAGGGTTGACGTTATCATTGGCTGAAGTGCGGTCTCCAGAGAAGTCTGGGCGAAGTTCTCGAAGTCCTGTGGAGCCACATAAGGAGGTGGAGGTTCTGCATAACTTGCAGCGTAGTCCGTCAGTGTCACCGCGTCGTCATCAAACAAGGGTAGAGTTGGAGCGTGATGGGTAAGTTATCAATATATTTAAATGGAGGAGCTGGATCCGGTATTCCGTATGTCTTATTGCTATTCTATATCTTGGGCGTATAGGTTCGTGTTAAGTCTCCTGGCATCGTCGCCGCCGAAAGAGACCGACATCTTAACTCCGCGCACTCCAACTCCTCTGCGAGCTCATTATGACTGGGAAGAACTGGGGGTGGTCCCGCAACATGTGTCCGATCAACTGCATAACACGGTAATATTTCAATTTTTTTAAAATCTTTAACCTTTTCAAGTTCAGCAAATGCTGACTTAGATACTGATATGCTGTGGTAGAGATATCGACGCGTAAACTGTTACCATGTTTTCAGCATATGATTCAAGACTCCCATAGTGTAGAAATCTTTCGGCTTTTATTAAAATTAAAATGTGGTATTTCTCATAAAAGTGCAATACCTACGCGGTCAAAATGTATGTATATTTTTTTGTCAGAAATATTCAGAATCTTGTACTGAACACATGGTAACAGGTTCTGCGTAGAACATATCAGTGATTTTGGTATGGCTTAAATCGATTAGTACTTTAGGTACATTAGTGTCTTTTATCTAGTATCAACAAATGATGTAGCTCATGTGTGTATGTACTATTTATTATTATACCAAATACATTAGTGTTCGTAGACGCGACTTTTGAATATGGGACCCAACTTTTACTCGATCACCTGAGCAAACGATCTAGGGTTTTTTCTATTAAGATGTCCTCAGCTGCAGCCCAGAGTCTCCATTTGTCCTCGGTTGATGGCACCGGGGACTACGGGGAAAATAAATAATTGACTGTCACTTGTTTTCCAAGTCCTTGTCATGTTTCTAATAGGAGAACTGGATAGCAGCCGTACGAGCGGCGGACCAGCTCCACAGCACGTTACTGGAGACCAGCAGCGTGAGGAAGGTGGAGCCGGCCGCACTCTCCCTCGTGCAGCACATGTGGGCCCTGAGTGATGAGGTAAATTCTCTATATTCTCGGTCCCTCAGCGCTGAGAATCGTGACTCATCTTGTTGAAGAACAACAAGCTGTGCTGGTTTGGCGTCAATTATGAGGTAAAAAATATGTACCTACCCTACAAATCTGGTGCATAGTTCTACTGACATGATCTTTATTTAGATACATAGAATAATCTTTATTTTGTAGATACACTATATTATATTTATGCAGTACGATAAATGCTGAATTTCACATAGGGTGACACAACGGTGGACGCTCTTAGACAAATTTTAGCATTAGCTTTGATCTTCTGATGGATGAAGGGAGACAATTTCAAGTGTACCTAAGTTAAAATTTCAACGGACTTGACTTTTAATATTCTGCTGCTGATTCATTCTTTTAGAAGTAATTACCTACTTACAATTAAATTAGTAAGTAATAGCATTATTCGGTAGGTAATGTTTCTGTAAAAAATACAGTTAGGGCATACCCGCATTGGCATTTTCCACTCTATGTTTGTAAGCCACCTTTTTGCAGCTTTTATGATGTATCGTTCACACGATAAACTAAAACAAATACTTATGATAATTCATAATACCCTAGCATAGGGGAAAGTTAAGGAGAATGCTTACTCGTTTAAATAATATAAGGTTGGTGGTAGGCTAATATATTCTAATACGTCTAAAGAATAGTTCTGAAATAAAAACCATAAATAAAAAATAATAATTTCACTTGCAAAAAGTTGAAGCTTGTCAGATGCGTTGACTTGCACATGACATACCGGAGATGAGTTTCTTAAACTTGCTCACTTCGTACGGCTAAAGACCTTTCTCAAACTTAACCTTTGCCTTTGATTGGGTGAGGTTGAATAATTGAAAAGTTGAAACTACTTTTAGTAAGGTTGTTAACTTATGACTTTGGGAAGGCAAAATACTGAAACTAGGTTACTTTATTTAGACTTTTGGAAGTTCATTTGCCTATTGTTCGTATGACAACAGCCAGATAGGTATAATAGCTATTGGGAATTATATCGCTTTAACGACCCGTCTACCACTAACTATTATTGTCGTACCTATTTAAAATATTTATCTAATGGGGACGGATCCTATTCGCGTCGCGTGTCAAAGTAGCTGATAAAAATACTTACCTGTATCGTGTATTATATGCAGACAGTCATTATTAATACACCGGCGCTGCATTTAATGTCTAGACTTTTTGAATTTCTCAAATAAGTACATAGCAGTCGTACAAGTTACCTTTCCATTTGAATATGACCAGCCTATGATTTACTTGTGCAGTAAGTTCGTGCTAAATTATTAATCATAAGCAAACTCCTCGTGGACGGTAAAGTAAAAAACAAAAATCTCGCTATAGTTTTTCTCAAATGCAAAATATGCACAGCGACCTTGGCAAAAAACAAGAGAGAGCTACATAAAACGAAGACATTTGTCCACAGTGAGCGCAAAATGTCTTGGAGTTCTGCAGTGAAAGAGTAACCACGATTCGCGCAGCAAGGTTCATTTGGCTAAAATCTGAGTTAACATCTTTTTTTTTTCAGTACATTAAAATAAAAACGCACAAATATTTATCAACAGCGCCTTCCTGTGAATGTCATTCTAACACCATGGGATCGTACCTTGACATAACCGTTTCAATCTGTGGCACAGGTAGCAGCAGCAAGAGCCCCTGCGGAGGGCGCCGTGTGCGCCCTAGTGCGAGGTGCAAGCAGTGACTGCGCACGGCAACTCCTGCCCGCGTTGATCTCGCGCATGGCAAGAGAACCGCTCCCTGCAGCCTTGCCACATGCCCTGCTGCAACGACTCGCGCTGCATCACATCGTCGACCTCATTTTTGATCCCAGTATGATTGGCGTAAGTAGTGAACAGTTATTATTTTTTCGCGCAGAGTAAATTGTTCGTTGTTCAGGTTACACTCAATCTTTTGGTCTTTTTCCGATTCTTCGTATAGTATGTAGGTACCTAACTAACCACTAAATTAAAAACATACGACCAGAATTTGTATGAAATATCTGATAGTGAATTCGAGTTGAAGTTATGCGAAGGTGGTAAAACAGGGCTTCAATACTATGTTTTGAAAATCTACTAGATGTCTACATCCATGATTGTGGCCACAGACACATACTATTGATACTCTGCAAAATGAGCGTCATGGTTTTCCGATGCTTTATCAGTCTTACATTATGTTGATACCTGTATGCTCCTTCAAGAAACCTGACCTGTTCCATCTATTGTGTTAGGTGGGTGGTGATAAAGACGTGATCCAAAGTGCTCAGCTGCGGGCCACGTTGTGTCTGGCGAGGGCAGCTGGCCCGGCCGCCGTGCTGTCAGCTGTGAGGAGGAGGCTGGCCGGCACCGCCCGAGCTGACGTCTTTTGTAATAAGGTATATAATCATGAAAGGTCTACTGAAGTGTAGTTTCATAAACGAGTATTAAATCATCGTAGCAGAGGACGCACACGCGCATGTGAAATGAAATGCTAAATAGAATGGAAGAATTTCTTGAAAGGACTTTATTCTTACCTATGTATATCATAAATCCAGGAATTAACAGTTCACCTTTGTTGCAGTTGAGAGAACGGCTGAGTCGTCCTATAGAGAACATCAGGCCATGTCATGTCAACAGGTTAGTCCTTCAAGCAGTCTGAAAACATATCCATGTAAAGTCAGGGAAATTAATTGTAAAGCGAATGTCGGTTGTATACAACTGACACTTGTATAGAATAGCAAATGAATTAGAGTTTGAATTTGCTTAACAATTCATTTCCCTGACTGTATCTACTGTAACTTGGCTCCTTCATACGGTATTCCTTTGTTGCAGGAGCTCACAGTTGCCGGTACCAGTTCGTCGTCGTGCCAGGTCAACCCCTCCCCCCGCCGCACCGCCCCCTCCTAGAAGACTGAGGCCTCTGCCTGACTCTGCACCCCTGCCTGGTAAGATTAGTGTAAAACTAAACAGATTCAAGGTTTTGTGAGAGTTGAAGAACAGAACACTTGGAAGAATCGGTGTACATACATGACAAAACCCTCCTTTTATTAGGTCGATCAAAAATTGTGCAATAGATCTAAGTAGTCGAATTTTTTTTTTTTCAAACTATATTTGGGTTAGCTACCAATCTAACAGGATACAAATGAATATCAGTCACTTGCAGTGACTGCCTATCTGACCTCCACAACCCGGTTACTGGGTAACACGATACCTCTTTGTAAGACTGGTTGTCAGAACTCTTGGGATTCTGACTACCCATAATGACATATCAAAGATCTACCAATGACAGCCAGAACCAACGGCTTAACATGCTTTCCGAGGCACTGAGGAGTCTTTATATAGAGTGACAGAGACATCGACGCACAACTTGTTGACCATGGATTCTTTTGGGGTATAATGCCCAACAGTGAAAATGATATGTAGGTACTGGTTAATGTGAACTTGTACGTTATGTGATGTAAATGAGTAGATGAAATATTGCTACCTAATATTATTACCTAATTATAACACTTTTAAATGCTATGTTAAAGAGATGAACAGCTAAACAATATCGTTGTGCATGTATGAATGTGTGTGACGTATATACCAAAAAAGTCAACTACAACAAAGGTCAATGTACAGCATAGCTCGTACTGATTCAGTTAATTTTAGTTCATGATTCTGAACCCTAGTGCGTTGAAATGTATCGTCAGTGATTTAAAAAGAAAAGCTCTACCATACACTTTTTCACACTTTTCTATCAAACATCAGAAGGCCAATTCTCATAATTAAAAACGTTAAAAATCTAGTCGCAGTCTCATCTCGGCGACAATCAAATGTCAAAAACTTGTTAAAAATTTATGGAAACTTAGGAGGTATTTTTGACAGACTGAGACTGCGATCACACTGTGACCGTTCTTAAAGTTAAAAGAACTGCTACTCTGTTTTTTTTATAACTGACCAAAAATTTCTACTCTTACACGTAGAGTGAGAGCGAACCCCCGCTGGGTTTAGATGTGCTGATTTTATGGTTTCACTTTGCGCGTCGGTGTCTCTGCCACCCTGTAAGTATGTAAGGGATTTCACGCATCCACAAACCGACCGCGGCAAGCGTAGCTTAACCTACGATCGAACCATGCGGCTGCTTCCATTTAGCCACGAAGACATTACAAAATTGTACTTTATGCGCCTACGTTTCTAAACGTGTAACAGAATGACATCTGACTTGTCAGTTTGATTTTGACACTTGACACTTCTCTTGATTGGGCGCTTGAAGGTCCGTCGCCGTTTTTGGGAACCCGCGACGCGTTTGTTGAAATTAATCCTTTTAAATCGATCCGTTTGTGACAATTAGTCGTAATCCAATTGCTTTGATTGTAAATAACCCCAATTTGGTGTAATAACACGGGTTGAGTTTTGGATATATCTTGTTGAAATAGTTTGAAGGTTAAGCAAAGTGACGCTTATTGGAACCGCATGCTGTGATTGCCTCCAGCCTTATTGCAGCGGATGGTAACCTTTTTTTTTTTTTTTTTTTTTTTTTTTTTTTTTTTTTTTTTTTTTTTTTCAGGATGGGAAATCATCAAATGACTTCTCCCGCTCTGGGCGGAGCGGGAGGGCGTGTCAGACTTTTACTGACTAAAACCCACCCGTGTTCCATCAGTTGCCCATGTGCCAGGGTCACGGTATCTCTTTCGAACAATCACGCGACCCCGGCAGGCATCGGTCCTAGTAGACCCCTACACTGCTGCTGACATCTCTTTGAGGCGCGCGTGGAACACTGCGCGCCGTCGACCCGAGCCTGGTCCTTACCGGGCGGCGAGCCACCCATTGCTCGCCACCCGCAAGCTCACGCCTACGGTGGCCGGGAGTCCGCAATCGACTCCCGACGCCCGGGGCGTCTCCTCCTGCGGCGGCTAGGGGCATGAGGGCGCAGAGACTGCCACTCCCTCACGCGCCCCGCCTCCTCCTTCGCGAGCATTACTGCTTCGCAGAAGGAGGTGACGGCTTCCCATTCCCTCTCGCTCCGTACCATGGCTCGCACCAGGGCCGGACGCGAGAGGTCGCCGCCGCCGATCGCCTCCACGAGGACACGGCGGTGCCCCGCCCAGGCAGGGCACACCTCCACCGCGGATGGTAACCTGGAAAACCCATTTACAATGTCACTACACGATACATATACACTCACTTACATACATAACTCCAGGTAGGCACCAGAGCAGGTGTTCTTCTACCACAGGTAAGTTCTTTTGTTGTATTGTAAGTGTTTGATTTGATTGTTCTGCTCCGCGTAAGGCGGACTAGTTTCGCTAGCCACTTCTTGTCTCCTGGACCCCAACATCATAACTTCCACTGCGCTATTGAAATGCTATTGTAGGGGGTCTAGCCTGGCAGCGAACATACTGTGTTATCTTTTGAAGTAAAAGAAAGGTCCTGTGAAGTCGTACAGGAAGATAAGAAGCGTCAAGATGTAAACCTTGCCTCTTCCACAGGTGTGTCGCAGCTAGGCAGGGACTACATACCATTCCAGCCGCTATCACCGATTCCACTGAGCGACAGGTTAGTCCTCTTTTATACTTTTTCTTTCTTAACGGACAGCCTCCTGTGCAGGGCCTGCATGGAGGCTGAGGAAACCGTTGCGCATGTACACTTCGAATGTACAGGCGTCACCCAGATTAGGACAGATACCCTCGGGACACCCAAATCATACACGGACGTTCTCAACAGACCAGGAGACACAACCAAC
The DNA here is from genome assembly GCA_932294355.1 of Aporophyla lueneburgensis. NCBI lineage: Eukaryota > Metazoa > Arthropoda > Insecta > Lepidoptera > Noctuidae > Aporophyla > Aporophyla lueneburgensis. Next base: position 7,134,911 of record OW028746.1, read on the forward strand.
TTCTCGAGGGAGGTGGGCTGGTTGGAGTAAACACCGACGTCCGCCATGGCCCACGCACAATGGTCCACTTAAAGGACTAAGTGCGGAAACCAAACCCCCAATAACATAGAACATACTTTTGCTGTAGATTGGCTCTGCGGTCACCAACCCGATAGCCCAGCGTGGTGACTGCGGGCATTAAACCTCCCATAAGAAAGTGCCACAACAACGTCCCCCAGTTTCCGATGGTCCCGTTATTGCTGGTCAAAGTAGTGGTCACGGTTACGGAAAAAAGATGGCTGTGACAGACTGGATGCAGACGGCGGAGGACAGGGCATTGTGGCGCAGCATGAGAGGCCTATGTCGTACAGTTGACTGCGATAGACTGAGTTTTTCTTTGATACTTTCGCAAGCGGCGTGTCCGATGGGCGTTGTCTTCTGCAACTTGTCAAATCCGTGTGTGTCCCTTAGGGAATGGGTTCCAAAAACGATGATGTGCCTAACTTTAACTTATAAACAGAATTCTTATAACAACTTCAACGGTTCTAAATTAAAAAAAATACTATATTCCATACAAAATTTCATCCCCTATTTACGGAAAGTATTTTCAAAAATCATCCCCTAAGAATGTTATGTTTCAAGACCGTAAAGTTTAGGTTGTGCGTTAGCTGTTTAAGATTTCATTAAGTAGATGCAATATAAGTTACCAGAAATTCAGAAGGCCCAACTTACTTCGATTTCCAGCACTATCCATAATAATAACCTGGATCATTTTATACAAGATATTGATCATTCATTGCTTTATATTATTTGTCTGCTTAGCAACGCAAATAACCCAATTAATGTATTTAAACTGTCAAAATGAAAGCCATTCCTACTGTAAGTGGATTACGCAATTACCTCTTGGTAGCGTGACAGGTGACTCAGGATTTGAACTTGTATCACCTACCTATCTAAAAAAAATTGCCGAAATATTCTGTGAAAGTTCTGTGAAAAAACCTAGGCGAAGTGAGCTCGATGTAAGCTTCATTCTACCTGCACCCTAATTACACTATTAATCACAACACACTATTAACCTGTTGAATGCCGTAATTACAGACACAATTAAAAACAATTGTGTCTATACCAAATGTGGTATCTCAGGGACTTAGAGGTTAATCAGAATCGCAATCATTTTGAAGCTTATTCCTGATCCAATCTTTCATATATATGTTCGAGAAAATTGTCGGCTTATTAACGCAAACAATGCCATGAATGTTGTGGACCTGGTAAAATGAAAGCGATTCCTACTGATAGTGTAATACGCAATTAGCCCTCTGATCCGAGGTATTGCCACTAATGACATATTCATGCTCTGTTCACCCAAGTTATCATGGTGAGATTTATAAAGAACGACTAGCTCATGCCCGCGGCTTCGCTCGCGTTAAATTCGGGGTAGCACGGTTCCTCTTTCCTGATTTAGAACATAGAAGAGAACTCAGAACAAAATGTTATTTTAATAGGCTATGTCTTTCCATTTGAGGATAAGATTCTGGGCATTGGACACACGCAAATATGCTACATACAATTGTCCATGGGAAAAGCACTGCTTTTCTAAGTTCACCCCAGCAACCTAAAAAAGAAAAAAAAATAGCCTATCTCACTCTCCATCCCTTCAACTATCTCCACTTAAAAAATCACGTCAATTCGTGGGTCCGTTTTTCCGTGAAAGACGGACAAACCGACACACACACTTTCCCATTTATCATATTAGTATGGATTGATCGGCAGGTTCATGAACCTAACTATTTAATGAAGTTTAACATTATAACTTACCTAACTACTCAAGGCTTAGATAGATGAATTATTAAGTTGGTAGGTAGGTACCTACCCATGCTTAAACTTATCGATCAAAACTAATTTGCTTTCAAAGATTAATTATTCAGAACCTAACCAGAAACACTCCATAAGGTTCTAGAGCTTTCGATCTATATACCGCGGTTACTAACTCAAGCGAATGACAAGCTAAACTGCTAAAGTGTTCATTTTTACCCCCTTAAAAGTCGTCTGCAAAATTCAACCTTAGGTAGTGCCTGCTGGCAATAAAATAACAACTCTAGTTGCATTCGAACAGCCTAGGAAATTTAGAAATGGAATAGCCGAAAAAGCGAAAATTAAGAAGTAAAACTTTCGTGTAGGCTGAGACTAGCTTTGCTAAGAGAGCCTTCGCAATGTGTGTTTGATGACAAAATGATGATTGAGGATCCTCAGTACGGTCAATATGGACTAGTAGCAATATTTAGGGTGACTCTATTCTCTTGACTCTATTTTTGATGGTATTTTTTAGATTTTTAACTTTGGTGAGTTAGGTGTGATAATTTTTTCTCAGTTCTGACTTTCCCTTTTTCTGCATTCATAACGTTCGATGCAGTTTAGGCCATTGATGAACTGAACTTAATTAGCTCCATCTGGCTGGGGTGATGTGAATTGTCACTTCAATTTGTATTTTCTTAGGATCCAGCGCATATTTTCCGCCAGTTTTGGCGCGACGATATTTCGATTTTATATCATGCATGAGGACGTTATGTTGTGTAAGTGCACATTCTTACCTGACACTATTGTTGTAGCGTCAGGTTATCACGACTCGTTCGTCTTGAGTCTTGACCTTTCAATAGACATGTTTCATATTGTCATGTCCATATTTTTGGCGTTTGGTAATTGTTCTTATAAACATACTTATTTGAATCAGGAATCGCCTGAGTGTTCGAATGTTATGATAAGTCTCGTTTGGCATCAGGACCACCTCGATCCTCTTATTCAAAGGTAGATGTAGCTTAAATAATGGTTGTCGGCAAAAGTCGATCTTGTGCAGTGTCGGCTGGCAATACATGATCTCTAGCTTGTCTGATCTCTCTCTTCCTTGAGGACTGAGAAACTTTGTATGGAGTGGGAATTCCACATTGATGAATGAGATGCCACTGCCTACTACGAGACAATTAACACTTCCAGAATCGAGCACCTTCCATCAACCATCTATGAGAACACTATTACAAAGCCTATGAGAGTACATAATATTCAATGGTGTTGTAAAACGCAAGCATTTAAGAAACCTTATCTAATGTAACTCGAGCGCTGTAAGCGGAAATAAAGGTTGCTCCTAGTTCGGCTCCAGATGCTAAAACGTCTTGTGCACACAATACTATTAGAATAGCATTTATTTCTAAATTATAATAAGTACCTACTGTTTGTGAAAAAAAATTGCACAAGCACCTGCTATCTTATCCCGTCACTACCCTTGATTGAGTGGTAGAGATACCTAATTTTAAGGCATTAAGTCTGCGTTTTTAGCTTCTTGTGTGCGAGAAGTTTAAATAAATAAACACTAGTTTTCTAACCTGCTGTCTCTAAGTCAAGTGCTAGGTCTAAATGGTTTGACCTTCCGATTGTGAGAACGCACGCACCTGACAGACAGACGACGCTATCAGTCATACATAGTTTATTATAACGTAAGCTGTAGGAAATGATAGCTTTATTGAATACCATCAGAATGTAACCTTTTAGAGTCATGTAGGAAGTCTAAAGAAGGGATCGTACGTCTTGTAGGTACGTCCAGCGCACCTTCTGAAGAATTTTTGAAACACTTCGCCGATTCATGGAATGAGTTCTTGGAAACGATTAAGTACCTACCTATCAAATTATCGAAAGCTAACGAATCTAATAAGCGGCACTATCGAACTGATCAAGCATTTACCTCGGTTTTGCGTTACCTACTGATCTAATTCCAGAGAATAACTAATATTCTGTTAATTGACTTCTCTAACCACGAGAAATTGAGTAAACCTTGAACAGAAGTGATTGAGGTCTAATCTTCAATCACATCACGGGGTTAATTCGTGTTCCAATTTCGATTTTATCACCGGCTATTCGCTACCAACTGACCGCTACTGCGCAATATTATCTATGTAAATCTACCCGCCGATTACGGGCGCCAATTACACAGTGAAGTCACTCACCCCTATTTCAAAGTCTGACTAACACAATCGATAACGTAGTGTGGCAAAACACTCGTAAATTCGTATTCGTAACGCTTTCGAGAAAGACGTTCGACCTCGAGGAAAATGTCAACCGTCAAACAAATTAACTCATGATAATGTATTGAATTTCAAGAACAAAGTAATTCTGGTAAAGCTTGGGGTGTGTGTGGGTGTGAATAGTAAGGTCGCGTGGCAACGGCATATCATGACGCGACGCAATGATGTGGCTCATGGCTAATGGCACGCTTGAAGATGGTAGAGCTTAATAAAGTTGTATATTTTTTCAAATACCTATTATTTTCTGTTCTTATTTCCCAAGTCACTAAATGCGTTTAGCACTTAATATTTATTTATCATTTCTCTGTGTCATCTTGAAGCGATTGCCTGAAACTGAACGATTTTTGAAATACAGTTACTTTACAATTAATTTAAAATTGGTTCGATTTCGATTACCCATGCATCAGAACGATGAATATCACCATTCCTAACCAAACCCTTTTGTAACATAATGATATGGGGCACTCCATTATCGAATCCAGCAAATTGGAAATAAGGTATCCAATTTAGTAGACTTATCGACCCGTTTAATATTTAATTCCTAAAGGCTAGCGAAGGGCACTAATGAATAGTGATGGGTTAGGTATTAACACAGGGTATTAACCATAGGCTCGACGTCGACATGTAACTTAGTTCGAGGTGCTGGCCTGCCCTCAGTACCAAGAGTAATGGTTGTAATAGCGTGCCACCACTAACCTACATTTTGTAAGTTAAAATATTGGCCCACTTCCATTCAGAGCGTTTATGAACCGCTGACGAGACGACCCATTTTCCTTATCGTTAGATCGTTCCACTTTCGTGTTCAGCAAACAGCACCTAGCAGTCATTTAACGTCTATTAATAATTAAGAACATTATGGAGCAGTTACACCACGATCACTCGCCGCCTTCATAAATCTGATAAATATTATGAATTTTGGCAACTAAGAACACCTCTATTTTTGCTACATTTGTGATTTTCTGAAAGAAAATATCTTGAGCCCTTTGAAAAGAACTAGGTACTCCGAAAGTTTAAAGAGCCCTATTGTATATAGTCTGACTAATTGAGTGAGTGTTACTCATATATATCATTGACTATAATGACTCTTTTACCGACCGGGCGACCGCTAGGAGTTCCACGAAGGTGAGCTAATTTGCATAATATGCAGGTAGAATCATCAACATAGGGCCCAATTGATCGGCCGGTGGGTGGGTGTCCGTGTACACCTAGCCACCTACATGCCGGTGTCGGCGTCAGTCGCGGAGGCGCCGCGGCGGCACGCGCGCGCCATGTTGCGCTGCTGCTGCCCCCGCCCCACCGTGCGGCCCGCGCCCGCCGCCCTCGCGCTAGACCTCGTGGCCGACCTCCCCCCACACACGCGGTAAAACACAACACCCTCCCGGCGCCGGCGTCGCGTCGTGTCGCGTCGGCTACTCGGCCCGCATGTGCCGCATGTAAACAAACAGTCTCCGCGACGCTATTGTATTATTTATTTCTGTTCACAGAGATTCGAGCGCGCTTACCAGCTATGAGGACGAAGACAACAATAAAAAGACATCCGCTTCCAAGGAAGGGTCTGATGAGAGGGTGATAACAGGTGATACAACCGAACTGAACACCGATCCAGACGAGGTTCGGGATTTAGTGCCATCACCGCCACGTTCACCCTCCATCCGCATCGAGGACTACTCCGAGAGATCTAACCCCTCACCGATCAGTGGACGGTCACAGTTACAAGTCGAGCCCCCGCCACCGCAGACGCCAGGGACCCCAGGGGCCTCAACCGGGCATGAATCTTTGGAGTCCCGCGCGAGTACCGTCGTTGAGGTGTCGCCGGTACGAACGATTGCGAGCGCGCGCCCCACACCTACACCACCGAAGAGCAGGGCTCCATCGCCCGTGCGGAGCGGAGTTCCCACGCCGGAGCCCGCCAGCGACGCGTACGATGAGCGGCCGAGGCCCAGCGAGCGCGACGTGCGCACCGCCCTGACCGAGTGTATAGTTCCTGCCCGACACGAGGACTGGGAGGTGATCGTCAGCGGGCTCGTGGAGACTGAGAGGCTCGCAGCAGACCCGACGGCTCGCGCGCCTGCTGTCAGCTGGCGTGCGGCCACGCGGTCCGCTGCCACGCATGTGCGCTCACTGAGGTCACGAGTTTCACGGGCCGCGTGCTGTACACTGGGTGCGCTCTTTGAGCATCGCGGCCGCGCTCTCGATCCCGAGGTGGACGAAGCAATCGGTGCGCTGTTGGAGCGATGTGCCGACGTCAACCGCTTCCTCCGCGCCGACGCTGCCAATGCGCTGGTGAAGGTGGCTGGCGGTGGCAGCGAGGTGCGCGCGGTGGTGGCGCTGGCGCGGCGCGGGGCGGCGCACCGCGCGGGCCCGGTGCGCGCGGCGGCGGCGGCGGCGCTGGCGCGGCTGGTGCGGCGCGGCGGCGCGGCGCGCGCGCTGGCGCTGCCGCCCGACGTGCGCACGTCGCTGCTGCGCGCGGCGGGCGAGCTGCTGGCGGACGCCAGCGCGGACACGCGGCAGCACGCGCGCACGCTGTGCCTCGCGCTCGGAGAGGACGTGCGCTTCAAACAGATGCTCAAGGAGGCCATGACACCTTCGCGGTATCGCGCCATCGAAAAGTATGTCGAGAAGTTACGCTACCGGTAAGAACCAGACAGAGACAGAGCTTCTGCCTCCCGAAACGATGAGTTCCTCCCAAAATCGAACCGTTATAGAAGACGGCTAAACATGTAAGTGAAATTGTGAAACCATGACTGAAATATGCGAAAGGTATTTTTGTAGTTAAATAAATAAAATATACTGTAAGACTTTATGTATGTGTTAAATGATGTTATCCTCCAATGGAGCGAACTTTATTGAATGACAATTAATTTATAAACTTTTATTAGTAAATAAATATTCTGGTCAATTTGATGTTTGATTTATAATAGGTAAATTAGTGTACTAGTAACTTTTATAAGTAGTAGCTTCTGCCCGCGACTTCGTCCGTGACAAATTTTTGCTCCCGTGACCCTTCCCGTCGCATCGAATTGCCGGCCAGTCTTCGTCCATTTTTCGTTGTTGCTCCGCTCCTTTTGGATCGTAGCGTGATCTTATATAGCCTATAGCCTTCCTCAATAAATAGGCTACCCAAACTGCCGAAAAATGTACAAAAACTGGCAGGCATTTCGAAGCGACGGGAAGGGAAAGAGGGGAGCAAAAGTTTGATGCGGACGAAGTCGCGGGCAGACGCGCGTTCAACCAAACACAAACTCTTCAGCTTTATAATATTAGTATAGATAGAAAACCCACCCGTGTTCCTTCAGTTGGCTATGCCAGGGCCACGGTAACTCTTTCGAACAAATCTCTCAACCCTGGCAGAAAATTATGACCACCTGGTACTTCGAAGGCATAAAACGTTTTCTGGCTGACACTGCTGTTTGATAAGCTCATACCAAATTATGACCACCTGGTACTTCGAAGGCATAAAACCATGGTCGAAGTATATTATTATACCATGCATAAAACGTTTTCTGGCTGACACTGCTGTTTGATAAGCTCATACCAAATTATGACAGGTGGTCATCTTACTCGTACTCGTACGTACGTACCTACGTACTTCGAAGGCAACGTGTTTGTCATACCACGTTTTGTAGTGAGTTGTCTTATCTTTGAGGTTTTATGTAACGTCACACGGGAACGCAGTCGAACGGGATAAAAAGTATCCTATGTCCGTCTCCTGTTTCTTAGCTACCTCCCCAGTTCCCAACCAATTTTCAGCCAAATCGGTTCAGCCGTCCTTGAGTTAAAATAGTGAAACTAACTGTTAGTTACTAACACGACTTTCTATTATATATATATAGATTACGTACATATAATTACCCTCCTCGTCTTCTTCGATCCTGCTGGATGGTCACTCTAGATCAGTATTCTTGAAAATCTTGGATTTTCAGAGGATTGTAGATTCGAAAATAAAATAGGTAAGTAAGTAGGCAAAACATAGCTTAACAAAAACTTTTCATATTTCTTTTCGACGTTTCTCTGTGATAACGATTATACCACAGACTACGGTCTGTGATTTGATCATTGATTTAAGGATTTACCCGTTCCTTGGATCTACCTGACATATCTACCTTGACATACAACGTCAAAAAGACACGACACACTAATAGCAAAAAACCCTTGAAAAAACCTGTAAAAAATTTCGACAACCATGAATCCTTCCGGAGAGTTAAGTCCTCAGACATCAAATAAGTATGCCCAATAACTTGGCTTAAATTGGCTATGAATCTGATGAGACATTATTATCTATCAAATGCTTCCCTGGCCAAGCTTGTGTCCTTCTTGCTGTGGAGCTGGTTGTATTTCCTGACGATTGAAAACGCGCCAGACAAGAGCCCCGAGTGGCGATCGAGGCTTCTGACTCTATTGCACGGTAGTGTAGCCATCGTCGTCGGCTTCACGCAGTGTAAATGGCGAAATTTGACGCCATACTATTTATCGAGTTAGTATCTATATTATACATATCCTAATTCAGTAGATTTAAAACTATCTAACTACATCGAAAACCAATGACATGCAATTTTAGTGTGACTCAGTGACTCCCCGAAACGATAAATTGCCATCAATTGTAATTTTACTAATATTGTCAATCGCTTCAATTTCATCTGATAGACCTTCAGTTTGCGCATCATTGTGTATCAATCACGTAAATATTTACAATTGCGATTGTTCGTTTCGGGAACCCTTTACACGAATCACAACAGTGTTCCTCTAGCTACATGAATCACACGGCTTCACTTTAAAGTAGGTCCTTGACGTCTTCGCCATTAGGTACCTATCCCAGTTTAAGATTGGGCTAGGCTGGTAGCTAATCTTTGAACGAATGACTGATACGTATCAATTTGCTGGAAATGCAATAACAGCATTAGTTGTTGGTGTTATGATGATCACAGGAAAAAGTCTCACAAAGTAGATTGAAATTATTTTTGAACCAAGTCAGAAGTATTTAGAACTTGAATATTCTTCGAAACTTCGTTGCAGGGAGGATATTACCTTGCCAGTACTTGCTTATGATTTGGTCGTGGGGCTACTTCGCCTTCGACCTGCTATGGTGCTTACTGTACTGGACCGATAGCGTCGTGATGCTGTGTCACCATGCAACTGCCCTCTTTGCTATAACTAGATACATGCAGAAAGATCACACGGGGTGCACGTTTGCATGTTCGCTGCTGCTCTTGGAACTGACCAATCCTTTATTGCAAACAAGATGGTTAGTATTTCTTACTTTATATCTAGGTTTTCCATTTTTTAGCTGCGTAGTTCGTATGGAGTTCGATGCGACTGTACCAAGGTCATAACAATATTTAATTAATGTATGGGCTATATTTGCCCATTCATACATTAATTTGAGTAGATCCACTATAAATCTCCGAAGGACATAATAATCTCCCTTTTATAGATAAAAAATGGAGACGAAATCGAGTAAATGAAAAAAAAAAAAAGAATCATCCAAATCGTTGCATATTCATAGATTATGTCTGATACGTTACGAACTTATCATGGAACAAAAATGCAGACGAATGGATGGGCTCCCTTTTTGAAGTGAATTAGAGATAATAACTTAGTAAACTCAAATAACTTAGAAAGTTGATATCATCATTCACCTTCACGTATTACTATGCATAGTCGTTATTTCGGTAGTAGGTAACTGCCTTTCCAACCGACTTAAGAAATTTGTTAAAGAAAGAAAAAAAAAGGATACCTACGGGAAATTATGGGTTTACGTGAGAGAAAAATAAGTTTGGTGTCAAACGAGTCAGTGAATCACTGATAAGAATAATGATTTTTAGACTATCAGGAACTGTAAAAGTTTCGATTAGGTAATCTTACACAATGGTAGGCCTTAATATGCACGTGAAATTACAACTTTTCAGTTTTAATTGGTCCCGTGCGTTAATTTCACTTCCACCATTTGACACATCAGTAATACGTACACAAATTCACGCCCTCTTCCCATGGGGGAAAGCAGAGACAACGGAACGCTTCCTGCTGGTACGATCCTTTTGCCTTGTTTAGGTTCATACATCTGAAGGCCGATTCTCGTAATTAAAAATGTTTAAAATCTAGTCGCAGTCTCGTCTCGGCGAAATGAGACCAACATTTTATTTTCGCTAGGCGCACGGCCGAGGTGTCAAAAGACGCGTCTCCACGCGGGCCAGCTAACTATGGCATTACTGAAATTTTTGCTGAACAAAAAATGTTGAGTTTTGGTCCATTGCCCCTCTGGTCATACACGGTTAAATTATGTGCTTAGGGACCTGATTCAATCCCTAGGTCCGTTAGTTTACCTATTTATACTAATTAATACTGTTCCGGGCTTCCGGCTGTGCGTAACTACCCAAGGGCTACGTTGCCCACAAGGTTTGTTGTGGGCAATCCGTTTTAATTTCACTGTCCGTCCTTCGAATTTAAATGTCGTAAGCTTGCTAGGTATGGTATAGGGCCTGTAATAATAGGGCCAACGGAAACGCTATTTGTTAATTACCTTATTTAGTCCTTGAACTTCTGTACCTACCCACGTTTCCTGCTACGTATCGCTCGCGTTCTAGGTAAATAAAAATACCATTTGCTTTCATGATAGATAATAACCTTGTCCAATATTGCGCGAATAAAACAATATTGTGAATAAAGAAAATAAATAATAAAATAACGTTTATAATTAGCGTTGATAGCTTTTACTTATTTTCTTTAGTGGCATGTCCAAAAGTAAGTAGGTAATTTAAATACTAATACTAGCTTCTGCCCACGACTGCGTCCGCGTCAAATTTCTTGTTCCTCGACCCACCCCGTCGCATTGAATGGCCTAGCGTGATGTTATATTATTATGGTTGTGCGGTGCTTATCTCAAAAAACACCCAACGCTTTTTTTTTAAATTATTTTCTACTTTTAAGTTTGTTTTTTTATGGAAGCGTGTTTTTTTTGTTTTTTAAACTATTATCTTTTTTTTGCATTCTTTTTCTGAATCTCGGAAACGGCTCCAACGATTTTCATGTTTAGTATACAGGGGGTTTCGGGGGCGATAAATCAATCTAGCTAGGATTAATTTTTAGAAAATGTCGTTTTATACGTGTTTTTAATATTCAACTTTATCGATAATCAACTTAAACATAAACTTATGTTTTTTTTGGAAGAATGTAATTTATATTTAAATATAATTTCTAAAAAACACAATTTACCAAAAAATAAATAAATACCGAGCATAGCTCGGGCATCCAGGTACTAAGAACTTAATCGAACTACAGTTCCTTTTTACAAAACTAATAACTTATTTCGGTCCTAAGATGTCAATTTTGTATTTAAAATTTACTAAAGTTGCGTTGACTTAAACGCTTAATTGAATTTTAGAGCATCAAGGGAAGGCAACCCTACATATTTCATATTAATTTCACGCGGTCCTGAGAAAAAGGATTTTGACAGGCAGACGGACGGACGAACGGCCAACGAAGTGATTACATCCTTATGTAATCACTTCGTTCGAACCCTTGTTCCGATTCCCCCTTTGACGTACACTAAAAACGTGCGAAATTTTGAATTTGAGGTCTACCTTGGCGGGTCCCCTTTAAAGGGTGTCATTAAACCGACTCGATCGATAGTATTGATAAATGAACATTATGGGCCGTCTAAGTCTGATTTCGATCGTTGTGGCTATTTAGTATCTATTCACTAGTATTCACCGAAGTCCGAACTGATTTTACAAGCCGCTGTCATCAATGTAATCGATGATAGCGGCATTTCAGGCATCGGTGCGATGTCGATCGAAAATCATGTCGGCGTAAGAAAACTGCTTCTGGATAAAAGCCAATTCAGATATAAGCGAAATGAACAAACCAAAAGCGGATCAATTTCCTTACCAAGCACTACAGCGATATCGTGTACCGTTTCGGTATGGCTACCAAGCACGATAGCGATATCGCATACCCTTTCGGTATCGCTACCGAGCGCAACACCGATATCGCGTACAGTTTCGGTATCGCAATCAAGCACGCTATCGATATTGCTTACTGAGGCGGTATCGATAGCGAGCGCAACAGCGATAATGCATACCGTTTCGGTGTCGCTTCCGAGCGCGATTGCGATATTCCATACCGTTTCGGTATCGCTACCAAGCGGGACAGCGACATCGCGTACCGATGCGGTATCCCTAGCGAGCGCGACAGCGACATGGCGAACCGTTTCAGAATTGCTACCCAGCGCGACAGCGACATCGCGTACCGATGCGGTATCGCTAACGAGCGCGTCAGCGATATCGCTTATACATAATTATATAGGCCCTTATTCATTAGTTAAAATGCTTATGTTGTCTGTGCAGGTTTCTAAAAAAATCTGGATATGGAAAAACAACGCTGTACCTCCTGGTAGAGGTCTTATACCTTGTGATGTTTCTCGCTTTACGCGGAGTATTGGGTACTTATTTGATGTCCTGGATAATCACGACAGATTTTTTTGATTACGAAGAGAAAATGTTATCAGTCATTTTCTATCTTGTGTCACTGGCTTTCGTTTACGATATAGCTAGCTATATACGCTACAAATACAAGAATGAAATTGTAAGTTGGTTTTGACTTTACATGTTATTTTATGATGGTTCTGGGTGCTTACTCTTGATTTAAATTCCGATCGATTGACATTGGAGTTTTGACGTTTCGTATTCTTGAGTTCGACGCTAGCGCAAAATGTATTTAAATTAGGTGTCCATTTTGGAGAACTAAGCGGAATCGGGATCGAGCTTTGTTGTAGTTCCAATGTCCACACTATTGTTTTCAAGAGTACTGAATCACGTGTAGGTATGCAAAATTAACATTGGAAATTGTATTGGCTTTAAAATTGGGTTTAAGAGTAAGCCCCCTGTCGAATATTCCCAGTCGCCCCCGCGGGGATTGCCACCGGAGGCAAATGGGAATAAAAATTCCCAGTCGCTACCGGTGGTGACTGGGAAGTAATTGCCCCCACTTCAGTTTCGCTGTACATTGCTTGCTCCATTGTAGAGACTAAAAGGATGAGGCAACTTAACCTAAACCGGCCTCAAATCTCAAAAAAAAAAAGACAAAGTGTATTGCAATATTTTTTTATTTCGATTTATGATTTCGATATGAATAAAGTTTGTTAAAATTAAACATTTGAACTGGTATTTTGTATCACAGATAATCAGACTCTTAAAGACAGTAATTTAATTAGGAAAGTAATACATAGTTATCATTTCTTAATACTTACATACGTATTATAAACAAGGCTATAAATATTCATATTCTTAGATAACAGACTTTTTTATAAGTGTCAATTATTAATTTACCATTTGTATAACCTTATACAGGGTGATTGGAAGATGGGTGCAAAGCTTTAAGGTGAAGATAGTATAGACAATTTAGAACCATTTAAGCCATGGTTGTCTTAGACGAAGTCTTACCAAATTTTTTTAACCAAATTTTTAAGTTTTTTTTCGGAAATTCTCAAAATTTAATGTAAACTGCATAATTATGGCCAAATTGAATGATAAATGAATGAATTAATTTTTTATTTATTTAATTAAAGTAATGTGTAAGCAACCAAGCAAAACATGTTTTAGGCTTCTGTGTCATTAGACATTTTTTTACAGATATTTAAAGCTCAAAAAAAATAAAAAATTTGTACAATACGTCTTTTAAAACCTATTTTTAAAAAAAACGGAGGGTGCTTTTTTGTTCAAACCTTTTTGAAGACATGCTTGATAATCGCTCTTTCTTTTGAGGTATCATTTATTCGGATATCTTACAAATTATTGAAATTAGGGCCTACAAACCAATTCGAGGGAGATTTTTTTTATTTTAGGCAGACTATTTAAAACACAAAATTTTTGCTTAAAAGAATACTTTATGTGCTCGAAATGATAACATTGTTCAATTCTAAGAATTTTTGGCACATGCAGGAACCAATTGAGGGGAACCCATTGAGGGGATTCTCTAAACAATGGCCACCGAGCGCGGTGCGACGGCATTTCCAGGTAGAACGCCCAATGAATAGCAAAAAGCGATAAGAGTTGGTTTTTACAGCAAAATGGTCTTAGGTACTGAGGCAACAAAGTCGTTTTTCTTTAGTCAGGGTCAGTCGGTCTGTGATGAAGCCGTTACATCTTTTACTTATTAGTCAAACTACTGCCCTTGTGAGTGGACGTTGTCGTGTTGATTCACAATTTACCGTGTTCAGTTGTAGCCCTTTGCGTTCCTGCACGTGTTGTTTGCGTTAGTTTTGAACTTTTTTGTTTCACCGTGTCCAGTCGTAGCCTCGCGCTCCTGCACGTGTTGATTTTTGACTTCATTGTGTTGAGTTGACATTTAGTGCGCTCCTACGCCGTTTTTCTTAATTGTTAAGTGACTATGGCTACTTTTTCCAATCAAGAATATGCGGATATCGTATTTATGTACGGTAGAGCAGACGGCAATGGATCTTTGGCGCGACGGATGTATCAAGAGCGCTATCCGAATCGCAAGATACCGAATGTCCGAGTGTACAACACGTTTCGTCGTCTTGCCCAAAATGGGTTTCACCGCGTGGAACCTGGAGTCAACCCGGGCAGACACGAAACTGCCGTCGACGAAGACATTTTAGCAGCATTTCAAGCGGATCCTACTACCAGTACTAGAGCAGTAGCTCGAAATTTAAACATTTCTCAATGGAAGGTGTGGCATACAATGCACCAAAATGATAAGTATCCGTTCAATGGCAGGAGTGTGCAAGGTCTAGTAGAGCAAGATCCTCAAAGAAGAATTCAGTTCTGCCGTTTCCTCCTCAACAGAGACATCGAAGATGCGTGGTTTCTGAAATCAATCTTGTGGACGGATGACAGTAAATTTTCAAGGGAAGGTATTACAAACTTTCACAACATCCATGAATGGGCCGACGCAGACAACAATCCACATTTTAAGAAGCAGGTGTCATTTCAGATCGGCAGGGATGGACCCATCCCTTGGCCCGCTCGCTTCCCAGATCTGACCCCGTTGGACTTTTTCGTGTGGGGCCGGGCCAAGGAACTGGTGTATAACAACATAGAAATAAACACTAGAGAAGAATTGATACAAAGAATAAATTTAGCGTTTGAGACAATGAAGCAGGAGATGATGTTGAAAATAACGACTACAGAAGTTAGAAGACGGGGCCGTGCTTGTATTAGGAATCACGGCCGTCATTTTGAACATGAAAAATAAATAATTTTAATTCAAATGTTGTTTTAAATAGTCTGCCTAAAATAAAAAATTTCTCCCTCAAATTGGTTTGTAGGCCCTAATTTCAATAATTTGTAAGATATCCGCATAAATGATACCTCAAAAGAAAGAGCGATTATCAAGCATGTCTTCAAAATGGTTTGAACAAAAAAGCACCCTCCGTCTTTTTTTTTAAGGTTTAAAAAAATTTTTCTGAGCTTTAAATGTCTGTTACAAAAATGTCTAATGATACAGAAGCCTAAAACATGTTTTGCTTGATTGCTTACACATTACTTTAATTAAATAAATAAATAATGAATTCATTTATCATTCAATTTGGCCATAATTATGCAGTTTACATTAAATTTTGAGAATTTCCGAAAAAAACTTAAAAATTTGGTTAAAAAAATTTGGTAAGACTTCGTCTAAGACAACCATGGCTTAAATGGTTCTAAATTGTCTGTACTATCTTCGCCATAAAGCTTTGCACCCATCTTCCAATCACCCTGTATTATAACACCCACATATATATACTTCTGGAATTCTTAATATTTAAAATTAGTCATAAATTTCAATCACAGATAATTCGAGCATTAACAATAATACAATAATTTTCTTAAAGTTTTAGGCTAAATATAAAAATTAATGATAGAAATATTCTAGTGCCTACACCATTAAAACACACATAAAATCAGACTTTTATTCCGTTACGTTACTATCATCGATTATTCGCTTAATCGTTCTGTGATACAAAATACCAGTTCAAATGTTTAATTTTAACAACGTTTATTCATATTGAAATCAAAATAAAAAAATATTGCAATGCACTTTGTCTTTTTTTTGAGATTTGAGGCCGGTTTAGGTTATGTTGCCTCATACTTTTAGGCTGACCCCACATTAGGCGTGCGCGATCCTCGGGCGCGAGCGCCGCGCGCGCGTCGCGAGCGCGTCGCGAGCGCGCCGCGAGAGCGTCGCGTTTAGCTGCCCTGCTGCGCGCTCGCGGCGCGCTCGCGGCGATCTCGCGGCGCGCACGCGGCGCTCGAGTCGCGTTCTTACCCCTTCGCCCGCTACAATACTCAATACTTTATTGCATTCCACAATGCTTAGGTGGTAAAACATTTTATTTAGAAACAGTTGTGGACCCTGTCGGGCACAGCAAAGGAAAATACAGTACGTAGAGAGGAGGACCTATTGATTATCTTATAATGTAACTTATTCTAAAATAGTAATTAAAAATAGATGAAATACACGCTTTAGACTTTTCTAAACTAATTTCAGGGATTTATCATTTAAAATTTCGTTGTCGCTATAATAACATTTGCTTAACAGCAGCTTTTTTAATTTATCAGTAAATAGATGGCTTTTTTTCTCTGTCCTTATGGATTCTGGTAACTTGTTGTATATTGCTACTGTTTCGGTCAGTCACATGGTGGGCAGTGTTGTGTTGACACACGTTAAAAATAGAGTCACGAGTGAAATTAATATCGAAAGCTTTATCCTAGAAATACAGAATCGTTCTGCGATATGGGACATGACTACAAAGGAGTATAGTGATCGTATTGCAAAAAAAAGGTGTGGGAAGAAATCAGCACTTTATTTATAAAAGACTAGCTTCTGCCCGCGACTTCTTCTGCGTAAATGTCGTTTATCGCGGACGCAGACAAAGTCACGGAATAAAAAGTAGCCTATGTCCTTTTTCAGGCTCTAAACTATCTGAGTACCAAATTTCATTTAAATCGGTTCAGTAGTTTTAGCAGGAAAGCGAGACAGGCAGACAGACAGAGTTACTTTGCATTTATAATATTAGTGTGGATAGTGTGGATTTTGAAACGAAAATTGTCCAAATTGTGACTGACTTAGCTGTAGGGGGTTAAACGACAAGGCGAGCGCCGCGTGCGCGCCGCGAGCGCGCCGCGAGTGCGCCGCGAGCGCGCCGCAGGGCAGCTAAACGCGACGCTCTCGCGGCGCGCTCGCGACGCGCGCGCGGCGCTCGCGCCCGAGGATCGCGCACGCCTAATGTGGGGGAGGCCTTAGTCTCTACAATGGAGAAAGCAATGTAGGTACAGCGAAACTGAAGTGGGGGCAATTACTTCCCAGTCACCACCGGTGTCGACTGGGATTTTTTATTCCCGTTTGCCTCCGGTGGCAATCCCCGCGGGGGCGACTGGGAATATTCGCCCGGAGTCAGCCGGATTGCTTAAAATTGATGTTTCGTAGTGCCATCTGATAAATTGACCTTTCTCTATTTGTCACATTTCTAACAATAATGAATTGTGTTTTCTTTTTACAGAGTGAATTCCAGAGGGATTTCTTCTATGCAACACATATTACAAGTGGTTCTGATGGAATGAGTACACAGACTGAAATTATAGACACAGAACAAATACAACAACATCTAGAACAACACTCACAACTACAACAACAACTAATAGAACACCAACTACGACAACACTCACAACTACAGCAACACTCAGAAATACAACAAAACACACAACTGCAACGACACTCACAACTACTACAACAACTTCAACAACAAGTACAACACCAACTGCAACTTCAACAACAAGAACAACCTTCTAGATATTATTGTAATTTAGTTTAATTGACAATTAACTAACAAGTGTTTAAATGTTGTTTGTCATTAAACCATAATCATTATCTGTCTAGCCTATTCCTAACTTATAAACTTAAATGTTAAGTTAAATCATTAGGCACTGCCGCAGACAGCAATTCTGACTGCCAGATTAATGAAATTATTCAAATGATTGAAAGACACTGTGCAATAAAAATAGATGTTGGTGCAACTGGGTTGATAGTTGTGTTACTAAATTTGCTACATATGTGCAGCGTCTTATCCTCCTTCTGTCTGGGACAGTCTGGTATAAAGCTGTGAGTGCAAATTTTACTATCTAATAAGAAATCCAAAAATAAAAAACTCAAAAAAATAATGAACTATTTATATTTACATCAATTAATCATTCGTTATAAACCATACCATTATGTTTTTGCATGAATAGATTTTAGTTACAACAGCAAATAGAACAAAAGTTAATATAGCATTTCACTATACTGTTTTATTTTACAATAAAAATATTATGTGTTTAAAATAATATAAATGTTTAAGTTATAAACAGCAACCAAGTATAATAAACTCAAAGAAACATTGTATTTATTTATTTTTGACACCTTTCACTTTTATAATATGGAATGTGAAATTGTATTTGGAAGCTCTTGTACTGTGAGAAAATTGTGTCATTCGTTATTTACATAAGACTAAAACATAACTGGCAAAATGTGGGTGTTTAATAAGGGCACTTCTGTCTAACCCTTTGCAGGGGTAATTGTGTTGTTATATGCTATAAAGTCTTTCAGATACAAATATGGCGTACCATCCTTCTATTTCAATTTTCTAGCAAAATTACGAGTTTAGACTGAGTATGTACAATGTTTCTCCACAAAATCAGACCGTTATCTGTGGTAGCCAGATTTCTTATGATTTCTCCTCTCTCTCCAATTTCCTGGATGTTTATTTCTATTGTCTTTGTTCCTATTATAGTTGTCATTGTGTACATCCCTGGGTCTGTAGTCATCTCTGTGGCCCTTGTCTTTGGGCCTATAGGGGTGATGCCGATGAGACCAGTTACCCTGTAAGCTAGCCATGACCAATCTGTCATTAGGATCAAGTGGTTGGCGAATCAAACTGACGGACTTGAAGTCCTCGTCTTTCAAATCCTCAGTCATTTCAACAAACTGTTTGGCAATGTTTGTTTGTTGAGGGAACTCTATAGGTGGTTCTAGTCCGTAGCATCTGATTGGCGGCGGTAGAGTTACCATTCGTCCACGGCTTTGCAAAGATAATGTTCTATGGAATAAGGAGGTACCACGAAATAAGTTTAACGCGTAAGGCACCGAAACTTCGTCACAGTACGTGATAAAAGCAAAGTTCTTTTGCCGTCCATCGCGATCCCTGGGTATCCTGACTTTCTCCAATGGTCCTGCCTGTAAAAATGATTTTGATATAATACATTTTACATTGATTGGCAAATTCGGAAAGCGTTATAGTGCGCTGACAACACAAATACACAAACCTGTAAAAACAGTTCGTAAAGTAGTTCCTCAGAAACTTGTTCAGGTAAATTACCGCACCAAACCGTTTTATTATCGTCTTCAACCATGATGCTTTATCCTAAATCTTAAATGGAAAATGAAAATATTTACAAATAAAGAAATTTCTAGCAATCTGTTCAGTTCACAGAATCAAGAAGTGACAACTGTCAAATTTTGACAAAGCTTCAAGTGCAAGGCATGGAATTAGTATTAACTTGTAAAGTTAAAACTATAAATAAATTAGAGCAAGAAAAAATAGTAGATTGTGTCAGCTTTATGCGAATCTACATAATTGGCAATTGTAGCCAAATACACGCTGATATTTTAATTATTGCTTTCCCGCAGCGAAATTTTGTCTTTGATTCTCAATAACGGGTACCATACCTAAAAGTATTTTTCGCCTATATTACCATACTAGCTTTTGCCAGCGGTGTCGCCCTCGTAATATGCATAAAAACCTTCCTTTTGAATCACTTTATCTGTTAATGAAGCATTTAAATCCGTTGCATAGTATAAAAGATCTAGGCGTATAAACAGCGGGAGTGACTTAGATTTATATTACGTAAAGATAAAGAAAAGATTTATAATTATAACAGCAGCAGATGGTTTAGTAGTTGACGTTACGAAAGACACAAGATTCAATGCTATTTTGATAGCTTCTTGTACTTGACTAGGCCCAAGGAACTTAAGAGTCGGTTCACATCTGACGGAAGATGCGTCGAGCGTATCATCGGTCGCGTCCATTCGGTCAAATAGTGTGTTTTCATATCTGACGGAAGATGCGTCGGGTGTATTTTTGCATTTCCGTGATAAATCGTTCTGTATCAAATATTTTCAATGCAAGAAAACTTCAAACGGTCAGTACACAAACGATTTCCGCTGATGTTACGCCTAGCCTGAATGCATCATACAATACACGCGTGGCGCGACGGTGCCGCTCTTTACGTCGGCCGACAATGCGTTAACGGAAACGGAACAGACGCTGTACGCTCGACGCACTAACGCATCATCGGTTAAGTGTGAAAGGTTGAATGTTTTCTCATATAATTGTCTGTTCTGGCGTTACGCGGCCGATGATAGGTACGCGACGCATCTTCCGTCAGATGTGAACCGACCCTTAATCCAAAGTTCCTTGACTAGGCCTAGGGCCTCGATTCTCTGTCTACGGCCTAGGGCATTATGACTTTGACAAATAATTTGACATCTGACTGAACTGACAGAATTCACACAGATCACACTAGACATGAGACATACCTGTACCTGCCAATCTCCATACCCGGCCGGTTATTAATGAGTACTAAATATTATATGAAAAATAACATTAATTTTATTTAAACTGACTAACTAGAGTAGCTGCGTAGTTAAAAATCACTTTATTACACACAATATATTTTAAGGAACTCTTTGATATGATAAAAATGAAATTCGTAATATTTTTTATGCAATAACATTATTACGCAATTATATTCCTTAAGAACGTAGACATATGTATTTTTTTACACGTGAATTAGATCGTCCGAACGTTCTTAAAGCACGAATGACGCTTCGGGTTCGTCCGTAAGCAGTCGGGTAGCTTCGGGAGGTTTCGGCGGACCGATGCTGCACGAACTGGCTGATACCTTGTGGTAGCGGCTAGCGGTCCGTTTCATACTAGCCCATACGTATGACGTCATACCTTCAAGGTATTTACCCAGTATTCCGGTCTGTACCCGGGCTCCGTACTGGGAAGCACATACTTGGTATATATACCTGTACCAGTATATACGACTCACCTCTATCACACTGACAGAATTTGTGAGATATTAGGATATTTGGCTAGCTGAAGCTTGGTCATTACGTCAAATCTTTAATTGCGAGTACCTTTATCGATCTTTATCCCTACGCGTAATTACGATTGCTTTATTAATATTCCCGAAAATGTGTGGATCTGTATGTATCAAGAGTGACTGTAATTAGTGGCGTACATTTAATTTCTAGTTACTACGTAAACGTTTTGGACTGCTTTAAGGTTAAACTCCGAGCGGCAAAATGGAAGACTCCACTAAGTACCAGCAGATGCAAGATGAAATGTCCAGGTTAGCAATGCAATTTACATGAAACAATAGAACCCACTCCATTTAGCGACCTTACATTTCCCATAGGACAGTACATTCTTCATTCCCATGTCAGTAATAATTAAAGGGAAGCCCAACAGCAGTATTTTCCATTGTGCCAATAATAAATTTACTGAAACCACATCATCTGCACTGCTACTTGTCAAACCTCAGATTTAGCAATGCATATTTACAGGTTGTAATAAGGATGCTAAAAAGAATGATACAAAAATAGTCAAAACATTCCCATGAAGTCTACTTTTATGTCTTCTATCATGTCTTCTATCGTACCTACTATAGTGCACAAGATTCTAACTTGTGCCAATGAATAATTTCTAACAAATTTATTTTGATTACAAGGTTCGAAGCAGAGATCTCTGGCGGTGACGGTGGAGTCAGCGTGGTGTCACGGGCCGTGATCGGCGCGGCCACGTTCGGAGCCGTACAGCAGCAGCTGGAGCGCGCCGCCGCGCCCATGATGCCTACCTATGATATGTCCATGATGTACCCCTTAACACCGCCCCCACCACCACCATCCTCTATCATGGTGCCCTCACAGGTGATATGTTGTTTCAATACATGACATATACATAGCTAAATGAGTGTATTACAGTGGCATACTTATATGTATACACAGCCTGCACGCGTAGCATGACCACCATAGAAATGGGTTTTGTCGACAGAAGAATAGACAAAATTACAGATTGTAGAAAGATTAAAGACAGAATTAAAGATTGTAGAAAGATTTGTACTGTTTTACGCTGGTATAGCATAACAATTCTATCTCTATTCTACCAAGAATAGATAAAGTTTTTTCTATGGTGGTCATGCTACGCATACTGTTTACTAAGTTGCTGGCAAACTAATTAATATCATTATCATGGCTTGAGCTGTTCTCATATGGGGTAACAGGGACATATATGCACAACCTGATACCATGGATTCATTACCTGATTCAGACACCTCTGCATAAAAGAAATGCTAGAAAAAAAGAACAATAAGGAAAATCCTATTAACTGATCTGGACCCGACCCTTGACGTGCTGAAAATACCATTAAGTTATACACACTTACTCACCTGAAAGAAAGGAAAGGAGTGAAGTGAGACTCACTTCTCAGACTGTAAACTCCTGGAGGACCTCATCAGATCAATACTGGTTCGAAGCCCAGAGCATAGTAACAGAAGACAAGATAAAGTGGGCTATCAATACCTTTCAACCCTATAAGTCTGTAGGGCTAGATGGTACCTTCCCAGCCCTACTACAATGGAGGGCCCACCTGACACAATGCCAGGTAGAAATCTACCGGAACTGCTTAGCACTCTAATAGCATCTTCATAGCATGGCGCCAGATGAAAGTAATTTTCATATCCAAACCAGGCATAAATGACTATACATAACCCAAGGTCTATAAGCTCATAAACCTCACATCCTTCCTACTGGAAATCCTCAGGAGAGTCCGTGATAGACATATCTTAGACAGACCTCCAGGTAACACTACAAACAATAGCATGTTTATTCCACAGGTAGATAAACAGAATCCACTCTACATAGCAATGTATCCAAAATTTATAGCGGGTCATAAATGCTCAGCACCTGCTAGACAATGACAGAAGTTACTTCACATATAACCATACTAGCTTTTGCCAGCGGCTTCGCCCGCGTGGAGGTCAGAAAATATCCCGCGGGAACGTACTACCGGGATAAAAAGTAGCCTATGTGTTAATCCAGGTTATAAACTAACTGTGTTCCAAATTTCATCCAAATTCGTTCAGTAGTTTTTGCGTGAAAGAGTAACAAACATCCACACATCCATACATACAAACTTTCTCATTTATAATATTAGTAGGATTAATAAATAGCACCCTTGAAAATACTCTATGCAAACTCCTATGCTCCAGGCCTTGAAAATAGTAGAAGTGCAATAAACACCAACTATCAGTAAATTCTATAAAAACCGAACTGATTAAAAAGACGAAACTCACTACACTAGAACTACCACAATTGTTTGGTACTACCCTAAGCCTATCAACTGAAACCAAATAACTGGGCAACTTTTTGAAGTAACAGCTGAATTGGGCAAAGCATAGCAACTCTACTCTATTTATTATAGTATTAAAAAAAATAGGCTCATAGAAGCAGGAGTGTGAAACATCGTCAATTTCACATACAACATAAACCGGCAAAATTAAATATATCCGGCTGTAATAGTTTAGTGATATTAATCAGGGATGTTAGGGAGCTCCGTAACCGTAACCGAAACTATCGGATATCCGATATAAAAAATTATCCGTAACCGTAACCAAATCCGAAATAAAAGTTTCGGATAATATCGGATTTATTATTACATTTTTATTTGAGGTAGATTAGATAACACTCAATATAGTATAATTATAATCATTTTTGTTTTAAACTGCTGTAATAATTACTCACAGACTGATAGTAATTCCTACAAAAATGGTGACATACAACATTATTTTTAGTATATGCGAAACCTGAATATAGTTTGTTCAGAATCAGTAACTGAATCGATTCCAATAATTTTTACACCATGTTATATTTTGTCCCAAAAATATTTAATTACGCTTAAAAGTTAGTATCCGCAATCATCTGTTTGCACACGGGTCACGAGTTCACGACAGGTCATAGCGCGGGCTAGGCGGCGTGTACGCACTGCTGCGGGGCGGCGACGGCGCTCCCCTCAGTCGCCCGAATGCCATCGATCGATGCATACGTATCGCGAGCGCGCGACTGCCGTGAGCCCTGGCTAAAGTGTTTTGTTTAGATTTTAAAATTATCATGTCTCTCTCGTACTCAAACGTCCGTACACTCGCTGTTTGTGGTGGTGTGGCAGTGCGTCAGTGCTTATGAGAAAGACGGGCCCTTTTTTAACAGTTGCTTCAGTTTGTTTGAGTGAATAGTGATTACGCCAATTATTGTAGATAGTGATGATTAACATTTTTAAACACGCAAAAATAGTCAAGGGTACAAATTTATTATTTGTTTACAGCCTGCTGTGGTTCAGTAATGCGATGTTTAACAATTTTCATCCATTTTGAACTTTAAGTTGTTGACATAAGGTGCAACAAATGGCATTGATTACATTTTACCACTTACTACTGCATTTACGAATAAATTACATAATAATATCTACCTACACTTGACCATTACGACAGTCCAAAGCCTGCAAGCGTGATGGAAAATGTTTATCACCAACTAATACATAAACAATCACTGTGGCAAATTATTATCAATGAGTGAGAGTGAGACCGCGCGCGCGGCTGGCGTGGTGCCCTCCGGTAGGCTGCATATGTTTTTGCGAGGACAATCAGGTACCGTAACAAGCTTATAACTTTGTGATTATTAATGATACAGTTTTGAATTTTTTTTCATAGATTCTTTACATAAAAATACTAGACCCGTGTTTCGGGTTTCGCATAAACAAAAACTAATGTTGTATAAATAAAACCATTTTATTAGCTATTTGTTTTTTGCTTTTGAAATTCCTTAAAAGTTAATAATATCCGTAACCGAAATTATCCGAAACTAACGGATAATCCGAAATAATTTCATATCCTTATCCGTATCCGTATCCGGTTTAATAATCATTTCTAAATCCGTAACCAATCCGTATCCGTGGCTTGCGTGGCAAATGCAGGGCTTTTTTTTTTTTTTTTTTTTTTCAGGATGGGAAATCATCAAGTGACTTCTCCCGCTCTGGGCGGAGCGGGAGGGCGTGTCAGACTTTTACTGACTAAAACCCACCCGTGTTCCATCAGTTGCCCATGTGCCAGGGTCACGGTATCTCTTTCGAACAATCACGCGACCCCGGCAGGCATCGGTCCTAGTAGACCCCTACACTGCTGCTGACATCTCTTTGAGGCGCGCGTGGAACACTGCGCGCCGTCGACCCGAGCTTGGTCCTTACCGGGCGGCGAGCTACCCATTGCTCGCCACCCGCAAGCTCGCGCCTACGGTGGCCGGGAGTCCGCTATTGACTCCCGACGCCCGGGGCGTCTCCTCCTGCGGCGGCTGGGGACGTGAGGGCGCAGAGACTGCCACTCCCTCACGCGCCCCGCCTCCTCCTTCGCGAGCATTACTGCTTCGCAGAAGGAGGTGGCAAATGCAGGGCTTGCGTGGTGGCTGAGGAAACCGTGGCGCATGTACATGCGTCTTTGAACGCACAGGCATCTCCCAGATTAGGACAGAATACCACGGTGCACCCAAGTCTTATACTGATGTTGTTTGTTAACCACCAGGCAGGACCAGGAGATATAATCAACTTCTGGAGGGAGGTGGATTGTTTGAAATAACTAACGATGACCGTCACGGCCCAAATACAATGAGAACTAAGGACTAATGACCACACCTGGAGGACTAAGTGCAGAAACCAAACCCTTAACACAGAACTGGTTTATTTTGCAATTTATTATGAAACAGCAAACAAATAAACTACGCTAGGGTGGGTAACTAAAATCATGTGCTGAATTCATGGTTTCAGTTTGCACATCAATGGCCCTGTCATTCTGTGAACTTTGTGCTGATCATTTTAGCTTTAATTTTAGAGAAGATTAATTATCAAATCAAGCTAACTGCTTTGTCTAATGGTTGTTAATGGTTGTAAATATGCAATTTGCATTAAACTTATGGATTTACTTATTACATTTGATGCCTTTTAACAATTTTTTATGATTATGACATTTCTGGCTGACGTTTAATTTACTTTGAACATACATTTCATCTGAAATTTTTTACAGTGGGATAATGCAGCAGAACCATGATAACCTGAGCCTGTTTGGTGGCGCCATTTATTTTAAAAATAATAGTCTCAATGCAAACTAATAACACTAACCGTCACCACCAGGTCAGGATACGTCCAAGTACTACAGAGGGCGGGTTCCCGCCCGCCCTAACGTTCCTCCGCCCCGGCCTGCCAGGGCCTCAACTGATACCACCCCCTCCGCCCAAGCCACAGCCTGTGGTGCTATCAGCAGCACCCAAACTCTACAAGCAACCTAAAGAGGACGAAGAGAAGAAAGAGAAAGAAAGTCGTAAGAGGGTAAGACAGTTTTTTATTTAGCATTGTGAAGAGACAGGTTTCATCAAATTTCGACTGAATACCTTTTTTTTTCTTCCCTCTCTTTTCATTAGCAATCAGTCATCCAACTGTGAAGCGATGTGGAATAAGTATGGCTTTGCAGAAGTTCTTCATTATGAATCCTGTAGCATAAGACTTGTGAAACATTCATACATATAGCCAAACTTTTTTAGATTGAGCAAACAGTTCCAATTTAAAAGAAGTACAGAGCCCATTGCAGAGAATGATAGTTAATGTGAATGAGGGCTCATTAAAATTAACAACCATGCAAGTATTGTATTTTCACTACGATCTTCAATCAGCAAAATTGTAGTAGTGTTAATTTGACACATTATTTTGAAACCACAAATAGCTCTTCTGTAGGCCTCAAACTTCTTTTTTCTCCTTTATCTGCAATCGGCTTATCTAGCTATAATCAGATGTGATCTTGGTAGGTTAAATATTATATTTTTGACAATGTGACTCCATTGAGCTGACATCAAACCAACACAAAGCATGAAGAGAGCTATTCTCAGTCTCTCTGATCCAGGTCCTCAAACTTAATACAATAATTTCAATGTGATTGTCTAAATTGCGAAGATTCGTGGTTTGAGTAAAGTACTAATATTCTAGAAGCGCACCCCTCCGCCGCCCCCGCCTCGTCCGGAGCCAGTGGTGGAGCCGGCGCCCGTTGTGCCGCCCCCTCCCGCCATCACCGTGCCCGACACCGTCGCCAAGCCCAAGAAGGAGAAGAAGAACAGGAAGGTATGGTGCTTCACAAAACTAGACTATTCAATTTAACCTTACTTACTATCTAAAGACCATATCGCAAATTCCCGTATTTTTAAGAGCATTCGCATTCTAATCTCAATCTTCGTTCAAAAGATATACGTACCTTATAATACTAGCTGACCCGACAAACTTTGTTTTGCCGGGTGAAAAAGAGTGAAAATTTAGAGTTGTATGTATTTTTCAATGCCAAATCATCTATACTATAATAATAATATTATAAAGCTGAAGAGTTTGTTTGTTTGTTTGTTTGTTTGTTTGATTGAACGCGCTGATCTCAGGAACTACTGGTTCGAATTGAAAAATTCTTTTTGTGTTGGGTAGCCTATTGATCGAGGGAGGCTATAGGCTATATAACATCACGCTACAACTAAGAGGAGCGGAGCAGTAATGAAAAATGTTGCAAAAACGGGGAAAATTTATTCCTTTTGAGAGTTTCCGTTGCGTGCGCTGCGTAAACGGTTAAAGTAACTCAAAAATCATGTATGACGGAATTGTTACTTTGAAAAAGTTCTAAAAAAAAGTCCGCGAGAGCATATGTCTATATTTAAAGGTTGACTCACTATAACTCAAAAGGAGCGAGCAGCAACACTAGCAGGCAAATCGATGCGACGGGAATGGTCAGGGGAGCAAAAATTTGACGCGGACGAAGTCGCGGGCAGAAGCTAGTAATAAAATAAAAATAGAAAAAATGGACAAAAAATAAAAAAACTATTTTGGGTTGGGTCACCCTTATCATTTAGGGGTATGAAAAATAGATGTTAGCCGATTCTCAGACCTACCTGATATGCACACAAAATTTCATAAAAATCGGTCCAGCCGTTTCGGAGGAGTTTGGTAACAAACACTGCAACATGAGAATTTTATATATTAGATATATAAATTCATTTTTCATAACATATACATTTTACTTTTTGAAAGTGTTTATTCATTTTAATTATTCCAAGGAAATACCTAATTTAGCACGTGAACCAACTATTCTAGCCAAAACTGCCAGGAGCTCGGTGCGCTCTTATTTTGTCAAAAATACCTTAATTTTTAGGGTTCCGTTGCCAAATGGCAAAAAACGGAACCCTTATAGATTCGTCATGTCTGTCTGTCTGTCTGTCGGTCTGTCTGTCTGTCTGTCTGTCTGTCTGTCTGTCTGTCCGTGTATGTCACAGCCACTTTTCTCCGAAACTATAAGAGATATGTTGTTGAAACTTGGTAAGTAGATGTATTCTGTATACCGCATTAAGATTTTTACACAACAATAGAAAAAAAACAATAAATTTTGGGGTTCCCCATACATAGAACTGAAACTCAAAAAAAAAATTTTCATCAAACCCATTCATAGATACCCTTATCTATGAATAGGTCTTCAAAAATGGTATTGAGGTTTCTAACATCATTTCTTTCTAAACTGAATAGTTTGCGCGAGAGACACTTCCAAAGTGGTAAAATGTGTGTCCCCCCCCCCGTAACTTCTAAAGTAAGAGAATGATAAAACTAAAAAAAATATATGATGTACATAACCATGGAAACTTCCAACGAAAATTGGTTTGAACGAAATCCAGTAAGTAGTTTTTTTTTAATACGTCATAAATCGTAAATCGCAATTTACCTTCCATTCAATCAACTCAAATATATAAAAAAAAAAATTAATTTCAAAAAACATAAACCTTACGCATAAACCGAGGATACCTACAGGTTTGTACGGAACCCTCGGTGCGCGAGTCCGACTCGCACTTGGCCGGTTTTGTTTTTATGAGTACATTTTTCACAAACTTATGATACTGCTTGTTGTAGAGATGAGATTTTGAATATATTATGAACGGCAATTGGCGTTATGGACTGTGTATAAAATCTTATTCAAGCATTACTTAAAGCTGTTTTAAAGCCATTTGATTGATTGAAACTACATAGTTTTAGGCAATGATTGAATCAGGCTCTGCATTGCTTATGACATTGATTTTTATAATGTTCACTAGCAAACCCGGCGAACTCCGTTTCGCCACCAGATGGCTTCGTTTTATGTAACATTTCGTTTGGTGATTAAAAGAAGAAGAATTTTTTTTTTGTTTTATATTTGAATAGGAAAATTTTTGTTTCATTTCACAACAGTAATGAATTCATTTCGATTACAAAAATGAAGTGTTATTTAGTTGAACTTCTCTAAGTAAATGAAAGTGAATCCTGAAGTAAATACTGAATCGAAGCGTTATACGTGTCCGCAAATTATCCGTTTCATTGAAGTGCTCTTTGGTAAACCACATTTTTTGTTTTTTGGTCTGACGTTAACACAAACAAAGCGGATGGTTTCCCAACTCGTGAACACGCAACGTATAACTGCCCATGTGAAAAACAATGATTTTCTAAATTTATCCCGCAAACACTAAGCGATTGGCCTTGTGACTTGTTAATTGTCATTGCGAACGCAAGACGAACTGGAAATGGGAGAATCGTCAGACGTCCAATATTCTGAACATCACCATCTGAATGAATAGCATCACGCAAGTGTATATGTATAGTCCTCAGATCGTAGCTTTGCCTGATTGAATCGGATGAACGCTAAACGTTCGGTCTCGACTTTGACATACATGTCGACAGCGAATTGCTGGAATAGCCGACGGCACTTCAGAATGACATTCTCTTCATGTGTACGAATCATCATACGATACGCATAGTAATTCATTGTGCTTAGATTTGTATTCGTTGATACGCCTGAAAATGCAAAATTAAATGTATTGTTAATAGAAACCAATAATAGCAATAATAGCAATAATTAGTGTGTGAATATTGTACCTGTAATTGGATCGACCATCTTCAACGTGCTGTCGTATCCGTCTTGCCCTTGCCCATAAATGATTGGATATTGTAACGCATCGTACAAACGATGTGTCTCGTTTACACGATGCATGATATTGCTTCTTCGCTGAACGACAATGTCTCGCGATTTAGTTGTATCGCCAACAATAATTGCAGCAACATCATTAACGGTGGGTGCATTGAATCTTCGCACATGTTCACCTGTTGGGGTACAATCCGCTCTTATGACAAATTTGTGCGTATCCGATGGCATTCGTTCCAATGCTGTTTTGAACATATTAACCACAGCATTATTAGCGTGAAACAATGCTTGCAACTGTTCAATAATTCGTCTCTTTAACTGTTGTGTTCCCTGTATATTGCACCGCACATTCAGCTGATCCACCATCGACGAAATGAAATATATTTGCAGAAATTGATGCAGTTCATCTGGTGTTGGCACCATTGAACCATGCAAATTATATATTTGTTCTTGTATCTGTAATTGCAAACAATCATTTGTTGAAGAATACGGTGTAACTTCTGATCGTGTGATGGTGTAGTGTGTGGTGTATATGTAGTTGTTATGTGTTGCAATTCATTGTGTTGGTGTGAGTGATTGGTTATGTGTGTTGTATTTTTTACCTTGCAAGTCGGCATGAAGCCGCCTTCTCGAATGATATTAGCTCCAAAGGAAGTCATGCGAAAGCAGTTATTGTATTCAAGGATGTGTTGAAGAAAATGGCTGGAATCGGGATCACTTCCATCGAACAATGGTTTCAGTGGCTGTGGTGGTGTAAATAATGGATCCAGTTTGACTTTTCCACTTGCGCAGCACAATCCAGCCGTTTCTCTTTTGAACTTTAACGCATTGCAATATCGGCATATAGTCGTCATAGGTCCAATATCTAAATTTTCATCATCACTGTAGTTCGCAGTGGGATCATATTGGAATGCCAAGCGATTGTATGATGCCAATGATCTTCGTGTGCTCACGCGTTGTCTCAATCGGGCATTTTCTCTTATTATATTTTGTCTTTCTTCGCTAAAGTTCTGTGAATACACTTGTTGCTGGCTTGCATGTCTTGTGCAGTGGCCGATGTTCGCACGTCGTCCTCTAGGCATTTTGGACTATGGACAGAGTGGTGAATTTAACCTCAAATGCACGATCCACATAATTTACACAGTTCAACTTACCACATTAAAGACAAATGCCTGCTGTTGAAATTGAATAAAAATTTGCACAATACACGTGATTGATTTGATGGTTTCCAATTGAAATGTTAGGAAACGGATAACTTATTTTCTTTACTTTTTTTTCACAATTTCACAGTGAACACAATACCGGTTTGTCACATGAAATTAACTGACAGCAGAGAACAATGAGTAGCTGTCCAACAATGTATCACGCACCGGCGCCATCTACTTAAAATATTGGTTTGTAGTACATGCTATGTATCAGAGATGGCGCTGTATGTGAAAAAAGATTTTCCCGCTTTTCTGTTGAAATTTTTCCTGAATTTTCTTTTTTTTTCTGCTATAAACCTCACGGAGCCCGAGACCTTTCCAACGAATGCAAAACCGTGGAAATCGGTTCGTGCGTTCTGGAGTTATAGCGTCAGGAAGGAAAACCCGACTTATTTTTATATAGTAGATTAGTTTTGAGCAATTTATAATTTGTTATGTTACATGTGAATACTTTTCCCCTATTTGGAAGGCTTGGCATATTAGCCCCCTTTGAAACCTTATCATGTATATTGTGTTTGGCAGGTTGTTAGGACAGCTGGAGGTCAGGTTTGGGAGGATGTGACACTATTGGACTGGACCGATGATGACTTCCGCATGTTCTGTGGAGATCTCGGAAATGACGTCACTGATGAACTGCTTGTGAGTATTTACAGTTAGTGGCCCTTCACACGGTGCTTAGCCATGAAAATTGCCGGCAATATTGCCAAAGTTGCCAAAACTGCCGGGAATGTTTCCAAACTTGCCGGCAACATTGGGCAAGAAACGTATAAATAGAAAACAACTTTTACTATTATAATTGATTAGTAGAATAAAATTGCGGTATGCAGGATGGTAGTTGTTATGCTTATCTATAATATCCAACCTAAAATTTTCGTTTTTACATTTATTTACTTACTGATAAACTAAAGAAAAGAAATAAGCTATCCATGATTGTTCATTGGTGATGAAACCATAACTATTTTAGAGATATCGTCTTCGATCAAAAATGTACTAGATTCCCGATGAGCGCTTCAAAAACGGCCCGAAAAATAAGAGCACAAATATTTTTGTGCTCTTATTTGAAATTAGTTTGGTCCAATGATAGCCAACGATAAGACGTCCTAAATGCCGCAGCACGCGTTCAAAAATTGTGTAAATAACCACTGTAGCACCAAGTTTTTGGAAGGAATATGTTTTTTTCCATAAGTTTAAATCTTTAAGTGTTTTGCATAAAATAAAAACAATCAAATACTAATATATAAATCATTTAGCAAATACACATTATGATTGTTTGACCAATGTTTGCGACAACGCACCAACTATGGTAACAAACATTGTCTGTTCTGGAACAGAGAATGCATGAAGTAGTATTGTAATTTTATATTTTATTTTTGTTTGTAGATTTCCTAGCGAGCCCTTTCGCTGTGCAGAATGGGTATCTATTGTAGAGAAAGAAAGAGGAGAACAAATATACAAACCTTATAAAAATTCATATTTGAACTTTAATTGAAACTTTAAATGAAAAAATAATTTGATTTAATACAAATTTAACTTTTAAATACTGGTACATAAAAGTAGACGCACCCATTTTTTATACGGGGGGATCATATTGATTTAACCCGCACTTAATTAAATAAAATAACTATTATACTATTTTAGTCCTACTACTTTTTTAAATCGATTAAAAATGTTTGCCACCATCAAAACGTACCTTTTCATCAAAAAAAATATATTCTGCAACTCTACGTCTTTCATTACGTACTGTGTTCTGAGCATTGAAATGTAATACCAAGAACTACGTCTAGTTCCAAAATAGAGTAAGCACGAAATTGTCAACACATTGTTTTTAACCTTATTGCTTAGACTTTAAGTTTCAGTTTAGAATAAATAATGTTGTACTTATATCAAAATGACTTTTGATTTTTAAGGGACATTTTAAATTTATTGCTCTTTACCTTTCTCCGATGACAAAAGGACTTAAATATGAATATTTTGCAATCGTAATTATGCTTTATGTTTCAGTGTTAAGGATTATAATAAATTGAAGTTGTTATTATTATGAAACGTTTTTCTATATTTCGTAGTAAGAAATATAAATGTGTAAGTGTGTGCAAACGTGGCCACTTGAGCGCCTTATTTTTGTTCCTGATCCTTTATCTAGTGCTATTATTGATCGAAGGATATCGTATTTATTTTTCATTTACGTTCTTATAATTTAACTGCACTTGAATGTAAGAAAGTATATATATCTATATGTATACATATCTGTATGTATAGAAGGGTCAAACCTTGCAAGACGATTTCATCAGCAACAACAAGTTGATGTTTTTAACCGATTTTAAAAAGAAGGTTTTTTATTTGATATTAATGTATGTATGTATGTTTGTTTGTTTACGATTTTCTCAAAAGGTACTGATCCGATTTTGAAAATTCTTTTAATGGCATGATTTGTGCAGTGGTTAAGCGACTAGTTTGGGGTACGTAGTATCAAGATTTAAGCTATCGTAAATCAACATAGGTAAGGGTACAAGAAGTCCGTCATGGGATCTGGAGGCAAAGGTCCTCGCACACATGTGGAAGTGGCGCGAGGAGGCGAAACGCTGCCGCGCTGAGACAAAACTCCGCTGCTGCGACGAATCGTGGCACGGCGGACAGAGCTCCCGTAGGGTCTCATGGCGCCATGGCGGGTACGATTTTCGCAACCCAGCGCTGGGCACGCCACAATTGCGGCGGTAAGGTCCCCTCTTTCAGGAGTGGATAGAGAGGCGCCACGGCATCCTCACCCTCCGCTTGACGCAGGTTCTCACCGGGCATGGGTGCTTCAGGGGGTTCCTGTTCAGGTTAAAGCGCGAGGAAACGTCCGGGTGTTTCCATTGTGAGGATCGTCTGGAGGACACGGTGGAAGTGTGCCCTGCCTGGGCACCGCCGTGTCCTCGTGGAGGCGATCGGTGGCGGCGAGCTCTCACGTCCGGCCCTGGTGCGAGCCATGGTACGGAGCGAAAGGGCATGTGAAGCCGTCAGCTCCTTCTGCGAAGCAGTAATGCTCGCGAAGGAGGAGGCGGGGCGCGTGAGGGAGTGGCAGTCTCTGCGCCCTCACTTCCCTAGTTGAGCCCGCTCCAAGAGCGGGAGACGTCATTTGATCAACATCAGACAATGGTGCCGATTCTGTTGTACACCGAACTAAACTATCTCTAATCTTTCTCTAAAATGCCTTACTTTT
Organism: Aporophyla lueneburgensis; assembly: GCA_932294355.1. Lineage (NCBI taxonomy): Eukaryota > Metazoa > Arthropoda > Insecta > Lepidoptera > Noctuidae > Aporophyla > Aporophyla lueneburgensis. Next base: position 7,169,466 of record OW028746.1, read on the forward strand.
GGCTATGAGAATTGTAACGCTATTCTGCAAGAAAAAATCTCTAAATTAAAAAATAATTTTGATACGACTAAAATCGAATTTAACAACCGCGACTCAACGTGGTATTTTTTTTTCTTTTGGCTTCAACGTGGTACTTGTGTGCGGACGCAATGAATTATTTGAAGGGCAGCCTGGACGTGTTTTATACGGAATTTTTCACTTTTTGTTCGAAAAAAAAAAAAAAATTACCCACGTTTTGAGATTTAAATGTGCAGGGGTTTATTAGAGGGGGTCGAAAATTTCATTATTTTTGCGATAGGACACGCCATTTTCGAGATATAAGCAAAAGAAAAGAAAAACAAAAAATACAGTACTTACTGTTTCTGCACGTGAAGGCGAGGCGTTGCGTTGGTGTGAATTTTAGGTCATAACCACTAGTTTTATTTCACACCTTTTTAATCGCTATTAAAAATAGTCAGATTTAGTTAAAATAAATTATTATAGTCAACATTTTTAGTGAAAACCGGCAAACTCAGAATAGCAAAATTGTCATTTTCACTAAACTAATAACTCAGTGCAATCTTAGTGCTGTCAAACTAAAATATATTTAATTTGTGTCACTTTAGTCTATAAAGTCAGTACAGTATAAGTCAGTAAAAAAAATAGCAAAAGTAGTGTCAAAATAATTTTTAAATTTACTTATTTTTTTGCAGAATAGCGTTACAATTCTCATAGCCAAAAGTAAGGAATTTTAGAGATAGTTTAGTTCGTTGTAAAACAGGAATTGGCACCATTGTCATGGATAGGGATGAAAATTGCCGAATGTTTCCGAAAGTTACCAGGAAAGTTTCCAATATTGCCGGCAATATTGGGCAATATTGCCGGAATGTTGCCAAAGTTGCCAGATTACATAGGGTTTTTCAAATGCCATTTTCAAAGTTTGTGCGCTCGTGAGGTTTTATGTAATGGTGTAATTATAGGTATTATTAGTAAGCCTGTATTATTAATTCATAATTATAATTACTTTTTAATTATCCATGCTTATATGTGATGATAAAGTTAAATTATGCCACTGGTAACTTCATGATAGCTGAACCCATACCTTTTTGAGAATATCACTTAAACATTTTATACAAAAAGAAAGAGGGTATTGATACCAAATAAAGTAGATATAAATCACACAACTGTGTAGTGTTATTTTGTAAATATTTTCATCTTGTCATCAAGAACTTCCTGTTTGAAATAAAATCGATTTTAATCATTTCCTGAAGCCTGATAGCGCTAAAATTATACATATTTATGTATATCTGGTGAGAACGCAATGTTATGATGACTGTGTGCCAACCTGATGATGGAGTTGGAAGGTGGTTATAGGATCTACGCTCTGTTAAACGAAACGAGATTGGTCTCTTGTGATGGGTACGTGAGTTTTAGGTCTATTGTTTCTTCCATCTGCCGGAGAATTTAATGTGTTAAGTATGTTTAAAAAAACACTAGCATTTAATAAAAACTAAAAATTCATTCATATTGATTATCGTGATCGCCACTGTTTTGCTGCCGCGTACTCTCCATGACAATGGTGCCAATTCTGTTTTACAACGAACTAAACTAACTAAACTATCTCTAAAATTCCTTACTTTTGGCTGAGAATTGTAACGCTATTCTGCAAAAAAATAGGTAAATTTAAAAATTATTTTGACACTACTTTTGCTATTTTTTTTACTGACTTATACTGTATTGACTTTATACACTAAAGTGACACAAATTAAATATATTTTAGTTTGACAGCACTACGATTGCACTGAGTTATTAGTTTAGTGAAAATGACAATTTTGCTATTCTGAGTTTGCCGGTTTTCACTAAAAATGTTGACTATAATAATTTATTTTAACTAAATCTGACTATTTTTAATAGCGATTAAAAAGGTGTGAAATAAAACTAGTGGTCATGACCTACAATTTACACCAACGCAACGCCTCGCCTTCACGTGCAAAAACAGTACTGTATTTTTTGTTTTTCTTTTCTTTTGCTTATATCTCGAAAATGGCGTGTCCTATCGCAAAAATAATGAAATTCTCGACCCCCTTTAATAAACCCCTGCACATTTAAATCTCAAAACGTGGGTAATATTTTTTTTTTTTTCAAACAAAAAGTGAAAAATTCCGTATAAAACACGTCCAGGCTGCCCTTCAAATAATTCATTGCGTAGCGCACACAAGTACCACGTTGAAGCCAAAAGAAAAAAAAATACCACGTTGAGTCGCGGTTGTTAAATTCGATTTTAGTCGTAACAAAATTATTTTTAAATTTAGAGATTTTTTCTTGCAGAATAGCGTTACAATTCTCATAGCCAAAAGTAAGGCATTTTAGAGATAGATTAGAGATAGTTTAGTTCGGTGTACAACAAAATCGGCACCATTGTCTGATGTTGATCAAATGACGTCTCCCGCTCTTGGAGCGGGCTCAACTAGGGAAGTGAGGGCGCAGAGACTGCCACTACCTCACGCGCCCCGCCTCCTCCTTCGCGAGCATTACTGCTTCGCAGAAGGAGCTGACGGCTTCACATGCCCTTTCGCTCCGTACCATGGCTCGCACCAGGGCCGGATGCGAGAGCTCGCCGCCACCGATCGCCTCCACGAGGAGTGCCCAGGCAGGGCACACTTCCTCCGTGTCCTCCAGACGATCCTCGCAATGGAAACACCCGGGCGTTTCCTCGCGCTTTAACCTGAACAGGAACCCCCTGAAGCACCCATGCCCGGTGAGAACCTGCGTCAAGCGGAGGGTGAGGATGCCGTGGCGCCTCTCTATCCACTCCTGAAAGAGGGGACCTTACCGCCGCAATTGTGGCGTGCCCAGCGCTGGGTTGCGAAAATCGTACCCGCCATGGCGCCATGAGACCCTACGGGAGCTCTGTCCGCCGTGCCACGATTTGTCGCAGCAGCGGAGTTTTGTCCCAGGGTTTCGCCTCCTCGCGCCACTTCCACATGTGTGCGAGGACCTTTGCCTCCAGATCCCATGACGGACTTCTTGTACCCTTACCTATGTTGATTTACGATAGCTTAAATCTTGAATACTACGTACCCCAAACTAGTTGCTTAACCACTGCACAAATCATGCCATTAAAAGAATTTTCAAAATCGGATCAGTACCTTTTGAGAAAATCGTAAACAAACAAACAAACAAACATACATACATTAATATCAAATAAAAAACCTCCTTTTAAAATCGGTTAAAAACATCAACTTGTTGTTGCTGATGAAATCGTCTTGCAAGGTTTGACCCTTCTATACATACAGATATGTATACATATAGATATATATACTTTCTTACATTCAAGTGCAGTTAAATTATAAGAACGTAAAAGAAAAATAAATACGATATCTCTAAAATAGTTATGGTTTCATCACCAATGAACAATCATGGATAGCTTATTTCTTTTCTTTAGTTTATCAGTAAGTAAATAAATGTAAAAACGAAAATTTTAGGTTGGATATTATAGATAAGCATAACAACTACCATCCTGCATACCGCAATTTTATTCTACTAATCAATTATAATAGTAAAAGTTGTTTTCTATTTATACGTTTCTTGCCCAATGTTGCCGGCAAGTTTGGAAACATTCCCGGCAGTTTTGGCAACTTTGGCAATATTGACGGCAATTTTCATGGCTAGTCATGGAGAGTACGCGGCAGCAAAACAGTGGCGATCACGATAATCAATATGAATGAATTTTTAGTTTTTATTAAATGCTAGTGTTTTTTTTTAAACATATTTAACACATTAAATTCTCCGGCAGATGGAAGAAACAATAGACCTAAAACTCACGTACCCATCACAAGAGACCAATCTCGTTTCGTTTAACAGAGCGTAGATCCTATAACCACCTTCCAACTCCATCATTTTTTTTTTTTTTTTTCAGGATGGGAAATCATCAAATGACCTCTCCCGCTCTGGGTGGAGCGGGAGGGCGTGTCAGACTTTTACTGACTAAAACCCACCCGTGTTCCATCAGTTGCCCATGTGCCAGGGTCACGGTATCTCTTTCGAACAATCACGCGACCCCGGCAGGCATAGGTCCTAGTAGACCCCTTCACTGCTGCTGACATCTCTTTGAGGCGCGCGTGGAACACTACGCGCCGTCGACCCGAGCCTGGTCCTTACCGGGCAGCGAGCTACCCATTGCTCGCCGCCCGCAAGCTCGCGCCTACGGTGGCCGGGAGTCCGCTATCGACTCCCGACGCCCGGGGCGTCTCCTCCTGCGGCGGCTAGGGACGTGAGGGCGCAGTGCCTGCCACTCCCTCACGCGCCCCGCCTCCTCCTTCGCGAGCATTACTGCTTCGCAGAAGGAGGTGACGGCTTCCCATTCCCTCTCGCTCCGTACCATGGCTCGCACCAGGGCCGGACGCGAGAGGTCGCCGCCGCCGATCGCCTCCACGAGGACACGGCGGTGCTCCGCCCAGGCAGGGCACACCTCCACCGTATGCTCCACCGTGTCCTCCAGACGATCCTCGCAATGGAAACACCCGGACGTATCCTCCCGCTTTATCCTGAACAGGAACCCACCGAAGCACCCATGCCCGGTAAGCACCCATGCCCGGTAACTCCATCATCAGGTTGGCACACAGTCATCATAACATTGCGTTCCCACCAGATATACATAGATATGTATAATTTTAGCGCTATCAGACTTCAGGAAATGATTAAAATCGATTTTATTTCAAACAGGAAGGTCTTGATGACAAGATGAAAATATTTACAAAATAACACTACACAGTTGTGTGATTTATATCTATTTTATTTGGTATCAATACGCTCTTTCTTTTTGTATAAAATGTTTAAGTGATATTCTCAAAAAAGTATGGGTTCAGCTATCATGAAGTTACCAGTGGCATAATTTAACTTTATCTTCACATATAAGCATGGATAATTAAAAAGTAATTATAATTATGAATTAATAATACAGGCTTACTAATAATACGTATAATTACACCATTACATAAAACCTCACGAGCGCACAAACTTTGAAAATGGCATTTGAAAAACCCTATGTAATCTGGCAACTTTGGCAACATTCCGGCAATATTGCCCAATATTGCCGGCAATATTGGAAACTTTCCTGGTAACTTTCGGAAACATTCGGCAATTTTCATCCCTAACGGTGCTGTACTGTACAATATTTTTTGATAAAAAGTTGGGGTCATACGACAATATGGTTAAAATTAAATGCAGTGTGAAACTGCCATGTGATTCCAATATTATTCGTTCTGGATCAGTGCCGTGTGTACCTTATTCAAAGATTGTTTTTAACATACATTCTTAGTCAATATTGCGTGGAAAACATGAAACAGACTACTGATTCCCAACAGGCGGGGCGTGCCCTTGGGGGGGAATAGCGTGATGGTTCCAAAAATAAATATTAATATTTTACCTATTAGAAAAGTTTAAAGGATAGATTCCAAAACAAACAAGTTTCATAATATCTAAGGCTGTCTTTTGTTAAATAAAATGATGACTTACTTATTTTCTTGTGCTTTAAAATAAGTTTCAAGTTTTGTGGTTAACTCGACAAATTAACCTTAAGAAAAACGTATCCGAAATTGTGCAAAGTTATTCGGGCTCGCTTTTACATTGTAGGTAAAGCTATAAGTCGACAAAGTAACTTTGGGGCACGGGACGTAGTGATTTTAAAAGAAGGTTTGGGGTACCTGGACTAAACCAAAGGTTATTTTCATTTTCTTGAGTTAGATAATATCCATTGGGGACCATCCATTAATTACGTCACACGTTAAGGGGCCCTCCCCCTAATGGGATCCCTTGTTGACACATTGTCACACTTGTGTGACAAGGGGGTGGGAGGGATCCTAAATTTCGTGACGTCACATTTCAAAACCTATTTAAATCTAAGTGTTAAGTAAAACAGGAACTTTGAACTGTTATCGAAAAATTCAAAAACATTTGCAACTCTAACAGTAGACTCATAAGGTTCAAATTGTTATGTCAGCCACTCTTTCTACTAGTGTTCCGCGCCGACCGCCTAATTGTCCTTTGGTACATGCCGCTAAATACATCGTGCCTTGCGGTGATATTGGTGCCGATTCTGTTGTCACAAAATTCTCTAAACTAAACTAAAAATCACTAAAATTTGGTTTATTCCTGTCAAACGACGATTTTCTATTCTGAAATAGACTAAAGTGACACAACTTAACTGTATTTTAGTTTGACAGCACTAAGATTGCACTGAGTTATTAGTTTAGAGAAAATGACAATTTTGCTATTCTGAGTTTGCCGGTGTTCACCAAAAATTTTGACTATAATAATTTATTTTAACTAAATTGACTATTTTTAATCGCGATTAAAAAGGTGTGGAATAAAACTAGTGGTCATGAACTAAAATTCACACCAACGCCTCGCCTTCACGTGCTAAAACAGTACTGTATTTTTATTTCCTTTTCTTTTGCTTATATCTCGAAAATGGCGTGTCCTATCGCAAAAATAATGAAATTTTCGACTCTTTATATTTTTCAAACAAAAGTGAAAAATTCCATATAAAACACGTCCAGGCTACCCCCAAGCACGCACCTTCGTCTCTCAAAAAATTCATTGCGTAGCGCACACAAGTACAACGTTACGAAACCATAAGAAAAAAAAATACCACGTTGAGTCGCGATTGTCAAATTCGATTTTAGTCGTGTCAAAATAATTTTTCAATTTAGAGATTTTTTCTTGCAGAATAGCGTTACAATTCTCATAGCCAAAAGTAAAGAATTTTAGAGATAGTTTAGTTACTTTAGTTTGTGTACAACAGAATCGTCACCATTGTTTCTGTTTCACTTGACTATTGAATTCCGCGGATGAAAAGTCGTTGTTTTCATAGTTCTGCTATTTTGAGATTATATTGTTATTGTGATACCTACTTACGAAACAAGTTTAAAATGAACTAGCTTCTGCCCGCGACTTCGTTCGCATTAAATTCCTTGTTCTCCCGACCCTTCCCGTCGCGTCGAATCGCCTACCCGTGCGATTTTCCCCGTTTTTGCAACATTTTTCATTACTGCTCCGCTCCTCTTGGTTTTAGCTTGATGTTATATAACCTATAGCCTTTCTCGATAAATAGGCTACCCAACACAAAAATAATCTTTCAATTCGGACCAGTAGTTCCTGAGATTAGCGCGTTCAATCAAACAAACAAACTCTTCAGCTTTATAATATTATTGGGTTGGTGCATATGAAATTGCCGATTTAAACAGAGGATCAAAAACACAAAATAATTTATTTAAAAATTATTTATTCGTGACAAAATAATTACCATTGGCTTCAATACATAACAACCAACGATCGACCAAAGAATTTATGCCATTATAAAAAAAAACATCTTTTTTTGAATCAACAAATTCACGAAAGGCATTTTGTATATCTTGATCAGATTTAAATTTCTTATTTTTCAAAAAATTGTCAAAACTCCTGAACATATGGTAATCCGTTGGAGAAAGATCAGACGAGTATGGTGGGTGCGGTAAAACTTCATATTCCAGCTCATGTATTTTTTTATTAACGATTTGCGCGACATGTGGTCTAGCGTTGTCATGAAGCAGGATTACACCACTTCTGTTAATCAATTTTGACTGTTTCTCTTTTAATTTTTCATGCATCTTTTGCAGTTCAACACAATACTTTTGGGCGTTCATTGTCTCACCTTGTGGCAAAAAGTTATAATGAATAACGCCTCTTTGTGATCACCATACAGTAAGCATAGCTTTTCGAGTGTGAAGTTCGTATTTTGGGGCCAAACGTGGACGTTCACTTTTATCTAACCATGATGCAGACCTTCGTGTATTATCATAAAGCACCCACTTTTCATCGCATGCCACTATACGGTCAAGAAAAGGTTCGGTTTTTTGTCGATGGTAAAGAGATGATGTAATGATAAAATGATTTTGCTTATTTTGCTCTGAGAGTTCGTGTGGTACCCACTGATCAAGCTTCCTTACTTTACCAATTTGTCTGAGGCCTCGTACAACAGTTGTATGATGGACAGCGAGTTCTTGTACAAGTTCTCGTGTGCTTATATGCACATTGGACTCCACTAATTGTTGTAAAACTTGCAGATCCAATACGCGCGAAGGTCGACCACGAGGCTCATTTTCAAAAGTCTCTACTCCACAACGAAATTTTCGGAACCAATTTCTCACTGTCCTTTCAGAAACTGTATTCTCCCCTAATCTCTCATTTTTTTTTTGCTGTTTCACGTGCACTTAATCCACCTTTGAACTCATAAAACATGATACCTCTAATTTTTTTCGAATCCATGGTAAGAAAGAAAAACTTAAATTAAATCACGTCTAACGTCTAAATCCTCTGATGGTGTTTAAAATACTAATCAAGTGTCGATGCTTTGTATACAATAACAAAAATGAACAAGTCAAAACGTGTTCGGTAATACGCGCCCACTGTTTTACATTGTTGCGCAATCGGCAATTTCATATGCACCAACCCAATAGTATAGATAAAAAGAGTGACTTCGGTAATCTTTAGCGTAAACTATATGAAGCATACAGTGCAGCCTATGCTGTGGTCTATATTTTGCATCATACAAGGCGATTAATCAACACAAGCAATTACATAAGAAACAACAAGAAGTTTTGCCCATCGCGAAGATTCGTGGAGAATTTCTGCTAAACGTGCCAGAGAAAATCTTTGTTTGTATGATGCTGTATGGTTCTATGAAAAAGAGGTTGGCAACGAATTTTCCTGACATTAACAACCCATACTAGAACGAAATGCTACTATGCCAGTTATAAATAATTTAAAGGAGCCCACTCCATTCAAAGTCCATGTACCTTGAGTATGATTAAGTTTGATCTTTAATTAATATAATTAATCGTTTTTTGTTTTGTTAATTTATTGCAATGTTTGATTTGATGTTAATTTTATTTAAAAAAATATTTAAATTGAAATAAAACCAATTTCGGAACTGCTGTTTTAATTCAATAATTATTGCTAGATGTAAAATTGTTAAATATGTGACATCACACTAGGGAGGGGGGGTCTCACAAATGTGACCATCTGTGACAAGGACGGGGGAGGGGGTCAAAATCATGAAATTCGTGTGACGTAATTTATGGATGGCCCCTTGTTTCATATTTTAAAAAGAGATATTTTACTTATTTCATTTGTCAGAGGCTTAGTTTATTATTCTTTTCTTTTCAGACGCGCACCTTCAGTAAATACAGTTCGTTTCAAAGAGCTAAAGTGATAAGAGACAAGCGGACGAACAAGAGCAAAGGGTTCGGGTTCGTCAGCTTCAAGGACCCTGGAGACTTCATCAAGGCCATGAAGGAGATGGATGGTAAGATTTTACATTACATTTGGTCAGCAACAGAAATATATCTCTACTCTAATACTTGTACTAATAATAAAGCTGAGGAAATTATTTTTTGTTTGAATTTAAAAATTGCTTGTACTTGCGTGGCTTCATCTTGTCAGATGATTATTTAAACTTGAAATAAATATTGTCCCTCTGAAAAGTCTCGTTTTGTGGGTGTGTTACATCATGATCTTGAAAAATTATTTTCTTCACTTAAGCCACTGCGGCAATCAAAACCATTTACTGACGAATTTTAATTTCAATTGTTAATCTTAAAGATATTCACTACCACTTCTTCAATTATTACAGGTCGCTACGTCGGCAGTAGACCAATCAAGCTAAGGAAGAGTACGTGGCGTACGCGCAGCCTGGACGTAGTAAGAAAGAAGGAAAAAGAGAAGGCAGCTCTTCTGTCTCTTCTCATGTCTGGCAACAAGAGTTGACAACTATACTAACTTGATAATGCATCTGTGGACTTGTAGGGTTGCCAATAAAAAAATGGAGGTATTAAATACGTGCTGCATAGAAAAATCTTGTGCTTATTATTTGCGGTTTGGTAGTGCTTGTTTATTTATATGCGTGTGAGTTGATGACCATCCAAATGGCAAGTGTTTCGTAATTGTCTTGCTGTCTGGTGGCGCTATAGACTTACAGTTAAGTGCGATGAAAATAAAGGCTCTTCCGCATTGTAATAGTCGTCAAATTGCGTTTATTAATGTCTGTAGTTGTTAGCCACAATCTGGAAACTCTATCACTAAATCAACTGCCACCAAACAGGGATGCAACGCTTTTTTTTTAATGCACAGATAGTTACAGTTGTATTAGCCTTGTATCACGTAAAGTACTCATATTAATGATAAAGGACTGCAATAATGTAAGTGGTGAATAATCCCAATCTTGTAATGTTGTAATATTAACCCCTTATAGGTAAAATACCGAATGTTATGGAACTCCGTAACTGTAACTATCGTATATCCAGAATAGAAAATTTACCGCAACCTAATTAAATAAATTTAAGTAAAAAAATCGAAGTCATGTGACATCTAAGTAACAAACCGCACTGGGCCCGCGTGGTAGATTACAGCTCTCCCTGTCGCAGATAGGAGGCTTGTATCCCAGCAGTGGAAAAATGATGGGCCTATAATGATGTTCCGAAACTAGGCTTGTAGTTACCCGTAATTTTTCCAGTGTTAGGCAGAGATAAGCAATAAAATGACGAAATACACTGAATTAATAGCACTATCCCATTTTAACAAAGGAGCAATGATTACTTTAAAACTTCATACTTTGGTGGTGAAGACATACGTTTTTGGCACTATTTAGTATCTACTATTCACTAGGCATAAGAACTGTCAAAATTGTACCTACATAGTTCACGATGTGATTTTAGCTCTAATATTATATTAATTTGTAATAAATAGGATTTACTCTATTCTTTGTTTTTTTACTTTCTCCCTTAAAATGAGGTATAGAATGGTATAAATTCCATTTAAAATTAAACAAATGTCATATAAAAGTAATAATTTATTCAATATTACTAAATGGTAAGATTTCTTTGGCTAAACTTCTCCAATCTATACACATTTACACTTATTATATAATACATAATTAGGTAATTTTGTAAAAATATGCTAAGTACATCCACAAGTTATGTATTGTTCTTAGGTAGGATACTTTGTTTTATATTTCACATTTCCTTTTACACAGATTTTTATAATGTATTTGTAAAGGCATCGTATTTTGTTATGCCACATAAGTTAATTTTGTCAAATACCTATACATAAATATTTAGGTAGGTAGGTACTTAAAACAATTACAATACATCTTTGTACAAATGTTTAAAGCTGACAGTCTGACACCTTTCGACTCCGCAGAACTAGTTGTCGCAAGTGCGATTGTGGAGCATGGATGGAACTCCAGGTCGGGCAAAGTATATTGGTTTTTGTTTTTGGAATTTCTCATTGGCAGCCCTGAGTTTTGTTCCTGATTTATATCAATTGGCCCGCCTCAAATGATAGTTGCACAACGATCTATTGGCGCGTGGACAAAAACAGAACTACGGCCGCCATATTGTTTAATCAGTACATTTCACAAAACAATTGCACTTGATTTTTACCAACAGCGCCACCGACAGCGGTATCGACTTGCTACACCACTGCCTACTTCTTAGATTAATAGCAGGCGTGAAATAATATATCTTATACTACAGTATAGTTATCGCCATTATTATTCCTAAAGCGAGGTCCGCGCAGGCGCACAGGTCGCGGCCTCTTGCGCGGCGGGTCGGCCGTGGCGGCGGCGGCGTACAGTTCGTCCAGACAACAGCGATGGTCGCCTTCCTTCAACCCTGAGGTGTACGGGCAGAAGGGCGTCGAGAAGTCTTCGAGACAGTATGCACCTGATGCACTGGAAATAGGAATAACATATTCAGAATTTCAGAATCAGAGAGCAGTGGTGGTCGAGGGGTATCGGCCCCGACTTGCGAGTTACAGGTCGTGACTTCGTGAGTTCGAATTCAGCCAGGCACCTTGCTTAGTGTATTTAATTGCATCACCACTGTTGTCAAAACGGCGAAGGAAAACATCGAGAGGCAACCCACATCACTAACCCGCACTGGGCCCGTGTGGAAGATTACGGCCCGGCCCCTCTCTCAGAGAGGAGGCCTGTGCCCCAGCAGTGGGAACTTTATATGCATACAGAATCTGAGACGATAATCTTTTTTCGGAACAACAAACTCAAAAAGAAAAAAAAAAACTATTGAAGTATGCAACAACTAAAACTTGATTCAATAAAAATAAACATTCAGTTCGTAATGTCACAAAAAACAGGAAGGATCTAGACATAAGTCGTCTTCCGGCTACATAATGACGTTAGGTGCTGGCTTCTAGAAAGAGATCAAAAGTGGCAGATATGTCTAACCTCATAGGCGCAGGTTGTCCGATAGGCACGGGCAGAGCCGAGGCCCGCGCGGGCGGCACCTTGACGGAGCAGCGCCTGCCGCACGGCGCCGCCTCGCGCGTGCGGAACAGACTCTCCGCCTGGTAGCAGATCGACCAGATGTGGCTGCACAGCGCCTCATCTGCACGGGGATAGAGCAACAATGTTAGGTTATTTCATGAAAAGCCTGCAAAACATAAGGATTAAAATCGGTTGCAAATACGACGACCCACGGACTGAGGTAATTTCCCTGACTTAGGTATTTACCTTTGTGTTGCCCTTTTTTTTTTTCAGGATAGGAAATCATCAAATGACTTCTCCCGCTCTGGGCGGAGCGGGAGGGCGTGTCAGACTTTTACTGACTAAAACCCACCCGTGTTCCATCAGTTGCCCATGTGCCAGGGTCACGGTATCTCTTTCGAACAATCACGCGACCCCGGCAGGCATCGGTCCTAGTAGACCCCTACACTGCTGCTGACATCTCTTTGAGGCGCGCGTGGAACACTGCGCGCCGTCGACCCGAGCCTGGTCCTTACCGGGCGGCGAGCCACCCATTGCTCGCCACCCGCAAGCTCGCGCCTACGGTGGCCTGGCCGGAAGTCCGCAATTGACTCCCGACGCCCGGGGCGTCTCCTCCTGCGGCGGCTAGGGGCGTGAGGGCGCAGAGACTGCCACTCCCTCACGCGCCCCGCCTCCTCCTTCGCGAGCATCACTGCTTCGCAGAAGGAGGTGACGGCTTCCCATTCCCTCTCGCTCCGTACCATGGCTCGCACCAGGGCCGGACGCGAGAGGTCGCCGCCGCCGATCGCCTCCACGAGGACACGGCGGTGCTCCGCCCAGGCAGGGCACACCTCCACCGTATGCTCCACCGTGTCCTCCAGACGATCCTCGCAATGAAAACACCCGGACGTATCCTCCCGCTTTATCCTGAACAGGAACCCACCGAAGCACCCATGCCCGGTGAGAACCTGCGTCAGGCGGAAGGTGAGGACGCCGTGACGCCTCTCTATCCACTCCTCAAAGAGGGGACTTACCGCCGCAATTGTGGCGTGCCCAGCACTGGGTTGCGACAATCGTACCCGCCATGTCGCCATGAGATCACACCGGAGCTCTGTCCGCCGTGCCGCGATTTGTCGCGGCAGCGGAGTTTCGCCCCGGCGGCGTTTCGCCTCCTCGCGCCACTCCCACATGTGCGCGAGGACCTTTGCCTCCAGATCCCATGGCGGCACTCCGGCAAGGAGGCTCGCCGCCTCGCACGAGACCGTGCGGTATCCCCGGATTTGTGTTGCCCTTCTCTTGTCGTTTTAGACTATATAGCGGGGCGATCACGGGCTACTGTGATAGGCTTGTCACACATTTTGATCATAGTTTGGGAGCAAAAAACGTGATAATATCTCTCAAGCCTACCATAGAGGCCGTGCTCGTCCCGTAGGTTGACCCGTGTGAAATGACATCTAATGAAACATTTCAAAGGCCCCTCTCCACTGCTTTCCGGAATACCCTCATTCAGCAATTATTTATGGTTTACGTTCTAAAACGTTTAAAAAACCAGTTAAGCTCGTAAACATTACGAGCCATACGTATTTTATTTATTCGGAAAATTCTAATTTGCCTTTTTATTTTCCTCTTTTTGGGTAGGATTCTTTTTTTATTATAAATCCTTAAATTCTGGCCTGCGATCATTACAGCACACTATCTGTTTGAACATCACCCAAAGGGACTTTTTAGCTCAAAGAGCAAACCATATTTCATATACTTTCTTGCATCCGGTTAAGCTGAAGGCACACATATGTTAGTTGTCAAGAGAGAGTCAACGAAAAACACGATAGTTTAGTTGAGATGTTCCTATGACCACCTTCTGACTACCTCTTCACATCAGTTTCATGGCAACACATATTTTTGTGTTGTCTCCAAAGTTAAATACTAACGTTCTTACAAATATTTTTTAAACCTACCTACTTCCTAAACTATAATGGGACATACCTACATGGGGGTGTTTCGTGAAGGCCTTGGAGAGGGCCTACTAAGTTTTCTTTGGACGTCGTTTTATGGGCCTCCGTGTATGTGTAGCGGCCAGCAGGTAAGACTATGAAGTAATTATTTCCTATCACATGGTTTGACATAGGCAATCATTCTAATTAATGGCACAAATACGTAGGTCAGACCTTTTACTCAACCTTTATTTCAGCTTAAGACACACTCTTGGGTCAATCATCATCATCATCATCATCATTTCAGCCGAAAGACGTCCACTGCTGGACATAGGCCTCCCCCCTTGGGTCAATAGGAAACGAAAATCCGACAAAAAGTGTGATGCGATTTTGGTCTACAAAGTTTTTGGCAAAAGTTTATGCTACTTACTGGGTGTATCCTCGCAATACGGCTGGCTCCGTCCTCCATTGAGGCAGAAGTCTGCGTGTCCCAGTCGCGCCGCCTCCCCGTAGCGGCCCGCGTTAGTGTGCAGCACGTGCACTGCGCGCGCGTCGCCCGGGTCCAGGCGGAGCGCTGGCGCTGAACGGATCAGGGGACGGGCTGGGTCCAACCCTGGAAAATTATAGATGGCTCAATGTAGAACAGATTTAACACGTAAAACCTTTTATCATCCCCTTTTTTCGAAGGTAGGTTGAGGATGTGAGTTTATTTCTTCAAGAACCCAGGATAGTATTGTCCTAAACCTTTGTTTGGTATTAAGTTTAGATTAGGTAAGCTAGGTTAGTATAAAATATTATAATACTTCAGGAATCTAATGTCGTATTTTAATATGAGAGCAGCCAAAAAATGTTGGTTTAAAAGAGTGTTCGTGGAGTATCTTGCCGGTTCTCCTCCATAGGTACTTACTACACTTTGCAATGGGCCTAGAAGTTCATCTTTCCGACTAACCGAGTCTTCGACAGTTCAAAAGTGCCTGTAATTGGTTCAATTGAAATAAATGCTTTGAATCCACAGAACAGATCCGAAAGTTTGAAATATACCACATACAAGTAGGTATAAAGGATCTAAGTCTCAAGAGCCTCTCACGACTCCATTCTAACTATGGTGGACTACTCAAATCATACGTACCAATAATCCTATTCATTCTAAACGTCAGATAGTTAGCGATGATGCCACACAGATGCGCGCCGAGCGAGTGTCCCACACAGGTGAGGTTGTCCGTCCTCAGACCGGCGCGGCGTAAGGCAGCGAGGGCGTCGGCCACACAGCGGGCCACGGGACGCAGGTTGTGGACGGCGGCCACGTAGCAAGGAGGCTGGCACAGCGCGCCCCAGTCCAACATGAACACGTTGTAGCCACCGCGGCGCAGGTACGCTGTAACAATAGTTGTTTGCAAATAAAGTTTTGGTGCTCTGCAGTCTAGGAACAAAAAATGAACCAATAGTGTGTGCAAATGTGGTGCGCTCGTCCTTTGGCAAATCGTGTCATATGTAATTATGCCAGAACTATGTAGGTAGGTACTCTATAGTTTTAATCACAAACAACATTCATTGCGCTTTGAAAATTTGTCTGCAACGAATTTTTGGAACATATGAGGCATTGGATTTGCTAAACCCTTAAATATAATTCAATTCATTGTTACGCAATTAGGATGCAGTATCTTTTCAACATATGTAACCCATAGCAAACATATCTTTTAACATTCGGTTACGTCGGTTTCCCTCACAGTGCAATGCATAGTGATACAATTTTCACAATAATTGTCAGTGCTGATAGGCAGGTCGTCGAACCGCTGTAGTGCAACATACCTACCTACATAGAGAAAGCCGTGGGAGCACCGCGCATTGTAATGCGGCGCGTACGCAACTGACTGTTCCTGCCGACTGGCAGTATTGCACCGCGAACACTTGACACTTTCACCACTGGCGACGATCCAGGGGAAGTTGATCATGGTAATTTACGGCACTTCACCGCAATAAAAGATGCGGTTTGCTTACAAAGGACTGTGCTTTCTTTGTAATTAGGAAACATGATAGAATTTATTTTCTTCATATGTCTTATAGTTTGCAGGTTGTTTTTCTAATAGAGCTGTCTTGTCCTGTCTGTAAATGACCTGTGATTATACTTATGGATAAAGGGCCATCCATAAATTACGTAACACAAATTTCATGATATTTTGACTCCCCCCCCGTCCTTGTTACAGCTTGTCACATTTGTGAGACCCCCCTTCTTAGTGTGACGTCACATATTTTGGAATTTTACGTCTAGACATAGATTTTTTTTAAATTTTTCTTTCATAGTTCATATTTCGTGTTTTAATAGTACTTTAAATATGTATATTCAATTTTGAAATGTGACGTCACAAAATTTAGGACCTACCACCCCCTTGTCACACAATGTCACAGTTCGTCGACCCCGTTCCCCCCCCTTAACGTGTGACGTAATTTATGGATGGCCCCTAAGTAATGACGGCCGCTCGGGTTGATCGAATAGGGTCACGGTCAATCCTTAGATGGGTGGCCATCTTTACATAGCAAGACTCCTCCGTGGCTCGGAAAGCACGTTTTAAGCCGTTGGTACCGGCTGTCATTCTCGAATCTTTTACAGTCTTTACAAGTCGTCTGAAGCCAAAAGTCTGACAACCACTCTTACCAAAGGGTATTTTACATCCCAGTAACTGGGTTATGGAGTTCAGATGGGCAGTAGCTCCAAGTAAAATACTGGTATTCAGCGGCATCCGGTTCGTTCGGAAAAAGTAGGTAAAAAGAAGGTATATAACGGTTGGTGAGTTGACCCTTCAACGTAAGTGGGGACTAGGTTACGACAAATTCATCCATAATGACGAGAAATATGAGGTTAAAACTTATAACAGCCACGTCATAAGTTATTCAACCTTAAGGATCAATGCATACATGTTGCAAAGGGCCTTACCCTTTGATCTTTCCAGCACTGCTCTCTCTGAGAGAAAATATCGCGAGGAAACCGCGGTATTGTATGTAATTTAGTTTATAACGAAAAATTCAAAGAAATGTGACCTTTTCCAACCCGCACTGGGCCCGCGTGCTGGGTAATGGCTCACTTCCTCTCACAGAGAGGCTTGTGGTACCAGCAATGGGAAAATTATTGGCTGATTATGCTTTTTTCCGCGGGAAAGGTTTAAGATCGCATAAGCACAGAAAAAGAAATGCTCTTCGTTCTACCTTCAACAACAGCAAGAAGAGGCATAGCAGCCAAATAATTGAACCAATTTGTATGTAATTTAGTTTGTTAACAATATGAATAAGTCATGCCATAGATCATAACTGTAACGGTTCTGCGGAAGTACAGCATACTTAGTAGTCACACTATCAACTGCCAACTCCATTCACTGCGCAATGCGCATACCATCCTTCCACAATAAGCAAGTGGATCAAAATGAGCACCGCCATGTTTTCATGTAACTACCAAGAAGAATTTGGTGTATTTTGTCATACGTTTGAAACTTCACGTTGCAGAAAACATATGAAGCTTTTCTAAGGTTTTCTGTCACTGCAAGGCTTTGACTGACTTATGCGATAAAGTGTGTGGTTTAAAGTGTGAAACAGTATCCTAAAGAGAACTCGCAGCATCATCATCTGCCTAGCTTCTTCCCAACTATGTTAGGGTCGGCTTTCAGTCTAACCAGATGCGACTACCTATCTGACCTCCACAACCCAGTTACTGGTTAAAACGATATCCCTTGGTAAGATTGGATCGTTCGACCCGAGCCGCTGTTATTGTGTAGCCACAAGCCCCGTGGAGAAAGCTCTCATCGATGGATCGATAAATTCTAATTTATGGAATTTGTGATGAAGAACGTACCTTTTCAATGAGAAAGAAGACCTCTACGCATAATTTCTTCTTAATGGAGGACTGGAGAAGCTAGTTAAAGGGGGAGGGAAGTAAATACTGTCTTACCATCTCTAAGAACGACGATTGGCAAGGTGTCGTCTCCTCCCGCGTATCCATGTACCAATAGAACTGTCTCGTGTGACGGATCCCAGCCACTCTGACGCAACCAATCCTGGCTGCTTAGATCCACCTAGAATAAAGAGTATTTATAAATAGCAATAAACGTATACAAGACTCGCCCATTACCTACATCAAACATAGCTAATATGCCCGTGACATATCTGCTTAACCCATCGGAGTAAGTATATAGGTTTCATCATATGTTCCAAAACTAAAAACTACATCTTTTGGTCTGGATTAAGCATATTCGGAAAACAATTGATTAATTTTGAGGATTTTTCTTAAGGGTGCTAAAACACTTCCCTAGTGCACTCCAGCTCTCAAGCGCAGTTTTTCGTTACTAACACTCGTAGGTCGGTAGGCTTCTACTAGGACCATGGTGAACCATTTCAATTGAGTGACAAAATCGTCTATGAAGATATGAGGCGGCAGCCTACCATCAGGCCTGGATCTACTGCCGGGGTTGTTGATGATTTCCGATCCAAAAAAAAAACAAACAAAAAAAAGGCCTGGATCTAGGGGATTCAGTGGTAGCACAGGCACTGCGCGGAAAGAATTGGGCGGTTTTCGGACACCAGACAGAATTTAATGTCTTTGTTTGAGAAGTATATATCTGGGAAAATACAAAATCCGTATTAGCTACTGAGTGGCCCCGAAACCGTCATTTCGTTTGCCAAAGCGCATATCTCTTGAAACTTCAGTGCTAAGAATGATTTTTCTACAGTTGGCATTCGATCTTCAAACTTTTTGGTCGTTCAGAAGTTCTCGTCAGCGCATTGTGCGACAATGTGCGTGTGCTGTTGCTTACAGACGTAACACTCAGATAAAGCGAAAATTTGCATGAATGAAATATAGCATAAATCAGTTAAAAAAATAAGAACTCAATTTGACTTTTAAATATAACATGAAGTTGAATTCAGACGAACTCATTACCGAATTTGAAATTTTTAATGACACTTTTACGTGCATAGATTTCTAAATTATAACCTGTTTTTTTTTAGAAATCATATGTAATAATGATTTACAGAATGCATTTCTCAACTTGAGCATACGTTTTAGAATGTGTGCAACCAGGTAGGGTTGCATACATTCATATGTTGTGTGTGGGTGTGTGTTCATGGGTTGTTACATCATTGGTAGTCCAGGGGAAAGATTTTTCTTATTTTATACTCATCATGACATGTGGTAGCTATTTATACTTAAAATCAGTTGAGCTGTAAGTAGAGGTAACTTTCGAAAAATTATAGCACGTGTATTTATTTTTCGGCAAAAGTACCTAGGTTTTTTTAATTGAGTGAGTAAATTACATCATAGTCTCCTAAAATCATAACTCTCCTTTTGAGTTTGCCGTAGTTGGCGTAAACAGAATGGATTTTTTCGGACCGTGTATCCAGAATGAACACCAACGTACTCTATTTTATAGTAACAAAGATCCTATTTCGATTCATGGACAGACCAAATAGTAAAATGTAGGTTTCTAACACAATTCTTGTATTGTATATCGTAAACTCAGTGCCACTATGAATGGGCTGTATGTGAGCGCAATAAATTATGAGGACGGCGCAGGAGACTCGAGTCCCCATGAGGAGTTGAGGACGAGTAGCGGTATTTCGGACGCATTCTTGCATTCAGTCGCACTGTGTACATCGTAATGAGAAAAGTGAAACTAAGTGCTACTGTGTGTCACGGGTGTTGTTTAGTCACGGGTTCGATCCTTTGTCAACACTGAAGTAGGAATGACCAACATCATTCTCCTGCAAGGGCAGGAGAGTGATGTTGGTCGGGGTAAGGACCCCAATTTATTTGGCAACATACAGAAGTAGGAATGACCAACATGTTTGCAAATTGAGAACAAAACGGGACTAATCCCCTGTTTATGTTCAGATTTTCACGGTTGTCCTTGGCTGTAAATTGTCTCTTATAACTGTATTGTTGGAGTTCCGCTTCTGTTAAATTTTTAAGTTAGGCAGACTACAGACAATAGGACTTCAAAGGTGTTCCGTTGGACGCTAAATAATTATCTGTCCCAGCTTCACCACCTTCACTACCGACCACCCTTCCTCCTCCTTCATCAACTTTCGTATCTTTGATGCTGTCCTTGTTTTACAAATTCAAAACACAACATGCAAATAGCCTGAACACTAGATTATACGGAAAACTATGAAAATTACGCAAAAAAAATCTTGCATGCCTAGTGAAGATTACTCAATGCACGATGCCACTACACAGAAGTGCAAACTTGGTCACAGCTGATGAAACACGAAGGTGAGCGACTTTCGTTCATATGTAGATGTTACGGCTAAAGGTGGGTGTGAACACAAACTTAAGATTAGCCGGCTAAACTTAGGTTTATCTTCGACGAGGTGTTAATGTTAGTTTCTTCTATCTTTAGCCGGCTATACTTAAGTGTAACTGGAGGCCCTTGGCTAAAAATGTAGAAGGAAATGCATGGTTAATACCCCGACTCAGAGTACCCCGACTCGGATAGGTTAGGTTAGTAGGCTAAGGCGGGAGCGAAGCGGAGCGGAGCTCCCGCCTTAGCCTTCGTGGTTATTTTTTTTTAAAACACCCAGAAATAGGAGCCCCGCGAAGCGGGGCTCCGTCAACCTTTCTTAGCGCAGGTGGCAATCAGTTACATACATATTAATTTTGAATACATATTAATCAAATAGATAAGCTTCAATTAACGGTTGATAGTTACATGGCAACTGTTATTTCTATTATGTATTTGATAAACAAAAATAAAACGAATTAACATCCATCGAATACATTTTTAGCCGTTTCGTTTCGGTTAATGTGCACATTAGCCGGATAAAGATGGAATATCACAACGCAAACTAACGTGATATCGAACTTTAGCTGCTTCTCGAAGATAAACCTAAGTTTAGCCGGCTAATCTTAAGTTTATGTTCACACCCACCTTTAGCCGTAACATAGATACATAATTTATATTGAAATAAGTATTTCAAGATTCCGTCGTACTCTTTCGTTATAGAGTCGTAGTAAGAATGGCCGCGAACTTGGTTTTTGGTTTGATTTGAAGTTTTGTTTGACCGTGTCGATCGATGCCATCGAATAATTCTTCCCTACTCTTCATTACTGTGTTGTTCTTCATTCGTTAAGAACTAATTGGGTGACTGGTAAAGGTTCCAAATGGTAGAGACTATCTGATCCGACTATAAGATCTCTCTATAAGCAATTTGTTGGGTTTGAATCCTGTAATTTTATTCACCTCATGGGCCATGGGGTCAGGCCCATGGATGAGGATGCAAGCATAAAGTTACGTACACAAGCAAAGGCATTTGTGTAATGTTGTTGGCTTGAGTAGGGGAACACCAAAGAAGCGATGGATGGACTGTGTAAAAGACGATATAACTGGAACGAGGGTGACTACCATGATGACGAGTAATGCAGAAATATGGAAGCGAAGGACATGTTGCACCGACCAAATAAATTGGGATAAGGACAGGACAATGACGATTTGTTTTATGTTACTCGTCGTTGGTATAGTGGTTGTAAGCGCTATTGATAGAGTCTTCAACTGCCAAGAAAAATTCGGTGTACTGTAAGTACACCTCTGTCTAGTCTTTCATAGAATACACTTTACTTACACACACACACACACACACACACTTACTCACTTTACTTTTACTTTCATTACTAACCTTAGTAGGTACGTACCTAACTAAGTGATTAACTACACGTGTGGGACTTCGTTCATATACAATACGATAGGTGCAGCGTACCACAATCTTCGTCTCAGATTGAGGTAAACATGACACATCAATGCTGATGTTTCTTACAAAAACTGTATTTGCATATTCATTCATCATTATGCAATTAATGGTCGGCCTAGGCATCGGTGTTTCTATGTCGACACAAGATCGGACGGTCAGATATCGAAGATTGAACATGGGTTAGCAGAAGAATAGGTATACATTGTTAAAATACATTATTAAGCAAACAAAAACTACTAGCTACTAGACTATATTTACGTTAATGTAGGTAGGTACGCTATCGACAATTTATCGGGCCTAAAACTACCATCCGGCGTAGCATGACCAATTCTATCTCTATTCTACCAAGAACAAAAAAGTTCCTTGTATATTTTAATTCTGTAAAAATGTTTCTATCTCATCAGAAAAATAGTATTCATACTTGACATCGTACTCTTGTCGACTGAAAAATAGAAATATCTTTTCTTTTCAGTTTTACACAATTATTCTACGATACAATCTATCATTTTGTCTTCTCTTCCGTCGACAAATTCCGTTTCTATGGCGGTCATGCTACGCGTGCATATGTCGTTAACATAATAGTTTTGTATTGTAAATTGTAAGTGATGTACTACTTGAGATAAGCTTTAAATATGTTAAAAAAAGATCTACTCCTGATTTCTGTCGGTAGTTTTTTATAAAGTTGACCACCTTCGGCACCTTCGTATTTTATGTTTTTTCTTCCATATTGGGTTCGCGGGGGGCGCGTGTGTATTTGTTTAGGGTTTCTTTGGCTGTATTTGGATGTTTTCGTGTTGAAGGATATTTGTGTGTGTATGGTTTTAGTTAAGAATTTTTCTAACGAGAATGCAGGAATTGAATGTATAAAGTTGATGAGTGCTCATTAGTTAAGATTTACTGTACCTATACAATATTAAGTCAAGTAATATTAGGTCAGAGGTAAGTATGTACCTCTGATAGAATTGGCCTCTAATGCTCCAACAGCAGAAAGTTACTGGAGTCAGGACAGGAAACATATCCCACGACATACATATGTATATCCCATAGGGATATAAAGATACATAAGCCAGGACTCAATTTACAGTTAATGTGAAAGTGACAACATTTCCGCCTTCAACACTTGTAAACGGCGGGTGAACTCTCATGAATGTGCATACGAAATTAATTTCACAAACTCTATGCTTGGATAGTGAATAGAGATTCTGCAACTTATTACTCTGTTACTATACCGTAATCAAAATACCTATATACCTATCGTTGATTCGTTTCCCTAAAGTATGTACTGTCTCTAGTTATACTTCTATCTTCTTATTCCGGAGTGACAACTGAATCGAAAGACAAATGGGTCATTACTTACAACATTCTTGACGGGATCTGCTTCAGTGTACAGGTGTAGATTCACGGCAGCATCAGGGCAGACTTCCTTGTCTCGTCGCCACACGCAGTCCTCGAAGGTGGCGTTACCGTAAGCGTCGGTGTGTAGCATCAACGCTTCCTTGATTGGATGACGCTGGGCGATGGCACCTGTACCAATGAAATGAAGGTGTTACAAGCTGTAAAAGTTGTTTAGGACAGGATGGATAGGATTTGACATGAATCTGTACAATTGAGGTCCGGTTTTTCATTTGTTTTGTAAAGTTTCTGCATGGTGGAAGAACAGAACAGCAGGGAACTTAAAGAATTTTACTAAGCATTTCACTATACATAGTGATATCTACACATGGATCACAATTTATAAATATCAAGAAATTGTGGCATTACAAGTTTACAACATAATAATATGCTAATTATTAATCTCGATATATCCACATGTATGATTATTACGTAAAAAAGGTGCGTGAAAAAATTGATGGTGTAAATAACTATTATGGCCAGTTTATGCAACGATTTCTGTGAAATAGACAGCGCTCTTACTTAATAGCATCACATAGGAATGTGGAATTACCTGAATTACACCAGAAAACACCATTTACACTGGTAGCTTGTAAGAAGGAAGCTAAAAATTAATATCTTGGCAATAATTAAGACAGATTGATAGTGTGACGCTGAAGTGGTATGAGCGATATTATTGAGCGTCGCGTCGGTTTTGTCCAGTATGTTTAAATATAGGTAGTCTTTATTCATGACTAACGAATTAGTTCTAGTCGGTGTGGATTTCCAATAGGCACTTTGTCCTTAAGCAGTCTATGTGGGAATTAAACATCAGTATCACATAAACCTCTTTTATCTTCTGCAGTGGGAGACTTTAGAAATAATAAGTACACATGTTCCTATAGATATCCCATAACTCCAGGGTATTAATGAGACTATGTCGAAGAATCAACTGGCATTTGATTTTTTATTAAGTAATGGGTTTCTTTTTTCTTGAATACAGGAGTAAGTTTCATTGATAGATAAGTACGAGTAAATAATTTTCATTTCAAATTTAAAGCTAAAAAATTGACGTTATCATATTTCATGTAAGGGTGTTTTACATAAATAATCGTGACGTCAAATTATTCTGTATAAAATACTAAAACGTAAAAAACGTTCATATGTCACTCGATTCTTTGGCATAGTCACATTAATACTCTAGAGTTATGGAATTACAAAGGAACATCTTGCAGATTTTTTTTTATGGCATAAAAAAGCAGGTAGATTCGGTCTTTGTAGAGTTAGTCTACCCAGAAAATTGCCGAAATCTCAATCATTTCAACAGTTTTACAAATCGCTGCTCACAAACTGGGCCAACATAATAATATAAATAAAAACACCGAATAAAGTGTTTTGCAAGCCGTCATATTAACGTACCTTGTACGAGGAGTATGGTTGCAATGCAGGCTACCTTCGCGGGCGCACGAACGCGGGCCATCCTTCCCGAGCACTGAGCGAGCTACTACTGGCGCTAAATGGCAGTGGGGGCACTGCCCACCCCCGTAGGTAGCACACATTGCATATACTTGCCAAATTACATGAATTGAATACCGATGAGCAAGTGAAATGGGTGAACTTGACTTGTGAACTGTCCTCGCTCGGCGCAGTAATTAGCAAATATTGGAGTAACAGATACTTTTTTTTTTTTTTTTTTTTTTTTTTCAGGATGGGAAATCATCAAATGACTTCTCCCGCTCTGGGCGGAGCGGGAGGGCGTGTCAGACTTTTACTGACTAAAACCCACCCGTGTTCCATCAGTTGCCCATGTGCCAGGGTCAGGGTATCTCTTTCGAACAATCACGCGACCCTGGCAGGCATCGGTCCTAGTAGACCCCTACAGAGTAACAGATACTTAATAAGTTATTTGGTAGTAAAGTATTACCCAAGACACTTACTGGAGACTGGGCACACACATACTTACTAGAGAATGGGTAGCAGCGTTCTCTACGCATTTTACCACCGTACTGCGATCGCCAACCCGCCTGCCAAGCATGGCGATTATGGCAAACCCCCTGCAAAGTGGGGAAGGCCTATGTCCAACAGTGGAAGTCTTTCGGCAGAAATGATGATGACCCAAGACACTTGTTTTGTTTGCCGCAATAATAATTTAATACATAGTTTCTATTATGACAGTAAACTAAATGATGATTATGTATTTATGCTTGAAAATTAAATAATTTGACATTTTAATTGTATTCTAAATATTTATATTTCAATTTTTTTTTTATATTTAATAGTAATCTCTGTTATTTTGCATGTAAAATCGATTTAAATTTTTTATATTGTTAAATAGTGTATGCCCTAACGGGTAGTTTTTTGAGCTCACCTTACCTAACTATAAGACCTACTGTATCACCAAAAATCACACTAAGTAATAAATACTTTGACTTTGACTTTTGACTTTTGACTTTTATGAATTGTGAATTTTTTTCTTGCGTTTTAGATTAACATGAACGGTTCAGTTGAGGAATATGAACTTGAAACTGGGTTCGATTCCCGACAAAACCATACCTACCCGATGTAGAGACTTTACTGGGAAATTAAGTTTGTTTTATAAAACTGACATAAATATAACATCACGCCTAAATTCCAAAGAGGATTGGGCTGAGGTGTATCTATAGTAGGGACACCCATAATTGGGCAGTTTTGTTCAGATTTCTTAGGGCTTAAATCCAGCACCCTTATTGCGTAACATACTATCACAAGAAAGATATAGCTTATCCGTATATTGCTTCATATGTTCGAAAAAATTGTCTAAAATAGTCCACAACGTGAATAATGGAATGAAAGTTGTTGAACTGTCAAAAAGAAAGCAAATCCTAATACTAGTGTGTTATGAAATTTGATGTTTGAGACATTCATAATGGAAATCTCCAATAACACTCTGTCCGAATATAAAACATAACTTATCTACTTTAAATCATTAGTCAAAGTATAATGGTTTTACATTTGTAACGCCTAGCAATATTAATGTCCTCTCTACGTTTTACTACTAAGCGCATTGCTATTTGATTGTGACAGGGACCAAACAGTAGAGTCGCAATTGCACGGTCATTTAATAGTAGGCTTATACAAAGGTAGAGGAGTAAATAGGTTGGATTTGAGAAGAGACAAACAGAGTATGAAACTAAGCCCTGTACGTATACCAGTTCGAATGCCAGATTAATAGACAAAAAATAAAAGGTACCTTTGCCAATGTCCTATTAGTTATATAACTTGCATTCAACAAACTGGGTGCCCGATAGGATTTTCCTTTAGCAATAAGTACATATATGAATGTTTTTAATCCATCGTTATTTTTCACTATCGTAATATTAAGAACTCCTGTGCAATATTTCATTGTTTGAGATCCAGCGGTTCAGGCTGTGCGTTATTCGTTAGTGAATGGATTTAAGTTTTATCTTATGTCCTTACCTTTTATGTACCTATACCCGTAGAGATTACCAAGGCGAAAGTCGTACTTCTGCTCTAGTCAAGGTTGATTTATGTCGATAGTGGTAGTTTCTGTCAAGTGACGTCGACCTCGGAGTCATAATATCCTCAATTTCAAAATATTTTTTTATGAGCTATGTACAAAACAGCAGTATTCATTGCAAGCTGTCTTTAATACACTAAAACATGGCATGCACATACGCTAAGTACGTATTCTGCTCTACAATACAAGCAGAATCATCAAAAGTTTACTTCCGCTAGTAATGCTAGTACTTACCTATACTTTGTTATTGTGATACAAAAGTATGCAATTCAATCAAGAGTATGAATAGTCGAGAACGATCCCGGGCGGCGGGTGCGTCTGCGTGTCGTCGAGTATGACGCGCAGATGTGTTGCGAGTGTCTCAGTGTGAAATGTCTTGGAGTCAATGATTGCTCTTCGTACAGCGACGCCTCTGTGTGCGTGCACGCAGGTGAGATGGTGCGCGAGAGCGGGACGCCGCGCTAGAGCCTTCGCGCAGGTAGCGCCGCCGGGCCGAGCCAGTCCGAGACATGCGCCCCGCGCGCGCCCGCGTCGTACCGTCGACATACGGTCACGCATAACCTGCTTTTCGAAAACAACATCACATAAACGTTTGGTTCCCTCCATCTCAGCAAAACTCTGACAATAAACAGTTCATAGTGCCCCCAAACAGTGTGTGACAAGTGCTTTTCGTGATCACAAAGAACCACGGTCGAGTTAATTGCGCGAATGCCACGCTCTACAGCCTACGCAGCCGGCGGCGTTCCCCACCTCTGTTCATTCAAGGACCAATCGTTGAACTCATGCCGTCTTTCGCATCTACGTGATCTGCAAGATTTGGAAATGAGCTCCAAAAACACAGAGCGATGTATTGACTAGGCTGGTAACCAAAATCGGTTCCAACGACAATGTCAATCAATCAGAACGCAGGCCAATTTAATAAACAGAAGCAACAACTAGGTAAACAGGGCCCGGAACCGGTCAACTTTCCACCGCGTTATCATCCGCCTCCTCTAGCCGCGAGCGGGCCCAAACTAGCCACTATCGACCCGTCCGCCAAGGAGTACAAACCACCATACGCAGGCAAATCTATCGATCCTAGCAAATCGCAGTACCCCTTAGTTGCGCATGGTGCTGTTCCGGGTTCATACAGTGGAGGATCTATTCACTTTTTGAAATATCCTCAAGGCTACCCTCCAGGATATCCTCAACCTTCGGGAGCACTTCGTATGCCGCGGCCATCCGAGGTGGTGACGAAAGCTGTTGTGCACGAACCCGTAGAGCCAACTACACGAGCGAGAAGTGCAGACGACATACAGCGGGCTCAGCGTAACATTGAGGAAGAACAGATTCACAGAAGATCGGCTGACATGCTCAAGTTTACCAAACGCGTGGAACCTGAGGGACCTCGAGCATCGACTGATCAGAAAAGACAGATTCAAGCGCTCTTAGCTCAAATAAAAGCGCTGAAAGAAGCTAATCGCCGCTTAAGCGAGGATAACCAGGAACTTAGAGATTTGTGTTGTTTCTTAGATGATGATCGACAGAAGGGTAGAAAACTAGCTCGAGAATGGCAACGATTTGGAAGATACACAGCATCCGTTATGCGACAGGAAGTATCTGCATACCAGAATAAATTGAGGCAGTTAGATGATAAACAACAAGAATTAATTCGTGATAACTTAGAGTTGAAGGAATTGTGCTTATATTTAGACGAAGAACGTGAGAGGAGTACGTGTAGTAACTGTGGACGAGCAGCAGGCAGGGAGCGAGATGACGGTGATGGTAGCAGTAGCGGGACAAATGCAGAGGAAGGTATACGAACTGCGCCTGCGATACCAATCACACATCCTCAGCTTGCTGAACGAACAGTACAATATGTTAAAGACTTAGAGCAAAAGGTTCGGCGCTTAGAAGCAGAGAAAGGAGTAGGAAACGGAGGAAACGAACGTCCTGAAGCCGTGGTTCGAGCATTACAGGTTTTGGAAGTGAGAGAACGTGTAGAACGTGAACGAAGAAGACCAGCTCCAGACTTAGATTCGGGAGAACAGGCTCTAGTGCGTGAGATGTGCAACGTAGTGTGGGGCAAGCTAGAAGAGGCACCGCCGCAAGCCCCGCCACGCTAAAACATAACATAAACAATAAACAGTTAACGTTTCCTAGTTTAGTGTCAAAGTGGGTTCGATCGAAGGAGGTGAACGAGTACATAAAAAGTTGTTCAAAATAAATGCAGATGGAATCCGACTTGATTGAGGTCATCGGTCCGCTGTCTCGTGACCTAAAGAACAGAACCGTGTCAACCTTATAAATATAAAAGTAACTGATTTTAGTTAGCGTTAAGGCCCTTAGAGACGAGTGTGATGTATTACTTGCCACGACAATACAATGTAGCGGGAAACCGAAAAGTACAAAATTACTTTATGAGTTACTGTAGGTCTTTAGATTTAGGGTTTTTATCTTTCTGTCGGCAAACTTTTGAATTATCTCCCTCTTGCTTTCTTACATTGTTATTAATAATTATTAATTTTATAGAAAATATTTGAGAAATTGGTTAATTATGAGGCTATACATTAATATTTTTGTCTGTGATTTTCCTGTGAGCTGGAATAATGCTAATGAATTCTTCAATGACGCTTAGATCATACAATTTTAAAATGCCTTATCTGTTGTTCTTAGAATTTTCTTTTGAACAGATCCATGGACGTAACGCCCATGAGCTGATCTTATTATTTCATTTACTTTCCTCATTTGCTTGTGCTTTGAAGCTGATCTTTTAACTGTTGCCTAGAGTCTAGTCAGCCATTGATTCACACGGTTTCATGTTAAGATATAAGTTATCCCAGCTCACATAACTCGTTCCATTTGC
This sequence comes from Aporophyla lueneburgensis, assembly GCA_932294355.1. Classification (NCBI taxonomy): domain Eukaryota; kingdom Metazoa; phylum Arthropoda; class Insecta; order Lepidoptera; family Noctuidae; genus Aporophyla; species Aporophyla lueneburgensis. The sequence goes on from OW028746.1 coordinate 7,199,138, forward strand.
TTGCTTCAGTTTTGATTATAATGTGTTATTAATTTATTCAGATATGGGTGTGTGAGAAATAAAGCTATTTATGTTTATGATTATTTTTTTCTTGCCAAAGTTTACATATCGACCTACTTGAAAAATGAAACCTTATTTACTGTAATTTTTCCAACTGGTCGTTGTTTAATTTTTCAATGACGATGACGGATAGAACGTTTCAATTAACTGACAAAGTGACAATACAGTGTTTTGATTGTGTTTGTAATCATATCAAATAAAAACAATAATTATGGCAGAGGCAAAAGGTGAAGGACCAGAGGATGAAGATACTATCGGGGTAACTTAATATCTTCATAAATACCTGGTACATTGTAGTACTTTAACATAACATTAATAATAATATTTACACGGTTCAAGCAGATCTTAATTTGACATCTTAAGAATATCAAATGTTGTATTGCAGTAGCTTCTCTACAGAAATAATTTTCCGCAAGACTGTGGTTTCGCTTGGTACTCGATACTTACATATACTTAACTACATGATAGATACATGCTCACCGGCGATTCAAGTTTTTATTTTCATCAAAATACATAGGCCTGATGATGATGGATAGGTTAGATTAATAGACAGAATTTCTTAGATCTACGTAGGAAAGAGGAATCCTCAAGGCGACAGGCATGGCGAGGGATGGGCAGTCCTTCCAAATGGGGACTACTACACAGGGTGCTACTGCCGCGGACAGAGGAACGGGAAAGGCTTGTACGTGTTCAAGAATGGCGCTCGGTACGAAGGTATGGAGACCTTTAACCTACGTGAAGGGTAAACGACTTTGGTACATGTATAGAGCTACGGGAAAAGTAAACAGCTTTGGTAGATGTGTAGGCGGTTTCTAATCCTGACGAGAAATAGCTTTTGTAACATTTGCGCAGGTTGCACGTTAATTATGATGTGTAAGTACCTACTAGCATTTCGCCCGCGACTTCGTCCGCGTGACCCACAGGAACTGTGCATTTTTTTCGGATAAAAAGTAGCCTATACTACTTGGTAATAATTTAGCTTTCTAAAGGTGAAAGAATTTTTAAAATCGGTTCTGGAGTTTACGAGTTTATCCATTACAAACATACATTCAAAAAATCTAATCTTTCCTCTTTATAATACTAGTTTTGATAATAATTCTTGCTTCTAGGCGAATGGCGCAAAGCCATGAAATACGGAGTCGGCCGCATGGTATACCCAGACGGCTCTCACTACGAAGGAGACTGGCGGCACGACGTCAAGCAAGGATTCGGAGCCTACTACTACCCCAACGGCGACATATACGAGGGCGCGTGGTTCAAAGGCAAACGGCATGGCCTAGGGACGTACTTCTTCGCCGAGTACCAAATAAAATTCATGGGGACATGGGTCGAAGGAACGATCCAAGGCCCCGGCCAAATTATTTACCCCCGTTATCGTTACCACGGCTCCTGGTTGAAGGGAAAGCCTAAGGGTCCGGGATGCTTCGTCTTTGACACCAATTGTATGCAACATGGATTCTACCTGCTTATAAAAGATCCGGCTAGTGAGGAATTCGGTGAGGGCGAGGAAGAGAAAGAAGAAAAAGAAGTGAAAGAGGAGAGGTTGGAGGAAGAGGAGTCTATAGAGTTTGATGAGACAGCAGGTAAGAATGAACTGATAGTGGTACCTTTTGAAAGTAGAATTGAAAGAGGCTTATCATCAACTAGCGAGTACTGTCAGTGAGTTTGTTGGCTTGCGATGCACAAATGCATAGTTTGGGTAGACAATTTAAAAGTTGGTTATGATATTTTGAGTGGGTTTTAAACTTTGAATTTGGATCTTAGTGCCACTTCCCATTTGATACTAGTAGGTATAATAATATTTATGTAAATCTAATGCAAGCAAGTTTATACGCGTCTAATTTTTCATTGAGGTCGACGTCCGCAAGAGACCTCGAACTGGTACAATTTTAGAGAAACGGGATTTAAGAATAAAGAGTGTCTGCGAATGCACAATTTAAAATGACAAAAATGCATTAATTAGCCTTTTGAATCCACAGACTCCCAGGAAAGCTATGATGAATTTAATAATTAATTGTATCTCATTCCACAAATGATTCGAAAGAGTGGGTAGTCCATATTTTGTCTCCTCGAAACAAAAAATAGACTTGCGGAAGAGGAGGAATGAAGTGGAAAGCTCCTGAATTGAATCAGAAATAGCCTCCGGTCAGACGAATGATATTATGGTTTTGGTGGATTCTGCCTAATGGTCATAGTCGAGCATCTTGATTCTACGATAAGCACTGCTTGTGCTATACATATAATTGTGTGACGAGTGACGACAATATTTTCGCCATCTGTAACTTGTAGTTCGTTCGCTAGTTGAGTAGTTCTAATGCAGCTGTATAGATCTTCTTGGTCGCCTTTTTAGCAAACTATAGTAATTTATATCCTTGCCTCCTAACAGGCAAGATGGCAACATGGCGGGCACGTAACGTCACGGCTTATATAGCAGAGTTTCTGCCAGAAGAGCCAGTGCCATTGCCTATCCACGAATCTGTGCCTTCAATCACGAATGAAAGTTGTATCATCACTGACGATCTTCAGTTCGAGCCGCCCTCAGTCGAAGCTGAAGATGAAGGGGGAGATGACAATGACTCTTGGCTGTTGCATAGACAACAATTCCTTGAGGAGGCCCAGAAAGAAGGAAAATGAACATACCTAAATATCTATGTAGTGTAATGGTTTATAATATTTTTTGTTCATTAAAATGATTACTTACAGATTTAGTATTTATTTTGGTTTGAACAAATATTACCATTGTTCCGTGAAGTGCTAGACGTAAAGAATAGCATCACCCCATTTCTTCCCGTGGGTGTCGTAAAAGGCGACTAAGGGTTTACTAGAGAATGGGCAACAGCGTTCTCTATGCATTTCGCCTCCATACTGCGATCTCCAATCCGTCTACCACGCGTGGCGATTACGATGATGAAATATACCCTCCCTTTGGGGAATGCATATGTTCAGCAGTGGACGCCTTATGGCTGAAATGATGAATGATGAAATATTACCAAAAAGATTGTGTTTCAAGATCTGTTAATTTAAAATATTGATCTCGTCTAAAGTTTTATATTATTTATCTGTGTCATTTTCATTATTCTGAACAACATGTTATGTGGTAAACTCTTATCACATAATTATTTAACAAAACTAAGTTCTGCCTGAGACACCATCCACATGAACAACCACCATCTCTAAAAACTTTTTGGTCGATCGGAAGTCGGTTGTTTTTTTTTTGTAAAAAGTTTTTATTTTTTAACTTTTTAGTTGTGGTAGATACTCCGCACTAATCTAATCGGGTTATTCGTTCATTTGTCGCGGAAATACGAAATGCAAATTTAAGACTTATATGGTTTTCACATGGACCCCATTGTCCAAATGGAACCAAATTAAAATGGGACCATTCGGGAAGCACCAGCTTTCAAATAAAAACAGAATCATCAAAATCGGTTCACCCAGTCAAAAGATATGAGGTAAAAAACATTTTTTTAAATACAGTCGAATTGATAACGTCCTCCTTTTTAGGGTTCCGTTGCCAAATGGCAAAAAACGGAACCCTTATAGATTCGTCATGTCTGTCTGTCTGTCTGTCCGTGTATTTCACAGCCATTTTTTCGGAAACTATAAGAGCTATGCTGTTGAAACTTGGTACGTAGATGTATTCTGTAAACCGCATTAAGATTTTCACACAAAAATAGAAAAAAAAACAATAAATTTTGGGGTTCCCCATACTTAAAACTGAAACTCAAAAAAAAATTTTTCATCAAACCCATACATGTGGGGTATCTATGGATAGGTCTTCAAAAATGATATTGAGGTTTCTAATATCATTTTTTTCTAAACTGTATAGTTTGCGCGAGAGACACTTCCAAAGTGGTAAAATGTGTGTCCCCCCCCGTAACTTCTAAAATAAGAGAATGATAAAACTAAAAAAAATATATTATGTACATTGCCATATAAACTTCCAACGAAAATTGGTTTGAACAAGATCTAGTTAGTAGTTTTTTTTAAAACATCATAAATCGTAAACCGCAATTTACCATTCATTCAATCAACTCAAATATAAAAATTAAAAAAATTACATTTAATTTCATAAACATAAGCCTTATGCATAAACCGTGAATACCTCAAGGATTGTACGGAACCCTCGGTGCGCGAGTCCGACTCGCACTTGGCCGGTTTTTTTGAAGTCGGTTAAAAATATAGTAAGCACTCTGCAATAGTTTAGCTGTCTATTAGTGAAATAATTTTTACTATTGGAACAGTACTTCCACAGATTTCCTAATACTAACAAACAATATGTTTTTGTAGTATTAGTTTAGAGTAGCTGCAATTGGCTTACAACCTAAATGAATGAAAAAAAATAACAATTTGATGTTTGACCTGTTGATAACGTCATAAGTTATAAGAAAAAGCAATGTTAAGTCTTAGATTATTTATTTTAAATAGCAAAATATAATTATTTCTACATTACTCCCAACTTATTTTGTGGAGAACATCATCAAGAACATTTGGTTTTAACAAGGCATGCAGACTGCTGTATCATTTTACTATGTTAATCTGTAATAACATGCACAAAGTACCTAACTGCCTAAAAATCTATGTGCGTGTGGATTGAGAGATCTTTTTGAAAAACTCTTCCAATCCAAACCAAATTATAAAAGGATTTAGGAAATAATTGTGAAAACTTCATGGTAAGGTATAAAATTTGTGAAACCTAAACAAAGAAAGTTAGAACTCATTAACTGGATCTCTCAATCTGGACAACTGAAGAAAAAGCCATAACGCGTATCCAAGAATATACTGCCTATGTGTTTATAATTCGCATTTTAATTAATTGTGAAGGATTTGTGAAAGCTGCTAACAAAATTTCGATTCGTTTCAAAGCCACATTTAAGATTTATAACGGTTTATATGGATCACTCAGAGTGGACAATTTTCAATTGAGTGATCTTGAAAAACACGACCTAATACTGAAAAAGTATGATTTATTATCATGTATTGCAAATTATACTTCTGGGAAAATTTGTGATACAAAAATCGTGATTGAAATCTTACTGGTTTAAGAAAAAATGAAAATCTTGTTTTTTGTCGATCGTCCCAACTGAGAGATCATTATTTTGAACAATATTCAATAAACCAAAACTTATAGGTAGAAGGTAGATACATCAGAAATTGTGAAAAATGTTGTACTAAAATTTGACGAATCATTCGTCCCTGTAAGTGTTATAATTAAAAAGATAAATCATTTTTTACAATCCTTAAGGAAAACGTTGAGTAGGGTAGACATACTTTTTTATTTTGTCCGATTTTTTTTTCGACTACCCTATTCACGCTACCATTGTATATATTCATTGTGATTTGCGAACTTATTGATTAGGTTACATCCTATTATGTAATTACGATAGAAATTTAAAAAAGTTTAAATTTAAAAAAGTTATTTTTTTTGGTTACCTTAAAATTTCTGAACTTTTTGTGTGTAAGAATTACTTAGAATTAGAATTACAAACTTAGAATTCCTTAGTAAGAGCACTACACATACAGTACCTAACTTTGCAGAAACTTGTCATTTAAAAACGTAATTTTATATTATTCAAATTATGTCGTGAAACCAGACACAAATTACTTGTATAAAAACGTTTAAAGTGCATCATAATTTGAATTGTACCGGTAATGATTCCGACCGGCGATATGGTCACCCTACTCAACGTTTTCCTAAAGGATTGTAAAAAATGATTTATCTTTTTAAGTATAACACTTACAGGGACGACTGATTCGTCAAATTTTAGTACAACATTTTTCACAATTTCTGATGTATCTACCTTCTACCTATAAGTTTTGGTTTATTAATTATAGTTCAAAATAATGATCTCTCAGTTGGGACGATCGACAAAAAACAAGATTTTCATTTTCTCTTGAACCAGTAAGATTTCAATCACGATTTTTATTTCACAAATTTTCCCAGAAGAATAACTTGCAATAAACATGATAATAATTCATACTTTTTCAGTATTAGGTCGTGTTTTACAAGATCACTCTATTGAAAATTGTCCACTCTGAGTGATCCATATAAACCGTTATAAATCTTAAACGTGGCTTTGAAACGAATCGAAATTTTGTTTATCAACTTTCACAAATCCTTCACAATTAATTAAAATGCGAATTATAAACACATAGGTAGTATATTCTTGGATACACGTTATGGCTTTTTCTTCAGTTGTCCAGATTGAGAGATCCAGTTAATAAGTTCTAACTTTCTTTGTTTAAGTTTCACAAATTTTATACCTTACCATGAAGTTTTCACAATTATTTCCTAAATCCTTTTATAATTTGCTTGGGATTGGAAGAGTTTTTCAAAAAGATCTCTCAATCCACACGCACATTAAAAATCTACCTTATTTCTTAAGTACTGTAGGTGAACAATAATTCTCTCAAAAAATGTTTCCAAACTACTATTAAAACACAAACGTGTTCATAGCTAGCAGCCATGTTATCTTGAGCAAGTAATTGACTAGCAAAATGCTATCAAAGAGTATGTATCTTAGTTTTACATTTGCACCGAGATCTTTTTACGTGGAAAAAATTATGTAACAATAGTTTGGAGTCTATTTTACTAGCTATGTCTAATATATTTAAAATTTATTTTATTTCTATGTTCAATAAAGCGGATGATTTTTCGTCACAAAGATAAAAACTAAAATTTGAAATGTATTACAATATGCATATTATTACTGTACAGCATACTTGTGCTGTAAATTTTATAATTATGGAAGTATTATGGTTGAGCATTCGGCTGAGGGTTATTGTTGGTAGCGCTGTGGGCCTCGTAGGTACTCTTATTCTTCATTAAGTATCCAGCTAAGTAGTTGATCGGATCTGGAGGCCTTTCCTTGGCCAGGATAGAGAGACCTTGCAACAGTATTGGCACTACGGTCTGGTCGAGGTACTGACGGGTAGGAAGCGCGTTCAGGTCAATCCTGGATTTTCGATTAGCGTTAGAGTCATTTTCTTTTTCCATTGATATTATTTTCTGAAAATACAAAAAGAGTGAATGTAATGTGTGTTTCGGTATTATATGTACCTTGGTATGAATCTTTCTTGTTTACTAGTATGACGCAGTGCAATAGTCACCGTAATAAGGGCAAGAGAAATATTTATCGGTACAATCATACTAACCCTTACGGATTCAGGTATCTTGGACGGCGGTAGCTCTTCCTTGGGGGCTTGTTGGGCTTGCAATGAAGTCTCTGACATCGGTTGCAACTATCCGTGTATTATCCAATTTATCTAAATTCTATTTTAATATATTTTAAGACGTTAAAATAAAATCTTACGTAGCGTAGACACGAAATTAATGAATGAATTGAAATGAAAATTGAAATGTTTATTTTCAGAATGAAGTGTCAAACTTTTACAGATCGTAATCGTCAATCATTTTGCCTTGTGTTTGGATACGTGTCTTTTAGCGCTATATTATAAAACTATGTTGTATTAGCCCGTGCAATAAAATTATTATGTGAGTCACCAAAATATTTTAATTTAATAATAATAGTGTTCTGAAAGCTCGTCATATGGTCATAGGTGGCAGCACTGCTGCTTGTCTACAAATCACATATTTCGGAAATGATTAAAAAAATTCTTGCCAGTTGAAGGGTTGTTTATTTTTTATCCATAATAAATTAAACTAAAACTAGAAATATATGTACGCCATCTGGAGTGTAACTACTAAAAGACGAGTCAAGGAGAAAAGGCATCGTCTATCACTGAAAAAAATAAATTGTTTGTTCGTTATTTTGTGTTTATTAATGTTCTCTTTTTTTGTAAAGGGCTGAAGGCTTAGATACGATAGGAATGACTAGCACTACCACTTTTACTATCCATATATTAGATAATATCACACAAGCGCCTGTTGATAATTTAAACCTATTTAAACAGATTTATTTCTTTTTGAAGCATTACCTTTATGCGAGTTTCTCGGTTAAAAGTCTTTAGGTTTAAAATAGATAGCACATAGTCTCGAGGACTTTTTCCCGATGATATTGGGTTCCCATTTTTTTTCGGAGAACTTTCTCCCACTGTTTTCGTCTTTTAACATCTTCGGCAAGTATACCATATTATTCTGTTTATATTAATTTTGCGTAAAAGAAGGCGCTTGTCTATAATCTATATTGGATAGTCAGGATAGTGACAGCTAGCTGTCAAAATTAGTAGAGTAGTAGTAGCGACATCTAGTGCATCTGAAGTGAGCAAGTGGCAGTTTTTATCTCGATTGAAAGTTATTGGACCTAGCATTATGTCAACTGCCAAACAAAGGAATAGGGCCGCAATCACGATAGGAGTAATATTTTAACTTCCTAATCATAACATGATAAAGGCGATACATACATAGGCTGCACTAAAAGTATCGGGAATGGAATATTTCCACTGTTCCTGTCATATTAAAATCTTTTTAATTGAAAACTCCTTGGTTTTAAAAATCGAATACCATTTATTTATTTAAAAAAAAGATTCTCGGTCTTGTCACAAGGTTTTGTCAAAGTTGTTTAGTCCACAGAGTACAGTAATAATACTAGGTTTAGTCGTTGAGAACACAGAGCATAGAAAATGGAATTGACTCGAGTTTCAAGAGCAACGTGAGCGATGATTTATTATGTCTTTCGAAGTGGTATAACACAAAAACAGTGTGTTGACCGGATAATTTCTGCATTTGGTGATGAAGCCCTATCCAAAACCACAATTTATCGCTGGTTTGCTGAATTTCAACGTGGACTTGTCAAGCTCAGTGATGATCCCCATCAAGGTCATACAAAAACTGCAGAAACTCAAGAAAACGTTGCTCATGCTGTACGTAAGCTGATTGAGGAAGATCGACATGTGACCTACCGCGAAATTCAGGCAACTTTAGACATTGGCATGAATCAAATACAAATAATCTTGCATGAACAATTAGGTGTAAAAAAGTTGTTTTCCCGATGGATACCGCATTCTTTCTGTGAAGAGCAAAAAGCGGCTCGCGTTAGGGGGAAGTGGGGCAGATTGATTCACAAAAATTGAAAATGTAATAAAATGTGAATAAACACACATTTTTAGTTTATTTTCAACTCAACATTTAGCCAAATGTATAAATATTATAATGTCAAGGATAAGAATTGTTTGTGTTGTGATAGAACGGGAAAAATACGTGTTATGTAAAAAAAATCTTTTGAATCTTTCTGCCCCACCAACGGGGCACTTAGATACAATACGTGGGGTACTTTAATACAGTGTGAAAGTTGTTTGAAATTTGTTAAATTATAAGACTTTCTTGAAAATTAACACTTCTTTTATTGTGAAGATACTACATAATAATCAGTCTTACAAATTACTTAATCATATTAACCGTTTAGAATATTTTGTCTTCAAAAATGCTTGTGATGTATTGGGTGTAAAAGATTCCAGAAAGGCAGATTTTGAGTTAGGCTATGTTATATATCGATAGAGTCTTGACAATATTTTGAATGTGCCAATCATTAAAACCTATTTCCAGTTTGCTTTTAAATGGACCAAAAATGCTGACTTCAAACGGTTGTAATTTATGTGACGTATGTGGTGGCAAAAAGATAGATAATCAAAACTTTAGGTGTTGGTAAGACCATGTTAATACCTGTTTCATCGCAATTTATTATACGGTCAGGTGTGAATTTATAGCATTGCATTACATGCTAATAATTATTTCAAAAATCAGCTACTGAGGTCTTATTAAATGCAAAACTTCTTACGGCACTTGTTTTCAGGCTTTCTTAGGCTAAGTTCCTTTTCCATTTTCTAAATCCTGCTGTCCAATCTTTCCCGGCACGTTTATTTACTTTTTCCAAGAATCTGGATATTTAAATCCTAAATATTTTGCATAGGTTGTATTTTATGAGTATGCTAAAGATGAAAGTTGCTGCAAGGTTATCCCATAGTGCATCTTGCTGCAATTCAATAAATATTCTGAAAAGACATTTCCTTGCTGGGCAGGAAATACTTGAGCAACAGTAGGTATACTTTGACCCGTATAAATTAGTAGATGACATTTTGTTTTCCTCGTAATATTTTCTGAACTTTTCAACACGATGTTGCAGAGTTGCGATTTGATACCTGATACCATATTTGTCAGCTGCTTTTCGAATAGACAGTACTCTCGAAGTAACTTCTGATATGGCGTGCTTGATTGTTTCTTCATCAATACTACGTCTATTGGTCTTTGGCTTGTACTTGCGAACCATTTTCTAATGACAACAAAGGAATATATAATTTTAATTGAAATTTATATATTTTCACATTTTGTTGGGGCACCTTGAAACAGTTACGGGGCACAATGATGTGTATCATTGTGCCCCGTACTTCGCTGTATCTAAGTGCCTCAAAATATATTTGTCAAAATGTACGAATTTTGTAAATAAACTAACATTTAAAAAAATCAAAAGTACTAAATCCTTAACATTTGATCCCCTAACTTACATTTGGTGTATATAAACATTCACAGGATCGTACAGGAGACCATAGTAACACTTTTACAAATTACATATTTTTTTAGTTGATCGCACTCGAAACACGTTACGACTTGTTAAATGCCACTAGTTGACTGGCTGTGGCGGATGCGATCAAACATATGTATGATCGTTTTAGAGGTTTCACCATTCAAATACATTCAATCGATTTTTAAATAATGCTTGTGTATCTATGTGCCCCTTGTATCATTGTGCCCCACCTCCCCCTACTTGGTGCGTCAGAACTCTCGAAAGATTCCACGCAGGGTCCTCAAATCTGCCGTGGCATAACTAAAATGCCGTTATCCGACATATGGTCGATTTTTAACTTTTATGCTATAATAATGAGAAAAAAAAATCTATCGATCTGTGTTTCCGAATTTTCAATACCTTGAATAGTTTTGGGAATAAAAATAGGTGTTGTCATTGAAAAGTGACATCGGTTTAAATTTTTACCGTGGTTTTTATGAAAACTTTAGTGGTTACTATAATAAAACAAGACATCTAATCTAATACAATTATCTTTTATTGTTACACTCTTATAAACAGCCATCTTAGGCAAAATCCAAAATCCCAGAGAGTGAACAAAACTAAAGATGTGACAGACATCATGTTCACAGATAATTAATATCTTAACACTCCCCCTCAATTTTATGTTTGTGAAAACTTACAAATTGCTTCTATAAATAAATGAAAATAAATTCTACCAAACTTTAACTTTAACATGGCAACACAAACTTAGTAATATTTAAATTCTTGAAATTGCAACACTAAAACTGACATATATAAGTTTTGACAGATAATTTTGACAAGCTAGTGACAAGTGACAACATAACCTTAAAATATAAACAATGCAAACATTCTATGAAAAACAATGTTACAAAACTAACAGCTTGTCACGAAAATAGCAAAACTTAACACTACACAGTGGTTTCGTCATAATGTCCGAAGTATTTTCACTGGTACTTACGTATTTAACAATCAAAAAATTTTGGTTTACAATGTCTTTTATGAAATGATATTTAATGTCTATGTGCTTGGAATGTTTTGTATTTTCACAATTATGTATCATTTTTATTGCACTCTGATTGTCCACATAAAGCACAATATTACACTTTTCATTAAAGTCAACTGATAATCCTTTCACAAATAACAAATCACTGACACAACTTGCAGCAGCTATGTATTCACTTTCAGCACTGGAGAGAGATACAGTCCTCTGCTTTCGTGATGACCATGCAATTAGGTTCCCTTGGTGATATATTAGTGCTCCACTAACACTTTTTCTTGTGATCTTATCACCTGCCCAATCGGCATCTGAAAATGCTGAAATATTAGAACATTTATTAGTGTTTTCTTCTTTCTCTTGACAATAGTATGTCAACTCTTTATTAATTGTGCCCTTCAGATAGAGTAATACACATTTTGCAGCTGTCCATAAGCTTCTCGTGGGTTTATCAAGATATCGACTGAGGAATGAAGTTGCAAAAGTGATGTCCGGTCTGCTTATTGTAGCCAGGTAAGTTAAACTTCCAATTAATTCTCTGTAAGGTATATCACTAATTATTTCTTCTGTTTCAGGTACTTGAAAATTGTTTTCCATCGGCGTCTTCACTTCTTTACAATCTTGCATCTTATACTTTAGTAATAAATTTTTAATAAACAGTTTTTGTGATAATTTCAATGTATTATCATTTCTCATAATTTCAATTCCTAAGAAGTTAGATACTCTTCCCATATCTTTAGCTTTAAATTCTTCTTGCAATTTTCTTGATATTTTATTTATTTCACTACTCTTTCCCATCAGTAAAATATCATCTACAAATAATATGAGCCATATATCTTTTCCTATGTATAAACATATATCATATTTTGATCTTTTCATGTTTATTGTTTGACAGAAATTATCAAATCTTATATTCCAACATTTTGGTGACTCTTTCAATCCATATAAAGCTTTTTTAAGTTTCAGAACAGTTCCTTCTTGTTTATTTTCCAAACTTATTCCCTCTGGAACTTTGATGTAAACTTCTGTGCTCAAATTTCCATTTAGAAATGCTGTAGGTATGTCCAACTGCTTTGTTTCCCAGTTATTATTTATTACTTCTGATAATCCCATTCTTATGGTAGTTATGTTGGCTACAGGGGAATAAACATAATCTTCTGTGTACTGTTGAACTCCGCGTGCAACTAATCTTGCCTTTTTAGTTCCATCCGATTTTGTTTTGAAAATCCATTTTGTGTCAATAGCACTTTTTCCTTTTGGCAATTCTGATTCTATCCATGTGTTTTGTTCCTTTAATGACTTAATCTCTTTATCTATTGCTGTTTTCCATTCTTTATCTTGTTGAATGGCTTCTGTGTATGTGACAGGATCGCTTTCACTTGAAAGTAAACAATAATCTTCATATGTATTTAAATCAAATTGTTTAGGCTTTTTTACTTCTCTTCCACTTCTTGTTCGCTTGATTTCTTCGTTTTGTTTTTCTGGAGTGGAGTAATTATTCTCTTCTGGATCATAAAAACTTTCTTCTTCTTGTATTGATTCTGAATACTTTGTTTCTTTTATTATTTGTTTTTCTTTTGGTTTCACACACATTTCTTTCTGAATTTCATTTTCTTCTAAGTATCCTTTTATATTTTTGTTTTGTTCTTCATGTTGATATTTTATGTTTGTTTCATCAAATCTTACATCTCTTGAGACAAATATCTCATCAGTTTTTGGGTTCCATAAGGTATATCCATTCATAGAATATCCTATCATTCGAGCTGGCACTGCTCGTCTTGACCATTTATCCTGTTTGGGCATAAAATGTGCCCATGCTTTGCATCCAAAAACTTTGATTTTATTTAAAATTAATTCCTTGTTCTTGATCCTCACAGGTACTTGATAATTTATTGAAGAACATGGCGATCGGTTGATAAGAAAAGTAGCCGTTAAGATTGCTTGACCCCATAGGTGTCTTGGTAGATTTGATTCATCTAACATGGTTCTCGCTTTATCATATATTGTCCTGTTCATACGTTCAGCTTTCCCATTTTGCTGTGGGCTATATGGCTGCGTGTATTCAATTTTGATACCTTTTTCATAACAAAACTTTTTGAGACTTTCCGCTGTGAATTCCCCTCCATTATCACATCTGATCCTTTTCACTTTTATCCCATCTTGCCTCTCTTGTTCTATTATATAATTGATTAATTTATCTGTGGCTTCATTTTTGCTTTTTAACAAATACGTCTGAGTATAATGAGAATAGTCATCTGTTATTGTTTGGAAATATTTATATCCTTGTTTAGTTGCTACTCTTGCTGGTCCAGCAATATCAGTGTGTATTAAATCTCCTATCTTACTTGACCTTGGACTTTGTAATCTGTTAAATGGTAGTCTGGTTGATTTTGACCTCATGCATGCTTCACACACTTCCTTACTGTATGGCAATCCTAATATAGCTAGATGTTTTCTACACATATGACCCATTCTTTTGTGCCATAAGTCATTATCTTCTTGTATCACATTACATTCATCTTTATCTTTTATTTTTATTGAGAAGGTATATAACATATTCCTCTTTTCTCCAAAATATTTCTTTTTACCTGCAGTTATTATTAACTTATCCTTTTTGAAAATTACTTGCTTTTCTCGTTCTGCTAATTTATTGACCGACATTAAATTGTTACTGATTCCCGGTACAAGTATGACTTCCAGTCTTAATGGTTCATTTTTGTAATATCCATCAAGATATCCTGATTTATGTGCTGTCAGTATTTGGCCATTAGTAATTTTGATTTCTAATTTCTGTGACAGTTGCTTGACATCTGTGAGGTATTTCTCATAAGATTCTTTTATGAAATGCTGAGTAGCTCCTGAATCCACAACAAATGTTAATATTCCATCATTACTATTACATACAAGTGCTTCATTTGAGGCAATAAAAATTGGTTGACTTTCAGCAGGATGAGCAGTTCCTCCACGAGTTCTTGGTCCTCGATATCCTCTTCCTCTGCCTCGTCCTCTACTGTAGCACTCATAGGACTTATGTCCCCTCTTTTTACATTTATAGCAGGTTATATTCGATATAAAAGATGTATGTGGCTCGTTTGTAACTGTTTCTTTTCTTATTTCATGATCAAGTAATTTAGTTTTTACAAAATCTATTTTTATTTCAGTGTTCACCGCATCCAAAGCTGTAATTATGTGGTTGTATTCTTCACTCAGTCCTGTTAATAGATAGCATACTTTGTCTGTATCATTAATCTTGTCTCCTGATACCTCTAGATCTCTGATTAAGTTATCAAAGTTTGAAAAATACTCTTGAAGATTTCCTTGCTGTTTCAAGTTTAGAAGTTTTCTTCGCAAACTTAATTTGGAGATTACACTTTTTCTTTGGAATGTACTTTTCAAAGTGGATATCATATCCTTTGCGTTAACGCATTCTTTTATCAGATTTAGATGCTGATCCGTTAGACATTGAACAATAATGTTTCTTGCTTTTGCATCGTCTTGTTTATTACAGTCTTCGATTTTTGGTAACGACACAACTTCACTTAATCCCTTTTCTTCTAAAATACAATTCACCCTGAACATCCAATTGTCGAAAGCTTCTGGATTTAGTTGGGGAAAATTGTAAAACAACTTAGTTTGCTGCCCGGCCATTTTCTTTTCTTCGTTACGCTTTTGTTGCATAAAATTAAATCTTTGAAAATCTCGACAATCTACTTCCTACTCGACACTATTTGGCGTCTGGGCCCATAACCTATGAAAACTTTAGTGGTTACTATAATAAAACAAGACATCTAATCTAATACAATTATCTTTTATTGTTACACTCTTATAAACAGCCATCTTAGGCAAAATCCAAAATCCCAGAGAGTGAACAAAACTAAAGATGTGACAGACATCATGTTCACAGATAATTAATATCTTAACAGTTTTTGCATGTTATTCAAAGCAACGGTTTTTTTTGATAACGGCATTATAGATATATCACGGCAGAAATGCTGTATACAACATCGTATCAGGTGACGAATCCTGGATATACGCGTACGATCCCGAAACAAAAAACAATGACTGTGAGAGGAGCTTTATGATTGTAGTAGTTGGCAACACTGAGTCCTCTCTGGAACGTGGTTCAGGCGTGTAGACCTAAATTGTAACCTTCCTTTGAATAATAAATTATCTAAATACTGCTACTTAAGAAGAGTTTTATTACATATATATAAAACATCTTACAATGACTGTGTGAATGAAAAATTGTTCGTTAACGGAGTGTTGCAAAATAAATGGTGGCCATGTTTGTCTCCAAAACCGGCCATGTTGCGACTATTCCTCTTGAGGGACAAAGAACGGTTAATGCAGAATGGTATGCTCAATGATATCTTATACCTTTAAACGAGCAATTCTTGTATATATATATATGTATATATATAATCTGAATCTCGGAAACGGCTCCAACGATTTTCATGAAATTTAGTATACAGGGGGTTTCAGGGGCGATAAATTGATCTAGCTAGGATTCATTTTTGTCGTTTTATTCGTGTTTTCAATGACTAACTTTATCGATAATCACTTAAACATAAACTTATTATTTTAAACACAATTTACCAAAAAATACCGAGCGAAGCTCGGTCAACCAGATATTTTTAAGTAAAAAGACGTAGATTGGTTACCTACCGTACATTCGTTCTTCAAAAACGGCACAATGTCACGCTATTAGATGACACGTGTAAGTAGGACAGCATGTCGTAATTATCGGGAGCGAAAAAGAGACAAGACGAAGAAAATGTGGCTAATTAGCCAAATTTTGACGTGCCTCTTGCGAAGCGTGTATAACCTATCTACCTCTTTTTTTACTTATAATATCATTGGGTATGCTAGCATTTGTTTGCCACAGGTCGTTTCTGAACTCCGTAAAGAGAACCGCAACCGCCGCATCATCCTCCATCACGACAATGCGAGTTCTCACATCGCGCACAGAACAAGAGTTTTTAGAGCAAGAAAACATAGAATTATTAGACCATCCGCCGTACAGCCCAGACCTAAGCCCTAATGATTTCTATACTTTCCCTAAAATAGAGAATAAATTGCGTGGTCAGAGATTTTCATCACCTGAAGAAGCTGTGGACGCCTACAAAACGGCCATTTTGGAGACCCCAACTTCCGAATGGAATGGTTGTTTCAATGATTGGTTCCATCGTATGGAAAAATGTGTCAAATTTCGCGGAGAATACTTCGAAAAGCAATGAATACATTTTTAAATAGTAATGTTGTGTCACTTCCTTGATTCCCGAAATTTTCAGTGCCGCCTTCGTACTCGTTTGGGTTAACGCATTGGATTCTACAGTGATCTCATGGTCACAATCGCGACTGCTGACCGTTGGGGCCTGGGTTCTATTCCCAGGTCGTGCAAAGTGAAATTTAGGATTATTTTAGTAACATTACGGAGTTTGGAAGTTGGCGGTGTGATACCCCCGTGCCTCAGAAACCACGTTAAGCCGTTGGTCCAGCGCCTGATCTCTCTCCGTTCGTAACAGATTACCGTACCAGCGGACTAAGAGAGTGTGGGAAGAGTGAGAGTTCGTCATACGATTCTGTTCTTGTTAAAGCCGCGGTCCTATGACCCGTTAACTGAGAGCTCGTTCACATTAGGTCGGCCCGAGAGTTTTATCGGGCCAGTAAACGTGTCAGATTCATATTGGCATATGTATTTCAATAGCGCCGTTCACATTAGGGCGACCCGATAAAACTAACGGAGCCGACACCGGACGTTCAGCCACGATTTCTATCGGGTCGGGCATAATATTAGCGTACTAGCAAGTATAGCGCCACATTAGGTCGGATCGGCAGCTTCTAGTGTAAACAGCAACACCCGACAGCCGGTAAACGGTAAAACTGTCGGGCCGACCTAATGTGAACTAAGTCTGACAGGCCGCACGAAGCGTTGATACGGCTGGTCGCATGTCGAGGCCGGTGCCAGCCCATTCCGCTGATCCCACTGCCCTACCATACATATGGGATTGGAATACTTGACCCGTTCGAGGTTTTTCAGACCTGCAGCAGCCCTCCCAGCATAGACCGCCGTGCTAGGAAGATGGCTTGGCACAAGGTTGTAGACACACGTAGCATCCCACATTAAAGGCCTACCTATCTTGCAAAGCATTATGGCCACTCCGTCTAGTCTCTTCCCCTCATTGGGTTCTAAAACAGCTGGTATTGGTGGAAGTATGTAATAATAAGATTTATATATAGTATGTAACTACTTAATTTCAATTTCACAGCAGTTTTGTTTTTAATATTGTATTTAGTAATAACCGGCGCACGTGTATGGCCCAATGTATGAATGTATGACGACGCAAAAGAAGTACATAAGGATCTTGGTAGGTGGTGTTCTGTATTTACTGCCTACCTTCTTAGGAAGAGGCTGTGAGGTTACCTACCTATGTATGTAATCGTGATATAATTGAAGTGATATTCGACTTTCATAACTGACTGTACGTCTGTATCGTTAGTATTCATTATTTTACTCTGTAATATTTTTGAGTCCCTGAGGTTGCAGGCAGGAACATAGGTGGGGTACAGCGGGATTGGGAATGAATATAACAGAATTATAATGTCGATCAATGCTGCGTTTTCACTAAATGCATTTTATGCACATATTGGTACCGATTCCCTTGTTCACAAACTAAACTAAATTTAAGTTCAGTGCATCTTTTTCTTTGTATTTCATTAAGAAGAGGACAAAAAGAAATTTTTTAGTTTAGTCCTGTTAAATTAATCAGCGCCTGTCACTACTCCATACAAGTTTAGACGTGATTAAAAACTTGCTTAGTAAAATTACGTCAATTTACGTCAAGCGTTGAATAATTTGACAGGACTAAACTAAAATTTATCTTCTGTCCTTTCCTTAATGAAATAGAAAGAAAAAGATGCACTGAACTTAAATTTAGTTTAGTTTGTGAATAAGGGAAACGGCACCATTGTTTGGTCTAATGTTCGCAAGCGCTACCGCTGAGCAAGAGGCCCAGGGTTAGATTACCAACTCGTGTAAAGTTTATTGGGTTTTTCCATCTGGACACAGCCCGGAGTCTGGATGTGTCCAGTTGATGGCAAATGGACCCTATTACATGCCACTAAAACATAACTGGTAAAATGTGGATGCCTTCGCAGATTACAGGCGTGGTGTTGTTATATCTACTCGTAGTAGCCCAGTTCAAATTTAATGATAATTCATTTAAATAGTAAAAATTATTAGCTTTTTGCACTTCTTCTCCATAAAAACTTTAATTGTGTCAAATTTTATACTTCTCCGTCCACAAAGTTGTTGCTTCATGTTTTTATAAAATGGATTTGAATAGGACGCCAGGTAACTGTATTTGTTCTCCTTATTTCTGATAGTGTTCAGTATTCTAATAATTTGGAATCATGTTAGTATGTAATGCAACTTTCAAGTGCAATTTTTGTTTTTGTCTTAGGCGACATTACTGTTGTGGTTATTTATGGGGTTCCATAGGGTGACCACCTCTTGGACGTATGTATGTCACATTATATTTTGCCACGACACACACAAAAAACAGCTTTGAAGTGGAGTCTAGGGACCACTGCAAAGCCATACATGTTTTGACTTTGTTATCATGGCGTATACGTGTTTTTTGCAAAATACAGTTTATTTTATATTTTCAATTAGGTAGTGGTAAATTTTTAAGTAAATATAAAGAATACAAACTGGAAAGACTAATAGCTGCAGGTACAACGAGAAGTGCAAGAAATGCATGGACGCGCCTAAACTTTGTGCAGAAATGGGACGGGTGGGATGGGTTTTAGTCAGTTAAAATATAAGTGTGATATTATAACCCGTCCAAGAGCGAAGGGCATCTATGAGGAATAACACACGAAAAAAGTGACTCAGGAATACCTATTATTTAGTTAAGTTTGAGAAAGGTTACATAATGTTATGTAATATAATGTTTAACCAATAAGAAAATCAATCACAACAACTGTTTATTTACAAGAGTTTTATTATAACTTAATAAATACAATGAAACGGTTCAATCAACATTGTTAGAGAAAAAACTGCCGAAACCACACATCACTACGTCGACGCTGGGGTTCCCATAACAAATCATTAATCGCTCAGGATTTGCTGCGGTACAGCTGTTTCCAGATTGGGAGTATTCAATTATTTTGACTACCTATTTAGTATCAGCTCAAGCCCACTGTTGGACATTGGCTTCTCCCAATAAATCTGAAAAACTAAGTTCTCTTTAATTACTATGTCAACCCAGACTTGCAGTTGAACCATTATCAGTCCTTGGTTCAAATATTATGACACTGAACACGCTCTTCACTATTCGAGTATAGATTCAATCAAACTATACAAAACACTCGACTACAGTCGTTAACTGGCGCACGCACACATACCTATACAACACAAAACTTAATTATAAAGTTGGGGTCTCCTATGTAACGCTTTCGGTGACGTCTAGCGTTCGCGTAAACGTCACAAAGTAATTTAGCTTCAGCTGTTTATGGCGAGCGCTTCAAAGAGACCACAAAGTACATATCCAATTTTCCATAGCAACCGTCTTAACGTGTTGAACGGCAAGACGCTGTATGCTGACGATGACGATATTAGTAGTCTTCATGAGAGCGTCCCTCAGAATTCGCCCAAGGCGCATTCACGATCAAATTTGGATGTCGCGAAAACCATTAGTAAGTCATTTGCAATGTAACACTTATCTCATTGTTATAAGGTATATATTGGAATGAATGCTGTGAGTTTTACAAAACTCTCGACAATCATTCCTATTTATCATATTGCACTGACTTATGAATGGTGTTACGTAGATCGTGAATGTCCTACATAAGTGAGTTTTACACGTGTGCGTGCGTTTGTTGACGGATATGATAAGTCAAAAGCTTTTTAATGCTGATGGGGTGGTTAAGTCCGAAGGTAGTGCGGGGGTGGAGGCGGCGGCGGCGCCGGGCGAAGGCGCGGCCCTCGTTCCAGTTGCCGTCGCCACGATGCCATGGCTTCGCTCAGCGTCCATAGCTCTGATAGTAGGGAGAGATCCAGCTGCCGCAGACTCGCCTGGAAAATTACAAATAAAAAATTAGTCAAGAGTTTCATCATCATGAAGAAAGGGAGTCTCACCAGCCTAGACCAGTTACCATAATTGATCAATTTTCATTCTAATGGCGACAATTTCGAGAAAGATATACATTAATTCGATGTTGCAAAAATGACATGTAGTCACAATGACACTGAAGCACGTAATCCCAACAAGTTTCAACCAACGTAAAGAAAGTAAAAGGAAGTGAAGTGAAACAGGAAAAGCAATCTCGCCAAAATCATAAATATGGGAATTCATGTATCAACAGTTAACTTAATTTCTCGAATGTACCGAGAGTCGGTCAGAGAAAGTAAAGAAATTATCAGGATGCTAGTTTACATACGAACGGGTGTACACGGTGCACATGAACATTGAAACAAAATAAAGCTAAGAATTGATACCGCAATGGCAGCTGAATTTCAACATTTTAAACAAGAACTAACAACTGCGTTCAATTTAGCCGTTTATTACCATGACCTGATAAACAGGTATGTTATTTAAATATACTCTAGAATCCAGTTAATGTAAACATTAGTTAATTATCGAACCGCTGAGCAGCCTACTGCCTACATCGTAACACGTGGGCCGGTTTATTCATTCAATAGATGATTAATCAAGGGTTTTATTGATTTTAACTTCTAGAACGAATTCTGTTCGAATAAAGCTGATAACAGTTCGAAGGTTGATGATTATGTCAATTTTGTACGGTGTTTAGAGAATGAAGCTACAATTAAAATGAATTTTGTAAGCTATAACAATTTCCATGACAAATGAACGACAACAGTGCTCGAAGCGACCTTCCGCGAGCGTTCTGGTCGATTGCGTTAGATAGGAATGCAGCGCGATCACGACTGTATGTGGGACGCAGAAATATCCGAACAACTTATTGATATTAGCTACACAACGCCGACACATTCACGACGCACGCGGATCTGGACGACAGGTCTATCTAGATCTGAACTAGGTAAATAGGCACTAGATGTAACCGTAACATCTATTAAAGATCGATCTCATAAAAAATATTTAGATCGCATAGAACAGTTTCTGCTTAGCCGTTATATATTCCTTTTTATTGCTAAATCGTCAAGGCTTCACATCTTTAGTTTAGCGACATACTTTCAGCGTTGCCAAGTATAATAATAATTGAAAGCTTATTATAAGAAATCGATGCTTAAAAAGGCAAACTGCTCTTACCTAACTGAAGAGAAGCAAGGAAGTATCATAAAAGAAATTAAATATATCTTTAAGAAACGCTATAAAATTGAGTAAATCTCACATGCTACAAAGACTTTACAGCTCTTATTCAATAGGCAATTAAGTCAATGATCACAGCAATGCATTCAAGGAGATTAGTGAAAGGTAATGAATTATTGCATGAAATTCAATGCAACACGAGAGAAAATTAACATCGCTTGCATTCCTGTAGAGAATGTTTCGGAAAAGAGGGAAAGTGCCTATCAAGTGGCACTCCACGCTTCGATGGAGACGCAAACATCGATGCTGTCCCGTCAGACTAATTAGCATGCACTCCCCAGCTCAAATCATACGCTGATGAGAAGATAGGCATAAAGAGAAACTTGATTGCTACTTAATTTAACAACAAGAATTGATCACAAGATTTTTCCTTTAGAAGGTATAACTCTACAAATTCTGCGATGACGTGATTGAGTTATTAAACGGCAAGAAATTCACTCGTGCATAAGACACTTTTACACGATGACAGATTTAGAGACACTGAAATAAATTGATATTTGTCCTCAGCAAGTGTATGAATGCCTGGAACCAATTTCAACCACTTTGTATTCAGATTGTAAATTGCTCGACAAGTGGCACAATGGAATGTTATTTGGTATAGAAAATAAATCTCTATACTGAACAAAATTCCCGAAAGTTTATTAGGTCGCGTAAAATATTTCACTGATGTTAGTGTAATATGCCAGTTGCGCGGAAGAAAAACATGTTTTTTTTGATAGAAATTATAAATGTGTGCGTTGTGGAGACATGTAGTTGAAATGTACTGTAAACATTTTGTATCTGCCAGCTTCGCCGAATGGTTTTCATGTTAATGGATCAAATAAACAGACTGAAGGTTATATAATCATGCCAGCTCAAAGAAAATAAACGATTTCATGTGATTGATGGATGAATGCCGTTTGTAATGAATGACTTTCAAGCAATAAACATATTTTTATCGCAAGAGTTGACGGTATGGAATGATGCCCTACACAACATTGTAGAAAGATTTCGTGACAAATCATAGTTAAAAATGTAATCATTGTACAGAAATAATGGAATATCGTGATGGACCTTTGAAATGGATCGTAATAACAAAACGGCCAAGGGGTGGCGAATGGTAAACTAATTGAATTAGCTTTCCCGCACCCCTTCACACTGCCGGACATGAAAATACCTTCGAAAAAGAAAAGTGAATTTCCTAAATGGCTTCAGATTCAGAGTAGTAAAAAGAAAATAACTATGTTGCGTTAAAAATATTTTTGAAATCTGTCGTAAAATTTTCAACACCCAATTGATACTGAAAAGAAATTCTTTTCTAAATAAGTTTCATCAAAGAGTTTGTGTCGAGCACCTAGAGAACCGTGAAAGAAGCTTAATAGTTTCTAGGAAGGAAAGCAAGCGGTTACATTAACAATTGTGGCGTTGTTGTTACAACAACTAGTTCAAAGGAAACTCCTATTTGTGCAGCACTGCGTCCGGTCTATTGTGTACCAATGCGGCTATAGTTGGACTTTATTTATTTGAGGTACTCAACTGTTTAGTCTTTACGTCGGTTAAGCTATATGCCTTGCAAGGTTCTTATAGGTAATTAGCGAAATCGATTGTTTTCGTTGCTATGACTTTTCAAGAATCTTATTGTCATTGTCACATACAATATGACT
Organism: Aporophyla lueneburgensis; assembly: GCA_932294355.1. Taxonomy (NCBI): domain Eukaryota; kingdom Metazoa; phylum Arthropoda; class Insecta; order Lepidoptera; family Noctuidae; genus Aporophyla; species Aporophyla lueneburgensis. The sequence goes on from OW028746.1 coordinate 7,222,692, forward strand.
AATTAACGCAACCCCTTTATTTTTTTTTTATTTTTTTTTCAGGATGTGAAATCATCAAATGACTTCTCCCGCTCTGGGCGGAGCGGGAGGGCGTGTCAGACTTTTACTGACTAAAACCCACCCGTGTTCCATCAGTTGCTTCAGATCCGATCAGAGTATTGAGTTATTACAATAACTAAAACTTTTTTTAAAAGCTCCATATTATTATTAAGAAGATATGGTTGAACCTAGCATTATTTTATGGATTTCAAATTAAGTCCTATTGTCTTCAGTTTTTTTTTGGCTAATCGGCGGTCAATATGGTTATTTACCATATTGACCGCCGATTAGCCAAAAAAAATCTCCAATCCAATTTAAATGAAAATTACTGAAATTGATTCAGTAGTCAACTATGAACAAACTACTTTCAAGACAGGCGTTTATTCTACAATATGTAACACCTTGCATTGAATTAAAATCTTAATAATAATTAAGATTTTTTGATAATCAATCAAAAGAAGATATACTCGACGCGTTTCAGCTACTTTTAATAATCAACCAGTAATATTTCGGTTTAAAGACATTTATTTCTCAAAAAACAAGAACATTACAGTTCACCGAAAATATTGAGAAATTTAAAATATAAAACTATTTCACAAAAGCTTTAGAATCTTGGATAATTTACCTAAAAGAAATCGCATCATGCTATTACTTGCAATCCCGCAATATCTGTTCATTCAGTATTTCCAATTACCATTAAAACCAAGTGTAAGTGAAATTATCCCACGCAGATCTCGTCGAGATCAAGTGTAACCTAACACCCGGCACTGGTTCCGGTAGTGTCCACCACTCAAGCATCAGTTTCATTCACGCAAACTTTCTTCACATGTTATTTGATCAGGACTGAGCAAGTCCTGCGGTTTTATAGCCAATAAGGCATAGCATAATCAGCTTATAATGTCGCTGCTGCTGGGACACAGACTCCCTTTCTTCGAGAGTGCGTGAGCCATCATTCAAGCGGGCTTAGTGCGGGTGGGTAGATGTTTCAGGTCTTCTTTGGGTCGTCGGTTGGAATTTTTGGGTCTAGGACATGCCGGTGTCCTTTTTTTTTGGTTGGGAAATCATCAAATGACTTCTCCCGCTCTGGGCGGAGCGGGAGGGCGTGTCAGACTTTTATGACTAAAACCCACCCGTGTTCCTTCAGTTACCCATATGCCACGGCTACGGTATCTCGTTTGAACAATCTCACGACCCTGGTAGGGTGCCGGTATCATCACGATGTTTTCCTTCTCTATTTTGAGAGCAGTGGTGATAAAATGTTTTACAGAAAGTAGAGCGCCTGGCTAGGCTCGAAATTGCGACCTACAATTTGTAAGTCGGCGCCTACCACTTGCACTGCTCCAATAACGCATGAAGAAATTAAATTGAAATCCTATAAATATCGACTGAAGGAAATATCAGGTACATTCATATACATCTGACTGTGCACCAGTCGCATGATGCCAGATGATCCTTAATTGGCTTGGTTTCAATTTCCACATGCACACATTCATCATTAATATTTCATACGCAGCGAGAATAGCACAGAAATTAGAGTAAACTGCGTGAAAACATGATGTAAATCACGATATGTACGATGAAATGTTTTCGCATATTTTTTTTTTTTTTTTTTTTTTTTTTTCAGGATGGGAAATCATCAAATGACTTCTCCCGCTCTGGGCGGAGCGGGAGGGCGTGTCAGACTTTTACTGACTAAAACCCACCCGTGTTCCATCAGTTGCTTCAGATCCGATCAGAGTATTGAGTTATTACAATAACTAAAACTTTTTTTAAAAGCTCCATATTATTATTAAGAAGATATGGTTGAACCTAGCATTATTTTATGGATTTCAAATTAAGTCCTATTGTCTTCAGTTTTTTTTTGGCTAATCGGCGGTCAATATGGTTATTTACCATATTGACCGCCGATTAGCCAAAAAAAATCTCCAATCCAATTTAAATGAAAATTACTGAAATTGATTCAGTAGTCAACTATGAACAAACTACTTTCAAGACAGGCGTTTATTCTACAATATGTAACACCTTGCATTGAATTAAAATCTTAATAATAATTAAGATTTTTTGATAATCAATCAAAAGAAGATATACTCGACGCGTTTCAGCTACTTTTAATAATCAACCAGTAATATTTCGGTTTAAAGACATTTATTTCTCAAAAAACAAGAACATTACAGTTCACCGAAAATATTGAGAAATTTAAAATATAAAACTATTTCACAAAAGCTTTAGAATCTTGGATAATTTACCTAAAAGAAATCGCATCATGCTATTACTTGCAATCCCGCAATATCTGTTCATTCAGTATTTCCAATTACCATTAAAACCAAGTGTAAGTGAAATTATCCCACGCAGATCTCGTCGAGATCAAGTGTAACCTAACACCCGGCACTGGTTCCGGTAGTGTCCACCACTCAAGCATCAGTTTCATTCACGCAAACTTTCTTCACATGTTATTTGATCAGGACTGAGCAAGTCCTGCGGTTTTATAGCCAATAAGGCATAGCATAATCAGCTTATAATGTCGCTGCTGCTGGGACACAGACTCCCTTTCTTCGAGAGTGCGTGAGCCATCATTCAAGCGGGCTTAGTGCGGGTGGGTAGATGTTTCAGGTCTTCTTTGGGTCGTCGGTTGGAATTTTTGGGTCTAGGACATGCCGGTGTCCTTTTTTTTTGGTTGGGAAATCATCAAATGACTTCTCCCGCTCTGGGCGGAGCGGGAGGGCGTGTCAGACTTTTATGACTAAAACCCACCCGTGTTCCTTCAGTTACCCATATGCCACGGCTACGGTATCTCGTTTGAACAATCTCACGACCCTGGTAGGGTGCCGGTATCATCACGATGTTTTCCTTCTCTATTTTGAGAGCAGTGGTGATAAAATGTTTTACAGAAAGTAGAGCGCCTGGCTAGGCTCGAAATTGCGACCTACAATTTGTAAGTCGGCGCCTACCACTTGCACTGCTCCAATAACGCATGAAGAAATTAAATTGAAATCCTATAAATATCGACTGAAGGAAATATCAGGTACATTCATATACATCTGACTGTGCACCAGTCGCATGATGCCAGATGATCCTTAATTGGCTTGGTTTCAATTTCCACATGCACACATTCATCATTAATATTTCATACGCAGCGAGAATAGCACAGAAATTAGAGTAAACTGCGTGAAAACATGATGTAAATCACGATATGTACGATGAAATGTTTTCGCATATCAATTGGATTTTAGAACTTTTAGCCGACTTAAAAAAAAAGGAGGTTCTCTATTTGTCTGTCCATTTTGTATCTAGATGACATTCCTGCCACTGTTGCTTACATAGCAATTAGTGGTAAACAAATAGGTGTAGGGTAGGTACCATAACTAAAAAGTGAAGAACAAAAACTTTTGAGAAAAAAAAGGACTACCGAAAAAAACACTGCACAGTGAAAAATAACTTTCATTTCGGAAGGCGGTAACTATAAGTTTTTATTAGTTAGTAACGTTACCGAAAGTTTATATCAATAATATCATATCAGATTTTTATGTAATAAATACACCACTAAGAGGCCATAACCCGAACATGATTGAAGAATGCCGTTACATGGTTCCTATTTCTCTATGGCCGTGGTTCGGGAGCCGGCACCGGCGCCACCGTCGCACCCACGTGTCTCCCATATAATTTACATTCAATACTAGTCAAGATGCCTACATGATAATAGTTTGGACCGGAAGAAAGTATTATCACCATACGTGACTCCCGTTATGGTGTGGGCAAGGCTTGTTTAGGTACTTGTCATTATGTTCTATCAGATGTCCAAAACGTAAAATTGTAGTCTTTATTGACAGTCGTATGGAAAATAAGATAGCAACTAGTTTTGCAGTCCATTAAGAGTGGAATTATTATATAATTTATTGATATTTTATTGTAACTTTCTCGATTTATAAGCTAATTTTTAATATTATGATCTAATCCTGTATGGTGATATAAAACAGAAAAATAGAAATTTGTTAGAAGATTTCTGTTTAATTATGGTTTAAATGGGTGTTTGTTTGAATGATGTAAAGTGCCTTACTGTAATGCGTTACGAATGGGTCAATGTATTGCGATGTTCTCAGAACCAGCGAGTTTTGTCAACGTGCCAGCATGTAGTACATGTTCATGTATGTTTAAGTATTGAGTACAGTTAGCGCAAGAGGGCGTTAGAAAAACGTGTGGCCTCGTGGGACCAGTTCACCCACGGACGTTAGATCCAGTCCTCGTGTTTTTCACCATGTTTGTATACTTGCTGCGATCATTGAACGTCAACTTTTCAATGAGCAGCACTTAGGCTGCTGATAATATTTTGTATAAACAATCCAAAAGTTTTTAAACACATAGCATTAGGTCTTGTCGCTCCGTAATCGAAACGGTACTTAATTGATATTTTGCCTTAGAAAACAGCTCGCCTTAATTAGTTATGTAGAATTTTAACTCCAACTATGTTGAAGTCGCTTACACGCACGTTTTTTGCAGAGGATATGCTGGATCCGGTTTCGAAGTTTTATTAACAGTGTAAATATAATCAGGCAGCCGATAACGCAGAACCCTCGCAATCGGTTTGCAAAATCCGAGATGTGTGTTTGGCACACGTGTTTTCTTTTCCAAAAGGATAAAATGAAAAAGTACGTTTAGTCGTGTAGTGTCGCTGTACTGTAGTTCCCAAAGCTCCTGTCAGTGATTCACTATAAGATTTATTTTGCTCTTACACATTCATGTCTCACGTTTCGTATCGCCCCGAGCTCCAGTCGCAGGTTGTACGCGTGCCGTTGCAATTAACAACATGTCCGCAGCTGAGTATCTCCATTTTTTACTACACTCGGATCCTCTTCAAATAGTAGTTAGCTGTGATATTACAACCGTCTTTATGAGTTTATTTAGACTTTTATAGACAGCTGCCGTATTATCCAACTCGGATGTTTTGTTAAGCATGTCTGAAGTGTGCTCTTGAACGTGCATGACGTCATAAACTGTGGTCCCCTAAACAATGGGTAGCTCCGCAGCAGGCAGCACACGCCCCTTTTTTGCAATGTCGTCTGACCAGTTTGGGCGACCACGACTCAACCGACAGGTGTGTTCTTTGTAGGACATTTTGAGGACTTCAAGGTGTTCTGTGGTGAATGCAATATCATTCGTATTTATTTACTAGATACCCTGATGAATGTGGGCGCGGTGCAAGAACCCAGTCTCCTTACAAGGTCGTCAACAGGTTGATCTGGCCGATGTAGCGGAAGTCTGCGGACCACCGTTAATATAATGGTGCCTATCAATATAGGTGCGCCTTACGGTTTATCCATTTTACAAGAATTGCTGCCAACATTCTTATTTGGACTTAAACAAGAGTCGAGCAAACAAATCAGATTCTTAAAGCTGCTTGCTAGAGCAGAAACTTGAGTTAAAAGCAAAGATAATGACGTGGAATGAGTTTTTTTCTTGTTTGATAAGCTAAATGAGTCAACAATTAAGATAGATATCGTCAGTGGCGCGCATTCATATCGAAGTTTGTGTTGATAAAAATAATGACACATTTTTCACTTGCAGCAGTTGCACGCTGTTATTTATAGATGCAATAACATTGTGAAATATTGTTGAGAATTATAGAAGACAAAAATATCAATCGTGTTTACGTCATGCATCAACTTTTGCATTCCTATCCTGTTCTTTCTGTGATGAACGTAACAATTTGTTAGAACCAAAGATTGACATAAATAAATACCTCCTTATGAACGTAACAAAGTTATCATGAAACGTGTGATTTAAGGCAAAACCCTCAACAATACGATAGGCGTCAAACTAATATAGTGTGTAATAGCTAAATACGTAGGTAAATATTTCTATGCACCAGCACAAGGTTTCAATGACGAACAATAGTGGTTTGACCAGTCAAGTGCCGTTCAGACTAGAATAGATAGTATCGCGAAGGTCAGAACTGCAAATGTTAGGAATAATAATGGAATAGATTTACTAACTCTATTTATCTACTTACTGTGTGTAATGGTATCTATTTGTTTGTACGATAACAAAACTAGTAATGATTATAGGTGAAACACTTGATCCAATTCGTTATAGTTACTTGTTATAAGAATTCTATTAAATACTAGCTTTTTGCCAGCGGCTTCGCCCGCGTGGAGGTCGGAAAATATCCCGCGGGTATCGTCACTGCTCAGCTCCTATGTGTCTAAGCGTTATGTTATAATTATAGCCTATAACCTGCCCAGAAGTATGGACTACAATTGTACCGAGTTTGGTTAAAATCCCTTCAGTAGTTTTTGACCCATGCGTGCACATACAGACAGACGGACAGACAGACAGACAAAAAATTTACTGATTGCATTTTTGGCATCAGTATCGATCACCAGTCATCCTCCAATATTAATTTTGTATGTATATTCAATGTACAGAATTGACCTGTCTACAGTTTTATTATAAGTATATAGATATAGATAGATATAGATGATGTAAAGCTAACAGTGCATAATTAGACTATCTATAATATTCTGAATGCTGAGACACAGGCCTACTCTTTGTGAGAGAGAATGGCTGTAATCCACCGCGCGGGTTGGTAGATGTCACATGTCTTCGAATTTGAGGTTCTAGAAGATATCGCTTTCCAATAACAACAATAGATATTCTAAATATTTACTCATCTGTTGCTGTATAGCAAAGTCTGTATAGGTTGAATGAAGTTCGTTACATCATCAATGTAATTAACCACGTTGTATCAGTCTTCTTACATAGGTATACATACTGATCTAACCGAATGATCTCAGAATGAACTCTTGGCAACCAAACAATGCAGAATGAGATGTAGGTATAATTGTTTCCCCCAAACCGCTGACATAGTAGTGATGTTCCCACTGTATTTTGCTGCAAATTGTCTACACCACATAACAAGCTATCCATAATTGCTGAATCATACCGCTGGCCGGGCTGGTATTAGTAAACAAACATGGCATCATGTGAATCATCAGTAAGTACTTGCTATTCCTCGCCAAAACGTGAGCTCCTGTACTGTGCAACGGAATGTGAACGTAACTCGGCAAAAAACTGTTATATGTAATGTAGTTTTGCATTACAATAATATATATTTCATCAACGTAGTAGGCTGTGTTGCCAGTCAACCAGGTGCAGTTGAATCACTATTTTTTGGCAAGCCTTATAGTCTAATGAGCCAAGGGCATGACCTGAAAGTTGAACGAAACAGCAATGAACTGTCGAACTATATCATTGGCAGCTGGCATATAATCAACTAACAATTGTGTTCTATTTGGTTATCGAAGAACTGCATCATAAAATAAAGCATGATATAAGCAGAACTAAACAAACCTTCAAAGGACGACTCCTATCTAACAGATAATGCGCGTGGGCAGTGTATAAAGCACACATTATCCCATCACTCACGTATCTTTGTTATTGAAGCAAATCACTGAACATTTAGCTCTGGTTCGCGTTCATCAATGATTCAATCTGAAATATGAATCAGGGGGCTATTTCGGTTATCTACATTTCGGTAGGCATTTAAGTGTGCCTACTACCAGGTGCAGTGACTCAATCAAATCTGTCCTTTTTGAAATAACGTCATTTACCAACTGATCATTACGTTCGTGTTAGGTTTTTATGGGACACCGTTAAATGTAAGCTTTCTTTTTGCTATTCCCTCTAAAACCCCATAAACAGCCCAAAAATTGTTACTTTAGTATTTTCGGAAATATTTGGATTGTTTATCGTCAATAAATGGAGAGAACCGAAAGCCCACCGGCATTTAAGCGGAAAAATTTACATAGACATTTGTCCGACAGCCATTGCGTAGGCTCGTGTAAAAACTCCACCCACCCACGCCAATGTTATAGGAAATCAGACCCCAAAGCATGGAGTCATTGGCCGCGCGAAGGTGTGTGTTTACACTGACCATCGATCAACCCGTGGGGTGACTTCACACGAAGCGTTCAATTTATCAGCGCAGTCGGATCAAAGCATTGGAATATCGCTCATCCTTAAAACCAGACTACACACATTTGCTACCATGTTGATTGTAGATAAACATGATGGTGTAAGAGTTTAATATTTTTTGAAGTCATATGAATCAGACAAGTTCTTTTGTCTGTTACAATTAGAAGCAGAGAGCTTGGGACATCCGTGCACCCGAAGTAAATAGTAAAACAAAGCATTGTGTCGCCATTACGGATTATAAAGAGCCACACTGTCTACGAATGAAAACAATGACACAACATGGACGAAGGATAGAGAAGTAATGAATAGAACGTGTCAGATACGCTGGTGCCAGGGACGTCATACAATAGACTAGCGTGTCAAAATGATTTAATTACTTGCCAAAAATATAAAAAAGTTATTATTTTAGCACTAAAAGTTACCCAAGGCGATTGTTGAAACACAATTGTTCTATTGCAACATCAGACGCAGTGGTATGTTTTTTTTAAATTTAGCGTACATAATTTTTCTGTCTACTTGATGCATGGCATATAGCTTTGTGGGAACAATAACTTTTTAGAAATTTCGGTGTCACGTGCTCGTCAGCTTTTGTCCGCATCATATGAAAGCCGTGAGTGAATGGTGTACAAGAGCGGCATAAATAAACAATCCCGATAATTTAGCATTCGGTACACGCTCGTCTCGGATTTGGTCGACCGTCCGGCGTTGTGATCCGACCTTAGCTTAAGTGGCACAAGGCATGCCGACGCACCAGAGATTCACTACACTATGATTACACTTAATCAAATATGATGAGAAAGTTACTATTGAAAAATAATTAACAATTTCTAACGTTTATAGTGAAAATTTGCAAAGATCACGCTGATATAATAGATGCTAACGAAATTGCCTTGACTGTAATGGCAAAGCGATTAGCATTTAGGACAAACACCGTGACCTTTTGTGGAGGTCGTAACGAAATGGGGGATTAGAAAATATTAAACTAAAATGCTGCAGAACATAACAAAAAATATTGAATAATACATGAAATAACTAACCAGCAACGAACCATTGTCTTCAAGCCGTATGACATTTGGAAACTCAAAAAGAAAACATTGAAACGTTTTGTAAAGATCTTTTGCATTCACAAGGGAAATCGAAAGTGAAATGTGCGTACGGCTAACATAATCAAGCATAATTAATGCGATCTTAATGATCAATTAAGGAGCGGCATGGATCCTTGCGCGGACGCCGCGTCGCCGGTCGTTGGCAGCGCAAATTTAGACGCGGGAAAGGTCGACAATGACTCATGTTATGATTCGTATATGCCAGTCGGACACCGTGGCGTATATACAGCCGTCGTTACTTAAAATATAGATAACTATTACATAAACTGTTGGTTATTTTGCATTGAGTTCAATGAAAATGATTTACAATCAGCGTTTCGGATTCGGAAGATTTCAACAGGAAAAACAATCAGTATCGTGCATTAAGAGGTAACACACATCCTCAATCTTTCTCTTCACTCTTCCTCTTTAGAATAGAAGACGCCTAGCGTGAAATAAAACAGTGTTCGTCGATTATCTTTCCGCAGAAGTTGTAAAAAGCATGTAAAACGGGTTATTATGGGACTTGTTAACGATGTGTTACTACTACTTTTGCGCTACAGCGGTCGTTAAAACCTTTTGCTTTTCTTCCATTTATTGTAATGTTTTGGGCGGCGCCAAATTCTCGGTATTGGTGTTCCTAATATTGTTACGCTGGAAAGTTTACGAGCAGCCGAAGCTAAAATAAAACTAAGCTGCAGGACTGCACCGTAAAACTGCACGTATCGTTTGGATACAATACAACTTCTTACCAAGGAAGCTATGAAAAATGCCAGGTTCACATAATCAAGCAAGTTTAGCATCGCAACAAAACATAAACAAAAAACCAATAATGTTAAGCTCTTTAAACGGTGTAGAACATTTTTCAATCTGAATGTGTAATCGATTGACCCGCAATATCGTAACACTCCAATTTTACCGAGGAAATGGAATTGAACGCCAGCAGATTTGTTTTGATAACATTTTGCGGAGATTATCTTACAACCGTAAAGCTGCGTTAAGCTTTCGCAAGCGTATACCACTGAAATAAATCAATGTTTGGCACTTGGCAGGACTGGGTTATATCGAATAGGGCCAAGCCGAAATAAATTTTCACATGAATTTCTTGTAGTTGTTCCCACCCACGAATTAGATCACATGGTCATCAGGGCAAGATTTAAGTTATCCGGAGTGGAAAGAGTCCAAAGATCCAACATGCTAATCCAGGATACATTCCATCTCTACGAAACAACCAGAATCATTCAAGCATCCCTAGGAACATGATGAAGTCACAAACATCAAACAACTTAATCTTTCCCATTTATAATAATATTGGTGAGATTTACAGTCAGGAAATGTATTTCCTCACTGAAAGTTTCCGGCCTTTTCGTTCCTAATACCTCAAAGTACAATCAAGTTTTATAAAATCTTTATAATACGGTTAAAAGCAGAACGTGTCGCGGTTTAGATGAGCGAGCGAAATACGATCCCGGAGAACGAGTTTGTGGTGGCTTGTTGGTTCTGAACAATGCATCATAAAATTTATTGCGAACTTTTATTCTTCTAATATCCATTTCAGTATAATCTGAGGTAACATGTCGTAATAAACTAGGCAGGTTTATTCGCTAAATAAAACACATATGTATATTGAAACAGAAGCCGGTACTTTTCTGGGAAGGGATGTTTCCAAGGCTTATTTTCCAATGACAAGACAATAGACACTTCTATGGGTTTCTCAAATTAGAAAGATTGATCAATGACTCAAGGAAGGTTCCTGTGATAATAGTAAAACAAAAAACTGTTAGAAAAGTGGTGTTTTGTGTTGTACAGCCATATAAACGTTGGCTGAGTCACAGCGCCTTAGGCGTCGAGGTCTTTAGTCGCGCTCCGGTGAGCTCTATGACGGAATTGAAACAATAGCCTTCTCACGGAGCACATTATATTTCACCATCTAAGTGAGGACTTTACGTTGAATAATACCAGTAAATATTATTTCCTGTACAATTAATATTGTGTTGCTCTGATAGCTTAAAGCTACTTTGGCGAAAACTGCCCTTTCCTCTCTAAGCCTTGCGTAAGTGTGTTTCTCAAAGTATAGCATTATCCTTAACAATGTAATGTCTGTTATTTGAGCAGTTGCGTTATAAGAAGAAACAAGTAGGAAACGCCTATAAAATAACACTTCATGGTCGTTATTCGGAACACTGCACGTAAACAAATTCGCCCGTTCTACATTATATTGGTAACGGATATACTCGTACATTCGGATGCAGTAATTGCGTTTCCTTGGTCAGCATATCGATCACGTGTGCTTGTGCAGCGGTGAACATGAACTGCATTTATAACATTTGTTTCGACGTAAACGTAGCTTCAATATTATTGATGAATTCATTCAGCGCTACTTTGAGTTACCGATTGGGAGGAGTAAGTTGGTTTTGAAAAAGAAGTATAAAAAGTAGCAGCTGGATAAGAATTGCCACGAATAGAGCTGAATGACATGCTCTTGGAGAGGTCCTATGTCTAGCAGTGGACAGCTGTAGGCTGATGATAAATAGAAAAATGTCGTTTTAAAGGTTACTTATCTTTTTAACAAATAAATGTAACCTCTCTCGATGAACATAATTACAAAGGGCATGGCCAAGTGCTCGTTTCTGACAAGCATGCCCTTTTGTACAAGTACACAGGTACTTCCTGAGTTTCAGAGGCGGTTGTTCAAAAGTATCGCGTCGTGGGAATCAGCGGCAAGTAGGCTTCGTCTTCTCGACCCGGTTTCGTTCACGTACTCTGGCACTTGAGTGACTCTCTGAATGGCAAGTGAACGAATTTTGTGCGCACCGACAACCGCTGACATAAACTTTACTTTCTCGTGACCTGGCTGTGTTCGAATTATTTCGTGAAGGTAATGTTGCTTTTCCAAAGAACAAAATTACCATTGTCATATAGATATCATTGCAAGCTTAGAAGCTTGCTGTCGTTTTTAGCAATGATCTAAAAGTTGTAAGCAATTTCGAGGCAGACAAAATAGGTCCCAGAAAAATGCATTTCTCTCTGAAGAAATCAAGTTATTTTGTTAATTGCAAGATAAATAACGCATACTTAATGGGTGCTCAATTAAATATCAGTTTCCCTAATGATTCAGCATTCCTAATGAGATAACTTCGAAATTCATCAATTCATCAACATTACATTGATAAGACTTGAGTGCCTCGTTGATCTAGAGGTCGCAAGCGCTACTGCTGAGTATGAGGTCCTGGGTAATTGGTTTTTTTTTGTCGAGAATTTCTCAGTAGCTGGCCGGATTCAGGTTTTGAGCCAGGTTGATGGCAATAGGCGCAATGTGGATGCAGGTACAATAGGTACCCCTCTGCTGGACCATTCATGGACAAGGCGTGATGTTATGTACATCGAAGGAAAGTAATCAATAGAAGTAAATACAGCTATCAGCGTTGTACGTGCATATTTAATGGTGTCTGAGGGAGTCGTGAGTCACGCCACGAGGCCCGCCCCGTATGAAAGAGACCACATGAATGGGTCATTAGGGAAGCCTGCCTAAACGTTTCCTTCTACGAAGTTGATGTATTACGATTCACGTTACAAAATATTTATACAATCTAGAGCAGGAAATGAAAAAGCACCACGTTTTCATTCACACCCATTGAGTGCTCCATGATTTTGCAATTACGCTTTATGTAAAACCCATGATATACCGTTACGAATGATATCATAACCCGTCGTTAATTTCGATTTAACGTCGAATTTACAAGAAATAGCATAATTTAACGAATATTAGATAATTATTAAGCAATGAGTTTGTTAACTATCGGAGTTGATTAACAGTTTAGCCGATAATGTGGCGAATCACCACGAAGATTCTGAAATGGCAAACATTGGAGTTTGAATGCGTTTTCCCAAATAACTGAAGAAAGCGTGACGGTACAGTGGACAGTAAAAGTGTTGCTAAACGAACAGCCTGACACGAGATTGATTGTTTCATAAACAAGGAGAAAATGAACGGAAATAATGTTAGTAAAACATTTCGTGACCTGTCACGCGCGCAGTTTAGTTACCTTTCATCTTCGTCTGATTCCACAATAATCGAATCTTTACGGGTTTATGGAGCAGAGAATACTATCATCAATTGGTCTACGATATCTACGGTTTAGGGTTGAGATAAGTGAAGAACTTAATCATCACCAGTCTAGCCTTTCCCCAACTATGTTGGAGTCGGTTTCCAGTTAAACCAGATACAGCCGAACACAAGTATTTTATATGTAGCGACAGCCTATATCCGACGTTTACAACCCAGTTACTGGGTAATACGATTACCCTTGGTAAGACTGGTCGTCAGACTTTTGGGGTTCCAAAAGATATTATTATCCTTAAAATCTAATTTATCCGTCAACTTCAATTCATTTTGTCTTCTGAATTAGCATCTATACTTAATATTATAAAGCTGAAGAGTTTGTTTGTTTGTTTGATTGAGCGCGCTAATCTCAGGAACTACTGGTCCGAATTGAAAAATTCTTTTTGTGTTGGGTAGGCTATTTATCGAGGAAGGCTATAGGCTATATAACATTACGCTACAACCAAGAGGAGCGGAGCAGTAATGAAAAATGTTGCAAAAGCGGGGAAAATCGCACGAGTAGGCGATTCGACGCGACGGGAATGGGTCGGGGGAACAACAAGAAATTTAACGCGGACGAAGTCGCGGGCAGAAGCTAGTAAGAAAATAAGATCCTTGCACTGCCATAAACTAAACTGGTAGTCTCGGCCAGTGATTTGGGATTCTAAATATTCTCATCGAAATATTTGTGACTAATTATTTTGGGACCGAGGCCAACCACATCAAATATTTCTGCTTGTAATAAATCATAAGTAGTTATGAAAAATATTACCGTCCTTCATCTGACTCCGGCAAGAATTCAATAGTAAACACACTAGTAAAGTATCATTGTTACTTAATGATACAACTGGCTCATGTTCTTATATTACAACATTTTATTTTAATGTTCACGCGCTGGAAGTGCAATTAAATAAAATGAGTTAATTACAATTACTTTACCAACTCAACATCTGACAAAATTATAAGCTGTTTACAGTCTTGCTTCAGCTGGTCTATTTTCAATAATCAACTAATATGAGTAAATAACATTAACTTTGAAAACAACAAAAACGTTAACAATTTCAGACACTGCATCATGATTTATAGCATTTAATTTCCGAGGTCGTAACTACCTATTGTTAGTGTAGGCGAAGCTCAATAAAACAAGCTATAGTTAGTATTTATGTTTCTTTATTGTTTTGGGCGACGCCCTATGAGACTAACTAACTTTTAACATTAATATCTCCTCGCTATTGTATTCGGTAACTCCGGTATAGCCTCTGTAAAATACCTAAACAAATACCTATACTGTTCTTTAATAAAAGTAGTAGATTTCCATGAAGATACTTAAGTAAATACCGATGTATGTTTATAATCAGCTGTATTACCATTGTCTTGACCTTTTGAATTCTAATTAACCTGCAATTACCTGTAACAATAACCTGTTGGAATCTAATTAGTCTGTAATGCCTGTGTTATGTTTGTATAAAACTAATTAGCTTATAGTTACCTAACTCATTTATTGTAAAGCACTAATTAGCTGTGAGTAGGTATGAATATACCTAAAATACCTTATGTAGTTCGTACACGATTTTGAAAGTAGCGTATGTCCAATAGGACGAGCCACATTGTTAATCCAATAAGAAAGCAGAAACCTTGAACTCGCTTACACGTGTTTTGAAATTCTCGACAAGTCGAAACCTGCACCTTAGGGAAAGTCCATTTTTCTCGCTCTCAATTGGCGGAGCGGCTAATCAAAGTAAAGAAATGTATACGCTACTTGCGGTAGGCAACAAAAGTTATAAAAGGGCCGAGCGTCTATTTTTGGTTTAGTATTGTTACAAGTTCACATGAATCATCAAGTTACCACGTAGTGTTTGTGAAGTAAGTGGCTCCGCTGTCCACTGCTTAGTCGCGATGTACCCTATATCTAGTTAGCCAGTCTTCAAGTGTAATATAGCTAGGATTTAATTATGTGTACTGCTTATTCTGACTGTATTTTATATTGTGTGCTGTGTACTCTTTTACAACCATTTTTAGTGATTTCTGTGTAATTTTATGTGTGCCAAATATACTCAATTATTACGACATTCTGACTGGTTTAATTTCACTCTTTCGTCAAGGGAACACCGTCACCCCCGCCTACAACACCTGACTCCCGTTTTATTAACATTTTGGTCCTTGCGAGCCGGATCAGGTTCAATTAGAATAGAGTGAACCAGTCAGAATCATGAGTCACAGAAGTGAAATCACCACACGCAGCAAGTTACGAAGACTGGCGGAGGAAATGGGTACGCGACAAGCAGAGGACATCGTCTCTGACTCAGGCTTACCATCCGAGAGGGCTCCAGGTTCTCCGTCCGTAGCACCGACGTTGGCATCGACGTCCGCTCGTAATATTCCGCTCACCGGTGGCCGATTAATTGACCACAGTAAATTGACGTCAGAGAGAGCGCACGGGGGGCAGGCAGCGCCCAAGGGTCGCCACACCTCGCCGCGCAGCAAAATATCGTCAAGAAATAGCCACAGGAGCGTCGATTACCTTAAAAAACGGATCGAGTACGAAGCGGAGCGCGAATTAGTGCAGTTGAAAGAGAACCTGGTCAAAGACAAGGAAAACCTCGTCAAGAAAAGGATGGAAGCGGAAATAGCTGAGATAGAGGCGGCCGCTGAAAGCGATGATTCACAGTCAGATGTGAGTACGACACAGCGCGTCGAAGAGTGGGTGAAAACCACGCCCCAAGTCCCCCAATTGATAGAAGTATTGGGGACGCCGGCTGTGTCAGGCGCACCTATGGAAATGGCTGCGCCCCGTGAAACATCTGAACCCCGTGAACAAACCGTAAGTAGGGTGAATCTTGAGAATAACCACCGTGGGTCGTCAGTGCCGTGTGATCTAGACCAGTCCCGAGTACCTAGGACATCCGCGTCTGTACCGTTACCTAACATAACGGCACCAATTACGTCCAGGTACATGCCAGTAACGTCAGATGGAGTAAGGTTCCAGTTACCCAGCCGTTATACCGCCTTTACCACTCCGGTCGCAAGTGTACCTCGAGTAGCCACACTCGAGTCGGATACACGGCGGCAGATGCAGTACGGAGCGGATGAAAGAGAAAGGCGGAGAGAATCGTCAGGGGACAGAGACCGTAAGATAGACAGACTGGCAGAGGCTATCACGAACATGGCACGACCACCACGACCGGTACCAAGACAGGCATATGAATTGCCCTACTTTAAAGGTGACCCAGCCGACTGGATATCATATCGGAACATGTACTGGGAAACATCACAATTATACAATTTCAAGGCGCACGAAAACTTAGCACGATTAAAAACCTCGTTACAAGGCGACGCAAAGGTATCAGTAGAGGACTTATTACGATCGTCAACTGATCCGTCCGAGATAATGCGCGCGCTAGAGGATGAGTACGGTCACCCGACCCTAGTGCTACAGTACGCCATACAAAAGGTCAAAGAATTACCTAGAGTAACGGAAAGTGGACGCGAACTAAGGAAATTCTCGTCAACGGTCCGAAATTGTGTTTCGTTACTCAAAAATATTCGTGCGGATGGATATATAAATAATCCACAGCTGGTGAGTGACCTGCTGAGCAAGCTGACCCCTGTACAGCGCGCGCAATACGGTGACTTCGCAATGGGCCTGGACAACACACAGGGGGTGGACCTAAGAGTGTCTCCAAATCTAGAAATATTATCACATTTTCTGATACACTTGACACGCTCAACGTCGTACTACACTCAGGCGAGTATGTTTGAGCCCGGTCCATCGAAGCCCCCTGCCAAGCAACAGCAGAAGTATGGCGGCGCCGGTCAGTCCCGGCCAGCCAACGCCGCGCGCTCGGCCGCGAGCAGGCCTCCGTTGACGCAACGAGTGAACACGCAGAGCGACGAGTCTGCCGCTCCTGAAGAATGCGTTATATGTCAACGAAAGCACAACATAGAAGAGTGTGACCAGTTCAAAAAGCTTACCGTTCAACAGCGTTGGGACACGATAAAGGAGAAGAACACATGCTTCAAATGTCTCGTGAGTAAACATCCCAAGAGGTTTTGCCGTGCGAGTAGATGCAAGAAGTGCGGGTTCGGACATCACCTGCTGTTACACGCGGATAAGCAGCCGAAAGAAAAGGTGGCTACGCCGCCAGAAAGTAAGACGGAAAGCGTCACAAATATAGGCGAGTGGCGAGCTACGGCACTACTGAAAATTATGCCAGTAACGGTCAGCGATGGAAACAGTGACGATAATCAGTGTTACGCACTACTGGACGATGGTGCGACCGTGTCACTCATCGACAGCTCGCTCGCCACAGACTTAGTGGGCCCATGTGTTCCTCTCTCCTTAAAAACCGCGGGTGGCTACGGAGTAACAGACTCAACGTCGCGAGTGGTACAAGTGCGCGTAAAAGGACCTAACGGTCAGTGCCATAACATTACGTGTCGGACAATAGTGGACATTAACCTACCAACGCAAACAGTGTCCGCCACAGTGATCGACGACAACGCGCACCTACGCGACTTGGGTTGCGTAGAGATGAGGGGAGCCAAACCGCTGCTGCTTCTCGGACAGGACAACTGGGAGCTGCTCGTCAGTCAGGACATCCGCCAAGGAAAATCCGGTAAGCCAGTTGCCTCACTCACTAAGTTAGGTTGGGTCATACATGGACCATTTAATATTAATAACAATAATAATAGTAAAGAATGTGTTAGTTGCATGACCGTTTCCCTTCCTGATTTACATAATCTAGTTAAATCACAGTTTGAGCTAGAAGCGATAGGTATTTCAGAGAATTTACGTAAACATAAAGATGTCGAAAGGGCATTAGCCGTGTTAGACAGCACTAGCCATCGTATCCCTGACCAGTCACAATGGGAGGTCGGTTTGTTGTGGAAACATGACAATATTCAGTTACCTGATAATTATAATCAGGCCAGGCAAAGGCTGTACGGCATAGAGAAACGTATGCGTAAAGACACTAGTTTCGCTGAGCAATATTCAGCTCAGATAGGTAGGTTAGTAGACGAAGGTTACGCGCGTAAAGTAGACGGTAACATAGACAGCTCGCCGGTTTGGTACTTACCGCATTTCGGAGTCGTTAACCCGAACAAACCGGGCAAGCTACGTCTCGTGTTCGACGCAGCCGCTACGTCTCATGGGACGTGTTTAAATGATAATCTGCTAACCGGACCTGACTTACTGAATTCTTTGCTAGGTATTTTAATTAAGTTCAGGATAGGCCCCGTCGCGTTTTCAGGGGATATCGCTGATATGTTCTTACGAGTAAAAATAAGGGCAGAAGATCAAGGCGCGCAATTATTTTTATGGAGAGGCGCGGATCACCATAAAGAACCAGATACATACGCGATGAATTCCATGATATTTGGCGCAGCCTCGTCCCCTACTACGGCAATATATATACTCAACAAAAATGCCGATGATTTCATTGATGTTTATCCCGAAGCTGTGGAAGCTATTAAATCTAGGCACTATATGGACGACTATCTAGATAGTGCTTGGACCGAGGAGAAGGCTAACACGTTAATAGAGGAAGTGACACGAATACATGCATCCGGTGGATTCATTATCCGGGGGTGGGTCACTAACTCATCGGAGCTAAGGGAAAGGCTGAAAATAGAAATGCCTGATAAGGTAGCCCTTGAGAAGGGAACAGGCTCAGTAGAGAGGACCCTAGGTTTAATATGGTCACCTAAAGACGACGAGTTAGGTTTTGATCTGTCATTTAAGAGACTACCACCGGAAATTATAAATGGTAGCTTAGTGCCCACTAAAAGACAATTTCTTAGTATGATAATGTCGATTTACGACCCGCTAGGTTTCCTATACCCGTGTGTAATTCAATCACGCATATTAATGCAACGAATATGGAAGTCGGGAATACAATGGGACGAACCCTTAAAAGAAAAGGACGCCAAAGTATGGTTTAATTGGCTCCATAATTTATACCGCTTAAACGAATTAAAAATACCGCGGTGGTACGGGTTAAAACTCGATAATTTAGAATTACACGCGTTCGGGGACGCCAGCGAGCTTGCTTACGCCGCAGTAGTATACCTAGTGGGCTCTAACTCTGAAGGAAAGAGGGAATCGGTTATGTTACTAGGGAAAGCGCGAGTAGCTCCACAAAAAGTAGTATCCATTCCCAGGCTAGAGTTACAAGCAGCCGTGTTAGCCTGTCGTATAGCAGACACTGCCCACAAAGAGTTAGGTATACGAATCGAAAAGAAATTCCTTTGGACCGACAGCAAGACTGTATTAAAATGGATAAACTCCGATGCACAGGAATTTCAACGATTCGTCTCGCACAGACTAGCCGAAATAGATAGGCTGTCAGACAGAGGCAACTGGCGCTGGGTACCTTCACAGGATAACCCAGCTGATAAGGCCACCAGGTTGTGTTGGCCCGATGACCACGCGGAGTGGCTCTCGGGCCCCTCGTTTCTATGTGACCCACAGGAGCGGTGGCCTGCGTGTCCCGAGGCTGAGGCGTCGGAAGCGGACCTTGAGCGCATCCAGCGGGTCCACGCCGCGGCAGCACCGGCGGCACCACTCCTAGAGTACGAGCGCTACTCATCGTGGACGCGCATTCAGCGTGTCATGGCGCGCGTGCTCATCTTCAGCGGCCGATGTCGCAAACGTCGGTCGACTACGGAGCTGTGTCAGCGAGACCTAGAAGATGCTCACAACAGCCTGTTGAGGCTGTGTCAAGAAGAAAGCTTTCAAAGCGAGCGGGCCACCATCCTTAAAGGCCTGCCCGTTCCCAGCAGCAGCAGCATCAAGGCTCTCGACCCCATGATAGCCGACGACGGGTTGCTACGAGTGAGAGGGCGCCTGAGTGCCTGTGAGGTGCTCACGTTTGGCGAGCGGCACCCTATTATCCTGGAGGGCCGCCATCCTCTGACAAGAAAGCTAATCGCTCATTACCATGCGATGGCTCTGCACGCCAACCACGAGACCGTCGTCAACAATCTACGGGAAAAATACTGGGTCACTAAAATCAGAACCTCAGTGAAGACAGTGGTTGCCAACTGCCAACTCTGTCGCGTCTGCCGAGCCAAGCCCGCGCCACCGAAGATGGGTGACCTGCCGCTCGCAAGGCTGGAACCATCCAGACGAGCCTTTGTGCGAGTGGGGGTGGACTACTTCGGCCCGATGGAGGTCGCAATCGGGCGACGGCGCGAGAAGAGGTGGGGTGCCCTATTCACCTGCCTCACTACACGCGCCGTCCACCTTGAGTTGGCCGCTTCCCTAAGCGCCGACTCCGCCATACTAGCCTTGCGGCGCCTCATAGCGCGCCGCGGGCAACCAGCACATCTGTACTCTGACCAGGGTACCAACTTCATCGGGGCCAATACCGAGCTTCGAGCAGCCCTGAAAGACCTCAACCAAGGTCAGATAAGGGCCGAGGCCATTCACCGTGGCATCGAATGGCACTTCAATCCCCCGGCGGCCCCACACATGGGTGGCTGCTGGGAGCGCCTGGTGAGATCCGTGAAGAACGCACTTCGCAGTACGCTCAAGGAGCGTGCCCCTCGTGAGGAGGTCCTCTATACCCTCCTCACCGAAGCCGAGCTGATCGTAAACAGCCGGCCACTGAGCTACGTGAACGACGACCACGACCAGCCCGTGGTCCTGACGCCGAACCATCTACTCCTGGGCACTGCGTCCGGGAGTACTCCGTTTGCATCGAGCGACGCCGAAGACATCGACTCTCGCCGGCAGTGGCGGCGCGTGAACGCGCTCGCCGACATGTTCTGGCGGCGCTGGCTGCGAGAGTACCTGCCTACGCTCCAACGTCGGGAAAAGTGGTTAAACAATGTGCCGAACGTACGTATCAGTGACGTAGTAGTGATTGTGGACAATAATAGACCGCGAAGTGCGTGGACCAAAGGTCTCATCAAAGCTGTGTATCATGGACACGATGGTATTATCCGTGTAGTAGATGTTAAGACTGTAAATGGGGTCCTACGTCGACCCGTAGCGAAGATTATTGTGCTTCCCACAGACCAAGAATTGTAAGTCGGTTGAACCCTGTTACAGGGGGTGGAATGTAGGCGAAGCTCAATAAAACAAGCTATAGTTAGTATTTATGTTTCTTTATTGTTTTGGGCGACGCCCTATGAGACTAACTAACTTTTAACATTAATATCTCCTCGCTATTGTATTCGGTAACTCCGGTATAGCCTCTGTAAAATACCTAAACAAATACCTATACTGTTCTTTAATAAAAGTAGTAGATTTCCATGAAGATACTTAAGTAAATACCGATGTATGTTTATAATCAGCTGTATTACCATTGTCTTGACCTTTTGAATTCTAATTAACCTGCAATTACCTGTAACAATAACCTGTTGGAATCTAATTAGTCTGTAATGCCTGTGTTATGTTTGTATAAAACTAATTAGCTTATAGTTACCTAACTCATTTATTGTAAAGCACTAATTAGCTGTGAGTAGGTATGAATATACCTAAAATACCTTATGTAGTTCGTACACGATTTTGAAAGTAGCGTATGTCCAATAGGACGAGCCACATTGTTAATCCAATAAGAAAGCAGAAACCTTGAACTCGCTTACACGTGTTTTGAAATTCTCGACAAGTCGAAACCTGCACCTTAGGGAAAGTCCATTTTTCTCGCTCTCAATTGGCGGAGCGGCTAATCAAAGTAAAGAAATGTATACGCTACTTGCGGTAGGCAACAAAAGTTATAAAAGGGCCGAGCGTCTATTTTTGGTTTAGTATTGTTACAAGTTCACATGAATCATCAAGTTACCACGTAGTGTTTGTGAAGTAAGTGGCTCCGCTGTCCACTGCTTAGTCGCGATGTACCCTATATCTAGTTAGCCAGTCTTCAAGTGTAATATAGCTAGGATTTAATTATGTGTACTGCTTATTCTGACTGTATTTTATATTGTGTGCTGTGTACTCTTTTACAACCATTTTTAGTGATTTCTGTGTAATTTTATGTGTGCCAAATATACTCAATTATTACGACATTCTGACTGGTTTAATTTCACTCTTTCGTCAAGGGAACACCGTCACCCCCGCCTACAACACCTGACTCCCGTTTTATTAACAGTTAGATTTAACAGAACATTACCACAACGGAACACCAAATTCTATTGTATCTTAAATCATTGATACTACATAACAAATCAACAATGGGCCGAGTGAGAACCTTTGGGGTTCCTTGACTTCCGTACCAGAATTGGCAAAAAGACGAATTGGGGAATATGCAAAGAATAGTGTAAACTGTAAAGTGTCCCAATAGGGTCTTTACATAACCGTTACAAAATGATAGAAAACAGAACGAAAGAGAATAACGACCGTGGCTTCGGATTGGCGACACATTATGCAAGAAACCATAAGTATCACAAACACAAGTGATCTCGTGCATGCCATTAGCCCACATCGATGATGTCGTGAACAGTAATTCTAAGATCATCATTTTTTATGTTATTCTTGTCATAAATAAACTGTGGTAATTTGGAACACAGGTCATCGATGTAACACACGTTATTTTGTAAGCAAACATTGAGTGAAACAATGAATATCAACAATAGAAATAAACAGTAGCTAAATTGCAATCGTTGCTATCAACCACCACGTATCGAGTGAATACTTTCAGTCTTTTTTTTAGATTTTTTTTTATATCTTCAAAGATACGTTTATTACAGCATTCCACTGACCGAAAGAGGATTAATCGAAATGTAGGTGAAATTTGTACGAATATGACATGTGAAAGTAGTCGGGAGCGTGCGTGCGCGCGCGTCCGGCGGCCATGATGCGCGACCGCCACGCGCCATTGCACGCGCGCAGATGCACCGTGGTGATTCAATCAGCTGACTTGATCACAACACCATATACTTCAGAATACACAACAATGGCAAACAAGAAACAAAATATAAGTAAAGATAGTCAGATACAAAATTGAGCTTATACAATGACGATCACCTGGAGGCACTCGCACGAATCCGCTGTAAGCGAAGGATATGTTGTAGTAGCGATACTTGGGACAACACTATTTTTTTCGATTGAATAATGATGACCTAGCACAGACCATGAATTAATCTATTTCAATTAATTAATATTTTTATGCAAACAAACCGGACTGTTGCATATTGAAAGTAATTAGTTGCATGAAGTCTAGAAAACTTTTAAACATAAATTATTTGATTATTGGCGTGTGCAAAACGAAAGTGACAGTAATAGCCAAACGGTTTTTTGATATTCAAATTCGACTGGTCAACGCTCTTCAACGTGAGTGATACACTTTAGCAATACGAGAGCAATCATGCCAAACTGCTATTAAAATTAATGTTAGTATTTTTCGAAAGACTGGATTTCTCTTTTGGTTTCTCACTCCAACCAAGGTAGATTCAATTGACAGAGGACGTATAATTCTTTATTGAATATCTAATCGTTTCCGAGACATTTGAAGTTGTTTGAGATTTAATTAGCATCCGTTTTAAGCATCATAGAATAATTACGTCAACTTTCTCAAAAGTTGAAGTAAGCGAAAGAGCAAGCTGATTCTGAGAAGAGCCGATAGGACTGTAAAGATAAGAAAACATACGGAGAGCAAACAAGAATAAGGGTCCATTACGACACGTGAGCGCAGCGGAGGATCGCTAATACAGATAAACACGTGCACAGACTGCATCGAGTTCAGGCACAGGTGCGAACGATGCATATGTGCAAGTTAGCGACCTACGGTATATGATGAAACTTAAACAAGCCCCATTTACCAAGTGTAACAAAACCAGTAGCTCGATCATCCACGTACTTAAATAATCCATACGAAAGTACCGACAAACAACACTACAGTATCGTTGACGAAACAACGGAAAAAATAGCCCACTTTTGAAAACCAATCGTCCAGATCATTTATTATTACGTTCAAAGAAATGCTTGTAAAAGATGACTTGAAACAATTTACGATTATGAAGCCTTTACAGGAATAGCAAGTAGGTCTAAGTTATGTATTTTAGGAGAAGTCAGAATTGTAAATTTTTCGTCCGACATTATGAAATAGACAGGCATCAAATTAAATAACAACACTAGTTCAGCGTTGACTAACACGCAACATTTATTTTAAGCACCTCTCAGAATCCTGAAATACATAAAACCACGTAACAAAAACACAGATAGTTTCTATATTAGTTCTAAATTAGCTGTGTGTGGCGTGGACTGTTGAATCCAATTACGTATGTTATTAGTGTAGTCAGCGATAGTCGGTAGACTCGGCAAGTAATTGATGAGTTGTTAAGTTGTCAGTAATCCAATCGTGGCGCATTATGTCAGTGTAGCCCTGGGGTCGACGGACTTCCATTCATCTGCCCTGTGGCCAATGGTTGACATAAATTTTTATGATGCAGTCTATAATGTAATGCTCCCATTAGCCAATTTAGTTCAATTTGTGGTTATAGCTGAGATTTGTTTTGATTTTCATTGCAGCATTTCGTTTTGTTTATGATATCGAAGATGTTGAAGTTGTGACTAAGAAAACGACTACAGTTATTTGAAAAAGAGTTTATCATGTAGATTAAAACTGTGAAGACTATTAAAACAACAGTAGATGTCAAATTGTCATAAGAGAACGCCGACAAAAAGGTTGGATGAAAGAGCTTGCGCGAGTAAACGAGCCGTGTCGTCTATATTAAACATAGGTTCAGTTTGTTTTGCTTAATGCCCCGTTGACTCCGTTATTTATAGATGATATACTACATTTCGGAGCCGTCCGAAATGTCTCCATGCGTCTACTAAAGTCGTAGATAATCTGATAGCCTAATAAACCAGGCGAGTGACATTTTATCACTTCTTTCTACTGCGTCATTGGGGTTTATTACGCCTATTAAGCCCTCGTATCCACGAGGGGTTAAATGTTCCTCGAAGAGTAAATTTTCCATTATATCCGAACCTCAAACAACCCAAAGCAATTTCTAGAGACTGGCTAGCGATAATTGTTATAGAACGAGTGGGTTGACTATTAGGATTATTCCGGCTTTTAGGCAAAACATGTGCTAAAGGTAAACTCGTACTATACAATGTGTGAGGTACTTATTTGGGTCCAGCGATAGCGCACGTCCTTCGCGTCACGAGTTGCGAGAAACTTGTACCCTGGCGTCTAATCTCTGTTATGGAAGGAAACTTTTAAGAACAATGTTACACTAAGTACACCCATTAAAAACCTGGCCAAGTACCTTCGGCAGGATTAGGGTCACTTGTTTCTACACTGTTTAAGTTCGAAGGGGTTTCCTCAGTATTTAATGCTGATTATGTTAACTCTAACGTTTAAATATTCAAAATAACGTCAAATGCTACCTCACAATGCCTGGCAATAACAAAAGGTGCAAAAGTAAACAAATCAAAGTACCAAATCATTTAACACCCAGATGACAACATCGGCCATACCGTGTCGTCTGACATCCGATTCTAAAGCATCTCATTCAATTTCTCATTACTGATGTCAACGGAGCACGGCAGCTGAGCTGTCCATTGCACGATCTGATCGAACTTTTCGTCTAATCCGGTTACAGCACGTGACGTAACCCGCCCCCGGGTGTCGCTCGTGCTAAAAATAACAGCACGTGCTCCCTCCAGCCGCGACATACCTTCGATATACGGTGGCTCCTACCATATTACACATGCTGACATGACAAACTATAGGCGGAGTTCCAAAAACATTGTGATATTCGTACTTTGATCTTTCGACTTGTTTGACTTCGGTCTGGTCAAAAATTTTTTTTCACCAAGGAAATTTGAACTCAATATATAATTAATAGTAGTATATTTCTGCAAACTGTTCAATCATTTGTAATCGATATTAATGCATTTTGGTTTTCCCTCACCGCGATTGCGCGTTACAGTATGGGATCAATATTTCATTAAAACAAATAAATGTGTAATGAGGATAAATTAGGAAAAGCAGTAAGTTATTTTATTAAGTAAAATAAAGCCACACAATAAAAAACTGAATATACTATGTAGATATGATTCGGAAATGCTGACATAGACGGACATCGAAGTCAACGAAAAGACGAAGAATGTTGGAGACTCTAAAGTAAGAGGCACTAAGAAAGGACAAGGCTTTTGACTTGTCGAAACAAACGGTGACGAAAATGCTAACGATTTTGAACCCGTGTCATTTAGGCGAGTTATTCTCGTAGTAGGGGTTCAACATCCTGGCGCTGTGGTTGCCAACGCGGATGCGGAGCTGCCACAGACAATGCGGGTGGAGGATTAACGCCGCGTAGACATCAATCGTCACCAGAACATTCTACAGGCGTTTAAAGGGGCACTCGGACGCTAGGCTACAATTAAATGACATTGGTGCCGATTCTGTTGTACACGAACTAAACTAACTAAACTATCTCTAAAATTCCTTACTTTTGGCTATGAGAATTGTAACGCTATTCTGCAAGGAAAAATCTCTAAATTTAAAAATTATTTTGACACGACTAAAATCGAATTTGACAATCGCGACTCAGCGTGGTATTTTTTTTTCTTTTGGTTTCGCAACGTTGTACTTGTGTGTGCATTGCGTAGAATGAATTTTTTGAGAGACGAAGGCGCGTGCTGGGGGGGCAGCCTCAACGTGTTTTATATGGAATTTTTCACTTTTGTTTGAAAAATAAAAAAAAATATTACCCACGTGTTGAGATTTAAATGTGCCGGGGTATACTAAGGGGGCCGAAAATTTCATTATTTTTGCGTTTTCAAGATATAAGCAAAAAGAAAATAAAAAATACAGAACTGTTTTTGCACGTGAAGGCGAGGCGTTGTTGAGAATTTTAGTTCATGACCACTAGTTTTATTCCACACCTTTTTAATCGCGATTAAAAATAGTCAGATTTAGTTAAAATAAATTATTATAGTCAAAATTTTTGGTGAAAACCGGCAAACTCAGAATAGCAAAATTGACATTTTCACTAAACTAATAACTCAGTGCAATCTTAGTGCTGTCAAACTATCGTAAAATATAGTTAAGCTGTGTCACTTTAGTCTATTTCAGAATAGGAAATCGTCGTTTGACAGGATTAAACCAAATTTTAGTGATTTTTAGTTTAGTTTAGAGAATTTTGTGACAACAGAATCGGCACCATTGTCATTATTAGTTAAACTATTTATTGGCGTTTTAAGTAGTCCTCTATAAGCGTCGCGCCTTTCCCGTCCAAATTATGTAGCGTGGAAAGAAGGATTAGGAAAATCTTTCAAGCTTAACTGTTCTCCAAAGAAGTCAAACTATCAAAGTCAAACTGTCAATTTACGAACAATTATAATATGTTATTAGTTGTAAGTTGTAAAGTAAAAGCACATCAAACTGTTTATGGGTGTGTTAAAACAATTGCGTGGGAAGACGACGTCATACAAAGACATAGAAAGTCGTTGTCTCTTTCGGATGTCCAGATAACAAGCTTTCATAATATATCTAAAATAGGCAACGTGAAGATGTTTCTATGTGTACCTTGAGGAGTTGATATTGATTCGATTGAGAATCTTTCTCCAATCGACTATTTACTTGTACAATTGCATGGTGTTTTCAATAAATGCAGGAAAAATCTATACCTACAGGCTTCCCCCATTGACGGAATTCCCACCAACTCATCCTTCGCTATTTTACTGTTAAATCTTGTAATGTTTTGGAAAAATTTAAGGAAAACTGTGTTCATGATAAAACGTAACAATGACATCGTCACGTTTAGACTCGGACATTACAATGGGGTGCTCTGTATTATCATTTATGTACTGATCTGGCTTGCTCAAGCAGAAAAAAAAATAATGGATGTCGAACAGCGGTCAATTAGCTCCATTGTCACAAAATAAACTGAGTACTAAAAAAAAACTAAAATGTGAAAAATGCTAAAATTTCAGAAGTTCTTGGGATCTGTATTTAATTTTTTTGCGACTGACTTCCGAAATATTTCTTTTTTTGGAAGTTACTTGTGTATTTTGTAAAAAAAAAATGCAGGTTTTAGTTATGGTACCTACCTACCCACATCAATTTGTATTATACCACTACACTACTGGACTTCGACAAAAAAATAAATTGAAGTCGGTAAAAAAGAGGTAAGATTCTATTATCTTGTCTGGCAGATGCGGCTCTTATCAGCATCGCTATCCCATTCCACCTTTCACCTTTAGCTTGTCCATAAAAAACTCGTTAACATTTGACCACTCTGATTCGATTCGATTTAAAAAGTTTTTCAGCTAGCTAACTTTTTGCAGGTAACTTTATCGCTGGCGATCGCCTTTACAAGGATATGGCATAACGCATGACAGCCAACACCGGCGCGGGCGCATGCTTAATCACACGTTAAAGAATCGCAACGTGATTTAGAAACCGGTCCAACTTAATATCAGGTTTCTGGACCGCGTAAGGTACAAGTTAATGGTGATAATAAGACTTATTGATTTTGACGTGCGATTTTCATTTCTAATTATAATATCAAATTAATGTTATTTGCTTTATGAGTAAACCTTGCCTTTGCCTTGGGAGCCTATACAATAAAGTTTAGAAGCTGGGCCTGATCCAGAACGAAAAAAATATTTTTTTGTAAGACTCTGAATTATAATAGTGTGCAGATGCTATTTAACCAGCTGCATGCACTGTCCGCAGTTCAGTCGGTATTAAACATATAATTTGCATCAATACAATCAAACTATAGGCTACAAGCCGTATTAGACCTTATAAACTAAAATAACTACGCAGGATAGTAAATAATCACCTACGCAAGTACGCATGCAACTGAAAAAACTATTGAATATACAGATACAATGACAGACAGTTACCAAGTGCTTCTCACCTACGCAAATGTTAACGAAGATTCATATAAATGCAAACGAGATTACGACATTCACGTAACTCGAAGCGTGTATGGTGTTAAACCGGATCTATCACATAGATGCAGTTACATTCAAAACATAGTTTTCTATTCAATATTCATTAAATTTGAAATGTTATGTCTAGTTATGTCAGTCTATTTTGAATGAAGACGAACAATTTAGCGTCTTTATATACCAATTTGTAGTTAATTTGATTGCCAATTCATTTTGCAAGAGAATATTCAGAAGTTGGAATATTTTGGGTTGGTTTATTTTCTTCTGTAAAGGTGAAAGGCGTGATTTTATGTTTGTGTGTATGTATGCCAGTTTTATTGTTCTTTTTGTAGTAACATTTTTTATTATGTCTTTTTATGGATCATGTGGTTTGCAGTAAAGAATTTTATTTATTTATTTGCTGATACAAAATAGGTATCAAACTGAATCATCAAAGTACGAGTAGCTCCGATGACAAATCTGCAATGTAGATTTTTTTAAGTGTATGCTTGTTGGGTGCCAAGAATATAACTGCATAGTGCATTAAAAGTAGATTGTTAAGCAAAACCCTGATGAACATCTGCAACCGTATTAATTTACCTGAAAAAGTTTTAGCCCCAAGTAAAGCGTTTAGTAGATGGTTGTAGAGATCGTAAATGATATGTCGTCGAAATACATCGGTGATATCACCCTTCGCCTTACTCCTACAAGTATAATTAGCTTAGGGGAATACGTTTACAAGGCGCAACAAAACATATTAAGTTACATTTTCTACGCTATTCGCACCTGTACCTTCGTTTAGAGGGAGGGAGATAAGGGCTCATATATATTGCCAAGATTACTTAAGAAAACTAGACAGGTTTCAATATAGTTATGAATATATACGTTAAACACGTTCCTTTTATTCTCAGATTAGCAGGAAAACAAGAATAAAACATCTTACAATGTGGTAGATATTAATGACTCACACAAAACTAAATATACGAGACGAATAAGATAAAGATACATTCAAGATGCCACGAAATGAGGATTACTTCGAAGAGACCCTAGCTTAAGATTGTTATAAAGGAAACGTGAAGGGAAACCTCAAGTCCTGGCACTTTCCAATACTTTTATTGGCGAAAGTTAAATCTTTGCCTTTTACAAAGTAATTTTACTTTTATTTTGATTGGTAATTTTTATGATAAAAACAATAATACTATTACGCCGTGAATGTGAAGTGTGGGATGCAAATGATAATGTTCATGAGCTGTTCAAGGTTGTAGCGGGTGATAATTGACATTAGAGATAATTGATATTATTCACGTCGAATATTATGTCTAGTTTGTGAAATATTGACATAAAAGTATTTGAAACCGCAAAAACTTGCAGCTTCTCAATTATTTGTATACGAATGAAAAAGAGATAATCTAAAGTAATATTATAAAGAGGAATGATTTGATTTTTAGTATGTATGTTTGTAATGGATAAACTCGAAAACTACAGAACCGATTTTAAAAATTCTTTCACCTATAGAAAGCTACATTATCACCAAGTAATTTAGGCTACTTTTTAATCCCGAAAAAATGCACAGTTCCTGTGAGTCATGCGGACGAAGTCGCGAGCGAAATGCTAGTTTTGTTTTGAATATTATAACGCCGTACTCGTAATATCTGACCACGATTTATGGAAAACATACTTAAATAAGAAAGACATTTTGCGCCGATCTCAAATAAATTGGGATAAGAAGAGGTGAATAATGATGACACTTAAATTATTCGATCCATAACCATATTTTCATATTTGGAGCTTGTCCAAATAATAAGAAACCTAATGAACAAGTTGATCAATACAAAATCAGAGATGAAACCATCTACCGTCAATAAAAGAATTCGAAAAGACGATTACGTACAACAGCCATGATAGGAAGAAGGAATCGGATCGACCAACGATTAGGAAGACCTATAAGGACGCAACAAACAATATTACACAAACGTTCAACTGAATGTGTCCTACACGTCATAGTCAACAAGAATTGTCTCAGTAAGACCTTTCTCATTGTCAAGCTTGTGGAGTGTATGACACTACATATACTTGGGTAATGGTATATGTATACGTGATAGTAAAGCTATATATTACAAGTTTTTGCGTCATGCGCATGCACCGAGTGCTGTGCAATGTGATAATGATACGCCATTATCTATGACTTCTATGTCAGGTGTTTCTTCGAAGTTTTTTGTCAATTTTTATACACGATTCTGGAAAAAATTTCAGCCTTTGTGGCAAGATTAAGTAAATACATGTCAGTTTAACTTGTGAAATTTCTCTGGGTGACTAGAGTAGGGTTTCACATAGTTTACACAGTGTAACAGGTATGGCATTTCCGTCCGATGACTAGCAAAGGATAGCGGTTACTAAAGATGACTCTGAAAACGTAAATGAGACATATATGGTCTTTGATGTTGCGATGAAGTGGATAGTTTCAAGGAATTTCACACTCAAATAGTTCATAACTAACAAACACTCGTAAACACAATATTGGTTATGCCATTACATGGAATCAATTGTTTTCATTATGTACTCGACGCGTTGATAAGCCATTATACTATCTAAATTCGCCAATTAGTTGTATGTTGTATCTCTAGTCTATTTTGATATGAATTTCATGGCTTGTTTTATTACTAGTAATAAAAAAGTGTCGACAGGTGTCCTGATTTTCAATTTCCTATATTGCCAAACCCGCTCGTAATACCAAGTAAAGGGAGCATGCACGTCTCTCCGTACATAGCGTTCGACGCACGGCCGATAAGCCCAAATGTATGAACAACATCTGTTTTTTAAACTGCGCTCGTATCTGCTGTGTACATTATTTATTCCATGTTGCCATGTTTGTATTGAGCACTGGGGAGCTAGTCTATTTTCGGTGTCACTACTCCTAGTTTCTATAAAATTGCCGTCATTAATACTGTGGTTCGGTTCGACTCTCGATAAACTTTCGTAATTCCGGTATGATCGAATCAGGTATCCTTATTTAGAGATGGAATGTAAAGCCGACATTTTTCTTTTCATCATACTTATAGTCGGTCAACAACCAAAAAAGGAAATTTTATAACGCAGTTGTTTAAAATAAAATAACAACAAACCAGGATTTGTGGAGCTTCTCGTTTGTAAACTTTATGACTTACAAACGTGCAGTTTATAAAACCGTAAAAATCGTGTAGGCATAATGGATAAGGGAAGTTTATGATTAAATTACTGTTAGCACCGAGATTATTAATTAAATTGGTATCAATAATAAGAGAAAAAACAATTAAAGAGTATAGCAAAGAAGAAAGTTCAACATACCATTTCTTTCTTGAGATAAGCGAGTTGTGAGTCGAGATCTGTAGGTGGTTTGTCCGAAAGCGGTGAGGGTGTGTCCTGCAGGTCAGGCTCCCCCTCTGCGAAGCCGCTGAGACTTTTCGGGAGAGGCGGTAGACCTTGCAGGGACATGGTGCTGATGGCGCGGAACTGCTTACGAAGTCTGTCGATAAAATTGTACTTATTAGGAGGATCTTTTGTTTCTTAAGATTTCAAAACATTTGCGGGATCAAAATGGAATTAAGAATTTAAGTCTATTGAAGGTTGTAAAAATGTATGTGTAGTGGACAAATGATACGTTTAATGAATATGAGCAGAATTTATTTTTGGAGACTTAAGCGATACAAGCAGCAGACGGTTATTGAATATTCATCGTCATAACCTTGGAATTGTACTCAAAAATATGAATCACCATCATTCGTTTTACAGTTATTATACGCATAGAAATAATTCAAAAGCAAATTACTACTATTGTACATAACTAAAGACGTCAATTACTTTCAGGTTTACTTCGTCATTTTAACGACCTAGAAATCGTGCGCAATCTATCAGCGATTGACGAGTCTATCAGCGTTCATAACCGGGTTTAATCAAGTCGTATGACCTTTTAACACAAAACTACAACATGCTCGGACCACGGAAGAGAGGTACAATGTAAGTAATGATTTATTCATACGATAAGAAATATTAAGTTAATTTATGAATTCTTCAGAACCCACCTAGACTTAAGGTCATCGTCGAGTATGTACGCATAAGCCTGATCATCGTCCGTATTCCCGCTCGTTACTGAAGACATGGCGTAGTTCTGGTCCGAGTCCTCAGAATCACATTGTCCATTTGTTTCTGCATACTCAGGGGTGTCCAAAGTTTCCGGCACGTTCGATTGCGAGCGCATTGTCTGCAATTCGTATATCAACATCTCATGGTTGTTCATATCCTTCATCATTTCAGTCTCCGGAGTGTCGTTGCCGTTAGTCATGTTCCCAGAATCTTTCCCTTTATCTATCACAGTGTGCGCTTCGTCTTTCTCTTTATTATTGTTTCTACTAGCTATGATCTCTGAGATTAACATTTCTGTGACTCGCGATGTTTTTCTTTCCAACGAGTCGTTATTTTTATTTACATTATCGTCAACTATTGGACTTCCTGGTTCGGTTTGTTTAGCCGGTGGGGTACTGACTTGTTTCGATGGACTGTTCCGCAACCTGTCATCAAATTCCTGGACTTCCTCCACTGACGCGTATGGCGCTTCTGACACTGGGCTCTGTGGGGGCTTAGCATCTAAAGGGGATGAATACGGGCTTATTTCCGGTGAGATCTTAGTTTTACTGCTATGTACAGGGCTTCTATTTACAGGCAAGGGCTTCATTGGTTTTAACTTAGGTTTAGGAGACAACGGTGGCGGAGGCGCTTTTCGTAAAGGTAGAGTCTTCTCTGCAAAACTAGAGGACTTTGACACTTTACATTTTGAATCTTGATCCAACTTGTTCGATGTTGAGAGCGATCTTACTAATATTTGTCTGCATGTTTTGACTGCTTTAGAGTTGAGCGATTCATTTGACTTTTTATTCGATGTCGGAGTGGGAATAGAACTACTGTCACTAGAGCTTCTTCTGGAGTTTTGACCACTAGATTTTCTTTCATCGGACGAAGAACTTCTATCACTGATCACATCCCTGATGAACGACTTGACCCGTGCTAATCCATTTTGTTTGGGTGATACTGTAGATTCACTGACAGTATTAGCTCTATCCAAAGTTTTAGATTTTGATGTGTAGTGGTTTTCCTGTTTGGAGAAGGCACGCGATTTCGTAAAGCTAGCCTTAGAGTCCGCCACGGCCTTCCTCGTTTTTGCCAGTGCCTCCGCCACCACGCTCTGGTTGGGCCGCGGAGGCACTGGAGGTGGTCCTTTGATCTTGCTATTCTTCATCGGTTGTGCGTTGGTCTGTACCATCAGCATGCTTGAAGGAAGCGTCACTCGAGCAATACTATAATATGCGTACTATAGTAGAAGGAGCGCGTTAACACCAGCACGTAAGTCACACACACGAGAGCGCTCAGTACGCAGGGAAACACGTCCGACCCCGCGAGCGCGCGGCACTCACTGCCTGCCGCCTTGCCGTGCGGCGACCACCAGCGTGCCGGCTCACCGCTATACGTCGCTCCGACGCTACGTCGAACAAGCGTACAAAACTTCGTAATAATTACCGGCCGACTTGAAAATTACTTTGTTCGTAGCTTTGCCATAGCTGTTGCGTACTTGCGTGTTGTGTAGTTTGCGCTGTAGGTACCATACGGCCTAACAATGAGTTGACCCACACTTTTAATAATGTAAAAGTGATTGTTTACTATGAGAATGAATGCAACAGTGGCTACCGGTCCGCGGCGCACACGACATGGCTATTGTTGGTGATGTCGAAAGCACTCTCTGACCTATTGTTTTGCTCCAATCAAAATGTTACACTACAGTTGTTGTTTATAAGTATTTGGGTTGGAAGAGCTGTTGTCATGTGCTAATACAAAACACTTGTTCGCTAAATTACAACAAACACACCCCCTATACATTTAGAATTTAGGACTACTGTATGGTGTGGTTGAATGAAATTAATGTTTTAAGCTTTTGTGTTTATAGGAGTGATGATATCATTATTTAATCTTATCAGTATATTAATGCATTAGTTTTATTATCTTATAATGCAGAATTGCAAATTTTTTAATCTTATTTATGCTCAAAATTATAATGTTAGAAATCTAGTTGTTACATAAGCTTTACCTAATAAGACTATTATTTACGAAAACTTTCAAAGATGACACACAAAAACTGTCGTAAAAATGCAAATAAACACAATACAATCTTAATCATAATTATTTAAAATTGAAACTATAGTTATGTTAGTAATATGCATATCTGCTATTATTATTAATATCTGGTTGACCGAGCTTTGCTCGGTATTTTTTTGTAAATTGTGTTTAAAATAATAAGTTTATGTTCAAGTTGATTATCGATAAAGTTGGTCATTGAAAACACGAATAAAACGACATTTTATAAAAATGAATCCTAGCTAGATCGATTTACTAATTTCTATACTAATTTCATGAAAATCGTTGGAGCCGTTTCCGAGATTCAGATTATATATATATATATACATATATACAAGAATTGCTCGTTTAAAGGTATAAGATAAGTAGTCGGTGGTTTAGGTTAGCATTACCAATATTTAGATAAACGAAAAAAAAAATTTCATTGTCATGTATATGTTACGGCTAAAGGTGGGTGTGAACACAAACTTAAGATTAGCCGGCTAAACTTAGGTTTATCTTCGAGGAGGTGTTAATGTTAGTTTCTTCTATCTTTAGCCGGCTATACTTAAGTGTAACTGGAGGCCCTTGGCTAAAAATGTAGAAGGAAATGAAAAAGGAAACAATGTAATAATGTTTACCATTTTGACACGAAAACTTTTATTAAAAAATAATCACTCTCATTACGGTTACGTATTATAATACCTAATTTTGTTCTAACTACTTTCAAGATAACTGCGGTTGATTGACAAATGTTCATAACGCATATTGGTCGACTCAACTACTGTTTCACTAACTTAATGTTGATTACACTAAAATTAATTGCACTAACGAACAAGTGATCTAATTTTTTTTCTTTAAGATTATTGATATTTCAACTATGTATGAAATACCTAATGGACGACTCGCCTGCAGTTTATTAATACTGCGCGCTGGAATGATTTCTAAAGTGGTGGGTAGTTACAATGTCAATCTCTTTACACGAGCAACTTGGAAGTAGCGCTCGCCGGCCGCTGCCGCTGCTTGCGCGCGGTTGGTCACAGTTTTAACCTAACCTAACATATTTCACCCAGTTCAAAATAATAAATCATACAATCTGGCGCTGAAGTGTTTTAACCATCGTCTAATTATCCACTCGCAGGCAAATTTTAGTTGTAATAATTGTTAACTAAACGAAAACATTGCCACGTGTGCGCGCATTGTCTCCCCACCGCCCCCTCAAGCCCCCCGCCGGCCCGGCGCGTCCATCGAATACATTTTTAGCCGTTTCGTTTCGGTTAATGTGCACATTAGCCGGATAAAGATGGAATATCACAACGCAAACTAACGTGATATCGAACTTTAGCTGCTTCTCGAAGATAAACCTAAGTTTAGCCGGCTAATCTTAAGTTTATGTTCACACCCACCTTTAGCCGTAACATATATACTACTTTTGCTAAAGAAAAATTGGCGAATAAAATAGTTACCTTTATATTTTCGACTTTATTTTAGCTTTATAATTTGTTGTTATAATGGGTACAGTACACAAAAGTACACACTCTGTGAAAATTTTAGTGTCCTGCCTATTATAGTTCAAAAATATAGCTCTGTGTCAGACGGACAGGCTCCGCAGCCTCAGTAAAGCCTCGGTCACACATAAGCTTTGGTCACACACAACGATTAATCGCTGCGAATGCCCACTCGCCGCGACTATTCGCTGAATGTGCCAGGCTATTCGTCGCGATTTTAATTGAGCATGTTCAATTTTACTCGCGGTGAATGCGCATTCGCAGCAATTAATCGCTATGTGTGACCGAGGCTTTATAGGGTGCCGTTTGGATATGAAATTTAGGGTTCCATACCAAAAGGCTTATCACATTAAATTTGTCGCACAAGGCATTGATTCAGAAATAGACATTACGGTATTAAAGGCTACGTCTGGAACTACACCTCTTAGTGTATATGATACTAAGAAGAATGCAGACAATCTGCATTTTAAAAATGAATTCAGTTTAAACTTTTAGCACCAGATATTCACTAAGCTAAAATGTTACTAACTTTGGACTTTGACGACCAATGTACAGACGCCACCAGGTCAAGCTACCCGAAACTGTCAATTTTTCCCAATGAACCTTGAACCTAATGCTCTAGAAATAAAGTCGAAAATCTATCAAAGAAATCTGACAGATTGTAGTAGCTTGATGTGTTGGAGTCTGTACATACAGGGTGGCAGGGAAATAAATACTCAGACTGCAGACATGAATATTCAGCACATGATTCATTGAACAGTAACAATGGTTATTTAAAAAAATAAATCTGTTTCATAGAAAAGTGCAACACTAACATGGTAGTATGTTATTTTGTAGGGACCAGCAACTTATTTTTAAACTAAAATAAAATTTCATCTATGTACTGAATCCATGCTATAAAGTTACGTATCGACGGCGAAGTGCCAATACCTCCTATCTTACATTTAATAAAGCGTGAAAAGCCTATCTAACCAAATACGGACTAAGCTGATTAACAATAGTTAGTAGTATTAATCATATAATAATTTTATCAAAACTTCCATGATTGCATATTTTCTTTTTAAAGTGATGCTTTCATTTTATTTCTTAGGATATTTAGCATTTTTTCACTTTGTGTAAAATTTTGTTAAATGTAAGATAGGAGGTATTGGCACTTCGCCGTCAGTATGTATGTCCCCACCACACCATATAATAGTAAAACTAATGTCAATATGTAAGATTGCACACAATATGTAGCACACAGATGTAGGCATGCCCGTGGATAGAATTTCCATTATGAGCCATTGATTTTGAAGTTCATATTTTTTGTGTAGATAGTACTCATAAATAGAAAGCTTTTACAAATTTTCAAGTTACTGATGTTCACGATTTATGAGATATTTTTTTTTAAGTTTCCATACAAATTGTAAAATAACACGCCAATTGCAAATTTTTATGTTGGCTAAATTGTCATATAAGACGTCAATGTTGACATTTCACGTTCCATTGACGGTAGAGGTGTATTTTATTCAACTTTGTCATATTTTTTTTATAAAATATAATTTTATTTTCATGTATTCACATAAAAAATTTGGTGTGTTATTAATGTGCACAGTAACCGTGCTGTATTATGCAATTACATTGACTTTTTACACAAAAGTAATGAATTTTTGTTTTTTACACTCTGGAACGGAACGTGAAGAAACACCGTTTTGTTTTTGGCGTCTTTTTATACAAGAGCGCGCGAAGCGAGCTCTGGACTTGGGGCACCCTGACTCGGACAGGTTAGGTTAGAAGAGGATGGCGGGGTCTTTGATCCTCTTAGTGGTTATTTTTTTAAAACCACACAGAAGTAGGAGCCCCGCGGAGCAGGGCTTCATCGACTTTCCATGGGGCTCCG
Source organism: Aporophyla lueneburgensis (assembly GCA_932294355.1). NCBI lineage: Eukaryota > Metazoa > Arthropoda > Insecta > Lepidoptera > Noctuidae > Aporophyla > Aporophyla lueneburgensis. The sequence goes on from OW028746.1 coordinate 7,261,246, forward strand.
AAGGGTGGGGATGGTACAGGGGGTAGCCCACCACCCCCCCTCGCCGCCCAATAAATCGATGGCCCATAATGGAAATTTTAACCTGTACTACTTACGTTTTGACGGTCTACTTGTTGTTGAACTTCCAGTCTTGCCTGCACATAGGACACTGCTGCTGGGGTTGCGAGTGCAGCCACTTGACGATGCAGTGGATGTGGAAGCAGTGCGAGCAGGCGCCCCACACGAGTGGGCAGTCGTCCCCGGGAAGCTTGCAGTCTGGGCAGCAGCTGTCGAAGGGCATGCGACAAATACCGCAGTTGTCGTCGTTGGCTACCCACCGCCAAGTCGCTACACCCGTCCAACCTACACAATTGACGTTTACGTGAAAATAGGATACGATTCATCGTCCAAATAGAAATGAAGGTTGATTGAAATGACAGGTTATGTGTTATACGTACTTTTAACGGATACTTTCATATCACGAAACTTGCATATCGTTGCAAATTGAACAAAGTGATAATACTTATTATTTAGAAGCTATATTACTGAAATTTACACCTAACTGCATGTGAAGCTAAATGTGTTTTTTTTATTAACAACTCAACGGCACTTCAACAACAACAATCGAAGGACTTGACAACAAATGACAATTTTAATTTTTAATTATTTATTCTTTGGATAAACAGGATATTTGTCTTTTTAGTTAATATGTTCGGATACAATTTCTACAAATATCTTCCTTCGTGTATGCCATCTCAGTGTAGAAGAAGAAGAGGAGAAGAGAAACCTATAGATTTATGCTATCGTATTGTGTTTTCGCAGTAATCCATGTTTCAGACAGTGTTATTAATAAATTATTCAAGCAATGATTGCTGTTTCACAATATCAACAATATTGAAATGTATCCAAACGTACTGTTTGGCTAATTTAATGCAGTGGCAAGACTACAGATAAATGTCACTGAAAGAAGTCTTCGTGAGTGTTTGATGTGTTGGAGTTTATTTATTTTATCCATATTTTATTGTGTTAAAATAGTGCGGACCTAAAATCAAACATGACCTCGTTTGATACAAAATACGATGTAAGTGTATAGTATTTTATTCGCGATGTAAATCAATAAAAATCAATAGCTCACCATCGTATTAGATTCTAATAGTTCCACCCAAAATAATCGTTATTTGGTCACCAAAACTGTAACCGTATTGATATTCTATCGCTTACCTAATAGTAACATTACCGTGGAGGATGTTTATTGTTGATTTGTTACCAAAAATTCAGTTTTATGAGTCATAGGCCTTTACACTGTGATTGTCCTTTTCTAACACGATCTATGTTGATAGTGGTGTTTAGTGTATGTTTTATATTAATTTTATCGTTTCAACTTAAGCATTATATCTTCGGTACCAACAAGTAAGGTCTAATTAGTCACTGGTAATGATTTCAAGCTATTTTTCTATGAATAATAGTTTTTATATCCTCAATTCCTCAAAATAGTGTATTTATGTCGTTTTCATTGTTATCTAGATGTACCCTGCAGGGGATGTAGGTGTGGTCGAAGGGGAGATGAACATACCCACACAGGGTGTGCCATCTGGAAACAGTATGGAGTTCAACACACTCGATGAACCTATCAAAGAAACTTTTGTGAGTATCCAAATTATGAGTATGAATGTATTACAAACAAAACAAATATCAAATGCGCACATCTCGTTAGTAGAAATTAGTTATCTACAGTGAAACCAGATAAGGAAGCAATTTATTGTGTAAATTTTTAATAAATAATGTAGAGTTTAATCATGTTAGAATGTGTAGAATTACAAAATAGCCAAAACAAACCTATCATCATAACAATAGTCCATCTGAACACATTACCGAGATTTGATTATTTATAAATTCTATACAGGGCTGGCAAAAACACAGACACCCGACCTCTTACCATAGATTCAGCATATGACTAGTATCATATGTTGAAACCCTATCGTTGAAATTTTTCATTGGTTATTTAAAAAATATAGCAGTTCCATTAAGTGCGTCACCAGCTGATAATGCTGACCAAGCGCCGCCCGCCGACGCCGTCGCCCGCGCCACAACACCGGCTGCGGAAACGTCACACGTAGGTACGTCGACCCCTAAGCGTGCCTACGCTGCTATTGTCACCACCGGCGAATCAGGTGTGTCGCAACCTAAGCGACCAACTGTAATAGGGGAAAAACAGAAGAAGGGTGCCCAACCTGCCAAGTTGATGAAGAGGGTTTCACGAAAGTGGAAAGGAAGAAGAAGAAGCCCTGTTCACGAAACCAGTGTGGTACCGCTCCGAGTGGACCCAACATGCTGCTGCGCCCTGCTGTGCCTACGACGCAGCTGTACATTTCACGCCTGCACTACTCCACGACGATTGAAGAAGTAGTGCAGTTTTTGAAAGTGAAGACCAACTGGACTCTGAGGGTCGAAAGGTTGGAGTCGCGCCACAACATCAACTTTAAGTCGTTCGTGGTACGAGTTCCAACCGACCATCTACAGACCTACTTAAGAGAGGACTTTTGGCCGAAAGGTGTCATGTTTCGACGCTTCCGAGGACGGTTACGCGACACCACGCAGCGGAACACGACGTCATTACGTGTTTAGAGACAGTTTTAGTTTAATTTAGTTTTATAGAATATGTATTAGTTTATAGTTATTGATTTTATATTATTTATGTATTGTTTTTATGGGCCTTAGTAGCCTGAAATAAAGGATTGATTGATTGATTAATTTTAAATGTGTAGGTATTGTATGTATAATTTGTAAGTTATCTGTATTTTGTAATTCTGCTATTTCATAGAAAGCTATGAAACAATTTACAAAATACAGATAACTTACAAAATATACATATAGGATAAATCTTCTATGAATATCATGTGTGCATGATAATCAACCTGTAACCTCATAAACAGCTGAGATTCATAGTCTATGATGTCAAGCAATTATGTTCCTAAGCGTCAAGAGTATAGAGTAGGTTTTAATTTCACTGTAGTAGATGATTATAATCGCTATAATTGAATGCGGGTATTGTTTGTTATTAAGATGCAATTACATTTCATGTGACAAGTGACTAGTAGATGATTGCATCTCTTACTCGTCATTGTAGGAACGGAACAAAAACGGAACATAACCATGCTAAAGGAAAGATCGTTGTCATCGAGCTCCTAAGTTTTTAATCATTTTAAATTGCTAAAAGTATTTGTTTAGACTCTTGAGCGATAGTATTGCATAGTGAGTGAAGTGTTCGTTCTAGTGGTGAAAACCGGACAAGTGTACTATCGATGGGGCCAGTTATACAACATTAATTTTTGTTTATGCGAAACCCGAAACACGGGTCTAGTATTTTTATGTAAAGAATCTATGAAAAAAAAATTCAAAACTGTATCATTAATAATCACAAAGTTATAAGTTACCTGGTTGTCCACGCAAAAACATATGCAGATCACCACAAACAGCTAGTGTACGTACCATTTCCGTGTAATGGACGTTTGAATACGAGAAAGACATGATAATTTTAAAATCGAAACAAAACACTAAGGCCCGCGACTTGGAAGCGTAATTAAATATTTTTGGTACAAAATATAACATGGTGTAAAAATTATTGGAATCGATTCAGTTACTGATTCTGAACAAACTATATTCAGGTTTCGTATATACTAAAAATAATCTTGTATACTTATAACAAAAAAAAAAAAAAACACTAAAAAGTCAAAAATAACTTTAATTTCGAAAGTCGGTGTCTTAGGCTCTGTATTTAAGGTTTTTGCCACCGACTTCCGAAATTAAAGTTATTTTTGACTATGTAGTGTTTTTTTTTTTAAGGAAGTCGGTTGTTTTTTTGTGTAAAAAGTTTTTATTTTTTAACTTTTTAGTTGTGGTAGATACTCCGCACTAATCTAATCGCGTTATTCGTTCATTTGTCGCCCAAATACGTAATGCAAATTTAAGACTTATATGGTTTTCACATGGACCCCATTGTCCAAATGGAACCAAATTAAAATGGGACCATTCGGGAAGCACCAGCTTTCAAATAAAAAAAGAATCATCAAAATCGGTTCACCCAGTCAAAGTTAAGAGGTAACAAACATAAAAAAAAAAATACAGTCGAATTGATAACCTCCTTTTTTTGAAGTCGGTTAAAAATACCTCATGCCTACAAAGAAGAATCGTTTAGTATATTTAAAAGAGGCTAACATCCTTACTAATAGATAAATGTTACTATTCTATACAAGAATTTTTGAATGATAAAAGTTTGTAATGTTATATTAATTTATTTTATTTTATATTATATTTCATTATGTATACCTTGTTAATGTAGGCAAAATAAATAATTAATTTAATCAATCTTAATATGTAAAATATGGAATTAATGCTGTTGTTTTTGATGTTTAGTTTATGTAAGGAAGGCTATAGTCTCACATAACTTAGTATAGTACCTTTTATGTTTTATTTTTTCTTTGTTTTGGTTATTTGTTTGTACAATTGAGTAGATTTAACCTCTAAGTCCCTGAGATACCACATTTGGTATAGACACAATGGTTTTTAATTGTGTCTGTAATTACGGTAATTGACTGGTTTAAAATGATTTCAACCAAACAAACAAACAAACTCTTCAGCTTTATCTTCTTACGAAATAAAAAGTATCCTATGTCCGTCTCCTGGTTCTAAGCTACCTCCTCACCAATTTTCAGCTAAATCGGTTCAGCCGTTCTTGAGTTATAAACAGTGTAACTAACACGACTTTCTTTTATATATATAGATTTATTAGTAATTTTACCAACATTAATGCTTATTATTGATTATTTTTAGCTTCGAGATCTGAGAGCAGTGGGAAATAAGTTTTACCATGTGCTCATTCCTAGAGAGAAATCTAGTCTGTTAAAGGAATGTGAGTAGATTTAATTATTTTAATTTTTTTTTTAAATTAAGAGTGTGTTGCACCAACTAACTATAATCATAACCAATGCCTTGTCAGTTATCAAATCTCCGCCCCCGTGTCTATGTTCTATAGGAGAGTGGGGGTCAAAAAATCATAAAATTTGTGTGATTTAATTTACAGATATGGCCCCTAGCCAGAGATTTGACAGAACCAATGCATTGGTTATGGTTAAAGTTAGTTGGTGCAACTCACTCTAAGTTTTACTTAGTACTTAGATAGATTCCCATTCCCATCCCATTACTTCCCGTGGGTGTCGTAAAAGGCGACTAAGGCACTTTCTAGAGAATGGGCAGCAGCATTCTCTATGCCTTATACCACCATACCGCGATTGCCAACCCACCTGCCTAGTGTAGCGATTAGGCCAAGCAACCTCCTTTCGGGGAGGCTTGTGTCCAACAGTGGAAGTCTTTCGGCTGAAATGATGATTCATCATCATCATCATTTCAGCCGTAAGACGCCCACTGCTGGACTTAGGCCTCCCCCGATTTGGGGGGCTTTGCCATAATCGCCACGCTTGGCAGGCGGGTTGGCGATCGCAGTATAGTGGTAAAATGCACAGAGAACGCTGCTGCCCATTCTCTAGTAAGTCCCTTAGTCGCCTTTTACGACACCCACGGGAAGAAATGGGGTGGTGTTATTCTTTACGTCCGGCACCATACGGTACATGATGATTATGATGACCTAAATAGATTTAAGATAGAAGTTTGTCCTAATTTTGATCCACATTTTTATAGTTACACAAATAACATTTGTTTTCTTATAAAAACAGTCTAGATAGTTTTCGTAGAAAATTTTAATTTAATAGCCATGTAGAAAATTAAAGTGTGATTGAATTTTAGTGCTTAGATTGTTATCAACGATTATCAGTTTTATCTGAAGTAAGTAATGAGTATTTGTCATTAGATAACAAACAAGCATTACCTGTAAAATTAATCTTCAATGCAATCATGGATATTCAATATTGTTTCTCCATTTTGTGACAAAAATACTGAATGTCTGACTTCTAAGGTCTTATATGGAAATCCTCATAATAGTACACCGCAGTGCAGTAATAACTGCATTGTTTAACACGTTAAATGCAATGACTAAAATCAGAAAAAGTAAAAAAAATGTACTTGTGTTATTTCACTTTAAATAGATTATTTACATAAATACATTATTTATTTCAAAAACATGGCCGCCAGGCAGCAACAACATGTTCAGATTTTGTATGTGTTGTCAGTCATATAGTCCGACAAGGCCTGAATGGAACAAAAAGTTTTGGACACATAGTCGACATGGCAGCTAACGTGTTAAGGTGGCCCGCGAAATTTATATTTCTTACGTTTTTGCAAATTGCAGGTCAGGTTGTATATCAATTAAAATATGATTTGCTACCTTGACAAATATGGCTTTATAGAATTATAATCCTTAATTTCAACAATACAACCCTTTTTTTTTTTTTTTTTTCAGTATGGGAAATCATCAAATGACTTCTCCCGCTCTGGGCGGAGCGGGAGGGCGTGTCAGACTTTTACTGACTAAAACCCACCCGTGTTCCATCAGTTGCCCATGTGCCAGGGTCACGGTATCTCTTTCGAACAATCACGCGACCCCGGCAGGACAATACAACCCTCTAAGTAGAATTAATCACTATTTCACGATGCGGTAAAACAAATTGAAATTCGCGTGCTACCCTGGCGAGTCCGTTTTGATGGATACCTCTTCTACAAGCCCCTGTACCAAGAGAAATTAATTTGCTAAACAAAATGTGCCTTACTACTGTCGATTTATAAATCAATTTCCTCTGTTTCCAGGGGATCTATGGGGCCCGCTCTTACTCTGCACCCTGATGGCCACAATCCTGCAGGGCACGGAAGTAGCCGACAACACCAACGATGGTGGCCCGGAGTTTGCCGAAGTATTTGTACTAGTTTGGATAGGAGCTGCAGTTGTCACAATAAACTCTAAACTGCTTGGTGGTAACATGTGAGTTTGTTTTAAAATAATTTTGTGTTTTATTTTGTTTATCAGTTTTTCACACACATAAACCAATAAGAAGAAAGTAACACAAAAATATGTACCTAAAAAGGTGATAAGTATTCTTTTAGTATACATGGGATAGGCGAATATAAAAGGAGGTAGAGACTGTGTGTTTGAGTAGAAGAGAAACTAAAATACACTAAACCAAAAAACGATTCGCTTACTTAAAAAATAAACATACTATAAGAACTTATCAAGTACCAACTTCTAAATAAAATAAATATCTCCGAAATATAAATACAAAACTAACCCGTTCTGAAAGGTCTGCCAAATGTAAGGGTGTGGTGTGACCATCAAACTGAACAGCTTTCTCCATGTGACCAATATCGTAATGACGAGAGAGAAAAAATCCCACCCAAAACTTCTGTAGGGTGCGCCACTTCTCCCTAGCACTACGGAAGCACTAAGAAGTGGTGAAGAGCAAGCGCCTTTGGACTTTTTGAACTTTTTGAACGTCGAAGTTACATAAGACAGACCCTGTCTTATGTAACTTTGACGTTCAAAAGGTTCCGACTCTCAGCCTAGTTTGAATAAATGACTTTTGATTTTCAATACCTCGGCCTAAGCGTATGGGACGGTAGTATTTTTGCGATTTTTCTTGTTATTTTCATTGGGAAAATTGTTCAGTCTGATAGTCTTTGAAAACGAACCCTGTATAATGTAATGTTAAATGATAAATACACAATATTATGAGGTCCTGGGTTCGATTCCCAGGTCGGGCAGTGTATTGGGTTTTTCCATCTGGAAATTCTCAGTAGCAGCCCGGAGTCTGGATTTGTGCCCGGTTAATGGCAATAGGCTCGCCCCCTATTACATGGGACTTAACCTTTAGCTACTGAGGTGAATTTAATTTCACGTAAACACTGACGTGGGGGCCCCAGAATCCCGTATATGTATTGTATGTGCTTATAATTAAAAATCTTTAGGATTTTTAGGGTTTAATTCTTAATAATTAGCTTTAGTGGATATATTTAAATAAAATAAAATAATTTTTGTATCATTTATTTGTTTATAATTAACTATTATTTCAAAATTTATAAAACACTTAGATTTTTTTGGCAAAAATCACACGAGATTATAAATCACAAAGTATTAATTATAATTGTTTAAAAAATCAACCAGTTTACTTACAGTCTTAATTTTAATAAGTTTTCCTAGCAAATGACAAATCAGTTATTATAATAATCTATAGGAATAAAAAAAATACAGACATCGATTATTACGAATTTCACACAGTCTGTGCAAACTTGCTTTGCACATTTGAAGGCATACATGTTTTTTGCATGCATAACATATGTGTGCAGATTTACTTTCGAGGTTTCAGAGAACATGTGCGGCATCTTCTTCTTTATTTATATTCTTCTCCGTCAATTTCTTGACGGTCAGTCAAGGCATATCCTTTCCCAGCACACATGCCAAACTCAAACGTAGCTCACGTGGTCACGTTGCAACCTTTTGTTCAAAGCTCGTGTTTTCATTTGGGGTAAACTAAACTACTACTACTACTAAACTAAACTGCGAGCTAATTCTTTCACGAAATTTCCCCTTTCAGTAGTCATATCATGATGTATGTCATATAGCAAGTGGCTATTGACGGTCAACGTGTTCTTCGGGAACAGTGGCAATCTGTTCTTCGGCTTCTGACTCACTCTGCGTATCTGAGTCATGTTCGTGAAGCTGTACAGGTGTCAACAATATCTTCAGCCTCCGAATCACTGGAGTCTTCACGAACAATCCACGATATCACGAATCTCAAAATCGTTGTACCCTGGGTAGGGCCAGGTTCCAGGTTCTTCTATGTTTTGCTACATGTTGGTTATTATTATTACCGAGAGACCGTTTTCTCCCAGACGACGTACTGGACTCCATACTGTAAAAGTTTTCAAATAACTGCAAAAAAAGGACTATACCTAAATCAAAACTATGCACAAAAAAGTTACGTAAATACTGAGGTGGGGTCTGAGAGGCCCACGAGAAATTTCAAAATGAATTTACTTACAGAAATTGCGTGCGCAAACACCTACACAACCTTTGACAGACTCGGCGCAACTAAACTCGAAGATACTAGAAGGTACGCATGTATCGTGCACGAGGGGAGTCAGTAATTCAACTATGTTACTTCCTTAAGGCCTGAGAGGCCCCCACATCAGTAGTTAAAGGTTAAACATAACAGGCGAAATGTGGGTGTACTATAGGTACACCTCTGCCTAACCCTTCGGGGAAACAAGGCGTGATGTTATGTTATGTTTGTTATTATGAGTGTGGTGTTAGTCTGTAAGATATTTATGATATGGGTCTTTGTTGCCCGAATTAAACTGATTTGATTTTTTGAAAACGTCTTGAGATATATTTGCCGCGACAATCACTAAATTGTGGTTGAAACGAAACATAAAACGCGGTGGTGTCAACAGTAGTAAAGGATTCGGGGCTTTAGAAATAATAGGTTCTGGTTATTTTGGATGCTTGATAATAATATCTAGCATATGGCGCCTATATTCAAGTGGGCGTTTCCTCTATAGGTACTTTCAAACTGATTTGTCGTACCAAGTTGGATAGTTTTAATTTCATAGGTCTTTGGTTATCAACTTATAGCTTTGTAAAAAGTAACTAAATGGATACGTTCGATAGAAAAACCTGAGAAACAGAGTACAAACGGAATCCTGAGTACAAACGCCAGCACATCAAGCTACTACAATCTGTCAAATTTCTTTAATAGGTTTTCAACTTTAATGCTGAAGCATTAGGTTCAAGGTTGATTGGGTGAATTTGTCAGTTTCGGGTAGCTTGGTGTGCTGTCGTCTGTACTCGTAATGTAATTAATTTTGATTTTAAACGTGACTTCAATTTCCATCATAATCATAATATACCTAATTACCCACATATCGACATTTTACAGAGGAATTTAACACCTATTTCCTTCCATTACAGCTCATTCTTCCAGTCAGTATGCGTGCTGGGCTACTGCATGTTCCCGGTGGCGCTGTCCCTGGTGCTATGTCGCGTGATACTCTTCACCACGCAGACCACCTTCCTCTTCTTCCTCAGGCTGGTCTTATCTATGATCGGCTTCATGTGGGCCACGTTTGGTAAGTCTAGTTGTCTTTGGAGGATCGTTTATGGTTTTAAGTTTTTGATGCCCTTTAGGTTACTATAGTTGCACTAACAAGTCGTGCTCGGAACAGCTCTTGTATTCCTCGAATAAATTCTTCAATAAAGTTAATTTATTTCTTAAATAAATTGTTGAGAATCGCGATATCGAACTAGTAGCACTGTCGAATGGATTGATTTTGGATTTAAATCCTCTGAAAATGATTCTCAGTGAACTTCACGAGAATGCTATTAGGGCAGCGTAGGAGTGGTTATTTGTGGGTCAATATTTAGAAGATTTGATAATATTTAGATGTCCAGCTGTGGACAACTTTTGGCCACGAAAATTATGGAAGTTAGTTTGTGTTTATGTATTCACTTTAAAGGTTTGAAACTTGTAAGGCTATACCGAAATAAAAGTTTAATTATTGCTGACATTGAATGCTACAAAAAAAAGTAAGAAACGTTTTTATCGAGGATATAAAAACGTATTTTTAAAACGTATTTTACTTGGTCATCTTCTGTGCAGAATGCTGAACTTACAAAGTTCAGTACTACTAATAATGCACTAATAACACTAGCTTTAAGTTATTACTAACACTATAGATCTTATGTTGTCTGAATAAAGAAATTATAATAATAAAAAAAAAAAAAACTGTTAACAGCTAGCTCATTACGGCCAGTACTTTTATGTGTAGACATTTACTTACCTTCTTACTTTAACCGAAAAGTTATTTTTTCTCCAAACTTACTGATAAAAAGTTTTGTGCCAATGATAGGATAGTGTTTCAGCGGCATCTTTTTTTTAAATACTGCCTATAATGTTCCCACACACTTTCACATGTTCCCACTGCTGGGACATAGGCTTCCTCTCCGTGAGAGGTGGTGGGCCGTAATCCGCACACGTCTTGGAATTTGGTTCTAAGGTATTCGATTTTCTTCAAGATGTTTTCCTTCACCGTTTTGAGAGCAGTGGTGATGAAATAATTTACGCAAAGTAGCTTGCTTGCATTCCTACAATTTGTAAGTACTGCTCCATGCAGTAGCTATGTATAAACTACACCGTCAGAAAGAAACAGCTAATCACCTGTATTTTTCATGTTTCCAGCCGCGACAAAGTTCCTCGGAGACAGCCAGCCCGAAGGCAAGAAGGCACTGGCCGTCTACCCCATCTGCCTGTTCTACTTCATACTGTCATGGCTGGTCGTGTCCCACAGTAACGTCTAGACGACCAACACATCAACACGTGATAAACAGACTCTTTAGTGTTATTATTAATTATTGTGAATAAATGTTTAATTAAGTGGATCACTCTTGACTGTAACTAAATGTATTTATTCAACGGATAATAAATTGCGGAATTACGTCATCGACGTTGAAAATGTTCGGTTCTTTTTGGATACACTTACGCGTATATTATGGTATATGGCACAATGTAAACATTCCAGTTTTAGAAAGGTTGACTTGAGTCAGTACTTCTTATTAAGATTGTAGATGAACGTTTTTGTATATATTATCAATTAAAAAACTATTTTCCGTCTTCTGAAATTTTTATTGGAATCCTTAAAAACATCAATATGTATCTAAAAATACACGGATGACACAAATTCGAGATATTTCAGTGCGTGTTTTGCCTCTATAGCAGACTGGCTTTGCATGTACACCGTCTAGACTAGTAAAATATTATAAACACTTAATGCATTACATTATTTACAACATCTCAGTGATATTCATGTCAGTTGCCTAACATTTTAAGTTATTGATACGACGAAATTGTATTTAAAATTTCACATTTCGAATAAGATTTGATAGCAAAGATATATATTTATGCCTTATTTTGATTGATATTTATGAACTATGTTGATAAAATTCTATAAAACATTATATCGTTTCACAATTACATTCTATTTTATGGATACGACGAAATTGTATATAAAATTTCACATTTCGAATAATATTTGATAGCAAAGATGTATATAAGCACTTATTTCGATTGATATCTGTGAACTATATTGATACAACTCTATATAATATTATAGGTACCATTACATAGCAAAAATTGGACAAATGCATTGAATCACTACAGATCGTGCGCTCAGAATATAATTGTGCACTAATCTCATCTTACGTAAGTTTAAATATATTCATTACATAACCTTACAAACAAATTATCACTAATCTATCACATAAATAACTTGTAAAACTAAATGGCGTGCAACGTTACGCTACACGCTACACGATAGAAGCAGAGCTCATATTCACTAGGCGAGGTGTATAACATTGTTTTGGAAGGGCGCCCATTTTATATGAAACTTGAATAACATACAATTATTATTTTCAAGTTAATGTCAGTTCCTCAAGAGTATAATTTAGAAAAATAATTTATAAATACTATTCAGTCAATTTTACTAAATTATGATCTCAGCGTATAACTGACTGAGCTCAGTTTGATCATTATATATTATATTTTAGAAATTATAGGAAAGAGCGTTGATTTTATGTTTTAAAGTTAAAATCAGGAACGATTTAATTTTAAATACTGACTAACTCTGTTGCTACAATAATAGTATTGTATTATGATCGAGAAGTGTGATTAATACATTCACTTCACATCATCAAGATATTTTAAGAAAATATACATCTGAAATATATCGGGCAAGATAGGACGTTTAACAAACATTTTATTAAACTATGAATTAGATAAATAAAAATATTTTTAAATGAAATAATGAAGCCTCAGCTTTGCTTTTTGAACATAGTAAATCAATATTGGAATAAATCATTGAATGATATGAGAAATAAAAGACTATCTATGGAATTAAATAACACGATGCTTAAGTATTACACTGATAGGATACACGAAGCTGATATACTAAAGTGCTAGATGCGCTACATGCAGAAGTTAGGATGACGTTTGCTCTGCATACCGCATCTAGTACGTCAGTACACAGATGTCATAAGACAGGAGTGCAGTTTAACTAGACTCTGATCCGCTGGAGTGTTTCTCAGGCGTGCGAGGAGGGGTGTGTCGTGGGGAGGTCTTAGGTGGCATCTGGTACGACATGTGCATCTGCATGGTCTCGCGAGCCTTTCTAGCGCTCTTGTACGTGAGCGAGTTGGCGCGCGGCTTGCGGCGCGAGAAGTGCCGCTCCACCCACTTGAGCATGGCCAGCACTGAGTCGGTGGACGACAGCCGCCGCTCCGCCGACGTCTTCGTGATGGTCGATGACGCGATGCGGAATGTCGCTGCCATACCTTTCAGGGCCTGGAAGATAATTTTATTATGAGAAATTATGGTGCTCAAAAACTGGTTGGTATAAATTGTCCAAATAATTCTCTCCTATCAACGACTTTGAATCCAGAAGCATTAAGATTCTCAAACACAGACAGCTGGAATGATCAGTGGACGAAGTAAAATGGAAAGTGTTTTTGTTGACGGTACTTACCAACATGGCGTCTTCATCGGTGACGTCGTCACCAGCGTAGATAATCCTAATCCTTTCGCTCCAGTCCAAACCGAAAGCCGTCCTCAAAATGTAAATAGATGCACGACCTGTGAACAAGAACACCCACACATTTAGTCAAGTAGTCAATCAAATGAAGATTTTTGAAGATAATACCCTATTTCGAGAAACTGATCGTCACTTTAGTGAAAGAAGAAAAAAAAACAGAACTGGGTCTTCTGAACCGTCATCATCTGATTTGCCTGGCTTTCTCCCAACTATGTTAGGTTTCCGGTATATATGCCGGCTTCCAGTCATATCAAACACTAGCTTCTGCCCGCGACTTCGTCCGTGTTTTAAATTTCTTGTTTCCCCGACCCTTCCCGTCGCGTCGAATCGCCTACCCGTGAGAGTTTCCCCGTTTTTTCAAAATTGTTCATTACTGCCCCGCTCCTCTTGGTTGTAGCGTGATGTTATACAGCCTTTTTCGATAAATAGGCTACCCAACACAAAAAAATTTTTTGCAATTCGGATCAGTAATTCCTGAGATTAACGCGTTCAATCAAACAAACAAACTCTTCAGCTTTATAATAATGTACTGGTATTGAGTTCTTTATCGGATGTAACTGAATTCCAGTATTTTACATGGAGCGACTACCTATCTGACCTCCACAACCCAATTACTGGGTAATACCATACCCTAAAACTGGTTGTCAGACTTTCGGGCTTCTGACAACCGTTACCACCGTCAAAGAACAAGAGTGTAATATGGCATAAAGTCATAAAAATCCGAATAGTCTCGTTATTGTTTAGAAGTTATAGAATATTATCAAACAAATGGCGTACCCTTGTCCCACTCCACAGGCGGGCGCGCTTCAAGCGCACAATGCGCGGGCGCAGGCGTGAAGCCTGACTCCACGATGAGCTTCCTCGCTTGTTCGGCCAGCGCCGCGCGCTTCGCCACCGGAGTCTCCCTGTAGTGGAACGTTAGGAGGGCTCCTTTGTTCTCCACCCACGCGCCGTCCTTGCAGACCTGAAGAATTGATGGAGGAAATTTAGTTAGCTTTGTTTTTTCTGCTGCCATTTAACACGTTTAACTGCCATGTCTACGGACTATGTATCCGACACTTTTTGTTCCATTCAGGCCTTGTCGGACTATATGACCGACAACACATACAAAATCTGAACATGTCGATGCTACCTGGCGGCCATGTTTTTGGAATAAATAATGTAATTATGGAATAAATGCAATGACCAATGTTGGTGATATCAGACCATATTTATCTGTTGTGTGTGGGACGATCATTTCGGGATCTGCTAAAGTAACTATACATCAATACATCATGCTTAACTGCTGAGATAAAGTGTTCGTTTAGTAGTTTTTATCAGCCTAAGGCGCCCCATATACCTACACCTGCAATAATATTGAGCAATATTGATGGTTGCACAATACTATTGACTGTATGGGGTACCTACTTAGTATTGAAATGTTACGCAATATTTATCATTTCAGTTCTGTTTGAAGTATTCAAGTATTTATCAATATTATTATAGACTTAGGTATGGGGCGCCTAAATCAGCTTTTGTAGCTATTGACTCGCTTTTGCCCTACCTAGCGGACGGCCGCACCATGAACTAGGCTGTTCTCAATAGGTACACTTTGGTAGTTCCTACCGACAAGAAAAAGAAGAAGAGACAATAAGTAGAATAATAAGTAGATAGATAAGAAATAAACTAAATTCTATGCACTGGTTATGTTGTTGATCGTAGAACTTCTGGGATTTTCTTTTCCCGGTAAATCTTCGAAGGTCTAAGGTTGCAGAAAAGTTTTTAGGAGGAGGCTCACCTGTTCCTGTAACGCCTTGAGTAGTTTGACCACGGCGTCCTGCAGTTCCATGGGCATGGGGTGAACGAACTTGCTGCCGTCAGGGTGCAGGATCTCCAGACCGTGGTTACCCGCGTATGTGATGCCTTCGATGCCCACCTGGATAAAGAATATTCATTTGTTATTATTGCGTACAATTTAGATTTCGGCAGTGCTAATAAGATTTCGTTGTAATTTTCCTACACAGGGCCTTCGTAGTGTAGGTTAAGTTAATAACAAGCACGACACACAAATTGTATAGGTACCAACTTATGTAGGTACGTACTTAAACAAAACTGGTCAATTAGCATAACTGTTCGTGTTATGTATGTATGTATGGTTCTCCATGTGAAGCCATGCTTTATGGAAAATCCATAACGGTGACGCATGAAACTGGCATAATTTTAATATCGTGTTTATACTTAGGTATATGCAGCTACATGGGAAGGCACTAGAAAAGGTGAAGACTGATCGCGTGGTGTCCGATTCAAACATCCCTTCCTAACATGGCAATGTATTTGAGCTGCCCTATCGTGATAAGTTACAAATACCTATCTAACTCATATCCATCGATATTTTAGTGAATTTGACGTACCTAGGATAGAAACGATTATATCTACCTACTTGTTAACTGTACCTAGGAAAACCCCAAGGTTGCTAAGCAGTATAGGCTAGGTGCCTATACTGCTTAGCAACCTTAGGTAACAGATACATACATTTACAGTAAGTATATAATACAGCCAGAAATTTTCATATAGCTGTAAACTTGCATACGTAGGTAACGGCGTGTATGTTTGAATTAGAATTACATTAGCAAACATGGCCGAACAACATGGCGGCCATACAAACATTACGTAATAGAAAACAAATGACACACTACTAGGTACCAGTGGGTTCATAACCCGGTTGTAATAACTTTATCAAGGGTGCTAGGTATGTGTACGACGAACAATTTAAGTAAATATTTTTGTTTTAAACACTGATAATGCCTGTCAAAGTTCGCCACGATACCACAGACCTTGTTATTTATTTGCAAAGCCAACCGATTGTTTCAATGAACGTTCTGCTAGGCCACAGCTGATATTACTATAGATAGATGAGTTCATGATTATGTGTTGAAATTATTTTTATGTTTATTTTGTTTCATTATGTGTCCTCCCCCAGACTCACTGACTCCAATCTGTCGGAAGATAGATACAGTCCGCATCTTGTTAACAAACCTTAAAAGTAATACCAGCCCATCACTGGTGCATATACAAGAGGAATACATCGGAAAACCCTTGGTACTCAGTGCTCTTTTCATATATTCATTAGTCACCTCTTTCACTATTTATTCCTCAAAAGCGTGCAGTCCTGTGTAAGCATTTTGCCCATTCAAAGTAAGATGCCTCGATACACGATACATGTGAGTGGCTTCGGTACAAAGTTCTACGGTAAAATTATTACGTTTGTACGGTACAAACGTAATAATTTTAATATGTAATAATGGTACAAATTGTACCATGCTTTCGTGTTATAATACCAAGTCACAGTCAAGCTCGCCATGAGCTTATTACTCTGTCATTTCGAAACAAAAAACCAATTCTAATAATTTTAACAACCTAAGGTCGTACTTTGCAGACAACCTTAACGGTAGACACTGTGGACTCTAGCTACAGCAGTATCGACATGGTTTGTACATGACGGTAGATAGTGTATATCGAATTCATTCATATCGGCTACTGTACGATCAAAGGCGGCAGGTCTCCAGATCAAAAGTTAAATAAATACCTCTTTAAGATATCGTTTCATATGTTAATATTTTCCACAGAGCTGAAATCCGATATGCATATGTTCTAAGAATTCCGATAACCTTTATTAAAATTCTTGTTAACTACTATAGTCACTTTTCGCCGTACATATATCTTATATCTTTAAACGAGCAATTCTTATATATATATATATATATATATATAATCTGAATCTCGGAAACGGCTCCAACGATTTTCATGAAATTTAGTATACAGGGGGTTTCGGGGGCGATAAATCGATCTAGCTAAGATTCATTTTTATAAAATGTCGTTTTATTCGTGTTTTCAATGACCAACTTTATCGATAATCAACTTGAAAACAAACTTATTATTTTAAACACAAATTACCAAAAACTACCGAGCAAAGCTCGGTCAACCAGATATTGACTTAATACGTGAGCAACTGATAAATGTAGTACACTGCACACTGAGTATGTATGTTAGGTAGGTAACAGGGGCTTTTACGCTATCCAGACAAAGTCAGCCTATAATGTTCCCACAGCTGGGTTACAGGCCTCCTCTCTGTGAGAGGGAGAGGGCCTTAATCGACCACGCGGGCCCAGTGCGCATTGGCGAATGTCTTCAAATGTTTGGGTCTAGGATATGCCGGTTTCCTCACAATGTTTTTCTTGACCGTTTTGAGAGCAGTGGTTATCAAATAATTTACATAAAATGCCTGCTTCGGTTGGAACCCACAACCTGCCATCACCAGAGAACTTTGAAAATGTGACATGGGTTTTTGCAAACCTTCGATGTTACAGAATTCGAATTACATAAGCCTTAAGTTTATCAAGTAACAAAGTCCAAAGTTCCAAACTCACCATATTCTTAACATTATCGACGTTCCTGCCGGAAATGATGGCGATGTACACGTCGGACATATTGGACAGTCTCTGCAACGTGTGCTTGGTCTCAAGTGGAAGGGTCGCCAGATCAGGGTGAGGCGCGATGGGCGCCAGCGTACCATCGTAGTCTAGCAGCAGCGCCAGCTTTTGGGTGTAACCGATGTATCTGGTTTAAGAAATATGAGGATTAGGAAAGATCTTGTTCGGTTAAACATTGGTAACGGGTTCGGCAAAAGTAAAGCAGGCACTCAAGTGTCCTTTCTCGCAGGATGGCTGGTAGCAGCTGGATGAGTAGCCGAGGATTAAGTTAAACGACGGGTGATGAAATAAAAATTGCCTTAAATAAAGGCAGGGTTTTTAAATTTGGGCATATCCATGGCTAAGAGTAGCTTATTTCTTATTAAAACTTTTTTTTATAGGCAAGACTAGCTAGAAATTCAAGGTAAGAAGTTTAAAATCTCAAACTCACTTGGATAGGTATTCGTCGAAGTCATCGATGGTGACAGGCT
Source organism: Aporophyla lueneburgensis (assembly GCA_932294355.1). Classification (NCBI taxonomy): domain Eukaryota; kingdom Metazoa; phylum Arthropoda; class Insecta; order Lepidoptera; family Noctuidae; genus Aporophyla; species Aporophyla lueneburgensis. The sequence continues at coordinate 7,279,745 of OW028746.1, forward strand.
GCATGGATGTAGCTCCAATATCATCAGCTTCCTCCTCCAGCGAGTCCATGGCTTTCAGGAAGGCCTTCATCCAGCTGTCGACGTCATTGAGCTGCTCGCGTCTTCTCAGATGGTTCATACGGACTGTGCGCTCATCCTCTGGCATTATCAGGGCTCTGAAACGGAATTTCAGAACAAATTCGGAATTTTCCCAACATCCACAATCTTCTTAATGTATATAAATTACGCGTCACGTTGTTTTTCCAGGATGGATTCCTAAACTACTAAACCAATTTTAATAAAATTTGCATACCGTGTGCAGTTTGATCCAAATTGAAAGAAAGAGGATAGCTTACATCTCAATTTATAGTCGCAATAATAATATTATAGACTCCGAAACTACGAATCCGAATTGAAAAATTCTTTGTGTTGGGTAGCCTATTTATTGAGGAAGGCTATAGGCTATATAACATCACGCTACGATCAAAAGAAGCGGAGCAGCAACGAAAAATGTACGAAAACTGGCAGGCAATTCGATACAACGGGAGCAAAACATTTGACGCGGACGAAGTCGCGGACAGAATCTAGTTTTTGATAAAGTCTCCACCTTTTGTAATTTGGAACTGTCCAATCCCATAGCAACGGTTAGTTATACAATTCAACGGTTGCGATTCTGTTTTTATGACTCGTTCGACAACCCTGGTGTCAATGACTATGATAACCATTGACCGGGGGGAATAAACGTTTAATAATAAGTTAATCATCGTCATATATCATATATCGCAACGCAATTGTCGCTACGATTGACGTCATATAGTTCTGAACGATAATATCTGCTGTAGGTATAAACTTGGTGGAAGTATCTTAGGCTCAATAAATATGAACCTTATATATAATGACCACGTTCTTCTTTGTTTTTTGCCAACACCGTGGTGGATTATATCACTGGAAAATCAAATTCCAAAAGAGAAATTGTGAATATCTAAGTAATAATCACCTGTGAGTAACTTCAGCAGCGTCATCCAGCTCATATGGGTTGCAAATAAGAGCCTCGTGCATCATCTCTCCAGCACCAGCGAAGGGTGACACGATCAGTACTCCAGGTGGTTTGTTGATCTGGCAGGCGACGAACTCCTTGGCGACGAGGTTCATGCCGTCTCGCAGAGGTGTGACCAGAGCAACTGCTGCATCACGGTAGAAGGCTGCTAGTTCATCCTGACCGACACACCCGTAAATGTATCTGGAAAATATTTAATCAAATGCTCACTAAACATTCTTAAATTTTTGCTTGAAGTTGTGGACTTAAATTCGTCACTGTCATTTACTCACCTAATAGGTGACCAGTTGGGCGTAGTAAATCTTCCATTTATCCTTCCAACCAGTTGATCCATCTCCTCCTTCAAGTCCTGGTACTCCTTGACGTCCGTCCTCGAAGGCACTGAGATCTGCAGTAGCATCACTTTCTCTATGTGTTCCGGGTATCTCTCCAAAAGCCTCTCGAAGGCTTTCAGCCTATGTACTAATCCTTTGGTATAGTCCAGTCTATCGACTCCTAATATGACTTGTTGGTTGGTAGAGAGCACTGGTTTAGCGTTCTGTGCTAGCTGCACAAATCTATCGAAGGGCACTCCGATCGGCAGAGGTCGGACACAGATGGTGCGGCCTCCCAATTCTACTAGAAGATTCTTTCTGTCCACACGACAACCTAAGTTTCTCTGGCAACAATCTATGAAGTTCAGGCAGTAATCTGTTATGTGAAATCCAACCATGTCACAACCTGTGGTGGAGATACACATTATTTAATAATATACAATGGAATTTCCAAAATAAACTTAAAATATTATGCGAGACTTACCAAGAATGCCCTGTAAAACTTCATCAGACCATGGAAACAGTCTGAATATATCCCATGGCGGGAACGGAATGTGCAAGAAGAATGCTAGTTTGCATTTTATGCCGTCTTCCTCAACTCGCTGAAAGTAAAACACATAAGATTAACATTTGGCTCCTTTTTTATTTCTCTGGCTCCGCTGAAAATATCAATGTTTTAAACACACCTGTCTAATCCAGTTAGCAGCCAACATAAGATGATAATCGTGGAGCCACACGATTGGCGGAGATCCATTCTTCCCCCCTTTCTGTTGCTTGAGCAGGTGCAGGGCACGCACAGTCTTGTCCGCAAACTCCTCATTGCACTTAATGTAAGCCTTCCAGTGGTCAGCGATGAAGGTGGCGCGGTCAGGCATGGAGTGGAACAGAGGCCAGAAGGTACCGTTGCAGCAGCCATTGTAATAACTGTCAAAGAGTTTCGGTTCCGCGTAGATAGGGACTATCTGAAATAAAGATTTGTGGTTTTGTTACTACAGGTTTCATTGTTTTTCCTCTTGAATCTTGAAGGCAGCCCGGAATTATTTCGTTTTCATTTGTCGTCTTTAAGAATTAATGAAGAGCACCCAGTTTGTATCGCATGCTATAGTTTGTAACGCATTTTTTTTGGCACTAGATTCTGTCCAAAACTTCGTCCTCGTGAAATTTCTTGTTTCCCCGCTATTAATTTGTTTTCGCTTAGTGTTTTTTATAACTTGTTTTGTTTCTATTCTTCTCCTAAGGATCTTAGCGTAATCCCGAAGAATTGGCCAATAAAATGCCTAAATAATTTTTCAAATGCGACTGGATGCGGAAGGCGGAGGACAGGGTGTTGTGGCGCAGCATGGGAGAGGCCTATGTCCAGCAGTGGACTGCGATAGGCTGAGTTGAAGACCAGTAGTTCAAGAGATTAGCGCGTTCAAACAAACAAACTCTTTACTTGATTATAGATAAATGTTTACAATGTTTTTGCATTTTACGTGTATGTAGGTACGTGTTATATTCACTGAATGCAATACCGTAAGCCCTATATGACGTAAAGTATTTACTATTTACCTAACGCAATAAAATGTATTAATAGCTTAGAAGATATCTGCGGTCACATTCATCTGTTATCTGATAACTCATTATTATCAGATGTTTGATTGGAAAATAACGTGGCTACTTCCTGAAATTTTCCCTTGATTGTGGAAAATATTTATACCCAAGTTCAAGGAGATACATAAATATGTATGTAGTTAAACATATATAGGATAGTAGGTATAGTAATTCGTAAAGTAATCTTAATTTCCATAATTATGTGACTTTACGATACTGATATTTTAGCGATGGGTACATAGTAACTGTATACACACAAAATGATATTGTTTTTAATACTTATTGTTAGTTGCAAATGTTTGTTCCGAACCAAAGGACCTAAAGTAAACTTGTCCAATACGTACATATACCGGCGAGCAAATTGGCAAACTCTTTGCGCAGTGAGACACGCCGGTTATGCGTGTTGCAAGGTCGGGTCGGTGTGATTCACTCGTGTTGGCAGATGTTTTTATTATGCTTTAAAAACCGTTAACTTTTATGTTAAAGGTGGCTGAAATTTGTCAGAAACCTAAGTAGGATTACCTACTGCATCATCACTTGCCTAGCCTTTTTCCAGCTATTTTGGGGTCGGTTTCGGTCAAGTTGAGTGTAGCTGGATACCAGTATTTTACATTTAGCGACTGCCTATCTTGCCTTCATAATCTAAGTACTAGGTAATACGGTACCCCTTACTGCATACAGGTGCCAATTCAAAAATGTAATTATATCACATAACTTTTAACATACTTCAAATGAGGAGGACTTTATGTGAATATACCTACGATTGTTTTTCAGCAAGAAAGATTTCCTCTAATCGAATAACCTGTCTTAACTTAGCAGGAGATCACTCACATTTGAATTTTTATGGTGCATAAAGATTTAATGGTACGAGCACAAGCATCACTCTTCACTGCGCTGTTTCTATGTCATTCAAACTGGTTCAAGGTGTACGGTACAAAAATATATCACTTTGTCCAATTTTAAAGATTTACTTTGTCCATTCAGGAAGTAGTTCAGAAACTCTAAAAAAGGTTTACTTTTTGTGGTATTTTTTGGGTCTTTTATTCGCCTTTATGTCTCTTTACTTAAATCTAGATTATCCATTTATTTGCTGCCCACTCACAGCCAATTTGCTCAAACAGTTGGTAATCGAACTCTTTGACAGGCGACTATACGATTCCTAGATACACTGCACACTATGTTATTGATGATTACAAGGTATAAATAGCAACATATCTGAGAAAACCTATAATACCCGCAAAGTATTGATGTAGCAAAAGCTGGACTTTAGTTCTTGCTTATAAATAAACAATCATACAGTTTATCATACCTTGTCAGAGCGCAAGCCAGCTGTGGGGGTTTTGTCATTAGGGTCTGACTCCGGGATCTTCTCGTTGGGGTCCTCCAGGTGGATGCCTGGCCATCCTACCCATATGCCACTTCCTCGGATCACCACCGGGGCTACAGCTGTCACCAGCCCGCCGGCGCTATGGACAAACAACTTTATATTTAGAAACACAAAAAGAAAACGATATTCTCAGTCATTTTGAGAAGCATCTGAGTTTGTTCCGTCAAATAGTTCGTAAATTTTGCGTAAACATGTTTATGCACAAGGTGAAGAATGAAGAAAAATATCACTTTACGTTTGACGTGCTGGGAAATTTTCGTATTATTTTTAAAACCAAAAACCTGCTCTAGAGTTGACTGGACACCGCAATATTTTGATCAGTTAGTAGTTAGTCAGTTAGCTTCCCGCACACCAAACCACAGCTAGTTCAGGCCATTTTAAGACCAGAGTAAAAAGAGTCGCCAACCCTGAATACACTCACAACACTCGCGGCCCCTAGCTCCACAAACGAATTCAATCAACTATGTCCACCGACACTTCACACGTGCTTCGTCATTCTCTCAATAGAAAACATCACGTTTTTCTATCATAGGATAGGTACTCATTGAGGAGCCCAGTAGCAAAGTTTTTTCACCAATGTAGTTCATCATCGCTGCTCTCAAATCCGTAAAATGATACATCGTGCGGAAACCAGAATATCCTAGAACCAAACATTCGAAGACATGCACAACCCACACGGGGTGCGTGAGATGAATTATGGCCCACTCCCTTATACAGTAAGGAGGCCTGTGTCCCAGCAGTGGGAATAGTATAGGTTGATTATGCTGTTTAGGAACTTAGTAAATATTGTTTCAAAGGCCGGTGGCCATCAAGAGATTACAACAGATAGCCACACGTGTTTTTACTCGTTATCTAGTTTCATTAACTTGTGAAGTAACCCGTATAATTAAAGAATCACTATTTCATTGTTACGTAAAATAATCTTATGAATTTGAATTTTAGTTAGGTATCTAACATATTTTAAACAAGAACGGTGATAAGTTAACTGTAGAGTTTCATCACGATGACTGTCAGATTTCCCCAGAAGTTCATTCTAAGTAATGCCTTGTTCGACTGAAAGCTAAAGAAATAACACTTCCCGTGACCCAAGGGCTGGTTTTTACCTTGGCCAGAGGCTAAGTATTGCCATACAACGTGGTAATGCCACCAGTCTCTTGGGTACATTACCAGCCGACAGCGATGCGGATGAAATTTTCGACGCTATATTTTAATTTGTAAATAGTTTTAGTTTATTTAGGTTATAATTTTGTTAATTAATTTAAATAAATAAATATGTGTACGGTATCTACACCCCCACATGCGAGCTACGCATCAGACTGACGTCACGCAAACCCTGAATTGCGCAAGCAGAGTTTACTGCGCAACTAGCATATTTACAACGTCCCGACATCAATCCTTGGGGCAGTTGCCCACCAGACACGACACCTGTCTGGTCGGAGGGTCCTCCCTGTTCTACTTTTCTACGAGGTTGACTGAACTTTACACCTTGTTCCTCTTATCCGAACGCCGATTAACTGAATCGCCAATTATCCGAATCGGTCCTGAGCGTGTATGCAACTCTATTATTGTTGTGAATTTTTTATACTTAGTATTTTTGTTAAGGCATGATGGGGTTGTAACTTACTCTGATCGAGATGTTCAAGTGAACGTTATTGTAGAACTGTGTTTGTTAAACTTAATAAAGTTTATTTCTATGTGTTTTTCTTTATTACCAGTCTATGTCCGATTATCCGAATTTTCGATTATCCGAATCGACCCCGGTACCAATTAATTCGGATAATCGGCATTCTACTGTAACATATTGTACAAGGATGATAATCAGAATTATCATTTACGGAATTTTTCTGAAATTCTGGGTACTTTTATACTGCTATTTGTAAAAAAATAGGTGGGATGTCCATACTGCTAAAAATCTTCAAAGGCTTAAATGTCGAAAGTCTGGATAATGCATTAGTTAATAAAATCATACTTCGATATGATTTTGTTAACTGACAACTGGGCAATATTCTCATTCAATTGTACCCGTTGTTGTTTTTAAAAATATTGTTAACTGATATTGCGTGTGTTTTTGTAATCAAAATAAGTGATAGGTCAATTATTCGGTCGGTCATGATAGACGAACGATGAGAGGTCTTGTTTATTTGTACTGGTCATTCATTTAACGCTTGCTTTGACCAAAAACATAAGCTCAGACTAGCTTCTGCTCGCGGCTTCGTTCGCGCAAAATTTCTTGTTCCCCCGACCCTTCCCGTTGCAGCGAATCGCCTGCCCGTACGACGTTTTCGCTTAGGGTTCTGTTTGACTTTTTTGTTTTTGTTCGGCTCCTAAAGTTCATAGCGTGATGTTAACTAGCTTATAGCCTTACTCATGAATGAGGCTTTCATATACAAAAAGAAAAGTCTGATGGGTAGTTCCAGAGATTAGCGCGTTCAAACAAACAAACAAACTTTTCAGAATTATTTTATTGGATTACATTTTACTAATCAGACCCTCGTCTTTAATTTTCCAAAGCGTCGTTATTGTTGTACATATGTAATAGGTATAGTTAGTTATTACGACGGCATGCAGCTAGCTTTATTGCAGAAATAATTTAAATTGATGCGAAGCCTGTACCATTTTCAGTTTATTTGATAGATCTAAAGAAAAAGTCATGAAATACTGGCATACATACTAAATAAAATAAGATGAAATATTTTATGAAGTTATGAGTTATGATCGAAAGCCAATCGTGTTATTGTTGGGATATAGGTATTTTGAAATAATAAGTTAAAAGCCAAAGGGTCAGAAGGGATCAAAAGGCACTGCGTAGACTTTCGTAGCAATTAGACGTAGTCAACTGCTACGCGTATGGTGCTACGTTGCTACGCAATGTCAAAGTTTAAATTCTCTTCTTCGTTTTCCTCTTCATACAAAATGGGTCATTATACATTTATTTTTTGCAATCATATTTTATATGAGCGTGTATTTCAAAGGCAGGTTAATTTTTTAAATCACGCGTTGTTATCGTTATTTATAATAGTTCGTTAAGAAGCTTTCATTGGTTTTTCTATGCGTAAGAGACATTTGGAAAATCTAGAACTGATTAGTGTCAAATATTTAAATTGACTAGCTTTTTCCAGAAGTTTCACCCTTATAAATATAAACCATCCTCTTGCGTCACTCGGTCTATTGATGAACATCGCGTTAAAATCCGTTGGCGGACAGACTGCGGGAAGCGACGCGTGGTTTCTATACTTACGTAAATACACTAAATAAAATGATTATCTATAACTACAAACAATTACGAAAAATACTTTATTGGTGCGTATTATTTATTTAATTTATATGACAGTAACAAGGAGTCCCGATATGTAGGTTATCTTATCACATGTCCATATGTCTTAGTTTAATTTTAACTTTGACTTGCAGCAGGATCGTGATTGTAGCTATCTAGAGGCCTAATTAAATTATCCGTATTATTTTTATATTAATGTGTTTATAATATACGCAGAAAGTATCAAATTCTAATCAATTAATATTGCGAAATATCTGTCGTTTAATGTTTTGTGCCATTTCCATATTTATAAATGGCAAAAATTGTAAACTAAAAATAATAATACTGTATTTAAACAATATCTCGACGAAATGCCCTGTTATTATAACTATAACTGCCTAATAACAAATGCCAGTTGTTATAACTCCATCTCAATTTCTTATAATGGGTAGGTAATCCGAAAATAAAGATCGTCAAATAAATTATTTTCAGCTATCAGTCGAAACTGCCTAAATATGATTAATATATAAATAAATAATTAATAACTTGTTTGATTTGTGAATTTATTTCTACACTTACATATTTAAAAGTATATAAAGAGTAGGTATTCCATTTAAATATCGTCTCTGATTAAAGTGTGTAATTGTAATAAAAACAACGCAGACAAGCTCATTTAAATGTTTATTTATCAAATAATTTAACAATTGCCAGCATGCATCACTTTATCAGTTAATGAATAAATTTCTTGATTAAACAATCTATTTTCCTTATTGATTTAAGCTGAGTGCTTCGTAAACTAACTAGTAAGCTAGTAGGTATCTAATTAACCTAAATAGTTTAATCGATATATGCAAGCTTAAGTAAATATGAGTATATTTATGTTATCAGTATCACATATGTATGTTGATAGTTTGGATGAACTTAAATAATCACAAGGCTCGCATCTTATTAATGTTTTTATCATTTTTTCCCTCTGTTGGAAAACATAAATCAAAGCATGAATGTTTAATGCAGTATTTTCGATGTAGTCGTGAATCAATTAACAGCACAGTGCTACACTGTAGGCAACATCGACCTTGAAACTCAACATTCAAGTCCAAGGTCGCACTATTGTATACTAGCTTTTGCCAGCGGCTTCGCCCGCGTGTAGGTCGGAAATTATCCCGCGGGAACGTACTACCGGGATAAAAAGTAGCCTATGTCCTTTCTCAGGCTCTAAACTATCTGTGTACCAAATTTCATTTAAATCGGTTCAGCAGTTTTATCAGGAAAGCGAGACAGACAGACAGACAGACAGAGTTACTTTTGCATTTATAATATTATAGTATATAGTATATAGTATGGAAGTATGGATAGTATGGATAGTATGGAAGTATGGATATGGATTTACGAAGCGCAACACGTTTGTATGCACAATGTCACAAAACCCTTATATGACAACACGGTCAACTACTATAATACACCACAGACGAATCAACGCATCGTTAAACCTCCGACATTCAGTTAAATCGGATACAACAAAAACACCTTTTCAATTAAGTCGCGTAATACCGTGTATGTTATGGAAATCCACCGGCAACAGCTGACGATATCATGTTCTGTATAAAATAGTATTCGAGTTTATAAATGAGATCACAAGTTCCACAAAATTCCTAACGGTTACCACGGTAAATACGAGTTTTATGCAGTTGCATAACATAAGTTAAGTAATGCATTTTTATTTTTTTACACAAGGTAGAAACTTCCCGAATTGTATCGATTTGTACCACGCACTGAACGATTCCCGGCTTTTCTAGAAACCGAACTTTCATGAATATTTTAATTCATATTAAGTAAACACAACATCAGTATTATGAATAACGCATTTTATGCCGTACTTAACTACAGTTTATTTCACACACAACATCCGTTTCCAGAACTGCGACACAAATATATAAATCGGTGTTTTTAATCAATGAAGTCGTCACTGAAAAATTTTTACGGTGGGTTTTTGATGAAAAATAAGTGAAAAATGGGTCGCAGTACCTGGCTTTCCTCTCGAGATCTCCCGTTTTCTCATTTCTCTTCAGTATAAAAGGCAGTCTATTCGACACAACGATCATGCTTCCTTTGCTGTTGCACGCAGTTCGACTGGCACTGCTGTCCGTTCCACTCATGTTTTTGCTTTCTTTGAGAACGTTCCTATTCACGGCCAATCACAACGCCGACTGCACGCATGCGCGACCCAAACGGAGGGATTTTTGAAAGAAAATATTTATTTAACACTGTGTTTGTATTGTTTTTGTCATTGCAGGTTACTCGAATGTTATTGAACAAATTCTCGCGTTGTTCAGAATGTCTTAATTGACATCATGGACGGAGATCGAAGGCGTACTGTTTCTTTTGTGTGCGTCGGGTGCCTTTATAGACTATTGAGACGCGTCGCAGAAGGGCGAAGTTCTCGTGCGTCTGCGAGGCGGCGGAGGTCCGCGCTGGCGATGTAAAGGGTTATCACGCTACTGACCCCACGACAAGAATTGTCTTGCATCTTTCCGACTGAAAATGCGAATTCGGTATTTTTAATGATTTCGTGAAGGCGAGGCTCCACTGTAGTACTAATCTCTGGTTTCCGAATTTTGATAATATAATGGGTTATATCGTATCTTTTAACTCAGACATATCGGATCGCCTTAAATGAATATATATCTCTGGTTAGAGGTTAGGTGTTTTCAGGGACTTTTTGAATGTATTTAAAAATAGTTCTGAGCGTACATATCTGAATTCAAAACGCATTTACAATGTAATTTTAACAGTGGAAAAATAAGCCATTTTCTATTTTAATGTGCCGTTGAAAGATATCCTGAAAGATTTGATTTGACCTACTGAAAGATAAGCCTTAGTTTTCAGTAGTTCCAAACATGTGTCGTACTTTTGGTCATGGAAAATGAAGATTGTGGATTTAATTTAACCCCACACATCTCAAACGACAGTTTCAACTTAAGAGTTCTATATACACTTTTAGAAATTGTGGTCGATGTTCAGACTTAAAGTTAGTATGTACCTGTCCCAGCCCTTTACTTGAAGAAAAGACAAATGGACCCATTAATCTTCGCTGTATTGTTAATTAATATAAATTAAATAATGATAGTGAATGAACACAGCAAAGAAGTATCGTAGGTTCATGAACACCGATCCACTGTTAACGATCGAAGTTATTGTTGCAAGAGCCTTGGGGCGGCTATTAACTCTGGCAAGAGGATACTTTTATAGGTAAACAAACAATTTCCCCACTGCTTCTGTGTTGAAATGCTGTTGAAATTGTACTTTAACTAGCAAACGTTTTGACTGTATCAAACCTACCTGAAATGGTGGAAGATTATATTTTCTTCGTGTTATATTTTTATAGGTGTACATATATTTTAATTTTTCTAAGATTATGTCGGTTATTTTTCCAGCAGTGCTCCGAATTTAATTATCGAACGTCTATTATTTGTACAATGATTTGGCATTACGCCCGTTATCGTAGGTATGTAGGTTCCCACTATCTTTGTATAAATCCAGTAAAATTTCGAGTTTAACTGCGCCCGGGAATAGATTTTCCGCTTCCATGTCATGGTATGATGCGTGATGCGAGCGTGGCGCGCACGAGTCTGGCGCGTGGCACACCGACTCCCGCGCATGGGCCACGGCGCTCAATGAATGACTCCTCACCGGGCAGTCTATGGTATGTATGCTTGTGGCATGCTAATGTTGTGACGAAGTGACGCATGTGTTTTTGTTTATATGTGACGTAATATAGCGATACTGATGGAAGTAGGGCATCGGGCATCGTCAGCACTCGTTTTTAGTTTGTTTGATATCTCAACTACTGTAAATCCTTATTTTATAACCGCTTTCGCTAACTGAAATTCTTATTTCATATTTTTAACCAACGAAAAAAAGGAGGAGGTTATCAATTCGACGCGTATTTTTTTTTTTTTTTATGTCTGACCTCGCATAACTTTGTACGTGGTAGTCCGATTGTGATAATTCTTTTTTTATTGGAAAGGGTATACTCCCAAGGTAGTCCCATATAAATTGACGAAACAAAATCGAACCCTAAGCGGCGGAAAACAGGGGATGATTGATTGTTCACTCACTGATTGTAATGTATAACCACGCATAACTTTATACAGAGTAGTCCGATTTTGATAAATCTTTTTTCATTGGATGGGGTATACCTTGCAAAGTATTATGAGTACATTCAAGCCACAAAAAATATAAAATAAAAACTTTTTAACAAAAAATTAAACCGCCGAAAAAACTGAAAAACATAAAATAAAATTTTGAGTCGGCGCTGAAAAATCAATGAACAAAGATCACTCAAAGCGCCGACTCATAGTTTTATTTTATGCTTTTCAGTTTTTTACATAAAACACAGCATACTGGCATAGCACAGGTGTGCTATGCCAGATGGTCCAATGAATATGATTGGTGCATGTCTCTAGTGACAAAGCAGCCATACACGGAAAGTAGCAACTACCTACTATAAACTAGTGTCATGTAAATCACGACACGGACATTTTGTTCAATTGTAGTTAATCATAAAGTGCAGTTATTGACAGCATGATTTGAGTCGCAGTGACGATGACGCCTATGAATCAGCGTCACTTGTCAATATGTACATCTTATACTTTTATGACCTCACAAACACGCGATCAAAACCGTGCCCCAACGTGGAAACGTAACTGAAATAAAATAATTATCAGCTGTGGAAAATCTACTGTTTGTCGTAATTATTATTACTATGTGAACAATACGATGGTTATCTAGGCAAATGCTTATATATTCACAGTCACAGAACCAATATTATGTACCAATATGTACTTCAACTTATATCTCTTTTTGAATTAAAATATTACTAAATTATCAAAACTTTATCAGAATGTAAACATTTTATTGTTTACATCACAATGTATTAAAAAACAATCGGTATATCTTGTCAGTTACAAGCTCTTATATAACATAAGCATGCATACATAAACTCACGCTTTCTACCCATTGGGATAGGCAGAAACCACAGAACGCCACAATCCTTACATACACCTTTCGCGTCGATTACGGTCATGGCTTGGTCATGTTGAGAGGCTTATTAAAGGCGACTAACAAAAAGTATCAACAAGATGTTAATGGAAACACTGGGAGCGGACCCTCCAGGAGAACATATAATGATTTTCTTTAGAAAGGTCAGGTGCGTAGTACTCGCAACCGGCGGCGGCGGCGGCGGCGGCTTGCTTGTATCTATATATAAAATGTACCTATTCACATTTGCATTTTCAACATAATATCAAGTAAAACACACACATCCTCATGCCTGTAGGCGCAGTAGTGTAACACACTACCAATAAGAATCGCTTTAATATTGACAGTTCAACAACATTCATTGCGGTATTTATGTCGATGAGCAGACAATTTTTTCCAACACATGAAGCAATACTGAATGATCCAAATATGAAAACCGGCCAAGTGCGAGTCGGACTCGCGCACCGAGGGTTCCGTACAAACCTGTAGGTATTTTCGGTTTAAAAATATATATATTTTTTAATTTTTATACTTCAGTTGATTGAATGTAAGGTAAATTGCGGTTTACGATTTATGACGTTTTAAAAAAAAACTACTCACTCGATTTCGTTCAAACCAATTTTCGTTGGTAGTTTACATGGTAATGTACATCATATATTTTTTTTAGTTTTGTCATTCTCTTATTTTAGAAGTTACGGGGGGGGGGGGGGGGACACACATTTTACCACTTTGGAAGTGTCTCTCGCGCAAACTATTCAGTTTAGAAAAAAATGATAATAGAAACCTCATTACCATTTTTGAAGACCTATTCATAGATACCCCACACGTATGGGTTTGATGAAAAAAAACATTTTTGAGTTTCAGTTCTATGTATGGGGAACCCCAAAATTTATTGTTTTTTTTCTATTTTAGTGTGAAAATCTTAATGCGGTTCACAGAATACACCTACTTACCAAGTTTCAACAGCATAGCTCTTATAGTTTCGGAATAAAATGGCTGTGACATACGGACGGACGGACAGACAGACAGACAGACATGACGAATCTATAAGGGTTCCGTTTTTTGCCATTTGGCAACGGAACCCTAAAAATGATTCGATTCTAATTGGTAGACTTATATTACGCAAGTGAGAAGTTTCCAGCTAAAAGGTGATCGTAGAAATTGTTTAGGCGGTCGATAAATGAATGAGTCAGTACGGTAGGTTTATCAATGAGTGTCCAACACTTAGGTACACCTAGGCATGTTGAAACTGTGATGTGACGTCACAAACACGTGCGTATGTTTATTTGTCACCATTCGTTTACCCACAGAAGGTGCGCTGTGAATTAGATACACAGCCTTGGAATAAATGAAGGTGTTTCTGTATGTATACACACAGTGTATGGACACGTGTGGTGTTATAAAGTAATTGGTATACAAGTGATTATTCTACTGATCTGAGCTGAGATAGTCAAATCGTCTGTATGTATGTTGTGCCCGAGATCTTGATACATAATGTTTTTATGTATCAAGATCTCGGGAAATTGTGGATCGATTTGAAAATTAGTTTTATAATGGACATTGTTGCATCGGGATGGTCCCATTGTAATTAACTTTGCTTGTTTAGTTTTCCGTTAGCTTCGAGAATACTCTTTTAATTCGCTTGGTGTACCTTGATGATGTTTTAGTTCTAATATAGGCAGATACCCAAACAAAGAGAAGAAGAAAAAAGAAGAAGAAGAAAAGAGAAAAAGAAGAGAAGAGAGAAGAAAGAAGAAAGAGAAGAAAGAGAAGAAAGAAGAAGGAAAAGATCATCATCATCATCATCATCATTTCAGCCGTAAGACGTCCACTGCTGGACTTAGGCTTCCCCCAATTTGGGGGGCTTTGCCATAATCGCCACGCTTGGCAGGCGGGTTGGCGATCGCAGTATGGTGATAAAATGCATAGAGAACGCTGCTGCCCATTCTCTAGTAAGTACCTTAGTCGCCTTTTACGACACCCACGGGAAGAAATGGGATGGTGTTATTCTTTACGCCCGGCACCACACGGTACTCCGAACTGAAGGAAAAGATGTAAGTACTTAATCCTAATAGATATTAGGATTAAGTACTTATATCTTCTTTTGGGTAACGTCAATCAATAGTTTAATTTAAATTAATTGACGAAATAAATATACATCAACTCTGTTCGTAGTTTGTATTCGTGGCTAAATAATACCAGCCACGGCGTGATCAAAGTTTAAGCTACGCTTGCTGCGGTTCATTCGTGGATGGGTGACCATCCATAACATATTGAGACTCCTCCGTGCTTCGAAATGCACGTTAAGCCGTTGGTCGCGGTTGTTAGTGTACATCTTTGATAGTCATTACTGGTAGACAGAAGTCCCAAAGTCTGACAACCAGTCTTACCAAGGGATAGGTATCGTAATACCCAGTTATGGGTTGTGAATAGGGTTGCCAGATTTTTTTGAGCATATAAGGGAAAAATGGTTAAATGGGCAAAAAATACGGGCTTTCAGTTTTTTACCTGGGACAAATAAAAAACAAAATAATTTAGTGTATTTTTTTTATATTTTCCGAGGATCGAGTCCGTTTTAACATATTTTTATTCGTTTTAACATATCTGTACAACTCAATACAATTATAATTAAAAACGTTCATCAACCCGCTTTTATTAAATTAGGGCTACATTTATGTCTTACATCTTACAGTGTAAGGGTTTTTCGGCAGATGTTACTTAAGTGTAAGACTTACACTTAAGTAACATCTGCCGAAAAACCCTTACCACGAAACAGTTTGAGCTAGAAATACTAAAAACTAAATATAAAATTCGGAAAATGTTAGGGATTTCGGTATTCGAAAACCCTTCAATGACTAAGCTATTTTCCACTTTTATTAACCAGTCAATTACCGTAATTACAGACACAATTAAAAAACGATTGTGTCTATACCAAATGCGGTATCTCAGCGAGCCGAGCCGAGTCAGACAATGTAAATAGTACGTTTTAAGAACGTTGCGTGTGTGAATACTTGGATCGAATTCATAATGAAAATCGAAGTAAACTATGCCTAAAATACGGGACGTCCCGGGAAATACGGGACGTCTGACAACGCTAGTTGTGAACGACAGGCAGTCGTTCCATGTAAAATACTGTGATTAAGCTGCATACGGTTAGACTGCAAGCCGTCCCCAACATAGTTGGAAAAAGGCTAAGTCGATTGATTGATCTAAGTATTTGTAGTTTGTGATTCTTTATTAAGAATACACACACACAATAATTACACAATTATATGCCAGAATATAAATTGCTTTGACCCTAATATTTACGAGGGCATTAGCATTGCACTATCCGGGCGAGATTAAGTATCTGAATACAGAATTTAATAAAAAAACAGTTTTTTGTAGCAAGTAATTGTTCTTTGTAATTCAAGTAAGTTTGACTAAATTATAATTGAAAAAAAAAATTACACAGGTAAACTATTTACAATCTTCTGTATTATAAAACACACAGTTGATTTTTATTGAAAAAGATACCAGATTATGATGAATAATAATATTTTAATTTTGGCCATTATCATTTGGGTTTTGGGTCTACAACTGTCATTACCAAGTGGGATAGGTTAAATACGTAATCAATGAACGGCGCACGTGATCGGAGATTTAAACAAATTTAAAACGGGTTTTAAACGATTTTTTTTTGTTTTAAAACAATTTTATTTTTGCCCCTACTTTTGTTTTCCTTTTCTTTGGGGTTTGGGTCTTCAAAATCAATTTGTAAAACTATCATCTGCTAGATTACCTATTCCCAATGGCGGTGTCGTCAAAGGCAATACGATGTCACTCAGTAAATTGGTGCGGGATCCGATGCAGGTAGTGGCGACCTACTTGCCATCGTTACCAATGATTATGCAACGCGATAACGACTCTACTCACGCTGGTCGCACGTGCTATCTTTATATCTGTTTACTTGTATACGTACTGTGCTGTGTGTGAGTTTTTTTTAAGTGAAATCATAGTAGGCATGTTTATTTTAGTCTCGCTGCGCTGGGAGGATGGATGAAGGTCCATTTACAAAAAGTATTAAACTATTAACAAGGCAGATGTGCGTGGTAATGCCGAGAGGGGACACTCACAAGGGCCAAGAAGGACATACATATATTGACCTCATTAGTGAAAAAGAAAGTAAAGGAGTATTTTTGAACCGTAGTAGGTGGCGTTATGTAGTTTCTGTTGTTATGTATTTTTAAAGGATGACTACTATCAAGGCTTTTAATTAAGGACGATCTAATGTAGTTTCCTTTGCGTCTGTGACTTGCGAAAATTATTACTAGAGCAGCTTTCTCGAAAACAGCTGTAAGTATAGAGATTGGTTCTAATTTTTTGCTTCATTAAGGTCATATTAAAACCGAGGTAGGTAATGATGAAAGTAATAAATACTCCGGAAATAACCTATTATAATAGAAAATCGTCCTAATCCCACCGTTACAATGGCGTAAACCATAGACCATTATTCTGAAAGGTTTTCCTGTTAATTGTTTTAGTTGGAAACATTTAACATTGTGAGTAAACTGCATCAATAATTGACGGAGTATACTTATGAGTGCATTTAGGTACGGTGGCTTTGAAACTTTAGTTACATAACAACAAAGGAGGAGAGTAAATATTAGAACATTTTTCGCCTATCATAGTCATGAAAATTCAAAGTATTTACTGACGTCATGTTATTGTGTTTATGTGAAGTTTAGGTATCGACCTTTACATCTATTCAAAAATAGTTAGAAATAAATAGCAAGTTTTGTTATTTTAAGCACTTTTTCTAACTTTCATTAAAAATAAACGGTCAAGCGCTTTACGCACCAAAACAAATGAATAAAAAAAATACATAAACACAATAACATGACGTCAATAAATACTTTGAATTTCCATGACTATGATAGGCGAAAAATGTTGTAATCTTTACTATCCTCCTTTGGTTTTTTGTACACATTAACGTGGTCTTACTTATTATCAATAAATAATTTCGTAGTGAATACCGGTAATTCTTTTTGCTAAATAATAACAGCTGCACGGGGTTAGTCCCCCACATGCTTCGGAAAGCACGTTAACTCGTGGGTCCTGGCTGTTATCTATGGATCTTTTACAGTTGTTACAGGTCATCAGAAGCCGGAAAGTCTGACTGCCAGTCTTACTACAGGGTATCCTATTACTTATTAACTGTCTTGTAGACGTTAGATGGGCAGCCACTCCATGTGGTATAATGGTATTCAGCTTCATCTAGTTAGCCTGGAAGGTGACCTTGACATTGTTTGGAAATGATGACATGCAAATGATGACTTACAAAAGTAATGTTTATTTTTTTCGAGTTTAAGGCAAAAGTAAAAATTATTTATTATGTTTGATGAGTTGTGCCTAGTATACTGCCACGGCAATCACAGCATTAGTGGCATTTTTTAGCTCTTCGGAAGTGCTGGAGTATGCTGACTTTGGGCACTCCAGCATAATGCTTAAAATAAAACTTACTACGTACAGTTGTCCAATTTACCCCTGAATCAAAAGAGCTGGAAGTAATGGGGAGAGACCTTTGACCAGCAGTGGGATGATGCAGGCAAACAGTGACAGTAACTAAGTATAGGTTTTGATTGATTGATAAACCCTTTTTAACCGACTTCTAAAAAAGGAGGAGGTTATATTTGTTTCAATCATAATTGTACTGGGTGAAGTAATCACGGTTTCCCAACAGTATCGGATGGAGTCAACATTGAACTATTTTAATTAATTTTTATAATATTTTTACTAACGGCCGTTTTATTTGTTATCAAAATATTTATTGTTTACACAGAACTGTTTATCTGACCTCTTAGTAGTTACATAATTAATTTAGTTTTGTTTGTGTGGTTTTTTTTACGAAATTGTTGAACTAGTCAAATAATCGGATTTCTGAAGGATATAAAAGGTCAAATTACATTATCTGGCAAAACTTTTGCCACGTGTCGGGTATCGTGTTGAAAACTAATGAAAAAATAGAAACAGTTAATTAAAAAATATCATTCTTCCAACTTGGCACAAAACTTTTAATTGGTTTTTGTTCTACGTTTTGGTTTTTGGAAATTCGTACAAAATACTACGTATCACGATTTATAAAAACAGATGATCGATTTCGCCCATTTAATAGCAAACATTTTTTTCTTTTGGTTTTTTACTTTTATTTATATTTACCCAACACTTTGGTAAAAGTATTACCAATTTATTTAATTTGGTCCTGTATATTGCTACTTCCATGTAAACTAAATTGCTACTTTTCATGTCCTCTGGGCATCACCCACAGGCATATAGGCATAAATATAGTATAATTTAAGACAAAATATTTCAAATAAAAACCATTTTATTTGAAATATTTTGTCACCAACCACCAGGTTGGTGTGGTCCATGAGTTTTTGGGTTCGATGGTTTCCAAATCGGGCAGTGTTGTAGGGTTACCTCTAGAAGATTTTCTCTGTAGTCGTTAGGAATCAGTAGGAGTTTGTGACCAGTTTGTGACAATAGGCTCACCCCCTACTACGATGTTACCCCGTATACTCGTACATCTATACTAATATTATAAAGCTGAAGAGTTTGTTTGTTTGTTTGTTTGTTTGTTTGTTTGTTTGATTGAACGCGCTAATCTCAGGCACTACTGGTCCGAATTGAAAAATTCTTTTTGTGTTAGGTAGCCTATTTATCGAGGAAGGCTATAGGCTATATAACATCACGCTACAAATAAGAGGAGCGGAGCAGTAATGAAAAATGTTGCAAAAACGGGGAAAATTTATTCCTTTTGAGAGTTTCCGTTGCGTGCGCTGCGTAAACGTTTAAAGTAACGCAAAAATCATATATGACGGAATTGTTCCTTTTAATAAGTTCTAAAAAAAAGTCCGCGAGAGCATATGTCTATCTTTTAAGGTTGACTCACTATAACTCAAAAGGTGCGAGCAGCAACAAAAAATGGACGAAAACTAGCAGGCAAATCGATGCGACGGGGAGGGTCAGGGGAGCAAAAATTTGACGCGGACGAAGTCGCGGGCAGAAGCTAGTGAGGTATACGTCTGTATATCCCTTATAGGATTAGTATTAACATTTTGCGAGACGGAGACACTATATGCCCCCAAACGTATTTACTGTAAAAGTTCTATTGTGTCTCGCTCAGTGTACTCTTCAGCAAATAAAATAAAATAATGAAATTATATTTTACTAGCTTTTGCCCGCGGCTTCGCTCGGGTTAAATTCGGGGTAACACGGTTTCCCTTTCCTGATTTAGAACACAGAAAAGAACTCGGAACAGAATGTTATTCTAATACACTACTGTAGACGATATTATATGTCTTTCCATTTGGGGATAGAATGTTAAGATTCTGGGCATTGGACACACGCAAACATGCTACATACAATTGTCCATGGGAAAAGCACGGCTTTTCTAAGTTCACCCCAGCCACGTTAAAAAGAAAAATAAAAAACAAAGTAGCCTATGTCACTCTCCATCCCTTCAACTACCTCCATTTAAAAAATCACGTCAATTCGTCGCTCCGTTTTGCTGTGAAAGACGGACAAACATACACACACACTTTCCCATTTATAATATTAGTATGGATATTTCATTGGAAACTTACAATAATAACCGCCATGCGCAAACAGCGTGGGAGGTCGGTAATTGTGTTATTCAGTAATAGCAGGATGGCTTTTATTTTGGCAATTCAATGATATTGTTTACGTTGTTGAGCACAAAAAATTTTCAAACATATGTAGTAATGGATTAGCAATATATTTCAGATTGTTACGGAACTAGCGTATTTAACTTAGCGCATGATGATGTAATGGAGGCTTTGTATTTCAAGTTCAGAATTTTCCAAGTATTGTAATTTCCGTAACCGCGTGTGCAGTTAATCTATGTAGATTAGTCTATGAACACATCAGCACACTTCTGTTATCATCTACTTTACAATGTCACATAACACAGATGGTTGTCTATCCTTGATCTTTCATACGTAGCACATACATAACTAACTCAGTAGTCTTCTATTTATACAGGACGAAGACGAAGGAATACACCTACCACCACCTATGTAAGGATCGTAGCACGTGCGTTGTGTAGTTTCTGTCTACCTCATGGGGATAAAGCATTAGTTTATGGAAATATGTACCTTTATAAAGGGACATTGACGTGCAAGTTGTTACCATAAACTCAGCACGTGATTGCACAGCTGTGAGCAAAAGTGAATATAATTGACTTTCAGTTAGTCATAGAATAAGTCGGTTCGCCGCCACTCCATCAGTCTGCCTTGACCCATATCAGGCCCATGCTGTAGATGGACCGTGGTCCGTCAGGAGCTTAAAATTGATATAGAATATCGGTTCGCAGTGTGTACGTACAGTTTAAATGCATTGATTCACATGCGTCCATAACCGGCCAAAGACGGAGCCTGCTCTATGGGTGCCACCGGGCGTTACGTCCCGGGCACGGCTCTGGTCTGTGTGGATGGAAATGAAAAAAAATATATCTGTAAATAGGATATTGGAATTACTTTTACACGAATAATAAGCTATAAGGGATCGAAAATTCATATCTGACTAGCCCTGAGAAGAAATTGCCAAACCAACTCAAGGGTCCAAGGCTCTTTTAAAGTCCAGACATAATTTCAGTCAGATCATATGAAGACTGATTAGTGCCTGGAATGGTATCTTGAGGAAAAACCACACTGATTTGAGTAGACTATTTGTCAGTTATCGTGTAGCTCAGCTTGACCTTTATTATTATTATATCAAATTTTTCCTTAAATATTAGGTAGCTGGCTCAGATAGTCATGTCATGTGATCAAGATTATTACAAGCAAGCGTCATTACAAAATAATAACACCATGTTATGGGAAAGTTTAGGATTAGGGTGACTGTAGGGAAATTCCATTACCAGTATTTTCTGTGACGTCATTGTATATTATGGGATCAGTTTTGAGCACCTACAGTTTCAAGTTCTATAGTCTATGCCAGATGTGAAAAAAAAAATAAAAGTCGTTGACACCCGCCTTCCAATGTATTCAAATATTTCAAAACGATACGACAAAAATGTAAAGAAAATGTCGCTAACACGGTCAAAACGATAATTTGAATACATTGGAAGGCGCGTGTCAACGACTTTTATTTTTTTCACATCTGGCACAGACTATAACGCAAGAGCAACGTAAGGCCTTTTTGTGTTCATTAGTACATACATTATTATTGGGTATTGTTATTTTTACGGCCATTTTATTACTTGCTAACTGCTTTGTAAACTGTTTTACTCAAACTTTGAAGCTGACATTGTATCACACAATGCGTCAAAAAATGATCCTCATTAAAGATACAAAGCACCTTCATACATTTTGTGGACTTCATTGAAGCCACGACCAAAGTTAACAACATATTGGTCCTAATTGGTATGTAGCTCCGTACCTGAGTACCGTAGGAGTCTTATGAGCTCTTTGTTTTTATTATCGTGTGTAATGTATCTTTGGGACATTACAACGATTTCATTAAAATAGGTAATGATAATTTCAGCGTATGCACAGTAGCCGCTGGGCAATAGTCTCCACAACGTGGGTGCCTGCCCAAGAAGAGACAAGACAATCCAGGCGCGTATTGCCACGGTTGGATCGAGGTGGCCCTGAAAAAAGATGCCTGGAGGGATATGGAGGAGGGACAATACAGGCTAATATAAAACAAAAACTAGGCTTGTCAATATGTTTGTTCAAACAAAATACCAATTTTAATTCCTTTGAAAGCTTGTCCGAAAAACGCTCGAATGTTTAGTTATTTGTATGCCAGCCTGGTAAACATAAGAACTTTTGCAGACAACCTTTATAGTACTTACAAAGTATATCATTGACTTATGATCAGGAACATTCAAGAACCGCGGCTCGTTTCATTACGATAACATTAACTATAGAAGTGATTATCGTGCCTATGCAATGTGACTAGTTGTACATATTATTATGTATGTGTAATGATTGTACATTAGGTCCGAGGCTATGAAGAGGATCCTTTGTCAACAGAGAGTCGAGAAGGTTAGGAATATGATAAAGGCAATGGAGATCAAAGAAATTTCTAGAGTTCATTATAGTAGAATGGTCGATTTTAATGTTCTCGGTATCACTAATTATATCAAGCCAGAGCTATTTCTGGAAGATGATAGTTTGTGTATAATGCGGCACACATATAAAGTTGTAATAAGTTTAATTAGTAGTATGATTAATGAAAATATAATTGTTTTTGAGGTATTTGAATAGTATGTTTGTATTTGTGCCTACATATTACATTATACTGTACATGTCTAGGCAATTACTGTACATGTATATGTCTCGGCAACAGGCTTATAGACCGACTTTTAAACGCCGAGATACAAAACGGGCAGATGTTTGCGATATCGGAAAGCGTATTATGGAATTCAATGGAGTTTGGCCGAACACCTGGCAAGGCGCAGTGATGACAGATGGATAGCCTTAGGCTATGAAATAATGGCATCCATGGACTGGAGACGAGATATCGGTCGTTCGGCGGCGAGATGGACGATTCGCGTCGAATGTTGTCATCGCGGGCAAAACCTGGATGAGGCTGGCACGGGTGGGTATTGGCACAAGAAAAGAGAGGCCTAAGCCCAGCAGTGGGTAAGGTGGGGCTGTATATGATGATGATAATATCTGACTTTTGAATTTGCTTCCATTCGAATTTACAGATTTTTTTTCAGTTATAAAATGGCCTCTGAACGATTGAACTAAACGATAGCAGACAATGGTGGCGATTCTGTTGTACACGAACTAAACTAACTAAACTATCTCAATTTTCTTTTGGTTTCGCAACGTTGTACTTGTGTGTGCATTGCGTAGAATGAATTTTTTGAGAGACGAAGGCGCGTGCTAGCGGACAGTTTGGACGTGTTTTATATGGAATTTTTCACTTTTGTTTGAAAAATATAAAAAAAATATTACCCACGTGTTGAGATTTAAATATGCAGCGGTTTACAAAGGGGGTCGAAAATTTCATTATGTTTGCGATAGGACACGCCATTTTCAAGATATAAGCAAAAAGAAAATAAAAATACAGAACTGTCTTTGGACGTGAAGGCGAGGCGTTGTTGAGAATTTTAGACCACTAGTTTTATTTCACACCTTTTTAATCGCGATTAAAATTAGTCAGATTTAGTTAAAATAAATTATTATAGTCAAAAATTTTGGTGAAAACCGGCAAACGCAGAATAGCAAAATTGACATTTTCACTAAACTAATAACTCAGTGCAGTCTTAGTGCTGTCAAACTAAAATATAGTTAAGTTGTGTCACTTTAGTCTATTTCAGAATAGGAAATCGTCGTTTGACAGGAATAAACCAAATTTTAGTGATTTTTAGTTTAGTTTAGAGAATTTTGTGACAACAGAAACGGCACCAATATCTTTAAAACTCGATTTCACCGCTCATTTAATAATCATTTTGTATGCATGTGCAGTTCAACATTGTTATAAACAATAAGTCCAAGTCACGCGCCAGTGCAACCTCGAGCGAGAGGGTATTATCAACGCGACTGCGGTACATAAATAGTGCTGTAAAATAAATCAAAAAATCTTATTTATAGTATTGTTTACAGACGCCGAGTGTACCTGTGTATGTATAACCCAGCTGGGACCTATTGGAAACGAATGAGCTTTAGGACAAAAACAAAGTTATTTTAGAAAGTTTGTTTATTTGAATTCGGCACACAGATAGGCCACTGGCCTGATGATGATAATCATGGGTAAAGAGATAAATTTTACATTCTGGATCGAAGACGAAATCACCAGCAAAAGCTAATATAGAATATGAAAATTCATGTGGCATCAACTCTAAATAGAAGCAAGAGAATGATGACGATACCTAGAAAATGGCTTTATAGGTACTTTCTAGTGATTTTGTTCCTAGATTTAACTATTTTTTATTAAAAAATTGAAACAGTACTGCAAGCTATTTCTATTAGGCGTCATTTAAATAAAGAAAGAGGACTGATATCATTAAAAAACAGCAGCTTAGTCCACCCAATGGGTACACCATTGTGTAGACTGCCAGATATATGTATTTTACAAAATTCCAAAGAGCGTGATGTGTCTTCACGATTGTATTTTTGCCTCTCTGCTGTCAATAGAGTGTGAGTATCAGCGTTATCGACAGATTGGTACGTTTACTTGCTGTCCAGGTTCTGACAGATATCGAGTCACGACTGAGCAAGATGACCGGTATATTGTGTCAGTTTCTCTAAGAAATCGTTAGTTTAACTCTGTTCAACTGCACCAGCGGCTCTGTGAGATTCGAGGATTGACTGTCAGCGATTCTACCATGAGGCGAAAATTGGCGGAGAGCGACCTGAATGAAACCTCAAAAATCAGCTAATGACCCAAAATTGATGGTAGACCACCGAAGAGCGTGCCTTAACTTTGTACGTGAGCAATTTTTTTCAATGGAGCAAGGTCCTCTTTTCTAACATATCATGCTGCATTGTAACTACGGAAGAAAGAAGGTATATCGAAGAGAAGCTCTCCGCCGCATTGGAGTAAGAGTCAGTTACGGTGGTGGTTCATGGGCGGCTTGGGGAGGCATAAACGCCGATGGCAAAACCGGAACTGGACCTGGATCTGGACCTCGCTCACCGTCATTAAATGGGCCACGTTACATCGAAGAGTAGTAACCTACGCACATTTTTTTGGTCAACAGTTAATTTTTATGCAGGACCTCAGACCTCAGACCCCAGGTGTTGTGAATGAATACCTGAGCGAAGTCCGTCCGAGTTACCTTTACCAGCTTGCTACACCGAGCGAATCTTCGGGCCAACATGTTACCTCGGACAGTCAATGCCCTACGCTCCCTTTCAATATCATCACGTGAGAAAATGCCCGAGATATTTGAATTTTGTCACTCTTTTGACGTTCAAGCCGTTTAGGGTAATGTTGGGTATAGTATCCGGGCATTCACCGCTGGCCTTAAAGACAATGTATTCGCACTTTTCAATATTATAAACAAGCCCGTGTGAGGCAGCATACAACTTACAAACCTTCAACATTTCATTCACGGCACCTGCTGTCGATTAGAGCACGGGGAGGAAATACAAGATACAGAATATTTTTTTTTTGTTACACGTCTTTGTTTCTAACATTTTACAAATTCTTCTTAAAGGGTAAAAACATACCTGTTGGACAAAACACGATACTAAAGAAATTCAATTTCAATTTAAACAATTAAACGTCCTCTATTCGGTTGCTACGAACTGCTACGCTGCTTCTACGCGACTGCTACGCGCCTCAACGGTTTGCTATGCAGTTTTAAGCACTTGCTACGCCGATGCTGCTACGAAACTGCTACGCTGCGTCTACGCTTTGTAAATCCGACTAACACTACGCCAAAGAAACGCTGTTCAGTACCGTTTATTATCTGTGCGCCTAACGGAATGCGCGTGTAACGAAGTGACATCTGACTTGTCAATATTTGACGTTGACACTTGACAGCTCTCTTAATTTTGCCGCTAAAATAGCCCCGTTCGCCTGTTGAGTTCCGCGACGCGTTTGTTGAAATTAATCCCTTTAAATCGATCCGTTTGTGACAATTAGTCGTGATCCAATTGTATTAATTAACCGGTCGTTTTGTGGACAATCTGTCATGACCCGATGGTTGAGTGTGACGCTATTGTGAACGAGTGATTTGAAGACCGCATGCTGTGATTGTCTCCAGCCGGGTTGAGGCGGAATCTAACCTGAAGAATACTCGTAACGTCACGACACGATACACATACACTCACTTACACACAGAACTCCAGGTTGGCACCAGAGCAGTGTCCTTCAACCATGAGGTAAGTGCCTTTGTTTGTATATTGTACCTTGTACTTGTATTGTCTGCTCCGCGTACGGCGGACAGTACGCTAGCCACTCTTGTCTCTAGAGCCCCACGATTATAACTCTTCCACTGCGCACTTGAAATCGTATTGTACGGGGTCTAGTCTGGCAACGTACAAATTTTGGTATCAGAGGCGTGGTTTTAACCTACAAAACCACCAAATTGGTAATTTACAGTAGGCTAATTACTTGGCAGTCTCTATAAGGGAAGTAGTAATACGCTGTAAATATTTGATAACTATAATTAATTGTTACTTGAAATAATTTGTTGGAATTTGTTGAGTCGAGTAACTCATATTGACGGGTCAACCAGGTTTGCATATTCTAACAGATTTGGTTAGATTGAGCTATGTTATAACCTCTTGTTGTTGTTAATTGACCTCTGTGTTGTATTGAATGTCGGGAGGACATTGAAATGTTGAGTTTGTACCATTGATATGGTTATTTGTGAAAATTAATATTTGAAAAATTATTGGCATTTTTGAGTATTACCATTGTTTTGAGTTGGAATAGGGGTTCATTATTGTTGTACCATTGACAAAGTGGTTTGTGAACTTGACTTTTGGAATTGGATAGAATTTGAATATTTGAATTGAATATCATATTGACAGTTTTGAACGTTGACATTGGTTTGAATTAAAATAAAACTTTATTTTTGTTAATTAAATTAGAACCAGTTATTTATTGTTTGAACTTTGTTACTTAATTATTTTGTTTGGTATATTGAATTGTATTGTTTGTGCAATGGCATACAAAGCGGTGAGAGAGGCAATCAGTGGATTGACCACACAGCTGCGGTGGTTCGCTTCAGCTGCAGCGACCGCTGAGCGCCAGGATCTTGAGGGGATCACTCTTGCTCGGTTCGAGCAGTTGAACTTGAGACTCGGCAACGTTGATGCTCTGCTCACCCGCTACAACCAGTACATTTGTGAAGTGGATTTGGAAGTGCTGGATCAGGCAGCACGTGACAAGGTCCTTGCTGACTACGACCAGATCTTGGACCTGGGGGATGTCATTGGTCAACGTGCTCGGGAAATATTGGAGAGCCGGACACCTGTCCAGGTCAAACCGGAGACCTCGGTTGTTTCAGGTCCCGGACTATTGAGTAGACTGCCTACTTTGGAACTGCCACATTTTGACGGTCGTCTGGACCACTGGTTAAGTTTCCAAAACCTGTTTGAAAGTTTGGTTGATGCACGCTCGGACCTCAGACCCGCCCAAAAGTTGGCCTATTTGTTGTCCGTCCTGGAAGGTGAGGCCCGAGCCTTGGTGCAGCATCTGTCTTTGACTGACTCAGCCTACCCTACCGCTGTGGAACTACTCACCCGGCGGTACCAAAATAAACGTTGTTTGGCTGACGTTCATATTGGATTGATTTTGGGGTTACCGGTCATTACTAGTTTGTCAGCATTGCGTACTGACCTGTTGAACCCGTTGGTGGCAGCGACCAACGCTTTAAAGCAATTGGACTTGCCGGTGGACCATTGGTCTTACCTTTTGGTGCACGTTGTGCTGCAACGGCTTCCTGCCGATTTGAGGGATCGTTTCGAGCAAAAATATGGTGGGGATAGTGTCACACATCTCCCCCCATTTGATGACCTCGTCCAATTTTTGGAGGATGAGTGTCGGTTTGTGGACAACTCTGGCGTTGCCACTGAGTCATGCCAGCCGTCTTCCCGGCCACGAGACCAGGGACGGATTAGGGCTCGCGGGCCTGTTGATGGTCGCCCCGCCGCTCGTTTTGCTGGCACCCAGAGTCGTCCTGGTTGTGAGTTTTGTAGGGACACGGGGCATGGCATGGCAACTTGCGCGGCCTTTTTGAAGTTGCACGTGAGTGCCCGCCGCCGAATTGCCAATGCACGCCGCCTGTGCTTCTCTTGTTTGGGGGCTCACTTCCATCGGGACTGCCCCAACCCCCGCCCTTGTAGAATTTGTAGGGGGTCCCATTTGGACATATTGTGCGCTAACGCGAACCACGCTGGCAGACCAGCCTCTGATGAAGGTTCGCGTACGGGGGGGTACCATGGAGTTGGTCACCGGGCTTCTGCCTCGCCGGTTCAGAACCGGGGAGAGGCCCGCAATTTTGAGCGCCGCACTCCACCCCCCGCGCAAGTTGATCGGGAGCCGCGCGACCGCCATTTGGTCTCCCCGCGTAAAGGCGATTACGCAGTTGTTGCTAGGCAGCGCTGGCCAGACCAGCACCGCCTTCCCTCCCCTCCATTGGCGGAACGTCCCCGGTTGGAGTCACGCCCCCCGCGATTCGGGCATCCGGTGGGATATGCCCTTCCAGCGATGGCGCGTGGCTCGGGACACCGCGCGGACGAGGAGTTTGAACTCCATCCTCGTCGGGAAAGACTTGGGTCTGGGTGTGGCGATCGGTCGCCGCCCAGACATTGTTAGGACATTGGCGCCTGCCCCGCTAAGGTACCCCTCAGTTCGACACGGTTTTGTTGCCAACGGCATCGGTCGGGTCTGGGGGCCCACGGGGGACTCTGTTGTGGTCCGTGTCATTTTGGACATGGGAGCCCAGGGTTGCCTTTTGTCTATTGTTTTGTTGTTTGTTTGTATTGTTTTGGGCAAAATTGTTTTCTTGAGCGCCTTTGGACTGCGGGACTTGGCTGGGACGAGCCGATTCGGGAAAACCCTGTTGGAAGATTGGCTCCAATTTGTATCCGCACTCCCTGCAGTCAACGAGGTCGTGTTACCCCGCGCTATCCTCCCCCCTGGGAGCTACACTGCTACCCTTGTTTGTGATGCGTCTTCGCACGGTTATACAGCTGTTGTTTGTCTGCGCACCGTCTGCGCGACAGGCCAGGTGAATTTGTCACTGGTCTTGGTCAAGAGCAAGGTGGCCCCCCTCCGGACGGCACTGACCATCCCTAAGTTGAATTGTCAGGGGCGGCGCGTCTTGTGCGTCTATTGAACCACGTTGCTCACACTTTGGGTGGAACTGTGGACATTCGGGTTTCTTACGCCTGGACGGACAGTCAAATTGTTTGTGTTGGTTGAAGACGTCCGTCCACTCTTTGGAGGTCTTTGTTGCGTACCGAGTGTCCCAGATTCAAACTTTGAAACGCCTTTGATTTGGAGGCACGTGCCTGGAGATTTGAATCCAGGTGCCGTGGCCTCACGTGGGTGCATGGCACCCCGCTTGATTGCTCACCCCCTATGGTGGGGTCCAGACTGGCCGACTCACCCCGAGGATGATTGGCCTCGATCGCCAGTCTTGATGTCGGGTCCTTTGCCCGGGCTCAAGGTGCTCGTTGTTGGAACAAAGGACCCTGATTTTGTTGAGTCGATAAAGCTCCCTCGACAAATTGTTGAATTGTTGTTTTTTGTTGTTGAATTGTTGGTGACTGATCGTCACATTAAGAACTCGCATGCCGGTTGCAATGCGCTGTTGGCCATTCTGCAGCGAGAGTTTGGATATTGTCGGGAGCCGTTATTAAGTTGAACCCCTTTTGGTCGATACGGGTCTTTTGTTGTTTGTTGTTGACGGTTGAGGCACTCTAGCCTTCCTTATGAGGCCGTCACCCCCTTTTGTTGCCTAAGGAGGGCCATTTGGTTAAATTGTTGTTGTTGTTTGGTTGTTTTTGTTGTTTGTTATTGTTTTGACCCGCCAGCCTGCCCCCATTGGGGGGTATTTTTGAGGCCGCGGTGAAAGCGGCACAGGGACTCTGGCGCAGATTGTTGGGAGACACCGTTCTCACCTTTAAGGAGTTGGCTACGGTATTTTGCCGCATTGAAGCTGTATAGAACTCGCGTCCATTGTGCCCGCTGTCTTCGGACCCAAACGACTTGGAGGCCCTAACCCCGGGCCATTTTTTGATTTGACAGCCACTTGTCGCCCTGCCGGAGCACCCTTTTGTCGATGTGAGCCAAAATTGGCTATCGTGGTTTCAGTTGGTGCAGCAGCTCGCTCAGAGTTTTGGAAGCGTTGGAGCTTGGAGTATTTGCACATCCTCCAGCAGCGCGTCAGGTGGACTGATAAAACGCAACCTTGTCGGGATTGCCAAGTGATTAGCGGACGGGAAGGCCCGTCCGGGGGGGGTAGATGTTCAGTACCGTTTATTATCTGTGCGCCTAACGGAATGCGCGTGTAACGAAGTGACATCTGACTTGTCAATATTTGACGTTGACACTTGACAGCTCTCTTAATTTTGCCGCTAAAATAGCCCCGTTCGCCTGTTGAGTTCCGCGACGCGTTTGTTGAAATTAATCCCTTTAAATCGATCCGTTTGTGACAATTAGTCGTGATCCAATTGTATTAATTAACCGGTCGTTTTGTGGACAATCTGTCATGACCCGATGGTTGAGTGTGACGCTATTGTGAACGAGTGATTTGAAGACCGCATGCTGTGATTGTCTCCAGCCGGGTTGAGGCGGAATCTAACCTGAAGAATACTCGTAACGTCACGACACGATACACATACACTCACTTACACACAGAACTCCAGGTTGGCACCAGAGCAGTGTCCTTCAACCATGAGGTAAGTGCCTTTGTTTGTATATTGTACCTTGTACTTGTATTGTCTGCTCCGCGTACGGCGGACAGTACGCTAGCCACTCTTGTCTCTAGAGCCCCACGATTATAACTCTTCCACTGCGCACTTGAAATCGTATTGTACGGGGTCTAGTCTGGCAACGTACAAACGCAATGTGTGAACACATTCTAAAATAGTGTATCAATATTTTAAGCACATATTTTACGCATCTTACGCATTTTATTTTAATGTTTAAAATAATCATTGGGTATGCCAAACAAAAAAAAAAAAAACAATTACAATCGATACGAAGAAAATCTATTACGTATACTTAAGCTCACAATATATTTATTTTAATAAATATGTTTTGATATTGGCGCTAATGAATGACCGGGCTGCGTTGCGGGTCGTGTAGCGGGGCAAGTTGCGGGTCAAATCAAAGGCTTCACGTGTTTTGAAGGGACTCAAGCGAAACTAAACATCTACCGTCACACGTACTCTTATTTATCGTTAACGTAGTAGAATAATATAGCGTGAACTCGTCAATAAGTTAGATATGTACCTATTTATATGAAACTATCAATATTATTCGCGTAATATGAATAACATCGAACATGATTTGTCAATACGTTCTTTGCACGAGATAAAATGTGGCGAATCAAAATGACCCAATGTTGTTTTTCGGGAAAATTTTGTTGATGGCTCATTGTGGATTCAAAAATCTTAGGGTTTGTAAAGACTTCTCTTTTTATTTATACCTTTACTGTCCCACTGCCGGGTAAAGGCCTACGCATTTTCCCGTGCCACCCCAAACCAGGTCTTGGCAAGACCCTAAGATTTTGAAAAGTCAGAAATCGCCAGCCAATTGAGTATCTGTTTAAAAATAGACCACTGCCCTGAAGTGGTACAAAGAAAGGCTAGTATTAAATAAATACTTAGAAATGTGTGTATTGGAATGTTTTCATGTAAATACCTGAAATCAGCAGCTATGTCACCCACATCTAACGTACAACACATACAAACGTCTACGTGGGAAGTACTATTATCGATTTTCTTTGCTTTATACTATTGTCGTTGACACTAATGTTATTTTTGCATCGCCTTACAATACGTCTACTAACACAGAAGTAGGAATATTTAGCATAAATAATTGCAATTATGCGACAATTCTCTAGTATATATAGTAGTGCTTTATTTACCGTACTTACTAACTAATCGGTATAAAATTAATGGTTCGTTGTAATCGAGATATACTGGTGAGTATTGTATAAACAATAAAGGAATGTGATGATAGGTACAGGAAAACTGTTGATTAATTAAGGAGTTATAATTAAAATCATGCGTAAAGCTATTCGAGAACTTTTGTATGACGGGCATCGAGTACTAGAAAAAGAACTAAGTGATCGATGAAAATGGGAGTAAACATATCCTTAATGTAGCCGAGAGTCTTCTATTCTTCCTATTTTTTTATGTTCGGGTCCATACCTGGGAATCTTCTTCGGAGATATTGAATGTCAAAATCCCAAATATTTATGAGGTAACATACATAATATTATATCGCGCTTTGTTTCCCAGAAGGGTTGGCCAGAACTTTATTGACATGTAAAAGTGTTTGTACAAACCTACTTACAGAAATAAAATCATTTATCATTTACTGTAAATATCGATACCGGAAATTTCAATTGTCGTAAAGGACATTTTGCCGAAAATGAGTTATATATACAACATTAATTTTTGTTTATGCGAAATCCGAAACACGGGTCTAGTATTTTTATGTAAAGAATCTATGAAAAAAAATTCAAAACTGTATCATTAATAATCACAAAGTTATAAGCTTGATAAGTTACCTGTTTGTCCACGCAAAAACTTATGCAGATCACCACAAACAGCTAGTGTACGTACCATCTCCGTGTAATGGACGTTTGAGTACGAGAAAGACATGATAATTTTAAAATATACGTATTGTCCTTCGGTGTCCTACTTGGAAGCGTAATTAAATATTTTTGGTACAAAATATAACATGGTGTAAAAATTATTGGAATCGATTCAGTTACTGATTCTGAACAAACTATATTCAGGTTTCGCATATACTAAAAATAATCTTGTATATTTGGAATCAGCGTCGCAAGCTCTATCGATTGGTATATTAAAAAAAATTCTATCTTTAAAAAAAAGCCCCTTACGACCTGGCTTTCCAACAGCTCTAGCGCGATTTTTTTAACTATTTGGGATGTATCGCAAAAATAATTTTCAATAGGAGAGCGTAAAGTCATGTATTAATTATTTAAGAGGTCATAATCCTCATTTTTGCATTAAACTTTTTATACGACGTTATAAACAATCATTATTATTACAAATCAAAAGGTCGTAAACATGTTATTTGATAATCGAAACCCTTACGACCAAATGTATGCTTTGTTTTAACTTACGTAATTAGGGCGTAAAGGACGTTTGTTTTATTTATTGCCCTTTACAACCTTAATTTTAACAAAACACAATTAAAGTTTTCGTTTCGTTCTTATTTCCGACGGCATACAGAGGTCTGACGAGCACCATTCTCAAAGAAACTCAAAGTCAGAAAAAAAAATCTGTGTGTCTGGTATACATACCTTTATAAAAGGTTAGTTACTTCACGTAATAGTAACTCCAGTTTTTTTTTGTATGGCAGAAAACAAAGTTAATTTATTTGAAACGGAATAAAACTGAAGGGCTGGTGCTCACACGAGGTATTGTACCATACACGGCGATCAAGGTGACATCAAATTCATATACCTTTCCGTGCCGCTTCGCGCGTACCAAATTTTTGAATTTTCGGTAGGTGATTTTTCAAACCTTTGACATGGTCAAACGAAGTTGACCATTGATTTACTTGTACTATCGTTAGTTAATAGCCAACTAATGACTTTTTTGATGAGAATAATCAAATACGTTATTGATCAAATGCTTTTATTTACAAAATTTCATAATCAGTCATAATCACGGTGCAGCGGTGATTAATAAGTGACTGAAAACTGATGTTAGTAAGTACCTCATTTGTTAATCACCGTGACTATGATGACACGCCCTTCCGCTCCGCCCAGAGCGGGAGACGTCATTTGATGATTTCCCAAACACAAAAAAAGACCTCTAACTTATTCATTTCCGCAGGAGTTCTTCCCATAATGGCTTCCCATAATAGAAGGCTGCAGGTCTTCAATCTCGTTTCCAATCGTAGCCTGTTCTTCAACTATGTTCAACTTGTTTTCGTTTGAAAACTTAAAATATATTGGTCTGCAGAACATTGTGGAAGATGGTTTTGGATTCTCCCATATCACTTCTTCACCACAAACTAAGCGCAGAGGCACAAACGAACACATAAAAATGCTAGAATCATCATCCTCTGCCATAGTTTGCTTATACAAACTTTGCCCTAAGCACCATCAAAACCCCAATTGCATATAAGTATAAATTCTAGACGTAGGTATTTTCCAAGTCTAGCCACAGTTTTGTCCAAAATAGCTTGGAGTTTTACTTTAACCCCTCTTCCGTGACTTCTGTGGCATCTTTTGGCGGATAGCAGTTCTTCATCGCTTCAAGGATAGCTGTGTAAGAAGGATACAATGGTATTCCTTCTTCTTTTGCACAAGATCTTAATGTTATATACTGCCACTTAGAAAGCTTCAATGAAGTCAAAATACCTAAAGCTTTATCAGCAGAATATATGGGCATAGTTTTCTATACCTTTAACAATTCCTTCATATTTGTAGCTTCTTCGGGATGCTCCGAGACTAGTTTAATGATATCTGCTACTTTCTTATTTGTGCTTTTAAACCAGTTGCATGAGCAAGACTTTCATTGCTGTACGTTAGGAGCTCTTTCACTCTTCTTTAGCGGGTTTAGCTTCACGAATGGTTTTCTGGGACTCACAACTGATGTTGATATTCCAACACTGCACGTTTCCGGTCCACAGGATGTTAATAATAATATCTTAGGACAATCAACACAACGTTATCTGATCCCAAACTAGGCAGAGCCTGTACTATAGTAACCAGACAACTGATAAACATACTTATATATTTCTAAATACATACATGTTGTAGATAAATTACACCCAGACACAGAACAAATGATTGTGCTCATCACACAAACATTTGTCCCGGGTGGGAATCGCACCCACGACCTCAGTCTTAGCAGTCAGGGTCACTAACCAATAGACTAACAGGCCAGTCAATGTCATGTTGATGTACCCTCATTTATAGCGAAGTCAGAACTGGAACATGGGTGCTGTTCTACTAACACTACAGAAGGGGTTATCTTTTCCCTCACGACCTCAGGCCATTTCATGTCCTCTTGCAGCCATGTCACATACTTTTTTTTATGAATGTACGTCTCGTGCGATTACACGAGATCCATTTGTTCCTCAACAAGCACATATAAGTCTGACAGAATTGTTTCAATTCGTTCTTTTGGTTTTACTACCTATTGTAGGTATTTCTATTTAGAACTATAGGATTTTTGTAAATTTTACCCCCTTAGCCTCTGGTTTAAATGACTTGTACTAGTTGTACTATCCCTTGATGATCATGATTAGACCTTTACGACACATCTGACTTTATCATAACCAATTTTTCGTGGCTGTAAAGTACTTCAGTTAATTTTTTTTGGGCTGTAAAGGACTCTCATTTTAGTCATTAATTATGTTTGGTTTATTTTGTTCATTTTTATGGATACAACTCAAAAAAATAGTGAGGGTTTCTTTTGACATCATGAATATAGTACTTTATTTGAAAAAGATATTAGAAAAAAACAAATATATTTTTCGTTTTTTGGCTCTACTGAAAACTCGTGTTTTGTCCTTTACGACAATTGAAATTTCCGGTATCGATATAGTACACCCACATTTAGACCGTTACGTTTAAGTCCCATGTAATAGAGGGTATCCCATGTAATCCAGACTCCGGGCTGCTTCTGAGAAATTCAGATGGAAACCAAATAATACTGCCTCACCTGGAAATCGAACCCAGGACGGCATGCTCAGCAGTAGCGCTTGGAACCACTAGATCAACGACGCATTCATCAACATGGGCATTTATAAGGTATTTTTTCAAAATCAATTTATAGATGATATAACTTTGCTTTAAATCCTCTCACGATTACTGTACTGTTGCAAGCACTCATAAGTACAATGTTCTGTGAGTTTTACGTTGCACATTGCCGTAAACAGCGAACTGTCAAAACTAGAAGTCGTTTCCCAGCAATTATTTTTGCATAACGTTACTTTTTTATATACAGTAACATTATTTATGTATTTGTATAAAAGTTCTAAAATAAACGTGTTATGTATTCTTAGTTACCTCTAGTCAGCGGTGACCCAGCGGTAACAGCCCCGACTTACGAATTGTATTTCGTAGGTTCGAACATAGGCAGGGGCTTCACGTTGTGTAAATAATATCATCACCACTGCTATTAAAACGGTTAAGGAAAGGATCGTTAGGAAATCGGCTTGTTCTAGAACCAAAAATATGAAGGCATCTTACCAACCTGTACTAGGCCCGAGTGGTAGATTACAGGAGGTCTCAGCAGTGGAAACATTATAGGCTGTTTATGGATGTGTTAGCTTTTCAACTCCGACGACAAGTTTTGACTAATAATCCTTTTTAATTAGTACACATAAGAGCTGTGATGGGATAGTCAATATTCTAATCGCTAAAGTGATACAGGTACAAAACATGTTTATTTTAAGCCAACTGAGCACGAGACACGTGTTGATAAAGCTTGATTACATCGGGGGAGCCATTCAGGCGCTAAGCTGTCTGCCTTGTGGTCGATGATAAAGGTACCTAATACTACCTTTTAGGTACTATTATCGTACATAATAGTGCTGTTATAATATGACGGAATCGCTATTGAAAATCCATCGAATGCTGCGATGGTTTTTGTCTTTGAATGGCCAACATGCAGGCGCTCCGTCTAATGGTAGATGGTTATCGTCGCCTATAGACGTTTGTAACGCTGGAGGTATCGCAGGTACCATGCCATTTCAGGGAGCCTACTCTCTAAGTCCATCAATGAAGATGATGTTGATGATGATGGACAGGTCCCTAACGGTACTCCCTTTCTTCTCCTAAAATTGTTTGTCCGAAAATCATTATCCATAACACGTTAGCTATAAACGGCAGTAACTATAATATTCAAAAGGTCGAAATTTTGTTTTACATAATTATCTTTGCTTCTAAAACTATTCTGTCATAATATCAAAAACTATAATCATTAAATCTCCTAATTTTGCATGTTATAAAGTCATATGTCCTAAGTATTGTATTATATAAATTGTATTATGCCGAATGTTCATTTATAATAAAATCATTAGTAGTAAAAAATGCTACAAGTTAGGTTTTAGTGACAGAAACGAATCGCTGTAAATCCGACTCCACGTAGTCTTGTTTGCCCTACCCCTAGAGTGTAATTTAAAATCGCGTAGGCGCGGAGGGGCGAGGCGGCCCGCGAGCTGAGGAGCAGATGGTTATAACGCTCGCCACCGCTGCTGAGGCTGGCCGGCAAAGCCGGCCAGCAAGACGAAGCTGCGGTGGACGCGGTGGTGATCGTTAAACCGTCTGCGACGATAAGCTTGCGTGGGATCGCCTAAGCCCCGCAGTGCCGGAGCCGTGACAGAAACCATGCCTGCTGCATGATGCATGCTCGCTTGCATACTGCATGCTTGCTTGCATGCTCGATTGCATGCTGCTTGCCTGCTTGCTTGCATGCATGCTCGCTTGCATGCTGCATGCTTGCTTGCATGCTACATGATGCATGCTTGCTTGCATGCTCGATTGCATGTTGCTTGCGTGGTGTATTTTTGTTTGTATGTTTCTTAGAGGGAAATAAAATCACTTGTTCACAATGACCTGTTTTATTGAGTGATATTGTATTTATTGAGTGATAATACATGCAGCGCCATGCCAGGCCTTGATAAATACCATAATGCTTTTGTATCTTTACTATTTATGTATTGTATCAGTTGAATTTGATAAAATAATGAAATTCTTAATGAACTCCGTAATACTTTGTTTTAAAAATAAAATTAGGATAAATAAACATAAATAATTTGAATTTAGACCTTATAACTTTTATGGAAAACAGTTTTAAGTCTTTTGTATGTTATTGATAGTAATATTTATGACAAACGGATTTAGGGCATATTATATGTATTTAGGGATTTCAATTGTATGGCATGTGATATTATTATGTGACATTTAGTTGGGGCAAGTTATCATTCGGACAAATGATGATTAGGAAAAAAAAAATTATGGCTCTTTAGATTATGGATAAAAAAGTTAGGTCACACAATAGAGAACCGTCCCTAACCTGTCCGAAAGTTGTACGAAACTTCGGAACCGTACATTCGATTCATTAACTTTTTCGGGCGAGCAAAAACACATTGGGACAAGGGACTACTTGCAATTCGTGTTGTCATTTATTCTTAGGTAGGTATAGATAGAGTAAGGACCGTCCGTAACTTTGGCTGAGACTACGTATTTCGAGCTTAGACCTCCTGAGACGAAGCTGAAATATACTGTCATCATCATCATTATTTCAGCCGAAAGAGGTCCACTGCTGGACAAACTCCACCCCTTCGACCAGTTTTGTGCTTCCCGCAGCGAGTGGATTCCTGCGGCGTTCACAAGGTCATAGGTCTATCTTTTGGGAGGCATTCGAAATCTACGACTTTCGGTTCGCGGCTCCACTCCAGAACCATGCGGCCCCATAGGCCATCTGTTCAGCGAACAATGTGTCCCTCATTGCATCGGTATATCTACATTCACACAAACTTCTAATACTGAAACCAGAAAACTACCCTAAACTTTTCAACCTGTTATGTGCGATTGTTTCGTCGTTTGAAGGTGAACTTCACCCGGTTATCATTTCCTGGTAGAATGTTAAGCATCGTACGCTCTCGTGATCGTTGCAAATGAGCAGATAAATGAGATAACCGCATATGCATGTTTATCTGTGTGTATTGCTTACGTGCTTATATACCTATACAATGATAAACATAATAATCGGCCATATATATGGCATATCGAGTTATTAGAAAATGTTTGGCATTGTTGAGATTTGTCTGTGTCATTTATAAAGACTAAGCCAAGTTATATACGGTACCGTCAACCGCATGGTCGGCCTGTGCAGGTAAACCGAATCGTGTGCGGTTCTTTTTCTTTTTTAATTTAGCCAGGTACTGCACTAGGAGTTGCACAAAGGAAAAGTAACTCGCTTTTAACTTCGTATTTAGAGAGTTATATTGTATTGATGATTTTAATCTATGTATTAATATGTTCACGTATCCGTAAAAAATGCAGACGGAGGACAGACACGTACACAGACATAATAAAAGGAAAGGAAAAATTAAATAAAATCTTGTAAAAAAGTGGATACGGCGTCCACTTTGCCCGTGTTCACTTTGCCCAGCGGGTACTTGTTGAATTTACCTGAATCTAGAAGCGAATTCCCAATATAGCTGGTAATATTTTTGCATAAAGACATGCACTTTTAAGAGATAATCTAGCCAATATAGTAGTACTATTTAAACATGAGTAATTACAGAATTACGTACCTTGAAAAGTCGTAAACAAAGTTCACTTTTTATTTTTTTCGCAAACAACGTGAGACCTCGCATTAGCTCTATCTGTTTACAACTGAGGATCATGGGGAGAACCTAGTGGGACGAGAGCGAACTTGGGCGCACCATTTCGAAATAATGAATTGTAAGTGATTGTGCTGTTGGTGTGCTTATTATAAATAAATAAATAAATAATGGAGGGTATCCTTTGTCCAGGCTGTCCACTATGCCCAGCCTTCCCCTACTTACCTATACTTATGCGTTGGACTTTTGATACTTATTGGGGACACGATGTTTAAATTCGAATTTCAAAATGCTCTAGTATCGGAATCGATTTAGACGAATAAAAACCCTTAAAGCAGTCGCTTTGTCAACGTTATCACTTCTCTCCCTCGTGTACTATTGCTCTATGAGAGATTATCTAGACCTTGATACATCTAATTATAAACCGTTGATAATGATTGACGTTCACATCACGAGCACAAATATCGGTAGCTGCATGATACTAGACCATTAAGATGTGATAATAACCTATTATAAACAAACGTTAGTATCTAACGTTAATGAAGCTTTGATGACCCTTTAGTAATGACGGCTCAGGGCGAGTTCGGTGAAGTGCGGGTTTATTAAAGAAAGACTAACTGGTGTAGGTAGTGTAAAAGGCCTCTACTATTTATACCTAGGTACTTTAGTTGTTATTATAGTTCCGATTACCTACACACTACTCTTTCTAAGAGCAGCGGGGTAATTGCTTTCTAGACTAGACTAATAAGAATGACTCACATTCATTACGTTATTTATGTTGCTGAGCAGACCAATTTTTCGAACATATAAATCAATGGGTTGGCAATATTCTTCGAAATGATTTAGATTCTGATTGATAAGTGTGTTACGTAATTAGGGAGCTGCATTCTTTACGATTGGTTTCGTTCTCTGTCAGTCAGTGAAATAGAATGTCAAAGGCACACATGGGAAAATTCTTTAGGTATACATCAATACCGTAATTTCTTGAATGCAGATTTAAAAAAAAATCTGTGACGCGATTACGAGCATTGGCCCTTAGCTCATAAAGTGGGTAAGTTTAGAGCTAGATTGTATGACAAAGAGTTATGCAACTTGCAAGAGGCCATAAATTACGATTGGCGGAATTAAGGGCCGCAGAATAAGATTATTGGAGATGATGACGACGCAAAGTTTTCATTGGAGATGATGACAACGTGGTTTTCATACAATTAATCTACTGAACCTTTTCCCAAAGATGTTGGGGCCAGATTCCAGTCCAACTGGATGCAGCTGTGTACCAGTATTTTACATGGAGCATCTGCCTATCTGACCTCCATAAACCAGTAACTGAGTAATACGACACCTCTTAGTAAGACTCGTTGTCAGACTTTCGGACTTTTTGATGAACTATCAAAGATCCGAATAACAGCTGGGACAAAAGGCTTAGCGTGCTTTCTGTCTGAGAGAGTTTCATATGTAAAGAGAGTCACCCAATCACGGGTCAACTTCTGCAAGGATTATAATAATAATAATAAATAAATTTCTTTATTGCCATAAAAAACAGGTTACAGAAAAGTTAAGACCCTGGCTCCAGAGCTAGGTTAAAGTACCTGTATTTCAGGAGCCAGTGACTTCTTCCATTTAGGTTGTTAATATTCATGTTTTATGCAGCAAATGGTGACAAAGGAGGACGGGCAAAAATGTATAGAAGCCAGCCTAGAAACCAATAACAACATGCGATATATCATTGGAAAGGTTTTTTTATGTACTTCAACTATTGTTATGGTGGAAAGTCCCAAATCACTGTGTGAATAAAGTTATGGCGAAATAAAGCTAGACTTTATTCACAGAAATGCCATTTCTCGCTAATTGTGGACCAGGTGTTTTATGGCTCCTCAAAATATCTTACCTATTCTTTAATTAACATATGAATACACCGCGTTTAACAGATAGCTCAGTTTTTGTTATACTCTATTAGTTGCACGTGTTTTATAGGAGTGCCTAAATGCTTTTGGCCAAGGTTGTATCTCGCTCTCACTCATCTCATGCTACAGGCGCTGATATGCTTAAACTGGAAGTACCTACGTACTATGATTATCCCACACATTTTATTTCGGAGAATAATAAAACAACACACAAAACGCGTATATTGTTGAATATAACCTGGAAAGAAAACAATCAGTATCTTATATAATCCTCTTAGTGAGTGAATGAATTGGTTTAACTATCTTTTTAGAAGTTGTTTATTGTAGGATTATAAATAGAAAAAATAATTAACTAATCCAACTCTTCGTATTAACTAACATTTCCTCTTAGTAGGTATAGCTTCAAAATAAGAGCACCTACCAGTATAAGTCTTTATTGCTATTTATGTATTAC
Organism: Aporophyla lueneburgensis; assembly: GCA_932294355.1. NCBI lineage: Eukaryota > Metazoa > Arthropoda > Insecta > Lepidoptera > Noctuidae > Aporophyla > Aporophyla lueneburgensis. The sequence continues at coordinate 7,321,723 of OW028746.1, forward strand.
CACAAGATAAGCGAACACAATATAACCCTAGTATAATATATTCACTGTAATAAACAAATAAACAAACCTCCAATAGTGCATGTTCCCGTAAATAATCTGCAAGCTCAGGTTGATCTTATGGAATATTTTCAGTCAAAATGTGACGCTGATACCTTCTGTTATGTAGCCCACGCTGACACATAACACAATTGTTGTGGTGTTCATCCATGACTAAAGCAGGCCGTTTTTAAAAGCTTAGTTCTGATTGCGATAAACAAAGCCAGTGGTATAACATATAAAGCAAATCCGATAAAAAAAGCCAAATGTCGTAGTCGAATGATAGTTATGACGAATGTAAATGGTAATAGTAAAACGTATTTGCTACCCTTTTTTTTGGATGGGAAATCATCAAATGAGCTCTCCCACTCTGGGTGGAGCGGGAGGGCGTGTCAGACTTTTACTGACTAAAACCCACCCGTGTTCCTTCAGTTGCCCATGTGCCAGGGTCACGGTACCTCTTTCGAACAATCTCGCGACCCTGGCAGGCATCGGTCTTAGCAGACCCCTTCAATGCTGCTGACATCTCTTTGAGCCGCGCGTGGAACACTACGAGCCGTTGACCCGAGCCTGGTCCTTACCGGGCGGCGAGCTATCCATTGCTCGCCGACCGCAAGCTCGCGCCTTTGGTGGCCGGGAGTCCGCTCTTGACTCCCGACGCCCGAGGCGCCTCCTCCTGCGACGGTTATGGACGTGAGGGCGCAGAGACTGCCACTCCCTCACGCGCCCCGCCTCCTCCTTCGCGAGCATTACTGCTTCGCAGAAGGAGGTGACGGCTTCCCATGCCCTCTCGCTCCGTACCATGGCTCACACCAGGGCCGGACGTGAGAGGTCGTCGCCGCCGATCGCCTCCACGAGGACACGGCGGTGCTCCGCCCAAGCAGAGCACACCTCCACCGTATGCTCCACCGTGTCCTCCAGACGATGCTCGCAATGGAAACACCCGGGCGTTTCCTCACGCTTTATCTTAAACAGGAACCCACCAAAGCACCCATGCCCGGTGAGAACCTGCGTCAGGCGGAAGGTGAGGACGCCGTGGCGCCTCTCTATCTACTCCTCAAAGAGGGGACTTACCGCCGCTATTGTGACGTGCCTAGCACTGGGTTGCGTCAATCGTACCCGCCATGTCACCATGAGATCGCACCGGAGCTTCGTCCGCCGTGCCGCGGTTTGTCGCGGCAGCGGAGTTTCGCCCCGGCGTTTCGCCTCCTCGCGCCACCCCCACATGTGCGCGAGGACCTTTGCCTCTAGATCCCATGGTGGCACTCCGGCAAGGAGGCTCGCCGCCTCGCACCAGACCGTGCGATATTCCCGGATAAGCCGAATGACCCTGACCCTCTGGGCCACACTCAAACGGCGCGCTGGGCGCAGCCTCAATGAGGACGCCCACAACGGTGCCCCGTTGAGGGGTATTTGCTACCCTCAAATCAAAATAATGACTAAAGAACATGCGCGCGCGCGTCTGATAACTGGCTCACTTACCCCTCTCATCCGCAAACACCTCTTGCTACTCGTTCTCAGTGGCTGTCTCATTGGAGGCGATCAGGAAAAGCACAAGAAACCAGTGGTACAGACAAGTAAGGCATCGCGCGTCGTTCTAATATAAAGTGATGGTTACGCGAATGCCGAGTTTTTGTTCGGAAAACCGGATGGCGCCCTCTGTCGGCAACGCCACGCGTTCCGGTTTATCGAACAAAAAGTGACGTATGAACGCTTTATATAAGGACGACGTCTTACGGTTATATATATATACATACATTTATAAAATGCAAAAAAAATTGTTTTGCTTAAGTCTGGCTTTATTGTGCAATAACTTTTTCCACACAGCGATTTGGAACTTCCCGCCAGAACAATAGTTGAAGTACATAAAAAAACCTTTCCAATGATATACCGCATGTTGTTATTGGTTCTTAGGCTAGAACACCCGTTCTCCTTTACATTACTTAAAATTACATTCAATTCTAATCATTTAAATAAAGCACTAAAATAAAATTGTACAAGCAAATTAGCATTAAAGAAAATTTGTCAATTTTCTTTGTTAAACCATGCGCTATTATTAAGTTACTTAGTAATGTTTTCCTACACTAAGGGAAGAATAACATAGCATTAAATAATTTGTCGCCCTTACTTGCATCAATTTTAGACTACTAGCTTCTGCCCGCGACTTCGTCCACGTCAAACATTTGCTCCCCTGACCCTTCCCGTCGCATCGCAGCCTGCCAGTTTTCGTCCATTTTTTTGTTGTTGCTCCGCTCCATTTGATCGTAGCGTGATGTTATATAGCCTATAGCCTTTCTCAATAAATAGGCTACCCGACTCAAAAATATTTTTTCAATTCAAACCAGTAGTTCCTGAGATTAGCGCGTTCCACCCCCCATTCTAGGGAAGGGGGGGGTTGGAAAGAGACAAAAAGTAGCCTATGTCTGCCTGTCTGTATGCCTGTGTGTGACATAGGCTACTTTTTCGACTTAAAAAAACACGTCAATTCGTTCCCGTTTTGCAGTGAAAGACGGTCAAACAGACACACTTTCCTATTTATAATATTATATGGATTATCCCCCACAGCAGTGGTGGCCCTAATTTATGAATGTATGTCGTGGGTTCGAACCCAGGCAGGCGTTTTACTTTTTGTAAATAATTTCATCACCATGGCTCTCAAAATGCCGAGGGAAAACATCGTGAGGAAACCGGCATGTGACATCTACCAACCCGCAGCCCAGTGCCTTCGTGGTAGGTTACAGACCAACTACCTCTACCTGACTATCACTGAGAGGAGGCCTGGTTCCCACCTGTGGCAACAATATAGGCGGGTTATGATGATACTCCGCGCACACTGCCACGCCTACTTTTATCACTATTTTCCCTCTTATCTGCATTCTAAAACAAAACTTCACAACACCTACCACTTTCTCACAACCACTTCTGCCTTGCCTTGTAACTCTAAATTAATTGTTTCAAAAGTTCTTCAAAAATTAATTTACGTTTAAACCGCGTGATTCATTTGGTCAAGGTTTGGAGGCAGCATTATATGGAGCATTGATCAAATCGGTAGGTATCAGTTGGGATTAAACGGGTGATAACGGGTTTTGAACGGGTGGCAACCCGTTTAGTTCGGTGTGAAGCAGATAGCTATCACACGACGCGTGGCAGCCGGACTTGTGGAAACAATGTCACGTTAAATATTTGTGGTTTATTAATTAGTACATAATAATATAAATAATAGGAATCACTTTGGCGCGTGTTGTGCCGTGAGTAAATAACATTCGGCTATGTGTTTTTTTAGATAAGTAAAACGTACTATATTGAGGGTGAGCGGGTGAGATTAAAACCATGCTCTGAGTCTGCGGGTACGAAACTTGCGACGGCTGGAGCGACGGCGGGGCGGGGCGGCGCGGCGCGGGGCGATGAGATAGCGGTGTCTTGCGTGTGTACGAAACAAACTTCCGCGCAGTCGCGCTCACGTAGTATTATTATAACTCTTTTATTTTTATGGTGTACGTTTTTGCTGTCCCATATAGCCGGTTTTGATAAAATAAAAGATATTAACTCTTCATTGTCAACTTCCATATTATTACTGTGATAAAAATGCAACACTATGTACCCGCGCGAGCGGCGAAACCAAACTAGTTTGTTCTCGTCGCTCCGCGCCGCCACCGCTCTACCGCCGCTCGTGCATCGCTCGATCGCGCCGCTCCGCCGTCGCCCGTTTCGTACACAGCGCTTAATGTTTTTATGCATTTGATTACATCGCCGTCGCGCCGCCCCGCCGTCGCTCCGCCCGTCGCAAGTTTCGTACCCGCAGACTAAGAGTGAATTACCTTTTGAAGGTATGAGGACCTATTAGTGTGGAATTTTAAAAGCCTTTTGATTAAATTCGTTCTGGGTTCTCGGACAATTCGTTTCTGTCGTTAATGGGTACTGTTGAGATACCGTGGCCCTGGCATATGGGCAACTGAAGGAACACGGGTGGGTTTTAGTCAGTATAAGTCTGACACGCTCTCCCACTCGCCCATAGCGGGAGACGTCATTTATGATTTCCCAGCCACAAAAAAAATGGGTACTGTTGGTATAATATGTTTGTTTTTCATTGCCTTTAAAAAAATACTTATTTAACACTGACAAGGAGACCGCCAAGATAATCCGCCTCCGATTTCAATTTTTTTTATAAATGTTGTTATGTTTAAGTAAGTGAGTCAGTACACAAAAGGAATTCACGCAACGCTCAATAGTTTCAGAGTTGCTTCTTCCGAACAACTTAAGGGGCACACCTAGTGTAATGGCCTAAAAAAAGGCGATTTTTGGGATTTTTTATTAAAAAAACAACTTTATATTGTTTCAAAATTTTAAGAGTATATTCATACATGTTTTAAGAATATAAAGCAAAATTTTAGAAATATTTCTAATTTTTTTTTAAATTATACACGATCTCCTACGGCGCGAAAAAAAAGGTTCTCCACGGCTGCAGTAATTCCGGCCTTCTCCGTGGATAAAATATTTAAATAAAAAACTCATTAAACTAGAAGATATTGTCCGTACAATGACCCACGATAAAAAAAAAGTCAAAATAAAAAATTACAAAATGGCAGCGAATTAAAAAAGGGCAAATTTCACCCAAAATGTTGGTCGTTTTTGGCCTGCCTAAATTCGATTTTTGATCAGATCAAAAATCGATAGGTTATTGTATGAAAAACTATATAAAGAACATGTAGAAAAAAATTCGGTATTATTTTTCGGAGTCAGACACATTTAACGCGTTTTTCTCGAAACAGCATTTTCCGAATTTGCTACAGTGATTACTCAAAGACAAATGATCCGATCACTACCAAATTTTTTCCGCATATTTTTTATATAGTTCTCCATACAATGAATTTTTTGATCTGATCAAAAATCTAATTTTGGCAGGCCAAAAACTACCAAAATATTGGGTAAATTTCGACTTTTGTTTTTTAATGCCGCCATTTTGTCATTTTGTGTTTTTTTTTTTTGGATCGTAGGTTATTGTACGGACAATATCTTCTAGTTAAACGAGTTTTTTTTTTTTAGATGTCATCCACGAAGAAAGCCGGAATTACTGCAGCAGTGGAAGACCCTTTTTTCGTACCGTCGGAGATCGTGTATAACTTAAAAAGTATTTAAAAAATGTTTCAAAAATTTCGCTGTATATTCTTAAAACATGTATAAATGGTGTTTTTAAAATTTTGCAACAATTAATAAAGTAGTTTTTTAATAAAAAATCCCAAAAATCACCTTTTTTTCGGCCGTTACACTAGGTGTGCCCCTTAAGAGCCCTCTCACAAAATTTGAACGCTCGAGTTTAGGTAAAAGACGGCAATCTTATGTATGTGTGCGTAGCTATCCACACATGCACAATACAAACAGTGTAACACGAGTGTCGAGCTGGTCTAAACAATCTTGATCCGTTAGAATTATAATGCGGTATTTAGATATTTAAGAAAATACTTATTTTTATTTATCCAGTCTAATAAAGATTTCTAGACTAATAAAAAAAAATACAACTATATGTTATGTAAAGTATACAATAAAAATAAAAAATAAAAACAATTACATATTGGTGCCGATTCTGTTGTACACCGAACTAAACTAACAAAACTATCTCTAAAATTGCTTACTTTTAGCTATGAGAATTGTTACGCTATTCTGCAAGAAATAATCTCTTTTAAAAATTATTTTGACACGACTAAAATCAAATTTGACAATCGCGACTCAACGTGGTATTTTTAGGGTTCCGTTGCGAAATGGCAAAAACGGAACCCTTATAGATTGTCATGTCTGTCTGTCTGTCTGTCCGTATGTCACAGCCACTTTTCTCCTAAACTATAAGAGCATGCTGTTGAAACTTGGTAAGAAGATGTATTCTGTGAACTGCATTAAGATTTTTACACTAAAATAGAAAAAAAAAACAATACATTTTTGGGTTCCCCATACTTAGAACTGAAACTCAAAAAAAAAATTTCATCAAACCCATACGTAATAAATGTAAATAAAAAAAACGGTAAAATGGTATTGAGGTTTCTAATATATTTTTTTTCTAAACTGAATAGTTTGCGCGAGAAACACTTCCAAAGTGGTGAAATGTGTGTCCTCCCACCCGTAACTTCTAAAATAAGAGAATGATAAAACTAAAAAAAAATATATGATGTACATTACCATGTAAACTTCCACCAAAAATTGGTTTAAACGAGATCTAGTAAGTAGTTTTTTTTTTAATACGTCATAAATCGTAAACCGCAATTTACCTTTCATTCAACCAACTCAAATACAAAAATTAAAAAAAAAACATTTAGTTTCATAAAAATAAACCTAATGCATAAACCGAGAATACATACAGGTTTGTACGGAAACCTCGGTGCGCGAGTCCGACTCGCACTTGGCCGGTTTTTTTTTCTTTTGGCTTCGCAACTTAGTACTTGTGCGCTACGCAATGAACTTGCTGAGATACGAAGGCGCGCGCAAGGGGGCATCCTGGACGTGTTTATATGGAATTTTTCATTTTTGTTTGAAAAAAAAAAAAAAAATATTACCCACGTGTTGAGATTTATATGTGTGGGATTTTAAAAGGGGGTCGAAAATTTCATTATTTTTGCGATAGGACACGCCATTTTTGAGATATAAGCAAAAGAAAAAAAAATACAGTACTGTTTTTGCACGTGAGGTTAGGCGTTGCCGTTGGTGTGAATTTTTGTTCATGACCACTAGTTTTACTCCACACCTTTTTAATCGCGATTAAAAATAGTCAGATTTAGTTAAAATAAATTATTTTAGTCAAAATTTTTCTACAATCTATTAAAATAATGCTTTACTTGATTATTAACGAAACTCTTATACAAAAAAAAAAAGTGCGAAGAGTAGCAAAATGTTGTAGTCGTAGTATATTTTTGCCTTCACGATACGAGTACCCGTAAACTGAGACGCGGGAAAAATTGGCACAGGTCCTTCCCCGTTGGGCGCTTGCGCCGTACTAAACGCTGCCCGTTTGTGCATCGTAATTTATTCTAATTTAGAGTGATTTCAAAAACGATATTATCTCTAATTAAATGAACAGATTTAAATAAAACTTAAGAATTCGATTTTTTATAGAGCATACTTTATATTAACATGAATTTTCAATGTAATTATGCTTTATTCAAACCAAAAAAACGCGATAAACTTGCGAATAAATCGTAAAAATTGCCATAAGACTTTATTTTTTTACTAATTAATGTTATTAAAAATCAATATTATTGTACTAAATGTAACAACTAGATTATATGTCTGTTGTTTTGTGTATTTTTTTACTCCAATTTCTACATATTAATGATAGAAATAGGAGTCTGAAATTGACCCTGCGCTGATTTTTACGAAAACTAGTTGTGGGAGATTAATTACTACAAAGTAAACAAATAAGTTTTTGTAAATGTTCTACTAAAAGTGACAAAACAAAAGATTGATCTATTTTTACATGTATTCGTCAATGCCAGAGTGTTTATAATGATGAGATGAGAGGTAAATAAGGCGACTAAAATCTTAGATATTCGCGCAAAAATGTAAAATGGCTCTTAAGTTGCTCGGTAGAAGGAACTCTGAAACTATTGAGCGTTGCGTGAATTCCCTTTGGGTAATTACTCACTTACTCAAACATAACAACATATATAAAAATCATTGAAATCGGAGGCGGACAATCTTGCCTCGGTCTCCTTGTGAGAAGAAGATAATACAACACTCTATTCTAGTCTAAAGAAAATCATTTATTATCCATTAGGCTCTTCCAGACTTTGCCCTGCGTTTCTACTCAGGGAATAGTCAGCTAGGAAATGCCGGCGCCATCTAGTTTTTAATATATTGACGTGTGTGAAAAGTTTCTTATGAGATCTACTTACAGAAATAAACATTTATGTGATTATACATCCTACACTAGTTTTGTCTTCTCTTCTGAGAAAATGTACACTGCCGATTTATTTTTTTACTCTGAATCAATCATTTATAAGAATTTCTGTACAAAACAACCCAACTTCGTTAAAAAGATGAATGAAGAAATAACGAGGTTAATGGCCTCAGATGACTAACTTTTGAAAATAATGTTATCACAATGTTAGGTAAACTTGTAAATAGGTTACCGACCTATTTAACTAACCTTATTACTTATTATTACAAACTATTTGTGACATTGAAGATAGGGATGTTCTGGTCGATACTTTTCTCCAAACAATAAATAAAATACTTTAATTTGACTTTTACTTACTTAATGAAGAAATATTAAACATTTATTGCATAAGGTTTTGTAAACGGTAAACACAATAACACCAAGAAAAATATTGAGTGTGATTTATTTTTAATAAATTATAGAGCAACTTTACACTGTTGAACTTTGCTTAATTAAACCATTCAGGCGTTATACTCCTAATAAATGAGTAGGCGCTAAGAATTAAATTTTATACAAACGGTACAAAGCAAGTGGGTTGAGCACTTATTACGAAGCGTCTGCCCAAAGAAGAACAATGGTTAAAAATATATGGGAGCTCGGAAACAGTATGAACACCGTGTTGAGAATCAAATGCTGGAATATCCAAAGTCTTTGGAATGGGAACACCCATATAATCCGAAATATCTACCTCCTAATACTAAACATAATATTATACTTCTCTCTGACGAACAATTGTGTTTATTTGTCTTGCTATTTGCGGTTTTACAAGGCGTTTTTATTTCGGAATTGTATTAATCGGTATTTTAATAATTGGAATTCGTATTTTTGATGTTTCGAAATTAAGTCAGACTTTTTGTTATTCGATCTATTGAAATTCGGTATATTGAGAATAGTAATTATAAACGTTAGGAATATTGAAATTTTGGAATTATAAAAATAGGAGTAATAAAACCCGCAGGGCAGCATGTGGCGTGCTGTTGGGCAGTAGCGACCCCACGGACCCTATCTCCCGGGAGAATTCTTGATCCTCGTCTCTGGCTTGCCTTTGTTGGCCGGCTGGAGTGAACACTGATGAGGTTCAGAGCTCTCGCCTCATTCTTGCCTTTATTGGCTGGCTTGAGTGGAGATTCGCAAGAGCAAACGTGCTCGGGGAAAGGAAGTATTCCAGTAAGTGCTCGTAGGGATGTTGACCATCTTCCGGGCTCTGGGATCGTTCTGAAAGCCGTGGAATACCTCTCCACTTCTCAAGCACCTCAGGAAGTGTTGCCCCCTTGTCGCTGCGTCACTATGTGCCAGAGACGGTTTCCGGAGGCCCATTATTGAGTGTGCAAGTTACCCCCTGCCATTTAATCCGTGTATTTACAAAACATTGATGCGGCAGGGGCCATAGGCCTTCTATAGTTCTTGGTAACCAGTCCATTTTAGCCATCCAAATACATAGTCCAACATCTTAGTTTCCATATCCTGCAATAGTCCAACACCAACCGGAGGTTATCCTTGGGTGCACTTGCACAGTGTATACAGGGATAACCGCCGGTTAGTGCCTCACTTCATCAAAATTTTCTAAAGGGCCTCTGCGAGTTGGCTTCAGCTCCTCGTACGCCTTCCAAAAGACCGGGACCCTAGGGTCCCGAGATATGTTAATATGGAGTAATAATAAGTCGGAGTTGTTATATTCGGAATTTTGATTCATTCGGAATTATGAAAATCGGTATTTTGAAATTCGTATTTGTGACTGTCGGAATAAAGTTTTTGTAAGTATTTATGTAGTGTACTCCTTTGGAATTATGCAAATTCTAGAAGAGACAGCAGAAGTCAGCAGTCAGATTTTGAAGAATGACAAGGCGTTGACTGACCAACAGTGTGCTCCAGAGTTTGCTGAATACTATTCTATTCAGTGTATAGTACAGAGCAGGCCGAGTTCGATGTAAGTGCGGCTATGGCGGAAGCGGGCGGGGAGAACGGAGCGGCGCGCTGCGCGTCGCGGGTACATCTTGATCACTTACAACTGACGGACGTATGCTGCACGCTTCAACAGTTTAAACCGAAAAAGTCTTCGGGGCCGAACGGCATTCCGCCTTATATCTTCAAGGATTGTCGGTCGGTGCTAGCCAAACCGCTGCAATACATTTATAATAAATGTCTGGACAGCGCCGTGTTTCCGGAGGAGTGGAAGATTACACGCGTCGTTCCGGTACCTAAGGGAGGGTTACGGATGACGGTGGATGGTATCAGGCCTGTCGCAGTGCTGTCAACTCCGCCGAAGATTTTCGAAGCGGCTATTCATGAGAGCATATTCCAACAGGTCAACGGTCACCTTACAGACGTTCAACATGGGTTTCGACCAGCAAGAAGCACTACTAGCGATCTCCTGAGCCACGTGGTTAATCTTGTGCCAACTGTGGACAATGGGGGCAAACTGATGCCACTTACTTTGATTTAAAAAAGCATTCGATTTGGTAAATAATGATGTTTTGCTCAAAAAGTTAGCGGCTTTTGGTTTTGCTCCTCATCTGCTAAGGTTTTTTGAGATTCAAATTACTTGAGCGACAATGGTACGTAGAATATGCGGGACATAAGTCAGAGCCATAATATTTTAATTAGAGCAGCCTTGAAACAAGCGAATCCCATCTTAGAGGGATTCTCGCAAACGCCGTCTTAAGCCAAGACACCAATGGAAAAGTAAATCTCATAATTTAAAGTGTACCTATGTAGAAAATGTTTGATGCATCAGTTCTTATAACTTTCACCAATGTCAGTCTGTGATAAGATAAGTATAGATAAAAATTAACAGTAAGTAATAAAATCGTAATAAATAAATATTGTGATAAACTATTTATTACAACCAACTTTTTGCACTCAATGCATACTAAATTAAATAATGATCTGCATACATAGATGTATGTATATTATATAAAAACGACTTTCATAGTTGTTACTATAAACTTCATTATTTATCTTTTTCTATCATTAGGTTTTTGGATAAATAAATAAATAATTTATTCATTTATTATTACTAAATTACATTACAAGTTTCAATAACCGTTCGTGCACTGGGAACAGAAAATTACTTAATTTACTGTTATACTCAACATAACATCACGCCTAAATCCCCGAAGAGTTAGGTAGAGGAGTACCTACCAGTGGCGAAGAGTGATTTTATTAGAGAGGTAAGCCGGAGCAAAAAAATGCTTACCTAGGCCGGACGTGGCGCACGTAGTCCAGTTACTTAAAAACTTATTCCTACAACGATACTGGTCAAGTAATTCTAACAACTATTTGGATAAAACTTCAGCAGTTCGACTTCCGCTAACATCGTACAAACCTAGGAATCGTTCTTCGATTCCAGTTTCAGATAAATATCGAAAAATTACAGTCAATTGCTCCCTATGACTGACATCGGGAGTTTCGTCAATCATTACAAACAGAAATTGAGCTTTATCTATCTCGTTTCTAATGTGGTCTCGTAAATACGGATGCAATACTATGCATTAAATCATTTTGAATATCACTAGAGAGACTAGAAAACGCAGGGTTCTGAACTGAAGAACATACTTCCAAATGTGAGTCCATTACGGTGTTATACTTGCTCAGATATAACAAGGTTTCAATATAGTTACAGCGGTTATCAGAATTCGGACGTTCATCGTGGCCGCGAAAAGTTACTTCTTGTTTACCTAACAAGATAACGGAGTCAATAAACCGTTTCATTAAATTCCTATTTCGACCTACTTTCCTATTATGACCTTCATTCGAATTAGTGAAAAATGGTTCTATCCTACTATTCCCGAAGTCATGTAAATCTAAACAGCTACGAATATAAAGCATATTCAGTTTGTCATGTCAGTCTGAACATGTTTTTTTGATGAATTCGTCAGATTATTAACCCCTTGAGTTACACAGTTCGACATAAGCAATTGTCTTTCTATTGTGTCTCTAATTACGGCATTCGATGAGTTAATATCTGTAAAGCCCCCTTTATTCCATAAACTACTAGAATCTGAGAAAAGTAAACATGGAAAACAAAACATCTTATTCAATTTACAACTACCAGTCAGCCACTGATATTTATCGTAAAGGGAAACATTAAAATGTTTGAAAAACCCATCGCACGACCTAACCTAATTATGTGTTTCTTATTTTCAAAACTTAACCTTGAAAAGCATGTTTCCTCACGAAACAAATAATCTGTCACACAACAATCTAAAACTATTAGTGCCACCATCCTACTAATAACTTTTCAAATCTACTCTAAAAAAGTAATTTCAACTTGCTAATCTATCGACTTACCGCAAATTCCTAATTGCGAACGCACAATTTCACAACAAACTCACAATTATCTAATTCTAATTGATAAACTAATACTACACTAATAACTTATGTGAATACAACGAAATAAATGCTAATTAACTACAAGTACAATTATCAACAAAATGACAAAATTATTGTTGCGTCGAGCGAGACAAGGGGACCGGGGAACTTCCTTCCGACACGAACCGAGTACTTACGAAATTCAACGAATGGACCGATATTCCTACTCTGTCTAACTCGTTCATAACTCGACTTATTCTGGCTTCCCAAGGCCTCAAAAAAATGCGTGGCACGTGACCTGAAGTGACGTCATGACGAGATGATTTTGTATAGAAATTGATATACTTCATAACCCGGCGTTGTCAGCGAGTTATACTGCAGAAAAATCTAAACGCGCGGTGCCGCGCGAAATTCGCGCGCACTTTAAATGTTTTGTTTTCTTTGGAATATAAAGACAAATATTATTTTATATAGGTTGGGGTTTTGTAATACTTTAATTTTATGGTGTAAGATTAAATACATTCAGTGTGATTATTAAACACTGCTGAGAACTACTGACTGTCATAATTTCCTAAAGGAAGCCGACAGGAATCGGCTTATTAGTTACCTGCGCCACTGGTACCCACCTATTATGTTATGTTTAAGTTCCAGGCAGTAGGGAGAGTCGAGATTAAAGTACGTTAAACGGGCTATCTCCATGTCAGTTAAATTACGAATTTATCTGACAGCGTATGCAGCGGAGTTTAGCTTTTTCGACAAAGTTAAGCGCAAGAATACCGTTCTTTCTTCAGGATTACAGATTCAGTACAGTCAACCAAAAAGGCAAGTAGTTAGGCGGATTACTTTAACCGTTTATCAAACATGTTTTGTAGGCAGAGCTCATTAGTCAGTGTTAATATGAAATCCACAACGGAATCAACGATGCATATAGACGAAGATGTATAGCTTGGCAAAAAAGAGTCTGTCGTGGTAACCATTGAAACTAAAATATATTTGTGGTGGCAACACTGCTTTGTTTTAGGCTTGGGCATAGTAGTTCGTGACTGAGATTGCTCAGTTTAGTTCACCGCTCCTTAACGAACTAGTTCGCTCTTCTAGTTCATCCGCTCCCAGCTCGAATCAAAGAGAGGCAGATCGTTCGCTCCTTCGCTCGTTTAGATTTTGCACGTACTGCATGTGACAAGATTATGGAATGTTCTACTTTTACCTACAATTTTTGGACTCTAAAAACAGCAAAAACCATTGAGTGATAATTCATAAAAAGATCATGATTGTAAAAAATACCAAGGTTTATTGTTGTCCCGTGTATCAGTTCGGTTGACGCCATCCTCGCTCATTCGGTCGCGAACTGATGAACTAGCGAACTATGGATCGGGAAATGAGCGAACTAGTTCGCGTAGTTTATCATCAACAAGTAGCTAATCTGTCATTGTGTTATGTTCCCAGTTGTATTTTACTTATTTCTAATTAACTATCAATTATTAATGCTTTTGTACATATAAAAAATGAATAAAACAATAAGGAGTAGTGGTGTGAGCTGTGATATACCAAGTTTTTGTAAGATATTTGGCGGAATCTGAAGCAGAACAAATTTTGTCTCTGATTGACAATGTTTTCGAAAGAACTGCCTACACGACAGGTATTTATCCAAGAAATGTATCTTTTAGTCAATGCCAGTCATTGCTTTTCCTTTCTAATACTAAGTTTTATCGGTATTATAAGTTTCAAGCCATTTTATTGTTTTATTTACTAATAGATTATTGAGGTTATGTTTTCTAGTTTGACAAATCGCGTGTGCGTTGACTATTGATGTTTGATACTTGAAATTGAAAAATGTACCTACATAGAATTAATATGATTGTCTTTATATTTTTTTTTCAAGGTAAATCTCACAGTACAATTAGAGAAATTGTTATTGAAGGTGAAAAAAAATTAAGGATTTTTTCTACACCTGGAGAAACACCAAAACAGTTGGCGGAAGAAAGAATTAGACGATTTTGATCTGTGTGCAATTAGACAAAAAGTTCAACACTATAAAGAAACAGGCAAGTATTTAGTTAATGCTATTATCGCATGCCACAGTAAAAAAAGTATAATTTATATTTATTATTTTTCAGGTACCTATTCTACGTAATATATTACCTATAGTTTGAGGAGACGGGTTGTAATGGGAGCCGTAAATGTCTAAGAAAGATTTTTACACTATTTAGATTTCGTAAATAAAAATGTAAGACTGACACATCAGTGTTAAGGGCCCGGCGACGGTCAATCTGTCCATACAAACGTAATACCAAAATCATTTGCAATTTGAGCATATTTCCACCATTTTAAGATGATATTCGGCTTTAGACAGTAATTATCTAGGTTATGGTGACATTTTTTTTTTTTTTAAAACTGAGCTAAAATGAAGTTTGAGCGAATTGCATTTCGCACATTTTTACAACGTGAATGACATGTTTTCTTTTTGTTTTTTCTCCATTAAAAACAACAATACCTGTAATAATGTTTTATCCATAACACAGCTTATATTATCAAGATACAAAATAATGAAAACCAATTTAAAAATCATTAAGTTTTCATTCATCATTTTTGGTATTACGGAACACAGCCAAATTATCATAAATTTTCACTAGCGAGTAGTGCTATCGCGTCTCACAAAAATATCAATGTGTGCACGGTCGTACGGCTGGCAGTAGTGTGTTGTGTAGGTACCGCTCGGACATGCATTCACACTAGCGCAACATGCATTTTGGCCGTACTTTAATTTGTTTATTCAATTGTATTGTGATATTTCTGACATTATTATTGACCTATGCTATGGAACTTGGATTTTGATTTTTCTTCTGATTTGGCATCGAGTACAGAGACTGAATGACTGATCAGAATGTAGAGCATTCTGACGTTTCTTTTTTTTGTTGGATGGGAAATCATCAAATGACTTCTCCCGTTCTGGGCGGAGCGGGAGGGCGTGTCAGACTTTTACTGACTAAAACCCACCCATATTCCATCAGTTGCCCATATGCCAGGGCCACGGTAACTCTTTCGAACGAATCTCGCGACCCTGGCAGGAACTTTGCTTTGTATACGGACCTGGATTTATTATTTACGATTCGGTTTGCTCCGAACGTTGGGATGTGTCTCACAGTAAGTACCTATTAGCCAATGATATATTATAATAAGTTACCTGTCTAATATTTTCTTGGCTACTAATTGTTTACTTACATATTTTTAAACTCAGCCCAATGAAATAAAGATAATTATTTTTCGTGGTTCGAGTTTAATAGTAGTAAGTACCTAACTAAGTATATTTTGTATAAGTTAGTATTTACCTACCTATCTAGGTATAGGTTAATTATGTTATGACTACGTTAATGTAATACTGTAATTGCCGCCTGTTGGTCTAGTGGTTAGTGACCCTGACTGCTATGCCGGAGGTCGTGGGTTCGATTC
The DNA here is from genome assembly GCA_932294355.1 of Aporophyla lueneburgensis. Lineage (NCBI taxonomy): Eukaryota > Metazoa > Arthropoda > Insecta > Lepidoptera > Noctuidae > Aporophyla > Aporophyla lueneburgensis. Next base: position 7,337,441 of record OW028746.1, read on the forward strand.
CCAACCAGGACAAATGTTTGTGTGATGAGCACGATCATTTGTTCTGTGTCTGGGTGTAATTTATCTATAATATGTATGTATTTAGAAATATATAAGTATGTTTATCAGTTGCCTAGTACCCATAACACAAGCTCTGCTTAGCTTGGGACTAGATGGCGTTGTGTGATAGTTGTGGAATATTATTATATTATATTATATTATTATTATATGTTATGACTTAACACACCTCCCCATGGACGTAATAAAATCGCGGTTGGTTATTTTCGTGCACTGGGTCTTCAAGATACTGCTCAGCGCCAAGAGCTGAAAATCCAACTGTGCTTCGACGTGCTGAGACTCACCCGCGCTGCACTGTGTTGTATTCTCAATGCTCGGTTCAACACCGACAGTTGAAAATGCGATCTTATTACGTCCGTGGGAACGTAAGTTTCACCATAATTAACGTAGTTTTAATTTCTGGGATAAATAATTGCCAGTATAGAAAATAACAGAAATCGATTCTGTAAACGATTCTGAACAATTTATTATGGTAATGTTCATTTATTGTGTTACACACACTATTTAAACCTAGGTATAGCTTGGCAAAAAAGAGTGGAAAAAATGAGGGCGCCTGCTTAGCAGGTATGGCCACCCTGTATACTAGGACTAAAAGTGATAAGATACTTGTTGTTTTAATCCACAAACACGAGATCCCGGAAATTCTCATCAGACAAGATTTCAAGACTTGATAGGCACACAGACTTTTACTTTCATTGTATTTAGTAGATTGCAGATTATTTCGCTGGAATAACCTTTTATCTAAGAGTGCCATCATAACAACATAATGAAAACTTATTAAATTACACTCGGGGATTGAACCCGATACACGAGACATAATGTTCAGCAATCGCATTTGCGGCCACCATCTAGGGTATTCACAACCATTCGATGGTTGGTATGCCTGTATCAACTTTGACATGAATGATACTGAACGAATCCTGTTAATGCCGACAGTTTATAGTCGACAAGAAGGCGACTTACAGCTGCTTACTGTCGGAAACTAGTCGGAAGTCAGAAAGTACCTATAGCATGTCGCATTCGAAAGGTACGGGCAATATCGAATAAACTTGAACAGTTGACTAATGAAGGCGTCAGGTATGTCTATGCGGGGTACATAACATTATCACTATTCACATGACAATGAAAATGAAATAACACGCTAAAGTTTAGATTTTATTTAAAAATAAAAACGTGACGTAACATCATTCTTGTATTCCTTTTCGGTGCTATGATAGATTTTTCCCATTAACACTGATGTGTCAGTTTTACATTTCTTATTTATGAAAATAGTGTAAAAATCTTTCTTGCACGTTTACGGCTCCCATTACAACCCGTCTCCTCAAACTATAGGTAATATATTACGTAGAATAGGCACCTGAAAAATAATAAATATTAATTATACTTTTTTTACTGTGGTATGCGATAATAGCATTAACAAAAAAAAAAAAAAAAATACTTGGCTGTTCCGTAGTGTTGAACCATAGACTACTATATATACTAGAGATAGACTGGCAACTTAAGTATTTCTTAGGCAGCGCCATCTAGTTACCAGGACATACACTATTCATCTGTCAATATACCTACGTAGTACCTTGTTAGTTGTTTGTTTGTATCGGTAATTCTTGCAAGTAGAATAATGTAGAATGGTTGAAAGTTCTGTTGCAGTAAAACATCCTAAATTCAAATCAAGATTTTAAATCTTGATTTGAATTTGTTACGTTTAGTTTTACTACAACAGAATATTTCAACTAATCCACACTATTCTAGGTACTTGGTAGGTAGGTAAAGCTAATTCATTATTACAATAAACTTGTGATTTCGGGGATAGTAAAACAAATATCAATTTTGGATGTTTATAATTATGGCGTAAAACAAAACATTACTTTACATATAAAAACTAAACATTAACTTCGGTACCAGCTGTTATTGATTAACCGGGCACACAACACTTGTTACGAGACATTGTTATTTAAACACAAAACACTTATTACCACCTTATCACTTATATGGTCCAAACTCCAATTTACGGGGGGCCTAAGTAATTCGGTTCGATTAAATCACAGAGGAACACAAGGGACTCAACTCGACGTAATTTAGAAAGAACAGACACTAAGGGAATGTTAATCTTCCAAGACTTTAGTAAATACGGAGTAGCGAACTAAATTCGCGTAATTTACACTCAAAATCGGGAAGCAAACAAAATAATTACAAAAACATGCACAACCGCAGACATGTTTGTAATGACATAAAATTTCAATATCGCCCTGTGGTCTGTTGTGAATTCTACTAATAGTTTAATTTTTTATCAATATGAACAAAGCATTCATAAAATACAATGATCAAGGAACATTTGAAAATGCAAAAAAAAAACGACAAAAATATTAATTATCTCACAATAGATCAAAATCGAAGATTATGCGCTTCCCCTTTTACTTACATATACTACCAATTACTTTATGGATATACGCTGGCAACATTGTTCATTTTTAATTTATGTCCTCGTAGATAGATGGCGCTGAGTAGACAAAAATTAAAATGTATAGCATTTGCCACCCTGTGTGTTGAACTTTTTGTCTAATTGCACACAGATCAAAATCGTCTAATTCTTTCTTCCGCCAACTGTTTTGGTGTTCCTCCAGGTGTAGAAAAAATCCTTAATTGTTTTCTCCTTCATTAACAATTTCTCTAATTGTACTGTGAGATTTACCTTGAAAAAAATATAAAGACAATCATGTAGGTACATTTTTCAATTTCAAGTATCAAACATCAAGAATTAACGTACACGCCGCACGCGGTTTGTTAAACTAGAAAACATAACCTAAATAATCTATTAGTAAACAAAACAATAAAATGGCTTGAAACTTATAATACCGATAAAACTTAGTATTAGAAAGGAAAAACAATGACTGGCATTGAATAAAAGATAAATTTCTTGGATAAATACCTGTCGTGTCGGCAGTTCTTTCGTAAACATTGTCAATCAGAGACAAAATTTGTTCCGCTTCAGATTCCGCCAAATTTCTTACGAAAACTTAGTATATCACAGCTCACACCACTACTCCTTATTGTTTTATTCATTTTTTATATGTTCAAAAGCATTAATAATTGATAGTTAATTAGAAATAAGTAAAATACAACTGGGAACATAACACAATGACAGATTAGCTACTTGTTGATGATAAACAAAGCAGTGCTGCCTCCAAAAAAATATTTTAGTTCCAATGGTTACCACGACAGACTCTTTTTTGCCAACCTATACTTCTACTATCCTTCACCAGTTTTTATTTATTTGTTGGTATATGGCATAGCTAGCTGACATATGGCAAATACATAATCAGTCTATAAAGTACCCACTGCTGGGATCCAAGCCTCCTTTCTGAGAGGGAATGGGCCGTAATCTACCACGCGGGCCCAGTGCGGATTGGTTCAGATGTCTGATGTTTTCGATTTTTTAATTCTAAGACATGCCGGTTTCCTCACGATGTTTTTCTGTACCGGTGCGAGAGCAATGTTGATGAAATTATTTATACAAAATAAAGTGCGTCCCTGGGTTCGAACCCGCTACCTATAACTCGTAAGTCGGGGCCATTACCACTGGGCCACCACTGCTTATGCAGATATGGTAAATAATGTATTGTAATATTCTGTGCCTCGTAATTACTTTGCCTACCTACTATTGTATAGAATCAAGTTTATGTTACTAAACAGAAAGCAGGTGCTGCTGGGGAGTTTGTTGCGCCGCTTCTTCTCAGATAAAGCACTAGAAATTGGTGACGGGCGGGCAGTTTGTAGGACTATTTTATGTAATTTTCACGTTCGAAAAGTGCTGATTCTAAACCTAGCTTAGCTTAGGAGAGTGACGTGTACATTAAAAATACAATAAATGTTAATTTAGAGTCTTTGTTTTTTTATTTATCCTCTTTTATATCTGCACATCACGTAAATATGTATAAATTATTGGAATATTTGTCTGTTACTAATATTTTGCGTAACACTTTTAGTGACTTGTATTCATTATTTGTAAGTAGGTAGCTTTTGCCGGCGACTTCGCCCGCATGGAGGTTAGAAAATGCATCATAAACCTTCCTCATAAATCACTCTATCTATTGGTGAAAACCGCATGAAAATCCGTTGAACATTTTTTGAGTTCTTCGGAAGTAGGCAGACGCGGCGGGGACTTTGTTTTATAATATGTAATGATAACAATTTTTAAAATTAGTAAAAAGAATACTTACTTACATAAATATGAGTTGGACTCACAACGTTCATGTATCAATTTATAGAAGACCACAAACAACATAATTATACATTGGTTTACAAGTACCAAGTTAGGAAAGGTATGTAAGACTGGTAGGTACAAAAGGCCTAGATCTCGAAATATTGTAATAATTTGAGATGCCGACATTTTAAAGAAATTTCCACAAAACGCATTACTAGTCTGTACATTTACTAACGATTCCCCAGAGTAGTCAACAAAAATAAAGCAAATAACGAACATACCTAATTACTAGTAAATAAAAATGCGTCGAGTCGTTATGAATAAAGGATAGGTACAACTACTCACTCACACACGGCTGCATACCGCGTCATCGTTGGCCTTCTATTGTCAAATAGAGATAGCAATATTCCGACCGAATTTTGCCTTAGCGTCGGCTCGTGGTTAGCGAGTTTAGGCGCCGCGTTCTTAATGGAAAAAAATTATCATAGCACCGAAAAGGAATACACGAATGATGTTATGTCACGTTTTTCTTTTTAAATAAAATCTAAATTTTAGCGTGTTATTTCATTTTCATTGTCATGTGAATAGTGACAATGTTATGTACAGACGCCAGCACATCGCGCTACTACAATCTGTCAAATTTCAATAAAAAAAATTAACTTTGTGGCTAAAGCATTAGGTTCAATGTTATAATTTGACAGTTTCGAGTAGCTTGATGTGCTTTTTTTTTTTTTTTTTTTTTTTTTCAGGATTGGAAATCATCAAATGACTTGTCCCGCTCTGGGCGGAGCAGGAGGGCGTGTCAGACTTTTACTGACTAAAACCCACCCGTGTTCCATCAGTTGCCCATGTGCCAGGGTCACGGTATCTCTTTCGAACAATCACGCGACCCCGGCAGGCATCGGTCCTAGTAGACTCCTACACTGCTGCTGACATCTCTTTGAGGCGCGCGTGAAACACTGCGCGCCGTCGACCCGAGTTTGGTCCTTACCGGGCGGCGAGCTACCCATTGCTCGCCACCCGCAAGCTCGCGCCTACGGTGGCCGGGAGTCCGCTATTGACTCCCAACGCCCGGGGCGTCTCCTCCTGCGGCGGCTAGGGACGTGAGGGCGCAGAGACTGCCACTCCCTCACGCACCCCGCCTCCTCCTTCGCGAGCATTACTGCTTCGCAGAAGGAGGTGACGGCTTCCCATTCCCTCTCGCTCCGTACCATGGCTCGCACCAGGGCAGGACGCGAGAGGTCACCGCCGCCGATCGCCTCCACGAGGAAGCTTGATGTGCTGGTGTCTGTACCCCACATAGACATAACTAAATAAATAAAATAAAATTTTATTGACATAAAACATTATTACATTTATATATTGTTAGTGCCATCTATTTTTATTTTGTTAAACTATTACGCAAGATGTCAAGCTAGTCCTTTTCCCTGCCATCTGCCAATTACATATATCGTGCACCTCGTGAACTTCTCCTTGACGAGTGTCGCCCACTTTATGGCTCGCTCGAGAAAGACATTATAACAGTCCAAATATGGTTTCCACCGTGATTGCATCTCCGCTGTGTTTTTTTTATCCGCTGTACTTTTATCGCAGAATATAATAATATAATAATAATAATAATATTCCACAACTATCACACAACGCCATCTAGTCCCAAGCTAAGCAGAGCTTGTGTTATGGGTACTAGACAACTGATAAACATACTTATATATTTCTAAATACATACATATTATAGATAAATTACACCCAGACACAGAACAAATGATCGTGCTCATCACACAAACATTTGTCCTGGGTGGGAATCGAACCCACGACCTCCGGCATAGCAGTCAGGGTCACTAACCACTAGACCAACAGGCCTGTGAACGATATAATATGAATATTATAAGTTCATAGCAGTCCCGCTGTTTCTATAGTGGTGTTATTTGTGGCTTCGACGGTTGAACTGAAGTGCTGCGTTGTACCTCTGGACTTTGCCGACACGTGGTGAGCCGAACTGTGAAGACTCCGGACCAACTCTAGATTCTGCTGGTAGATCTAGCGGCTTCACGAGGAGGTAGGTGCACGATTCCCTCACCCCTGGCCCTAGGCGCGACACTTGCGTTCATCAGTTTTTCGGTCCGCGTCGAAGGTACCTAAATCGCCTTCCGTCGGAGCCGCACCATTATTGTGGTCCTTCGAGCCGGATTGATACAGTTTCCGCCCCTTTTAGGTCACCTAATAGGAGATTTAGTGTTAAAACCCGCCGTTTTTAGGTTTTCGTTAGCCTAGAAAACGTTCCTCCGCCATTACGCACGCAGCGTAGCGCGAAGGTATTTATTTCATTTTGTTACCGCTTAACACTAAATACTTATTTTCCCGCTCTCATACTAATATTTCATCTTATTATTCGCTGTAATATCCATATTCTCAGTGGTATTCGCGAAATAAGGTTCTATTTCGATAATTTTCGCTGAGATTTGGTAGATACCTACCTACAAGTCGGTACGTGTCGTCGAGCCGCGCTCGGCGCTCGCTACGCACGATTCTTACTAGTACCCACTTGTGCTTACTTTTATATTATTCGCAAATAAATTATTTTGTATACTTTTTGTAGCTATCATTAACAGATCCATAGTCACCTCTTCATTCCCTGATCTGTGGAAAATGGCAATAGTTAGACCAATACCAAAAGTACCTAACCCCACTAGTTTAAAAGACCTTCGTCCGATTAGCCTACTGCCATGTCTGTCCAAGATCCTAGAAAGGGTTGTCTCTGACCAACTCAGGGAATATCTAGAGCACCATAGCATTTTGCCGCTGGCTCAGTCTGGATTTCGCAGAGCCCACAGCACAGCAACAGCTCTCCTGGATGTAGTAGGTAACATTCTTGAAGCCAGAGACAAGGGTATGGGCAGCCTACTTGTCCTACTAGATTTTTCGCGTGCTTTTGACTCCATTAATGTTTCACTTCTTCTCTCCAAGCTGTCCTACTATGGGTGTGACGTTGAAACAGTTAAGTGGTTTGAGAGTTACCTCAAAGGGCGATCACAGTATGTGCAGGTGACAAGAGACAGCGGAGACATTATATCCTCTAGTGTGAAACATGTGGACAGGGGTGTACCACAGGGATCGATCTTGGGTCCGCTTCTCTTCATCCTGTACAGTGCTGACATTATCAAATGTTTAGTCAACACCGGGTTCCACCTTTACGCTGATGATCTGCAGCTGTACCTTTCTTTCCGCTCGCAGGATGTTTCTGAAACCGTAAATAAAGTAAATGAAGATTTAGAAAGAATCTCAGCTTGGTCTAAAAGAAACTCCCTGGTCCTCAATCCAAGTAAGTCCAAGTACATTGTGATGGGGTCTAGAGATTTCCTAAACAAAATGCTTACTTGTGCCCTGGACCTCAAGATTGATGGCTGTAGTGTTGAGAGGGTTCTGGAAGCTCGTAATCTTGGGGTAGTATTTGACGGGCTGCTGCATTTCGAAACTCACATATTGGAAGCCGTCCGCAACTGCTTCTACCGACTCAAACTCTTATATCGTGTCCGTCCCTACATAAGTGTGGATATGCGTGTCATGCTGTGTGAGTCACTTGTTCTATCCAAGCTGAACTATGCTGACACTGTGTATGGGGCGTGCATTCTCGGTAGAACCGAAAAACTTATCCAGCGGGTGCAGAATGCTTGCGCAAGATTCTGCTACAATGTCCCACCACGATCCCACATCACTCCATTTTTAAACAGGGGTAATTTGATGAGGATGTCAGCACGCAGAAAGCTTCACCTGGCTACCCTACTCTTTGGCACTATTCTCACACAGAAACCTGATTATTTATATAAGAAACTGTCTTGGTCGCGCGATGTTAACAAGATCAAAACTAGGGCTTCCTCGTACCTCATGTTAGCCTCATCGCACAGAACTGCTGCTTTCCGTGGTAGTTTCAAACTTGCTGCGTCTCGTTGCTGGAACGACTTGCCACCACCTTTTCGTGCTATAAAAACAGTTGGCACTTTTAGATATAAGTATAAACAACATTTACTACGTATACAAAAGGAATATAATCAATAAACTCACCCTGGGACTGAACGCAGTTAGTCTTGGGTCAATCTTTTTCCTCCTCAACACATTACAGACAGCTACACAAGACAAATCACATTATTTATTTTGCACCACTCTCTTGTCATAGCTTTATTCTTACAACTCGTAATTTGTTCTGAATTTCTGATGCTATTTTTTGTTGTAAGTCCTTAGCGTCGAATTAATCTATACTATGAGTTTCCTGTTTGTTGTTGATAAATTTTGTACACTGACATATTTTGAAGTAATTAAATCATCTGCGCTCGCGTCCCTTCGGTTGTCATAGACCATAGATAATTGTCTGTGGCATGGACAAGCGATTTTGGAGCGTCGGGTCTAGGTGGATCATGTATTCAATTGTTAATTGTAATAAATACTGATTTCATAAATATTTTAAGTATATTTTATCCTTTTTTTATATATAGTAATAGTTTTCAATGTGGGATTCATTGTTATGTCCGTAAGTATGTCCGTGGCATCACACCGGGCCCTATCAGAATACCAGCGCTGCGGTAGTTGTTTTTTTTACAAATATCGCAGCATTATGCTGAGATAGGAGCCTTTTTGGCCTCGCACAGGTCCTACTTTTTTTATATTTTTTATCTTTTAGAAATATTATTTTGTTATCTGTATGTTAAATCTAGAAATGTTCCTATGTTCTTTTTTATTGTTTTATGTCCTGTGCGTGTCCCAAATAAAATATTTTTCTTTCTTTCTTTCTTTTTAATTTAAAATTCTCATTTCATAATGAAGAAAGCTATTTAGTCTGATAGTACGGAGTTTTCGTTGTTGGCGTTGGAAGCCAAACGGAATGCTTTATTCGAGTGTTTACAGTCTGCCTACGATTTATCTAAAGACATAGGCACGGGAGATGATGCGAAAGAGGCTTTTCTGGACGCTAGCTCAAACATTGACGCTATTCGTTCCGAATTTCATGAAGTTATGGATCAGTATAATAACTGTCTACTGACAGCTGATCCCACCGCGCGCGCTGATTACAAAGCGCTGGTTTCGTTTGAACAGTTATATAGTCGCTTAAAACGTTTGGTTGCTTCCAATACCAATGCAGTCGTCGTTCCGTCCATCTTAGAGAAAAAATCTTCTATCATTAAGTTACCGCCGATTGAATTACTGAGTTTTAACGGTGACATTCGTTCATGGCCATTGTTTTACTCAAATTATAAAACCGCTGTTCATGATAATCCATCTCTCTCGGATCATCAAAAATTACATTATTTACAGGGCAAATTGACCGGTAAAGCGCTAACCGCATGCGCCGGCATTGACCTACCGCTGAGAATTACGAACTCATTTTCAATACGCTAGTGAATAGGTATGAAGACAAACGCACACTAGCGGCCACTTATTTAAAACAGATCATAGATTTTAAACCATTAACTTCCGTTACTTCCGATAATTTGGACATTTTTAATGATAAGTTTGTTAACGCCGTCCGTGCCTTACAACATTTAAAAATTCCAGATTTATTGAATTTAATTTTCGTACAAATAGCTATTACCAAGTTAGACAGTGAAACTGTTCGTAACTTTGAAAACAGTCAGGATCAGTCTGATATTCCTTTATTTGATGGTTTAGTCGATTTCGTTAATAAACAGAGTAAAATATTGTATCACGCTCACGCTTTAACAGCCGGCGCGCAAGTACATAAATCCGCAAACTCAGCTGATCGCTCCCGCAGTTCTAATGATAGTAAAAAACCGCAGTCCTCCCCGCGTTATAACACGTATGTAAGCACGGTCGAATCTGATTCAACAGATAAATGTTTGTGTACTAATGCCTACGCCGCAGCGCGAGGCACCCGGTCCGGTGACGTCAACGCAAGCGAACGTTGCTGTCGTCCCTTTCGCACCCGTGCCCGCGTCCGAGCCGGTGCACTCCGCCACGCAGCCTGATGTAGCTTTGTGTTCGATGTCCGTTGACGCTCCGCGTTCTGTTTCCTCTAATGCAGCTTGCAGCGAGACGCCGCAATGTAATTCGCATACTACTGTTTTACTCGCAACAGCGCAAGTTGTGGCGTACGATAATACTGGACGTGAACATTTAATAAGAATTTTACTTGATTCCGCTTCGCAAAGTCACTTCATTACTAGGAAATGTTGTGAACGTTTACGTTTACGTCAAAACAATACACGGTCTACGACTGTAAGAGATTTTGGAGGCACAGAGAGGACGTCGTTCGGGACAGTAAATTTAGGTATATTTTCACGCTTTAACAAAAATATCCGATTTGATATTGACTCGTTAGTAGTTGATCAAATTACGGACAACTTACCTTCCGCTTTTGTTGATATTAAGGCCCTACCTTACTCGAATAAACTTCAGTTCGCTGATGATAGTTTCGCTATTCCAAGTAAAATTGATATTTTAATTGGAGCATCGTTGTTTCCGCATTTACTTTTGCCTGACGTGGTTCCTGGTGGCCCGTCAGTGCCCGCCGCTGTCAATACGGTGTTAGGCTACGTACTCATGGGGGTCGTACCTACACTCAGTAACCGCCCAGCATGTGTCACATCGTGCTGCGCCATAGTCCCTTCGCCTATGGATAACAATTTGATTTCCCGCTTCTGGGAACTTGAAGAAGTTCCTGGCCCGCCCGTTCAGCATCCTGCTGATGCTGAATGTGAATATTTTTATCGTTCAACTACGCAACGGGACCCAGTTACTGGTCGCTATACCGTGGGTCTACCGTTTGATAAGGATGTGTTCACACTGGGTGACTCATTCAATATCGCTCGTAGACGTTTTATATGCTTAGAGAGGAAGCTTGAAGCTTCACCTGAGCTACGCGCCGCTTATGACGAAGTTTTAAATGATTACCTTTCTAAAGGTTATATCTCGCCCGTCTCAGTTCTTCCGCATGAAACTGAAGATGTGTACCCTACTTATATAATCCCACATCATGGGGTTCTCCGCCCAGACAAGTCTTCGTCTAGGTTGCGTCCCGTGCTGGATGGCAGCTGCAAAACATCGTTAAATGATTTGCTGCACAGTGGGCCCAACCTACAGGGTAATTTATTCAAAATTATTTTAAATTTTCGTCTACACTCTGTAGCGATGACCGCTGATTGTACACAAATGTTTTTACAAATTATGATTCGCGAATCTGATCGACGTTATCAGAGAATTCTTTATCGTTTTAATCCTAACGACTCGCTTCGCTTATATGAATTTAGTAGAGTTTGTTTTGCCTTAAAGTCCAATCCTTACCACGCTCTGCGCACGCGCACTGTGCAGCAACTCATCGCTGACGATGGCGCTGAGCATCCCCGCGCTGCTGCCGTCACCTCCTCGTGCCTGTATATGGATGATGTTGCATTTTCTGTCAATACCGAAGACGAGGCGATTGACACCGCTAAAGATTTAATTGCTCTTTTTAAGGGCGCTCAATGGGACCTTGTGAAGTGGAACAGTAATTCAAAGTCTGTTCTTAATGAACTTCCCGCCTCTCATAAGGTGACGACTGAGGTTGAATTTGACAAAACCGCTGACCATAAAATCTTGGGTCTTCGCTGGTCTATAGACCAAGATATTTTCTATTTTAAAATCAACCCGCCAAGTTCGAATATCGCGTGCACTAAGCGCACCATACTGTCAACCGTCGCGAGACTGTGGGATATCATGGGATTCGTCGCTCCTTCTATTTTAGTAGCTAAACTTCTTGTTAAGCAGTTGTGGCAGTTGAAGGTGGATTGGGACGTCCCTGCTCCTACTCATATTGTCAAGGCTTGGCAACAATTTACTTCAGAGTTACCAGCCCTAAACGAAATTCAAATACCGCGTTGTTTAGAAGTGAGGAACGACTGTGAATTGACATTGGTCGGGTTCGCTGACGCCAGTGGCGAAGCTTATGGTGGCGTAGTATACCTACACGTTGGCTCTGCCTCCGGCAATATTGTCCGTTTTTTATGTTCCAAGTCAAAGATCGCGCCTTCTTCGCCCATTACGATTGCTCGTATGGAACTTTCTGCAGCAATTTTGCTGTCAAAATTGCTTCGGACTGTTCTTGAGACTTATGACAACCGTTTTGCAATTAAAATTTACGCCTTTACCGATTCAAAAGTCGCACTCTATTGGATTAAAGGTTCACCGCATCGTTGGCAAACGTTCGTTGCCAATCGAGTTATTAAAATTACTGATAATATTTCCGCAGATAACTTTTATCACGTTGCAGGGGTTGAGAACCCGGCAGACTGTCTGTCACGTGTGTCTCTCCTGCTAAGTTAAAAGACCACCCTCTGTGGTCCCAAGGGCCTCCCTGGCTAACGTTACATCCGTCGCAGTGGCCTATTACTGAAGGTACGGAACCGCTCACGTTGGAGGAGATACCTGAACAAAAGAAACTCGTTCACGCTGTTTTAATTCCCGCTGACGCTTCTTATGTTTATGATACTCTTTGTCGCCTTTCGTCATGGAGTAAAATACTCCGTACGATTGTTTACATTTATAGATTCGATAATTTGTTACCACGTCGCGATTCCGTACATATAACCGCAGCTGATTTGAGTTTTGCAGAAAACAAATTGCTGAAACTTATCCAAAATAAACGATTCAATAAAGAAATTTTAAATTTAAAACTGAACACGCAGGTTTCATCATCTCTTAATAAATTAAGACCGTTTTTACATAACGATTTAATCAGAGTTGGTGGACGTCTCACCCATTCTGATCTAAGTTACTCACAGCAGCACCCGGTACTTCTGCGAAGCCATGACTTTTTTGTTAACTTATTAATTGAATATTATCATAAGAAATATTTACACGCTGGGCCTGAACAGCTCATGTCACTATTACGGCAGAAATACTGGATACTGTCTGCTCGTCGTGCTATTCGTAAGGTAGTGCACGATTGTAATATTTGTTTCCGCGCTCGACCGCGTCCCGTCTTCCCGCTCATGGCTGACTTGCCGGACTGTCGGACGCGTCAGGTTATTAAGCCGTTTACTCACACGGGCTGTGATTACGCAGGTCCTATATCTTACACTCCCATTCGCCGTCGGGGTGCAAAGGCTTTGAAAGCAGATTTTTGCGTGTTCACTTGTCTCACAACTCGCGCGCTACATATTGAAGTAGCCACTGATCTTAGCACCGCCAGTTTTTTAGCTGCACTTAAACGGTTCTTGTCTCGCAGGGGCCCTGTCCAAGTAATGCACTCGGACAGAGGCACTAATTTTGTAGGCGCTAATTCTTATTTACACGACTTATATAAATTTCTTAATAATGTCGAGTTCCGCTCTCGCTTCGAAGAAGAGCTTGCTGAAAACCGTATCACATGGAAGTTTAACTGTCCAGCCGCCCCACATTTTGGCGGATGTTGGGAGAGTATGGTGAAGGTCGTAAAGACGCACCTTTTCAAGGTCATCGGTCAACAGCTTCTCTCTTACGAAGAGCTAGTTACAGTGCTCGTTCAGATCGAGTGTTTGTTAAATTCTCGGCCTCTTACGGTCCTGAGTGCCGATCCCGCAGAACCTACCGCGTTAACGCCAGATCATTTTTTGCATACCGCTCCTTTACTCTCATTGCCCGCGCCTGAAGTAGAATCAGATAATCTCAACTTGCTTCAGAGCCATTCTCTGCTTGATAAATTAGTGCAATCTTTTTGGAAAAGATGGAGAATGGAATATTTACATAGTTTACAAACCCGAGAGAAATGGAATACTCCGTCTGTGCCAATCAAACCTGGCACGGTTGTTGTTATTATAACTGACAATTCACCTCCTTTATCGTGGCCATTAGCGATAGTAGAGAAGATTCTTCCTTCTAACGATGGTATAACGCGTGTAGTTTCTGTAAAAACAGCTAAAGGTACATACGTGCGTCCGGTCATACGTTTGTGCCCATTACCTACGCAATAAGATTGTTATTTTTTTTTTGTAACCACAGTAGTTTAAGTGCTAGCAGTTAGTTAGTTTAAGATTGTCGCAGTTTATCTTATATAAATCGCAGTTTCAATATTATATTTTCGCAGTTCTTTATTACACTTTATGATTGGGTTTAAAGGTGACCCTTTAAAAGGGGGAGGAAATGTTAGTGCCATCTATTTTTATTTTGTTAAACTATTACGCAAGATGTCAAGCTAGTCCTTTTCCCTGCCATCTGCCAATTATATCGTGCACCTCGTGAACTTCTCCTTGACGAGTGTCGCCCACTTCATGGCTCGCTCGAGAAAGACATTATAACAGTCCAAATATGGTTTCCGCCGTGATCGCATCTCCTCTGTGTTTTTTTTATCCGCTGTACTTTTATCGCAGAACGATATAATATGAATATTATAAGTTCATAGCAGTCCCGCTGTTTCTATAGTGGTGTTATTTGTGGCTTCGACGGTTGAACTGAAGTGCTGCGTTGTGCCTCTGGACTTTGCCGACACATGGTGAGCCGAACTGTGAAGACTCCGGACCAACTCTAGATTCTGCTGGTAGATCGAGCGGCTTCACGAGGAGGTAGGTGCACGATTCCCTCACCCCTGGCCCTAGGCGCGACACTTGCGTTCATCAGTTTTTCGGTCCGCGTCGAAGGTACCTAAATCGCCTTCCGTCGGAGCCCCACCATATATTAAAGCCCTGACTCCTGAGCTAGGTTGTAACCTGTGTTACAGGAATCAGTGTCTTCTCCCATTTTTTGGTACATTAACATTTATGTAATAAAATTTAAACAATCATGAAGTCATGCAATCATCTTAGCACTTGTGTGAGAGTGTGTGTGTGTGTGAATGAATATGGGGATGAGTGTCTGTGCGTGTGTGTGGTGTGCGTGGTGTGCGTGTGTGGGGTGTGCGTGTGTGGGGTGTGTGTGTGTATCAGGGGTATGTATATAATGAATGTAGTTAGAGGGACCTAGTTGTGTTAGTGTTTATATTAATAGGTTTTCTGTTTGTGCGTAATCTAATGTTTGAAGCCAAGTATTGATTTTATTTTTCGTTTCACATTTAGAAAGTGAGTTAATTAGCAGGGCTCTGTTAATTTTATTATAAATTTGCGTACCTAGAAAAAGATGTTGTCGCCTAGCTGAATCAGATTTACATTTTATATGTTTACGTGGTGTGTTTACTTTTATATTTGTTGTTTACAGGTGTTATTTTATGTTGTTTCAATGTGAGATTGAGAAGATATAACTGTCTCACTGATAGCACTTTACAGTTTTGGTATAAGGTTACAGTCGGAAACCGATACGGTTTAAAGGTCACGACTTTGAGCAGTGATCTTTGAGCTCTTTCAA
Organism: Aporophyla lueneburgensis; assembly: GCA_932294355.1. Classification (NCBI taxonomy): domain Eukaryota; kingdom Metazoa; phylum Arthropoda; class Insecta; order Lepidoptera; family Noctuidae; genus Aporophyla; species Aporophyla lueneburgensis. The sequence goes on from OW028746.1 coordinate 7,352,997, forward strand.
GGTGAAGCATAATAGTTTTACAGGCACCTCCCCACACCGTGATACAATATCCCACTATTGACTGGGCTAGAGAAAAATAAACAGTGCGAAGAAGATTCCAATCGGCCACATGTCGAAGTTTTCTAAACGCCCAAATAAGTTTCCTAACACGAGAGGTGGTTAGCTCGATATCAGGATGCCAACTTAGTCTTTCGTCCAGAAGTACACCTAGGTATTTTATATTTGCTTTTTGGGAAATTGAAAGACATGAGCACTGATTATTGTTGTCGGGAAATTTGCAAGAGTGAGCTTTGAGACTTGTTGACATAGGTTTGTTTTTGGCAAATGTGAACTGCAGGTATGAGGTCTTAGCGATGTTAAGGGTAAGTAAGTTATCTTCCAGCCATTGACTGAATTTACGTAGTCCCAGCTCAGCCGTGTGTCGTACCTCCTCCCAAGTCTCTCCATGAAATATGAGCGCGGTATCGTCGGCATAGCTGAATATTTTACCTTTAGAAAGAGATTGCTGGCATAGATCGTTCACATATATCAGGAAGAGACTCGGAGAAAGGCAGCTGCCTTGTGGGACACCACAAGTGACGTTGGCTTCCTTACTAACTAGTCCACCTATCTTTACTTTTTGTGTCCGATCACACAGAAAATCGGTAAATATACTGAGAGCTTCTCCCCGTATCCCAATATGGTCTAACTTGTTCACAAGGGTGAAAATACAGTCCGTGTCAAAGGCTTTCGCAAGTTCCAGAAAAACACCTATGCATTTCAGTTTAGCATCAACTTTCTTGGCAACGTGATCCACGAGTTGACTTACTGCATCTTCGGTGCTTTTTCCAGACCTAAAGCCAAATTGAGTATCAGATAGAGTTTTGTTTCGTTCTAAAAAACTAAGGAGTCTAGTGTTCAGCAGCTTTTCTAATATTTTTGAAAGAGCCGGTGAAACCGAGATGGGTCTGTAATTTTTGACATCCTCCTGGCTCCCACCCTTGTGAACTGGCGTGATTAGAGATTTTTTAAAGACTCGGGGGAAAACTCCCTGTTCAAAACATATCTCAATGAGTTTTGTGATCGGAGGTATTAAGATACCTTTGCCTGTTCTAAGTAGCTTTGCTGAGATAAAGTCCCACCCCGTGGCACAGTCAGTTTTTAGGGTTTTAATTACAGAATCAATTTCAGCTTCATCAGGGGGGAGTAGAACAATAGAATTAGGTACCGGTGGTGAATTAAATTATATCCAGGTTGGGACCTTCGGTTTTGACTGATTGTATCTACAAGTTGTTTACCTATATTAGAAAAATAATGATTAATGTTCTCAATTTCTTTCGGCACATCTTTTGTTTCTGTTAATAATAATTTATCTGCTGATGGTTTTTGCCCAGTTTGGTTAGTGATTGATTTTAGTATGCTCCATGTTTCTTTGGTATTTTGTGATGATTTTAAAGCAGATTTTTCGTAATTAATTTTTAACTTTCTAAGTAAAGAGTTGCAGTAATTACGGTATCGCATATATGATATCTCTACAACTGCATTTTTTGCGTCCTTTAAAAGCTTTCAGTGCAGCTTGTCCCTATGTCTAATGCACCGCAGGAGACCAGGGGTTAGCCATGGTTTGAGGATTAATTTACGGTTTGGCACATTAACTACTTTTGAGTGTAGTGAAACCGCAGACATGAAACACCCGACAAAGAGTGTGGCCGCCTCATTTGCATCAGAGTCTTTTGTTATAAAAGAAAAATCAGTATCCTTTAGGTGCTCGACAGTAGCTTCTATATCAACCTTTGTGGTGGGTTTAATTTTTTTGGTTTTATGAGGTTCGTTGTTTAAACATAGTAGTACAGAGGCGTGGTCACTAACCGTAGAATCCATAACAACAATTGTCGAACAACTTGAGGTATTGATCATGAAGTGATCGAGGCAGTTATGGACTCTTGTTGGGTATGTATGACCTGGCAGGAGGCCCAGTTCTGCGGTTACATTAAGATACAAAGCACTATTCCTATCTGTGCTTCCCGGTTTAATGTCTATATTGATATCTCCTGTAAGAATAATATTTTTAATTTTTAGTTTGCTTATTATATTTTCAAGAGAGTTAAGAAAGCTATCAATACGGTACATTGAGGGGAACCTATAGGCTGCCAATATACAAATATCTGAGCCAACTTTCAATAAGAAAAAATTAGCACCCAATGGATCTGGCTCCTCAACGGTACAGCGAATGTGATCTTTTGTATATATTACAATACCATCATTTTTGTTGAGGCTTTTTTTTTGTAGAATGGGTGACATAATTGCTTAAGGCGGGAATTGGTTTATCATCACTGAGCCAGCACTCCATCAGTACTATGATATCAATTTCACATGATAGCCTAGCTAATTGGGCCTGAAAGCTGTCTAGGTTTTTATAAATACTCCGGATATTTTGAGTTATTATTTTAAGAGACGCGCTTGAGTTATTGATAAATGTGTTACAGGTGTCTGTATCACAATGATGAGATGTTGCCAAAGTGATACTATCTATATGTGTTAATATATTGCTATCTGTATTAGCCATTGAAAATAACTGACGCTTTCATTAGTCAACTGTTCAAGTTTATTCGATATTGCCCGTACCTTTTGAATGCGACATGTTATAGGTACTCTCTGACTTCTGATTAGTTTCCGACAGTAAGCAGCTATAAATCACCTTCTTGTCGACTATAAACTGTCAGCATTAACAGGATGCATTCAGTATCATGTCAAATTTGATACAGGCATATCAACCATCGAATGGTTGTGAATACCCTAGATGGTGGCCGCAAATGCGGTTGCTGAACATGCCGTCTTGTGTATCGGGTTCAATCGGCAATCCCTGAGTGTAATTTAATTAATTTTTTAAACTGAATATGTTTTCATCATGTTATTATGATGGCACTCTTAGATAAACGGCGGCGACCTCTCGCGTCCGGCCCTGGTGCGAGCCATGGTACGGAGCGAGAGGGAATGGGAAGCCGTCACCTCCTTCTGCGAAGCAGTAATGCTCGCGAAGGAGGAGGCGGGGCGCGTGAGGGAGTGGCAGTCTCTGCGCCCTCACGTCCCTAGCCGCCGCAGGAGGAGACGCCCCGGGCGTCGGGAGTCAATAGCGGACTCCCGGCCACCGTAGGCGCGAGCTTGCGGGTGGCGAGCAATGGGTAGCTCGCCGCCCGGTAAGGACCAGGCTCGGGTCGACGGCGCGCAGTGTTCCACGCGCGCCTCAAAGAGATGTCAGCAGCAGTGTAGGGGTCTACTAGGACCGATGCCTGCCGGGGTCGCGTGACCCTGGCACATGGGCAACTGATGGAACACGGGTGGGTTTTAGTCAGTAAAAGTCTGACACGCCCTCCCGCTCCGCCCAGAGCGGGAGAAGTCATTTGATGATTTCCCATCCTGAAAAAAAAAAAAAAAAAAAACAAAAAAAAAAAAAACTCTTAGATAAAAGGTTATTCCAGCGAAATAATGCGCTATCTACTAAATATAATAAAAGTAAAAGACTGTGTGCCTATCAAGTCTTGAAATCTTGACTGATGAGAATTTCCGGGATCTCTATCTTTATATCTTTATATATTTATGAGGTAGCGATTTTTGTCAAAACGAACAAACATCTGTTTGCAAAACCATAATCTGTTAGGAATGCTTTTTAAAGATTTCTTCGCTACCTCACAGAACTGTCCTTTTTGACAAGAGTTTTTTTAGTATGTCAACAAGAATATATAATAAACTACGTATAAAAATTTTGAAGACAGTAGATTTACAAGATTTTAAGAAAAAAATGCAAGTATTTTTATTAGATAAGGCTTACTATACTATGTCAGAATATTTAGACGACAACATTAAATAATTTAGATGATAAAGTAGAGCAGAGTTAAATAATTTTAATTTAAGATTAATGTTTTTATGTAGATTATTATACTTACACCTAATATTTGTACGCTGTACTAGCAGGACATAGTGATACATTTATTAATATTAAGCACCATCTTTGTTAACCTATGACTACGAATAAAAGACTTTGAGTTTGAGTTTGAGTTTTGAATCTCGTGCTTGTGGATTAAAACAACAAGTATCTTATCACTTTTAGTCCTAGTATACAGGGTGGCCATACCTGCAAAGCAGGCGCCCTCATTATTTCCAGACTCTTTTTTGCCAAGCTGTAGTCGCAGTTCAAAGAGTGCAGAGGGCTTCGCCCGCATCGAGGTCGAAAATTCCAATTGGTCGTTTCCTATAGAGAAGAGCCGGTAAGAAATTCCAACAATAGAACAAGTAGATACTCGTAGATATAAATTACTCGAAGCGACAGTTTTTTGATTCGTATTCGAAGTCGTTCGTTCAAGGCTTCATCTACTTAGATACCTAACTAGGTATAATGCAGGTAACCAGTATTTCACGTGCCACGACCACCTTTTTGACCTCCACGATGCGTTGACGCTGTAAGTAGGTTTTTGAGGAGGTAACACTGGCTGTCAGACTTTTGGGCTTTTGACTATCCGTACTGACAGTCAAAAGTTTTTAAAATGACAACTGGAAGTCCGGAATCAAAGGCTTTGCTAAGCCACGGGTTTTTTTTTCAGGATGGGAAATCTTCAAATGACTTCTCCCGCTCTGGGCGGAGCGGGAGGGCGTGTCAGACTTTTACTGACTAAAACCCACCCGTGTTCCATCAGTTGCCCATGTGCCAGGGTCACGGTATCTCTTTCGAACAATCACGCGACCCCGGCAGGCATCGGTCCTAGTAGACCCCTACACTGCTGCTGACATCTCTTTGAGGCGCGCGTGGAACACTGCGCGCCATCGACCCGAGCTTGGTCCTTACCGGGCGGCGAGCTACCCATTGCTCGCGCCTACGGTGGCCGGGAGTCCGCTATGGACTCCCGACGCCCGGGGCGTCTCCTCCTGCGGCGGCTAGGGACGTGAGGGCGCAGAGACTGCCACTCCCTCACGCGCCCCGCCTCCTCCTTTGCGAACATTACTGCTTCACAGAAGGAGGTGACGGCTTCCCATTCCCTCTCGCTCCGTACCATGGCTCGCACCAGGGCCGGACGCGAGAGGTCGCCGCCGCCGATCGCCTCCACGAGGACACGGCGGTGCTCCGCCCAGACAGGGCACACCTCCACCGCTAAGCCACGGCTTCATTGTACTGTCGCGTTACCACGAATTACATGTAGCGCGGTCTCTCTCGCACATAGCTCAACATCTCGCTATACAACAGAGAGAGAGCGCGAAGTGTAGTTCGCGATAACGCGATAGTAACCGTAGCATATGAATATAATTTTATATTCGTTACCACAAGTTAATACACACTATTTAAAATTTAGATGATACTCTGTGTTTTGTGTTTAGTTTAATCTAACAAAAATACTTACAAGATAAGCAACAAAAACCAATGTTGAAATAAACGAAATAATTATCTACTATCATTGAATTGTAAGCCATAAACAGAGACCAATATAACGCCAGTATAATTACAACCCGCTCACGAGTAACACTCGAATAAATAAGTCGCTTCGTATAAATTAATTTATCAAATAAAGACAGTGAAAATGCGCGGTCAGTCATTAAACGTCAAATATATAAAGATTAAAGGCTTCTCTTTGTTAAATATAAGGCTGGTGTGGTATAGTTTGGCGTTCGTTCATCTGGCGGTGACAGCGGTGGTGACCCTGAGTATTGATGTATCCGGAGACGAGGATCCCCTCATTAGGGCGTACACCAGCGTCCGTTGGAAACTCATCACGTGTTTGTTCAATGTAAATATGATTTATTATACTCTAAAACCTCATTTTTTCCCGTGGGTGAAGTAAGAGGCTAATAAGGGACTTATTAGAGAATGGGCAGCAGCGTTCTCTATGCATTTTACCACCATACTGCGATTGCCACCCAATTGGCAACTGCCCCCCCCCCCCCAAATTGGAAGAGGCCTATCTCCAGCAGTGGAGTCTTTCGGTTGAAATGATAATGATATTCTACAAGTGAAATGTTGTTACTATCCAAGCCTATCCATGTACGTAGGTGAATCATCAAACCTGAATAATGAAACCTATATTTATGAATAAAGATTTGATTTGATCAATCACGTCTGTTACCCGACATTCACAAAGACGTATTAATATCGTGAAGGGATTTTTTCGCACATTGGATCTTCAACGCTGTGCCTAGGGCCGAAAGCTGAAAATCGAACAGCGTTTTTCGTCGCGCTGGGATGCCTTTTGTAAAAATTGTGTTCCGCATTCCAAAATGTATCTATTCATTGTGGAAAAGATAGAAAAATCAATAAGAAAATGGCCAAGTTTCACGAAAATAATAATAATATGATAATCAATATTGTTTCACCAAACTAGAAACGTAGTAAACAGGGAAGTTTTATAAACATGTGCCTGTTATTTAGTATTTGTGGCATCTAACTACTTCTACACGAACGAAGTAGCGGTCAGAACTAGTTTTAAAAAGCTAGCCAAATCCGCTTACTTTGTGAACTAATTGTTATTTTCAACCATTAAAGAACAGCAGATCGCCACACAACTTCTTACTAAAATTGGTTTCATGTTGCTCGTTCTACGATCATTGATTTTCAATTTCAGGTAGTATCACTAGCATACCTGCCTCTCTGCCTGTACTTGGACTCGTGTGAAAAGCGTGGTGAAGAGCCTCCTCATGTGGAACCTTTGAGGGTACTCCGAGATGTTGTCATGACCTCTTTCTTAATGCCGATCACGACCGTGAGTTGTTATTGTTATGGATTCTATCATTCCTTATTTTGTAACATTTTTTTTACAAACTTCAAAATAGCAGGTGGAAAAATTCATCTTTCCTATCAAATTCTTACTTAAAGAGTGGTCCCATATGAATTTGTGTTACTAAGTGGAAAAATATCTACGTATTCTTCAAGCTGACACAAAAACCAGTAAACAGAACTTGGACGAATTTAAAAGGGACCACTGGTTAACTAAGTTTTAGACGCTTTCAAACCAAACGTCATTTATAAAAATAAATTTTCAAATCGATTTATAAATTACGGAGTTGTGAGGTAACGAACATAAAAAATATACAATCGAATTGAGAACTCGTTTTTGTGACATAGGTTAAAATAAAACAATCGCTTTAAAAAAAAAACGATATTACAAAACCAACGAAACCCACTTATAGACATAGTGCTAATTTTGGAAGCCGGTTTTTTTTTCTGTCGCAGGCTTAGGTGGACATTGGTGCCGATTCTGTTGTCACAAAATTCTCTAAACTAAACTAAAAATCACTAAAATTTGGTTTATTCCTGTCAAACGACGATTTCCTATTCTGAAATAGACTAAAATGACACAACTTAACTATATTTAGTTTGACAGCACTAAGATTGCACTGAGTTATTAATTTCGTGAAAATGACAATTTTGCTATTCTGAGTTTGCCGGTTTTCACCAAAAATGTTGACTATAATAATTTATTTTAACTAAATCTGACTATTTTTAATCGCGATTAAAATGGTGTGGAATAAAACAAGTAGTCATGAACTTTCATACCAACGCCTCGCCTTCACGTGCAAAAACAGTTCTGTATTTTTTCCTTTTCTTTTGCTTATATCTTGAAAATGGCGTGTCCTATCGCAAAAATAATGAAATTTTCGACCCCCTTAGTAAACACCTGCACATTTAAATCTCAACGCGTGGTTAATTCTCAACACGGGGGTAATATATTTTTTTATATTTTTCAAACAAAAGTGAAAAATTCCATATAAAACACGTCCAGGCTGCCCGCTAGCACTAGTGTTGCAAAGGACTCTTATGTAAAGACTCGACTTAATTATGCAAGACTCAGAGTGCTCAAAAGGCTCGGAGTCTAGAGTCTAGCCGAGCCCGAGTCATTCTCGAGTCTAAAAAAGGGACTCGAGTTTTAAAAAGGACTCGAGTCTTAAAAACGACTCGAGTCTTAAAATGAACTCGAGTCTTGTAGCTCATCATCATTCGAAAAAACTTGAGTAACTCGTCAGATTTTTTTGTACGCAAAGTTACATCATAACCACTAATTTGAATTTATTGCCTTCTTTCGAGTCTTTTCGAATGATGAGGTAAAAGTTTCATCTTCATGCACCGAGTTTTTTTGACATCATGACTTGGGTTAATTTTAAGACTCGGGTCCTTTTTAAGACTCGAGCCCTTTTTAAGACTCGAGTCCTTTTTAAGGCTTAAGTCCTTTTTAAGACTTGAGTGCTCATCTGTAGACTTCGAGCCGTTTGAGCACTTTGAGTCTTGTAAAACTGAGTCGAGTCTTTAAAATTAGGACTCGAAGACTCGAGTCCTTTGCAACTCTAGCTAGCACGCGACTTCGTCTCTCAAAAAATTCATTGCGTAGCGCACACAAGTACAACGTTGCGAAACCAAAAGAATAAAAATACCACGTTGAGTCGCGACTGTCAAATTCATTTTAGTCGTGTCAAAATAATTTTTAAATTTAGAGATTTTTTCTTGCAGAATAGCGTTACAATTCTCATAGCCAAAAGTAAGGAATTTTAGAGATAGTTTAGTTAGTTTAGTTCGTGTACAACAAAATCGGCACCATTGTTGAACACACGTTAGCCTATGAACTTGAACTACGAAAACCATTGTTAAGCTACGAAATATACAACTGCAAAAACTGCATTTTAAAATTTTCGCCATGGACGCGGTGTGTTGAGTATACATAGTTGTAGAGTGACCCTAATAAACTTTGTCTATACCTAGAACTAATAACTCAGCTCGCCTTGAATCACAAATAGGGCAAATGACTATAAGTGCTTTGAAAAAAAATACAGTGATATCCATAGTATAAATACTAGGAACAAACACAAATTTGTTGTACCTTCAACAAGGCTCAAGAAAATAGGTGGCTCATTCAGATGTCAATGTATACGCTTTTATAATAAACTTCCAAGCCATGTTCAAGATCTAAGTCTCAATAAATTTAAATCATTCATTAAACGTAAGTTGTGCCAGAAAGCCTTTTACACTGTTAAAGATTATATTGAGGACAAAAAAGCTTGGGATTAAGCTGCTCCAATTTTTATTTTTAAAATATTATTGTACTGAATTATATTTTTTATTTTTTTATTATTAATTACTTTCCTTTTTTTTAACCCCCGACGCAAAAAGAGGGGTGTTATAAGTTTGACGTGTCTGTCTGTCTGTCTGTCTGTCTGTCTGTCTGTCTGTCTGTGGCATCATAGCTCCCGAACGGATGATGCGATTTCAATAAAAAAAAATATGTATTAAAGGTGACTTATCTGCGAGTGTTCTTAGACATGTTTGATGAAAATCGGTTGAGCCGTTTAAAAGTTGTGGGGGGGAAAGTGGGGAAGAGTAACCGAATGTCAGCAAATATACTCGAGTGGGGTCTCAAATGAAAGCGCACTGAAAGAGAATATTGATGAATTAATCGAGAGTGTTCTTAGCTTCGTTTGATTCTACATTATATTAAGTATATACCTATAAAAAGTACAAAATAAAAAATTAAATTTAAAAAACCCCCGACACAAAAACCTAATTTCCCTTTAAAAAGTAAAAAATAATAAAAAATAACTCAATCTTTAAGTACCTAAGAATTTATTAATAATTCAAAAAAAAAACGTCGCGTTGGGGGACCGCTCCGCGAGTGCAGACGTCGTTGACTGCTTAGTTAGGTAATAAGACTATTGGTAATTAAATTGTTAGGTTTGAAGCGGTCCCCCAACGCGGCGTTTTTTTTTTTGAATTATTAATAAATTCTTAGGTACTTAAAGATTGAGTTATTTTTTATTATTTTTTACTTTTTAAAGGGAAATTAGGTTTTTGTGTCGGGGGTTTTTTAAATTTTAAATTTAATTTTTATCAATTATTTATTGGGAATATACCTACACTTTGACATTTTGATTATTGCTTATACACTTTGACATTTTGCTTATGGCTTAACTATGACATGAATATATACTCTGAGGAGTATATATTTTAATAATTTTGAATGTGAGGACTATGTAGATGTTTGTTTTTTTTATACTTACTCATTTCATTTTAATGATAATCTGGCAATTTGGGTACTTAATGCGGCCTACCAAAATGTCCTTTCCTTGGTATTGTTCGTCGAATCGTTGTGCTCCTTATGTTCTGAGTTGAGCTGAAAGATTACTGACAAATGCGTGCATTGACTGGACAGGTCCACTCAATCTGTATGGTTCTTTCCTCAAAAGACCATTTCAGACACCTCCATGTACATGATCCTCAAATTATCAGACAGCGACTATCTCCTGATTTTATATACACATTGACATTGATGAATTTTACCTATACAATAACATTAATATTTACTTTTAAAGTATTATATTGTTTTAATTATTGTAAATGTGAAGATTAACTGGGTGTTTTTTTTTTTTCTAGGTTCCTTTTCTTCTCATTTATTTTTTATCACAGTCTGGCAGTTTGAGTAATTTATGCGACCTACACAAATGTCCCTTCTTTGGTATTGTTCGTCGAATCATTGACCTCCTTAAGTTCTGAGTTGAGCTGCATGATTACTGACAAATGCGTGCACTGATTGGACAGGTCCACTCAATCTGTGTGGTTCTTTCCTTAAAAGACCACTTCAGACACCAATCCACATGGTCTTCACATGATCTAACCAAATTATGTCTGGACTTTAAAAGAGACTGTGACCTCTGAGTTCGTTTCGGCCTTTCTTCTCAGAGTAGTCAGATAGGAAACGCCGACCTCATCTAGTTTTAAAAAATATGATTGACGTGTAAAAGTGTTTGTACAAACCTACTTGCAAAAATAAAGTCATTTATCATTTATCATTTACACAACGAAGCATACTTATAAACGTAGCTTTAAGTAATGATTAGCGACTGTTCAACCATATAATTTCAAGCATAAGCGTCTCTTCATTTAAAAAAAAAATGGTACAAATAAACCGCATAAGTAGTGGAATGAGCCGGGAAAGAGGTGACTAGACCTTCCATCTCTTTTCATAGGTGTGTGGTATCGTAAAATCATATGATATTTTATAAGCTGACTGGATTATTTACAAGTTGATATAGGTACTTAATTATGATACTACGTGTGATACTTTTAATAAAGATAAATAATTAATCCATACCAAAATTATAAAGAAGGATAAAAGTAAAGTTTTGGAGGAGACTTTCACCGCAAAGGTGACCCTTACACCTACCAATACTAACCTTATTTTAAGTACAACATTAACATTACTAGGTAATAAATAAGTACACAGCAAAAGCAAATAAAAAAGTAATATTCAAATGATGTTGATGCCAACCCCATACCGGTCCTACCTTGAAAACTTCCTCCAGTGCATCAGTGAACAGTTTCGGAGAGATAACGTCTCCCTGTGTAACACCTCACTGCAGAAGGGTGAATTTCGACGTCCAAACGATTCAGCACCTCGATGAATTGAACCCCATATAGATAAATTGTCAAAAAAGCTTAGCTCTGCAGCATACGCTGTTAGAAATGCAAAGCTGTATGGAAAGTAATTAGGGACGAAATCATGAACAACAACTTTAAGGACAGTATAGAAAATATTCAAATTGATAACACAGTAATCACGGATCTTGTCGAAATGGCAACTGCTTTTAATAAGCACTACACTAATATGGCGCATACTTCTAGTACGGATATAAAAACAAGCCCTAAAAAAAATCCAGCAGCTCATTCGATGTTCCTCAAACCTGTGTCTGAAAATGAAGTCAGAACGGAGATATTAGCATTAAAAAACTCAAACTCTGAAGGATACGATGAGATTAATACGAAAATTATAAAAGCATGTACTAATGAGTTAAGTGAAATTATAACACATCTAATTTATTTATCGTTCTCGCTTGGAACTTTTCCAGATGCATTAAAATTATCCATTGTTAAACCAATTTTTAAAAAAGGGGATAATTCAGACGTTAATATTATCGCCCAATAACATTGATATCTATCTTGTCAAAGATATTTGAAAAGTGCATGTACAAACGACTGTTCGAATTCTGTAATAAATTTAACATAATTAAGAAGGAACAGTTCGGCTTCCAAAAAAATAAATCCACAACATTAGCAATTTTCACTCTTATAAAACATAATATTGACGAATATTAATGAAAACCGTCTTACTACAGGTCTGTTCTTCGATTTATCGAAAGCCTTTGACCTAGTGTCTCATGACCTACTACAGAAACTGGAGGCAATTGGAATAAGAGGCATAGTGCTTCAGTGGATATCGACATACCTAAATAACAGACGACAACGGGTTATCATTACAAAAGTGGATAGAAATAACGATATGATACCACACTCTTCCGAACTCAAGATCAACACATGTGGTGTCCCATAAGGAAGTGTGTTAGGCCCAATTTTATTCCTTTTATACATAAATTCTATAATTAATATAACCAACCATAAATGTATTTTGTTTGCTGATGACATTTCAATTATACTGACCACTGATAAGAAAAATTACGATTGTTGATCATGAGACAGATATTAATAACACTATTGAAAGTCTAATTGAATATCTAAATAAAAATAATTTATCAATAAATCTTAAAAAATCAGTTTATATACAATTTAATAAATCTAATAATGCTAAATACAACGTTAAAATGAATATACATACAATTGATGAAGTGACGCAAACTAAATTTCTAGGCCTAACCTTAGATCAAAACATAAACTGGAAAGCACATATTGATACGGTTTCAAAGCGGATAAATAAGTTCGTATATGCACTTAAAAAGTCAGAAAACGTTAAAACGGCGATAACGTCCTACCATGTATACGTTGAATCGGTACTCCGCTATGGCTTGATAATTTGGGGCAATAGCACAGACCAAAATAGAGCATTTATTGCACAGAAAAAATGCATTAGAGCAATAAACGGGCTTCGACCTGACGAATCCTGTAGGCCGATATTTAAAAAGCTTGGCTTGTTGCCGCTACCGTCTCTGTACTTATATGAAACATGTATGTTTGTTAGAAAGCATAAGGAATTATTTTGTAATGCAGATGACTTATATCCTCGTAACCGACGTGACCCCCACAGGCTCGTACTGGATCTCCTTCCAAGACTAGCTAAATATAATAAAAGTTGTATATCTATGTGTGTACGTATATACAAAAAGATACCAAGTAATCTCAAGATTTTAAATTTGAGATTATTTAAAAATAAACTGCATGAATGGCTGTGTAGTCATAGTTTTTATAGTGTCAAAGAATTCTTAGATTATAAATGTTAAATATGTGTAAATTTGTACGCTTATAACTGTTAAGCAAAACATGTATGCTCTTGTAATATATTTTTTTAACCATCTTTTATACCATGTTTTTAGCAAATAAATATTATTCTATTCTATTCTATTCTAAAAATTCGTGATTTAACTGATTTAGAGACAGCCCGTTTAGTTTGCTTTAGTTATTTTCATAGCGTGATGTCGTACGGTATTCTGCTGTGGGGAAATGCCGCCGATATTCAGACAATTTTTGTTTTACAAAAAAGGGCAATTCGTTCGATTTATAAATTAAATCCCAAATACTCCCTCAGAGACAAATATAAAGAGATTAATATAATGACTGTGCCTTCTCAGTATATTTATGAAAATCTGCTGTATGCACATAAAAATATTAATCTCTTTAAAAGATACAGTGATATCCAAAATGTCAATACTAGAAACAAACAAAAATTTGTTGTTCCTAAGACCAGGCTCAGGTCATAATAAACATCCTAGCCTCATTCAAGAACTAAGCCTAAATAAATTCAAATCTTTTATAAAGCGTAAATTATGTCAGAAAGCCTATTATACTGTTAAAGACTATATTGAGGATAAAACGGCCTGGGATTGAGCTGCTCCAATAAATCTATACTGAATGTTGTTTTTTTTATTATTATTATTATTTTGCTATTTTTACTCTTTTTTATTATTTCACATGACATGAATATTAATTGTATGAATATTACTTTGATTATTGAGAATTTGAGGACTATGTGGGTCATTGTTTCACTTTTGATTATGGTCTGGCAGTTTGAGTAGTTAGCAATATCTGTGTGGTTCTTTCATCAAAAGACCATTTCAGACACCGATCTACATGGTCATCAAATGATCTGACCAACAAAATTATATCCGTTTCTTTTTTTATATACACATTGACATTGATAATTTTTTATATATACAATGACATGAATATTTACTTTGTAAAGTATCGTATTGTTTTAATTATTGTGAATGTGAAGACTATCTGGGTCTTTTTTAATTTTGTTTTCTTTCGTTCTCAGTAATCATGATCTGGCAGTTTGAGTAATTTATGTGGCCTACCCAAATGTCCATTCTTTGGTACTGTTTGTCAAAGCGTTGGGCTCCTTATGTTCCGAGTTGAGTTAAACGATTAGTGACAAATGCTTGCACTGACTGGACGGGTCCACTCAATCTGTGTGGTTCTTTCTTCAAAAGACCATTTCAGTCACCAATCTACATAATCTTTACATGATGTGAACAAGATTATGTCTGGACTTTAAAAGAGACTGTGACCTCTGAGTTTGTTTCGGCCTTTCTTGTCATAGTAGTCAGTTAGGAAACGCCGAACTCATCTAGTTTAAAAAAATATCATTGACATGTAAAAGTGTTTGTACAAACCTACTTACAGAAATAAAATCATTTATCATTTATGATGTACTGATAGTCGATTTGGCACCGTTGTATAGACTGCAGTACAGCCTTGATCGAATCAAAGGCCTTTTCGTAGTCCACAAACGCTTAGCAGAAGGCAGTTTATATTCTTCGGTCTTCTGTATAGCCTGCCGCAGCCTATGTATGTGGTCTACGCTTGGAATTTGGAATCTGGCTTTTTCGGGAGGTTGAATGATGTCAAATCTGCGCGCGAAACGGTTCGTGACGACTCTTCAAAATAGCTTGCTAATCTTGAGAAGGATACTTTCACCCTTTTTATAGAAATGTACCATCACACTTTTGTTCAATGTCTGTGGCGTTTTGTCCTCGAGAATAACGGAATCAAACAGTTTCTGGAAGGCCTTAAGAATGGGATTTCTGCCGGCCCTCAAGAGTTCGGCCGTAATGCTGTCATTGCCTGGTTGTTTTATGCTGCTTCAGACCTATCCTAATCTCATACAAGCTGACATCCGGGATTTCTTCGGTATAGTGTCGAGTCAATCTTGCTATTGGGTTGTTTGCCAGATTCGTAATGGGGTTACTTGTTGATGTTTATAACTGTTAATAGAACCTCTTCGTCCTCAACAGCTCTAGTTTGGCGGATCAGATACTGCCATCAGTCTTCAGTTTCGCAAGCTGGCACTGGCCAATAGATAGGTCTCTTGCAAAGACCATGGAGCTGTTCTGCTCTATCGTCCTTAATGCGGTTCGTATTAAAGTGGCGAAGGTTGATTTTCAAGTACTTCGAGATTCGTTTATTGACTACTTTAGCGCATTGCCTGAAGACTGTAGGATCATTTTGCACTCCTCCTTCACGAGGTGTATCAGAGTTTCTTTTTACCATTTGTACGACAGGCCTTGAAGACATTAGATCAAACCATATGGACAATTTTCAGGAATCCATCGTTGTAATCGTCCACGGAGCTCCCTAGGCACCCGAAACGATCCTGAAATTCAAGCGGAAAGCTCTCGAAGATTTAGATTTGGATTGGTCCTGGACAGAGTGTAGAGTTCATCAGCCGAGATTTTTCCAGCTTGATATTTGAATTCAACTGACAATTATATTTAACGAAGTCAATTTCGTTATCAGTTGCACCATCAGGGCTCTGCTAGGACCACTTTCTGTGCTCACGCTTTCTGAAGTAGGAGTTCATCATAAAGAAGCCGTCCTTCTCCATAAACTGGCTCTAGGTGACCCCAGTGGTTTCGACGTCCAACTTCAAATTGCCCTTCTCGCACCTCATCATGTCTGGTTTGCCCAGTTTTGCGTTGAAGTCACCCATAACAACGGTGAAATGAGTTTTAGAGCCATGCATGGCTTTATATCGATATATCCTCACACATGGCTGCCACCTTTTCATCGGGGTGTGACGAGGTCGGGACGTGGGCCTGTACCACAGTACCCAACAGCGAATATCTTGTGGGTATCCTGAGTATAAGGTACGCCACCCTGGTGGACACACTATCGATCCTTACCACGTTGCTCTCAAGCGATATATGGACAATAAAGCCTCCCGGAAATAGAGCATTTTTCAGAATTTGAAAATTATTGAGTGGTCTCCCACTCTTTGGACTTCAGATAACCCTCCTACACCCCATCGTAATCTGCTCAATTCATCCTAGAGCTCGGTGATCTTCTCGTTGGTCTGGATTATACGTGTTAAATGTAGCCAGATGCAATTTTCGGTTGTTATGGTTACCAGATTCCTTCCGGAGATTCTTAACCAAGGGTAGGCGGGTCGCCAGGGAACAAGCGGTCGTTTTACTGTACTGCTTGCCATTTTTAGAAGGGTTTAGCCGTAATGGCCACGCTTAGCAGACGGGTTGGCGATCACAGTACGGTGGTAAAATGCATAGCGAACGCTGATGCCAATTCTCTGGTAAGTCCATTAATTGCTTTTTACGTCACCCGCGGGAAGAAACGGGATGGTGCTATTCTTTACGTCCGGCATCACACGGATAAGATCCTATCTAGCTTCAAGCTTCCCATAAAAATCTTCTAATCTTATGTCCAGATAAAAATAAAAAACATTTTCCGAAATTGATGAACTATTTAAATTTTCAATTAATAAAGTTACTGATACTTTTGAAATTGAAACCGCGTATAGATCTTTTTACCGTGGCTTTGTTGTATCTACGCAGATAACAAAACAAAACTAGAATGTAATCTATTTTGCTCATACGTCTACTCAGGGCTGTAGCTAGACTCGAATTTGAGGTAGGGCAGCATTGGCTACAGGTAGGGCGGAAGTAAAAAATATATCATAATTGATTGTTCTGAAGCACGGGCTCCTAAATCAATCAACATCACCTCTAGGTCACAGGCGCAGTCGCAGCCGAAGATTTGGGGGTGGGGGGGGGTCACCATAAGTGACGAGGAATATTTTGAGGAAGGTACACCTTGGTCTAGTGGTCACAAGCGCTACTACTGACCTTGAAGTTCCGGGTTCGATTTTCAGGTCGGTTAGTGTTATTGGGTTTTTCCATAAGAAATTTCTCAGAAGCAACCCGGAGTCTGAATTTGTACCCGGTTCATGGCAGTGAGCTCGCCCATTGTGACATGGGACACATAGATAACTGGTGAAATTTTGGTTTACCATATATAGGTAGCTGAATAACCCTCCGGGAATAAAAAAGAAATGTTATGTACATCTTAAGTTCGTCATTAGTTAAGGTATTCAGGGACACCGCTTTTACATAGGAGGTATTAAAGGATGCTGTCAAATTGGTCGCAGCACTTGTTGATTACGACAGCAGACTACTTATGGCGAAAATAGCGAGCGGAGCGAGCTCGAAAATTTTAACAACCGCTTCGTTCTGGTTAGGTTTTGTTATACATTTTTAAACATAAAAAATAGCAGTTACACTGTCGCCTTTTTGCTAGGATAAGGGGCCAACCAAGAATGATTAATGCTAGAGCGAGCGAAGCGAGCTCGAAAATTTTAACAGCCCGCTTCGTTCAGGTAAGGTACTTTTTTGACGTTTTGCAAATAGAAATAGGAGTTACATTATCGACTTATACAGGATATCCCTGTCAACCATGAGAATGATAATGCTAGAGTGAGCGAAGCCAGTTTGAAAATTTTAACAACCCGTTAAGGATGGGTTTTTTTTTGATGTTTTCAAATGGAAATAGGAGTGATATTGTCGACTTATACAGGATATCGCTGCCAACTAGGAGAATGATGAATACTAGAGCGAGCGAAGCGAGCTAGAAAATTTTAACAACCCCCTCAACAGGTTAGGTTTTATTTTTGATGTTTTCGAACAGAAATAGGAGTTACATTGTCGACTAATGCCAAAACAGCCCTAGAAACTATGAGATTGTTGAATACTTTGAATAATTGAAAGAAAATTGTAATAACTCAACTCGTTTAGGTTCAGTTTAGTTTTATATATTCAAAAGGACCTAGAAGTTACATCGTCGACTAATGCCAGGAAAATTCAGGCAACTAGGAGTATTATGAATGTAAGAGCGAGCTCGAACATTTTTGCCCACCTCAGATTGGTTAGATTTTCTTTTTATTATTCCAAAAGAACCGGGAATTATTTGGTTGGTCGGTCTATAAAGAAAAGCTCAAGTATTAAGAGAATGTAGACTGCAAGACCAGAAACTTACTTAAAACTGGAATGTATCATACAGGCTCTTGACTCTTTGGGGGGGGGGGGGTCATGGCCCCTAGTACCCCCCTCTCGGACCGCGCCTGCTAGGTCAGTGATGTACATTCAATAGCTATTCATAGACAAATAATTTCTGTGACAGAACATGAGCATGGATTTAAGGACAGCTATTAAATCCTCAATGATGAAGAACAAGCGAACAAAACGGTTGATATTTTTCTCTGCATCGGCATATTATAATTAAATAGACCCTAGAGAAAAAAAATATTATAATGTGAAATGAATGTCTCAAACTGTGGTATGTTCGGAAAAGTTTAGATACCTATTGCTATTTTTTTTTATCTAAAACTATAAACATACAATCCCATTCTAATAGGTTATCTTCGTTTTTGGTATTTTTAAGGTAGGGCATTGTGATTTCAAGGTAGGCCATTGCCCCACAATGCCCCCCCCCCCCTAGCTACGGCCCTGCGTCTACTACACTTATCAGTGTAATCGAAGAGTTGACTTGAGCTAGTAACTAAATAACGTTATGATAATGATATATTATTACACAGTACTATTTGTTCTGCGTAAAGAGACAAACATAAAAGAGTAAATTATGATTGAACTACAATTTGCGTGCATGGGTGAATTATTGTTCCAGTTTTAATAAAGGGTAATTTCTCACCCATGTACGCAAAATCACAAATCGTTTTAAATAGAAGTTTATAGGTTTCACCTATGAACTTCTTTTTAAAACAAACCAAACACTAACTGGGCAGGTCCATTCAAATCCGTGTGGTTCATTCCCCAAAAGACGATTTCATACACCGCTCTACATGGTCCTTAAATGATCTGACCAAGATTATGTTTGGAATTTGAAACAGAGTCTGACCTCTGACCTCTTACTTCTAAGTTTGTTTCGACTTCTCTTCTCAGATCTATCTAACCACGATAGGAAACATCGACCTCATCGAGCTTTAAAATATTATGATTGACGTGTAAAAGCGTTTGTACAAACCACTTACAGAAACAAAATCATTTGTCTATTGGCTTTAACAAATACCTATATCAGACGCTTCACTCAAGCGAATGTTAATTTTTTTTTCATTCCGCTTATACACGATACCGACAAAATTATCTACATAGGAATGAAGGTTCATCGGCCCCTTAGGGCGAAAGCGATGGCGAGTGCCGAAATCGAATGAATTACAGTATAGTCCGTTTAGTACGACTTCGCATAATAACAACCAACCTTTTTTTGCGACGTAAGTTAGGCGCGTGTTTGGTTTTAATATGAGCCACTACGAAAGTTCATGCGTTTATTACGACTCCGCTTACAGCGACCGACCGCTTTTAACAACGGAATTTCACACAAAATTGTCCGGTTACAACGACGACGAGCGTTGACGTGTTTACAAATAAATCGTAAGTAAGAAACTATCTCCACCCCGCGCTTCCCTCTTGCCTGCACGTCGCTGATTCGAAGCGACTGTTTAGTTTACGGCGTTAATTTGCGGGTGACGCGTGATTTCGCGTAAAAGAATGGCTTCTACAAAACGAAAAAAAAATTCTCTGTTAACGAAAAATGTGTCATTATTTGATTATTATACATTACTAGCTGACCGTACAGACGTTGTCCTGTTTCCTAGAACTTGCTAGCAGCGCCACCTCCCGCATCCAATAGTGAATCTAAA
Source organism: Aporophyla lueneburgensis (assembly GCA_932294355.1). NCBI lineage: Eukaryota > Metazoa > Arthropoda > Insecta > Lepidoptera > Noctuidae > Aporophyla > Aporophyla lueneburgensis. Next base: position 7,372,955 of record OW028746.1, read on the forward strand.
CAATCCAGCGTGCCACCCAAACGCATACAAAAAAAATCATTCAAATCGGTCCAGCCGTTTAGGAGGAGTTTAGTGACATACACACGTATAGTAGAATTATATATATACTAGCTTTTGCCAGCGGCTTCGCCCGCGTGGAGGTCGGAAATTATCCCGCGGGAACATACTACCGGGATAAAAAGTAGCCTATGTCCTTTCTCAGGCTCTAAACTATCTGTGTACCAAATTTCATTTAAATCGGTTCAGTAGTTTTAGCAGGAAAGCGAGACAGACAGACAGACAGACAGACAGACAGACAGAGTTACTTTTGCAATATTAGTTTAGATAAAGATATGTACATTATGTGAAATAAATAAATATTTTGATTCAAATGTTTTTTTTTTGTCTTGGTCACGTAAATATGATTAGATACATTATGTATCTATACTTCAATATTATAAAGCTGAAGAGTTTGTTTGTTTGTTTGTTTGATTGAACGCGCTAATCTCAGGTACTACTGGTCCGAATTGAAAAATTCTTTTTGTGTTGGGTAGCCTATTCATTGAGGAAGGCTATAGGCTATATAAAATCACGCTACAACTAAGAGAAGCGGAGCAGTAATGAAAACTGTTGCAAAAACGGGGAAAATCGCACGGGTAGGCGATTCGACGCGACGGGAAGGGTCGGGAAAAAGAAATTCAACGCGGACGAAGTTGCGGGCAGAAGCTAGTGTATACATATGAATTGAATAAAAATCAAAAATTGTCATTTCATTTTCATTTACGACATCCGGTTAGTACGACGTAATATCACCGGTCCCTTCACCGTCGTTATAACCGGATTCTACTGTAGTCCTAAAACAATATTAATTACGGAAGTTTAAAGCTTAAAGACAAAATAAATAATAATTTCAAAAAACACGCTTCCATAGAAGACCAAACTAAAAACTAAGAAATAATGGAAAAAGCCTGGGATGCTCTTTTAATTGATATCAAGCACCCCACGCTTTTTTAGAATTTTTTTTCGCTATTTTCGAATTTTTTACTTTGTTTTTCTATGGAAGCGTGTTTTTTGAAACTGTTATTTATTTTCAATTTTTAGGGTGTTTCGAATTTTGCGACGGTAACCTTGGCAAGGATAATGGCACAAATTTATGAAATTATTGTATTTTCATTGGTCCTCGATCAGTCTACAGAGTTTAAATGAAATTTGACCGTTTGAAGTGGGTCAAAATCGAGTTCAAAGGACTCGGTTGAAAAAAAGCGTATTAAAAATGCGAATTATCATAAAAATCATATTACATCAGAAAGTTTAACTACAAAAATATGTCTGTCTCGAATTTTTCAGACACGAATCGAATAAGTTTGTGAGTCGGTATTGAGCGCTTACAGTGCCAATGTCGTCACGCAATGTAATTGTATTCGAACACTGGATTTTCTACTCGGTGTTGGAGCGAACATTGAAAAACCAATAGAGTGCGTCCTAGCACTTCGAAAAACATCATGATATCATTATTTTCAGTTCTCAGACGTGACATTCTGGATGCTGTTCGAGTCTCATGCCTACATAATGGCGCCACCTCACGTGTACGACTACGTACCGTATTGGGCTCAGCATTCCTTGCACACAATCTCCATGGTAACAGTCATCGTTGACCTCCTCCTCACTCCTAGAAGGAGGCCTGACAGTATGAAGCCTAGACTGGTGATCATGTGGGGATGTGCATCTTCATATTGTCTTATGTAAGTATTTGGTGTTATTTCATGGTGAATTCTTTACTTTGTTGCTGTGCCATACTAGACTGGTAAATCATGGCCATGGCAGACTAGATTAATTATATCTTATATCTATAATCCGTAGATATGGGGGACCTAGGATGGGGGAAGACACCACATGGTGAATAGGAGAGTGAATGGGGCACGGTCATCGGTAGTGACCCCACCAAGACGATTTATAAAAAAAAACTTATATTTCGTCACTAACTGACTAACTCTTCCAAAACCTCTAGGACACTTCTACAATAAAACCGCTAAAATTAAAAGAAAAAGAGCAACCCTACCAAACAAAATCCTACCAAAGAACTATTACATGTAAAGTAGGTTGTCGATACTTAGTTAAAACGCTTTCACTGTCAAAAACTTATCAGATCTAATGTAGGGCCAAACCCACATCTGGTCCAAATGAATGGCGTTGCCGTTCCATTTAACTTTTGCATGACATTCAAAACCAGTGACTTAATTACTCATCCATCACAAGCCCATAGGAGTCAGCCAAGCCGTACATCTTGACCAAGATGGAAGGTTTGTAGAGTTACAGGATTGGTACTACATTGCATCTGATAACTATTCAACAGTGAAAGTAGTATTTAAGTAATGCATATCGTTGCCAAATAAGTAAGTATGCGGATAAACCGGTTCATTAAGTTTTAATGGTCCCACAGGCAGGTGCGTCCCCAAAGTGCGACGAGCTGGTAGCTCAATTTAAAAATTGTTTCTCTATGAAGTCGCTTCGTATCTGCCGGGCCTGAGTCTTAAGGATAACTGGTTATTCTAATAGAATCACCAGTTAGGGCTTTATTTCACCGGGACACCATAGCGGCGCAACCAGTTGCGCCACCGTGGTGTCCGTAAGCTACCAAACTAGACACCATACAGACACCAGAGTCGCCACACCATACTGTGACAGTATCAAAATGGACCTCGAAGAGATAGCACTACTGCTGTATGTACGTAGGAAAAGAGACTTCAAGAAAAGAAACAGTGGTGGGTTCATCTTTATTTAGTCACTGGCGGCCGGACTGGTGGCCGAGTGAGTGAGACACCATACAGCGCTATAGTAATTAGTGGTGGCGCGACCAGCGTGGCGGCGCAACTAGTAACATTCTGTGCACGCGTCCGAGTTGGTCGCACCGCCAAATTGGTTGCGCAACCAAACGGACACCAGGTGAGTAACTCTCTATAGAGTTGTATACATTTTGTTGGTAGCGGCAACTGGTTGCGCCGCCATGGTGTCCCGGTGAAATATAGCCCGGAACGGTGTAATTCATTTCATTATAAGCTTTTATTTAACTTCACTTTTATATCCCGGAATTTTGAAAATTACGAGTTGTAGGCCGTGCGTTCGCGTTGCACTGGGCCTCATCATCATCAGCCTATAACGTTCCCACTGCTGGGACACAGGCCTCCTCTCGGTGAGAGGGAGTGGGCCATAATCCACGACGCGGGCCCAGTGCGGGTTGGTAGATGTCACATGTCTTCGAATTTTTGGTTCTAAGACATGCCGGTTTCCTCACGATGTTTTCCTTCACCGTTTTGAGAGCAGTGGTGATGAAATCATTTACACAAAGTAAAGCGCCTGCTTGTTCGAACTCACGACCTTACTACTCGTAAGTCGCGGTCGTTACCACTGGGCCACCACTGCGCACTGGGCCCCGCGTGGTGGATTATGCCCGACAGAGAGAAGATCCCAGTAGTGGGTAGGTACCTTAAAGACTGATTGAGAGTTGTGCATACCAAGACAATATTCTCGTTTTGGATAATTATAATGTTCTTAGACCAAATATTGTCGAAGTTCCATTGCAGACACAACAGAGCAAGAATGATCGATGGAGACCCCAGAGTCTAGATACTATCCTCTAAAACTTGATAATTTCCTTTGCAGGGTGTACGTGAATCTTCTCAGGGGCGAGGCAGTGTACGCCTTCCTCTCCACGGCTAGTAACACCTTGTTGGTTGCTGTTTACATCTCTTTTCACGTCATTTTAACAATCTGCTACTATGCGCAGTGGCACCTTATCGACTACGTTTGGGGACAGAAAGGGATGAGGAAAAAGGTTGAGAAAAAAAGATAGCCCTTATATCGTTTGAGTTTAAACTAGTCAAATTTGGAAATCTATTAGATATTTTAATAACGTAGGTTGGTACTCGGATTCAAGTTAGGAGTCATTGTACACAAACTAACGATAACTGTGTTGAGGTACTAGGGAAGTAAGGAATTGGGTTTGTGGTGCTCTATTTACATGTACAAGTAGTTTTAATATACCTAAATAAATATATACAATTGTGCCACGTTTTTCTTTTGTTTCTCATTCATACTACATAGCTACTTATATCCCAATGGAAAAGTTTAACGATGTTAACACGCACGAACATTTTCTTTTTGTTAGTCCTGCAAAATCAGAACCACCAAGTTCCAAAATACAAACTTGACTTAGGGAGTTGGTAGTTCATGTATTATTTACGGCTGTACAACCATATTTACAAATGGTACTTCACGTATTAGAGGCCATCCATAAATTACGTCACACGTTAAGGGGGAGGGTCGACGTAGTGTGACATTGTGTGACAAGGGGCGGGAGGGGTCCTAAATTTTGTGACGTCACATTTCAAAACCTATTTTAATCTAAGTGTTAAGTAAAGCACGAACGTTGAACTATTAACGAAAAACTAAAAAGCCTTTGCAACCCTATCTGTAGAAACATAAGGTTCAAATTGTTTTGTCAGCCACTCGCTCTACTTAGGCTCCGCGCAAACGGGCCACCGACCACGGCCACTGGTGGCCAGCGACAGCCACTTAACATACTTTTTCATATATTTTGTATAGACGCGCCGCACACGTGTAGCCGGTGGCGGCCACTCGCTACAGCAATGTCCGCGACGCGCCACTAGTGGTCGCTACGATCCACATAAAACGCTCACATTTTGGATATCTTTGAAGATTATCGAAATGCAAGTTATGTTTTACTGTAGGACCAGTTAAAATTGAATGAACCCAATATAGGTGGCGTCGGCGCTGTCTACGTTGTCTGCGTATTAACAATAGTGCGAGCAAACTTTCTGTGTCGGATTCCATCGTTAAACTGCGCAGCGGGAGCGGGTTATAAAATGTCGCGACTTCCAAACACCGGTGGCTGTCGCTCGCTTCTGACACTGTTACAAATGTGGTGGTAGGTGGTAGCGTAGGTATTTATGGATGGCCCCTTAAGTTTTTGGTGTACTTTGAGAGTCAAATGAATAAATAATTATCTCTACATATAGTAAACAAAGTCGCTTTCCGCGTTTACACGCTTAGATCTTTTAAACTGGGCAACGAATTATGGTGCGGTTTTTGTCAATAGGTAGAGTTATTCAAGAGGAAGGTTTATATGTACATAATTATAATAGGCAGGCGAAGCTAAAAGCTTGTTCATTTATAAAAATAGCATTCGGACATATCATAATAAAACAAAACACACATATTTACCAAAATTAAAAATTTTAATGATAAAAAACAACATATTTACAAAATTATCACCATTATAATCTTAGTTTTCTATCTACCTACAAATAATAGTTCAGTACAGCCTATAAGTTTATAGATCTACTCCTAGTTACAAATAAATACCTAATTGAGCAACTAACATAGGCAAGTAATACATTATAAACGCCAAGACACGCGACAGACGTGGTCATAAAACGTGCGAGTAGTACGGACAGTCTCGTGTCATCCCGCTCCCACGTTGTTTCTGGAACGAAAATTATCGACGCATCAAAATGAAACGCAACTCATGAAGTCATTGGCTATTTACAACTCCAAGCAGTTGATATTGTTGATTTTTGTGTCAGAAACCAGGCCTATATCACCCTAAATTAATTACAAAGGCTGATTGGCATCATTTTGATTACAAGATTATTTTTTTATTGATTATTTTACTTTGCTTGTATAGTTCAATAGCAAGAAAATTAAAAGATGGTGGATTAAGATGTAACGTAATTTCCACCTGCTTTTTTTTTTTTTTTTTTTCTCAGGATGGGAAGTCATCAAATGACTTCTCCCGCTCTGGGCGGAGCGGGAGGGCGTGTCAGACTTTTACTGACTAAAACCCACCCGTGTTCCATCAGTTGCCCATGTGCCAGGGTCACGGTATCTCTTTCGAACAATCACGCGACCCCGGCAGGCATCGGTCCTAGTAGACCCCTACACTGCTGCTGACATCTCTTTGAGGCGCGCGTGGAACACTGCGCGCCGTCGACCCGAGCCTGGTCCTTACCGGGCGGCGAGCTACCCATTGCTCGCCACCCACAAGCTCGCGCCTACGGTGGCCGGGAGACCGCAATCGACTCCCGACGCCCGGGGCGTCTCCTCCTGGGGCGGCTAGGGGCGTGAGAGCGCAGAGACTGCCACTCCCTCACGCGCCCCGCCTCCTCCTTCGCGAGCATTACTGCTTCGCAGAAGGAGGTGACGGCTTCCCATTCCCTCTCGCTCCGTACCATGGCTCGCACCAGGGCCGGACGCGAGAGGTCGCCGCCGCCGATCGCCTCCACGAGGACACGGCGGTGCTCCGCCCAGGCAGGGCACACCTCCACCGTATGCTCCACCGTGTCCTCCAGACGATCCTCGCAATGGAAACACCCGGACGTATCCTCCCGCTTTATCCTGAACAGGAACCCACCGAAGCAACCATGCCCGGTGAGAACCTGCGTCAGGCGGAAGGTGAGGACGCCGTGGCGCCTCTCTATCCACTCCTCAAAGAGGGGACTTACCGCCGCAATTGTGGCGTGCCCAATTTCCACCTGCTTAGGGGGAAATTCACAGATGACTCCGCTCTGGAGTGCAAATGTGGTGTAGTCCCACAAATAATGGGGCTATTAATTTCGTGTCCAGCGTGCCCTGTTGTCTACACGCTACAGGAGTTGATGGACGCTACTGAAGGTGCCAAACTCAGAGTCAAATTTCGGGCGACTGTAAATATATTGCCATCGACAGGATGAGAAGAAGATTAACAATTCCTTCTTGATTTAATGCTTGTAATCGAAATGTAATTTAAAACATAATATTCCCATGTTTTTACGTATACAATTTAACTTAATAAGCAAAAAAAAAGATTTTTTTTTTTTTCTGAACGTCATATCTTGCTTTCCTTACACCTCACAGCCTTGAATTTTGTCGACATTGATTGAATAGTTACAAAAGTTGAGCAGAAACAAACTTACTAACAACTTTACCAAAGAAATATATTTATTACGATAAAAAAGTAATAAGGTGTCAAAGAACTGAAGTCATGAAACAACAAAATAATTTGGAAAATTATCACAGTTTTGTTACCTTTGGACCCTTAAATTATATTTAAATCTTAGTTCTTAAGAAATTTTCGTTAATGCAAATAGTATCTACATTTTCTAAGGTAAATGCTTCTTTCATTAGATATGTTAAACATATTTGATTCATAATAAATACTTTAGAAAAGTTTTATAGCGTTTACTGCACACGCAGATATTTTTTTAAATATTATTTTTTACTTCATAACATTTTTAGCGCCTAGTCTAAATCGAATGTAAGAGTGATACTTTCAACTTTTAGTAAATTAATATTTGTAACTTTAACAATGTCAAATTGTTTCCGCGTAGCCGTAGACTCCCAGACTTTGAATAACCTTCTAAAAATCCAGGAGGTCAATGCAGAAGACTAAAAAGGGTGTTTGAGTATTTATTTTACTTAGCGCCCTTACATATTTTAAGCTATTGCATAGCTTATATCGAGGGCCTTGAGCGCAGGGACCGAATCCAGAAATTCCGTAACGAAAAAAAACCTCACGCTCCTCACTCCGACGGCCACGGAGGTGTGGCTTGAAGGCCGTGCATTGTCTAACGTCGTTTCTTTTCGGCAGTCTTCGACACGGTGTTTGTGTGCGTGCAACTAGCCGTATTGTACGACTCTAGCACGAATCGAGACGAGCTGCTCCGAAATCGGACGAATACATAAGCAGCTGTTTATGAGAAAGTATATAGGTGTATAGGTATTTATGTACAACAGTGAATAGCTGTACTTGTAAAATTTGTGTATAAAGTGTTTTTATTATTTGTCATCGGTTGCTAGGTAAAAACCCAAAATATTTATCGTCTTGTTATTTGTCATCGGTTACTAGGTAACAAACCAGGCCATAGAGTATTATGGGCATGGAGTACTAGTCCTTTTGTGCGGTGGCAAAACTAGGTATTAAAGTTTACTTATCAAATTTTGCGGTGGCAATCATATGTACTAACCTTTATGCTTTAGTTCCAAATTTTACCACCAAAAATAAGTTTTCCTTAGTATACGTTTTTTTTTTAATATCAAAGAAAAAGAAATACTGCATAAATAAAATAAATAAATAATTATAATTGCATAAGTTGATACAAAATGCTATGCAATAGCTTTACCGCGGCAGTCCCCGAGTGCCACACGTCTTTTTTTCAAACAAAAGTGCCTACATAGTATACCGACAGCAAAGCCGGCGGGAATGCCGCCAAGCCCGGCGGCATTCTCGGTTTCTGTGAAGATATAAGTATCATTCGTCTACCTTTTATCGAAACATACGTTTAAGAAAAAAAAAAAATTCAATCACCCTACGCTTGTATGAGGATGACAACACATGAATAACTTACACTCCTAACTACCGGTAAACTCCCTTCTCCTCACATTTACCGCACGGCATCCAGCTTCCACTTCAGCAGGAAGAAGGCCGTGATCCTGAGGGTCACCACGAATATGGACAGCGCCAGCACGTCGAACCAGAACTCGTCAGGAGACTGCGCCACCTCGTTGAGGAATGTACGAGGGTGTCTGTTGACAATGAAGAATTTTAGATGGGGCTACAGATTTTATTTTTAGCTTCAAGATATTACTTTATAAAAGCAGTTTTTTTTTTGTTTTTGAACCCATAACCCATTCATATCTAGTGGTTAGTTAGAATTAGCGATTTTTTGCAGCAACCTCTTTACATAAAAGAAATAGAAAAATGGATGCTGCGTCTACGAATTCAAAGTATCATCCAAATCACACTGCACTTTTGACTGCATTAAATAACCATCGCATAAAATAAAATAAAATAGGAAAAAATTAAAATAAGAAATACTCACTTATAATGGCAGTCATCATCATCATCATCATATCAGCCGAAAGACGTCCACTGCTGGACATAGGCCTCCCCCAAGCACCGCCACTTCGACCTGTTCTGTGCCCCCCGCATCCAACGCATTCCTGCGGCCTTCACCAGGTCATCGGTCCATCTTGTGGCAGGCCTTCAAACGCTCCGTCTTCCAGTACGCGGTCGCCACTCCAGAACCTTCCGGCCCCATCGGCCATCCGTTCTGCGAGCAATGTGCCCTGCCCACTGCCACTTAAGTTTGGCAATTCTTCGGGCTATGTCGGTAACCTTGGTTCTCCTACGGATCTCTTCATTTCTGATTCGATCGCGTAGGGAAACTCCAAGCATAGCCCTCTCCATTGCTCTTTGGGTGACTTTGAGCCTTCTTATGAGGCCCATTGTGAGCGACCATGTCTCAATGCCATATCAAATCAAATCAAATCAAATCAATTTATTTCGGGCTACAAAGACCCATAACATAAATACCTTACAGACTAACATACATACAAATAAAAAACAATGTAAAAACTATTGAACACGAAGTGACGGCGTCGTGTTGCGTTGCGTGGTGTCACGTAGCCTTCCGCGGAAACGTCGATACATGACACCTTTCGGCCAAAACTCTGCCTTGAGGAAGGTCTCGATTTCAAAAACTGGAACTCGCACCACGAATGACTTGAAGTTCGTGTTGTGGCGCGATTCCAACTTCTCGACCCTCAAAGTCCAGTTGGTTTTCAGTCGTACATACTCCACGATCTCCTCAACCTTCGTGGTGTAGTGTAGACGGGACACATAGAGCTGCGTCGTCGGTGTAGCTGGACGCAGCAGCATGTTGGGTCCTGCAAGCGCGGTTCCGCACTGGTTCCGACTAGGAGGCTTCCTCCTCTTCTTCCTCTCCACCTTCACGAAGCCATCCTTGTCACCGGCAACATACACTGGTCAAAGACTTTTGTCTTGAGACACTGCGGTAAGTGGGACGAGAAGATATCGCGTAGCTTCCCGAACGCTGCCCCGCCGAGTCGGATTCGACGATTGACCTCTTTCTCGAAGTCGGACCTGCCTAACTGGACAGTCTGTCCTAGGTACACATATTCGTCCACAACTTCGAGTGTAGCGCCTCCGATATTCATTGGAGTGGGTATCACACGAGCATTGGATGACCTTTGTCTTGTCCATGTTCATTCTTAGACCCACTCTTGCCAGACTAGGCCCACAATACGGTTTTAAATGCGCAGTGGAAGTGTGATAACCGTGGGGCTCTAGAGACAAGAGTGGCTAGCGTAATGTCCGCCGTACGCGGAGCAGACAATCAAATCAAACACTTACCATACAACAAAAGAGAACAATTGCAAGTAACTTAACTACAATAAAACGAACAAAGGAACTCACCTGATGGGCGACGACCACCTGCTTTACCGGTTACCTGGATCTGTGTATGTAAGTGAGTGTATATGTATTGTGTTGTGTCGTTACGAGTATTCTTCAGGTTAGAAACCGCTTCAACAAGGCTTGAGGCAATCACAGCATGCGGTCTTCAAATCACTTGTTCAACAGCGTCACACATTAACCTCAAAGTTTCAACAAAGATATATCCAAAATTCAACCCGTGTTATTACACCAAGATAGGGGTTATTAACTCAAACAACTGGGTCATGGTCCATTGTCCACCAAAACGACCGGATAAGGGATTACTTTACAAAAAGATCGCGAGACTCAAGCGGCGACGTGTTCCCTTTTTTCCCACCAAATTCCAAGAGAGCTGCCAAGTGTCAACGTCAAACTGACAAGTTAGATGTCACTTCGTTACACGCGCATTCCGTTAGGCGCACAGATAATAAACGGTACCGAACATCTACCCCCCCCGGACGGGCCTTCCCGTCCGCTAATCACTTGGCAATCCCGACAAGGTTGCGTTTTATCAGTCCACCTGACGCGCTGCTGGAGGATGTGCAAATACTCCAAGCTCCAACGCTTCCAAAACTCTGAGCGAGCTGTTGCACCAACTGAAACCGCGATAGCCAATTTTGGCTCACATCGACAAAAGGGTGCTCGGGCAGGGCGACAAGTGGCTGTCAAATCAAAAAATGGCCCGGGGTCAGGGCCTCCAAGTCGTTCGGGTCCGAAGACAGCGGGCACAATGGACGCGAGTTCAGTGCAGCTTCAATGCGGCAAAATACCGTAGCTAACTCCTCAAAGGTGAGAACGGTGTCTCCCAACAATCTGCGCCAGAGTCCCTAACCGCCTTCACCGCGGCCTCAAAATACCCCCCCAATGGGGGCAGGCTGGCGGGTCAAACAATAACAAACAACAAACAACCAAACAACAATTTAATGGCCCTCCTTAGGCAACAAAAGGGAGTGACGGACCCCATAAGGAAGGCTAGAGTGACTCAACCGTCAACAACCAAACAACAAAAGACCCGTATCGACCAAAAGGGGTTCAACTTACTAACGGCTCCCGACAATTTCCAAAACTCTCGCTGCAGAATGGCCAACAGCGCATTGCAACCGGCATGCGAGTTCATAATGTGACGATCAGTCACCAACAATTCAACAACAGAAAAACAATTCAACAATTTGTGGAGGGAGCCAAATCGACTCAACAAACTCAGGGTCCTTTGTTCCAACAGCGAGTACCTTGAGCCCGGGCAAAGGACCCGACATCAAGACTGGCGATCGAGGCCAATCATCCTCGGGATGAGTCAGCCAGTCTGGTCCCCACCATAGGGGGTAAGCAAACAGGCGGGGTGCCATGCACCTACGTGAGGCCACGGCGCCTGGGTTCAAATCTCCAGGCAAGGGCCTCCAAATCAAAGGCGTATCAAAATTTTGAATCTGGGACACTCGGTACGCAACAAAGACCTCCAAAGAGTGGACGGACGTCTTCAACCAACACAAAGCAATTTGACTGTCCGTCCAGGCGTAAGAAAACCGAATGTCCACAGTTCCACCCAAAGTGTGAGCAACGTGGTTCAATAGACGCACAAGACGCGCCGCCCCTGACAATTCAACTTAGGGATGGTCAGTGCCGTCCGGAGGGGGGGGGGGGGGCACCTTGCTCTTGGCCAAGACCAGTGACAAATTCACCTGGCCTGTGCGCAGACGGTGCGCAGACAAACAACAGCTGCATAACCGTGCGAAGACGCATTACAAACAAGGGTAGCAGTGTAGCTCCCAGGGGGGAGGATAGCGCGGGGTAACACGACCTCGTTGACTGCAAGGAGTGCGGATACAAATTGGAGCCAATCTTCCAACAGGGTTTCCCGAATTGGCTCGTCCCAGCCAAGTCCCGCAGTCCAAAGGCGCTCAAGAAAACAATTTTGCCCAAAACAATACAAACAAAACAACAAAACAATAGACAAAAGGCAACCCTGGGCTCCCATGTCCAAAATGGCACGGACCACAACAGAGTCCCCCGTGGGCCCCCAGACCTGACCGATGCCGTTGGCAACAAAACCGTGTCGATCTGAGGGGTACCTTAGCGGGGCAGGCGCCAATGTCCTAACAATGCCTGGGCGGCGACCGATCGCCGCACCCAGGCCCAAGTCCCACCCGACGAGGATGGAGTTCAAATTCCTCGTACGCGCGGTGTCCCGAGCCACGCGCCATCGCTGGAAGGGCATATCCCACCGGATGCTTGAATGGCGGGGGGCGTGACTCCAACCGGGGACGTTCTGCCAATGGAGGGGAGGGAAGGCGGTGCTGGTCTGGCCAGCGCTGCCTAGCAACAATTGCGTAATCGCCTTTACGCGGGGAGACCAAATGGCGGTCGCGCGGCTCCCGATCAACTTGCGCGGGGGGTGGAGTGCGTCGCTCAAAATTGCAGGCCTCTCCCCGGTTCTGAACCGGCGAGGCAGAAGCCCGGTGACCAACTCCATGGTACCCCCCCGTACGCGAACCTTCATCAGAGGCTGGTCTGCCAGCGTGGTTCGCGTTAGCGCACAATATGTCCAAATGGGACCCCCTACAAATTCTACAAGGGCGGGGGTTGGGGCAGTCCCTATGGAAGTGAGCCCCCAAACAAGGGAAGCACATGCGGCGTGCTTTGGCAATTCGGCGGCGGGCACTCATGTGCAACTTCAAAAAGGCCGCGCAAGTTGCCATGCCATGCCCCGTGTCCCTACAAAACTCACAACCAGGACGACTCTGGGTGCCAGCAAAACGAGCGGCGGGGCGACCATCAACAGGCCCGCGAGCCCTAGTCCGTCCCTGGTCTCGTGGCCGGGAAGACGGCTGGCATGACTCAGTGGCAACGCCAGAGTTGTCCACAAACCGACACTCATCCTCCAAAAATTGGACGAGGTCATCAAATGGGGGGAGATGTGTGACACTATCCCCACCATACTTTTGCTCGAAACGAGCCCTCAAATCGGCAGGAAGCCGTTGCAGCACAACGTGCACCAAAAGGTAAGACCAATGGTCCACCGGCAAGTCCAATTGCTTTAAAGCGTTGGTCGCTGCCACCAACGGGTTCAACAGGTCAGTACGCAATGCTGACAAACTAGTAATGACCGGTAACCCCAAAATCAATCCAATATGAACGTCAGCCAAACAACGTTTATTTTGGTACCGCCGGGTGAGTAGTTCCACAGCGGTAGGGTAGGCTGAGTCAGTCAAAGACAGATGCTGCACCAAGGCTCGGGCCTCACCTTCCAGGACGGACAACAAATAGGCCAACTTTTGGGCGGGTCTGAGGTCCGAGCGTGCATCAACCAAACTTTCAAACAGGTTTTGGAAACTTAACCAGTGGTCCAGACGACCGTCAAAATGTGGCAGTTCCAAAGTAGGCAGTCTACTCAATAGTCCGGGACCTGAAACAACCGAGGTCTCCGGTTTGACCTGGACAGGTGTCCGGCTCTCCAATATTTCCCGAGCACGTTGACCAATGACATCCCCCAGGTCCAAGATCTGGTCGTAGTCAGCAAGGACCTTGTCACGTGCTGCCTGATCCAGCACTTCCAAATCCACTTCACAAATGTACTGGTTGTAGCGGGTGAGCAGAGCATCAACGTTGCCGAGTCTCAAGTTCAACTGCTCGAACCGAGCAAGAGTGATCCCCTCAAGATCCTGGCGCTCAGCGGTCGCTGCAGCTGAAGCGAACCACCGCAGCTGTGTGGTCAATCCACTGATTGCCTCTCTCACCGCTTTGTATGCCATTGCACAAACAATACAATTCAATATACCAAACAAAATAATTAAGTAACAAAGTTCAAACAATATATTACAAAATAACTACAATCAAACTACCAAACTGACTAATCAGCAACTCAAGAAATAACATTAAATTGGTTTCAATTCAATTCAACAATAAACTTTTATTTTAATTCAAACCCAATATCAACGTTCAAAATTCTATTTCACAATTCAATTCAAATATTCAAATTCCAATCCAATTCCAAATGTTAAGTTCACAAACCACTTTGTTAATGGTACAACAATAATAATCCTTTATTCCAACTCAAAACAATGGTAATACTCAAAAATGCCAATAATTTTTCAAATATTAATTTTCACAAATAACCATATCAATGGTACAAACTCAATATTTTAATGTCTTCCTGACATTCAATACAACAGAGGTCAAATAACAACAACAAGAGGTTATAGCATAGCTCAATCTAACCAACTCTGAAGCATATATGCAAACCTGGTTGACCCCCGGCAATATGAGTTACTCGACTCAATAAATTCCAAATTATTTCAAACAAACAATTAATTACCGATAACAAATATTTACAGCGAATTACTACTTCCCTTATAGAGACTGCCAAGTAATTAGCCTACTGTAAAATTACCAATTTGGTGGTTTTGTAGGTTAAAACCACGCCTCTGCATACCAGAATGTACTTTGCCAGACTAGGCCCACAATACGGTTTTAAATGCGCAGTGGAAGTGTGATAACCGTGGGGCTCTAGAGACAAGAGTGGCTAGCGTAATGTCCGCCGTACGCGGAGCAGACAATCAAATCAAACACTTACCATACAACAAAAGAGAACAATTGCAAGTAACTTAACTACAATAAAACGAACAAAGGAACTCACCTGATGGGCGACGACCACCTGCTTTACCGGTTACCTGGATCTGTGTATGTAAGTGAGTGTATATGTATTGTGTTGTGTCGTTACGAGTATTCTTCAGGTTAGAAACCGCTTCAACAAGGCTTGAGGCAATCACAGCATGCGGTCTTCAAATCACTTGTTCAACAGCGTCACACATTAACCTCAAAGTTTCAACAAAGATATATCCAAAATTCAACCCGTGTTATTACACCAAGATAGGGGTTATTAACTCAAACAACTGGGTCATGGTCCATTGTCCACCAAAACGACCGGATAAGGGATTACTTTACAAAAAGATCGCGAGACTCAAGCGGCGACGTGTTCCCTTTTTTCCCACCAAATTCCAAGAGAGCTGCCAAGTGTCAACGTCAAACTGACAAGTTAGATGTCACTTCGTTACACGCGCATTCCGTTAGGCGCACAGATAATAAACGGTACCGAACAACTGAGGTCATCGAGATTTGTACTGAGGTCCTCCATAGTCTCAGCCATGACTACTATATCGTCGGCAAATCGAAGGTGAGTGATGTACTCGCCATTGATGTTGATGCCAGCCCCTTTCCAGTCCAAAACCTTGAAGACATCCTCCAGTGCAGCGGTGAACAGTTTCGGAGAGATCACGTCTCCCTGTCTCACCCCTCGCTGCGGAAGGATAGGTTTCGAGGCTTTGTCCTGGAGCCGGACTGACATAGTGACGTTTTCATACAAACACTTCAGCACCTCGATGTACCGATAGTCAATCTGGCACCGTTGAAGAGACTGCAATACAGCCCAGGTCTCGATCGAATCGAAGGCTTTTTCGTAATCCACAAACGCTAAGCAGAGAGGCAGTTTATACTCTTTGGTCTTCTGTATAACCTGCCGCAGCGTATGTATGTGGTCTACGGTGCTAAAGCCTTTACGGAATCCGGCTTGTTCGGGAGGCTGGAAGTCGTCAAACCTGCGCGCGAGACGATTCGTGATGACTCTCGAAAACAGCTTGTAGACATGGCTCAGAAGTGAGATGGGCCTATAATTCTTAAGCAGGGTATTGTCACGCTTCTTAAAGAAAAGTACCACCACACCTCTGTTCCATGCCTGTGGCGTTTTGCCCTCGAGTATGACGGAATCAAATAGCTTCTGAAGGGCTTTTAGAACGGGTTTCCCGCCGGCCTTCAGGAGCTCAGCCGTAATTCCGTCATCACCCAGCGCCTTGTTGTTTTTAAGCTGCTTCAGAGCCATCCTAATCTCGTACAACAGCTTGTACGAGATTAGGATGGCTTCCCGTTATGAATCTAGCTAACGACCCGAGAGCTAGATTGACTCGACACTACACTGAAGATATCCCGGACGTGCTGACGTCCGGGATATCTTCAGTGTAGTGTCGAGTTTCTGGTGGACAGTGTAGGGGTTTCTGGTGGACGTGTATAACTGTCCATAGAACTTCTCAATCTCTCTTAACAGCTCAGGTTTGGCGGACACGATTCTGCCATCGTCGGTCAGTTTTGCAAGCTGACTCTGCCCAATAGACAGATCTCTTGCAAAGACTTTGGAGCCCTTGTTCCGCTCTATCGCGTCCTTAATACGTTCCGTATTAAAGAGGCGAAGGTCGCTTTTCAAGGACTTAGAGATCCGTCTATTTAGCTGCCGGTACTCGAGTGCAGCTTCTGAAGACTGCAGGATCATTCCGCGCCTCTGTTCCATGAGCTGTAATGTTGGATCTGAGAGTTTCTTTTTTCTATTCGTACGGCGGGTCTGGAAGAACTTAGACCCGACCGTATGGACAGTTTCCACGAACCCATCGTTATAATCGTCCACGGAACTCCCTAGGCACTCAAAACGATTCTGGAGTTCGAGCTGAAAGCTCTCGGGGTTTTGAAGTTGGATCGATGCTGGACGGAGCGTTGACTTCATCAGTCGAGATCTTTCCAGCTTGATATTGATATTCAATGTGCCTCTTACCATGCGGTGATCACTTCCGGTTTTCACCGCGTTGATCACAGAGACATCATTGAATATTTGCCTCTTCGTCGACATAATGAAGTCAATCTCATTTTTGGTTGCACCGTTCGGACTCTGCCAGGTCCACTTCCTGTGCTCACGTTTTCTGAAGAAGGAATTAATCATAAAGAGGCCTTCCTTCTCCATAAAACTAGCCAGTAGGTGACCCCGGTGGTTCCGACGTCCAACTCCAAATTGCCCCACTCTCAACTCATCATCGCTTCGCTTGCCCAGTTTCGCGTTGAAGTCCCCCATAACAACGGTGAAGTGAGTTTTGGAACCATGCATGGCTCTGGAAATATCCTCATACATGGTCTCCACCTCATCGTCGGGGTGTGTCGAGGTCGGGGCGTACATCTGTATGACCTTCAGCGAATACCTTGCGGATATTCTGAGTATAAGGAACGCCACCCTGGTCGACACACTCTCGATCTTCACAACGTTGCTCACAAGGGACTTATGGACGATGAACCCGACACCACCTTGGGACCGCTGGTCGCCCTCCCGGAAAAAGAGCAGGTTTCCGGAATTGAGGATTATCGAGTCCTCCCCCTCTCTTCGGACTTCAGATAACCCTACTATACCCCATCGTAACCTGCTCAATACTTCCTCGTGCTCGGCGATCTTCTCGTCGGTCCGGAGTGTACGCGTGTTGTTTGTTGCCAGGTCCAGTTGTCGGTGGTTGTGGTAGCTGGATTTCTTCCGGGGATTCTTAGCACCCCTTGCCTCACCGTGGCCTTGACCGCTACCATAGCCAAGGGTAGGTGGGCCGCCGGGTACTAGGGGCCGTTTTTTATTAGAGCATGTCATTATTTGGGGGGGGGGGGTTTGCCATAATCGCCACGCTTGGCAGGCGGGTTGGCGATCGCAGAGTGGTAGTGTACAATGCATAGAGAACGCTGCTGCCCATTCTCTAGTATGTCCCTTAGTTGCCTCTTACGACACCCACGGGAAGAAATGGGGTGATGCTATTCTTTACGTCCGGCACCACACGATACTGGCATGGCAATGGCAGTACAAGGCCTCATTGCAGTCCAGAATGGGCCTGTCAAGCCCGTAGATGGCGCCTATGAAGCCTTCTAGCCCATATCTCAGGTACGATACATAAGAACCCCATTTTAAGTAGCTGGGCAGGTCCCGCAGGGTGACTCCGAAGCCAGTGAACATCATCATCGGTACTGACATTGTTGGGCCCAAGAATGTGCCGTTCTGGATGGAAAAGAAATGGTTATCGTTAGTTTTCGTGTAAAATATGTGTACAGCATGCTCATTGCTAAAATAAAATAATCCCGATTATATGACACTGTTCAGCATTAATAATTTCGTTAGATTAAACTATGTGGCTAAATAATGACCCATATTTTAAACTCGAATATCATAAGGGAAAAATATGGTACAAAACCTGGCATCTAACCTTGCTTCCTGATTTCTGGAGTGCCAATTTCGAGCATTTTAACAGGTCATAAACATAACATAACATAAAATTAGATTTATTTTCTCATCACAAATGTTGCAGGTTTGTACATAAAGTGCTGAAACTAATTAAAAATATATAATGACATTTGTGAGAGACTGGTGCCCGAAGAAGGTATTGAATACCTGTGTTACGGGTCACCAGGCCCCCTAATTCTTACAGTTAGACTTTGTATATTATTAAATTAAGACAAGTATGAGCTAAATGTGTGATGGGGTTTTTACTGTATATTTTGTGATATAAAAGAAATATATATTAAAAAAAAAATATCTGACCAATGTGTGGCGTTTATCGGTTCCATATCTTTATTTGACGTTTCATTTTAAACTATATCAACTCGCTTTTAATCAAACGCCTAATCAAGTTTGTTGAGCAATAATGCACAAATACGGCTCATTGCATGAACATTTAGTTTTTAAGAATTTATTTTATAAGTACATACCTACCACGTTGTACACTTTATGTTATTTTTTTCTTCTTCATCTTGTCTTTGCACGGAATACAAATATTAAATCATCGGAAGCTTTTTATTCAAAATAATTCTAGATATAAACCCCAACAGTTTCTTTTCTATTAATGTACAAGTTGTATGTGATGCAAAGTTATACATTCGTAATATAGATGCTCGTTGCATGACAGTACCGTGTACTCATTCCTACGAGCGCGACTCGATAATAATGAGATAGATGGTCACCTCATGGGAGACAGTGCTTATCCTTGTAGAAAGTTCATGATGACACTATTCTTAAATCCAGCTACAAATGCGGTAAAACGTTACAATGAAGCACAAACAAAGACCAGAAACACAGTTGAAAGAACATTTTGTGTGTGGAAAGAAGATTTCAATGCCTCTCTAAAATTACGGTAAAAATTAGATCACACATTAGCTGTAATTGTTGCAACAGTTGTGTTACATTATAGGTATAACTCTAAAACAAAATGATTCACTGATAACTAACACTTGATTCTGCTTCTGAACAAGAAATCGTAATAGATTCTGTTGATCAACCCCTTTCCTCTGAAGGAAACCATGCCCGTCGGTTATTGTTGGAGCAATATTTTAGGTTGCTTACTTTCGTTTTTATAAATATTTCAAACTGGAAAATTGTCATATTGTAAAAAAAAAACATTAAAAAAAACATATGAACTTGGCTCTACATTTATATTTCAAGTTAAATATGCACTTCGATAAGAAGCATCTTGTCTCTTTCAGTAAAATGTTTACTACGTTTTCCAGATTCCATTATGTTATTATTATATAAAAGAATGGATTAAGCGCAAACGATTCGAAAGACATGTAACCGACAGCGAAGTAAAATATTAATATCAGGAATCATAAACAATGAACTGAGTACTGACAATAGAAAAAAAGGTTTTACCCATAAATATAAAATAACGACATTACATATTTCAACTAAAATAATATTAAGCCAGTTATTTACCCTTGAAAAAAAAAAATACATTGTTTATTAAGCTAGTCTTAAAGACCATTTCAATAATAACAATCAATTTTAGATGCAATCTCATAAACAGACCCATCTAGCGGCATCTAAAAAACTAGTTGACAGTTTCAATAGTTATTGAATGGTTTGTTTTGTATTCAGAAACGCAGTGACAGTTAGCCGACGTTTATCTTATGCATAACTTTATTGAATGAATAGTTGTTGAGAGTTTATCTTGAAACTTCAGAAACCGGGCATTAATGTCTTAAATATATATATAAGTTTACGAATCCTAGTAACGAGAATGTCGATGTGTGGCTTGAAAGTGAGTGTTTCATCTATGTAAACTCCAAGATACCTGATGATATTCGTTCACTGAAAGGGTGGGCAGAGGCAAGGTGAAGGGGTTAAGTCGGTACAGGTGTGAGCAATAATGTTGAGAGTTGTTGGTGGAAGAAGATTTCTCCTAGGCGCAAAGGCAATATATTTGGTTTTTGTTACGTTTAGTGTCAAGACATTATTTTTCAGCCATAGGCAGACCCGATCAAATCCATGTTAAGCACTTTGAAAAACCTCATCCCATGTTTTTCCACTAATTAAGAGCGCTGTGTCATCCGGAAAGGAGAATAGCTTCTCGTGTAAAAGTTGGAGTTGACACAAGTCATTAATGTAAACTAGGAAGAGACTAGGACCTAAGACACTGCCTTGAGGCACACCATAGTGAAGAGAGAGTTCATCGCTAATCCAGTTATCAATTTTGACGCGTTGCTTCCTATGCCTTAAGTAGTCTGTGAGCAATTGCAAGGGAATACCTCTGACATCTATTCTTTCCAATTTGTGAACAAGCAAAGGTATAGGCACCGTGTCAAAGGCATTTGCTAAGTCTAAGAACACCGTAAGGTACTTATTTTTGCTGTCAAGATTAGTAACAACCTGGTTAGTGAGTTCATGTACAGCGTCATCGGTCGACCTGCCCGAACGAAAACCAAACTGGACTGGTGAGAGGAGGCTGTTAGTCTCAAGGAAGTTCATGAGGCGTTTATTAAGTAGTCGTTCCAAGATCTTGGACATAGTAGGAAGGATCGAAATTGGCCTGTAATTATTAATGGAGTCTTTATCTCCTCCCTTGTGGATAGGTTTGACGAGCGCTATCTTCAGCGCCAGTGGAAAGATCCCAGTAGAGAATGACAAGTTACAGATATGAGTGAGTGGCAGAGTAAGTGTTTTAGCGTAGCGTTCGAATATTTTTGATCAATAATAGGTACTCACGACTACGCTGAAGACGGCACCGATCATGAGGCCGAAGCTTTGTGCGACTAACACGGTGTACAGAGAGATGGCGAAGAACATGGAGAACCGGACGATGTCAAGAGGTTGCGAGGACATTGTGTACACTATCACACTGAACACCGCACATCCCACTATCTGGAAAAGAAGATATACAAGTATTAGTTTCACTCTAATCAATATGAATAGCAAAAAAGCTTTTGAACTGTGACCAACAATAAAATCGAAGAATTAAAAACCACCGCCTCCATTCATTTTGTTGAGTTACGGAATGTTTGGGAGAGTAGACTTTTACTTTGTGACTCTGGTGGATTCAGAAGTCGATATAGATGCTTTGCTTTGCTCTCCAGTAAATCTAGGAACACTCCAGTTCGTGCGTGATTTCAAGACTATGCCAAAGCGTTTGATCGTGTCATACGAATTGCTGTGGTAAAAACTATTGAATGATACTTCAGTGGAAAGAGAAGTTATATAAATTCTACTGTTCAGAACCGGTTTATTGATGATCTGAAAGATGCGATGAGAGGTCAGACCATCCTGTTTCATTCCGCACTCCAACCTTCTATCTGTTTTGTACTCCAACCTATACACATCCGATATCGAACCGATATTACTACCTAATTCAACTGTTTCAGTATAACAATCAGAACAATTGTGTAAGGTGCGCATCTTACATAATTAGCTGCACTACTACAGTGCTTACGAAATGTTTGTGTTGTGCTTTCATTATGCATCAGGAAAACTATAGGTGGCTGGTGCGACAGCCTCATGCTGGAAGATTGGATACGCCTGTGATATATGTAATTATTATATGTCATTATGTGTCTAATATTGAATTATTGAATTTAGTAAATGATTTTTATCATAAACTTATTTTTGTGTAAGTCAAACACTGATTTAACTCAAGCTGTCAGTTTCGAATCATACTTGTTTGTTAACGGGTATAAAAGCCCAGAGCCACAGTGAAACAGTCAGTTGCTTGTTGGATTTTCAGTTGGTTAGTTCTAGTGCTGTTGTTGTGTGGAAAGGATCGACCAGAGGTCACGTAAGTTAAGTAATTGATATTATATCCTAATTATTGCCTATTATGAAAATGTTGTTGTACTGTTTATAGTGTTGCCAATATTGCTAATGTCTCAAATCATATAAATGGAATATTCATGTTCTTTTCCTAGATATTATTGTTATATTTTGATTATATTGATATTATTATGAGTTCTCTTGGACAATGGTCCAAGAGGTAGAATTAATGTATTTAAGATAAGGATAATGTATGGCAATGTAAGAAATGTGTTGATATAATACTTCAATACTGTTTCTATGGAGTTTCTTGTCCTTCTTCTCCATGAAGACCTAGTTTTGGAACGGACGACTAGCTTTCTGATTAATTGCTGACAAGCATAATTTTTCTGTGCTTTACTTATTGAAACCCTTTCCTATACACAGTAAATGAGCCGTTACCATTCTGACATTCAAAGCTTGATAATTAGTGTATATATAAACACTTATAGTTATATACTGCTTAATATAACATCAGAAGTGGCGATTGTTCCCTGTCCTTTTAAAACTGCTTACTAATGATTTTTTTTTCCTGCTGGTTGGTGGGGCTACTAACGTTCTACTGGAAACCGTTCGTTGACGGGTCACTGACTCCACTTGTACCTTGACATCGGAGCTGCGGTACTGTATGTTGCTGTATGAGGTTTGAGACTGCGGAAGCTCGACTTTTTGTAATAATATCAGGAAGTTTTCCGGAAATAAGTAGTAAATGAAATCGGTGAAGTCCTTAGAAGCCTCTAAGCCCTTTTATATTAAAACGAAATACAAAGGGATAAAATGATTAAATTAAGGGATTAAGTATTGCCAATCACTTTTACATCATCATTCAATAGATAATTATCTATTGGTACTTGATTATAAACAAGTAGGTACCAATGGATTATTGTGGATGAAAATATGTTAACTACTTAAGAGTCACTAAACCAGTTTCTTTCAAATATTATTAGAGGATACAATTTTGAAAAAAAAAAAGGGAAGTAGTATGCAGGTGTTTACAAAAGTGAAACTTCGCGATATCAGATGTTCAGAAAGTATTTATTTGCACAGAAAGAGGTACCGGTTACAGATGTTAAAGTATAAAAAAAAAGAAATATCTTTTAAAAACTTTTTTAAGGAGGTCGGTTGTTGTTTTTTTGAAAGGGGTTTTTTATTTTTAACTTTTTAGTTATGGTATGTATCTCCTATATCACTCCTGGCCGCGTGAATAGCAGTGACAGGACTATTAGAATATTATCATGATAAACAAAGTGGATTAAATTCGAATTATCGAAGCTAATGCAAAAACTACAAAAGCAAAATTAATAAAATTCAAATGGGACCACGCAGCTAGCAAATAATCATCAAAATCGGTTCACCTAGCCAAAAATTATGAGGTAACAAACATAAAAAATACAGTTGAATTGAGAACCTCATTTTTTGAAATTGGTTGAAAAAATAGTAAAGTGAATCCGTTTTTCGTAAAGTTTTAATTTGTTTTTATGATGATACACGTACTAATAATAAGAAATTGTTACGTTAGGGCCATAATACACATTTGGCTGGAGACGTATTTTATTATTTACCGTAGCATTAGAAAAGTTTAAGGAGAAACCGTTCTTCTTCTTAGCGTGTCGATAGCAATCTAAATATAGTCAGCCCAGAATTTGACTGAGAAACCGTTGATTAGGTTACAAATAAATAAATAAGTAGGATCGGGAGTGCCGAGCGGTATATTGTCAGGGTTTGTAATTCTCATTTTATTGGGATAAACAGGATTATAAAAAGTTACAGGGTGTAGTGTATCTAGGTATTATTATGATTTGTCTCGAGCGCATACGTCACAAGGTGCGGGCTGAGTGGGGGTCATTCTATGCCCAACCGCCAGCCCGCAAGCACGTGGTGGTGCGTAGGCGAGCCAAATATCATTTTAATATTGTGTAGCTATACAAGCTACTACATTTGGCGACGAGGATAAAACAAAAAACTGTAAGTAAAGTGATCTAAAAAAAATTAAAATGTAAAAAATAAAGGGAGGTACATGTGACTGTATCAAGATAAAATTTAATAGAATACAAAACTTAACTAAGTATATTATTGGACTGATTTACTGTTATAACAAAATACATTTTAATTCCTTAGCCTCATGTAATTGTTTACCTTTTGAAAACAAGGTAGGTATTGTTACGAGCTGGGGTTCGGGATAAATTAATTTAAACCAATATTCCGAAACACACAAACTGTTTAATTGAATAAACACAAATATCGCAACTACAAGAAACGTCACTTGGAATCACTTGTTTCGCTTGTACTGTATCACTCGAATCGTATTCGCTCGCTTCCGAAATCGAACTGCCCGTCGGCCCGACAATCCGCTATTTATATCCCGAGCAGAACATTCTCGAACATTCGACACTGTGCCACAGCGTAGAAGCTTCTAGTAACTTCCATTGAACAGTTTAATCCCACTATTCGACAATAGATGGCAGTAGCGCCTATGTACAATTTCGTGTAGTACTTGCTACTCGAGAACAGATGGCGTTAGCGTGTCATTTCCAGTAGTTTCTAACACTGCCCCGTCCTTAGATGGAATTAGCGTGATGTTTCTAGACTTTTCGATCTACGTAACAGTATTCATTAAATACTCCGCTATCTAGATACAAAAGTTAAGAACGTGAATCGTAATTGTACTGCAGTCAGTGGTGACAGTAACACCTGATTAATCTTATGTTAAAGTTGTTTAAGCAAAAATGTGCTATGAACGCTGCACTGATAACTTTAAGGCTTATTCAGACCGGCGCGACGCGACAGCGCGACGCGATTCTTGTAGAACAATTTCCATGAAGTTCACATAAAAATTGTTCTACGAGTGTCGCGTCGCGCTGCCGCGTCGCGCCGGTTTGTAGGAGGCTTTAATGAATTATCAATTGGTTATTAACGATTACGCACTAAAGGAATTCTTAAACTTACGCTTAATAATATTTTGACTTAGTATAGACACATTTCGCCATTATGTGCCTACCTACTACTAAGTAATATAAACGCATAAAATGTGCAAATTATTTTAAACATTTGATTGTCAAAATTAAACTGTGGTACCTACTTACTTAATAAACAATAAAGGATGTAATATGATATTATCCTGTACTTTACCTGGATAAGATTTGACATAATAATATACCCAACTAAGGTTTTAAATTGTTTCAGTAGTCGATAAATGTTCAGCTACCTATTACCTTAATAAATTAGTGTATTTACGATTTATTTCGGTAAATAAAGTGAGATACTTTATTTATGTTATATTATTATCTTAAGAAAACTTACAGCTAGGTTATAAGTAGGATTACAATAGTGATAGAAGGCCAATTACAAGTATATAGATCATGATCGCGTAGTCCGACATGTGTCTAGTACCTGAGTTGATTATGTTTGTTTGTAAGAATAAAACATCAAACTTAATATAATCCAAAGTATAGGCAGAGGTGTTTTGTTAGCCTAATATTTAATGATTGATTATGATTGACAATTAATGATTGTTTGGTGACTCGAAGTCTTATAAACAGTGTAGCCTAAATACATGGGATATGGCTAAACTAGGTGGGGTTGCCAATTTTGATATAAAATAATGGACAGTAAGTTTTTAATGTTTCGAACAACAAACAATTTACACAATTTTAGAATACTACAAATTTTGGCAGGGGCTTGTGGCTAAGTAATTACAGCCGCACGGATCGATCGATCGATTAGGTTAAGCTATGCTTGTCGGGGTCGATTCGTGGATGGTTGACCATCTTTACATACTTAGACCCCTTCGTGACTCGGAAAGCACGTTAAGGCGTTGGTCCTGGCTATCATTTGTGGATCTTTGACAGTCGTTATGGTTCGTCAGAAGCCCGAAAGTCTGACATCCAGTCTTACAAAGGGGTATTGTATTACCCAGTAACTGGGTTGTGGTGGTCAGACAGGCAGTCGCTCCATGTAAAATATTGGTATCTAGCTGCATCTGGTTAGACTGGAAGCCGACCCCAACGTAGTTGGGGAAAGGCTAAGCAGATGATGATAGAACAGTACAAAAGAGGAACACAGTAAAATACGGTTTAATCAGCATGGTTGACAACCCTGAACCTAAGTAACAATTTCCACGTAAGCTGGCGAAATGCCTGGTCATCAAATTAACAGTTGAAAATACAACAAAACTAATAATTAAATTGATACAATATTAGTATTATGATGTGAAAGCAGCACTGCTGGTCATTAAATTGATTCATTTCGACAATGTTCAGAGGACAATTAGTCCTCAACAGCATTAATGGTCACTAATTGACAACATGAGAAATTAACGAGCCCATAAAACAATAGAACATAAATTGTCAAAAAAAAAAAAAAAACAATAATAGATAACAATATCTTACGTTTATAATGTAGATGTACCTAATCGTTGTGGTACTTTAAATGATTTTATTATACTAGCATCTTTAGTATATGTCAATTAAACTTGACATCAATGGGTATAATACACACTATGTCACGCCATGGAAATGTTGTCAATTGATGATTAAAATAAACAGAATTATATGATCATTACATTGATATTGGAACGATAGTAAACTGGGTGGCTCCAGAGGGGTAATTGCGGAACTTTTTATCGGTAGGAATTGGTTTAATATTCATAGTTAAACAACATTCATTGCGTTATTTACGTTGCTGAGCTACAATTAATTCGAAATGACGCAATGGTTTAGAAATAATCTTCAATCCCATTCATATTCTGATAAATTGTGCGTTTCGCAATTAGGGTGCTGGTTAATGCTGTGTCCCAACTCATGCTTAAGAAATTAAAATAAGCAGAATTTTCTGATCATTAAATTGATATTGAAAGAACAATATACTTGTTAGTTCTAGACAATAGCTCATGCTTATCGATCCTATTCGATAGCGAACGAGAACCTTTTTCGGTTAGAGCTCGATGGGAGCGTTGGTAGCGAGCACTCTTTATATATCTCGATGCTTCTGGATAGGAGTGAAAAGAAAAGAGAAGCTTATTACATTTTGGTTGTTTAGCATTGCAAGAAATATTCTACAATATTCCTGACATCAACCTAACTGGGACATTTGAATCAGATATATTCAAGACTGCATTACATAAACTTGATGCCTATTTACACCGAAGCAGAGCAAGGTGTATGAACTTTATTTATTTAGTTTAATTAAGCAAACATCGAATTAAAAAAAAATGCTTAGACACAATCCGACAAATATCAATTTACAGAAAAAAAAACTATATTGTAGATCAGGTAACTGAAAAATGTTCGTTACAAGGACTAAGAAATGAAACACAGACATGTAACCAGCAAAGGATAAAGATTATTTAAAATGTGGATTAAAAGGGCATTTTAGACAATATTGCAGAAATAAACTACCAATGAAAAGGAAAAGTGAAATGAGTGAACACAAACAGGAAGCAATTTACCACTAAAAAAAAAAGAAATAGCAGAGCCGACACAAATAAGGATGCGTGTAGATGACATACATTACGTATTCAGAAAAGACGATACAGCGAGTTAGAGTATGACATAGATGGGGAAAAAGTCAACATGTTAGTGGATTCTGGATGCAAATGTAACTGAATCACAGGCAAACAATGTCAAGATTTGAAAAACAATGGAATACAAATAACCAAACAAAACACCCTAATCAAACATTTTATTGATATGGAAGTAACGAACCTTTAAAACTCAGTGGAGCTTTTGAAGCTGATGCCAAAATAAGTGACAAGCCTAACGGTGCAACTTTCCACGTAATAAAAGATGGAACCAGGAATATTTACGGAAACAGACAGCTATAAATGTCACTATGGGATTTTTCCTAATTGGACTGCAGATTAACCAAATGGAAACCGAAAAACCATCTCCAAAATTTAAGCATATTCACACTGAAATAGCTATGACGATAGTGTACAACCAATTTCACTTCAGAGAATATCTATTCATCTCGAAGAAAAAGATAATAGAAAAATTAAAGAACTACGAGAAATAAACAAAAATATAACTGGAGAGGTCTTCGAAGTGGGTATCTCCGATAGTGCCTGTCTTCTTTATCTTTATCTTTACATAGTACAAAACAAAGTTGCTTCTCTTGTTTGTACGCTTTGATCTTTTAAGTTACGCAACGGTTTTTATTGCGGTTTTCAATAATAGACAGAGTGGTTCAAAAGGAAGGTTTAAGTGTATAATACGTAAGGGAAGCTGCTGGCAAAAGCTAGTATAGTATGAAACAAAGTTTCTTCCTGCGCCTGTGCGTTTAGATCTTTTTAATTACGCAACGGATTTTAATGCGGTATTTATAATGACAGAGACATTCAAGAGGAAGGTTTATATATATATTACGTGGGCAAAGCCGCTGGCTAGTCAAAGTCAAAGTATCTTTATTGTGGGCATATGTAAGTTACAGGTCTTAACAATATATTAGAGTATCAATATGTCCTGCCTTATAGGCATACAATAATTATGTAGGTAGATATTGGCATAAAAAATTGAAAAAGATAATGGTGAGGTTTGCCTATGCGTGGACATGAGGCGAGCTAACAGAGCAATCTTGGGGGGAAACCATCTGTTACCAACGATGAACAAGCTGATTATGTTTAGAAAGGTTTATTATGAATGACTGAGATACAATGTCTTGGACACAAATTTTCAGACAGAGATTTGTATCAAGTATCCAGGGATTTAACCCACCTACTAACATAAGTGAGCTCCAGAGCTTCTTGGGCTTATACGATACCGGGAAATGGATTCCCAATTTTGCGATCAAACTGAACTTCTCAAAGAGTTACTTCGGAAAAAGCAAGCAAAAGGATCCAAAATTATTAAACTCTGGGGTTCCACACTGGATGCTACGTTTAATGAACTGGAGTCTGCTCTATCCTGTATTTTTACTTTGGGTTGCTGTGACGGGAAAGATTGGAAAGTGGTTATAGATGATGCTAGTCCAGTAGCATTGGGTGGTGTCTTGATATAGATAGACCGTTTGATATAGATAAGAGCCAAGGATTATCGCATATGGGGTTAAGACATTGACAGAGTGTGAAACGTGATACTGCCAAACAGACAGGGAAGTTTCGGCATTAGTATGGGCTGTAACGCACTTTCACGTTTCTCTGTATGGTTGTCTATAAATCAGGCAAAAATAACTTTGCTGATTATTTGTCTAGATAATGCCACTTAAAGAAGTCAGTCAATGAAATCGTAGATAACGTACATTGAATTGTGGAGAAGGCTGGGAACCGCCGTGACACTAGGTTATAAATAGGACGATGAAATTAAAAATTACAGTTATTTGAACATAAGCTGTGCTTATATGAAGGAGTTTTATTGAGAGGAACTAGAATAGTAATCTCAAGTGACCTACGTAATCAAGTATAACGGCAGCTCACGACTGTCGTCCCGGGATAGTCTAAATGAAGGCTAGATTGAGATCCAAAGTGTGGTGGCCAAAAGGCGATAAGATGCTGAGATTTTGGGAAAGTCTTGCACAGTTTACCAATGGTCAGTGACATCAAAAAAGACTCAGAGGTGAGAGATATGGACAAGAAAAATAAATAGTTGAGAAAAAAATATACAAATAGAAAACGAAAAGCAAAACGGTGTAATTTAGTACTGGGATTTGAAAAATATCATTTTAAGATAACAAATTAAGTGAGTTTAAATTATGAATGGTTGAAAAAGCAGCTGGAGTGAGATCGCGGTACGAAGAGATTCAACAGGACAAGTTCTTAAGAGAAACGCAGTTCACACAAAAAAAAAAAAAATATGATCAGTGGAAAGTTTTAATGATAAAGATCCTGAAGAACTAAATTTAAGAGATGCGTATACTTCGAGCAATTAAGAACAGATATATTAAAAAAAAAATGAGGGAAAGGAAAAGGAAGGAGCCGGGACATAATAAACAAAGTAGACAGGACATTGTATTAAGGGAGTTAATATAAAGCAACTATGTACTTACAATGATTTATTTAAAATCTTATTTTATAAAAGTTGCTTAAATTAGGTCCTACCCAGTTAGTAAAAAAGTAAGTGGTTCAATACAGAAAAATAGTATCATTCAGAATACTTGTAACTTAATAAATACCTAAAACTTATTATTTCTTCCTAAGATCCTTATTATTGATGCCAGAGGTAATTAATACTGATATAAAATAAATTAAAATAAGAAAGGGATGTAGTGTATCTAGATATTATTATGATTTGTCTCGAGCGCATACGTCACAAGGTGCGGGCTGAGTGGGGGTCATTCCATGCCCAACCGCCAGCCCGCAAGCACGTGGTGGTGCGTAGGCGAGCCAAATACCATTTTAATATTGTGTAGCTATACAAGCTACTACACAGGGTTTTAATACAATATTAATTACACGATATAAAAAGAAACACAATGAAAAGGTAACAGATGATAAAAGTAGGTTAAAACAATACAGTTCGACGAACCAACCCTATAGGTTATAGTTCGTATAGAGGCCTAAGCCACCCAAATACAAAGTGTATCTTTCGCTATTTAGCTAGTCAATACAGCTATGTGAAAATACAGCAGCGCTGTACCAGGTAAACCGACAGGTTTGTCGGGAGCAGGGGCTCTGTATTGAGTCTAATCCGAAGATAGATGACTTGCTCACCGAATGCAAGCTCTTTTATAGGACAATGTCCCGCCATAATATCCACGATAACTCTGTCCGATGGCACGCGGAAGTACGCCACATGTTTACTTGATACAAAACACTAAAGTATGCTAAACTAAATAAGACTTACATTAGAAAGTAATCAAACAATATTAGAATAATTGTCGTAAATAAACAAATGGTGAATTCACAACGAAAATAATTTTAAAATTTAAAGTGACATGTCATTTATTGTTTTGAACAAAACTACCAGTTACAATTATCTGTTAGGTTTTTAAGAATTTCAGTATTTAATTTGATATAAAAGTTGTTTTTGTGGTAATATTTGAACACATACTTGACCGGAAGCAAAGAAAATGACGTTTAAAATATTATGGGTGTTGAGTTTTAAAGAATTTCAGTATTTAATTTGATTTAAAAGTTGTTTTTCTGGTAATATTTGAACACTTACTTGACCGGAAGTAATAGGAAATAACATTTAAAATATTATGGGTGTAAGGGTTTTAAGAATGGCGGTATTTAATTTGATTTAAAAGTTGTTTTTCGGGCGACATTTGAACACGTGCTTGACCGGAAGTAATGTTAAAGAAAGAAACGTTTAAAATATTATGGATGACTGGCATTCTGATTTCAGCTCTTGTCGAGTTTAGACATAACCCTTGAGTGCTTAAGTGTATTTAACGAATTTATTGTACTGTGGATAGTGAATAAATATTGATTATTAAGAAATTAAGAAATAAACGAGTTAGTAATTTTTAAAGTGAGTATTATTGTTCCTGTTGTGATGTTCCCGCAATGTGCAGTGTGAGTTTATTTGCCTACTTTTACTTTATTCGATCCAGGTCTTTAGTATTAAAGTTAATCCAACAATTCAGAAGTGACACAAACCCACGTGCTTGTCTGGTTTGAATTTTATTTTTCATGTTAAGGGGTAAAATACAATAGTTATCTCTGCTTATACAATCCTACATAGCCCTGATGTACCTTGGGTAGGGTGGAAATATTCTTATATAGCTTTGATACATTGTTTTCTCGAATTCGTGTTTTTATTTTTGAATAAATACATAGGTGCCCTTGTGTGTGAGTTGCAGAAAAATGCCGCGTGATGGTAGCTCATTGCAGTGTCTACTATCAACGCCTGAATGACGCCGATCGAGCCTGAACAGAGCCTCGCCCCATAGTCGCACTCGGCAGAAGACCTGCGATGACCGCAGCCGAAGCTGGATGCGGAGTGCAAGCTGGAACGAGAGCTCGCTCGCATGCGTGTGCTCGAGGAAGAAGTGCACATGCGGCGTAGCCTGTCGCAACGTGCCGGTCCCGGAAGGCTGAGCACGAGTGGTGATCAGCGGCTGTGTGCAGCGATCGTCAGGCCGGCAGTCCAACGGTGCATAGCAGGCATCATGATGAAAACAATATTGGCAGCCACGGCCAACATGTGTCCGGAGGAAGCCAAAGGTGGTAAGAAGGATCTTCAAAATGTCGTTTAAATGATTTGTTCACGTTCACTCAACGCGATTTGGGCACACTTTTCTCTGCGTTAGGTGATGTAAATATCGCAAGATGATCGTCTGAATAGCTGAAATGTTAATTGACATCTGTATGCTATTATTTTACACACTCTTTTAAAACTATAGAAACCCATTTTTTTTTTCGACTTATTCATATAGCAATGTGTTGCAATCACTCGAATCTATGACAATGTGAATGCAACCAAGCAATACTCAGAACGTTTTATTTATCTTAAAACCAAATCGCTTTTCTGTTTTGTTTGTGGAAAGAAATGAAAATAAATAAAGTATTATGCCATACAATTTCACAGCCATAATGACAATTCGAGACTTATTGAAGTTAGCTTATAGGTCTAACTTTCATATGCGGAATTAATATTATCGTCTATGATTCTTGCATTTTATTAAATATTTTTATAGGCCACAAGATTTCTTAATAAGTAGCGAATCACAAATAATATTAGTTTAATAGTTAAAATTTATTCGCCATTAATAGCAACTCACTTATTATCACTAAGCATTTACTCTGCTTTTAGCCGAGATATAGAAATGATGTTTTCATTTTACGGCTTCTAGAATCACTATTGCAGATAGTTCAGGGGTCCTTAGCGCAAAATTTTAATCATTGTTATTAGAACAAAATGCTGCTATCTCACACTCCAGAATAATGTACAGTAATTTAGGCCTAGAAGTGATCTGTAGGTTCAGACAGGCTTCTATTTTTTCCTCGTGTAATTCAGTACCTAGTTACCACTAGGATTAATATTCTCTGTGATTTAAGGTAAATAAAACGCAAAGATTTAATGTAATGTAATACTAACCAAGTATAAACAGTTCTCGAATTTCATAATCAGTAGAAACGTGAACATTTAAAAAAATAGTGAACTGCTTTTGAGCGACTTTTTGAAACAATAAGATCTTTCATGTATTGTCTGCGAGAAGGAAGGGTTCGCGGACAATGCAATGAATCATGATGTGATTTGTGAGAAGGAAGGGTTCACAATCACTGCTTGACCTTGAATGTGCTATTAGTGAGAATGAAGGGTTCACGATAGCACATGATAAGAGATACGTGTATAGTCTGCGAGAAGGAAGGGTTCGCAGGCAATGCAGTGCAATGAATGATGATGTGATTCGTGAGAATGAAGGGTTCACGATCACTGCTTGACCTTGAATGTGCTATTAGTGAGAATGAAGGGTTCACGATAGCACATGATAGGAGATACGTGTATTGTCTGCGAGAAGGAAGGGTTCGCAGGCAATGCATTGCAATGAATGATGATGTGATTCGTGAGAAGGAAGGGTTCACGATCACTCCTTGAATTTGAATGTGCTATTAGTGAGAATGAAGGGTTCACGAAAGCACATAAGAGATACGAGTATTGTCTGCGAGAAGGAAGGGTTCGCAGACAATGCTTACAATTTTTAAGATAAGATTTCTTTATTTGTGTTAACGTTGTATACATATATTAGCATACAAGATTTTTATTTATATTTATTTATTTACACCACACATACAACAGATGTTACATGGTTTAAGTTCAGTCATGTTTAGCCGTAAGTATCGACGTACAAATATTTCCATAACATAAAGGAGCTAACAATAACAAAAATCAAAAGGAATTACATAAAATGGACATGATAAAGTTTATAAATAAGACATTATTTTAACGTTTTAATGTCAAAGTACTACATTCAAACATATTCATTATTAGCGTCAGGAGATTGATAAAAATTATTCAGTCATTAAAAACTTTAAAAAAGAAATCGGAAACACTGTAATACATTTTTTTTTCCAAAAGAAACATTTTCAATGGATGTTTGAATGCTTTAGTATTTAGCCCTTCATATTCATTTATTTAATTTTTGTCACAGGTACACTCACAGATACAGAATGGACACTGATACACTTCTTATAATTAGCATTTTAGTATCACTGAAACATACCCATGGGGTATACAATATTTGTCTGTTAGTCAATGTTATATAATTGGCTATGTTAAAAATAAATAATTAATAATAATAAAAATACTCTCTTAATTGTTGCTGGTTATTATCCATTGCTTTGGCTGTTTTAGGCAACTTCATTTTACATTCATTATTATATTTAAAATGTCAAATGTTAGTCGATCTCATATTAGTTATTCATATAGATAATTATTACAGTCATGCAATTTATATTAGATAATTAAAAAAAAATATATATATATAAGTTTACCATGTCAAGTTTTAGGCAATCTCATACTATATTAACTATCTACATAGTGTAAAACAAAGTCACTTTCCTCTGTCTGTCCCTATGTATGCTTAGATCTTTAAAACTACGCAAGGAATTTTGATGCGGTTTTCTTAATAGATAGTGATTCAAGAGGAAGGTTCATATGTATAATTTGCGGGCAAAGCTGCTGGCAAAAGCTAGTTAGATATAATTATTACGGTCATCTAATTTACAATAAATGGGTCAAAACAATTTTATTCAGTAATTCGGTCATTCAGAATTTTTTTAATTAAATAATACGTTTTATATATGAGAAATTCCTTTAGCTTTAATTTCAATATATTTGTTGATGATATATTCTTAACACAGTTTGGGAGTTTTTTTATAGATTTTAATTCCAATACCAAATGCACTCGATTTAGATGTAATTGTTCTACATTTAATACCTTTAAGTTCAGTTTATTTTTTATCTCTCATTTCTCAACATTTCATAGTTACTTATATCGCGTTTTATCATCATTCCAACGTTTTGGCAATATGTTAAAATAGTTGGCGCCATGTAGATGATACTCATGTGTGCCGTTTTTGGTGGATAGACTGGAAGAATGGTCATGTCCCGTCTTTTACGCGGTACAATTTCCTGTAGACGTGGAAACAAATTGGTGCTTGTTCTAACAAACATTGCGGTTTCGGGGATATACATACAAGGAGGAGTTAATATCTTGTACCTTTTAAAATATGGTTTATATGTATCGACCGTTCTTGGCCCAAATATACATTTAATGCATCTCTTTTGGGGCCTTAAATGCCAACTCAATGTCGGTAGAATTTCCCCAAAATATGATGTCGTATCTTAAGGGAGTCGCAACTATACCATGGTAGGTCGGAATCACGGTATCTACATTCACAACTGCAGCTATAGTGCAATGCAAATGCAGAACTACAATTTTTGTGCAGAAGTACTCTATTTGTGATTTCCAGTCAAGTCTTTTGTCAATTATTATTACAAGTAATTTAGTAGTATTTACGATTTCAACAATTTTATCATTTATAATTACGTCCATATTTTTTGTAGTCTGTCGTTGGCTAAAAGTATGACATTAGTTTTATTTAAAAAAAAAATCTTGAAATTTTTATTATTTTACCATTCTATTGTTGATGTCAAGGTATTGTGAATGTCAAGTTTATATTGGATCATGTTATTGCTATTACTAGAAATTGTCACCGTGCTATCATCTGCAAATAGAGTCATAGGGTGTAAAACTGATTTTGGCAAGTCATTAATGCAAAAAGTGGAGGTTCCAGTACAATACCTTGTGGCACACCAAAAGTAGTCTGACTGAGTAGTATTTATATTAATTCTAGTGATTTCTGTCTTTTGCGTTCTATTGTCTTCATAGGAATTAATTAGATTAAGACCATTACCTCTTTTATCATGTGTCAAGTTTTTTTAAAATTAAAATAACATGGTTTATGTAGTCAAATGCTTGAGTCATATCACAGAAGATAGCACATACAGGTGTTTGGTCCATTTCTATCAATACAGTGTATAAAAAGTCCTAGATCGCCATATTTATAGTCTTATTTGCGCGAAATCTATTTTGCTCATTACATAATCTATTCTTTTTCAATGTAATCATTTAGTTCATTTGAATTATTTTTTCAAATATTTTCGAAAAGATAGAAGATCGAAGAGAACCAGAGAAATAGGTCTATAGAATTCTGTTTATGCTTGTGATGTTGGATTATTTGTTTGTGATGTTGGAAAATGATTATTTAATTATATGTGATTCGTAAGAAAGAAGGGTTTACGATCACTGATTGACCTAGAATGTGCTATTTGTGAGAAGGATGGGTTCACAGTAACACATGATAGGAGAGACGTGTATTGTCTGCGAGAAGAAGGGGTTCGCAGACAATGCATTTAATGTTAAATATTGGATAGTGAAAAGGCTCACAAAATAAGATTTTCTTCAAATTAATGTTATTTTTGATTTTTTTTTTTTTGTTCTTTCTGATTTTATTGCGATTTGTTTAATTGTATTGAGACATTGTAATTTTATTGAGATTATATAAAATGAAGGAGTGGAGTCAGTGTCGTACTAGCCGAATGTTAGGTTACAATTCACAGCCATGACGGGTCATTGTGACTGCGTGCATGAGGACATGCACGGGGTCAGGATGGCCGAATGTTAGGTTTTTAAGAATTTCAGTATTTAATTTGATATAAAAGTTGTTTTTGTGGTAATATTTGAACACATACTTGACCGGAAGCAAAGAAAATGACGTTTAAAATATTATGGGTGTTGAGTTTTAAAGAATTTCAGTATTTAATTTGGTTTAAAAGTTGTTTTTCTAGTAATATTTGAACACTTACTTGACCGGAAGTAGGAAGTAGGAAATAACATTTAAAATATTATGGGTGTAAGGGTTTTAAGAATGGCGGTATTTAATTTGATTTAAAAGTTGTGTTTCGGGCGACATTTGAACACGTGCTTGACCGGAAGTAATGTTAAAGAAAGAAACGTTTAAAATATTATGGATGGGGAGATGTTCGGTGGGATTGGGGACTGGCATTCTGATTTCAACTCTTGTCGAGTTTAGACATAACCCTTGAGTGCTTAAGTGTATTTAACGAATTTATTGTACTGTGGATAGTGAATAAATATTGATTATTAAGAAATTAAGAAATAAACGAGTTAGTAATTTTTAAAGTGAGTATTATTGTTCCTGTTGTGATGTTCCCGCAATGTGCAGTGTGAGTTTATTTGCCTACTTTTACTTTATTCGATCCAGCACCCTAATTGCGAAACGCACAATTTATCAGAATCTGAATGGGATTGAAGATTATTTCTAAACCATTGCGTCATTTGTTCGAATAAATTGTGGCTCAGCAACGTAAATAACGCAATGAATGTTGTTTAACTATGAATATTAAACCAATTCTTACCGATAAAAAGTTCCGCAATTACCCCTCAGGTCTTTAGTATTAAAGTTAATCCAACATATCGAAATAAGTTAAAAATAAAGCCAAAAATGAATTAGTGAGTACACCAAGTACTCAATAAATTATATTTCAATTTATGAGACACTATCTGATAGAAAAATCACTTAAATTAATAATACTAAAAACAAATTATGCGGACTACCCACAATTTGTATTTGAAAACCAACTAACCAAATTACTTTAAGAAAAAAAAAAGAAGCTAAAAACGTCTTAATGTTGACTAATTGTTTTCTGCATATTTTTTGTCTTAATCTGCGTTTGCTATTTAATTTTCAAACAAGTAAACAAATTAGTTCGAAAATAATAATCTTGATACCTACACGTAAAGCTAAATAGATATTCAAGTTTCTATAAAATTAATGTGTTATTAGGATTTGAATACACTATAGATAGACTTATTGTTCCGACATAAGATATATTTCAACTGTTAATTCTTCACAGCTTGTTCAGTATTAGCTTCGTAACATGTCACGGACGGTGTATGCCCAAGGTAGTTCTAGCATTTTGAAATTAATCGAATAACGGAGTAAATATGAAAAAATATTTGAGGTGGTAGTAAACGTAGAATTCATAGATCAGATAACATTTTGCATAATTATAAAAGTGGTTATGTAGATCTCAGTACTTAATCCAATTATAGCTTGTGAGCTTTTTATAATAGGGACATAGGTAATGATGAAATTGTATGATGAATTGGATTGGAATTACCAGTACTCACAGGGATGAGACTTGAGACAAAACCTTACTATTTAGGTTTGGTTAAACTGAAATGAACGGATTTATAAAACAACACAAATAAAAAAAGGAATTGATGTGGGAAATGATTAAGCTACACAATTCGAGGTTAATTTAATTGTGAAATAAATGAAAATTTACCGCTGGGGTCTTACGTCTGATGTTAGGGGACTCTATGCAGCGGGTGAGGCCATAACATCACTTTGGTCATAGACCAATGAAAACAATATAAATGTTCCTCTTATCGCTTTTGATACTTGTACTTCGAGATGACGTACAGTTCGGCATGGCCGTAAAAGGTTATTTTCAAATTATAAGCATTTTAGTCAAAGTTCAAACGATATATGGACAAAGATTAGATTTATTATGATTTATTGGATAATTATTTTGTAAGTTTAAGAAAAAGGTATTGTGAATACTGATGTAATAACATGATGTAACAGTTGTAATGGGCGTTTACCATGATTTTTTTGTAGTTATGGTCTGATCCTTTATATCTTCAGTTCTCAAATTATTTCCTTTATCAAGCTCACCTCATTAAGCTACGGTACTAAGTAAATTATCACATAGAAAATTAAATTAAATTGGATTACAGCGATTACCGATAAAGCAACCCAATTCTTTCATTTTCAATGGCCTGACCATTTAATGAAAAATAAATAAAATAAAAACAACAGAAAATAATGATGCTGTTAGTGTCACACTATTGATTCGGTTTGACATGTTAACGTGATAGGCTGATAGCTGAATGTCATTCTGTGCTAATTGATGTTACAAACATTTACAAACTGTTGAGTCGGTGAAGCTGTACGAACATATTCTGGTTGACTGTGCAAGTACAAACGATGTACATTAAAAACGATGTTATTTGAGAGATATTTAAATGCCATTCAAATGTTCATGGTAATTTAAAATTACTTTTTTAGGTTCTGATGTTTATAAATTGTTTCGGAGATAATTTTAACGAAGAAAACAACACGAAGTATAAATACTCGGAATATATAGTTAGTAGTAGTTTAACGTCCTGAAAATTCAATTTATACTTCGGTACGATCCTCCATTTCTTCTTCAATCGGTCTTTCATTGCTGGGGACCGTCGTCACTGGACCCATTTAAGCGGACAGTCAGGCTCCGTTGAATCTGTTAGAAAGTAGCTAACACCACCTACTGAAATTAATTTGAGGATGTGGCTTCTTTTACTTA
Organism: Aporophyla lueneburgensis; assembly: GCA_932294355.1. Lineage (NCBI taxonomy): Eukaryota > Metazoa > Arthropoda > Insecta > Lepidoptera > Noctuidae > Aporophyla > Aporophyla lueneburgensis. The sequence continues at coordinate 7,412,433 of OW028746.1, forward strand.
GATTAATTCTTTATTTTTTCCAAAGTAGTGAGCATCACATAGTACAGAAAATAAATAGCTTTTCTCAAGATTAATCTCTGCGAAATAATTGTTTTTACTTTGGTTTGTTAGGTATTATTTACAGTTATAACTTCCAAAGTGAAGTACTGGTCGGAGTGGCCATGTCAAAAATTTGTGGAAATGTTAATAGTAAATGTTTATTGACTACGGTTTTCGGTAATATTGTCAGATTGACCGAGCGATGAATTATTCGAATCATTTTCATGATCACTGGCTACTGTTTTGATACAACGGTTAAATTTTAATTTAAGTAGTTAAAAGTTAATCAATAGAAATGGCTTTTCAAATTGTTTCTATAACAATTGTTTTGTAAATTAATTATATCGATAAATGATTCATTATTTGTCAAAATTGTCAAAGTACTTAACCTGTGTCTGTTACATTAGGGAGGTAAAGAAAAATGAAACAAAAGGTTTCGATACATAGGTAGATAAGTTTTATTACGCTTAGAGAACCTGAAATGAGAATCAAACGAAAAGTTTAAAAAAAAAGTAAAGATTCGCTAGGCGATCGTTTACTTGGTGCTTGTCTATCTCACCAGCAGCGGGTGAATGGGACTTGCATGACGAAATAACCGATAAAATTTGTTTCCGCTGGTCGGTCATTTGCTTGGTGCAAGTCTATACCACTAGCAGCGGGTGGAGGGGACTTGGCACGTCTAGGCACTTGGCAAAACAAAAGGCGAAAAAACAAAAGCAGAAAAACAAAAGGAGAAAAAGTACAATTGTAGAAAAAAAGTATCTAATGTACTTCGAGAGCGAAGTACTTGTCAGTATGGCCGTGATATATGTAATTATTATATGTCATTATGTGTCTAATATTGAATTATTGAATTTAGTAAATGATTTTTATCATAAACTTATTTTTGTGTAAGTCAAACACTGATTTGACTCAAGCTGTCAGTTTTGAATCATACTTGTTTGTTAACGGGTATAAAAGGCCAGAGCCACAGTGAAACAGTCAGTTGGTTGTTGGATTTTCAGGTTGGTTAGTTCTAGTGCTGTTGTTGTGTGGAAAGGATCGACCAGAGGTCACGTAAGTTAAGTAATTGATATTATATCCTAATTATTGCCTATTATGACAATGTTGTTGTACTGTTTATAGTGTTGCCAATATTGCTAATGTTTCAAATCATATAAATGGAATATTCATGTTCTTTTCCTAGATATTATTGTAATACAGGGTGTTTTTGGAAGATGGGTGCAAAGCTTTAAGGCGAAAATAGTACAGACAATTTAGAACCATTTAAGCCATGGTTGTCTTAGACGAAGTCTTACCAAATATTTTTAACCACATTTTTAAGTTTTTTTCGGAAATTCTCAAAATTTAATGTAAACTGCATAATTATGGCCAAATTGAATGATAAATGAATTCATTTTTTATTTATTTAATTAAAGTAATGTGTAAGCAATCAAGCAAAACATGTTTTAGGCGTCTGTGTCATTAGATATTTTTTTTACAGACATTTAAAGCTCAGAAAAAATAAAAAAATTGTACAATACGTCTTTTAAACCTTATTAAAAAAAAAAACGGAGGGTGCTTTTTTTGTTCAAACCTTTTTGAAGACATGCTTGATAATCGCTCTTTCTTTTGAGGTATCATTTATGCGGATATCTTACAAATTATTGAAATTAGGGCCTACAAACCAATTTGAGGGAGATTTTTTTATTTTAGGCAGACTAATTAAAACAACATTTGAATTAAAATTATTTATTTTTCATGTTCAAAATGACGGCCGTGATTCCTAATACAAGCACGGCCCCGTCTTCTAACTTCTGTAGTCGTTATTTTCAACATCATCTCCTGCTTCATTGTCTCAAACGCTGAATTTATTCTTTGTATCAATTCCTCTCTAGTGTTTATTTCTATGTTGTTATACACCAGTTCCTTGGCCCGGCCCCACACGAAAAAGTCCAACGGGGTCAGATCTGGGGAGCGAGCGGGCCAAGGGATGGGTCCATCCCTGCCGATCCAGCTATCAGGAAAGCAATTGTTGAGGTGTTCCCTTACATTTAAAGTCCAATGCGCTGGACAGCCGTCTTGCTGAAAGATGACTGTTCGGTCTCTTTCGAAGATCGGGACACCTGATTCCTCTACCAGCAGTGGTAAATCAATTTGCAGAAATTGCAAATAATTTTCGCCATTCAATGGATCAGGCAAAAAGTGGGGCCCAATCAATGTTCTGCCAATTATTCCAGCCCATACATTCACAGAGAATTTCATCTGAAATGACACCTGGATTGTTGTCTGCGTCGGCCCATTCATGGATGTTGTGAAAGTTTGTAATACCTTCCCTTGAAAATTTACTTTCATCCGTCCACAAGATTGATTTCAGAAACCACGCATCTTCGATGTCTCTATTGAGGAGGAAACGGCAGAACTGAATTCTTCTTTGAGGATCTTGCTCTACTAGACCTTGCACACTCCGGCCATGGAACGGATACTTATCATTTTAGTGCATTGTATGCCACACCTTCCATTGAGAAATGTTTAAATTTCGAGCTACTGCTCTAGTACTGGTAGTAGGATCCGCTTGAAATGCTGCTAAAATGCCTTCGTCGACGGCAGTTTCGTGTCTGCCCGGGTTGACTCCAGGTTCCACGCGGTGAAACCCATCTTGGGCAAGACGAAAAAACGTGTTGTAAAACACTCGGACATTCGGTATCCTGCGATTCGGATAGCGCTCTTGATACATCCGTCGCGCCAAAGATCCATTGCCGTCTGCTCTACCGTACATAAATACGATATCCGCATATTCTTGATTGGAAAAAGTAGCCATAGTCACTTAACAATTAAGAAAAACGGCGTAGGAGCGCACTAAATGTCACTCAACACAATTAAGTCAAAAATCAACACGTGCAGGAGCGCGAGGCTACGACTGGACACGGTGAAACAAAAAAGTTCAAAACTAACGCAAACAACACGTGCAGGAACGCAAAGGGCTACAACTGAACACGGTAAATTGTGAATCAACACGACAACGTCCAAGGGCAGTAGTTTGACTAATAAGTAAAAGATGTAACGGCTTCATCACAGACCGACTGACCCTGACTAAAGAAAAACGACTTTGTTGCCTCAGTAACTAAGACCATTTGGCTGTAAAAACCAACTCTTATCGCTTTTTGCTATTCATTGGGCGTTCTACCTGGAAATGCCGTCGCACCGCGCTCGGTGGCCATTGTTTAGAGAATCCCCTCAATGGGTTCCCCTCAATTGGTTCCTGCATGTGCCAAAAATTCTTAGAATTGAACAATGTTATCATTTCGAGCACATAAAGTATTCTTTTAAGCAAAAATTTTGTGTTTTGTTAGACTGCCTAAAATTTAAAATTTCTCCCTCGAATTGGTTTGTAGGTTCTAATTTCAATAATTTGTAAGATATCCGCATAAATGATACCTCAAAAGAATGAGCGATTATCAAGCATGTCTTCAAAAAGGTTTAAACAAAAAAAGCACCCTCCGTTTTTTTTTAAATAAGGTTTAAAAGACGTATTGTACAATTTTTTTTATTTTTTCTGTAAAAAAAATGTCTAATGACACAGAAGCCTAAAACATGATTTGCTTGGTTGCTTACACATTACTTTAATTAAATAAATAAAAAAATAATTCATTCATTTATCATTCAATTTGGCCATAATTATGCAGTTTACATTAAATTTTGAGAATTTCCGAAAAAAAACTTAAAAATTTGGTTAAAAAAATTTGGTAAGACTTCGTCTAAGACAACCATGGCTTAAATGGTTCTAAATTGTCTTTACTATCTTCACCTTAAAGCTTTTCACCCATCTTCCAATCACCCTGTATTTTGATTATATTGATATTATTATGAGTTCTCTTGGACAATGGTCCAAGAGGTAGAATTAATGTATTTAAGATAAGGATAATGTATGGCAATGTAAGAAATGTGTTGATATAATACTTCAATACTGTTTCCATGGAGTTTCTTGTCCTTCTTCTCCATGAAGACCTAGTTTTGGAACGGACGACTAGCTTTCTGATTAATTGCTGACAAGCCTAATTGAAATAAATGTCTAGTGTCTTTCTGTGCTTTACTTATTGAAACCCTTTCCTATACACAGTAAATAAGCCTTTACCATTCTGACATTCATAGCTTGATAGTTAATATATATATATGCACTTATAGTTATATACTGCTTAATATAATACCTGCATGCCACTGTGGCGTAGTGACAAATCCTTTGTGTTGTTTTTCTAAGTCGTCTGTAGACTAACCAAATGGAGTATACTCGTCATACTGGTACCTGTATTATCTGGACGTAGCTGAATACCAGTATTTTGCATGGAGCGATTGCCTAGCTGACCTCCACGACCCAGTTATTGGGTAACATCTATTAACTAAGCAAATATTTTACCAAAAAGGATGTCGTGAATGGGTACTTACCGATACAGGTAGATCGACTATCGTGATGGATATGTAATACGATCCCAAGGAGTAGATCCCATCTGTTGAAGTTTTGTGTGTGTTTGTCTGTCTGTCAACTAAGGCAGTGCACTTGGAGTTGGTAACCTCCCTCTCGACGGAGGCCTTTTTTTTTTTTTTTCAGGATGAGAAATCGTCAAATGACTTCTCCCGCTCTGGGCGGAGCGGGAGGGCGTGTGAGACTTTTACTGACTAAAACCCACCCGTGTTCCATCAGTTGCCCATGTGCCAGGGTCACGGTATCTCTTTCGAACACTCACGCGACCCCGGCAGGCATCGGTCCTAGTAGACCCCTACACTGCTGCTGACATCTCTTTGAGGCACGCGTGGAACACTGCGCGCCGTCGACCCGAGCTTGGTCCTTACCGGGCGGCGAGCTACCCATTGCTCGCCACCCGCAAGCTCGCGCCTACGGTGAGTCCGCTATCGACTCCCAACGCCCGGGGCGTCTCCTCCTGCGGCGGCTAGGGACGTGAGGGCGCAGAGACTGCCACTCCCTCACCCGCCCCGCCTCCTCCTTCACGAGCATTACTGCTTCGCAGAAGGAGGTGACGGCTTCCCATTCCCTCTCGCTCCGTACCATGGCTCGCACCAGGGCCGGACGCGAGAGTTCGCCACCGCCGATCGCCTCCACGAGGACACGGCGGTGCTCCGCCCAGGCAGGGCACACCTCCACCGTATGCTCCACCGTGTCCTCCAGACGATCCTCGCAATGGAAACACCCGGACGTATCCTCCCTCGACGGAGGCCTTTGTGGCGACTTTGGATAGATTTGTGTCTCGCCGTGGGTTACCTACTTTGATCAGGTCTGATTGCGGTACTAACTACAAGGGTACAATTAATTATTTGAAAGAGGTATACGCCTTCCTTGCTGAGAACCAGGCTGATATTGGTAACAAATTAGCTCGCCGAGGGGTCACTTGGTTGTTTGACCCGCCAGCCTGCCCCCGTTGGGGGGGTATTTTTGAGGCCGTGGTGAAAGCGGCAAAAGGACTCTGGCGCAGATTGTTGGGAGACACCGTTCTCACCTTTGAGGAGTTAGCTACGGTATTTTGCCGCATTGAAGCTGTATTGAACTCGCATCCATTGTGCCCACTGTCTTCGGACCCGAACGACTTGGAGGCCTTAACCCCGGGCCATTTTTTGATTGGACAGCCACTTGTCGCCCTGCCGGAGTACCCCTTTGTCGATGTGAGCCAAAATCGGCTATCGCGGTTTCAGTTGGTGCAGCAGCTCGCTCAGAGTTTTTGGAAGCGTTGGAGCTTGGAGTATTTGCACATCCTCCAGCAGCGCGTCAAGTGGACTGATAAAACGCATCCGCCCAAAATTGGAGACCTCGTCCTGATTAAGAATGCCAACCTTAAGCCTTTGTATTGGCGCCGGGGGCGCATTCTCAATTTGGTGGCTGGCACCGACGGGGTTCCTCGTTTTGCAGAGGTTTTGGTGGACGGATCAGTCGTGAAGAGAGCGGTCACAACCTTGTCAAGATTGCCAATTGATTAGCGGACGGGAAGGCCCGTCCGGGGGGGGGGGGTAGATGTTTCGTCCCGTAACAACAACGGTCCGTCCGTTTGATTTGTTTACTCTGTGCGCCTACGTTTCTTGACGTGTAACGGAGTGTCAACTGTCACTTGTCAGTTTGATTTTGACACTTGGTTTTGGTCTTTAAAAGATGGACGGTCGTTGTATTTGCCTTGCGTCCCTTTATTGTAATTAATCTTCTTAAATCGATCGTTTTGTGGACAATTTGTCGTGATCCAATTGTTTGTGTGTAAATAACCCCTTTTGACGAAATAGAACGGGTTTTAGTTTGGACTTTGGTTGAAATAGTTTGATGTGACAGTGATTCTATTGTGAACCGCATGCAGAGAAAATCTCTAGCGTATTGTAGCGGCCTGGTATCCTGGAATACTTACAGCTTCACTACACAATACAATATACACTCATTTACATACATAAATCCAGGTAGGCTCCAGAACCAGTTTTCCTCAACCAGGAAAATTGAATTGAATATTTGTATTAATCAGCTCCGCGCACGGCGGACAGTTCGCGTCACTCTTGCCCAAGGCACACCATCACGCTTCCACGTAACATAATTAAAATCCTATGGCCAGGGCCTTGGCCTGTCGTCGAACACACGGCTTCAGTGAATTGTCGCGTGACCGCAAATTACATGTAGCGCGGTCTTTCTCGCACATAGCTCAACATCTCGCTATACAACAGAGAGAGGGCGCGAAGTGTAGTTCGCGATAACGCGGTAGTAACCGTAGCATATGAATATAATTTTATATTCGTTACCACAAGTTAATACACACTATTTAAAATTTAGATGATTCTCTGTGTTTTGTGTTTAGTTTAATCTAACAACAATACTAACAAGATAAGCAACATAAAACAATGTTGAAATAAACGAAATAATTATCTACTATCAATGCTATGAATTGTAAGCCATAAACAGAGACCAATATATCGCCAGTATAATAACTACCCGCTCAAGAGTAACACTCAAATAAATAAATAGCTTCGTATAAATTAATTTATCAAATAAAGACAGTGAAAATGCGCGGTCAGTCATTCAACGTTAAATATATAAAAATTAAAGGCTACTCTTTGTTAAATATAAGGCTGGTGTGGTATAGTTTGGCGTTCGTTCATCTGGCGGTGACGGCGGCGGTGATCCTGAGTATTGATGTGTCCGGAGACGAGGATCCCCTCATTAGGGCGTACACCAGCATCCGATGGAAACTCATCACGTGTTTGTTCAATGTAAATATGATTTATTATACTCTAAAACCTCATTTTTTACCGTGGGTGTCTTAAGAGTCAACTAAGGGACTTATTAGAGAATGGGCAGCAGCGTTCTCTATGGATTAACCACCATACGGCGATTGCCAACACGCCTGCCAAGCGTGACGATTATGGCAACCCCCCCCCCCCCCCCCCCAAATTGGAGGAGGCCTATGTCCAGCAGTGAACGTCTTTCAGCTGAAATGATAATGATATTCTACAAGTGAAATGTTGTTACTATCCAAGCCTATCCATGTACGTAGGTGAATCATCAAACCTACAATGAATAATGAAACCTTTATTTATGAATAAAGATTTGATTTGATCAAACACGTCTGTTACCCGACATTCACAAAGACGTATTAATATCGTGGAAGATTTTTTCGCACATTGGATCTTCAACGCTATGCCTAGGGCCAAGAGCTGAATCGAACAGTGTTTTTCGTCGCTGGGATGCCTTTTGTGAAAATTGTGTTCCGCATTGCAAAATGTATATACATACCTATTAATTGTGGAAAAGATCTATCTTTTCCATCTTTTCTTGTTGTTTCATATCAACAAGAAAATGGGCAAGTTTCACAAAAATAATAATAATATGAAAATCAATATTGTTTCACCAAACTAGAAACGTAGTAAACAGGGAAGTTTTATAAACATGTGCCTGTTATTTAGTATTTGTGGCATCTAACTACTTATACACGAACGAAGTAGCGGTCAGAAACTAGTTTTAAAAAGCTAGCCAAATCAGCTTACTTTGTGAACTAATTGTTATTTTCAACCATTAAAGAACAGCAGATCGCCACACAACTTCTTACTAAAATTGGTTTCATGTTGCTCGTTCTGCGATCATTGATTCCATGTTTTTTCAATTTCAGATAGTATTACTAGCATACCTGGCTCTCTGCCTATACTTGGACTGGTGTGAAAAGTGTGGTGAAGAGCCTCCTCATGGGGAACCTTTGAGGGTACTCCGAGATGTTGTCATGACGTCTTTCTTAATGCCGATCACGACCGTGAGTTGTTATTGTTATGGATTCTATCATTCCTTATTTTGTAACATTTTTTTACAAACTTCAAATAGCAGGTGGAAAAATTCATCTTTTCTATCAAATTCTTACTTATAGAGTGGTCCCATATGAATTTGTGTTACTAAGTGGAAAAATATCTACGGATTCTTCAAGCTGACACAAAAACCAGTAAACAGAACTTGGACGAATTTAAAGGGGACCACTGGTTAACTAAGTTTTAGGCGCTTTCAAACCAAACGTCATTTATAAAAATAAATTTTCAAATCGATTTATAAATTACGGAGTTGTGAGGTAACGAACATAAAAAAATATACAATCGAATTGAGAACTCGTTTTTGTGACATTGGTTAAAATAAAACAATCGCTTTAAAAAAAACGATAATACAAAACCAACGAAAGCCACTTATAGTGCTTATTTTGGCTATGAACTTGAACTACGAAAACCATTGTTAAGCTACGAAATATACAACAGCAAAAACTGCATTTTAAAATTGTTGCCATGGACGCGGTGTGTTGAGTATACATAGTTGTAGAATGACCCTAATAAACTTTCCGGCAAATTGGGACTCGAGGTGGCCTTGCACAAGTCCGAGGCCATGGGTTTTCATGGTACTCGGAACGTGCCACCTGCGGGTTCCCAACTCACGGTAGGAGGGGTTCACATCGGCGTCGAGTCGACGATGAAGTACCTGGGACTTGTCCTCGACAGCCGGTGGAACTTCGTTGAGCATTTCCGACGTTTGGCTCCCAGACTGGAGCGGGCTGGGGCTGCATTAAAGCGGCTCCTGCCCAATCTGGGGAGTCCAAACGCTTCCTGCCGGAGGCTATACACGGGGGTCGTGCGGTCCATGGCCCTCTACGGGGCACCGGTGTGGGCGCCCTCATTGAGGCTGCGCCCAGCGTGCCGGTTGAGTGCAGCCCAGAGGGTCATGGCCATCCGGCTAATCCGAGGATACCGCACGATCTCGTGCGAGGCGGCGAGCCTCCTTGCCGGAGTGCCGCCATGGGATCTGGAGGCAAAGGTCCTCGCACACATGTGGGAGTGGCGCGAGGAGGCGAAACGCCGGGGCGAAACTCCGCTGCCGCGACAAATCGCGGCACGGCGGACAGAGCTGCGGCAGGATCTCATGGCGACATGGCAGGTACGACTGTCGCAACCCAGCGCTGGGCACGCCACAATTGCGGCGGTAAGTCCCCTCTTTGAGGAGTGGACAGAGAGGCGCCACGGCGTCCTCACCTTGCGCCTGACGCAGGTTCTCACCGGGTATGGGTGCTTCGGTGGGTTCCTGTTCAGGATAAAGCGGGAGGATACGCCCGGGTGTTTCCATTGCGAGGATCGTCTGGAGGACACGGTGGAGCATACGGTGGAGGTTTGCCCTGCCTGGGCGGAGCACCGCCGTGTCCTCGTGGAGGTGATCGGTGGCGGCGACCTCTCGCGTCCGGCCCTGGTGCGAGCCATGGTACGGAGCGAGAGGTTATGGGAAGCCGTCACCTCCTTCTGCGAAGCAGTAATGCTCGCAAAGGAGGAGGCGGGGCGCGTGAGGGAGTGGCAGTCTCTGCGCCCTCACGTCCCTAGCCGCCGCAGGAGGAGACGCCCCGTGCGTCGGTAGTCGATTTCGGACTCCCTGCCACCGTAGGCGCGAGCTTGCGGGTGGCGAGCAATGGGTAGCTCGCCGCCCGGTAAGGAACAAGCTCGGGTCGACGGCGCGTAGTGTTCCACGCGCGCCTCAAAGAGATGTCAGCAGTGCTGAAGGAGTCTGCTAGGACCGATGCCTGCCTGGGTCGCGTGATTGTTCGAAAGAGATACCGTGACCCTGGCACATGGGCAACTGATAGAACACGGGTGGGTTTTAGTCAGTAAAAGTCTGACACGCCCTCCCGCTCCGCCCAGAGCGGGAGAAGTCATTTGATGATTTCCTATCCAAAAAAAAACCCTAATAAACTTTGTCTATACCTAGAACTAATAACTCAGCTCGCCTTGAATCACAAATAGGGAACACTAATGACTATAAGTACTTTAAGTTAAATAATGATTAGCGATTGTTCAAACATATATTTTCAAGCATAAGCGTCACTTAATTTAAAAAAAAAAACGGTACAAATAAACCGCATAAGTAGTGGAATGAGCCGGGAAAGAGGTGACTAGGCCTTCTACCTCTTTTCATAGGTGTGTGGTATCGTGAAATCATATGATATTTTATAAGCTGACTGGATTATTTACAAATTGATATACTTAATTATGATACTACGTGTGATACTTTTAATAAAGATAAAGAATTAATCCATACTAAAATTATAAAGAAGGATAAAAGTAAAGTTTTGGAGGAGACTTTTACCGCAAAGGTGACCCTTACACCTACCAATACTAACCTTATTTTAAGTACAATATTAACATTACTAGGTAATAAATAAGTAATATAATAATAATAATAAGCCTCGATCGAATCAAAAGCGTTTTCGTAGTCCACAAACGCTTAGCAGCAGGTTAATATTCTTCGGTCTTCTGTATAACCTGCCGCATCCTATGTATGTGGTCTACGCTTGGCATCTGGCTTTTTCGGGAGGCTGAATGTTGTCAAATCTGCGCGCGAAACGGTTTGTGACGACTCTTCAAAATAGCTTATAGTCGTGGTTCAGACGTGTGAAGGGCTTATAAATCTTGAGAAGGATACTTTCACCCTTTTTATAGAAATGTACCATCACACCTTTGTTTCATGTCTGTGGCGTTTTATCTTCGATTTTAACGGAATCAAACAGCTTCTGGAGGGCCTTAATAATGGGTTTTCTGCCGGCCCTCAAGAGGTCGGCCGTAATGCTGTCATTGCCTGGTTGTTTTTAAGCTGCTTAAGACCTATCCTAATCTTATACAAGCTGACATCCGAGATTTCTTCGGTATAGTGTCCAGTCAATCTTGCTATTGGGTAGATTGCCAGATTCGTAATGGGGTTACTTGTTGACGTTTATAACTATTCATAGAACCTCTTCGTCCTCAACAGCTCTAGTTTGGCGGATCAGATACTGCCATCGGTCTTCAATTTCGCAAGCTGGCACTGACCAATAGATAGGTCTCTTGCAAAGACCATGGAGCTGTTCTGCTCTATCGCGTCCTTAATGCGGTTCGTATTAAAGCAGCGAAGATTGATTTTCAAGGACTTCGAGATTCGTTTATTGACTACTTTAGCGCATTGCCTGAAGATTGTAGGATCATTTCGCTCTCTTCCTTCACGAGTTGTACGATCAGAGTTTCTTTTTACCATTCGTACGACACGTCTTGAAGACATTAGATCCAACCGTATGGATAATTTTCAGGAATCCATCGTTGTAATCGTCCACGGAGCTCCCTAGGCACCCGAAACGATCCTGAAGTTCAAGCTGAAAGCTCTCGAAGATTTAGATTTGGATTGGTGCTGGACGGAGTGTAGAGTCCATCAGCCGAAATTTTCCAGCTTGATATTTGAATTCAACTGACAATTATATAAGGAAGTCAAACTCATTTTCAGTTGCACCATCAGTGCTCTGCTAGGTCCACTATCTGTGCTCACGCTTTCTGAAGTAGGAGTTCATAATAAAGAAGCCGTACTAGGTGTCGTTTTACTGTATTGCTTGTCATTTTGGAAGCGTTTAGCCGTAATGGCCACGTTTGGCAGACGGGTTGGCGATCACAGTATGGTGATAAAATGCATAAAGAACGCTGCTGCCAATGCTCTGGTAAGTCCATTAATCGCTTTTTACGACACCTACGGGAAAAAACGGGGTGGTGTTATTCTTTATATCCGGCACTACACGGATAAGAACCTAGAATCCCTTCAAGATTCCCATAAAAATCTTCTAATCTTATGTACAAATAAAAATAAAAAAGATTTTCCGAAATTGATGAACTATCAAAATTTTAAATAAATAAAGTTATTGATACTTTTGAAATTGAAACCGCTTATAGATATTTTTACCGTGGCTTTGTTGTATCTACGCAGATAACAAAACAAAACTAGAATGTAATCTATTTTGCTCATACGTCTACTACACTTATCAGTGTAATAGAAGACTTGACTTGAGCTAGTAACTAAATAACTGTATGATAATGATATATTATTAGGCAATATTATTTGTTATGCGTAAAGAGACAAAAAAACCGGCCAAGTGCGAGTCGGACTCGCGCACCGAGGGTTCCGTACAAACCTGTAGGTATCCTCGGTTTATGCATAAGGTTTATGTTTATGAAATTAAATGTTTTTTTTTAATTTTTATATTTGATTTGTTTGAATGATAGGCAAATTGCGGTTTACGATTTATGACGTATTAAAAAACAAACTACTTACTGGATCTCGTTCAAACCAATTTTCGGTGGAAGTTTACATGGTTATGTACATCATATATTTTTTTAGTTTTATCATTCTTTTATTTTAGAAATTACGGGGGGGGGGGACACATTTTACCACTTTGGAAGCGTCTCTCGCGCGAAATATTCAGTATAGAAAAAAATGATATTAGAAACCTCAATACCATTTTTGAAGACCTATTCATAGATATCCCACACGTATGGGTTTGATGAAAAAAATTTTTTTGAGATTCAGTTCTAAGTATGGGGAACCCCAAAATTTATTGTTTTTTTTTCTATTTTAGTATGAAAATCTTGATGCGGTTCACAGAATACACCTACTTACCAAGTTTTAACAGCATAGCTCTTATAGTTTCGCAGAAAAGTGGCTGTGACATACGGACGGACAGACAGACAGACAGACAGACAGACAGACAGACGGACAGACAGACATGACGAATCTATAAGGGTTCCGTTTTTTGCCATTTGGCAACGGAACCCTAAAAATAGAAGAGTAAATTGTGATTGAACTACAATTTGCGTACATGGGTTAATTATATATCCCTTATAATAATATAACCCTGTGAACTTCTATTTAAAATAAAACCAACACTGACTAGGCACGTCCACTCAAATCCAAGTGTTTTTTTCTTTAAAATACCTGTTTTTTTTTCTTTAAAATACCATTTCGAACTTCTAGGTCGGATCATTTGAGGACCATGTATATCATGAACGCGGCGTGATTTTATCGCACACTGTATTTTCTACTCTCGGTGTTGAACCGATCATTGAAAAACCAATAGAGTGCGTCATAGCGCTTCGAAAAACATCATGATTCCATTATTTTCAGTTCTCAGACGTGACATTCTGGATGCTGTTCAAGTCTCATGCCAACATAATGGCGCCACCTCGCGTGTACGACTACCTACCGTATTGGGCTCAGCATTCCTTGCACACAATCTCCATGGTAACAGTCATCGCTGATCTACTCCTCACTCCTAGAACGAGGCCTGACAGTATGAAGACTAGACTGGTGATCATGTTGGGATGTGCATCTTCATATTGTCTTATGTAAGTATTTGGTGTTATTTCATGGTGAATTCTTTACTTTGTTACAGTGCCATACTAGTCTGGTAAATCATGGCCATGGCAGACTAGATTAATTATATCTTATATCTATTTAATCCGTAGATAAGGGGGACCTAGGATGGGGGAAGACACCACATGGTGAATAGGAGAGTGAATGGGGCACGGTCATCGGTAGTGACCCCACCAAGACGATTTATAAAAAACTTATATTTCGTCACTAACTGACTAACTCTTCCAAAACCTCTAGGACACTTCTACAATAAAACCGCTAAAATTAAAAGAAAAGAGCACCCTACTAAATAAAATCCTACCAAACTATTACATGTAAAGTAGGTTGTTGATTCCGACGTTTGGCTCCCAGACTGGAGCGAGCTGGGGCTGCATTAAAGCGGCTCCTGCCCAATCTGGGGGGTCCAAACGCCTCCTGCCGGAGGCTCTACACGGGGATCGTGCGGTCCATGGCCCTCTACGGGGCACCGGTGTGGGCGCCCACATTGAGGCTGCGCCCAGCGCGCCGGTTGAGTGCAGCCCAGAGGGTCATGGCCATCCGGCTAATCCGAGGATACCGCACCATCTCGTGCGAGGCGGCGAGCCTCCTTGCCGGAGTGCCGCCATGTGATCTGGAGGCAAAGGTCCACTCCGACATGTGCGCGAAACGCCGGGCCGAAACTCCGCTGCCGCGACAAATCGCGGCACGGCAGACAGAGCTCCGGCAGGATCTCATGGCGACATGGCGGGTACGACTGTCGCAACCCAGCGCTCGGCACGCCACAATTGCGGCGGTAAGTCCCCTCTTTGAGGAGTAGACAGAGAGGCGCCACGGCGTCCTCACCTTCCGCCTGACGCAGGTTCTCACCGGGCATGGGTGCTTCGGTAGGTTCCTGTTCAGGATAAACCGGGAGGATACGCCCGGGTGTCTCTATTGCGAGGATCGTCTGGAGGACACGGTGGATCGGAGGCGATCGGCGGCGGCGACCTCTCACGTCCTGTCCTGGTGCGAGCCATGGCACGGAGCGACAGGGCATGGGAAGCCATCACCTCCTTCTGCGAAGCAGTAATGCTCGCAAAGGAGGAGGCGGGGCGCGTGAGGGAGTGGCAGTCTCTGCACCCTCACGTCCCTAGCCGCCGCAGGAGGAGACGCCCCGGGCGTCGGGAGTCGATTGCGGACTCCCTGCCACCGTAGGCGCGAGCTTGCGGGTGGCGAGCAATGGGTAGCTCGCCGCCCGGTTAGGACCAAGCTCGGGTCAAGGCGCGCGTGGTGTTCCACGCGCGCCTCAAAGAGGTCATCAGTGCTGAAGGGGTCTGCTAGGACCGATGCCTGCCGGGGTCGCGTGATTGTTCGAAAGAGATACCATGACCCTGACACATGGGCAACTGATGGAACACGGGTGGGTTTTAGTCACTTATAGTCTGACACGCTCTCCCGCTCCGCCCAGAGCGGGAGAAGTGATTTGATGATTTCCCATCCAAAAAAAAGTAAGTTTTCGATACTTAGTTAAAACGCTTTCACTGTCAAAAACTTATCAGATCTAATGTAGGGCCAAACCCACATCTGGTCCAAATGTATGGCTTTGCCGTTCCATTTAACTTTTGCATGACATTCAAAACCAGTGATTTAATTACTCATCACAAGCCCATAGGAGTCGGCCAAGAACCAAGAGTTACAGGATTGGTACTACATTACATCTGATAACTATTCAACAGTGAAAGTAGTATTTAAGTAATGCATATCGTTGACAGATTATTACCGCGAGCTATATAGCGATGAGAGGTTACAATCTAAACCAAACCAACCAACTGTCTACAAGAGCAGGGAAGAGGAACAGGTTCCAAACATAATGCGTGAAGAAGTTATAAAAGCAATTAGTACACAGAAAAGAGGGAAAGCACCGGGCGAAGACTGCATATCTAACGAACTCTTAATAGGGACAACAGTCAAAACACTAAACACCATCACAGATCTGTTCAATGAAATATTACACACAGAATACATACCTCATCAATGGACGTCATCAACCATAATACTTCTACATAAAAAAGGACCAAAAAATGATATCGCTAATTATAGACCCATCAGCTTGATGTCCAACATATACAAAATATTCTCTAAGATAATACTAGATCGCCTAACAAAGATTCTGGATGAAAATCAACCAAAAGAACAAGCAGGATTCCGCAGTGACTTTTCAACAATAGATCATATTCACACCATAAAACAGGTTATCCAGAAAAGTAATGAATATGGTATTGATTACTATCTAGCATTCGTGAACTACAATAAAGCGTTCGATTCACTTAGACACGAAAAAATATGGCAAGCACTAGAAACACAGAGTGTGGATGGAAAATATATTCGACTTATTAAAAATATATACAAGAGCATGACCGCGAAAATAAGAACAGAAAAAGTGGGTGAAAAATTTCCTATTAAAAGAGGAGTTAGACAAGGTGATCCGATATCACCCAAACTCTTCTCGGCAGTTTTGGAACACGTGTTTAGACGTCTTGAATGGGACATCTATGGAATAAGTATTAATGGAGCGAAATTAAATCACCTGAGATTTGCAGACGATTTAATACTTATTTCATGCGACGCAAAAAGCCTGCAAGAAATGCTAGAACAATTGGTCTGTGAAAGTGGAGACGTTGGACTGTCAATGAACACCTCAAAAACTAAATTAATGACAAACGTAGATAAAATCCCTATCACGGTCCATGGTACAATGATTGAGTATGTTGACGAATACACGTATCTTGGTCAAATAATATCTCCGAAGGACACTACAACAAAAGAGATTAACAACAGAATTAATCTGGCTTGGAAAAGATACTGGTCTCTAAAAGAAATAGTAAAGAACCCCAATGTTCCACTTAAATCTAAGAAAAAAATATTCGATTCATGTATTCTACCGATTATGACATACGGATGCCAAACATGGAGTTTGACAGAACGAAACATACGCAAACTAGAGACCTGCCAACATAGTATGGAAAGGAGTATGCTCAATATCCAACTAAGACACAGAATACGATTACAAACAATTCGCAAGCAAACTAGAGTTACGAGTGTGACATACTGCATAAAAAACTAAAATGGAGGTGGACAGGCCACATGATGAGGAGCAAGAAGGAGAAATGGGCTAAGGACGTAACCAACTGGTGTCCAAGCCACTGTAAAAGAAAGAAAGGGAGACAGCGTCGTAGATGGGAGGACGACATAAAAACTATAGCTGGCATTACGTGGAGAAGAAAGACACGAGATCGAACTCTGTGGCAAGCTTTAGGGGAGGCCTATGCTGGGAAGCAACACAATCTTCGCGAAACTGGTGTCCAATAATGTAATTAGCATGTAAGAAACATATATGTAAGATTGTTGAATAAAGGCTAATAATAATAATAATAATATCGTTGACAAATAAGTAAGTATGCGGATAAACCGGTTCATTAAGTTTTAATGGTCCCACAGGCAGGTGCGTCCCGAAAGTGCGACGAGCTGGTAGCTCAATTTCAAAAATTGTTTCTCTATGAAGTCGCTTCGTATCTACCGGGCCTGAGTCTTAAGGATAACTGGATATTCTTATAGAATCACCAGTTATCCTTAAGATCAGAATCATGAGAAATCATTTTAGTTAATGTTATAATGACGCAGTGATTAAATCTAATGACAGAATTTTTATATTATGTAGCACCATGAAACATGAGGCTTCAAAGGCTAGTGCAAATCTTGGGGTTCATTCGATTAATCGAGTCTGGTCAAACAACGCTGGAATCGGTGCAATTCATTTCATTTCATTATAAGCTTTTATTTAACTTCACTTGTATATCCGGGAATTTTGAAAATTACGAGTTGTAGGTCGTGCGTTCGCGCTACACTGGGCCCCGTCATGGAGTCCCAGTAGTGGGTAGGTACCTTAAAGGCTGATTGAGAGTTGTGCAATGTGCATACCAAGAAAATATTCTTGTTTTGGATAATTATAATGTTCTCAGACCAAATATTGTCGAAGTTCCATTGCAGACACAACAGAGCAAGAATGATCGATGGAGACCCCAGAATCCAGATACTGTCCTCTAAAACTTGATAATTTCCTTTGCAGGGTGTACGTGAATCTTCTCAGGGGCGAGGCAGTGTACGCCTTCCTCTCCACGGCTAGTAACCCCTTATTGGTTGCTGTTTACATCTCTTTTCACGTCGTATTAACAATCTGCTACTATGCGCAGTGGCACCTTATCGACTACGTTTGGGGACAGAAAGGGATGAGGAAAAAGGTTGAGAAAAAAAGATAGCCCTTATATCGTTTGAGTTTAAACTAGTCAAATTTGGAAATCTATTAGATATTTTTGAAGCGGACTATTTTAATAACGTAGGTTGGTACTCGGATTCAAGTCAGGAGTCATTGTACGAAACCTAACGATAACTGTGTTGAGGTACTAGGGAAGTGTGGAATTGGGTTTGCGGTGCTCTATTAACATGTACCATGTAGGTTTAATATAAATAAATATATACAATTGTGCCACGTTTTTCTTTTGGTCGTCATTCATACTTTAAAACTTTTCCTTTGGGTTATGAGTAGGTTGGTATAACATTCCTTTTTTTTGTAAGTCGTGCATCTTAAGAAACACCTTATCCCAAAATACAAAATTGACTTAGTTTGGGAGTTGGTAGATCATCTATTATGTGCTACTGTACAACCATCTTTATAAATTGTACACCATTGATGTAAGTTTTTGGTGTAATTTGAGAGTCAAATGAATAAATAATTATCTCTACATATTATAAAGCAAAGTCGTTTTCCGCGTTTACACGCTTAGATCTTTTAAACTGGGCAACGAAATTATGATGCGGCTTTTGTCAATAGGTAGAGTTATTCAAGAGGAAGGTTTATATGTACATATAATAGGCAGGCGAAGCTAAAAGCTTGTTCATTTATAAAAATAGCATTCGGACATATCATAATAAAACAAAACACACATATTTACCAAAATTAAAAATTTTAATGTTAAAAAAAAAACATATTTACAAAATAATCACCATTATAATCTTAGTTTTCTATCTACCTACAAATAATAGTTCAGTACAGCCTATAAGTTTATAGATCTACTCCTAGTTACAAATAAATACCTAATTGAGCAACTAACATAGGCAAGTATACTACATTATAAACGCCAAGACACGTGACAGACGCGGTCATAAAACGTGCGAGAAGGACGGACAGTCTCTACAGAGTGTCGTGTCAACTCACTCCAACTTTATACTACCACGGCTGCCGCAAACGTTGGCGATGTCTAACACAAACATTTGTGTACATTCTGTTTCCTAACTGGTAGGTACGATATCATGTCATACAACAATTATAATTATCTACTAACACCCGGTTTCTGGAACGAAAATTATCGACGCGTCAAAATCAAACGCAACTCGTGAAGCCATTGGCTGTTTACAATTCCAAGCAGTTGATATTGTTGAGTACAGAAACCAGGCCTATATCACCTTAAATTAATTACGAAGGTTGATTGGCATCATTTTGATTACAAGATTAATTTTTTATTGATTATTTTACTTTGCTTGTATAGTTCAATAGCAAGAAAATTAAAAGATGGTGGATTAAGATGTAACGTAATTTCCACCTGCTTAGGTGGAAATTCACAGATGACTCCGCTCTGGAGTGCAAATGTGGTGGAGTCCCATAAATAATGGGGCTATTAATTTCGTGTCCAGCGTGCCCTGTTGTCTACACGCTACAGGAGTTGATGGACGCTACTGAAGGTGCCAAACTCGGAGTCAAATTTCGGGCGACTGTAAATAGATTGCCATCGACACGCTGAGAAGAAGATTAACAATTCCTTCTTGATTTAATGCTTGTAATCAAAATGTAATTTAAAACATAATATTCCCATGTTTTTACGTATACAATTTACCTTAATAAGCAAAAAAAACGCTAATATTTTTTTTTTCTGAACGTCATATCTTGCTTTCCTTACACCTCACAGCCTTGAATTTTGTCGACATTAATTGAATAGTCACAGAAGCTGAGAAGAAACAAACTTACTAACAACTTTACCAAAGAAATATATTTTATACGATAAAAAAGTAATAAAGTGTCAAAGAACTGAAGTCATGAAATCAAACAAAATAATTTGGAAACTTATCACAGTTTTGTTACCTTTGGACCCTTAAATTATATTTAAATCTTAGTTCTTAAGAAATTTTCGTTAATGCAAATAGTATCTACAATTTTTAAGGTAAATGCTTCTTTCATTAGATATGTTAAACATATTTGATTCATAAAAAATACTTTAGAAAAGTTTTTTAGCGGTTACTGCACATGCAGATATTTTTTTTAAATATTTTTTGTACTTCATAACATTTTTAGCGCCTAGTCTAAATCGAATTTAAGAGTGATACTTACAACTTTTAGTAAATTAATATTTGTAACTTGAACAATGTCAAATTGTTTCCGCGTAGCCGTAGACTCCCAGACTTTGAATAACCTTCTAAAAATCCAGGAGGTCAATGCAGAAGACTAAAAAGGGTGTTTGAGTATTTATTTTACTTAGCGCCCTTACATATTTTTTCAAACAAAAGTGCCTACACAGTATACCGACAGCAAAGCCGGCGGGAATGCCGCCAACAAGCCCGGCGGCATTCTTGGTTTCTGTGAAGATATAAGTATCATTCGTCTACCTTTTATCGAAACATACGTTGTTTTTTTTTCAAATAAATATTCAAACACCCTACGCTTGTATGAGGATGACAACACATGAATAACTTACACTCCTAACTACCGGTAAACTCCCTCCTCCTCACAATTACCGCACGGCATCCAGCTTCCACTTCAGCAGGAAGAAGGCCGTGATCCTGAGGGTCACCACGAATATGGACAGCGCCAGCACGTCGAACCAGAACTCGTCAGGAGACTGCGCCACCTCGTTGAGGAATGTACGAGGGTGTCTGTTGACAATGAAGAATTTTAGATGGGGCTACAAATTTTATTCTTAGCTTTATTTTTTTTTAATTAGATAATAACTCTGTAAGAATTCTTATAGCGGCTGTTCTCTTTAATATGTTTACTTTTAAAACCATAACTCAGTCATATCTAGTTGTTGGTTAGAATATGGCAGATTTTTGCAACATTTCCATCACTTAAATGAAATAGCAAAACGATGTAGCGTCTCTACTCTTTGAATTAAAGGTATCATCCAAAATCACACAGCTCATTTGACTGCATTAAATAACCATCGCATAAAATAAAAATAAAAAAGTAGGAAAAAAATGAATACAAGAAATACTCACTTATAATGGCAGTATAAAGCCTCATTGCAGTCCAGAATGGGCCTGTCAAGACCGTAGATGGCGCCGATGAAGCCTTCTAGCCCATATCTCAGGTACGATACATAAGAACCCCATTTTAAGTAGCTGGGCAGGTCCCGGAGGGTGACTCCGAAGCCAGCAAACATCATCATCGGTACTGACAGTGTTGGGCCCAAGAATGTGCCGTTCTGGATAGAAGAGAAATAGTTATGATTAGTTTTGGTGTAAATTATGTGTACAGCATGCTTAATGTTAAAATAAAATAATCCCGATCATAAGAAACTGTTCAGCATAAATCATTCCGTTAATATTTACAACGTTTGCAAGTAGCTAGTAGATAAAACAATTTGGCTATTTCAATAATTTAAGCTCGAAATCACAGGGCAAACCATGGTACGAATTCTGGCAGATAACCTCGCTTTCTAATTTCGTGAGAGTCATTTCCACTATTTTAAGAGATCAAGAATAGGTACTCACAACTACGCTGAAGACGGCACCGATCATAAGGCCGAAGCTCTGTGCAACTAACACGGTGTACAGAGAGATGGCGAAGAACATGGAGAACCGGACGATGTCAAGAGGTTGCGAGGACATCGTGTACACTATCACACTGAACACCGCACATCCCACTATCTGGAAAACAATAAATACAAGTATTAGTTTCACTCAAATCAATATGAATAGCAAAAAAGCTTTTGAACTGTGACCAACAATAAATTCGAAAAAATAAAAACCACCGCCTCCAATCATTTTTTTGAGTTACGGAATGTTTGGGAGAGTAGACTTTTACTTTGTGACTCTGATGAATTCAGAAGTCGATATCGATGCTTTGCTTTGCTGTCCAGTATAATACGTCTAGGAAAACATCAGCTAGTGTATGATTCCTAGAACTCACCGAAGCGTTTGATCATGTCGTACGAATTGCTGTGGTAAAAACTATTGAATGCTATTTCAGTGGAAAGAGAAGTTATATGAATTCTACTGTTCGGAAGCGGTTTATTTTCAGACTAAAGATGCGATGGGAGATCAGACCATCCTGTTTCGTCTCGCACTCCAACCTTCTATCTGTCTTGTGGCTCCAACCTATACACATCCGATATCGAACCCATTATTATTATAGCGTTATTTATCCTTACAATAAATATAGGAGTTACATTTTAATTTATTGTAATAGTGAAGTTGTTTATTGTATGGCCCTTAGAGGGTAAAAGCCTCCTCCATCATTTTCCATTTCAGTTTGTCTTGACCTTTGCTCATCCAGTTTTTCCCAGCTATTTTTACAATGTCATCAACCCATCTTTTCTTTTGCCGTCCTATTTGTCTTTTACCAGTAGGACCCAGCCACTTCGTTATTTGTAGTGTCCATCTCTTGTCTTGGTATCTAGCTAAGTGACCTGCCCACTTCCATTTCAGTGCCAGGGCATGTTGCAGTGCATCTGTGAATTTTGTTTTGTTGCGTATGTCTGCATTTCGTGTTTTGTCAATTCTTCTAAGTTTCAAGATACTTCGTTCCATGGCATGCTGGCACGACAGGATTTTGTTTTTAATCTTGTTATTAAACGTCCAGGTTTGACTCGCATATGTTAAGCACGGCAGGATACATGAATTCATTATGATCTTTTTAAGCTTCAGACTATATTTTCCTTTCAAGATTTCTTTAAGTGCCCAATATTTTTTCCACGTTGTATTTATTCTTCTGTCCACTTCTTTTCGTTTCTGTCGTGGGCAAATGATATTAGCTTACTGAGATATATACATTCACTGACATATTCTATCATCCCTTCTTCTATGTTTATTTGTCTTTGGGTACTATTGGTCATTATTTTAGTTTTATTTGTGTTCAATTTTAATCCCACTTTTTTACTTTCTCTGGCGAGGTTTTGAAGCATTTTTTCTAATTCTGTCACAGTATCACTAAAGATAGCTATATCATCAGCAAATTTTAGATGAGATAGACGTCTATTTAGAATCCACAACCCTTTATTGGTATAATCTATTTTTTGGAAGATATCTTGGAGGACAGCTATGAATAACTTTGGTGAAAGCGGGTCTCTAATACGTGTGCTCCTATTTTTAGTGTTTCGTTGGTTACATTATCTGGTCCTGGTCTTTTCTGTGTTTTCAGTCTTTTTATATGGCTCATTATTTCGGTTTCGTCTATCTATTGTAGCATGATTTTCTTCATCGATTTCTGTATTCATGTATTGATTTTCATTTATGACTGGTTCTTCTGGAGATATTTTGTAGAGGTTTTTATAAAAATCTGTAGCACATTTAATAACATCTTTTCTACATTTTGTTTCATTTTGACCGTCCTTGAGGTTCTGAATCCATGTTTTATGTGTTGACAGTTCCTTGTTGGCGCGTTTTAAACTTCTGAACTTTGTGAGGTTATCTTCAATGATTATCTTTCTGTATGTATTATAGTCTTATAGCTCTATTTGTTTTTTAAATAGTTGTTTTAATTCGTCTATTTCTTCCTTTGTTTTGTTTTTAGATGTATTAGTTCCCCACGTCTAGCTATTAGATTTAATGTATCAATTTTTGAGTATTTTTTGTTTTTTGGTTTTTGTTTTGTTTTCTAGTTTGAGACTCTTACTGATTACGTCTTCCAGTTTATTGCTGATATATTGTACATCATATGTGGTTTCTAAAATGTCATCCATTGTTTTAGAATATTTTTCAGGTTCTGAATATTATGTTTCTCTTTCGTTTGTAGTCTTAAGTAGATTTGTTGAGAGGTTAAAAGATTTTCGGCTAATTTTTGGTGTGTCAGTTATGAGGGAACATCTGAGCATTCTATGGTCTGATGGAAAGTCCATTTGGTTGATCACTTCTACATTGGCTATGGATTTTGGAGTGTTGGTCAATACATAATCAATTTCATTCCTTGTTTTTTGGTCAGGTGATTGCCATGTCCATTTTCGGGACCATTTCCTTTTAAAGAATGTGTTCATTATTGATAGTTTGTACTCATTAGCATATTGTATAAAGCGTTCTCCCCTTTTGTTTCTCTTTCCATGTCCATATTTTCCCATAATCATATTTTCTTCTGGTTTTTGTTGCCCGATTTTAGCGTTGAAATCACCAACAGCAAGAATTCTTTTATCTGACAGTTCATGTGCTGTCTTCAAGTCGTTGTAAAACTTAGCGATTTCCTCTTCGCTTGAGCTTTCAGTGGGTGCATATGTTTGGATTATGGTAAATGGTAAGTTTTCGAATTTAAGTTTCAAAATTGCTACTCACAATATTATTATTACTACTACTATTATTATTACTTACAATATTATTTTTGAACGTTTTCTTTATTAGGAAACCTACTCCATGTAGGCCACCATCGGTATCGAACCCATACTACTACCTAATTCAACTGTTTCAGTATAGCAATCAGAACAATTGTGTAAGGTGCGCATCTTACATAATTAGCTGCACTACTACAGTGCTTCCGAAATGTTTGTGTTGTGCTTTCATTATGCATCAGGAAAACTATAGGTGGCTGGTGCGACAGCCTCATACTGGGAGATTGGATACGCCTGCATGCCACTGTGGCGTAGTGACAAATCCTTTGTGTTGTTTTTCTAAGTCGTCTGTAGACTAACCAAATGGAGTATACTCGTCATACTGGTACCTGTATTATCTGGACGTAGCTGAATACCAGTATTTTGCATGAAGCGATTGCCTAACTGACCTCCACGACCCAGTTATTGGGTAACACTAAGTAGATATTTGATCAAAAAGGATGTCGTGAATGGGTACTTACCGATACAGGTAGATCGACTATCGTGATGGATATGTAATAAGATCCCAAGGAGTACCATCTGTTGAAGTGCTCCTTAGATAAAATCGACATCTCATTGGGAACTGAAAATAAACAAACGCAACAATGTCAATATTATTAGTTTTTGTGATGTTTGTGTAACCTTAACCATAAGTATAATCAATAAAATTACTATATTATCATTACTATATTATCTGCAATGATAAAGGTCATTTAAGGACGAACGAAATGACAATTCCAACAAATCGGCAAATATGATTTAATTATGCAAATCACTAAACTCCTTCTTATAATGAGTATTGCAAGCTCTATTGATCATCGTCATTTCAGCCGAACGACGTCCACTGCTGGACACGGGCGGTGATTATTGCGCCCTCGAAATGGGGGAGCCATTTCGAGGGCGCAATAATCACCGCGTTTGGCAGGCGGGTGGATCGCAGTATGGTGGTAAAAACTTTTTGTTAGGAAGTCGGTTGTTATTTTTTTGTAAAAAGTTTTTATTTTTAACTTTTTAGTTATCAAATCAATTTATTTCGGGCTACAAAGACCCATAACATAAATACCTTACAGACTAACATACATACAAATAAAAAACAATTTAAAACTATTGTACACGAAGTGACGGCGTCGTGTTGCGCTGCGTGGTGTCGCGTAGCCTTCCGCGGAATCGCCGATACACGACACCCTTCGGCCAAAACTCTGCCTTGAGGTAGGTCTCGATTTGAAGAGTTGGAACTCGCACCACGAATGACTTGAAATTCGTGTTGTGGCGCGATTCCAACTTCTCGACCCTCAAAGTGAAGTTCGTTTTCACTCGTACATACTCCACGATCTCCTCAACCTTCGTGGTGTAATGCGGACGTGAAATATACAGCTGCGTCGTAGGCACAGCAGGGCGCAGCAGCATGTTGGGTCCACTCGGAGCTGTTCCACACTGGTTTCGTGAACAGGGCTTCTTCTTCTTCCTTTCCACTTTCGTGAAACCCTCTTCATCAACTTGGCCCGTTCTCGGCAACGAGCTACGGACCGCAGCCAAGGCAGGTAGTGCAACCTTCGTCTGGTCTTCCCCAATTTTATTCTGCCGCATAGACTGCGACACACCTGATTTTCTCGTGGTGACAATAGCGGCGTAGGCACGGTTTGGGGTCGACGTACCTACGTGTGACGTTTCCGCAGCCGGTGTTGTGGCGCGGGTGACGGCGGCGGCGGGCAGCACTTGGTCAGCATTATCGGCAGCCGGTGACGCACTTGTGTTCGCCGATTCTAAACTGCCGATTGATGCAATTTGCGCTTCTCGACGTGTATTCACCTTAGAGGCCTCAGGTGACCCAATTACTGAACCCACTTTTGTTATTTCCGCTCGCAGTTCAGTGTTGGTTTTTTCCGCAACCTCCATACGGGACTGCATCTTGGTCATCTCCACCTTCAAGGTAGTGATGTCCTTTAGCAGCCGTGTAACGTCGACGTGATCGAACGTGATGGGAGGCAGCTTACCCAGCTCCTTCGCCACGAAATCTGGCACGTCGTCCGGGTCGGTCTTCTTCAACATATCAAGAATATCTTGAATGCTCTTCTCAGTTCCATCTCTGCGGCGAGACGGCATCTGGTCCAGCTTTCCAAGTGACTGGAACAGTAGCAGTTTACCACTGCTGATCTCATCCTCCTTGTAATTGGACCGGCATATCTGCAGGATGCTCACCTCGTCCATGTAGTCGATGGCATGGACTAGGAACGCCAGCAATTCGTTGACTATGAGTGGTTTGGAACTCATAGTGACAGTACGGGCAGCGGCTATGGCCGCGCTACACGTGAATGAAATTCGCTCCGTGCATAGCGGAAACACGTCCGTATTTGACCGCGCATCGCACTGCACGAACCCACGTTATGGTAGATACCCCGCACTAATCTAATCGCGTTATTCGTTCATTTGTCGCGTAAGTACTTAATGCAAATTTAAGACTTATTTGGTTTTCACGTGGATCCCATTGTCAGAATGGAACCAAATTAAAATGGGACCATTCGGAAAGCACCAACTTTCAAATAAAAAAGAATCATCAAAATCGGTTCACCCAGTCAAAAGTTATGAGGTAAAAACTTAAAAAAAAATACAGTCGAATTGATAACCTCCTCCTTTTTTGAAGTCGGTTAAAAATGCATAGAGAACGCTGTTGCCCATTCTCTAGTAAGTTCCTTAGTCGCTTCTTACAAGACCCACCGGAAGAAATGGGATGGTGCTATTCTTTACGTCCGCCACCACACGGAACTCTGTTGCTATTTTGTAAATACTTTTAGAAGGCAACATAATAATCGCCTCTAACCTAAGAAGCAGAAGAGTCAGAATTGTATACTTACACGTGAGAATGGTTAACATCATAGGAGACATCATATGGTGCATGAGGATGGCAAACAGTAAGTTATAGTTCTCTAAAACGCGGGAACCCTCGTTACCAGCGTTGATGAACAGACTTCCCAACATTATGCCTACCACCACGTTCACGATCAAACGCAGGTGAGTCATCGTCTGAAAGTGAATTAAGGTTACATTAGGTTTGTTTGTATGGAATCATCAAATGATCTGACAAAATTGAATAGCGATAGAAATACAAAATATTTTACTGTCCAGGTAATACAGTAAGCAAACATAGGTTAACATCAAGTTGAGACGACATGAGTAGCTTAAATATTACCTACAGCTAGTTACAGTATATATTGCCAGTGAACCCCAAACTAGACGGTTTGGTATCTTGGAGCTCAGGATAGGATGATTCCATCAATTAAAATGAACACAGAGGTACAATATCTATATAATCCATCTAAATAAGCTATATATCAATCTGGTTAACATCGTCTGATTAGGCTTGTCAATATCTTCGAACAAAAAAAAATTTTTTCACTTACCGCATCTCTCTTAGCCTTCATAAACCCTCTCCTCATGAGTACGTTGAGCTGGTTGCTCTGGCTGGTCTCTTCCTCACCGCCTGTGGGTTCTGTGTCCCTCAGGACGCTGAGTGGCACCAGCTTGCGGAGTCCTTCCATCGTAGGGATGGACTGGAAGTCGTCAAACCAGTCCAACGCCCGGCCGTTCTCAGATTTGTTGGCCATTAGGTCAATTTTGTCTTGCCCGTATTCACCACAGGACAGCTCGATAACTATGGATAATAGATATAGATATTATTTAATTTCTTACAGTTATTTGTTTTTATTCATAATCATAATCTGCCTAGCTATTTCCCAACTATGTTGGGGTTGGCTTCCAGTCTAACCGGATGCGGCTGGATACCAGTATTACACATGGAGCGACTGCCTATCGGACCTTCACAACCCAGTTACTGGGTAATACAAAGATCCACAAATGACAGCCGGGACCAACGGCTTAACGTGCTTCCCGAAGCTCAGAGGGGTCTTGGTATGTAAAGATGGTCACCCATCCACGAACCAACCGCGGCAAGTGTAGCTTAACCTGATCGATCCGTGTGGCTGTTATTACTTAGCCACAAGCCATAAGTTAATTGTTTTTATTATATAATGAATAAATAATAACTTCCTTTAACGTTTTTCTTGTTTAACTCAGTTGAACAAGAAACATTGAATTAATTTGTTAACTTCCGTGGCCAAAGTTCAAATTAAATTAAGAATTTGTTCTCTGTTTACGAATAAACGTACCGATGTAAATATTGAATGAATCTAGTTATTTATAATCTCAAACATCAAGAAACATTAAGATAATCGAGTACCAGGAGAAAATGAAACACGAGAGGCTACAAAACTTCACTTGACACTTACTGTAATCGGCAGGGTTATGGTATAAGGGACAGGGTATCCCACCCTGTTCTAGGTAAGACACCAGATTCTTTGTGGTCCCCTGGTACATGCATCGGCCGGCCGCTAGCACATACACATGGTCAAACAGAGCGAAGAGTGAGGCTGATGGCTGATGCACCGTGCACACGATGGTCCGACCTTGGTGCGCCAGGTTCCGACATAGCTGCACTACTTGTGAACATGATGAGCTGTCCAGACCTCTGAAAAAGAAGAAGAGCTTTTGATAAATTGATAGGTAAATTCACATCAGCTGTAATAAGTATGGTGATCGTCATTCCTCGGTCCACATTAGTCCTTATATGCATGGTGATGACAAATACGCGCAATCATTTACATTACACGAGTCTGGTTTGATTTTTTTCCAGATATCTTGGTTACAGGTTGCACGTCAATTGCCCTTTTTCTCTGGGTGGCAAATCATCAAATGACTTCTCCCGCTCTTCGTGTATGAATTTTACTGACTAATAAAACTCACTCGTGTTCTTTCAGTTGCCTGTGCCGGTGCCACGGTAAACCACGAACAAATCCGCGACCCTGGCAGACTTCAATGGCCTTGCCACCTTGTATATTCTACCAGCATACCTACTCTGTACTATGTAATCTAAAAAAGGTTATTTGATCAGGTAATTAGTTGCTGAGTATTCGATCATGAACCAAACAATTTGCATAGGTTACAATTTACAGATACCAGCAGGTTTTGTACTTATAAATTGACTTATCGACTTGTCCTTATGTTTTATAGTGTGGGGGAAAATTTCCCACAGGTAAATCTGAATCTTGAAGGTTTCCTATTAACTAACTTTTGCCAGCAGCTGCGGCAGCCCACGTGGAGGTCGGAAATTATACCACGGGAACGTATTACTGGAATAAAAGTTATTTTATATATCTTAATCCATGTTATAAACTAATTGTGTGCCAAACATCCAAATTCACTCGGCCTTTTTTGCGTTATTGAGTAACAAATATCCTAACATCGTAATATACAAACGTTCACATTTAAAATATACCAAAATGGTATAGTTGGAATAGTAGGATAGTTTACTGACCAACAGAATCATAGGAATATCAGACATTTTGCTCAGCCTCATCAGTAAACATTATGTCAGTTTACTTAGCAGAGTGACCCTAATATGACTATTATAGTTTATAGTCACGTGCATCTAATGTTTGTGCACATTGCTGCTATCGGTATGTTCAACACACAGGGGTAAAAGTTCAAGCATTGAGGGAATTATTTTATTATTAGCCCCAAATAGTAAGGCACGTGTAAGTAATAGTGAAAGGTGGTTTAGGCTCCGGAGGTAGAAGTTTCGCCGTGAGATTTTTTCACGCATCTTCAATGCTCACTGCTTGGCGCCGTGTGTTTTTCTACGCCCTACGTTGGGATGCATGGGTCTGTTGGATTCTCAATGATCAGTCCAACGCCGAGAGTATAAAATCCCGTGCCCGATAAAATACCGTCGTGATATTTTTACGTCTGCGCGAAAGAGACCTGGCATTTAAAAAAAAAATCACCTACATGTCCATTCTTTTTCACAATTTATTTGGGGCATACCAAGATGTCGTGGGTGAGTGCAATGATGCTCTTAAGTAGTTTTTGAGTTTATTCATAAACACAAACAATCATATCTTTCCTTTTCGTAATATTATTAGTGTAGATTGATTTCGAACTGAGCCAATGTTGAATTTACAAACCGCACAAACGTAGCTAAAACGATCTAAGTATATTATGTACAGACGCCACCAGGTCAAGCTACCCGAAACTGTCAATTTTTCCCAATGAACCTTGAACCTAATGCTCTAGAAATAAAGTCGAAAATCTATCAAAGAAATCTGACAGATTGTAGTAGCTTGATGTGTTGGTGTCTGTACAAGATAAATTCAAAAGATATAGAGAAAAGAGATACCGTATAAATTTTTTAATACCTAAGTATCAAAGTTCACTACCTATTGATAATTTTGCAAATCGACGTGTTTTTTACGATCTTCTGTAAACATGTGCCAGGACAGCGATTAAAAGTAATCTGCGAATTAAATGCGTCATAAAAGTAATTTAAGTCACAGCTTTGTTTGTAGGTCATTGTGATAATTTATTGGATAATTTCTTTAGATTGTTGTCCGGCTAATAAACAACGTAGTATGCTCGTTTTACCAACACTAAACTACACCGAAATGTATTGACTACTATGTAGAACCGAACAGTGCGGTTTTATTAGGTGCTGCGCCCCGCGGTTTCACCCGCATAAGTCTCGATCCCGTGGGAATCTTGGAGTTAAAAATTCGTATGTCCTAATACGTATATTCCGTTTTAATGTGTAAGCGTAACATACAAACAATCATTTTTTCTCTTCAATTAGGTATCACGTAGTATTGATAAAAACGGATCGGGTATTAGAAATTACTCTAATGTTCGTTGAAGAGAAGAGCTGCAAAAACTTGTCTTTTTTACAGTTGTTACCCAGCAGCTCTTCTTGCTGATATTGTTGGTCTTAAGGCGCAAGCCGACAGCCGAAGTGCGACGCTGCGACGCCATTCCGGTAGAACGATTTCCATGAATTTTTCATAGAAACTGCTCTACTAGAGTCGGGTCGCGCTGTCTTGACGCGACAGTATGTGGGAGCCTTCATAAATCACAACATTCGGGCCTTCATTTATTCCACTAATGATCATTAGACAAGTCAGACTTGAGCCGCGCTAAATTACGGAGTCATTCTAAGTAATAATTGTTACTTGTGTGTCGATACGAGAGAAGAAGTAGACTTACGTGGTAGGCTCATCAAGAAACATGATGAGAGGGTTGTTGATAAGCTCCAAGGCGATGGAGAGCCTCTTCCTCTGACCTCCCGACAGCTGTGCGCCGCGAGTGTTCATGTGCTCGTAGAGGCCCAGGTTTGTGAGGATGTCCTCGATCTGAGCACATAAAAAAATGTCTTATTGTAACATTTTATAATCTCTATCATACCTAAACATGTGACTCCTCCTTATTGCCCCAATCAAATAAAAAAAGAGTCGGTGAACACAGCCACATTTTTTGCTCAAATTTTATTATTTTAAGAAAAGTTTTTTTTTAAAGAATAATGGATTTTTATCGATATGGCTCCTTAAAAAAATTGGTACCAATATTCTCTTTTGATATATTTTTTGTACCTATTTGATAATATTAGCATACCGATGCAAGGAGATAATGCTGTAAGTAATCATTTAACAATAGTAGATTATTAACCAAGGGGATAAAGCAGTGTCTTCTGTTGCGGGTGACGATTTAAATCGCGAGCGTAACGAAGGACTCGATGTTTACTCCCGAGCGTAGCGAGGGTGTTAAAATCTTAAATCACGAGCGAAGCGAGGGATTTAAGACGAGTCCTGAGTGTAGCGAGGGATTTAAGTTCACCCAAGACTAAGACAGCTTTATCACCGAGGAAAATACTCTACTTTTCGTACCATTTGTGAAAAAATTAACACAATAATAATATTAGATAAGCATTTATTAAAAATAATGACACTTAAAAGCAAAAATAAACTTAACGTTTATGTATTTGAAGAAAACAAAAACGCGGCAAATTCCTAGACTAATATTTTTTTGTCGGAAAAGCAAAGGCATCAAGCTCATACGGCCTCGTCGGTTTTCGTAATCTAATATATAAAATTCTCGTGTCACAGTTTTCGTTGCCATACTCCTCCGAAACGGCTTGACCGATTTTGATGAAATTTTTTGTTCTTATCCGGTATCTATGAGAATCGGCCAACATCTATTTTTCATCCCCCTAAATGTTAGGGGTAGTCCACCCCTAAATTTAATTTTTATTTTTTAGACAAAATTTTTAATTTCTATTTTTTTATGATACAACATAAAAAAATACATACAATCCTCAATTTTCACCCTTCTACGATCAACCCTTATTTTTTAATAGCCATTTTAGTAATTTAATCATTTTTCCTCTCCGGTCGAAAACTGATCACTCGTCATTTAATTAGTTATCCCCGCCTAGGAAATTATTTATATGGCAAAACAACGTTTGCCGGGTCAGCTAGTTTTATATAATAATCATAACTGCATAATAAATGCGTATTCCTTTTTCAAAAAGATGTATGCTTTATATACAAACTCAATGGTGTAAACATGTAGTTCAATTTAAATTTGGGTAAGTATTCCAAATTTAAATCACATTCTTCCCCTAGAGGATGAATGAAATTCAGTACAATTTTCTTTCCCTGTTTTTAACAGATTAAAAATGACTATTGTTATGTTAGCTTTTTGTGGCATAGAATGTCACTTTTTTGAGCAAGTGTTACGAAAAATATAATACATGTTGCATTCGAAAGTGTATGCACATTGCACAGATTACGTATGACAGCAGCAGACAAACACACTTTTACCGCTGAGTTATGCAAACCTGGCAATTTGGCAAAATTAGGTTACAGCATCGGCGGTGTCATTACCTACTGCATTTATGCGTAATTTGTGCAAATAACATGCGATGGAATTAATAACATGTTGTTTTAATTGTTGTTGCAGTTGCTGATTACCGCCAGGTTTTGATTATATTCTATTTATTTGTTAATGAATACAAAACACTTAAACGAAACAAATGTAAGTATAAAGAAAAGAAACCGGCCAAGTGCGAGTCGGACTCGCGCACCGAGGGTTCCGTACAAACCTGTAGGTATCCTCGGTTTATGTATAAGGTTTATGCTTATGAAATTAAATGTTTTTTTTTTAATTTTTATATTTGAATTGATTAAATGAAAGGTAAATTGCGGTTTACGATTTATGACGTATTAAAAAAAAACTACTTACTGGATCTCGTTCAAACCAATTTTCGGTGGAAGTTTACATGGTTATGTACAGACGCCACCAGGTCAAGCTACCCGAAACTGTCAATTTTTCCCAATGAACCTTGAACCTTGAACCTAATGCTCTAGAAATAAAGTCGAAAATCTATCAAAGAAATCTGACAGATTGTAGTAGCTTGATGTGTTGGCGTCTGTACATCATATATTTTTTTGAGTTTTATCATTCTCTTATTTTAGAAGTTACGGGGGGGGGGACACACATTTTACCACTTTGGAAGCGTCTCTCGCGCAAACTATTGAGTTTAGAAAAAAA
This sequence comes from Aporophyla lueneburgensis, assembly GCA_932294355.1. Taxonomy (NCBI): domain Eukaryota; kingdom Metazoa; phylum Arthropoda; class Insecta; order Lepidoptera; family Noctuidae; genus Aporophyla; species Aporophyla lueneburgensis. The sequence continues at coordinate 7,446,168 of OW028746.1, forward strand.
TGATATGAGAAACCTCAATACCATTTTTGAGGACCTATTCATAGATATCTCACACGTATGGGTTTGATGAAAAAAACAATTTTGAGTTTCAGTTCTAAGTATGGGAAACCCCAATTTTTTTTTTTTTTTCTATTAAAGTGTAAAAATCTTGATGTGGTTCACAGAATACATCTACTTACCAAGTTTCAACAGCGTAGCTCTTATAGTTTCGGGGAAAAGTGGCTGTGACATACGGACGGACGGACAGACAGACAGACAGACAGACAGACATGACGAATCTATAAGGGTTCCGTTTTTTGCCATTTGGCAACGGAACCCTAAAAAGAGCACAAAGGTACATATAAAACCATATATTTTATCTGGTTTCATAAAACCTTATTATTGATTTTAAATTATATCATCATCATTTCAGCCGAAAGACGTCCACTGCTGGACATAGGCCTCCCCCAAGCTCCGCCAGTTCGACCGGTTTTGTGCTTCCCGTATCCAGCGGATTCCTGCGGCCTTCACAAGGCCTTAAATTATATTATCATAAAGTATTTTCTATTCTTCAATAACACTCTCTATCTGTACAAGTGATTCAATAGCATGTCTTCATTCACAAATCCCCAAGTAACACTGGACCTATACTTTTCGTGCAGACTGTAGCTATTTTACTGTGTTTTGTACGTCCACGCTTTGTTTCATCGCTTTTGTCATTCAATAATGCGACGTATGGCAAATGTACAAATGAAAACGAAGCCATTTATGTCCGACTACAAACGCACGAGCAAACAAAGTGTATTAGAGTAAATATTCAAAACATGTCCAAGCATGAGCATTATTGATTCTACGTGATTCATATATTATCACACCGTGCGGAACATAGTGCGCAAAATGAGGAAGGCGATGATCGTTACAAATTGAGACATCAAAATTCGCGAGCACGTAGGAATAAATTGACGAATGAGGTGTTTTTATTAGCATTCATTTCCATACTAATTGAGGCGAAGGTCATTGAGATGCATTGGCTTATGTATGATCGAAGTTCGTTGAAATTTTTGGGCCGACAGTAGAAAAATTGCTAAAAGAATTGCCTCTGTTTGAGGAATCCCACAGATGTTTGGGATTTCACTCTTATCCAGCCAGTAGGAGGGTCAACTTTATATACTTAATTTTATTTTGGTCTTACATCTCGCAAGTCAACCTATGAGGTTGTCGGCTGCTTAACCGGACTTGCCCGTGGCTACCTTAATAAATTAAAGCCTCCAGCCAAGGCTTAAAATCTTGAGCTGTGGGGTACGGACCGTAGAGGGCAAGTAGGATATTATTGGGCATCCTACTCCACCTTCGTTCCTTCGGCTCACTCCGTTCGCCTCGTCACTCTCGGTGGATAGAATGCCCAATAATATTAATATTTCTGATATCGATGGCTGACCTCGTGAGTCGATGGAACTGACGGTGGAGTAGAATGTTCAATAATATTTCTGATAAAGATGTCTTACCTCAAATTCAACTGTCGGATTCATTTCAATATACTCACCAGCTTAAAAACACCTACCCACCTGCTTTAAAACTTTACACGTTAACATAATCAGAGGGGTAATTGCGGAACTTTTTATCGGTAGGAATTGGTTTAATATTCATAGTTAAACAACATTCATTGCGTTATTTACGTTGCTGAGCCACAATTTATTCGAACGAATGACGCAATGGTTTAGAAATAATCTTCAATCCCATTCAGATTCTGATAAATTGTACGTTTCGCAATTAGGGTGCAGGTCTATATCTGAACGAACCAGTTATCTAAAATTCAGGACAGATTGTCTCATGTCTCTCCACATACTTGGGGATGGTGCATTGTGGTTTAGTGACACACATACCCGGTATCGTGACCAGATTGACTCGAGAACATCTGAACTTTAGGATACCGCATACATTAAACTAAATTAAGGACCGATTGTCTCATGTCTCTCCACAAAAGTAAAATAGCGCGCACCCTTAGGTTCACACACATTTATTCTGTGACCAGATTGGGTCGAGGACATCTAAATTTAGTTTAACACATTACAGACGATACATACTTTTATATCAATACACCCATCTGCTTTAAAACTTTACACGTTAACATAATCAGGTCTATATCTGAACGAACCAGTTATCTAAAATTCAGGACAGATTGTATCATGTCTCTCCACATACTTGGGGATGGTGCATTGTCGTTTAGTAACACACATACCCGTTTTCGTGACCAGATTGGCTCGAGGACATCTGAACTTTAGATACCGCATACATTAAACTAAATTTAGGACAGATTGTCTCATGTCTCTCCACAAAAGTAAAATAGCGCGCACCCTTAGGTTTGTACACATTTATTCTGTGACCAGATTGGCTCGAGGACATCTAAATTTAGTTTAACACATAACAGACGATACATCCTGTTACATCAACACGTAAAAATCAAGTGGCAAGCGCGGTCCCACGGATAGTCGATCCTTGTCCAGTATGCATAAAGCTAAGGCGCTGATACACTTGACAACGGCAGCCGGATCAGAAACGCATCGACGGTTAACAATCATTAGTGCTTATATCAGTTTTTACGTAACACTATTGATTCATAACCGTCGGTATCTCACATTATTCAATCTGGTGTACAAACTGTATGTGGATCCGCTGTTGTAGTCTGTTCCGTAGACGGTAACCGTACCCGGTGGTTGTCAGTTTTATGTATATAATCAGCTTTATGTATAAGTCAGCTTTATTAGTTCGAATCGGCAAATTTCAATGACAATGGAATGCACGCTTCCCACGTTCACATAAATTGCATTCCATGCATTTATATTGTTAAGTAATATGACCATCATGTTGTAAACACTAAATTAGTCTTTTATAGAACTTCCTACATATTATTTTCGTAAATTTATAAAGTTTGTAATCGCTTCTAGTTTTAACGTGTTTCATTCTTCTACGTACTAAGATTATATATTTTTATTTATATGAATGATATATTTTGTATCAAGTACGACACGAATTATTGGTCGAACCATCTACCACTTGTTATCGAGTGTGATTTAAAATTAATTAAGAGACCTTGAAAAAAGAGAACACTGAGGTTATTAGGGATAATAAGAGTAAAGAATAAATGAATAAATACATTGGAGAAGCATTGAAATCCTAGAGTTAATGTTATTATTGATAAATTGGATAACTATAAAACTATAACTCAGTCACGTACTTCCGATTCCTACACGATACCTACAGTTTCTTGGTTTCTTTCATTCCAAGTGTAAGTGATTATTTAATAATACGAATGAAAATGTTATTAGTGAGTAAACTAACTTACTCTGCACTAGTTTTTATATGATGATAACAACTTCCGAGTTTAACTGCAACTTAAAATTACTTGGGATCGGGTTCACTTTGTCGGCTTTATTTTTCAATTCTCAATACTTATGACACAGTAAAAATAAAAGAAGCAGAAGTATGTCTCGGCAGTGACATTGAAAGAAATTCATTCAGGTGCCATTTAAGCGAATGCCTAATGTGGAATACGTCGAAATGCCGACTGAGTTGATAATGTAAAAAATGATATTTCTGGTTTCAATATTGATGAATTCAAACACACAACACTGAATAATACAATTGATAATTTCGTGTCAAATTTCAAGTAACTAAATGTTGCACCCTCCGCGTATGTGCGTAACTACCACCCTCCGAGGCTGTTGCGTATTGTGCACACTGAAATTTCGAAGCGCGTCATCTCGACCGTTTTCTATGAAGTTAAACTACTGTAATTTTTTATTCTGTGTCAATTAACAAATTACAATTTAGCAAAATTGATATGCAATCAATACGGTTAAATATGACGTAAACGTCATTTTTTTTTATACAACTGTAAGACTTGTACTTAGAGTTTAAAATTGAAATTATCTATTTTTGTGCTGAAATTGTATTTTTTGTGTATATAAACGAATTAATTTCAATCAATAAATTACATTCGCTCCGGAATCTTCAAAGTGACAAGTAGTACTAGTGGTACTTTAATATCGACTTTCTAACATGTAAGTGAGTACTTATTAATTTTTTAATTTGAAGTTATAATGCTCAGCTACGGACCTGGTTTTTGCCTGCCGGCTGTTGTAATTATCATGCCCTATTTATCCATCGTGACTGCTACTCAGCTACGTACCTGGCTTCTGCCTGCCGGCTGATGTAACTGTTATCGATCTGTCATAAATTGATAGATTTCTTATTTATTGTATTTCAAAAAAGACCTTGTAGGTTTTTGTTTTGTTATATTAAACATGACTTTTTTTGTTGCACATTAGGTCTGACTCCGACGTTTCCCGTATGTCTGACTACATAAAGAGCCCGGCAACTGATACAAAGGTCGTGTCGAGAAGGACCCTGCCTACGAAAAAAACTACAAAGCGCAAAGCTTCGTCGGTCGTAGAATCAGGATCAAGGTAGTTTATCAATACTCTTTATCTGACTTATCCCTTTTCATTAGTCTCACTTATTATATTATAACATAGATCTCAATAGAGAACTTTTATTTGTAACAATAATTTTAAGTAAATATATACTTACTTATTTTATCATGCAACATAGTTTGTATCTAGAAAAGTGTTTCTTCTAGATTATTAAAATAAAAATTTTAATTGTTTACAGTGACCAGAAACCGGGGAGCACCGACCTTTTCGGTTTGGAAGACTTTGGTGGCCTTCCTCCGAAGTCGAAGTTAGGATCATCCTTGCTGTCCCGCGTAGCCAACGGGAAGGTACGACGGACAGCAGATCTAAGCGGTGCCTTTTTTGTGGAACTGAAGGTATTCCATAAAGAAAATATCATCTCCATTGCTCCTGAGGAGCGTTGGAAGAAGGCAGAAGTTGCTTTGAAACTTCAACTGGAGAAAGGTAGTTCACAGTGGAACTCACTACAAAAATTCATGCATAAGGCTCATGAGTTGTTCAATGACTCAGAGCCTGTATATTATAGTGATAAGATAAATTTTAAATCTAGTTAGGTAATCACTTAAAATTTAAATTGGGACACCTAAAATTAATGTTTATTTTTAAACTTAGTAGGTAGAATGTCTTAAATTCTTGTTCAAGGCTTAGGAGTTGATCAAAGACTCAGAGGCTGTATATTATAGTGCTAAGATACATTTTAAATGCACTTAGGTAATTAATTTAAAATTAATATTTAGGACATCCTAAATAAATCTTTATTTTTAACTTAGCCGGTAATTAATTACGTTAGAATGCCTTTCTGCACTGTTTGTAACACATCTGTTGAGCGCAGTCACTGGACAGGTCATCTACGCAGTACCAATCATAAAAATAAAAATATTTCATACGTTTGCGAAGGTGTTGAATTAATTAATTCTGCATTCCGAAATCGTATAGCTTCTTATAGAATTATTGACACTAGTGAAAATTATTCTTTAGATTCGTTTTTGAGTAATAATCAAGAAAAAATCAAAACATTAATCAACAAATCTCTGAAAGATCATGTATGTCTAAAAATTAATTTTGAATATTTTGCTTTGTTTTTGATGGTTAAAAATGATAGTCAGGAGATGAAATCATTTGCTACAAAGAATTATGTGGTACATCAGAATTATGAATATGATTTATTGACATCTCAGGTTAGAAACACGTTGAAAAAAAAATTAGAAGAATTTCAAGATCGTGACAGTGGCTGGACATTTTTAAACAGTTCGCATTTGGAAGTTAATGTTAACAAATATCAACCTTTACGCGGCTCAAGCTTTATCGAGTTGCCGACCGTAGTTAAATCAAAAAAAGCATGTATTAATATTCGCAATAAAGATAATTATTGCTTTTTATGGTCAGTTGTTGCTGCTTTATATCCAGCAAAAACTCATCCTGAAAGAGTATCGTCTTACCCCAATTTTCAAAGTGTGTTAAACATAAAAGACATTCAATTTCCATTGAGTTTCTCAGATATTGCTCGATTCGAATTAAATAATCCCGATATTTGTATATATATTTATGGCTTAAAAAATAATACCGTGACTGGACCGCTTTATAAACCAAAATTTTTGAAGGAAAAAGTGATTCATTTACTTTACTTAGAAAAAGATGATTTATCACATTATTGTCTCATTACGGATTTACCGCGTCTTGTTAAAAGTCAAATAACAAAGCACCACAGTAAATTATACTTTTGTGATGTTTGTTTAATGTTCTTTGATAGTTGTGATAATCTTACTTCACACAGTTGTGGAGGAGTTGCTACTGAACTACCACCAAAAGGCTCTTTCATTCAGTTTGAAAATTATGGTAGAAAGCAATTTGTACCATTTGTTATATACGCCGATTTTGAAACAATGCTAGAGCGGTACGACTCCTGCGACCCTGACCCAACTCAGGCGAGCACCGTTACGAGACAGCGACATGTGCCCATCGCTTTCGCTTATCATATTACGTGCACTCTAGATGAAACCTATAATCGTTATGTCTCGTATCGTGGTTCGGATTGTGTTTCAAAATTTGTGAAGTCTATCTATAAAGATACCAAAAAAGTTTATAGAATTTTAAATAATACCGTTCCCATGATTTACACGAATGAGAATGCTCTCGACTTTGAAAACTCTGATACATGTCATATTTGTGAGAATTTCTTGCTAGGTGATAGGGTACGCGATCATTGTCATTTGACTGGTAAATATCGTGGCGCAGCTCACAGTTACTGTAACCTGCAATATAAAATGCCTAAGTTTCTACCTGTATTTTTTCATAACTTATCGGGTTATGATTGCCATCTTTTCATAAAAGCATTAGGTAACGCTCCGGGATCTATTAAAGTCATACCTAAAACAAAAGAAAACTATATTTCTTTCACGAAGTATATTCCGATTTCCGATAATGAAAGCATACAGGTACGATTTGTAGATTCATTCAAGTTTTTAGGAACTAGCTTAGAAAAGTTAGCAAGAACAATGAAAAAACAAGACTTCAAGCAATTAAAATCTTATTTTCCTGAAAAAACACAATTTGATCTACTTACCCGTAAAGGAGTGTACCCATACGATTACATGTCTCAATGGAAACATTACGAAGATATATGTTTACCATCTAAAAATCATTTTCATAACTCCTTGACTAATGAATCAATTAGTGATGAAGACTATAAACACGCTCAGACCATTTGGTCAGTATTTAATATTCAAAATATGGGTATGTACACAGATTTATATCTTAAAACCGACGTTCTTTTGCTAACAGACGTGTTTGAAAGTTTTCGAAAAACTTGTAAACAATACTATAATCTCGATCCCGCGTTTTATCTTACAGCACCAAGTCTTTCATTCGATGCAATGCTTTTGAAAACTAGAATTAAATTAGAATTGATAAGTGATGTTCAAATTTTTAGAATGATACAAGAAGGCATTCGTGGAGGTGTTTGTATGTGTTCCAAAAGACATGTCAAAGCCAATCATAAATACTTGGATTCTTACGACTCGTCTCTGCCGAATTCATTTATTATTTATTTAGATTGCAACAATTTATATGGTTATAGCATGTGTCAATATTTGCCTTATTCGGATTTTAGATTAATGAGTAGACAGGAAATAGATGATTTGCAATTGAGCTTAACAGATATAAGCGATACCGCGGAAAACGGCTATATTCTTGAAGTTGATTTATTGTATCCTAAAACATTGCACGATGAACATAACGACTTTCCATTTTGTCCAGAAAAATTTGTTGCACCGGGTGGTAAGAATAAAAAATTAATACCGAATTTGTATGACAAATACCACTACGTTATTCATTACGTTCATTTAAAAAAATGTTTACAACATGGATTGGTGTTACGAAGGATTCATCGTGCAATTGTTTTTAAGCAAAGCTGTTTTTTAAAACAGTACATCGATCTTAACACTCAACTACGACAAAAAGCAGAATCAACGTTTGAGCAAGATTTTTTTAAATTATTAAATAATAGTATTTTTGGGAAGACTCTGGAAAATGTTGAACAAAGAGTAGATGTAAAATTAGTTAACAAATGGTGCGATTCAAACAATAAAACGAAAAAGACTATTTGTGCTGAGAAATTGATAGCCAGTCCATATTTTCATAGCGCTTCTGTGTTTTCTGATGATCTAGTAGCAATACAAATGAAGCCTTCGCGTGTTATACTTAATAAACCAATATATATAGGGTTCACAGTGTTAGAATTATCTAAGACCCATATGTACGATTTTCACTACTCTGTCATGAAACCTTTTTATGGTAAGCGAATTGAATTGTGCTATACTGACACAGATAGCTTAATTTATGATGTCCAGAGTAATAACGTTTATAAAGATTTCAAGCTCAATTTTTTAAAATATTTTGATACCTCTAATTATGACATAAACAATGAATTTCACTTGCCCATTAATAATAAGAAGATCCCAGGACTGTTTAAGGACGAAATGGGTGGTAAAGTTATTAAAGAATTCGTAGGACTGCGCTCAAAACTTTATTGTATTAAAACCTTAAAAAAAACAATTAAAAAAGCCAAAGGTATAAAAAAATGTGTAACGAAACATTTAAATATGATTGATTATAAAAATGTTTTGTACAATTGCAATGTCATTCGTAAAAAAAATGTAATGTTTAGGTCAATAAAACATGAAATATTCACTCAGAACGTAAATAAAATAGCACTTTCAAGCAATGATGATAAACGGTTGCTATCATTTGATAAAGTATCTACTTTAGCTTGGGGTAATGCAAATATATTTATGTAATGTATTACCATACTTAAAAATGTAATTAGGAACTTACAATAGTGACATTTCTATCAAGTATTTTATTGATTGTAAAACATCCTAAATGGAAAGTCAGATAATTTTATAACGTAGCTACTATCTTACTTACTAATTTAAAAAGTTTGTTAATCTTTAAATATGAAATATAATATTGTCCTGTAATTTAATTCAAATAGTATCGTCTGAAGTTACTTTTGAACCCAGCTATAATATTATAGCTGGTATTATATCTATGTAATTCTAAAATGTGTGTATTCTTGGTGTCCCTTGTAATTGTAGTTTTTATCTGTATGTACCTACTAAATATATACTTAAATAAATAATATTTTATGATTTTATCTCTGTTTCATTTCCATTCCTGATTGATGACAAAGCATACAGGGCTTACACCATGTTGTGCACGAGGATACAGGTTCCAACTGGATAAAACATGCAATGTTCATTTTTGATGACATAGCACTCATGGCTCGAAGTTCACACGCGCGGTGTAGAATATGACACCGATCAGGTGCTCGTGCACGAGCTCGAACGTGTTGAAACTTGAAATTGAATCACAGCGCTTTAAGGCTTTATGGAGTCTCATTACACATTAACCACGTTCCACAGTCGTATTATTGTGTAGAACATTCATTATTAGACAGTTAGCCGGAGCGGTCATATCACGTCGAATAAGAACGAAACGAATTGTAAGTATTGTAGAACTACCCATATATTTATAACGTTAATTCATCATGTTTTTATGTAATTATATTTAATTATTATTTCGGTTGTTTCAGATCATTGATAATGTGTGATTCACCAGATATTATCGACTTCTCGCAATACGCGCAAGGTTTTCCGACCCCGAGTTTAAGCTGGCATATCCCAGAACAACAAAGACCTGTTCACAAGGAGCCTAGAGCAAGACAAGACTGCGGACCTGTCAACAAGAAGCCTAGAACAAGACGGGAGTGTGTAAAACAGAAGTCAGCTCTGCCTACCTGTCAATCATTCGTCATAAACAATGAGAAGAAAAAAGGATTACGACTGATCCAGGTACAAGTGTTGGACATCAGTGAACAACTAGAATCTGCAAGTGACAATGATGATGTGGTAATTTTAAGTGCGCAGTATATAGTGACTGAATCGGTGGACCATGTTATGGAGGAGACGCAATCGTTAATTAATAAAATATCAAAAAAACTTTGTGGGGACAGTTGTTATTACTGATGAACTATTAACTGGTGTCATTATTTTGTAAGTATCTACTATATTGTTTAAGTTTTATAGTAATAAGCAATAATAAATTATGTAAGTAATATTATAGTTATCAGACTATATTATTATTAGGTATATATAACATTTATTTGCTTTCTTATTGTTTAGTGTTTAAACATTTGTGGTTTTTATGGTGTGTAAGTTTTGAATGTATACATTTTTAAAATAACAAATATGTAAGTTTTATTTTAATTAACTTTTGTATTTTATCCTGTATATACCTAGTCTAAAAAAAATATAATAAAGTTAAATACATATAAAAAGAAAAAATATGTAATGTAGATTTCTTTGATTAATCTAGTTGGGCTACTGTTCAATCATCACAAGTTTTTTAAGTATGTAGGTAACATTAAATAAACTATGTGGGGACAGCTATTATTATTATTATTGGGTAGGTAGTTATAATTAGTTTGTAATAATTGTAAATAATGTAAAAAGTAAATAAATATAAAATGATAAAATATGTACTTAATGTAGATTTCTTTGATTAATCTAGTTGGGCTACTGTTCAGTCATCACAAGTTTTTTAAGTTAAGTATGTAAGGTAACATTAAATAAACTATGTGAGAACAGCTATTATTATTATTATTGTGTAGGTAGTTATAATTAATTTGTAATAATTGTAAATAATGTAAAAAGTAAATAAAAATATTTTGTAGTTTAAATTATGTTTTATTTTGTATTACTTATAAATACTCGAACTTTAAATTAGCTCTAGTGTAATGATATACATATAGGTTATTTGCTTTCAGAATGTTTTATTAGAATAATTCGTTTAGAATACCGTATGTACCTATATTTGAAATAAAATTTATTAGGATTATCATTTTGCTGCAGCTAATTTAAAGTTTGTTATATGGGTCTGATTATATTAAATAAAACACTCTTGAGTACATAGACATTTTTAATTAACTGTTCAACACAATAATTATTAAATAAATAAATTAAATACAGACATATTATTATCAAAATACCATTTTCTAATACACACAGCATTATTCAATGCACAATTCAATTTATGGTTCACACAATTAAAATCAGTTTTATTTTTACAGAACTTTTTTTTTAATGTCGCAAAATTAGGACATCCCTTCTCACCTATGTCAATCACTTCACAGTTTGCACATAACTCTTTAATCCACGTAATCTTTTCCAAACCCTTTGTCATAATTTTTTTATTTTCTAAATATGGTAAAATAACACGTTTAAACTCTTTGTAGTCTATGTAGCCTTCACTCCAGTAAATTCCTCGATTTCTTTCTAACCATCTCACCTGCTTTTTTTCTTCTAGTGTTAGGTAATGGAATGAATATGGTGGTTTCACCAAGAACGTCTGTGTATGATCATGACTCGCAATGGCCAATTCTTTGACAATAAAATGATTTAAAGAATCTTTAAATCCTTGGAGTTCCACTATAAGGGTGTCCGACTTCATGATATCTTCTTAACAATGTTACTTAATGGTTTGTATTCAACAATGCAATCGTTCAGAATGAGACAATATGCTGAAGTTTGATCTGGTATCTCCGAATCACTTTCAATTTCTACTCTCACGTCCACAACTGGCCCTGTCTTTAGATTATCCGCTTGTCTAGAGCAATCAATGACAAACAGCGGTGCTAAATCTCTAAACTGTTTTTCGCTTAATATGGGTTCCGGTCGACGTCCGTAATACGACTGTTGAAATCTGGTGTATTGCTCGTATAATAAAGCGATTCTGTTATTAGCAAAACTCGTATTTAGGTTTTCATACGGAAAATAAGTTGAATTGAGATACACTCTAACGTCTCGAACATGACAGTGATCGAATTGAGACATGTCCGAACTTGCATTGCTTTTCCTATTTGTCTGTAACCCGATAATAATGTACCTTGGTTTTTCTATTTGAGATGAAGTTTTGATTGACCAGGTATGTTTTGTAGTTTTAGGCAAAGCTGGATATTCGTACAGATCCCAATTTCTGTATACCATTTGAAGTGATCTATCTTTTTCTAATAGTTTTAACAAAGTTATTTTTTCTTTGTCTGATACTTTAACATGCGGTACGCGCCATATAATTTTGTTGATCTGAACGTCGTCCACTATTTCGCCGGTGTTAAGTTTTACAGCGTTCAAATTAGTATTACTTCGTAACAATATCAGTTCATGTCTGCTATTTATCACAACTTTTTTATAATCTTCAGCAAACCCGAGGATGTTACTTAGTGGAATAGAAACAGAAAATTTTCCACCATTAATATTTTTTATACCATCGATATTCCAGCCCCAAGCATTAGACATTTTTGATTCACTTTCATTCATTGATATTAATGATTTCATGGTTGTAGTTATACCTGCATTTTTTATTTTATCAATCTCCACTCCATTTAACTCATACCTAATATCTTGAAACAAGTACAGTAGACCATTGTTTGTGAAATTGATACTAGTAGCTTTGTCTTTCGTATCTTTTTTGTTTACGATAACAGTGCCTTCTAAATAGAGTGTGCTAGCTGAAGGAAGTATGTACAAATCCTGTTGGTTGATCGGAATGCGGATTTCATCGTTCCTATTGAAACTCGTTACGTACGGCTTGTAGGAATGAAATTCGATTCCTTCTATAGTATTATCGTAAGTTGGAGCGGATAAAACGTCTAAGATATTCATTTTAACAATCCGATAGCTCTAAGGAACGCTTTATTGTCTTTAGTTAATTTTATTATCTTCTTAGAGAAAGGTCTTCTTCGATAGGTAGCTCGGGCAGAACTGATATTCTTTACTTGGTGAAACACATTTTTATTGTAGTCAATCATCTTTTTCTTCTAAGATGCAGATATACCTGCACTTCTTCACCACGTAAATTGATTAATTGTTGGTTTATATCTAACAGTCTGATATGTATGCAGCTTATGTTGTTTTGATTGATTGGAAAGTATATTGCGTTCTTCGGGATTTCTATGATCCTGTATCCTGGCGGCACATTAAGTGCAAATTCGTGAATAATATGACTTGGTTCACCGTTCACAAATGAACCGCTTACAATATCACATTCAATCCTGACTACGGTCGTAGGTAGAATGTTGACTGGAGACTGTGACACATGCCATTTATTTGCTGTTAAAATTTGTTTGTTAAACCCCAATAGTCTTCTAAAAGAGTCTCCTTTGATAAAATTAATGTCTTTTGTACAGAATATTGTAGTTTTTAAAGTATTATTATTGCACCGTAGTTTGATCGCTGCATCTTTTATTTCAGATTTTAAATAATCGCTAATATCTTGTAATTCATAAGTGCCTTCCGGTACTTCAATAACTTCATTAATGCCATAATAGAACTTATTATTACTTTTGTCAATGTTTGGAATAGAATTAAATGTAGAAAAGTGTAATAAAGCACACTCATACTCTCCGTCTAGTTGTAAAGTATTAGGATAGTATGTAGTTAACACTGACGAGTCTCCAGTTATCGACAAAGTGAGTGACATCTTGCAAATGACTGATATAAAAGAAAAGCATTTATTTTATAATACTTTTTTATTCCAAAAAGTCAACAAATAACTTAAACATAAATGACCACAATTGACTGCGTTTAATTTTTGATATCCTGTGTAGTTATATAACACATCACAATTTTTGAAATATTGCATCAATTCCATTGGAGGTTTTAAATTTCCATAGCTATCAAAGTATTCACAGTGATTGTATACTTTAGCATAAGCTACCCAATGCGTTCCTTCGTTCTTAGAATCGTCTAAGTTAACGATACCACATTCAATGTCTTTCGGCTTCGAAGGTAGTCGATCCTTCATGTAGACCCCCCGAAAATATGGAATGTGTCTTGAATACTTTCGGATGTCTACATCAGTTAGAGGGCGATTGGGTAGCATATTTTTCAGTTTTTTGAAGATGTTATAAACAATCCTTTACCACTTTTATACGGTCTAATGTATAAACCCTTACCCAACACTAAAGCCTCCATAGCTTTATTATGTCGTTCTGTTTCTTGCAAATTTTGTTTGCTTGCTTTGTAATCATTAACGGTTTTTGCAATGCCAGCTGCACCACCAGCTAAAGTTCCTAAAGCCGATAAACCAGCGAAAATTGGAATTAAAGGTAGAACTCCTCCAGTCTTTGGTATGGGTATTACTCGGGGTACTCGAATTCGATGGTGAATGTTTGGAAATAACTTTTTTGCGGTTAAGTAAGCTGCTTTTATTAAAGTCTTATTATCTTTGTGTTTGAGTTTCTTAATTTTTGATTTTATTTTCGAAACTAAGCTTTTAAATGTTTTAATGCCTGATCCAGACTTTAGTTTCGCTTTCATAACTTTGCTCACCAACCAAGAGCTTAATTTTTCACCTTTCCCTGCATCTTTTGATTTAAGTCTTTGTTTAGCCATATCAAGTAGTTGTAAATCAGCTTTGTGACGATTTGATACGTCTGTATGGTTTGTATACGCAATGTCGTGTTGCAAGCAAGCTTCGTCTAGCTTATTTACACCTCGATCACCTCGCGCCAAGCGTTTATGAAGTTTGGTTCCTGGTCCGCAATAATTGTATCCTGGCAAATGCACTTCGAATGGTAGATTATTAATTATGTTGTTAACTAGTCCACCCCCTTGCATTACTCAAATTAGAATGATATGATTTCGAATGAAAATGGTTTTATAATAGTTAGTTCATTAATGCAGCTTTTTCAATCCAACTGTTTTCTGCACTGCTTAGGCCTAACCATTTAACATACAATTTATTTCCTTTCTTTTTCAAAACCTTTTCTATCAAATACACATCAGGATAATTAGATCTTTGCAGTTCTTGTTCGTAAAAAGCTCCTAATATGTTTTGGTTTCGTTGATCTTCTATGTGATATGTCACTGGTAAGGTTTTATTTATCTTTTTTATAATAAATAATTCAGTTGACCAATTAGGAGTGTAACCTTTCTCAAAATTATGTTTGTATTTACTTATACGAACACAATCACCAACTTTGAATTTAGGCTTCCACTGAACGAAATCATGTTTGTTTATTTTTTCTATATTTTCTTTGATAACTTGTTCATTACATTTATTCACATCAACCGGTTTAAATTGAATAGTACGATGTTTGGTGTTGTTATATCTCTTCAATGTATCTTCCAATGGTAGACCTAGCCACTTATAGTTTCCATTGAGACTAAAATATTTATATAATTTATTTTTTAAAGTTCTTATCAGTCTCTCTACAATTGATGCTTTTTTAGTAGAAAACGATGAGTAATGGTTAATGTTGTGCTTTTTCATAAGCGTTTGAAAAGTGATGTTATAAAATTCGGTTCCCATATCAGTCTGTAAATTAACAGGATCATTACAACTACTAAGCAGTATATGTTCGAATGCACGAGTAACATCAAATTTATTTTTCGATTTTAACGGTTCAGCCCAGGCATACTTTGAGAAGCAGTCAATCACCACAAGAATGAAATTATAGCCTTTGTTATATTTCCTCAGGTTTTGCATGTCCATCAAGTCTGCTTGCCATAAGTCATGGATTCCTTTCAGAATAACAGAACGACGAGGGAAATTTCTTCGTGTTGCTTTGTGTATTTCATTTACAATTTGCTGTTTTACCATTATGGAGTTTTCTGAAGTAATTTATCTACCTCTGCTTTAGTATAAAACTTATCTTGCAAATGAGTTGAAACCTCAGGTAACCTTGCTTTTAAAGTAGCTTGAACTGTACCCTTTGCATCTTTTATGATTTGAGTACGCAATGTAGCAATCAGATTATTAAATTCTTTAAACATATTAGCATTCAACCGATCTACATAATCCTTATTCACAGCCAGATTATTTAATTCTTTTAACGTATTAGCATTCATTCGATCTACATAATCCTTGTTAACAGCATCGTTTGCTTCTATTGGAGATGTAATTCCTGTCAGTCTTGATGTTTTTAAATCAAAATCTCCGTTTTCTGATTTTAACAATGCATTTTCATTAAAATCAAATAACTCTGATAAACGCATTCTTTTGTGAATGTAGTGTCCGAATTTATCTACGTTCATGTTTAAGGTGTATTTTATCGAGAGGCTGATGACAAAATAAACATATTTTTAAACACTTATTTATTTATAATCTTACATTCACGCAATTCTTCAATGATAGATATAATTTCATTATCTAATCCTGTGTTGCCAGCATCTCTAGATGCAATTAATAATTTCAACCTTTCCACTAGTTCATTAGGATTATCCCAGTACACTAAATCTACGTCTTTTCTCCACTTTTTTAGTAACGGTAGACCCTTTCCCTGAACTGCATTCTTCAGTTTAAAAAGAGGTTTAATAACTTGTAAATATTTTTGTCCTTTATTACTTTTTATTGGCTTACTGGGCTCAAAATCTCGACGATGTGCATTTGTATCAAGTAGCATCAACTTATAATTTTGCATATCACTATCTGTAACCAAGCTTAAGTCTACATCTTTCTTAAGCAACAACTGTTTTAATCCAGGTGTATTTCGGTATTTACGTCCAGCCACGGTGATGTATTGATCGTTGATCGTTATGGAAGCAGAACCTAAAAGCAGTTTCCCACGGTCTGCTCTAACTCCAAATGGAATATCTACCAACGCTTCTGAAGACACTGACCAGGATGACGTATCATAATCTTGGTTACTTTCAACTACTGATTCATAAGAAGAGTCACTGTTGATATCGGATTCATATTTGTCTTCACCGTCATGATTATCATTACTTCCTGCGCTATCAGTTCTTTGTTTCTGCAATTTTTCGTTAACAAACGGAACATCAGCAAAATCATCACTAACACGCAGGAGAGGACTTTGCTTACTAGCATTAGCAATTATGTTGAGAGGTTCTGTTACAGGTTTGAAAACAGATTCCAGTGCTTGTTTATTGTTAATCTCAGTATCTCTCATTTTTCGTACTTTTATCTTTACTGCTTCTGCTGCATCAACAATTTGACGTTTCAATGTTTTTTCCATATTGGTAAAACAGGTTGTAATTGATTAAGCGTCGTACGGTGAATAATACTATCAGACAGGTTATAGTCTTATATAGGTATAAAGTCATGTTCTTAATCAAAGACTACAAACGTGTCAAATTTACTTCTATAACATCCTTTGTTTTTGGAACAATCTTTATTAATTACAACATAATTGAAAGGTATACTCCATATTTTTGAACACATTTCCCGAAATTCAATCCATGTCATGTCAGTGTTGACGTGTTCTTCATACACATGTCTCATATTTCTTTCATCTTGTTTAAAAAGTACGATTAGATTTGCGTTGTCTCTTACTAACTGCTTAGGGATTTTACTATACGTCTGATTTAGATAAAAACAATCGATGAACTTGTGTCTCCCCATAGCAAAATAATCACGCATACTATTTTGATTTTCACAAGCAACATCATCAAATACGATTACAGAATTTGGTTTTGCGGTCTGAACACTCAGCACTTGTTCATTTTCATGATATTTCTGAAATGAAATGCCTGGTACACGTTGCAAGACTTTTTCTAAAAACACGTACTTAGGTTGTTGCAAGGTTTTAGAATAAACATAAACATTTTGAAATCTTAAACCATTCTCATGTATAAGAAGACCAATTAATAAATTAGTTTTTCCACAATTTGATGGCCCACAAATAATACATCGTACCGATTTAGGTAATAATTCTCCATGACGAAAACCAGTCTCCTGAGAATTAGCATAAAGTTTGTTTACATGTAACGATTGTGGTTGTTTTACAAATTTCATGATGACTGCTTGAAACGGTTAAATTAATAATGAGTCAATTGTTGTTTTACATTAACCTTTATAACTCATAATCACTAACTGGAATCAATGTACGAGCAACCTGGCCATGGACGTCCTTCAATATAAAATAGTGAGTGTTATGGTAAAATAAGGAAAAAGTAATATTGAGTTTTAGAACTAAAATAGTGGAAAAGACGTTGAACCATAACATTTCATTTATATTATTGGGCATTCTACTTCGCCGAGAGTGACGAGGCGAACGGAGTGAGCCGAAGGAACGAAGGTGGAGTAGGATGCCCAATAATATCCTACTAGGGCAGTTCTCTGTTATGTACGGGGGAGTTTAACACGTCACTCCCCCCCCTAACGTGACCACGGCACCAGTCGGGGATCGCGGAAGACGCAAGTCTTTTTTTTTTTTTTTTTTTCAGGATGGGAAATCATCAAATGACTTCTCCCGCTCTGGGCGGAGCGGGAGGGCGTGTCAGACTTTTACTGACTAAAACCCACCCGTGTTCCATCAGTTGCCCATGTGCCAGGGTCACGGTATCTCTTTCGAACAATCACGCGACCCCGGCAGGCATCGGTCCTAGTAGACCCCTACACTGCTGCTGACATCTCTTTGAGGCGCGCGTGGAACACTGCGCGCCGTCGACCCGAGCCTGGTCCTTACCGGGCGGCGAGCTACCCATTGCTCGCCACCCGCAAGCTCGCGCCTACGGTGGCCGGGAGTCCGCTATTGACTCCCGACGCCCGGGGCGTCTCCTCCTGCGGCGGCTAGGGACGTGAGGGCGCAGAGACTGCCACTCCCTCACGCGCCCCGCCTCCTCCTTCGCGAGCATTACTGCTTCGCAGAAGGAGGTGACGGCTTCCCATTCCCTCTCGCTCCGTACCATGGCTCGCACCAGGGCCGGACGCGAGAGGTCGCCGCCGCCGATCGCCTCCACGAGGACACGGCGGTGCTCTGCCCAGGCAGGGCACACCTCCACCGTATGCTCCACCGTGTCCTCCAGACGATCCTCGCAATGGAAACACCCGGACGTATCCTCCCGCTTTATCCTGAACAGGAACCCACCGAAGCACCCATGCCCGGTGAGAACCTGCGTCAGGCGGAAGGTGAGGACGCCGTGACGCCTCTCTATCCACTCCTCAAAGAGGGGACTTACCGCCGCAATAGTGGCGTGCCCAGCACTGGGTTGCGACAATCGTACCCGCCATGTCACCATGAGAAGACGCAAGTCTGGATCGGAAATGAAGTACTTATATTCATTTATGACTTACATCGAATGACTATTCATTCGAGGTTTCACTTAAGTATACATAGTTATGTTGATTCCACTTACAACTTCTCCCTTCTCGTATTTGTCTAGTGTGGTGGGTAGCTTGAGGTCGGCCGCTAGCATCATGTTCTCTCCCACCGTGAGGAGACCTTGCAGCCGGTCGTCTTGCTGGATGTAGCACGACATCCTCTTGAACCTCTCTGTAATTTAAATAAGTGCACATTTAATGATAGTGATGTGAGTACATTTGCGCCAACCACAATAAAAATATACGCTCATTGCACAATCGTCTTCTTCAATGTCCCACTCATCGCACAGACTTCATTCACTCTTCCTTCTTTGTCCAGCGTATCTCTCTGTGGAACGCGCTCCCTCAGGAAGTCAGGATGGTATCCAACCGATTGACCTTCAAAGTTAAAGTTCGCGAGCATATTCGCAAGAAGTTGACAGTATCATCATAACGGCAATGTTTCGTCATTGTTTGTCTCGTTTGTTTTAGTAAATTCGATTATGTACGTATATTTATTTATGTGTATTTATGTTTATATATAGTTAGGTATATATATTATGTTTATGATTTAAATATGTTAAGCGTTTATATTTATATATCCTCATAGTCATTGCACCTACCACTGTATGTCTCTGCATCACCCAAAGGTTGACTGGTCGAAAATGCCCATGGCATTAAGTCCGCCTCTGTACATTTATGTGCTTGAAGTATTAAATCAATAAATAAATAATGATCAGTTGGTTATTTGATAGCACGGTTAGATTGGAAACATTGAATAACACTTTGCTCGAATAGGATGTACAACATCCTCTTGAACCTGTCTGTAATTAGTATTGGAACAGTTTAGTGATAACTTCGTACCAGCTTTGTTGGAAAAACACTATATTAATCACGTTGTTCGATCTGCGAATTATTCCCAGGACTCCGTGTGGTTGCGTTAACGACCACCAGACAAACGAGACAGTATTTTTTATATTAGATAAAAAAAGACTTGTCAAAGTCAAGATTCTCAGTGGGTGCCTTTTTAATGAAAATTTATTGGTCTCTGTTGCTTTTTACGAATATACTAGCTAAAAATACCTTAATTATTCCTACGACATTTAAAATCATTTCATGTTCGTCCATTTTTATGTTAATGCGATTATGAAATATTATTAATATCGATGCAGTCATTTCGATACAAAATCGTACATTCAAGTTTGACACGTAATACTTGATCCGTGCCGATCTACTTGATTCGAGAAGTCGTCCTGGGTCATGGTAAGTGCACAGTTACTCATTAAACCAGTAAGATATGTCTTTCACACAGATATAGAGAAAGATGGATGGTGTAAGATAATAATCTTACCTATGCGTAATGTAACCTCATCCGCTTAGCCTTTTCCCAACTATGTTGGGGTCAGCTTCCAGTCTAACCGGATGCAGCTATATAAGCATTTTACATGGAGCGACTGCTTATCTGAATTCCACAACCTATTTACTGGGTAAAACGATACCCTTTATGATTAATGTAGTATTTTGGGGAAGCAACAGAAATCTCTAACTGCATTGTAAGTACTTCATCGATTCCAATCAAAATGTCGAAGGTATTTAAAAGAAAGGTATTTGAAGTTGGTTTTGTCTAATAAAAATATTAGTTCGGACACAAAGGCATAAGCAAAGCATCTTACCTCTATCGTGTCAAAAACAATAAACAATTTGATAGCAAGGAATTTGCAGCTGGCAAAAGCTTGTCTAATAAAAACATAGGTGAGCTCGGACGCAAGTCACAGGTACCTGTTCATCTATAAAGAGTATTTATAAATACTTCTTTATACCCACCACTTGAAAGTGGTTGTGATGAAGAAACTTCCATACAATGTTCCCACTTCTCGGATACAGGCTTAGTGAGAGCCCAGCTCTCTCTCTTCTCAGTGAGTGGGAATGGGTTTTACCACTCCACCCACACCAGGGCTGTGCCTGTGTCGATCCACCACGCGGTCACAATGTGGATTGGTAGATGTCACATGTAAATTATTTTGTTCGAATCTATGACAGTGTGGTAGGTTCTTGGGAACCACTGCTCAACAAGGTTTTGTGTGGAAAAATTTAAATTACGAGCTATATACGATTATTTAATTTAACAAGTTGAAGCGAAGAAGGAAATGCGTTCTGTTTGTACGTAAACGCAATAACAAGAGCTTCTCACGCCAATACTTGTACGGGGTTATGCTAAAGACTCTTTTATCCATCTGTGGCCCTAGACTGAGTTTCTTTTAAGCATCTCGGCTTAACGCATCGACCGCGTTCGGCGCACCGATGGGCCCAAGATTCGTGAAGGGCCAACCGGAGCGCCGAATGCGGTCGAAGTGTTACAGTCAAGTTGGGTAAAAGAAACAAACTAAGGCCACTGGCGTTTTATTTTGCATGCTTAGCCACTTGCATCACGGAATGCGCCTTCGGGTTAGCGACAGACTATGATGCATGGCTTACGTTGTCGCTATCTACCTTCCAATATATCTGTGGTCGACGGTCATGCAGCACGTGAATGCTTGTTACATCACGGCAGCGTGAATGCAGTTCTAACCTAGCCTGCTTTATCTAACGCCTAGAATCCGGGTCCTTGGTTCATAGCTAATTAATTTCCGCTGATAACGTCTGCGTGAGCGCAATCTAATCGCTTACTGATGCTATTTGTGTATTTGCCTACGAAGACGTTAATGAAGTGCATTTCGTAATTAGTTACAATGCAAATTGATTGGAAATAAGTAACATATTTTTACTTTTGACGAATATTTAATTTTAATACCTGACTGTTTGTACTTGATATTTTTTGTGTCAATGATTTTAGGTGCATTCACCTTTTTCGGGTTCACATAAAAACAAAGTAATGAAACCGGTTGTGGTTTGTGACTTTGCAGTGGCATTGTAAGGCTCTACCTGATGCTTAGTATTATCTTAGAGAATCTCTGAAATATTCACTAAATTAAAGATTCTGGTACCAGCACAGTTAATTTGTATTCATTGCTACTGCCCGAAAGGTCACAATCAGTCAAATCAACCTGAGCACATGCACAGAGACTGCCGATCGATCCACATATGCATCTCTTCCACACATTAACCTGCTGAAGCGACAAAATTCACACTGACATGGTCCTTACAGCATCAAAAATTCAAAGCAGAAGTTATAGCTGCCATGTTTTATCTATTTTCAGGATTCTTTCATAACTTTTCGATGTGATTAAAAAAAATATGCTACTCACTCATGATTCTCCCTCTTCCATTGATGAACACTGCTCCCCCAACACCGGTGATGCGGTACCCTGATAGTACATCCAGGAGAGTAGACTTGCCAGCCCCTGATGGTCCCATAATGGCCACCAGCTGACGGGGACGCAGTCTGCCGTGGACCCCATGGAGGATCTCTTTACTGCCTGTAACAATAGAACATGGATTGAGAAATGAAATTCATTATATCTTACGAAGCAGACGAGTACCAATGTAAGGATTGTAGTAGGTTGCGGCTTGTAGTTTCTGCTTAGCCCCATCTGAAGCCGGTGTGAGTTTATGTATGTGTGTGTTATATCGAGCTGCTTTGCAGAGCAGATTTTGCCTTTTCCATTAGTGTTAGTATGTTTTTCCCATTAACAGCGATTCGGCCGAATGTTTGGTACCTCATGAGCTCATCTCCTTTTTATATCTATATATTAATACGTGAAGCGAAAACTTTGGATCCCTTTTTACGAAAATTGGGCGGACGGAGGAGTATGAAATTTCGCACACTTATAGTTTATACAGAGAATAAGTGACGAATGCTAATATTTTTTTTAAATTATGCGTTAAAATACATTATTTTCAATAAATAACACGTTACACACACTACTGTTCATTACCGTGTATCTACTACACATGCATAGATATTCTTTTGTTTATGGTCCAAATCTGTCTTTATTATTTTGTGCAGTGTTACCAACACCCAGAAATATTTACCCCTGAAACTTAAGTTAAAAACCCCTAAAATTGCCACAATTACTAAAAAAATCCGCTAAAAAATTATAATGAAAATAACCAACGAATGTTCAGTAATCATTTTACGCGACGCGGCGTCTATATTTATTACCCGACATTTGTTAATCATTCACTCTGCATTCTTAGTATCCAGGAACCGTACTAGAAGTCGCTAATACTTTTATTGTAATCAAAACACAATGAGAAATGTAAGATGGCAAAAAATCCCTAAGAATACCCCTAAAATTGGAACGCCTGTAAAAAATCTCAATCATTTTATTTACGCCCTAAATTTGGGAAAACCCCTAAGTTGGTAAGCCTGATTTTGTATCTATAGTCTTACTGAATGTCAAGTATAACTAAATAGATAATAAATTAATTTTATAGATACATAACCTATTTCATTTTTAAAACCTATGATCATATCGTCTTTATTATTATTGGTATTAGCGACGATAGGAATTTAGTTTAGATTTATAAGAAATATTTTTTGTGGTTTTATGGGGAGTGTCAAGTATGGCATTAGTATGTTTCCCATACAAAACTTAGTGTCGTGTGCAAACTGTAGAGGTTGTACGCCTCACGATTGTACAGGCTAGTCATAGATTGTACAGGCTGGTTATAATTATGACATTTGGAACCGTTATAATTAATTAAAAGTAATAGGGAAAATTCTATAAAAACAGAACAAATTTCTGTGATAATTCGTTCCATATTGTTCCATATCCAGCAGTTAAGAAGTATTAAGAAAATAAAAAAGAGAGTCTTGAAGAAGTATTCATTACTCATTACACCAACGTCCTGGTCCTGGCCATCACAATCCCGCCAGCGAACCCTCTCCACAGAGTACAGCGTCAACAATTTGTCTATAGTGTTACTGAATGTCAAATATAACCATATTATTTTTTTATATTTATTATTATCTATATTTTTTCATTTAATAATGTATTTCTATTCAAATGAAGTACGGTCGAATTTCGACCAATGGGCGATCACTAGTACTTTTAAATACATCATTGTAACCAGCGTGCGTATATACCAGATTTATGAACGCAAAGGAATATGTAACAATCGTAGCTGGTGGCGTTCTGTAGTATCAGCCTACCAAATAGGAAGAAGGAGTGAGGGTACAGTCAACAGCAAAAGTAGATGATCAAAATCAGAAATTCAATACTAATGAACGGAGTTCAGTCAAAACTGTGTGGCGTCGAAGTAATTCAAAAGTATGTGATTGTAAATTATACCAAACATTTACTACTAGTACAGCTGCCATATATTCGTGAAGTGCTCTCATTAGTATTGAATTTCTGATTTTGATCATCTACTTTTGCTGTTGACTGTACGTGATATACATCAAATTATACACTAGCTGACCCAACATGCGTCGTTCTACCCAAATTTCATAAAGAATAAAAAAAAAACATGTTCAATTTTTTTCCGGAATTTTAAGATATTCGAGAAAAAAAATCCAATGTTTTTTACTGTAAATAATGGAGAACCTATTCAAAACAATTTAAAATTAATCGGAACAGCCGTGCTCAAGTGATGCACATACCAACGAACAGCATTTCAGTGGGTATTTTTAACTGGCAATGTTTCTTGATTTTTTTTTTGTTAAACCTCAATAAATATAGTATTACTCAATCATCATCATCATCATTTCAGCCGAAAGACGTCCACTGCTGGACATAGGCCTCTCCCAAGCTCCGCCACTTCGACCGGTTTTGTGCTTCCCGCATCCAGCGGATTCCTGCGGCCTTCACAAGGTCACAATAAATTTAATCAATAGTTTCTGAATGAACAAAATATTATCTATACTTATAATAAAACTGTAGAGAGGTCAATTCTGTACATTGAAAATGTATTCAAAATTAATATTGGAGGATGAATGGTGATCGATACTGATGCCAAAAATGCAATCAGTAAATTTTTTGTCTGTCTGTCTGTCTGTATGTGCACGCATGGGTCAAAAACTACAGAAGGGATTTTAACCAAACTTGGTACGATTGTAGTCCATACTCCTGGGCAGGTTATAGGCTATATAATATAACGCTAAGACACATAGGAGCCGAGCAGTGACGATAAATTTGAAGCAAGTCGGATGAAAATGCGCTTTCAAGCTCTTATCCTCGCATACATTTATCATATAGGCTACTTTTTAACCCGGCAGTACGTTCACGCGGGATATTTTCCGACCTCTACGCGGGCGAAGCCGCTGGCAAAAGCTAGTGTAAAATATAAAAACGTATGGATGTACATATATCATCCAACGAACCTCGAGTTTGAATCTGAACATTTCAACACAATATCCAAACGTTTTTCTTAGATATGAGTATTTTTATCAAAATCTCCAATTATGTCTACACACATTATTTAATGTAACTGGTTTTCCGTCTATAATTAAATTTTAGTATGCTATTTTCGGAAATTCCCGCAGCTTAAGAAACCAGTGTTGTTAATTCAGTCTTGGCGAAGAGATCACGTTCCATCTTGGCTATTATACCAATCTGCCTAGTTTTTTCCCAACTATTTTGGGGTCGGCTTCTAGTCTAACCGGATGCAGCTGAATATCAGCGGAGCGACTGTCTATCTAGCCTCCACAACCCACTCACTGGCTAGCCCAAAAGTCTGACAACTAGTCTTTCCAAGGGGTATCACTTAGTAAGACTGGTGGTCAGACCCATAGCGACTGCTAAAGATCTAAGAACGACAGCGGGGACCAATGGCTTAACGTGCTTTTCGAGGTTCGGAGGCGACTTGATATGTAAGGGATGGTTACCCATTCACAAACTGACAATGGCAAGCGAAATATAACCTGATTGACCTGTGCGGCTGATATTATTTAGCCACGAGACCGTTGGTCATTAATGTCACTAAACAACGCGCGATATTTAAAGTAACCGTTGAAGACACACTGTTTGCTACCGAATTGTGTATTTTAAAAAAAAGTATTTTACTACAAGCGCTTGGATATTTCCTCAGGAATCGTGATGTTTCTCGTTCAAACAATATCCTATGTCCCATGTGTTATCGTTATCATCATTTGAGCTGAAAGATGTTCATTTTGCGTAATCCGTGATTGCCATAATCACCACTCTTGGTAGGCGGATTGGCGATCGCAGTATGGTGGTTAAATGCACAGAGAACGCTGCCGCTCATTCTCTAGTTAGTCCCTTAGTCGCCTTTTACGACACCCATTGGAAGAAATCGGGTGGTGCTTTTCTTTACGTCCGGCGCCACATGAAGGGCCAATATGCGTAGCTGTATCATGTGTATAGCTTTAGAGAATGTTTGCAAGTAGCATTTACACATATTACAATTTACAAACAACTTAAACTCGAGTTTAATAAAATTGTAGGCAATTACTAATCCATAAATAAGCGCAAAAACTACTATACTCATAATCCACATAACTGGCGAAATGTCGATGTACTATAAGTACACCACTGCCCAACCCTTCGGGGAAATAAGGCGTAATGTTATGTTCTCGCAATCTTTGGATTTCTTAACTAGCTTTTGCCAGCGGCTTTGCCCGCGTGGAGGTCGGAAATTATCCCGTGGGAACATACTACTGGGATAAAGACAGAGTTTATTTTTGCATTTATAATATTAGTGTGGATAGTGTGGATTCATTCTTTCATTCACTGATAGATAACGCAAAGGCTCAGCTGGGGATGAAATTTTATTTGGAAATTCTTCATATTTCTGAAGGGAGATCCCATCAGGTGCATAGCATGTAATTTTACAAGATTCTTAAAAACCATTCTTAATACATAAAAGACAGCCTGTCTTCTAAATTCTCCATAATTCCTCAAAAGATACTCAGCCTCCGCGTGGTGGCACAACAGCCACCTATTTACTTGTAAGTTTGACCCATAATGGTCTCTCGCAGAGTTTCCGCGGTTCGCCTCAACCCTGATAACCCCGAATGACGTCAGAGATAAAGCCCAGAGCGTTCTGGTGCACTTGAAGGAACAAAGTTAATTGTAAGTACTTTAATTAACACTTGATGACATCCTGTTATAAGAGATACAAGGCTGAATTTAATCTAGACTTTGTCACAGCAGAACATGCTACAGCTGTTTCATTTGAATTACGAAAACCGACCTAGTAATGAAGGCGCTGCAAATGTCAAACTGTTACCATGGATGTGCGACTGAGTATATAGGTTAGCAGGGATATTGACCTCCTTTACATGTTTCTGAATCTGTTGAAATATATAATCGGATTATTAAATAAAATAAATTTCTCACAATTTATTCCTAATGTAATTTAAACAGCTAAATTATATTTATTTGAGTAATTTCCTTTATTTTGATACCCTACTCGATAGGTTTGGATAAATATTTTTTTTTACTAATTACTATTTTGTTTTTGTTATTCTCCCCAACACATATCTAAGGTTATTTTACGATATCTTAACGGACAAAACCCATCCAGCCGTTTAGAAGATACGAGATAATAAAGAAATATAAGAATGTTTTTTTTTAAAAGGTAAAATTGATCAACTGTTTTTGTATTTTTTCGTGTAACTTAGATATTTTTTACGAATTTCCAAAAACGATAGCTTATCAGTCATTTAGTTGTCTAAATGAACTTATCATAGAGCCATTAAAAGCTTTAAAGAACACTGAATGGCGAAAAATAAATTTGTGTTTCATTAGGTTTTATAATTAACACAACACGTGGGTAAATTGCCAGTTAATTTATTTGGGGTAAAACTTTACCTCCAATTAGTTGTTTACCGGATCCATTTATTCACATTTACTTTCGAACGGTGTTTGGGAAAACCCCGAGTCTTGAAAAGGCACGAGCAGATATAATTACAAAAACCTAAGATAAACAACACATGAATTATTGACATTCAGAGGGTAAACCCTTACGAGGCGTACTTAGATATATTTATATAGTCCTCCAGACAGTGTTGCAAAGGACTCGAGTCCTCGAGTCGTAATTTTAAAGACTCGACTCAATAATGCAAGACTCAGTGTGCTCAAAAGGCTCGTAGTCTAGAGTCAAGCCGAGCCCAAGTCATTCTTGAGTCTAAAAAAGGGACTCGAGTTTTAAAAAGGACTCGAGTCTAAAAACGACTTGAGTCTTAAAATCAACTCGAGTCTTATAGCTTACTATCATTCGAAAAAACTCGACTGATTATTTTTTTGTTACCAAAGTAACCTCATAACCACTAATTTGAATTTATTGCCTTCTTTCGAGTCTTTTCGAATAATGAGGTACAAGTTTCATCTTCATGCTCCGAGTTTTTCTTTAAGACTCCAGTCCTTTTTAAGACTTAAAATTAGGACGCGAAGACTCGAGTCCTTTGCAACCCTACCTCCAGACCGCATTTTGGCCACGGCAGTCAATCTCAACGGAGACTAGCCATCGGCGCTGAAAATATTATGGTGCACAAGTGTGTGCGCATATACAGGGACACTCACTCTTCCCTCACTCTCATAGTCCGATGGGACGGCAATTCGACAAGACCGGAGAGAGATCAGGGGCAGGACCCACGGGTTATCACACCCTTCAACCTCCAAACTCCGGGTTGTTACTAAGAATTTTTTTATGGAAAACCTAGGACTCCACACTTAACCGTTGGCGTCGCGCATGCAACCACAAGACCAACGGGGCATTTACTAGTTTTAGTTACTTAGATACATATACCTTTGTTAAAAATACCAGTAGGTAGATCACTTATCTCTTGATAATACTGATAAAGAATCAAAGATAAATGCCTTAAACATATGGTTTCTTATCACAATTTGATCTTTGTAGCAACTAGATCGACCTTATACTTTTGACCGACCTTGCGGTGTTATCAATGAAGCAATTTTATTTAATCTTATCAAAAAGCACAATTATTTTGTAATTGCACAATTACACCTTATAATCGATGTAGAATAAGACAGGTTAAGTCTTCATTTAAAATAATTATAATTATTTTATAGTTAGACACTGCTAGTGTGAAGTTATATTGTAACCTGTGAACAGCGCTGTGGGTTGCATTGTTATTTATGTAACTTGTGTTTTCCTATGTGTAATATTGCATGAAGTAACTGTTTGTTGTTCCTACTTAATAAAATGAAATAAAAAAATATAAAGAGCATTGGTGGCCCAGTGGTATCAGCCTTGTCTCGTGAGTTCGAACCCAGGCAGGCACTTTGCACTGCTCTCAAAACAGTGAAGGAAAACATCGTGAGGAAACCGTCATGTTCTAGAAACAAAACTTCGAAGACATGTGATATCTGCTAACCCGCTGTGGGCCCGCGTGGTGGACTATGGCCCGCTCCCTCTCACAGAGAGGACCTCTCTGGCCTCTCTGGCCTCTGTCCCAGCAATAGGAATATTATAGGTTGATTGTGTAACAAGAAAATAAATATGCTTTATAAATATTCCTTTAAACACTTTTACCTGCTGTAACGTGTTTATGGGTCGATTTTTCCAACGTCATTTTTTATATCTGAATAAGTAAGTATGGTGATTTGTCATATTTTTAAAATTCTATATAATCTGTCAAATGGCAATTATCATTTCTCAGAAAGTTACTTGAAGATCGCAAAATCGGCCTTAACAAACTAAAAATAATCTGCACCTAAAAATAACTTATAGGTTACCTACTTAATGATAAAAATGTGTGTTATTAGAAATAGTCAAGTCCAAGATGCAAGCGTAAAGTATGCTTACAAATAGGTAACTAATTTAAATTTACTTCAACCTGTATGATACGAATAATTACAAGTTATTAGCTATATTATCAATAATTGCACGTCACTTAAGATAACTTTGCAACGTTAATGTTTTCAATAAAATCAGCGTTACGTCTATTCTTGCGATCAAAACAAGTGTTTGTGTACACATTACTTGTGAACCTATTTTCTTTTTCCATTCTCACCTGCCAATAGTCTCCCAATCTATCCTCACTCACAATCTATCCATCTTTTTTCTATTTATAATTATGTATAACACACTTCGATCATTATTGATCGAAGATAACACACATATTTTATAATACGGCGCCCAATATCAATCAATAAATAAGTAATACATGTTGTGCTTACCTGCAAGAAATTGGTACACTAGTCTATAAGTATATTGGATGTATCTCATATCATTGTGAGTATATTCAATAGTTGGTGAGCCAAATAAACAAAACAAAAAATTAACCGTAAAAAAATACAAAACAAATAATTATGTTGTTGTTGTTATAATGATATCATCATAAATAAAGTAACATCATATGAAGTAATTGTCATCAGTCTAATCAAAATTATGGGATGGGTAAAAATATATTCTTATTAAAGTCAGCCAAGTATGATTAAATTGACGCTGCACATGTTAATAAAATAAATGTTATGTCACTTAGCATTTTATTACAATAACAACTCTTCTCGTAATTGTAGTTTTCTGGAATTAAATGTATTTACCCACACCATAATTAACCTTTCATATGCCGTGAACGTAGATATACGCGAGACACACTGGTTTTTAATTGTGTCTATAATTAGCGGCATTCAACAGGTTAAAGAAGGAAAAATTCTATGTCAGAAATGTAAGTCTGGTAATTAAATAACCTGCATTTCACAAAATAATTTTTGTGTCTGAATGTTTATGAATATTATCTTTAAATTTTATGTGAGTAGGTTGTATAATTTTAATTACATACGACCATTCATTTATATCAAAATCAAAAGTCATTTATTCAAATTAAGTTGAGGATCAGCACTTTTCGAACGTCAAAATTACATAACACAGTCCCGCAAATGCCCGCCCTTCACTACTTCCTAGTGCTTAAGCTGGGAAGAATGGTAGATTTTCTTACGAAGATTATCTTTATTGAAATCCAACTTTTTACTTTACTTATCAAAAAAATTTGTAAGCAGACGCAATGCCACATTAGAAAAAAAACATTTACAGGTAAAAACAAAACATTGCAACCAGTGGGCTGACGACTGTGTACTGCGCAAAAAGCTCACAAATTAATTGACAATGCACACGCGTATTGTACACAAAGTGATACATCAACCTGCGCGTACGCAGCTCGATAACATTGTTTATAACTGAAACGAGTTCAACAACTTTTTTGGTTCAAGTGAGTTACGGAAAGTGATAGATAAAAGTGTTGGCGAATTAATCAATCTGCTGACCTTTTATCCGGACTATTTAAGAAGACGAGATAACTCGTTATTTAAAAAAAATCAGTCATCATCAATCAAATGTCTGTAGATTGTAGATGCGTTTAAATTGAAACATAACGCCACTTGGCTTACATAGAGCCTATAATTTCCCCACTTTTGGGATACAAGCCTTTTGCCTTGGGAGAGGGAGCGGACCATAATCCACCACGTGGGCTCAATGCTGGTTGGTAGATGTCACATCTCTACGAATTTTTGGTTCTAGGATGTGCTTGTCCTCGCGATGTTTGCCTTCACAGTTTTGAGAGCAGCGGTTCATCACCACTGCTCTCAAACTGTGAAAGTAATAATCTACACAAAATAATGCGCCTGTCAGGGTTCTAACCTACGCCCTACAAGTCGTAAGTTGCAGGTGTGTCCACTGGGCCACCACTGCTACGCAATGACATAGATAGAGCCTTATTCTAGTTTATTTCTGTAACGTTCAAACCATGTTTTACTTAATAATTGACTTACAATCATAATTTGTTCGTTCCTGGCTTAACTTAACCTTTTTTGTTTATTTACGGATTTTAACGAAAAACTAAACAATTTTAATCTAAAGATTTATTAACTTGAAATATTTTTTTGTAATTTTGTCGAAGACGAAGATTTGAAGCCAAGGTGAAGCACTATCATTAGTCAAAAATTATGCTGGAATGATAGAGGTGGATTTATTTCTTCTTTTTGCAAGATCATAATAACTCAGCCACTCAGGAAACTAATCATATCCTGTATGAAACCAGATTCTGTTAGTTAAAAGATCTGAACTAAAATACCTAGTTAAGTCAAACTTGGTTGCTACGGTTGGTACTAACTTTTTATAGAACGACCTTTATTAATTCAAACGCTGTTTTTTTTATACAAGTTAATGGTTTTATCTTCAAATATATCACGATACAGTCATCAAGATACTACAAGATATACTATATCTACATACATATTTACAAAACGTCTTTACACACAACACGTGTCGGTGACAAAGCCTGTGACAGACAGACAGACATGCAACATGGCCGACAGCGGGGAAGTTAAACACCTTTGTTTGACATTATTGTTCCACGCGCTCCGCTGATTCACGGAAATACTACATAACTCAGCTTTCTCAGTAACTGACACGAGTTCGGGAAATAATTGACTGTTCTTACTGAAATATTCTTAAGGAAAAGAATTATATAATAATAAGGTAGGCTCGATTTGTTTCTTGAAAGAAAGGAAGAAAAATACAGCAAAAAAAAAACAAGACTAAACTATAACACTACGGAAAATCAGAAAACAATGATTATAACGTGAGTTCAAACCCAAGCAGGCGCATTACTTTGTGTAAATTATTTCGTCGCCACTGCTTTCAAAACGGCGAAGGAAAACATCGTGAGGTAACCGACAAGTCTTAGAACCGAAAATTCGAAGACATGTGAGATGTACCATTCCGCACTGGGCCCGCGTGGTGGATTACGGCCCACTCCCTCTCACCGAGAGGAGGCCTGTGTCCCAGCAGTGGGAACATTATAGGCTGATGATGATGGGCCTATGCTCAGCATAATGTCAGATGACAACAGAAGGTGTACTGACCACCTCACGCTGATCTAATGATACCAGAAGTCAGAAAAACGTTTTGACTTGTTATATGGATCGGAAATATTAAGGGCTAATCAATATTTTTGTGATAAATTAAGTTCTTCCATTCTACAAAACAGCCAAGAAGTAGGTACGTGGTTCTACATTAAACCTAACCAGCCGATGATGACATCCAATACATTTAAAAAAATCACCATGTACTTATCGCAAATTCGAATAAGTTCCTGTTGATTCAATTTCTTCAATTATAAGGCGCAACGTGAAACAAATTGCAATTAGACTCGCGAGCTGAGCATGAAAAGTACAATATGGCAGTTTGGATATGTTGTTGTATATGGCAAGTCGTAACAAAGTTTACTATACTAGGCAGTAGCGTAACCAATTGATTCATTATCAAATGAAAAACAATAACCAAAACTGAATAAAGAACTACTTAAAATTCAGGAACAAAGATGTGCATTTCGAATATAGCTTTACGTCAGAGTTTGGCGTGTGGTGGCGATTCAACTTCATACAACGACCCATATTCGCAGGTATCAGCTGGCGTGACGTCACGAGGTTGGTGACACCGAGATAATGGCCGCCACTTGCCAGCTGCCGAATGTTAACGAAATTCCTTTTGTTTGTTTAAATAGCTGTGAGTCGGTTTTTAATGTCGGAAATGTAAACGTAGTACCGCATTTGCATAATGAAGAAAAGATCGGGTACGGAGTTCAATAGGTTAGATGTAAGTTATTTATGTAAACCATGCACTCTGACTTAGAAGAAAATTATGTTTTTTTTGTCAGTAAATAATCGTTGGACTGCTTCTCTATCCAAAGTACTTCTGAAAATAAGCTAGAAAGAATAAAGGCTCATACAAAATATTCCATGCACCTAAGTGCCTGCTTATCTACTTCTGCTAAAGTAAAGAGGATGTAGTATGTAAAGTTACACGAGGAAATGAAAACATTATCCGTTATCTATACTACACGACCTTTCTCATCCGGGGATGCGCGTTTCCCGATTGTTCAAAGTCAAATCAATTTATTATAGATTATGAAAATATCCACAATAAGATTATACATATGTGTACTTATTACAAATACACGTCTGCCTTACTCTTCGGGGAATCGATGCGTGATGTTATGCTATGGAACCAGCTTGTGATGTTCCCACTGCTGGGATTCAGGCCACCACGCTGTCCAGTCACGTGTTTTCGAAATTCGCTGATACGATAGTAAAGACTATCTCAACTTGACAAGAGTTCAGAGGCTCCAGTTTGAAAAGATAAGGAGGATTGTAATCGATATAAAGAACACTACCGTATAAAGTTATATATGATCAAGCAGTTATGTATACGTACTTACATAATTTTAATGAATTTGGAATAACCTTAGCAATTATTATAAACAACACATTAGAACCAGTTTCTGATAATACTCATAGAAATATCAATATTTTTCATAAGTAATAATGACTAGGTTAGATGAAACTAAATTGATTAATCCATCAGAGCTATTTATATCCGGGTTGGAGTTTCCTAATAGTTACAACGTTTTTCTTGTTAAACAGGTTGAAATCACATGACCTTCCAGAGGGTTTCAAACTTGTGAAGTATATAGGTATAATAGAATATAAATATTGGCAATCGTGAATATGGCAGGCCATTTAAATAACCAAATATTTATGAAGATAAAGGAATCTGTTCCAATTTATACTGTCCACATAACGAAATAAAAAATCACCCCATCTTGTTGATCAAAGAGGTCACAAGCACTGCTGATGGTCCGGGATTTCATTCCCAGGACGGGGAAAGTCCTGCCTGGGTCGCAGATTCGTTCGAAACAGTTACCGTGGCCCTGGCACAGGCAACTGAAGGAGAAGGAACACGGGTGAGTTTTGGGAGACGTCATTCGATAATTTCCCACCCACAAAAAAAAAATGGATTTTTAATATAACCAGCTAAATGTGGATGTACCGATACCTCTGCCTAACGCATCGAGTAAAACAGGCATGAAATTATGCTGCGTTACGAAAGAACACTATGTAGAAAGACTAAAGTATACTAACTGACTCCTTTATAATTATCAGAATAATTTTGACAGTCAAACTCCCTACTTCCAACAGTTTCATCGCTATGTTAAACGGTAAATGATTTTATTTCTGTAAGTTGGTAGGTATTTATAAAAACTTTTGTACGTCAATAAAATTTCAAAAATAGATAAGAGCGGCGTTTAGTATCTCACTACTCTTAGAAGAATTGCCGAAACAAACTCAGAGATCACAATCTCTTTTAAAGACCTGACATAATCTGTGCAGGTCATTTGAAGACCATGTAGATTGGTATCTGAAACGGTGTTTTGAGGAAAGAACCAGACAGATTGACTAGAACTATTCAATCAGTGCGCGTACTTGTCAATAATCATGCAGGTTAACTCAGAACTTAAAGAGCTCAACGATTCGACGAGCAATTCCAAAGAAAGGATATTGAGTAGATCGCATAAATCACTTAAACAACCAACCCTTTATTACATTTACAACTTAATGAGAATAAGAAAAAATAAAAAATAATAACTCACATAGCCTTCACAACCATTAGAATATTCTAAAATTTGTATAAATAAATATTCATGTAATTGTTCCTACGTATACAAATCCAAAAATAATCTTGCTCAGATTATTTGAGCACCATTTATGTTTTTGTTGTGTTGTGTGATTTGAGTAGACATGTCCAGTCAGTTCACGCATTTGTCAATAATCGTACAGCTCAACACAGAACTTAAGGAGCTTAAAGAAGATTTATAGTCCGCACCTGTTCCTAAGCCCGTCAATATGTAGGCTAGATAACAGGCTGATTTTCAGTCAGAATGTTATTGTAGAGCAATGACTATGTGTAATGTGCAAGTAGGTAGCAATACAATAGTTTGATAATTATGTGGGTCGAATCGTATGTTAAAAGTTACAACACCGTGTCTGTCCTCACTACAAAAGGATTTGGTAATTGATAAAATTATTTCTGCGTGTTAGAAATATCATTATCCGTCATAAAAATTAAAGATTTAGGTATCTATTTGGGTGTGGTTGTGGAAAAATGTTAATCTTGATTAAAGGAATTAGTAACTTATTATGTTGATTGATTCATCATAAAATTATGCTTACGATCAAATCATCACGGTTTTCCTGCTCTTGTGTCATGCTACTTGGGCACTACGCAACACGTTTTATTTTTTCATTCTCCTTTGCCAAGTGTGACGTTGTCAATAATTCACTCCCTTTTTGGTATTTATCAAGCAAGGTACACCAATGACAT
Source organism: Aporophyla lueneburgensis (assembly GCA_932294355.1). NCBI lineage: Eukaryota > Metazoa > Arthropoda > Insecta > Lepidoptera > Noctuidae > Aporophyla > Aporophyla lueneburgensis. The sequence continues at coordinate 7,482,251 of OW028746.1, forward strand.
ATTTGCAAAGAAAAAAACATTAAGTGACAACGGATCTTCAGTAACGTGTAAATACATCACATAAAGGCATGCATAACATTATTATAAAATGGTAATTAACTATTCGTTAACATTTTTAAATTATTAAAATATTACAAATGATGTAGCTCTCTATTCTAATGTTTTGCTGTTTGTTACTTCAGAACTTCGTCATTTATAAAAAGATTTTTAAAAAAATGAAAGGGTATATAGACACATACATATAGAGTGCTCCTATAAAAATTTGGTCAAGTACAATCCAACCATCTTTTCTTACGATCAACTCTAAGGTGTGAATGAGGATGTTAAAGTAATGAACGGACATTTTTGCAATAATTTAATTTGCTCGTGCCCTTGTATTTAATATGTTTTATTACTGCTAATAAATAAGCGTCGTCTTATCTAATCAATTTGAGTACTTCCTGCGTTTAGTCACAGTTTATAACTTAGTATGTAGAATTAGCGCTGAATTACTGTTCACATAATATACTAATATAGATATATTAATTATTTCTCAATAAACTGACATAGATAGTTAACGAAACAATTGAAAAAAAAAATTTTGCTAGGAAATATTCGAAAATTAATAATAATAATAATATAATATTCCACAACTATCACATAACGCCATCTAGTCCCAAGCTAAGCAAAGCTTGTGTTATGGGTACTAGACAACTGATAAACATACTTATATATTTCTAAATACATACATATTATAGATAAATTACACCCAGACACAGAACAAATGATCGTGCTCAACACACAAATATTTGTCCTGAGTGGGAATCGAACCCACGACCTCCGGCATAGCAGTCAGGGTCACTAACCACTAGACCAACAGGTAATTCTACTAGATGAATCTTTAAAATAGTTGTCTCCACTTTGGTTTTAATAACTTTTGTGCTCTTTATTAAATATCTGTTTAGTTTTATTTTTCTTATTTCTCGAATTAGTCATCTTTTTGCATGCACGTATTTTCATGGCAAATAAACTAAATTTTCTTTATTTCTAAAATAAAAACTCGTCTCTCTAATTTATTGTCATGTCGATCACTAGAAGCTCCACCTCATCATTATTGAGGACCGACAGCAGTTTCATCCGTACCTTCAAACTCCATCCTATATTATCTTGTACCGGTTTAATCTCTGACGCACTCGTAGGGTCAAAACATTATACATTATGTCAATCTACCATAGAGACAACCTTTAAGGGCAAGGCCGATGACGAAACCAATCTGTTAATAATTAAATAATAATAATAATAATTGCCACTAATGTAGTTGAAATCAGCTACAACAATAACAACATACATCTTATCTTAATATATATAAATTACGCGTCACGTCAATTGTCCGGGATGGACTTCTAAACTACTTAACCGATTTTAATAAAATTTGCACACCGTGTGCAGTTTGATCCAACTTGAAAGATACGATAACTTACATCTCAATTTAAAGTCGCAATATTATTTTATGGCAAATTATTTGTTTATTATTTGACACTCACAATTATCTGTAAGCTCTAAACGATTTGAGTAAAAAATTTGACGCGGACGAAGTCGCAGACGGAAGCTAGTACAATAGTAGTGCCACCCGGTAATAGATATTTAATAATAAAAATACATAGTATATTTAAGGCTATACAGGCAACATACATATTTTATCAGACTTCAAAAAAGGAGGAAGTTTTTAATTCTACAATTTTTTTTCGGATATTGTATGTTACGCGGTATCTCCGGCAATTTGTGGATCGATATCAAAAGTAATTTTTTTAATGGAGTCTATGCCTCAGGGGTGGTCCCATATGAATTGATATTATGATAGTACTTTGCTTGGGTAGTTTTTTTTGTTAGTTGCATTATTACGTATTTTTCCACTGAGTATTTATTTATAATGTTATAATAACTTTTTGTCACTATATGATTATTTACATAGCAAGTAGTGGTATACCAAATTCTAATTTGAACTGTTTATTATTGGTTGTCATGGTAAAAATTACATTTGGTTTTAATAAATTATTTTATATTGTTTATGAAATACTAACATTTATGAAGATTATACTTTGTGAATGTGAGAACGTTGCAGGGCTTGTAGACTGTAGGCAATTTCCATTTTATTAAGTACTTGGTACTTGTTGACAATCCTACACTGTTCTCCCATTCCTATTAATAGTGTAATTTAAAACCATTGTAAAAGCCAATTATTTTCAAAAGAGTAACCGTGGCGTTTCTTGCCGGCTCTTCTCCATAGGAATCAACTATTTGGAACCGTGCACCTAGCTTCTTCCGTTTCATAAGTGCCCATGTTGGTTTATGTGAAATAAAAATATTTGATTTGATTTGAACGAAAAAGTGAAAAATAAAAACATTTTACAAAAAAAAAAAAAAAATTACCGAATTCCAAAAAATTACATTACAAAGTGAATAATAACTTTAATTTCGGAAGTCGGTTTGGTTTTGTATTTTCGTTGTTTACATTGTTGTTTATTTTATTATTAACCAACCCGTGATAATGATAGTAGCATGTTCTTCGTCAACTATGATTCCCACTTGTGGTTACCATGACCAACCAAACACTCGTTTGTTTGTGATAAAAGTCCAGTTACCCACGACTTAACCGCAAGTTTAAAGTTCATTGCGGATGAAAACATTGAATATGCGGATGTGTGGCAATCTGCCTGTCAATATGTACCGCGATTGTATTTGTGGGGACTCCGGATAATCAGACCAATGAGCACATCCTGTGAGAAATGACGTCATCATTTATTTTCATGGAGTTCGGACCGTTTTTCAAGAATTGTTATAATGTATGTTGTGATTTTTTGTTTCGATGTCTTCTATGTGAGTTTATAATTTGTTATATGACTTTAATTACATACATTGCATCTGATAGACTACAGAAAGGTAATTACGTAAGACACCAACAGTAGGAATGGCTTTCACAACAACATGGAACAACATTCATTGCATTATTTACGTTGCTGAGCAAACAAATGTTTTGAACATATGAAGCAATAGACTAGGTTCGAAATGATTCAGATTCTGACTATCCGAAATTACTCAGGGCTTGATTTACCTCCTTGTACTTACCATATACTCTCTATGACATAGTATCAATTGACGTAAAATTGTTTTATTAGCGTATAGAGCTATTTAAAACATGATTGTTTTGCATTGTAAGTAGGTATGAGGTCCAGTAAACCAGTCTGCAAAAGATCGATGAAAAGCAGCAGTAAACCAGTCTAGAAAGCATAGTATTATCTATATTTTCTATTTCTCTTATCTTATCTTGACGTACGCATTAATCTAAGTATATCTATTTTATACATTTAACAAAATCGTAGCGAAGTTAAAACTGTACATTTATAGTTTTTTTTTTTGTATGTTTCAGCATCACACAAAATCGACTAAATAGATTTTGTTCTTTGTATAGATATTCCTAATAAGTCTGGTCAGTCGTTAGGCTATAAATTAACATGGTATTTGCTAGTTAGTAAAATTTCCAATGGGAATAAATTATTTATAGTGTTCAGAACACACCACACTATTTTCAAATTTAAAAAAAAAAATTCAATACCTTAAATAAATTAATTAATGTGCCGTACTCGCTTTTGACGCTGCGCGCTCAACCTAAAAATGTCGCGCGCAGACCTATTTTCAGCGATAAATTAAAATTATAAATAATGGAGATAGAGTTCCGGGAGTTTTTTTATTAGAATTTTCCTCCTCTTTCAGAATCTTTTTTTGAAATTTCTTAAATATTAACAGTTTATGAAATATTGGCAAAAAACGAAATGCCATTTTTTTCATCTTTGTTTATAACTTTTACAATTTTTTATGTGCTAATACACGCTTTTGGCACATTTTTCTAGACGTCATTCCGGATCCAATGAGCTATCGCACATAATTTTAAGACCAGTATCTCTATTTTGTACCATTTTCAACTTGTCGACTAGACTATTACCGCAGATTGTAAAAACACGAGCCAAAAGGCTAAAATATTGCAGATATATACAGATTTTACCTTTGAAATGTTCACTTTCCTTTGACACTAACTTACGTAACATTCAACTACAAACCAACGGACTTATTGTTTTATTTTACTTTTATTTATTTATTTTTACTCAATATACTTAACACAATTCTTTTTTAAGTACATTGTGTTAAGTTTAGTTTCTGTGCCGGTCACTATACATACACAGTTATTTTTCTTTTCTAAACATACATATACAGGGAAGTTTTATATTAAGTGTGGCTGTTATTTCAGATTGATGGTATCTTATGACTTCCACGCGATCGAAGTCGCGTGGAGAAGCTAGTACTGAATATAAGAATACCTGTAATAAAATGAATGTTACTTAATACTACGTAATGTCATACCGAAGGCCGTCTACTTGGTGACCCACCGTAGTGAGACATTCCTGTTTAAGTCAAACAACTTACGAGTACGTACAACTTTGGTATTTACTTGATCTTTACTTTACAATTACTAAATACGTCTACAGTTTGCTAAACAGAACTCAAAGCTTTGAAAATTGTTTCTAAGTCGACGTCCATACGAACGTAATAAAGTCGGGCGTCGCGATATATGAGTGTTCGATTTTCGACTCTCAGCGAGAAGAGTATTGAAAATTCAGTGCGCAAAAAAAAATCGCATATGGGTATTACGTCCATGCGAACGTAAGCTTAAGTGATGAGAAAGAGCGGTGATGGGTTTGCCGTTTTTTGATGTCTGTCTGTCTCGTAGTGCGGAATATACACACAAAATCAGCAATTTAAATGAAATATGAGTAAGTACTTGAAGTAACACAGAACCAAAAAATAATAAAATTACAGTTTAATTTAAAAGAAACAAGCTAAAGAAACGCTTAACTTTTATTGTTAAAATGTAATTATTTTTTTGGAAATATGTGCATACCGAAACTCACATATTTCCAAAAAAACATTTTTGTACTTTACACTCAGACACTTTCAATGTGTCATTTGATTACGTAGACACTTCTTATTCCATATACTTATTTTATTATTAAAAGTTATTGCCACTTACGTATTATATATTTTCGTCACAAACCAAGGTTGTTGGACTTCGATCACGTTTTTATTTGATCACGTTCGAGGAATAGCACAGACGTAATATATGCGACTGGATATCGCTTATAGGTGAAAATGCTAAAATATTTCACACAGCACGTAGTCACCTACTTTACACTATTAAAGAGATTTTTAGTGCTTTTGTCGATCGATCAGGTTAAGCTACGCTTGTCGCGGTTGATTCGTGGATGGGTGATCATCTTTACATACCAATACCCCTCCTTGCACGTGAAGCCGTTGGTTCCCGCTGTCATTTGTGGATCTTTGATCGTCGTTACGGATCGTCAGAAGCCCGTAAGTCTGACAACCAGTCTTACCAAGGGGTGTTATATTACCCAGTTACTGGGTTGTGGAGTTCAGATAGGCAGTCGCTCCGTGTAAAATACTGGTATTCAGCTGCATCTTGTTGGGCTGGAAGCCGATCTCAACATAGTTGGGAAAAGGCTAGGCAGATGATGTTGAAAGAGATTTTTTTATGAACATATTCTACGAAAGTTTTAAGCAACACACAACATATCATCACGCCTTGTTTCCCCAAAGAATTGGGCAAATGTGTACCTGCACCCACATTTTGTCAGTTATTTTTAAGATGGGGGCAGCCTTATTGCCATCAATCGGGGGAAAAACCCAGACTCCGACTAATCATCCGAAATTCATCAGAAAGACCGCAGTCAAGGCCAGATCTGAGATGCCGCCGTCAGGTTTATAAGGAAAAAAGATGTAAGCCCCCTAAAAATGTAATTTCAATTAGATTGAGGTAGCCCTGGAAAAAAAATATGGCAGGATTTGATTGGCCTTTGCTCAGCAATGAGTCAGTGTAGGCTCACATAAAAAAGTTACTATTTTATTCGATTGCCTAACCTAGGCTTCGTTATATTTAAAAAAGCCTTCGATGAAAACGTTCAATGGGCGTAGAAATTAAGGGCATTGATAGAGTTAATAGAAATTATGGGGACTAATAAAGCCTTTTTAGTGTGTACAATGCTTATTCCAGCTTGACCTTATCATAGGTTAGTCATTTATTTTGATTTAAAAAAATCCGTGAGAATGGAGCGTCGCTGGATCAAATAGGCACGTACAGAAGAAGACTGAAGAGAATGCCTCAGCTTAAACCAAAAATGATTACCTACTTACGTAGGAAAGGACAAATAAAATATTGTTACAAGATTATCCTACTAATCCTACTAATATTATAAATACGGAAGTTTGTATGTATGGATGTGTGGATGTTTGTTACTCTTTCACACAAAAACTACTGATCCAATTTAGATGAAATTTGGCACACAGATAGTTTATAACCTGGATTAACACATAGGCTACTTTTTATCCCGGTAGTACGTTCCCGCGAGATATCTTCCGACCTCCACGCGGGCGAAGCCGCTGGCAAAAGCTAGTAGCTTTATATTCCTTATCTCCTGCTCATTTAATAAAACAAGAAAAACAATTAATTAACATATAAGACATAAACGAGCAAAAATTATAACCATAGGCAGCCATATCTGACGTCACAAGTTTTTTACGTAAAAACCACTCACGTGTGCCTTGAATGAAACTCTATCATAATTGCTTCGGACTTCGATCTTAACCCTACACGATTATATCACATATCACTCGTGATATCACATTATGATATCACGAGACAGATCCTTGACATGTGGTACTCCGTGCGTCAATGTTTTGTTCTCACGGCTGATATAAAATATTACTAGATCTAAAATGTCCTCATAAATAACTTTGAGTGGGAAATTTTGAGGACGTAGCAACTATATTTTTGCGAAATAACATAAAATATTAAAAGTCATTGAGAATGTCATCAAAATAAAGAAAAAATAGACAAAAATCGTTTAGTTATGGAATAGGTAAGACAGTTTTTTAACTGACTTCTAAAAAGGAGGAGATTATCAATTCGACTCTATATTTTTTATTTTATTTTTATGTTTGTTAGCTCATAACTTTTGACTGGGTAAACCGATTTTAATGATTCTTTTTTTATTTGAAAGCTGGTGATTCCCGTGTGGTCCCATTTTAATTTGGTTCCATTCTGACACTGGGGTCCATGTGAAAACCATATCAGTCTTGCATTAAGTATTTGCGCGACAAATTAACGAATAACGCGATTAGATTAGTGTGGGGTTTCTACCATAAATAAAAAGTTAAAAATAAAAACTTTTTACAAAACAATAACAACCGACTTCCTTAAAAAAACACCATTATTTTTTTGTAAAAAGTTTTTTTATAGCAACAAAGGATGTGCAAAATAACTCCTTTCAAATCCATCATGTAATAAGGAAGGATTTAAACAAAATCTGAATGACAACATTATATGGACGATAAACAGAGGTCAAACACATAATAGTTCTTTTTTACCGACTGCGTGATGTGAATATTAATAGACGAGAAGTTGTAATATATGTCTACTTCCTATATTAATCACATAATAAACAGATTAATGTCTTTTACAGACTGGAAAAGCTAGTTCAAGATAACGCAGTGGAAATTTATCTAAACGTGACACACATTGATTTAACCTTTGTGTAATTAAGTTATCGATGAATAGATGATATTTCTTGCAATGAGCTGTCAAGGTTGATATGTAGGGTATGTTAGTTTATAAACGAACTAGCAGTTGTTTGCGATTTCATCTTCGTGTATTTTGTATTTCATCATTTTGAATACAAATATCCGGGATGAAAAGTAGCCTATAAGCCGGGATGAAATACAATCTTCTCCAGCGAGTTTTTTTTTTTTTTTTCAGGATGGAAAATCATCAAATGACTTCTCCCGGTCTGGGCGGAGCGGGAGGGCGTGTCAGACTTTTACTGACTAAAACCCACCCGTGTTCCATCAGTTGCCCATGTGCCAGGGTCACGGTATCTCTTTCGAACAATCACGCGACCCCGGCAGGCTCGGTCCTAGTAGACCCCTACACCAGCGGGGTAATTGCTTAACACAATAACAGTAGAAATGTTTTTATTTTGACAGTTCAACAATATTCATTGCCATATTTACGTAGTTGAGTAGACAACATTTTAGAACATTATGGAGCAATGGATTAGCAACATCTTTCAAAATGATACAGATGCTGGTCTCAGGCTACCGATCTGTAAAATAAAATCTAAGTAAAATTTTATAACGATTGGTGCAGTGTTTTAGGCGTGAAAAGTTAACAGACAGACAGAGTTACCTACTTTTGCATTATGTCATATGAATTGACTTTTTTAGAATATAATTAATCCTTCAATATCTTATCATACAAATAAATCACTGAAAAAACATAGCAAAAGAAAACAAAGAACTTAGGACATTCTTTGTTTACATTTTTGCTTCGTTTTAACGAGAGCGTGTGTCATCTTTGGGACTTCCCAACATTGACGCCCAAATATTAACAAAATATATATCTACTGAGGTAGAGATTTAAACTATATGTAGTTTTAATCTTGTCAATGTCATATCACAATAATAAATCATAGCAAAAGAAAACAAAGAATTTGGGATATTCTTTGTTCACATTTTGGCTGTGTTCTAAGTAGAGCGTGTGTTAGCTCTGGGACTGCCCAAAATAAATATCTATCTACTGAAATGGAGATTTAGACGAAATGTCATCATTATCATTTCAGCCTACAGACCACTGCTGGACATACATAGGCCTCCTCCAATTTTGGGGGTTTGCCGCAATTGTCACGCTTGGCACCAGCCAAGCATGGTGATTATGGCTTGGCGGTCGCAGTTTAGTGGTAAAATGCATAGAGATCGCTGCTGTCCATTCTCTAGAAGTCTCTTCCTCACCATTTACGACATCCACGGGAGAAAATGGGATTGTGCTATCCTTTACACGCACGAGACGATACCTATGTAGTTTTCTACTATTAAGCCATCCCAGATTCAATAGAGTACAATAAAGCTTATCAAACTCCGATCTGCATAAATCAAAACAGCTGTGAACCAGTTCTTGTACTCATTGCTGATTTCATAGTAGTTGGCTATGTATAAATATGTGACTTACTAACTTCGCACTATCTAAAGTCCATATTATGTTAGACGCCTTGGAAACAAAGAGACCGCTACCTTATCTGCCTGTTGTACATACCACCCAGTTAGTATACCTAACTAAGTGAAATGTTTTACTAACAAAGGCATGATGTTGGTCATGTATGATTCATCAACTAACACTGGGAACGTTTAAATGGTGTTAAAATAGCTTTTCTACTTGTTACAGAAATGTAATATATTTTTTTCTTTTTGGAATGTCATCTCGCATGTCAACCTACGAGGATGGCGGCGGCTTAACTGGACTTGCCTGTGGCTACCATAATAAATTAATGCCTACGGCTAGGGCTTAAAAAACTTAAAATTAGAGCGACTACTCGCTGCGTCACCCCCTGTGGGGTACTTTCAGGATGACAGCGATGTGGAGTAAATTCTTGTCAATACATGTGTCTACGACATTAATAAAACTTCAAAGAAAAAATTTCTATCTAGTAATCTGTCATATTATACAATTCGCACCAATTTACTCGCCCAAATACAGTGAATTGACCCTTGTATATTATTTTCTACAGAGTAGCACGAAGTTCACATACAATACTTACCAATAATGTATGCCAATCTACAACTACGACAGAAATACGTAGGTATTAGGGAATTAGCACGTTTTGAATTGTGTACAATAAATTGTGAGAAAACATAATTGCAAGTACCTACATTCAATAATGTACAAGTGGTAAATCTATACTTTCTATACTTAATATTATAAAGCTGAAGAGTTTGTTTGTTTGGTTGAACGCGGTAATCTCAGTAACTACTGGTCCGAATTGAAAAAATCTTTTTGTATGGGGTAGCCTAATTATTGAGGAAGGCTATAGGCTATATAACATCACGCTACGATCAAAAGGAATTCGATGCGACGGGAAGGGTCAGGTAGCAACAATTTGACGCGGACGAAGTCGCGGGCAGAAGCTAGTCATAAATAAACCCAATTTGGGAAGTTTCATCTGTTCATTTTTTTATTTTATTGCCCCTTTTTGCATGGTTTTAACTCAGCATATTTTTTTATTTGAATTATAGAAATAATAATAACATTTTATGTAAATACTAGCTTCTGCCCGCGACTTTGTCCGCGTCAAATTTTTGCTTCCCTGACCCTTCCCGTCGCATCGATTTGCCTGCTAGTGTTGCTGCTCGCTCCTTTTGAGTTATAGTGAGTCAACCTTAAAAGATAGACATATGCTCTCGCGGACTTTCTTTTAGAACTTTTTCAAAGGAACAATTCCGTCATACATAATTATTGCGTTACTTAAACCGTTTACGTAGCGCACGCAACGGAAACTCTCAAAAGGAATAAAATTTCCCCGTTTTTGCAACATTTTTCATTACTGCTCCGCTCCTCTTAGTTGTAGCGTGATGTTATATAGCCTATAGCCTCCCTAGATAAATAGGCTACCCAACACAAAAAGAATTTTTCAATTCGGACCAGAGGGGTAATTGCGGAACTTTTTATCGGTAGGAATTGGTTTAATATTCATAGTTAAACAACATTCATTGCGTTATTTACGTTGCTGAGCCACAATTTATTCGAACAAAGGACGCAATGGTTTAGAAATAATCTTCAATCCCATTCAGATTCTGATAAATTGTGCGTTTCGCAATTAGGGTGCTGTAGTTCCTGAGATCAGCGCGTTCAATCAAACAAACAAACAAACAAACTCTTCAGCTTTATAATATTAAGTATAGATAAGTATAGATTTGACTAAAGTTTTATTACCTAAGATTTATTTGCAAGATCATCAAGGTCGCTCGTGTAAATAAAAAATAATGTTTGATGGATAAAAAACGTTATGCCTATAAGTGTTTATGTTTTGAAATACTATACTACCGATAAGATTGTGTAAGTAATAAAAAAACAAAAATATTAGCTACTTTTTGTAAACATTAAGATTTTATGAACATAAAACTGTGTTAGAAATCGTCTGTTTTGGGTTTTCTTCGACTAGTTTTTTTTTAAACCATCATCTTTCATTATGTATCATTAGTTTCAGCCTTCAAATGCGCACAAGCACCCAGAATTCCTTCTGTAAACTGTAATCACAAGCCATGCAATTTATTCTAGGGTAGCCCGCGAAATCTAAATTTTCTAACGTTTTGCAATTTTCAGGTAAAATGTTCGATTCAACCCATGAATGACTATTTTATGAAAGGTAATTCAATGGAAATAAATGAACTTGTATCGATAATTTTAATTTTGTACTTAAAGTTAAATTTGTTACGGTCGCGAATCATATTTTTAATCGACTTCTAAAAAAGGAGGAGGTTCTCAATTCGACTGTATTTAAAAAAAAAATGTTTGTTACCTCATAACTTACGACTGGGTGAACCGATTTTGATGATTCTTTTTTTATTTGAAAGCTGGCGCTTCCCGTGTGGACCCATTTGATATTTCAATTGGTCCAGTTCTGACAATGGCATCCATGGGAAAACCATATAAGTCTTAAATTTCACCTGGCCAGTAGTGGTATAGGAATTAGTGCGGGGTGGATACGTGGATACCGTAATTAAACAGATAAAAAGAAAAAAAAATTACAAATAATAAACAGCCGACTTCCTTAAAAACCCTACAAAGTGAAAAATAACTTTAGTTCGTAGTTAGGACCTGTATTTAAAACGGTAGTTTTTTTTTTTGTAAAATGTTTTCTGTTCAACATACAGCTTGACTGTTAGGTACCTGCAAATGGAAAAATACGTAAGAAAATAGAATTTTACGCGTTACCCTAAAGCTAAGATATTGCCAAGGCTATACAGTTTTTGTAGACTCTTCGTAGACAGACCAACATTGTCAAACCATTTCTAGTCCAAACATTATGTTGTAATTAATATCTTAGGACAATCAACACACCGTTATCTGATCCCAAACTAGGCAGAGCCTGTACTATGGTAACCAGACAACTGATAAATATACTTATATATTTCTCAATACATACATATTATATATAAATTACACCCAGACACAGAACAAATGAATGTGCTCATCACACAAACATTTGTCCTGGGTGGGAATCGAACCCACGACCTCAGTCTTAGCAGTCAGGGTCACTAACTACTAGACTAACAGGCAATTCCAAACCATTGTTGTCGATCAGCTAATGAAGCTGCCACGCTAATTACTTCCTAGTCATTGTCGGGTTACAACAACAATTTCTATTTGCTGCGATAAAGTCGTATCGAATAACGTTAGCTACCTTATCAGTATCACACAAACGGTTCTAACTAAAATAATAACAACAATTCTACGTAATTAGTTATTTGGTAAAGGTGTCTAAAATTACTTGGAGACCGAGTTTTTAAATCCCTCGATTTTGGTAACATCACTATTATATTATTTCGCCTCTTATTTGACAACTCTATTAGAAAACTTAGACAGCTATTCAAAACTACTATTTTATTGAAATACCAAGGGGTATTTAAGGCTTTGCAAAAGCTCTAATGTAGAAAGACGGAATTTTTAAATCCCTGAGTTTTGGAGATATCACTTTTTTGGATTTTTCTCCTCGTGTTTGACAAGAGTTGTCATTACAATACTTACCCATTTTAAATGCTTCAAGATTTCTGCTTTCCCAGACGCTATAAGAAAGTGATTAAATCCTACTAATATTATAAATGCGAAAGTTTGCGGATGTGTGGATGTTTGTTACTCTTTCACGCAAAAACTACTGAACAGATTTGGTTAAAATTTGGAACACAGTTAGTTTATAACCTGGATTAGCACATAGGCTACTTTTTATCCCGGTAGTACGTTCCCGCAGGATATTTTCCGACCTCCACGCGGGCGAAGCCGCTGGCAAAAGCTAGTTAGAAATATAGCTGTATCTCAATGGTAACAAGCTATTGATGCAGCTTCAATAGAAGCTATTTGATCTTTATGTTCCGTATGTAATGATCGTAGAAGTGTTCTTATATTCAGCGGCAGCCATGCATCTGGGCATGAAGGTATCGACGGTATCGACGATCACGAACATGACAGGTAATTAAGGTTATCTAGTATAAGCATAAAATAATCAGCCTATACGGTTCCCACTTCTGGGACACAAGCCTCCTGAAGGTGAGAGGGAATGGGAGATGTCACATTTCTTCGTATCATCATGTCATCTGCCTAGTAGTATCCCTAATATGTTGGGATCGGCTTCCAGTCTAACCGGACGGAGCTGAATGCCAGCAATTTACATGGAGTGACTGCCTATCTGCTATCTGAGCTCCACAAGCCAGTTACTAGGTAACACGATATGCCTCGGTAAAAATGGTTGTCAGACTTTCGGGCTTTTGTCACATTTCTTCGTATAATGAGTGAACAACTACCATTATAATTGAAAATGAACACCAAAAATGTAGGCACAATATACCAGAGTTACTGATTAGATTTTCTGAATGGATGCTTTTTACCGTGCCATATTATAAAGATCGACATAAATACGATTGCAATGACCTGCAATTGGTTGCCCAAATCATTGTATAGTCACATTTTCGATTTTTTCCTCGTGCCATCTCAACCTAATACCAAGGTCTCTATCCCCCATGAAGACCGGTTAACACTCAAAATTGTCCACATCCTATATTTTGGAGGGGACATCATAAAATCTGGACAATTCAATTGAGTTGAACGAACTGTTCTGTTCAGTGCATTTTATCAACTAGTAACGATTGTTAGGCGATTCAGTGAGTGTACTTATCACAGTTATCACGGATTCGGTATATCTTGATAAGGGGCCGTACTATCGCATATCCGGGAGAGTAGTATCTTAGAAGTAAAGGGCATTAAGATACTGCAATTAATTAAGTAGTTACGGAGATCGGACTTTGAGCTTCGGTCGGACTTTTTATGTTGATCATGATCTTGTTTTGTTACGTACAAGTAGATAGACCAAAGGAATGCTGTGTAATCTTTTTTATAAATCATCATTACGTAGGTAAGTATGCCAAGAATGGAACAGGTTCAGAGTAGGTAACTTCCTAATGTGTTTGGCTGAGATACACATACCTACGATGATGATGATATTCGATATCTCAAATCACATTTTTCCTATCCGATAATAAACTTAGCATTTTTTTTTTGAATACCAATATACTGACAAGAAAAAAATAGTCATGAGACAACGGTAAGGTATTTGTTCGAAAGAGATACCATGGCCCTGGTATATGGGCAACTGAAGGAACACGGGTGGGTTTTAGTCAGTAAAAGTCTGACACGCTCTTCCGCTCTACCCTAGAGAGGGAGACGTCATTTGATGATTTAAAAAAAAGGTATTTACAACATTGCAATATTTTTTGTATTAATTCCCTTGTATCCATGTCATGATAATGTTAATAATTTATTTAGTTAATCCATAGATAATAATAGATTAAGTAAATGTTCGAGTGTACGCAATAGTTGGTATTTATTATCGCGCATCAATGATAATGTTTACCTGAACAATTGTACTTTAAATAGGTCATACAAATGAAGAAAGCCAGCCTGATGACATCGAATCCGGCTATTTCTAAATTTTTCAAAGTCTCATCGAAATGACTTCGTTTATAGATAATGTATAACTGTGCTGCATGTAGGTGTTAATACTTTTCTTGAGTCTTAACTTTTTTTTTTTTACTTTTTATATAGTTGGGTTTGTATGGTATAAAACAAACGTTTATTAAAACGACTGAGTTGAAGAAGATACCTAAAAGTTGCCCAGAGATAGAAAATTCACTGCATATTCTTTCTTGTAGAGTACCTACCTATTATTTCTGAAAGGATCGGTGATGTTATAATACAACATGGCAGGTAAACATTTATGAATAAATCAGTCAACGCAATCGAACCCCGTCATAGGCTCTCCCAGGCCACAACATCCCGTCCTCCGGTCCAGTACGGACTGCCACCTTTTTTAAGGTCGTCGATCCATCTAGCTGGGAGGACATCCATTACGCTATACACCTACCTTTAAGAGTCTTCAGTTTAATTTAGCACACAGTCACGTGTCAATTACGTATATTGCTTATGTCACATTAACTAGAAGCTGTAAACAGCATTATTTAATAACTGCATTGTGTGTCCTACCATTTTTTCTCTGTTAGGTTAAAAGTCATATCCTGACGCAAACTGGAGATGATTACGTTACAAAGTGCTGCATTACTAGTATAGTACCTAAATTATAGGTGCTATACTCGTAATGTAGCACTTTATATGTCACATATATGTTATAAGTCCTATAACATATGTGAACTTGTAAATTGTTTGTATTTGAAGACACAATAAAATTAATAACTCGTATGATATGAGCAATTATAAAAGACCGATTGTTTTGAAGCCACTTATTTACATCAAGGTGTTTGACAACTATTTTATATGTATTATCTAACATTATTTACATTTTTGAGTACCTAAGATACAAAGTGACATTATTAAACAAATAAGTCCTTACTACTTAAAAGAATATAAATACCATTGTGACATCGGGATTCTCTAGAAATATAGTGTTTATTTTATTAGTTACTATTTTCTGAAGAATATACATATATTTTCGGTCGAAGTGGCGGAGCTTGGGGGGAGGCCTATGTCCAGCAGTCTTTTGGCTGAAATGATGATGAATATTTTCTGTGGATAGGTCCAAAAAACTGCACAAAACAAAGCTGGCGAGGCATTGTAAAACCTTAACGCGTCTTAGTAAAACCTTACTAACTTTACAGCACACGTTTCTCCGAAAACCGCTTGCATACGTACGCAAGCAAACCGGTAACGTAAAGTTGGATTTTTTATTACTAATCGGCAACAACGACCGAAGTACGTTACCTTGCACTTTGTTCGGTGATGCCGATTAGTAAATAATGAAAAAAATCCAAGATATGATTCATTATTCTATAAAATAAACAGTTAAAGTCCATTTTATTTGTTAAATAATATGTAGAGTTTTAAATAGGTAGCTTTGTAGTAATATCAGCAATTTATAAATAAATAATTGAACAGTTGCAAAATTTATAAATTAAATAAATTGAATCGTAGCAAAATTATAAACTGCTTTTAGGCACTGAATGTTTTTAACATGCACGACAAATAAAATGTCCAAACTCAAAGCATTTATTTCGAATAAACCAATTACAGGCAGTTTTGAAATGTTAAGGGGTCGGTGAGTAGAAAATATGAAGCGAGTTCCATTCTAAAGCGAAGTAGGTTCCTATGGCATAAAATGGGCACGAAACTCTACCATTACGAAATGAGAATCTAGATACTAGACAGGCTAACCTACATACAATCATTATCATCATCTGCGTAGCGTTTTCCCAACTACGTTGGGGTCTTGGGTCTTCCAGTCTATCCTGATACGGGTGAATACCAGTATTTTACATAGCACGACCGTTAATCTGACCATCACCACAGTACATCCACAATCTAGTTACTAAGTAACACGATACCTGGAAGACTAGTCATCAGATTTTCGGGCTTCTGTCGAACCGTAACAACTATCTGTGTGAAAAAGCTAAGTATGACAGCCGGGACCAACGACTTAACGTGCTTTCTGCGGCACGGAGTGGTAATCATCAACATTTCCGCCGAAAGACGTCTTACTGGATATATGCTTCTCTCAAGAACTGTCACTTTAGCCGGCTCATTTTTTGGAGGCATTATAACTGTAAACGATCCACTTCGAACCAAAGGCCGTTTTGGGACTGGGCATCTCGAGGAATTCTCAAAACGCAAGACGCGACTTCGAGTTAGCCGTCAAACGGTACTGGGATGGATGGAATTTTTTCTTTACTGATGCATCAAAATTATCACCTAAAGAATGTACAGAAGTAGCGGTATACTTTCAAAATTCAAAAATTGCCCTACTTTTTCAATGTCCACCAGAAACATCAGTTTTTACAGGAGAGTGTTTTGGCATTTTAGAAGCCATACACTATATCAAATCACATCAAATTAAAAAAGCAGTATTTTGTTCAGATTCCCTCAGTAGTATTCAGGCCTTAAAACAAAATCAACTTTATAATAAAATTCACAGTAAATCATTTTAGAAATTAAGAGCTTGTTGTTTGACTGTTCCCAAAACGGCTTGGACATCAAGATTGTCTGGATCCCTGGTCATTCGGGAATTGTTGGCAACGAGTGCGCTGATTCGTTAGCAAAGTATGCCACATCAATTCCGGCTGATCGAAAGCACTACGTAGCTCATAACTACGATTTGCGAAATGGTGCCAAACACAAACTGTTCGACTCGGTGACAAAAAAGTGGAATAAGACCTCAAAAGTCAAGGGTATCTACTATTCATCCAATATCTGGATGACCGAGCTTTACTCGGATTTTTTGGTAAATTGTGTTTAAAATAATAAGTTTATGTTCAAGTTGATTATCGATAAAGTTGGTCATTGAAAACACGAATAAAATGACATTTTATAAAAATGAATCCTAGCTAGATCGATTTATCGCCCCCGAAACCCCCCCTGTATACTAAATTTCATGAAAATCGTTGGAGCCGTTTCCGAGATTCAGAATATATATATATATACAAGAATTGCTCGTTTAAATGTATAAGATAAGATACAGCCTCACATCCAGCGGAAGCCTTGGTTCTTACCTTGGTACCCAAAATTGGCCAAACGAACTGTCTCTTCGCTTTGCAGATTG